>OX465383.1:22563478-25124456 GCA_950005105.1 Lycophotia porphyrea | reverse complement strand
ATGTTTGTCAATACAGTAGCCCTAGCTACTGCATTGACAAACATTAGCTACATTTACAGAACTCGGCTTTTCTCTAAGTTCTGTAATCCCTGTTAACCTTATCTTCTCCTTAACAGGTCTTATGTGGTCTTATGTTCATCGCTTCATGGATCTCAGTGTTCGTCACAAACCATGTTACATTTGCTATGGTTCTTAAGATGCCATTTTGCATTCTTTGCATGATATTTAAACTGGAGTCACATGCACTTCCCCATAGTTGCAGCCCATACGTCCAAATTGGCTTCAGGATCATTTTGTAAATTAGAGCTATATTGCCAGTGGAAAGTTCTGAACCGCATGTTTAGCTCATCTCGTATTGATGCGATGTGTTTCTATGTATATGTTTATATCTATATACAAATATGTCTTTAATTAAAGATTTTTATATTAAAAACCTACACGGCACGTACTTACTATTCAATGCATCCATCAGCACAATGTTTTGAGTGCGTCACATGGAGTCCTACCGTAAAACATGATTTATCACCCAAAAAAAAGTCTTTTCCCAGTAATAATTTTTACGTAATGTTAGTTAGTTTGATTTTCGGTAATAATGCTTGGTTGACGGCTTCGTGAAAGGTCCGTTTACACCCTATATAGGATAAAAAAACCTTAGGCCGGTAGCCGGTACGTACATATGTACAGACACCAGCAGTTCAAGCTACCCGAAACTGTCAGATTTCCCAACCAACCTTGAAACCAGCCTTTGAAATAAAGTTGAAAATCTATTAAAGAAATTTGACAGTTTGTTGTAGCTTGATGTGCTGGCGTCTGTAATGAAAATGATCTCATACACTATTACAGCCTGGAGAAGTAAAGCGGCGCCGGCTACGCGGTCGTAGGTATTAATGTTTTGTTTGAAAAGAGCGTCAAGTCCGTGATTAGACCTGTCGTACTGTATGGATCAGAATGCTGGGCTGTGAAGAACATGGATGAAAAACGATTGCATGTAGTGGAGATGAGAACGTTGAGATGGATGTGTAGAATGACAAGAATGGATAAAGTAAGAAATGAGTATAATAGAGGAAGTTTGAAAGTGGCGCCTGTTACAGAAAAATTGAAAGGAAGTCGTTTGTCTTGGTATGGACATGTAATGAGGAGGGATGAAACGCATGTGACTAAAAGAATGATGGACATGAATGTTGATGGATGGGGAGGGAGAGGAAGACCAAAGAAAAGATGGATGGATTGTGTGAAGACTGATATGAAAGAGAAATGAGTAAATGATGCTGTGACGTCTGACAGGGGAGAATGAAAGAAGAAACCGTGTTGCGCCGACCCCAAATAGAATGGGATAAGGGCAGGTTAATGATGATGATGAAAAGAGCGCTATAACTTTTGAGTCTGAAACGTAAGCAATTATGTAGATCTATAACATCATTGCAGTCTTGCAGATTACAAGTAGAGAAAACTATAGGTCTTCTGAGGCCATTAGTAATGTATGTAGGTACCTAACTTATCTAGTACGTAACTAAAGGAAACGTGTACAAGGTACACCTTTTGTCATACTTAAAATATTTAATGTATTAATCTTTCATATTAATATTTCAGTACTTTTAAAACCCTACTGAAGGATCATTTTGGACACCCCGGTCTCCAAGATGATCCCAAAGATATAGGCATGATGATCCCCAGGATATCGGCCAGGTGATGATATTTTGGAAAAATACTAGGTACTTATATTTTTAGTAGAGTTAAATGAAAATTACAATTTGTTCGATATAACAATGTTATCTTGAGTAGAATGCCAACAAGTTGGCACTACTAAACTTTGTGACCAAAATAAAAGTAGGTATAGAGTGGTGCCGACAACACGACAGTAAATTAAACTTCGTTGACCTTATGAGGTTCCCAGTCTGCATACAAAAATTCATTGGAATTTAGTACTTTGGTAAATAAAATAATAATAATAATAATATCTTGGGACAACCAACACACCGCCATCTGATCCCAAACTAGGCAGAGCCAGTACTATGGCAACCAGACAACTGATAAACATACTTATATATTTCTAAATACATACATATTATAGATTAATTACACACCCAGAAACAGAACAAATAATCGTACTCATCGCACAAAGATTTGTCCTGTGTGGGAATCGACCCACGACCTCCGTCCTAGCAGTCAGGTTCACTAACCACTAGACAAACAGGTCATTCTAGGTTAGTCTCAGGACATTATTTTTCATTTTCAGCATTTTCTACATGATGTTGACTTATAAGCTAGCATCTACAGGCTGTCGACCCCCGGATCGGTTTAAACACTAAACACACATGATGCCAATTCGCTACTTCAAAAACCTTTGCCAAATTTTATATGATTGTGTAAAAATATTCCTGAACTAGTATTTCTAGTGTTTTCATTAATTGTCGTATTATCGGCGGCACCTGTATCATCATCATCATCAGCCTATAATGTACCCACTGCTGGGACACCGCTGTATAGTCCTTACATAATTTATTTAAGTAATGTAAGGACTATAAATATAATTATGTATTTAGTTTGCTTAATATAAATGACATGGGCAACATGGTCGATCTATACGGCATAATTCCTTACAGCTAAGAGTGGTTTAATCCATAATCTTCCGATCAACCCCCACAACTTGTTTTCATTTTCTAATTACGCGGGATTTCTTTACAAGAAAAAATATTGATTTATTGTTATTAATCGTAACCAAATAGAATGAACGAAAATGAGTCTAAGCAATTAAGCAGCTAATTAATTCCAAATTTAACGTTTGGTATCTAGATGATGGAACCTTGGGAGGCGATGTAGATTCTGTTCTTAAAGATCTAAATTTCCTAAAACATGAACTTCATTCCATTGACCTCGACCTCAATCTTTCAAAATGTGAAATTTATGTAGCGGACAGTACCGACAGACAACTGACTCTATCAAAATTTAACGCAATAGCCCCTGGCATCAAAATTACAGAAAAAAGCTCTCTTCCGTCTCCTTGGGTCTCCCATCTTTGAAAATTCTTTTCCCGATTTTATCAAAATTTCAAAATTCAAAATTTCAATGATGTTTCGGAAAAATTGCTCGAAATTAACATACATTCGGCCATTACAATAATTCGTTACTGCTGTTTCAGTCCAAAATTAACGTATTTCCTTCGTGCTTCCCCTTTATGGAAGCACACTCCCTCCCCTTTTGAACAAAATGGATGAAATTATCAGACATACTCTAACGTCAATTTTGACGCAATAGCCCCTTCGAGCCGTTTGGGGTTGAAACTCTGGGGCCGTGGGGTCCGAGTGCTCATAGCCTATTTAAGGAAATTTCGAAACGCCTAGTTGACGCTTCCCGTGACCCAAAGGCTGGCTTTTACCTTGGCCAGAGGGTAAGTGTTGCCATACAACGTGGCAACGCCGCCAGTCCCTTGGGCACATTACCAGCTGACAGCGTTGAGGAGGAGTTTTTCGATGCCCTTTAATAGTTTGTTGTTAGTTTATTTATTTTAGTTTAATAGTTTTTAATTATTAATTTATATTACAGTAATTAAAGTTTAAATTGAAAAGGATCATCTTACCTCGAAGGATCATATTATAACGTTTCCCCTACGTAGTATAACTTTAGGGCCTTACCAACGCGTTATAATTAACGTAGGTACTTACTTAGTGATGAAACGATTAAAATATCTGCACTCTTAATTCTATTTATTTATTTTGTTAAAAGAAAGACGAGAATTTTATTAGGTAGATAGTTTCTTCCATCGCCGAAAAAAGAAACAAAACGAAACCATTTAATTTTTATTTCAATCCGATAGTAATCGAAATATGAAACTTTCTGGGCCGCAACAAGAATTTGATATAAGTGGCGAAAGCAAAGCGCGGAAAAAAGCAAATTAAACCATAGTTTCCTAATAATTCCTGACAAAAATATTTTCCGTTCTAATATTTTATTTCTTCGAGAGTGTATTGAATAACGTCGTTTGAAGCGCGTGGGGATTTGTTACTGCAGTTCTCGGCTCCATAACACCCTTCATTCACATCGCTTGCAGCCCGGGTGTTAATTCCGCCTCGAATGCAATAACAAAGTTTACCCACTTATATCAAAATGTACTATTATCGAGGAGCGAGCAAAGCGAGTTCCAAAAAAATTGAATCTTTCTGGACCACGATAAGTAAAACTTTTCTTTTTACTTACTACGAGATTCTTATATGGGTTGGTAGGTTGTGGATAAGATTTTATTATGTTTTTCCCCTACACTTCGGGGGCCCATGTTACTCAGGGGTAGCTACGCCCACGGAGCAGGCAGTACCGATGCGTTGGCACTCGCAAAATGAGCGAATTATTTAACTTACTTCAATACATTCAAGATTCATTTGACCCCAGCCTAGCCTAGTGAATATTTAGTTTGTCTGTTTGAGCCCTGTCTAAAGGACTAATTTATGTAGGATCCACAAAAAAGTCCGCCGGACTCACTGCAAAATAGACAGGATAGATAGATACCTATTCAAATTGCTTTATACTTTAATGCATATCTTGTAGTGTTGGTTGAGAACTTGCGATAGAAGATGGATAAAAGAAAATGTATGTTTCATATTACTAAAATATATTTTAGGGTTTATACATATAAGTCATAATTATATAACATTTCTCGTTTTCACAATCGTTTCATCACCAAGTTTAGGACATGTTTTAAGTTGAACTTCAATAAAACTAGTAAAAACAAAGACTGAACTATTTAGAAGCAGAATGTATCAAAGATGCGTGGGCGCCACAGGATTATTTTCATAGTGGTGCATTTTCAGCTTCATGAAGCGGGTTCGGAAATCTCTGCCTACCTGCACTCCAACAAGTTAAGGTTCATTTCATATATACAAAAATACTAATCCTGTCATATCTACTAATGCAATAAGCTAAATAATTGTGATCATACAGGAGGCAGGACTAGGTACCTATATTAGAGCTAAAGAAACGATAGATAACACCGGTCAACAAAAAAATAAAAGTTTCTTGCGCATGGGATTTACTTAATATATTCTGATTGTATAAGTGAAAATATATAAAAAAGTGCGATTGGACATAGAAAATATTTGCTTTTACAAAACTTATAGCGATTTGACCATTTTTGATTTTCGCACCCAATAATGTCGGTCATTGCGCGCTGTTCCTGTCGAAAGATAAGTAAGGGATGCGCGGTGGGTATTGTTTCTTGCGTCGCGCGTTGTTAATACGTGTACAACAAACAGTATGTGTTAGCGTATAAGGCTGCCGGTCCACCGGAGCAGAGCGAGGCTGCGGAGCAGAGAAACGGAGGAATATTAACCAATAGGATTGCACAAAATCTCCTCTCTTCAGTGGATAATTCTATTGGTTAATATTTCTCTGTTTCTCCGCTCCGCAGCCTCCCTCCGCTCCGGTGGACAGGCAGCCTAAAGGTAGCTATACACGCTAGGGTGTACCTGACAGCTTTGCCTGTACGGTTGAACTGTACAGGTAAACCGGAGCGTGTATGTTGCAAAACTGTGCACGCTCCGGGTACATACGCGCTCCGGTTTGCCTTCCTATTTGAAATATACTCCTATTTGAGATATATTTCAACTCTGTTGGTCTTACGCCCAGAGTTCATAGAAGAATGCCCCTTGTCCTTTCCACTACGTATCTAAGGTTTCCTTATTAGCGGTATAATTATAGACCGTAAACCCCGCAAATAAGTAGCTTTTACTGTAGAAGCGTTTTTATAGTTTATTCTGAAGCCAGGCTCAAAGCCCATGGGTGCGATTGAATATTGATGTTTAATTATACAATTGTAGATAGAGGAAAAGCAATAAATAGAACAAGTAGAATTTACATAACATAACGTCTGTAGAAACTGTCAATTCAATCATTCATAATCATTCATTAGTTGGCAAGTCAATAACAAAAAAAAATGGTAATCGTCATTTGAATGCGTGATTAGATCGATGAACAACTATAGAAATTGTCCACTTCCAATCATTACTAGTGATTAGATCAATTAGCAAACCAGATCGAACACTATACAATATTGAGGGTATCTTCATAAAAACCTAGCTTGGCAGGTAAGCAATTTAGATATTTAAACTATGTACCTACCTATTATCTAAACTACATTCCATCTAGGGTTTTCTAAGGCAAGCGAATTAGCTACAAATGCTCCGAGATATATTATATCAAAGTAAGTAGGGTATCTACTTAAATCCGGACTTCTAAAATCTCACAATAGTAGCAATCTTATAAGGATAAACTAACAGAATCCGGACGAAGATTCAAAATATACCATCGAATTAAATTTTAAACAGATTAAAATTGCTCAATTTTAAGGTTACATTTTTTTATATCCTGCATGTTATTAGATTTAGGCAGGTAGTCTAATATTTTCCCCTTCCTATTATTTTGCCCTCTAGTCCGCCGAGTCCGCCACACAACAGGCACTTTGCTTTGTCACTGTAGATACTCTAATAACTCTGCAGAGTTATCAGAGAAAATAGAGTATCTACAGTGACAAAGAATTGTCTTATCATATGTAATGGCATCTGCCAAAATTCAATGATGGCCTTGGTGAGATCTTCTGCAGTGAAGGTCACTACTGAAGATCTCAGCAAGGCTATCAGGGGTGTGCGTGAGCCACTAACAAGTGAGACAAGGTCTCTTTTTGGTTAATTAGGATCGAACACTTGGTTACCAATGGACCCGCTTTCTACCAGTTCGGACTGCTTTTGGTAAACCATTTCCTTGTATGCAGAAGGCTCTGCATCTTTTACTAAGGGGATAATAAAATGATTGTGTTGTTGGTCCTTGAACATGTGAAATCCTTTTGAAAGGCAGGTGAAGTAATATATAAGCATAATTGTGTAATGAAGTAAATACTAAAGGGTAGAACAGATAAGTAGGCTTTTTGGACACGACAAATTAGGACAACCAATACCAGTTTCAGAATTGAAGGGGATAGGTACTGTACACCATTGTATTTTTTTGATCCGTGTACGAGCAAAATTCTAGTGTATGGCAATGATGCGAAGGGACACTAGGGAGGTACCATATATAAAGGGTTAAAATTATTCTAATTATCTGAGAACAAAACCCGTGTCCGTCAATATTGATTTGTCCCGCGTGAATATGTCGCCGCGACACTAGATATTTTCATTGTGCTCAAAGGAAGTTTTGAAACCTATCGATTCAAGTTTGAATGTTTTTGTTCATGAAACATTCTTCGAATTGGACATTTTTCCATCGCTAGACATTTTGCGAATTGGACATTCTGTACCTAAATGAACTCAAGATCACTGCCTAATCTAACTTCTATTATGTTCCAACTTACATAATTATACTACCCGTTATGAATATTATCTAGACAGCTAGAAAAAACATTGAGGAATGAAAATATACTAAAAAAATATGCCTAGCAAAAGAGCCACTACCATAAGTCATACGACACAATACTAAGTTTTTTTTTTTAAATCTTCCTATCGAACGTCCTGCAAATGCTAACCCTAACTCCGCAATGTACGAGTGAGTTTGATTTTCGTATTGTTCCAATTCAAGTTCAAGGTCAGAAGGGTTACTGCCGCAGCGCACCCCTCTTTTAATTTGAATAATGAGCATTATACTTCAGTTGGCTGAACGGAGGGTGATGAGCTTGTTTTGTAAAAATCACGTGTGCCCTAGTTACTACAAGGTTAATCGATTATAGGGAAAAAATACTACTCTGTCAAAAAAGTACCGGGAAACGATCAATAATAGAAAAATGTTAGTTATTCATCCAAAGTTATTTTAACGCTTTAAAAAACAATACATATACGCCAACGAATAATCCAATCATCAAAACATTTATTAAACGCTTTTTGCGGAATTGAGTTCAGTTCTCGCCGCGAATTCTCCTTTACATCGTCTACCGAATGAAAACGGGTGCCACGAAGTGGTAATTTGAGTTTAGGAAAAAGAAAGAAGTCGGCTGGAGCCATATCTGGTGAATAAGGTGATGGATCTATGGTATTTGTTGAGTTTTTGTCCAAAAATTCGTTCACTATTATGGCCTTGTGCGAAGGCGCATTATCGTTGTGCAAAATCCAAGAATTTTCTTCCCACAAATCTGTCCTTTTGCGTCGAATTTGCTCTCTTAAACGCCGCAGAACGCTCAAATAGCCACAATTCGCGCCGCGATAGTCAAAGAAAACGGTTAACATGACTTTGACTTTGGCGTGGTTTTTTCGGTTTCAATTAACTGGAAGGCGCCACTCCGAAGCTTGTTGACTAGTTTGCATGTCAAACTCGTAAACCCACGTCTCGTGACAAGTACCAATGCGTTTCATGAATGTTGGGTCGGAATTGGCTTGTTATAGCATGTCCTCAGCGACTCTTATGCGATTGAGTTTATGGAGAAAATTCAGGTCTTTTGGGACTAGCCGAGCGGCAACATGTTTTATCATCATCATATCAGCCCGTTGCTGTCCACTCCTGAACACAGGCCTCCCCAAACGATTTCCAACGTTTCCGTGCCAATGCCACCTGCATCCAGCGAGTCCCTGCAGTTTTGACAAGGTCGTCGGCAAAAATAGTACACGTTACAATAGTACAAGTTTCATACCCAAGTGAATATTTAAAATGGTACGAATTGACTCGTGACTTTCAGAAAGTTCAGCGGTTATCTCTCTCAAAGTTGAATGAGGTTTTCAGTCACTATTTCCTTGTTAACTTCAGTTGAAGACGTTGATAGCCTACCAGAGCGAGGCAAATCTTCCATCACATCTCGACCGCTTTTGAACGCTTTGTACCACTCATAAGCATGTGTTTTTCATAAAGTCGATTCACCGTAAGCCTTCTGTAACATTTTCAGGGACTCCGAACTCGAATTAATTCCATTGGCGATGCAAAACTTAAGACGAACTCTCTGTTCGATGTTTTTGTCCATTATGAAATTCGCAATACACACTAGATATGATCTAACTAAAAACAGCACTGTATTTAATTTAGTTAACAGATGCAACTCAAACTCCGCGCCAAAATGGAAAACTGTTGGTCAATCTAACAACAAAAAAATAATAATTTGTAACCATAAACAAATCATCCATTCCCGATACTTTTTTGATTGAATATGATTCAGTTGGTAGGTACAGATGCCAAGCACATCAAGCTACTACAATCTGTCACTATATTAGATTGTAGTTAGATGTCATAACAGTATGACATTGACCCGATCATTCGGTTGTGAGTAATCATATTGCGTATTTACGTAACGACAACAGTCGTTACGTAAATTATAAGGAAAACTGCCATGTAGATTAAATGGAAACCTTTTCTTAATATGAAAGGCAACGTTTCTTCGTCCATCAGTTTGTCATGCGATTTAGAATGTAACTTAAATGCTTATGTTCTCTCAACATCTTGAAATCGAAAGACTCACAATGATTCAATTATTTATCCTCTCACTAAATAGTAATACGCCTTACAGGCACGGAGCAAACAATCGAATCATAATCATTTCAATTCATAGCGAAGCCACAATTAAACGGTTTGGTAGGTTTACATGCAAACGAAGCCAGGGGTACGGAACAGCAAAATCTAAAAAGATCATGGATTAAAAAGCAGGTATTAATGTAAAAGGGAAATGAAACATTCTTCAAATGTTTACCCCTTCATTCAACGCAGCTAACTATGTAGGTTTGGCACGCTTCCGACCCACCCTCGTAAACATTCTATGTCAAAGTCAAAACATCTTGTTTACACCTAGAGCTAAGTATCTATGCATGCTTCGATAGAAGATAGGGTGAAGGAGTAAAAGCTAACTGGTAACTACAAATCTAACATCTTTTTTACATCTGCATTGAATGAGGGTGTACCACAGGTACCCACCTCTGCCTGCCGTCCGGGAATTACAGGCGTGATGTTATGGATCTGCTGATTTAGGGATACAATTAGTAACTTTGCCAAATACCAGCTAGCACTTTAATTTCGCAACGTAGCTTTTCAATAATATTTATTTTAGTGTTGTGGTAAACGTAAAAAGTTAAATTACTAGATATATTCGACATTATTTTAGTTTATGCTAAATAGACATACATGCTAGACATAGACAGAATTTTCGTAATATAGTAATAGTACCTGGTCTACCGCAATCAAAAAACAAATAAATTAAAGCTCGTCAAATATTATATTTGACGAGCAGTAATTATATTATATTGAGTAGTTGATTGATGAGTATCATATCGTTAATGGTCTAATTTACCCGGTAAAATGCACCCTTATTGCTCAATAGGTACAATGTAAGAAGTAGGTACCTAGTTACCTACTTCTTACATTGTACCTATTGAGCAATAAGACCTTATTAACTACTGTCTCATGAAATATAATGGAAACTTTTGGATAAACAATACCAGTTTTGGCTCATACTAATGAAATATAACAAATTTCTTTATTTATCGGGTTTCGAGTAAGGGACGGGGACTACTGCGACGCAGCTCACGCAGCGTCCTGGCGTCTTGGCTCCTCGCCAATCGGTTCTATACAACGTAACTCCGTCCGTAGTGATTCTACCATGAAAATAAACGTCTATGAATAAAAGCTTACGTTTTATACGGATTTCAGTATTCGTGCGATATTCCGTGCCGTAAACGCATTTTAGCCTTGACGGATTTAAGGTGGTAGTTAATTTAACTGTGCTGGTTAGTGCGTAACGATGGCCCATCAGTTTTGGATATCGTATCATCCTCCTACTGGTATGTTCCATTGACATTGTTATGACCGGACTGATTTTGTTGCGGACGATTTACATTTTGCTGTACCGTTTAGGGAACAAACATGCGTCCAGTGGAGATGAGACCCCACCGATACCAGAAGAAGAGCTCGAGCAGCAGAAACTTGAACATGAAAAGCAGCTACAGAAGGTACTTTATTTTATTACTACACAATACACATACAAATGATATCATGAAATATGTACTAAGCGTTTTCATTCTCGCATAAGTAGGCAGGCAATTGTTTACCTTTTTGTGAAATTCTCGAAGTCTGATAGTAATGATGTGTTTATGAACAAAAACAGCTTATATGACACTTGTTATATGCTTGTTCATGTAGATTTGATGCTTATTTGAATGCTCATAATTATGATGGTCAAATATGAAGCACCTTATCATATAATTTATCAATTACCCATGTTTGCAAGCTATAAATGATTTGATTAGAATTAAGGTAAGCATTTTGTGAGTCATACTACAGTAGGTATGTAAATACTTACAGCGTCGTTAGAAGTGTCTGGAAACAAACAAACATAGTCTAGCTGTAGTCTTTAATTTGTTAGCTATGCTGACTTCGTGTGTAAAGCTGTTTCTGTGCTACTTTCTTCTGTATCTACCTACACATTGATGAAACATTCTAGGAGAAGGAGTGTCAAGCACGAGAAGCTGAAGAAATCAGGCAGCTCGACATTAAGCTCCTCCACCAAAGAGCCATTGAAGCTCAGGAGGACAAAAAGCGAGAGGTAGGGGACACAACAACAGACATAATAACAATCAGCCTAGCTTTTAGAATAGGATCCGAGCTAGAAGCGACCTTCACTGATCTGTTTAATGGATGAAATTTTTTTATATAAAATTGAGTATGTTAACAAAATATATCGTAAGTGGCTTAAACATTCCCGGCCAAGCTATTATTAATTAAAATTTGAATAATTATACTTTTTATTAAAAATTGTACTCATGAGTTTAACGAATTTTAATACCAACCGAAGAAAGTATTAAGCCTCTAAAATAATAATATGCAAGTGTTGGGTGGTACCTTTTTCCTGGCGTAACTACTAGGCTGGCAGGTATAAACACTATATCGATTCTAGTTATTTTCACCCATTTGTTTAATAAACAAATCATATATCAAAATAAGCGCTCATTGCGAACTTGATGATATAGGTTGTCTGCAAAAAATCTGGTTTGAATGAGGATTGTCGAGTAAATAATAGCTTGGCCAGGATTTTTTTTCCCCAATCGCGATATATTTTTTAACATTGTATAAAATATTACATTAAATTTGATATAGAATAGTTCCTAGCTCGGATCTTAGACTATACCTTATGTTAATTATAACAACTATACATAACCGAAATAAATAGTGTATGTAATTCAAAGACCAATTAAGTGATCAGTGACAATTAAAATGATCGCCTGCAATGAAACAGGGATTCAATACAGTATACATACTCAAAACTTTCATGTTTCCCGTGAACAAATGATTCAAGTGAAATTATGCGTTTCCTTGTAGGCCAGTTTTGACAAATTATTTCGAAGAAAAATATATTGTCTCCTAAGCTAATCAAAAGTATAGTGTCTCCTAGACATTTATATTAATAAAAAAATGTCCTTAGAAACATAATACAGGCTGTAATTGAAATAGGTAGGTATTCTGAACTTCGTTTTTTTTTTATGTAGGTTATCCAACCTACATAAAAAAAACGAATTTCTCATATATACTCAAAAATAATCTTGATTGAAACAAGCTGAAAATATTTACTGATTACAATAAAAATGTTAGGGCATCTGTTTGGGATTTGAACTTATTTCAGTTACACTTTGCATCCCCCTATAAGGACTGTATTTTTTATACCGTAGGACTCTTTAAAGTTTATTTAAAAGAAGACCATAATTGACCGTCTATTATGGTCTTCTTTTAAGAATACTAAAATAGACTTATAACAAAAGACGTTCTATGTCCAGTTTCTGATCTGAGTACTTGATATAAAACTACCTAGACCGTAAACTTATACTGTCACGTACGGTATATCTTCTGTGGGTAGACAGATTTGTTTGGTCCTAACAAGTCCTAACAACCCGCTATCACCAGTCAACCCGTGATCATGGCGCTTGCAACAGCGTCGAAATATCGGGAGCTCAAAATAAATGATAATCATGGAAGATATCCCGTAAGTGATAAGTTTAGTTGTAAACCGTGAAAGTTTAAAATAGTACTTAAATACTAATTAAGGTGTTTCCTTCAGCCCTGCCAGGGCTGCGGGCTGTTCGAAAGAGATACCGCGGCCCTGGAACACAAAGGGCAGGAAGGAACATGGATGGGTTTTAGTCAGTACAAGTCTGACACTCCCTTCCGCTCTGCCCAGAGCGTGAGAAGTCATTTGATGACTTCCCATCCGAAAAAAAAAAGGTATTTCCTTCAGTGTATATATATTATGGTAATGTAGCACTGCTAATTAAAATTTAAAACGTAAGTAGGTAAGTCTTCTTTTAAATTGCAATAACTTCAACTTATTCTTTTTTAATCACTCAATTCAGAAACACCGATATAAGCACTGTAAGTTTGGGTATGTCGTAGCTTGTAAATAGTCAGTTATAGTTGTTCTGTACCTGGCCTTCTCCTAGGTGTTCTGTAGAGTGCGTCTGGTGACGTGTTAATGCAACCCCGCCGTATGCGCCCTCGAGGGACCGACGGAGGGGCCACTGAAACTGTTTTAAGAAAATATTAATATGTATTTGACCAATTATTAAGTTCATCTCTGCGTTCTTCTTCCTAATTGAGAATACAAAAAGGAAGCTGAAGTTGTAGCCATTGGAGTAATTGCTCTAATGGTCAGTGTGGTAAAAATAAAATTATAGCAGTAACTAAGAATTTCCTATAATTTTCGTTATGAATGAGAAAACTCAATAGGGATACGTCAATAAACAACTCAATTCAAGCACAAAAATGAAAACCGTTGATATTTAAAGCATTTAACATAAATGTTATCTAACTTGCTTACAGCAGATCACACTAACTTCAGCACTATACTTATATATATATATATATAGGTACAGAGGTTTATTATGCGACAACGCTCAACAACCACTTGTTGAGCAATCCACATTAAGTATTCAGTATATTAGCATAATGTTAAAGTTTCAACAACACAAACTTACTTTGTACCTAAGTTAAAAAAACATTTTTAAATCTTTACGGGATGAAGAATATACTGGACTGACATAAAAGAGATTAAAACTTTTAAGCTGTATCTTGGATTAGTGGTTCAACAAAACTAATCGGGTTCATTCCAAAGTAGGGTTATGTTTCAGTGGCAGCCTGGAGATTGGAATTGGTTAAGTAAGTTTATTGTTCAGGCTCCTGCTTAGACCTTGGTTCAATTATAAGGTTTAACAACAATGCTTATGCGTTTTGCTACTATGCGTAGGTGTTTTACTTAGGTATAACACCTTAGTAAAACACCTGCACCTTTCGAACAAATATCTAATTATAATATTAAAAATTTAAAGAGGACTAACATGTTTTAGGTTAGATTGTAATATGAAACAATCACATGAATATTAAAATTAGGTAAGTGTTACAAGGTAGAATGAATACAAGAAAATTAAAAAAGTACCTAAAGTGTGAGGACTTACTTGGTCTATCTGCAGGCTCATCTGGTGTTAGAACAGTTGGTACATACGGTATAGGTTTCCCATCGATGCCTCTCCCTGCAAAGAAAACGTACACTTTCAAACAAAGAGTTAATTCAGAACTCAATGAGGGGTTATGTTTTCAGGAATTGATCACAAGACTATTAAATTCACGTGAGTAGGTAATACAAGTAAAATTAAGTAAATGAATGCAAGAATTTGAATAAGATTCTTAAGTGTGAAGTACTTACAAGTCATGTGCCGCATATATGCTGTTTGTATAGATTGCGGAGGCTGTAGAGGGTCTTCGAAGGATGAATACGTCTTGGTCGCACCACCGCTTGTGTGATCTGCAGCGACAGGCTGCAAGGCTGCGTCACAGCCGTCCATCCATACCAGACACCACAAAACACCCCAGAGTAAGTTCCGCCAACTTTGCCTATTAATAGAATATTTTATTGATTACCTAGCTCATGCGCGTGAAGTGCAACACAAAATATGGCGATTTCAGGTCCATCAACTTGTTTATTTTTTATGTAATGCGCAATGGACCGCGTAAATTTCACCTGTGACCATGTATGTGTGTAATTTTCCATACGAATTATTAATAATCTACATATAATACAACTTAATTTTAAAATAAACAAAAACGTAATGTACACCGATTTTGACAGTCGTTAAAACTTTAACTATAAACAAAATTTGTCACGTTAGGGGGTAGCTGTAAAAATCGAACCCAGACAAAGATGTACCCACTTCTGGAAGTGATTGTACTAAGGCAAGGTTTTCTTATTAAATGATCAGGATCGTTTAATTAATTAATGATATTGTTGTAAATAATAATAAAATGTATTATTCTCCAACTTGTCAGTACGGATAAATTGGCCTGGTTTTATGGCCTCTAAATATGTCAAAAATCTATTTGAGGTCATATCTATTGCAATGTAAGAAAACATAAGTAACAACACTAATAAAGGTTTCAAAGTAAAAAAAAAAACGAAGTTTAAATTTTTTTGCAAACACTGAACTCACTTTTTCACCTATGTTTGACATTCTAAACAGATACAAGCTACGTGTTGCATGATGGCTTGCTGCCTGATCTAGAAGTGGGACAAAGACGACCTACATAGCTTGCTAGGAGGTGGGGGCTGTTGCGCCCCGCGGGACCCGGCGGCGGCGGCAGCGTCCTACGCCGCCGCGGCCGGCGAGACGCTCATTTTTTATGCGACATAAAGGACAATTTACATGATTTTGATGCAGGAACATGAACTTTGAATGTATTTACTTTATTTCTGAATCATTGAACCAGATATGGTACTACCAATGTTGGCGGGAACGTACAGTGCGTCGTTAAAAAGTTTGTCGTCAACTTAAGTGTGCTAGTGCTGGTTAGTTTAATGCTTAAAGAGGGTAAGACTATGGGTTGCGGGTTCGGATCCCGTTCTTATTTAAAGCGAAATGTAAGGGTTATTCGAAAAGAAAGTTGAAACGAAATCGAAGACGTGGTTTTTGTTTTGGGCGTTAGCGCTAGTGAGATTTGGGTTTGTAAACGCAGTCACAATTCAGGAAAACACAGAAATGTTATTCAATTACACACATCAAGGTTTTAAGAACAATTTTGGCATGCATTATGATGTTGGTGACTTACGAGTTCAAAGCTGGACCGGTCGATCTCTCAATAACCATATCTTGACCGCGGTGCCTATTCGTGTAACGCCATGTTGCCAATGTTTATCTCTGACGCTACATACTTTAAATTTTCATGCACTAAAACAACACAAACGCGTCACGACTCGGTTTAGTTATCACACATCTACAACCGAACTAGTTTAACAAGCGAATGCAAATTGAATACGCGACTTACAACGTGTTGATACGTCCCGCACCATTTTCTAGATATAACTATTTTTGCGGGAGTGTGGGGACGTGAAATATGGCGGACACCGTTTAAACGTATACAATCTCAATATCTGTCGGTTCCGGGATGGAATCAATAAACTGCACCCCTCATTCCCGCAATCCAGGCACTCTCTCTAGTGCTCATGACATAAATTACAGAGTACTGACACATGCGCGAATATATTGACCTATAAAAATTGCACGGATAGCTGCCGGGGCAGCTGGGAGAAGAGAAACTGTGCAATAGATGCAACACGGTCCTAGCTGCAACAAGTCGGCTTGAGCGCGCGGTCCGCTGAGTGTCAGAAATACTAAAATTTTGCACTAAATTCATCGAAATGGGGTTTTGTGTTAATCATTTAAGTGTTTTCTTATGTTAATAATTAAATTTGGGGAAATTCGTGAAAATCGGCGACAATTAGGGCGGTGCCCAACACGCCCTTTGGAACAAAGGCCCTTGCCGCTGGCCGCGTTCGGTCTTCAACTCCAATAAGTTAATATTTCTTATGACTTTTACAAAACTGGGGACAGATGTGTGGTGATTTAAAGTGAATTCAAATATATTGAAAAATTTTCCCGTGCAGAGTATGTTGAAGAAATCTTGCAGTACGCAGCTCACAAAGCCTGAATCGAGCCATAGTTTCGACGATCCAGAGGGCATCATCTTAAACTTCAGCCGATTTGGACCCTGCCGAGGTAAGCCACACCCAGCCATCTTGTTCTAAAAATAGATTCCAGGACAAAGGAGTGCCCGGCCCGAACTATTTTTTAGGATAACGGCGTTGTGAAGCGTTGATGTCTAATACTAAGCAAATCACTATTAGTGAATTTTCCTGTTTTTGTTTTATATTTCTTTGTTCATCATCATTCTCCGGCCCTTATCCCAATTAATTTGGGGTCGCCGCAGAATGTCTTCTTTCTCTATTTCTCGTCATCTCGTCCGTCGACCTTATTTCTAGCCATAGCATCCTTCACTCAGTCCATACATCGTTTCTTTGTTCTAGTATATGACTACTAAACTTTATGAGCAGGTTAATGTGTCAAAGTGTCCATTCCCTTAGCTTGGCCTTGGTAAGACGACAACCCTTACGAGCTGTTTAATGGGTTTTTCACACCACTAGCCGCGTGACGACATGCTGCCTACGTCATGCGTTCCATTCATTCGAGTTCATTCATATAACAGGCGTAAAGTAGGGCAGGGTACGTAGGTCGCCATTCTTTTCAGACGTCATTTATGTTGGATGATAAGATCGCTTTTTTTTCTGTTGGCAGATGAGTCATTGGACAGCGATGGCGGTGAGCCATCAGGTCATACCATTACAGTCAACGCGGAGTGCAACGTCATCCCGCGGGCGTTCCGTGACTCCACATATGATATTAGTTCAAATGCAGATGATGAGATACACCGTCCAGCCTCTTGTTATGGGTAAGTGGAGTTCCACACCCTTGCTAATGCCGATGCCGAATGTTCTATGGTGACCAGTTCAAACACACACGGTGATGTTCGCTTTTGCTCTGGCAAAGCAGTGTGTGAAATGTTCAAAGAATATTTCGGTATCTGCTTAGGAAATGGGATTAGTCTTGCAGGTACCTATCATCTTCAAGTTTTCGTGGCAGACGCAGGCTTGACCCGGTAATCTGTATGGGATCATTCAGAATGGTAGGTAATGGTGTGCGCTGGACGCACGGATCTTTGTTAAAAAGCTTCAATTTAGTCGCTCCTACCAGAGGAAACCTATATTTCAATAGATGAAAGCTGCCTTTGGCCGTCGACATGAAA
This sequence comes from Lycophotia porphyrea, assembly GCA_950005105.1. Lineage (NCBI taxonomy): Eukaryota > Metazoa > Arthropoda > Insecta > Lepidoptera > Noctuidae > Lycophotia > Lycophotia porphyrea. The sequence continues at coordinate 25,106,396 of OX465383.1, read as the reverse complement.
GCCTTATTTGATTAGACGACTGCTAAAGAGACATATACAAAGCAGTGCAATATCTAGTACTATCCTATCCTATCAAACTGTTTGTTCAAATCTAATCACCTGCAAATTAAATTGGATGACCAGTACAGTTAGTCTAAGACACGCAAAATTTACTTATTTATTAAATTAGTTCCTACTTATGAACCCATGTGCGGCCACACCTAGCGCTCTTTGTGAGCACGCTGCAATATCAGCACGCCCCCCTCCGGCCGGGCAGCCTAGATCGATCTAGCTGACTGCACGTGGCATGACAATTATGTAATGCACTGATTGTACCGATACTTAGTAGGAGGCAACAAAGTACATCTGATCGGACAGCTTAGGAATCAAATACAATATTTATAAAATTTCGTATATATAATCGAGTATATCATTAAGAAAAAAAAAATGTTAGAAAATGGCGGCCGGGCCTGAATCTAGAAATAGGTCAGATCGGTGAGGGTGCAGCGCGCAGGCGCGAGCGGGCTAGGGGTCGCAGGGCGTCGCGGGTGTGCGAGGGGGCGCGTGTGGTTGCGGGGCGGGGCACCCGGCGCCCGGTACCCCGTGCGCCATGGCCGCATTCCCCGCACCCGCAGTACAGTACGCTAAGTTCGCAGTATATTTTAACGTCGTGTCGCACCGCAACATCAGATGTTGAGTACGTAGAACCTCCAGGCAACCCTGGTGAGTGCGACACTCCTGGTGCAAACGGATCGGTTTCGCGACCACAAAACGGCAGTTTTTCGTTCCAACTGTTTCTTTACGTTAATACGCGATTATAGTTCTACGCTTAGAGGTTATTTCGACGTGAATCACTCAATTTTGTATACCCTTAGCTGACTAGATGTTAGCGTAGGGCTTGCATGCGTCTCTGTGTCTACTTTCCTTAAGTGTGTTACTTAACTAAACCCGCCGTATCCTATCCTTGTTGGGTTGAACTCTGTGGGGTTGTTTCTGTGTGGGTTGGAGTGCGGAGGCGTATGAACGTTTCGTTACAGATAAGATGTTTGTAGGGAGATAAGATGCCGTTGCTAAGCGTAGGAGCAGAATGAGGCGTCAGGAGATACAATGCAAGGGGGCCGAGGTCGGCGGCGCCAAGGAGGGCCCGCAGATGTCTCGCAGCGAGTCCACCATCAGCCGGTGCACCCCGCACACGCCCCTGGGCCCGCCGGACAGCGTCAGCGTCGACTCCAACCCCATGCCCACCATCTATCGGTAACTGAATGCTCAGACACCGCCGAGCAGGGAGAAGACGTACCGCTACAGCCACCAGCGCCTGCATGACTACATTGCGCTGAGGGAACACTCGCATGACTTGCCGACTACGACCACAGTACCATTATGCCTAACGCGATTCAGCCGTCGCGTTTGCAGTAGTCATCGACACTGTTATGTCTTCTCCCACTGGCAGATAAAGCTGAGACCGCACTACGCAGCATCGCGCACCGCGATCTTCGCATGCGAGTAGGTATCACGGAAAGCTTTTATCTTAGACGGTGATACAATTACAACGTTACGTAACCATCAGAGACCGATGGTGTTCCTGTAGCTAGTTGTGAGTGGTCGCCGCCTAAGACTTGAGCGGCGATAGTTTTACGATCGCTTGGCTTGCCTCATGCTGATGGAGGAGACAGTTGGCCGAGCCGCGAGTCACAGGTACGGTGATATACAATATTATTGCGTCACATTGTCTCTTCACCACCTTGCCTTACACCTACTTCCTTGCTTTCAATATAATCCTAGTGTTTTCTACTATTAGTTTACTTCGTCCTTTTCGGTTACGACATTTTTTTATAGATCCATCGTTTAGGTTCTAAGGTTTAAGGATATTTTAAAGTTCGCGATCATGAACTATCATTACTTCTTTAGGTTTTTAAGGCATGTAACAGTAATTTCGTAAGAAGTAACATAGAAGATTATCAATTTTAATTTCATGTAAATATATTTGATTTACTCATTAAGCAATTCAAAAAAAAATAGAAATGACGCGGTACGTCAACGAATTGCTGCCATTATCATAGCTTTAGAACATGGACATGCTTTAGAACAGACTCATTTTGAAATTAGCTATGACTTTATTTAGTAAACCACCCTCGCTTAATGTATATATTTATATTTAATGATCTGTAGTGACCCTTAGTTAGAAACCTTGTATAACCTATGTAGATAAATCATCAACATTTATCTCGCACTGAAGATTAAAAACCAAATATAAAATTAACTAAACTGAGTTCAATATGCGTTTTTCTTTTTTTTAATAAACGTTGCCCCACAGTAGGAATTTCGCCTGTATCGTGGGTGCGTTTACAAACATTTAAAGTCACATACAAAAACAGCCAGACCCGAAACATTCCTGTAGGCCATACAAATTTTTGTTCCGTGCGGGAACCGAACCTGTCACACCACACAGCGCAGCAGTCAAATGCTCAGCATGAATAAATAATAATACGTAGGTATTTAGATACTTACAAACAAATACGTCACGTTGAAAATATAAATAAGACAAGAAAAAGTAGGGCCGTTATCCAACCGATCTGCGAAGATAATGTATTGGGATAAAACCGCCAGTCAACATTAAAAAAATATTACAGAAAATAGGTTCTAAGCTTATAAGCCACAATAGAGCCATGAACTGATTTCTATTTATCTTATTCAATAAGACGGAGAAATAATATATATAATCACAGCAACAGTTATGAAACCAAGCGAATTGTAGATAAAATAATAGACAGATACTGGCGAAATATAAATGACAAAATTTCGACAGATTCAAACTTTCTCAGCTCTTCGTGGTGTTATTTATAAAACACCGCCACGCTTTCAATAAAAAAGAAAATTAGTTGTGTAATATTGTTACACCAGGAAGGTCGAGGAGGAAGCCGCCAAAATATTAAAAAGTGTTTTTGAACACGACATAAATCTTATCACGTATTTCATCAAAATCGCAATATACTGAAGTTGGAGACAAAACTAATTATAAAATGTTTATATTTGTTTAGGTGTCGGGCACCCATTGCGTCACTTGATTGTATGGACGACTTCAGTGCGCATTCACAACAAATGTTGGATCAAGGTAGGTTCATTATATAATAACACAAATTCCTAAAATATTATTACATTAAAAACTAACGGATAAATGTTAAATCTTTTGATTCAAAAATTGAAGATAATGTTAAACGTAACTTACTTGGTGTGCTACCTAAGTGATTCACCTACGATACACCCGTGATACACCCAGAGCTCCTCGATTTCTAATTCAACTAACGTCTCTTTCATAATAAAAAAATCTTCTCGATATTTATAGAATAGTTTTACTTGTGTTTTCCTTGTATTTTACATAAAATATTCAGCCCGTTGACATATGACTCTGGGAAGACTCAAAGATATATCATAAAGATTATCAGCCTACGGATGAAGTGTTCCGTAGTACAAAAACACACCTCAGATGTCACTTTCTTGGCTCGAAAAGAAAAATTAAATCTCGATTGTTTGCTTGTTTCTATTTTATGATATATACTGATTTAACTTATGAAGCGTGCTTTATATTTAAGCATTTTTTGTGATGCATCAAATCCCATCACAAAGTGCAATATCGCCTAGCAATTTCCCAACTATGTTGGGATCGGCTTCCAGTCTAACCGGATGCAGCTAAATACCAGTATTTTACATGGAGCGGCTGCCTATCTGACCACCACAACCCAGTTAGTACAGGGTAATACGATACCCCTTGATAAGACTGTTTGTTGTTTTTGGGTCACTGACTACCTGTAACGACTGTCAAAGATGTACAAATGACAGCCGGGACCAACGGCTTAACGTGCTTTCCAAGGCACGGAGGAAACTCGGTATGTAATGAGTGGTCACCCATCCACAGACCAACCTAAGCAAGCACGGCTTAACCTATAGATCGACCCGAGTGGCTGTTATTATTTAGGCACGAGCTCCTCAGAGAATCAATGGGCAATATAATATTTGAAAATTTTGTAACCAAATTATAACTGAGTTAGCACCTTAGGACGTAGACAAGATCTGGACTTTCACATTTATTTCCTTAGAAATAGGAAATTTTGCTATACTGTTGAATTGAGAGTTAGTATTGGAATACAGAACCCAAAAGTCGATATCAAAACATAAACCAAAAAAATGGCCAATTGTAGGAGATTATTCTGGAATATCTAAAGCTTATGATGGCCTTTTGTATGCAGCTGGTGAAATAAATGTGGGGCGGCAAGTGTCGACTTACGTGGGGAATCACACCACCATGCCATCGGTGGTGACCCCAGGACTGCGCTACAAGAACTTAGGGAAGTCCGGCCTGAGGGTGCCTAACATCGGCCTAGGGATATGGGCCATGATGAACGAAGAATGCACTGAAGAAGTCATTATGACAGCCCTGGACAATGGAATCAATCTCTTTGATTTATCAGAAGCACATTGCGGTTAGACCATTTAAAATTTTAATGTTGAAAGTGTCGCAGATTCATCTCGTGAGAAGTTACACAGTTCCACTTTTAGTTGATTCTATACTTTCTACCTGACTCTAAGTAAGTTTCATTAGATTTTTAACAAACAACTTAGTGGTTGCGCTAGCGCAGCTTTCATTTAGAGGTTCTCTTGTGAACAATACTCTTATAAATTCAGGATTAAAAATCCTAGCAAATAAAAGGTTTAAAAGAATTACTAGTAATTTAAATTAAATAAAGGAATGATCGTAGCTAATCCCGAGATGTTTATCTGCCTTCGCTAAATAATTAATTTGCTGTTTGTTTTCGGATGTAAACAATAAAATGTACCGTTTAATAGCAAAAGGGGAGGCAGAACTTGGCAAGATCTTAAAGAAACGTAACGTACGGAGAACTAGCATCATCATCACCACTAAGATATACTGGAGCACCAAGTAAGCTCTAGCTTTAGTTACATTACACCTCTACTTGATTGATTCCTCTCATAGAAGATAGACTGTTTAACTGCACGATTTACAACATAGATGTTTGTCACTTAATTTTTCTAGATAAACATGGATTGAATAATTAAAATGTAGTGAGACTTCTATAGATTGATGTTTTTGGACTAGATGTGTAATGTGTATTAGCAAAACCGATCACTTATGACTAATCGATTCCTTCGCATTTCTTGATAAAGATGTTATAGCCTGCTGACAGCTCTTCTGTCTTAGAGGATTTCCTGGTTTCCTATCTCAGCATATTGATGTTGTCGCCCTGTATTTACTAATATACCCTATTACATTTTTAGTATAGCATCCAAGGAGTAACTGTATTTTTTGTACACTATAAAGATGAGTGGTGTAAGCTTTGAGTTTGCTGTTAGGGTACTTGCTGCCTCCACACCGACACACCGTCGCTTCACTCGATGTGCTTCCCGCTCGCTAATTGCTAACATACTGTAAACTCTCCATTTACTAGGTTTGCTCATACTAATAACAGGTCAGATGAGAGAGGCCTCTCTCGTAAACACATTGTTGAGAGTGTAAAGGCGTCTCTGGCGCGGCTGCAAGTTGAATATATTGATGTAGTGCTCCTACACAAAGTGGACCCCGTATGCCCGATGGAAGGTCAGTTCATATTATGTCAATGACTTTCATTTTTATTGCTAGTAAGAGTGTACTGTGAGTTACTGGAAATATAATACTTCAACAGAACTCGTACGCGCAATGAACTTCGTGATAAACCAAGGATGGGTCATGTATTGGGGAACTGCTCGGTGGTCCCCAGCGGAGGTACGAAATATCTGATTAAATTGGCGTTTTTGTCGCCAATTAAAGGAGTCCTATGTAGTGACACTTGGCCATTTATTTCGTAGATCATGGATGCATACAGCAACTGTAGACAGTTCAACTGCATCACGCCGATAGTTGAGCAAACAGAATACCACATGTTCTGCAGGGAGAAGGCCGAGCTCTACATGCCTGAATTGTATCACAAAATCGGTGTCGGTAGGTAACCTAAATGTATATACAAATATTTATCTTGTAAATATTGGTATTGTGAATACTAATACATACATTGTGGTTACTAGGCACGATGGCATGGTCTGCCATCACAACAGGGAAGGGACTCGGCCGTGAGGAAATCACCGGCCTATTCGCTAAATCACGATTCAACAGGAAATATAGCACCTTCAGCTGGTGCGAAGAGGATCTCGCAGTTCCCGAGGTAGCAGTCCCTAATACATTATATATTCAAGGGTTACGGATTGAAAAATATCAAGCTAAATATAATGCTTGTTACAGTTGCGTCTCTCCGGCAGTAAAGAACAAGTGACCGGAGAAGAACCACGCACTTATGGAGATAAACTTCGTGATCTCTCCAACTTGGCAAATACATTGAGTGTGTATTATTTTTTAATATTTATACAGTAAAGCCAAATATTATTCTTTTCAAAATATTCATTTCTTTGCAAACAGATTGCACTATGGGCCAATTGGCGGTGGCATGGTGCCTGAAGAATGAGTCGGTTAACTGTCTCCTGCTCGGCGCGACCAGCGTTGAACAATTCAAAGAGAACATTCACGCACTACAGGTACTGTCAATTCAATTAGGAGTTAACTTGTGTTGTGTAATAGGTGCATCACATATAAATCCTTTCATCTGTTAGCAGATCGTTCCGCAGCTTACCCCCGTGGTCATGATTGAAATTGAGCGCCTGCTGGCAAACAAGCCGCAACGCCCACCCATGGTATCGACACTAGCTATGCGCAATCAACAGAACAGTAATACCGTCCGGGTAGACATGACGTGAGTAGCTCATGTGAATTTCTTGTTTAATGCAACTTGTTTTTTTTCAGGTGTTATGTAAAGTAAAGTTTCGAATTCGTGGTTTTGTATCCTATGAATACGGACATACACACACATGCTCACACGTTCTCTTACCCAACAGAGGCGCCACTACGTCGGGGACTGGCTCGCCGAAGCCTGAAGGCGAGATCGCGGAGGCTGAGGCCTCCACCCCCGGTAAGGAGCCCGGACGGGGCTTCTGTGAGATTCAGTGACCGTGGTGGCGCGGAAGCACTGACTCTGCTTCCAAATCTAGTAGATCAAGGGTAAGGGTATTTGTCAACCAGTATCTTTAGTGTGTTTATTTCAATTTGGTTTTGAGTATTCTACAATGATCTCCTTGTATCAACAGGAATCTCTTAAGGACAAGGATAAGGAAAAAGAAAAGGATTCCAAACCGAAATTCTTCTTAAACAACGCCGGAGAAGTCATCAAACGTACTGGTAAGTCATCAAATGTACCACATTTATAAATCTTTCAGCTGTAACATTAAGTTCCAGATGTACTGAAGTCTTTTATTTTGTTTGTTTAGAACAAGACGGAGTATCCACTGATGTCGTGATATCAGTGTCATCATTGAAAGGTAAGCAACCAGCTAGCGGTGGCAGCAAGGTGAAGAAGTCCAAGTCTGACCAGGCGCGTCCGCGGTCTTCTTCCATGCAAAGGTCGTCCTCAGGACAGTTGTCCATGGGCAGAGACCGCAGGAAGTCGCGTCTGGACTTGAACTCGCCAGCTGAACCGTAATTTTCATTGCTTACAAACGTAGGAGTACATGTTAGATACCAATCCCTGTGTACGCCTATTCGAACACGATACGTCTCCAGGCGTATCTGTAAACTTGTAGAAATAAAATAATGTCATTGAGAAGTTCCAGGGGCTCAATATATTAAATGTTTGTGGTGTAGTAGTGTTACAGCAGCCCCTGGCGCTTCACTCGAAGATATGCTTATTTCTACATGGACTGATAATGCAAACATCCTACTACCGCACGAAGTAACTTCCCACCCTGTCTTGCACTGGTTAGGTTCTAATGATTAGTCATTTGTGCTCAGAATGGCCTCATTAATAAGTTAAAAAAATGTTTTGTAATGTCAAATTATTGATAAAATCTGCTCTACAGGTAAAGCAAAGGCATCAAGTTAAAGTAAAAGGACTTTAAGTGATTGAGAAAGTCTGTGATGGTAGAGATAAACGGAAAGTATTTCTTCTGCAAGTAGGTGGATGACATCCTGTATCTTGTATAATAAAGTGTATTTGTAATACTCTGGTAGATGTAATTGGCACTTGATCTTAGTAATAGTGTGAAATTGTCAACTAATGTAATGCATGCGTAGGGATGTTCGTTGAGAACTAGCAAGTAGCGTTAGGTAGGTAGTTAGGTTAAAGATAACATCGTCTAGTCAGCAGACATGTCTGGCACAGTGCTGGTACCTGCATCATTAGCTCATAGCTGATTACTTACACAGAGGCTGCACATGTAGCGAGTACTCTACTCTGTAGTGTAATATGGTAATAAGAGTAGAAAGTTTTAAATTGTTTAATACGATTTATGGAAATCATGGTCTCCCAATTACAGACGGAAATGTTAAGATCCGGGTGGAACTTACCGAGTTTGGTTTTAAACTATCTTGTGACGCGTTTTCTCCTAAAATCAAATTATCTTAGCTGATTCCTTTGAATACTGATAGAAGTCGAGTCTATTAAAAGTAATACACCGAAGTTTTTCTTAAAATTTAGCTTCCACGGATCCGCATTTTCCTAAAGTTGGTAGTCTGGCTTAAACATAGTCTTAGCGTTTATGATCTATAGACGTTCTTTCGTGAATATTGATGTTAACTAACGAAATATAAAGTTAACTGAAAAATATATATGTATAACTAATAAATATGCAAAACGTTTGATCATTAAAATTAAACTGTAGGTACGACTCATATAGTGATAGTTTCCGCTTAAGGTACTAGAAATAGTATTCATTAACATAGCGTATTGTCGACCAAGTGTCAGGGTTCGTTGTCATCTTCTCGATACAAATAATGATCTAAATATAATGTAGAAACGACATGTGAATGATCTATTTGAAGTGAGTGCGGTTCGGATGGTCGTGGCCGTCGCGGCACTGATTTCAACATATAATCGGTCTCCATTGTAATCCTTTTAACATCAAATGACATCGCTTGAATTGGGCGTTGCTAGATAGCTACTTGTTACCAGGTTGTCTGGATTAGTATGATACATAGGGTCGCCAATTCGCAATTAGTCTAAACTGATAGTCACAGTTTGTATTTTAACATACACAAGATTTGTACAAAATTATAATAAAGATATAAAAATTCAATTAAAGATCAAAATTTAAAATAATATCAAATACAACAAATATGTCAAGGCCTATCTGCGATCACTGTCACAATTCTTGTTTTATTTAAGTATTTAACGTTCCTAATATTGAACACCGATTCGGTGGATTATTTCCTGAAAAGTCTTGAAAGAATGAATTACCATTTAAGAAAAAAAAATATCCACTCACCATCAGGAAGCCCGCCCGCTGTATGCCAACAAATAACAAGAAAAAAATATGAAGAAGTCTTCATTCTTGTACTTATTCACAAAATTACGTCTTCAACTCTAGCTGTTTTTAAAAATTTCTTTATCTTCTTTGACAAAATATAATAATTTCAAGGATTGTAATAATTGACTTAAATTAAAGAATAGGTCCGTAAAGCTTAAGTCTGAAAAGTATTGTTCTCATGACTTAATATAATACGCACTCGCATAACTACTTAGCTTTAGTTAGTACAATGTTAATTTTATTATATTTAGCATTCATGCAAACACGTTAGTAGGTAACTAACTGTCCCTGATTTATCTCATGAGAAAGGATTTGTGAAATATAATTGGAAGTGGTAGCCATAAATCCTCCGATTCGTTTTAGATTTACTAAGCATAAGATTTAATATAGTATTCGTCTATTAGTTTAAGGTGTACATACTCCGCATTAAAATGCGATGAGGCTTTGTAGACATTGATCCGAAGTCGACCTTGGATAAGTAGTCCGTAATTAAAATAATTTTAGGCTTAGGTATTATTTAAACACAGAACCTAAATGGCATCAACAACAACTTAGCCCGTTCGCGTTTTAAAAATTAATTCAAAAGCATTTTCCTCCTATTTTTATAAGTTAAGAGTTGTACATAAAAGAAGCACGGAGCCCACAAATAGTGAAGATTAGTTTTATATAGTATTATAGATAATGCATGAAAATGCATAAGTTCACCGCAAACGTTCTGAAAGGAACGTAGCCTGATATATTATAAATGCAAATAAGTAGAAGTATAGATAAAATAACATCTCACAAGTAAGACGTGCATCACACAGTCGATATAAAAGAATCCAATAATCCAGCTAGTACTGTTGGATCCAGAAGTGAGCAACAATAGAACGGTGAGCAAATATCTTAGGGAAGGTACAGTAGGAGTCGTTCAACCGTAACGGTGAGCAAACATTTTAGAGAAGGACCAGTAAGAGTCGTTCAACCATAACAGTGAGCAAACATCTTAGAGAAGGTACAGTAGGAGTCGTTCAATCGTAACGGCAAGCAAACATCTTAGGGAAGTTACAGCAGGAGTGGTTCAACCGTAACGGTGAGCAAATATCTTATAGAAGGTACAGTAGTAGCAGTCGTTCAACCGTAAGGGCGATCAAATCTCAGAGAAGGTACAGTAGCAGTCGTTCAACCGTAACGGCGAGCAAATATCTTAGGGAAGGTACAGTAGGATTCGTTCAACCGTAACGGTGAGCATACATCTTAGGGAAGGTACAGTAGGAATCGTTCAACCGTAAAGGTGAGCAAACATCTTAGAAAAGGTACAGTAGGAGTCGTTCAACCGTAAAGGGAGCAAACATCTTAGAGAAGGTACAGTAGGAGTCGTTCAACCGTAAAGGTGAGCAAACATCTTAGAAACGGTACAGTAGGAGTTGTTCGACCGTAACGATGAACAAACATCTTAGAGAAGGTACAGTAGGAGTCATTCAACCGTAAAGGGAGCAAACATCTTAGAGAAGGTACAGTAGGAGTCGTTCAACCGTAAAGGTGAGCAAACATCTTACAAAAGGTAAAGTAGGAGTGGTTCAACCGTAACGGTGAGCAAACATCTTAGAGAAGGTACAGTAGGAGTCGTTCAACCGTAAAGGTGAGCAAACATCTTAGAGAAGTTACAGTAGGAGTCGTTCAACCGTAACAGCGATCAAATCTTAGTGAAGGTTCAGTAGGAGTCGTTCAACCGTAACGGTGACCAACATTTTAGGGAAGGTACAGTAGGAGTCGTTCAACCGTAACGGTGAGCAAACATCTTAGAGAAGTTACAGTAGGAGTCGTTCAACCGTAACAGCGATCAAATCTTAGTGAAGGTTCAGTAGGAGTCGTTCAACCGTAACGGTGACCAACATTTTAGGGAAGGTACAGTAGGAGTCGTTCAACCGTAACGGTGAGCAAACACCTTAGAGAAGGTACAGTAGGAATCGTTCAACCGTAAAGGTGAGCAAACATCTTAGAAAAGGTACAGTAGGAGTCGTTCAACCGTAAAGGGAGCAAACATCTTAGGTAAGGTACAGTAGGAGTCGTTCAACCGTAACGGTAAGCAAACATCTTAGAGAAGGTACAGTATGAGTTGGTCAACAATAAACGGACCACGGTTCCATAACGTTGCACTAAACGCAAGGATCGCACTACGGCAAAAGTTTGAGCCCACCGATACACGATCTGTCTGGATTATTCATTGGTACGCAAGTACAACGCTGATACTAGAAGCACTTTACTTATACAGCGTGTAACAGAAAGGGTGTATAGTATATATATGTATGTTACCAGACATGTATGAAACAACCACCACAAACCAGTATACAATTCCGAGCCTATACTTAGGAACTGTGTAAAATAATTTTTCTAAGATTCTTTAATACACACATTTCCTGTGAAATGTATGCATTTCCTAGGAATTGTATGCAATGACGGATTACATAATACATAATTAAAGGGGGTCGTACAAACAATCAAACCGACTGAACAATTTTCTCCATGGGATTAACATCTTATTCGCGAAAAAATTTTCAGATATCTTCTACATTTTGGGCAGCTCCATAATATCTACCAGCATAATATCTACTCGTTATACTAAAATAGATAAACTAACAACAAACTATAAAAGGGCATCGAAAAACTCCTCCTCAACGCTGTCAGCTGGTAATGTGCCCAAGAGACTAGCGGCGTTGCCACGTTGTATGGCAACACTTAGCCTCTGGCCAAAGTAAAAGCCTGCCCTTGGGTCACGGGAAGCGTCAACTAGGCGTTTCGAAATTTCCTTAAATAGGCTATGAGCACTCGGACCCCACGGCCCTAGAGTTTCAACCCCAAACGGCTCGAAAATATAGTTACCACACAGGTTTCTATATTTATGCCGCTTGAGGTTCTCTGCAGCCGCAGCGGCAGCACCAGCACAGCACGATGAGCTTGGAAGATGGGATGGCGCAAGAGTATCGACGCATGTTGCATCCCACACTAAAGGCCTACCCATCTTCCAAGGAAACAAAGACATGCCGTCCGGTCTCTTGCCATCGTCGTCTCGTTATTGATATTATCTATAACATTTAGTACGGGGTAGCTGATTTATTTTTCGCGTTTACGACGTTGCTCCCGCTCCCATAGAGAAGGTTATTATTCAGTTTGACGGTCTCTAGCTCACCCTTAAGGTGGACCCCCCCCCCCCTTTCTGTTACAAGCCGTAAATAAATAAAAAAAGCAGACCATGCAGACGGTGTATATTATAGAATTAATTCGTAGTTAGGCTTAAACACCGCGATATCATCATCGTATCCATTGTGTAGTGAAGTGATTGCAGTTCAGTATTGAAAATAAGACCTAACTATCATCAAATATACACCTCGTGATCCTTGTTTGTCCAGGAATCACTGCTTCGTGACATCAAGCATTCAATTATTTCAACTCCTGCAAAAAAAAACACTCAACAATGCATTCAAATCAATGATATTTGAAAATAAGCTTGACTATTTTGAACTATCTATAAAACGCCGTGAAGCCAGGCTCTCAGTGAAACGATGATAATTTCACGGTATTAGTAGATAATTAGTTATAGTTATAATAAGGGCCATGTACATATTGCATTTTCTAACAAAAAAAAATAATAATAACAAAACTATAAGACCATAAATATTAAAAAAAAACCGGCCAAGTTCGTGTCGGGCCACGCACAATGTAGGGTTCCGTAGTTGCCCATAAAAATATGCGGACGACTAAACGGATTCGTTGAATTTAATTTAAGAACATTGCAAAAAATAAACTTACATTTGCAGTTAAAAAACCTGTGCTCCCATTCATTATGTTTAGGAAATTATGTCTCTTTTTTTTGCAGATATCAGCAATCAGAAAGCATGCAAAAGTAGTTATTAAATGTTATTCAAGTACATTTTAAAAGTTGGTCAACAATTACTCGTGAACTTGTATAGCCTACTTAGCTGTGATAGTTTTCCTTTTCATTTTGTTATATATAATACCACCGATAATTGTGTCACACCACCGAACACAACCGTTTAGGGGGGACACTTGAGTCTAACAAAAATTGCCACTTCAAAACTTCATATTTCACAAATGAATCCCTTAATCGAAAAGTTGCTTCAACAAACTCGCAATATTTTTTAAAGACCTATCCAACAACATCCCACACTATGGGGTACGCGAGAAAAAAAAACCGCCCCCATTTTACGTGTACAGTTGAGATACCCAAAAAAAAATACTTTTCAAGATTTTATGTTACCACTTGGTTGGCGTAACTAACTTGTATATTCATGCGAAATTACAGCTTTCTAGTACAAAGAGTCTTTGAACTAAGCTGCGCACAGACAGAAATGGACATGGCGAAACTATAAGGCTTCCTTGTTGACTACGGAACCCTAAAAACAGTATTCAAGCATGTTATAAATACTCGTCGGAAACCTTTAAAGAGTGCTTCATAAAAGCACCTTTCATAAAGTCGTTACTTTCAAAAATATGCCTTTTACATCTTGGTATAAGTGTCTACCATTTTGCGCAAATGGTTAGTCGGAGTTACTCGTAACTTTAAGGCAATTCAATCAGTCTCATTCTTGCTTGATACATAAAATCAAAACTCGTTTTTCAATTAATTAAATCTACAACGGCTACAGCCATGAATCGATGACAAGAAAGCCCATCATCATCAGCCTGTAACGTAACAACTACTGGACACAGGCCTCCTCTCTTTGAGGAAGAGTGGACCTTATTGCACAACACGGGCCCACTGTGGGAAAGTCCATTGTGATCTCATTATTCGTTTCGGTTTTAACTGTGGAAGTTTCATCCGGACTCGAAACAATGGTCTCGTCCATAGCTTCAGTCGTAAACTATTGTCGTTTAGAACAGTGACTTTGATTTTAGATCTATTTGTCAAGTTCGTGTTGGTAATGCTTGGTACACAAGCTGTGGATGCAATTTTTCCGGGTGCCAGGCTTGATATAAAGAGTTTAGTCATCAAAAGTGACAGGTAGTTTATGAATATGATCTCAGCAGCAGCGGCAGGTCTGAGCTCGAAACAAGGTCTCGAAGAACATAGCGTCTTCTGATCCTATAGCTTTGGTCGTAAACCATGTAATCGTTCAATTTTTATATACCATTGGTTTTGATTAACGATTTTCGGGAACCTTAGCCAAGTTCGCGTTGATACCGCTTGGTACTGAAACTGTGGGTACGATTTTCTCGGAATTAGATCCGCGAATTTTCTAACTTGTAGGGGATAAAGATCATATTTCTCAAGCTCTTTTTCTAAATTTATAATTAGTTGATTTCTTTTTTGTTTAATATAACGAGTCCTTCTTAATAGATACATGTATTAACATCTTAACTTAACCAATAGAACTATTCTCTGTTGAAATTATTTCGAGCGTAAATTAACGAGTTTTTCTAAATGAATGAGTGTTGTAAAATAACATCATAACCAACAGAACTTTCAAGTTTCCATTATTGAACAACTTGTGTCGAGCGTTCGGTTCGGTTATATTCTCTTGTTTTCTACGTAACATAGACGATGCAGTGTGTACATGTTCTTATTATTTATGGTACCATGGCTATTCAAGGAGCGATTAGTTTTTTTTTTTTTTTTATTTATTTACGGGGCGGAATTGTGTGAAGTTTTACAAATTTTCGAATTTTGTCTATAATTGTCCATAATTAAAAAAAAAAAACACTTGTGGTTATTAATCACTGGCCATTTGCATAGCACTTGCTCACAACTAATATTTTTCAATGAAGTTCACTACTAACGATTGGAAAAGTCTGCAAGGCCGCGCATGTTGCTTGAGCGGAGGACGCATTTTCCGGTTTTTTAGCTGCACCTGTGAATCAGGTGGAGCCTTGAAAAGGCTTTCAAAACTATACCGATGTGGTGATGAGAAATTATCGTCAAAAGGCTGAATTCAAAATAAAAAACATTGTAACGTTGTAACGATTTTTAGATTGCGGATCGAAATAAACTTATTATTTATTTTGTTGAAATCATAATCTGATTGCGTTCATGGTTATAACGCTTTTTGATGATTTATTTTTAAAATATCAGATTGCGGGAAAGGGCTTGGAAAGGCTTTGGAAGCGCTTTGTCGAACGCATTTGTAAAAATCTAGTTGGTTTTTTGAATGCCGAAATATTTCAACAAAAAAATAAAAAACAAAAATCTAGAACTAGGTGACAAAAAATATATAGAATAGGTAAAAAAAAGTAACATACAAGAGGTCTATATTAGTAATAGCTAAAAGAAAATATTAGTCATAAGTAAAAGTAAACATTTTTTTAACAAAAAATTTAAAATAACAAAAACATGAAAAAATGGATTAAAGGAAAAAGAATAAAAAAAAAATAATAACAACAAAAATCTAGTTGGTTCTTTTCATACCGAAATATTTCAACAAAAAAAAAACACGAGATCTAGAACAAAGCAACAAAAAAAAAAAAAAAATGTACAAAATTAAAAAAAAAACTGGAGTTGGTAAAGAAAAAGTAACATACATGAGGTCTATATTAGTAATAGGGAAAAGAAAATATTTTTGTACCTAAGATTAAAGACAAGAAAATGAAACTAAGGGAAAAAAAAGAAAAAAAACTTAAGAAGAAATATTTCTACAAAATCGCTTCTTGTATATCTTTCATGGTACCAATAGTTGCCCCTTGGTGTGCTTCGTATATAGATACCATCACGCATGATGTGTTTAGTCCCACGCGTCCTTTTCATATAATTTAAGTTTTATTGTTATTTCAATGATTTAAAATTTCATGAGATACACCAGAGATACCTCCGAAAAGATGTACATACGAATAGTAGAATTATTTATAAGCTTAATAGAACAGATTGTCCTCCAGACATATATATTTTGTTATTTATTCTAATTGATAATGCTAGCTAGAATAGTTTAGGGTTACATTGAATTAGGTATTCAGATAAATAGCTTCGTTAGCATGCAAACCTTCAGAGTCTTGTACCTGACCGGCAACCCATATACCTACCTCAATAGCCGAATATTGTGTCGCGATGCAGCAGAGAAGTCGACATCTATCGAACGGAAAATGCTTACTCGGAAACATATTCTGGAATGAAATTAACTTCTCTATAACGAGGCAAAATACTCATTACTATACCTATTTAAAATTTAAAACTATATTTATATAATCAACATAAACTATATTTATATAACAACAGTACGGTAGCTCTTCGGAGAATCTTAACTTCTCTAACTCTGCACTCTCTTTTCAGTCTGTTCAAAATTTCAATACTGTTCGACTAAATTAATGTAAAATAGGGAAATTGATCATATTCTTTCCGCCGTTCTTTATAATTTTAAAGACTGATTAAGATTTTCCAAAACATCACTTTTAATGATGAATAGCACTCAACACAATAAATTAAATTACATTCATAATAACAGGAGCCAACAAGAGGTAGATCTTCAGCATGATATAGAGGTTAAATAGGTGTTTATGTAGCAGGTAACACTACGGAGGAATCTGTTAGATAACATTAGTTTATATAAGATTATTATCTTCATTCGTAAAATTATTATTTTGTTATGTGGACACAGCGTCCCGCACAGGTAGAAATAAAAGGAAATTCATTATAAGGGTAATTAATAAGTACGTAGCATATCTATGAATATGCTATAGAAATTAAATAAGGATTTAGGTTACTGGATAATATCTTTTAGCTTTGATAAATTAATTTAACCATATATAACAAAAAAACAATTTATATAAAACAAAAACGATTGAAAAAAAAATGTCTATGTTATTATCACACTGCGTCCGTGCGAGTTTATGACAGCAGGAAACGAACTCGCGGGCAGGTATCGATCAGGCAGGCACGGTGCGGTTTACCTATGCTCCTTAAATTAAAATCACAATCAGTCTGAATATTATATTCTAGATTATATGTAGTAGAAAGGGTAGAAATAATTGTGTAACTATTTAAACCTCAATACCCTCATTGTATGCGTTTGTCATCTAAATTACCATATTATATATGTGTAGAACCAGTCAGAGAGTATTTAATATAAATGGCAATGTAACATTTTTGTGAAAATATGAAAAAATTGTCAGAAGTGGCAGAAACCAGTTAGAAAAATTTACGATATATCGGCGGATGATCCGCTGTCCCTGTTGGTTATATTAACTAGGCTTCAGTAGTCACTTGGATCGATGTTCGATTGTTAAACATAGTTATGTTTTCATGGTTCTGTATGGTGTCGGACGTAAAGAATAGCACCATCCCGTATCTTCCCGTGGGTGTCGTAAGAGGCGACTAAGGGACTTACCAGAGAATGGGCAGCAGCGTTCTCTGTACCTTTGTAACAACCATCCGGCGATCGTCAACCCGCCTGCCAAGCGTGGCGATTATGGCAAACCACCCCCTTGCAGGGAGACCTTTGTCCAGCAGTGGTCGCCTTTCGTCCAGCAGTGGACGTCTTTCGGCTGTAATGATGTTCTCATAGCTACTCCATTTATTGGAAATTTCAATACCGTTCTACTAAATTAACGAAAAATCGCAAAATTGATTAGATTCTTCCCACCTCACTTGATGGTTTTAAAGGCCTAGTATTTGATGTAACGCGAATTATGTTCTTCTTGTCAGATTTGCCGAAACATAACTCTTAATACGATAAATAAAACTTAAATGCAATATAATTACATTCATAGTAACTGAACTCAACAAGTGACATGTCTACAGCATAATTTAGAATATGATAAAGAGGTTAAATAGGTGTATATGTAGCAGGTAGCGTGGAGGAATCCGTTTGATAGCATTAGTGAATATGAAATTATTATGTTCATTCATAAAAATATTATTTTGTTATGTGGACACTGCGTCCCGGACAGACGAAAATAAAAGGAAATTCATTATAAGGGTAATAAGTACGTAGCTTATACATGAATATGGCGTAGAAATTAAATAAGAGTTTAGGTTACTGGATAATATTTTTTAGCTTAAATAAACTCATTTAATCATATAATTCTTATAAAATAAAACAAAAAACATAGAAAAAAAATCAATATTATTATCACACACCGCGTCCGTGCGAGGTAATGACAGCAGGAAACGAACTCGCGGGCAGGTATCGATCAGGCAGGCACGGCGCGGTTTGCTCCTTAAATTAAAACCGCAATCCGTCTAAATATTATATTCTAGATTAGGGTAAAAGTAATTGTGTAAATATTTAAACCTCAATACGGTCGTTGTATGCGGCTGTACACATGCTGCATACTGATACAGGGCATTTGTCATCGAAAATCATTATAATATTTATGTGTAGAACCAGGGTCCTATTTAATATAACTGACAATGCAACATATTTAAAAATGCCAGAAGTGGCAGAAGCCAAAAATTTTCGATATATCGGCGGATGATCAGCTGTAGCCTGTTGGTTATATTAATTAGGCTCCAGTAGTCACTTGGATCGATGGTCGATTGTTAAACATAGTTATATTCTCATAGCTACTCCATTTATTGGAAATTTCAATAATGTTTTACTAATTTAACGAAAAAACGCAAAATTGATCATATTCTTTCCACCCCGCTTAATTATTTTAAAGGCCTATTTGATGTAACGCGAATTATGTTCTTCTTGTTAGATTTTCCGAAACATTTCCCTTAATACAACAAATACCACTATGCCATGTTATTACATTCATAACAACAGAAATCAACAAGTGACAGGTGTACAGCCTAATAGGTGTATAATTATGTAGCAGGTAGCACGGAGGAATCCGTTAGAAACCGTTAGTGAATATGAAATTAAGTATTTTGTTCACTGGTAAAATTATTATTTTGTTATGTGGACAGAGACACTGCGTCCCGCACAGGTGGAAATAAAAGGAAAATCAGTATAAGGGTAATAATTAAGTAGCATATCTAAGAATATGCAATAGAAATTAAATAAGGGTTTAGGTTACTAGATCTTTAGCTGAGATAAATTCATTTAATCATACAATTCCTATAAAATAAAATAAAAACCATAGAAAAAAATGTCTATGTTATCATCCACACTGCGTCCGTGCGAGGTAATGACAGCAGGTAACGAACTCGCGGGCAGGTATCGATCAGGCAGGCACGGCGCGGTTTACCTATGCTACTTACATTGAAATCATAATCTGCCTGAAGTAAATGAAAAAAATTGTCTATTTAACCATTCTTAAATAATAATCAGTAAATACTATACACAAGAATATGAAAATATTCCATAGAAAATAAATAAATGTCTATGTTATCACAACATATTCGTGCAAGAAACAGACAACACATACAATTCGCTAAACGATCGATTGATTGACACTGGCACGACACAATTCAAGTATTGCAATTTAATATTGATGTTATAACTGTCGTGTATCGTAGTAATCTAGATTAGTAATTAGATGGAAATGATTGTCTATTTAACCATTCGTAATATCTTCGTTTCTTACCGACCACTGTGTTCGTGCAAGAAACAGACGCCACTTAACATCTATGCGCGAAATCAATAATTTAGAAATTCTATTCTGCACGTCACAGTAACTAACCTACTATGTTCTTTTAAATGGAAGACGTAATATTATTATTCTAATAGAAATAAGGAAGGATAGAAATAAATGTGTTGCTATTTAAACCTCTATACGGTCATTGTCATTGTCATTGTCTGTATGCAGCTACATACTAATACATGGCGTTTGTCATCTAAAATCATTATCATATTTATGTGTAGAACCAGGGTTCTATTTAATATAACTGACAATGCAACATAATTAAAAAATTGTCAAAAGTAGCAGAAGCCGGCTTGAAAAATTTACGATATATCGGCGGATGATCAGCTGTCGCCTGTTGGTTATATTAACTAGGCTCCAGTAGTCACTTGGATCGATGTTCGATTGTTCAACAAATTCTCATAGCTACGCCATTACTGGAAATTTCAGTACTCTCTTACTCAATAAATGAAAAATCGCTAAATTGATCATATTCTTTCCACCCACTTGATTATTTGAATGACCTACGTATTGGATGTAATGCGAATTATGTTCTTAATAACAGAATACAAAGGAATTACATCGATAACAAAAGAAATCAGCAAGTGACACGTCTACAGCATAATTTAGAATACGATATAGAGGTTAAATAGGTTTATATGTAACAGGTAGCATGGAGGAATTCGTTCGATAACATTAGTGAACATGAGATAATTCTGTTCATAGGAAATAATTATTTTATTAAGTGGAAATGCGTCCCACGCTGGTGGCATAAAAAGAGATTCAATAAGGGTAATACGTACGCAGCATATCCACGAATATGCTATAGAAGTTAAATAAGTGTCTATGTAACTGGATAATGTCTTTTAACCATTTAATATCTACAATATAAAATATTATCCATAGAAATTAAATAATTGTCTATCTTATAAGCATGCGGTAATGAATACCCGAATAAGAAAAAAACGTCATTTTTATCCCATCGCCGACATACAATTGTAATAGAAATAAGGTAGAGTACTATAATAATTGTGTATTTAATAATCAATGCGGCCCTCGAATGTGGCTGATAAAAGTATCAAGTAATTAATTAAGTGAATTACATGTCGTTTGTCATATATAATCATTATAATAATGTATTTGTAGAACCAGGGCCCTATTTAATACAACTGGCAGTGCGACATATTTGTCAAAATTGACAGTAGTGACAATAAGCAGAAATTGTATGAAGGAAACGCGAAAGAGTTGTACACCTATGTAGCCTGTTAGTTGTACTAACTAGACTCCAGTAGTCACTTGGATCGATGTTCGATTGTTCGTGTTTAACATTATATTCTCATATATACTCCATTTGAAGCTCACGCCTACAGCCGGAGCACCACTTTTTAATAATCTAATTGTTCAATGTTTAAGCCAGAAAGATGTATTATCAATCTTAATCCAATAAATATTTATAAATGTGATTTGATTTTTATTTACTGTCTACTTTTCTTACCCTGAAAACCAAAAAAGGCGGCAAAGCAAGGTTCTAGAAATGCGGCCATTAATCTTGTTTTAAAACTTGACGTTATAATTGCAGCTAAGAATGAAGATTTATGGCTAAGTACATTCTAGAAAAATAATTTATAACCGTTTTAGGGCCTTTACACACGACTTTTTTATGCGCTGACGACGCGCGTAGAACTCAATTAGAACAAAAAAAACAGCACTGTACTGCACTGCTTTTGTATCGATACAAACGTGTAAAATCTGCTAATACTTGTTGATAACGTGCAGAGGACGCGCTAATCAAAAACGCGCGTCGTCAGCGCATAAAAAAACGTGGTGTGCAAAGGCCCTTAGTTTCATGCTTTTGATAATTAATAATACTACTAGTTTTCTGGATAATGCACAGGAAGTGCATAAACACAAAAACACACACAAACACAACTGACCATTTTCTTTAATTGGGACGGTACGAGAGCGCCCGTTACAATATAAATACGTTATATTGTAACGGGCGCTGTCAGTTGGGACTGGTCATCTCTAAGCTTACGGTACGGTTTATTTTAACGACTTACTTTGTTTTTAAATTGTTGATATAATATTTTACTCTGGACACTCTTAACTTGCACGTATTTCTACATCGTTCTCACATATATGTATAATATCAATATGAATGATGTAACCAAGATTTTGTAACAATATTTTTGATTGAAAAGAGTGTCCATGGAGTTTCTTGCCCATTCTTCTCCATAGAGATCTACGCTTTAGAATGGGCCACTACAGTACTTTTACAAGTTATTATGCCTTGTGTCTGTGACTGTAGCTTAGCCTAATTTGTTTTTCTGACATTCAAAAGTGCCTGTAATGGTCTAATTGAAATAAATGCTTTTGAGTTTGAGTTTGAATTGTCTAGCATAGTTTTTAAGTCAAAGAACATCGCAATTGTAAGTTAATACATTTATAATGTATTACGAATCCTACTCGGCTGGGCAGCGTTCGGGAAGTTGCGTGGTATCTTCTCGTCCAACTTACCGCAGAGTTGGACGAGAAGATACCACGCTGTCCGAGACGAAAGTCTATGACCAGTGTGTGTAAACAGTGATTACATACGGGACCGAAACGTGGTCGCTCACAATGGGCCTCATCAGAAAGCTTAAAGTCACCCAAAGGGCAATGGAGAGGGCTATGCTCGGAGTTTCCTTGCGTGATTGAATCAGAAATGAAGACATCCGCAAGAGAACCAAGGTTACCGACGTAGCCCGAAGAATTGCCAAACTTAAGTGGCAGTGGGCAGGGCACATTGCTCGCAGAACGGATGGCTGATGGGGCCGTAAAGTTCTGGAGTGGCGATCGCGAACCGGAAGACGTTGCGTTGGAAGGCTTCCCACTAGGTGGACCGATGACCTGGTGAAGGTTGCGGGGATCCACTGGATGCGAGTCGCACGGGACCGGTCAATGTGGCGACACTTGGGGGAGGCCTATGTCCAGCAGTGGACGTCTTTCGGCTGAAATGATGACATTTATAATAGAATTGAAAGTAAGAATTATCGGGACTCTTCTATCAATAGACTTGTACTTACCTTTTAAATTCACTGTAAAATACGACAGTGGTCATTACAATGAGCAGTCCTGATGAAATACTGACTGATTTATTGTTTCTAATATGATGAAATTTGAGCAAAAACTATAATACTACTAACTAATTTTTATTAAATCGTTTCCCCGCCCTGAGAATTTCTCCTGCATCGTAAGTAGGTGCGTTTACAAAGATTTAAACTTACATACACAAACAACACAAAAAATACCTGTAGGTGATACAAATATTTACTCCGTGTGGCGATCGAACCTGCGACATGCAGCGTAGCAGCAAATCGCTCCAGCGACTGCGCCAACCGTGCCGTCACCTTGTGATGTAAACATGACACAAAGCTGTGTCCTCCGAAAGGCTGTCGAGGGTAGAAGTAAAAGAAGGATCTCAAATGAAGTAGTTTCGCTATATAATAGGTATCTTTCTTCAAACAAATATGTACATATATACCTGTCACTATCAAACAACTAAAGTTGAGCTGTTCTACTACTCTGCTACAAACTAAGACACTGCGGTGGTTGGGGCTGAAGGAATCAGGAACTGCTCTCGTCGAGGGGTGCTGACTGGAACTGCAATAGGTAATACTAAATCTATGGGTTGTGATGCACACAGACATTTACAGGACCATATCCTCGGGTCTTAGAACGTAGCCTCATATCTAAATATACAAGATGGAATATATATATCTACAGTTCATCATTCTGAATCGGCGGTGGTCGACGGCGGTCGAAACCGCGCTCAGCTAATAATAAAGAGTTCGAAGATTAAGATAAAACCTTTTTACAAACCGGTAGAAGACAGTCTACTCAGTTGATTTGCTCATCTGATGCAAAAAAGGGGACATGCCAGTCTACTAATGTAGTATCAAGAATTGATGGGGCCAAGGGGTGTTTACAGGAATTGGAATAGTTAGTGGTTTGTAACATCAGTAATTCATTAGGTATATGCAAAAAGAAAGTCCATACTCCATACAGACAGTATCCCTGACTCAGTAAATAGTCAAGTTCTTACTTAATCAAAATGACAAATACCTCAAAATTCGTATTTTCTCTTACCTGGGCTAAGGACCCTGAATATAGAATGCTATGAATCAGAACTAATCAGAAGATTGCGTCCAGTGCATTCAATTGTATACGCGAGTGACGTGACCAGCTATTAACATATTGTGTGACCATCCGTATGTAGCCAACGCAAGATGCGACTACACCGGTAACTGGCCAATTAGCCAACCTCATCCCTCCAATGGGTCAGTCCGAGATCCTTCCAAGGATAAATATAGCACCGGTCCAGCTGCAAGTTCCGCTCGGTAAATGCCTATTATATACCGAGATGGAGTTTAAGTGTCATAGTGGACGGACGTGCGATCACACTCAGTGCTCGACACACAAACCAAATCATGACGCTCACATACTTCGACTGGCTCGACTACTTCGTTTTCGGAGGGATGCTCCTCTGCTCCGCCCTCATAGGGGTGTACTTCGCGTTCTTCGCGACCAAAAAACAGAATACTACTTCTGAATACCTTATGGGCGGGAAGACCATGGGGATGTTTCCCATATCCATGTCGCTGATAGCCAGGTACCTATATTTCTTACTAGCCTCGCTAATGATATGATATGATGCTGATAACATCTTCAGCCGTGTTTAACATTCCCTTGCGAATGCGATGTTTCCTTAACAAGTATTATTATTTCTAGTTATATTTCGGGTATCTCGTTGCTGGGCTTGCCAGCTGAGATGTACACGTACGGGACACAACTGTGGACTATAGTACTCTCGGAATGGGCGGTGTCACTCACTATTGCAGTTGTTTACCTACCTGTATTTTATAATTTGCAGATCACTTCAACGTATGAGGTATTAACTTGACGTACTAACATATTTGTGCTGTATTTGTGTCATATCTATTATCGAAGAAAAATAATTAAGTACTTAGTGAACTTATTGTTTCTACGAAAACATCACATTATCGTCATTTTATGCACTCATTTATTTTGTTCTATGTGTTTTTTCAGTATTTACGATTGAGATTTAATCAAAAGGTGCGACTTTTGGGATCAATAATATTTATTATTAAAATGATGCTGTACATACCTATAGTTATTTATGTGCCCGCTCTGGCATTCAGTCAAGGTATTATATTTCTTTCAGTTCTTACGTGTATGGTTCCGTGCAATTATGTTTATTCACGTATATCCTTTCTTTACAGTGACTGGTATTAATTTACATTTAATCACGCCCATCGTGTGCCTCGTGTGTATATTTTATACAACTCTTGTAAGTACGTCGATTTGTTGATCGTTTCAATGTTGACCCTATTCTATTCCCCGCCAGTAACAAATAAATGGCTATAGTCTAGAACCGTCTGGCAATGAGGTCAACTATATCAGACATGGTTACATTATCTGGACAGATGATAAAAAATGTTGAATACCTCGTTCTCGTATTTTACAGGGAGGGCTAAAAGCTGTAGTTTGGACAGACACTCTACAAACAGTACTTATGTATTTTGGCGTAATATTTGTGCTTACCTACGGTACGTGGCGTTTAGGCGGGATATCCAATGTGATTGATATAAATAAAAAGGGAGATCGTCTCGACTTTTTCAAGTGAGTAACAAGCTATTTGAAAGAAAATTATACAAAAATGCTTGAAGTTCTGTTTGCTTTTGAACAAGATAGTTTATTATGAAGTTGTTTGTAGCATGGACGTGGACCCCACTATCCGGCACACCTTCTGGTCGACTGTGTTCGGTAACTACTTCAGTTGGCTGGCCTCGTGCTCCGTCAATCAGGCCATGGTCCAGAGATGTCTAGCCTTGTCTTCATTAAGACGAGCTCGAATGTAAGTCTGATGACCTTAAGGATCATAGCAGATTATTTAGACCTTTGGCTTATTTGACAGTGATGTTTGGAAGACGTCTTGAAGTGGAAAAAAATGTTTTATTTCTAAATATGTAGGCTGTAACCCTAATATTCTCTTTGCAGCACTGGCCTAGTTCATCTTGCTTGAGAGAAGGTGAAAATTATATTTTGTCTTACATCTCAATGTTATTTTTTTCTGATTAATTATAAATACGTTTCAGAATCCAAGCCAGATGAATCGTATTTCCTAGAGCTGAGCTTCGTTGCCTTGGCAATTTTCTGGTTGTCACCACTGTTAATTTTGAGTTTTAAGAGTTGTGATTGGGAATAGAGTATTTACGGGCTTGCTTCATGTATATTTAATTTTCACATGCACGTTTCAGATTGAGATTAATAATGTTACTCATTAAGCATATAAGTTATATTAAAATTATCGTTCTGTTTTCTTTTAGCACTATATTCATAATGGCAGCAGGCATATTCATCATCGTATCGCTGTGTTGTTACACTGGGCTGGTGATCTACGCGACGTTTGCCGATTGCGACCCCCTGACCACAGGGGCCATCAGGAAGAGCGACCAGCTGCTACCGTACTTCGTGATGACCATCACAGGATCCATCCCTGCTTTGCCTGGTATCTTCATGAGTGGAGTTTTTAGTGCTGCACTGAGGTATAGTCCCGGTGAGATTCGCCGTATTATTCAAGTTGAGTAGGTACCTTCTACAATTATAATAGCTGGTTTGAGGTCCATAAGATGGACCACAATCTACTAAAGGTCGCAAGAATCTGCTAGATGCGGGTCAAAGGGCGCAACACCGTGTACCGGTACTTGTGGCAATCTTTGGGGGAGGCATTTATTTAGCAATGACCTTCAACGCTCAAATGTTTATGACGAGCAGGCTTAAGGTGCGGTCAAGCCGATAGGGACAAACTGCGGACTTGCTGCGGACACCGGACTTTAACAGATACTTCAGAGGATCATTTCTCATAGCCGGAGTACGGTCAGCAATCTGTCAGTACCTTGTTGTTGATTGCACCTCTATTTAAGGCATTTTTGAGTTTTAATCAAATCGATGTTTTAATGATTTTATCATTGTGATTAAAATATAGTCAATTTACAAACATCGATTTGATTTTTAATTGGAAAATAGAAGTCAAAAAAAGTCATTTATTTTATGTTTTAATTTTCCTCTGTTTATATTTTAGTTCAATGTCCACCGGCCTAAATTCGATGTGTGGAGTGATTTTCGAAGATCTCATCCGACCTGCTTACAATAAACCTATTACGGAAAGAGCTGCCAGTTTCATTATGAAGATGATTGTGGTGGTTATTGGTGGGTATACAATTATTTATTGTTCTTCATTTCGCCCACTGAGTTTTGTCCCACATAACAAAATCCTGGGTCGTCCCAAAATTTTATTTTAATTATTTTATTCGCTTCGTTCTATTTTATGTTCTTTCTACGGTCCATACTGTTTTTGTATATGCCAAACTTACTTTTTTTACAATCGGCACCATCTGAATCCGTCCGTCTATTCCCAGTTGTCACCACCGGCTTTGTCACCATTAGCGACAAATGGGAAAAAATCCCGATTGCAGTAAGTAGCCACTGGAAACGGGAAAATAAACACCATTAAATATATGCCACTAATTACATACCCCAAAAAGTACTAGGCTGGCATGAATTTAAGGTGGTATGTATTATAAGAGGTCTACTAATCACACTTATATTATAGAGGCGAAAGTTTGTATGTGTGTATGTATGTATGTGTTATGTTGGTTATTCCTTCACGCTCAGACGGCGGGCGCAGCTAGTAATGAATACTTTCATTTAAATATCATCTTGGACTCATACTAGCCTAGTACTTTACCTACTACCTCCATAAACTTTTTACTACTCTACCCTATTTACCCTACCCTACCTCTCTAACTTCCTACCTACCTGTACTCTACATACCTGCCTATCTCTACCTTCATAACTTCCTACCTACTCTACCTACCTACCTCGTTTGAATAAACAACATCTTCAATTTATGCTGACTTATAATACTTTTGGTCGCCAATAAGACGATTAAATACGTACATTAGTTTATTTTATTAACTTTACCTATATATTATAGTACTTATAATTTGGGACGAAGCAGTACTTCAATAGTGATATGGGACAAACTAAGAATTTTTTGGAATGTGGGACAAAACTTTAGGACGAATGAAGAACGTCTGTATAAATAAGAAAATTAAAATGTATTCGTTGGAATAAAGAATAGTCCTTTCACAGTTTATTTACTGCTAACATTTTAGTCTAGCTGACCAACCTAAACTTTGGATGATTCCCCAGTAAAAACTATTTTTTAACATATATAGCTAGCGGTAGACAAACTGTGATGGGCAGTACTAAACAGTTGAAGTGATTGGAAGAGTAAAACGTTATCTAGGATTTAAAAAAAAAAAAAATAGAAACGCGTAATTTTTTACAAAGAGGAGTACTGAGTCTCAGCCTGGTATCATTACAGGCTGGTTATGACGTGTTAATTTTTTTTTTATACATATTTTCCATTATTTACAAACTTAAAATAATAACAAAATTATATACCAGTATCAAAATGGGAAAAGAACTACATAGCGTCAAAAAATTCGTCCGCATCGTTGTCAACTGGACTGAATAGTGCCCAGAAGATGGCACCATTGCTATCCAACGTGGCATGATGATTTTTTGGGCAAAAAAACCCTCTGGTTAGGTGAAGAGTCACCAACCGCTTGGCGATATCACGACAGGATACTGTTGTATAAATACTCTTATAAATAATCTAATTCTACGCATCATCATCTGCCTAGCCTTTTCCCAACTATGTTGGGGTCGGCTTCCAGTCTAACCCGATGCAGCTGAATACCAGTATTTTACATGGAGCGACTGCCTCCACAATCTAATTCTACGCATAAATCAAATACATTGAAGTAAGCCTTATTTTATTAACACTAAAATAAAGTAATTAAAACATAATTGTTGTAGTATACTACCGTTTGTTTATCTTGATGGACACATCGTGATGTTAATTACCTGAATGAGTTACACTCTACCTGGTTTCCTGTTCCGTTAGAAATGTTACTATAGCATCATTACTCATGAACAACTTGATAAACGGCTTAAACGAATTATCGTTTTAATTTTCGTTTAATTTGTTTAGTTTTTATTTAATGTCCGTGGTTTTTTTTAAGATAATTATCTATACCTACTAATATATTATATAAAGAGGGAAAATTTATTTGTAAGTCAGTTTGTAGGGGGTAATCTTCGGAACTACTGATCCGATTTCGAAAATTCTTTCACTAACTGGAAGCTACATTATACCCGAGTGTTATAGGCTACACTTAAGCGTTCTCGTGAGTACATTTCGTACACGGGAGCAAACCCGCGAGCTTAAAACCGTGACATCTACCAACCCTCACTTGGATTACTGCCCATGCCCTCTCTTGCCTGTATCCCACCAGTGAGTGATTATATATGCTTTGCTATACAGTTATGGCAAACAAATAAGCCCAAGGATGCCTTGGATTTGTGCAATCTTGATCCCGAAATGAACTGAAGAATAATATTACAAACTAAATACCTTTAATAGGTATTTCTTTTCATTGCTTGTCTGCACGGAGGGGCTATGTTTTGCGCGCGTTTTGTTTCATTTTTTTACTAGGATTTTTTGCGTATCTTTGTATAACAGATAATAAAATTGATTTAAATGTGTATCATGTCTCACGTAGCATTAAAACAGCAATGTGTATGTTCATTTGGCATCCTTTAGCGTGACCGCAGGTGTCAACGAATGGGAAGGTGTCGAAATATGGCGGTCTGTATACGGTGGGTTCTGGTTAGTGCCTAACCTGGGGCCACAGTTTTTATGCCACCCATAGACCTCTGACTTGACTTTACTTGCCGTCAAGAAATATCTCTCAGGCATGCTAGTTTCCTCACAGTGTTTTCCTTCACCAAAGCAAGTGATAATTATACGATACGCACATGAATCCGACCAATCAAAGTTTCGTGCCTTGGGTTCGAACTCGAAACCTATGGCGTCTATACCCTTGGCGGTCTGATGGTCGCACCAGTAGGGTATCACTACTACAGTTCATCATCATCATCATCAGCCTATGATGTTCCCACTGCTGGGACACAGGCCTCCTCTCTATGAGAGGGAATGGGCTATAATCCACCACGCGGGCCCAGTGCGGATTGGTAGATGTCACATATCTTCGAATTTTTGGTTCTAGGACATGCCGGTTTCCTCACGATGTTTTCTTTCACCGTTTTTGAGAGCAGTGGTGATGAAATATATTACACAAAGTAATGCGCCTGCCTGGGTTCGAACCCACGACTTACTGTTCGTAAGTCGGGGTCGCTACCACTGCGCCACCATCGCTACTACAGTTATTGGTACATAATATAGAATCATGACTATGAAAGGCCTGGTGATGAGTATTTCAATAATTAAATAAGTTATCTTTCTAAAGGGCTGAAAAAAAAACTAAAGAGCTCGTGTTCTGGCTAACCTGTTCGTGTCTGGCATAACTTTGTTCTTTATTATGGTTTTATAGAAAATCGTTTTCACTACATTTTTTTTCATTCTACACATGGAGGTAGACCTTAATTAGGTATATAATTTAAAAAAATGTTGTTTTAATATATCATTATCAAGGTGACTGCAAAAATCAAAGGTAAATAGATAGATGATGATGATTAGAGATAGATGATGCCTTTTTTTGAATGTTTACAATAAATATATCAAATCCATAATGTAAGCATATCTGTCAGAAAATGCAAACACACTGACATAAAAATGAATGCGACTGACATAAGCTATCGAAAACTTCAAGTCGTTATGGAAAAATGAAACGCTTTGAAAACGATTGCTATTGTCCAGCTAGGCCATCAGGTGACTTTCCATCGCGTATAAAGTGAAAACGAATTCAATTGTTTTTTTTTTATAATAAAATTACTTCGAACATCACTTTTATTTCTTAAATAAACTACTGTGTATGCAAATCATAGCATGTTCCAATTCTTTTAAATGAGGGCTCGTTTTTGAGCTCACCAGATGGCAGCACTGTCGAGTAAGGTCCTGTCAGTAATTCCATTTAATACTTTAAAGTACCAATATCTTCATAAAAGGTTTATTTTATTACGTATAACAACATAGTGTAGACTTCAGATATATTTACAATATTCTCCCTAAAATTAGCAAGCATGAAAGATTTAAAAATCATTCTACTTCCAAGTACTAAAAACTTAAAGTCATGATTAATCAGGAATGGCTCAGTCTAGACCACAATCATGAATATTAGTAGAAATACGTGATAAAGAAGCACGAAACGCGCGGACACTATGATATCTTAAAATTCGAAAGACCTTAGGCCGCTATCACACGGACTGCACCACAACAACCGCACGCAGTCTCTATATTCAACTGCATGCAGTTGTACGTTCAACTTCGTGCAGCCATGATAACAACTGCATGCGGTCGGCTGCAGTCGAGAGAAGTCAATATCAACTGTATGCAGTCGTGCCTTCAACTTAACGCGGTCGGCTACAGTTGTGTAGTGTCGCCGCATGCTGTCCACCG
The DNA here is from genome assembly GCA_950005105.1 of Lycophotia porphyrea. Lineage (NCBI taxonomy): Eukaryota > Metazoa > Arthropoda > Insecta > Lepidoptera > Noctuidae > Lycophotia > Lycophotia porphyrea. Next base: position 25,074,973 of record OX465383.1, on the reverse strand, counting down.
CCGACAGCATGCAGTTAGTCTGCAGTTAGTCCTGGAGCCGAACGCAAGTCGCTTGCGTCGAATAGTTTGAAAAATGGATTTCGACACCGACTTCTTTATTTCTTTAATAAAATGTTAAGTCAGCATCTCAAAACGTTTATGTGATCAAATGCTGCAATTGACATTCTAAAGTAGTTGTAAAATTTACGTTCATTTTGTCTTAATTTCGGATATAGTATAAAAAAGTCACCTTCCGGAAATGTAATAACAAAGGATTAATCCATATTCGCGTTGCTCGTTGCAGCTTTTTAATTCATGCAAAGACTACTTCGATACTTTAATATTCTGTCACTGCCTACTCGAAGTTAGACGATGCAGCAGTTAGATGATTCGTCGATAACTTCAGGCGAAAGTACTTAGCAAAACCGAAAACGTAAATAAATTAGTACTCAGGGTAATGATTGCACCGCGGGACTGTTCGAAAGAGATCCCGCGGCCCTGGAACACAAAGAAGGTACATGGATGGGTTTTAGTCAGTACAAGTCTGACACTCCCTTCCGCTCCGCCCAGAGTGGCAGAGAGTGTCTGACGTGTACTCATCAAATGAACCCCGTCATTTGATGATCCCCATCCTAAAAATAAGAAAAAGAAGGTTAATGATTACATGTAGACACACCTGCATTCATTGGGTACCAAAATAATTGGGTATTCGTATCTGTGTGTCTAATTGGCACTTACATAGAGTAAAAAGATTTGCGGTGGGGCCTCAATAATGAACACAAGGGTACTTCTGTATCCATGGACACCACTCCCTATTATAGCTATTGACGTATTTGAACAGAGACCCCTCTATACCACCCGACATTTATTAGTAGGTACTCAGAGAGAGCCGGAGGTTTTATAGGGTTCCGCATCACTTTAACAAATTTTTTTTTTTTCTTTTTTATTGGCCTGAACTATAAAAGAAATCAAAGTGTCTGCCATCAACTTAAAAAATGTTTTTATTACTATCGATAACTTGTTAGTGAGACATAGTTCTCTATGAGCAGTTTATTTTAATGCGCATTTTGCCACTACTTTTTTTTTAACTTTATCTTTTGAGATGAATTTGGATGAGTTTCAATTAAGGTAGTCTATCTGGGAAACCGTTCAACAACGTTGATGATGCGTCCAGACTTTTGCATTTGTAAAGAACCTGACACTGTGAACCTGACACCGCATACATAACTACCCACGGTAGTTATGTATGCGCACGTTTCCCCTCATACTGCGGCCGCTTTTACCCCCAGCTTCCTCCTAGCTAATACACTGTCCGTCCATTTTAATCTAGTCTCCTTTTTCAAACTCCGACGTAACAGTAATTGGAGGATTTCTCTTTGGCTATGTTTTTCATTTTGCGTCTGGAGTTCGTGTCACCTACTCATTCTGATTTCCCGTCTAACTTAGTACTACCGCTTCCTTCGAATTCAATTTCTAGATATCTTTTTTAATTTTCCATAAGTAAATCGCCTCCAATTTCTGCGAAACGGGTTTTGTACTGATATTAAAATCAGACCTTTCCATCGGAGTAATATTGTTTTGAATAGGTTCATGTCATTTGTAAGTTTTGCTTAAATAATGATAATTTATTAGTTTTCACAAAGAGTTATAGGCATAATACAGACCATTTAGAATGCTTGTTAACGTCGTAAACTCGTACGTTACATCGTCTAAGTTGATAGTCACGCGGGATAGTCCGTAGGAAAATGCTCACTCATAAATACTTACCTATCTCATAAACACTACAATTGCGGGTGGGATATAACTGTTTAGCGTGTAATAGTTCGTTTTTATTGTGAATAAAAACGAACTATTTATGGCGAATGCCGTTGTTTAGTAGGTTACCCTTTCATAACCCCCTACCCTAGGCTACCCTTTCATTTATCTATGCTTCTGTATAATATGTGCTTAGTTTGTTAAGTATTTTCCTGATTCGACTACTAGACCTATAGCGCTAGGCTATTTTGATGCCATAAGTTTAAAAAAATCGAAAGTTGCTAATTTTCTGCCTGTGGATACAGTCGTGCCTATGAGACTTATTATTGCGTTTTGTGTCACATCTGGCATTTGCATTTTCAGTAATTCAACGATTTATGGTTGATTCTTTTTATCCAAATCAAAGCTGGCAAAAGTACCTAGGATGACACAAACTAAAGTATTAAGTTGGGCAAATGTTCCGGAAACTGCATGCGAAATACAAACAACTTTAGTATTTTTGAAACCTCAAAATCAAGCGCTACGGGTCTATACATTCAGTTGGTTTAGAATAATTTAAAAAATGACTTATATTTACTGGAAAACTTGATGCTTGATAAACAATCTGGTTTTTTGATTAATCGGTTTCAATACAATATTTTTTAACGGTGTGAAAGCGATATTTATTTTAATTACTTACATCCTAATTTAAAATATTATCTAATATACATATATCGTACATATGTTTTTTTATTTGCAATATAAAGGTTACGAAGCGTTTACTGTTATCTAACTAATTAATATATTAATATAGCCGTATAACCATCATGAAAATGGCAAGTAACGATTTTCCCCTTCGAATGTATTGACCATTTTCCTGCACGAGACAAGCCATATCAAGTGTGTAATGTTTGTTAAACATGTATGTTTGCTTGCGTAATAGTCAATAATCGTAAAACTGTTTGATTCTACATGCTGTTAATTTATGTATGTATTAACAATGTATGAGTAATAAACATTGTGTTTTTTCACAGGATTCGCATGTGTAGCATTGGTGTTCTTAGTCGAACATATGGGTGCTTTGATTCAAGCTGGAAAAAGCTTGGCTGGAATAACTGCTGGAAGCCTGTTAGGCCTGTTCTCAATGGGTCTGTTCCTACCCTGGATTAATTCTACGGTAACTCTGTCTACAAATAATAAAACTTTCTGCAAAAAAAAACCGACTCCCAAAAAACACTCCAAAGCCCTCTTAGGCTCTTTCGGAAGTTGGTGCCTTTGTTTGTTTCATTGACTTTTTTGCCACCGACTTCCGAAAGTAAAGTTATTTTAGACGTTTTTAGTGTATTTTTAGTCGGTTTAAAAATATTTACATTTTAAACAATTGGAGAAATTATGTGTGTGAAATAATGTTACCCACTAATTCGATAGGAACACACAGGTAACGGAAAATAATGGCACTTTTTGTTCGTCGCTAAGAGACTGATACAGAAAGCAGAAATTTGAAACCGAGATCCCAAAACGTTACTTACACAAGCACATATTAAGGTTTCTCTGTTTTGACTCGATTTCTGACGATAGTGCAAGAGTGACAGACACAATAGCGCAAAACAAACTTACCAACCAGCACGAATTATATTTTAAGGAGGTCTCTTTTTGGATCGACTGTATCTATAGCTAAACCTACTGATATTTTTGCCACCAGGGTGCATTGACAGGGGGACTGATATCAACAATGCTGGTAGGTTGGATCTCGCTGGGGACGCAAGCTGCTATGATCAGGGGCGATATAGTGATCACCCCCAAGCCTGTGTCGGTGGCAGGATGTCCCGACAACATAACCTTACAAACCACAGCCACCACGCTGACTACCGTTGAGTTTGACAGGTGATGACATAATATGATATACATAGTGGCATGATAACAATATTTGAAAAACTGGCCAAGTGCGAGTCGGACTCGCGCACGAATGGTTCCGTACTATTATCTATACAAATTTAGACAAAAACGGCAAAAAGTTCACGTTTGCTGTATAAATATTTATTTTATTTTAATTTAATTATTTATTTTTAAAGTGAATACACAATTAAATATTCTGTGAAGATTGTCGCCGTTATTAATATCGACAAAAAAAACACGTTTGTTGTATGGGATCATCCCTTAAAAAAATATTTTATTCTATTTTTAGTATTTATTGTTTAACGGCCACAGAAATACATAATCTGTGAAAATTTAAACTGTCTAGCTATCACGGTTCATGACATATAGCCTGGTGACAGACGGGAAGACAGACAGACATACAGACGGAAGGACAGCGGAGTCTTAGTAATAGGGTCCCGTTTGATCCTTTGGAAACGGAACCCTAAAAAACATTTTATAATAAATATTTATTAACATAAGAAAAAGGTTATGTTATCCGCAATCAACATCGGAAGATCCTTACAAAATCATTTCTATTTCCATGTTTGTCGTAAGGTGCTATTGATTGACGTCACTGTTATATTTTTAGTGATTCATAAATAGAGTGTTACTCAGCAGGTCGGGAACATTCTTCATGTACAGGCTGAGCTACTTGTATTACACTCTGGTGGGTATGACGGTCTGTATCATCGTGGGCTCCATCGTCTCATATTTCACCGAGCCCAATGATCCCGCTATGGTAAGTGGTACTAAACGTTTTGGAACCCGCCATTTTGTTGAGAATAATTGTGGTTGTTACGCCTACGAGTTTGCTAAAATAAATTATATACCTACATCCATATTCGTTGGGATGATTCGGTATTGATTTATTTTGTATCACGTTGTTTACCTCGTGATACGATTCCACTAAGAACACGTGTTGCGCCTACCCCAAATAACGTGCGACAAAGGAGAGAATATTATGATGTTGCACTACGAATTTAGTATGAAAGTTCTTGGCCTGTAGTTTCCATTATCTTATTTACCTAAATTCATGTTTGAAAGATACTCTGGCCCAATGTAGGTAATCTTACAGTTTGTGTCGTTAAATAAAAATCCAAAAAGATCTTAGCTAATCTTAGCTTAGCGTAGCATTGTCAGGGATGCAGCAAGATATAGGAATATATAGGATATATATAAAGTAACTTGGTTCCTGCTTAGAAGAGATAGTCGAAAAATGTAATGTTTTGTAAAATCTAGTCCCAAATTAATTCACTGCACAGTACTGATAAAGACCTCTATTTCAAAGTCAGATCCAGAGTACCTACACGCATGCTCTATTCATTCAAAACCTAGCCAATAAAGACCAACGACTTCTAATCAAGTCGTTATATCTATTGCATGTTCCGCTGGTGTCGTGTCGTGCCTATAAAGACGTAACGTGCAAGATTGCCTTCCCGTCCCTTGACGGCCAATTAGCCAAATTGGTGGTCAAGGCGTGTGAGCCGACGGATTGGATATTTCTTGCTGTGAGGGTTATATGGGTGACTGTTCAGGTGCATCGAGATCTGCTGACGCCGATGGTGCACCGCTGGCTGCCCGCGCAGCACTTACACTGCCGCCGCCCGCGACTCACACAGCACGACATCGAGCTGCACGCGAGGGAACTCGCTCAGTTGAGGGCGCAGACTTCTTACGATGTATGCAGTCCTGATATATAACTTACTTATGTAATTAACTAAGAGACTCTTCTTTAAATGCCAAGAGGCAGTGGCAGTGGTGTGGTGTCCAGAGGAATGCTTGAGAAGCAAATGTAATAAGAGATCATTGAAGAGTAGCAATCTGATGTATTTGGAAAAAGTTTCTACTGTTAATCAGGCCAATAGTGGTAGGTACTAGCCATAGAAACGTTTTGACTTTCTTGGTCCATATGCACTGGCAGTTGCAGTGCCAACTACGACTATCTTCAAGGTCCTATTAATCAATTCAACATGTATTGAAAACAGGATCTGTCACTCCAGCTACAATTGGTGTAACTGACCTACATACCTGAATGCACAATTTTCCAATTGACCTAGATCATGATCGTATTTTTCAATTTCTATTAATATTTTGTTACAGAAAATGGGCGACAGTCCTCCGAGTGCTCGGAAGAACAATAACAATGCTGACGACAACTACTGATCATATTTAGTACAAAACTGCACACAATTTAATTGTTAGTTATAGATTAAAAAAAAACGATTAATACTCAATTTTATCTTCGTTTTTTATTTCTCTCCCTAAACATTCATTCGTGCGTGAAGGTTTGCGATAGATCTACATAATATGCCATGAGAGTATCAAAGTGATCAGTACTCATGTACTTATTTATGTAGGAGTATGCAACTGCGGGGTGCGGGGATACATAGGGTCAACGTCAGCCCTCGACCTATTGATCGGCCGTCTACTGCGTTTCAATTTGTGCTGCGCAGTACTTCTACCATACACCTATCTACATAATTGAATGTTCGATTTAATATCTAGCAGCTTGCTCTTTTGGGGTGTGTCATGGAAGGGTTTGAATTGTATGATCTGCCTAATATTCAAAGAGCATGGTCCCAATATCCTAAATCGTTTTTAACCAATAAGTTATTATAATTGCGGAGAAAGTGGTGTGATCTCGTTTACGGGGCGAATATGACCAGATATTGTACAGGACAGAGAGGTTCGGAAGGAGAAAAGGGCGGCCCTTGCCCAGCAGTGGGACGCTTAAACAGGCTAACAAAGACAAAAACGAAGTTATTATAATATCACTGTTTTCTGGGTCAGACATAGGAGTTTCACCGCATTTGGTTAATTATTTCAGCATACTAGCAATTAATGTATTATTTTGAACGTTTAGCGTTTAGCGCGTTCTTTTAAAAGTTCTTACAGTTAATCCAGTTTCTTCCAGTCACTTTAATGAGATCGTCTGTCCACCTAGTCGTTTTCGTGTCTACAAGAAGTTATCTAAATAATTTCATCATTTGGATTTTCATGCCTTTTGATACTAATCTTACTTAATTTGTCTGCACTCTGTAGGTACTTCCTATAGATAGAAATGTCATCCCCGAAATGAAAAATAATAATTTAAAATACAACGTAATATTTGTCCCCAGTGTCATTTCTTTAAGATTACCTATGCGACTACTTATGACCGGTGATGGACGGGAGTAAAATAAGAGTAATAACATGCCTCCCAGTCATTATGATTATTTGTTTGTACTGGGATATATACCTGAGTTAGATAGTAGGTAGTTCGTTGTTGAAAATGCGTAGATAATTAGGCTCTTTTATTTTTGTGAGTAATGTGTTTTTACACCCTTTAGCTAGGTATCCATGATTTTATCACCCTTGCAGGCCACTGGCCATTAGCCATACACAGTAAAAGAAATAAAAATCTATAGATATATTTAATTAGTTTACGAAAGTTACATTACATCGTAGTTTATGTATTTACATCAACTTATCTGTATCGAGATTACTGATAGAGAGAGAATGTTGATTGTAGACGGTGCTTTGTACCAAACACTATGTTACCTAAATTACGCTTAAAGTAGAAACACATTCGACACAAAGTAGGGCAATATGGCAGGACCAACGAAAACTAGACGAATTTTACTTTGTTGAGATTCAATTAAAAAACGGATTGTTAGAACGATACGCATAGCAGAATATTGTCTGGTATAAATCAGGTGAAAGTTAACCAAAATTAATGTCAAAATATTCCCATTTTGCCCTGCTTTTCCTATCAAATGCGGGACATATATTACTCTATTAGACATATAAGAATACTGTTCGGACTACAGCAACTACTCAATTGGATATTGGATACTCTTGACATTTGCTTCAATACTATCATTTATTTAATCTACATCGAGTTCCAACAAAAACTGTATTGTATCAAGAAAGATTCCACTTTGCGCAAACATGCGTAATCTCATATTTTCTAAATTACATAAATAATATTAAATTAGAACTCCACTAATGAAAATGGCGCTTACTCTCTGGTCTTCAACTAAGAAATAGTGTAGTAGGCGAATGGAGACATGATCGGAGCGTTATTCTAATCAAAATATAACGGAATGCTTATAAAGTACACGTACAAGTTTCAGCACACGTGAGCGTGAAACTGTTGCAAGAGACGTCACGACTACCATTTTTTACACTTCATCTGGTCATTATGTCCAAACACTTGGCTAGCTTAAGACTTTAGTTCACTTCTCTTGCACGTGCGTACGTTGACCGGGAAGAACACGTTCAGTTCGATAAGCGTGGCGAGGACCAGGAACATGGCGTACATGGCGAGGCAGGCGCGCCCCACCGCCGCGTCCAGCTTGAACTTGTTGAACCAGAACGTCAAGTATAGCAGCAGCAGCGTCGACAGCAGCGAGATGGCGGAGTATTCCAGCCCCATCGAATTGATCTTCACCTGTTAACATTTAACTTTATTTATCCTCACCATCCCGACGATAATCACGAGTCATCCCGTCACTCAGCAAATTACATTACAGCGTCGCAATTTCGCAGTGCTCCAGCATTTTAAAGTTTAAGTTACAAGCTCCGTTCGCAATATGCAAATGTCCTAATAATTTATGTAATGTATGTAAATTGTGCAGGTATTGTAAAATTAACCTTATTATGGATATTTTTTTTATTCCGTTTTGTCGCAAGCTAGATAAATATTAATTTTGATGTATTAAAATAGTTGTTTTCTAACCCAGTAGTGACCCGGCTCGGCTGGAGTGAGCGATGCTTTGATGAGCCACGGCAGCCCGAGGCATAGCAGGATGTCAAACGTGTTCGATCCGATCGAATTGCTGATACCCATAGATCCATGGCCTATATTTTAAAAACAAAAGTGAGATGAGTGAGATTTAGAAGAAATGACAGCGTAAAAAACATCGTAGAAGACTTAACAAAAAAAACGGTTAAAATAAGTGAAGACTCAAAATTATAAAATGCACTGCACCTTGTTTTGCTACTATTACACTGGATACAGCTTCCGGCACTGATGTACCGGCGGCAAGGAAAGTAATTCCCATCACAGAGTCCGGTATCATTAACGTGTCCCCTGTAATGTAACAATTTAGTCAACATATCACAAATATTATTAGCAAAAACTGAACTCAAATATGTCTTGTGTTCGTCATACCAATAATAGTAATCATCCAAGCTACGATATAAGACAGCGATCCTATCCAGACAATGCACATCATGAATGTCAGCGGGAACCAGTTCTTGAATCGTGGCTTCTCACAGTCCGGGATGGTAAACAAGAAGACCAAGTGTATGGGCCATGTCACTATCCAGGTACTCTGTAAGAAAACGTGACATTTAGCACATTAAGTTCAACCGTAGTTTGAGCTTACCTAATCCATTTCGAAAGTTACCTTAGTAAGCCAGCTCCTACCAGTGGGCCACTTCCACAGGGAGTGCACATATTTATCCTCTGCTTCTTTGTTGTTCTGTTCGACGTTCGCTACAGCTGCATTTTCTTCAGGATTTGCGATTTCCATATCATTGGCCTTGCTTTCAATTTCAATACAAATATTTTTAGCTTTGTCGCCATCAGCGGCTGGTACATTCACAGAGTTTGTCGTGTCAATTTCACTATTCTTTTCATTTTTATCTGGGCAAAGAGATAACGCACTTTTTATATTCCCATTGTGTTGGTGATGATCCACAGATAAATCATTTTTGCTAACGGGTGAGGATTGTTTAGCATCTTTTAGTTCTGGAAAGTTAAATAATAGCACAAGAGATATCTTATTGCTGTCAGAGGTGAGAATGTTATTAAGAATCTTCTAAAAAGTGTTACTGTACATACCATTTTCAACAGCGACAGTGTTATCTTGCTTTTCAGTTTTCTTCAACATGTCTGACACACAGTTCCAGTTACCTGTGTAACAACACATTTCTGTGATAAAATTACGCATGAGTCATTTTTATTTGGTTCATCACTTAATAAAATACCAACCTTTCGCAAAATTCTGGATAGATTTGTCGTAGTACATAATACATATGTAGACTCCGTACAGCATGACAAGGAGTAAGGCTTCGTACCACTGAACGTACTCATCGTGCATTATACAAATTAGTATAGATACTGTGATTCCGTAGGCCAGGCAATCCCTAGTCAGTGGCCACCAGTCTAAGGGCACGACCTGAAAGTAATGACAGATCATTTAAAGGCGCTCTACTGTGTGGAATGTAAGTGTGGATGTAAAGAGTGTAGGTACCATTCCTGCACCGATACCGCAGCAAGCAGCGACGGCGAGAATGTTGAAGACCGCTGAGCCGACGATGGTGCCCACTCCGATGTCTCCCTCCGTAATGAAGGTACCGATGACGTTAACGAACAGCTCCGGAGCCGATGTCGCGGCCGCCATAAACGTGGCGCCCGCCACATCGTTCGTCATGTTCAGTGCTGTAACAGTGACGAATAAACATATTTCTTAAACAATCATTTTAACTCGAAGAACTGCGTAGCTCATTTCAGGCCTAACACGATCAGCCAAAGGAATGCAAAACATGGGTTTAAAAATAAAGTTATCAAGGATTTAAATAACACTGATTAATTTATTACGCATCTGGCTAAAGATGCTAACAAAGCCGTCGCGTAAGATTTCTTATGACGTCGTCATCATTTTAGGTTGGTCATGATTTGAAACATGATTTTTATTACTTATAATGTAAATAGTAAAAAATATTTTTATCAAGTATAATAATTCAAAGTAACTTTCAAATGTCGTCAGAGTAGGGAACGATCTGACGTAATAAGTAAGAGGAAAAGCAACAATAATAGAACTCTTATAACACCGTCTGTAAAGTTGAAAAGCACAACCATGCTATTTTGAAATAGGCCTTTTCTTAAAGATGCAACCTGTTTTCCCTAGAAATTCGCTTTAAAATGTTGTAATAGTGGAAAATACGACTATTATATTCTCGACAATACACACCATGACATATTTTTTCAACCGCGGGCACGAAGAACTTGTCGCACACGACGGCAAGGGCCAGGAACAGGTAAATAGAGATGAAAGCATGAACAACGATGGCCCCATGCTGCCTCTGCAACTCCGTGAACAGACCCACCGGGAAGTCGTCGATGGCAGGTGGGGTACAATTGCGGTGGGTAACCTCTGGAACTAATGGACACTATTAGACATTGGAATAATGAAAACAGGAGTTTAGTCTTCTAGTTTCATTGTTATTACACGCTTTTATATTATGTTTCGTATACCAGAAATGATTTATAAGCATCCTTTTTATTATATTGTGCAACATAACATTTATGTACCATCTATCTATCCATAAAATTATTTAATTTGATTTAGTCATAGGAGTCTTTGTAGATTCTGTAAGGTTGTCACCTTGTATTCTAATGTACAGACGCCAGCACATCAAGCTACTACAATCTGTCAAATGACTTTAATAGATTTTTAACTTTATCTCTAAAGCATTAGATTCAAGGCTGGTTGGGAAAATCTGCCACTTTCGGGTAGCTTGACCTGGTCGCATCTATACCTTGCATGCATGATCTCTGTTCAGCACAGCCAGGTCTCATGTACCCTTAATGTCTAACAGAAGAAGTAAGTCAGTTGTTAGACATAGAACTGAGGCCAATCACGAACAAAAACTCACTTTTTCGCGCTAGCGTCTTCTGTTGGATATTTAAGCCATTGTAGATTCTGTTTGAATGACCTGTTGGTCTAGTGGTTAGTGACCCTGACTGCTAGCACGGAGGTCGTGGGTTCGATTCCCACACAGGACAAATCTTTGTGCGATGAGTACGATTATTTGTTCTGTTTCTGGGTGTGTAATTTATCTATAATATGTATGTATTTAGAAATATATAAGTTTGTTTATCAGTTGTCTGGTTGCCATAGTACAGGTTCTGCCTACTTTGGGATCAGATGGCAGTGTGTTGGTTGTCCCAAGATATTATTATAGATATTATTATTGTTTAATCTCGACATAGTATACCTATGTATGTTCAGGCGTAAACCCCACTCAAAACTGAAAAATCTCATAGTACTCTACCCTCCTTAGACTTTACTATAATACGTCATACTACTTACACCGCGTTAATAAACTCAACTTATTAAAAGCAGTCATTCATCTGTTTTATTAAAAAAAATTAGAATAAAAAGTGGATGGAGAATACTCACAGTTCTGCTACGGGCGCTGGAAGTTTTTACAAATCCCATCTTGGAAATTTTATTAAAGTCCACCACAACATTGGAAACTTGTTCTCAAAATTTGCCGGTAATTGAAAAAATGAATACTTACAGTTCTGCTGTGGAGTCTGGTATGAGTGATTGTTGGAAGTAAGAATTGACAAAATGGAGTTGGTAGGATAAAATATAGCTATGGTAGGTTTATTTCTGGTGATGGATCTATAACTTATTCACAGCAATTTCACAGAAATCTATGATAATTTTACTGAACTACTCGTACCATCTCAATGCTAAAATCAAATTAAACCTACAATTTTATCAATATTTAAATGCCTTTTAATGAGACTTTTATACATATGTTCACAGAAGTCGTCTTTGAAACCCATAGCCATAAACTCCCTTACTACCAATCAATAATAAAACATTAATAGTTTAATGACGCACAGATGGAAAGTGGTCGTTACAAAACATAGCAATGTTGAACTGTAGAAACTAACATAAAAACATGTTAGTTTCTACAGTTCAACATTAATTACTATTAATAAATTAAAATATATTCATACCCATCGAAGACTGTAAGTTCAAACAACGACGAGGTAGAAAACCACGGAAATAAAAATAAAATACGTCATAAGGAATTGAAATAGCGATCAGTCGACTGAATGAAGAAAGAGACTTCTATATGAACCCATCATATAACACGCCTACCCGCCTTCGCGCCCCTGATGATTGATTTTTGATATTAAAGCAATTTTTGCTGCGTCTTTACCATTAGGCCAAAAAATCTGCAAGTCACGTCTGCTACAGATCATCATTTGCTTAGCCTTTTTCCCAAACTTCGTTGTGCTCGGTTTCCAGTCTAGCCGGATGCTGCTGCCAACCAGAATTTTATATTGAGCGACTGCCATTCTCACCTCCACAACCTAGATACATGGTAATACGATGATACCCTTTGGTAAGACTGTTTGTCAAACTTTCAGGCGACTGACTACCTGTAACGACTGTACAAGATCTACAAAGTGTGACGTGCTAACCAAGGCACGAAGGGAACTCGATATGTAAATCAATAAATGCTTTGTGTTTGAGTTTGAAATGGATGGCCACCCATCCACGTCAGTTCCACAAATAAGTTACACTTTTTCCCTAATATGTTGATAAACGTCGTTTCATACGCAAAAGTTTTTATCATTGCACACTTGCATCAAAGTGTACTCATCACCACCTGCCCTTTTTTGGTGGAAACCCCATGGATTTCCTTCGCCATGGGCTGGGCGAAAGGGTCTGTCAGACTCGTACTGACTAATACCACACGATGTGTTTCGACTACCTTGGGCCGGGGTGCTGGAGTACTTGCGCAGGTCGTCACGCTCACGGTCAGGTTTTGGCCCACATAAACTTGCGGACCACGTCGGTTTCCTCCAGAGTGAGCTGCGCCGTTTCGTCGGGGCAGTCACCGCTGTGGTGACAACCGGTCGGTTCCCGGCTTATACGACACAGGTACTTTCCGAAGTACTCATGTCTAGAGCGCATCTGTGTCAGCTGGAAATTGAGGAGACCATGCCGTTTTTCCAACCACTCCTCCGTCAAGGGTCCCTCCGATCTTCCTGCCACTGTGCAGTGCTACTTGGGGTCGGAGCAGCATGTTTTTTACTTCCAGAAAATTGAACTTGTCAACGATTCTGCTATCATTAACTTCACAAAATGTACTTACTATGCTTATAATTTACAATTATTTTATAAGATACGGAATTTCGCGGACTATTTCTGTTACCTTCCTCTGTTACCTTCGATTTTTTAAACACGTTGTTAAACATAATATGATAACCCGAGCTTGTTATAGCTTTTATGGTGGCTGTAAACATTCGCCGAGACATTTCGAGACAGGACGAATGCGAGAGTATGCATAGGAGCTCTAGTCTAGCCTCGGTGTTCCTTGCTTGTTTACCGTCCTGTGTCCGTGTTTTTGTCGTCGTTTGTTACGTCTCAGGTGAGACATACAAAGGGTCAAAAGGGTCAAGTATTTAAACAGCCGTTTCTGTTACAACGACGATATATTATCGTTTTCAAAGATCGAAGAAACTCACAAACATCATCTACGTCAAGTACTGAATCGCCTCCAAGGAGTACGTTATTATTTTGAAGGTGGAAAAGTGCCAATTCGGAAAGAACAGGATTTACTTACTCAGCTACGATGTGTCCGGGATCGGCATCATGCCCATGGAGGAGGGAATTAAATTGCTATCAAGGAATCCGAAAACGAAGACAATCGCTAAGTTACGAGGCTTCCTTGACATGTAAAATTTTTAACATGTCAATCATGTAAGCAGCGGCTTACCCCGTCCAGCGGAACTACAGAACCCGCTCAATAAATATCTTCAAAATCAGGAGCGCAATGGTAAAAAGTCCATCGAATAGACACTAGAGGCCGAATTGGATTTTGAAAACTGCCACTAAAGTATTCAAGAAACCACTGACTTCATGCATCCAGTTCCAGGAGCCCCTTGTCTTGATATATAATGGACGCTTCAAACTTCTGCCTTGGAGCAGTATTATAACAGAACGAACGAGTGAAGACCTCTTGCTCAATTTTCAAAAGCGACGAGTGCACCACAGCTTCTCTACAGCGTATACGACCGCGATTTTTAGTTCATTTATACGGCTGTCAAACACTTTCATAGATCCAAGATCGAGAAGAGAAGAAGGCAATGTAACAGAGTTTAAAGATCATAAGCCACTTAACTACCCACTGTTACGCGTAGAGTAGCAGCGGCACTCCTCGTCGAGAGCGGCAGTTGCATTTCATCAGCCAATTAATCTTCTCGTTGCACGAACAATAAATTCGTGCAAGGAGAAGAAAACTCCGTAGCTGTCGCCTTATCACACATTGATAAAATCGACCTGTCATACTCTTCGATCTACTACTAACTCGCTCAAAAGACAATCCTAATTCTTCTTCCTGACGTTCTAGGAATGAACTGCCAGCTACCACTACAGCCATAATGTCATGTTAGCTATATTTTGCTGTAGTAAAATAACGTTCTCTAAAGACTAACCTACGTTTTTAATAGTTTTGTATGAGTCACGTTATCGGTGCTCTGTGAACTCTACAGCTTCATTCGTGTTAAAATCGCCATTTAAATTTTAATTCCCATGTTCTCCTTAAATTCTTCTTTAACTCAATGCACGTTTTCGTTCTTGCCATTGGATGAGGGTTTATTCTATTCGTTCTTGGTGTCCTGCTACCTTTAGGCCCTTAGACACTCCAACTCGCGCGTAACCGGCTGCCCTGCTTCGATTAGTTCTCAGACCTCTGATCCAGCTCTTACTACACTAGACTACTACTCTGACAAGAAAGTACCGGGAAACGATCAATAATACACAAAATGTTAGTTATTCATCAAAAGTTATTTTATCCCCTTCAAAGTATGCCGATACACTTACGCCAACAAATAATCCAATCATCAAAACATTTTTAAAACGCTTTTTACGGAATTGAGTTCAGTTCTCGCCGCGAATTCTCCTTTTTGCCTTCTACCGAATGAAAACGGGTGCCACGAAGTGGTAATTTGAGTTTAGGAAAAAGAAAGAAGTCGGCTGGAGCCATATCTGGTGAATAAGGTGGTTGCTCGATGGTATTTGGTGAGTTTTTGATCAAAAATTCGTTTACTATGATGGCCTTGTACGAACTCGCATTATCGTGGGGAAATCCAAGAATTTTATTTTCACAGCTCTCGCCTTTTTATTCGAATTTGCTCTCTTGAACGCCTCATAACGGTCAAATAATAATCTTTATTTACTGTTTGACCTTCCGGTAAGAATTCCGTGTGCACAACACCGCGATAGTCAAAGAAAACAGTCAACATGACTTTGACTTTTGATCGACTATGGCGTGGTTTCGGTTCAGTTGGAAGGCGCCACTCCGAAGCTTGTTGACTAGATTGCATGTCAAACTCGTAAACCCACGTCTCGTCACCAGTAACAATGCGTTTCATGAATTTTGGAATTGACTCGTTCAGCGAGTCTTATGCGATTGAATTTTTGAAGAAAATTCAGGTTCAGACTAGCTGAGCGGCAACATGTTTCATACCCAAGTGATTATTTAAAACGGTACAGATCGACTCGTGAGATACAAAAAGTTCAGCAGTTATCTCTCTCAAATTTAAATGAGGATTTTCAGTCACTATTTCCTTCACTTTTGCGATGTTAACTTCAGTTGAAGACGTTGATGGCCTACCAGAGCGAGGCATCTTCTATCACATCTCGACTGCTTTTAAACGCTTTGTAGCACTCATAAGCACGTGTTTTTAATAAAGTTGATTCACCGTAAGCCTTCTGTAACATTTTCAGCGACTCTGAAAACGAAATTCCATACCAAACACCGCGCTAAAAGGATAACAGTTATGCCAATCTAACAACAAAAACACAAACAAAAAATTGAATTTGAACTACTACTGTTGTAGCCTTGTTACGTTGTTTTCACTGAAGTGCTTCCTATGCTTTGGATTTATTGAATACACTTGATGACACTAATTAGAAAGTATTGCGTATACTCTAATTTATTGAAGAGTGTTTTGTATTTTTAACGGTAAGACAAACCTGCGAATTATTTACGCATATCCATGAAATTCTGCAAACAAAATTGTAAAATACCTTTTTTGATTAAACAACCAATATTTGACTTTTAATTATGTGACCAGAAATTTTCCTAAACTCGAGTTTTGCTAAAGTTGACTGTTCCTACAACCAATTCAATAGTTTTACTGTTCGCAGAGACTATTGAGCCGCTTGGATCACGGAGATACCCGCAAGGCAGCCCGCGTGCTATGGCGTGCTTGATTAACAAACACACATCCTGTACCACTCTAAAAACGGCTCCTTCAAATAGCAAAGTCAACAAGCCAATGGTGAGCAAATTGTCTCAAATTACTGCTGCACTAACTTGTTTAACCGAATTAACTGATTTTAGAAAATACGTGTCGTTTGCTTGTTATGTAGCCGTCTTCGTGCCAAATTGTGCATGGTACCACTCGTTATTATAGTTTAGACACTCGTTGAATGTGAGTGCACTATCATGAAGGAAATTGACAGATCAAAGATGGCAGGAAGTCCGCATTAGCGACGCATAAGTCGTCTTTCGATCCGTGGCTCTTTCTATTGCCCAACGGCCAAGGGACATAATGACTTG
The DNA here is from genome assembly GCA_950005105.1 of Lycophotia porphyrea. NCBI lineage: Eukaryota > Metazoa > Arthropoda > Insecta > Lepidoptera > Noctuidae > Lycophotia > Lycophotia porphyrea. The sequence goes on along the minus strand of OX465383.1, from coordinate 25,057,975 downwards.
CCTGAGTACAAAGCGACTTTCTCCAACCGCCTACTAGCGAGATTTTGAAAAAACTGTGATGAAATATGACAACTGACAAATAGATGTTTGATCTTCATTTGGGATTTCGTAAAGATTTGTGGATTTGTGTTGAATTTGAGCTAACTACTGGACGTATGCAAGGAAAATTTGGTAATTTTAACGCCAAAAATCAATGAGTTGAGTTTGGACGTTGCCAGAAAAAGATCACGTGAAGACAAGCGATGCTCAACCTTGCGCGGTGACAGCCCTGAGTGAACGACGCGACGGCCAATTGACAATTTGCGCGAGGAGTGACCGGATGAGGCGCCGAGTCGGAGTCTGCCTCCCCTTCTGATTTTAAGAACGATGGCCTAACTGCGGCAAATAGCTATAATATCAAATTTACCTAATCAAATCATACAACAAGATGTAATAGTTCGTGTTGTATCATTCATCATCGCGATAAACATGACTTTGTCAGCGCCGCGTCCATTAGTGTCCGGATTATGACAAGTGGGTAACTTCTGTACCAATTATGATCGCCCTAACATCAAGAACTATAAGACCTTCTAAAAATAGATATCGATGAGAAGCAATTATTCACTACCCACGATTGATTAACTCTCGCAATGTTCATCGTTTCCTGATACTTGCTCAAGGAGCAAATGAGCAGGTTACAAATACCACGATACAAAACCTACTATTACGAACACCAACATTTCTAAGGCTCGTACAGCATTTTATTGTAGTAAATGCTGTCGATAGTGAGGCAGGTCAGTCCTCGCTTGATGCAGTCGTTACAATGGACGCTGGCATCCAGTGAAACAAGGTGCGGTTGCTAGGTACTCTCGTGTTGTTGAGCTATAATCAACACTAATTCGTTTACAGAAAGACTGATAGCCATCGGGTGAGCATCGAGCCACGCCCGTGTTTCGACAATTTTGTCAATAGCTTCCGTCAAACGTTTACCGGCAATAGTTCAATTTCTAACAATGTCTTGTTTCAGCATCGTGGTCGCTATACTATTTCCCTGTTAATTCATTTTCATTGAGGACTGAACTCAGCAGCGTGTTTTTGTTTACATGTAACACCTACGCCTTTAACCAACAGGGCAGATATCTGTGTTAATAATTGCGTATGATAACGGGATGCAACGCGAATATTCGTACCTGGTGGTGCAGAGGCCATGGCAGCATCGGCAGCGCCTCTCACTCTTCCATACTTACGGCGTGGTGCGGCGCCGGGACGGGTGCGCTGGCGCAGCTTCCACCGACACTACATTCACTTTCAACACTTGAGTTGTTGATGTAATCTTCTTCGCCACTCCATTTGATCCACTTCATGAGTGACCTAGCTGCTGAACGGGAATTGGACGCACTTCCGACCTCCTTCTACATAACCTTGCCGTGTTGGTACGCGCACTTCACCAGAGTCGAAGACCGGTGACTGAATCTCCATGCTACTGGAAATGTGTGGATGCTCTCGAACCAGACCCCGATAAAAGTAAGACATTGGACTCGTACCTCGATCGGAGGAACTCATATTGGAGTAGTATCGTGAAGAGCGCGACGCAGGCGACCGAGGACGTCACCACTGGCGTCCGAATGCCGCCGCTCACGCTTAAACGGACATAATGGACCCGCCGGAGAGCTCGTCAAAAGAAGAATACGGGGGCCAATTATTTATTTCCATACAATACACGCACGGCGGCCGGCGCTCGGGCGCAGTGCGGGAGTGACTCCCGGCCGAGCATCGTGCTCGGTTGACGTCTCCATGCGACCACTCAATTACTCATACTCTTACTGTGTTTTAATGAACATCTTATACAACAACATTTGGTTGTCATATCAATATATAGTTCCATTTCTTGCAAATGAAGATAAATGCAATCAAAGTCATTCAAATAAAGCTAAATGAGCTAGGTTGATCCGACCTACTTCGATGAAAATCCCTATCAAAAAGACATTGAATAGCAGTTCCACCTTGGAGCATGTAACGTGTCTTTTGCAGACCAATGACTTAATCGGGACACATTTCTTAAGAACAAAGAAAACATACACCTACAACATTTAGGAAGTGTCCGGGCGCATTGAGCTCTGATTTTAATAATCCGTGGGGTCAAACGTCAATTTACAAGCCCTTCTCGACTCCACACGCGGCGGCACGCGTCTTTTACAATTAGGCTTAATTAAAAGATTTGAGCACGAACATGTGTAGTAAACCAACTATCATGGATGTGACTCACAAGGCAATATTGCTCCTATGTAGGTGTAAAGGAAACAAAGATCGTTAAAAAATAGATCAACGCTGAGCAACAATTTACTTCCCACCCGTTCACAAACTCTTACAACTGTCATTTTACATTCTAGATACCTAAAAGAGAAAGCTAATACAATGATAAAGAGTATCCTACAGTACTCTCAGTATGTGCTCATCCAACGACATAATATGTAGGTTTTCAACGTCAGTTTTTAAGTCAATAAGAGAGAAATGTCAATGTTTGCCGTAAAAGATAAATTCTCTATTACATTGTAATGCATCAAGTCGAAGTATAAAATCAGCAGAAAACACATTCATCTGTTTGAAAATAATGTTAAAATGACGAAAGAGAATGTATTGTAATACCTTTTCTTATTAGAAGATGATGAGAATGAGAAGATCCTAACAGTCTTGTCATGTGTTCAATCAGATTTTTACAGTAGTTTTAAGAAAATACAGAACAAGAAACTATTTTTTTGCGAGTATTCGCGTCATCTTCGTAGGCCTTATTATCTCAGGTCGGACTCAGGGCAAGCCTGGTCGGGATATAAATGGAGTTTTGATGCATTAGGATTTTTTTTAGTTTGGAATCGGGATTTCAAAAATTCCAAACCCCCCGGGAAATATGACGCCTCTGTCTAATCACGGTGGTCGTTTCGAATATCTGGCTTTTATTCTCGATTGCTACGATTCGGCGACAGGTATTGATTTTATAGTTGATTGACCTTAGTGTTAACACTCTGTACTGGGTGTAATTTAAATTACTGGTAGCCTAGGTCGTTGTACTTCTCACAATGAACAACTTTAATAGCACAATATCTGCTTCACATTTTGTCCAAATTTTTCATAATTGTCCCTTAATAAGTTTTCAGTTAGTACGTACATCTATTTATTACTCTCAGTTCCGCAAGATTGCCGGTTCTTTCCGTTGTTTCCCTTTTTTCTCCATAGAGATCTACGCTTTGGAATGGGCAAGAACATAACTTTCACAGTTTTTATACATTGTGACTAGGACTGTAGCTACATTTTTTTTTTGTTTCGTCAGTTCAAGTGCCTGTAACTGGCCTACTTGAAATAAAGGTTTGGATTTTGATTTTTCTCTTCTTTCTTGAGAAAATAATAAAGTCAACATAAAAGAAACAATATTGGCTTCTGAATATTGAACTGTTTCTCCGAAAACTGGAATCTAAAACTGAAAACCAAGGAAAATTCAAACTGAAATACAGCGACGGAAACTAAAAAGTATTCGAATCTTTTTAATAGACTAAATAATGTTACTTTGACAGCGATATGGATGCATATGCTTTTATTTATCATATACTAGTAGTACGTGCATCGGGAGGACACACTGTCTACCTGACGTTAGTCTCGCGTATCATCCTATCAAATTATCGATAGTATTTGTTATTGATAGGGCCTTACTTTCAGCTACACGATGTTTCTGTGTCCACAAACAGTGGAAAGTTTCTCAGCTGCCTCAAGTGGCCCTTTAATCCACAGATTATTAATTTAATGGAATGTTTTAAATGAAATGCAGCTAGCTAGCAGATCTAGCTGTATTATTGTTTACGACTTAATTGCCTTGAAAGATATTATTAGGTTTATCAGTGAGTTTAGTTAGTAGATTTCTAGGACGTGAAGGTATCTACCTATTATTGTGTTAGTGTTTGGATCAAAAACTTTACCCTTATCTTCTATCTGATGTTATCGACTTTAATTCATAATTGTATTTCTGTGGCCACAAACAGTGGACAGTTTCTCAGCTGCCTCAAGTGGCCCTTTGATCCACAGATTGTTATTTTAATCTACCAATCCGCACTGGGCCCGCGTGGTAGATTATAGCCCATTCTCTCTCATAGACAGGAAGCCCGTGTCCCAGCAGTGGGAACATTATAGGCTGATGATGATGATCTGTATGTGTTTATATTCGAAATTACACAATTATCATCATAACTTGTATACTTACTTTCACTTCAAGACTTCTCCGAATATTCAGTGGAGTATCCACATAGTCTCATCGTAAACTTATCTGTCTTACAGATAGTATAGGCCGGTTAATCTGTAGTGCTTCGGAAAATCACTGCAAGTAATCCAAAGATTTCCACTCAAAATTATCATTACATTGTTAATGTCCAAGGTAAGGATATATTTCAAGCCCAATAAAATTTACAGTCTTATTAAGGGGTATTGTAGTATCCAGTTACTGGGTTGTGGAAGTCATATAGGCAGTCACTCCATTAAAATACTGGTATTTAGCTGGAAAAGGCTAGGCAGATGATGATACAATTAACAAGGGACACAAAAAAAAATTGTAGCTTTATTTACAAGTATTGTTGAAAGCTGTGTAATTAAGAAAACACAAGTTTTATCGCAATTATAGGGCTCGATGTAATTGGCGAAATGTGAGTGTAATTCAGAGACACCTCTGCCTAACCCTTCGTGTAAAATCTAAACTATCACTTCCTGTTAGTTCCATATTCAGCACAATTTCATTGAGTTTCATCTTCGAAATTTTTAATGCTTTTATGTTCCACTGCTGGACAAGAGATTCCCTTCCAAATTTTCTCTTTCAGCTGTATTTTTAGCATCACCATATTTCGGAACCTCCATCTTTGAAAGCCTATAATTATTGTTAATTGACTTCCGATATCAGACTGTCTGACGTCAACCAAACCTCATTAATACAAAACACGTGTGAAGTGGAACCGATATAATATTCACATAGAAACACTACAATGTATAAACTCGAATGTCACTCAACAAAATCCTTGTCGTAGAAGTAAATTCTATGCAATAACTGCCTGCAGTTAGATAACATTGTTTAGATTGAACGTAAACAATGCGTTCTCTAAACAGTTGTAAACTTTAATATTATACTAGGTCCTATAAGGCTTCTTTTCTTAGTGTCGTTGTCCCAAATTGTGGCTAGTTCCAGTACGATAATGCCGGCGCAGTGGTGATTTTGACTGCATGTTTGAAAAATAATAAAAATTCTTTTACTAGTTATTCAAACATGCAGAAGATACAAGATAATTTTGAAACTCATAAGATTAATTAACCCCTATTTGGGAAAGGAACTCCTCCATTTTCCACCACTTTTTTCTGTCCCCTGCTACCAATGTAAAAGTAAGCCAGTTTTGGCAGGCCGTTTTAATAATTTTATCGGCCCATCTCTCTTGAGATCATGCCTTCTTGAGACTATCTGCCTGCAAGTTTATTGTACTTTATTTGTGTCCGATCATCATTACATTACATCTTTAGAAGCGTAATTGCATATTTTTCTAAATACATCGACTCGGTATTTAGTTAATCATAACCTTACAGCCTTGGTAGCGATACTTCTTTATGGAATAGTAATAATATTAGAATTAGGCCTTATAGATGTGGGCTGCGGGCTGTTCGAAAAAGATACCGCGGCCCTGGAACACAAAGGGCAAGGAAGGAACATGGATGGGTTTTAGTCAGTACAAGTCTGACACTCCCTTTCGCTCTGCCCAGAGCGGGAGAAGTCATTTGATGATTTCCCATCCGTAAAAAAAAGGCCTTATAGATGTGTTTCGCTGTTTCCATACGATAAATATTTCATAATATGTTTGTAGAAATACTTCTTATTGGAACTTCGGAACCCCAACTCGTATTATATATCCTTCATAATTATTTTACGAGATGGCCTCGCGTGTTACATTGTGGCATGACATCTTAAAACGTGTAACGATTCTCTTCTAATATTGACTTTATTCTATTTGCAGTAGTATCTACTACATATATAAAGTTATCTATTAATCGTTTCCACATGTGAGTAAAGAAATTTAAAATAATCTAACAGATTAGGTACAGTCATCAAAAGAACCTATTTTATTTACACTGCCGTCGATAACAGTGATACGAATGTGTACTGAGCACACTATTACTAATAATAATATTTATTGATAAATCATTCATTTTCATCAAGGACTGTAACAAACACGGTGTGTAGTAACTTTCCGACGACTGGTGCAGCTACACGTCTAAGTTTGTATTTGTATAAGTACCTGTAAATGATCTCTGAACTAACTACTTTAGAGTTGCGTCTGGTTAAACGTTACAAATTCATTTGACGGTACCATCACATCTTCTGCTACCGCGTAACTAAAACTTATCAAAGTTTTTAATAATAACTGTAACTTGTTTTTTTTTTAAATGGCAAACATGTTAATAAGGACTAGACGGTACAAGTGTCACAGAGTTGCGACGGCCATAAGAGTGTTATTAGTATTGGGGATACCCCTGGTGTATTTGTTGTTCAGCAGTGATCATTCGGAACAAGATATATTAGCATCTTCGTTAGGTTCAGGTAAAGATATTTGTTATAACTTGAACTTAAGAAAATTGTACGTTGGGAAGTGTTGAATATAATACTTTTGTGGTATTCAGGTAATGACGCGGCCCTCCTGTCGCGGAAACTGCTCGCCGTGGTGGAGAGTGCCGAGAGAAACTGCACTCCCGCGGCGATCCTCGAGTTCCCGCCCGATGGTCTCACCCGCTACCAGAGGAAACATGTAAGAAAAAAATAAGATTCGATGATATTTTACATTGTCTAAACAAAGTAAACAACTTATTGAACATTATCTAAACATAATAAACAACTTATTCAAAACTAGTGGGTACTTACAATAATTAACTTTCTTACTTCTTCTTTTCTTACTTAATTTATTATGCTAGCGTCCTTTTTCCTAAAATTTTATATCGTTAACAAAATTTCAATTCTAAATGAGCAATGGCAATCACAGAAAAATGTTAAATAATATTTTTTACCCACTTTTTAAAACAATCGAAATCAAGATTTTAATACGATGAAACGATCGATGCGTGCGATTTACTGTACTTATGAATATTTCATAGGAATGCTTTTGTTTAATGGCTAGGCTTTATAAATGCTACAAAAAAGTTGCCAATACGTTGAAAACGTAAACTATTTTGCAGCTACAGCGTCCTAGGTTAGCACTTCAACAGCACCTCTCTAGTTATGCCATCTTACGAATAATAAAAGCGCGAAAGTTTGCGAGGGTAAAGGGATGCATTTTTGTTTCTTCTAGTATATTATAAATTTTAACTATGTGATGAGAGTGAAGAAAGTAAGAAGGATAGAAATATTTGAAAATTTATGATTTCTGTGCGTTTTCTTCCAGGAAATAGATGTGACTATGTACGTTTAGTTATTGCAGGCGCGATCTCAGCCTAAGACTTTTGGGGGGGTCACACAGGGGCCTGTAGCCAGGACCTTGGTTGGGACGGGTTACCCCGAATAAAAAAAGGCAGATTGGGGGGGAAAGGGTGATGTTAAGCTGATAAATAATAATTTTGCCGACTTATACAGAAAAGCTTATCAATTGAGAAAAATCAGGATTCAAGAGCGAGCGTAGCGAGAATAAACTTATTCGCTGAATTTATTAAAAACAAATTGTGCTCCCATACCTACATTATGTTTAGGAAAATATGTTATCCAAGTATATTTTATAAGTTGATCGACTATTACTCGTAAACTTGTAAAGCCTACTTAGATATGATAGTTTTCCTTTTAACTTCGTTAATGTATACAAAGTGTAAACGGGCTCTTCACGAAGCCGTCAACCAAGCATTATGTACATCAAACTAAGTAACTTTACGCAAAAATTATCGCTAAAAACGAAAAATTTGGTGTGAAAAATCACGGTAGGACTCAATGTAACGCATTCAAAACATTGTGCTGTTGGATGGATTGAATTGTACGGAGGTCGTGAAGGTGTTTTAAGAAAAAAAAAATACATTAAAAACATGTATCTAAAAAAGACTTGTGAAAAACTTAGAACTTTGACTTTAGACCATACCTGGGAACCTTCTAATTACGGAGAGGGGATATTACCGTAACTAGAAGGTTCCAAGGTATGGTCTAGATAAAAAAATGGTCGCAATGACGGAGAGAACAAGTGCCTTTCGGTTTCGTTAAGAGTACTTTTAGACCCTTTATACTTCCATCAGGAATCTTTTCCCAAATGGCAAAAAACGGAACCCTTATGGATTCCTCATGTCTGTCTGTCTGTCCGTCCGTATGTCACAGCTCACAGCCACTTTTTTCCGAAACTATAAGAACTATACTGTTGAAAATTGGTAAGTAGTAGATGTATTCTGTTAAGCGGCATTAAGATTTTCACACCAAAAAAGGAAAAAAAATAATACATTTTGGGGGTTCCCCATACTTAGAACTGAAACTCAAAATTCTTTTTTCTTCATGCCCATACGTGTGGGGTATCGACGGATAGGTTTTCAAAAATGATATTGAGGTTTCTAATATTATTTTTTTCTAAACTGATTAGTTTGCGCGAGAGACGCTTCCAAAGTGGTAAAATGTGTCCCGTCGGGGGGGAACCTGTAACTTCTAAAATAAGAGAATGATAAAACAAAAAAAAATATATGATGTACATTACCATGCAAACTTCCACTGAAAATTGGTTTGAACGAGATCTAGTAAGTAGTTTTTTTTTTATAGGTCATAAATCGTAAACCGCAATTTAGTCTAATGTTGTGTAGATAATAGTACGGAACCCTTCGTACGCGAGTCCGACTCGCACTTGGCCAGTTTTTTTCAAAGACCTGTCCAACGACATCTCACACCACAGGGTACGCGAGAAAGAAATCACCGCTTTACGTGTACAACATATATTTTATCACTTTGTCGGCGTAACTAATCTGTGTATTCATGCCAAACTACAGCTTTCTAGTACTAAGAGTCTTTGAGCTAAGCTACGGACAGACGGACAGACGGGCGGACATAGTGAAACTATAAGGGTTCCTTGTTGACTCCGGAACCCTAAAAATCTATGTGGCGACGTTTGTTTCGATTAAGGCCACGCAACGAAAGAACCACGCAGCACTTTACGCGTGAAATATGATGACTCTTTACAATAGTAAAAAGGTTTTGTAAGTTTGGATGTAGGGGGTTAATCTTCGGAACGACTGAACGATTCAGAAAATTATTTTACTGATGGAAAGTACATTATCCTCGAGTGCCTTATGAGAGAAACAGGAAAAACAAATCGAATCAGATTTTGATTTGCCAACTGTTGTCGGATTGGTTGAAAACCAACTTTAGTGATTTGAAACGGGAGACCAAAATTGTTGCGGATGTCGTTTTATATAATTGGTATTCACGACAAAATACAAAAAACTCGATTTTCGTATGTCTGTAGGACCGCTTAGTTTATGACGCGTTTTTCAACAGCATTGAGAGCATTAGATAATTGCGGAAGGTATATGTGTTTGATACATTAATGTTTTACTAAGATTATATGGCAGAGAAATATCAGATGTACAAAGTATGGGTTGCTTAGTTACTACATAATTACAACTGACCGTTTACAGGTTCATTGTATTTTATGAAAGAGTAGATCTCTACTCTACTTCTCTAAGTTGGATGCAAATATCCTGGATGGATGGATTCGTGTTCCACGCGCGCCTCAAACAGATGTCAGCAAACAGGGAGGGGCCTGCAAGGGCCGATGCCTGGCTGCGGGCTGTTCGAAAGAGATACCGCGTCCCTGGAACACACAGGGCAAGGAAGGAGCATGGATGGGTTTTAGTCAGTACAAGTCTGGCACTCCCTTCCGCTCTGCCCAGAGCGAGAGAAGTGATTTGATGAATTCCCATCCGTAAAAAAAAAGGCTGGCACAAGAGCGTGAAGCTTGGCGCAAGCAAAGAGAGGTCTAGGCCCAGCAGTGGGTGTCGGGCTGTGGTTGATGATGATGATGAAGTTGGATACAAACAGTACAAAACAGGAAATTTTGATGAGACTTGGCCGAGGCCCACGCCAAAGAGATCACTTCTCACAGTGATGGAACCGAGTAGAAAACTTTCATGTAATTTTGGTTGTAGAATTTAAGGCTTTTTTTATTAAATTCACAGGGGTATATTGGCATACATTGTATACTGGCGATATATTTCTTCTTTTTACTGGGAACGGTCTGCGAGCATTACTTCGTGCCTGCCATCGAGATGATATGCGAACGTGAGTGTACATTACTGCTTTAGATATGCTAATTGTTACTGATACTGTTCAAGCTACGCACGATATTGCATGGTTATATGCCCGAATGAAACTACTTCCCTGAAACAAGTTATTCTTGAACTATACTAATTTTCTGGTGTTCCGTTTTAAAATATGGTTTATAATAAAAAAAATGTTGACCTTAGTAATATTCATTATCCTAGATCTAAGGGCCGCTTCAATACTGTGTAATTTCGGCGCGTTTTTGGAATAAGCGCGAGTACAAGCTTAAGATTTATTGCGCGCGTGCACCCGCGTCAGCCGGTAAGAGCTTATACATCCAAATACGCTAGTCTGAAACTTAGCATCCTATCCCGCCTACGATACGAATACATTTTCACTTTGTGTAATGAAAAAATTAAAGCATCAGATAACAGGTAGTGGTTCAAAGTAGCCGATCATACCATCCGCGTTGTTGCATGCTGTAGATGAGTATATTCGGTGCTTCCTTGCGTGTTTCACTTTGTCACGTGGCTTCCAGATCATTTAGAGGTGGAAGAGGTTAATCATGCTCAGAAACGTGCCGACATAACGTGCCACGATCGAATTACATGTTAAATCGTTACATTAGGTACACGATAGTGTTAATTTTTTTCCATTTAAGTCCTTCAGGTCAAGGTGTGTTTGTCGGATGTTGTAGACTACGAACATGCGTTGTTTTTGACACAGAATTGTGACTAATAGGTAATAGTCGTAATAGGAGTAAATTGCATCCGCGTTATGACTGCAGCCATCGAATGCACTTGTCACAGTCAAAGATCAGGGATTGAATAGATTCGAAATCCATAAAGAGAAACAGATTCCATAACCTAAATCCGAATTAAGCGCGACCGGGCTGACATTACGCACGCATTATGTGCCAGAGTAATTCAATTCCCTATCTACAGTTGCAGCTATTTTCTGTTCGTTTCAGCGTGATATTGAAATAAAAGCGGACGCAATAAATAAAAAAATAGCAATTACGATCGATACGTCGGGGCTCGCAGAGTCTAGACTACCACTCTCGTCCCCACTTTGTGCAAAATTAAATATGAATCACTGCATTTGCCCTGCGATTCTACCAACAGTAATGCCCTCGGATATATCGTAGGGACAAATCTGATGAGCCAGGTTTTATTTTAAAACAAACTGTGCGCCCAACCAGATGTCCCATCAGGTTTTTGGTCCTGTCGATGATTTCCTTTTAGTTTAATGAAAGTATTTTAAAAATACTTTCATAGGGTTCACACTCGTTATAAATGTTCAAAAATTCTTGCTCCTAGACCTAGTTTTTTAGGCATATGAATGACAAAATAAGCTTAAAAAAATAAGTAAATGCTTAAATGTTATCGATTAAGTAAGGGGGCGTCCATAAATTACGTGAGGCGTTTAGGGGGGGGAGGGGGTCGAGCCGAATCTCAGACAATCTCACGAGGGGGAGAGGGGGGGTCTCGGCAAATATCACGTAATTTTTGACATTGTAAAATTGTGATTCAACTGGGTTAAATTAAGTAAACATTTTCTTTACTTAAATATGGCCAAATCGTACACAATAATATTCAATAATACATTTTCAGTGAAAATAATTAAACATAAGTTTTTTACATGAATTCAACGCAATCAAGCACAGATTACCGTATTTATACTAAAACTACGCATTTTGATAAATCTCACGTGATATTAGGAGGGGGGTGAGGGGGTCAAGTCAAATCTCACGATATCTCACCAAGGGGGGAGGGGGGGTCAAATTTTTTCCAAAATTGTCTCACGTAATTAATGGACGCTCCCTAACCTACAACATAAAAAAAACAGCGAAATTCCCATAGGCACTTTTGACATTTCGTCATGCAGTGTGTTTTCAGTACCTACCTAATAATAAACTGTAGAAATCATGACTTTAGTTCTAGATACTGTGAAACTTTTATTTATACTCGATAGTACATAATAATTACATATTTACCGCATGCTGTGAGACTGCATAACAATTGTACATACAAAAATTGTTACAATCTATCTTAAGATTGCAGCTTAACTTCTTACAGTGTAATACAGCCATGGGGTTTAAGTCCGAGGTAAAATAAATTAAATTACCAAATTCTCCCTCACCCTTTACAAACCTCCCCTTCCTCCCTGAAACCTTTTCGAATATGCAAAGACTAATTTTGCTATCAAAGGGGCAGGTAAAAGGTAAAAAGGGAGCTGTCTAATTATAATTGAATATTGGAAAAACGCAGACGTTCTTTGAGGCAGACGTCGTTTGAGGTATGACCGCAAAGTAATTGATTGAAAAGACTTCCTAGGGAATTGCTGCAGCGTAAATCGATGTTACAAAATCTTATGATTTTTTAAATAATAAGGTGCAATATAAAAACTAAAAACTTGTTGAATAATTAGTTTTTCTGAAAAAATAATACTTCTAAAATAATTCGTAGGCTTTCGTAGCGAGGGTCTACGCCGTAGCAATTTGCTACGAAGCCTTTTTGGACAACTTTATTTGTCGGAAATATTAGAACCGCGTAAACAAGTATTTCTTGGACTACACACGTACTACATAATCAGCCTGTAGATACAGCTGTTAGAGTAGCTACGTTACCCGTTATAGCTACTAGAAAATGGTCTTAGAAGGCTGAATTTTACTTTTTAAAAAATGCCAAATGTTTTGTTAATCTATTAGGTGCATAGACTAAGAGTGGTAGGAAAAGGAGGTGGAAAATTGAGCAATGAATAAAATTAACTTTTCTTTTGGTGCAGATGGTATTTTTAAATCATTTGAGTTTAGTAAGTGGCCAGTAATTGCTTAGTGCATCATTATTGCAAACATTCAGATTACGGGAAAATGGCGTAGTCAGCTAAAAACCGAAAATTCTCACGTTTCGTTTTTTAATGGTGCGAATCAATCGAATTTCTCTTCGGAACCTACTGAGTTTAGAGTATTAGAATAGTAACCAAACTTTTATAATTTTTAATAGCTGGGTTGGAGAGGTTAGATAGGCAGTTGCTCCACGTAAAATACTGGTATTCAGCTGCATCCAATTATAATGGAAGCGCACCAAACATAGTTTGGGAAAGGCTAGGCAGATGATGACTTAATAATGTTTCTAGGCCTGAACATAGGAATGGATGTAGCTGGTGCGACGTTCATGGCGGCAGCGAGCTCAAGTCCAGAGCTGTTCATCAACTGTGTGGGTACGTTCGTGACTGAAGGTGACATCGGCGTTGGAACCGTGGTGGGGTCAGCAGTGTTCAACGTGCTGGCTGTGCCCGCGTGCTGCGCTCTTTTTGCGGGGAAAGTAAGTATCTGCAAACATGATCCAGGTGCGGACACGGACACCACGGATATAACAGTTCAATATATTTTGTACTGTCTGGTGTCCTTATCCGTAAACGCAATTTTTCCGTACATTTTTGTTTGAACTTTTAAGTAAGCTAGGCCTTTGAAATAATGTCTATGGTCACGTCTACTTCTCTTAAAATTAGACTCAGTCTGCGTCAAGTGTATGATCAACCTACTGATTATAAAAGGTGTAAACAGACTCTTAACAAAGCCGAAAGGCACTTTTTGCACTCGTCATTGCTATATTTTTTTTGTTCTAGACCATACCTGGGAACCTAGTTACGGAGATATTGGGGGTCAAAGTTCCAACTTATTCATTTTTCTTTAAATACGTGTTTTTATTTAAGATTTTTATTTTAAACACCTCCAGGACCCACTTACTATTCAATCCATACATCAGCACAATATTTGAGTGCGTTACATTTAGTCCTACTGCAAAACGTGACTTTTCAGCCCAAAAAAAAAGTCGTTTCCCAGCACTAAATTTTGCGTAAAGTTACTTAGTTTGATGTACATAATGTTTGGTTGACGGCTTCGTGAAGAGTCTGTTTACACCCTGTATTATTCCCTCCTGCGCTGTCAATCAACGGGAACTGATTGCCTCACAATTATGTTATCTGTCAAAGCTGCTGCCTTCGACTGACGGAACTAATAACCGCAGGGCATAACAACATCATGGCTGTAATCTCCGGTGGTTTATGGCTGAGGTATACCTAATGCAAGTCAAGTGGCACGAGATCGACTTACTGTTCGTTAATTAGTTAGGGGTGCTTGGCATTCGTTGTTTCAGCATACAGGGTGTAAGCGGACTCTTCACGAAGCCGTCGACCAAGCATTCTATACATCAAACTAAGTTACTTTAAAAAAAAAGAAAAGGTTCCGTGCAAAAAAATAAAAACCTTGAAATTACTAGCAAAATCCGACTCAAAAACGGAAGTACATAATATTTTTTATGATCATTTCACGCGAACGAAGGTCGCGGGCAACAGCTATTTTAATAATAAATCAGGAAAGAAAAGTCTATTTCTATTACAATCTAAAACTAACTTACTTAGTGTACTTTCTTTTCTACGCATTGTCATCTGAGAACAAATACGGAACACTATCTATATCTACTATATGTATCTATTAAATTGATTCGTATTTCTTAAACGTGTCAGTTGTTTTACTAATGTATTTCATATTATTCGTATTGTAGTCTAATAACGTCATCTCTTATCATTTATCTCTTTAAACCTTCTACTGACATTAACATCTGAGCTAGACAAATATTTATCACACATTGTACCTTATTACAGTATAATAGAAAATCTTTTGTCAAGAAAACAATGCAATCAAGTTCTGAATAATCAAGTCAATTTAGTCTTTCGATTATGCGTTGATTCACGATTACTTTTTGTTAAAAGACTTTCTTCAAAAAGGAGGCGGTTCTCAATTCTGTTGTATGTTTTTTTTTTGTATTTGTTACCTCATATCTCCGTCGTTTCTTAACCGATTTCAAAAATTCTTCTTTTATGTGAAAGGATATACTTCCCGATTGCTCCCATAGAAATTTCATCAAAATCGGTTCAATAATTTGGTATGTTTTCACGTTAATTGCTATATCACGCGACGACACCTGAAGTTTTGCGTGTTTAATTTGACAAAGTTCATGATTTCCGATTGAATTAAAAATTTGCACGCTTATGTATATCGCGTGATAGTACAATATATCGATGACATGGAGCTGATCTGATGATGGAGCTGGACGGCGGCCTTAGGAACTCCGTTATGAAACGACATAACCCCATCGAGTTTGGGCTCGTACGATTCGTCTTGACGAGTACTTTGTCTCTAGATGATATCCAGGGTCTGATGATGAAGCTGGAAGGTGGCCATAGGATGTCCATGATGAAACGACGTAACCGCATCAAGTTTGGGCTCGTTTGATTCGTCTAAATGAGTAGTTTGTATATAGATGGTATCCAGGGTCTGATGACGGAGCTGTAAGGTGGCCATAGGATCTGCGTGATAAAACGACGTCTCCCACGTCTGGGAAACACTAGGGACACCCAAGAATATATTATCAGGCTATCGGATACCATTTGTGAGCGCTCCACCATCATATAGATTTAGCAAAAAGATCTGCCAACGCTATCAAACAAAAACTTCCAAAGAGATGTCACAAGAAATAGCAAAAATGTTGGACTCAGGCGCCGTCCAAAAGTGTTGCCACAAATCAGGCTTTTTATCGCCTTTATTTCTGCGTCAGAAATCTGATGGATCTAACCGCCCCATATTTGATTTAAGAAATTTGAACAACTTTTTGCAACCTTCAAAATTTTGGCTGGTTACCCATTTCAAAATACCATTTTGCATACATCAGATTTCATGACAAAATTAGATTTGACACAAGCATATTTTCACATACCTATTGCCAATACACACCGCAGATTCCTGGCGTTTGCTTATGAGAACAATATTTACGAAATGACGTGCTTGCCTTTTGGGCTGGCCACTGCCCCATACACGTTTGCAAATATTTCTTATTGGTTGGCTAATTATTTCATTAAAAGAGGCATCAGAATCATTGTGTACCTAGACGATTTTTTAATCATGCACACGAATCAGGATGTTTTGTTACAACAGACTCAACATGTACTGCGATGTCTAGTAAACCTAGGATGGTGTGTCAACCTAAAAAAGTCGATCACAACTCCAACAAGAGTAATAGAATATTTAGGAATAATATGGAAGACAAAAG
The DNA here is from genome assembly GCA_950005105.1 of Lycophotia porphyrea. Classification (NCBI taxonomy): domain Eukaryota; kingdom Metazoa; phylum Arthropoda; class Insecta; order Lepidoptera; family Noctuidae; genus Lycophotia; species Lycophotia porphyrea. The sequence continues at coordinate 25,041,601 of OX465383.1, read as the reverse complement.
AAAACCCCAAATGCCTCCCAAAGCCCAAAATAACACTTAAACACTTACCAATACTTACTACTTAACAATAACACTTATTACACAAATTATAACACTGTTGGAAGACTCACTGAAGAAAAACTGGTGGACCTGGCACAAAGCAAAAATTATTCTAGGAAACATCAGCTTTGCGTCATTTGTTGTTCCCTTGGGAAGACTTCATTGCAGGCCAATCCAAAGACAAGCAAATTTACTACCAGAAGACGACAGAAACAAAAAGTTCAGCCTTCCAAAATGTGTCGCGAAGGAGCTTCAGTGGTGGTTAGATCATGTCAATCAGACATCACCGATTCACCACAGAGATCCCACAGTATTTGTTACAACCGATGCATCAGATCAAGGATGGGGGGCCACAGTAAACGACAGGAGCCTAAGCGGCACCTGGACCATCGATCAACAACCGTGGCACAGCAATCGAAGAGCTATGGACATTAAAGATGGTTCTGCAAAAAGTAGCACATCTTTACAGATGTCAAACAGTCTTAGCTCAAATGGACAACAGATCTGTGGCAGCATACATCACCAAAGAAGGGGGAAAAAAGTCCTTAAAACTACTACAGTTGACGACAGACATACTCGAAATAGCACATCAACATCAAATATACCTGGTAGTTCGCTACTTGCCAGGAAGGTACAACCTACTAGCCGACAGCCTCTCAAGATTCCGCCAAGCTCCAGAATGGACACTGTCGAGACAGTTAACACAAGTCATATTCAACAAATGGGGAACACCATTTTTTTTTTTTTTTTTACGGATGGGAAATCATCAAATGACTTCTCCCGCTCTGGGCAGAGCGGAAGGGAGTGTCAGACTTGTACTGACTAAAACCCATCCATGTTCCTTCCTTGCCCTTTGTGTTCCAGGGCCGCGGTATCTATTTCGAACAGCCCGCAGCCCTCTAAAAAAAAACACCATCAATAGACCTCTTCGCGAGCTCTCACTCAGCGGTTGTAAAACGATATGTGAGCGAAGATGCACGAGATCAAATATGTGCATTCGTGAACGCCTTCAGCAGAACATGGCATTACGACCTCGGCTGGCTCTTTCCCCCACCCTCGCTGCTGATACCGCGAGTTTTACGACACTTGGAAAAGAGCACGGGAATATACCTATTCGTGGTCCCGAATTGGGAAAAGACCTTTTGGAAAGCGGAATTGAAACAGCGGGCACTAAGTCCCCCATTTGTGATCCACAACTTACGTCAACATCTTACGGACCTGAAAACGGGGAAACCTCCACCAGAAATAGAAAAGCTATTTTTGCAGGTATGGAGGGTTCAGGCTGGACCGGTTTAGTTGAAACCTGGCAAGAAGAAAACAAAACATTCCTAGAGTCCGCATGGCGAAAATCAACTTTGAAGACATACAAGACGGCCTGGGAAAGGTGGCGTTTATGGTTCAGAGGAAAGTGCCAAATTGATAACCCCGAACCCGATGACCTCTCAAAATTCATTTGCTACTTACACAATGATGTTAAATTGGCACCTAGCACTATTGCCGTACACAATTCTGTAGTGGCAACTTTCGCAAACCCTGAGAAATCCGAAGTCCTAGCCAGACACCCAGTAGTCAAGCAAATAATAAAAACTATTGCCATAACAAAACCTCTGCCTCGCAAACCTTCCACTTGGGAGGCTGGCAGTTTAATTGAATATCTACAACATTATTGCATCGATGTTGATAGCATATTTCAAATATCGCGTCATGTCACGGCACCTTTATTACTGTGCACGGGAAGAAGGGTACATGACCTCACTTTATTGGACATAAGCCCTAAATTTTTCGAAAATAATGGCGATCATGTGATATTCTGGCCCAGATTTGGATCTAAAACTGACTCGGCAACACACCGGCAATCTGGTTGGCGTTTATCAAATGACGGCCCGGAAAGACTAAACCCTGTCCTATGGATTCATAAACTAATTAATGTATCACATGAACGAAGAAGAGCTAGACCAAACTTAAACAGCCTGTTTATTACAACTAGAGGAAAAGTGAATGCGGCTTCTCGAACAATTATCGCTGGATGGATCAGGACTCTTTTCCGAGAGGTCAACATACAAGACTCCCCCGGCAGTTTTAGAGCTGCAGTGAACTCTGACATGTGGGTTAACAGAAATATTAACATTGACGAAGTATTAAAAAGAGGTAATTGGAGAAGTAGAGACACATTCCTTAAATATTACTATAAAGAGGTAACCAATCAAAATAGAGATTCAGGCAGTGCAAATCTTACTGATTTATTTTCACCCGTGTGATTTTTCTTGTCGATAATGTATGTAATCAATAAAAGCTAAAAGAAAAACTATATATTACGTTCATGTAATAATTTTGTTATTTTGGGAAAAATAAAAAGTTATGTTCTTTGTTCTCATTGGTATAATAAAAGTAAACTCTTTTACAAAACAGAAAGTTCTTTATATTAATCACCCTAACCATAACATCAGAACATATTCAATCATTGAGCAACACCTCAAATGCTTCTCAATGTATTATCTGATTACAGCATGTCATGTAGCGCCGGCAGAAAATAAACACATCTCAAGGTGGGTCTAGCGTAGCTCGGACACCTAAATAGCACCGTTTTCCCCCCCTAGGGTAGAAAACGGATATTTAGGTTCCAGCGTAGCTAGACCCACCACTTTAAGCCTTGCCGGCTTGAGAGAGTACTGAAGAACAAGCGAAGCGATCGCCCGGCGCAACATGGCGGCGTGCGTACCGTAGGGGGGGGGGAACGCGCGCGAGGTGTGGGTAGGATAGGAATTTAGTGTTGTCACATGAGAAAATCCAAGGGGTAATCTCAAGGTGGGTCTAGCTACGCTGGAACCTAAATATCCGTTCTACCCTAGGGGGGGAAAACGGTGCTATTATTGGAGCATTAAATCTAACTTCTTTACGTAAATTAATAACTTATATTCATCCATTAATAACTTAGGGTTAACTTTCATCTATTATAATTAGAGAAACTTTAAACTTCGATTTTCATGACGAGATCAATATAAGAATTAATCTTAAGAATATCACTAATATTAATAAAATTAAATATAGTTACGAAAGAAGGAAAAAAGCGAGCTACGTCGTGATGTTCTTGCAAGAGCCAACTGGTTGATATCGTTAAAAGTGTAACGTGTCAAACTCGGCAACTATGTCAGCTATACAGCATCACATGTGATTACAGTTTTTCTATGATATTGCTATTTCTATTTATCTTTTTATTTTCATTCATAACGTGGAATATAATTAATAGAGGCGCTATACTACGATCAAAAACTTAGATAGCTGCCAGGACACACATGTCCAGCCCGGGGACTGGACTGGATATCTTTGTCATTTGACGAACAACGAACTGGGACAACGGACAGCACATAAAAGACAGCGTCCTGGTAGCTATCTGAGTTTTTGATCGCAGTATAGTGCCTCTATTAATCAGGTATATTCCACGTTATGAATGGCTTGCCTTCCTCGACTAGCAGTGCATGTGTTGGCTCGCAGGTGGTGGACTTGGACTGGTGGTCGGTGTCACGGGATTGCGTGATGTACGCCGTGGCGGTAGTGGCGCTCATTCTCACGCTACTGGACGACGTGATTTACTGGCACGAAGCGCTGCTGCTTGTACTCATGTACATTTTCTACATATTAGGTAAATTATATGGAATGCACCGCTAATTACCTGGACTTGACACTCCGCTACACGGATATGGAGTCGTCGAATATTGCTTTTCAGTGAGCAACTAATATTTGTACTCTAAAAAAACTGTTATCAAACCTACTTGAATTTTGGAGTGCCCTTTTGAAGGTGATTCAAGTGTAGTAAGTTATCTCCTGATAATATTTATACTATTCAAGCGTGAACGCTTTTGACATAATAATCACACACGTATTTTAAAAAGTATTTTCATGTTTTCGACCCTCAGAGCAGAACCTACTAATAAGTACTTAGGATTTGGTGAAATGGTGATATCGTCTCAGAATAAATGGATTATATTTACTTTCTCAATACAAGATAAACAGTTTAAAAAAGGGTAAAACCAACAATTAGTTCAAAATAGATAATAATCACGGAAGATATCCCGTAAGTGATAACTTAAGTGTATTAGTTGTTTGATTTGATTTACAGTAGAATGTTTGAGTGACATGTTCATGACTAAGGATTTCTTTTTTAATTTATTGTTCCCAATACGTTTGAGGAACGTTACTATTGTCTGATGGCTTTATTAACGCTTCTGGTGATGTTCAAGTGCACAAACATTTAGTGTTCTTTAAATTTTAACCAGTTAAAAGTGCTTTAAACAAATTAAAAATAATGTTTGGTTTAGTATTCTCATTTCCCAGCAATCACTGCAAATATGTTTTGATATGGGGGCACTTGTCAAAACTGAATGAATGCGTACTAGATACGATGAATGAACTGCTGACAAATTGTGAAGAGTTACTATAGTAAAACCTGCTCAGGTGGAGATTCATTAATGACTGTGCCCTGGAGTGTAAATGTGGTGCGGTTCCACAAACAATGGGGCACTTAATATTGTGTCCTGCGTGTCCTGTTATTTGTTCACTACAGGAACTGATAGACGCTACCGACATCGACAGCGCCAAATTAGTAGGTCAGTTCTGGGCCGACACAATATAGATTCTCATCGACACGCTAAGAAGAAGAACTATAGCTAACGTACATAAGTATTCACGGAAATTATTATGTTCTTTGTTTGTTTTCAGCGATGGCATTCAATGGCTGTTTGGGAACATTTTTTAGGAGCGGGTGCTGCACCTTCAAGATGCCTAAGGCGTATACAGAAATCACACCGCTACTTGCAAATGGTAAGAGTGATATTATGTACTTTAGATCATGTAAAATAAGAAGAATGGCATAATGGAGGGAAGCTTCCATGTACGCACTGCAGTGGGAACTAAAGGCTAATCAAGCAGACTTAGACAGATTAGACGTAGACGTTACATCTCTTGTTTCTTACGATTTGCACTATTCTAGGGCTATATTAGATTTTTATAATAAAATTAAATCGAGATGGTAAGATGTGCCCGTGATAGAAAACCAAGATATCGCGACCGATTTTGTAGTGATATCATACAGTTGGCATAATCCTAACAAACTGATTAGTCATGTCTGATTAGTGATCTTTACATATAACATAATATCCTGTAATCCCCGAAGGATTAGACAGAATTGTACGTAATAGTACACCCACATTTCGCCAGTTATGTTTTTAAGTCCCATGTAATGGGGGGCGAGCCTATTGCCATCATCCCGGCACAAATCCAGACTCCGTTGCTGCTTTTGAGAAATTCGTGATGGAAAAACCCAATAGCACTTTGCCCGACCCCGGAAACGAACCCAGGACCTCGTGCTCAGCAGCCGCGCTTGCGCCAACTAGACCAACGAGGCAGTGGAAAATCCTAGTTTCAAATGTTTGAACTGTGCATTATAATTATAACCAAATACATGAATTTCAGCCACGAAAAGTTGGTAGAAGTTTCTTACGTTCTATGCAATATTTATAAGAATTAAACATTATTTTAATGTTTTTTTTTTTTATAAAAACTATTTTTTTTTAATTACATTTTTTCGTCTCAGTGAATATTGTGTACAAAATTTGTGTTCTAACTAACATGAACATCTAAAAATAAATTAGGTCTCCTGGAAAAATGTTTAAAATCGAATTTATATTGGTATAGCGATTAACTAACTTTTGGTGTCTGAAATGAACTGTGTTTGGCAAGTAAAAACTGTTCTGTTATCATAATTGGATTAGTCCTGCTCGTCTCAACAATTTTTTATTTTATTTTTTTTATTTGACACTTAAAAATACATGTAACAAGCTAGTCACAATAGGAGAGCATGCGAGTGTATTGCCAAAAAACTGATTCTAACCCCCAAACTAGGCCTGGACCTGTATTTTAGGGGTCAGCGTTCAGCCATGGGTTCCAATTTAATCTAACAACATTGAGAGTGTCGCTACAAAAAGTTGATAGCCAAGATTATTGTCATTTGGTAACACATTTAGGTAAAATTTAATTGTACAAATTACAGTTGAAATTAAAATTATAGAGAAAAAGTAAAATCAAATTAAAAACAAGGATAAAACGTGTGTTTGTGTGAAAGTTGATGAGTGTATGTCTTTGAATGTGTGTTAGGACGGGAAAAAGTAAGTATGGATGATAGTGTGTATGGATTTTAGATCATGTTAAACTATGAATGTGAATAACTTTCCAGTCAGATAGTCCATCTTTTGAAGCCAATCTGCTACTTTCCTTTTCATTTCCTGCCGACACATTTTACCTATGTTTAGCTTTTTATTTGCGAGATTGTAGGGTTTAATTATTTTTGGATTTCACAATTTTAGAAAAAACCCATGGTTTGGACCCAAGGCGCGTGAGCCTGCATGTTCAAAGCACCGACGTGGAGTCAGCAGCCCAGCCAAAGAGGCACGATTCCACCGACTCAGGTAAGTTTTCATTAAGAGCAAGCGGAAATTATCGCTTACTAACTTGGTAAATTGACCACTCGCCTGTCTGTAACCACTTTTTCATTAAAATTGAGGGCAGCTGAAATTGAACTTGATTCATGATGATTGATTGGTTCTTATACGTTCTTAAGGTGGAGATTGACTTGTAACATTTTGGTGTATTGTATCGCGTTCGTGTTACAGAAACCAAAGACTGACTTGTAATACATTACAAACAAACGGTACAGGTCAATCTCCACCTTTAGGATTTCAGATTGTTGTAACTCGTAGAGCTTGCTCTATCTTTATACCATAGCAGTCGAGTAAGTGTCGTGAAAAGTGAGAAATATCTTCCAAAATCTTTATTTATGTCATTATTCAAATTATTTTCTTAATATAAATAAAAGTATACCTACAATTGAGGTTAATAGTACAAAAACGGAAAGTAAGATAACATGCATGTCCTAGAAACCAAAACTCGAAGACATGTGGACATCTACCAGCCGCTCTGGGCCCGTTTGGTAGATTATAGCTTCATTTAGAAGAGGCCTGTGTACCAGGAGTGGGAACATTAATGAAATTATGAAAGACTAGCCTATGCCCGCAGCTTCGCCCACGTGGAGTTCGATAATTGTCCCACGGGATCACTCTAACGGGATAAAGTAAGCTATGTGTTAATCGAGGTTATAAGCTATCTATATGCTAAATTTTATCCAAATCCGTTCAGTAGTTATCGCGTGAAAGGGTAACAAACATCCATCCATCCATTCATTCATCCCGTCTTCACAAACTTTCGCATTTATAATATTTGTAGGATTAGTAAGATTTATCGTTAAGTACGCTATGATACTGTAAAGTAATTAATTGCCTATTTTGAACAATGACTGCCAACCGAGTGACGTACGCGGGAATTTTCATCGTTTTCACCAACACAAAGCATTATTAGAGAAAATATTTGGTATGTTCTCACGGCGCGTTAATGACGACAAGAAATATGTTTAGATTTTACTATAAACTAACTGATAAAATATCACTATGCGAAAGTTAACGTAACGTTTGTTGAAGAGCTTGTTGCGTAATCATGAGCCAGTTCATGACCAGCAGAGGTGAACTGGAATTACCCTCTTGCAGGTTCGGCTAGAGCTTGTTTGCTAGATACCGGATCTCAGAATCGTGACTGATCACGGGAAACTGAACATGTGTTTTTGAAATGCAGTAGCATGGTAGCGACAGTTTTATTATTGCGCGACGTGCTTCAGCGTAGCATAACTGGATTTTATCGGATATTTATCACTAAAAGGGTTGTGAACCTAAATCTATCTCTAAGTGGAAATCCAGGATTCTCAACAGTAAAAAACCTATCGTCATTCTATTTATAAAAAAAAAGTCAGAGAACGTTAAAACCTTAACCGCTGGGTGCATGAAGCACAAGAGTTCGTTTTAATAAAGGAAGTAATCACTAAGGAAACATTTTTGTGCTCTGAAAGTTTTTGGAGAAGTTTGTCATTTTAGCCGATAGGGAATCGCTATAAGGCAAACGGCTCGAATCATTGTTCCTCGTTCTATTACAGATACGCTAAGCACCTACTCTATGTGGTCGTGGCCAGGTGAAAAGGTGTCATTCTGGAAGAAGTTCTTCTTTGTGTTCTCCTGGCCTATCAACCTGGTGCTGTGGCTGACCATCCCTGATTGCGTCCGCCGGCCGCACCTGTATCCCTTGACCTTCCTGATGTGCGTCACATGGATTGGTGGAGTGTCCTATCTGGTCGCCTGGATGATCACAGTTCTAGGTAATTCAAAAGATGAATGGAATAAATTTTAATTTGGTACGAAACACTAGACCAAACGATGATACCTGTTGCATGCAAAAAAGAATTACTTACGATTTAAAAAGTTCATCAATTTTATGCGTATTTGCGATAATTACTTTTATCATTTTGTGTTCCTACTTATGTATCCTTCGTTGCATTTAGGTATTTATATGTTAAATAGAATCGAATAACTCTGCTGTGCTTGCTTTGTTTGCAATTTCTTAGGTATTAGTTTATACAGGGTGATTGGAGAACTAATTTGTAACATTTTATTCTGATAACTTCTGGTCCAAACTGAATGGTTTTGGAGAAGTCGAACTCAAAGCAAGTAGTTTCTGTCATTTTTAGAATTCTGCCTCGAAAAACAAGGGAAGTATTAGGACATTTTAACTCATTAACTTTAACTGCGCTTAATTTTCAAAGTTATGAGTAACTTTTTAATAGTTTGGTTTTAATTGGAATTTGGTATTTACTCGTTCATGAGGTATCGTAGATATCGTAGATAAGTATCAGTGTAAAGCCTTGACCGTCTTAGATCTCTCATAATCAGCAGGTTATGGTGGAGAGATGTAGAAGGTGAGGTGGTAAAGATGTAGAAGGTGAGGTGGTAAAGATGTAGAAGGTGAGGTGGTAAAGATGTAGAAGGTGAGGTGGTAAAGATGTAGAAGGTGAGGTGGTAAAGATGTAGAAGGTGAGGTGGTAAAGATGTAGAAGGTGAGGTGGTAAAGATGTAGAAGGTGAGGTGGTAAAGATGTAGAAGGTGAGGTGGTAAAGATCGATTTCTCTAAAACAAGCTAGTTTGGACCCCAAGTTATCGGGTAAAAAATGTTGCAAATTAGGTCTATGTATCAAATCCAAATTCACCTGTATTTGACTGATTTGTTCCACTCAACCGAGCATTCTTCGCCGTATAAAATCTCTGCAATAGCGAATTCAAAACAAAAGCGAATTATAATTAATAATTAAAAGATGTTAGTGTTACAAGCGCACCTGCGATCGATTCCCAGGTAGGTGTTCTAAATATGGGATTTCAATTCATAATCTACTAGTAGTATATCGGGTTGAGAGTAACCTAGATTTTTTCATGCTTCGAGTCAATAGACTCGCCCCTAATTACATATAGCGATCTGTTTGTAATAACATACGCATTCATCTATCCGGCAACCCCCATGGAAAATACAGGAGTGCCAAATGATTTACATATTGCCTGTGCAATTGTGCCAATAATATTTCTAAAACCTCTTTTCATTTTTATTTTATTTCGTAGGTGATACTCTGAATGTGCCAGACAGTATAACAGGGTTGACGATACTCGCCGCAGGTACTAGCCTGCCTGAAGCAGTGTCCAGTGTGCTAGTTACCGTACAAGGTAAAGTACCTATCATTTCTAGATCAGGTACTTCAAGGTCGCATAAATGATGATACCTATTAAAGATACAATTTCGAAGTGGACCTCAACCGCAATCCGTCCCAATTGCAATGACACACCGCAGAGAGCAACGACGCGACTAGCTTCTATCTATGCAGCTCGAGAAAAAGGTTTATAAGCGGCAATGTAGTCATCATCTACGGAAGCGTTGCCAGAGTTGCGGCTTACGGAAGCGGTTGCTCTTTGGGTTCGAAATTTAACCTAAAAAGAAATGCAGTCAAACAGAAGATTATTTATTGTACCAAAAAAGTGTTAAGTACGTTCTGCTCTGAGATTCAATAAATAAAGAAATAAGATTAATTTATTGTATTTTCAGGGCACGGCACCATGGGACTCAGCAACTCTATCGGATCGAACACATTCGACATACTATTGTGCCTGGGTCTGCCTTGGCTAATTAAGTCGCTTGCCTACCCTACTGTTCCAGGCCATCATTGGGTAGGTTTACCACATCTCTTACCCCCATGTTATCCATCGGTAAATGCAGCTAGGTTTTACGTTTCGTTCAGGTAGTTTGTCGATTTTCACACGGCACCAACATTCTAGCACAAACGAATTTTGGTACAGACGCCAGCACATCAAGCTACTACAATCTGTGAAATTTCTTTAATAGATTTTCAACTTTATCTCTGAAGCATTAGGTTCAAGGTAGGTAGGGAAATCTGACAGTTTCGGGTAGGTTGACCTGCTGGCGTCTGTACAAGCAATTATGCTCGTCTTAGGCTGTACACTAAGTGAAACCTTTATGAATGCCAAAATGTACAGCGCAATCCCAGTTGGAATAACAACGTAAGGCACTAAACCTAACGCACCAACAGTGCGCTTTCAGGCTTTCACTTGTTGCGTAATGTTAGTGGAGACGGGTCACCCCTGCTCATATAAAATCACATTGAAATCATGATGACAATTGAGGGACAACGTATTTAAAACACAAACTGTTTTAATATTTCAGGTGTCAATAAACTCAAGCGGGTTATCGTACAGCGCCATCTCGTTGCTGTCGACGTTGTTCGCGCTGTACGGCTGCCTACTGCTCAACAAGTTCCAGCTGGACTGGAAGATCGGCATCACTTGCGGCTGCATCTATTTCGGGTACCTAGTGCTGGCGGCTCTAATAGAACTGAACGTATTCTTCGATGTCAACCTGCCTGTCTGCGCGCACTAAAACGAACTGCTTTACTCTACAAGGTCATGTTTAAGTAGCTAGTGGAACTCTGTAGACGTAATTAATGAGTATCGATTTTGAAATATGGATATATAAGCTAGAAGGGTTTTTTTGCTCAACGATCTTTGTTGGTTTGGTTACTTAGTCTTGAAGTATAAGTTTAGAAGATCAGTAGTTCATGTTCAGATTTTCGCGTGTTAATAAAGGTCCTATGTATATGAACAGCAGGAATTTTACGTTTTCTTATATTGCAAGTTAAGGAAAAATAAATACTAATAAGTATGTAGCACTAGATATTTAAGTCAGTAATTTATGATACATAAGCGTTTCTCGAATATTTATCTGATTATTTATCCTTTATCAATATTGTTGAGACAATAGTTGTTATAAAGCAAAGTACCTACTTTCTCAATACGAGTGAGCAATATATTTACTAGAAGGTAACTAACTGTGACTGAAAGCACTACCTACGATTTTTTGGTGTTTTTGGTTGCACAATTAAATTCTTTACATAACCATTACCTATTCATTATTATTGTACCTACCCATTAGTTTAAGGATAATGTTATTGTAGACCACCAAAATAAAAACAAAATATTTCTATAAAACCTGAAAATAGAAACTACATGGTCTACATTATATAAATAGACCTTCAGGTCATTGTCCTTGACCTAGTTACCTTGCTAAGGTTCACCAGAGCTTGTTAAAGTCAAACGACCTGTTATGAAACCAGTCGGTGGCACCCAACCCTGTTCTGTATGCTCCCTGAACCACAAGAACAAATCAGGTGCCGTGTGCCGAGGAGAATCGATAACCCATTCAACAGGTGACCCCAATCAATATCTTTTAACCTTGATTTTGTGGTCATCACATTCATGAAGGTTCGGACGCGACTCCGGACACGGAACACTTACAAATACTTCAGTTGGGTTCTGCAGCCAGGCCGAAATCCGTACCAGTCCAATTTATCTTTAAATTTCTTAAAATTACGTTATGATTGTCACTGTTAATCTGACCAACAATGACAGTATTTTTTCAGAAATTCAGTAAAAAAGCAAGGGGAAGAATGTCCAACTGAAGGTCGATTTCTGACCGAAGCCGATTAATCGACTATCGAAAAAGTGTTAATATTTTAACCGACAAAAAAAAGAAGGTTCTCAATTCAACGCGTATATTTTTTTAGCTGCGCATAAGTGTAGATAGTACATTATCTTTCTTCAAGGAAAATAATAAGTAGGTTAGAAGGTTACAATAACATTAGACTTCCTGTAATTAAAGTTATCAATAAATATTTTTTATCAAAACGGTTTTATTTGTCTACGCACGAGCCATTTATTTAGACAAATGTACTCGTACGAACAGCAAAACATTACAAGTAGCAAAATATATACAATGTTAGTAGTGTAATAAGATTGTGGACTACCCACCAGTGTGAATAACTGCCCAATACTGAATGACCAAATTATCAGTCATCATCATCATCAGCATATAATGTTCCCACTGCTGGAACACATACCTCCTCTCTATGAGAGGGAATGGGATATAATCCACCACACGGGCCCAGTGCGGATTGAGAGATGTCACATGTCTCCGAATTTTTGGTTCTAGGACATGCCCGGTTTCCTCACGATGTTTTCCTTCACTGTTTTTGAGGGCAGTGGTGATGAAATAAATTACACAAAGTAATGCGCCTGCCTGGGTTCGAACCCACGACTTACTGCTCGTAAGTCAGGATCGCTACCACTGGGCCACCACTGCGCTCAAATTAACAGTGCCTAAAAATATCAGTAAAATTATCAGTGCCTACCGTGAAAAACTAATTAAAATCACTTCATAAACATTAATTAGTTACAAACATTATTTATAAATATCGTCATTAGTGTTGGCTGCCTCGTTGGTCTTCTGGTAAGGTGAGGCTTTCTGGGTTCGCTTCCCTGGTCCAGCAAAGTGGTATTGGGTTTCTCCATAAGGAATTTCTCAGTAGCAGCCACGGAGTCTGGATTCGTGCCCGGTTGATGGCAATAGACTCGCCGCCTATAACGTAGGACTTAAACATAACTGGCGAAATGTGGTTATACTTTTAGATACACCTCTGCTGCGTAATCGGAAGGGTTACCTTCCGATTACAGGCGTGATAGTGTGTTATGTTTTTAGCGTAAACATAGCATTACCAGCGTATAAGTAATGTTCCCACTGCTTCCACATAGTTAGACCTCTTCACCGTCAAATCGAGAGGTGTGGCATTCCCTGCAAGTACCCAAGGTAATTACTAAGGTATTAATAATAATTAGTAAGGTATTAATGGTAATTCAAAATCAAAAACTAGGTTTTGCCCGCTAGCTTCGCCCGCGTGAAATTATTATAAAACTAGCTTTTACCCGCGGCGTCGCTCGCGTTAATTTAGAATTTAACAATCAATGCGGGTTGTGCTCTGCTTGTAATACTAAAATTCAATCATGATTCGAAAGACACGTAGCGCTATCTATTATCATACGTACGTTATTGTTGTTTTCCTCGGGAACACTACTTTTTTTCGGGATGAAAGGTATCCTATGTCCGTTTCTGTACACCTTTTTTTTCCTATGGGAAATCATCAAATGATTTCTCCGGGTCTGGGCAGAGCGGCAGGGAGTGTCAGACTTGTACTGACTAAAACCCATCCATGTTCCTTCCTTGCCCTTTGTGTTCCAGAGGCGCGGTATCTCTTTCGAACAGTCCAGCAGCTAGAGGTTCAATGCTGCTATTTTAATTTAGCCATTATTACATATTTATAAGAATAAGAATGGGTTTTAGTCAGTACAAGTCTGACACTCCCTGCCGCTCTGCCCAGACCCGGAGAAATCATTTGATGATTTCCCATAGGAAAGGAGCGGAAGGGAGTGTCAGACTTGCTGACACTCCCTTCCGCTCCGCCCAGACGAAAGCAGTCATTTGATGATTTCCCAACACAAAAAAAATGCATTAAACATCTAAAGTATTTTCTATCAGTAGTTGCTACCCGATGCACTAGCAATGGTGCGCGGTGGTGTATGCTCGTAAATACGAGTGATTTTAAAATTACGTTAAAATACACTTAAACGCCGCCGCATTCACAATTTCCATATTTTCATATTTTTAAGAATTTTATGTATATTTATGAATGTTGCAGACAATTTAACTAATAAAAAATACTATAGGATTATTGTATTTTTGATTAAAAAATGGACGTATTTACGTTAGTTTTAAACCGAGCGCTCGTGCTAGAGCCTCTCCTCTCGTGTTTTACTTTATTCCCACGCTTTTTTACCCCATCATCAAAATGAACAGTAAATATTAGAAATCACAAATAAATAAAACTGCCTTTACCGCAAATAAAACATTTTAATTGGTAACAAAATATATCAGACACGAGATTTCTTTCTAAACTGTCCGTTACGACAATATATAATTATTTACACGTTTAGCAGTTGTAAAGCTGAGTATCGATTATGCCACGCTCGTCCGCAAAACCGTAATTTTTTTCAGCGGTATTCGAATTAACTCGCGCGGCAACTCGCACTCGGTAAGGAGCAGCAAGGATCAGCGCGAGAAGCATCGTGTAGCTGAGGGCTAAACCACGGCTGCCGTCGCCGCGCACCGCCGCTAATTGTTTGGGGATTTGCTGTGCATAATCGATGCACACCTTAAAAGAAACGAAGCTCTACATCACTAAGCGTAATGATGGTATACAATTGAGAGTTAAAAAGTAGTCGTGACATAACGTCGCACTCGATGAATGAAAGGTTCCCACTGCATATCTACCAGAACACAAACAAGAACTAATGACATAAGACACAGTGAAAAATAATTATTTTATCATAAGTAGTCATAACACATAAGACATTCAACTTTTCCATTCCGACGCGTAAAAGTGTAAAAAAGAAGACAATAGATAATCGGCATTCATAATTAGACGCCGCACACGCGATTTGTGGCATCAACGCACGCGTAAATACAAGTATAATGTGCGCAGACACTAAGTGATATGTTCATGCATCTAGAGTAGGTGCTCGTATAATGTACTTACAATAACGTCGATAAAGACGCTCTGACATACTAAAATCGTACGACATAGGTGCTTGTTCAACATAGGTGGTGATTAGGTGATTTTTTTGTTAAAAAAACAAAGTACCTTTGCCACGTGTGTAGGTAAACTAACAACGTTACTCATTTGAATGATGCTGATAAAAATCAGGAATAAATATTAAAATATTTATTTATAATCCAAGAAATGAAATCACATTAAATTAATATCACCACTTATTGGAAATTATGCAATAAAGTAATCTAGGTAAATTACCTACCTAAACTTCGGCTGGGTATAAAGTAATCTAATAATCTGTCCCAAAAAGTGGGCGGTCGTTTTGTTGAAGAAAACATTGACGGAACAGACGACATACAAATTTTAATCGGCTTCCGCTGCGCTGTATGCATCACGAAAGGATAGGGATGTTTGATGACAGGAGAGATGGTTGTGCCCACCAGGCTGACGGTGGGCTTGGCGAAGTTGATGGGCTGACTCTTGACCACCTGCCGCTGACTCGCACCCCCCAGCAATATGATCGGTATCGAACTTCCTCTCGTGGAACTCGTCGGTAATCTCGTTGAACTTATAAACGGTCTGAGCAGCGCTGGCCTGGCTGTTGGAATTGGCGCAGTCTCAATAATTTCATGAAAGATTGATTCATCGTAGTCCTTGTTATCTTCGATAGAAGGTGCAATAAAGACCACCTGACGCAAACTGTTTATATCCTGAACTAATTTTGCGTGTTCATTTAACAAATGATCACTTCTTGGTATTACATTCTCAATAATATTACTGTCCATTCGACGCGACATCGGGTCCATACTAAGTGTAAACTGAACAGGTAGTGTGGCGGAACGTTTGGTGAACACCTTTCTGAGCACCGGGTTCTGGGAACGCCATCCTACGTAACAAATGAACAAATTACCAAAACAATTACCAAATTTAAAAAAAGCTGGCCATCGGCTGTGCCAAAATGAACAAATTTACCTTCTTTGAGCATTCTTCCGATTCTATCTCGATTTAGTGATGCATATTCGATACAGCTCACCTGAAACGAAATTTATGATAAAGAGTGATGAGCATTGTAGATTAAACTAGTGTTCGGGTGATCCAATAACGTGATGTTATCATTTGCAGTCATTCAAATACACTTCAAGTTCATTAACTCGCTTTAGGCGTGCGCAATTCATTTTCGCATTGATAATAGAAACAGTTCGCTCACATCATTAAGACAAGTATCAAAGTTGAAAAGCAAGCAGAAATTATGGTTGTTATTGTAAGGGTATCCACCTAGTTCATTTTTTACTAATCTAGTTGAAAACCAATGCGTCAAATCATGAAGAATAATGACATTCTTCATGATTTGACGCATTGGTACCATAATTTCTGCTTGCTTTTCATGAAAATTTTTTATTAAATCTTTCAGCCATCGCAAATCATTGCAGATCAGTCATCCGCAAAGATTTGTTCATAAAAGACTACCTATTCTAAATATTGGATAGGTAGACCTGCCACATTACCATGACTAAAGTAATAACGTCAGTAATTAGTTAATGTAGTAAGTAAAATAAAACTACCGATACGTGTATAATGTATCAGTTATAATGGTTAGCGTGGTAAACACGAAAAGTGATCGTAAATTTTTCTTGTCAATAATAATTATCGTGGTCATAGCACACATAGTATGTCAATTTAGCGGTACACTGATTTCTGAATATGGAACTTTTTACGTTAATTACATTTTTTTTACAGTGAGAGTACCTAGGTAGGTATCACTTTATGCATTAAGTAGATATTGTTTTGCATTAATGTATAAACAATTAACATTCCTATAGTTTTTGGACTATGTTTTATTTTTTGTATCCTACCGATCAGTATAGGTCAAAACCTATGTTATCTCTTAGGAACCTACCTTTATAGATATACCTATAGAAAGCTAAAAAAACTAAACTTAGTTCTGACACAAAATTAAAAACTTTTAACTAAGCAATAAGTAGGTACTACCGGTACTACGTTGTGTTTGAACACTCTCCTCACTTTCCGATTTAGTAATCCGATTGTCAGATAATGAACACAAAAAAGGCAATAGCCCTACCCAATATTCACCTGTCTCCGACTTTTGAGACTGGATCGGAAAGTGTAAAGCGTAAAGTATAATGCACTTTAAAGGTCACTGCACACTAATGTTAAGAGTTTATGAAGTAACTTACCTCAGTTGTAGGCTCGTAATGCCGCTCGGGCATGAGGTGCATGCCCTCGGCGAAGAGCAAGACCTGCCCCAACACTACCAGGCACCACATGGTACTACCACTGACTGCCATCGCCAGGCGTGTGCTCGGCCCCAACCCCACCACGCGGTGCTCGGGTACTGGGGACAGACACTATTAACACTATTCGCGAGCTAAATTTTTTTCTTCGCAATAATAGAATGCCAACAATAAATTTGAACATTTATTTATGAGGGTACCTAATGGAAAAATAAACTGTGTTCTACCAAGTTGACAGGGAGCAGTTAAATGAAAGTGTGTTTACATAGGTAACCAGTCAAGCAAACAGCCAGTCGATCACAGCTATAGTCTTTATAAAAATGAACAGCGTGTTTTGTGGTGCAGTTAACCACAAACACACAAACACGAGAGCAGCGGTGGCCCAGTGGTAGCGACCCCGACTTACAAGCAGTAAGTCGTGGGTTCGAACCCAGGCAGGCGCATTACTTTGTGTAATTTATTTCATCACCACTACTCTCAAAAACGGTGAAGGAAAACATCGTGAGGAAACCGGCATGTCCTAGAACCAAAAATTCGAAGAAATGTGACATTTACCAATCCGCACTGGGCCCGCGTGGTAGATTATAGCCCATTCCCTCTCATAGAGAGGAGGCCTGTGTCCCAGCAGTGGGAACATTAAAAAGGCTGATGATGATGATGATGATGACACGAACATTTACAGGACACAGTTTCATTCTGTAGACACACCTATAAAGGTAACTCCGGACACAGGACATCGATAGGTAAATGTATTAATATTAAACTGAAGTATAATGATACTGTAATATCTGTCAAACTTTGGTGTCCGCAGCCAATCTGAAACTTGTTCCGGTCGGTTTAACCGCACTTTAAACGAGATTATTAAACTCGCTATTTTTGCTTTGTCTGCTAGGTTCATGTATTATTAACAAATATCTTCAAAATGTTCGATGCTGCAGCATCAACTGAAGATGTTTGGCTTTCCCGTACTATTTTTTCTTCAGTAGTATACATTCGGAAGGTATGTATACTAAGTATGCTGCTAAAGAAAAATATTACCTACCTAGCCACCTACTCACCTTATTTTGTGATCTGTTGAATATGGGTGCTTGTGATAACTGAGGTATTTCCGTAGTCAGTGGACCACATACCATCATCATACATCTTCTAATACGCAATAAGCACGTCAGGAGTTCAGCTATAAGGGCATACGCCATTAAGATGGCATCGAGAGCTTAGCCACTGAAGCTACAGGAGACTAGAGAACCCAACTTGAACGTTCATATGACACTATGCGAAACTTTTTAACTTATTTCCATCGTGTCTGTCTTTCTGCAACACGCTTGCCGTCTTGACGATGGGCATCCCACCTACAGTTAGACAAGCCCAAAACGTTTTGGGAAAACATGAAATTCGCTGCCAGTCTGTCCTTTTCGCGATAGCTATTAGGCAAGCCGAGCCGTTTAGGTCTTCAAGCCGAGTGTGAATGTTACTTCTAGGCAAGTGCTCATTCATCATCCACGTCATCATTATGGCTTACCAACAGGTGAGACAGTGGTCACAGCAACTGCTGTTGGTTCCATGGAGAAAGTTGTTCAGTGTGAAGGTATTTGTCATAGCCTTAAAATATTAAATTTATTATATTATAAATAAGACTACACCTTTCTGGTAAACACTGTATAACATTCTGTTTGGTATGTAATTTTCTCCTATATCTATCAGGATGAATTTTTCAAGTGGGCGTGGATGGCAAAATCGGAAACAATGAATAGCGAAAAATACTCTAGGAATCTCGAATTTGATTTTGATGAAAACTAAAACTACATTCGATTTTCGGAAAATCAGTATTATGTACCTAGGATTTTTTGTTGTATTTTTACATACTTCTACAAATTGAAATCTGTGTATTACAAATAACTTCAGACATCTGCGATGCTTTTTCAACGAGATATCGACGATAGCGTGTTTTTCAACCGTTTCAATGGCGCGGTCATGGTTTTAGTCTTATAGCTCCGAAATATAAACCTAGGATTTTTTGTTGTATTTTTATATATTCGACAAATTGAAATCTGTGTATTACAAAAAACTTCAGACATCTGCGATGCTTTTTCAGCGAGATATCGACGATAGCGTGTTTTTCAACCGTTTCAATGGCGCGGCCATGGTTTTAGTCTTATAGCTTCGAAATATAAACCTAGGATTTTTCGTTGTATTTTTACATACTTCGACAAATTGAAATCTGTGTTCTACAAAAAACTTCAAATGTCTGCGATGCTTTTTCAGCGATAACGTATTGTTCACCGTTTCAATGGCGCAGCCAGGATATTTTTCTATATTTTTACAAGTTTTTTACAAATCCAATCTTTTACTTACCTTAATTTCGGGTCTCTGCAAAGCTTAGTTTTAAAGATCTCCGTGGCCGCGCGGTTCTTCGCGTTTCAATGGCACGGCCATGTTCAACCCCTTATAACTTTTTAACCATAACTTTGACAAATTTATGGTTTTGGGAATATGGTTTTACATAATTATTACATAATCTTGGCATAGTTTTTTTTTTAAATATCGCCGAGGCCGCGCGGTCGAAACGCACACAAAAAAAAACTACTTACTAGATCTCGTTCAGACCAATTTTCGGTGGAAGTTTGCATGGAATGTACATCATTTATTTTTTTTAGTTTTATCATTCTCTTATTTTAGAAGTTACAGGGGGGGGACACATTTTACCACTTATTATAACCTCAATATCATTTTTGAAGACCTATCCATAGATACGCCACACGTATGGGTTTGATGAAAAAAAAAATTGAGTTTCAGTTCTAAGTATAAAAAAATTTACCCCCCAAAATTTACAGTTTTTTTATGAAATAGGCCCTCAATCCAGTATAATTAAAACATATTATGTATATATTAATAACTTTATATAATTGTTATAGGTACATACATTAATTATACAGAATAAACAACAAATAATAACAATAACAACGGGAATTTCGTATTACCCAACCTATACTAACTAGGTTGTGAAGGTCAGATAGGCAGTCGCTCCATGTAATATATACTGATATTCAACTGAATCCGATTGGACTGCAAGCCAGACCCAATAAAGTTGGATTAAGTCTAGGCACATGAGTATTTATCACATTTTAGTATATAATCAGTAATAAGAGAACAAAGTACTAAATCATCATCTTCCTGCCGTTGTCCCATTCTATTTGGGGTTGGCGCAAGCGGAACCCGTTTTCTTTCTTCTTCTCCCCGGTCAGACGTCATGGCATCCTTTCTTTTCATATCATTCCTCACACAATCCAACCATCTTTTCTTTGGCCTTCTTCTCCCTCTCCATCCATCAACATTCATGTCCATCACTATTTTAGTCACATGCGTTTCATCCCTCCTCATTACCTGTCTGTACCAAGACAAACGACTTCCTTTCAGTTTTTCTGTAACAGGCGTCACTTTCAAACTTGCTCTAGTATACCTCATTCTTTATTTTATCCATTCTGGTCACTTCACACATCCATCTTAACATTCTCATCTTCGCTACATGCAATTCCATCATCTTTTTCATAGCCCATAATTCTGATCGATACTAACGACAGGTCTTATCACGGACTTGTATATATTATATATTTCCCCTTTAACTTGAGAGGGGCATCCGTACGTCGCAAGTTGTTCCAGTGACCTGGCACCATTTCATCCATCCTGACTTGATCCGGTGCGCTACGTCCGGCCTACTCGGCTCGCCATCCCCTTGGACAAGCGACTCGAGGTACCGAAAGTCGAAGCAGATCGGTATGGGCGTTCCGGCAAGAGTTATAGGCACAGAACTAGGACTAGAACAAAAGATTAAATACAAACATAAAAAAATTATAATGAAATTGGAACAATATTTTCGAAATTCATAGTTATATTTATTCTTGTCGGTGTTTTTTCGTGCTTGTTCCAAATTCAAAATGTTTTTCTTCACTAAGTGAGTAAAAGAGAGTTTTATTCACTGATAACGATGAATAAAATGCCCTTTTTCGAGTGGCAATAGAAAAAAGATTTTTTCAACACACTTGCTCATAAAATGGCTCTAATTTCACCGCAATTAGGCACGTAATGACACCTGGAATCAAACTGTGACTTTTTCATTGCTATTATTCACAAGTGAGTTATAGGGTTTTTTTTTTATTGTATTGGTTGAGTTGCTTTGTTCTTAAAGTTTCGATACAAAAAAAGATCGTGTGCAATAGTACAAATAATCTATCTGATTTACAAATAATCTATTTGATTTTACTAACGGTACGTTTAATAATTGTTTTTCTAAATAAACTTTTTATCTACTAAATAAAATTATTTTTTAGTATTATTTTCTTCACAAGTGTGTTGAAAAACGTCGTATGATACACGTGTGCATTGATGATTACCGTCCTCGGCTCTCTTAAGACCCTCACCTAACGGCTCGGGTCTCAATGGCGCCTCAGCGGTAATCACCAACGTTAAACACTTGTACCATAATGTACTATTAACCGGAGATTAAGTCGCCGCCCGCCACCGGTCAATTAACTGTCTATAAAGTTATAACGAAAGAAACTCATCGATCATTTGATCTCTACAATTTACTAATTCTTCCTGGTGTTCAGTTTCGCAATTAATCGTGGCCTCAGGTTCCTGAAGTTATCAAAGAACTGGGCTGCTCGAAAAGCCTGGGTTAAAACCGCAGATGAATCAATGGCGACTCGACGTTGTTAGGTATTTTAACGGCGGTTTGACATTGTTGGGTACCTATTCTAATACCCTAGAAATATACCCAAGAAGTCCCAGAGCAACTGTCTCATCTAATTTTATACTTATGACAATTAAAAATGCTCGAGATTAGAGACAAGACCACAACTTATGTCGAGAGATGAGCGAGGGACAGCATCAAAGTATTGTAGTACCTGTGGTACTAATATTTATACGTAGCATAGACCAAAAAAAACAACACACGCGTATCGGCACTGCAGAAAATTACTATTACTTGAAGTTAGAACAACATACGTAGTTCCATCGTTTTTTCTGGGCTGTGAAGAAAATAGATGAAAAAAGATTCCATGTAGCGGAAATGAGAATTTTGAGGTGGATGTGTGGTGTGACATGAACGGATAAAATAAGGAAGGAGTATATTAAAAGACGTTTGAAAGTCTCCCAGTAACAGAAGTTGAAAAGGAATCGACTGCCTTGGTATGGGCATGTGATGAGGAGGGATAATCGCATATGACTAAAAGAATGATGAATATAAATGTTGATGGTTGGAGAGGAAGACCAACGAAACGGTGGATGCATTGTGTGAGGAATGTTAAGAAAGAAAAAGGACTGTGTGACAGAGACAGTCCTTTTTCTTTCTTAACATTTATGTCAACTGTCATGCTATAATGTAAATTATAGCATGACAGTTGACAGAGACAGTCCTTTTTCTTTCTTAACATTTATGTCAACTGTCATGCTATAATTTACATTATAGCATGACAGTTGACAGAGAATGGAAAAAAAAACGTGTTGCGCCGACCCCCAAGTAACACCCACGTTTTTGAGGTCGGCGCAACACGGTTTTTTTTTGTTGCCCTTGTCTTAACAATGGACCTAACCCATCATCTTTCTGAGATGATGGCTTAGTTCCATTGTTTTACGATTTTTTCATGTTTCTATTCACATTATTAATTTTGGCGTCTTGCTTTTGGAGCAAGACGCCAAAATTAATCCGTAAAAGGAATCCGTTCTGCGGCGGACAGATCTCCATAAAAAAAACTGAAAATATTCTTTAACATCACAATCAAAATTTAAAAAGATGAATTATCGTAACACACAGTGGCCTCCAAAAGTTAGTTGAATTCGTTATGTAACATTCTCATTTAATCATTCTAGTTTCAAAAGTTTGAACTGTGTACGCACGACGGCTGTTCAAGGTATACATAACTAGTTTATGCGGATCTCTCATTGTACAGAAAATATATAGGAAGCGAGGACACGTTATACTGGAAAATTGGAAACGCAAAGCTTTAATTTTTTCGATGCGATAAGGTTAAAGTAAGCTATAAAGTTGAAAATCTATTAAATACATTTTACAGATTGTAGTACCTTGATGGCGTCTGTACCTACTACAATAAGGTTTTTATTGAATAAAAAATGGTAGTCCGCGGAATTCAAATTTGCTTAGGTTTTTTGCAAGCTAAGCAAATGAATTTCTTTCGCTTATAATGTGACAGTTTCGTCCCCATTACAATTATAATTAGATTTTATTAAGAGCCCTGCGGAGGCCGCGCGGAATTGCAATTCGAAGGAAAAAGCCGTCAAAATATTGTTATCTCCGTTTCACACTTCCCGGCGCATTGCGAAGCCGTGCGAGAGCATGTGTGGGTAGTGTTTACCTAGCTACTATTCTATAATTATCGTTCAGTCATATCACTGCTGAACATTTGTGATTAATTTGAATGTGTGCCGTAATACCAAAAATGATGAATGAAAACTCAATGCTTATCCAATTTTTTTTTTTTATTGTGTAACTTAACAATATAAGTCATGTTTCGAAATAAACAAAATTAAAAATATAACCGTATTTAATATAGAACAGATGAGATGAAAACAGCTTAATTATACTGTAAAAATGTGAGAAAATTAATTTGTTTACAATTCGTTATAGGTACCTAAATATTTTGCAAAGAAAATAAAATTGAAACCTAGGTAAACACTGTCTTGTTCCGAATAACAGCATGTTAAGGTCGAAATTATGCTTAAACTGAAAATGATTTTGGTATTACGTTTGTATGGACAATTCATCGTCCGCCAGCCCCTTAATATTTTTTATTTAATATTCGTAATGTTGATGTATCGAAGTTCACAAAATTTAAAGTCCTTATTTTATTTTTAAGCACACATTTTTAAAAGAACCTCACCTGACAGTAAAAACTACCTAAGCTTAGAAAGAAGATTTTGTGAACTTCGATATATCTACATTACAGACTAGCTGATGCCCGCGGCTTCGCCTGCGTGGATGTCGGTTATCGCGACCAAAAATAATCATGATGATCCCATTCCCTCAACTCTTGGGAACCTAGTTTGCCCATTTTCAAAGTATTAAAATGGATATAGTAATGTGTCTGCACCTAGCGATTAACCATGCCCTGCGTTTTGACGAATACATCAAATAATTAGTCTATCTATATTTGTTCTATCGAAATATGCATAATACGCAATTTGTTCCGTTTTAGTTTTTAAAAATAATGACTTCTTCTATAACAGTTAGTCGGCGATGTACTTTTAAATTACGCACTTAAAAAAAAACAAAATCTAGATACGCGATTAGTTCTACACTAACTCTAATTACTTATCTACTTTATATTTATAAAATTCATTACTTTAAGTTAAAAAAGACAATACAAAGAAGTAAACCTAGCGATGTATTGTAAAGAAAAATATTATTATGATAATATTAATGATCAAAATTGTCACTACGTTTTTAATTTTAATTATATCATCCCATTTTATGTATTTTAAATGGCCAGGTAATTTCTAGAAGAAAACGAAACTAATAGTTTATCACATAAAAAAAATCCAAGCAGGTATTTCAAAATTCATAATAAAATACTAAATGAGTTGTAATATTAATAAAATCTAATAAGAATTGTAATGGGGACAAAACTGTCACATTATAAGCGAAAGAAATCGCTAGGTTTACTTCTTTGTACTGTCTTTTTTTAACATAAAGTAATGAATTTTATAAGTATAAAGTAGATAAGTAATTAGAGTTAATGTAGAACTAATCGCCTATCTAGATTTTATTTTTTTAAAGTGCGTAATTTAAAAGTACATCGCTGGCTAACTGTTATAGAAGTCATTTTTTTTTTAACTAAAACGTAGCAAATTGCGAATTATGCATATTTCGATTGAACAAATATAGATCTAATTATTTAATGTATTTGTTAAAACGCAAGGCATGGTCAATCGCTAGGTACAGACACATTATCATGCATACTGAGGTAGCGCCCAGTGCCAACTGCACTAATAAACCCAACCGCGCCCTGCCCAAACGCCGCTACCGATTAATTTATCTTGATACTTCTATTCTCACTATTACGGGAATACAGAGTAAAAGCATGCGATAAACACTGCATTATGGAACTAAATGGTGCAATAAGCGCCATTACACGAGCTAGTGTGATAATAATGTTCAATGAACTCTGCACCTATAGGTAGGTAGTAATTTTATTACTTACTTGAAACATGATTCGAGCAAAGTTCAAAACCAGTTTAAGATTCTTTGAAAACCAGATATATCGAAACGTTTTTCCGTCAAAGATAAGCCAGACGGTGTGGCGACATCTAGCCGCCACCCACATAGGCACTAAGCTGACGTATCCTACAGTTTTTTAAACCTTAGATTTAAGTTGCCCGCGTGATTTAACATATAAACAGAAACCCGACAACAACCGTCTGGTCACTTCACCCCTAGTACCTCATACGCCTGCACTCTGCAACGAGGACGCCTATGAATGTGCTTCTAGAATCAAAGCAACACTCCTTTTGGCCGCCGCGTCAAAACGAAAACCGGGTACTCAACGCCAAGCAACTGTAAAGTGTTATTTACTTGCCATGCCGTCCATGGCGTCGTGAGCATTTTTAGATTTGACGTCCATAGACGTTCGTGGCGGTCAAAAGGCACTCATGTGGCTGGTTTTAATCACCACGTAAACAATACCACAAGGAAAACCCAGTAGGCCATCATCTTTCCATATTTAAGAAAATATAGCCGAGTCTCCAATAGGTTCAATAATAACAACAAACTGCGACCATTGATCACTATTCAGCCTGTTGTAAACAGGTATCAAGATCAGCACAACTAACAACATAAGAATTTCAAACATTCCGGGTACTCATCGTTCGTCCCATTGATTGCTGTGATTATGTTAAAAATAAAACATCCATAATGGTAAGGTATCTTTATTACAAATACTTAATGTGATACCTGTTATTTACAAGATAACAAAATGATACAAAACTTTTGAATCGTGTTCGTTTAGATATATATTATGATCTTCAAAACCGAAATAAATCAGGTTCTGCTAATCGCAATCACTCAAGAAACACAACTGTCGAATAAAGAAAAAACACAATAGTTGAAAATAAATCATTAAGGTATTACTTTTTTACTCTCAATTTAATCAAATCCTAAATAAATCAGGCTCTGCTAATCGCAATCACTCATTTTAAAACACTTATGTCAAAAGGAAAACACGATAGCAGAAAATAAAGTTATTGTTTTTTACTCTCAATTTAACTAAACGCTAATTTAACAACCTAAGTTTAAATAATAAATATTTACCACGCACCTCCGGTATCACTACGGCAAAAGAATTCTTAATTCGTTAGGAATGTGTCATCCTAAACACAATCATGTAGTATGTCGACGCACTCATTCAGACACCAAATACAAAACATTAAAGAGAAGTTTGGGCATCATATATTTATATTAATTTACGCTATGTGTGCTGTGTTAATACATAAACTTATATGTATTAACACAGCAGCTATTGCCATTAAAATGAAACTTTAGAAATGAAATCACACAGCGCAACATAAACATACGTTTTAAACGCTCACTTCGATAAACCACAGCTACACATATTAAATAAGAATTTAATGGAAATTGGGACTTGTATAACTATGACTTCCCTGCTCATATTATGTACCTTCAGGCTACATCCACACAAGCGAATGCGTCACGAATATTATTACTCGTATTGCGTACAGCGCGTGTAAACCTTGCGTATCTGGCACAAGTCACGAAAACACGCGCAAGGCGTCTACCTAAAGACCGGCCTCACTACGCGTGCTACTTAAAAACAGGCGTATTCGAGGCGCTATCACTAATATGGACGCATCCTTACATAGTCAAGTTTATTTTTACATTATAATCTTCTTTGCGACATAAGTAAAATAAATTAGTTATAACAGTAAAAGTTGACCCAACAGACCTGATCCAGTCTGATCCTGTTATTGTCTTTGTCAAAAGTCTATAAAAAAAGTAGGCTATATTTTTAATTCTGTATGTCGATAACAGCGTCAACTACCGAACTAGACTAAGAACCATCCAGGTGATCCCATAATCACTAAGAAAAATCATCAAAAATGGACAAGCCGTATATGAGGAGAAGCATTAAGAACACACGCACATCGGTTTTTTTTTATACGAAGAAGATTGCCATCGTGAGCCGAGTGATATAAAGCCGCCGACTTCAACTGTTTGTACGAGTAAGGCGCCCGAGACCTGACTTGCTTGTTTAAAATATTAACGTGTAATGTAGTGAATAATCACATAAATTAATCAATTTAACAAAAGCTATGGGAAAACTAGGTACTTTGCAACTATGGTAAAAACTAGGCAGATGCAGTAAACGTGTCTTTTATTATAAATTTAGTCTTAATAAAAAAATACTTTCGTAACCTTAACAGTGGATAATGATCAGCATTTCGATATTTTATGCCCACATGAAAAGTCTCTAAAAGAATTCTAAGTGTCGCGCCTCATCTAGCAGTACGGAATCGGAGCATGAAAAAATGCGATTCCGTGCTGATAGATGAAGTTCAACCCTAAAAGGTAAAACTGAAATCACAAACAACTATTGACATTTGTACAATACTATTATTTTGTTCTACTCCAACTTACGCAACTTTTTATAAATTCCAAGACTGTTTGAAAACTATACATAAGTCATAAACTATACCTTCATTAGCGTTATCAAACATCCTGTGGCAAGACAATGATAGGTTGCTGTCAAATAGAAAGACTTATCATCTGTGAGACCTTTTCTTAGTTGACATTCTATAAAATATATCGATTGCACCCGACTCTATAGTTGGTAAATATAAATATAATATATTCTTATATGATTGTTTAGTAAGCTATATAAATAAAGAATTAATGCTTTATGTAAATGAAATATTTCAATAATAGTAAGACCAATTTAAAAACAACACTGTTTATGCTGTCCCCAGCATATTCATTTAATTAAGGGGTAAGCGCCAGGGTATCCCGAGAAATTCAAATGTTCTTTACGTTTTTTGCAATTTGCAGGTCAGCGTCAGGTTGTACGTTGATGAAAAAATGATTCGGACAAGTAACACTTACGTAGTTATAGACTTATTAATCATTAAAGTCATCCATACAACCCTCTAAGTTATTTTAACCCCATCGAATGACTTTATGAAACTGGTATTCAGATGCATCCGGTTAGACTGGAAGCCGACCCCAGCATAGTTGGGAAAAGGCTAGGCAGATGATGATGATGAATGACTTTATGAAATAGTTATTGAATGGGGGATAGTTTTAATGATAATTCTGTAACTACATAAGTGTTACTTGTATCAACGTACAACCTGACACTGACCTGTAAATTGCAAAAAACGTAAGAATTTTTATTTCGCAGGTTACCATGGCGCTTTCATCTTAATGCAAAATAGACAATCTTCCTATGCTATTTAATAAATAACGTGTATCATATTTTACCTTTCAGTTCACCCATTCAGACTTGTCCCAAGCGCAACATTCAAGTCGGTGTCGAAGTATTAGTTTGAGTCATTTATACTTACGACAATTCCTCATCAAAGTGATATGAAACGTCTTCTATGTGTTTTACTTATGATATCAGATTTAAAATTTATTTTACCCTGAAACATATAGTTTTGGTCGCGATGCTTGCATAACATGTGAACTACTAAAAAGTTAATAATACCGAGCGAAAAATTACTTTATTTACAATAATTGTTACGAAAGATAAATTTAAAACGTAATCCTTTCCGGTGCAAGATTTTATCGTTAACTCAGCTTTCAAGACGAATTGAAAAGATAACTGGCCTATTTCAACACCTCAGGATAATAAAAAAGTTAACTTATCTGGCCGATTAGTTATACATTTTAAATTATTTCGTAAATTGTGACCATCATACGTTATGATACGGGCCCGTGGGCTTCTAATTCAATTTATAAGCTTTTACTTTGTTTGGGTGTACATCTAGTCGTAAACTTGACGCGCCTATCGTCTAACGGAATATTCTTAGGAACGGCTGCCATCTAACGCCAGGAACCTAATAGTAATGGATCAGCATCTCATCATCCTAGCTAGTGGATGATTTAACTAGTTTTTGATGATGTCAGTTGACTGTTACTTTCAGTTTCTAAACTTCGCGTTTGATTTATTTAAATCAACAATGTTTGCTGACAATGTTTACATATGCTTCGAAAAGCCTGAGACAGCTGCCTGTTGGGAATAGTACCAACTGTCATGGCCATGAATGAGCGATTTAACACACACCCCTCTTTGCAAACAATATACTGGATAAAACTCTTTTTGTAGCTTAAAGCTTGCAGACTTGTAAACCACTATTCGGTCGCAGATGTAAACTTGCGCAATAAAACTAACTAGAAGTTGTGCAACAGTTTAAACCAGTTTTTAAGACTCCCGTCTGACAGCTGGTTTACCAATATTCATCTCGAATTATTTCTGAACTGTACCGACTAATTTGTAAACAGAGTCTTCTTATTTAAGCCATTCAACTCAACGCACAAACCAAATACACCAAATACCTAAAGGTCATACATGCACTCAACCAGATTTGACATAATCTACTTACATAGTATGTAGATCACACAGTTTACTAAAGACTGATCACAATTTTAATTTAGCTGTGCTTCGAAAATGTACAACACGTTTGACTACAAACAAACATTCATCGAATGCTCAAACTGTGCATTGCTATTAGCGTGACCACGGTACAAGAATCGAACATGTAAGGTTATTCTATTGCCAAATAGTCCTTTTCGAAAAATGACTTATAAAAAGACGGACTCAAAATACCAACGTAATAACACAACCTTCACACATTCTCTTATTTTACTACATAAGACCCAGGTCCCATGAAAGAATCAAGACGTCTAGAGATCCTTATTTATATCATAAAACCATGCACATAAGCGGACGATAACGCGCGTTGACGCACGCCTAGAAAACTAGATAATGTCCGTAAACCGCACGTAGCGTCCGCTAACGCGCATATGAGTTCTGGTTCTCCTCATGAGAACCGGGCCTCAAACAAATAACTTCCATTTTAACCCCCTTACGGAACATGACATTATAATATCTTACATAAAAAAGTACAATATATCTAAGATTCGCTGAGGTAAGTTTAGCATTTACGTGAGTTTGTTACTCCACGTGATCAGTGTACATTCCAATATAATTCTATATTATAATTTAAAATTACGTTACTTGTTACCAAAATTTACAACATATAAAATTACAAATGACCGCCGTGCATCATTGCTTGTACAAAAAAACCAAAACTGAAATCTACTTTCGTATCGAATTTATGATATAAACAATATATCACTGGCTTTTGAAGCCTAGGCAGTGTATGATAGATCTCTTTTAGAACATTAGTTACCAAACATCGCCGTTATGTGTAGCTAAGAAATTCGATCGATGCTTGTTCTCTTATTGTGTATGAAACATTTATATACACCTAATACTATGTTGCGTTTTATCAAGCTATTGCCTGAGTTGGAATGTACACCAATAGCAGAGTCTAAAGTGAAGGTCCATCACACCAGGCGATGGTGTACCCTCGTGAACTTGTGCACGACGGCGACGGCAAGGCAGCCACGAAGACGTGGCGAGCAGTAGCGCCATCCTTCTGTAACAAGTGTCAAGTGTGATGTAGTTGAGTGTTGCTTCAGCAGTTTCTATTAATTGTAGTCCTTTCGCTGAAGCAAAGTGCAGGTAATATTTGGTGACATTAGACAACCAACACATATTACGCCAAGACATATTTAGTGGTGGGATGTATTAAATTGCTATGATGTCGATATATTTTATAGAAAAAGAAGACGAATATGCAATTCTATTTTATCTGTCAACGATTCTCACAGCAAAAATCTTGTCGTCTTTATTATTATCATGTTATTTATTTCAAAATATGGATTTAATACAAAAAATTAAAAAAAAAACATATTAAACAAACAACCGAATTATTTCCTTTTCGTGGTTTTTTACCATAATTATGTCGTGGTTCGTCGGCTTGTATGCGAAACGTTTGCCGTTTGTTTGTTCCTTTGTTTGTTTTCGTTTGGATTCAAATTGAAATTAGTTATAGATGTTTAACAACAAAATTTTAAAATAACTTCTTTTTCTCTAACAAAACATCGGCAATCCTTCATAGCAATCAATCCCCCATCACTAAACATGTCAATGGCGTCATGTTACACGCATTTCTAGTTTTTTCATTTTTCGTTCAATTTAATTTTAATTTTTAAACAATATCATTTTGGCTGCGTAAATTTATTTAGTTTATTACAGTTATCACTGATTCCGTATTTTACGACTATAGTATTTAGAGTGCAGCTAAAATATTCAGTTATGATTGTAAATCAAAATTAAAAAGGAACGGTACATTTAATGTCACCTGCACCTTCCTCCAGCGAAAGGACTATAGGCTTCAGATGTGATTATAATATTTGTCTATAGAATACTGACTGTGCCATTTTTTAAAGGGAAGCCGTTAGGAATCAAGTTAATGGAACCTTCGCGCTTTAGGCTTTAAAGATATAATATAATATTCAAATTGAAAAATGATACATAGACATATGTTCTACAACATTGAAATACTTCGCAAAGAAATAATGCTCAGGCTTGACACGCTAGCTGTTATATAAAAGGAGGCGAAAGGAGTATGTAACTGTCGTAGCGGGCATATCGTAACTGCATAGTGATGTTCAAATCGGCTATAACTATAGACGCGTTATCGATAAACTATATTTTTATAACACGCTATTTTACACGGTGTTTCAAAACTCGACAGCAATCTAAACGCGGCGACGACGTTATCATTTTATCCAGCAACACACTAAACACACTACGCGGATGCAATAATGCACGGTGAATGTCTCGCAACGCGTTGTACACGACAGAATAATAATATCTCCTGAACTTGAAGCGTCTACAATAAAACTATCTATAATTTCCTATTATAATATAGATTTAGTGTTTTATGACACAATTATTATTATAAAAGCCCGAACTACGGTAAATTTTAAGATTTTCCAGTAACACCTAAGATTTACCAACTCAGGCAAAAGTCCGAATAATTCTGACATTATCTTTCTTTTCGAACTTTACCACCATACACTCGGTAAACCTTAGGTTTTACCTCAGAGACGCAGTTAATGTTGTGGCGTACGACTGCGAGCGACTACAAATCATGAAGATAGACTTGAAAATAGGCATCCAACTTAGATTCCGTTCGCCGGCCTCTGCCGCGGCACAGCTCGCTTCGCTCGCTCGCGTTTTTTCAGTTCAAACCTAACCCATTTGGTCGGAGTGGCCTAGTTTAGTAACTGCGACCATCATTCATATTCTTAATTACAAACTAGCACTATGAAACATCACTTAAAAATATTCAAACATTTAACCTATTTTTTTAACTATTTACTTGATAAGATGATTGTATTATTTTAAATTGTTTAATGATATCAGTACAACATCTAATTCGTATGCAAACCGCAGCGCTGAATGGTTGCCTTTTGTTTTCAGTGAAATCGCAATGCGATTATACCAAAAGTGTTACTTCTTCTAAGCATTTAATTTCATCAAAAAAATAGCACATCGATAGGTAAACTAACGGGGCCAACACACGCGACATTTCCTACGTTAATGTACTTTAATTCAATCTTACAGTTCAGCAAGCTAGCGGGCAGTTGAGGGCAAAGCGAAGTAACTCAACAGCTACTTCCACCCTGTATCAGTTGAGGGCAAAGCGAAGTAATTCAACAACTACTTCCACCCTCTATAGTTACTCCTGTTTTGAACTTTTACAAAGACTAAAATATGCACTAAAATCGCAAAATAATGACGCAAATGATGATGTTCATAAGGTTGGCAAAACCCACAGGAAGACATCTGGTACGATTCTTACATACTCCTTTAGCCTCGTCAGACACACGCCTCATAGGGTTTATATGGCAAATGTTTACGAAAATAAACAATTCGCATTTGATAAAAAAAAAAGAAAACCTTCGACAAAGCGTAAAAAATAACGTCTACTTAAGCACAGCTTGTGGGAAATGCAGGGCCTACGACTGCCACGTCCCAGTACTTTCACTCGCACTGCGCAGTATAGCAGTTACTTTTAGCTTGATCAATCGAAACACGACAACAAAGTCACAAAAATATGAATACGATCATGTCGTTGCAGCTCTTTAAGGAAAATATGTATATAAAACCCAAAATATCTATGTCCGTTACAGACTTTGAAACCATCCAACTGATGTGCCTCAATTCAGTTTCATTAGAAGGGCAATAATGCTAAGATGGTTTTAGACTACTAAAACAATGCGTTCCATTGCAGTCCATTCAAGAAGTCGATTTTCGACTTTTCCCATACAATATTTTTCAGATATTGACTGTCTTTTTGGCGACCAAAAGTACCAGGCTAGCATAAATACAAGGCGTTGTTTATTCAAAAATGACTACCTCATTTGAATAAACAACGCCGTGATGTTGGTAGGTACATATACCGTAGGTAGGTAGGTAGATAGGCAGGCAACAACAAGGCAGGCAAGGTGCATTGCAACGCATGCTGGGCACAGCTAGCTCTAATACGGGGTGAAAGGGAAACCGACGCGAGAAGGGTTAAAAAAATCAACTGTTTCATACATTTTGACCGTGTAGGTATTGCACTTTTGTAGGAAACAGCTATTTTTTAATAAATTGAAAAATTTCTGTCTTCGAGTCGGTTTTCCTTCCACCCCGTAAAAATATATCTATACAAATATATAAAACTAAAGTGTCTGTTTGTTATTTCAAAATAACAGCTTTTTACTGAATGTAATGGAAGTACACGGGGTGGAAGCGACACCGACGCGAAAACGGTTACCACGTATTTAGTACATACTTCTGAGTGACTGATGAAAAATTTCTATGTCCCCCACATAGAAATTTTCATCAGTTATTAAAATGGAACAGCTGATTCTTATTTTGACTGGGTAAATGTGGGTGCACTATTAGGTACACCTCTGCCTAACCCTACGGGGATTACAGGCGTGGTGTTATGTTATGTTAAGTAATCCTTTTTGGATAACAAGGAAAAAAATACCTCGCTGAAATTAAATAAAATGTGGAAACTGACATGACAACACAGGGCGCGGGCGGCGACATTCCGGTCGGTTCAAGGGTGGTGACGTCAAAAACAAACAATTGACGATCGATCATACTTATGCCAAAGACGGTGTCGTCACGTTTTTAAAAACAAGACCGTTACCGAAGCCGAAAGGCATTTTAAAATCATCATTTTTAAAATGATGATTTTAAAATTCATAAGTATTTTTATTTTCATAAATATTTTATGTTTCTTATTTTATTTAGTAATGTAATTTGGTACATATATGGTATACAATATGTTAAAAAAGCCCTTTCTGATCCGAAAGGGGCATACAGGCATATGTATACTACATATTTTAATCATAAAATATTACCTTAATCGGCGTCATCAGTCGAACCGGACGCCGCTTTCACTGGCTGTGGTATTATAGTAATCTCATCGTTAATTTTCAATGGCTTCAGAAGTGATTGATTATTAGTTTTAGCAGGCGCCGCACTCTTGCTCTTATCCATGACTCGCTTGGCAACCACGCTGTGAGCCGAGTACACGTGGTTCTCGAACTGTTTGTACATTCCGAAGGTGGCTGTGCACACGGTGCATTTGTACGAAAGATGAGCTGGCTTCAGCGTGAGGTTATGGTCCCTAGCCACGTGATTTAGTAGCTTCCACTGGTATACCTGTAATTTATATAAATTTCATGTCACTTCATGTAAAAATTGTGTTTATAATGGGAAAATATATGTTTGAATAAAGATATTGATTTACTAAAAATAAAAAAGACGTGTGGCACTCGGAGACTACCGCGGTAAAGCTATTGCATAGCATTTTTTATCAACTTATGTAATTATAATTATTTATTCACTTTCGAGCTCCAGCAGTAGATTAAAAATAATAACCTAGGCTTGTCAATATCTGACACTACGTGTTAGGCACTAGGTGTTAGGTTATTTTCGTTACGTTACGTTACGAAAGTTACGTTACGGTTATTTTCGTTACGGAATTTCTGGATTCGGTCTCCACGCTCAAGGCCCGCGATAGAAGGTATGCAATAGCTTAATAAATGTGATATGGTCGATTTAAAGTTCGAGTTGCGGACCAGCCAACGCAAAGCTTTATTACGAAGCGTCTCCAATAGGACACACCATTTCGGATTATTCAATTATGATGGAAGAGCCAGGGTACCCCCGAAATTGAAAGGAGATCACCCAGATCGGGCTATTTTCAAAAGTAAACAAAAATAAACTTATTATTTGGATAGAGCATAACCTAATGAACATATTTTATTATTACACCTAAGTCGTAAGTCAATTCACCGAGAAGTTATTTAACCACAAAATATCTGAGATCACCCAGATTGGGGTTTTTTTTGTGCCGTCATACTAAAATAAACGATTAGAACCTCTTAATGATTATAATTCTGTAACGACATCGTGTAACAGCCGCCAATCATATTTTAATCAACATGCAACTTGACACTAACTTGTAAATTGCAAAAAACCTAAGAAAATTTGAATTTCGCGGGCTACCCTGGCACTTTCCTCCTAAAGACTAAAACTGTACAATTTATTGTTCATTTCTAATAGTCATGAAAGATGTTTTTCATTAAATAATTACTCACCCTGCCACATACGGGACACCTGCCAGCGTCCTTGCCCTTGTTGGCGGCCTCTTGCATTGAACTGGTGACGAGGCCGTGTGAACCAAGCAAATGTCGCTCTAGACCTTGATCAGTGAAAAACCTATAATAGACCGGAAAGTAGATCATTAAAATATGGATTAAACTTTTCATAATATTGAATCCTTTTTGTAGGAAAAGAGGCACCAATAACACATGTTTACAAAAAAAACCACCATCTTTGTTTAATTTTTTTTTTAAGTTGTTTTTTTTTTTTTTTTTTTTTTTCACCTTTATTAATTTTAGCTTTTGTATCCCACACAAATTCAAATCATGTATTCATTTAATATTGTAACTAGAATAATATGATATCATCAACATAGACTCGCGCGGGCTTCCTCTAACAAATGAAAAAAGACACTTTACCTAAATTGACATTTTTGGCAATTGAGCGGTGGCCTGTTGTAGATCATCTTAGGGTGTATCTTCACTTTGTGTATCCACTGCATGTGATTCCGTAATTGTTCGAGGTCTTTTATATAACCGTCACAAATCTCACAGATGACGAACGAACTCTTCGTGTTGGCCGCGGGCGGAGGCAGCTGCACAGGCGGTGGTTGCCGCGGCAACGGGGTAATAGAAATCGATGGTTGATGCACCGATTTTGATTTAGCATTATTCTAAAATAAATATTAAACCGTTTATTTTCTAATACAGTTCAGTAAAACTTTTCATTTCAGCGTTTTCTTTGACAAGGTTTTTTTAAATACACAATTGATTTATGCAAAGATACTCACAGCAACTGGATAATTTGAGGACATGTGGACCGGTGTATTATGTCTGACCATGACGCCGCCGCGTAATATCGGCACACCGTGGACGGGCATGGAACGCCCCGGCACCGACATGGGGCCGCGGCCTCGTGGCCGGTATGAGGAACTAACGCCCGGCATTATGCTGGACACACTCGTAGACTGCCGTCCTTGACTGCTGCTGCCAATACTATTTTGATTGAATCCAACTGAGTGTAATTGTATGTTTTGGTAAGAACCCTTCATACTATTGCGGGATCTAGTTATCTGAAATTATAAGTAAGTATTTTAAAGTTATTTTTTAGGGTTCCGTACCCAAAGGGTAAAACGAAATCCTATTACTAAGACTCCGCTGTCTGTCTGTCCGTCTGTCACCAGGCTGTATCTAATTTTCTAAAATTTTCACAGATGATGTATTTCTGTTGCCGCTATAACAACAAATACTAAAAAACAGAATAAAATAAATATTTAAGGCGCCCCCTC
This sequence comes from Lycophotia porphyrea, assembly GCA_950005105.1. Taxonomy (NCBI): domain Eukaryota; kingdom Metazoa; phylum Arthropoda; class Insecta; order Lepidoptera; family Noctuidae; genus Lycophotia; species Lycophotia porphyrea. The sequence goes on along the minus strand of OX465383.1, from coordinate 25,004,326 downwards.
CCGTGCAACAAACCGTGATTTTTTGCTCGATATTAATAACGGCGACCGGTAGACGCTTGAAATATTCTCAGAATATTAAGTTGTACATTAACTTTAAAAATAAATAATTAACATAAAATAAATATTTAAGGGGGGCCATTCAACAAACGTGATTTTTTGCAGTTTTTGTCTAATGTTGTATAGACTCGCACTTGGTCAGTTTTTTTTGTTATTGACTGTAGGCTGTCACCATAGAATAATCTTCATGCATTATGTACCTTTGGTATTTTAGCAGGAGGCTCCCATTCAAGTGATGGAGCCAAATTCGATTCAGGTTTGAATTTCTTGGCACAAGGTATGAGGTGGCGCGCCAATTTTCCCTTGCCGTTGTCCTCAAAGATGCAGTTGGGGCACTGGTGGTATGCAGGTGCTCTCTCTAACTTTCCTCTGGTATTATGCTCAGCTTCCATATGGTACAGAATATCATGAGGACTTCGTATTTCAAACGCGCAAAAGTTACATTTATAAACATTATTCTTCATATGTGGCGTCTCCAAGTGATGAGACATTGCCAAACTAGATTCTGTCTTAAAACTACAAAATTCACATTTCTTTTGAGGAAATGAATATGGTGCATTATTTTCTCTGCTGAATTCAATATTTTTCTTGAGAGAAGCAATAGAAGCTTCAGTGAGTTTAGTGCTATTTCCCGATTTCTTTTCTCTATTTAATTTTCGGGTCTGTTGTTTCAATAAATCACTTTGTACATATTCTTGCACAAGACTTAAGCCAATATTAATAAAAAACTTTCCAAGAGAACAATCAAAATAATTATCTGATTTGGTTGAAGACACCTTATCTGCAATTAAGCCAGAAATATCTTTGATCTCTTGCATTGAATCAACTTTGTCTTTAATGATAATAGTCTTGTTTTCTTCATCACTTATCAGGATTTCATCCTCTGAATCTGTAGTGGTTGAACCATCCCAGGATACATCATCTTCTTCGGCACCTCGTTTCCTTTTCTCTAAAATATTAACAATATTATGTAAAGCAATATGACTACAACTGCAGGGATCACCATATGTGGCATCATTCAATACTAATAAAAGTAACCGAATCTGTATTAATTAGTGGTAGTAAACCTATACGGGAAACCTATTTAGCCTACCTATACTAACCTATTAAGCTTAAATTTTGATACATTTTTTTTTTTTCTGTGAATATCTATTTCTTCTAGATAAAACAAGAAATAAAGAAATAAATAAAATTAGAATTGTAGGATTCATCATCATCATTTCAGCCGAAAGATGTCCACTGGTGGACATAGGCCTCCCCCAAGACCAGTCCCACATTGACCGGTCCCGTGGGACTCGCATCCAGCGGATCCCTGCAACCCTCACCAGGTCATCGGTTAATTTAGTTGGAGGCTTTCCAACGTAACGTTTTCCGGTTCGCGGTCGCCACTCCAGAACTTTTCGGCCCCATCGACCATCCGTTCTGCTAGCAATGTGCCCTGCCCACTACGTCGGTAAACTTGGACCTCTTGCGGATATCCTCATTTCTGATTTGATCACGCAATTTGAATCAGCAAGGAAACTCCGAGCATAGCCCTCTCCATTGCCCTTCTCGTGACTTTAAACCTTCTGATGAGGCCCATTGCAAGCGCCCACCTTTCGGTCCCAATTAGATTTGTAGGATCATACACAAAGTTGCTGAAACAGTGTAGCACAATTTTGTATATGGTGGCATATATACAGTTATGCTACACTGTTTCAGCAACTTTTAGTAATGCAGGTAACAATGCATTACTGCTGCTGGCAATATGCTCATGCCCTGTAAATGTTACAAGCAACACACTCTGTGCAACAGTAAATGTTACAAGAAACAATGTTGATCAATATTGTTCCTGGTGTATACAGGGTTTGAAAATTAACATTTATGATAGGTAGTTTGTCCTAGTTCTCTTGTCAGTCTCTTTTTTGTTTTGTTTTTTACTGACATAGAAAAAAGTTTTCGAGCAGTTCACTCACGACGCGATCATGCCAGTTTAATGTAGGAATGCTCACCTTTTTTCTTCTTTTTCTTGTCGTCTGTTTGTTCACCCGGCTCGGCGTCCACGGCCGCGGGCGGTGGCTGTGCCGCTTCCTCTTCGGACTGTACATCTTCGCCTTTTTCTTTTTTTTCCTCCTTCTCCTTATCTATTTTTTCTTTCTCTTCTTTTTGTTTTTCTTCTAACTCTTTTTCTTCTTTGGCTTTCTGTTCATCCAGTTCTTTCCCCAGCAGGTCAACGAATTCCCTGAAAGGCTTAACTGAAGGTTTTTCGTAAACATACGGCACTATAAACGAAGGAGCTTCAACTACAAACATATCATCTGTTAATGAAGGTAGTATAGAAGGCTGGGCAGCCTGTGATGTGCTCTGAGTGGCCGCATTCGACTTGCTGCTTACTGGCGTAACGGTGGTTCCCCGAGCAACAATGCTTTGATAAAGACTTTGTGCACTTAAACTAGAACTTATTGGCAGCCCAGGTTTATTCGGAGCTGCAGATTTTTCAGAAGATAATTTATTGGTGTCTATGATAACAACCGTCGGTTCCTTTTTCTGGGTATGATTGGACTTCAGCTGCCGAGCTGCCATTTCAACTAAAGCTTTAGTGTTATTAATAACAATCGGTTTCATTTTACGTGGATGTGCTGAAGCTACATCTTCGATGTCCGACTCTCGACCACCATTCTCCACATCGTCGTTATACCTTTTGCGCTTTATTGCTCTACTGCTACGACGCAATTGTACTTTATTATCACTATTAGGTTTTTGATTTTCTTCAGCCACGACACAGTCATCATTATCACTTACAATTTCTTGAATTTCTGGACTTGGAGAATCATGGGATGTTCCATTTTGACTGAAAGACCCATCTTCATTTTCTAATATTATTATATTATTATCTTTTATGTCTTGAGTCTCATCTGTTATTTCTTCTGCATCACTATCTGAATTGATACTTACTGTATCTTCTGCCAGAAGCTCACCTTCGAAAATGTCTTCTTCATCTGTTAACTCAACATCTGTATCAATGTCGGAAATCTGAAAATTTTACTTCTTAAGAATTACGTTATTTCACATTACATAAAAATCTAGGGAAAAGGATAAGATCCATTTTGTATGGATAAGGTAGTCAATACAAACAAGCTATATAGACATAGATGCACTTAGAGCTGTGCAGGTGGCTACATATTGGTCTAATACAATTTGAGGTCATTGATACGAAAAGAAGAATAGATAGTAATCTTGTCTAGGTTACAACCCCTGAATCCATGCAGGATAGGAGCTACAGAAAGATAAAGTATGTATGAAAAATCTATATGCATTATCTGATTTCCTTGAAACTTGGCAAGTAGACTATTTTAAGGAAATATAAATGATATGCTTATGTAAAACAATAAACGCTTATGCTTATAATTTAAAAAAAAAACCCTTCAAAAAGGAGTTTAGTAAAACGTGTATGGAAAAATCTTACTGCGTGATTATGATATACGACAAAGTAATAATACTGTATTCTCTTGTTGTTTGGTACTACAAAATTCGATTACAATTATCGCTGTCCTAGAATACGTAAGTAAGATTTGAATATTATTGCGCATTTTTTCCCAGACACTGACTTTTTTTTAGTTAAATTATAACAAAATTTCAGTATGATTACATTGTTTGTTTGGCTGGTTTCCGTAATTCCACATCTATCCCAAGCGCGTTATTTTTTAAGTAATTCCTCAGTTTTTTTTTGGTTTGTTTTTAGTATGTTTTTATATTAAGGTGGTGCACCTCCAAATATTATGCTTTTCATTTTGTCTCCTAATACAAATTAGGAACACGCGGTGGCAACGGTGCAGCCATGCTGCCGTCGCTGTCGGGCGATACGTTTTGTTCATTGGTAAGTTTGGAGAATTGCAACCAATTTAATAAAATTTAAAATTTTAGCCTTGTGCAATTTCTTACAAGTTGTTGCATTATAAAAAAAAAAATTAGCGGCCCGCTCATATTAAATTCGCAAATGGGTTTTTTTTTTTCAAGAATTGGATTTTAGTTTATTTGGGAAAGTTGTTCAATATGACGAAAGCCTCCCGAACAAAAATTTGAAGCATAGCAGTGTAGTAGTGACTGTCATTATTTGTATACACATATACATTATACACCTCCTATCGGTCTGAGTGAAAAGAAATAAATAAGCAATATTTATTTCTTTTCACTCAGACCGCCAGAATTGTCAGTGCCCTTTTTTGTCAAAACACGAAATAATAAATTCGGAATGCCGTGCTGTGCAATAAAATACTGCAAAATTATTGATAAAGTAATGCTCTAATGTGCGATAATAAATTATAATTTCCAAAAAAAATGGGTAATTTTTCAAATAGGTAGTGTTGTTTAAATAGCTGTTATGTTACTTTTGCTTTTTAGATTTCATACAAAAGACACAAGATCCATCTGTTTGGAGGTTCCTTTGTTTTATAGAGGATGAGGAACCATTAATTAGCAACAATTAAAAGGGGGTTTAAAGGGATTTTCAACTCTGATTATAATTGTTGTTTCTTTTCAGAGTGAGCATACTAAGTAGTACCTACAATTTGACATGTAAATACTATTTATTATTTTTAACCAACTTACTTAATAATATTTTTTCAAGTTATAATAAGTTTTTCATCTTGAATAAATCCGTCTAATGATGATCCTGATGGTGAAAACCGCATCATAATCCATTGTTTAGAATGCGAATTTGTAAGTACAGTTAGATTTAGGTATAAGATTAGATTCAATAAATTTGAGTGTTATATAGTATTTTTAATATGATTTTGTATACATTAATAAGTATATGTTTTGTTCTTAATATTATGTTAGATATATATATGTACACATCCCTAATCCGATTGTATTAATTGTTAATGTCATATAATTTCGTGAAAACTTCAAAATAAATTATCTGCTGGGTGCGGGTGAGTCGCAGTCGGGTTTTTGGTTTCACGCAATGCCGTCATTGAGCATAGGCACTTTGTTCGACGGAACCAAGACAAGAAACAGCGTGGAAGGTCGTGTCATCCGCGTCGCCTATTCTTTACGTCTTGGTGCCGCCTGCTGCTCTCCTCGTCGAAGTCACTTAAAAGCTTTGCGCGGTTCGCGAACATAAACGACATCATCCGACGAGCTCTTGTTACCGTCGGCGTTATAGCTGTCTTAGAGCTCAATGGCTTAACACGCGACGACGGCAAAAGATTGGACGGCTCGTCTTTGTTTCCATGAAGAATGAGTAGGTTTAGTGTAGGACGCAACTTGTGTCGATACTCTTGCGCCAGCACATCTTCCAAGCTCATAGTGCTGTGCTGGCGCTGCCGCTGCGGCTGCGGAGAACCTCAAGCGGCGTTAATATTTTCGACCCGTTTGGGGTTGAAACTCTGGGGCCGTGGGGTCCGCGTGCTCACAACCTTTGTAAGAAAATTTCTAAATGCCTAGTTGACGCTTCCCATGACCCAAGGGCAGTCTCTTGGGCACATTACCAGCTGACAAAGTTGAGGAGGAGTATTTTCATGCCCTTTTATGGTTTTTTTAGTTTATTTAATCGTTTTTACTTGTTTTATTGTATATAGTTTATGAAATACAGTTCATTAATCCTTAAAGTAATTAATTCTCGGTAAAATATCCTAATGAATAATTATTGTTTGACATAATAAATGTGAAAGTTTGTAAAAATAGATGTTTACTACTCTGTCATACAAAAATGACTAAACAGACTTGGATGAAATTTGTCAGACAGATAGTTTATAAGCTGGATTAACACATGGGATACTTTTTATCCCAATAGTACAACCACGCAGGCGAAGCCGCAGACATAAGCTAGCATAATATTGCTTTGTTACATACTTATTATATAATTTTATGATGAACTCAAAAGCACTGTATTTTGGTTGTATTTTTATAGTCTAGGGTATTTTATAACTTGAGAACCACTAATCAGACTTAAGTGAAATTATTCATAGTAATAGTAGTGCAAGCACACCTCAACATAGTTGGGAAAGGGTAAATAGATGATGAATTCGCTTCATTTAATGTTTTGATGATAATACAACATACACTCCATTTTGACCTACTTTCCCTGAAATGGGGTATCAGAGATGTGTGGGTGTGACTTCAGATCTTCTAAAAATGCCTTCAGTTATTAGATTAGAATTACTGAAAAAATTGCACCACCTTACAGAAAAGCAATACTGTTGTCCTCAAGATTTCCTACAGCATAGAAATAAAAAAAAAACGATAGGAAGATATTACTTGAAAAAAAAAGTACCATACCTCTTCCGGGGTGATTTCAGTTATGCCAGTGATGGTTGTGGTAACTTTTCCAAGTGCCCTAGCTTCTTCTGCTTCTTGATTCTTTTGAACCATGATATTGTGCAGTGTTTCATCATTAGCATCAGATTTAACCTGGCGGCCTTTCACAGGCTCCGTGAATGATTCATTACTGTTGCCACAGTTATTTTCCACAAATATTATATTCGTTTTTTCATTTTCAGTTAGTTCAGGGTCTTCTGTTGACAACTGTGTGTCATGCTCTTGGCTGTCACTGCCATTACTATTATCATTTTCCAACTCCTCTGTATTACTTTGAGCCCTACCACCTGGACTACTTTCACTGTCTAAGTGATTACTGTCCTCAGTGTGATTGCTATTTTCACAGGAATTAGTTGCATTTTCACAACCTTCAGAAGTAGCGTCCTTCTCATTTTCATTTTGCAAAGTGTCCGGTAGATTTGGGGCAGAAGTATCAATAGGATTTTCCATAGTACCATTTACTTTGCCATTCATGTTGATTTGAATCTACATTCCATGTGAAAACACCTGTCAAATCAAAACAAGAGTCAGCATGAGGTTGTTTGTTTTGTTTTAGGGGTTGTATCAACAATTGGGAATAATCATGTAAAACTTGTGGCCAAATGTGGACAAAGAGGAGTAGTTCTGTGTGATGTTGAGAGAGAGACACCCAAGTATCTGAGCGTCACATTTTATGTAGTGAGTGGCGCCCCTCCTACCCGCCCTTCTCCCCCCCTGGCAAGGCGCTAGCAATCAAAATGGCGCCGTTCCATGGTATAGCTGTCTAAAGCTACGTGTACATAATGCACAACGATTATAAAGGTCACATATCTTCAAATCACAGAAAGGCTGATAAGCAGTCATACTTTCGAAAACTTACAATACTGTTGATGTATCCACATTATCTTAATGTTGACAATGTAGAACTTTCGAACTTTCGCTCCAAATACCTCAATGTAATTTTAAACCATTGAATTACCACAATTCACTCAAATTTAAGTTAAAGATGCGAGTAAAAAATGCATCTCATTCATTTATGAAATGTTTTCTACACGTATAGTAACGTTTTGAAGTAAACAACTGATGCCGGTGTTCATTAAAGCTTACAAATATCAACAAAAACATTAAGTTACGTTGTCCAGATGCTGTGTAATTAAATAGAATTATTTTTTACAATACCTAGTCCACTCTGCAATGCGCTGTCGGTGAACCTTTTCTGGTACTCGGTCACTACTTGGTTATTTCAATGGTGGAACCCAGAACAATTTTTTATAATTTTATTGTACACTATACACTTTATATGAATTGAAACCAAACTTAAAACACTAAACAAACTTGGAAATAAACAGACACCAACAGTTCAGAGTACATAATTATATTAAGCATTTAAAAAATTACAAATTGGGCATTAGCAAAATGATCCTCGCCACCGTACAAATGCAATATGGCGGAGACGAGTCAATCACGTGACTTCCCCAGTGGCGTACTCTGTGTAAATTGTAAAGAACTACATTTTCAACATTTTATGAAAGTAATAATAAGGTGGCGCTACACGTTCGTCGATCATCTGAAGCGACCACAATAAGTGCTATAATGGTACAAGGATCTTTCGGCGCTCTAATGACGTAAGTAAACACAAGGATGCTGTTAGTGAAAATTTCTGAAATTGTGCACCAGGGTAGCCTGCGAAATTTATAGGGCATCAATCATTTCGCACACGTTTCGTACCCAAAAACAAAAGTACCGGCCATCCTCAACTTTTTTTTACCATTACAGTGAGAGACTAAGCACAGACCCGTCCACTGCTATTTATGTTTGAAAATACTAAAAAACATAGTTTTATTTTAATGGGTTTAATAATCACTTATAAAATACCGACTTTCAATTGAAAATAACATCCTGACTACGTTTAAACTGATACAGCATTAAATTTAGTTACCAAATCATGTATTAGCTAAAAATACTTTGGACACACGTGTAAAGACGCAAAAAATTACTATAAATTTGCTGAATTTCAGTTTTAGACTTGTTGCCTAATAGTAGAAACGGACTTGCAAGAGCGCTAGATATACATTCGTTTTTTTTCGCTGCTCTCTCCTAAAATGTGTGTGGTGTGACACATAAGTTGAAATCTATACATATAATAAGACTGTAAAAAAACTGTGTCTGTACATTGAATATATAAAAAAAAAATTGGGGGGTGTTTAGAAACAGTAATAGAGCACGAATCCAAAAAAAAAATCTGTCTGTTTGACTGTTTGTCTGTACACGCTAATCTTCGGAACTACTCGACGGATTTGAATGATTTTGTTTTTGTTGTATAGGTATTATGTCTGGGCAACATATAGGCTATAATTTATCTTGGAAACTTGAACACCTGATGCAGAACCGCAACAGACCAGCTAAACTATAAGAGATACAAAAATGGTACCATAGCAAAAATTGTTCCACGTAATGAGCATTTTCTGCTAAGAGAATAAATTTGAAGATCTGGAACAGCTGATGTGGAACTCCAAGAGCCCAGCCACACTATAACATATATAGGAATGACGTCTTAGCAAGAGTTGTTCAGACTGATAAGCACTCTCTGTTGATGTATAAAAATTGAAGATGTGGAACACCTGTCGTGGAGGTCAGATAGGAGGGCAGATAGACAGTCGTTCCATGTAAAATACTGGTATTCAGCTGCATCCGGATGTACTGGAAGCCGAACCCAACAGCACTACATATTATAACACAATGTCCTCCGCCGCGTCTATCTGTCTGTTCGCGATAAACTCAAAAATTACTGCACTGATTTTGATGTTGTTTTCTTAAATAGATAGAGTGGTTCTCGAGGATTTTTTAATGTATAATTTGTACAGATTGGCTAAAATATAATGATATTTGTTGGAGGTGTTGGAAAAAAATAAGCCGTCTGGGGGAGCTTTCAACGAAAACGCTGCCCTTTAATATATAATATAGCTAGCCCATATTGTCCCACTGCTGGGCAAAGGCCTCCCTCCATTCCTCCTGCCCTTTAAGATATAACAAAATGATGAATGGTAGTCTACAGAAAAATCTGCCATGGCTTATGTCTATCTCTTAAGGATAATATACTTTATCCATTTTAATACTTTGAAAATGGGCAAACAAGGTTCCCATGAGTTGAGGGAATGGGATCATCATGATTACTTTTGGTCGCGATAACCGACATCCACGCAGGCGAAGCCGCGGGCATCAGCTAGTTCGTATAATAGTCCAGGAAAATTAATAAAATTAGTAGTAGTAGTTTTGTAAATTGGTACAGTTATACCTTGCAGCATCCAGATGAACATATTAAAAGTCCTCAAGGGTGGGGGGTGTGCTGAGGGTGTAAGGGGGGGTTGCAACAGGTTTTTGCTCATATCTCGAATATCTGTAGGAAAAGCATTTTGAGTACTTCTGATAAAAGTTTCTACATAAAATTTCCTACAAATTTGGTCATATTTATTTTTGCTCTACGATTAATACCTTAGGAGCTATAGGGTGTGTGAGTTTTAACAGTGAGATAATAATCGACGATTAAAGAAAACCGCGTCGATTTTTCAAAATTGTTAGGGTATTTCCTGAAGTCCTAGAAAGCTGAAATTTAGCATGTACTACTACTAGTATTAGTACACAAACAACAAAAAAAAATTAAATCTTGGAATTTTTACCCCCAACCCCTTAAACTAGGGGATGGAAGTTTGTATGAGACTTGCGCAAATTTGGTGCTAGAGGTCTGAAAATTGAATTAGGGAATCCTTGTTATAAATATTTCATGATTTAAAAAAAAAAAAAAAAGGCAAGAAAAATTAAGAAAATAAAAAATCTTAAGCAACTTACACATTTACAGGCCCTAACTTCACAAACTCTACATCTCTACAGCTCCTAAAATATTGATCGTAGAGCAAAAATAAATATGACCTACAACCCCCCCCCCCCTACACCCCCAGCACACCCCCCACCCTTGAGTACTTTTTGTATGTTCATTTGGATACCGCATGGTATAACTGTTCCTACCAATTTACAAAACTACACGAATTAATTCCCCTGATTGTCCATATTCGGCTTAAATTGATCGAACTAAACCACCACGACAGGGTTAGAAAGCGTCACTGTAAGTATTACTAAAATATAAGAACAAATGTGGTAATAAAAATCAAGCAATCAATCTTAATGTCTTGTGTGAAAATCCTCAAGAATGGCGTCCATACTTTGAGTGAATAAAACCACACGCCTTTTTTCGACTTTTGGCCGGGGTGCTAGAGTTTTGGCCCGCATATTCGCACGGGCCAGTCAAACTCTGCAGCCGTACACGGCCGCAGTTCCTCTTGGGATGACAGAATACAATGCGAAGCCGTCCTGCTGGGCGTGTGCCAGAGATACAGGGTGTAAACAGACTCTTCACGAAGCCGTCAATCAAGCATTATGTACATCAAATTATGTAACTTTACGCAAAAATTAGTGCTGGGAAACGACTTTTTATTTTAGGCTGATAAATCACGTTTTACTCAATGTTTGTACTCAATGTAACGCACTCAAAACATTGTGCTGATGGATGGATTGAATAGTAAGGGGGTCCTGGAGGTGTTTAAAGTAAAAATCTTACATTAAAAACATTTATTTAAAAAAAAACTTGTGAAAAAGTTGGAAATTCGACCCCCAATATCTCCGTAACTAGAAGTTTCCCAGGTATGGTCTAGAACAAAAAAAATATCGCAATGACGGGGAAAACAAGTGCCTTTCGGCTTCGTTAAGAATCTTTTTACACCCGCAATAGTACTGCAGGTGATAGACTCCCCCACATCTGTCACCCGCTGGCCACACTTTATCGAGATCTTTGTGCGCCCTCTGGCACCCGGTGTGTCTGCTGCGAATAAAGAGGGAGGTTGAGTCCTCCTGATCCCTTTCCGTAGTCACCTTTGCAGCCATAACTTCAATATCATGACCAAACACACACCCATACATCACAACATCAATCATGGCTAAAATCATGACTATGATTTTTGGTTTGAAACTCAAATAACAGCCATGAGGTTGATAGAAGACCTTGTTGTAACAGTTTAAAAAAAAAACATTATTTTATCTTGAATTAAAAATATATAATTATATTGGAAAGCTATGGGGGAGGTCTTTGCCCAGCAGTGGGACAGAGCAGCCAAAAAAAAAAGCCCGTTGGTCATGGTTCTGAATAGAGACGCTTTTGTGCAGTACCATCTTGGTGAAAAGATTGATTAACTAAACTCTGCGTTGCAGAGCGCTAGGTGTCAAGAGTGCGCCAGACATTTCATCATAATCATTAACATCATCAATACAGCCCTCCAAGTTCATTTATAATCCTTTTGAATGACTATTTCATGAAAAATTTAACATACCCACCAGCTAGAATAGGTTGAGTGTTCTTTTGCCGCTTTGCCAACGCCTTTCCGCGCTACTGGTCACCATTTCTTCACATGGTTATCAAGTTGACGATGTCCTGTCGCTGTATACATAGTTGCGATTCTTAAGGCCATAGTGAAGTTCATGGAATACACGTGTAGTCGGACTCACACGCATAGGGATCCGTAAAAAAGGTTTTTTGTAGCGGGTACCTCCTTTGATTAACCAATTTTTATTGTATAGGTACTCGTTGGGCCTTAAAGGTACTAGTTGCAAAGCTTTTTCCTTTTTTTTTAGAAGATACCACCACGCCATGCCTGGCTTATGTAGAACAAGAACAATAAATTGTGTAAAATTTCATCAATATCGATTCAGTAGTTTAAGAGTCTATAGGGTACGGACAGATATTAATTTTTAAATTAAAAGTCGGGGAAAAAGTTCTTTTGTATTTGTGTACAAATCAAGACAATTTTTTTTCAAAGTTCAAGTCACTCCCGCTGTCTGCACGCTTAAATCTTTTAAACTACGCAAATGATTTGAATGCCGAGTGATTCAAGAGTTTTTTGTTTGTTTTTGGTTTGAAAGAGTATACAATTCTCCCGAGTTACTCCCATAAAAATATTGTCGTGATCCGATCATGGACTTCGGAGATATGGAACGGAACCACAGTATAAATATAATCAGTATCGTGACTCGGCCCTGGCCTTGAAATAACTACCTACAGCCGGGTGGTACGTACGCACGCGATAGGGCTGCCGCGCCTACACTATTTTAGTTTCATCTAGTTAGTTGAGTGTGACAACACCTACCTACTCAACCAATATGCAAGAAATAGCTGACGAGTAATTATAATAATAACATCTTTTTTCATCTCAGCTTATTAGCGTCCCCATTACCTATAGCACGGAGGGAGTCTCATCGCGTGTGCGCTACCTACAGCAATCAAAACCTCTATTTACCTACTAGAAAATCTTACGTAAAAAGTACCTAAATTATAATGTAGGTAAATCTCACTAGGTATCTACCTACCATTTACTCTCATGATCATTTCATAAAGATATTTTGTCTAATTCAATAATATATTTAAGTACTTGTGTACCTAAGTAGATAGTCTAGCGGTCTAGCTCTAGCCTAGGAAACGACCTATTTGTTTTTTTTAACGCTAGCGTAGGTACCTAAGTCACTAGTGTGCCACTTTTGTCACCCTATCCACTTACTTATTAATGAATCGAGGTATTTTACTCGATGCAAAAAGTGAAATATAAACCTATTCAAAAATAAAAAAAATACGTATTACTAGTAGGTAAGTATACAAATTATTTTACAGTCTTACGTTTCGGAATTTCCAGGTAATTTAAAAAATGATTTCTCTGGATGCGTTGTTGAATAATTAAAGCAACCAAAGACAGCACAATATACTCTATTATAACCCTTTGACATATTTAATAAATACTTGTACCTACTTTTATCTCACATCGCACGCTTTCTCCTTTAAAAATCAACACAACGTTCGTTCGTCAGTGCGGTGCATTCGCGATTGTTGCCTCCCAACTGAACACCGCCTCGAGCGCGTGTAGGTATGACTCGCGTTCCGACCATTTGTATGAAGATACAATACTGTAGATATTATTACCGTGACGGAACTCTTCAATAATAGACAGCAAATCTGTCGTGTTTTCTGCAATCGTACGAACAAAAAAACTTTTTACAAAAAATAAAAAGTTACCGACTTCTGAAGCTAAAGTTATTTTTCACTATGTTATGTTTTTGAAGTCGGTTTTATTTTTTGCAAAAAGTTGATTTATTTTTATACTTACATACAAAATACGAAAAGATTTTTTCCCAACCTCCATTCCCCCAGCCCGAATCCGGCCGGTCTTCCAGGCTTTTGATCTCAGTTAAAAAGTTATTCAAGCGCCAAAAGAACCATGCCGCACTTATATGATTTTCTCATCGAAGAACAGCATTTACAGATTACGTGGTCATAACGCTGCAATGAATAAAAATCGCATTCCATTATTTATAGAAGCGAGAAGCAACGAAAGTTAGTAAAAATATTTATTTTAAACATAAAGCTATTTTTAAATCTATTGTTCGCAAATTTGTATTTTTTATGTATTATAATAATGATTAAGCATTTTGTTAGGGTTCTCTGAATGTAATGTTAGTCACGGAAATGAATACGTGGCATTAAAGGATCGAATCTTAAATGTCTTCTTACAAAGCTAAAAGTATCGAAACGTGGTCTGGACCGCACTTTTTCCACGCAACAAAGAAAAGACTTTACTTGACAACATTGACAAGTGTCATGGACGATGGTGAACTACTAGGAGTTTTTATTGCTAACACAGCTTAATACTGATAAGATATTCCTTGTAGAAGTTTTAATCCATATAATAATAATTACAGTCACAGTTGTTTCTAAATATTTTTAATTTTACTTATCCTCGTACACTGATTGTTATTTAGTTTACTTGTAAGTAAGAGTACTAGTCATTTGAAAATATTGTGATTATGGTGATAATGGCATATCGTGTTTTATTAGTCTTTATTTTAGCAATAATATGTGTAAAGACGGAAGAAGAAGCTGCATCGCGTATGTCGAAAGCAGAACGGCAGAGCTTAAGGTAAATGATTTTAATAACTTGATTTGAGCTGATTGAAATCAACAATGGTTTGGTAGTATTTCGTTGTCATTGGTTCCAAATCTTGACAGTTCAATTGAGTACAATTTTTTGAAAGTTATGTTTAAAGGTTTACTAAATATCTGGGTTATTAGTGTGCAGCAAAAATATGAACAATTTTTTTTAATGTTTCACTGTGTTTTAGCAGCTTAATAAAAAGGTTCTTTATCAACTTTTATAATCAATGATATTTCTCTGAAGACTATGGTGTCCTGGCATGTTAGGTCATTAAGAATGTGCATTCAGTAATTTACACATACAGCTTATGATGGTATCACTTGTAACTTAGTGAAAGAGACTATTATTTAATAATCATGCTTTTTCACATTTTTAATATAAATAAGTTTTAAATGATGTATAGAAAATAGGTTTCGTGTCAGGAGCAGAGATCAAGCTACCGGTGGTTACCGAGCCGTATCGAGGAGTAATGCTTTCTGAATCAGATCCTTCATCTAACTTCCGACAAAGCACACAAAAAAAAGATATGAAATAAAAAAAGAACAAGTTACTTTTTTTTTTAAATAGTATCTAATTTCGATACCTAATAATACCCTCATGGATCGGAAAGGGTTTTTTTTACATATTTTATCATCATCATTTCAGCCGAAAGACGTCCCATGCTGGTCATAGGCTTCCCCGAAGTTTTGCCACATTGAATCGTCCCGTGCGACTCGCATCCAGTGGATGCCCACAACCTTCACCAGGTCATTGGTTCACCTAGTGGAAGGCCTTCCAATGCTACGTCTTCCGGTTCACGGTCGCCACTCCAAAACTTTTTGGCCCCATCAGCCATCCGTTCTGCAAGCAATGTGCCCTGTCCACTGCCACTTAAGTATGGCAATTCTGGTTACGTCGGTAACCTATGTTCTCTTGCGGGATGCCCTCATTTCTGATTAAATCACACAAGGAAACTTCAAGTATAGCCCTCTCCATTGCCCTTTGGGTGACTTTAAGCCTACACTTTACTGGGCTTTACATATTGTATACTTAAACAAATAAAAATCATAATTGAAAAGTAATAGTGTTTGCTAAACTTGTTGGAAAAATTGAAATTGTTGATGTTTGTTGATTGGTAGAATGTGATAACATGACAATATGTAATCAATTGGTAAAAGGTTTATGTTACGGCAGTAAATAATGTTGATTGATAATGTGGTGTTTGTTTTTATCTGAATATACTTATATTGTTTAATGGGGTTGGGTCTGCAACTCCACACCCAAAGCGCTTATTTTGCACTAGCTGACCCGTGCCCACTTCGTTGGGCATAATGTTCAAAAATATATATCTTTCATAGTTAAGGCAGCGTTCGTAAGAAACGTTTTCATTCGAATGTTTTTTCGCCGATTCACTTTGCAAAACGGACTACCATGTAAAAGCCTTTTTATTTTTCGGTTTTTTATATGTATAACCTATGATACTCAGCAATAATGTGTCTTTCTATTCGTGAAAGAAGATTCCCGAGATTCCGATTAACGAATTCGGAGTTTCCGATTAACGAATTCCATGAGGACCAAGTCGCAGGATAATTTTAATTGTTCAAAACTTCTCTGTACACTATATTCGATGTAACGTTGTCATTTGGTAGCAAAATATATTGTCTATCAGGAGCTCCAACCCGAGATAAGCCCACATATAACTGCCCATGGGAAAAACACGGCTTTCTCAGGTCAATGCCCACCAGAGAGAATGTTTGACCTTGGGACTTATTAATAGTGAGGGCAAAAGAGATCTTCACTGGAAACTGTAGCCTTTTACCTACCTATAACCTAAATTAATATCTACATGAAACTAACTTAATACCTACCTATAACCTAAATTAATATCTACACAAAACAAACTTAATACCTACCTATAACCTAAATTAATATCTACATGAAACTAACTTAATACCTATAACCTAATTTAATATCTAGGTACATGAAACAAACTTAATGCCTATCTATAACCTAAATTAAATGAAAACTATATAAACATAAAAGATTTTTTTTTTAATGTACCGAAAATAAAATTAATGAATGTCGAAAGTGTGTTACGAAAAATTCAATTTTGGGGACGTCCGCTGCGTAAAGAGTCGACCGCGCGAATGAACCGCGCGGGTACCTACCTCTCAGATGTAAAAGGAAGGTCACGCCTCCTTCTTCCGAAGTGAGCACGAACGCGAACCGAAATAAGCCGAAACAATCGCGCGCCGCTGCCGCGCTGCTGTGGCCTTCACGTATAACGATGAGTTTTTCTCCGATTCTCTTTACAAAACGGACTACCACGTAAAAACCTTTTAATTTTTCGGTTTTTTATATAGCCTATGACACTCAGCGATAATGTGGCTTTCTATTAGTGAAAGAATTTTTAAAATCGGTGCAGTAGATTCCGAGATTACCCCTGACAATTTAACAAACACACAAACTTTACCTCTTTATAATATTAGTATAGATATGGTATCAACAATACAGGCAAAAACACTACACAAGCTCTGCTCCTCTGTATCTGAACAACACAGAGCCAGTCTGGCTCTGTCTCATTCAGATCAAATGGCCCATGACAGTTATGATAAAAAGTAAAATAAATTATTTCGTAATCCAAAATCTATTTGATGTTGGTTGTTTGTTTGCTACAAGTTGATACAAGCTTTGATTTTATTTTTCGTTCCATAACAACCATAAGAAATTATGTCAAGGATTAAAAACAAGCTATTCATTCTTGTTTCATTAACCTTTTGACCGCCACGTCAATAACGAAAATCTGTGTTCTCTACGCCAAGCAACTGTAAAAAAGTGTTATTTTCGACGTGCCATGCTGTTTTTGATTTGGCGTCCATATGATAAACGTCCGTGTCGGTAAAAACTTTTATAGCCATTTTACAATTCCAGGCTCTGTTAGTATTGGCCCAACATTTGTTGATTTTAAACGTAAAAGGAAATATGTAATGTTAAAAAAACTGAAAACTACTCTTGCAGCCAAGGTAATTTTGTATTCCGTTAAGTCTATCACAAATTACTGGAATGACTTGGCACTTTGGTATACTTTTGTGAATAACAAATGTCCGATAGTCATATCATAGGTGTTTCATATACGATGACCATGGTAAGCTTATTATTTGTTTTGATATGTAACAGATTTTTAACACAAGAAATAGACCCAATCAAAAAAATCCAAGACTTGGTCTATCGACTTTAACAGGCATCATTTTGCTATCCAATATTCTTGTACTTACCAGTATATGTGAACTTCTGGATTTTTTTGTTAAGTTGGTGATGAGAACTTTAGCTGAGGAGTTGTACTAAGGATTTTATTATTATTGACATTTTATCCCTGATAATAACTAAGCTGCAAATTGCAAAAAATAGTTTCCGTTTTTTTTGGCTTTGCACTGTTTGTGCTTCTTGCCACTGACAAGATTTTATTTGATAATAACAAAACGTGAGAATCGATCGATCATGCGAAATGATTAAAATATTACAATGGGTAATTTGGAAACGGAAAGGAGATTAGAACAATTTAATAGAATACAGGTAAAATAATACAACAGAAAACTGTAACCATTTAAAGCCACCAGGTGGCCTAACAACAAGGCTGACTCGGTGCGTCACTCTATATATTAAACAAATAACATAAATTATGTACACATTAAAATAATTACTCATAGTTTATACACTTAGTTTTAAATAGCTATATCATTATTTACAAGGAAAAATGCTATTGTTTTATAAATATCTACATTAAAATTAAATAAAATACATGAGATAGAAGTGGGAAAAGGGACTCGGAGGGAAACAAGACATTGAAAAAGTGAGGAGTGGTATAGTTTTAGTTAGCACTAAAAGCAAAGAGAAAAACATGGAATAAAATTTACCACAGGTTAAAAAAATTATAGAAGTCACAGGCGTCGGCCAGTTTATGTAAAATGTATTGAAATTATTTTCAGAACATTATAGCAGCTGATAAAACAACCCTGTGTTACAACAAGCATATTATTATAAGTAAATAAGAAATACTCTGTCTTTAATTAAATAGGTTTTTATGTTACAATTCATAAATTAAAGAGGACATAAATTTTAATTAATTTTAATTATGCCATCATATACTTCTTAAAAGTTGCTATTTTGTTCTGCATAAATTGGACGAAGTTAAGCAGAAAGAACTCAATCCATATGTAAGACACATATGGATTGAGTCCTTTCTGCTTAACTACGTCCAATTATGGGGTAGCTAGCCATCACCTTAAAATTAATTTGGAAGTAGGTATTTATTTTATTTATGTTCCTTCAAAGTGAAAAATGAATTTGATATTGTGAAGTCATTCATTAAGATTTTGAACAAAAATTCCAACAGGTAAAGTAATATCTAGAGGCAATATCTGGTTTGCACATCTTTTTGTTTTATTTGGTATTGTTACGAGCTGGGTATGGGATAAATTGAATACTACCTATTAAACAAGAACTTTAATAATCACAAAATACACTCAATCACAAATACACTATTGATCACTATTCACTTAGATATCCCACTTTGATTCGCTTCGATGTGTAGCCAGACTGACTGCCCCCTTTTTTTTTAATTTCATCTCGCAATTCAACCTAGGAGGTTGTCGTCGGCTTAACCGGACTATCTTGTGGGTGCCTTGATTGTAAAGGCCTCCAGCCAGAGCTAAAAACTTACAAACTAAGCGTAACGGAAGTTAACGAATCCGTTAATTTTTTTAAAAAGTTTACTTGAAAGTTAATCCGTTAGTCGAAATTTTAACTTCGTTAATTAACGATTAACGGATTAACGAGTTAATGACCAGCTATGGCTATAAAGATGCGCCGCCGCAAGGTAGCTACGCGAGGAAAATGTGCAGCTCGAGCTATGCAATGTATCGATAGTAGGGAAACGGCTCGGGCGCACATAGCTACACCACTCGCGACCATCCATTGCACGCATCCATAGCACGCATCCTTCCATATAAAAAACATATTTTTAGTTGAATCCGTTTCCACCAGTGCTAAGTTATGTGCACCAATCAATATGATTGGTGAATATCAAACGCATCCATTGCAACGTAGCATAGCACATCTCTGGTGCAAAAGCACCCTTAAGAGTAGATCAATGTAGCGGAATTTCAAAAAACGATGGATGGTTTTTGTGAAAGATGAGGTTACTAAAAAGAAGAGATTACTCCAGTGATGACGCGGACGGCGGATAAGAAAAATTGAAAGAAGACATTTTCTCGTCGATTCCTATTAAATTAAGATATGCGCAGGGGAATTATGGGTTAGTTTGGCTAAAGAGGCAGTATGGTAAACCGTCTCAGCGAACATTAATTAAACACAATATTTCTTTCAGGGAGGAGGCTAGAAAAATGTTTTATCATGCGTATAATGCGTACATGGAGAACGCGTATCCTGCTGATGAGCTTATGCCGCTCAGCTGTAAAGGCCGGTGGAAAGGCATCACGCCGAGTCGCGGTGACATGGACGACGCACTCGGAAAGTAAGCAATACTTATACAATAACATAACATAACAAAGAGGCCCTCCCTCTTGTTTCTCCCATGACAATCATCGTCTGCGTAGCCTTTTCCCAACTGAGTCGGCTGCCAATCAAACCGGATGCAGCTGAATATCAGTATTTTACATGGATTGAATGCCTGTCTGACCTCCACAACCCAGCTAGTACGGGGTTCACACATGAAAATAAAAGTCAATCATCCAATACCAAAGCACTAACAAACAAATCATGGTACATAACTTATTGACAAGTTGAACATTATTGTAAATGTTTCAGACTGATAAAAAAAGTAGGTAATAGAAAAACTCTGTGCATCTTTTTAAAATGATGGGTTTGTTCGTGTATAGATAATTAGATAGATAGATAAGCATTGAAACCTACTACATACTTATAACTATGTCTGTGATTGAAAGCGTAGGTAAGCATATTGGTAGATTACATTAATGATAAAAATGCTTGGCTCAATGCTGGTCCTTGATTACCATGATACGTATTGTGGAAGCTGCAGAAGATTGTAAAAATATCCTTGCATTGTATAGATTCCTTCTTTTAGTATTATATAATTTCATAGCACATAATATGTGAGTACTATGTATTGAAAAGCTACCGTTTACATTTAGCTATCTTTCATTGACTTGAACTCACTCAAATGTCTTGCTGATGGTGGCAGGTGTGTCGGGTCATTTAGTTCCATCCATGCGTCATGTTCGTGAACGGGCGCTGTCAGTTGGGACTGGTCATCTCTTAGCTGTCACGGTTTATTTTAATTAAGTACTTTATTTTTCAATTGTTGAGTTATTCTTTTACTCTGGACGCTCTTAATTTGTACGCCCCTTGACATCGTTCTCACATACATGTATAATCTCAACATGAATGATGTAACCAAGATTTTGTTATAATATATTTTGATTGAAAATAGTGTCCATGGAGTTTCTTGCCCATTCTTCTCCATAGAGATCTACGCTTTAGAATGGGCAACTACAGTACTTTCACAAGTTATTATGGCTTGTGACTGTGACTATACCTTAGCCTTCTTTGTTTTTCTGACATTCGAAAGTGCCGGTAAGGGTCTAATTAAAATAAATGCTTTCTAGTTTTGAGTTTGAAGCATACCCAAAATTCATACCAAATATTTACAGAAAATGGGCATTTAAAATAGAGTCTTGGTTTTTTTAACGGTTTTATTACATGATTAATTGCTAAATAAAACGTCTTTATCGTTGAATGTTATGTAACGCGAACACGAGTGCGAATATTCAACGTGGAACGGAAAGCGTACTCATATGCAGATGCTCGGATTCTTTAAATGATAACAAACTCGGTCACATTTTTTTTGCACCACGTTTGTATTTATGTTAGGTTGGTACCTACCCCTTCTGTTTTGCAATGTATACATAATATATGTGTATTATTGGCAAGACGACAACGACTGGTATTTAAAATATCCTTTTAATAAGTATGTAAGTCAAGGCTAGTTTGAAATAAAACTGCAAAATTAAGAACAAAAATGAAAGTAAAGTATGCTTTATTAAATAAACGTAATCTCTGAACAGCTTGACCTACATTATAGAATCAGTAATGAGGAATCGATAGAAACGTCGGCCGCACTTATTTCCGACTCCACAGCTGGAATTTCTCGGCCACGTACACGACACTTAGGCTTGTTTCACATGGACCATAACCACACCATTACCACACGACGTGGGCGGGCTTAATTTTTACAAGGTTCATTCCGGCAGGACTGCCGCTTCACTAGATGGACATTTAAAGTGGAAGGATGGATTTCATTTTTATCAGCCTTAATCATTCCCAGTACTGGCACAGCAGCTTACTTTCTAAGTCAGGGAGCTGTAATCTGCCACGCGTGAGTGCGGGTTGTTAGATGTCATATGTCCTTGTACTTTAGGTTCAAATTTAGGGATTTAAGCGGATTTTATGGCTTTCGCACGATGTTTTTGTCCTTCATCGTTTTCAGAGCAGTGGTGACTAAGTAAACAGAAACTAGCGCCTGTCTGATATCGAACCTACGACTAACACATCGTAAGTCGCAGCTGTTTCCTCTGGCCGACCACTGCTTTTGAGGTGAACATTTAAGGTGAGGTTGACATTTAAAGTGGAAGCGCCAGGGTAGCCCGCGAAATTTAAAATTTCTTACGGTTTGTGCGATTTACAGGTCAGTGTCAGGTTGTATGTTGCTGAAAAATTAGTCCACCAAAGTCCACTAGTCCCTAAAGCGTAAGAAAATTGGAATAGTATTTTTCCCGAGTGACCCAGAAGGTCACAAAACATTACCCGTGTTATTCTAATAGAGTATTATGTTTCCAGCTTCTCCCTAACTTTAGTGGACAGCCTGGACACTTTGGCGGTGCTGGGAGACTTCTCCGAGTTCAGCCGCGCTATCAAGCTCGTCATCAGAGATGTCACCTTCGACCACGATATTGTCGTGTCCGTCTTTGAGACCAATATTCGAATGCTTGGGTAAGATTCCGTTTTTGCTGACTACATAAACACTTCCATAGTCTATACCGACCAGGTTTTTTGCATCTGTCAGCGTGAAGCATCTTGCAATTATTATGCATCTATATTCCATCAAACACTCGGTGATTTGTTTTCGTCATTCTGATGCGGGATTCTTCAAACTGTCAGATCCACAAAAAGGAGATTATCTTTTTTTTTATCTATGTATATAAAAATCAATTGCTGTTCGTTAGTCTCGCTAAAACTCGAGAATGGCTGGACCAATTTGAATAATTCTTTTTTTATTTTGTTCTTCCGAATTCAGGGAAGATTTAAAAATAAAATAAAAAATAGGTAGGTTGGTAGGGTAGTGTAGTGTAGGGTATGAAGGGTATGTAGGGTATGTAGGGTAGGTAGGGTAGCCAGTTGACGGGAGCGAAGCCGCGGGGGACAACTAGTAATTATATATTTTTTTATAATGAATGCTTGCTTACCGTGACTCCTACTCTTCTCATTATATCATTAACACTCAATCCGTTTTCATGCAATGATATAATTCTATGCGAATTGAGTTTATAACATTTGGAGTCAAAACTGATCACGAATATATGGCAGCTGTACTAGTAGTAAATGTTTGGTATAATTTACAATCACATACTTTTGAATCACTTCGACGCCACACAGTTCTGACGCGAACTCCGTTCATTAGTATTGAATTTCTGATTTTGATCATCTACTTTTGCTGTTGACTGTACAGACGCCTGATAGGTCAACCAACTCGAAACTGTCAGATTTCCCCAAGCAACCTTGAACCTTTTCGGAGATAAAGTTGAAAATCTATTAAAGAAATTTGACAGATTGTAGAAGCTGTCTTTAAATCTGGTACACACAGCCCATGTTGTCAATCCCTTTAATTAAACGACACTAAACTTTGATGGACTTTGGAACTAAGCGAGCTGTAATATCATTTCGGGATTCTATTTATTTAACTATGATTAGTTTTGCGGAGAGTAGTGTCCACTGTACGATGCCTGTAATAGTTGTGAATCATTGCATGTTGTTTAACTATGGACGAAAATTAAAATTTTCTGCATTCAATTTACTCAGTTTCAGGTTTGTAGATGTCACATTGCATTTTTCTTCTCTTGCCATAGTTTCTACCAACTTTTAAAAGCAGTAGTAATTAAATACAAAGCACAAAGAGCTGCATACTTTTCCAATAATGTCATAAATAAACGAGCATTAAGGTATTATTACGTATAAATATTAATAAATGTTATGAATCCTTATTGTTTTATTGAAGTACAACCACTGAAATTATCCCTATTAAAATGTAATAATGATATTTAATGCCTAAATCATTGTGCTCAATTTATGATTCTTTGTCCTGTAACTGGGAAAATGATTTTCGAAGTTAGCGCCTACACGTAGGGATATGAAACTAAAAATATTTTAACCACCACCGCACCATCTGATGCATGATTAAAAAAAAGAAAACCAACTTTAAAAAAAAAACACAAAAAAAAAGTGGAAAATAACTTACTTTCGGAAGTCAGTGGCAAAAAAATCAATAAAACAAATAAAGCCACCGATTTCCGAAAGTTATTTTTTACTTTTTTTTTTGTAATTTTATTTTTTCGTTTTTTTTTTGGCAGTCAGTTATTTTTTTTCAAAAAAGTTTTTATTTTGTTTTTTTTTAAAGTCGGTTTTCTTTTTTTTCAAAAAAGCTTTTATTTTATGCTTTTTAGTTGTGGTATCTAACACAAATCCTTGTTAACAGCATATCTATAACAAGGAAAAGTAATGCCCCGGTAAAAAATAAATAAAATTTACTAAAAAGCACTAATGTAATGTACTAATGTGAAAAATGAGGAAACTTACATGGCAACACGGGAGCGCCGGCGGCGACACTCCGGTCACTTCCCGGGTAGTGATGTCACAAACAAACAATTGACAGTTGATTATAGTATTATTGCCAATGCATTTCTGTCAATATGAAGCTGATCCTCCTAGAGACAAAGTACTCGTCAAGACGAATCAAACGAGTCCAAACTCGATGGGGTTGCATCGTTTTCTTACAGAATTCTTATGGCCACCTTCCAGCTCCATCATCAGACCCTGGATACCATCTATATGCAAAGTACTCATCATGACGGATCATATGAGCCTAATCTCGATGGGCTTATGTCATTTCATAACGGAGTTCCTAAGGCCACCTTCCAGCTCCATCATCAGACCGTGGATACCATCTATAGGCAAAGTACTCATCATGACGGATCATATGAGCCTAATCTCGATGGGCTTATGTCATTTCATTACGGAGTTCCTAAGGCCACCTTACGGCTCCATCATCAGATCAGGTCCATGTCATCTATATATTGTACTATCACGCGATATACATAAGCGTGCAAAATTTCAATTCAATCGGAAATCGGGAAGTATGCCAAATTAAACATGCAAAACTTCATGCGACGTGCGTGATTTAGCAATTAACGTGAAAAAATAACCAAATTACTGAACCGATATTGATGAAATTTCTATGGGACCAATCGAGAAGTATATCCTTTCATATAAAGGAAGAATTTTTCAAATCGGTTTAGAAATTACGGAGTTATGAGGTAACAAACACAAAAAAAAAATTACAACCGAATTGAGAACCTCCTCCTTTTTGAAGAAAGTCGGTTAAAAAACTAGTTGCTGTGTATTGGGATCTTGTTACTATAAAAATACTTTTCTTGCATGTTTGGTTCGCATTCATAATTTGCATGCTGTTTCTGCTGAATCTTTTCTGAGTGACTGACTTAAGATATAATTATTGTTATAAAACAGCTACATAAATAACAGACACATGCATAATGATTTCCTTTAGCAATTTCTTCTTAGGGGAAATTTAAATTGTCCCTTGCAAACTAAACTGATTCACAGCGGCGGATATTATAATCTAAGTTCGTTACATTCGATTCGTTCGCAGGAAATTGCGGTGTAGAAGTTATACTATGCGCAGAGGTTTCTAGGCATATAAAAGTAGTTGGTCGCATGGCAGTGTTTTTGTCGCTTTTCTGCAGCTGATTAACTACACGCACACATTCTGATGTGCAACGATTTAATGAGCCTTTGACATCGGAGTCTGCAAAATAAG
The DNA here is from genome assembly GCA_950005105.1 of Lycophotia porphyrea. NCBI lineage: Eukaryota > Metazoa > Arthropoda > Insecta > Lepidoptera > Noctuidae > Lycophotia > Lycophotia porphyrea. The sequence continues at coordinate 24,978,841 of OX465383.1, read as the reverse complement.
GCAAGGTGGCAGGGTGTAAACGGACTCTTTGCGGACTTTAACGGACACGAAGCCGTCAACCAAGCATTCTGTACATCAAAATAATGAACTATACGCAAAAAATATTGTTGGGAAACGACTTCTTTTTTGGATGTATTGAATAGTTTTGGGGTCGTGGAATGAGTTTATGTATAATTTGGGGTCGTGCAGGTATTTCAAGTAAAGTTATAACATTAAAAACTTTTACTTAAAAAAGGACTTGTGAAAAAGTTAGAACTTTGACCCCAATATCTCAGTAACTGGAAGGTTCCCAAACTAGAACAAAAAAAATATCGCAATGACGTGGAGAACAATTGCCTTTCGGCTTCTTTAAGGGCACTTTAACACCCATGGTATTGAAAAAAATACTTCAACGTACGCGCGTTCGTTTACGCGATCGTTCGGTCGCAACAGCAAAATCATACGTTCGCCACTCACTACTAATGGCGTTCGGTGGTGGCATTTATGAAGTCGATAATCCCCTTTGCCGATGCTTTCTTATAAGTATTGCTTCCCTATCGAAGATTTGTAAATCTTAATAGTTCACACATTCATAAAATCATTTAAATAATCCCTTAAATTTATTGGTCTCATCGCTCAGATACAGAAACGAAGATCAAAGATTTTAAAATTAATTTATGGGTTCATTATACGTTTTTTTACAGATTTTATAAGTTTATTAAAAAATAATTATAATTAATTAATTACTTGTAACTAATTAATTTTAAACATTAATAAAATCTTTGATCTTCGTTTCTGTAAAATATAAAAAACGTAGATGTGCCAATATATTACTAGGTGAGCGTCATGTATATTTTCGCGGCGTTTGTACTTTCTTTGGACTGTCAGCTCTGCATTGTTACAGGGGTCTGTTATCAGCTCATGTCCTGGCCACCAAGCTGAAGAACGACGTCCCAGCATTGCAGTGGTATAGTGGAGAGCTGCTCAAAATGGCCGAAAACCTGGGCAAGAGATTACTGCCAGCGTTTAATACATCTACTGGAATACCGCACGGAAAGGTAACTGCACTAGCTGTAACTGGCTATAGGTCTAGAGGAATTTGCTGTAAACAGGAACTTTAAATATTTTGGGTATTATTGAGAGGAAAATTCAATGGTCTTAGAAAGATCGTCTAAAACAAACACCCACCAATACTGATTTTTTTACAATAGAATTTGACACAGTATACAGCTTTGTTGTTCTGACAACTACTTAGATCGTCATTTCAGCTGAAAGACGTCCACTGCTGGACACAGGCCTGCCCCAAGTGTCAACACATTGACCGGTCCCGTGCATCGCGAAACCAGCTGATCCCCGCCACTTTCACCAGGTCATCGATCCACCTAGTGGAAAGCATTCCAACGCAACGTCTTCCGGTACGCGGTCGCCACTCCAGAATTTTCCGGCCCCATCGGCCGTCCGTTCTACTACTACTACTTAGATGGAACTACTGAATGGCTGAAAGACTACTGAAAGAGGTGTATATCACCCATATTGACAGTTATGAACAAACCACCAGTGTGTGGTTCATCATGTGGGCTCCTTTATTGCAAAAGATTCCGTATACTTGCATGCAATTGTACCCACTAATTATAAACAAGTATTATTAATGTTGCGTAGATAAACCTGCGCCACGGCATGCGTGGGATGTCTGAGTCCCGTGAGACATGCACGGCCTGCGCCGGCACTATGATCCTGGAGATGGCAGCACTATCCCGACTCACTGGCAACCCCGTCTACGAGCAGAAGGCGCACAAGGCCATGGACAGGCTCTGGAAGATTAGACATAGGTCAGTGTCTGCGACGCGAGTACCACTGGCCCTTTAGGGTAGTTTCTACCGACAAGCACTAAAGGACGATGTGTCAAAACGTCCCCCCAACCCTTACATTGACCAACAGATTTAAAATGTATCTCAGTCAAAACAGCTTTGTAAGGTGATCATTTTTTACTATGGCGACAACTCTCAAAAGTGTGGGGTTTCCGAGAAACATCATCTTTGAATACTAACATTTTGGTACAAAATAACTGATTGCCATACTTCTTGATTTTCAAATTATTTTAATTACTTTTTACATTTATTTCTGTGCACATTAATTATATTTTTTAATATTTTAATCATATTTTAATTTAAATAATTAAAAAAAAAATACAAAATTAAAATTACAATTATTACAGAAATCGAACTGTAGAAAGCTGCGTACATATAATTTAAATTGTGTGGTACATGAGGCTAGGGTGTTACTTTAATTTTAATCCACCGCCGGAACTGCTCATAGAATTACGAGTATAATTGATGATAATTAATATAACATAACAACAGTATAACTTAACAGCCTATAATATATAGTTATTTTAATTTTTTATAACATTTTTGTATCGAATATGAAAAAATAAATAAGCAATTTTTAACTTTATGTTATTTATAAACCCCATGGATTTTGAAGTTAAAATTGGTTGCTAGTCTTTTTATAGATCCTTATGAACCTACTAACACATACGAAAGATCTGTTGGAGGGGGGACAGGTCTCATACAAACTTGGTCATCGTCCTTTAACCAAGTTTTATCTTTGCTGATCCTAATATTTCTTAAGTGAGAGGTAAGCTTCAATAGTAGCCACCTTCTTTAAAATACGAATAGGTAATTCTGTCCCTACTGTATTCCGTACTCTAAAGAAACAGAAGGACAATTCGTTTGGTATTAAATGTTTCACTACAGGCTTCTCTTTTTGTGCACATGTTGAAAGTCTTCATTTACGCAACATGAGCTATGTTTGTACAGTTGAAAACCAGTATTTGCAGGAGTTTTAAGTACTTAGAGGGCTATCCGTACAGTTACTGGGTAACACAATACCCATTAACTAACTAATTTATGTATTTTTTTTTGTTTTTTGTACAAAGGGAACAGCAAACAGCTACAATATTAGTATAACAAAAAGAAATATAAATAACATTCCATCAATATTGTAGCCCACAACGCTGTTCACAGATTTACTGTGGGATATAAAATACAAACAATTAAATGCTAGGGTAATAAAACATTATAATATTAAAAACTAAACTTACTTAACTAGCATGCTTATCTATACTTATATAAATACACATCAATCAAGAGAGCTCCTTGAGTATAAGAACTTTGAACGTACTGGGCGAACATGCAAAAATGTCAATATGTTCAAAAGCCATTATAAGCATATATCATTCTGCGAACAGGTGAGCGCAAACCATAGAATGACAGGCAAGCGTGGAAAATAGTCTGCCAGCGCGCACATTTCGCTTGTACACTGTTCTAGGGACAACATAGCATAAACAAAGAACATTGTTTACAGGACGTCAGACCTGATGGGTACAGTAATCAACATTCATTCGGGCGACTGGGTGCGGAAGGACGCCGGCGTCGGCGCTGGCATCGACTCCTACTACGAGTACTGCCTCAAGGCCTACATTCTGCTCGGCGATGAAAAGTACCTGGCCAGGTTCAACAGACACTACAACGCGGTCATGAAGTACATCAGCAGGGGTCCAGTTATGTTGGCGGTTCATATGCATCGGTGATTATACTAATAATCGACTTCTGAAAATGCCATCACAGTGCCGAACTGTGATGTGATACAAACGTTTTACATAAACAATCAACATTTCAACCGGTTTTCTTATGAAATTCCCTGTGACATTCTACCGCCTTGTTTTGATTATTTTGTGTATATTTTAATTCTCTACACAACTTGCATAAGGTATAAGGTCGTCGACGATCGATACCTTTTGGCAAAGTATATTTGCGTACCTTGAAATTGTCAGTAACAGTCTGGAGTCTGAATTTGTGCCCGGTTGATGGCAACAGGCCCTAAGGCCTTATTTATTACACGGACTTGACGAAACTGGCGAAATGTTGCTTGTATACTTGTTTATGGAATAAAGACGTGACAAATATATGTATCTATCCTTTTATGTTTCAGGCCACACCTGCAGTCTCGTAACTTCATGGACGCGTTGCTCGCGTTCTGGCCGGGTCTGCAAGTGTTGCTGGGCGACGTGCGGCCCGCCGTCGAGACCCATGAGATGCTCTACCAAGTTATGCAGCGACACACCTTCATTCCAGAGGCATTCACCTCAGATTTCCAGGTGAATAAAAGTTCTGAATAAGGTCTAACAATTTCACTCAGTTAAAATAAAATTTTATATAAAACTTTAGGTTCATTGGGGTCAACATCCACTCCGGCCGGAATTCTTAGAATCCACCTATTTCCTCCACCGCGCTACTGAAGACCATCACTACCTGCAAGTTGGGAAAGCAGTTCTCAAAGCATTGCAGCAGTACACTCGAGTTCCCTGTGGATACGCGGCTGTCAACGATGTGAGGACACGCGTTCATGAAGACAGAATGGATTCGTTCGTTCTGTCAGAGACCTTCAAGTACCTCTATATGCTCTTTGGTGAAGATAAGGATGTGCCCGTCAAGTTAGAAGACTATGTGTTAACCACCGAAGCTCATTTCTTACCGCTATCTTTGGCCACCGATGGCAAAAATACTTCGTATTTTACACTGAAAATTGATGACGCAGATGAAGACAAGTACAGAAAGTAAGTTATTAATGTTTTGCTGTAAAATAACAGTTACATGAACAAATCAAGATATATTTTTTAATACTAATACTATTTAATGAATCTTATAGTTACTTCAAAAATCGTAATCTGGTTTTGAAAAACGTCTATGAAATTTCGCCAACTCATTCAATATTTGATTTTGTAATATTATACTGACCATGCATTCGTATTGTGGATCGTAGCAGGTGTCGTGTTGTAGTTACTGTCTACGCCTATGGGATTAAGTGCCTAGGTTTATGTATGGTGTAATATTGTATGGTATTTCAGGACATGCCCTAACACGGCGTCGTTGGTGGCGGAGAAGGTGCGGCGTCCGATGCGCCAGCTGCTCGGCTCGACGTCAGCGCGTCCGCCCGCTCGTCTGCGTCCACTCAACGACCCGCGACAGATACACACCCTGTCGGACATGGGCATATCTGTGCTGACCCTACCCGATGGCAGGGTGCAACTGCTCTACACAACCTCCACGGTGAGTTGGGCGATATTAAGTTATGGTACTGTGAAAACCAGAAAAAAAAGAAACACACGAAGACAACAAACACGTAATTATTAGTTTAAAAGCACTTTTGCAAAAAGAAGTGCACTGCTGTCAGCCGTCAGGGCTTGACTTCTAATTTCGTCCTATTCTAAATAAGAGTGTTCATCTCGTCATATCGATTATTGCCATTAAGTTATTAAATAATCGTGAAGCTTGCCTGTGCAGTAAACACTGTTATTTACGTTGTTTTTTCGTATTTTCAGGCAAAATCAGCGAAAGATGCTGCGGAAGGGCTCACGTTCATGCGTGAAATGTCCAAGTGGAATTCACTAAGTGATATGGAAAACGGTGTAGTACCCGCCGCAGTGAAGGTGAATGACAAGATCTTTCCCGCGGGACCCGCACACTTCGGCAAGGAGATCTCAGCTAACAACCAGTACACCAATACCGTCGCCTTTGTGCTCCCATTAGACGCCTGCACACCCATCGAAAACAAAAAAGACGTTAAAGGCAAGTTCGGCATAGCCAAACGCGGTCAGTGCACGTTTGCTCAAAAAGTACGCCATATGCAAGCCGCTGGCGTGACTTTAGCAATCATTCTCGATAACATACCAGACTCCACTCACGAGAGCACAGCCTTGTTCGCGATGTCTGGCGACGGTAAGGACGACATTGTTATACCAGCCGTATTCCTATTCTCTCAAGAAGGTCGCTTCTTAACAGATCCCTACTTGGCGAAGCCAGAAATGACAGTGACCGTCGGCGAGCTAAAAGCAATGAAAGCGCATTATGAAAATAGTTGCGACGATGGTAATTGTGAAACTGTTCTGGAGACGCCTAACATTTCAAATGATAAGGAATCGTTCGACCATCTGAAAAAAGTGCTCAGTCAGCTGGCAGCGCAGTTTGAATTGTCTTTGTCTAATGAAGAACAGAAAATGAGTGAGGATTCAGAACACGTCATCATATCGAAGAGTAAATTTATTAGTGAGGATGTAGAAGGCCCACCCAATGCATGCATGGCTCAGACTGACGATAAAAAAACCATTGAAGGAATCACTGGCACCGTCGAGGACGTCACAGAGGAGATGGAGTCGCAGAAGGAACAGGATAAGTTTTGACCATTTCAAATACATAAAATGCAGTGAACACAGGATCCGGAACTTATTTTGACCTTGCCTTTGAGTTGTGATGGTATTTGGTGAGACATGAATTAAATGAAGGCTCAGGCATTGTATTTGTGGTAATAGTATTGTTTGTGAGGCCATCTGTGTTGGTTAAAGTGGAAGTGTACGGATAGCCCGCGAAATTCAATTTTTCTTACGTTTTTTAGGGTAGGGTTGTATTGATGATTTTCATGTTTGTAATTCTGTAACTACACACGTGTTACTGGCGCGACTCATTTTTCATCAACGTACAACTTGACACTGACCTACAAATCACTAAAAACGATAGAAAATTTGAATTTCGCGGGCTACCCTGACGCAACCACCTTAAGCTCGGTATCTACATTATTTTGGAGGATGGCAATCCTGGTACTTATTTCTTTGTGACAGTTAATTACTGTGTTTGTGATAGTTTTAACTGTGTAAAGCATAGTATCAGGTTTGGTCAGTAATTTACCTGCTTTGTCATAAAGATTATATAAGCGTTATAGTAAATTGGCCCACCGTCCATGCCATTATGCAAAATCGACGAATCCGTATATTCGTTGTTTGGAATCCATCAACATGGCGGAACGCAACTGGTCGTATATGCATCATGTCTCCGAGTATCGTAGGATAATCCGAAAATCTATGTATCGTAATTTTTATAAATTAACTTTGCATACACAGTACATAATAGACATAATACTTATTGTGTTAATTACTGAAAAACTGTGAAATTAAGCATAAGTATTTCGAAACAAAATATTTTTTCTTTACTCAGGTAGTAATAGTAAGTAATGCGAAGCCACTGTATGATCAACTGCTCCAATTTGCCTTTATGATAATGATTATATATCACAAGGAACAAAATAAGGTTATACCTAATCTCTTCAGAAACAAACAAAAAGCAAATCAAACCCAACCACTTTATACGGCATAAGTCCACACAGACAACTATAATTATATTTATAATTAATATATATATATAGATTTGTTAAAAGAATGTTAGTTTATTGGTCTCGGTCCTCAGCGACACGGACTGTACAATTTTATTATTGTAAATGCATGTGCATGAACTTGTGAACATGTATATAGTCTAACATTGTAATATACTGTATAAAACTTCTGTACATATTGTTAGTAAGATATGAAATTATAATTATGAAGGATTTACGTGCCTTTTCAATATCTACCACTTATGTTCAACTTTAATATTTATACTTCGTTTATAAATAATATTTTACTCTAACAAGAGTACCACCTTTTCACTTTTTTAGTTAAATAAAAGACTATCAATTTTTTATTACAGTTCTTACTTAGTTTTTTAAAAGTGTAAATAAATTCATGTTACTTTTCAGTTTTTTGTTTTCTTTCATTATAAATTTGTTTTACGATGAACTTTTTAGAAAACCTTTCGGTGGAAAAATTGGGTCGGATACCTAATTGAAATTTCCATATGGTTGGAGAGAAAGCTTGCCTATAAAAGTGCCCTTATATTACATCACGAAAGTCATGGTGTCTCCGTGGAAGATGTGCACTCGATTCCCTCGATGTTTGTCACTTCCGTCCCGTTTCGTGGGAATAAACTACTACTAAGTATAAATGTTTCACAACGAAAATAAGACCAGAAGATACAAATAGTTAATTTTAATTAAATAAATACAATATGTTGGTAACTTCACAATAATAAATCAATAACTGCCATTGATTCGAAACGTTTTACATGTAACCTCCTGGTTTTAGAGCAGACTTGAGTCGGGGCGTCGGGCTGTAGTCTGGTACGGGCACGGGTGGGCCCTGGGGCTGTGGCCAGGGGTCGCGGCGGATCCATGGAGGCTCCACTGCAGGCGAGGCGGAGGGCGGAGGCCTAGCGGGTACCACCGGCCGCTTAATGTCCTCTAGGTACGAGAAGGGCTTGGAGCCATGGGACATGCTCGGCTGACCGCGATTCCACGAATCGGAACGGTCGTAGGAACGGCTGTAAATTCACAAATGCAAATGATGGTGAGTCTTTCTTATTGAAAGCTGTCTAGGCGGAGGTACTACATTGGTAAGTTTGTTTATTATCACGGAGTAAATAGGTACTTAGGTACAATCGAGGAACCTCCCGCCTAATCACCACTAAGCTCATTTTTGCTTGCGCTCTCTAGCCGGGCGGGGCGCCTCCGCATGATTCAAGCGAATTTTTTTTTATCATATCAGGCGGAAAAAGCCGCGACTGTACCTACTACCTCTGGTGGCAAATGCGACTGAACAGACGCAACCACCACCAGTGGTGGTAGATGCAACAAATAGTTGCAACTGCCACCACTGGGGACAGACCGGTGGGGTTAGACGGGAATAAAGGCTAAAATTAACATACTCAACTAGTTTGCTGAAAAAACATTCTTACAAGTTCGATCTTTTTTCATATTATGTTTGATTGAATTCGAACAGCTATAAAATCAGAAATATTGAAGTTGGAATCGAGGAGTTCTGGAATGAAAACAAAGATACATGGATGGTTTCAGTTTTCTCTCATTACAGTGGGATCTGTTATTCCTAGTAGTTGCACCAGATTTATCTCTCCATTACCTTTAAGGTAGACTGGTAGAGAATGCGTATGACATTAAGTTCATCTTTGTGTGGTATTTTCCATGTAAAAATAATAGCAAAAGTGATCAAACGACTAACTTGGAATAGTTGGTATCCGATCGCACCGGCGTACGTCTTGCACCGCGGTCCGAATCGTCGTTGAAACCATTGTTCACCTGAGCTCTGTAACACAATAATGTACTTAAATAAAATTGCTTTCGCAATTTAGATTCCAATATTAGGTAAACAAATACGTGGACCTATGGCCTTAATGGATATGGGGACCTTCTAGTTACGGAGATATTGGGGGTTAAAGTTCCAACATAATTATTCACAAGTTTTTTGAAGTGAAAACTTCGTTAGGCGCGTTGGGCATTTTTGAGATGGGGATAAACAATTAAATTCGCTACACTGTTAAACGACCTCTTTTACGTTGCGTGTGCAGTGAAATTAATGTATAAGTAAAAGACTTATGCAAAAATATTTCCTAAAAATAATCCCGAATCTTGAAAAAAAAAAAAATGTTTTCACTTCTGTCGGCACACCTGGAGTGGTTGGGTTTTTTAAATAAAATTTCTTAATGTTACCTTACTTTAAATACCTCTACGACCCAATACTATTCAATCCATCCATCAGCACATTGCTTTCAGTGCGTTACATTGAGTCCTTGCTAGGATACCGTAATACGTGACTTTCAACCAAAAAAAAGTCGTTTCCCAGCAATAATTTTTGCGTAGAGTTACATAGTTTGTTGTACAGAATGGTTGGTCGGCAGCTTCGAGTAGGGTCCGTTTAGATCCTAGACCTAAACGATCAATGTTTTTTTTAATAGCCAAAACTTACCCTCTAGCATACGGCGAAAATATTTCTGATCCGCGTGAGTTTAAGCTCGTCGCCCAGTTGTTGTCATCAGGCTTCCTCGGCTGGCTGTTCATAAAAATAACTTGGTTATTACCAAAAATACATAACACATAACATTACGCCTGTTTGCACATGAATAGGCAGAGTTTGGGCCATGGTGTAGGTTTACTTATATTATTTTACTCGGGTATTACCTACCCCCACATTTCTTTGTACGTATGTTCCATCTAACACAGGATGAGCCCAGTTCTGCCCGATCTGGTAATCGAACCGAGGACCCAACGTTCCTCAGTCTTGCTTGCGATCCCACTGCTAGACCAAAGGAGCATACTGCCCGTCTTGTTAATAATAATAAAATAATGGTTTAATGGCCAATAGCCTCGACCAACATCTGAGGTGGCCCGCGCTTGGCAGCTGGAGCAAGGGCTTGATTCAGAAAGCAGTACTTCTGGACACGGCGCGTATTGTCAGAAGGTTCCTCTCTCAAGAGCCCTGACATCCGGTAGCTCGGACCCTGTTCCCAATGCGGGTGGGCTACTATTTTTTTACATTTTTAAATGGTTTTTTATATTGTTTAACATTTGAATATTTAAAAATGTATAAAAATAAATAAAGGAAATATAACAATAATAAACAAATAAATACATAGTTTGGCAATACGCTCTAAAGAGTGTAATTTTGTTAACCTGTTGCAAAGGTTAAAAAAGTAGGTAATGAACACTTACTCGAATGCGTTGAGGGCTCCCATTTTATGGATAGAATGCTGAAAAGAAAAATTATACGACCATGAAAAACACAGATTAATTAAATTATTCTTATGGAGAGCAGCGGTGGCCCAGTGGTAGCGACCCCGACTTACGAACAGTAAGTCGTGGGTTTGAACCTAGGCAGGCGCATTACTTTGTGTAATATATTTCATCACCACTGCTCTTAAAAACGGTGAAGGAAACATCGTGAGGAAACCGGCATGTCCTAGAACCAAAAATTCGAAGACATGTGACATCTACCAATCCGCACTGGGCCCGCGTGGTGGATTATAGCCCATTCTGTCTCATAGAGAGGAGGCCTGTGTCCCAGCAGTGGGAATATTATAGGATGATGATAATGAATTAAATTATTTATTAGTTAGGTACGACTTTACTTTGTTTCACTAACCTCAGCACTCTTCAACTGCTTCCGATGCTCCAAAACGTAAACAATCAGTAATATTATCAGTATCCAGTTAATTAGTAGACCAACGTAGCCCTTCAGGCCTATGGACATTAATAAGAACGCTCCTTGGCGTACCACCTCCAGTGAATAGAAGTTAGTCATATTTGATGATTCCTATGAACAAACAAGTTTTACATAGCAGTGGTGAGCTTGAAAACAATCACTTCTCTGTTGCACAGTCAGTGGCAATGCCCAACCCTCAGGGGATTGGGCACTGCCATACCCCTCTTACGAAGATGGGAAGTGGGGTCACTCATGGCAGTGCACTGGCAATACGTAGATAGCATTTAAATGCTTTCGTGGCATTAATTTGTAACTAACAGATTATTTATTAAGTTTCTCATAAAATATATATATTATTTACTTACAGTTAGATTTGCTTACCATTAGAGATGTTACGGTGCCGTGGTCTATTCCAAAATGTGCCGCTGTAGTGATATCTACGACTAAGGAGGCAACGTTGGACCCAACGTAGGCCGCCACGACCATATTGAGATAGCGTGAAGCTCGCTCATCTTGTATATCTACGTACAAAAGAAATCACCTTCAAAACGCAAGCTAGATATTCTGTTAATCCTTACCTCAGTTATAAGTTTAAATAAAATAATGTTTGCACAGTGTTAATGTGTCTAGTACTAGGGGAATACCTGGTAAGCACTGATACTTACTTGCGATGAGGACGCAAGCAGACGCGAGGCAGAGTACGGAGACGGTCAACGTGATCGCAGCTAACACAAACACAGTGTATGCAGAAGTAATATCTAAGTTGGTCGAGCTGCAATTTTCACCTAAAATTAGAAAACTGGTATGATTGTTTAAGATCTAAACACCTTTTTTACTTTATAAAAACCAATTATTTTGTTTTTCCAAATCCTTACCGATTATACTTAACTTAGGAAGAAACATCGAAACAAACTTGGAAAACAGTGTCTTTTCGAGTTCAGACATTATCTTGGTCAGATCATGTAGGGAAAAAACGCACGGAGTAAGGACGGAGCTCTAGTACTGAATATCTCTATACTGCATGGTCACACCATACGTTTAGTGTTGGAGGCTAGGCCATGGCCTAGGGAAAACAGGCCATATAGTCGATCATTTTAGATATTAGTCAGGAAGGAAATATGGTTTTACTCAGCTAGAAACCTGCGACTACACCGTATGGTTTTTACGTTTTGACAAAACTTAAGATCTAACATGTGATCCCCGAAGGCTGAGGTAGAGATGTGCGTAATAGTACACCCACATTTCGCCAGTTATGTTTAAGTTCCATGTAATAGTGGGGGCGAGCCTATTGCCATCAACCGGGTACAAATCCAAGCTCCGTGACTGTTACTGAGAATTCCTGAAGGAAAAAACCAATTACACTTTGCCCGACCCGGGAACCGAACCCAGGACCTCATGTTATATGTATAAAATGCCACAAACATATCTGAACCGGTGGCTGAAAGTGGAACTAACGACATTGCTATGAAATGTAAAGATATCTGCAATTTATTGCCCACCGTCAGCGATAATAATACCGGGTAAGATAGTCAAGGGACTATACTTGATTAAAAATGAGCATACCTTCTCTAATATAGGTAGCGGTGATGAGGGACCAAAAAAATCGTTTTGGATTTGACGTCGTTTCGCATGCCGTAAAGTTAAATATTATTGCTGCTATGCTCAGTAGTATGTAAATAAGGGAAAATGTCTGAAAAAATTAAGAAACAATAAAAATCAAATCTTGAGAAGATATATAAGAAAAAAAATAATAAAAAAAAACACAAAATAAAAACTTTCTGCAAAAAAAACTAACTGATCCTTATACTGTTAGCCTACGTCATCCCACTGCTGGGCAAAGGCCTCCTCCCATGACATGACTTCCAAAAAAACTAACAGACTTCCAAAAAAAACGTAAAAAGAAAATCTTAAAAGTGGAAACTACTTTACTCTCGTTTTTTTTGAAGTTATACTTCTTTTGGCGCGTTTGGATGAGAGTGAATTCATAACCTGCGCGCGCACGATGTCCCAAAAAAACGACATGATGAAGTTGGCTGCAGAATAGAATTAATAATATATATTTCTTTAAATGACTAACTTATCTTATAAGTAAGGAAACTGAATATACAGTACTTACTGTATACCTATACTGTTTTAATTGATTTTAACATTTTTCTTCGATATTTACTGCAGTTTGGTTTTTTTACATTTTTCTTCAGACGCCAAAGAAGTATAACTTCCAACGCGTGTACATAAGTACACACACACCTTTTTTTTTGCAAAATAGCTTTTATTTTATCCTTTTTAGTTGTGGTATATCCTTTCTTTTTAGTTGTGTGGCCTAACACAAATTCTTGTTAACAGCATATCTGCGTGCAAACAATGAAATAACATGCATGGCATAATGATACCTTTTAGAATTAAGCTGTTAAGCCAACGACACATTTTACTAGGTTCACACTGAAATCTCAAAAATTACTGAACCGATTTTAATGAAACCTGCACTGTTCCCTAATAGTACATTATGATATAAGTGCGGTAAGTTGAAAATTACAGCCGAGGCGATATTGCTAGCCCGAGCCGTAGGCGATACGCTTTTAAGTATCTATCGGTCGATTTTTCGGGCCAGAAGCTTGAGTAGCCTTTTTCGCTGCCTCTGAGACTTCAGGCAGTGTCGAATTAATAAATTCATCATTACTTGACGACATTTTTAAATAAAAACCATACAGCGAAAAGAAAAAGCGGGCGGAATAATTTTTACTTTTTCACAAATTAGCGACATCAGCGCTTTTTTTAAGGCAAAGGCACAAAAAACAGCCAGTATACTAATACAGTAAATTAATATTTTTGTGTTTTTAGGTACCTACAGATAAATGGTATTGTCAAAATTAATTAAATTAAAAAATTAAATGTTTATTTATCTCCCAAAGTTAATTTTATTCATAAAATGTTGACTACTTTTCTGACATAAAAACTCATTGCTAAGATTTAAAAAAGTACCGTTCGTTTTTGACGGAGCACCTTGATAAACCGTGCGTTTTACATTACATTATCGCACAAGTACGTAATGATATACAATACAATATTGAAATTGGTGAAATAAGAGACCCTTTACGAGCAAATATGTTATAAAGTCTTTTTTACAATTCGTTATATAGTTTTTGAGATATGCGCGGACAAATATAGATACACTTATGAAAGGTAACTGGGAACTTTCTGACCAACTTTTCGAAAAGTCGCGAGCACCAATTAAATATATTGTAATACAATGCGTGAGTTACATTCCTCACGTGGTGCCAACCAGGTGAGGTATGCAAGTCACGCATTGTATTCTTGGGGCAATGAAGAACAGGGTATAAAGTTCTTCATACCCCATAGAAGAGGGAGGATCCGTCGACGAGACGGCTCTTGTGTCTAGTGGGCTCTTGCCCGACAGTTGCTGTCGGGATCTTCTATACATATTGTCTTAAGTCGCGGATAACTTTGCTTGCGCGATTTAGGATTTGATGTTCAGATCATCCGATGTGTCACTTTTTGTTCTTTGTCGCTGTAGTACTTTTTGTTCTATGTCGCTGTAGTACTTTTTGTAGTGCCGCTACATATTGCTTATCGGCTTCGCAGTTATATCTATTGTCTAATAATTTAAGATTTTGATCTGCACCCATCATGTGCATTTCTTTAGAAATATTTTTAATAGTTTGTAGTAACACGTCTGGATGACAGTGCAGATGACAATGCCCGCAGGCATTGTCATCTGCACCAGGATGTTTTCAATAGTTTTAAATAAACAATAGGTAGCGAGTTCTGTTGTTATTCGGTCTAATAGTGTAGGAACAATAGTAGATTGTATCATAAGGGAGCAAAATAATATTTTTACGGCGTGGGCGCTTTTTTTAATCCTGAACGTAGCGAGGGATTCAAAGTACGTCGCCCGAGCCAAAAATATATTTTGCGCCCGAGCGATACACTACTTTTCATCACATACCATGAGAAAATAAAAAAGGCGCCTTATATTTTATTGTAATATTCTTATTTCATAAAATATAGAGTAACAACTAAATTGAAATTAAATAGTATCAAATAATAAAACAACTAAGAAAAATATAAAAATATAAAAAAATGTGTATATAAAATGAATGTGTAAATAATTCCGTTTAAATAATAAACAACTAAAAACTTATAATTATATTGAGACATTTTCGCAATTATGAAAATTTATTGTTACAGTTTAAATTAGGAATTTGTTGTAGATTTTATATTCTGCGTGTTTGAAATAATGACCGAATCTGGCTCATTTTGAGGAAAATGTGACGGTGAATCATGTTGTTTGGATGTAGATGGGCGCAGCGACAGTGGCATGTATGGATTAACTGAAGGTTGCAATTTAATGTTTTCCACGGTGCGTTCACATGTTTTCGCTTTGTTCACAATGGAATCTTCTATATACGGAACTCTTCTACATATGGAATCTGCTACAGCACTCGACTTCCATCCTCTATGTCGCTTGAGAACAGTTAAGTCCGCTCCAGAATCAGCCAAAAGGGTAGCAGAAGTACGACGAAAACAATGTCCTGTATACAGCTTGATATCTGGTAACTTAAAATAAGTAGCGATTTCTTGTGGCATGATAGAAATTTTACCCATAAATTGTTTCAAGCACTTGCCATTTTGATAACGGATGAAAAACCGATTGGTCTTCATATCAGCAGGACGCAGGTACAGGTATATCTGTACAATAGTTTTGTATTCTCCTCGGATTACGAAGGATCGGTCAATTTTTGTTTTTATGTCTGTCAGCTTTAGTAACAGTAAATCATCCGAGTGATTTTCGACATCACCAACAGTTATTTTTAAAAGTTCATTGCCACGACAAGCTCCATGTACTCCGAAAATTAAAGACACCTGTAACAAAACCGAATGTGAATAAGACAGGTATCTATCGAAGTACAGGTTACAATAAAATGCGCATTTTAAATCACTTTGGTTATTCTTTACTAATCCACCATAATACATAGTTACTTACTTTTACGGCAAGAAAGACTTTGTCGGTTGCCTCATTAAGGAAAGCCGGATTTTTTAGGTTTAAATCCATCAGACATCCTTTTCAGATACGCTATTAATTTCGAATATGTGTCCAGTTTTACGTCGTTATTAGAACTGACTGTTGATTTTAGCATTGACTTAGGTACTCCAAAGAGTGGAAGGTTGTTTAGTTTTGGCTAAGTACTGGAAGTAGGCCAAAAAGATAGATTCTGAAAAATTCTTGGCGCCTCTTACATTTAATAAAATTACCATAGGCTTTCATATATTTCTCCCGGTATTTTGCAGGTAATAGATTATCCACCACATTTCTTGCGTCAGTTCTAATACTTTCAGGAGTTAATTCTATACTTTCACTGTCACTTGAAGAACTCATTTTTTAAAACAAAACCATGAATTTCTAACAATCTGTGAAAAATTACGAAAACCCGGGCTTTAGTCGAAGTGGTAGCTTTAATTGATCGACGGATACCGGTCGACCAACCAATCGCTCGATTGCCAGTCGATGGCATCAGTCGACGTTGATCGATTAACCCCGGCTATATTCCATCAGTTTCTTTCGAAATGTATTCACAAGAGGATGCAGAAGCAGGCCACGTATGTAGAGCGCGCGGGGCGCGGGCGGGCAGCGGGTGACAATGGGGAGCTCAAGCAGCTCGATCGACGTCGACTAATCCATTCTACCATCGATCGACAATCGATCGATTGGTCTGGTAGAAACTGTCGATCGACGTCGACTAATCCATTCTACCATCGATCGATGGCATCGATCGACGATCGATCGATTGGTGTGGTAGAAACTGTCGAGAAGTTCCTAAAAGAAGCTCCGGATTTCCGATATTTGGCAACAAAGGTCAGTTGAAACTAAATTATTGTTATTAACTTTTTTCACTTTCGTATTTCTTTACAATATAGGTGTTTTGTACGCTGTTTTCATCTCTTTTCAGGTTATATTAATATTCAGCATAAATGGTGCATGTAGACGTCAAGAGTTGGCAAACATCACAACTAATGATGTTGAGAACCATGGGCGGGTTCTTCTTGTTCAGGTCAAAAACACAAAAAATTAAATTCCAAGTTCGTTCACAATACAGGGGCCTTTTCACGACATAGTGAAGAAATACGAAGCGCTTCGTTCAACAAAAGCAAAATGGGAAATGCACTAGCCAACCCATTGGCATAAATAAATTTGGAGAATTGCCGAAACAAATTGCCACTTTCTTAAATTTGGATGATCCACATGAATACACAGGGCACAGTTTCAGAAGGTCCTCGGCTACATTGCTCGCCGATTCAGGTGTGAACTCATTGACACTGAAATGCCACGGAGGGTGGCGGTCGAACAGTGTCACCGAGGGCTACATAGACGACTCGATGAGAAATATAGAAGAAATTAGCTCCCGTATTACAAGGAATATAAATTTGGAGCCAATTGTTGACTCTCGACCATCTACGAGCACACATTCGTACATTCCACCATTCGTCGCCGCCACCGCAGCCACCTCTGTCGCCGCGCCGCCACCGACTGCAGAACTCTGTGGTCTCGTTTCTCCTCAAGAGATGTAGAGAGAGACTGGTGAAATTGTAACTAATCATAATATCTTGACAACATTAAAAATGCCAACAGACAACGTAATAATCAATTTTACAAATTGTTCAAATTTTTATAACTGCTGTAACAAGTGATTAAAGATTTATTCGTCTAAGAAACTCCGAATTTTATATATTTCCTCGCAAATATGTTATAAAACGTCGTACGATATACGTGCGCTTTGATAATTACAGCCTCTGCTTTCTTGTACCCCTCGCCGTTGTAGTTTTCAACTTACCGCACTTATATCATAATCTAGGTACTATCACGAACATAGTATTCTGGAAGCCGTAGGATACTGTTACGGAATAGGTCTTATCTCAAAGTAGAAACTATTATTATTGCGTGTGACTGTACCCTCATTTCCCCTTTTTTTAATGAAAATGTTTGAAACCTACGTAGTAAAAGCTGTTGGGTAATATTTATGATACAACCTTGGAACAACATTTTCCAATGTAGGTTAACAGTAAAATCCGATTAAAAGTTGAAACAATAACATATTTTACATAAAGCATCCAATTCTATTTATTTTTGTGCTACTAGAGGCTTGGGGAATCTTCCCCTTATTTAAATGCAAAAGATTAGATGTAGGTACTAGAATTTCGCATAGCCAATAAAGATAAAAATAGCAAAGCAGATACTTTAGATACATGAACATTGGTAAGATAGAAATCAGTAACGGGATTATATTTTTGTTCTGGATATAAATAAGTATTTTAAAACAACTAATGAAGAAACACACAAACAAGACTGTTTCACATTATGGTGCGTAAGGCGAATTTTGTATGTAATAAATGAGTCACACACGTACGCATGCATCGATCGACACTATGGTGAGTATCACTATATTTAGATAATATAAAGCTTTACTTACTATGGTTATCCCCCCCGTCAATGTTGCCGTTAGCACGAGGTGCGACGAAAATTTGTTATTCTTTGGGTTATCCATTTTGCGTTCTTTTAGCAACAATTTTATTAAACACGCGTCATGTCGAGTTAGTGTTCGTTTGTGAAGGAACTCAACAAGATATCAGTATTAATCGCGCCATGATAATTGTTATCGGTAATAATAACGCCCACTATCGACATTAAGTATATGGAGGTGCTCCCTCCACACTTCAATGTTTTTCCGATCACTTCAATACTCATGGACATCGTCGTATTGAAACAACTAACGTCTTCTCAAGACGTGTTTCCTGTACGTAGATTAATTATAGCCATGTACTTTTATGTACGGTTAGTGTCCAGCATTATCTGACACCTCTATCTATATTTTTCTTTATAAGAGGGTCAAGTAATGGAAACCACGGACTGTACCTTTAGATCAAAAATATCATAACATAACATCACGCTTAAGTAGATCAAAGAGTATATTTAGATCAAAATAATATATTAAAGAACAACAACTTGATCTTTATCTGAAAATTCATGTTCGGCCTTATTAACATTTGAGCCACATAGTCAAATATAAATGTAATATGTAATTAAGAACCTAATAGGTAAATTATAGGCCATAATCCGTATTCGTTAACGGAAACTAAGGGTTAGAGGACCATAGAAACACGGCGAGTGAATGGCCACCTCAATTATATCTTTCGAAAGAGGATCGAGGACCGAGGTTCAAAGTCACAGCCATAGTCATTGCGCCACTGTCAATGCGCTTGACGCGTGACGCTGCAATGTTATCAATGATGTCAATAAAGCGCTAACCACTTAAATACCTATAATTAACAATGAACCCAGTTGTATAATATTCTAAAATGAGCAACGGTGTGTGAATGTGAAAAAAGAAGAAAAAAGTAAAAGAACAGTTTAAAGCTGATATTTCAGTGGTCCGTCCATTCAGGCATTATAGCGAGATGTTATGCTAATAGATCTGTTCTACCTGTCCTGGACATGGACGCGTGTCACAGGTTACTCTGTGTCAGATACAATCCGACCTCACAAGATGCGATAGCTGAAATAAAGTCGTGATCACAATGTTTCTAGTCATCTTATTCACGATCATCCATTTTTTGCCTCTGGGCAGGTTCCCTCGCCTCAGCCTCGCCAGGACCCTTATCGGTATACCTCAGGAGATTTACTCAATTCACTACATGCAAACATGTGCTCGAGAGGTCGACATCGATATTATAATAAATATCGCAAACATAATTTCTTTGTTATATGTTCTACAAACCCTTTTTTCAATTTGGAAAGACGTCCGTAAAATAAATGAAAAGTAATCTTTATTAATTAATATATGATGGTTAAAATCTTAAATCATGATTCATTTATACACTATTCTTATAACAGTGCGTTCTAGTAAGGAAGATTGAAGTCCATAGCTATACCTACATATCGTCGACCGTAGGTTCAATAAGGGACAAAATACGATTTTTCAGGAGAGGCCGACAAAGTTTTTTTCGGACTAAATCGATCATAACTTTTGTTGTAATTAACCTTTAATTTTACACATGATCTTATATTTTAGCGCTCTGTCTACCTGTATATTTTTTTTTTTAATAAATTAACTATTTAAGAAAATTGATGTCCCTTACACCAATGTATTTGTTAGTAATGTCCCGTACTGACCAAGTATCTAGTAGTCCCGTCCCTTACATTAAATTGACCTCTATGTTGGATCCAATCTATTAATGAAAAAATAGTGTAAAGGACTTGTTGAAAAAAAGTATGAAAAAAATACAGTGTAAAGAGATTGTTGACAGAAAATGAAGTGCACACTTTTCACTAGTTTTAAGTTTTTTATTGTGTAGTTTTAATTTTTTTTTTGTGTGCACTTGCGGCCTAAGCCAAATAAATATGTTTACTTTCTTTTACGTACGGATATCTTAAATTTGGAAATCGTTATAAAAATCATTTAATGAGAATGTATTAGAACTGTTGTGTGTGTGTATTTTTTTGTGTGTCGCTTACATGCAATATTTGTACATTGTAATAGCCAATTTCTATTTGTTGGAATAAAACAATTTTATATCATGTAATGTTTTTTTTTTTTCTTTTGAATCATGATATTTGTTTAATTGCCTTCTACAAACTACAAATCCATAATAGTAAAAAAATATGTACAAGCAACAAAAGGGTTACAGGGCGTCAAAAAATTCGTCCACATCGCTGTCAACAGGAAAAGTGCCTAGAAGGCTGGCAGCATTGCCACGTTGGATGGCAATGCTGATTCTTTGGCCAAAAAATAGGCCCGCCCTCTAGTCACGTGAAGAGTCGACCAAACGCTTGGCGATTTCCCGAAATACTAGGGGTGGGCACTCGGAACGAAACGAAAGAAAATATTTTTTTTATAAATTTTATTGTATTATTATAATTATAAAATCTATTTAGTACACCCTATGACTGTATGCAAATAACTAAACATACACCATTTACAGACGTCAGCAGGTCAAGCTACCCGAAACTGTCAGATTTTCCCAATCAACCTTTAACCTAATGCTTTAGAGATAAAGTTGATCTATTAAAGAAATTTGACAGATTGTAAGTAGCTTGATGTGCTGGCGTCTGTACCTAAGTACAGTCAAACGCACGTCTATGGTGACAAATTTAAAACACTTGTTTCGTAGCAGTTGACAAGTGGAGTTTTTATGTACTTACTTGTTACTTCTGACGTGCGGTTGACTGTACTTAAAGAATTATAGCTTATTGTTGTAGAAGATGTTAATCTCACCTCAAAATAAGTTGAAATGAGAAAACTTCCAGAATTCTACCCTAATTAATATAATAATCTGATATTGCAGAATGTACAACATCAGTTATTATTTTTTATTAATTATAATAATAGTCCGCCGTACCGTTTTTCTCGTCGGTAAATCTCGGCGGAGATTAGCTATCGGCGCGGGAGATATTATAGTGCATAAGTGTGTGCGCAGACACAGGTGCGCTCTCTGTCCCTTTGCTCTCATAGGCTGACGGGATAGCAATCCGGCACGACCGGAGAGAGATCAGGCGCAGGGCCAGCGACTTAACGTGCTCCGAGGCACGGGTGGGAGGGGTCGCGGGAGGCTAACATACTACGAACTTCCAGACTCCGGGCTAAGCACTTTTTGCCCGACCCGGGAATCGAAGCCAAGACCAAGACAATGAATAAATCTTGTTCGATTCAAATAAACTAATACATGCATTTACCTTCTTTTAATTTAATTCTATGTATATTTTAACTAACTTATATTGTCTAATAGTTATTTACAAAAAGTCAGCTACAATGTAGCAAGTAAGTTCATCTATGTTATTGCACCACAGAATACGTGTACCTTCATTTATTACAAATGCCGCATGCTAGACTGTCCTAGAAACACTTAATTGTAAGTACAAATAGTACGTAGGATAACTTTGCAATTTTAACAAACATACAATCAACTAGATATTGAAGACGCCAATGTCGTGGTTCAATTCTGGGCCAGGACACAATTTAGACTGCCATCGAGCCCCTAAGAAGTACTAGACATGTTACTATGCAACTGGAAGGTTTAGGTAGGTGTACAGTATCAGTGGGAATAATTTGACATTGACAGCAAATCTGACATAAAGCTTTTTTTTTTTTATTCTCATTGTCGTCACGAGACACAATTAGCACAGCACTGCAAGAACTGAGGTAAACAACAATATAAGGGCAGTATGTACGGGCGATTTTATAATGCAAATGTTACCACTGACGAAATCAGAAAAAGCAATTTTATAATGCAAATGTTACCACTGACGAAATCAGAAAAAGCAATTTTTGTAGAACACAAACATGCCAATAACAATGACTTAACTATACATGCGCACTCACAGGCACTACTGTAATTCATACATAAGTAACTCTTCTATAATCTGTTCACTGTACTTTAAAATGTTATAGTACCTACCTCAGTAAGCTAACTACTAAATTATTAAAATAACCCTTTCGGGCGCTTTTCAATTTAAACCATTTAGTACCTATCGACACCCAATTCGACGTACGGAAAAGCGTAGCTTACCTCTATGACAATAATAAAATGCACCATAGCAAACACACAAATCATACAATAAATGTTCATTATTGTTCATTTTTTGAAGTTGAAGTCTAGAAGCCTCAATCCAGAAATCTGAGATTGTTATAACAGCTCAATTAAAACACTTTATTTTGAAATCTACTGAGTGTTGACACCTCTTAAATTAATACAGAACGTCGGATTGATTTAACGCTGCTGAAAAGAAAGAAAATTACTAATTAACCATGATTTTCACGACATTAGGTACCTGTTGTTTGTTTGGTAACCAGTACCTAAGGACCTCTTCTCTCTCATGGATCTCAAGAGGTAACGGTGACACTATATACCACAACACTGCGATCGACTAATCTCACGGTGCTATCCCACCTGTGCATAAGTTATTTGTAGTAAAATTTCGGCTTAATAATTATTAGGTCGAACAGCAATAATTATGGTTCTCGTGGACTGTTGGTGCAGACCGTTTGGTCCCAGTTTCTGATACAATTTTGTGGAGTCGATTCAGGAGTCCGGCCTAAGTTTAAAGAGTAAATTTGCCGTTATATCTGTAAGTACGCACGACGGCTGATCAAGCTATACAAAACCAGTTTATGGGAATCTCTCATTGCACAGGAAATATATACACAGCGAGGCCATGTTTTACTGGAAATGTAAAGCTTGATGTGCCGCCGTGTGTACAGGGTAGTACTGCTCTTTTTCTTGGAAGCTATTGTGTATAAGTTGTATAAGGTATAGCTTATTTACAGGAACTCATCATCTGCCTAACCTTCTTCCAACATGATGGGGTCGGCTATCTACAGGAACTAAGTAGTATAAAATTTTCGTATACCGGCTGAATTTGAATTCAATTGCAACCTTAAAAATACTCAACATAGAAGTAATACCAACACTATGAAAAACAGAAAAATCATCTACGTCAAACTGTAGGTACTTACAGGTATAAAGTGGTTCAAAGACATTCGTCTCCTAGAAGAACGCAATGTTTCAATTTCAGCCTGTATGTTGAAAGATAGCAAAAGATTTGTTAGGGCTTACTTGCCAAAACATGGGGATATATTGATGTTTAAGTCTTCCTGTATGTGTAATACTCACTACGCACAGAACGTGATGATGTCACATAATCTTTCTTTTGTGTTAGAGAACTTAAACTGGATGCGGCTCGATGGACGGCTGAAATAATATAAAACAGATATTTATTCGTAGGTATAGCCTGCCGGGAGCTTGTGGACCACCTTTATGCAAAGTAAATCAAATCCTATTCAGTCTATGTCAGCCCTGTGTGGTTACTATGACGTCTTAAAGCAGTTGTTGTGTTTTGCGCTTTCCGAGGCTTCTGTGCCTTCTGGGTCTCGCTATGTGACGGATGATCACCCATCCACGGACCAACCGTAGCAAGCGTGGCTTAACGTGAAAGTAGACCAGTACTGTTGTTATTATGTAAGTAGCTACGAGCTCCTTCAAGAATGCAGCACTAAGCACCTATATTTGCACGATGTTTAAATCATTATTCAACAATAGCAGATTGACACTTACATGCTTTTCTAACGGACTGGAAGGCGGTGTAGTCCGGTAGGGGGACAGGCGGGAGGTCCTCGTCCGGAGGGAGTTGATCCCGCATGCGGTGCGAGGACGCTGGTATATACGCCCAGGGAAGCTGCCCCTTGAGCTCGGCCGTGGTTCCGCGTCTTCTGGACAATCACACATCGTCTATTACTTCATCAACTCTTAATGCTGCACTGCCCTGATACTGACTAGATCGCGGTTCATCGACGTCGAACATCGCGACATATTAGGTAGGTACATACACTAGATATAAATGACTTGGCATAATAACTTGAGACAACGGTAGAATAGGTATGGTCGACGTAGACAACCGCGGTCAGGTTGCACCCAATATTCTCCTACCCTACTTGCACCAATAGCAGAAACCGATAACTCTTACACCAAATGTTCAAAGATGCAATTTTTTTGGAAAATGATGTCAGGTAACAAAACAAACATAAATGCATTGAAAGATATAACGCAGTAGCAGTTAGTTAGGAATGAGCATTTGGATGCGATTAACATTTTGTTGGAAAGTTGGTGAAGGAAAGCAATAGACTGCACTACGTAATGAGAAAGTCAATAAAATATTGAGAAAGATGATAGGCGTATGTGACCCATTACAAGTAAATGTTCTTACCAAAGAGGTCTCGAAGCGAGACAGAAGACTCATTCAGACTGAAATGATAACGATTGAGAGATTTATGATCGATTCAAAATAACGGATTACTTTTATTGTTTTATAAAGCTGGGTTATGTTAGAAATGCACGGATAGTGTTTTTAATTTCCCGTAAATACATTGTCGGCAGCAGCTCGTCGAGATTTCTAAGGAAAAGCTGTGGATACTTCTACTTATAGGCTTCTACTTTATATAAATATGACAGGTCAAAGTCGTTTCATTCCCCCGACGGAGGTTCATGTTTTGGTTTATAAGTAGAGACATACCCTCGTCCCTCCGGTTGGGTGGAGGTGTCAGCTAAATGCGGCATGGACTGCGAGGCCCGCGGCGGACTGGCGCGCCCCGACGTGTCAATGACGGCGCGGTCCAGCCTCCTCTGCTGCTCCGCTATGATGTTCTCTAAGCGTTGTGGCAGAGACATCAGGCTCTCCGGGAAGTTCACCGTCCGTTTCTTATCTAATTCTGAGTCGACGTGGTGGACGTGGTGGGCGCGTAGCGATCTGAGACGTATTGTTCAATTTTGTAGGTTATTCATTCAGTTTACGATGTCTTATTGGGTTAAGTAGTACCGTTAATACCTAGTTAGGTATACTTAGTTGTTAGATCGTTGTTAAAGTCGGAACAACTCGTCTCTTAATTATGACCGTGCCGATGGCACTGGCAAAAATGACGGATCTTTCCCACAAATTATCACCTCCATTTACGGGACGACAGAAATCCTTATTATTGGAGATTTTGTCTTTCTCGAACTTCATGCTTCTCGAGCTAGCGCTCTCGGCTAGATGATGTCTGCCAGTTAGTGAATTTAAGATTTTTTTTTACCTAACTAGATTACTAGATATTTAGTGCGACAGGAAGAAAAAAGATTTCATGATGAATATGAGATTGAGAACAATTTCTTTATACTTCAGAAGAAAAACGAAGACTACTTATTACAAAGAAACAGAACCTACCTTTCAGGCGACACTTGCAAAGAATCGGGATTGGATCTAATTATTCTATGGACATCCGGCGAAGGTGACTTCCTGAATAGGAAGGCTTTCATCCGACGGAAGGAACGACTGAGCCCAGCACGTGGTATCCTGGTTGTAATCCTCTCACTGGGTAAGCTGGCTAGTTCGTCATCCCTGTCGCTGATTTCGTCGGTGGTGATGACAGTAGGAGGTCCTGGCTCTTGGGGCGGAGATGCTTGTACGGCAGTGGACACTAGCACAGGAACTGGCACTTGAGGAACAGCTTGTGCCTGAACTGGTATCGGAGCTTCTATGTTCTGAAAGAGAAGATTACTTACTCGTGACTTGATAACACTTTTCGAGCAGAGTTAGTTCTATAACTATAACAGGTGTGTAAATAATATGATAAAATAAAATCTTTATTGTGCAAGTGATTTTTGTGAATGTTTTTGTAAGATTACTAGTTATCATCAAACTGGTGCGCTGCTTACTTAATATACTAGTTATTTACTTACTTTAGAAAATACCAGTCAGTCCAAAAGTATGAAAAATGTAGGATTCCTAGAAACAATTCCCTAGATCTATAATTATGATTATTTCATATATACTTACGTCACTCTCAGTTTCTGGCTCCTTCTTGATATTGCAGTCAACAATGACGATGATTATAAGGATGACATTGACGATGAACAGTAAGACAAAACGAAAGTACAGGAGAAACATTATCCAGGAAGTCCAGGCGGTGTTCAGCTCAACATTTCCTATGCCGTTGACTTGACCGCCGACGAAGTCCATCATCTCGGTGAGAGTCTGGAATTTTGAGTAGAAGCATCAAGTTACAAAAGACCGTATAGAACTTGGGTATCGAGTTATAGATGCAGAAACTAGTCGTGAATATGAGACATCGAAAGGTTTAGTCAAACCGGTAGCTACGGCGCGACATATTTTTGACCGCCCAGATACCTCAGTATATTAACTATTATTACAGTTAGGTGTCCGGAGCCGCTCCAGCAATAGTTATAACCCTACGGGTTTGTACGAACCTGAAGTAGCTTAAGAATAAGTCTGGCTATGTAGAGCGTTCGTCTAGAATCAAGATCACTCAAACCGTTGTGACAGATATTTTCTGAAGCTTTAGTAAAAACACTTAACACATAATAAGAGGAATGAGTGGATATAAGTCCTCTAGTTGGAATGCTCACCCTAGTATGAAATGAGTCGTTGGCATATGTGACAGACGCTACCAAGTCGAGCCCGCAGGCAGCCGCGCTGCTAATTATCCAGGGCCATCGCATGCATTTCGTCTGCTTGTCCCTGGCTCCACCCACTATAGATAAATACAAAGCACAATGTTAAGTAATCAACCATACTTAATGAGAAAGATATCATATTGTGTAAGACACTTACAATGGCAATATTTTTCATTTTGATAGTTACACCGTTAGACACCGTTTATTGTAACATAACATCCCGCCTCTAATCCCCGAAGGATTAGGCAGAGGTGTGCCTAATAGGACAACCACATTTCGCCAGTTATATTTTAAGTTCCATGCAATAGGAGGCGAGCCTATTGCCATCAACCGGGTACGAATTGAGACTCCGTGGGTACTACTGAAAAAAACCCGATGGAAAACCCCACTAACGAAATGCCCGACCTGGGAATTGAAGCCGGTTCGCGCTTGCGAACACTCGACCGACGAGGCAGTCGTTTGACGTTTATTGTATTGCATTATAAGTTGTTAAGTACAGAGAAGCAGCAGAGGGATTTTTTCAAACCTATGAAGCAATGAATTTGGAATTTTTTACAAAATCCTTAGGATTATAATTAAAATTGCATTAATTACGCACTAGGCGTGCTGATCAGCTAAAAGGTATGTGCTATTACTTGGCTCCTAAAAACTGATAGTATTCAAAGACAGGTTTTTCAAGTTTTGAAACATTTTCCGATGACTAGAAAATAATACGGAGAATAGAAATTGTAACAAGTGGATGAACTATAGTATGAATGAGTTCTACATTTTATAGATATATGTTTTATCTTACTGTACAGCATCAGATATATGTTCGATAAGAAAGAAGTCGTAGGTATATCCTGAGTGATAAGAAAGTTCCAACTGACTTTCATTGCAGTTGTTTGCATTTCACTTTTTATTACCAGGGCATATAGTCATCGGTATTAACCTACGTAAATGTCACCTAAATAACATCTACTACCTTAGCTCATTAGGACCTTCAAAACACCCGATATAAAAAACTGCTGATTTTAAGTAACTTTCAGTTAGTCCTGCTCCACAACCATAGGAGCAAATTAATTGATTACCATGATAAGAATTGTGGAAGCTGCAGAAGATTGTAAAAATATCCTTGCATTGTATAGATTCCTTCTTTTAGTATTATATAATTGCATAGCACATATGTGAGTACTATGTATTGAAAAGCTACCGTTTACATTTAGCTATCTTTCATTGACTTGAATGTGCCCTGGCAGTTGAGAGAATGTCATGCTCACTCGAATGTCTTGCTGATGGTGGCGGGTGTGTCGGGTCATTTGGTTCCCTTCAAAATGGTTGAGTTGAATGGCGCTGATCCATGCGTTATGTTCGTGAACGGGCGCTGTCAGTTGGGACTGGTCATCTCTTAGCTGTCACGGGTTATTTTAATTAAGTACTTTATTTTTAAATTATTGTTGATTTATTCTTTTACTCTGGACGCTCTTAATTCGCACGCCTCTTTACATCGTTCTCCCATACATGTATAATCTCAACATGAATGATGTAACCAAGATTTTGTAATAATATTTTGATTGAAAAGAGTGTCCATGGAGTTTCTTGCCCATTCTTCTCCATAGAGATCTACGCTTTGGAATGGGCAACTACAGTACTTTCACAAGTTATTATGCCTTGTGACTGTGACTGTAGCTTAGCCTTCTTTGTTTTTCCGACATTCAAAAGTGCCTGTAAGGGTCTAATTGAAATAAATGCTTTTGAGTTTGAGTTAAGTTACATTTGATTTAGGATTCGGTTGTCAATTGTCAGTAACAAACATTCAGGATGGAAGGGACACCTACGCGAAAACGGCTACCACGTATCAGTACATCATCCACATAGAAACTTTTCTTCGGTTATTACTAGTACTTAGTACTGAATACATGGTAATCGTTTTCGCGTCGATGTGCCTTCTACTCCGTAGAGTGCGGCCAGCCATTCAAATCTCTTTGTATTTATTAGCAGTTCTCCGTCACAATACTGGTTATTAAAAAACCATTGCTTGTAGTGATACATCAATTGGTATTCGTTTGAATAGATCTAAGTAAGACGGGTGCTAGATGGAAACGCTGTCCCTACAGGTATTCAATGCCCCTTGTGTACCTAGGTACCCTATTATTTCTGTGCCTATATCAACAGACCTATTTTATAGTATCAGGGAACTAAACTTATTTTAACAACTTACTGATAATAATCACACTGCTTGTCAACCAAAGCACGCTCAGTCCGAGGCTCGTACAGTTGATGACGAAGGTCCTAAACACGGTGAACGGTTCCCTCCTGAACAAAACAAAAGCCTGGTTGGCGATGCCGTCAATGATTTCACCGATGTTAACCGTGGCGCCGCAACTAGCCGGGTCTGAAAGAACCAACCTAAAATATTACGTACATGAGGATTCTAATCAAGAATAAGAAGAGACATCAGGGTTTGCCACGCTGCCACACCAGATGAGATCCTTTCAAAGGTATAGCTGTGCTCCTCTTGCTTTGTTCACGTTCATGCTTAATATGGACATACATGCACGCCAGTTTCAATTGCTAAGCACCTGACCTGTCTTAATTCCCACAAACACCACCATTGAGGCCAGTATAAGTGCCTAGAGATGCCGGTCAAATAATACTCTTTACTGTTTATTGATAGTTTTATTTTATACATAGCATCATGCCCGTAGTACCCGAAGGATTAGGCAGTGATGTACCTAATAGTAACACCCACATTTCAGATTCTGTGGCTGCTGATGCTGAACTATAAGTAGTTGCTTTTTATAGGAGTTAGAACCAGTAATTGCTATACTTACTGTGGAAATAAAGAACTCGAATATAAACTAGTACGGGAAGTCCTCTCAAGAAGTCGATCACGCAGAAATACTGCGCTATGCCCAGGGACGTGAAGATCATCTGCCCCGTCGCTTGCAGCTGCAGTTTGAGAATAAGAATATTGTACAAATATTGTAAAACTTGACGCGTGAGATAAAGGGTGTAAACAGACTCTTAACAAAGCCGTAAGTCATTTGTTCTCCCCGTCCCGTATCATTTGTTTGTTCTAGACCATACCTGGGAACCTTCTAGTTACAGAGATATTGGGGGTCAAAGTTCCAACATTTTCACAAGTTCTTTTTTTTTTTAATACGTGTTTTTAATGTAAGTTTTTTTACTTTAAACACCTCCAGGACCCCCTTATTATTTAATCCATCCATCAGCACAATGTTTTGAGTGCGTTACATTGAGTCCTACTTAAAAACGCGTTTTTTCAGCCCAAAAAAAAAGTCCTTTCGCAGCACTAATTTTTGCGAAAAGATACTTTGTTTGATGTACATAATGCTTGTTTGACGGCTTCCTGAAGAGTCTGTTTACACCCTGTAGAATTATGGAAGAAAAATACATAAACCCAAGCATGCAGACAAGACATATCCAATAAATTAGTATAGGGGCAGGAGACTGATTATATTGATGTTGTTTTTATTTAACAAAATCAAAGATGGGAACCTTTGATTTTGCACAAATTGACAGTAGATTGAACGAACACTTTTAACAAAATATCATTCGCAAACAGTAGTTGGGACAAGCCGTATTCCGTAGCTAGGTAAGTACGGTCAGAGACAAAAGTCGAATAACACTGCTACTTTTACACATTATCCAAATTAAACAAATATTATCCAATACAATATTAAGAATTGCATAATCACATTATAACACAGAGGCTTTATTCTAATCACTGTAATTTTGACTTTTAGTGAATAATAAACCTGAGGTTAACATTAAATACTGAATTGTTAATCGACATTCGTCGCTGACTGTACCCATCTTGTAGACTTAAGATTTACTTAATTTGCTTGTGTGATAGAATTGTGGAGCTACAAGCAATCGACATTACAATGAAACGGATTCTATTTTTATAGCCTTGATTTTACCTTTGCTGGTTTTTAAGCTATTGCATAGCTTCTATCGCGGGCCTTGAGCGTGGAGACCGAATCCAGAAATTCCGTAACGAAAATAACGTAACGAAAATAACACCTAGGGCCTAACACGTAGTGTCAGATGGTAGGTTTTACCTATACAACCTAACCTCCTAGCTCCAGCGGTAGATTAAAAATAATAACCTAGGCTTGTCAATATCTGACACTACGAAAGTGAATAAATAATTATAATTACATAAGTTGATAAAAAATGCTATGCAATAGCTTTACCGCGGCAGTCTCCGAGTGCCACACGTCTTTTTTTCTTTCTAAAACAGTTTATTATCATAATATTTCCAAAACTAGCGCGAGGAAAGTAGTTCACTCGTGTTTTTCTTGTATAGAGTATAAGATTGTGCAGAACCCAACCCTTATCGCCGATTGGTATGTAGGGAATTTCGTAAAGCGATCTATCGTATTTGCCATGGATAGAAAAAATAATAGACAATTTCCGTGCCGCATTATGACGTGAGCAAGTCGATAAGATAGCATCTATGAAAATATTCTTTATCAAATGATATTATTATTAATAAGTCTCGTACCTACTTAGCGACGTGGAATGAGGATGTTTAAGACATCGAACCATTTATTTTGTGAATAAACTGATACTACATATTACTGATAATAGACTGATTATGACAATGTTATTTAAAATATTACCACAAACTAATACAGGACGCACTGACCTGTGAAGTCTTTGGCTTGTGCCGTGATGTCCGGGCTTTCAAATTAAGAAGAAGAAAGATTATTTAAACGCTTATGACCAGAGCATTTTTTTTTAGTAAAAGAATAGAATCTTCCGGTGCCAATTTGTTACCTATAACAGTTATAAAACGGTTACCTAAAATTGGATCATGTAAAATACGTATGTCCTAATTGCACATGTAATACTTAAATACATAAACATAATGACACATAGAATAAAAGGAATACTTAAGTGTGTATTAAGAATGTAAATACGCAAATGCAGTCAACCTATCTTTGTCATCAATGAAATCATGAAAATTCATTATAGGCGACACAAATAATCGATGAACTCAGGTGATTGTTTATCTATTCATTATAACCTAAGTAAAGAATTTTATAATGAATGGGCAGTTGAGGATTTTTTCAGAAAGTTACAATAGAGTAATCGATCTAACTGGAGTGCAGGCAGTCG
Source organism: Lycophotia porphyrea (assembly GCA_950005105.1). NCBI lineage: Eukaryota > Metazoa > Arthropoda > Insecta > Lepidoptera > Noctuidae > Lycophotia > Lycophotia porphyrea. Next base: position 24,946,800 of record OX465383.1, on the reverse strand, counting down.
GACTATTAATTTCTTTTTTTAGGATTGGTGTTCAAAAGTGCCCTTTAATGACCTACTTGAAATAATGCTTTTGAGAAAACGCTAGGCTGAACGCTAGGTGATCTTATCTCAAAGTTGCAATCGATATTCGACGAAGAAATCGCTTTTGAATTTTGCACAGATTAATGCTTGTGACTGTACATGTTTACTGCAGTTCGTAAAAAGTAGTAACTGTATTAACAATGTTATGCCACGTGTCATCCAGTTCAGAAAAGAGAGATGACAATATTTTACGCCGACATTCACATTCCTCCATGTAGAGGTTTAGACAGCTTCCAACCAGGCTAGGTTGATATAATCCATAGGTATCTATAATTACGAAATGTATAAATTAATTGCGACAGGACATGTGACAATTAGTTTTGTGTGACGGAGTATCATCTGAAGACGTCTCGAACGATTTGGCTGTTTTTTTTTTGTTAGTTTGCAGCTGTCAGGACAAGGGTTGTATGTATGCATGCACTTTTTCGTTAATTGTAAAATGCACCCGTGCGAAATCGGAACGGGTCTCAATTAAAAAAAAAAAACCTTTTTAATACCTGGGGGACCCAGGTCAACAATAACTGCACCCAATAAGTTAATCTAGGAAAATACCTCGTTAAAATATAGACTAGTATATAATCATAATATTATGAAAGTCCATTATCTTTGTCGGTATCCGTCTTTCTCACGGCATTGCAATGGCGTCTCCTGTCCAAAACGTTTGGCGCTATATCGCTATCATTGACAGAAACTCTCGACTGATAAGCTGATATTCTTACTATCATCGTACGAAACACTATCTATTACATTATTGCCATGCGTGCCATTTCCTTTTACTCATTGGAAAGGTATGGGAGTTACTTTTCACGAGCGGACAATGAGAACAAGTACAACTCGTGACTCAACGAGCATATCACTGTAAATGAGTCATGTTTATGATAAAAATAAATGTTATTATTAGTTTATATGCATACTTCTATTTAATTTAATTAAAGTTAAAAAAAAATGTCAGTTATTATGTATATGTATTTGATATTCTTTACCTACCTTTTGATCCCTAAAATGGGTCTTGTTTGTCTAGGGTTGCCATCACCTAAGCCGACGAGACCGGATAGCCGGACAAAAACTTAAAAACCCCGGACAATTAAGTAAAATTCAGATTTTTTTTCCTGCGCACTAGCAAAATTAGACAATAATACTCAAAAGGTGGAACGAAGTTAATAGTGGTCGGAATTTCATGGGAATTTTTTATTGAGTTCCTAGAGGAGTGGAGAAGAAAGAAAAAAAGAAAGAAAATATTTAAAACATCGCGAGACCAACAATATGGAGTGAATGCGTGAATTCAATTTAGAAATGAGATCGCGGCGGGGGTTGTTCTAACTTTCTTGTAAGTTTTCTTACAGAAATCTGCATTAATTTTTTTATCGACTTACAAAATTAGCAACGCTTCTTAAGAACTATTTAACAGAATTTAGGATGTAAGAGCGTTTACATTCCGATGGATAACAATTGGGTTCAGACGGTGATATAGGTAATGAAACTACCACAAAAAGTTTTAACCGGACACCTATTAAAACACCACCCGGACGGCCCCCGGACGCCATCCAAACTAGACAGAGGGTAGCTCTATGTGATGTTTCTTATGTAGGTATAACGAATAATTGAGTAATCTGTAGTTGATCGACACAGCAGGTTTAGAAACAGTAATAGGTTCACCTGCCCTAGGTTGATAATAATAGATTTCCAATAATTTGATTGCGCTTCCACATGACGCCGTGGAAGTGGCGAAGATTTGGGCTAGTGTGTCGTACAGGAACAATAAGAATTGTTTCTTATTTAAAAAAAAGCGGCGGTAACTTGTTTATGGAAACTGAAAATTAATGTAATCCAAGCAACAAAATAATTGCAGTGATAGCATAGCGTTGTGACCGGACTGCCAAGTCTTGGCCTCGAGTTCGAACTCAAGATACGCATCTCTGAATTATCGATTATCATTTGTTTCTGCCAGGAAAATATCGTGGGAAAACCAAATCAGCATGCCTAGAGATATTCCTCGACGGCACGTAAAGCCAAGTCAGAGTCCCACGGGCGGCATAAAAACTCTGATCAGATACGGTACTAACCACACGAAAAAGAAGAAGAAAAACACGATGAAAAACAATAAAATGCAGGCTTCATAACAACATTTGCGTTATGAAGCCAGCGTTTTTGGTAATGGACAGCGCATATAAATAAATAAATTAATTAAAAAAAGCCTTTAATTTCGTATTAGTTTACATATTTGTGATAAACAAAATAAGTGTGTTTGTAGATTTAAATTATTAAATATTCTATTTTATATTATTGGTTAACAGGAACCCCCCAGCGCATAAACATTCTTATAAAAAAGCTGTAACATACACACAACAGCTTCTAATGAATCTTATAGTGGGGAATCTAATGTTATTTAAAAAAAAAAAGAAAGTCGGTAGGTGCCTATTATGGATTGAAATGAAATTTGATCCGTTTTTAATGGATATCAACAGATAAGTTTCAAACCCTTATTCGGCCGGCCAGGAACATTAATCAAGCAAAACTCCTATTCATTATTTTCCAACCACGCTAAGCTAACAACGTGTTAGTGGTCCGCTGTTACTTACTATCCGGAGGTGAGACGTGTTGATGTGTGATAGAAATTCATTTAGAGCACAAAATCTCTGCAATACAATTAATAAAGGAAGAAATATGTACCTATCCAGATCAGTTCAATCCCGCTGCAAAAACATGGAATTATAATAAAATGAAAATCTATGCTAGATTGCAGTCTTCCAGTAGCAAATTGGCACTTACCTAACCTAGCAAGTGAAAAATAGAAAACTATCATTTTTTGTTTTAATCAGGCCAATATACACCTAAGTATTGACTGTTGCACATTTTTTTTCCCACATTCTTCTGCTATTTATTTCATCGCACAGCCATTAAAATAAAGTTTTCATACTTATATACATATATCGCCAGCATGCTCATACTACTAACCCATTGGCTATTGAGTACACGTACGCACAAACACCATAAGTAAGACAAATCACTTACCAGCGTGATGATACCGGAGGTAACCATAATTTTGTTCAGTGCCATGGTGTCAAGTATAGTCTTGGAAAGCCAGGAACGATAGGTAGTTAACTATGTCTCATTAGTCGAGGTTTGATATGTTAACATAGGAGCAAGGCAGGACGCCTGGTGTAGCTCGGCGCGCTCCGACACGGCCCAGCATCACACTGATACGGCTGATAGCCCAAAACTGTGTCTCGATAACACACCAGTATCGTAGATACCTACTCCACAGTTGATAGATGAACGTCATCGTATCTCAATCGTTTAGTTTGAAATCTAGATATGTTCGTTATTTCCGCAGAACAAAAAAAAAAAAAACTTGAAGGCGTCCATTTTTCACTGGGAGTACTTGTAATGTAACAATACAAGATTATACTTTGTATAGCTACAAGTGAATCTGAACTGTTACATATATATACGAGTATACAGACGCTCCCGGTGACGGACCGCCAGAATGTATTAGAACATCTTGAAGAATTTCTGTGGAATTTTATTCACTCGCATTATAATAATATTATAGCCTGCCGTCACTCGTCAGCATTGCTACAACTTAGCTCTGCCTAGATAGCTCTGGAAGTAGGTGTCAGTCTCAGGAAATAATCATATATCGTGGATACTCTAAAACCGGCCAAGTACGTGTTACACAAGTAGTCTGTAAGATATTAAGTGTGTGTAGTGTTTTACAAGTACATATAAGTAAATATTGTTTTCAATCCCCAGTTACATGAATGGAGGGTCACCCTTATTTTTTTTCATAATTTCACCTCACTTTTGTTTAGCGATTCATAGAAGACACAGGTACGCACGAAGACTCATCAGGCTATACAAAACCAGTTTATGCGGATTTCTCATTGTACAGAAAATATATACAAAGCGAGGCCACGTTATACTGGAAATGTAAAGCTTGATGTGCCGCTCTTCAAATTTTAAGTGTGTTTTATCAACAGTCTCGGAGTAAAATGGTTCTGACATGCGGATGGACCGGACGAATCTATAAGGGTTCCGTTTTTTGCAATTTGGCTACGGACCCTAAAAAGGGGTAAATAAATTCTAGAAATGGTTTACAGTTGTTTCATGTGCCGTTTAATCATAATAGCTATCTTCAATGAACCACCTAAGTACATTTCTTTTTTTGAGAACACAATATTTTAAAATAAAACTGTAGCTATTTTTTTTAAAAAATTGGCCTTTTTTATATTCCACATTTTGCCGGTGTGTGCAATGGTACATCTGATATATATATATAAGTAATTACTGTTTCTATCGAGAATATCATAAGCTTGTTAATGGCGGTTCTAATTAGCGCAAAGGGCGTCTGATATCTCATACAGGAGCTAATTACCACAGGCTATATATGCAAGGTTCTCTAGAAACTTCTCACTGTAACTGCGCTCCTATAAGAAGAAAATGGACAAGCTGGTTAGTATACACATTCACACTTCACAGTAAGAAATCTTTAAACATGTTTTGACTAGTCGGCAAATAGCCATTTTCGCTTCTCTTTGTCAACGATAATGATTTCCCCTCCAGATGCTAATACTGCTGTTGTCGCCATGGTTCGCCTGTGCCATGGCTGTGGACGCGGCCAACGATACAGAACTGCCGATGAATTCTACGGATCCGAATAAAGATATGTAAGTACATACAAGACATTGCTAAAAAGAAAGCTACAGGTATTTCTTCTTAAAGAAGGAAAAGCTACCATTTACATTTAGTTATCTTTCATTGACTCGAATTTGCCTTGGTGGCTGAGAGGTGTGTCGGGTCATTTAGCTCCTTTCAATATGGTTGAGCTGAATGGGGCTGATCCATGCATCATATTCGTGAACGGGCGCAGTCAATTGGGACTGGTCATCTGTTAGCTGCCACGGTTTATTTTAACAACCTAGTTTTTAAATTGTTGATCATTTAGTCTTTACGCTCTTAACGTGCATGTCTTTCTACATCGTTCTCACATGTATCAATAATAATCTCATCATGAATGATGTAACCATGCAAGATCTTGTAAAAATATTTTGATTGAAAGGAGTGTCCATGGCGTTTCTTGCCAATTCTTCTCCATAGAGATCTACGCTTTGGAATAAGCAACTACAGTATTTTCAAAAGTTCTTTTTTTTTTGTCTGACATTAAAAAGTGCCTAATGGTGGTTATGGTCTAATTTAAATAAATGCTTTGAGTTTTGTGTTTATCGAAGCGAAACTCTCAGCAACTTACTAAAGTGTTCTTTACAAAGGCTGTATGATATCGGTGCTAGATAGGTATAATTTCCTTTTATTTCCCACAGACCTGATGAATAATCTATTTATTATGTTTTGTATTGTGCAACTGCGAATTATGACTCTAAGTTGCGTAATTTGTGATATCATTCCTTTGGTGGAAAATTTAGCCAATCACCGACTGAACACGATATTTATGGTATTGTTGTGTTCCTATACTTAAAATGAATAATTTGAATATCAAAGAAGTCGACGAAGAGTCTACTGGATGAACATTATCTACTAGACTTGCATTTATCTGTAATCAATCTCGTAGGGAATTTTCGTAGTGTAACCTGTTTAGTAACGAGAATTTTCTTATTTATAAACCTACGTAGCATTTAGAAGATGCCATTAGTGTTTTACTTTTTTCACTTTGTTTTCCTTTCGTGACATATGGTTTCAATTTAAAAAAAATATTGCGCAATTTAGAAGACAGTTAAACCTTTTTATAGATCTTTCCTACTCATAAAAACTGAGACGCATGGGCTATATTGCTTCATGGTTTTGTTGTCGCTTGAACTCAAACTCAAACTCAAAAGCATTTATTTCAATTAGACCATTACAGGCACTTTTGAATGTCAGAAAAACAAATTAGCCTAAGCTACAGTCACAGACACAAGGCATAATAACTTGTGAAAGTACTGTAGTTGCCCATTCCAAAGCGTAGATCTCTATGGAGAAGAATGGGCAAGAAACTCCATGGACATTCTTTTCAATCAAAATATTGTTACAAAATCTTGGTTACATCATTCATATTGAGATTATACATATATGTGAAAACGATGTAGAAATACGTGCACGTTAAGAGCGTCCAGAGTAAAATATTATATCAACAATTTAAAAACAAAGTAAGTAGTTAAAATAAGCCGTGGCAGCTTAGAGATGTCCAGTCCCAACTGACAGCGCCCGTTCACGAGCATGACGCATGGATCAGCCCCATTCAGCTCAACCATATTGAAGGAAGCTAAATGACCCGACACACCCGCTACCATCAGCGAGACATTTTAGTGAGCATGACATTCTCTCACCCACCAGGGTAAATTCTAGTCAATAAAAGATAACCAAATGTAAATGGTAGCTTTTCAGTACATAGTACTCACACATGTGCTATGCAATTATATAATACTAAGATATTGAGTCTATACAATGCAAAGATATTATTATTATTATTGAGTGATTTTGTTAGGAAGGCGTGGTACAATTTCACAAATGTTACGGTGTTTGTGACCGCACTCCTCCGAATCTGCTCGACCGATTTTTAGTTCTTTTGTATATTTGGTAGGTATGAGAAAAGTTCGTAAATTATATTTCTTTCATACAACATATTTAACGGATTTCGTAATTCAAACCGACAGATTGTTGTTCCGTAAGATTTCATATTAGCATGGACTTGCAGGAAAAAAAAAATGTTCAACTTTGGCGGACGGCGTTGGTCATTGTGTAGCCCTCCCTTATTACCCATTGGATGACTATCACAGCTTGAACAGTACGCGATATAAAGTGACCAGGGCGTCGATCTAGTCGATAGGTGAAGTGTTCGCTTTCGTCACCAGCACGTGTCAATATGATCGGAAATGAAAAACTGCCTCTGTCAAATATTTGCGCACCATAGATTTGAGCTCCTATCTAAAACATAATTAATGATTACTAATAAAAAAGTCTTAAAACTCAGTAAATATAATATAATTGAATATAATTTCACAGCCGTTCGAATTACGTTTATTCCGTGCGTTCATGCTATTGCGCACTGATTAAAACACCCACCTACTAGTAAGGCAGTTTATATTTAACTATTAAAAATACCTAGATTACTAGACCCATATTTGTCTCTTATTTTGTAGGTACGTAATTCACGCCATGATGTATCAAGTGGGCATTGTCACAAACAAAACGGACAATGAAACGGCCAACATGAACGCCACGTAAGTGTTTTTTTTGTTAGCCTATCTTCCGGCCCACTGCTGGGAAAAGACATCCCCTTCCAAAACTCTATCTAGGTAGTGCGACCTGTGGCTGAGTTTGTCCCGCAAACTAGATTAGATCCTGCCACGTAATTTTACGTACAGGGTGTAAATGGACTCTTCACGAAGCCGTCAACCAAGCATTCTGTACATCAAACTAAGTAACTTTACGCAAAAATTATTACTGGGAAACCACTTTTTTTTTGGGGTGAAAAATTACGTTTGATACGGTAGGACTCAATGTAACGCATTCAAAACATTGTGCTGATGGATGGATTGAATAGTACGGGGTTCGTGGAAGTGTCTTTAAGTAAAAAAAATAAATAATTTAAAACATGTATTTAAAAAGAATCTTGTGACAAAGTTGGAACTTTGACCACCAATATCTCCGTAACTAGAAGGTTCCAAGGTATGGTCTAGAACAAAAACAATATCGCAATGACGGGGAGAACAAGTGCCTTTCGGCTTCGTTAAGAGTCTTTTTACACCCTTTAGCAAACTATGTGTCTAAATCTTTAATTATTTTACTATAGTAAGGATGGCTCGTAGAGAACAATTCATCTAATAAGTAAACTAGATATCAATGCTCATGTGTGACATAAAGGAACAACATAAAAAAAACCGCCTGGAAGAAGCCCCCGTCGCAGGTGGATCGATCGAAGTGCTTTTCGCTTAAATTTATACTAAGTCACTATGGGGCGTTAGGCCAGTATAGTCTTTGTAATTGCTAAATGTTTTCCAAGTTAGGCTGTTCACGTCTAAATAAAGGGTGTAAAAAGACTCTTAACGAAGCCGAAAGGCACTTGTTCTCCCCGTGAGTGCGATCATTTTTTTGTTCTAGACCATACCTGGGAACCTTCTAGTTACGGAGATATTGGGGGTCAAAGTTCCTTTTTCCCAATTTCTTTTTTAATAAGTACCTACATGTTTAATGTATTTTTTTACTGAAGACACCTTCACAACACCCGTACTATTTAATCCATCCATCAGTACAATGTTTTGAATGCGTTACATTGAGTCCTACCGTAAAACGTGATTTTTGACCCCAAAAAAGAAAGTCGTTTCCCAACAATAATTTTTGCCTAAACTTACTTAGTTTGATGTACAGAATACTTGGTTGACGGCTTCGTGAAGAGTCTTTTTACTCCCTGTATCGATCGCAGGTCGTAAAGTTACATAAGAAATAAATAGAACTGCCGACAAGGTACATCCGCAATGGCAGAAGCCACACTAGTACGACTAAGGTGAGAATTAAGTATTCAATGTTAAGTTGAAACGATGATCGTTTCACGTAGGTGGTGAACCGTTTAAGTATAATAAGCATGTGATCTCGATGTAGTTGGGAAAGAGAAAGGCGGTGAGAGAGGAAGAGGGTGATCCCTCTATCTAACCATTAATGACATCTGATGATGATAAGTTAATATGTATAATATAAATCAACATATCTTTTTCTTCTTCTCGAATCGATGACTCAGATTTTGCCCGACCGAATACGAAGCGAACTGGACAGCTCTGTCGTTTGCCTCATACAAGTCATGGAGGGTGCAATTAGTTAGCACGACGGGAAGGATAGAATCATTGATCATCATGAATAAATTGGACGTAGTTAAGCAGAAAGGACTCAATCCAAATGTGACTTATTGTGGATTGAGTCCTTTCTGCTTAACTACGTCCAATCATATTTGAAATTTACCCACCAGCGCTATGTAGACCATGGCCGTCTGGCTTTTTTATTTACAGTCGGTTATATTGGATAAACATTCTTAGGTTTGGGGTAGGACATGGAAAACATGGCTCCAATCACGCAGTAATGAATATTTACTTTTACACACAACCATTATGTACTTGCAAGGGCATTCATCCAATAATCAATACTGTTTTTGTCTCCGTAGTGGCAACCAAGAGGCTGTGACGTTCTTCCACTCCAATGGTTCTCAAGGTCTGGATTTGAGTAAGATTCCGGCCCCTCTCCTTACCAATGTGACTGGCCAGAGTATAGTGGGCGTAGCGCCGATGCCTGTCAACCCAGAGAACCCTTCGAACCAACTACCTTGGAGCACTCTGAATCATTTAACTAATATATCACCTTCCGCATTAGCAGGTAAATATAGAAACAGAAAATTACGAAACATTAGGTACCTACACCAGTCACATAACTAACTCGCGTTATGTTTGTTTTCTTTTCTTTTTTGTAGTGCAACCTCTTTATAGACTATTATTATATATAAGATAATTTGATATTTGCAATAATAAAACTGGCACTTATTGCTGAAAATATATATGTAGATACCATTAAAGTTTTATTTTTATATTTTTTTTTCAACACCTAATGGCTTTAGTTCAATTATTTAAACAGAATCAGCCTATCCCCTAAGAGGTTAGTATAACCTTTTTGGATCATAGGTATACTCATATATAGGACTCATATGTAGGTACTCGTATATACTTATAAAAAACTGAAATGCATGAACCGGTTATTCTATAAATATTATATTCGTTGAAATATTTAGAATTCCTGCAAAATGATGAACATACCTCGTTTTCCGAAACATAACATTTCCCACCTCATCCTGCTCCTAAAAAATAAAGACTTTTTTTTCTTTTTTGATATAGCTATTTTTGACATGTAAGAGGCCAGTACCTACAGAATGACCACTTTAAGTGTGCAGTTCAAAGTAAAGACTCTTTTTTGCATATGGGTAGGTTCATAATTTTATAATTTAATTAAATATGCACATTTTATTTTGCTATGTGCGCCTGCGAAGATAACAACAGCACCGTCTCAACATTATCGTATTTTGCCCTAAATAAGAATAGATCTGATGGGTTGTGCCTAACTACTATACATACACAAAAGTCTGCCTATCCCTCCGGCGACCAATGGTGTGTTGTTAGCGGGGGTCATCCCCTTTGTTAAATGGCAGTACAGAAATTGTGGCCCAGGATTTTACATTTAAAAAAATGCTTAAGTCCCTAAATCATAAACCTGACCAAATTCAGCCTTTTTAACAGTTTGTTGCAACAAAATAGTGAAGCCTTTTTGACGTGAAACGTCTTTGAAAAGAGTACAGCAATAACACCACAACCGAAAGTTGTAGAGTATCGGAAAGTATGTCGTTTTGCTTCAATCATTTCCCAACTTCCTCACTATTTAGAAATCGGAAACAAATGATATTTTTATTTCAGCTCCAGAACCACCTAAATCTTCGAAAAGATCGATAAGAAGCATTGACATAATGGATTCAGACACAGATGACGTCGATACGCCCTTTAATGAATTCTACAAGAGTTTGTTTAAGAGGGACGTGGCTGACGGCAAGACGCCCGTGGCTATACATAGTGGCGCAGCGGTCATACCCCAGTCGGCCGGGGTGCAGTCCATTGGCATCCCACCTCTGCTTACCCTCAACAACAACATGTCTAACATACCAGTGCCGATACCCAACACTTCAGTCGTACATTACTCCAAGATCAACACCCTTGTCACTAAACCATAAGTTTACATATTTATTTATTAACTTCTAGGAATAAGTTTAACAAATATAATTTATTATTTAGTTAGAAATTACCAAGCTAAGTTTCATTTTAATAGTTATTGTTAATTTTCTTCTTAACCCATAAGAAACATTATTCATCAAATTTTGGCTTGGCAACAATACTTGACTTCAAAACTTTATGAATTTGAATTTCATCAAAACTTTACCAAGATCAAGATTAACATTCCAACCGGAAAAATGATGAGAAAATAAAAATCCACAGTGCGATTTTTATTTTCTCATCGTTTTTCCGGTTGGATTGTTGGTTAGGCACTGAAAAAGTTTATATACTAAGCCTAATCTTATCAGAAACCCTCTGTCCCTCTAGGTAACATTGATAGAGTCATGAAAGTATTGTATGAAAGCAAGTTTTTGTAAAAGTCCAAGTCACAAAGTGTGGATGTGTTGTCCGCTGCTACGCACGCGCCAACCTCACGCATGCGCGGTCGTACTTTAATGATTTGTCGCACCTATACCCAAGTCCCTGCCCGTAGCTTGGTAACATTAAATGTAACACCACAAAGCAACCATGCCGCTTCAGGTGTTGCCCTTATAGCAGCAACTACACGCGAGGCTCCGTAGCCGGGAACACGTAGCGGTGGCGGGATGACCTCACCCAAACTCAATGAACGAAGCCCCAGTACAATGAGCAATGGAAAGAAACTTCTCACCAACGACTCGAAGGAGGAATCCTTGGACAATTCTGTGAGTATTTTTTTTTATAAAACTTAAGTCTTTGTGTAAAGCAGTGACTTTTGTATAAATTAGCAGGGCTCAGGTGAAAAGCTAACCATCAAAAAGTTACCATATTGTGTCTTGCTACATCGATGGGGTGAATGAACTTTATCCGACCTAGTGTACCTAATATAAGTAAATTGGGTACATAAGTATGAAGTTATGCATGATATGTATTACAAAATAAATGTTATCAGCTTGCTTGTTATTTTAAGACCTATCGTATTGGGAGACAGAAACATTAGAAATAGTTGATGACGAGTATAGTTACAATATAAAAAGTTAGAATAATGAATCTCTACCTCATACCAATTTGAAGATCTAAGTACGTAGTAGTATCCAATAAACAGAAAATAATTTAAATTATCTTTCCAGAAACGAGAATCTATAAAATCTGAAAGACCAGCGAAGAATGAGGAGGACTGGCGAAGGCGCACCATTATCATCGAGAAGAAAAATGGCAGCTATGGGTTCACACTACAAAGCTATGGGATCCATTACAAGAAGGTACCTACGTCATTGTTATGTCCATACTGAAAGTGAAACATTTGGCGTTTTCTTTAGTTACTTACAGACAGCGTGTGCCAGAAAGGTGTGGTCATATTTCAAAGTGTGATTACACGCTGTATAACCAAGTATTAGCAAGTTTGTACTGCGAATATTGCGTATTAATAAGAATTTATCGTTTTGAGTTTCTCTGACAGTTTGCCTACATGGTAAAACTTTTGAGCTTGTTTGTCTAAACATTGTGCGGTTTAACCAAATTTATCTGTTTATCTACAGGAACAAGAAATTGAGGTCATCACGTACGTCGACCACGTCGAGGCGGATGGTCCAGCTGCTGCGGCGGGCATGCGCGAGGGTGATGTCATCCTGTCCATCAACGGCACGGACGTGGAGCGCGCCGACCACGCCGTCATCGTTGACGCCATCAACAGCTGCGATGCCAGAATGCGTATGGTCGTCATCTTCGAGGACTGCGTGAGGAAAGTTGAGCTACATCTTAAATACATTAACCTCCAACGAACCCTGCAATCTAAAATGAGAGAACTGGAACAACTTTCCATTCGGGAAAGACAAATGTTTGATTGTAACTGGAAGACGCATAGTTTGCCCTCTCAAAAGAAGAAATCTTCCCCATCCGATGTGAATTCAGACAACGAGGAGAATAACGTTGGAGAAAATATAAACAACACATATTGTAGACCGACGCTCTCCAGCGAGAACGTGACGGCCGCTAAACCTCCCCAGCCCAACGTGTTCATGTACCAGTACCTCGACCCCCGCTATGGAGCCTGCCTCATACAGCCCAACCTGCGCACTGGGAGCTTTGTCATTACTGTGGGCTCCCCGAGGAACAGGCGTGAATGCCATCACTATGTTGTGAAAACACCAGGTCAGGAATGCCACAGAGCCTCAGAAAACTATAAAACAAGTAGCGGGAAACACAACAAAGTCCACAGAAGCAGTCACAGCCACGGATGTGCTCCGTGTATGCCTACCTACAACAATCAAGATGCTAACAGTCTCGAGGCTTACGATCTCGCTAGTCCCTGCTGCGATCCGCACTGCGTGCCCAACACAAGGAAGAAAATGCGCAGAAAGAGAGAATGCTCAAAAGAACACAAGAGAAAAGAGAAATGCCAACAAGTTGACAAATCCACACAGAAACCTGATAGTGGTTCTCACATGCGGACTAAGAAAGTTTGTCAATCAGGACACTGCTCGAATCGCTATCGATATTTAACAACAGAGTCCACACAGACGAGCCAGTGCAGCCTTCAGTCGTACGCAACGAGCAATGCCACTGTACCGTGTGACAACTCGGCTTCCAGTTACAGTACTTCCTTAAGTAGCGATACACTCTTTTGGGATAATGATAGGACAGAAACTAAGTCATCGCCCAAGATCCAATACCAAAGCAGTCATCAACACGTGAAACCGAAGTCGTGGGATAATTTAACGACTAAGGCATTTGGAGGCTATGGATTTGGGTATGGCTATTTGGATACAACGACGAAACAACCAAACCGATCCAAGAGTCACGGACGTAACCACAGCAGCCGCAGTACCCAAAGTCACCATGAGTACCAGCACCACCCACAAGAGAAACACTCTCACCGACAGAGTGCCCCGCAACACTGCTCCGTGTACACGAGGAGTCACAGTCACTGCCCGCCGACTAAGTCCACGGAGAGCCTCATTATGGTGCCCAAGTATCAGTTGGAGAGTAGCGGGTCTGAGAGCAGGCTCGCCTGCGAGTGCGTGGATTCCATCGACTACTACCGTCGCGTGAGTAGCAGCAAGAGTCCCGCGGAGCAGCACTCGGCCGCGTACTACACGCAGCACTTCATTTACCCGACGCACTCGTACAAAAAGAAGGACCCCAACATAAGCTCGGAAATAACAAGACTTTAAAATGAGTGAGATTTAAAAGGCAATAATCTATACCTATAGTATCTAACCATCACTGCTCAACAATAAGCCTGTGGCGATAACTAGTTAGAGCCAATTTGTCATTTTATTGTAGATGTTAACTGTAATTTTACCAAGTCCGCCATTAACCGCTTTTTACCTACTGATTAATAGTTTTTATAATAAATTAATATCAAGAAACTCATTGGTTTTCATTTAACATAAACCTTCGTAGCGATTTAAACAATGACAGCTCTTACACAAACAAGTTGGTAATATTGTTAATTTCAGGGTTGATGCTCAGTCCAGGGTCCAAGGTTCAAGCTACCTCTATCTGTTTCCTAATGTGTTCAATTTCTGTCAAACTTAGCAAATGGACAATACTTTTACATTTAAAAATTATAATATTAGCAGTATGAATAACAATAAATAGGTATTGTTGCGTCAACCTAACCCAAATATAATTTAATAATTGTATGTATCAAATAAGTAACCAAATCAGGCCTCGCTTGATAATATTAGCTGCTTAATTATGTAATAAGACCTCATTCATTTTTTTTTTTAATTTTAATGACAAAATGCTACGATGAAGGCTTTTTGAAGAACCCGCACTATAAGTGCCTACCTCTGGATGGATGTAGTGCACTGCTGCTATATGAACGAAATCTTATGAGACAGGAAGTACTGACGGGGATACTTTTGTACATAATCTAATTTTGAAATTGATTAGTCAGAGAGAGAATATTTAGCAATCTTCGCTTCGCTGACAGCATTCTCTTCTTCTGCCTCGGAACTCGAACAATACAAATGCTTGTAGAGTAAAGTTCGTCTTTACGTTGAGAGAGTTAGTGTAGAATTTGTCCTGAATACCTGCTCGATATTTAGGCCGATTAGTCTCATTCGAGGCAGGACAAGACAAAGAAGTTGTACTTACGTAGGTCGTACGTAAAACGACTGGAAGAGCTATGGGTTCAGGCAGGATCTGTTGAACTTCCCCCATAAGAGCTCTTGAACGTTTACGTCCTTCCCATCCTTATAATGTAGTTATCGTACACAATCGGGGTCTTTGCCAAACCATCAAAACTCCACTCTCGCAGTTTCCCATTGACGCATGGCGTGCAGTATTTTGAGAATCAAACTTATAGACTGCGTAAGAAATAGAATACTGCATTTTTTGACTCAAATTGCTGTAGTTGGGGATAAAAGCTGCCAAGAATGCGATTGGGCAGGCCATGTGTTGATTGATCTCTGTCGAATGGCAGACGTTCACTGAACAAAATGAATATGAAATGGATCTGAGAAGAAATAACATCCGATGTTATGGATCGCTGAATTGAAGATGGCGCCCACCGTGAAAATTAGTGAGAAGTGGAAAGAGTTCCTTTACGTAGCAGTGGGATACCATGGACCGATTTATAACTAAATTATTGTCTACCGAAAAAAATGAGGTTGCCACTAGCAATTAGGCAACTACTTTAATGTGTTGAATGAATGAGAGAATACAATAGAAGCCGATTAATGCGGAACATGAAGAGCAGATAAAAAAAGATGATTGTGTAGTTACGTAGCAAATGACGCCAAAAAAATTAGGTTGTAGCATTATCTTTCTTCGAAAGTCAAACTTCCTCAATCTTGAAGCTAAACTGTGGCAAATTCGCTTGCTATCGCCGAAATTAGGTGGGTGAACTTATATCTAGCGCGGGTTGTGAGTTAGGGCAAGGGTCAGATGGCGGACGGTGCGCCTGCGCCGCCGGCGGAGCGGCAGAGCGTCGGCGCGCACCACCGCAGGCATGCGTCGAGACGCGCAGCTCGCACGGCCGCGGCCCACACGCACCTACTTTCTACTCGCCTCTTTTCTTCTGCTATTGTACTCTGCTACTACCACAGCCTCGCAAGTAAGAATTTTGTTTATTTTTTTTTATTCCCGGAGACAAAAGTGTTGTGTGATAACTTCATTTTAATGATGAAAATAACCTGATCGATTCTAATGCAATAAGCGTGAAGTTTAAATGCCCATTTATTTTCAGCAATATATTGTCTGCAAAGACTTAAAATCGCACCGGTGTTTAACATTGCAAAGTGAATCCAAGCATGAAGTGGCTGGCGCGAGAGAACTCTACTCAGACACTACACTACCCGAAAACTGCTTTATCAGCAACACGAAACCTCGTCCAGGATTAAAGCAGACTATTACGGTAATTTTAACCGTTTTTATTAGTTTATTCCATGAACATGGTATATTGCTTTGCGAATAACTGAATAATATCATTATGCGTTAGGATAAGGCGGTAAAAGCACAAAAGCTTTGCGATATTTTATTTTTCTTTGCGCTCCACCTATAATTTATATTATAAAGATGCTATAGTTCTAGCATGCCAATACTAATATGTGAGATATGAAACCAATAAATCTCACAGTAATGTAGTCGTAAATAGTAACAAATAATATCAGATGCCCTGATTCAGGCGGCAACTAGCTGGTGACCCAGTTAACAAGAAAGGAAGGCACTAAACTTATCACTTATGTTTCAAACGTAACGATTTTGTTTTTCTACTTCTAATTTTATTACTGCTTCGGAAACACAAAATTATCTGTAGATGTACCTACCTAATTTAAATGTAGGTTAGCAGATTAACGAACGATATTAACATAATTACTAATTTAGAAAATAGAACCATACTCATTCAAATCAGCCATAGCCTGGACTTGGGCTCGGTTACATACTTGATTATACCAAGTGCTCCAAGTTAGTCCTAAATTGTGTTACACGGGACTTTTTAAAGTCTTATTCCGATCGAGATTTATAGTATGTATCATGGTGATTTATTAGAACCATACTTTGGAAATTAGAAACCCTTATAACACTTACCTATGTTATGTTCATCTATTATGGAAACCATAGGGCGGTAAACCACGAAATCCACCATTCCACCAGGCTAGGCAGACGATGATTGCCCTAAAAATTGATTTAGGGCAATCATCGTCTGCCTAGCCTTTTTCCAATTATGTTGGGGTCGACTTCCAGTCTAACCGGATACAGCTGAATACAGATCGCGGCACGTAAGTTGAGCCAAAATGGCGGTCGTCCGCGCAGGTACAATTATGGATTGAGATAGATTGAGACCCGAAAATGTGTGTGTGTTACAGCTCGCGGCACATAAGATGACCTTGAATGCTCAGTATCATATTTTCGAGTCTCAATCCATAATTGTACCTGCGCGAACAACCGCGATTTTGATTCAACTTACGTGCTGCGATCTCTTCCAGTATTTTATATGGGTTGACTGTCTATCAGACCTCCACAACCTAGTAAGTACTGGGTAATATGATACCCCTTGGTAAGACTTGTTGTCACACTCTTTGGGCCACTACCTGTAACGACTCTCATAGATCTACAAATGACAGCCGGGACCAACGGCTTAGCGTGCTTTCCAAGGCACGGAGGAAACTTGGTAAGTAATGGGAGGCCATCCATAGACGAACCTTGGCAAGCACGACTTAACCTAAAGATCGACCCGAGCCGCTGTTAGTATTAAGCCACGACTTTCTCATATATTTTTCGGCCAATATCTATGAAAACAAACAATTGTTTTCCGCATAATAAAACCCGAGATTTTATCGTCATCCAAATGTGGATAATGTATAGAATCAAGTATTACCAAATATAAATTGTAGTTTGTGGGTTTGGATGTTTATTTCTCAACTAGCTTCTGCCCGCGACTTCGTACGCGGATCCTGTTGCTTATGCCAGCGACAACGGGGTCGTTAAAATCAAAGATCTGAAACGTCTGATGTAGAATTCTAAGGCCCGGGGACGGGAAAACAACGGGATGAGCGAGACGATTGGAGACGTTCCAGATCTTTCATTTTTGTAAGACCACAGGAAATGCCCATCAGACTAAACAACTTTTGCTAAGACGTCATACCTTAATATGTTAAAATGTCGCTGGGCTTTGGAGTTCCACAACAGGTGTTCCAGATCTTCAAATTTATTCTCACAGCAGAAAATGCTCTTCACCTGGAATAATTTTTGCTATGGTACCATTTTTGTATCTCTTGTAGTTTAGCTGGTCTGTTGCGGTTCTGCATCAGGTGTTCAAGTTTCCAAGATAAATTATAGCCTATATGTTGCCCAGACTTAATACCGATACAACAAAAAAAATTCATACAAATCCGTCGAGTAGTTCCGAAGATTAGCGTGTACAGACAAACAGACACAGACAGACAATTTTTTTTTTGGATTCGTGCTCTATTACTGTTTCTGTGACTCGAGATCGAGACCATGCAGCGTTGACATATTTCGTCGTTAACTATTAAAAAAAAGTTTCTCTATACATTTTAATCGTGTAGATTTCTGTATGAATCAACTGATTATTTTTTTAATAATCCACGAAAAACAACTCTAAAGGTCTACAATCATGAACTGAATCGAAGGTATAAGTGTATCACGACCCACTATCCACTACTACTGTACGTACGTATTTACGGTTAACACCAGATGCATGAATGTTCAATTCTGCAACAATTCCATGATTGACTGATAACAAATCTCCAAGTTAAAAAATATTACATCCCAAATTATATTTATTATAATCGAGCTTGAGTTCTAAGCGTATTTATTTTATTTATCACTCATGTATTAGGAGATAAAACTTCTTTTTGTCAAGGTTGACCGTATTTCCTTGGCCTATGTTTCACAATTACATTATCGTAAAGGGAACAAAGAAAACGATTATTATGTCAAGGCAATCTAACACTCAATGCGTTATACATGAGCATACTGTTTTTTAATCAGGTCAAACCTTTCGGTAATGGATCAACAAGGCGCTTGTTCTGCAAATCCTCCGTTGGGGGCGTGTTGGACGGGCGAACTTATGAAAAGGTACTGGAAGGACTCCAAAGGGATCGTCGAGAAGCATCCTATTCCCCTCGGGGACGATTCAGAGGCCAGACTCAGTCGCAATACCTGGCCATAGACCGTGGAGGTGGCAAAGATGAGGGAAAGGCCGAGGCTCATTCAGCCGCAGATTCATCCAGGGCGACCGTTGGTGAGTATAGTGCCGTAACGCTACTCTTTCAAGATGAGCATAAATCGACCTGTAAATGTAATGTTCTAGAGGAAATAGTAGTAGTTTTTTTGTGACTATAATTCTTTATCTATTAGTTACACCAACTACATAATATAGATGCATTGATTTAAATAGTATAAATACATGAGATTGGAAAATAACAAAATTACTAAAATTTGCATTTGAATTAAGAATTGATAAGGATTATTATTTATAGTTGAATACGTTCAAGCAATTATAGACGTAATATTTAAAGCGTTATTTTGTTTTTTACAGTAGGTATGATTGTTAGTAGGTACTTACATATACATTATCTTGGATATACTATTAGTGAGTAGGTGACTCAATGTTAAGGAGAAATCTCCAGTTCTCCTAAAAAAATAAATATTTAAACAATATTATAGAGTTAAAAATTGATAGCAAAAATTGTTGAAATTCCAACAGTTTGTGTCTGAGATTATGTATACCTTGAGGCAAAAGGAGTAAGTATCGTAGCTGGTGCCGTTGTGGTTCTGCCTACCCCTATGGGAAAAAGGCGTGAGTTTATGTTTGTATGTAGGGAAAATCAAATACTGTAATATCTTTTTCAGTTGGAAACAGTGGTATGGGACAAGCCCAGAGTCAATCAATGTATGATCCTAGCTGCGAGGACTGCCTTGGAGGAGGAGCAGAAAGTCTGAAACGTCGACCTGGTGAAATGTAAGTTTTTCTTAAAATTATTTAAGTACTTACACTCCATCACAATCTCGGGAATAGTTAAATCTAAAATGAGTTTTGTTTAGTTGGGTTCTGTTAGAGTTGTG
This sequence comes from Lycophotia porphyrea, assembly GCA_950005105.1. NCBI lineage: Eukaryota > Metazoa > Arthropoda > Insecta > Lepidoptera > Noctuidae > Lycophotia > Lycophotia porphyrea. The sequence continues at coordinate 24,926,908 of OX465383.1, read as the reverse complement.
TGTAGATTTTTTCTCAACTTCTGACGAAAGAGATTTATGTGAGACTAGCACGAATGCGCTAATCTACTCAAACCTAACGTTAATGTGAGATTTTTAAACTTTATTCTTATCTGTGGGTATAATAGTAATTATGCGCAGTGATAACCACGGCCATCGTTGGAGCGATTGGTTGGAGCGATGTTTGATGCAATGTTTATTAGAGAGATATCATTTATGATTGCTCCTGTCGGGACACTGAAACGAACTGGTCTCGATTCAGTTCGGCTTTGGTAGAAATATATGCATAGGTAACCTCATGCTGCTTTAAGAAAGAACAAAGATGATAGAAATGGATCGTACCTAGTATTACAAAAAAAACAACTTCCAAAATAAAACACTGAAAAGTAAAATAACGGGAATTTTAAGAAAAAAATAGAAGATAATAATATAAACTAACCAAGCAAAGTTAATACAATTTACATGGGACCACAGCTCCAAGAATAAGAGTAGTAACCACGGAGAAATCGGTGTAAACACATGAAATAAAAATTAAAATAAAAGATGTAAAAAATGGGTTTTTTTGAGCAGTCGGTTAAATATCCAAAAGTGTAATAAGTGGCGAAACACCAAGTACATCCAATGATTGGATTTCACCTACCTACACGAACAATCTCACATAACAATACAACATGAAAGTGTTTCAGTAAATAATCTATCTGATGAGACCGCTATGCCATCAAAAACAGTTAATTATAATTTTACTAACTGCACATTTACTAATTGTTTATCTAAATAAACTTTTTATCTGCTAAATAAAATAGATTTTTTAGTATTATTTTCTTCACAAGTGTGTTGAAAAACGTCTTATGATACACGTGTGTATTGATGATTACCGCCTTCAGCTCTCTTAAGACCCTCACCTTAACGGCTCGGGTCTTTAATGGCGCCTAAGAGGTAATCACCAACATTACACACTTGTACCATAATGTACTATTACGATAACCTCGCGCCTGCAATCCTCGATGAGTTTGGCAGTTGTGTACCTAATATTACACCACACACTGCCTGATACGGGAATCGAATCCATTGCTTGGATAATCCGTTAGACGCTTGATCTTTCTCCGGTCGTGTCGGGGTGCCGTTCCATCCGACTATGAGAATGAGGGAAGAGAGAGATAGAAGAGAGAAGATACCATATTAATGTAAGAAACCGCAAGTTGTTGTAATTCCCCATGTGCCGTTACTCTGAAGGTGTAGGGACTGGTCTATGTAAATATTGATACCAGATTCATATATTACATATTTATTTCAGATCCAATCAGGGGGGTGCGCCAGGAGCCACAGGAGGCTATGGAGTGAACCAAGGCGGACCGCCAAGTTTTGGGACCAATCCAGACGGCACACCGTTTGGAATGCGACCACCAATTATGCATGGGGGTCAAGAGGGCCCAGGAGGCGGTGATGGAGGTACGGGCGGGCAATATAGACCAGGTGGCACTGGAGGGGGTACCGGCGGAAAATACGGACCAGGTGGTATTGGCGGGCAATATGTACCAGGTGGGACTGGAGGAGTTACGGGCGGGCAATATGTTCCAGGTGGTCCTGGCACTGGAGGAGGTACCGGCGGGCAATATGTACCAGGTGGTCCTGGCACTGGAGGAGGTACCGGCGGGCAATATGTACCAGGTGGTCCTGGCACTGGAGTAGGTACCGGCGGGCAATATGTACCAGGTGGTCCTGGCACTGGAGGAGTTACCAGCGGGCAATATGTACCAGGTGGTCCTGGCACTGGAGGAGGTACCGGCGGGCAATATATACCAGGTGGTCCTGGCACTGGAGGAGGTACCGGCGGGCAATATGTACCAGGTGGTCCTGGCACTGCAGGAGGTACCGGCGGGCAATATGTACCAGGTGGTCCTGGCACTGGAGGAGGTACCGGCGGGCAATATGTACCAGGTGGTCCTGGCAGTGGAGGAGGTACCAGTGGGCAATATGGGCCGGGTGGCACCGGAGGAGGTACCGGCGGGCAATATGGTCCAGGTGGCACCGGAGGAGGTACCGGCTGGCAATATGGTCCGGGTGGCACTGGAGGAGGTACCGGCGGGCAATATGGCCCGGGTGGGCAAGGAACTGGCGGGGGTCCTGGTGGACAATTTGGCCCAGGTGGTACTGGAGGGGGTTCCGGTCAAAATGGCCCCGGTGGGCAAGGCACTGGAGGAGGTCCCGGCGGGCAATATGGACCAGGTGGCAATGGCGGTGGTACCGGCGGGCAATACGGTCCGGGTGGCTCTGGAGGAGGTACCGGCGGGCAATACGGTCCGGGCGGCACAGGAGGTATCGGTGGGCAACATGGTCCGGGTGGCACTGGAGGAGGTACTGGCGGGCAATATGGACCAGGTGGCAATGGCGGTGGTACCGGCGGGCAATACGCTCCGGGTGGCACTGGAGGAGGTACCGGCGGGCAATACGGTCCGGGTGGCACAGGAGGTATTAGTGGGCAATATGGTCCGGGTGGCACTGGAGGGGGTTCCGGTCAATATGGCCCCGGTGGGCAAGGCACTGGAGGAGGTCCTGACGGGCAATATGGACCGGGTGGAACTGGAGGAGGTACAGGCGGGCAATATGGTCCGGGTGGCAATGGCGGTGGTACCGGCGGGCAATACGGTCCGGGTGGCACTGGAGGAGGTACCGGCGGGCAATACGGTCCGGGCGGCACAGGCGGTACCGGTGGGCAATATGGGCCGGGTGGTCCTGGCACAGGGGGCGGTTCTACAGGGGGGGCACAAGGCGGGGGCAATATCCCACCAGGTTCCTTGACTCATCCTCAAACAGGAGTCGGAAGTTATGGTCCTAATCAAATCGGCAGACCGGGGTATACCGGTGTATATCCGACTGGCCCACAGAGCGGCTTTCCTGGGCAATCAGGAGTTCCTGGTGGATCTAATTGGCCATTACTTCCAGGACCAATCCTAGGTGCTGATGGAGTTCATTATTATTGCTGTGGTGTAGCTCAGGGAACCGGTGGGCCGGGGTCAACAGGGGGTCAGGGCCCGGGTAATGGAGGAGGACAAGGATCTAATGGACAATTCGGGCCTGGAGGAGGTACCGGCGGGCAATATGGCCCTGGCGCAGGCGGTGGAACAGGTGGACAATATGGACCAGGTGGCACTGGAGGTGGTACCGGTGGGCAATTCGTACCAGGAGGGCCTGGCAGAGGAGGTGGAACAGGTGGACAGTATCACCCGGGCACTGGAGGTGGCACCGGTGGGCAATATGGCCCGGGTGGCATTGGTGGTGGTACCGGCGGGCAATATGGACCAGGAACAGGAGGTGGTACAGGTGGACAATATGTTCCAGGTACGGGAGGAGGTGCCGGCGGCCAACATGGTCCTGGTGGTCCTGGCACTGGTATTGGTACCGGTGGCGGTACTGGTGGGCAATATGGCCCTGGTGGTCCTGGAACGGGCGGGCAATATGGTCCAGGTGGCACTGGAGGAGGTACCGGCGGTCAGTTTGGTCCGGGTGGCGCTGGAGGCGGTACCGGTGGTCAATATGGTCCTAGTGGGCAAGGCACTGCCGGAGGTCCCGGCGAGCAATATGGTCCAGGTGGCATTGGAGGGGGTTCCGGTCAATATGGCCCCGGTGGGCAAGGCACTGGAGGAGGTCTCGGCGGGCAATATGGTCCGGGTGGCACTGGAGGAGGTATCGGCGGGCTATATGGCCCTGGTGGGCCAGGCACTGGAGTAGGTACCGGCGGACAATATGGCCCTGGTGGGCAAGGCACTGGAGGAGTTACCGGCGGTCAGTTTGGTCCGGGTAGCACTGGAGGCAGTACCACCGGTCAATATGGCCCTGGTGGGCAAGGCACTGGCGGAGGTCCCGGCGGGCAATATGGTCCAGGTGGCACTGGAGGGGGTTCCGGTCAATATGGCCCCAGTGGGCAAGGCATTGGAGGAGGTACCAACGGGCAATATGGCCCTGGTGGGCAAGGCACTGGAGGAGGTACCGGCGGGCAATATGGCCCTAGTGGGCAAGGCACTGGCGGGGGTTCCGGGGGACAATATGGTCCGGGTGGCACGGGAGGGGGTTCCGGTCAATATGGCCCCGGTGGGCAAGGCACTGGAGGAGGTCTCGGCGGGCAATATGGTCCGGATGGCACTGGAGGAGGTACCGGCGGGCAATATGGTCCGGGTGGGACTGGAGGAGGTATCAGCGGGCAATTTGGTCCGGGTGGCACTGGAGGAGGTACCGGCGGCCAATATGGCCCGGGTGGCACTGGAGGAGGTACCAGCGGGCAATATGGTCCGGGTGGCACTGGAGGAGGTACCGGCGGGCAATATGGTCCGGGTGGCAATGGAGGAGGTACCGGCGGGCAATATGGTCCGGGTGGCACTGGAGGAGGTACCGGTGGGCAATATGGTCCGGGTGGCAATGGAGGAGGTACCGGCGGGCAATATGGTCCCGGTGGTACGGGTGGTGGTATCGGCGGGCAATTTGGTCCGGGTGGCACTGGTGGAGGTAACGCCGGGCAATATGGTCCGGGTGGCACTGGAGGAGGTCCCGGCGGTCAATATGGTCCGGGTGGCAGTGGAGGAAGTACCGGCGGGCAATATGGTCCGGGTGGCACTGGCGGAGGTACCGGCGGTCAATATGGCCCTGGTGGGCAAGGCACTGGGGGAGGACCAGGTGGCCAATATGGTCCAGGTAGCGGTGGCGGATCTGGCGGGTCTTACGGGCCGGGTGGCACTGGAGGTACTCAAGGGGTAAGTTGAATATTATATTTTTTATTGAATATTGATATCGTCTTCTTTCGTGTCGATGATTGGACTTGATTATATTTCCTAGGCCCAGTTCGCGCCGTCTGTGGCGTCTTTTAGGTCTTTCGAGGTGCAGCGGTTGGGACACTTCGGACGCTCCAGCAAGTGGGACATCGTCTGGTCGGGTGCACCGCATTCACACTGTGTTACAGTGTCGGGAAGATCTTTCATTCCCCAATTTTAATCCCGATTAAATTAATGATAAAATCACCGTAACGCAAGTTTAACAAAATGAAATACAAATATTATTTTTTGCAAGTCAAGTTCTCAGACAGGAGGCATCTATTATCGAATATGAATATACTCGCGAAATAGTTTCTTAAGACTTTCAATAAACCACCGCCACTCTGGTTTCAAATACTCATTTTGTGTTCTTGGTTTCAGGGTTCGGGCGGTAATGAAATCGGTAAGCATTTTTCTAAATTGATTTTAGTAACACTAAGGCACGTATAACCTCATTTTTAGACGCTCGTGTAGTCACTTAGTAGTAGCGCATACGCGCGCCTTTTGCAACAAGGAAATCAGACAGAGGGGTACTTTTATTTTAGAAAAAAGATTCGTTTTCACTGCAAAAAAACGAGAATTTTTAACAAAATTCAATTCAAATAGAGAAGTAATATTTTACAATAAATTCACGCGAACGAAAGCAACAGCTACTAATATGATAATTTTAGACTAAACGTCTTTATCTCCGTTCTGACTGAGTTTCGCGGTCAAGGTATATTTGTCATAATTGTCGTAATAAGTTTTCTTTATCTCATTATCTAAATACAAAATTCTGTGCCTCTAGTGAAAAGTGGTATAAGTCCTATTTATTTATTTACAACTAACTAAATCTGTATGATACGTAAACCCCTTTTCATTAGAGACACAGAATTTCAGTGTTTGATTGATTGTTTGGCTGCAACATTAAAAATGCGACTAATTTAAGCATTGGCTTTCACCAATTTCTGCTGTCTCGATATTTTTCTTCCCACGCAATGAAAATATAATCCTTACAAGAAACGGTCGAATGGCATGAAAACAAAATTAGGTCACTTTCACTTACTTTTATTGACAATTCACACTTGACCAAATGTTAAATATGCCAAAATTGTTTTAATTAAAAAAGAGCTTCTAAAGAAAGTTTCCCGGTATCTCTTGTGGATTCGTATTTCCCCTTGTTGCACAACATAAAAGCAACATCCAGTATGTACATATAACATAACATCACGCCTGTAATCCCCGAAGGGTTGGGCAGAGGTGTACCTAATAGTACACCCACATTTCGCCAGTTAGCATTTATGTACATATGTTGGAAATAAATAGGGTTTATTCATAAAAACTGCTTAACGTTACGTGACGTTAAACGTCATGATATTTATGGTAAGCTGACGCTAATCATTACTCAACTTCAAACAGCGTTTATGAGTAAAGACCACTAAATGATTTGTATCATGTAGTTTCATAGAACTTATTAATGTGCAAATACCACAGCGCCTTGCCACGTCTACTATAATTTCATAGTCACTGAAAATGTATACAATTACTGAATCAAAAAGTAACCAATATATTATTTGAATGTTTAGGTCCACCACAAAACTTCGTCGATCCCAATTCGATTGCTGATGGGGATGACTCAGAAGCTCAAGCGAGTGTGAACCAAGCTGCTAATGGGACCGTAGCGTCTGCATCTTCTAAAGGGGGCAACGATAAAGGTCGAGCTCAAACGCATGTACAAGGTACATATACCGGCAGTGGATCTTTTTCGGCTCAAGCTGAAATTACTGGTGAAAATAAAGCGGCTAACAGTCAAGTAAGCGGAAACAAAAAAAGCGCTTCCAGCACAGCCCAGGGAAGTGGAAAAAATAACAAATCACAAGCTAATGTTGAACTCGGTTTAGAGACCGGTTCGGTTGTAACTGGATCGCAGAGTGAGGGCACACTGCACTCGTCTAATTCACAAGTTCAAGGCAGTGTCAAAGGAGGCATGGCGGACGCGCAAGCCAGAGGGCCCGGAAGCACCTCTTCTCAAGCTCAAATAGGATTCACACCTTACAAAGAAGGAGATAAATCACATGACTCACAGAAAGCGCCATTTATTGGAGGAGGCGTTTCTTCGGCTCAATCTAGTGGTAGAACTGGCATGTCACAGTCACAACTTCATGGCACCTTCAAATATGGAATAACATACAACGGAGCAGCGCAGGCAGGATCTAGTTTAGACAAAGATGCAGTTTTTCCAAATAGACTACCTTTTGAAAAAATTGACGTTAACGATGAGAACAATAAAAATGTAAATGTTAACCTTAATGACGAAAACTATAACATCACAGAAACAGTAGAGTATACAACTGTCTTGCCCCAAACAGATCAGTCAACCACGGAATTGTATGAAACAGAGGACGGAACAGAATCAAATCAAGAAGAACCTGTTAATCAGCCCGGTGACGATTACATGAATCACAGACATGAAGATCATCATACATCAGAGGTACCATCATTGGCGCCTACTCTTTCACCACCGGTGGAAAGCAGGCGTTCATTCCAACCGACATATCCTAATACTGAAGCAGACTACAACGAGTATCCTCCTGACAAAGATGATACCCAACCAGAAGAATATGACGATGGATACGGGGCTGAAGGAGCCGATGCTGCTGATAACGAACAAGGCTACATCAATACAGGTTATAATGAATTCTCCCGAGATCCTGAAACAACACACCAATCGCTTCATAGCCCACAAAGAAAAGGTGTAGAAGTGAGACAGACGACAGGCGGCAACACACAACATATTTTACTAGGCTCCTTATCGGACCACGATGCAGAAATTACACAGAGGAATTCGGAACGCCCTGATGAAAGTAGAATTTACCAACCTGGAGAGCGTGTACCTGGCACTGGTGGCTACACCATACCCATCGGGTTCACAGGTAGCGTCAAATCCGTAGCGTCCAAAGAGAAAACTTACGTGGTCGGATCAAAAGAATCTCCTTCACAGGCACAAACAGTCTCACTTACTCCAGGAAGCGGCAGACTAAAATACAAATATCCACCTTTCCCAAGAAACGTTAATCCCAAAAATCTTAGATCATTGTATAATCCCAAAGCGGAAGACAGTAACAGGTATGTCTCGGTGTCTAAATCGGTTACACGCGACTTTGATGGTGAAAATAATGTTCGCAAACAATACTCTCATACGTACTACACTAAATCGTCATCCTGTGGCTATTTTACATTTACGTGTACAATGGTCAGTAGCGCTGAGGGAAGAAAAAAGGTTTGCAAACCGAAAATGCCCACCAACCCTGACGGAACACCCATGAGGTGTAATTAGCTATAACATAGAAGGTACATATATTTTACTATTTAAATACTTATTAAAATTGTACAGAGAATTTCGTGTGTTAAGTGAAATTGAATTGGTGCTAGTGATTTAGATAGTACAATAATTATAACATTAAAACAAAGACGTTATAGTATTGTTGATAATTAATTTGATAGATTAATAATAGAAATAATAACTCATTGTCCTAGTCTTTGTTTAAAATTTTTATACGAAATTACACATTTCAAGATGTAATTTATACCAGCCTGTACCTTTAACAATGGAGCATTTTAATCTTGAGTGTGATGTATATTATTAATTAGCAATAAAGACTACATTTATATGTTTACCTTTCTTTCATATAATAAAGGTTGATAGGGCATAATAAAAACATAATATTTGTTTATTACAATGATGACATTTTATTTCTTAAATAGTTTTATCTTATGATTTAATTTATAATTTTAGAATTTGTGACATTTAGATAATTTACGATAGTAACAAGTAAATTTTTAAACAGATAACTTGAAAACTACATACATTTTCTATTATTATTAAGTTATTAATTTTATTATCCACACCATAACCTACCCATACATGTACATATTTTTTTATAAATATGTATGAGAAGATTATAATTAAGTGACTTGCTGGATGTAATAAAAGGAATGTAAAAAAAAGGTTTGATAGAGCACATATCACAGGGCAAATGTATTTTACTAATTTTCAGTCCAAATATAAAAAATAGATATTTAGAAGGCAATAAGATTAATCATTGCAGTTACGTAGAAAAAAAAGTGTATTTATAATCAAATTGCCAACGAGATTAAAAATCAAACGTCCTAAATTATAATAAAAAACCGAGAACAGTGCCTGATTTGTAAAATTGTTTTTGCAATCAACATCAAACGTAGCTAAAATATTGTCATAATCCTAAACTTCTTGAGTTTTCATAAAAGTTGCTACTGATTGCAAACATAATTTGTGAATTCGCTTACTGGTTAAAAGACATAACTTATTTAAAGCAAAAGCCAATACTGTTTTTTATTGCCTTCAAAACACTGCGTTAGGGTGAATGAATGCAATGGAATGTAATTAGGTAACAAACATACAAATAAAGTCCGTCATAGTTATTTTAAGTGGAATATAAACAAATATTTAGAAGTCGGACGTTACTTCATAACGTATTTGTTACCTATTTTGTAAACCTCGATCCAGTCATAGCTTATTAAAGTAAAAAATAACTTATAAGAGATTGAAACGGATCAATTCAATCAACAGAGAAAGGGCCACAGTATAAATTAATCAGAAGTTAATCTAACTCTAACATGGCAACTTATATTTGTACATATAAAACTACTGAAATCGTTTGCGATCTTATAAAGTATGAGTATTAAGTACATAAATAATTAAGTACAAATGATACTTAAAATTATAATCGTGAACACATTTTTTACGTAAAATTTAGCTAAAAGAATGATTATCGCGACGTAAATACTAATACTATATATGTGATATGACACATAGATTTTAAATAGGTACATAGTCACTACATACATAACACATATAAGAATCTTTTTGTTTCAAATATTTAAATTGTTATTATTTATTCCCCATGCTGACAATATAATTCAGTTAACCGGGGTTCGAGACTTTAAGTAGACATTTATTTAAATATTAACGGCCAAGTAAATATCTTAAGAATAGTTAAACACCACAACTTCTTGCTTTAGTTCTATTTTTAATATAAAACATCAATGAATCCATTTCTCTAATTAATAGTGAATTAATCTAAATAAAAACCATTAAAATAGCTACTTTCGGTTTCGATCCATCAAAGGATAAAAGGAACGAGTGCAATAATATTGTATGCACAATAAATGCATAATACTACACCATAATATACATATTATCCGTCACACATATACACGTTTAACACTCGAACACAAAATACACAAAAATATAAATTCAATCATAAATGAGATCAATTTTCAGAATGCAAAAGTTAAAATAAATATTAAGTACTTACATTACGAGATTCATCATAATGGCGAGATTTACCAGGTAGCTAAATACTGATGCGTAAGGAACTTGGATTTAAATGGCCTCATAAATGAAGATCAAATACGTCATGGAAACAATTTTAAAATCACACGTATTTTATATTTAAAGTCAATGTAGTAAATTCCATAGTTACATTTATAATATATCTTCTTCTATCCGGTTCCCGGCTAGTTATACACGCACGTAATATTATAAATTACGATATTCAATGTATCCGAACTCTCATAATCCCATTAAACTCTATACACACGAGGAAAAATATTTAAAAGTTCCCAGGATGTTCATGTGCCAGCAAATTGTATAAAAGTAAAATGTTATCGAAACTTATTGAGCAGTATGTTGATATGGCTATCGTTGGTCGGTAACCCCTTGAATTGAAAAGACGGTAAAAGTAAGTGGCATACATTATAATTATTTAAGTAACGTCACTATTTTTTTTAAATAAGTTTTAATTTCGAGATGCTTCTGTAAAATATTTATTTATTTAGGATGCTTCTAGCAATCCTCGTTTGTTTTATTTTTACTCAAACTAGGTGATATCATGAAAGCCCACTTGAAACATGGATTAACGGTGTGTTATCGTCGGGGATAGTGCAAATCCGCGTATCTAGCATTGGATAATTCCGCGTAGCGTGGCGGTTAAATTAATCATTGTAACGGATGATCTATGGTAAAAATATAAAGAAAACATGAATTATTACTATCTACGTAAAAATGAGGCCATTTGCCCTTAAAATAACGATATTAAACAGTTTTAAACTGCCCCTGTAAAATTAGATCAAATGCAGATACGCGGCCTTTACCTATGGTAGATTCGCGGTTTTGCACTATCCCCAACGTTATGTGCACATGCACATAACACACCGTTCACACTTCTTTTTCTTAATAAAGTATCATGTGAGTTTAATGTTTTGAATTACATAAGTACCTGTTCCTTTGAGAAAAGAGGTGCGATGATGTAGTAATGAGATTAAAATTGGAACACATTAATAACGCCTGGCGGGCGTTAGCCCATCACAGGGCTGAGAGTATCGGGATACCGGCCACGAGGACGAGGAATCGTACCCAGTCTAGCTTGCGCCTCGTAAGCGCTTCAAGCGTTCCTTTTCCTGATGGTCCACTGGCGGCTCGCGCTCGAAAGATATCATTTCCAGAGCTGAAAAGATTAACAATGTAATGCGAATACCTTTACGTCGTCCTTCTTGCAAGGAGTAACTAGGCTGGACATCATAACTTAAGTCTGAGAAGCTTGCTCTCCATTTGCCTACACTATTGCACTACTCTAGAAATGAAGGAAATAATTTATACCAATTTCTATGTATAAAATAAGCAAAAAATATAACATAGACACAACATTAAAACCAAGTAACACTATTATCATCTTCTCTGCGGCAATGTTGCAGTTATGGAATTGTAATTTTATTTAAGTATTTTACTCATTCTTATTTGGACGTATTTAAAAAAAAAAAACGTTGCCCCCCACATTAGGAATTTCTCCTGTATCGTGGGTACGTTCACAGACATTTAAACTCACATACACAAACAACCAGACCCGGAACAACTATCTGTAGGCCATACAAATATTTGTTCCGTGCGGGGATCGAACCCGCGACGCGCAGCGCAGCAGTCAATCGCTCAGCCACTGCGCCAACCGTGTCGTCTTGCTGGTATCTTTATGGTGCGAAACGCGTGATAGAAAGAGCTCGCGTGAACGTGTTTTTTAAATAAATAGTACACATAATAGACGCTGGACTACAATGACATGGTAATAATAGCCTACAAAAACTATCCTAGAAAAATGAAAATTTACACTTACCGATCTCAGTGAGTGTGGGCCTATCGTTGAGGAACCGCCACACCGACAGGTGAGGGGTTGGGTGTGACGTCACAGGATTCTCTTCGCTCGTGAGCCGTCGACTGGCTAGCTGCATACTGACATGGCGGCCCAACAGCGTACATTTCTCGAAATTCACACGGTTACCTGGAAGCCTGTAAAGTAAAAAACAAATGTTCGGTTTAATAAATAGTTAGCGACGACTGTAAAGTAACCAGCATCGCAAAACAGATTTTCTCGTAAAATACGACGACGAAGACATTAATTGCAAGTTTGACTTATGATCTATTTCATAATGCCTTGGGTTCCAAAATCAATAAAATTACAAATTAAATAATATTAAATACAGTAGGAGAAAAACGTTTTTACACACTGCGAGATATTTACATAATAGTGCTGCATAAGACGGTATGTTTTGTTAACAAGAAACTCACTTTGAAGGAGAACCTTGGTTGGCAAAGTGTAGATCCCTGCATGTAACAGACAGCAATGGCACCGCCGTCTCAGTAGGAGCAGCAGCCAATGCTGCACGGTATCTGAAAATATCGTTATTTTCGAAAACATGTGCCATCCAACCTGCTGTGGGCCAAGACCCAGGAGAACATTATAGGCTGATTATGTTTATGCTACTGATATGTTGTAACTTTGTAGGCAGCACAAAGTTCCTATCAAATAATTGGTGTGGCTCGCTGGACATAGGTGGAGCGATGATGTAGTAAAGATCTTGGGAACCTGGACAAGAAACCCGCAGCAGCAGCTAATATGGCAACGCTTGGGGAGGTCTGCCTAAAGTTTGGATAATTTGATCCATTTCAACTTGAATTTGTTGCATTTTGCAAAAGCAACAAACCACACCACCATAATGCTGTGCTATCGCCTCAAATGTTTAAAAGATTAGTCTTTACCTGGCGTGATTCCCACTAGGTTCAACGCAAAGTTCTAGTTGCCGCAACTGTTGACCACACACTGCAGATGTCCGGCTCCACTAAAAACATAGTAAATAAACTTTATTTGACACAAATCTTCCAACATGTAAATAATTAACCGTTACATATGCTTAGAAAACACCATACCGTCTTTTTAAGTCGTGTCACTGGCGACATATTCAAAGCGCTTATAATGGCCATCAGCGAATTGAAGTTGCCAAGATTGAAGCATTCTCTAGCTGTCATCACCCACTGTTCAATAACTCGAGCGCGGTATTTGCTTTTAGCTGCCTGAAATGGATTTTTACATAAGAACACATATTCAATAAACTATTATGCTAACGTAAAACCAGTATATTGCCTTGAGTATGTCGGTTGCCACTAAATAACTGAGTCGGTTGAACCAATCAGCATATGCTTCCAAATTCCGCGTGCTTTTAGTTTCTATGTGGTGTAAGCTGATGGACGCCTTTCCACCCGATGATGAAGATTGTGGCTGTGTTGGCGCAAATGTTTGTACAAACTCCTCTGGCCCAACAAACGATAGCCTATGCAGCTCTACAATCGTCAACTGATTCGCCAATTCGACTGGTGTTAGGCCAAGTGTAAGTATGTCACCCTATAACAAAAGATACAGGTAATACAAACAAATAATAAAAGATAAAAATTGTTGCATGTATAGTGCAGGAGCATTCTGTATAGTGTTACCTGTGTCAACTGGTCCACAGATGCCACCTGTGGTGGTTCTGTTAAAGTCTCTTCATACTGTTCAAGCGCTGTTAGTTTATCAAGAAGTTTTTCTAATGTTGTTGACATTTCCACTCTCACTGAAGCCATGTGATCTGCTGCACATCTATAGATAAGTGTTTAATTTATTATCATTCGCATTTGCATTCAATTTCTCTTCGTACTTATTGTGAAACAAACAAAATTGGGTGCAAGAATTGAAACTTAAGAAGGAAAGGCTATTTTACCTCTGGGTTATACTGCGGACAAGAGCCATGACCCTGTCGTCACGAAAATCGTATGGAAACATACTGGTCCATTGGCTTAAAACCCTTACTAGGGAAATCATATCACTGAGTTCTTTTTCTACTAGCTCCTTCACTTCTGTTTTTCCCTACAATTAAGATATAATTATGACATCAAACAATATATAAGAAGACTAATGCATTTACTATGTTGAGTCTACTCTACACTTAATTAAGACCATACAGCCCTAAATATTATATTTTTTACTTACAATTTTCTCGTAGCTTTTGAAATAGCGTTTGCAGAGCTTGTTCAATAGTTCATGTGGTTTGACAAACAGCCGTGAACATAATAGGAATGTGAATGTGAAAGCTTTGCTGGCTCCAGGTCGAAGCATATCCACCAGGGCTTCCAGAGTTGAACTCACTATCTGACCATCCCTGTACTCAACCTCTGATTTATCACCAGAACAGTTCCCATATGGTAGATTTGTTATTGTTTTTACCCCAGAAGGTAGCACAGCTGATAACTAAAATAAGGATACAATGTATTGTTAAAACAAAGACTTCATCATGTTCAATCATTTGCATAAAGGTAAAGTCCAGCCAAGCGGACTGGACTCTGGATTAAATTGCAGACACAGCACTTTCAACACGTAATGCATTTCAATATGTGCCAAAGTCTGGGAAGCATTCATAACAATAATATACCTGTGGTGTATCCACTTTCTGGGATGAAACAAAGTTGATCCCACCATTCATCACAATGTGTTTGCATGAAGTTTCTGACATGAATTTGTTTCCCCTTACCATTGAGTAGTAATCATCATTCTGAAAAAAATATTTATAGCTTATGTAGCTCATGTTATATTTCCATGTAAAAGACAAAATAATACTTTCCGTGTTATGAAAAAATTATGTTTCAAAATACATTTTTGGCTTCTTAATTATATTTCTAGTTGTTTTAGTGAGAGCTATAGCCAATTAAATCATTCTACAGGTGTAGAGTGGCTTATCTTCCAAGGGATTACAATGGTCATATGACGAAACTCAGAATAAAACAAAACCATGGATAAAAAATATGTGATCAATCATGCTTTTAACATAAGACAGAAGCAATAACATTGGTAAAATGATAAAATAAAATAGGATCAAGAGTTTTCGAAATAAACTTACATCATAATAAGAGAGGCCTGTGCCGTGCAGGAGAGACGGGTCTGGAGGTAGTGGAGCAAGATCGGTGGGTGGCGGAGGCACTGGGGCCGGCTCTGAGGGGGCGGGGGGCACTTTCATATTGCACCCACTACATGAGGCTTCATTTAATTTACTTGCGTAATAATACATAGCCATTCAATTCCTCAATGACAACTAACACTAAAGGCTTCAAATGAAGCTGCTGGCAGGTTTTATGTTAAGGAACCCATTGAACAATCTGTGAAGTTTTAAGAAATGTTTAGGTATAGTGTTTGATGATAACAATACTTTTTCAATTGCCTGTTGTACTTTCTCATTTTGTTGTTCATTGTTGAAGAAAAACATAATGAGAAAACTTGGACTTAACACCTGAGGCCCTAGCATGAGCGTACAGTGTAAACTTAATGTAAATACGTCAACATAATTTTCAATTTAAAAATACTCATTCTTCTTTCTTTATCGTGTGGTTAGTGGCTAACCTGGTCCCAGAGTTTTTACACCGCCCATGGGCCACTGACTTAGCTTTACATGCCATCAAGAAATATCTCTCAGGAAACCGAAGCAAGTGATAACTATACAATGTGCACATGAATCTGAAAAATCAGAGGTGCATGCCTTGGGTCGAACTCGAGACCTATGACTTGGCAGTCTGACGGTCACACCACTTGGCTATCACTGCTATCACACAGATACTCATTTCACATTTAATACTTTCATGATTTGAAGAATTTATTCATATCTACAACACGGTCACATTAACTTGCCGCATCTCTGGAATGCGAGGCCCCGCCTGCTTCCCCCCGCATTCCCTTAGCTTGCCCGGCAAGTGTCAGTATGGTCAGAATCTTTGTTGCTGATACGCGCGTCGATAATTTGGCTAGATTTTTGCTGTTGTTTTTGGGTGTGAAAATGACTGAATGTGACCGCGTTGTATGATACTGATTGTTCTTATTGCAAACAATTTTACTATAATGCAGGCGGATAATTGTACTTTGCGATTTAGTAATAAACATATTGAAGTTACGTTTACACCGCATGCTTGAGCTAGGGTTTCTAATCAGGTTTGAAATTGCCAATCCGGCTTTAGCAAGTATGGTGCTCATACTTTCTCTATGAAGACAAATAGGTTACATGATATAAAATGTTGTAGTTAATCTGTACCAATATTTGTATGCTCCTCACCTCAGTGGCAAGACAGAGATGCCCTCAACCTTATTTTAGTTACATCTATACTGAACTTGGGTGCACCATTAAATGTATTTGGTCTGATTTGAAAAGGCCTTTTCCCAGTCACCCAATAATAAGCTGGTATCAAGTTATTAATTTCAGTAACTGTACTATTCCCTCTAGTTGCCACAACCAGGCTAGTTTTTTTTTTCTGATTTGGATGATAGCAACCTATAAATTTCAAGTTGTTACTTTTCTGTATTATTTATATTGTTTATTTGTACAATTTCTAGTAATGGTCTGTGATTTTAACGATTAATAACTTAAACAATTTCACAGTCCTAGTATACATTTTTATTGTTAGATTGTATGTCAGGCCGATAGTTTGTATTATTAGATATTTTAATTTACTTAATTTTTGTAAAGAGAACATTACATTGACTCATTCATTCAGATAGGTTTTCTGTAATCATGTTACCAGTGGTTTATTCTGCTTAATTATCTGGTTCAAACAATATATTTAAAATCAAGTGCTGAATGAAAGTGTACAGCTAGTAATTTTGTAGATCTATTTGCAAGGTAATAATTTAAATAACGACAATTATTATAATAAACTAATGCCTTTCATCAAAACACTACATTTGGATACCTGTACTGTCCCGCAGTCTGCGCCTTATATCAAGGGAAGCCTTCGGTATATTAAGTTATTTTTAATGGGACTAAAAGGGAAATATAAGTTGATTTACACTATGAAGAAAACACTATTTTAAATTGTTTTACTCTAATGTATTATTTGATATAGAATACAATATAGTGGCTCAAAGATTCTTTTGGTCCATACTCAAAACTCAACCTATAGACAAAATTGACAGTAGCGAAAGGAGAAAGTTGCTTTCTAAATGATTACATTGTTTGGAAACGTACCTTGTAAGATGCTATTATTTGGATTTATGTACACTTACAGAAACTATTAGTGACGAGTATTTCATACATAACACAATGAATATTGTTTTGCTAAGTATTTCTAAAATAAATACGCAAAATAGCGCCAATCATACAATCACAATCAGATCATAGACAATTAATTGTTTTTTTTACATCGGGTTGTGGCTTTTGTGTGCGGAGGTATAATATTTCTCAGCCTATGATATAAAATATCTATGGTTCGTGTTTTTCAAAAATAATTTACGACTTACGTTTTTATATGACTAAGTAAACAGGGCAGCGTTGCCAGACGTCCCGGTTTTGGCGGGACGTCCCGATTTTTTAAATCAAAATTAAATGTCCCGCGCGGGACAGGCTCTGTGATCTGTCCCGCTTTTCCTTGATAACTCGACCGTGCGTGCAGCGTGCTGAGGAAGCACAGCAGTACAGCTATCCTGTGAAGTCTTGGAAATACTTGTGAATAGAGCTAGTTTAGTAAAAACTCACTAGTGGATGATTGACTTTTTATTTTCAGAGTGACATACATACAACTGACTGGAATGTATTCAGCATACAACCACTTTAACACCCCCACTGTATGCCGATACATTTTTTAAAGTAGTCCTGCTTAACTCTAGTAAGTCCTTTGTGAAGATATCGGAAGGCCTCTCATCAGTCTTACAATATTTGATACAAATTTCATTTGCCTCTGCCAATTCCCTCACATAATGGTACCTAATATTTATGTGCTTAGACCTCCTACCGACTGTTGGCACGTACACTAATTTTGAACGAGAGGTTCTCTCCCTCTCAAGCTCCGCCACCTCCTTCGCTAGCATGACTGCTTCGCAGAAGGAGGTAACGGCGTCCCATTCCCTCTCGCTCCGGACCATGGACTGGACCAGGGCCGGACGCGATAGGTCGCCGCCGCCGATCGTTACGAGGACACGGCGGTGCTCCGCACAAGCGGGGCAGACCTCTACCGTGTGCTCCACCGTGTCCTCTGGGCGACCCTCACAGTGGTATGGTAATACCCGGGCGTTTCCTCCCGCCTGATTCGGTGCAGGAACCTCCCGAAACAACCGTGTACGATGAGGACCTGCGTCAGGCGGCAGGTGAGGGTGCCGTCGCGCCTCTCCAGCCACTCCTCAAAGAGGGGACTTATCGCCACTATTGTGGCGTGCCCTGCACGGGGTTGCGGTAGTCGCTCTCTCCATGTGGCATGAGATCGCGCCGGAAGTCTGTCCGCAGCGCGACAATTTGCCGCGGCAGCGGAGTTTCCCCCCGGCGTAGTGCCTCTACGCGCCGCTCGTGTAGGCGCGCGAGGACTATCGCCTCCAGATCCCATGGCGGCAATCCAGCAAGGAGGCTCGCCGCCTCGCCGGAGATCGTGCGGTACCCCCGGACTAGCCTTACGGCTACCACCTTCTGGGGCGCGTTCAGGTAGTGGGCAAGTCAAGGAACGCGCCCACACCGGGGCCCCGTAAAGGGCCATGGACCGCACGACCCCCGCGTATAGCCCCCGGCAGGAGGCGTTTGGACCCCCCAGGTTGGGCAAGAGCCGCCTGAAGGCAGCCCCGGTCCGTTCAAATTTGGGGGCCAAACGTCGGAAATGCTCCACGAAGTTCCACCAGCTATCGAGGACGAGCCCTAGGTATTTCAGCGTCGACTCGACGCCGATGGGAACCCCTCCCGCCGTTACTATGGATCCCGACGGTGGCGCATTCCGAGGCCCATGAAAGCACATGGCCTCGGACTTGTGCAAAGCCACCTCGAGACCCAATTGCCGGATCCTCTCCACGACTATCGCAACCCCGCGTGTCATAAGTTCGGCCGCCGCCTGGTGGCGTCAGCGTAACAAACTACGCTGACGCCACCAGGGAGGTCGGCGCGCAGCACCCAGTCGTAACCGATGTTCCACAAGGGCGGCCCCAGAACCGATCCCTGTGGAACACCGCACGACATCTCTCGCCGGTTCCACTGGCCAACCGGGCCGACCGCAACCGGGGTAGATGACGGCCCTATCCGTTAGGTAGTCGCCGACAATACGACGGAGGTAGGTCGGCACCCGGTGATACCGGAGTGCCTCCCTAATGCAGCTCCAGGGTATGGAGTTGAAGGCATTGGCGATGTCAAGAGACACCGCCAAAACCACCCCACCCCGGGACACCGCATCCCCCGTCGTGAGGGCTCTCACGCGCATGATGGCGTCCACCGTCGAGCGCCTCTTGCGGAAACCAAACTGGTGTTCCGCAAGATCCGGCCCAATCCCCGCAAGGTGCCCGGCGAGGCGGTTTGCAATTACTCTTTCAAGGAGCTTGCCCACCTCGTCGAGCAACACAATGGGCCGGTATGCGGACGGAGAGTCCGCAGAGCGCCCCGGCTTCCGAATGAGGACCAGTTTGCCCGTCTTCCAACGAAGCGGGAACTGGCCTCTCTCCAAGCATGCGCTTAGGAGCCCCTCCAGTCGGGGCCCGAGAGCCTCCGAGGCCAGGACCCAGGCTTTGCTTGAAATTTTGTAGCAAATCGTCACGTTTTTCGGTTACGCGCCATGTTGCTTTTTTGTTTTTTTTTTTTTCATGTAATATAATTATGATAATAATAACAACAATATATTAGTTTTGAAGTTTGGTTTGAAATAAGAATAACAATATATTAATTTGAAAGTGATAAAATAAAAAGACTTATTTTCGTGAAGTTGCAAATAGTAGAAAAATGATATGTCGTAAAGAAGTTTCACTTCTTACCTGTGTACTCTGGTACACACACATATTTTTTTTACTATGTCTCGCTTTTGACCAAAGAATCCCGCTTTTTTCAAAAAGTTCTAAAATCCCGACAAAAAAAGTCTGGCATCGCTGAAACAGGGTTTAATTGACGCCATAGGTGGCCCACAAGTTTTTCGGCGGGATCATTGAATTGAACGAAATAGTGGACAATCGCCACTAGACATTTCATTATAGAATTTCATCTAAACTTTCGTTGGTTTGTAATTTAATTTACTTTTTACCTTAATAAACTATTAGCTTGATCTAGGCTAATAGAATGTCCAAAAGAGCTTTGTTTGGAGCACGTTTAAATTTTTACCGGCACGATTCACGAATGTTATATAAATATAGGAAGATACTTATATTTGCAAGGTCTTTCTTTCTCTGGGATGTACAACTTTATTTAATGCAAAATAAAGGTAATTAGGTATTCTACCAGCTCTGGTTCTCCGACAGCTTAAATTCAGATTTATCCTTTGGCTCACTCTTTCTTCTTATGAAGTAAGTGGGTAACTATCAGATATGTACCCATTTAAAGTTTATTGAGAAACATTAACTCATTGAACTTTTATAGGATAATCTTTATCCTATAAAAATCTGATGAGTTCGGTTTCTAGAATTTGGGGGCGTTGGCTGTCGCCTATCAAAGATATGCTTTATTTTTTTCTCATGACTTTTTCTGGTTTCCATGGAAATAAACAAAATGTTGAGTTGTTTACGACTGTCACATCGATTAACTCGAATGCTCAAAATAGTTGTGAATTGTGTAACTCATACATTTTCCGTCTATGTACGAAACGGTATATTCATAATTTAAAACGCCCTTTTCGTCGAACATGGAGAAACGTTTCAATCGTAGAACCGTCTCGAAGACATTGCCTGCAATAGAGATATTGCAGAGAAATAACAAGCCAGTACCTACATACTACGCTAAGTAATAACACGTATTGTATATTTAAAGGAAATCTTTAATGATAATAAGTTAGGGTTGGTACCTACTCAGTGAGTGGACTGTAGATACAAACGCAAAGAACTGCAGTGCTTTGGTAAACGTATCTAACGTTTTGATTCCTCTGTCCCATGAATAGGTACCTTCCTACCCTTCCCAATGTACCAAGTACTTAAGTGGTTTCCGATACCTACTCGGGGATACCATACTGCGAATTTCTTAATATCAAATATTTTCTATTGGAAAATACCCACTAACAGCCATACTTGATGTCGTGGATCCTGCTGAATGTCATCTTTCTCCGGTCATATTTCATTGGTTAATCTTTGAGACCATTAAAAATATTAATTGCTGCAGGTAGCTAGCTTAATCTAAGGGCCGATTCACACCGGAACGGGACCGGCCGGCAGCGGTTGGCACTGTTGGCAGTAACGCGACGAGGGGGCTCGGCCGGCCGAGCCAGCCGCTGGCAGTACCGCTGACAAGACGCGCGACCTTTTCAAGCCATATTGGTCTTTTAGTTATTTATATAAAGTTTAAAATTATGTCACACTGAAAGTGCTCGCCTCGCCGAGCTAGCCGCTGCTTTTCCGGTGAGAATCGGCTTTAACTGTTTCTTATTCAATTACAGACTCCCGCGAGAGATTCCTTTTCATATACCGCACAAAAAATTGCTGGAAAAAATTGAATTTGTGAAAAAGAAGCCTGAACCTCTGGTATGCTACGCACATCTTGTTATATTTTTTTAAATAGGTTTATCAAATAAACCATTGTAACAATGATTGAGGGTCAGTAGCACTATTACTTGTTCATTACAGACGGGATTTACAGCCGCGCAGGAGGAAAGGTTCAAAAATGAAAGAAAACCAGGACAATTAGCACCTATAGAAGACCCGGATAAGTCCTTAAGTAAATAATTGATGACAACTTTAATCACTTATAGCGCCAAGGTATCCCCGGTTTGCAGGTCAGTGTCGGGTTGTATGTTGATTAAAATACTTATGATTCGCAACCGTAACAAATATGGCTTTACAAAGTTATAATCATTAACAACCCTTTAAGTTCATCATTTAATCCCATTAAATGACTTCCTGAAACGTTCGCGAAGCAAATTTTAATCAACATACAACCTGTCACTGATATGAATTGCAAATTGCAAACAACGTAAGAAAATTCTAATTTCCTGGGCTGCGCTGGCGTTTTCACCTTAAAGTGTTTCTTTTTATGCTGCTACCTCAGTGCGCGTGCGGATTAATATGACATAATATTATTATATAATATTTTGTTTCATGTAGCTGCTAAAAAGAAAAGGAAACTTTTTATTCATGAATCTCAAGAAAACATAGGCGAAAAGTTTCAAACCAAAGACCCTCTGAAAGTGAAGCCACCGGTGGCGTCCCAAACAGACGTTATCAACCAAGTGAGAAGTAACCCATCAGTCGGCTTCCTATACATGATTTATGCCGTCCATCCTCAGAATGTCTATTTCACTCCTTATTATCTCAAGTGAGTATAACGCTACCTTTCTATTCACTGTGTTACACAGTTCACGGAATGAACTGTTGAACGGATTTTGTTAACACTTTACACACAGATAGACCGTGTCCTGAATAGTGTTTATTATTCAGTAAACGGTCTAATTAATAGACTTGGATCCCTAACCACCGGTAGCTTGGACCCTGTTCCCGACACCGGCGGACCGCTATTTTCTTATATTTTTAAATGTTTTTATATGGTTTTTTTTTTAAGAAATATTAAAAAAGAATGTAAATTAATGTGTATATTAATGAATAAACGGAATAATAATCTTAATATATAAAAATTACGCGTCACGTTGTTTGTCCACGATGGACTCCTAAACTACTTAACCGATTTTAATCAAATTTGCACACCGTGTGTAGTTTGATCCAACTTGAAAGATCAATTTATAGTCGCAATATTATGTAATTGCGTTATGTGACGCAGACGAAGTTGCGCCAGTCAGCTAGTTAAAATATATAATATTGATTCAATATAATTACGTACTTATTAATACAAAGACAAAACATATGACAATACTATAAAATAACTAATAGTACTTATGCAACTATGACAAAAGAATTTATCATCTAATTACTGACTAAGCACATTATTGGTTTTCCAGAGTCGTACCGTATGAGAACATCGACAAACGTAATTTTTTTACGATTAGCCAATGCGGAGTGACACACTATTCTAACGAGATGGTCTTCACAAAACTTCCAAGTTGGGAACAGGAGTATAACATATTTGTTAAACTTACAGATGTAAGAATGCTGAAATTAAATTTTTATTACTTTTTATTATTTATTATTTTTATTTTTACTGCCTTGGGCACATTAACTTTTTTATAAGTTTATAAGCTTATGTTTTCAGATCAAGTTCTTCAAGTTATATAGATATTGGAAAGCGTTTTATGTGTGGAGGAAATCCATAGTGTTCAGAAAATATACGAAAATTCGTAACAAGTTGGCAAAGAACCTTTTCTGTTTGACGCCAATCTTAGGCAAGGCTTTACTAAGTATACAAGCGATGTGCTGTGAAATGTACACGAAAACATTTGCTGATGTAAGCAGAGACATGGATACTCCATTTTTCTACTTCATTGAAGATCAGGTAAAGGATACGACTAAAAATTTCCTGTTGATTCATTTAGTAGTAGATAGGTAATAGTGTAGGTAACAAAAGCGCGAGTATTATTAATAGAGCGGTTTAAAAAAAACTCCGATTGGTTTAAAGTTCCTAACCTAATTTTACTATAGTTCTACCTACCAATACTGAAAGTTAAAATACTATTTATGTTACAGATGAAACGTATAGAATACGTTAGAGACAAGCTGATAGAATATCGCGTCGTAGTTATGGACGTACTCACCCAATCATGTCACACGGCTCTGTACCAACAGGGGTTTGTGTATGACGACAGAAATATTCCGCCCTTCCAAATTATTAGAGGCAAACCTACAGGAGGCATGTCGTACACAGAGAAAGCGAACAAGAGGAAGTATTGCGAAAGATTAGCATGGTATTTTTTTATTCGATTTCCTAACTAATATAATACAAGAAGGTAAACTAACCCCTAACGAAGCCGGCAACCAAACATTCTGTACAGACGGTAGCACATCAAGCTACTACAATCTGTCAAATATCTTTTATAGATTTTCAACTTTACCACTGAAATATTAAGTTCAAGATTGATTGGGTAAATTTAACAGATTTGGGTAGCTGGATATGTTGGCGTCTGTACATCAATATAATAAAAAAATATTGCAGGGATTCGTTTCTTTTTGGGGTGAAAAACAACGTTTTACGGTAGCACTCAATGTAACGAACTCGAAACACTGTGCTTATGGATGTATTGAATAGTAGAAGGTCGTGGAGGTATTTGAAGTAAAGCTTGAACAATAAAAACTTGTATTAAAAAAAAACTTATGATAAAATTGGTACGTTGACCCCCAATATTTCCGTAACCCAGGTATGGTTTAGAATCTAAAATTCTACAAGACCGTACCTTGGAACCTTCTAGACTTGAGAACAAAAAAATATCGCAATGACGGGTTACATCTATAACAAGTACCGTTCGGCTTCGTTAAGGATATTTATACTTTGATATATAATTCAAATCAATAGAATAATATATGCTTACAGTTTTATAAAGTTATCAGATTATATGACTAACTACATGTTGCACCGACTGACAAAAAAGTCAAATTTTATGATGGCCAAATTGCTTCGAACTCATGTCGAGTTTACTCCCACCAAAGAAGAACTGAAGGGTAAGGACCTGGAAAATGTGGTGGAAAAGCTTCCTCGTGTTACGGATACTTGCAAGGTACTGAAATATATAGGCTAATGTCATTTGAGAAACAAGAAATTTTGAATTTCTAACTGACAAATCAGCGCAGAATCTAACTAGGTTGCAGGGGGCAAGACAGAGATCAGAGAGAGCCCTCCTGCCTGCCTTTTTAAGCTAGTTTCCAAGTTGTAGCTTTCGAATTAACATGTTCTTGCATGAAGATCCTCTCATTTCGACTTGATTTTGCTGATATATCATTGTTGTAGAAACATGATGACCTTTTCGGTGCAAATATCTAGTTTTAAGAAATTCACTACTGTTCATGGCCGCTGTTGTTACTGTAAATTGACCAATAAATTATTTAATTCTACTGCATATCTTACCACATGTCAATAAAAGAAATGGTCTTCATGTAACATGTTTTAAAGTATTCCAATTTATGTACCATGTTCAATTTAAATATTGTTTCTGTTTTACGTGATGTCTTTAATTGCAGCGGTGATTATTTATCATTCTGTTCGCGTTTTGCAGTGGGCTTTATTCCAGGTCGATGCTTACATATTAGAATCTGGTGAGATGGTACTAAATCCCAGTGAAGCAGTAGTAACAACGCACATGGAAAAAATTGTAGGATACTGGGAAGAGTACGTGCGCACATTTCACAACTTCCTACACGATGAATCGTTGCAAATATTTGTGCAGCCTACAATAATGGGCAAAGCAGTTGAATGGTCCGCAGGACATTCACCCAATTTATATTTCTTGATGAACCAGGATGTAAAAATGATGGCAGACATAGCTTACATTCCCTATTCAATTAAATTTGCCTATGAGAGCGTGTGGACATTCATGGAACGTCTCAAAGCGTTCAGGGAAAACTTTCGTGACTCTTGCGCAATGGATATTAACGTAATTAAAAACGAAAGAGATGTAGTAAAGTTCAGGCAACTATGTGACATGTTTGTTAAACAAATGGAATCGATAGAAGAAATCGTGAGCTATCAGCCTCTGGGCTTGTTGTTTTTGTGCCTATCCCCCTTTCAAGAGTTGTTTAGACCGCAGCCGAGAAAACTATTTGATGTTGTGGCAAATATAACACCTGAGTAAGTAACTTTATTGTAAACTAGCTTTTGCTCGCGGCATCGTTCGCTTTATGGTCGGGAATTATTCCCTGGGAACGTTTTTAATATAGCAATTGGCACTCGTAGTGTAGCTTCCCATTGAAGAGTTATGTAGAATCAGATCAGTTGTCTCGAAGATATCCCCTGCATCAAAACTAACAAACATTACTTTTACCTTTTATATTCTAGTATATTATAGAATATGTACCTAATGTAAGAAAGTCTTTGGATATTTTAGCTCTGATAGAAGGTTTGCTTATATTGGGAATGTAGGCGTCGAAAGGATAGGCGCCTCCGTTATTATCATCATCATCATCATAATTTCCTCGGCCTCCCCCAAGTGACACCACATTGACCGGTCCCGTGCGACTCGCATCCAGCGGATCCCTGCAACCTTGACCAGGTCATTGGTCAACGCAGTGCGAGGCCTTATTATAATTTTTAATAATGGTTTCCATCATCTGCAGTATCGGACACGCTTGCATTGAGGAAATTATTAGAGGAATTGCATACATCAACGAAGATATAACAAAGGACCCTGAAACTGCTGCAGAACTGGTAGCATTTAACTTTTTGATGGATGGGCTCGAACCGCGAGTAGCACATTTGGAAGAAAGGCTGGAATATCTTCGGGAGCTTTATGATGTGATGGGAGAATTCAACATACCAATTTCACCTGATGACTTGACTGAGTTTCTAGGTACGTAGGTACTGATAACGCATACTTATGTTAACAGGGTGTCAGCCTTCCTACCTACATACAGTAGGTACCTACGCAACCCGTTATTGCAGCACATCAAGTTTTTGTAAACATCTCACACGTACAGCCACGAGCATGAAAAGTGTTTACAGTTAACAAAATTCAAAAGCGATTTTCTCGTAGAATACAGCTACTTTTGAATTTTGCTGAGTTACATTACTTTGACGTAACTGTACACGCAGTGTGTTACTAAAACTTGATCTACCTAATGTGCTGGGCGTCGCCGTCGTGTTATAGAAACTTCTTCATCGTTCCCTCACTGCTGAGGATAGTTACAATTATGCTAAAATTTGTCCTGTTCTAACCAATTAAGAAAAAAGGGTTGCAAAAAAAATCCTCTTTTAGAAAAAAAAGCCTGGTTTAAAATTGACAAAAATAAAGCTTTATTTTTGTAAATTTTAAACCAGCCATTTTTTACGCTTCATTTTGTTAACTATGGTTACTATGGTTGGCTACCTTAGGTTTGAGTGTGGTTTTGGGAACTCTGCGACAGGATGTGGACGCAATACTTGAGACTCGCAGCAAGCTAGCGGGACTGTTCGCAAGCCAGATCGGCAAGGATATAATGGAACTCATGGTCGACGTCAACAAACTAAGGAATGAAGTTGCGGTAATTATGACAGAACTTTAAGCTACACTAGCAATGAAAAAAATATGTTTTTGATTAACCACTCCTACGCTAACAGAGTGCAGAGTTTAGAAACACTGAATCTTCTACATTGTGGTCTTTGTTGCCGGAAATGTTACTTAGGATTGGTGCAAAATGATTTTGTCTTTCATTCTATCAACCACCACACTATTATTCATGCCATGCTGAGGCCACCAACTTTTTTCATTTTCTTCCTCTTCATCCATCAACATTAACACATTAGCTATGGGCCGCCAGTCCAGAAAAACAGACCCCACCGACGAACCGACAACCGACAGACCGTTGAAATATTCGCGCAGGTGTACAATGTTTTTGGGGTTCCGTAGTCAACAAGGAACCCTTATAAATTCGCCATGTCCATCTGTCTGTCCGCAGCTTAGTACTAGAAAGCTGTTATTTGGCATGAATATACGGATAATACGGATATATAATATAAATAAAATAAAATCTCGAAAAGTATTTTTTTAGGGTCTTTAAAAAAATACTGCAAGTTTGTTTAAATCATTTTTTGATTAAGGGATTCGTTTATGCAAATTTTTGTTAGACTCAAGTCTCCCTCCCTCTACCAGTAAAACGGTTGTGTTTCGGTGTATGAAAAAAATTTACAGTGTTAGTATATAAGTAGTCAGTGGCCCAAAAAGTCTGACAACCAGTCTTACCAAGGGGTATCGTATTTCCCAGT
The DNA here is from genome assembly GCA_950005105.1 of Lycophotia porphyrea. Lineage (NCBI taxonomy): Eukaryota > Metazoa > Arthropoda > Insecta > Lepidoptera > Noctuidae > Lycophotia > Lycophotia porphyrea. The sequence goes on along the minus strand of OX465383.1, from coordinate 24,898,979 downwards.
AGTAACTGGGTTGTGGAGGTCAGATAGGCAGTCGCTCCATGTAAAATACTGGTATTCAGCTGCATCCGGTTAGACTGGAAGCCGACCTCAACATAGTTGGGAAAAGGCTAGGCAGATGATGATGATGATGAGTATATAAGGAAATTCAAAGGAAAACTAACACAGCTAAGTAGGCTTTACAAGTTTACGAGTAATAGTCGACCAACTTAAAAAATGTACTGGGATAACATATTTTCCTAAACATAATGTATGGGAACACAGGATTTTCAACTGCAAATGTAAGTTTATTTTTTATTATTACAATAAATATCATCGTTTGGAGGCAAATCTTACCGTAGGAAGTGTCCACATATTTTGATGGGCAACTACGGAACCCTACATTGTGCGTAGCCCGACACGCACTTGGCCGGTTCTATTTTGATTTAAGTTGGAAAAATTGGGTCGGGTGTCATGATCATGGTATGCGAAAAGTAGCAAAATCTTTGATTTTGATCACATATTCGTTAACCTTGGAAATGTCGAAACATTCGCCACTTTATGGACAACAACATCTAGAGTAGAGCATCTTTAGCATCGTATCAGAATAATGAATAGGGCAGGATGCCAAAGGAGATCTCTCCCGCACACACGATTTGTGTTTGTTTTTATGCAGTGTATTTTCTAGTTTAGCACAAGCCGACTTAAGCCTTAAAGCATACTCATCCATCACCCTTAAGTCCCAGGTTATTCATTCGTCCTCATCGCCAGCCCATTTCAAGTCAAACGAATGCCTTTTGACTTTCCCATCGGTGGCTTGCAGTTTCAAACTTCCTCGAATATTCTCATTATTACTCACTTCAACTTTATGTTTTCTCGTCTGTTCACACATTTATCTCATCTCCACTACATGACTGTAACTTTCATTCATCCATTCAGAAAAAAATTGTAGTTTTTTTCCTTTAAGCTGAAGGGCATGTTATGTCGTGTCGTCTTTTTGTCCAACCTGAGTTGATCGGTGCTTTACGTTTCGGTCGGCCTACTTCGCCATCCCCTTACCCTAAGGGCCTTGCGGTACTTCCTCAACTGGAGCATCTGTCTGTAATATAGCAATCCAAGCTTCGAATTTGTACAGGAACAAGTGAATCTGAAATGTTAAATCACAGGCGAATGCTCTCGTGAGGGAGCGCCTTTACACAAGTGACCCGGAGTAATGGAAGTAAGAAACCGATCGTAAGGGCATTTTGTGCAAGATCGGCCCCGGGTCTAGATTGAGCAGTGCATATTGTCTCACTTAATAATAACTGCAATTTTATTAATGTAACTTGAATCTTTTAATGTTTATCATACTTTAGGAACCGTGGCTGTACGATCAAAATTCTGATATGGAGAAAGTATTGGGAACCTTGCAGGAATTGCAAGATAAACTTAGTGAATGTTCTGCACGGGACAAGCAAATACGAGAGTGGCAGAAGATATTTAAGGTAAATAAGTAAATTAATCTAAAAGGAAAACTTATATCATAACATCATCAATATACCCACAATATTTTATTTAAAAAAGAACCCTGTCCAGTCCGTGGTGGTATTATTAGGTATAAAGACAAAACTGTTTTTATGTAATCCTTTTTGCATAACAAGAAATGAAAATACCCCCATAAAATTAAATTGAATGAAATTTACATGACAACACAGGGGCGCGGGCGAAAACACTTCGTTCGCTTCTCAGTTAATGACGTCATAAACATACAATAGACGATCGGACCTAATAATGCCGAAATTGGTGTTATCACGTTTTTAAAGTTTGTTACATTTTAGGGAAATGGTGGAAATTTGGGTGCAAAAACCATGCGTTTTAAAATTCATTCATACCTTTACTTACTTTCATGACTATTTAATGTTTCGTATTTAATTTGTTAAAGTCATTAGTATATCAACATGCCCTTAATTCGGATCGGATAGGGTATTTTTTAACATATTGTATAACATAATTAGAGCTAGGGTTTACCCGTAGTAAACTCATATTTCGACAGTTATGTTAAGTAAATAAGTATATCTTATTGAATTACGTTTCAGATACCACCGGCTCGATTAGAACAATTAGACGAAACGATAAATGACGTCAGACTCAGACAATTACTTTGGAAATCTTCTAAAGATTGGATGGACATGTTCCAGTCCTGGTAATCATTATTGAAAATTATGTGAGTATCGTATTTTGTTTATAACTTTCTGTACATAAGTTGGGTTTTTCAGGTACGACGCTCCTTTCAACACGTTAGACGTCGATGAGGTACAGGGAACAACTATTAACTTTGGCAAGATATTCAATCAACTTGACAAAGGCATTCCACCGAACAAAATCGTGCCAAAATGTAAAGCAACTATAGATATCGTCAAGGAGAAGGTTCGTATGGTTTAATTTAGGGTAATGTATAAGTGTCTCTGGATTGCCAAAAACAACTACTGCCTACCATATAAAAAATTCAACGAATGTGGTACTATGATGTGTTAGCAGCAGTGTTTGGAAAATCTATTGTATCGTTCAATTGTATAATTTTAGTTACCTGTAATGACATATCTCCGAAACCCAGCATTGAAACCACGGCATTGGGTTAAAATTGAAGAAATTTTGAAAACACGTTTTTCGCCTGATACACCAATGACGCTTAAAACGTTTGAGGACCTGCACGCTTTCCAACATGCTGAGGAGCTGATGGAGGTGGCGGGACAAGCTAGCTCTGAGGCCGGGCTGGAAGCATTGCTGAAGAAGGTAAAACGATTTTTTTTCAGGTTGCCCTCCTACATATAAATTACTGACAACAATAAAAAATGCTACTACAGGGTGTAAACAGACTTCACGAAGCCGTCAACCAAGCATTATGTACATCAAACTAAGTAACTTTACGCAAAAATTTGTGCTGGGAAACGACTTTTTTTTTGGGCTGAAAAATCACGTTTTACTGTAGGACTCAATGTAACGCACTCAACACATTGTGCTGATGGATGGATTGAATAGTAAAAGGGTCCTGGAGGCGTTTAAAGTAAAAATCTTTCATTAAAAACATGTATTTAAAATAAAACTTGTGAAAAAGTTGGAACTTTGACCCCCAATATCTCCGTAACTAGAAGGTTCCCAGATATGGTCTAGAACAAAAAAATGATCGCAATGACGGGGAGAACAAGTGCCTTTCGGCTTCGTTAAGAGTCTGTTTACACCCTTTGTTAATAGTTTTAGGTCGCTCTAGATCAGGACAAAATGAGAGCGGGTACAAAATTACGTGTAACATCTGCAATGTCTTGTTTACAAAGTTTTAAGTTCAAGTTCAGTCAGAGCAAAAATATAAAAGACTCATCATTATTCTGCCCTTAACTCAATTTATTTGCGGTCGGCACAGAATGTGCTCTTCTGCCATACTACTATTACTCGTCATCTCAGCCAGTCATTTCCTTTCTAGCCATGTAATGCTTCACACTGTCCATCCACCGTTTACTCATAACTGATCTTCTTTTACTTTTATAGCTAACTACAAATAAAATAGGTACTAACATTGTGAAATCACTATTTAAGGTTGAAGAAATGTGGGCTGCTTTAGAGTTCCCTGTAATATTGCATAAAGATGCCAAAGACGTGTATGTGCTGGGTGGACTGGAAGAAGTTCAGACGTGTGTCGATGAGGCTAACATACATATCAGCACGATACTCAGCTCCCGGAACTGTGGACCAATCAAGGGAAGGGTAGAGGAATGGGCAAAGAACTTGGACCTGTTCTCTAAAACTTTGGTAACGAATTATGATACTGTTGAAATTTAAAAACATTTCACTACATTTTTTAAATAAAGTAAAAGCAGTAGGCATAAGCAAATGTGGCCTGAGTTGTATGTTGATGTATTCTCATACATATTTTCCTGATTGTTTATCATTTTTTAGTTATTCAGCATATTTCAATGTCATCGTTCGATGTATTCATAAAAAAATAATACGTACTATTTTAGGATTGATAGGATTTCTTATCGAGACTACATTTCGCCATCTACCTGTTTACATATCCATTTTCTCGACCTCATTCAAAGATGCTACTGCATGGTTAGTCTACCTCATTTACTGAGTCGGATTTATGTTTTTATGCATTACTTCTAGTTATGGAAGTGTTTCAAAGAAATGAACCCTGGGGAGTTAATTTTTGTTGTTGGGATGGAAGACCGTGTTAAACGTAAGCGCGACTTAGAAGGTCTACACTCTACAGTATTTAGACTGAAATACATGCGCAAATGAAGTTATTTTAAATATAGACGTTTTTATGTACGCTTTGAAATAGGTGCGAATGGGAATGGTAATGTAAGATATGACTGTTAAAATATAATTATTTATTACAGGACGAGTGGAGTACTTGCCAACAAACTTGGATTTATTTGGAGGTCATATTCAGCGCTCCTGATATTCAAAGGCAGTTGCCGAATGAAACGAGGCTGTTCACCATTGTGGACAAGTCTTGGAAGGATATCATGCGCAAACTAGCTAAGGTAACGTGTCTATTGCTTATTTTTAAATATTTTAAGTTCAATTACCAATATGACTTACGGACCGCATCAGAAACTCCATACTTCGCTCCAAAACTCAAATAGCTGATGCTGGCCTTACAGCTGCTAGGTTGAAGTGGAACTAGGCTGGTCACGTCTATCGCATTTCGGAGGAGCAATGGGCAAAAATTACCACTCAGTGGATACCAAATAGCAGGAAATGACAATGCGGCAGGCCCAGAAGTAGATGGCGGGATGAGCTGGACTCTTTCGCAAAGGATTGGCCTGCAATCGCACTGGATCGCGAAATGTGGAAGGCGGGAAGAGAGGCCTTTGCCCGGCATTGGGACAACATAGGCTTATAATAATTATTTATTTAACCCCAAATTAAAATAAAGAGTAGTTTAAATAAAATTTCTTAACATAAATCAAGTCTTCCAGTATCGCGCTAAATTCTATTTCTTTCTTTCTTTTCTCAAACAAATCCACTTGTGAAATAGACTTAAAATAATAGAAAACTAAAAATATAAACCGAATAATAATGCAATAATAAATATGCAGTATCTGTTGCTACGCAGAGCTACGAAAGTGGACCTTCAATTAAACTCCTACTGACTAACACAAAGACTGCCACAAATTTAATAATTAATGTAATATTTTATTGAATGTTTCGTCTGATGCTGGAAATTAGTCAAAAGTTGTAATCAGCATTAATATAACTACGCGTTAAATCAAATTCTATGAGTGACATGCACCCTCGTAACTTCATATTAATCATAATAAATATAATTTAATTGGCCCTAATTAATATCCAAATTTACGTAGCGGAAAATACTGACTGCATTAATATTCATCCTTCCTAACTATAATATTGTAAATGCGAAAGTAAGTTTGTTTGTTTGATTGTTACCTTTTCACTCCTAAACCACTGAACCGATCATCCTGGAATTTTGCATATACATTGTTAAGTATACAGAAACGGACAGAGGTTACCTTTCCTCCACGTTCTTATGATAATAGATAGCGCTACTTGTCTTTCGAGTAATGATTAAATTATAATATTACATGCGGAGTGCAACCCGAATTGATTGTCAAATTCTAAATTAATGCGAACGTTAAAATGTAGTCGTAAAAAATATATTTTATATATGGCCATAGGTTCTTGTCAAACTAAAATGTTTGCCAAATAGTTGCCAAACTAAAGCGTAGTTTGACAGCTGTCATTTAAGTCAAATTAGTTTTTATAGACCCTCTTGATACAATATTACACATACTTGGAATTCTATTATAACAGAACTATCACAAGATTTTTTTATAAAGTAATTCTAGTTAGTCTAGTATCGCTTTGAACAATAACAATAACGGCGTTAATAATAACAATTTAACTCTTTATCTGAACATGTTTAAAACAATGAACAAACTATGTCACCGTTTACAGCCTGTATATGAATAGTTAGGAGTAGATCAATTAGACCGACACGGACGAACATAAACTTTTTTAGATTAGTTTGCCTGGCGAAAAAAAATCAACCATTTTGTTTATTGTAATGCCTTCTATGGATGAGGCCACAAGAAAAGATACTGACCAGTATTTTTTATATTGCTGAAAATACTTCTGCAGGTTCCGTTGGCGATGCCAGCAGCGACTCAGCCTAATCTCTACGAAGAATTTGTGAAAAATAATGAGATGCTGGATCAAATCATGAAGTGTCTAGAGGCTTACCTAGAAACAAAACGAGTTGCATTCCCAAGATTTTTCTTTTTGTCCAATGATGAACTTTTGGAGATATTGGCCCAGGTAACACTGATTAATTTTTATGTTTCGATAATTACTGCAGTTGTCAAGGCGTCATTTACACTTAAAATATCACGAATTGTGCAATTTTTGGCGTCGTCATCGTTTACTGTGTATTTGATTGAACAATTTAAGTTTGAGCATGCTGTAATTGCACAATATTCAATTTCATTAAACCACCTAGGCTAGGCTAATGTGAGTGCTTGTTCAATCAAACCAAAATTAAATAAAAATATTGCGCAACCTCATTTTGTAAGGGCCGGCTTACACTTTTCTGAATCTAACTTATGGTAGACTGGACACAGCATAAATCATATCTATGAATAATCAAAAAAGATAGTCGAAATGGACTACCCCTGTTTTATTGCCCTAAGCAATGCCTATTATTATGAATTCAGACACGAAACCCTCACGCTGTACAGCCACATTTGCGCAAATGTTTCGATGCTATTGCTAAGTTAGAATTTGGCGTGAGATTACCCGAATCTGAAATGGAACTAACGGAGGAGGGTAATCTGGTGGAACGAGAGATGTCCTTCCAAACAAGGGATATGCTACAAGCGAAACTGGCTAGAACAGCGAAACCCGAGGACTTGACGACTGACATAGTTGCCATGCTGTCTCCTGAAGGAGAGAGAGTTAATTTGGGAAAGGTAACTATTATATTGATACCTTTAAAGTCTACTATTTAAGCCACACCTCAGCGAGCTCAGGAAGTGAGATTGAGGTATAGTAGTTGAACTGAAGAATGTTGGGACTGGAAGAGCCAGAGAGTTAGTGGACGTGTTGAAAAGAAGAAGAATAAATGTCCCAAATACGTTTTATTATGGTCATGGAAACGTTTTTACGAAAACGTTGGTAATATGGAGAGGGAGAGGAAGGTCAAAGAAAAGATGGATGGATTGTGTGAGGAATGATATGAAAGAAAAAAGAGTAAATGTTGCCATGACGTCTGACAGGGGAGAGTGGAAGAAGAAAACGTGTTGCGCCGACCCAAGTAGAGTGGGATAAGGGCAGGCAGATGATGATGAAAAAGTTTCTTCGTATTTTGTATACAAATTTAAGACGTTTTTCTGTAAAGTTTGATTACATTTAATTATAATATAGATATATGTGCCATTTTGTAAGATAATTTAATGCCATCTTGTAAGTGTGACATAATCCCGTTGCTGTAGAAATCTTGGGATTTTTGCTCAAAAAATGATGTTAACCTAACACTACCCAAAGAATTCTGAAGACACCGAAACAGGTGAAAATCTGAGGGTGCATGGTCACTGGTCAGGACTATAAGGTGGATGCATTATCACTTCCCAACCACACTCTCCCAATTTTGGATTTGTGGCTTTATCATGATGAAAGACCACTGAACAAACGATGGAAGATCCTTTTCTGTTGATCAGTTCCGGCCGTTTTCTCAATTTCTCGCTCGAGTTTTATTAGTTTTTGGCAGCACAGATCCGAATCGATGGTTTTGCCCGGCGGTAAATGTTCATGATGAACGGTGAAGATCTTCCAATCCCACTTTAAACACAACATCACCTTATTGCGTGTTAAGGATTTCGCTACAGTCTGTGGAGCTTAATTCATGATCTGTTTCGCGCGTTATTGTGGTAGGTGATCCACTTTTCATCAATCTCTTCAAAAATGGTTAGGATTATTACGTTTCAATAGAGAATCGCAAATGAGTACAGGATTCAGAAGGTTTGTTTCAGTAAGGTCGTGTGACACCCAAATATCGAGCTTTTTTGTATAGCCAGACTTTCTCCAATGGGTCAAAACTGTTTTGTCGTCAATATCCGATCTTGCTCCACTTTAAAAAAAAACATACAGCTGACAACCTCCTCTTTTTTGAAGTCGGTTAAAAATGGCATCGACTTTATCCGTATGAGAGTGACCAGAGCGACCTGCATCTTAGTTACCAAAATTCCCGGACTGAAAACGCTTGGACCAACTTTGTGCTACTCTTACCGACACTGCATTAGAACCATAAACGTCACAATGTTTTTTCGCGGCTTTAGTCGCATTTTCCCTTTTTTATTTAAAAACTTCAGAATGTATCGAATTTCTTCGTTAGATTCACTCATTTTGACGGACTGAAAACCAATTGAAAAATGGCGAGAAAGCGTTATTACTTTTTCTTCTTAAATGTTTTTTTGAAAAAAGATAAAACTGACTCCAAAAACACCACAAAGTGAAATAGTTATTTGTGCAACAAGAGAGCAAAGTGGGTTTTTGCTGCGAGTGATGATTTTGAATCCCGAGTAAGCGAAGGATTCTATAATTGAATCCCTCGCTACGCTCAGGATTCAAAGACACGAGATGTAAATAACTTTGGTCTCGTGTAACACATACAATTTTTCACCTCAGCAGCGAGAACATATACCTAAAGGTAAAATAAAACAACATGGTAAAACTTAAACCACCACACCACCATATTTATTTAAACAATATCAAAAAGTTAAAAGTAAAATGGTTGCAGTTTTGCAAATTAAAAGTAACAGTTTTGTTTGGAACTGATATTGTTGTGTTCGCGACTTGATTTTTTTGAACTTCGCTGAGGTTTCGGTTTCCTTACTTGTGGAATATGACGGGAGGATAGTGAAAGTAGGTGACTCAGCGGTGGTATTCGTGACTAGAAGTAGACGGGCGAGCCCAAGGATCTGAGGTCTGTTCCAAGCTTATAGTTTCAACTTCCTTACTTGTGGATTGTGACGGGAAGATAGTAAAAGTAGGTGACTCAGCGGCGGTATCCATGACTCTAGAAGTAGACGGACGAGACCAAGGATCTGAGGTCTGTTTCAAGGTTATGGTCTCTACTATACGCTTACATATTTTAGATTTATTTTGGATCGAATCCTCAATATATCCTTCCGCGACTGTATTCGACCTCCATCCGCCGTGTCGTTTTATTGTGGTGAGGTCGGCTCCTGAATCAGCCAAAAGCGTGGCTGAAGTTCGCCGAAAACAATGTCCAGTGTAATGCTGAGGTTCCTGCAGTTTCAAAAAAGTGGCTATTGCTCGCGGCGTCCCGCCTATTTTATTGACTCCCATAGGCTGTCTCGAACACTTATCATTATGATACTGCAACAAAAATCGATCTGTTTTCGTATTAGCAGGGCGTAATGCCTTATATCTCTCAATAATATTTACATGTTCGTCGCGAATAACAAAGGACCTGTCAATGTTCGTCTTTGTATTCGGCAAGTTGATTAACATTAATTGGTCTGAATGTTCGTTCGTGCGGCATGCTCCATTTATTCCAATAATGAGGATAACCTGCAATAAAAATATTAGGTTCATGAGTAATTAAAATTCACAACAGACAAAACATAAGTACGTACCCACTTTCTTTAATAAGTAAGTAACTCGTATTTAGTTAAAACTAGCGACATGGGCGATGCGACGAATTACAATACACAGATATAAAATATACATACCTACTTAAATGCTACATGAAAACCAAGAATAAAATAAAATGTTACTGAAAACCGCACCAAATTCGGTCCAGTACTTTCCGTGCCTATCACAAACATACAGATATCCAGACGATACAATATACAAGAAAAGATAATGAGATTTGTAAAAAATAATGTTAAGTTTCGGCCTAGTACTAGGCCATAACTTCACAAATGGATAGTGTGTAGGTACATAATTATATTTATCAATACTACATTACAGATAACTAAGTACTTACTTTTGCAGCGAGAAAATTGCAGTCCGGAGCTTTATTAAGAAACTTTTTAATGTTAGTGGGCGAAAATATTTTGGACTTTTTGGATTTGTGCCATACTGACATTCTTTTCAAAAATGCAATAAGTTTGGGATAGGTTTCAATGTGCACGTCATCTTTTGTTTTTATTGTGGCTTTCAACATTGAGTAAATACTCCACATTGTAGATGGTTGCCTAGTTTGTGATAATTCTATGAAGTACGATAACAGTACAGTCTCCGAAAAACTGTTTGCACCCTTTGTAAGTCTCCATTGCTTAAAAATATCATGTTTTTAGATATTTTTCGCGAGACTTTTCAGGCAGGAAATTTAATTCTGCATTTTTTACATTATGCCTCAATTCTTCGGGTGTTAAATAGCAGACTTCGTCACTGGACTCACTCATATTTATTTATTATTATTACTTTATTATCCAAATTGTATTGTACTTTGTAGCTAGCGTACCAGAGAATAAAACAATAAAAATTTGAATCCCGCTATTTTTTTTTAAAAGCGTTCTGAAACTACACTCGCGGTATTCTGTCTCAATATTAAAGATTGTTAAAACTATAAATAAATAAGTAGATACATGATAAACTTCGTATTTTTTTCTTCAACATTCTTCATCTTGATTTAATTATAAAAAATATAATTCGATTATTTGAAAAATGTATAACAATTTTTCATTTAAAACCTATACACGTCATTTACTATATTACGTTATCGATTTAAAATATCGGTATCTGAACGTTTTATTGTTTGTTTCTTTTTTGGGCCTACTTACTAGATATTATGGAATTTAAAAATCGAATTTCGAATGGACTTGTTTCTATCTCTCGCTTTTTTCGTTTCAAAGTGAAAGTGACAGAACAAAGTGAAGTTGAATGTTTCGAATCTTTCAAAAAGTTCGCGTTATTTAAAAAATAAAATTAAAAAGTTACTTTGTCTCACGCTCGCAGCAAAATCGAATTTTGCTCACTGTTTGTAAACAGCAAAACCTGCTTGTTTGAGGTGCTGAGGTGAAAAATAACTTTAGCTTCAGAAGTCAGTGAATTTTGTTTGTTTGATTCAGTTTTTTTGTCATTATTGTGTTTTTGGAGTCGGTTTTATTTTGTTCAAAAAGTTTTTTCCTTGTTCATTATTTGCTATGCATTTATTATCTTATCCCCAATAAATGGAACTTAACATACCTAACTGTCGAAATGTAATGTAGTGTAGTGTACTGTATACATCTGTGTATCCCCTCAGAGTATAAAGGCGTGAGGTTATAATATGGTATTGCATAAACAATAGACGTCCAAGCGATTGCAGCTATCCTAACAGATTTGCTGTCTATTATAGAAGTCTTCCGTTCCAGCTGTTTCTTCTCAGAGTAGTCAGGTACGAAACACTGGCCCCATCTAGTTTTTAAAAAAATATGACGTGTAATAGTGGTTGTAAAAACCTATTAGCTAAATAAATATCATTTATCCATATCTCCGAAGTCCATGATCAGATCATGACAATAGTTTTATGGGACCAACTTGGAAACATAATCTTTTAAACAAAAAAAAATCAAAATCGGTTCAGGCGTCTTCGATTAACTCCTCCTTTTTTGAAGTCGGGTTAAAAACCAGCCTGATACAAACAGTACAACCAAACAGATTTTTCTTCAATTTTATACATACAAAATACAAAAAGACTTTTTCCACGATGTGTGTTTTTGGCATCATATCACCCGATTATTATTATCAGCCATTTGTGTCCCACTGCAGGGCAAAGGCCTCCCTCCCCTCCTTCCACTAATCCATACCGTGTTCTGTTATACGCCAATCTTTGTGAAAGACGTCGAGTTCGTCCCGCCATCTTCTTCTGGATCTGCCGTTGCCGTTTGCTGCTGTTAAGGGAGAACATTAATAAGATACTAAACATATAACCTTAAACTTCAGAAGTAGTGGGTAGCTAAATAACATATTATCAAACAAATTATCGCTACATGACAGGGTCTCAAGGCGCGTGGTAATGTTGAGGACTGGCTTGGCAAGGTAGAGGACGCCATGTTCGCGTCTGTTAAGAGATGCATGAAATATGCGCTAAAAGAGTTCCCGCTCCACCCACGGGTGTCATGGGTTCAGTGCCACCCTAATCAGGTAAACATACTTTTGAGTACTTTGTATTTAACCTTTTATTAACATAATCAGCCTATAATATTGTCAATCTGGGACACAGGCCTCCTCTCTCTGAGAGTATAAAGTAGTGAGTTTTCCCCTAAGCGGGCACAGTGTGGGTTGGAGGATGTCAATTTCCTAAAGATGTTTTTCTTCTCCGTTTTGAGGGTTGATGGTAAAATACACGAAGTGAATTACCTGTTGGATTCGAACTTGTTCGGACCCACGACTTACGATAAGTAAGTTGAGGCCATTACCAGCGGGCCACCACTGCTTCACGCTCCCCGCTCCCCGCTCCCAACCTTGATAAACTTACCTGCAAAAATTAATTAAAAATGTTGTATCGATAACAGATCATTCTAACAGTCTCCCAAATAATGTGGGCCAAAGGCGTGCACGTAATATTCGATTACGGAATCGCTCTTCGCATTGACACCGGCCTGATGGAATATGAGAAGAAGTGCATATCTGATCTGAACGACTTGGCGGCACTCACCCGTGCCGATATTAGTCCATTGTTCAGGAAGGTTCTATGCGCCCTTATCACTATAGATGTACACGCGAGAGATACTATTACCCAAATGGTGGAAAAACATGTTCAGAAAGCGTAAGTACTCACTAGTTATTTAGGTATCTTCGAAGATTATTTATTGTATCACATCGACACATTGCTCACAAATATCCAAACGATAAATAAAATATAAACGAGAACCTAAATATTTTACCGACTGCAGAGAAGTCAAATATGGCGTACCGCAAGGTAGTGTACTTGGACCCTTATTGTTTCTTTTATATATTAACGACTTGCCTCGCCAAATTCAACAACCTATGGTATTATTTGCAGACGACGTTTATGTATGTATGTATGATAGTACGGTAATAGTAAAATTCGGAAATAAAAGTAATTACGAAAACGATATTAATAACACATTAAAAAACATATTAAATTGGCTTAATATAAATAAACTTATTATAAACATTGAAAAAACAAAAGTTATGCATTTTCACCAGCGTCGAGGTGCTGAAAATTATAGTTTGATTATTTTAGGGACAAAAAGTAGAATCGACAAATGTTACAAAATTCCTTCAAATAAACTAACCTGGAAACCACATGCAGAGGATGTATGTAAGAGGTTAAGCAAGCCAGCGTACGTACGTGCGTTATAACCTGGCAAAAAACGTAAGCATTCGCACCGTACTGGAAGCTTATCAGGGTCTAGTTGCGTCAGTGTTGAGAATCGGAATTGATAGAGGATATTCAAAGGAGGATATCTATAATAAAATACCTCATGCCTACAAAGAAGAATCTCTAAGTATATTTAAAAAGAGGCTAACATCCTTACTAATAGAAAAATGTACTATTCTTTACAAGATTTTTTGAATGATAAGAGTTTATAATGTTATATTAATTTATTATATTTTATTTCAAATTTCATAATGTTATTGTTAGTGTGTAAGCAAAATAATCAATTTAATCAATTATTTGTAAAATAAGGAATAAATGTTGTTGTTTTTGATGTTTAGTTTATGTAGGAAGGCTGTATATCTTTAAAACTGTACTTTTATGTTTTTCTTTTTGTTTGTTTATTTGAATACATATAAATATGTTTTTACTTTTACATGCCGTAAGGTAGAGTGTGTTGGACTGCTTTTATAATCTTTACTCCTTATTTTGTACCCACATTCATAGCAAATAAATTATTTCTGATTCTGATTTTGATAAATAAAAAACGAAAAGTAGCCAATAAATTATGACTTATTGGCTTCCAAGATGTTTGTCGTACTTAGCCATAACAATTGTCCAAAAATCTTATTTAGAGAATAATTCCTATAACGGTATATGTTTTTCGCGAAGAAAGATAATTATGAATCCGGTCTCTTATTAGAGGCTGGCACCCACTCCCCTTATATGACTAGAACTACATAAATGATTTAATAGAAATCAAATAAAACTTAGGTTCTTCAAGAAAGCCTTTTAGGTCCGCCTAAGGTTTTACCTGAATCAGTAAAGTGATATTTAAAAACTGTGAACAATACAAAATAAAAAAAAAACGTGACAATAAATATACGTGTACAATTTTATGAACGGAACTCATTCCACTGTAATTTTTTTTTCATGGGGTTATATCACAATTCTAGATCCGACTTCGAATGGTTGAAGATGATCCGTTACTACTGGGAGGATGACATCGACAACTGTGTGGCGAGAATGTCAAGTGCTATGTACGTTTATGGTCATGAATATTTGGGTGCCGCAGGTACGTGAAAAGAAACTATGTTTTGTTTTACTTGCAACGTGTGTCCATAAATATAACGCAGTATCACGACTGTAATCCCCGGAGTGTTAGGTTGAGGTGTACCTATCGTACATCCACGTTTCGCCGTTTAAATTCCATTATCGGCGAGCAAAAGGGGTCGAATAATAGGTCACCTATTGACGATATGAAGGCTTCGGCTGGTGGTAAGAATCGAACCCAAGATCTCTCGTTTAGTAGGACACACGACACAGTCATTATGTTTCTGTTTCCCGCAACACTAAACTATGTTGCTGTAAGAATGTTGTTGGAACTTTAATTTTCCTATGCTTTACTGTTGAAAGTAACCTATTCAAAAATATTAATTAAAGGGGTACTCGTAATAACGCCACTGACGGATCGTTGCTACTTGTGCCTGATGGGAGCCTTGCAGTTGGATCTGGGAGGAGCGCCGGCGGGCCCAGCAGGTACTGGCAAAACGGAGACAACCAAGGACATGGCCAAGTCTTTGGCTATACAGTGCGTCGTGTTCAACTGCTCTGAAGGTAAATGCTAGAGGTGACAGCTGTCAGTAGTATGACATAACATCACGCTTGAAATCACAATACATTGATGTGGCATTGTGAAACCGTTGATAAACTCATTCGCTCTGATATGGTTCCATTCAAGTAAAAAAAGAATGGATTCGGTAGAGAAATGTCAGACATAATTATGATTCTGTGGAATCGAGAACCTTCTCACTTGTTTAAATGACTTCAAAAAAGGAGGTGGTTCTATGTTCCACTGTATATATATTTTTTAATGTATTTTCACTGATTTCTTGGTCAATTGTGGATCGATTTTGAAAATTGTTTTTTTGTTTGAAAGAGTATACTCCCAAGTTGGTCCCATTTAAATATTGTCATGATAAACGGAACTCTTTAATAATAGACAGTGCATCTGTGTACGCAGATGTCGACAGTTCGGTATGTTAAGTTCCATTTTTTTGGGGTTAAGCCGTGACCGTGGGTTTACTATGACATATATTGTTAACAATTTTAAATAAATGCATAGCAAATATTTGTATAGGACTAATAAAAAGAACTAAATAAAATCACTTTATTGCAAGAAATAATACCAATAAAAGTAGTAGGTAGGAAGGTTAGTTAAAAAAGATGTACCGGCTACCGACCTACCTTCCTCTAATATATTGGAATAGAATACAAATGATTGAATCATATTATCAGGGTTGGACTATAAGATGATGGGACGGTTCTTCTCGGGCCTCGCAACGTCTGGAGCATGGTGTTGCTTCGACGAGTTCAATCGTATCGATATTGAGGTGCTATCCGTAATCGCACAACAACTCATCACTATCAGAAATGCAAAAGTCGCAAGGCAGAGCAGGTAAAGTAACTATTCTTACATTCTTAAGTATTTTATATCTTAAGGTTTTAGAATATCAGCGTACTTTTTACACAAAACAAGGCTATGTCGCGGCGTTGCTGCTGAGCAAGAACATAAGAAACAGTCTGCCGATAATGATCCCATTGCTGGAACACACGCCTCCCTTCTGAGACAGGGGTGAATTCATAATCCACCATGTAGGTCCAATGTGGTGAATGTCGGGCATTGGACCTAAGTATCACAGTTTGGTAAACGATTTCTATCTGATATCTGCCTATCCAGAAGATTCACATACTTATCTATTCTCTTTTCAGGTTTATGTTTGAAGGTCGTGAGATCAAATTAGTGCGCAGCTGTGCTGCTTTTATTACTATGAATCCTGGGTACGCTGGCCGAACTGAGCTACCTGATAACTTGAAGGCTTTATTCCGTCCTATATCCATGATGGTACCGGATTACGGTAAGAGACGTGCTGACCAATGATCTTCCTAGTAGCTAAACGATTAATTTTACTTTCTCTTTCTTTAAGCGTTGATTGCTGAAGTGATCCTGTACTCCGAAGGGTTCGAATCGTCAAAAGGTTTAGCTAAAAAGATGGTACAAATGTACAAGTTGTCTAGCGAACAGCTTTCAAAACAGGATCATTACGATTTCGGCATGCGCGCTGTCAAGAGTGTATTGGTAAGATTATTTTCATAACTTTGTTATGATTTTTTTGGCCTTTTATGCCTTTGGATATAGAGAACTGGATGGATATGAAGAAATAGCTTTCTTAATAGTAGAGGATCCGAGCTAAGAACGATCTTTAATGATCTGTTTAATGGATGAAAAATATTTTATATCACGTTTAGTATGTTAAAAAATATATCGCTAGTGGGTTGGCTAAACTATCTTGGCCAAGCTATTATTAATAAAAAATTGGAACTAGCTTCAATGTCTCGGCGCTTTTCTGGTGGTCGTCACTGTTGATTCTAGTTTTCAGGAGTTATAGTGGATAGGGAACAGTGTGGCGGGCTTTTTAAATTAGCTAGCCAAAACTGTATATTTCTACAGAGCACTCATGAGTTTCACGAATAAATTGAATACCAACCGAAAGTATGAAGTCTATATAGTAATATGCAAGCGTTGAGTTGCCTACCTTTTTCCTGGCGTAACTATTGGGTTGGCAGGTATAAACAGGTACATCGATTCTAGTTATTTTCATCCATTTGTTTAATAAACAAATTATAATTATCAAAATAAGCGCTGTTTCATTGCGAACACGATGATACATGGTTGTCTGCAAAATATCTGGTTTGAATGAGTGTTGTCGAGTAAATAATAGCTTAGCCAGGATTTTTTTTTTCCCACTCGCGTTGTATTTTTCATCCAAGTCCTTCCTAGCTCGGATCTTAGATTATTAAGTTATCGTTGTGATTTAAACATAAAATGATTTCCGTCTAATTATTTTAATAACTCGACTAAGTTCGTCGTTTTATTTTTTAACCGACTTTCTTCAAAAAGGAGGAGGTTCTCAATTCGGTTGTATGTTTTTTTTTTTTTTTTGTGTTTGTTACCTCATATCTCCGTCGTTTCTTAACTGATTTCAAAAATTCTTCTTTTATGTGAAAGGATATACTTCCGGATTGGTCCCATAGAAATTTCATCAAAATCGGTTCAGTAATTTGGTATGTTTTCACGTTAATTGCTATATCACGCGACGACGCCTGAAGTTTTGCGTGTTTAATTTGACACACTTCCTGATTTCCGATTGAATTAAAAATTTGCACGCTTATGTATATCGCGTGATAGTACAATATATCGATGACATGGAGCAGATCTAATGATGGAGGTGGACGGCGGCCTTAGGAACTCCGTTATGAAACGACATAACCACATCGAGTTTGGGCTCATATGATTCGTCTTGACGAGTACTTTGTCTCTAGATGATATCCAGGGTCTGATGATGAAGCTGGAAGTCGGCCATAGGATCTCCATGATAAAACGACATAACCGCATCAAGTTTGGGCTCGTTTGATTCGTCTAAATGAGTAGTTTGTCTATAGATGGTATCCAGGGTCTGATGATGGATCTGTAGGTGGCCATAGGATCTGCGTGATAAAACGACATAAACGCATCGAGTTAGGGCTTGTTTGATTCGTCTAAATAAGTTGTTTGTCTTTAGATAGTATCCAGGGTCTGATGATGGAGCTTGAAGGTGGCCATAGGATCTCCGTGATAAAACGACGTAACCGCATCGAGTTTGGGCTCGTTTGATTCGTCTTAATGAGTTTGTCCTTAGATAGTATTACAGCTCCGCCACCAGACCCTGGGTCTGGTGACGGAGCTGTAAGGTCGCCTTAAGAACTCCGCTATAAAACGACAACCCCATCGAGTTTGGACTCGTTTGATTCGACTTGACGAGTACTTCCTTAAAGTTCTGGTTACAATATCAAAATTAATTCTAGATTAGAATTTGTGTGGTATGCTAAAAAGTCTACAACTAAAAAGGGTAAAATAAAAAACTTTCTGCGAAAAAAAACCGACTTCCAAAAAACACTAAAAAATAACTAAAATAACTTTTTTTAAATTACTGTCGGAAGTCGGTGACAAAAAATTACAATGAAACAAACAAAGTCACCAACATCCGAAAGTAATTTAAAACAAGTTTTTTAGTGATTTTTTATCTTATTTATTTTAGGGAGTATAGCCGAGTTCGTTCTGTTTTAGCTTACCACCTTTGCAACACTACAAAAGATTTCAGTAATTCTTGAATTTTTCCTCACTATATTTATATTTAGGTGATGGCTGGTGCTCTAAAGCGCGCTAGTCCCAACCAGCACGAGGAGATGACTCTCCTGTGTGCTCTCAACGATAGCAACTTGCCAAAGTTCCTTGCTGCTGACGCGGTACTGTTCGCTGGCATATTGTCGGACCTGTTCCCAGGCGTAGATCTACCTGACAGGGACTATGGCATCATGGATCAGGTCATCAGTAAGTACAGATTGAGTAACATTATCTTTAGTATCTGTATATAACATGTCGGTTACAATGTAAGGCATTTTACAGGAACAATGCTTCTTGAAAGGAAACTTCAAGTCAAAGAATGTCAGATACGTAAAGTGATCCAGCTGCATGAGACCATGATTGTACGCTGGGGTGTCATGCTGGTCGGTCCGACTGGGGGTGGCAAGACTGTCGTATTAAATGTAAGACACGATTTTTTATTACTAGCTGTTGCTCCCGACCGCGGTCGCGTGGTATTATTTTGAAAAAATATGACTTCCCTTAATGATTTGAATTTTGTTACCAATTTCAAGGTTTTTTTTTCCACGGAACCCTAATTCTTATTCTAAAATAAAAGCATATGTTAGACTTTATTATATCAGCTATGTACCAATAAAAGTTCCGTCAAATTCGGTCCAGCCGTTTCAGAGATTAGCCCGAACAAACAAACAGAAATATAAAAATTTAAACAAATGAGTTTTTGTTATACGTCTCGTAATTATTTTCATATGCATTCACTTAAAAGCTGTTATTTTGATATTACAAACAGACACTTACATTTTATTTATTACCCACGACGGAACGGAGATATGCGTTTTTGGTGAGGGGATGTTTGTTTGTTTGTGCAAATCCATGTTGCCATTATTCTCCAAAACTGCTAGTCCAATGTTTTTGTATAGAAACAAAGAAATTTGTTTTTATTTGTATTAATAAAACCTTAAAAATTATACAAAATAAATAAACAAACAATACTAATAATGCCAAAAGGGCCTCAGCCCAGCATAATGCCAGATAGCAACACAAGTGTACCAACTGACGCTGATTTTCAGCTGCAGCCCACGAGTGCCATATATGCATTTGTATGTATAGAGATTATCAACATAACCTTTTGGGGACATTCATAAGTGAGGTAATCCACACTCTTGAAATAATTACAGATTTTAGGAGATACTTATGAAAGACTTTATGATATGGAAGTAGAAGGTCCACAAAATCAACCAGTGCAAAAGTACATAATGAACCCAAAGAGTCTTAATATCGGAGAACTGTATGGAGAAGTTAATCTGGCTACGCTTGAATGGCACGATGGAATTTTACCTCTCAGTTTACGAACAGCTGTGCAAGTAAGTGTAAACTCATAAAAACATATACATAGGTAAATAGTATGATAAAAATTTATTTTGCAAAAAATTAAAACACTTCAAAGACACAACAAAGTGAAAAATAACTTTAGCTTCAGTAGTTGGTGACAAAAATACTTGATTTTGTTTGTTTGATTCAGTTGTTTTTGCAGCAACTTCTGAAGAAAAAGTAATTTTTCACTTTTTGTTTTTGAGGTTTTTTAGTTGTGGTATGTTAGTTAGTTGTAAGATCCTATATACATATTTGCTATGCATTTATTTTACACTGTTAACTATACATTTCATCGTTATCCCCAGTAAAATGGCACTTACCATACCTAACCGTCGAAATGTGGCTGTACTGCACACATCTGCGTTCCCCCTCAAAACATACAGGCGTGATGTTATGTTATGGTGTTGTGTAGACATCAAACCGATTGCAACAATCACGACAGATGTG
Organism: Lycophotia porphyrea; assembly: GCA_950005105.1. Lineage (NCBI taxonomy): Eukaryota > Metazoa > Arthropoda > Insecta > Lepidoptera > Noctuidae > Lycophotia > Lycophotia porphyrea. The sequence goes on along the minus strand of OX465383.1, from coordinate 24,878,625 downwards.
CTGTCTATTATTGAAGAGTTCCGTTCCATATATCCGAAGTCAATGAACAGATCATGACAATATTTATATGTGACTAATTTGGGAGTATCCCCTTTTAAACAAAAAAAATATTTGCCAAATCGGTTTGTGGTGGACACACATAAAAAAAACCGGCCAAGTGCGGAACCCTAAAAATATTCCAACGAATTGAAAACCTCTCCTCCTTTTTTGAAGTCGGTTTAAAAATAGTGACAATAATGTTCTTTACATAGATTTCGCCGACAAAATAAATTATGATCAAAATGGGCGCCAAGTTACGAGGTTGAATGAAAATAATTAGTTAATAACTGTTAAACATTCGGTTTTCAAAACTAGCCTAACTAAAAGTAATCAGTGACCATATAACATACCTATACTACGGTCACAGAATACTTTAAATAAAATATAATCTGGTCAATGCGTGTTCGAATCCGGATCTGGTGTTCGTTTGCAATCATACGAGTATATTACAATGAGTATTAATTCAGTACGAGACACCGGACCACCAGTGGCTGATCTGTGATGGGCCTGTGGACGCCGTGTGGATCGAGAATATGAACACCGTACTGGACGACAACAAGATGCTGTGCCTGTCCAACTCGGAGAGAATCAAGCTCACGCCTTACGTGCACATGCTGTTTGAGGTATATTCTAAAGGGAAATAATAAAACTTCCGAAAAATTACGAATAACTTCTAGGTATTCTAGATCTGGACACATTGTTTTGAACATAGTTTCACAGAGTTTTAAACAGAAGTTTAAATTATTTCTTTGATCGCCGCACATACACAAATGATTTTTTTCACTAACCATTGGTTGATAGCAGGCCTGCAGGCGCACAGAAAGCAAAGCAATAATGGGATTCGGCATTGGTTTTTACACATTCGATAACTTACAATTAAATCGATCAGTGAATAACATTATTTTTGCAGATTCAACAAGTGGGGTACAGGGGAGGGGTAATCTTAATATCGACCTTCTTTTTCAACACTTACATACAATGAAAAACCTTCTTTTCCAAGTAGGAATTGTGGAGGTCAGATTGGCAGTCACCCCAGTGTAAAATACTAGTATGTAGCTGAATAAATTGAGACTGGAAGCTTACCTCAACGAAGTTGAGAAAATAAAAATATACTAAAGGCAATATAATTACAGGTGGCAGATTTAGCTCAAGCTTCACCAGCCACGGTGTCTCGATGCGGCATGGTGTACGTAGACCCAAACGACATGGGCTACATGCCGATGGTGCGCTCCTGGATAGACGACGCGGCAGAAAGAAATCTCTTCACTTTAGAAAATGCTGAATTCGTTTACGAACTATTTCAATTGTTGGAAGTTGGTTTCACTCACGTAAATACCAAATGTCAATTTGGAATCAGACAGGTAAATGTTTAAACTAAGTAATACTTAATTCACGTGCTTTGTGGAAAATAAAGAGATTTAGGTATCATCATAAATTCGTACACTTATCTTACAATGACACATTTAATCATAAAATAAATATTTATCCAACTACTACATGTCACTTCAGCGCCTATTTTCAAACGTTCAATGATTATCACAGAGTTTATCAGAAAAAGTAATGCTTTTTGCTGTATAGTGTGCGTCACACAACGTAAAAGTTGTACATTTCATACCCGTAAATTGTGTGTTGTAAATATAAAGAGAATTCTATCTAAATAACTAAGTTCTGTTCTTCTGGGAAGAGCTGGACAAGACCAACGACCATTGGTCCACATTGACCCTGGATCGGAAGAACTGGAAATCATGGGAATATGCCTTTGTCCAGAAAAGCGACCACGCAGGCTAACAGTAGGTAACAGTAAATCTTGCTTTTCTGATGTTACGTGTAGGTAGACATAAGCAAAGTGTCTGCGGTGTGCTCCCTCCTGGGGGCGCTGCTGTCGGAACCAGGCGACCGCTTCCCGGACAAGGCATTCATCAAGTTGTACATCGCTCACTGCTTCATATTCTGCTACGTGTGGTGTATCGGAGGCAACATCCTCGAGGAAGGACGGAAACTCTTCGAAGAATGCATCAAGAGACAGTTTGAAGTATTCGAGGAAGCTGAATAGTAAGTGTAAGCGTTATGTGAAGGCATAATCACTCTTTTTTAAATATTTCAAACATCTACAGGGTTACCTACTGGTTACTCGACGTATTCCTGGCAGGGCGTCATAGTAGCATCCTAATGAATGAAAGCCTAAATCTCTAATTATAAAATACCTGAACTGTCTTCTTATCTAATTTTGGATGTTGAGATTGATTGACCGACACAGCATAAGCAGAGCATGATCAGCCTGAGTATAATGTCCCCACTGCTGGGACACAGGCGTTTATGAGAGGAATGGATTGCAATCCATCATGCGGAGCCATTGCGGCTTCGATCGACGTGAGTCGTTACCGCGGTCTAAAAAATAAAAAGAGATGAGAACACTGACTGTGCGTCTATTAATCCTTTTATTAGATTAATTAATTAGTTTTTTTTCACTAGCATGCCGCATGGCTTTAATTTCTTCGATATGTACATGGACACGAAAATGCGCAGACTAAAAGTGTGGGCCGATATAATCCCTGACTTCGTGTATGACTCTACAAAACCGTTCTTCGAGACCCTTGTACCCACTATAGACACGGTGCGGTACGGATATTTGTTTGAAAAACTTCTGGGTTGTGGCAAACCCGTCATGTTTACAGGAAATACAGGTATTTCTTTAATATCTACTACTATAAAAGCTGATAAAGGAAAGAGATGTTGCATTGTTCTTAACCTAGATGATCATATCTGTAATTCAATGATTACCTTTCTTGAATAAAATGTAGAAGACTTTCCGCATCTTACAGCAAGGTTTAGGTTAGCGTTTTATGCAAGGAACTGCAGGCGCTGCTTGATCATCCAGCTAGTTTTTCTGAATGTCTACAATAGCGCTACCTACAATAGCTCTGTTAAATGTGTTCTTCCAACCATCAGTCAAATCTTTTAGGATGAGAAGAATTACGAATACCGAATTTTTATACACACAGCTATTTTGGTATTAGGTTCTTACGCTGAACTATTCAAATATAGGTATTTTTGGCGCCTTCACATCACGCCAAACTCAGCTATCCAGTGTTTTTGCTGAATATACTCGCTAATTAATCATCTGGGCTTCCCTACCATAAGTTTTGTTCCCATTTTGTCATTTTTCAGGCGTCGGCAAAACGGTAATTGCTGTAGAAATGCTAAACAAAATGGCTCAAGGTGGTTATTATGTACCGTTTATAATGAATTTTTCGGCGCAAACCAGCAGTGGCCGAACACAGGTACAATATTTTTCTTTTAACAGTAATGTGGACGGTATGAACTAAGAAGTAAATACTAACACCGGCCTGATATTCTTCCTATTTCTTTTAAAACTTCTCATTCGAAGAAGAAAAATGAGCATTGATTGTGATCAATGCTCATTTTTTATAACGCTTGCTAACTTCGAGTTGGCTTTACAGGTTATATTACAGACTGCTGTGTAACAAGCATAGGTTTTCTCACATGTTTTAACCATTTCTGTCATTTGACTAAAATAGAAAGCATATATAGAACATTTTAATTTAAATCAAATCGAAACCATGAGCCATGTGGCCCAAACTCGAATTTGAGAAACTATTTTCAAGTCTGTTATAACCTCCGAACCGTTGTCATCAATTAAGCCATTTCCATTCCTCCCCAATTAGGCGGTGCTAGAGTTACGTTTAGACAAGAGACCACGCAAGGCGATCGGGGCTCCTTTAGGAAAGAAAATGGTGGTATTCATAGATGATGTGAATATGCCGCGCCTGGACATATATGGCTCACAACCGACTATAGAACTGTTAAGGTAATATATATTTTTTTTATTCCCCGATGCTCATACTGCTTTCTTAGATTATCCGTTCTTAGAAAGTCTTATCTAGATATCTGCATCATATAATATGTTTAAAACTTTAGGCAATGGTTCCGCCGCCCACAAGGAATCGACTAGTTATTGACTAGATTTTCGTACAAGAAACGTAACAAAGCTTTGTAGTTTCCGTCAGTAAAAGAGATATTATATTAGTAGCTGATTGCTGACTATTGACACTGCCGGCACCGGCAAGCTTTCTGTCAAACAAAGAACTCATTTTGGGTAGCTCTGCTCGCTTCTCGCTCGTCGCCGGCGCGGGCGCGGGCGGCGCGGGCGGTGGGACTTAAACCTCATGCCATACATGTTTCGGTTTAACAGGCAATTCCTTGATTACGGCGGTTTGTACGATCGTGACAAGTTGTACTGGAAGGATATCCTGGACGTGGTGCTGGCATGCTCGTGCGCCCCACCCGGCGGTGGCCGCAACCCACTCACCGGACGATTCGTCAGACATTTTGCGATGTTCTATATTTCTGCACCTAATTCATTAGCTATGAAGACCATATTTAAGGTTCGGCATAAATAAATTAACATTCTAGGTTAAGAAACGAAAGTTTTAATTCATAAATTATGCCTTTAAAGACTAGACTACTCTTTTTGGCGTAAATACTACCATTCTTTTTAAGACTTAGAGCTGACCGAGAGCAGTGCATCAAAAATGTTGTGGCGCGCTCTTCTTGTTCTTGCCGGCTCATCACGTTATGATACTGTACCATCACTCAGGCAATCTTGGTGGGCCATATGGAAGATTTTGTGACTGAAGTCTCGATCCTCGGGAGCCACATAGTGGATGCTGCCGTGGATGTGTATCAGAAGATCTGCGCTGAGTTGCTGCCAACGCCAGCCAAGTCGCACTATGTGTTCAATCTCAGAGATTTGTCCAAGTGCATGCAAGGAGTCTTGCAAGCAGATGCCGCATACATGAGGGCTCCGGCTGGAATGCTCAGGTATTTAACTGCTTATAATCACTTGAGGAATTACTCCTTATTCCCAAAGTAGTAAAGTGTTAAAAAATATTTACATATTTCAGATTATTTTATCATGAGTGCCTTCGTGTGTTCCACGATCGGCTGATCAACATCCAAGATAAGAGTTACTTCTTGCACCTAATGACAACAGTCTGTGAGAAGAACTTCCAAACTCCAATATTAGATATCCCCGAAGACGCAATAATTTTACATCCACCTCTTTTGCTTTTTGGTGATTTTATAAACTCCTCTATTCCGAAAGAAAGCAGACATTATGCTGAGATGCCAGACTTGCCTAAGCTCTTGGTGGTTGTGAAGGCAAGTGATTGTTTATATTATGAGTACAGTTACTTACATATTATTATTTGTAACATTTTTCTGTTGATATTTGATAAGCCACAGGAATATTTTTAGACATTGTAATTTAGGTAATTAAGATGGTATGTTAATGATCTTATATAAGATTAATACTAAAATGTCCTTTGAATCTTGGTATGCACGTAAAGGGCTTTGAATTATTTGGCATAACCTCCGCCATTTTATTTGATTTTCAAAATAACAGTCACCCATTTAACCTGTATTAATCAAAAGCAGGTGAATGGCGTGCGATTGAGGGGGCCTATGTCCAGCAGTGGACTGCTGTAGGCTGCTAATGATGATGATGATCAATAGCTGATATGAATGCAAAAAAATATTATGAGAGAGAAAACCTTCTAAAGCGTTGTGTTTCCGAAATATAAGCCATGAAAGTTACAATCGTCGCCATTAGCGCTTTTGAAGATTTTATCCCATACAAAATGTTGTAATGTTGTATTGATTAAGATAGGCTATTTTCGAAATAAATTAAAATGGCGGAAGTTAAGAAGGCCAGGCTTCACTTAACAATCTTCCAACTTTATCAACTGTTTAACAGAACAGTGGTTGTATATGTAAGTTTATAATATAGGATTTTTGTTTGCCAAATTAAAGACTTAATTCGGTGACGCAGGAATACTTGGAAGAGTACAATAGTACAGCGCGCGCGGAGATGCATCTGGTGCTTTTCCAAGATGCTATAGAGCATATAGTGCGGACGGCGCGGGTGCTGCGAGCCGAGCGCGGCCACTGTCTCATGGTGGGCCCGGGTGGTTCCGGCCGCAGGAGCGTCGCCACCTTGGCCGGGCACATCAATGAGTGCAAGTACGTACTTTCGCCATCATCCGGATACGTAGTTCCCCTGCCCTTAGTTTGCTGCAATGGAATGCGACCCGCGCGAGCGTCTGTTGTTTCTGGAACATGCAACGGGGACCTCTCTGTGACGCTGTTGTGGCTTGGACACGGTCGACTCACGTGGTAAATTCGTATAACAGTAAGGTTTTTTTTTCAATAAAGTAGTTTAAAAGCAAATAAAACTTAACTGTTCAGCATAATATAGGTGGCCACGGCAAAGCCAATCTAGAAAGAGGTGACTAGATGACCTGGAGGCGTACTGCGAGGGCTGGTTCGAGGTGGTTGGAAAATTGTTCTTAAGTAAACTTTGCCCAGAAGTGAGACAGTGCAGGCTAACTAAAGTAAAAAGTGTAGATATTTAAGATTAGAATGATTTTTATCTTGTTAGCATAGCAGTTAAGTAGGGCGACGTGGTTTCGTTACTGACTGCAACATTGCAACGGTCAACAGAGCACGGATGACAGAATATTCAACAAACAATCAGTAAACCAGATAACTAAAGGGCACATAATTAATAAGGACTAAATAAAATAAATAAATCATTTAATTAGGACCAAACATTTTGTACATTTTATGCACCCACCAAACTGCGTAACAGTTTGTCGGCGGGATTAGCGCTCGTCTTAATACATTTTTGGTTCAAATACACACATCAAAAGTGTCTAGGGGTCATGCACATTTATTAGCATAACTTTAAAAGTATTGTACATTCCAAAGAGATTTAAACGCGATTTTGTTCCTGGTACATTTATCTTTCATATTAAAAAAAAAAACAGATGTGGCAAAATTCAGTATACTTTATAACAATCATAATTTTCTTACCTACGTGTGTTAAAGATTTTACTATTTTTTTTTAAACAAAGATTTTGTTCGTACCGTTTTGAATTAAATCAATACTGCTGAGTTTATCTAAACCATGGAACATCGAAATTTAACTAGGTAAGAGATGTTGAGAGCAATAGGCTTGCTGGAACCAGACGCGCGCCAGTGCAATATTGCTGATATCATTGGCAACAGTTAAAGTATCATATCCAGTTTGTGTTCTTGCTATCGGGATACTGGTGAGTCGGCCGAGCGGCACACTGGGAATATTCGGTAAGCCACCAGCAGACAAGTCCGATTTGAACAAATTACTTCTTGAAGACAACCGTACGCTACGATTTGGCAATTGCTTTTAAAGGTACAGTCAGAACACTTGATCTTCGCTAGTTACCAAACTGGCAGGAAGAGACCACAAGCAGTCAATCTTCTTACTAGCACATCATTTTCGCTTCCAGCACTACGACGAAGCAATCGCGGGCAAAGTTTAGAATAGGCAAACAAACATTTGGCTTGGTATGATCGCCAATGGTCTAGATGTTACACTCAGATGAATCTCGTTTCGGCATCCTTCCAGATACGCGAACTTGACAACATTGTTTTGAGCTTGAAAAACCTTTGCAGACGTGTTATAAACGTTCGAGGTGCTCTTTCAGTTTAAGTTTAATTTTTATTTTATACAAAATTTATTATTACATTATATTTTATTTCCTGCTTTAACTAACTTTTGATGTGTGTAGTAATAGGACAAAATATATATTTTTTTATTATTATTCATAAAAGGTAGTAAAAAGTAGCAAATATTGTGGCAGCGCGAACCGCCGCGCCGCCGTGCACCGGACACGCGCGGCGGCGGCGGCGGCGGCGGGCCGGGCCTGCACAATGATTCAGACATACAAAAAGAGTTACAATAGAAACACAATCAGTGATATAACGAGTTAAAAATTGCAATGATGTACTCATTAGGTATATGAGTACGTCATCACAATCAAATGGAACGAAGTATGCTCGGAGTCAAAATTACTGACCGTATAAGGAACAGTATACTTCGTTCCAAAACACAAATTGCAGACGTAGGCGACACAGCCGCTAAACTAAAATGGAACTGGGCAGGCCATATACGCCGCATGTCGCATCGGAATTGGGCGAAAATAGCCACAGATTGGGTTCCAAACAACAGGAATCGGCGACGGGGCAGGCCCAGAAGGAGATGGCGCGATGAGCTGGACTGCTATCTAAAAGATTGGGCTGAAATAGCTCTAGACAGAGAAAAATGGAAAAAAGGAAGGGAGGCCTTTGCCCTGCAGTGGGACACAACAGGCTCATAATAAAAAAAAAAACACAATCTCCAACCCGTCAACAACATAAGGTTTATCATACACAACAGCTACATTACAACAAAATAAACATAATTCATACATAACATCACGCCTGTAATCCCCGTAGGGTTAGGCAGAGGTGTACCTAATAGTACACCCACATTTCGCCAGTTATGTTTAAGTCCCATGTAATAGGGGGCGAGCCTATTGCCATCAACCGGGCACAAATCCAGACTCCGTGGCTGCTACTGAGAAATTCCTGATGGAAAAACCCAATAGCACTTTGCCCGACCTGGGAATCGAACCCAGGACCTCATATTCAGCAGTCGCGCTTGCGACCACTCGACCAACGAGGCAGTCCAACAAAATAAATTAGTGGGTATTTTCACATCTTGCGACAACTTCATTGAGGAAAACAGTTTTTAATTTATATTTTAGCGTTCGTTTACTAATTTTATCATTAACCTTTCTCAGCCAATCGAGATTATTGAAAAGAGTAGGGGTCAAATACTTGTTGGTTCGTTTGCCACTCTGTTTTTACTAATGGGGGTAATCAAGGTATGATAGCTTTCAGATTGCACTCAGCTATTAATGGATGTTTGTTTACTGATATATTTATTATTCTGCGAGTGCTGTGCACTTCTATAAGTAGCGAATTCACTATACCTAAAATTGATTGTGATTTATGTTTATGTATGTTTTAGTGAGTAAGTCGTTGAAGTGCCATATAAATAAATACATATAGGCTTATACCATGCAATGTCTCTCTCATGCAGTGTAGACTTGTATTTTTGATTATCCATTAACGGCTAGGAGGATGATGAAAAATGTCTGCCCTTCACCTGCTTAGCCTTTTCGCAACTTGCTGTTGTCGGCTTCCAGTCTAACCGGTTGCAGCTGAATGCTAAAATTGTCTCATGCTAAGACTGCCTATCTGACCTCAGCCCAACTAAGCTACTGGGTACAGTGACCATCTTCATACCCATATCTCTATTTGGGATTGTCACCACATATTGTCTTTATGTTCCACTAGCTTTTGCCCGCGGCTTCGCCCACGGGATCTTACTTATAATAAGTAATCTATGTGCTATACCAGACTATTATCTATCTCTATGCCAAGTTTTATCCAGATCGGTTCAGCCGTTTTAGAGTAATTTATTATATATATATATATATATATATATATATATATTGAGTTAAAAACATCCATCCATCCAAACTTTCGCATTTATTATAGTTTATGTAAGATAATGGGGTGAAACGGACACCGACGCGAAAATGGTTACCACGTAGTCAGTACATCATTTGAATCCCCCTACTTAGAAATTTTCCATCGGTAATATTTCACAGAAAATTCAACCCCCCATTTTACCCTCTTTGGGGTGGAATTTCGAAAACTCTTTCTTAGTGGATACCTACTCTTCACAAAGAATACACACCCACCAAATTTCATGACTTTAGGACTATATAGCGGTTTGGGCTGTGCATTGATATATCAGTCAGGGGATGATTTTGAAAAAGACTGTGATACACCTTTTTCATAGTTTTAAACGAAGAATTTGTACCCTAATTTTCAAGTAAATCAACCCTGAGAGTAAAAAGTTTCACAGAAAGTTCTACACCCCATTTCACCCTCTTAAGGGTGGAATATCGAAAAACCCTTTCTTAGTGGATACCTACCCTTCACAAAGTATACATCCTTCAAATTTCATGTCTTTAGGACCAGCGGTTTGGGCTATGCGTTGATATATCAGTCAGTCAATCAGGACTTTGAATTTTATATTGGGGGATGATTTTGGTAAAACTGTGATACAAGTATCTCATAATTTTAACTGAAGAGTATGTACAATTGTACACAGATTTTCAAGCCAATCGACTCCGAGAATAAAAACCTTCAAAGAAAGTTCAACACACCATTTCACCCTTTTAGGGCTACTTGCAGGAAAAAAATAACTCTGAGTTAAGTTTTTTGTGCAAGTGGGTGTTGAATTTCTTCCTTATTCCTTGTCTACATTATAAAGGGTACTCTGTGCAAAATTTCAGATTTTTAGGTCCAAGGGTTTGGACTGGGCGTTGATGAGTCAATCAGTCAGTCAGGACTTTTTATTTATATAAAGGGTGTAAAAAGACTCTTAACGAAGTCGAAAGGCACTTGTTCTCCCCGTCATTGCGATCATTTTTTTGTTCTAGACCCCAGTTACGAAGATATTGGGGGTCAAAGTTCCAACTTTTTCACAAGTTTTTTAAATACATGTTTTTAATTAAGGATTTTTACTATAAACACCTCCACAAACTCCTTACTATTCAATCCATCCATCAGCACAATGGTTTGAGTGCGTTACATTGAGTCCTACCGCAAATCGTGATTTTTCAGCCCAAGAAAAAGTCGTTCCCAAGCACAAATTTTTGGTTGACGGCTTCGTGAAGAGTCTGTTTACACCCTGTAGATAGCATCCACTAATTAGCCGTCTTTCCAGCAATTTAATCTTTCACAAAATGCCTAAATCTTCTTTTAATTATTAGATATTTCCTTGTTCTTATTTTCCAAATTAAAACTCCATTTTCGCAATACCCAATATTCCTAACTCCGTATTATTTTGGTACTCTATATTATTGGCTCCCCATAAGCAGCTAGCGTGTGGGCTGTAAGATGTAAAGATCCAAGAAAATACCGGGATGTTTTGTGATTTAATACTCTATAAGATCTCAATTATCTGGAATGGAATATTTTTAGATTTTCCTATATTATTTAGGCATGGATGAATAACAAGATTTATTACATAATATGAGACTTAGGCTCGTTACAATATAAAAGTATTGAAATTTACGACTGCCAGGTTGATCCAGTAGTCAGGTGTGATTCTGCATAGTCTTCGAGGTCTTGGGTTGAAAATACCATTCGAAGAATAAGAATAGAATAGGCCTACTATATGGGATTCAAACATGTGTCTAATTACTTTGGGTAGGTACACCAACGGCTTGTCGTGAGAGTCATGGTGTTATGTACTTATTATGTTCGTCTACTTTATGCCTATATTTCGAACACAGGTGCATGGGAATGGAAATCAAAAGGAACTACGATACGCCAGAGTTCCACGATGATCTTCGCTTGATGTTTATGCGGGCTGGAGTCAATAATGAAGACACCGTATTCCTCTTTACTGATACACAGATTACAAAGGAGGAGTTCCTCGAAGACATCAATAATATGCTCAACTCTGGTAATTGAATTATTTGTAGACTTCCTAGTCACTCGACAATTAATGTTGCCTGCCGTATTAAGTAGTGCGTATCTGAGACACAGGTTATCATTGTGACGCATAGGCAAAGCGTTTGTATAATCAGCCTTTACCTAATGTTCCCACTGCTGCACAGGTCTCCTTTCTGTAAGTCACTGTGATTGCCATCACTAATAAACGTTAACCTCTCACATAGGTGAGGTACCGAACCTGTTCGAAGGTGACACTTACGAGGCAGTGCAGACCGGCTGTCGCAACGAAGCCGCAAAGAGCGGCATCAACCCTGCTGACCGAGACGGCGTTTACTACTTCTTCATCAACAGGGTCCGGGGGAAGCTCCACCTTTGTATATGCATGAGTCCTGTAGGAGAGGCTTTCAGGTAAATTCAGACCTTCTTTTTTTGCCATTCCCTCAATGCTGTGGAACGCGATCACAAACGACGCGTATCAAGTTGAGAGATCTCCTGCAGTGTGGACCGGTCAGTACAACCTGCCTGGTGTTGCTTGCGGGGTCAGCTGTAAATAATAATTTTATTATTTACTGCTGACCCCGCAAAGTTGTTCTACCATATAAATTATGATATGAATTATATTTTACGACCTATTCTTATACCTACCAAATAAATATAAAAATCATGAAATCGGTCGCCGTTTCGGAGGAGTGCGACCACAAACACCGTGACACGAGATGTTTATATATATATAGATTCATTTTCTCTATCTTACGACTATCATTACAGGGTAACCTAATGCGGTAGTAGATACACAATAACAATATTAGGTTGTGTAATTAATTACAAACAATGCATTTTTGTGAAGTCACTCAGAGAGCAATGGTAAAAATCAACGTCAGCTATGAGGTTGATAGTATCTTGGTCACCGTCATGTCATACGAAGACCATGCAGATTATCTTGAATCATTGTTTCCCTGGGTATTAAGGCGCAATCCCACCGCGGCCCACGCTGTGCACGGCCACGCGGCGGATTTTAGCATGTACGTTTGCCCCGCACAGCCCCTTAGAATTTGCGTTTTAGGTGTGCACCAATGCAATGTACCTTTACCTCTGTAATTTTGAAGAAATATGCAAAAAAAGGGGGCCGTGCAAGCCAAACTTTTTCAGCACGGCCCCCGTGTAACTTGAAAAATAGAGCGTATTAAAAAGTTTCTAAAACTGAAGGAATGTACTCTATTAACATGTTATATGTACCGCAACAGATATTGTCAATTCGTAATAACAAATAATATATAGATGCGGATAGGGGCCGTGCTGAAAAAAAAATATAAGGAAATATCTAAAAAAGACAAAACCTTAGCCAAAAACTATTAAAAAAAACACGTGTGGCACTCGGAGACTGCCGCGGTTAAGCTATTGCATAGCATTTTTTATCAACTTATGTAATTATAATTATTTATTCACTTTCGTAGTGTCAGATATTGACAAGCCTAGGTTATTATTTTTAATCTACTGCTGGAGCTAGGAGGTTAGGTTTTATAGGTTTTACCTATACAACCTAACCTGTTAGGCACTAGGTGTTAGGTTATTTTCGTTACGGAATTTCTGGATTCGGTCTGCACGCTCAAGACCCGCGATAGAAGCTATGCAATTGCTTAAAAATAATTGATGTTTGGCAAGTAACATAATTATGTAACGTATAACATATGTAAAAGCGAAGCTTAACACACGTGCGTAGCCTATCCGTGTGCCGCTGTGGGTATGTGCCTTAAAGGATACGTAATTTTGACAAAAGACGTAATAATATAATATTCACGCCCTCAAGGCGTAACAGTAATAAAAACTATAAAATATCGTTTCAATCAAGATAAGATTTGCTTTGTGCTAAATTGACCAAAATCTGTAACAAAACCCACTTTATCAAAACCCTGCACTTTCTCCCAATTCGAGCGTCTTGGCACGTTGCCAACACTTTCAGTGGGGCGAGTAGTCAACATAATTCAGGGCACAGAAAGCGAAAGTGAAACATTATTTGGCAATTAGGTACTGAAAAAGTGAAAAGTATTATAAAATATTAAGATACTGTAAATAAATGACGACCGGTAGAAGTGCAGCCCAGCTTCGATCGATCAATAAATTCTTGATTAAGGCCAGCGGTAACACAAGGGCGTGCGGCGGCGCGGGAATCACGGCTGCGCTGTGCAACGCTTCCCCTGTGCCGCTACCCGCCCTGCACCCTCCAATGCAGGCTTATTTTCACTATAAATGCTATGACGCAAATCGAGACACAGATATAAAGGTTACCGTTCCATTTTGCTTAGTAATATTTGCGCACAATGAAAGCACTTTTAGGGAAATTAATTAAGTTCCTATTTACTTTAGTTATCGTTTTCCGGGGTCTGTTCAACGTAGGTTGGTTATTGATTAAACTTATTTTTAGCCCGTAGGCGCCAGTTTATCATGAGGTTTTAACGAGTACCTGACAGGGAACATTTAAAAGGTTGAATGTGCATTCAATCAATTTTAGTATCCTTGTATAAAAAAAAATGTTATAGCCTTTGGTCTAACAACCTTACATAAGACAACCAACGATAATGCTTTCATTATCTTGATACGTAGATCAGTGAAACAACTATCTAAATTAAGTTAAATTTGACGGTTCTGCCACCAAGAAGTCGATTTGTCAATATTCATATAAAGACAACGTGAATGAAAGATTTTATTGTTCACAAGATTGTTTGACCCGACTTTTATGTTTCCCAGACGTCGATGCCGAATGTTCCCATCTCTGGTAAACTGTTGCACCATTGACTGGTTTACGAAATGGCCGCCGGAGGCTTTGCTGTCTGTAGCCAAACAATGTCTACAGCCGCTCCAGGACAAAACTATCATCGACCAAATATCAACAATTTGTGTCACCATGCATCAGGTAACACCAGTTTCACGCTGAAATGTAGTAATGAGGTCAAGGACCTCCATGACCTCAATAACTAATAATTAGTAAAACAGCGCCTTATGTAAGGGCATACAATTTAGATAACGCTTCTGTATTAACAATTCATTGTCAGATGAAAGTAATCATGAATCTGAACAACTTGTTGCTTTAAGATCCAATCGAAACATTTACCTTAATCGAATAAAAAGAGGTGCTACGAAAACGCAATATGTAGGTATCTAGGTCACTGGTTGCGCTCCTTTGTTCAGTTGTAAAAGTTGGTCATATTCATGAATACTTCGATGAGAGGAGCTCGTGGCTAAATAAACGCTATATTGGTCTGTGAATGGATGACCACCCTTACATATCGAGTTTCCTCCGTGCCTCGGAAAGCACGCTAAGCCGTTGGCCCCGGCTGTCACTGATAGATCTTTGACAGTCGTTACAGGTAATCAGTAGCCAAAAAAGTTCAACAACCAGTCTTACCAAATAGTATCGTATTACCCAGTACTACCTGGGTTATGGAGGTCAGATAAGCAGTCGCTCCATGTAAAATACTAGTAAGACCGACGGAATACTAGGAAGCCGACCCCAACATAGTTGGGAGAAAGCTAGGTAGATGATGATGATGATTCATGAATACGTTAACCCCTAGAACGATGCTATCATGCTCACGAGTTCAAAGTCAGACGACCAGGCTACCTACATTATAGTTTCGCTCTTTACAATTAATCACTTTAAGAGCGTTGTATTAAAAACCTGTTTTCATAGAATTTTTGACATAAAATGGCATGAAATGGAAAGGATTCAAGTTGGTAACTTTTACTTTACTTGAACTTCTCGAAAAAAAAACTTTGACGACTTTATTGTACTTACACATAGGATGTGGATGTAATGACGGACCGATTATACCAAGAGATGAGGCGTTACTTCTACACAACGCCGAGCAGTTACTTAGATTTGCTGAAACTGTATATGATGCTGCTAGACAAGAAACAGCAGCAAATTATCCGCGCCAGGGACAGAATATCTTGTGGATTGCAAGTAAGTAATATTGTCAATAAAAAACTCCATGAACTGATTGAAAATCTACAAAAGTGCTATATTTTATTTAGGTATTCGAATAGAATGAAAAACAAACCATTATTTATCTTTTAATTATTCTATTCTATGTTAATAAAAGAATAAGTGGCCAGCTACTCACTAGCTAGAGTCAAATAGTAATAATAATTAGCAGTATAATTAGCCAGATCATTAGCCAATGTTTTGGTTGCCTGATAATCCGATATACCAATAAAATCATAGCTGGCGAATTACATACGTAAACAATTCATCGGTTGTTTCAATAATCGCGTAAAAGAGACCATAGCATAATTGTCTTGGATATACAATCTCATCAAAAAATAACGTAACTTCAATTACAAATTATAATACTTTAATGATGTGTAACAGTGGTTTTTCTCCAACAAAATTCTGGCAGTGGAGGAGCTGAATTATCATATTAGCCCATAAGTAATAACAAAAAACCACCCTTAATAGTATGATGTGATATCTGCCAAAGCTACGACGGACTTTTCATAATATCCAATTGTTCATAACTAAAGTTAAGGTACTTGCACAGAAAAAAAATCGAGTAAAGTTAAGTAAAGTTTTGAGTTTAGCTTTTATAAAATGACGTAGGTAGGTCTGGCGGTCACGAGATCTTAATTCTTAGCACTCTTGGAGTTTTAATTCTACATAGAAATTTTCGTAAAAGCTTGAAATGCGCCAAAACACCATTTTTGCGAATGATCATCATGACCTTTCGTAAGACACATCAGTCTGTATGTATAATTACCAGTGGTCGGAGTAGGTATAGCTGTTTTTGCTACTTGCGACATGCGGACATAACATGGATATGCCAAATATTTCCCGGAATCCCGGGAATTCCTTGTGCAGTAAAGTATATTTAGTTTTGTTTCTAACAGTTTTACTTAATTAATTCATATTTCACGAAGCTACCTCTAACAACATTCCAGGATCCCTGTGTGTGTATATAAGTAAGTATATACTGTTTGGGTGCTCACCTACTACCTGCTCATAATTGCCGACTTACCCATATTAACTCACTTAAATCAATCGACAATTTCAAAATCCCGGGATTTCAGAGGCATATCCATGTTAACATCAATGTTTGCGGTCATTCACCCCAAACAGCTCTACCTACTCCGACCACTGATACTTACTGTTGAACGGTTTTTAGTTTGGTTATAAATTCTCATGGTTCTTTGAATATGATTGTAGAACTAGTCACATCATAGACACTTACACCTACTTCACAGTTTATAATCCATTGGACTGTAAAGTATCGACATTTTGGTAGGAAAAAGAAATATATTTTTTAATAAATATCCTTTAACTTACTATTCGAATGGGGGATTAAGTAGATATTATATTGTATGTATTGTATTGACAGGACAATAATTGAATATTATTATAACATTAGGTAGTAAATATATGAATTAATATCCTTAATGATTTACGTACACAGAAACTATACGAAACTTACGAAGTCGTGGGAGTGATGGAACAGCAAGTTCGTGAAATGGAGCCAATCCTCGCGAAGAAAGCAGAAGAAGGTATGGCTCTGGTTACCCGGCTAAAAGTGGAACAGAGAGCCGCTGACCAAGTGAAAGCCGCGGTCATGAAAGACGAAGCTGCAGCCAAGGTATATACTTCTTTTAACTTCGAGTTTTGTAGCTCGCAGAGTTCCGCAAAAATATCAAATAGATATAGGTAACGATACGATAATCTATACTGCCAATGGTCTCAATATTTATTCCTAGATAAAAGCAGAAGAGGTAAGACAAATAGCAGACGAAGCGAAAGCAGACTTACAACTAGCGATGCCCGCTATGGATGCCGCGCAGGCAGCCCTGAAGGCGCTCAACAAAGCGGACATCAATGAACTGAAGGCCTTTCAGAAGCCTCCCGTGCTCGTACGATTCGTCATGGAGCCTGTCTGCATACTGCTGGGTGCGAAGTTAGTATCCGAACATAAAATAAGTCAATGAACAAAAAATTTAAACCACGGTTTTCTTTATTAGTTCAGCGAAACTTCACCGACGTATGGGTCAGACATCAGTCTATCTGTTAACAGTTTTTTTATTATTATTTCCTTTATTTATTTATACACATTAGATTAAAATATTTAAAAATGTAATTAATGTGTATAAAAAAAGTAATATAATAAAATATAATATAAAAAAGTAACATAAAAAAAAACATTTAAAAATATAAAAAAAAAATAGTAGCCCACCGGTATCGGGAACAGGGTCGAAGCTATACAGCACATAGGTCAGGGCTCCAGAGAGAGGAACCTTTTAACAATACGAGCCGTATCCAGGAGTACCGCTTTCTGAATCAAGCCCTTGATCCAGCTGTCTAACGAGAGCCTCCTCACGTATTGGTCGAGGCTCTTGGCAATTAACCCATGGGCTGATACGACTATCGGAAAAATGATCGCAGAGTCCACATCCCCCATTGTCGACAACCTCGCAAGCCAAGTCAATATACTTGTTTTCTTATCTTTCTCGGTTTTCACGAGGTTCTCGTCATGCGGGACCGTTATGTCAACAATCATTGCGCGCCGCTCTGATCCGTCCACCACTACTATATCAGGCTTATTGGCTACAATAGTCCTGTCAGTGATGATGGATTGATCCCAGTACAATGTGATAATGCCATTTTCGAGAACTGGGTCGGGCACATACATACCTATAGTACCTACGGCACTCCCGATTCCACAAGGCAGTATTTTAGAGCAAGTTGCTGATGGATAATCCTGACTATAAGGTTGTGTCTATGCAAGTACTCTTCGTTAGTCAGACGAGAACACCTGGAGATAATGTGTTTTTATTATTATGATTAAGAATTTCAATTTATTAGTAAAAGAAAAAAAAAGGAAATTTCAAAAAAGGCGAGAGCTTTGACTTATTTTGTAACCCTCTTTTCGAAACCTCAAGGGATACTTTAAAAAAAATCTTTGAAAAACCGACCACTATAAAGTTCATTCTACCTTTTGAGTATTTTTCGTAATTAAATAAATTAAATTATTAAATTGTTTATAACAAATAAAAAAATGAACTTTTCGCATCGACTTGTTATAAATAAGTTATAACTTAAATGAAGTTTTAAAATACAATAAAAAATAGGGTGTTTATTTCGGCCATCCAATTGCACTCGAATTTAGGTACAGACGCCAGCACATCAAGCTACTACAATCTGTCACATTTCTTAAATAGATTTTGGACTTTATTGCCAAAGCATTAGGTTCAAGGTTGATTGGGAAAATCTGACAGTTTCGGGTAGCGTGACCTGCTGGCGTCTGTACATCTATCAAAAATCGGCAAACAAGAGACCGTTTCTGGATTAGTAGAGTTGGGTCTGTGATCTTCTTTTATTTATTGTCTAACCTAACCTAACACTTACGTCGTGTTTTAGACCCGACTGGGACTCCACAAAGAAGCTGCTAGCAGATGTAAACTTCCTCGGCAAGCTTGCAGATTATGACAAAGATCACATTCCGGATACCATTCTGAAGAAGCTTAAAGTATACCTCACTCATAAAGACTTTAACCCAGACACTGTCGTTAAAGTCTCTAAGGTAACTACATCACTCCTGTACACCTAGATACATAAACATTATAATTATACAACTCAAAACAAAATAAGGGCCACTAAAAAAATACTGATGTTAAGAACTCTTCGATATCTAACCTCTTTGCATGTAATGCTTGAAATCAAACGCTGGCCATAATTTATAAAAATAAAATGGAAACCGGCCAAGTGCGAGTTCGCGCACTGAGAGTTCCGTATAAACTTGTAACATTGTTTCATCTACACAAATAAATAAAATTTAAGTGTCTGTTTGTGATTTCTATAAGACCCGAAAATGCCCCGTGTGTTATAGCTCGCGGCACGTAAGTTGACCTTGAATGCGCAGTAACACATTTTCGGGTCTCAATCGGTCTCAATACATAATTGTACCTGCGCGGACGACCGCCATTTTGGTTCAACTTACGTGCCGCGATCTGTACATAGATTATGCTTTTTTATATTTGAAGATTGAAGCAGAGACAATATTTTAATAAAATAACATCGCAAGTAGGTAGCCAAGTCTTTACATATTTTAAGTTATCTAATCTAATGGCTATGTATAGTTATTGTACTGTTGAGTATAATTTTATTATGTTTTCTCAGGTATGCCGATCCATGGTGCTATGGGTGCAGGCCATCGATATGTATGCCAAAGTATTCAAGGTTGTGGAGCCTAAGATAATCGCGTAAGTTTCATAAAATCTATGTGATATTTTGTAACAGGGACAGCGAGTTTTAGAATATTTAAGGATAAATAATCAAGACCAGAAATAGTTTATTTTTATTATAAGTGTGAAACTACAGTAACTTTTGAATATAAATTAAGTATGTTCATCATTCTCATGCCCTTATCCCAATTTATTTGGTAAAACAAAATATAATAAGATTCACAAAATATTAACATGAAATAAATTAATGTAATTTTACCTACTCATTAGCTTGCTTGAGAGTATCTACTTTTGGTAAAAAACAGGAAAATTTCACAACATCTACAATAATCACATAACCGATACTGACTTAATAGCATACACACCTTTAACTAAGACGTCGTAACTAGGGTTTCTCATTGAGAAGTCTCGAAGCGAGAATTTCCGGGAAATTTGGCCTTAGTCGAGACGGGAAAAAAAGGGTTGAGTACCCCGGAAATCGAGAAATTTAAAAAAAAAATAGCAATTTGACGTTAATTCCTGTGTTAGTTATTACTACAAAAAATATATCCTCTTTCTCCTCTCCTCTTTTACATCCTTTTACTATTTTACTCCAATAAGGCACCCACCTCCCGCCTGCCCCACCCCGTGATCTTTCTGTTTTTTTTAGTTCAGTCAGTCACTGGCAAATATTTGACCGCGTAGCTTGTGTCGGTGCGCCTATTGAGAGTCGTGTTGTCGTCCCTTATGTTCCAAATATCAGCCTTCTCAATAAACGTCATCATCAGCCTTATAATGTTCCCACTGCTGGGACTCAGTCCTCCTCTCTTATGAGAGGGAAATAATATATAATAAACGTAAGAACAGCTAATTATAAAAAAAGGCCGGGATTGATATTTTGTTAATTTTAAAGATTTTACTTAAATTTTATTCTAATTTTAAAACTCTGTGATTATGAATCAAAGTAATCATATTTGTCAGTAAAAGCTAATTTTGTTAATTTTTAAAGATTTTATTATTGTTGATTTTTTTATATTTTATTCTAGTTTTAAAACTCTGTGGTTATAAAGGAAATTAAGAAGGCATATTTTTATTTAATTGACGAAGATTGATTAAATTGAACATATTGTTGAATACGAAAATGTGTATTTTATTTTAAAACCTTTTTCATATATTTTTATTGAAGTTAATCAAATTCCCGTATTCCCGGGAATTCCCGGAAACTGGTGCTCGAGAAGTCTCGGTATCCGTGAACAAAAAAAAGTCGGGAAATGAGAAACCCTAGTCGTAACATAACCCACCACGCGGGCCCAGTGCGGGTAGGCACCTGTCACGTCTTTTTTTGGTTCTAGGTTATGTCGGTTTCTTCTCGATTTTTCCTTCACCGTTTTGAGAGCAGTGGTGATGAAATAAATTACACAAAGTAATGCGTCTGCCTGGATTGGAATCCACGACTTACTGCTTGTAAGTCGAGGCCGCCACCACTGGGCCACCGCTATTCTCATCTGTAGACATCATAGGCGAAGTAACGGATCGGCGACTAAGAGGAGTCAGTTCGATCCTGTTGCGACGTGGCGACACCCTCTACTGCCACATTGAAAACTCGTATCGTACATAGCGGGATGATCCGTGCTGTCTTCGATTGCGCTGTCCTCTCTTACGCTGTCCATGACCACGATAAGAATTGTAGCCGCGGCCGCGGCCAGGACTATGGCCCAAATGACTTGCAGGTCGCGGATCTCGCGCGACAATGGATTCGCCAACATCATCATTTTCGGACGACTGGCTAGCTGGTTGGGCGACTCCGCTGAAGCCGTATTGGCAAGGATAAGTTTCCACTGTGGCGGTGTGAGTTGTGTGATCAGGCTCGTGTCGTTGCTTCATTGGTGGCCTCACTGACCTTCTGCGTGCGATGTGGCGGTTTGGCATGGTTGATCCTCGCCTCATGTCTTCCGTATGTTTTGGATCACCTGCAATCTGTTGCTGGATCAACAATGGGTGTTCTTTCCCCTGCGAAAGTTTGCGCCAATCTCTTCCCACAAATGTTGGGAATCTGTACCGCGGGGTTGACGTTAAAAGATCAAATATGTCGAGTATGTTGGACAGTTTATCTTCCACATCATTAATCCCCACATCCATGTTCAGTTACTCCATACATATATGTTACTGGCGCGACTCATTTTTCGTAAACATACAACCTGACACTAACCTGCAAATTGCAAAAAACGTAAGAAAATTTGAATTCCGCGGGCTACCTTGACGCTTCCGCCTTATTAACTTCTAGTTACAATGTAAAAATTAATTTATGACAAGAATTTGTGTGGTATACTACAATTAAAAAGGGTAAAATAAAAAATTTTCTGCAATAAAAACTGACTTCCAAACGAACATTAAAAAAGTCTAACTTTACTTTTGGAAGTCGGTGGAAAAAAGCTTTTTATTTATGGGTGAATCGTTTTGTCTGAAGGTTTCTTCGGTGAATAATATATTAAATGTGTTGTTACATAGGCATAAAGAAGCAGCGAGTATACTGAAGAACGTCATGGCGGTACTCAAAGCCAAACAGAAAGAGGTAGAGGCCATCGAGGCCCAGCTGGCTAAGATGTTCGAAGAACTCAGAGTACGTTGTCTTTAAAGATTACTATATTTTATAATACGACTGACATTTTACATAGGAATCTGCATACCGTGTAGCAACCGAACAGGGCGGGGCTTCGAACTGGCCTGGGGTCATGATCGATTTTACTATCTGTCTTCGTTAAGCATGCTTCATTATTTATGCGCAAACGAGATGCAATAACATTGCAGTATCCCGACGTGCACACTAACAGATAAATAGCGCCACCACCCCAACACCCCAACATGACGGATGGCGAGTAATCGATAAATGCCCCACTTAACACAAATATTTATGGTACTTAGTTGACTTCTGAATAATTTATTTCTGGTGGGTATTTGCTTTGATATTTAGTATTACTGGAGGTACCTATGTCCAGAACTTTTCGCAATGGTAAAATGATGTCTTTTTTGTTCTTATTCTAATAGATAAGTATTTACAATAATGACATTAAGAGGTGAAGTTTGGAGTAGGGGGTAAATCATGGCATGCTACATTATCCCTGACTGTCCCCGAGTGTCATAAGCTATATTTAAAGCGTTACCTATCGATAACGGATTTTCGACCATAACTGGATCGAAGCGCAGGCAAAAGCTAGTCCGTAATAAGTTTAGCAGTTCGTATATAAGTCCGGCAATCAAAATTTAACGTGTGATTTGATGGCAGTGTGTTGGTTAACTTTTATGTTAATCAGCCGTTCGGGAACCGGATGCTGGTATTTTTCTATGACAATTAAAAAGAAAGATACTAGCTAGCACCTAGTTTCCCGGTTTTTTAAGCCTGTTACGAATATCGGCATTTATTAGCTAAACTGCGTGGGTTCCTGGGTTTGATTCCCAGGTCGAGCAAAGTGTTATTGGGGTTTTCCATTAGGAATTACTTAGTAGCAGTCCGGAGTTTACAAGTGGTGGTATCTCTGTGTCTCAAAAAGCACGATACGCCGTTGGTAACTTGGTATCATTGTTTCTTATCAGTCATGTTATAAGTTATTTAAATTAAAATATGTATATTAATACCTTCTAGCTGGTAGAGGAAGAGCGCATCAAGTTACAGGCTGATGTAGATCTGGCTGCGGCCCGTCTGTCTCGGGCCGGGAGGCTCACGCAAGCGCTGGCCGATGAGCAGTCACGCTGGGAAGACACCGTCAAGGTAACCGCGTTGCTGGTTCATTACTAAAACCCCAAATTTCACCAATGAAAAGACCTTTACAAAGTGGTAGATATTCCATAGAAATGATGTAACTGACAGTTTGTACTTTAAATGAGGGATAAATTTAATGACCACCAAAAATAACTTTGTGACCATAACCTCTATTACCTAAAATATACCAATCAGCAAAAAAATTAAACCTAAACCAAAAAATGAAAACTTAAAATTACAATGGTTCTTCTATTTAAGTCATGACTGCACTTTAAATTGTAAATTGAAACCAGTTTTAGTAAATGATCACCAAATTTTAATAAGCAAATTATTGCAGTATTACCTACCTAAATACACCGTTTGATTACCATAAAATGTTACTGTACTACCAAAAATGGTACATTATTTTATTATTAACTTTTTGTACCTACTTAATTAAACATATTATTCCCACGAGTATAGGACATAAACAGTCTTTCCCCCAGAGGTCCATTGTAGGGGAATAAGTGCTTCAGTACAAGTTCGCACTGGTACCCTAAGGTGCAACGTTAGCGATATGACACGTTTATACACCCTCATACCATTCAACCCTCGGCACGTGCTCACCTTGGTAATGGGTCATCCATCTAATTTAACAGAATTCACATTCATAACAAATGAAACGATCTTATTTTCCCAAATTTGATGGTGTTGCATATAGATATTATCTAGGACCAAAGTACTCACCAAGACGAATCAAACGAGCCCAAACTCGATGGGGCTATGTCGTTTTATAACGAAGTTCCTATAGCCACCTTCCAGCTCCATCATCAGACCCTGGATATCATCTAAAGGCAAAGTAGTCGTCAAGACGAATCATACGAGCCCAAACTCAATGGTTTTATGTCGTTTTATAACAGAGTTCCTATGGCCACCTTCCAGCTCTATCATCAGACCCTGGATAGCATCTAGAAACAAAGTACTCGTCAAGACGAATCAAAGGAATCCAAATTCGATGGGATTTTGTCCTTTCATTACTAAGTTCCTATGGCCACCTTCCAGCTCCATCATCTGATCAGCTCCATGTTATCATAATATTATATCATCATGCGATATACATATGCGTGCAAAATTTCAGCTTAATCGGAAACCGGGAAGTGTCTCAAATTTAACTTGCAAGATTTGATTACAGACACAACGGACAGGTGAAAGTAAATAAAAGCTTGTAATAAAAAGCTCAGACTGTAGTAATGATTTTTCAATATCATAGGATCAAATTTTAGGGGTTTATTTACTATTTTTAGGTATATAATGATTTATCTGGAGTCATTATTTTAAGTAGGATCTGAAGTTGCAAAATTTTTGGTTCTAACTTCACGCTAAAATGGGGATTAATTTTGGTGATCATTTACTATTTCTAGCAATATTTAATAAAGTGATTTTTTGCCGTTTCTTGTTACTATATCTGGTGGTTCGTTAAACATAAGCCCTATAAATGTGCTGATGGTATTCGCGAAAAACAGGCTGTTTCGTGGTCAAATACTTTAAATTGCGCACAAATACATAATATAAATGCGCTCTGTAGGTACGTACTTAGGGGTAAGCATTGGAAGGATCAGTCAATATCGTACTGCAACTTGCATAATTCACTTTACCGAGCCAAAATACGTTTTATTTAAGAAAATAGGTCTACAAGATCGATAGCTGCTGGCACGGAAATTAATATTGGGAGCTACTGCGCTGTACCATAAATATTAACTTTCCGTTTAATAATATATTCCGGGAGAGTTGGAAGAGAATGGGGGAGGCCTTTGCCCAGCAGTGGGAGAGAATAGGCTAATAAAAAATAAAATAAAACATATTCGCGGTATTAAAACACTTATTTTCTAGAATTTGATATCAATAAAACCCCGCTTTTTCTTCGGGGGATAAAAACATAACATGCGTATCTTATTTCACGGTGGCTCTAAACAATTATTAGAGGGTCGAGTAAAAGACTAATGTCATTTAATATTTTTTTAGGTTTCAGTAGTGAGTAACTACTGGTATAAATTATTCCAAATAAATTTCAGATTTCTTTTATTTAAAGTTATTTTGACGGTTTGCAATGGGACACTTTGACTTGATGACGAACATATAATCACATCATATTATCCTAACTGGAAAAACAAACAACTTACCGATATGTATGAAATAAGTCATCACTATCGGTTTATGTTACCTGCAGTTTTGCTGCTTTACATTGTTTAATTTTCTGTTTTCGTTGTCAATGTCCAATTCGCAGGCCGCGTCTGAGGCATTGCATTGTACGACGGGGGACATCATCATAGCTTCCGGATGCATCGCGTACTTCGGAGCCTTCCCAGGTAACTACAGGCGCGAGCTGGTCCTCAAATGGATAGACCAATGCAAGGAGCTGGCGATACCTGCTTCTACGACTTTCGAGTGAGTATGCATTTGTCTTCTTGGCTTACGATGGCGTTCTAAATTCGTCCCAATACTTGGCTACTAGTTTGGCGCCTTCAGTAGTGGCCAGTAATAAACAAACAACAGGGTACGCAATGACACGCAGGACACAATATAATGTGCCGCATCGTATAATCGCATCGGTAACGTCAGATCCTTTAACGCAAACCCCTCCCAGGAATGGATTGAATTTTCATTCTGCTAAGTAGGTCTCGTGATTTTACTTTTTGTCCAACATTGCTACCGCTGGAAGAAAGAGAGGTAATCTTTCTACGTACGGTGGATATCTAACTAGACACCTACATAGCTCAGCATCTCTGCTCGGGACCTGTGCCCCCTCCACCCCCCGCACTTAGGTCACGCACACAGCTAATTGTTGCTATGCAACGATCTCATTGCTAGTTCGGTGTGTGCATCCCTCGATGCCACCCTACAGCTAATTGTGTGCAGGATACTGTATTGCAGGTGCGGTGTGTGGGTGAGCACCCCTCGATGCCACCCTATTCGCGTCTGTAGTGGTGAAATCAGTCCGGGCCGCAGGGGCCATTAACTAAATTGAATGTCCTTATTATTATTGTGTTGCTTTACAAACTTGGATATCTGTATAAAATATTGAGATCTTTGATGCTGTACCCCTTGCAGCGTCAAAGCTCCAAGTTTTTTGATTTATTCCTACCTAATCACAATCATGTCCAATCGAAGAGAGCCGCGTGATCGAATTTAAGAATAGGCATTATATTAACCAGTGCCTGTAATACTTAGATCCTTAATGTTGACATTAATTAAATATGATTACCTATCGCATAAATTCATTTGCCATACCTACTGACTTTAATCAGTGCGACTAACACGAAACATTAAACGGATTTTGTCCCTACTTCCTACTAATCCCTTTAGACTCTAACAATTAGACGATTTTTTAGGCTCTTAAAGCCTAAAAAGCCATCTGCAGCAACAATTAATTCGTGAAATGCAAAACATCGCAAATTTGAAAAACAAAGAAAAATAATTTTCTGAAATAATTTTTAGTTAACATTGTTTTAAAAATAATAAAATTTAAAGGAGGATGACCAAAACATAAGTTAGGGCTCTGGTTAAAAAAAACTGCCGCCACGTTTTACTCTATTGTGGGTTGACTTATACTGTTGGACTAACTATGTGTGCAAATGTGTATCAAATTATAACCCACAGTTACAGACTAATTCTACGATTTTTAATACTGCAGTGATAAACTATTGCTTGCATCAATTTTTTGTTACCTCAACTTTTTTCCAAAAAAAAAAACCGACTTCAAAAACAGAAACAACCGAATCATACAAATAAAAGTCACCGACTTCTGAAGTTAAAGTTATTTTTCACTTTTTTGAAGTCGGTTTTATTTCTTTGCAAAAAAGTCTTTTTTTTTAAAGCTTGTTGGTTTGCTTTGTTTCAAAACTCTAACAACTAGTTAAGCCGTAAACCAAATACAACTTTATAAGTACTATCCCAATTTTAAACGCAAATCTTTTGTCATCAGTCTGATCGAAGTGATGGCGGATTCTTTCACAGTCCGAACATGGAACTCGCAAGGGCTACCTCGGGATGCTATATCTACCGAGAATGGCATCCTGGTGACGCGTGCTGGGCGGTGGCCTCTCACTATCGATCCGCAGGAACAGGTTATACAAGCATAGCCCTATTATAATAACCTATATAAACTGCAAGAGAGAGCGAATGGTATGCACTGCCCGCTCTGACACGCTTCTGAAGCCCATATAACATATTATGTCATTGATCGATTCGGATTTGTGTGTGAGGGTGAGTGGCTGCGTGTCATACCCGGCTAGAGCCCGGCCGCTAAATGCTATATTTATATTTATCTAGGATGGTAGATGCTAGATGGTAGATATAAACGTTGGAACCCAATTAGCCACAGAAAGAGAAAAATGGAAAACGAGAAGAGCCTTTGCCCTGCAGTGGGATACATCCGGCTCATAATAAATTATAATGATAAATCGGGATACTGTCTCTAAATTTGCGAAATCATGTCAAGGTTTATTATAAGAAAAGTAAAAAAAAAAAAAAACTTTGAATTGAATCCAATCGGAACTCTACATTGGTCCGGATATATTAAACAGAAAATATATTTTTCATTAGTTATTCAACTAGGTAGAGGTACCTAGCTAATAGCTATATGGATCAAGTAAGTAACGGGTGTGTTTTATAGAGGAGAACTTTAATTTGATTAAAACTTAGATTTTTTTTAAAGTGGTGTCATAGTTTTTATGCCGCCCATGGGCCTTTGACTTGGCTTTACATGTCGTCGAAATATCTCTCAGGCATGCTGGTTACCTCACGATGTTCTTCTTCACAATAACCCGATGTCATGTCTCAGTTTATGTATGACACAATGTGTTAAGATGAAATAAATATTTTTGTATAGATAAAATAAATATTTTTGTTTTTTTTTTGTAACCCTAGAAATCAGACGAGCGTGTCTTGGTTTCCAATTTGAGACCTATGACCTAGCAGTCCGACGGTCTCACCACTAGGCTATCAGTGCTTATCAATATCCATGAAATTGGCTTTATTTGACTGATATTTTTTTAAACACATATTCCTTTTTGTATTACAATTTAAAGTTCTCCGCGTCTCAAAAACACACCCTTTACTTAAAGATATTTGAAGTAGATAGATAGATAGGTACCTGGGTTAACGCATTTGTATTTAAAAAATCTCAGTGCTTACTAAGTTTTATAAACGCAGGCTAACAGATGGATACGAAATATGGAGAAAGAAAACGGTTTGAAGATAACTAAACTTATCGATACAAGCTACCTGCGGCTACTTGAGAACTGCATCCGACTTGGTTGGCCAATGTTAATAGAGGACCTTGGAGAGACGCTCGAGGCTACATTAGCGCCTGTGCTTCTAAAGCAAACTTTCGTACAGGTAATCACGAAAACATAACAATGGGAAATACTGAACCTTGATATATATTTTTTGGTAAATCCTGTTTGGTATAACAAAATTAGTAAAATGTCTAAATACTTTTTTTTGTATATGATTGTAACAAGATTCACGAGCCTTACCTTTGCTATTTGTTATTGGAATGCATATGCTTCGTACTTCTTTTAATTAAAAGCTGTAATTAAGTTATATAAAAACTTTAAGTCATTAAAAAAGATTAATGAAAAATAACTCAACAGGCTGGCAGGCTGCTCATCCACTTGGGAGACAGCGATATAGAGTATGACACGAACTTTCGCCTGTACCTCACCACGAAGTTGGCGAACCCTCACTATTTGCCGGAGATCTGCATCCAAGTGACCCTGGTCAACTTCACCGTGACAGTATCTGGCCTTGAGGATCAGTTACTGGCGTTAGTTGTTCTTTTAATAATTGAAGTATAAGACTTTATTGAGGAGCTCGTGGCTAAACAATAACAGCCGCTCGGGTCGATCTTTAGGTTAAGCCGTGCTTGCCTAGGTTGGTCTGTGGATGGGTGACCACCCATTACATACCGAGTTTCCTCCGTGCCTCGGAAAGCACGTTAAGCTGTTGGTCCCGGCTGTCATTTGAAGATCTTTGACAGTCGTTAAAGTAGTCAGTGGCCCAAAAAGTCTGACAACCAGTCTTACCAAGGGGTATCGTATTTCCCAGTAGTAACTGGGTTGTGGAGGTCAGATAGGCAGTCGCTCCATGTAATATACTGGTATTCAGCTGCATCCGGTTAGACTGGAAGCCGACCCCAACATAGTTGGGAAAAGGCTAGGCAGATGATGATGAAGACTTTATTTTCAGAACCGTCCGAAATTCCTCTGCACCTCAATTCTTGTTTCAGTTGTATGGGTCAACTACATTAAATAGTAGCTAAACAACACGATACCATGTGACTGATCAATACTTGTAGATAATTCTATTTGCATTCACAGATGTGTCACAGTGCTAGACTAAAGTTTACCCAGGGCAATATTTTTCTAAACGTATATCAACGGTTTTAGTATAGGTAGCACAGTGTTAGTTCTGCAGGTATCTAAAAGGACACCAGTTAAGAAGAATAAATATTAAAAATGTCATGAATAAAAACAGGGATCAGAATAACAAAACAAATATGATTAAAAATCCATTTGCGCTTCGTTTTACAACATAATTATTATACATACATAAACACACGTCGTCTCCCATGGGGATGAAAGGAGAAACAGGACACTACAGAACGCCACATGCTATGATCCTTACATACTCCTTCCGCCTCGTCCACCTTAAAACAACAAAATAATAAAAATAAAATATATTAATTAAATATTAATAAAAATAATATACAATATAATTAGTGTCAAAGATGTATTTGAATTGATTGCCATCTTGTCGGATACATTCCTTTAAGTAGGTAAGATCAGCAAAGAAGTCGAGGCTGATATATACTAGTCACAAGTTTAGCACACATAAACAACTTAATTTCCGCTTTGGCAGCCCTCATGGTAAGACAGATCGATTGAGATCAACAATATAAAATGTATTTTTTTCTACATCTGTCAATGCAAATGGAAATAAATTCAAACGTGCATTCAAACATTACTTAAAATGTCGTAATAACGTTTTCCTGTAGCTAGGTACAAAGATGGAGAAAGCCCCCTTTGGAAATTGTATTATATTTTTACACCAAAGTATCTTTAGGGAATTTATAATCCAAGATTTGTAGAATAGTATAATTCGGATCAAATTAATTCCAAGATGAAAATAACGCTCTCATCACGCATTCACCAGCTTACTCCCCAAGTCAAGCGTGCGTAAAGAAGTTTTACTTCAAAATTTAACTGATTTTTTAGTCTCCTACGAGTATTCTGCGCATATTTACCAATTACCCATATTTTTCTGATAATAGCGACGTGGTAAGATTGGAACGCCCAGACCTGGAGATTTTACGAACTGACCTCATAGTTCGTATCAACGCCGACAAAGCAACTCTGCTGGAGATTGAAGACAAAATCCTCAGATTACTATACGCATCTACTGGGAACATTCTGGACGATGAAGTACTGATAGAAACGCTCAATGAGAGTAAAGTAAGAATACACATTTATCTAGCAATGTTTTTTGTGGGTAGTAATTAAATACTAACTTATACACTGAATTACTAGGTCAGCCGCCATCAATGTGCATTCAATAAGTACTATGTCAGACACTATACATACTCGTATGTTTATTATATAACATCGTATAAAGTTAAGCTACTGTTAATACAAACCATAGTTGGTTGTCATTTCCTAAAATAAATATATATAACACCAAAAAAGTAATTCTATCGACTTTATAACTAATAATATTTTTCTAATTTCTGCCGACTCATTAGTCGAGCGGTCGCAAGAGCTACTACTGAACATGAAGTCTTGGGTTCGATTTATAAACTGTTATTAGGTTTTTTAAGCTATTGCATAGCTTCTATCGCGGGCCTTGAGCGTGGAGACCGAATCCAGAAATTCCGTAACGAAAATAACCGTAACGTAACTATTGTAACGTAACGTAACAAAAATAGCCTAACACGTAGTGTCAGATATTGACAAGCCTAGGTTATTATTTTTAATCTACTGCTGGAGCTAGGAGGTTAGGTTGTCCTATACAACCTAATCTACTGCTGGAGCTAGGAGGTAAGGCCGTTGTCCTATACAACCTAACCTCCTAGCTCCAGCAGTAGATTAAAAATAATAACCTAGGCTTGTCAATATCTGACACTACCTGTTAGGCACATTTTCGTTACGTTACGTTACGGTTATTTTCGTTACGGAATTTCTGAATTCGGTCTCCACGCTCAAGGCCCGCGATAGAAGCTATGCAATAGTTTAAAGGATTTTAATTATTTTTTCACGGAACCTTATTTTTGTTTCTAAAATAAAAGTGCCTAAGTTAGACCAAATAACGTCAGCTATCTGGCAGTAAGAGTCTCGTCAAAACCGGTCCAGCCATTTCGGAGATTAGCCGGAACAAACAGACAGGCAGACAAAAATTTAAGAAATGTATTTTTGTTATAAGTAGGTACCGTATATGTTTTCATATGCATTCAGAAAAAAGTTGTTATTTTAATATTAAACACAAATACTTCAAATTTATTTATTTGTATAGATTAAATGCAGTTAACTACATTTAATCTACAATTAAACGTTTTAGTTACCTAAATAATTTGTTATAGTTGGTTTGGTTCCTGGACTTTGTTAAGTATTGTAATTAGAGATAAATTTATGGAAGATGAGGTGACACATATCTCTGCCGACCACAAATAAAAGCCTCCGGAGCAACTAGACAGATTCGCAACTGGACAGATTCTCAGCTGGACAGTTTCGCAGCTGGACAGAGTACAGTCATGAAAAAATAAGTTTATAAACTATGAAATACATACATACATACATAAACTCACGCCCTTTTCCCATGGGGGTAGGTACTAGGTATTAAATTAAAAAAAGTGATAATTCAAGGAAAGTCTGTATAACAAAGGCAAGACAATAGAAAGACCTGCCCCACATAATTATATTACACAAGTATTTACGGTTTATTTAGTCTTATTTTATTAGTATTTGATGGTCTATTTCAATTTCAGATAAAAAAAAAACCGTGCGTAATTTAACTGTCTAGGGTATGCGAATTTGATGGGCCTAGTTGTTCAAATCAAAGCTTGAAAAGAGGCAGTCCTGGCCATCTGGAGCAAGTCGTCCACCACCACCACTTTCCTACCTTGACCACTTTTTCATAACGTCCATAGTCCCAACTCATCCCCTTTAATTATGCCATGGATTATACACGTTCAGTCCAGTTGCTAATCTGTCTAGCTGAGAATCTGTCCAGTTGCGAATCTGTCCAGTTTCGAATCTATCCAGTTGCTCCGGAGGCAAATAAAATGGTCAAGTCAATGAAACGACGAACAGTAGTAGGTAGTGTAGTGTTAAAAATGTTAAACTCATAATTTAGGACCAAAGAGACCTTAGACCTTGAAACGAGCCGAACTTTAAGAAACCCTAAAATTAAACAAAATAATTATAGGAAACATCAGAAATAATAAACGCTCGTTTAGAAGAAACTGAAGCGACTGAGATCAGCATATCAGCAGCTCGTGAGAAGTACCGGACGGTGGCGACCCGGGGAGCAGTCTTGTACTTCGCCGTGGCGCAACTGGCAGACATCGATCCCATGTACCAGTTCTCCCTAAAGTACTTTAACCAGGTTAGTTGTAAGCACCTTATCATCTTCGTATTGTTATCGAAGTATATCACCTGTGACGACTAGGTAATGCGGTTTGACTACATAAGCAATAACGGTCGTCTTGTGAAGTTCTGCTTGTTCTGCACATAGTATAACTAGTTATCGATAAAAAGATTCTACTTTCTTCTGAACAGATTTTTGTTATTAGGCTATTTAGGTACGTATTGAGTCAAACCCGACTGATACGATTTAGGTAAGTAATTATCGTCTTAGATAGTTACTTTTTTTTAATTACTCAAATTAGGTTAGGGTAAACGAGAAGTTTCACGGCAACCTTTCTTGGAAGTAAGTTAAATGATTGGCCTGTTGGTCTAGTGGTTACTGATCCTGACTGCTAGGACGGAGGTCGTGGGTTCGATTCCCACACAGGACAAATCTTTGTGCGATGAGTACGATTATTTGTTCTGTATCTGGTTGTATAATTTATCTTTAATATGTATGTATTTAGAAATATATAAGTATGTTTATCAGTTGTCTGGTTGCCATAGTACAGGCTCTGCCTAGTTTGGGATCAGATGGCAGTGTGTTGGTTGTCCCAAGATATTATTATTATTATATTAAGTAAGTGCACATAACCTAGTATTTATTCGTAAATTATGTCCGCCTTAGGTAGTACTGCTTTTATTATCTCGCGGTTGCTGCATACCACCATCTTATCTTTGCAGGTCTTCAACCTAGTCATAGAAAAGAGCGAAAAAAGTGACATACTGGAAACTCGTTTGGAAATCCTACGTCGCGAAATCACTCTGTCTGTATACCGGAACGTGTCCAGAGGACTATTTGAACGGCACAAACTTGTTTTCAGTTTCCTTCTGAACATGGCAGTTTATTTGGATGCCGGGATCGTTTTACCGGAACAGTGGAATTTTATTTTACGAGGACCAGCCGGTACAGCAGTGGTTAGTTTTAAATGCAAAATGTATCTGATTTTATTATGTAAATGATTTTTTTGTTGTTCTCAGGTATTTAGATATCATGTCTGCGGAGTTTCACTAGCAAATTTAATTTGACCTTGTAAAGTCTTGCAAAAAAATTGGATCGCCGTACCCTTTTCTCGAAGCCATTCAAGCCATTTCCGACCCTAAGTAACTTCGTTGTGGATAAAGCTAGAAGCTTGAATTTTCAGTGATTATGAGACCATATTTTACCTAGACATATTCCTGAATTATATACAATTTTAACCTGTACTTTATGAACTATTGCAAGTCATAGTTCCTTTATTTTGTCACTGACTCACTCACCGATCATCATAATTCTAACGTACTTCTAACAGAAACACAAGTTATGAACAGTGTTAGCGTTAAGCCTATAAAGCGAGAAAAAAATCAAACATTCTGCAATTACAGTCCAATTTCTCTAGATAGAAAAACTGCATAAGTAACTTTGTAATCCTTTATAAATAATATGCTATTACAAAGTTACTTTTACTGATTTAAAAAAAAAATCGCCACTCACTACGAAATGACGATAGGTGCTCTTGTCTACTGTGTCTTGTCTTGGGTCTGTTCTTCGAGAATGGGCTTCGCAAGCATAGTATAAAGGAGAATTGAGCCCCAAAGAATAATGTTATCTTTATAAATACTACTAGCTGTCGCCTGCGAAAAATACTAGCTGCTACTCATGGGTGAATTTTCTAAATATCGTTCTAAATTGTCTAAGGAGTATTAATTCCACATATATGTATATTCAGGAGTTTAGGTGTCGTAATTTGTGTCTATCTGTCACGCAACAGCTTTGCACGAGTTTATGAAATCTTATTTTGAATCGAATTATATCATAGTATCCGAGAGTGCGATGATACTTTTGCATTGCCTGGTTGGCTGCAAAATACCAGTATGTAGTAAATAACTCGTGAAAGCATATTTCAGGTATAATGAGCATATTTACGCTTCAGGGCGTATTTTGGCACGGCATTTTGCAGTGGCTGTTGGGGCTGTAGGAAAACGTTCACTATCTATTCTATTCTATTATCCTAAAGGTGGACCATTGTACGTGAGCCGGGGTGGCCGTTACTCCAACCAGCCCACCTCCCTCCAGAAGCAGACTTCCCGGTCTTCTCAGGGCATCCGCGAGGTATCTCGGTGTTCCAAGAGTATCCTCGCGGATCTGGGTGACGCCGGTGCATTCGAGGAGCACATGCGCCACCGTTTCCTCCGCCTTCATGCACGCTCTGCACAGATGGCTATCAGTGATACCTAGGGTGTGGCAGTGTTTGTTCAGTGAGCAGTGTCCAGTGATGGTCCCCGCCACCAGTCGCAGGCTATCTCTGTCCAGGCGCAGAAGGCACTTGGTCAGTTTTGTATCCAGGGATGGCATAGCCTCCTTGGATTGCCTACACCCTGTTGTCGAGGTTCACTATTTTCCTGCGTGTGTTCCTTTAGCCAGCTCCTTAGCTGCTTAAAAGGAATGGGCACAATGGGTTCGGGTCCGATGACTTTTGTGATGGATCCCCTTCTGACGAGTTCATCAGCTGCATCGTTCCCAAATGATTCACTGTGTCCTTTGATGCATTGCTGTGTCATCGTGTTGCGGTGTAGAACACTAACTCGTTCTAGGGCATTATGACATTTTTGTATTAATCTCGGTGCGATCTGGTTTCTCTTTAAGGATTGAAGAACTGAGGCACTGCCGGAGAGTATACAAATACGGGTATCCGTAACTTCCCTGACCTCTATGGCGTGTGCCGCTTGTATAATGCCTACACACTCAGCTTGATACACTGAGTTTAGCATTCCCAGGGTTCTGGATATTTTAATGTTTAGGTCGTCGGAGAAAACTTCGATACCTGTCCCGTCGTCAGTCTTTGATCCATCCGTGTAGATCCTTAGCTCGCGTGGACCTGAGTAGTCACACATCTCCGCTGTGAACTCAAACGTTCACTATCTTGTCTTTTCAGTAATGCGACACGACTGTACCGTGACAAATCTTGTCATTAAATGTCAAATAGTGATAGTAATCGATGCACTCTAGAAAATTCACAAATCGCAAAACTGGGTATTGGAAGTGTCAGTGTATATTGACGTGATGAGAATAAAACATGACTGACATTTTTCTAGTTGACTATAATTTTTCCAAAACTTGTGTAGTAAGCAATTGCTCAATGAGTCTCTTGAGACCGTTTCCCTGTAGCTAAGCTACGGCACGGCTTAGTTAATACCTCTTTTTACTAACTCGTCTCAAATCCACTCTGTATAGTAATATTTAATCCTAGGTTCCACCAAAGAAACCTGCAATTGAAGCGATGACTGAACAAATGTGGCTAGCCGTGCATCACCTTAGTGAAACTGATCCACATTTCCACAAGCTCGATGTAGATTGTATGAAGAAAATTCCTATTACACTAGGAAGTTTCAGTTTGGTAAGTGGTTTTTTTTAGATAGGCGTCCAACTATCTACTATTCTTCAGCAAAGAAAGTCATTTAAAACTACGATTCTGGTGTCGTCGTATCGTGAAGAGTTTACAAAGCGCTACCCCAGCAGAAAAACAGGAAAAATATTCGCTAAAAATTCGGTTAAAAATGTTGAAAATATAAAAAGTTCCTTCAAATATCGTGTCATATTGGCGGTTAATACTGCCTAGTTGTTCTAGTGGTCGCAAGCACGACTGCAGATCCTGGATTCCCAGGTCGGGCAAAGTGTTATTGGGTTTTTCCATAAGAAATTTTGGCAACCTCGTGGCTGCTACTGATAAATTCCTGATAGAAAAGCCTCATGCAAGTATGGATTTGTGCTCGGCTGATGGCAATAGACTCACCCCATACTATATGCGACTTAAACATAACTGGCGAAAAGTGGGTGTGTTATTAGGTACACCTCTGCCTAACCCTTCGGGGTTTACAGGCGTGATGTTATGTTATGTTATTGTATAGAATAATTTCTTAAGCTACACAACATTTTTATTTCCAGGACGTCCACGTAGACACCAACAACTTTTCGCACCCGAACGTAGATTGGAACGAGAAGCTGACTTCATTTGAAAAATTAATGTTGTTAAAGTGCCTTAGAGAAGAGAAACTAGTGTTTGCAATCGGAGAATATGTGTCCACCAGCCTAGGATCTGTTTTTATTGAAAGTCCCACCGTTCAACTCAACACCCTGTACGTATGCTTTGTCTTTATTGTCAACATTATTTCTTTTCCTGCACGGATTGTTTAAATAAGGAAGTAAACAAAAACACGTTCGAACACATATAAATTTTTATTGACATAAATAACACACATTGTTGGAAATACCTAGGGAGTGATGTGACATGAATTTTACTTCCTACCTGTTTATAATGATTGATTAAGTTAGTATACGCGGTGGAAGGGACACTGACGCGAAATCGGTTACCGCGTATTAAGTTCATAATTTTGTGCTCTCATAGAAATTTTTCAGCGGTAATTTAAAAACATCTGCTGTTTCATCATCATCATCTTCATCATCAGCCTTTTTAATGTTCCCACTGCTGGGACACAGGCCTCCTCTCTATGAGAGGGAATGGGCTATAATCTACCACGCTTCTTCGTTGCTGTTTCTTACAAAAGTCCAATCCCTACACGGTCAAAATGTATGAAACAGTTGATTTTTTTTAATAACCGATGAAAAATGTCTATTTACCTTCCACGCTGCATAGCATATAATAGTATAGTTTATTTACAATAGAATATTCGCTAACACCGCTCTTTTAAACAAAATTGGTGAGTTTATCACAACATCTCATAAACAACAAAATGGACATTTATATAATTTGGGGTTAACTATCATAAGCTCGAAAAATATTTGACCGAATTTCATTTCACCTAAAACGTTTCGGTTCTTAGGGTTCCGTACCCAAAGAGTAAAACAAGACCCTATTACTAAGACTCCGCTGTCCGTCCGTGTGTCTGTCTGTCCCTCACCAGGCTGTATCTCATGAACCGTGATAGCTAGACAGCTGAAATTTTCACAGATGATGTACTTCTTTTGCCACTATAACAACTAAGTAATACTAAAAACAAAATCAAATAATTAAAAAAACAAACTTGTGTTTTTGCCGTTTTTTTGCTCGATAGGCGACAGGCAGACGCTTGAAATATTAGCAAAATATTTAGTTGTATTTCACTTTAACATTAAATTATAATAAATTAAATATTAAGGCGTATTTGTCTAATGTTGTATAGATAATGGTACGGAACCCTACGTGCGCGAGTCCGACTCGCACTTGGCCAGTTTTTTACTTCATCGAAGTCAGCCACTGTATCAGTTGACCTATTTATCAATTCGATTTTTTCGTTACTCCGACGTTTCATTTGTCAAACAAATTCAACAGGAACTAGTTCCTATGGTCTCACAACAGCAAGGTACAACAGTGTCAAGTCGCATTTAATTTTAACAAGAATAGAATACAAACTTAAATGGCTAAATAAACAATCACTTGCAGACAGCCTTATAATTATGAATTATAAGTAATCAACAATAAATTATATACATAATTACCAAAAACCGTATAATAAAACGCATCCGCTAAAAATCAACGCCATATGATTATGTAGTAACAACATAATCGAATAGTCAAGAGTATTTTCTAACTCGTAGGTACGAGAAAATATAATATACCTAAGTTGAACTTTTAAGATCAGTCATTTCGTGCACCTTCCTAATTGTTAAAGCTCGTCATGGTTATACAATACTGGTCCATCCATATAATAAACATATTACGGTCATAGTAATAAATGTAGATTTATACATATTGTATAAATAATTACCCGTAAGTAGCAATTGCTAATAAAAATTTTCAGTGGAATAATCACATTTACCAGTTTTGATAAATAATTTCTTAGGAGCTTTGGTTAAAGTACTATTATATGGTGACTTGCAGCTTAAGACGTTATTATTATAGAACCAAAAAAAGAACAATAGGTACTTTTCATATTATCGATCGAAATTATGAAAACAAATCAGTTAGGTAGGTACCTACTCAAACCAAAATAACTTTAGTGTCATCTAAAAGTACCTATTCACAGTTTTAATTGAAATTCAAATCACATGGATTAGAAACTTATATTAAATCGAGCCCCATATAATTTCCATTTTTACTACATTACAAAATAATATTAATGGATATGTAGGTACTCTAATATAATAAATACGTCGCTTTTATTTTCAGCGTCAAATAATTCCCATTATTAATCGTTTCCAATTAATCACACTGACCGTAACATATATATTAAGGATACTTACTTACATAATAATACATATAAGGTATTAATAGGGAGCAAAAATAAGTGAGCTCTAAAATACGTGAGATCACTTTAAATATAAGCGACCTGCCATCGAAGTAGTACACCTACAAGTCCTACAACCACAGTCTACAATACAAATTACAATTAAATACCTTAATCTCACCTACAGGATTACTGACTGAATTGACATTCAGTGTTGGGCACACAAATCAA
Organism: Lycophotia porphyrea; assembly: GCA_950005105.1. Lineage (NCBI taxonomy): Eukaryota > Metazoa > Arthropoda > Insecta > Lepidoptera > Noctuidae > Lycophotia > Lycophotia porphyrea. The sequence continues at coordinate 24,839,112 of OX465383.1, read as the reverse complement.
GTTAGGGCAATTTACGAGTCATAAAAAGACAAAATTGTCACAGCCGCAATCCGTATGAGATTATTATTTCTGTGAATGTCCCCACTTAGTAATACTTGTACATTTAGAGCTAAAATGAGACAAACACATAACATCAAATCCTTGGAATCTACAACGTTAATCACTCTATACAGAAAATCTCTGTAGCCAAGATCTAAATTACATCAATAACAACAATCATTGTAGCCAAGATTCAAATTACATCAACACTTATTTTCACACTTATTTTTTTTATTTGTGATAATCAATCACTGATCAATATTTCTAGATAATCGATCACCTTAATCCAAATATCACTACATACACATATCTTTCTGCTATTACATCTATAAATATTGGTGGAGTAAATTTAAGTGGTAACTAGGTACTGTGTTAGTACTGGGTTATGTATTTCAAATTGAATGACGTAATATCGAATGATACTTACTTGAAAATACGCCTTTGAACATCGAGTTATTCGAGATTCTAATGCATCGAGGCAGTAAACAGTCACGCTGATAAACACTAGTTTACAAATTTTAACTTTTTCTATACACCTGGCAAGATTTTTTTATAAACGTGTTAAACTACCTTCCCTAAAGTGTTAGCGGAAATATTCTCTATTTTTTTTACTGTCAAATCATGTTTTTGTGCTACCCCAATTGGGGGTTGTAGTTTCATGTTCATTTATTCGACCCAAGAAATAAAAGACTTGAAGAGCACCTATCAAGAATTTTGCCAAAAAATAATGTTAGAGGCTGAGTGTTAGCCAATTGTAAGAGAAAGTGATCCACAATACAAAAAAAAGTAGTAGACGTAAATTTGCCATTCATGTACTTGTTTACTAAGACTTTGACTGACGCAACCACCTTAAATGCATTTCTTAGTTAACATTACAAAATAACTTAGGGTACCTAATCGCCGCTGCTGGGCATTTGGTACGGAAGAGACACAAAGCATCAATATTACTAACTTTTATGTTTATTACACTGTATTAAATCTGTCAAACATCATAATCAACTTTGGATGTTAGGACATTCCTCTAAAAATGAAGCATTTCACCATTTGGAGCCTTTTATAGCAACAGTGCGTCTGCGTCTGTGCATGTTTTGTAAGAGGGTTTAACTATATGGAAGTAGTCGCCCACCTATCTATCAATGTCATCTCATGCTATGAACAGACAAAATACGCACGAGTTCAGTCAGCCCAACACACAACTTTTTTATAATATCACTTATCAAACCCTAGAACACTTCACTAGTATCACCACCAGCTAGTAATAAATATGGAAACAAATATGTATCATATTGTATAATTGTGACGCACCACACAATTTAGTTGAATGCAACTCCTTCAGATTTATATCCACCTAGCCTGCTTTTGCTGTGGAGATACTTATTTTGTATTTGCCAGGGATATTTAAATTGAATGAAGTTGCATATTATTAGTGCTTCTTGGCACGTTTTTTGGATTTGGTGCGTTTAGCAATTTTATGTTAAACAACATCCTCCTTATTCATCTTTGTTTTTGAAAGTTTGTCTAGTATCTGAATATCTTCAGGAGAAATTTCGAAGTTGAAAGCAATATTTTCTTTGATATGCGTGGTGTCAATTCTATCTAGTTTAGGTATTACAGATATTTCTTTTTGTAGTGTCCATTTCTGTACTATTTGAGCATTTGTGACCCCAAGACTTTTGGCAATTTTGGTAACTGAGGGATGTAATAATAAGTTGTCTTTGTCGGAATGTTCTCCCAAATAACTGTAAACCTGTACTGCAATATCATTTGCCTTACAAAACTCAATAGAATCCAATTCATGGAAGAATGGGTGCGATTCAGTCTAAAAAAAGAAAAAAGACATTAGAAAATGAACCTAATTGTTGTGAAATTATGGTATGGTATGGATTTTAAATGAAATGTACCTGGTGTAGGGCCGGCACAACACCATGGTTCCTTGTCATTAGAGTTTTTAATTGGCAAATATCGAAATTGCATATACCAATTGCATTAACAAGGCCGCTATCGTATAGCTCGACCATCCCTTCCCAAATTGCGTGCCGAAACTCAGTGTTCTTTTTTTCGTCAGCTGGAACACACTGCTTCCCGCACACTGGGAAATTAACCAAATGCAAGTTGGCACGTTCCAAACCCAAATTGTCAATTGATGTAGTGTAAGCATTTTTTATGTATTCCGGCTGCACGTGTTCTATAGTTGCTGTAAATAGATAAAGCACAAGTAAATAACTAAGCAAATGTTATATTGTTTATTTGAGACTCGAATTGAAAAATAAATAAATAAGGATAATAATAAAGGGCTCCAGAGACGCTTTTCTGGACCGTACATGGGTCCGATGTAGACCCCATTAGAGTCCGTAGCTTGGCTAGATTGGCTACGTCTAATATATTTTTTTAATTGCTCGTATCAATTAGAGCGACGCGCAATGATTGTTGACATGATGGTCTCCCATGGCGAGAATCTCGTAGAAGCCGAGAAAAAAAAGCAAATTAAGCGATAATCATGCCGATAGACGTGGCTTAAATGCCAACAGCCTCGACCGGAGGAGACTGTTGTGAGGCAGCTGGATCAAGGGCTTGATTCAGAAAGCGGTACTTCTGAATACAGCTCTTATTGTTAGGAAATTCCTTTGCCTGGCTTGATACCAATGGGTAACTGTTTTAAATGTTTTTTTTTTATATATATTCATTGCATATAGGAATATTTAATAACAATACTTTATTAAAACTGATTATACTCTGCCCCATACTGTATATGAAATCTCTATATCATGCAAGTTGATAAAATGACCTCTTCAAAAACATACATTAGGTAAGAGAACCTCAAGCGGCGTAAATATAGAAAACTGTGTGGTAACTATATTTTACTTTATATTTTATTTTAACTGTTAGCCGTTTGGGGTTGAAACTCTAGGACCGTGGGGTCCGAGTGCTCATAGCCTATTTAAGGAAATTTCGAAACGCCTAGTTGACGCTTCCCGTGACCCAAGGGCTGGCTTTTACTTTGGCCAGAGGCTAAGTGTTGCCATACAACGTGGCAACGCCGCCAGTCTCTTGGGCACATTACCATCTGACAGCGTTGAGGAGGAGTTTTTCGGTGCCCTTTTATAGTTTGTTGTTAGTTTATCTATTTTAGTTTAATAGTTTTTAATTATCAATGTATTAGGTAAGTGTTCTTTCTTCTTTAACTATAACTATACTATTGTATTGCATAACGGGCTTTTTTTTTTACGAATGGGAAATCATCAAATGACTTCTCCCGCTCTGGGCAGAGCGGAAGGGAGTGTTAGACTTGTACTGACTAAAACCCATCCATGTTCCTTCCTTGCCCTTTGTGTTCCAGGGCCGCGGTATCTCTTTCGAACAGCCCGCAGCCCTGGCAGGCATCGGCCCTTGCGGGTCTGCATAACGGGCTGGTATACAGATATTATTAATAGGTAACAACACTTACTGAGTTTTGTTGTAATGAAAATATCCTCACGCTGCAAGTTATGCTCGGGGAGCAATTTTCGGAAGGCCTCCTTCAAGTGCGATTCGTTACGGTAGACTGCTCCCATTTCTATAGTATTTAAATAAAAGGTATGATATTATTATAAAGCTAATCAGTATGGAAAACAAAAACACCAAGAAACAATGTTCACCTTTTCTTACCAACCCAGGGTGGGTTGGTAAGAAAAGGTGATTTGAACACAATAAACACATTTTTTTAGTAACTATCAAATAGTTACTAAATAAAGTATTGCGTTTCGCTCAGCGCAGCGGTGCAATGTGCTTTAGCTTGATAGTTGACACATAAGAGCTCATTGTGGTGGTGTGGTGAATGTACATACATTACGTATATTTAAGTTACGGAAGAGTGGAGTGTCCTAATACAGGCATTTACTTCCTTAAAAGGACACTTCTGTCACTAGCTATGGAGTACAAACCTTGTTAACTTTTTGACCGTCACAGACGTCTATGGACGTCAAATCTGGCACGATAAAAATACACCTTTTTTACAGTTGCTTGGCGTAGAGAACACAGACTTTCTTTATTGACGTGGCGGTCAAAAGGTTAAAGAAAATACTATTTGTACTGCTTAATATTGTAGTAACAATTCTGCCCAGATTTGGTTTCCCCGTGAACACAGAGTATTAGCCATAAGTAGTACCTAAGACTTACCAAACATGCGGTATCCTGCTGTCAGAGCCTGGTCCACTATCTCCATCGTCTCTTTGAGATCGCGAATGCGATAGGTTCCCACTACAATTATGAGACATCTCAGATATGGATATGTTAACAGATGAAATATGGATATATGTTAACAGATGAATATGAAATCCGTCATTGTATACAATTCCTAGGAAATGTGTACAATTCCTAAAATATATAGGAAATCTATGATATATTTTGTAATATGCACTTTTCTTAGGAAATCTATAATATATATATTTCCTAAATAGCGATCGGAAATGTATTACATTCTTGATGTTCTTAAGTACAGCGGGGATAACGGTGCAAGGGACAACAACACACAGTCGAGAGTGTGTATTGTACCCCTATTTTGATGTTACCCTAATACAATACACACCACACCATTATAAATATGGCATTATGGCAAGGAAAACTTGGATGCAAGAGCGAGTGAAGCGAGCTCGAGACTTTGGGCACCCCGACTCCGGACAGGTTAGGTTCGAAGAGCGAGCGAAGCGAGTGAACTATAATCTCGCCATCTCCTTTGTGTGAGGTTACCTTAAACCCTGTAGACAGAAATAGGAATACCGCGAAGCAAGGCTATGTCGTCCTTTCAGCCGAAAGACGTCCACTGCTGGACATGGGCCTCGCCTAAGTGTAATAAGTGTCGCCAAATGGACTGGTCCTGTGCGTCTCGTAACCAGCGGATCCCTGTAATTTTCACCAGGTCATAGGTCCACCTAGTGGGAGGCCTTCCAACGCAACGTCTTCCGGTCGCCACTCCAGAACTTTTAGGCCCTATCGGTCATACGTTCTTCGAGCAATGTGCCCTGCCCACTGCCACTGAAGTTTAGCATTTCTTCGGGTTACGTCGGTAACCTTGGTTCTCGTGCGGATGTTTAGATTTCCGTTGCGATCACGCAAAGAAACTCCATAGCCCACTCCTAATTTTTCAAAAACCTAATGATGCAGTTTTAGTTTTCATTAAAATCGGGTTTTGAGACTCCTTTGACCATTTTTCGCTATTCCTCATAGTTTCTAATTTGGCCATCCATGATCCACTTGGAGAATTCACCCTATATATAATTAGACGTTCTTTTTCGGGATACATTTTGCAACTTTTCGTAACGCTCCTAATAGTGATATTAATTTTGTTTTGACATGATCGATGTGCAGTAACAGTTACCAAGTAAGTTTGTCATCTGCCGAGATATTTCTCGTGAGTAGACCGTTTCACTGTTTCCCGGTTCCTCCGTTGGTCGTAAGAGGTGGGCATCTCCGGCAATGGTTTATTTTTCGCAGCGAATACCATAAATGATCTTTTTGAGGTGTTAATCTGACATTCAAAAGTGCCTGTAATGGTCTAATTGAAATAAATGCTTTTGAGTTTGAGATAGAGTTTTTGAGTTTAATAGTAAGTTATATTTTAACAATTCACTGAGCAGGTCATCGTCCTTTTGCGCATTAGTTATAATGATTTGTAAAGTTTTATCGAAGTAAACAAGGTACTGGCAGGTGGCATCCGCGTATAACGTAAGGTGTCCCGTCAGCCCTATTTTATTTATGTTATTTATGTAAATAAGAAATACTATTGAGCTAATAATTCAACCTTTGCCGTATTTTGTATCGAGCTGGTGAAGTTATCAATCTTAAGGTGGAAGCGCCAAGGTAACCCGCAATAGTAAAATTTTCTTTTATGTTGATCAAAAATGACTTGAGCAAGTAACACGTATTTAATTATAGAATTATAATTATTAAAATCATCAATACAACCCTCTGTATATAGTTAGTTTATCCTAATAAATATTGGTCCATACAACCCTCTAAGTTCATTTAACCCACTTGAATGTTTTTTTTATGAAATAGTTATTGAATGGGTTTTTTTCATTCTTGCAATGAGCCGAATGTACAGACGCCAGCACAGCAAGCTATTACAAGCTGTCAAATTTCTGCAATACATTTTCAACTCTATCTCTAAAGCATTAGGTTCCAAGGTTGGTTGGGAAAATTTGACAGTTTCGAGTAACTTGACCTGCTGAGATCTGTACATCAGAAAATTAAAAGGAATAAAAGTAATACAAGCAAAAAATGTATTAACAACAATAAGTAATAAAAACCAGACTAGGAGGATTATCATCCCGCATGACGAGAACCTCGTGACTTCGAGGCTCTCCTTAGGCGGTTGGATCAAGAGCCTGATTCAAAAGGCAGTGCGCCTCCTTAATACACACAGTAGAATGATGACCTGGCATTAAAATTTGGACATAACATTACAACAGGCTCTTCATCAGCGGACAACAACAACAATGATGACATCATAAAGGGTGTAAAAAGATTCTTAACGAAGCCGAAAGGCACTTGTTCTCCCCATCATTGCGATATTTTTTTTGTTCTAGACCATACCTGGGAACCTTTTACTTACGGATATATTGGGGGTCAAAGTCCCAACTTTTTCACAAGTTTTTTTTAAGATACATGTTTTTAATGTATTTTTTTACTTAAAACACCTTCACGACCCCCGTACTATTCAATCCATCCATCAGCACAATGTTTTAAATGCGTTACATTGAGTCCTAGGCGCTGTTTCCACGAGCGAGAGAATCGCGGCGATATTATCGTCGTGCCACGTATTTGTATACACTCTCTATGGAACCGTCTCCACATGGCGATATTATCGCCGCGATTATCCGACAATATAAGGGCGGACTCGTCGCGATTCTCTCGCTCGTGGAGACAGCCCCCTAGCGTAAAACATGTTTTTTCACCCCAAAAAAAAAAGTCGTTACCCAGCAATAATTTTTGGGTAAAGTTACTAAGTTTTATGTACAGAATGCTTCGTTGCCGGCTTCATGAAGAGTCCGTTTACACTCTGTATTGTGTGTACAACGTTAGGGTTTTTGATGTCAGATATCTTTGGATAAATACATTTTTTACATTATAATAGGACATTATCATGAGGTTTTTGTCCAAAAGTTAACACATGGTCCTCGAGGTCGACAACTTAGCATAGTCTTCCTAGTGTACCTACCCCCAATCAGCCTGTTAAAGTTCCATTAACTTCGGAATACTTTCCAGATTTCACACCTTTTTTTGATTCTGGATTATAGGGTTCCATGGGCAAATAAAAATCATGGCATGATTTATAATTTCCCAAAAAAAAATGTACTTACAACCCACGGAAGGCATCTCGTCTCCAGTGTTCAACCTAAACTTCTTCATCTCCGCCACTAAATCCATTCCTGCAGCCATGTTTTCCTTTTCACTTCCTTTCACATACCTTCCAGTCAGGTAAATTTAGTTTTTTAAACTTTATCTAAAAAGATTTTTTTTTGCAAGTTCACACCAATTCACACGATGTTACGGATACGCGTCGGAACAACAAGTGGTGAGAGGAGAGGCAACAAGCTAACGGACGCAACGACAGATGACATTAGGGAATGCAAAACCGTCCAAAATTTTATATTCGGTATCCGTACCAAAAAAACCGGTTTACGGTGAAACCGGTTTGAAAATAAGTTGTTTATCTAAACGATATTTTAAAACTGCGTTTAAAATTCAGGCCGCCTACATCTTGCATCTTTTCAATTATTAAATAAAAAAAATATCTAAGTAAGTGTTAAAAAGAAAAACAATTAATTTAAATAAAAATGCGTAAAGAAGAAGGATCAAAATTCTCATCAAAACCCCACGTCCTACAACAAAGAAAAGTATATAAAAAATAAAGATATAAATGGGTTTAAGACAATGGCATACTTCCAAACTCCATCCTTACAGTCTAACATAAAAAAATGCTATGGAAATTCATTCAGGACCAGTAATATCTACAATGGAAGTACTTATTACAATATTGAGAAATACTTGGCTATCTTGACTCGACTTCAATTATTATGTTTCATCATCGAACAACTAAGGTCTTATTCACTCGTAAGAATTATAACTTGATCATTGGCATTGTTAAATAGAATAGACTAGGATAGAGTAGGGTATGGTAAATTCCACCTCTACATACTGTTATTGTTTCTTTTGTTGATGATTAACATTGATAAAAAAAGTTTAGTGTTCGCCAACTATCTTGACTTGTTATCAAGCTCTATTGACAGTAGAAGGTATTTTTAAGAGGAACCTACTTCTTAACAGTCGAGTTATAATTCACATTAGTTCGATGTTTGGTGGTCGAACAAGTGGAACAAACAACAGTTGTTCGATGATGGAACTCAAGAATTGAAGTAAAGTTAAGATAGCCAAGTATTTTTGAATATTGTAATGTGATTTATAGTAAATTAGCGACCCGCCCCGACTTCGCACGGCAGCAATGTTAAGAGAGATTCAAGAGGAAGGTTTATATGTATAATAAACCTTCCTCTTGAATCTCTCTATCTATTGCTAAAAACTGTATTAAAATACGTTGCGTAATTTAAAAGGTCTAAGAGTACAAACCGCGGGAGGTACTTTGTTTTATACTATGTAAAGATATTACTGCCCTTTAACTGATTTTCATAGCATTATTTTTATATGTTAGACTGTAAGAATAGAGTTAGGAAGTATGCAATCTTTTTTTACCCATTTTTATATTTTTTTTGAGATACTCTTCTACTCTCCTTTGCTGTTGGATGTGGGTTAATTTTGTATGGACCATGCCATTTTATAATCCGCGTGGTGGATTATAGCCCATTCCCTCTCATAGAGAGGAGGCCTGTGTCGCAGCAGTGGGAACATTATAGGCTGATGATGATTTATTATATATTTATTCTTCTTTGTTTAAGTAAACTAACTCAACTATTGAAAACTGTTAAAAGTTACCAAATTACCGATACTACTCTAAAATCACACGTCTCACTTACAACCGTTGGCATCGTTTGGCAAAACAAAATGGGTGACATCAAATGCTTCGTTTTGACCGGTTTTCCGGTTTTCGCTGAAACCGGTTTGCATTCCCTAGATGACACCACGACAGGTGTAGGCACGATAATAGTATCGATACTTTATATTCGATATGATTAGTCGATGAGTCATTTTGGCAGGTATCGTATCGAATAAATCATAGAAATGACCTACATATGAAAACTTGGCTTTACGGTTCATGTCATACTTATGGCAACGCCATCTAGTTCAATCGTGTGGAACTTATATTTCCACCAACTTATCTGTGCAAACGGGAAAACACAGAACTAAAATAAAAGTACAGACGCCAGCACATCAAGCTACTACAATCTGTCTTTAAATTTAATAACTTTGTTCTAGGTATGCGGACACAACGGAAACAATACCGCTCGTCTTTGTATTAAGCACCGGTTCGGATCCTTTCGGAGCTTTCCAGAGATTTGCAACAGAGATGGGCATGCGGGAACGTGTGCATTCCATCTCGCTAGGCCAGGGACAAGGACCTGTCGCTGAGAAGATGATAACGGCCGCTAAACCCAAAGGCGACTGGATTTTCTTACAAGTACGGATAACTGATTTCCAAATAAAAGGGAGCATTAGGTAGATAAATCAACATTACTTACGTATCTACTATTAATAACTACTGTTACCTCATTGTTTTCAGAACTGCCACTTAGCTGCTTCGTGGATGTTAAGTCTAGAAGTGATAGTAGCTGATTTGACTTCTGAAGCAGGCTGGCCTGCTCCGGCATTTCGCCTCTTCTTAAGCTCAATGCCTACTCCCAAATTCCCTGTATCTGTATTGCAGAATTCTGTTAAAGTAACTAATGAACCGCCCAAAGGTTTAAAAGCGAATGTGAAAAGAGCTCTTATAGAAATGGAAGAAGATTTCTTTGAAAATCATGGTGAGTAATTTGAGCTAAATACACCGGGTAAAAGGTTTTTATAAAAACCATACCTTCTTTCTATTTACGGAGATATTGGGGGTTAAAGTTCCAACTTTTTCATAAGTTTTTACTTGCTTACTATTCAATCCATTTATCAGCACAATGGTGCCGATTCCCTTGTTTACAAACTAAACCAAATTTAAGTTCAGTGCATCTTTTTCTTTATATTTCATTAAGAAAAGGACAGAAGATAAATTTTAGTTTAGTCCTGTCAAATTAACCAGCGCCTGACACAAGTTTAGACGTGATTAAAAAGTTGACTACTAAAATTACATCCCCAAAAAAGTCGTTTCCCAGCGAAGCGTAAAGCTTAAAGTTAATTATTTTGATGTAAAGTATGCTTGGTTGACGGCTTCGTGAAGAGTCTGTTTACACCCTGTATAATAGTGAATGTGGTTTTACTGTAAGCTACAATTTATCACGTAAGTACTTACTGATTCCGTGGCATAAGGCGGGAAAAAATATAACTTAAAAAAAATACTGAGCCTCTAGCCCCACCGGCGACGCCCAGGGTAGATGATCCTTTCAAATACGACGATTAATGTTCAGCTAAAATATTCTTACATTTTAGTAGAAGTTAGGTAGGTAGCTACTTATTTGGGAGCGGATTATTTGGTTAACATACTGTTTACAGTGTTGGGTCAAGATTGGCGCACAATGTTATTTGGCATTTGTATGTTTCACGCCATACTTCAGGAGCGCAAAAAGTTTGGTCCTCTAGGATGGAACATTACGTACGAGTTCAATAACAGCGATCGCGAGTGCGCCATGATGAACTTACAAATGTTTTGCGAGGACGGATACATGCCATGGGACGCTTTAGAATACATAACCAGTAAGTGCACATTCATACAAATATTTCACAATGGTTTTAGAACTCCTACTAAGACTATACGCTGGCCGGTTTTTTTTGGTGCCTGCCCTGTACGCCAACTACACAAATATATATATGACAAAAAAGGCGGTGCAGTTTAACATGAAAAATAAACAGTGAAATAGTTTTGGAATCCTTTTTCTTTTTGTAGATATTTGAGGAAAAATTGTGACTTGGCATGCGCGTGCGACTATGCTCTGGCGTTCAAAGGATTTAACTTCATAATATGTAGTAAATATTATTAACTGGATTCAGTTTTTTTTACATGTGCTGTAATATGAGACATTGCTTCTTGCCAAATTTCATGATTACCTGCAGTATATCCCGTTGACTTAGGTTCTAGACCTAGGCTGTAGGTTTTGATTCCCTTGTGAAATATATACCCTACTCGTAATAATAAAAAATGATCGTTACAGGTCTAATTACGTATGGTGGCAGGGTAACAGATATGTGGGATCAACGTTGCTTAACCACCATTTTAAAACTCTTCTTCTCACCACCTACTCTTGAGGAAGGTTACACGTACTCAGAATCTGGTACTTACTATTGTCCCAGAACTGATAAATTGGAAGATTATCGTGAATATGTAGAATCATTGCCTGGTGTTGAGAAACCGGAAGTGTTTGGGATGCACGAGAACGCTAATATAGCATTCGAGGTATTTACATGCTACTTTTTTTGCCCTTGACTGCAGGGCTATTGGTTATCTTTTTGAGATCAGCGGTGACTATCAAGCTTCAGTTGTACACCGAAGTTTGATGGCAACTGAGAATGTCATAATATTGGTATTTCGTATCACATTCAGTGGTCATCACATTACGGTGGCTAATAGATCGGGTACGGTGCTCTTCGTCTCATTACTTCGTACTTGACGCCTCTAATTTTTATGGACTATTATGCGGCTAAGTTGAGAAGCGCCCTTTGAGCAACCACCTTAAAATAAGTATTGTATTTGGATCCTCCGCGACAACCTGACACTGACCTGCAAATTACAAAAAACGTAAGAAAAATTGAATTTCGCGGGCAACCCTGACGCAACCACCTTAAGGGAACATTTTATATTTAGCGGTTTATATGACACGTGATACGTGAAATGGTTAGTGTAAATTATTTTGTGTTGTCAGTGGTGCCGATTCCCTTGTTTGATGTTGCTTTCGTGAAAGACGCTACTCAGTGATCATCAGTTTGATATCCACTATGCTTACACAATCGCAACAATATAAGTATCGATACGAAAGTGACTGTCAAAATGAGTTACGGTGACCATCAGCGACGATGGGCGCCAATGACGTCATATTTGATAGTCACTGGTCATAGCCAATACAAAACTAACCTTTTGACGTTAATTGATGAACACTCAGCCAAAGTGATCATCACTTAAACTGTCAACAGAGATACGCAATAGCAGGAAAATCTCTTCTACAATTTAAGAGCTATTTTTTTTTAATAAAATGTTGATGAATATGGTTTAAGGGTTTATTAGGGGTATGAAGAACAAGATGTAAAGCTAGCCCATAGAAAAGGGAGGATGCTCCGACCAGACGGCACCCGTCGGGCAGCAGATAGCCCGAGATTTGTCGGGTTTTCCTGTAGCTAACTTTAACTGCGCTATTTAGGATTGTTACTTAGTTCTTCATTTCGGTCATAGATGGCGCTATAATACTTTTTGTGCTATGTTGTTATATCATTTTTTGTAGTGCCACTACATTGGTACCAATTTAATGGGTAGCTCGCGAAATTTGAATTTTGTTACGTTTTTTGCAATAAGCTCAGTGCAGGTTATCCTTAAGATTATAAACAGTAATTTTTCTTCAATACACATACGAATGCGCACTTACATTTGATTGCTAGCGAGTGTAGAAATATTTTCCTGCAGAGGAATCGAACACACACCTTCACCTTCTGTCTGCTACCTGAAAACAGTAGGTAGGTACAGTAAGATGGTGCAGTTTTTCAATGTTGATAAAAAACAACTTTTTTCCACAGAACAAAGAAACCTTTTCTTTAATCCAAACAATAGTTGACGTGCAGCCGCGAGCTGCAGGTGGAGGTGGTGGCGACACGCCCGATCAGATCGTGTGGCGAGTCTGTGACCAGACACGAGCCAAAATCTCGAAGATAATCGACAAATCTCTCATTAACCCTGAACTTATGATACCAGACAATATGGGACAGCTCCATTCACTAACTACTGTATTGATACATGAAACCGACAGGTTCAACACGCTGTTAGGAGTAATTCATTCTTCACTCAATGACCTTCAAAAAGCAATCAAAGTAAGTAATGTTTTATGGCAAGAATGTTATTTTTTAGTATATGAGACGGTACGTACCTACGGCTCATTCTCTGGTCCTAACTGGAGCAACCTGTGTGCTTTTATTTTTCACGTAATCTGATGGTGGGTGTGTTTTAGATAGGTAGGTGAAATAGTAGGTATCAATGTATTTAAACCTTATTTATCAAACCGATGTCTACCTGTGTTTGTTTGTTTCAGGGCATTGTGGTAATGTCAGAAGCTTTTGAAGAAGTATTCATAGCTTTCATAAACAACAGGGTGCCCAATATGTGGCATCGAAAAGGCTACAACTCGTTGAAGTCACTCGGCAGTTGGATATTTGATCTTACTTTGAGAATTGATTTCATGGAGGTAAGCTTCAAACCACGACGATCTTACCGCATCTATATAATTAATGAAACTAGCTGTTGCCCGCGACCTTCATTCGCGTGAAATTATTATACAAAAAAAATATGAATTCCCTTTTTTAATCGAATTTTGGTGTCATGGTTTCTGGCGGGACCACCTTGGCTTTAACGAGTCTAATGTTACATAAAAAAATATTTGCTTATACTATGTATAGTAATAGATATACCATGGTGGTTGCGCCGGGAAGGATACTCTGCAGCGCAACCACTTTAAATTAATGTTTACGTCGAAACTAGAGATATAGACTTTATTTTTTATAGACATTCCATAGATATTTTTATGTAACATTATACTTGTTCAAGCCAAGGTGGTTCCGCCAGAAAGCATGACACGAATTTTGTTCAAGTGTTCTCATTATTTGCACGGAACCCTAATTATTTTTCTAAAATAAAAGTAACCCATGTTAGTACTTATACCTTCAGCTATCTGCCAGTAAAAGTCCCCTCAAAATTGGTCTAGCCGTTACGGAGATTAGCCAGAACAAACTGAGAGAAAGACAGGCAGATAAAAATTGTAATAATCGACAATAAGAAAAAAATGTGTTTTTGTTAAAGTGCCGTAATTATTTTCGTATGCATTCAGCTGTTATTTTGATATTACAAACAAATACTTTTATTTATTTAGAAAATGTATAGATTGAATTGTCTGATTGTAATTTCAAAATTACAGCTTTTTACTAAATGTATATGCAAGTATGTATATGTTACCTACTTATAACAAAAAAAAACATTTTGTTTAATTTTTGTCCGTTTGTCAGACCGAAAGGTCTATCTGTCTGTTTGTTCCCGCTAATCTCCGAAAAGGCTGGACCGATTTTAATGGAACTTTTACTGGCAGATAGTTGATGTTATAAGGAGTAAGATAGGCTACTTTTATTTTAGAAAAAAAAGGGTTCTATGCAAAAAAAATAAAACCCTTAAATTTGTTAAAAAAATTCGATTCATAGGAAGTAGTATTTTTATCGTAATTTCACGCGGTAGAAGGTCGCGGGCCACAGCTAGTTAAATATAAGGTTTAATTTAAAGAAACTGATAAATCCAAGTATAAATGTAGCAACCTGTTGTTCGTTTGTTTTAGAAATGGTTGATGGAAGGTCTCCAGCCGAGCAGTTGGGTGTCGGGGCTTTTTTTCCCGCAAGGTTTGCTGACAGGGTCGCTGCAGTCGTACGCGAGACGCTATCGCGTGCCCATTGACGCACTCATGTTCGACTTCATGCCCATGACAATGTTTCTGTCGCAGGAAGACGTTTTTAAGCAAAATAAGAAGAAGGTCGGTTACAGTACTGATGGCGTGTCCATCTTGCATAATTATTAGATATAAGTTATTACAGAGCAGGCCACACCGCCGGCTAATTTCTTCTCTTTTCATACTTCAGTTCGGCAGTTTCGGTAGTTCGCGGTGTTAACCGAAGTATGAAAAGGGGTGTAACGATGCTCGCCTGGCTCGCTCGCTAGCTGGCCGTGTAGCCTGCGCTTTGTGGTATTTTTATTTATGACAGCTGACCTAACCCTTTTTTTTGTCAGCTTGAGGAGGGTGATCGCACTGTATACGAATTCTTAAAACGACCAGAAGACGGTGTAAACATTCACGGTTTATTTATTGACGCCGGACGCTGGGATATGACACAAATGCGCCTTGTGGATGCTTTGCCAGGTCAGTATCCTCGCTGCCAGAAAAAAACGTAACTAGTAACCTTTTTAACCACTGACTTCAAAAAAAGGAGGAGAGGTTCTCAATTCGTCAGAATCTTTTTTTTATGTTCACCGATTACTCGAAGACGCCTGAACCGATTTGGAAAATTCTTTTTTTTTGTTTGAAAGAGTACACTCCCAAGTTAGTCCCATAGAAATATTGTCATGATGTGATCATGGAGTTCTTAGATGTTTATTGACACAACATCATAACATAACATCACGCCTGTATGCTCTGAGGGGGTACGCAGATGTGTACGTACAGTACACCCACATTTCGACAGTTAGGTATGCTAAGTTCCATTTTGTTGGGGATAAGCTTATTACCATGAAGTTTATTGTTAACAATGTAAAATAAAAGTATAGCAAATATTTTTATTATTACAACTAAAAACGGTAAAATACAAAAAAAAACGATTTCAAAAACACAAATAAGTGAAAAATAACTTTAGCTTCAGAAGTCTGTGACAAAAAATGTCACCGACTTCTGAAGCTAAAGTTATTTTTCACTTTTTTTGTGTTTTTGAAGCAGGTTTTATTATTTGCAAAAAAAAATGGTTTTTAGCTCTTAGTGAAGGGAATGCCTAAACCCCAATAAAATTGGAAATTGAATCCAGACATATTGAAATAAATATAATTCGACAGAAACAAACGAATCTTAAACAAGAGAAAGTTTATTGCCTTAAAATAGTTCTGTGGCATAAGTGTATTATACAATATTTTTCCTAATAATGAATTATTCAAAATTAAATTGTTTACTGGCTAAAAAAAGCTACATGAACATAGAGCAAAATAAAGTAGTCTGTTTTGGTTGCATTTTATTAACTTACACATTAGTGTTATCTACTGTATATTTTAACTTAAAATTAGTGATGTAACAAACATAACATCACACCTGTATTTCCCCGAAAGTTAGGCAGGGGTAGTGTTGTAAAAAACTTGAGACTTTTAGTCTTCATTTCGAGACTTGAGTCAATTTTTAAGACTAGGACTCGTTAGTCACATGAGTTCGAGTCCTTTGAGTCTTCCGAGTCCTTGCAAGTCTTATAAGTTCTTTGAGCTAGACTGAGTCATGAACTTGAATTGGTGTATTATAATAGGTAATACTGGGTGATTTTATATAGTCATCCATATTTATTTACTGATTGAAAATAAATAGCACAATGAAAAATTGTAACAATTAAACGCATTAAACGCAAATAACCTAATCAAAAGTATCCACCTCAATACTGACGATTTGCTGAATCAAAGTGCGAGTTAAAATGTCTAAATAAAATAATAAACACACATAATACCGTCTACTTATGATAAATAAATAAATAAATATTCCGGAACAATCTACACAACGGATAGATTACTCACATTATATTTATAAACTTTTCTACCAATCGTAATAACGACGAAAGCGATTGGGTAAACTATAAGGACTTCAATGTGCCTGTCTTCGTCGCTCAATATACTAAAATAATATAATATATAATATGCAAGTAATATATACATTATAAGTTACGTACCTAATAAATCCATAATTTGTTAATTATTAACTACTTCAAACTACCGCTATGGATTTAGACGACCAAGTCATGAGTTCTTTTAAAAAGACTCAGTCTGAGTTTTTTTTGGCAGGACTCAAGTCTTTTTACAAAAGACTCCAAATTCTGAAGGACTTGAGCTCGAAGCTCTATTTATAAGACTCGAGTCTTCAAAAATAGCTCGAGTTTCATTAAATAAGACTCCAAGACTCGAGTTTCTTACAACACTAGGCAGGGGTGAGCTCACCTACATTTCCCCAGTTATGTTTCAAGGCCCATGAAATAGGGGGCGAGCTTTTTCCATCACACAAATCCAGACATTAGTGTTATCGATTTATGAGGCTACTAATCTATACCACAAGCAACTGTTCTGTGTGACAGGTCAAATGAATCCTCCATTGCCGGTGATATGGTTCAAGCCTGTACAGTCGCTGCCAAAGCCTGACCCTCGGTATGAAGCACCGCTATACAAGACGTCGGAACGAGCGGGTATACTGTCCACAACTGGACACAGCACCAACTTTGTCCTGCCCGTACTACTGCCATCCAAACAAACACAAAGCTTTTGGATTATACGTGGCACAGCTCTACTGACACAGATAACTGATTAAAAACTTTCTAGTATTTATGTTATCTAAGCTAGAAGCATCCACAGTCAAAAGAAAATCAGATGGTGTGTATTTTCACGGCATGAAAGGATGTTCTTAATTAATTAATTATTTAGATGTAGTCTTGTTGGCGTGTACATTTTGCTATTTGAGGTTCATTACTCAGTAGCAGCGGGCGCAACGGCAAAACATTCGAATTTTTCGGAATCCGCGTTTAATAAGAAACGGGAACTCCGGTATCATACATTGTCCGCTAGACACTGTAAGATGGGTAGTGATTGGAAAGCCGGGTCTGGTGCGTCCATTTTCTAACATGTTATCAGTTCGTCGCCCTTTGGATGCTTTGCCAGGCTCTTTAAGTTAGCTAACAATGGCATGTGTTAGTAAAACACGATAACATGGCGCAGCGGACCCGGCTTAAAACAGTAGGTATTGCATATTTGTTTTTTTTTATTTCATTATTAAACTTTTAGACGTATCGTTGTATCGGTCGATAATGATGGTTTTCTATGTGTACCAGAACAATAGGATAGTGTAATGTGTGGCGTGTACTTGTTTTTATAGATGATTACAACAACACAAGCATATATTTTGTTTTATTTCCGAAACTCCACTGGGGACACAGGACGATTCGCCTTAGGATAGAATCACCACATAGGGGAATAAAAAACAAAACTGCGACTCTCTCCGAAAAACAAAAGGAAAGGTTCATATTGGGCTGTTGCCAGAAAATACTCGAATGTTAAATAAAATCCAGTTTGGTTTGGTAACTTCAGCCTTTTATAAGGATTGATAGCAAAGTAATTAATACACATAGTTATCAGAAACTGATTTATTTATTCCGGTTTAATTCTCATACGTCTATGTGAAAAAAAATCACAATGTTTATAAGGCTTGCATAGACTGGCCGTCAAGCGTTCCGATGTCTGTCCGTCCTGTTGATACAGGGTTCTTAGACAGCACGGTACGATTGACTGCCTGCTGCCTGAGCAAGCTTTGACAGAATGTGGAAAGATTTTTTCTAAAGAAGTCCTGCGTGGAGGCGACGTTCCAAAGTCGCTCATATATTAACTTCAAATATTACTATCCTAAGTTTACGGCGGGCGATTCGACAGGTCCCTAGTTAACACTAAAATACAGTAAAAAGACGACGGCTGAAGTACGACGCTCCGGGTTTCTATTAGAATTTGTCAGAGACCTGATTTCAGATGCCCTAAAATTATAAATTAAGTGATTTATAAACAGAGTGCACCTAATTACAGCTCCACACAGGCCTTTTATACATAAATTACAACTTCTATTAATACGTGTGAAATAATGAATATCACAGTAGTATTTCCTTTGATTTTTATTACATGCATGTATTGGTGTTTTAATTTCAGCAGTTCAAACATAATATATTAGCCCTATAATATTAGAAAAATAAAAAGACCTAGACCGCAGTTTGTTTTACCTAAATAATGATTCACTGTCATTATTTAAAATAATTAAAAATTTTAAAGATTTCCAATCCAGTCAATTAACATTACGGTTTGAAAATCAGTTTGGTAATATTACTAAAAATACTTGGTTCTGTATCGCTTGTTGGTCAGAACTGAACAGCTGCAGCAGCAAGTGCCGTGCATAGCGCGACCAACGAGACCGCGGCTGTTTCGCTAAGTGGCCACTAACTGCGACATCCCATGTAACGACTATTGAAATCATTCTCTAACAAATACATTATTCAATAATTTAATTTTTACAGTAAACACATTACAAAAGACTGTAGTACCCTTATATTGACAAATTATCATTATAATCTAAGAATGAATCAACGGATAATACAATAATACACTATTAATTATTTTACTTGTATTAAGATCTCCGTTACTGATGGAAAACTTGTAAACCAAAGGCTCCGTCTCAGAAGACAAAAAACGTGCACATCACAATTGACGCACTTCTCATAGAAATGAGGAAAGCGTCAATTGCGATGTGCACGTTTTTTGTGCTTGTTAGCACTTGCAAAATGTGCACATTATTGAAAATGGTATTAAAAAAAAAAGACAAGTAAAAACATGTGTGCAATTCACACGTGGTAGAAGTGAAACCTTCAAACATTTTGGCTTCAAGATAAACACTGTATATGCTTCCTATCTCATTTTCTCCCACGTTAAATCTTATGAATTTATGTGTCTGTCTCTTTTTACTGTCGCTTTTTCGTTTCATCGACTTTCAAATCACAACGATGCTAAAGAAGTTTTCACTTCAAAAATCGCCCGCTTTTTCATAAATTTCGTACTTTGAATCAGACATAAGACAGTATCACAAACTCCTTAACCTAGAAGAAACAAAAATGATATAATGGAAACGTTTGATTGTTAAAATCTATACTCAATTTTTGATCATATAGAATAGCAGATTTTGAAAAATGATTTATTCTATTTATTGAGTATATAGAACACAAAAATTGCGAAGCTATATGTATATTTTTTATTGAACATTAATAGTTTAAAATAAAATCAAACATTTCCTTTATACAAGGTGTTAACGAACCCTCCACGAAGGGGAGTCGGTGTAACGCCCTGAAAACATTGTGGAGGAATTGAGGAGAATGAATTGAATAGTACAGGTCATTATTAAAGGTATTTACAGTAAAGTTATAACATTAAACACTTGTGAAAAAGTTGGAACTTTTACCTCTAATATCTCCGTAACTACAAGGTTCAAAAAGTATGGTCCAAAACAAATAAATATCGCGACGATGAGGCATAGATGTCTTTCTTCTTCGTCAAGGGTATTTTTACACCCATTGCGATTTTTGTTTCTTCATAAGGTTCCAGATATTGTCCTTATAAGTCTGATTAAAAGTAAATTTATGAAAAAGCGAACGATATTTATTTTAAAACCATTTTCAATAATGTGCCAAAGTTTTGGAAGCCCATTTTAGAAGTGCCTGTTAGGAGAAGTGCATTAATTGCGATGTGTACGTTTTTGTCCATTATAAGTGTGATCTCAGCTTGTGGACGCGCGCTGCGTCGTTTGTCCAGTTGTACCTACTTAACCTATCTACATAAACAAAAGTGTCATCAAAACATGCTTCCTTTGTATTAAAATTACATAATTATATTGATTAATCAACATCTCGATACAAATGAAATTTAAGCCGAAGAATTTTGAACCTCGATTGAAACATCCAAATTACATGAAATCCATGAAAATTGAAATCATAGCTTAAAGTTTAACAACATCAAATCACACAACACAAGAGTTATCATTCGATCTAAATTACATAGAAAGTGAACGGAATGAACAATGTTTAGCATTGACATACGAAAGTTCCCCCGGGAGGGCGGGAAATGCAGCGCGCGGGCGAGGCGGCGGCGCGAAGGGCGCGAGGAGAGCGGCGGGGGGGCGCGGCGTCCCCGCCACGTGTCCTAGTCCTCCGACATGAACGAATTCTGCGACTTGAGCTCCTCTAGCCTCGAGATCTGCTGCCGCAGGTACATTATTCTGTGGAGCATTATACAACACTCGTCAATAAAAATAAGTTTCAATGTAGGGCTTCGCGCGCAGACTGCGGTGACTTTTCAACACCGGCTATACTGAGCCGCGCCATGACGTATTGTTCTATTTAGCTAACTCGCTCGCATGAGCTTTGAAACACCACGCTTTGTTTACGTGAAGGCACTCTAAGATGATACGAACGGCATTGTGCCTAGGCACCAGGTACAGTGGTACCTTGTGTCTAAGTACAAAGCTGTTCGAAAGAGAAAAAAAAAAAAAAACGCCTATTTCAAAGTTTAAATCGAATTTCACGAAAAATCGCATTTGAATTTTGCTCGTGACAGTACAGTAAGTACTATGCTAAGTTTAA
This sequence comes from Lycophotia porphyrea, assembly GCA_950005105.1. Classification (NCBI taxonomy): domain Eukaryota; kingdom Metazoa; phylum Arthropoda; class Insecta; order Lepidoptera; family Noctuidae; genus Lycophotia; species Lycophotia porphyrea. The sequence continues at coordinate 24,817,812 of OX465383.1, read as the reverse complement.
CAAGATAATGATTGCTTCTTCAGAAAAAAATAGAACAAAGAATATTCTGAAGTCCAGTAATGATTGTAATGGATAGATTATAATATTTTTTAATGACCATCGACTTTTTTCAATGGGTTTACAGCATCTAACGGCAGTAGACATCGAATTATATGCACTATTAAAATGCCAAAATATGATATAATATTTTATTAATTTACTTTTATTTTTTTTATAAATTTACGTTTATTTAGGCAAATTAAGCACATTAACTTGTGACAATTCTGAAAATAAATATTTTTCTAGATTTTCTACAGCAATTTGTTACGATTGCCACTAACACTTGTATCTATAGATACAAGTGTGTGATCAACAATTTGAACGAAGTAAGAACCGTCAAAGGAAACAAAGCTAAAAAATTCTAACTTTTGCCAACTGACTTCAAGCAATTACTAAACTACAGAATAAAAATCGTATCATAAGTATTTCTTTTACTCAAGAAATCACTTTGTCCAGTTTATAGATACGGGTGTTAATATTAATTTGTAGGCTGAAAATGACCTCTCCACGTCAGTCAACGTTACTGGACATAACTTGAAATTTGGCGCTATTTGTGCAGAAACCTCCAGGGTTTAGCCGGTGCCGTTGATATATTTTGCGTTATCTTTCTTAATTTCATAAAGACCCTGGGGTTTTTTTTTATATAGAACAGGTTAATAAATACTATCGATGTAAAAGTATAAAAATATGCAATATCGGTATAAAAATAGCATTTTATGCATGAGCATATGCGTTCATGCTAAATCCGATGTCTAGTATTTACACATGCCGTGTTTTTACGCCAAGTGTAGTTATGCAGTGGCGCACTTGTATCGCTATGACGAAACGTCGCCTTGTTGGTCCGCTCTAAATCATGTCTAAATATATTTTGAGTGTACTTACTTTTGTTCCTGTAAAGTTGCCCGTATTTCTGTGTGGCGTACAAGTGACCGAGAGCACTTGAGCTCAGCGGATACCCGCGTGCACTGCAGGCAACCCAGCTGGTAAGCTTCCTCAGTAAACTTATTTGCCTGGCACAACAGAAAGAAAGATCAACATCATCCTCTTTGTCTTCCATGATCTGTTGGCCAACACCTCGGAGTTTGCTTCCTACCTATATCTTTCTAAGGTCTAGTTTTTTTCGTAGTGGGAGCCGTTTTGTAGTGGGTTTTCATTTGTGGGTGTGCAGTTTTTCATTTAACTATTTATTTTTAAAGTGAATATACAACTAAATATTCTGTGAATATGTCAAGAGTCTACCCGTCGCCGTTATTAATATCGATATTTATTTTATTATTTTTTTAGTATTTTTTGTTATAGCGGCAACAGAAATACATCATCTGTGAGAATTTCAACTTTCTAGCTATCACGGTTCATGATATACAGCCTGGTGAAAGTCGGACAGACAGACAGACAGCGGCGTCTTAGTAATAGGGTCCCGTTTTGCCCTTTGGGTACGGAACCCTAAAAATGAAAGGAAACATAATTTACGGGCGATCTGAGGTCGGGAAGTGGAAGGGGGTGAGTTTTTAAGGGTAAAAAACAGTTTATCTCCATTTCCGGCAAAAACTACAAGTCCTATGGAAAAAAGAGGCAAAGTTGTAGGCAATAAAAAGATCTACAACTTTTGTATTATACACATTTTGTGAGGATAGTTCGCTAATTTATGCTAGAGCGTAAGGGTTGACATTCACTTGACCACTCGGAGCTGCTTTGCCACGCACTACTTTTGGAGTAGTATTTTTTTAATGGTCTGTAGAATTCGTATCCATAAACAAAATGGCGGCGTTAGTTGCGATTAAAGTTACGCGCCAAAAGAACCATTCAGCACTTTACTGAACATGGAATACTTTCAAATTACCTGTTTTTCTAGGATATCCGCAGGCCAGCCTGTAACGTGTGACGTCAGGTCCGACCGCACATAGTTGACGAGCGACGGCGTCAGCATAGGAGGCGCGTGGTGGAGTGTCCCGCCAACCACTTGCGAATAACTTCCTAGGCATTCCACTGAAACGCGTATACACTTCATCATCATTCATATCATACTGTTTGAATTGTTCATATATTTGGAAATATTTGAAAAAAATATTTCAAAAATTGGTTTCTATAAGTAATATAGTTACTTATAGAAACCAATTTTTGAAATAATTTTACAAAGAATGTCTTCTAAATCTTCTTTGCTCTAACTAGCCATATTTCTGAAATGTAGTGTTTCATGTAACCAGTTATATTAAGATCCAATAGTGTTTCATGGTACTAGAAACATTATTGGATCTCAAAATAAAAAATGTCACAAGAAAAAATGAATCCTGGGGCTTACTTTTCCTAGGTAACGCAGTATCTAGGTGCAGTGGGGGTGCATGCGGGTCTATATTCTCGGAGTGCGTCGGCGTGGGCGGTCCCGGGTCGCGGTGCGGCGTGCCTGAGCCGCTACGGTTACCGTCGCAGATACCAATGGGCGATGCCGTCGCGCCATTATTGTTGGCAGGCGGTATCGTCACTTGCGGCTGAACTGCCACGATACGCGGTAACGCCGCTGCTAGTAACGATCCAGTCTGTAACATTCGAGTAGTATGTCAGTTATGCCCCGTTCACGGCCATACACGATGCGACTGGCGTCCAGCCGTCGCGTCGCAATCACTCGTGGCATGCCCTAAACAATTCCTTTCATTTGTTTTCACCGCAGTCACTATCGCAACAATCCGCTTGAGCTTATACAGTCAGCCCCAAAAAGAAACACGGCTAAGAAGATGCAAAACAAAAGGCTGTTAGAAATAAGTATTTAATTGAAAATGCGGCATCATAGACTTGTGTAACATTATTTTCAACAGTATAGCAGTGTGTACGGAAAACCGATCAACAGACAATGTCGCTATAACTGAATAACGTTAACAGTTCGAGCAAATGCTCCTTGAACCGTCAATAGAGAAATTCCTTTAATTGTTTATAACACGCGAATGCTCCCGGTGAGTGAGCACCTTTAAAGGGCTAAGTATCATTCGTTAGATTAAATGTATTTCAAATTCAACTAAAAACATGACATCTCTGACGACATGCAAGGAACGAAAAGGAAAGAAATACAGTTCTTGTTCTTCTATCAAACGAAGTCTGAAACATGTCAATTGTTGCAAGTCATATGACATTGTCAGTCTGTGTACCTTGTTTTAGCCATAGAGTGTATATTCTTATTATGCATCTGTCATGTGTAGGAGGTTTTAGTGAAATGAATTGTTTACTATGTTTGTAGCTTTACATTGCAGACGAATGTATGGAATATTGGTTGCAGACAATCAAATGGTTCCTTGTCCGTTTTTACATTTTTCTGGGGCTGACTGCAGCAAAGCAGATACAAGGACATGATATATAAACTCAGCAATAAGTAACACTAGGTAGCAAAAACATACCTGTTGATTAGAATTATCGAGTACAACAACAGGCGGAACTGCACTATTCTCTGCGTTACTCCGTACGATAGCAGCTTCCCTTGCTCCATACGAATTCTCAGAGAGCGGCGTACTCCTATCCGGAGAGATATCCATGTCTTGTAATGACTGTCCATCTATTGATAAAAAATGAAAACGAAGTTAATTAAGAGCTTTACCAACAAGTACGACATAAAAATTAAACTAATGTTTTACCTTTTCCGTCGTGTGGTGTCGCCGAATGTTTTGGTCTAGTTCGATCATGCACTTCTTCCTCTCTACTGCTATTCCAGTACCTCTCAGAGGCACTATTCGTTCTTTTACTAGATTTTTCAATTTCTCTTCTCCCCGATCTAGAACTTGATCTCTTATCCCGACCTATACAAAATAAAAGCATATTTTTTTAGTTCAAAGTTCTTTTTATATTATGTTCTATTCTCTCGTTCTTTAAAATATTATATGTTTTATTTTTTATTCTGTTTTTGTAATTTTTTTAGCGCCTTTATGTTTAGTGGTATTCTCATTCAAAAGGATGTTGGTGATATTATAGATACAGTACTTGGATGCTCGGTTTTTTTTGTTTGACTTTTCTAGAACTTTAACCTACCTAGATCAATTTATCGCCCCCGAAACCCGAAAATCGTTGGAGCCGTTTCCGAGATTCAGATTATAAAGGGTGTAAACAGACTCTTAACAGAGATATTGGGGGTCAAAATTCCAACTTTTTCACAAGTTTTTTTTTTAAATACATGTTTTGATGTCAGATTTTTACTTTAAACACCTCCAGGACCTTACTCTTCAATCCATCCATCAGCACAATGTTTTGAGTGCGGTACATCGAGTTCTACTGTAAAAAGTGATTTTTCAGTCCAAAAAAAAAGTCGTTACCCAGCACTAATTTTATATTGATGTACATAATGCTTGGTTGACGGCTTCGTGAAGAGTCTGTTTACACCCTGTCTATATACAAGAATTGCTTGTTTAAAGTATTAGATAGATAAAAACTAATATCCTAACAATATCTTCTATTTTGTTTTTTTTTTATCTTCTATTATCCAAAATTCTCGTGTCACGGTGTTTGTTACCAAACTCCTCCGAAATGGTTGAACCGATTTCTATTAAATTTTGTGTGCATATCAGGTAGGTCTGAGAATCGGCCAACATCTATTTTTCATACCCATAAATGATAAGGGTGACCCACACCTAATTTTTTTTTTTTTTTATGCTGTAGGTAGATAGTAGGTAGGTAGTGAGTCAATTCGAATTTAATATTCATAGTTGACAGGACAACGTCTGTCGGGTCAGCTAGAAATAATATTATAAATGCGAAAGTAAGTTTGTTTGTTACCTTTTCACGCCTAAAAACCACTGTACCAATCATCCTGAAATTTTCATCCCGAAAAGTGTGATTAGTTAAGCTACGGAGTCAGGCATTATTTTGCGGAAATGCATAACCGTAAAAGGGTGGTATCCAAACCTGGGGTTTTTTTTTCAGAATAAAAACTAAATAGAAACTGAATAAAATATACCGGTCATGTGCATATCATAGGGCGCTTTCAATTCAGACGGGTGATGCCTTTCTGCCACCGCACCAGAGATGCCGCCTGGATTGACGTCGCCGTACTGATGCCGTGCGTGCGATGTTCGTGCCTCGCACTGCTCTCTCGTCGCGTCAACTGCATGGTAAAAAAAAACACTGCTTAGTACGACAGCTGCATTGCTAGAGCAGCAGATCGATAACACCCGACTTAAAGCGGATTTCGCCAATGAAACTGACCACGATCATCAGCACTTCTAAACCGCATTCAAAAGCAGACAGCTGTCAGTGCCACAGACAACTGTCAACTGCCGACCAAAATTCAATAATGATCATAAAGTAGCCACAGCTGAGTTGCAGACCAGCTTGGAGCAAGATATAAAGAGATAACAAGATTGAGCAGGTAATTATTTAAAATTATTAAAAGGAAGGAAAATCAAGTAGATTCCAGGGTCGCTAAACATTTAAATAATTTTTGTTTTACCCTGTACACAGTCTAGGGGACAAAATATAGTATTGTAAAGAATACAAAAGGAAATGAATAAAATATCTGGAATGATGCTAAAATTGAAAATTAGCTTTTGGAAGTTAAGAAATGTAATGAGGTATAAATGAATACTAATATTATAGAGGTAAAATTTGTTTGTAAGTTTGTATGTAGGGGATACTCCGGAACGAATTCTTTCACTGGCAGAAAGCTACATTATTCGTGGGTGCTATAGACTATAAATTATATTTATATCATGCATATTAGCCGAGCTATCATAATTTTTGCGGACAACGAACAACAACAAAAAAACAGAAACATCGAACAAAGAGTGTCTTAAATTTTGCATCCCCAACGGAATTTCGTGTTCCGAGTCCCTGAAAATGTTACAGATGGCTTACGGTGAATCGACTTTATCAAGAATACGTGCTTATGAGTGGTACAAAGCATTCAAAAACGGTCAAGATGTGATGGACGACTAGCCTCGCTCTAGTAGGCCATCAACGTCTTCAACTGAAGTTAACATCGCAAAAGTGAAGGATATAGTGACTGAACAGCCTCATTCAAGTTTCAGAGAGATAGCCGCTGAACTTTCTATGTGTTACGAGTCCATCCGTACCATTTTAAATAATCTCTTGGATATTAAACTTGTTGCCGCTCGGCTAGTCGCAAAAGACCTGAATTTTCTCCAAAAACTCAATCGTATAAGAGTCGCTGAGGACATGCTAGAACTAGTCAATTCCGACCCATCATGCATGAAACGCATTGTTACGGTTATGAGACGTGGGTTTACGAGTTTGACATGCAAACTGGTGGACAAGCTTCGGAGTGGCGCCTTCCCACTGAACCGAAACCGAAAAAACCACGCCAAAGTCGATTAAAAGTCAACGTCATGTTGATCGTTTTCTTTAACTATTGCGGTGTTGTGCACTCGGAATTCTTGCCGGAAGGTCAAACAGTAAATAAAAAATTCAAAGAGCAAATTCGATGAAAAAGGTCAGACTTGTAAAAGGAAAATTCTTGGATTTTGCACCACGATAAGGCGCCTTCGCACAAGGTCATCATAGTGAACGAATTGTTGACCAAAAACTTAACAAATACCATCAACAACCACTTTATTCACCAGATATGGCTCGAGCCGACTTACTTCTTTTTCCTAAACTCAAATTACCACATCGTCTCCATACTCTGGAAACATATTGTGTAAAAAGCTTATGTGGTGTTTGTGTTAATATTTTGGAGATGAGTACTAAAAGCTCGGATTTGCGTGCGGAGGTACAAGGGGGGATGGTATTATCAATCCCATCAAGTATGCGTCTATCAGAGAATTGAGCAGGGCGCTCGAATAATGCCATTGTGTGTACACTGAACATATAGTCACTGGTCTTGTGATATGTGCAGTCGCATTATCTCCCATGAGCACAAAATTTTAGCCAAACTGCTGTCTGTGTAAATTATAATATGCGAGCACATTCAAATGAAGCTGGTATCGTCAACGATAATTGTTTGTCGTTTTTGGTTTTTGTACATCCGTGTATGTATATTTATTTATTCGTGCATATCTATATATATTTTGAAATATATTAATAGAATTTTATATATCTTTGTACATCTTAGTATTATATAAAATGTATAATCAGATTTACACCTACCACTGTTTGTCTCTGCATCACCCAAAGGTTGACTGGTAGAAAAAGCCTATGGCATTTTGCCCGCCTCTGTACTCTGTGCTTGAAGTGTTAAATAAATAGATGTGCGCAATACACGACGCCTACGATTTCACGTCGTTGAGCTGGAACTTCTAGCGGTATACGAGCGTGAAGTTTAACCTACTGTAATCACCTTCTGCCAGCTCATGGCTCGTTAAGGTTAAGCAGTGCTTGCCGAGGTTCATCCGTGCCTAAGAGAGCTCGATAGGCCGTTGGTCCCGGCTATCATTGTAGATATTTTGGCCGTTGGTCCTTACGAGTGATCAGAAGCCCAAAAGTCTGACAACCAGCCTTACCAAGAAGTATCGTATTACCCAGTTACTGAGTTATGGCGGTCGTTTCATGAAAATACTGGTATTCAGCTGCATCCAGTTAGACTGAAAGACGACCCTAACATAGTTTTGAAAAAGGCTATGAAGATTGATTGAATTATCTTTTGGCACTTTGGAGAATAATCTAAACTTCATCGTATTTCGTGGTGAAAAAACCTCAACAATACCAGTACAGTACTGTTGAGATTTTTCCACTTGGTCGACCACCGAACATCGAACTACTTAACAATCAAGTTATAATTCACACTGAATTATAACTTGATTGTTAAGTAGTAGGTTCTTCTTAAAAATACCTTCTACTGTCAATAGAGCTTGACCACAAGTCAAGATACTTGGCGAACACAATTTTTTTTTATCAATGTTTATCATCAACAAAAGAAACAATAACAGTATGTAGAGTTGGAATTTACCATAGTCTACACTTATCCATATTAGTATATTCCATTTAATAACAATGCTAATCAAACAATCCAGTTATAATTCTTACTAGTTCGATGTTCAGTGATCGAACAAGTGAAAAAAAGCCTCAGTTGATCAATAAATAATTAAAGTCAAGTCAAGATAGCCAAGTATTTCTCAATATTGTAATATGTATAATTGATGTATATCCATTGTAGATATAACTGCTCCTGCAGGGCTATTGGCTATCTTTTTGATAGGCAGTGACTATCAAGCTTCAGTTGTACACAGAACTTTGATGGCAACCGAGAAAGTCATATTATTAGTATTGCGTATCACATTGAATGGACATCACGATACGGTGGCTAACAGACCGGGTACAGTGCTCTAGAAAGAAAGAAAGAAAAAGTATTTATTGATTTCACAACAGGACACATGAGATACACTTAAAATTAGGACATAATTATATATATAATTAAATTAGTCCCGTGCGAAACCAAAAGGCCCCGGCTCTACGTCTCAGTACTTGACGCCTCTAATTTTTATCAACTACTAGTTGTCCTCGCGGCTTCGCTCCCGTCAACTGGCTAACCTAACTACCCTACCTACCCTATCTACCCTACTCTACCTACCTTACCTTACCTACCCTACCCTACCCTACATACCCTACACTACCTACCCACAAACCTACCTACCTATTTTTTTTTTGTTTTTAAACCTTCCCTGTAGTCGGACGAATAAAACAAAAAAAGAATTATTCAAATCGGTTCAGCCGTTCTCGAGTTTAAGCCAGACTAACGAACAGCAATTCATTTTTATTTATATAGATAGATAGATTATGCGGCTAAGTTGAGTAGCACCTTTTGAGCGTTACATTACTTGATTTAAGGGAACATTTTATTTTTAGCTATATGACATGTGAAAAGGTTATTGTAAATTATTTTGTGTTGTCAGTGTTTACTTCTGACTAACTTCTTTAAATAATAACTTTATTTATGTTTGTAAAACCACTTAATATATGCAAACATAATATATTTAGTAACGTTTACAACTTAAGGTGGTCGCGTCAGGGTAGCCCGCGAAATGCAAATTTTCTTACGTTTTTTGTAATTTGCAAGTCAGTCAGGTTGTACGTTAATAAAAAATGAGTCGCGCCAGTAACACGTATGTAGTTACAGAAACAATCATGACCATCATCAAAGCAACCCTCAAAGTTCATGTAACCCTATTCAATGCATATTTCATGAAAAAGTCATTCAATAGGGTTAAATGAACATACAGGTAGTATTAATATAAGTATTATACGGTTAAATGAGCGCCAATGACGTCATATTTGATAGTCACTGGTCATAGCCAATACCAAACTAATCTTTTGACAGTTAATTGATGGACACAGAGCCAAAGTGATCATCACTTGAACTGTCAACAGAGATACGCAATAGCCCTGCTGAATGAATTTTCATAGCAATTTCTTTTATATGTTAGACTGTAAGGATGGAGTTTGGAAGTATGCCATCTTCTTGTACCCATTTTTATCTTTTTTTTACTCGAGATACCTTCTCCATATACCATCTCTTTGTTGTAGGACGTGGGGTGGGTGAATTTTGATCCTTCTTCTTTCCGCATTTTTGTTGAAATTATTTATGTATTTCTTTTCAATACATAAAAAAAATATTTAATAAATAAAAAGATGCAAGTTGTAGGCGGCCTGAATTTTACAAGCAGTTTAAATATATCGTTTAGACAAACAATAAAAAAAAACTCATTTTCACACCGGTTTCACCGAAAACCGGTTTTTTTGTACGGAACCCGAAAAGAAACTGTTTTGCATTCCCTAGTGCATAGGCTCTTACAGGTTGCGCACTGAAATGCTGAATTCTCCACACTCAATGCTCAATGTGAACGGTTACATTACAGGCGAATGCTCCCGGTGTCGGAGCGCCTGATCGTTAGAGGTTAGGCGACATCCATTGTTTCAATACGCCGCATATTACGCTTGGTTGCGTGTTACCAGCGTGGCAGTGCCTGCAACTTCTCTTTGACCGTACTTAGCTCCCAAGATACCCACATTCACGCATCTCTTGCCTTTTTAGACGTGCCATAACGATCCAGATTACAACAATGCAGTTCCAACCTACATTTAAGTATTTAAGTGGCCAGTACTTTTTCCAAAGAATGTACATATTTAAATAAGTTCATATAGTATCATGGCTCTTTTGGCGCGTTGCCACAGTCGGGATTAACGTCGCCATCTTGTTTTTTATTCATTACAATTTCACAAATGTTTACCAACAGCGTCTATGAGACAACAGAAAACGATTTCATTCGAGTGCCAAAAGAACTATGACGGACTCTAGTCGGCTTGTTCCCTAGACTTTGTTGAGTAGTGTATTATATCTGTTATACTGTTCATAGGAAACCGATGTCCATTTTCTGGTAAGTTAAGTAGGTACATTATTGATATTTATTCTATTTAACACCCGAACTGGAAGGAGGACGCGCGGGTTCGCGAGAGATGGAAGGAGTGGAGGGAAGCTTTTGCCCAGGAGTGGGACAGAGGAGGCCAGTAAAAAAAAAAAAATAGAATAGAAAGTCGGATGTAAGCGTGCCGGTCCTGCGTTGTTTACACACAATTCGCATTGTGCATCCTATTTCAAAACATTTTTTTTTACTTCCCATAATTCTAATGGGCATGAAACGTCAAAAGAAAGGTGCAAGGATCGGGTTGGTGGCTTGCTATGGAGAAGAACCGGCAAGAAATTCCATTGTGACAGTTGTAAATATTTTTATCGAAATATTTTGCTTTACAATGTTATTATGTCACAGTGTTAATATTTAAGAGGAAACACGGTAGGTATTTGAAGAAACTATCGCTGTTGCTCTGCGAGCGTGTTTTCGACATTGGTGCGCTAAGGAGAACTATAGTAAAAAGTCATAATTCGAGGTTTGGCTCTCGACTATTTCCTCGTCCAATATTCGACCAATTTAAAAGGTATCCATAAACTAAATAAGAAGGATATATACGGTGTCCCTATGTTTTTCGGTTTTCATTAATAGTTGTCAAATTTTTACAGCAGGCCCTGTTGACAGGCGCGTTGAGGCGAATAGGCAATTTTGAGCATTTTGTAAAGTTTCTAGATTTTATACAGATTATGTATCATCAAAAAGGAAAACATACGGACATAGAAGAGGTTGATATTTATTTAACCGTAAAAAATCATAGCTTTTAATAAACCAGAAAGAAAACAGGCGAGAGCGTTTGTATGGGAAAAAAAACCACCCGTATTTCCTCTTAAGCATGGGAGGATTGGGAGGACAGCGTAGAGCTGAAAACAAGTGGATATTAGACATTTGGGTGTATTTAATTAAACAAGGCACTTTGCGCACAGAAGAATTACGTACCATGGCATAAGATATTCGTGTACTTGAAAATCAATAAATACTAAGATATTGCATCAATAATAACAAAAAGTAGTGACCTGATATATTACGATAAAGAAATGCATGATTGGTGTTATGTTATATGATCGAGCAGTGCTTTTAATATTTCTATAAGAATTTCTTAGGTGTGAAAAAATTGCTCCACCTGCTCTCGTGCCCTCTGCCTATGCAAAAATAAACGCCGTGGAAGTAGGGAAGTGGCTAACAAAATGAATATACTGTCGTGAAGACGATGTAGATGCCCGGAGTTTGGAAGACGGTGGAGTGACATTCCCTTGCCTCAGACAGCAAGTAAATCGGGTGGTCTGTCCTCATGTTAGATTGCCGTCCCGTCGGGCTAAGTGAGTAAAGAAACAGAGTGCAACTGTGTTTGCGCACCCATGAGAACAGTTTTGAATATGAATGTATATACAGGGTGTAAACAGACTCATCACGAAGCCGTCAACCAAGCATTAGGTACATCAAACTATGTAACTTTACGCGAAAATTAGTGCTGGGAAACGACTTTTTTTTTTGGCCTGAAAAATCACGTTTTACAGTAGGACTCAATGTAACGCACTCAAAACATTGTGCTGATGGATGGATTGAATAGTAAGGAGGTTCTGGAGATGTATAACGTAAAATCTGACATTAGAGACATGTATTCAAAAAAAAACTTGTGAAAAAGTTGGAACTTTGACCCCCAATATCTCCGTAACTAGAAGGTTCCCAGGTATGGTCTAGAACAAAAAAAATATCGCAATGACGGGGAGAACAAGTGCCTTTCGGCTTCGTTAAGGGTCTGTTTACACCCTTTATTTGGAAGACTCGAAGAAAGGGTAGAAACGACGATTTCGTTGCGCCACTTTTTTCGCAAAATTTAACGAGGTGTTTGGGGGAAAATTATGTAATTCTGACGGCTAAAAAGTGCTGATTCTCAAAATAACTTAAACAAATGGATTTTGATTTGGGTGACAAATAAATCTTCTGTAGCTTTCATCAAAGTAGATGAAAGCTACAGATAGATTTATGGAAGAAGACATGCTGCATCTAAACTAAATATCCTGACAGGCAGGATAATTATGAGTTTGATACTGACTGTATTTATTAATCTAGGATAAATACAATCAATATTATTCATAATTTTTGAATGGGCTTAAAAAGATACTGGGTTTTAAGTACCAGTTGTATAAGGTCTCTGCAGTTAGTTATGAAAGTTCATTTTTCATGGACCAATTTATTGACATCTTATTTCACTGTACATGACAAAACAACAAGGGTTATGCCAATGAGGTTATGAGGTTAGGAAATAAATGCCAATATAATTTGTACCTTATAGAAACTAAGCTAAGTAGATAATGCAATTAGGTCCAGTTAGTATAAGTGTTTCTTAGGCACATGCTCCTGGAACTCATGGAAGCAAGGCTTCTGAGGGTTATATTACCTTACCATCAATCCCATATAGGAAATACACACTGTCTTTTTTTTTCATTGAGACATTAATAATAACAGATATAAAGAAATGAATAAAGATAGCATTTTACAGTGGCTCAACCCTATATAGCCAGTTTATTGACCAAGATGAACAAGCTTGAACCTTCATTGAATAATGGCAAAGCATTCTTCTTTTCCTTTGTAGAGTGAAGTTACAAAATATGCTACAATGTGCATTCATTGATTACAACTGCATTTGGTTGTTCATTTAAAGATAAGATATGTAATGTACCTACATGGTTACAAAAATATATTCTAGACCCAGAGATTGTTTTAAGATTTGTATGTAAATAGATAAAATGCAGCTTCTGTTCAATTTCTGTCAATGTTGTTTGTTTTCATTCTAAGTTAAAAGTAGCCCTCAAAGATTTAGACAATCTTAGAGTTTTTGGAAAAAGGATACTAGGTTGACAACTGTCAAATATTTTGCTATAGTGGGTATAATAATATCCAAAAATAATCTCATCTTTGATTTAGTTTTAGTAAGGAGTTACAGACTTGATACAATATTGTATGATGCTTTGAGTTTTATAAGAACTTGTTTGTATGGTGAAAATGCATCACACAAAAATAACTTCTCAATGTAATATTTTTGTTTGTGTCAGTTGCAGACAAAAACTTGCTGATGTTTTACTCCTACCTAACTGATGTATTAGTACTTATTAAATTAAATTGTTACTGATGTACTTGTTCTAATACTGCTCTAGTTTACCAAAGATTACAGTCTAAGTTTAATATAAATAAATACCTTCAATTCTATAATGATGCAGGTTGGATGATAAATGTCAATGAATTTGCTAAAAAAAAACAGCATGATATAGGAAGTAAAAAATGCTAGAAATAAGAAAAATAAAAATAATTCACTTACTGCTTCTGGATGAATATGTTGAATCTTTGGATGATGTTCTCCTGGAGTCCCATTCTCGTGGCTTTTCCCACTGTGACACTTCACTGATACAGTTATAATAATACTTCTTCCCTGATGAACTAATATGTTCTGACCACTCACGGCCAGAAGAAACGCTTGCTGAAGGCGCACTTCTCTTGTCATATTTACTACTCCTACTAACACTAATGTTCATGCCACTAGTCCTATTCTTTTTATCATGTTCATTTCGCTCATGATTACTTCTTTCTCTTTCACTGTCTTTGCTACGTTCCTTCGGTGATCTGACACTATCTGAAATCATATAAAACAAAATAGTCAATATTATAATTTAATCAATACATCAATTTACTTTTACAGTAATATCTATTTGTACATATACTCATGTATAGTTTTCATTCGCTTTGTCGCACACTAATTGTTCTATTGAATCAATCGCAGTGCAGCAATACATGCAGCTATAAAATAAATTAAAGGAATGTAAAATTGTATGTACCTAGCTTTAACTGGATGTCATAGATTTTCATTTTCTATTTTGCATAGTCAGAAAAGTTGGAATTTAAGTTTTTACAAATTTACTAAGCGGTTTGTTAAATAAGTATTCTTTGTTAATTCTGATTTAATAATGAAATATATACTTGGTTATTTTAGACACATTTCAAATAAACTTGTTATAAGCCCAGCTTTGTAACACATCTTTATTAATGTTTTAATCTAATAAAACAGTTAACTGATATTATTATTTTAAGTGGTTTAAAAATGGAGGATAAATGTTTGTATATGAACTTGAAGTTTTCCAATACTAACATGAAATTTAATATTCAATGTGCAAGCATCTTTAACTATTATGAGCATCTGCAGTCATTGAGCATAGTAAAATGAATTGGCTGAATCAAGCTTCTTATGAAATGTTCCTTTTATACAAATACTTTATGAACTTGAAACTTGACTAAATAATTTTTTAAATCCTGTCCTTCTCATACACCAAATGTGGTACATGAGATAATAAATACCTTAAAAAAAAGTAGCTTATTTGCTTTACAGAAGTATTATAACCGAAGATAGATATCTTACCTGTATACTTATTCCTAGAGGATTTGTAGTCTCTATCTCTCTCCTTTTCAGAACCCTTCTGCAGGTACGCATTCCTGGATGATGGATATCCTCTGTCATCGGCCACATGACTGTAGTGGTGGTGTCCATGGCCTGACTGACTGGAGTGTGTGTTGTGACCATGTACTGACACATTACCATTAGGGGATCGAAGAGGAGTGTATCGGTTTTCAGAAGAGACATATTCATTGGCTGTCCTTCTTTCACTTTTAGAATTGTATTTCTGTTCAAAGAAAACACTTTTAGCATTTTGAAAATAAACAACAACAACCAATAATTGTCAAAAAATATTAATATATATCATAATTTTTTTTTGTACACCCCTATTAATTGAATGATTGCTCTGGTATTTTTATAACCTACTTTTGTATTCATGTGAGCATAAACAACAAGATGGTAAACAATGACAAATATAATGCCCACAAGACTAACAGTACATCAAAATGTTTGATTATAAGTTGAGCAACCCCAAAATAGTGTGAATTATCAGTCAGATACCAATTAAGCCATTTAGTTGCTAGTACATCCAAGTAAACAAGCAAGGTTACATGTTGGTTGGAGTGTCATTGTCATTGTTATTTAGACCAAACAAGTAACACATTGTTACAATCATTCCATATAAGAAAGTCCATTAAATGGAATATTGTACTCTTTACAAGTACCTACACAATGTACCTTTAATTCGATTATGTGAAGAATGATGAAGAAATAATTATGTGTTCAAGAGAGATATTTTACTTTAAGAAACTCTAGAAAATGTATATTAGTTTCCATAGGTAAAATTTGGTTGATAAAAACAGGAAAAGAATACTCGGGATCAATTATTACGTAGAGTGGTACATAATTCAAGCAAGGCTTAACCATCATCTTTCCGAATGCTCCTGCATCAGTTTACAGATTGAGGAAGGATCTTACCTGATACGGATGGGACTGATGCTTCTCAAAGTACCTGAAAACAGAGAAAAATATTTATTACATTCACCTAAATTACAGCAAAACTTAAATCGGCGACCGCCATCTACAGACTGTAAAGCCGAAGCATTCAAAACCATATCATACCCATCACTTATTCGCTGAGGTTTCCTTGCATGCATTACCATCAATGCAAATGTACGATTTATTACGGCCTCAGTAATAAAATGCAAAATGAAACCACTGTCATTAAAAACAGTTTTACAGAAGGCCGTGATATATCTTGATGGACGCCATGTCACATTCAAGACACTCAAGCAAGAAAGAGTCAGTCGAGAAACGAGTGAGATAAAAAATATGTCGATGATCGACGCTTTGATGATGATAGAAGTTTTGAATAGTCTATGGTCAGTTAGTTCGTGGTTTTTAAATAAATATAATATTTTATTGACAATTATTATTAAAAAAAAATGGATATTTATTTAAGCTAAACATAATTTAATAAGTAAACTGATGATAAAAAACTAAAACTAAGGCATTCAAGTAGTCTCTTCCTCTGAACTTCTTGCTAACATTTAGCTGCACACGACATTGCACCCGACCGACAATATCCACTTTCTTTTCCCGGCCCTCAGCTTGTAATTCCTTGTATTCAAATACCAACTGACCTATAGCTGGGTCATTCTTGCTTTCAGGAAAATCGGCGTGGCGTCAGCATCGCTGACGTGCCAACGCATTTGTCATCAAGCGTCCTGCCCTCAATACGTATATAACTATCGTGTCGGTTGAAAATGATTTGGATCTAGCTACAACAGCGCCATGAGTTTCACAATTACCTTTCTCACGGTAGATCAAACCGTTGTATGTACATAATTTTTTCTACCACTGCCTTTCTCGTGAAGACTTTACTGTTAAATAGCATTGAGCATAAGATTAATTAATGTAAATGGAAAACCTAAAAACATTAAGGTGTTTATTCATAAACGCTGTTTAAAGTTAATACGCGTTGTGTGACTCTTTAACCATTCACTTTTCAATGTTTAAATGTCTCTCAACTTGAATCAGCGTTGTTTCAACAGTCACCCATTTATAGGTAAACGACTATCGACATTCGCTCCGGTAAACTTTAGAACATATTAATTACATAAAGTCTCTGCCAAGCTTGATTCCTCTAAGGATTAGGTTCTAGGAGAAGAGGGGACGGGAGGCGAGGTAAAGAACGCATTCCGAGTCACGTCAAAATCGCTATTAGTGTGTCAAAGTCCGTTCCGACTGGCTGTGACTGTGAGCGCGACCATAATCCATTTTTTTTACGTCATGCATGACGTCGCCATCGACGCCATTTTGCGAGAGCACGGTCCACCCCAAAGCGTCATCATCATCACTGTGGGCGCCGTTTCAAAAGTTACATTTTATAAATTGTGTTTCTTTGCTGAGTTGAAATTGAATTATTTAGAAAACAAATCAAAATCTATCTAAAGAAACGTCAGATGAACCACTAGTTGTTGTTATGAATAAATAAACATAACGAAAAATTGATTAACTGCTGTTAACGGACTTTTACCGGATTGCGCATACGTGGGTAGACATTCGAGAACTGACAGAACCGTTCCAAATGGACATATTGCTGTTAACAAAATTAACGTGACAACTGAATTGGAACGCCTTTCGCCGCTATAATCGCTGAAATCAATATGGTTGTCACTCAGAACGCACTCAAAGAGTGGTAATGATGTAACACAACCAATGAGTGACATTTCAATCGTCATCCAGGCATGAATAAATGAATGTACATACAAATAACAAACCGCATAGAAAAGGGGAAACATGAAAGAGACCACCGCCATCTCCTGTATGGGCATGAACCACCTTCACGCATAAAGAGCCGTAAAACGGTTTTGTGACGAAAGTATTGAAGAAGGTGTAGAAGCAAGCAGGTTCAGTGAGCCAATAGGACCCCACCCTCTTATTGGGAGACTATGTTTGATGATAGAGAAAATAAAGATAAACAATGGCATCTTTTGGCGAATGACCTAGTTATATATAACGTCTGCAGTCTTATAGTCAATATTACTTTGCGAGAGGGAGTTTAGCTATGCCAACTCTAGAGCTTATTCCTCTATGACAACCCTAGACTAGTAACTAAACACTGTCCGACATCGGGTCAGACCCAAGACCTGACTTAGCAGTACGTATGTATCGTATGTGATCGCTAAACTTATTAATAAATTTATATTTTTTGCACCATTTCAGTTATAATTAGTTTACTGCATTGATAATTAAAAACTATTAAACTAATTAATTCAAAATAGAATTCGATGAAAACGAAAAAAATTTGCATATGACTGACAACTCTAAGAATAATACACGACTTTTTTCAGACTTTCAGATGAGACGGTTTAGGCCGCATTCCGAATTACGAAATAATCGCTCACAGCGCTCACATCTATATTTTGCGTTACGATTTAGATATCACGATTATGACAGATAAAAGCTGTCATCAATTCGGAACACTCGTGAACACGTTCACAGTTCAAATTAGATTAGCGGTTTTGTTTTAAGGTTTTGGTTTGGGGTTGTGATGTATATAACCCCAAACCAAAACCTTTCACAAGACCTATTTTTGAAAATGGAAGTTATGTTGGTTGACTCTATCGACTCTGATAACTCAGATTTTGAGATATAGAACGACGACTCGACTCCTAAGTTCATAACAAAACAACACAACCTGTGAACACAACTTATTTTTGACAGCGCTCACGGTGATATTTGTTTGGGGCATGGTCAGTGTAATCGCAAGATGGCGCATATCATGACGTCATCTATGACGATTCAAGGGACATAGATATCGCGCTCACGGTAATTCGAAACGTTGCTCAAGTCGATTACAGCGTAATTCGGAATGCGGCCTTAGTCAGGGCCTGTGGACACAGACAGAGGTCACAGAGTAAAAAAAAAAGAACTAACTTCCGCTAAGCATAAGAACGTTTTAGTTCTATTTATTTTATTAATTTGATAATGGAACAGATTAATTCTAAATAAAAGCAAAGAAAATGCAAGGTAAATAAATACGTCTAGTTGATATGTTATGAGCAAAATTAATGTCTAAAAAAAATATTATTTTAGGAGTGATTCACTTGTATGTAAATGTACAACTTGTAAACTGTTATGGCGTTTGTGTCTCGATATACACAACGCATATTCGTATCTCTTCTTTATTGTTTCATTTAAAGTATTGTACTAATGAGTAATCGTTATCAAAATATGTCAGTAACTTAAAAATGAAGTTTTTGTAATCAAATAGAAGCAAACAGTGAAAGCGTATCGTTTTTAGGTTATGTTTCCATCTTTCATTGGTATTTTAGGTGGGTTCACTGAGACGGGATAACAATTGTAATATTTTTTCGAAGACAGTATCCCTAAAAGTGATGTCTGAATGAATTTCTCACGGTTTCTAGATATTCAGTCATGGTGGGAAGTGCCAAGCATCGCGTACTTTTGTTCTTTATTCAGAACTGCATTCAACCTTTTGGATTTTGACATTGAAGTAAGTAGCAACGATTTGGTTCATGGAATACTTGCTGATGCAATTTAATGTTGCGTTTAACTTGTATTTCAGGAACTAGAAGAAGCTCTCTTGACTGATGGCACGGAGGAATCCGCCAGTTCTCTCCTGACTGAGTTGATAGTTCGTCTGTTGAATGGCTGTTTGGGCAACAATGACATCTCTGCCTTTAATTATCAGGTAGATCATCAGCATTCAGTATGTTTAATAAGGTACACCTAAGTGTTGACTCACACAAAATTGTTTTTGTTATTTTCAGATGTACTTGAGGCGTTTGTTTAGAAGAAAATGTACAGATACCGGAAGATATAACCCATTC
Source organism: Lycophotia porphyrea (assembly GCA_950005105.1). NCBI lineage: Eukaryota > Metazoa > Arthropoda > Insecta > Lepidoptera > Noctuidae > Lycophotia > Lycophotia porphyrea. Next base: position 24,798,199 of record OX465383.1, on the reverse strand, counting down.
AACACAGACATTGACTTCCAGTTCTTGCCCCTACGCACCAAGGTTGAGATATTGTATGCACTATGTGATTTTCGATTGGATGCTGATGATGTTTTTGATTTATTTAAAAACCTTGAAGCTGAAAGTTTAAGAGTTGAACCACTTGGGTAAGTTTTGGTTAAATATTTATGTTTTACTGTTAACTACATAAGTAAAACTAATTTGTCTATTTAACCAACAGCTGGGATGATAACTACTCGGCATATTGGTACTTCTATGGCACAAGATTATATCGGGAAGACGTAGTGAAAAATAAAAAGGGGAAAAATAAAAAGAAAAAAAATAAAGAGAACAAGAAACGTGGCTGGTTTTATGGTGATGATTGGCTCGATGACGAGGACACTGAACGTGTATGGCAAGTGGTTTGTTTTACTGAAGAAGATTGGACCCACCTGACAGAGAAGTTCCGCAAGGCAACTAGCAAGGTTGAGAAAGAGTTGCACCGTTCGTTATCACAAAACTTTTTGCCTGAAATACCAAGGCTTTTTCAAGAAAAGGAAAGGTTACAACGAAAGAGGTAAGATTATTTTTCTTATTACCTGTTAGGGACCATAATTTATGGATGGTGACGACGACAAAGTGTGATAAGGAGTGAGAGGGAAATTTTGTGACGACACATTTCATCTAATACATTTAAGTATTAAAACACGAAATTTAAACTATAGATGAGTAACATAAAATATTTCCATCTCTATCTGTATGAACATCTAAAATTGCAAAAGATGTGTTATCACATGAGGGAGGCCTCAAAATAAATGTGGTCTGCAATTCTAAAAAAACTGTACTAAGTACTAACAGTATGACTAAATGTATGCTTACATGAATATCAAGTAAAATTATAATATTAAAAACTAGTGTATTTTGCTTTAGTTAACTCATATTCTTTCAGTTTTAGGCTTGTAATCATTCTATTAACTATTTCCATTATTTTCTACTTCTTCAGCAAATGACAAAAATTTACTTGTACCAACTTAAACTAACTAACTAAATGTTTCAAAAAGGGTCTTGTGGATATATTATATTCTTTCGATTTAAAAATTAATCAGGTGTGAGGGGGTGGAATGTACATGTTTGTTTTTCGTTAACATACTACTTATATAATATTATAAATGCTAAAGTTTGTGAGGATGGATGGATGGATGTTTCTTACTCTTTCGCACAAAAAATACTGACCGGATTTGTGTAAAATTTAGCACACAGATAGTTTATAACCTGGATAACACATAGGATAGTTTAAAAATGAATCTTTTAAAAAAAGACCTTTTGTGCAGTTGTAAAATTCTTACTTTTTACGTTCAAGCAAACCCAACCATCATCATCTGCCTAGTTTTTCCCAACTATGTTAGGATCAGCTTCCAATCTAACCGGATGCAGCTGAATACCAGTATTTTACATAGAGCGACTGCCTTTCTAACCTCTACAACCCAGTTACTACTGGGTAATACAATACCCCTGGGTAAGACAAACCCAACCAAAAGACTCATAATTATTATTTGTTATAGTCTTCTGCAAGCAATAGATAGGCGGTCTCTCCATATAAAATAACGGTATTCAGCTACATACAGTTAGACTGGAAGCCGACCCCAACATTTTTGAGAAAAAAGAATCTAGGCAGATGATGTTCTGTTAGCAATCTTAATGTTCATATGATGTTGCTGCCCGGTCTCGGCACAAATCAAGCCGACCAGAACGTGTGTGTACTGTAAGGTTGTATATCTTCCAACCAATCTTCAATCATGCAGGCTGATTAATTTATAGCCTAACCACATTCAGAACAAAGTATTTTGAATTAAACTTAGTAATGAATAGTTGCTTTTTAATGTAAGGTCAGTTCTCCCTGAAAATAATAAAGTAAGTTAAAATATATAACTGAAGGTTCTGCAAGTTTTTTATTTAAATAGAGATAGGTTGCCAGCAGATATAATACTACAGTACCATAATCAGCATATATTTCAAGCAGTCCTCCAAGATCAATCCATGAATCAAAAGAATATACAAGTAAAGAACATAAAGAACATCATCTAAATCATACCAATAAATTAAAAGTATATGCCAGGAATAAAAAACTATTTTTAGCTGAGTGCAATTAGACCAAAAACACTCAAAAGGTGTAATAGAGAAAAAATGTTACAAAGGAAGTTAAAAAAAAAGAAACTTGCAAGCGGCGATTTTTTTTTTAACTTTCTTCTCTACACCTTTAGGATCTCAATAAAAAAGTACCATGAAAATCCGACCACTATAAACTTCGATCCGCCATTTTGTCTAATTTCACTCGATTATTTCTAAGGGAAATAATATTCTCAAACTTTTTTCTTAATACAATGATAGTTTAGTTTTGCCAGCAATATTTTATACATTCGTTTATAGGCGCAATTATTTATTCGCTGGATTTCAGTTCTAAACTCTTATTATTACTTCTACTTTCTGCTAAATGGATCCGAGCGTTAGGTATACAAATCATGGTATTATTAGAATAATACAACCATGATTTGAGTGACATTTTTTATCTCCAAGATCATTTTCATCTTCAGACCTTTTTTTTTTCTGATGGGAAATCGTCAAATGACTTCTCCCGCTCTGACCAGGGCGGAAGGGAGCGTCAGACTTATACTGACTTAAACCTATACATGTTCCTTCCTTGCCCTTTGTGTTCCAGGGCCGCGGTATCTCTTTCGAAAAGTCCCGCAGCCCTGGTAGGTATCGGCGCTTGCGCGCGTGGAACACGAACGCGCCTTCAATACGGCCTGTCGTCAAAAGACGGACAGACGGCGAGCTAGCCTATTTCTCACCGTCCACAGGTCCGCGTGACACCCGACGCCCGGGGCGTCTCCCGCGGCGGCTGGGACGAGAGGTTCTGTCCCTCTCACGCTCCGCCACCTCCTTCGCTAGCATGACTGCTTCGCAGGAGGTGACGGCGTCAAATTCCCTTCGCTCCGGACCATGGATTGAACCAGGGCCGGACGAGATAGGTCGCCGACGCCGATATCTTCAGACCTTCAAATGGTTGTAGTTGGACTAATTTTGCAATGTTAATGTTTAAACAGCAATTATCTTTAAACTTGGTACGATTATTTACGTTTGTTGAGGTGTTTCACATCTCCGGAATCCATCATCAAATCATCACCATATGGGATAAATGGGACCAACTAGGATACATTTTTCATTCAATAAAAAAAGTATTGGCTAAAAAACACGCTACTATTAGTCGTACAACATAGTTGTTTTTTTATTATTATTATGAGCCTGTTGTGTCCCACTGCAGGGCAAAGGCCTCCCTTCCTTTTTTCAAGTCTTCTCTGTCTAGAACATAGCTGCAATTTTATAAAATGTTCCATAATGCTTTCATTCAAAATATTTACCTTTTATAAATTAATATTTTATATGGACCGTGAATTATCTCATTTTAAGATTAATCATAACAAACATCCTATCTCATCTATTAATTAATTAAACAAAATCACTTTCTATCTGTCTGGCTCACCACATCAGTAATACTAGAGCATCATAGCTGTAATTTAAAAAAAATGTTCCATAATGCTTTAATTCAAAATATTTACCTTTTATAAATTAATATTTTATATGAAACGTGAATTATCTCTTTTTAAGATTAATCATAACAAACATCCCATCTCATCTATCTATTAATTAATTAAACAAAATCACTTTATATCTGTCTGGCTCACCACATCAGTAATACTAGAGCATTTATTGTGCAATGTTTATAATGTTCATATCCTTCTTAATACACTAATATTTAACATAGACACAGAGGGTCACTACTCATCATCTGCCTAGCCTTTTCCTAACTACATATGTTGGGGTCGGCTTGGAGTCTAACCGGATGCAGCTGAATACAGAGGACCACTATTAAAGATATAATTTAACCCCCAAACTACTGACGTGTAATTTTATTACACTACCACTGACGTACAAAACGTAAATTGAAGTGTCTGGTGGTTACTGAATGCAGAAAATGTATACGGCACTTGTAACAAAAACACATTTTTCAATTTTGGTTTGTCTGTTGTTTGTAATTGTATTGTTGGTCAAAAAATTTTCGTGACACTATTGTTATCACAAAAAAAAAATCGTATTTTATTTTACTAGCAGTTGTACCTCGCGGTTTAAGCCGTTTTTGGCCCCCGATCGGACCGATCTCTCGCTTCGCATCGCCCGTTCGTGGTATTGGTTTGTTTTCGCTCAGCGTTCTCTTTGACTTTTATTTATTCTTGTTTGGCTCCTAAGGGTGGTAGGGTGATGTTAAATAAGAATTTTGCTTTCAAATCCAAAAATATTTTTTCAAATTCAGAGATTAGCTCGTTCGAACAAACGGACGCTTCAGCTTTATAACATATTATTATCTTAGCGTACATCAGCTAAATTGGGATAAGGCCAGGATCAAAATAATGATGATAATGAATAAGAATTTTCAAAAAGGACACTACAAGGTGTAAACGGACCCTTCACGAAACCGTCAACCAAGCATGCCTGTACATCGAACTAAGTAACCCTACGCAAAAATGATTGCAAGGAAACTACTTATTTTTTGGGGAGAAAAATCACGTAGTTTTACGGTAAAACTCAAAGTAACGCACTCAAAACATTGTACTGATCGATGCATTGAATAGTAAAAGGGTCATGGAGGTATGTTAAGTAAAGTTATAAACTAGTATATATAAAATATTTAATAGGTTCGCAATGACGGGAAGAACAAGTGCCTTGCGGCTACGTTAAGGGTCTATTACACCCTTTAGTTTGTGTTACCGAAGTATGCTTTTATTGGAGACTGATGTTTTTTATACTATTATTATGTGCCTTTGCAATTGGAAGTTATTGCTCAATTCTGCGAAGCGAATAGTTGGTTATCTTTTTTTATGATGAATAATTTAAAAAACACAAGTGTCATAATGCTGTGCTGCTCTATGTATAAAAGTATGATAAAACATACAAGGATTAAGCACTCCGGCGGACGCCATGATCGAGAATTGATTAATCTAAAGACTTATCTAATCAAAATAGAGTGCATTATTTAAATGATTGACCAAACAGGTGCTTTGCGTCCAAACATTCATCATCAATATCATCATGTTCCTGCCCTTATCCCAATGTTTTTGCTGTTGGCGCAGCATGTCTTCGTCATTGCTTTGCGTCCATGAAATACAACCGAAAAAGACATAATTTGCCCCGTTTCGGTTCGGACGAGTTCTCGACACTGCGTCGGACTATTCGCTTTAAATTCATGGACTTAAAACTTGCTTTGACCGGCTCCGTTCTTTGTGCATTTGCGCCTTAAGTTTAATGAATACATAGTAAAGATTGGTGCTGGTTAGATAGAAAATGATATTAGCTTGTATGGCTGAGCTGGCTCTTGCTGGACATGGTCTCTGGATTAAGGCTATGTTAATATCTAATGTAATATTTAGTAGAGTTCTTAGAAACGTTTGAGTTCCTAAAACTTTCGACTTTATTGCTGGAAGCATTATTATGGGGGAAGGCCTTTGCCCGACAATGGCAGTAGAAACTTAATAAGTTTAGAGCTACTAGAGAAACATAAGAGCGTCAGCGACTTACGGCATTTCATACAAACTTTCAAGCCCTTTTTTCGAAATAATTAAACCGATTTTAATGAAACTTCATACGTTTATGCAGGATACATAGGTCTAAAAAGTTGACGGAGATCTTTTCAAAATGTCTTTTAAAAACAAAAAAAAATGGATTTGTATGGAAAATTTAAAATTGGTCTAATGGGGGCATGGCGCATGAATTCGCCGCTAGAGGCGTTCGTGTAGAGAATGTCGGATGTCATTGAGGTTTTGCGTGTTGCGTGCTTTTTTATCACGTACCTATTTTAACTAATATTTATGATTCTGGTCTAGATTGACCCATTCCTGATTAATTATGAATTGAAGATTTTAAGTAGTAACTTAGGATATTATTTCTTAGTACTTGGAGGTTGACGGATTTTTAAATGTTTCATGCTTGTTAATGTTAGGGAGAATAGTACCTGGATGACCGAGCTTTGCTCGTTTTTTTTTGACGTTTTCTAAAAATGAAACCGCCCGATCGATTTATCGCCCCCGAAACCCCCTGCATACTAAATTTTATGAAAATCGTTGGAGCCGTTTCCGAGATTCAGAAAAAAAAAAATATATATATAGGTACATATATACAAGAATTGCGCGTTTAAAGGTATAAGATTTGTAAATATGTATCTGAAGTTTACACTATGTTGATATTCGAAATGAAATAAACTTTTTATGTAGTTATTTTTACTTTAAAGTATAAAATAGAATTAATGACAGGACCTTACTCGACAGTGGCGCCATCTGGTGAGCTTAAAAACGATAGCCCCCATTTAGCTGTAACACTATTTTTCAAAAAGTTCTCTTTCAACTTTTTAGACCTATGTATCTTGCTTGTGCGTATGAACTTTCATTAAAATCGGTTCATTCATTTCGAAAAAAAAGGACTTGCAAGTTTGTATGAAATGCCGTAAGTTGTTAACGCTCTTAATAAGAAGCTGTAGACCGTATTGCATCTTACACTTTTGAAAAGTTGTTAAGGCCTCAGGTTTTTTATTTCAAATTGAGGAAATTGAATAAGTAATATTTATGTTATTGCGAGTCCTGAATCAATATCGATTTTATCGGGCTTATGCTGCTAAATATGGCTACGCCGCTCGAACCTAATAGAATCTGAATAAATTATGACTGCAATAGAGCGCACTACACTAGACCAAGATAAATTTAGAATATGATATCGATTTTATGGAAATGTCACGTACACCAAAGCTACAGTGAGCAGTTTGTATGAACCACTGCCATGGCGACTGAAAAATCGATACTGTGAAATAATTTACAAATATTTACTTCACAGTATCGATTTTTCTGTTTCGGTCAAGCAGTTTGTTCGAGTAGCTTTGAAAACGGCCCCTTTGAAAACGCACCGTTTTGCTTGCTAGGTGATAAAGTAGCAGGTTAATTTTCTTAAAAGAAATGCTTTTGTGTGTTTTTTTAGACTTAATTGGGCAAAATCATTTGCGAAGTTAACATGGAAATAATTTTTTTGATGAAAGTTTCGAAATTACAAGCTAACTCCAAGTTTGAAGCAGCTTTGAAGCTAGCGTAACATCATTCTGGTCATAAATACCAAGTGACTTCTTGAAACGTAGGATTCCTCAGTAAACGAGTGAAAAGAATTTGCCAGGGATTTAAAGCGATGCTACTAAAAATGTACGAAACCGATGCAATTGTGTGCATTTTTCGAATCTATCTATATATGTATATAAAAACCTTTTGTCACGGTGTTTGTGGTTGCACTCCTCCGAAACGGCTCGACCTTTTCTATGTATATTTGGTAGATAGGAGAATAGGACGTACACACCATAATTTATATGACAGAACAACGTTTGCGGGGTCCGCTAGTACTAATATAAAACATTGTTTGTAAGTTTTTATGTTAGGCAACTAATTATCTAAACTTCAGAAATCTTCGGAACTATTCATCTAAATCTTAAAAAAAAAATCAGTGATTGAAATATACATTATTCATGGGTTCGTGGGTGTTTATATTTATATCCTGTATATTAACCGAACTAATACAACTTTGCGGATGAAGTCGCGGGCGAAGTGCTAGTTATATTTATAATAAGCCTCGACCAACATCTAAGATGGCTCTCGCTTGGCAGCTGGATCAAGGGCTTGATTCAGAAAGCAGTACTTCTGGACACGGCGCTTATTGTTAGGAGGTTCCTCTATTAACAGCCCTGACCACCGGTAGCTCGGACCCTGTTCCCAATGCTGGTGGACATTTTTTTTAAATATTGTTTTATATTTAAATATTTAAAAATGTAATAAGTATGTGTAAAAATAAATAAAGGAAATAATAATATGCCTCAATTCGATTAGCTCGAGTAGCATACATTCATGGGACAAGAAATAACACTTGTATAAGCGTGTCTTCTACTATAAGTGCGTACAAAATTGCACCATTACATATAGCCCCAGATAACCCCAAGGCGTATGGTACGCCTAGCTTAGCTCTTATTTGAAGTTTTTTTGTCTCTAGTACAAATTACTGATCTTATAAAAAATAAGGTGTATTCCCGCTGACCCCACTGCTTGGCCCCACTCATGGGTCAACGGGAAAAATCAAAAACGTCGTTTCGTTGGCCCCACTACCTTTAGATCAGAAAAATGACGGGATGATAGAAACCAAACAAACAAATTTGATGTCAGTGGGAATTAATAGACATTCCGATCCATACAGTACGACAGCTCTAATCACGGTCTTGTATATTTTCCCTGGCGACAAATGGGGAAAATTTTTCCGTTTGTTGCCAGTGAAGTATAAAATATGACACTTACGTTCTCCAAAAAGTACCAGGCTGGCATGAGCTCAAGGTGGTATGCATTTTAATAATTCAGCTTAAGGTACGGTCTTCCAGTGATAAATACCTTCTTGGATTCATGCCCGCCTAGTACTTTTCGTAAGGTTGCTGCCCATAATCAAAATCAAAATCAAAGCATTTATTTCAAGTAGGCCAGTTACAGGCACTTTTGAATTGTCGACAAGATAAAAATAAAAAATGCATAAAAATGCATAAAAACTGTGAAAGTACTGTAGTTGCCCATTCCCTAGCGTAGATCTCTATGGAGAAGAACGGGCAAGAAACTCCATGGACACTCTTTTATTATTTCATAACTAGGACTTAATACTACTCGATCCCATGCAATGTTTTTTAGTAATATTTTATTTTTCAAAAATACGGTGGGGTCAACGGGAACAATTTTTAAATATTTTGATCAATTCCCGCTGACCCGACCAGTCGGACCACGGGCGGTGGGGTTAACGAGAATACTCCAAAAATAATATCTAACATAAATACATATTTAAATAATTTTATAAAATTGGTAAAATAAAATGATTGTTACTTTTATACAGTTTCAATTCCTTCTGCATTGATAGAAGATATAGAGTAAGTTGAGCCTATCCTGATTCTGAGAACATGCTAAGTTCGAAGAGCTAGGGCACGGACTACAGGGATAGGTTAGGTTAAATTGATATGAATATGATGGATACTAATAGTTGTTACAGTGCATTTGCCAAATTGTGTAGCAATAACCCGAATATGCCATTTTGAACTGAAAAATGATTGGTTTTCTATTAGTCCCTTAGTCATAACAGTGAGTGAGCCTAGTAGTGTGACAGTCGTACAAGTAGACTAGGAGATCGATTTGGCGGTTAAAAAGTGTTTTTCGAAATGTTACTTTATTAATTTTAATAAAAAATATTAAAAAAAAAGACGTGTGGCACTCGGAGACTGCCGCGGTAAAGCTATTGCTTAGCATTTTTTATCAACTTATGTAATTATAATTATTTATTCACTTTCGTAGTGTCAGATATTGACAAGCCTAGGTTATTATTTTTAATCTACTGCTGGAGCTAGGAGGTTAGGCTGTATAGGTTTACCTATACAACCTAACCTTTAGGTGTTAGTTTATTTTCGTTACGGAATTTCTGGATTCGGTCTCCACGCTTAAGGCCCGCGATAGAAGCTATGCAATAGCTTAAAAAACATTTTTTGTTTTAGTTCTTTCCGAGATAATTTCATTTTGTCAAATGCGTAATAATTATACTAATTTATCCATTATTCAATTTCTACTGAGATGCTTCAAACTAAACCACTTATTACATAGCTCCGTATGACTTATGGATAATATTATAACAGAAAAAAAAAATTGTTGCACCCGGACAGGGAAGCTAATAAAAACATAAATGCAGAGTGTGACAATGTGTGACATTTTTTTTAAACTCTTTTGAAGTTCACACGGAACATATGCCTCAGCCATATTCTATGATAATATTGTATACGTTAACAGGTGAAAAACAATACGATTTATCAAAAAGCGCTAAGTGCCAAAAAATAATAATATTCAACTTTGACTTGTAACCCGATAAAAAATATTACAGTTATAAAGGTAGTTTGAATTTAGTTACTTGGTATAGATAATAAAGGACCTAAAAAACCCTCAATTTAGCCAAAATAAGAAAATGGAATGAATTTCCGCGCTACCTTATCGTGCATAGGACTGCCAAGCCATAGGTCTCGAGTTCGAACCCAAGGCACCTCTTGCACCTCTTATTTTGGATTCGTGTGCGTATTGTATAATTATCACTTGCTTCGGTGAAGGAAAACAACGTTAGGAAACCAAAGAGATGCCTGAAAAATATTTCTTGACGGCATGTAAAGCCAAGTCAGAGACCCTTGGCCGGCATAAAAACTCTGGTTAGACACTAACCACACGAAAAAGAAAGAATATTAGTCCCCTGTACAATCACGGACTCAAAAGTTTAGGCTACTTTAGGTTAATTGTTAATTTCGTCATTTACAAGACCCATTCGAATGTACTCCCAACCATTTAAATGAAGGCCACAGTTCATAAAAAGTTAGCTTTCTTTCGTTTTCGTGTTTTAATGGGAAAGTATTGTCTAAAATTTAAAAACTGCCCCTATGATTTCGTTCTTCAGATATAGGCACTTGTCTTTTTTAGCATGGCTAACTATAATACTAAGTCATCTATTTTCATATATTCTGTAATACTAATTCATGGTCGTTATACTTTTAAAGGTTGTTGGAGCTAGCGCCGAGAAGAACGTCAAGTCGTGTTTTACAAAAAATAAAACAGAAAGAAGAGGAAACAAAACCGAATTCGCATGACGGAAAAGAAGAGGAGGAAAGAAAGGAAACACCTGATCTTGCGAGGGAGAATAGAGCCAAGCGGAGGAATCTGTTGAGGTTTGTGTTCATCTTTCTTGAATCTCCACTCTAACTCTCTAATTGAACAAGTAGTAAATGAAAGCCAAACGAAAACTCTAAAAAATATATTTAATTAAAAAAAAAGGTAAATGTAAAAGGTTCCATGCACTTATTTAATCAATAAATTATGCATCGTCATTACTGCATTGCTTTTTGGTGACTTTGGCGTTTTAGTCCAGGAGCCAGTGACAGATTTTCATGACCCAGTCCCTTCCAATCGAAAATTCGTGAAATGCATAGGGACTTACACTATGAATACTCGCGACCGTCAGCTGCAACTCCGTGGGTGGGGCGGGCAGTGGCAGCCTCCCACGCATGGAGAAAAAAAAAGTATTTTCAGTCATTTCCTCCCGTTATTTCCTCCGGAACGAAAATGTATATGAGGATTGTTAACTTACTCTAGTAAATAATGAAAGAAATCAGCTAGCTATAAGTCAAGGGAAAAGTCGTCAGCTGATAAGATTCAGTAGGTGATAGATGCTGCTGCGTTACATCTTTCAAGGTACCAGCTGACAAACTTTCCACTGAGATACAGCAAGCTGACATTGATTTTCATTCATAGTAGTATATAAACGATCACCAGGAAAATTTTTAGTTGAGAGGAAATCATTGAAAATATAATTTTTTTTTCTTCATTTTCAAGCAGTCAGCTGACGTATAATCCACCATATTACGGTCAGCTGACTTTTTTTTTCCTTCAAAATACTAAGTTAACTATAATCTGACAAATTTTCAAGTGGGAGGCATCTGACAAATTTTCAAGTTTCGCTCGAGAAGAAATAATTGACCGAAATTGTACCTGGCTCCTGGACTACTTGAGTGCCAAACAAAATTAGGTGTATAAAAAAATCGAATTAGTGTTATTTAGTGATGTCTAAAGCACATGAAAAAATATCATAACCAACCATTAAGTTTTATAATCAAAATCATGATTTTAAAAAAGAACTGTTGCTACGGGTCTACCGTTCATCTAAGACGGTGGCGTGGGATGAGGTTGCTACTCAGTGAGGGAGAGGTATTGTCGCCAATGAGGCGGGCCCCGCGTTTAGGTAGGTTTCCATCCCACGTGACACCACCTGCACCGCGAACCTTCCTGAAGTACCTACTGTCTCAATTAAAAGGTTACGAAAGCGCTTCCGAACATTCTGGCATTTTAAAGGTCAATATAGCAGCTGTTTCCCTAAACCAAACGAAAAACACAAAAGTTTGTACAAAAATCAACATTTTCATTGTGCATTTATAAGAGTTTTTCCAAACTTTGTGGCCTTTTATTTGTTTGTATTTCGTAACGGTTAGAAGCAATAGGTAGGCCCCGACGCCTTTGTTCAGATGAGAGGGGAAAATTTAATCAAAACAAGGTATTTTAACATCTGAAAGTGAATCACAGTTCAAGTTGTAGTCGTATAAAGTAATTCGAAACGAGCGGACACTTCGCTGGCTGATGAAAATAATTCACACCAGAGTAAAGCTGGTCTGCTAGTCTGGAGTTATGAGCCTCAACACTCGGTCAGTATACCCTAGCTTATTTTAATTATTTCACCACCTAAGACTCGGCAACTGAAAAAGTAATACTGGATAACTAAAATGTCAGTGATGATTTGCACTGAGATGCTCCAACTACTGGATGTGACAATCTCCACTTCTTTATCTTCTATGCGTATTGTCGACATCTTTGCGTTTGATGCCAGCTGTAGCGTCGGCTTTGTTGGTAGAAACATCGGTAGTTTTGTAGCCGTCATCAGAAGGCTGATATATCATAGCTAAAAGGACTTTCTGCGACAAGCTTCCTCGATCTATACCCGCTGCCAATGCCTGTAAACACTGGTGAAGTGGGAAATTTGGGACCTTTGGAGTGTTGATGTGAATTGTTTCTAAAGATGGCTATCGTGGTGACTTTGACGGGGAGCCTAAAATAGCCCCTTCAGCAGAATCATAATAGGGTACGCGTGTGGGAGTCGAAGCTTTTTAAACGCTAAGACTCCACAATCGCGAGATATGCAATCTCAGAGAATATTTCCTGGAAACCGCTGTGGAGATGTATCGAGATGTGGTCGCGGTGGACAAGGGCCTCACTCCGGTCTCCTTGGCTAAAGAGAACTGGCGCAAACCGGTAGTGTCCACTGCAGGCAGGTATGGCATAGTACGGAGCTTCGAGGACGCTTTTTCCGGACCCTGCATGGGCCCGATAGATAGACCTATCAGCGTCCGAAGCCTGGCTACGTTTCGGGGTCCTCTTCGGAGAAACCGAAGGTTTTGTCTGTGCAATTATAGATGAAGTCATGATGACGAATAACTACCGGAGATTTATTGTGAAGGACGACACGGTTGACATAATGTCGGGCATGCTACCGTGCAGAATCAATCCGTCACATTATCTCCGGGTGTTCTCGTCTAACTAACGAAGATTACTTGCATATACACAACCTTGTATATGCAGGATTATCCATCAGCAACTTACTCTAAATTACAGCCTTGTGGAATCGAAAGTGCCGTACTATAAGTATGTACCCGAGCCAGTTCTCGAAAATGCCAATATCACACTGTACTGGGATCAATTCATCATCACTGATAGGACTATTGTAGACAGTCGTTTCAACCAATGGCTTAGTTGCCAAAACCCTCAACCAACACCTGAGGAGGCTCTCGTTAGCGAGCTGGATCAAGAGCTTGATTCAGAAAGCGGTACTCCTGGACACGGCTGGTATTGTTAGGTGATTCTTCTTTCTGGAGCCCTGACTTTAACTTAGACCCTGTTCCCGATACCGGTGGGCTTCTATTTTTTTAATGTTTTTTCTAAATGTTTTTGTTGTAAGATTATTTTAGAAAGGAAAATGTAACAAATGTGTATAGAAATAAATAAAGAAAATAATTACGTTACAATTCGTAAAATAGTCACAAAGTGACAATTCATAATATTAACTGCGTCAGTGACCATTTTAAGAATTTTAACGTGATTCTTAATATTAATTATCCTATTATGATTCTGTTAAAGCAGCCATTTGAGATCTCCAGATAATGCCTCGTCCTGGCGGCGGGCGTCCGTATAGATTTCAGACGACAAAGCGGTCATGATACCTCTACTACTAAGAAAGGCGAAGAATACTCTGCTCCAACCATATTTAGAAACATCTCAGCACGCCTGCGAGGACAGATTATTCAGTCGTAACTGTATTTAACCCACCGCGCGTTGATTAAATGGAATGACCTAGTTAGTGTTATGCTGCAACCTGATGGGCCAATTAAGTTTTGTGATTTCTTGTTGACACTGTCAACAGTTTTATCATATGTGGTGCCCTGACGTGGACAACTGGTTTTGGTTATTATTTTCTCATAATTGATAGGGAAATAATGGCAGCTATCACATAGACATGTTCAATTAAAACTTAATAATAATTGATAGAAGACAGGCTGTGCCTGCCTACCACGTATCAAATGGTCGCTGGAGCCAGAAAACAATGCTGCAGTGGATATACTCATGATTAAGCTAGTTGTACAATAGCAAATTGTCTCAAACTCAAAAGCATTTACATATTTCAATGAGACCATTACAGGCACTTTTGAATGTCAGAAAAACAAAGAAGGCTAAACTACAGTCACAGACGCAAGGCATAATAACTTGTGAAAGTACTGTAGTTGCCCATTCTAAAGCGTAGATCTCTATAGAGAAGAATGGGCAAGAAACTCCAAGGGCACTCTTTTCAATCAAATAAGTAATTATTATAAAATCTTGGTTACATCATTCATGTAGAGATTATACATTATGTGAGAACGATGTAGAAACACGTGCACGTTAAAAGCGTCCAGAGTAAAATATTATATCAACAATTTACAAAGTAAGTAGTTAAAATAAGCCGTGGCAGCTTAGAGATGACCAGTCCCAACTGACAGCGCCTGTCTACGAACATGACGCATGTGTCAGCCCCTTTCAGCTCAACCCTATGGAAGAGAGCTAAATGAGCCTACACATCCGCCACCATCAGTGAGACATTTGAGTGAGCATGGCATTCTCTCAGCCACCAGGGTAAATTCAAATCAATGAAAGATAACTAAATTTAAATGGCAGCTTTACAGTACATAGTACTCACACAAGTGCTGTGCAATTATAATTATAATACTAAAAGGTTGAATCTATACAATGCAAAGATATTATTACAACCTTCTGCATCTGCTACAATAACTTCACGTGTAATCAATTAGTTTACCTCTATGGTTGTGGAGCAGGACCAGCATTGACCTAAGCATTTTTATCATCAACGTAATATCCCAACTTATAATATGCTTGCCTACATAGTGTGCGTTTTATACAAGATTTAAATTTCGTCTCATTTAGTTGTAAAATGTCGGGAGGTATTTTATTGGAACATTTTAAATAGTACCCCATGAAGATGAGTCTACATTAGCTATCCTGAAACCTGGCTGTATAAGTTGGTCCCTGTTTCTAGTACTATAGTGGTGCCTGTCACCTCTTTTACTAAATAAATGCAGATTTTTCCTAACGTACATGATATTTTCATAGATGTATTGACAAGGTACTGTCATGATGTTAATAATTTCCTTAAACAATTCTCTTAGAGAGTCACGCCTACGCAGATCATATAAGGCTCTGATAGCTCTTTTCTGCAGAATAAATATAGACTCGATGTCTGCAGCCCGTCCCCATAGTAAAATACCGTATATGATACTATGAAAATAATAACTACAATAGACTATCCTCGCGGTATCTACATCAGTAAATTGACGGATTTTTCTAACAGCATAAGCTGCTTAACTCGGCCGTCCTGCAAGAAATGTTATATGCGCAACGCATTGTAGCCTTGAGTCGAGCGTGATCCCCAGGAAAACAGTTTTTTCGAAGAATTCTAATTTCTCTTGATTCAATACTATGTCACTATCACTACTTTTGACGTTCGGTAGAGCAAATCTGGTGCACTTCGTTTTTTTTCCTATCACTACTTTTGACGTTCGGTAGAGCAAATCTGGTGCACTTCGTTTTTTTTCCACTTAATACTATGTCTGATGTTTATTTTAAGATCCGTATAAATAAACTGCCATTTGAGGTCGCAGTTAATATTATTATTTTATTATTATAAGCCTATGTTGTCCCACTGCAGGGCAAAGGCCTCCCTTCCCTCCTTCGCAGTTATCTTTGGTAAAACAAGAGACTGACATGAGAGTTTAATATATCATAACATCACCGCTCGTTACACATTTGTCACATAGGTGTAGCAATGAGCTCGCCTCACCACGCGGGTTGCAGGGTATGACCCACCGGTTACTTCCCGCACCCTCGCATAGGGAGGAGGTACGTGTCCCTGCAGTGGCAACGTTAGAGGCTGATTGACGACATGAGACTACCACATTCTGATGCAAATGTGCGTAGATTGTTATTTCACTCAACGCGGGATTACAGCTCGAACGAAATCGAGGGTTAATACAGGGTGTAAACAGACTCTTCACGAAGCCGTCAACCAATCATTATGTACATCAACTAAGTTTGATGTTACGCAAAAAATAGTGCTGGGAAACGACTTTTTTTTGGGCTGAAAAATCACGTTTCACAGTAGGACTCAATAATATAACGCACTCAAAACATTGTGCTGATGGATGGATTGAATAGTCAGGGGGTCCTGGCACCTCCAGGACTTTTCGTTGAGTATTCCATATAGCCTACATACTAAGGCAGTGCGTCTTGCCTGTTATGATTTATTGGGCCGAAACATGCATACTGATAGTACGTCCAGTAAACAGTACACCGAAACACAGAACACAGTGTGGACAGTAGTCCATAAATTAAAAATCGCTCAGCGATTTGGAGATTCTAAGCATTGCACACAGCATTAAACTTTCCAAATATAAAAAATACAAAATGACGCGGCCCGCGAGGTTAAAGCACTTAAAATAAAATGAAAACTACCTAAGCTTTTGTTAACTAAAACAGTTGATTTAGAAATCAAAACATTCAATTAAATATTAAGACTTTATACGGAAGGCCTTGATTAAACGAAAAAACACGATTCGTTCTATTATTTTTATTCTTAAGTCTATTCATTGTCGTCGTTGTGGTCTACCAGCACAACTGCTCGAATCTCGGAAACGTAACACTTAACGTTTTGTCTCATACAACACGTGTTTGTGTTGATACCAGCTATTGTTTAATATAGATTTTATGCGTGGCCATATCTTTGAAAATAAATTAAAATGGCAGAAGTTAGGCCGGCCATTTAATTCACATCCCTTTATTTAATTTACTACAATTATTACTGTAGTTAGTCTGTAGCTAACATATTCAGTCATGATCGTAAATCGCGGTAACGGGTCAAGATCGTAAAGGAACGATTCATCTAATGTCACCCGCACCATGCTAGAGCGAAAACAGTTTCTGCAGAACATAGACCACCCATAATGTCTCATTTCAATAAAATAAAGACTTTTGTTATTCTTAGAACTTCATAATTATTTCAGATCTAAATCAGAGTCATCGGATTCATCCGAAAGTTCATCCAGTGCAAGAGAAGATATGCCTTTGAAAGTAGCAAAGTCGTCAAAAAGCCATGACAAGCATTCAAAAAACTCATCTGCTACTCACAAAGGCGAACCTCCACCAGAGCCGCTCATAAAAACGGGAAGAAAAACAAACAATTCGTTGGCGTCTGCTACAGGGCAGATCGTAATACCTGACAATGACGAGCCCGTCAGCAGCACTCGGAAGAAACTCAAGACATCTCAAATGTATTTATATTCAATTGTTATTTGACTCATTGTATCAATTTGCTTATTTAGTTTGAGCTACAACTACCATCTTCAATTTTTGCAGATTTGGTCAAACCGATGAAGACATCCAAACTGACATGTATAAAGTTCTGAAACAGTTGACTGCTCATGACGATGCATGGCCCTTCATGGACCCTGTGGAGGAAGAATATGCGCCCAATTATTATGCTGTTATTAGGAGACCGATGGATTTGCGGAAAATGGAAGAACGTCTTGACAGTGGACATTACACTGACTTTTCTATGTTTAAAGCGGATTTTAAGCTTATTGTTAACAATTGCCGTTTGTACAATGGCCAGGATAATGGTTTGTATAGAATAATTTAATTTACTAGTTTTAACCACACATCAATTTTGATTATTCGTTTTAAAATGTCTTTTTTTTTCAGAATATACTGTCATGGTAGATAATTTACAAGCTGCATTTGATCGACTGACTGAAAAATATATACATAGACTTTCATCATCTGATGAAGAAATTGCTGTTGAATATCAGTTACCAACTCCATCAAGAAAACATAAACTGAAAACGAATGAATCTCCAAGTCACCACCACAAGAGAAAAAAGAGAAAGTCTCATTCTGAAGGAGGTAAGCTTTAATGTTTTGAACGACGTCACTGCGGTTTAAATGTTTGAGCTTATTGGAACGTAACCTAAAACAGACGCATTTTCTTTTACTAACAAATTGTAAATTCGTATTCATTCTACGTAAGACAATCTTACAAATAAATAAATGTCATATTATAAATGCAAAGTTTGTGACGATGGATGGATGGATATCTCATCGCACTCTTACACGCAAAAACTACAAAAACACAAAAATTTGGCACACAGATACTTTACAACCTGGGTTAATGCATAGGATACTTCTTATCCCCTATAGCTAGTAGTAAGTTATTAAAAACGGCCGTCAGAAGACAGCTCACACAACATAGAAGATAACGTCTGTTTGGTTTTTCAATGTATTATGAAGTGCCTCTGTGCCCCAAATAAATTGAGATAAGGGCAGGTGAATGATGATGATGAAGTGCCCCTGGGATCACACTCTGACACGTCACACGACATTCGTGTTAATTCGAAATCATCAATATTACCGAAGTGCATACTATTTCTGGTTCTATCACTAAATACATTAAATCCAAGCATTTTTCGTGTGTCATGCATATTGCTTTAGGTTTCCATCGACTGAAAAAAAAAATACTTTGAGAGCTTGGGCTCGTTAAGTTTTTTTTTTTTATTTCAACTATATTAACGGTCGGAACCTAGGTTAGACCATGAATTAAATTGCAGTTATTTTCTTTCGTTCATATACTACTTCATATTGCCATCGACATTAGCGTGTCGTGTGAATTGAGTGCCCCAGAATTTGCCTATGAGTTCATACTAATACTTAAACCAAAAATGCACTAATAAGTTTTGGTTTATTATGTTGTAGAGGGTTACATTCCTAATGTACTGTGACTTTAAATTCCCATATCATAAGAATCCCTTATATTAAAAAAGAATACAGTCACGTGAACGAAGCCGCGTGTACAGCTAGTATATCATAAATGTCATGTGTTGTGTATTCGTTTTACTTTTCCAATGTGATCATAGCCAAAAGATTATATGAATGCTTATATATTTTTTCCATTTTCAGGTGAACCTAAGTCCAGTTCGTCAGACATAATACAAGAAGAAAAACCTGAAGAGGAGGAAGTACCTGAACGTGAACCGGAACCTGAACCTGAACCTGAACCCGAACCTGAAGCTGAACCTAAACCTGAACCAGAATCAAAAAAGATTAAAGAATCTCATAAAAATAAACAAAGCAAGGGCAAAAAGAAGCGCAAAGGGCATCATCGTCATCATGGTAAACATTCCAAAAATCATAGAAAGGACTCTCACAAATCTGACCACTCCGAAACTAAAACAAGACACAGCAAGAAACAAAAACATGGTAAGAACAAAGATAAGGAAGGCAAGAAATCAAAACAAAAAAAGAAAAAGAGCAAACATCACGAGCCAGAAGAATCTCCGGAAGTTTTGAAGCGAAGCGTCTCACATGAGTCCCTAGAGAGCTCTAATAGAAGTAGGAGTGCCAGCCCATTGCCTTCTATTCACACACCGTCACCGTCACCCACTGAACTGGACCAAACTGATCCTCCGGATCAACTGGCTGATCCAGATTTTGTCAAAGATAAATACGACAAGATAAAAGAAAGAAGGCGGCATGCTGCCAAGGATGCATGGGAATCACTATTTGACTATAAACAAAAAACCGTTGATAAACAAAAGCAAAATCTTCATATACCAGAAAAAGAGAAAAATCAAAAACTAAGAGAAACTATTGAAAAGCTGAAAGCTAAAAACGAAAAGTATAAAGGTTCGCTATTCAATACTTTGTTCTCTTCAAATCAAAGCACTATAGATAATTCTGAATCAAGCAACACAAATGATTTTACTGTCAAAGATGTGGACTCCGAAGATGAATCTATAGAAAATTTAAAGAACAAGTCTGCACCTAAAAAAGGTAGTAAGAAAAATTCAGCCAAGAACGAGTCTGCCTCCGAAGCGTTAGAACAAGCAGTGAAAGATATAAGCAAATGGCTTGATGACACGCCAAAAGGATCTAATGTGAGTTCTCCGTGCGATAGTCCAGCTCAAACTATTTCCACAGAAGACCACGAAAACAGCCGGCTGGACGATGAACTTTCCCAAGGAGAAAAGCCTGTTCATACTAGAAAAGAAATTTCTAGAAAACGACCTTCATCACGTGAGCCCAAGTTGCTTAAAAGAAGAGAAATTCAAAGGACTATTGAAAGACTTCAACCAGGGAAGAGTAAAGGTAACTTGCTTACTAATCTGAGTAATAAAAATCCAGAAAAAACAGAGGAAGTTCTACCAGTTGGCCCTCAAAACAAAGTTCGTGATGCTCAAAAGGCAGAGGAATCCAGCCCTAAACTTAGCCTTGGTTCTGTTTTACCAGCTGTTGAGTTCGCTCTAGGAAATGATCACAACTTTGGGAATAACGATGAAAATAAAACAGAAGATCAAAAAGAGAGTAGCAAACCAGAAGTTCAGAAAGAAGAGAAAGTTGAAGAAGCCCCTGTTGAAAAACTACCAGAGGAAGCGGTTGTACAGCCGAACAAAAAAGACGCTGAGGTTGAAACTGAACCGCAATTGATAACTAAACCAAATCAAGAAAAAGCTACTCCTAACCTTAGCGCGTGGTTTAAAGCCTTCGGTGCTCCCAAAACTACTGGTGCACCAACACCAACCGCACCTGCTGCTAAGAAGAAACTTGATGAAGCTGATTCTGAAGAAAAAGTGCCAGAAAACGTCACTATGGATACAAAGGTTACTACTAGTCCTAAAAATCCTGTGAAATCTGACTCGCCGACTGGGCCCGATACTCCGAATCCTGAAGGCGGAGATAGTCCATTGCCCAATGTGGGTACAACACCGAGACAAAGAAGAACTAGCACTGGTAGTTCTGTGTCAGAGAGATCATCCTTTAGTCAGGATCTTGATTCGCCTAGACATCAAATGTCACACACTTCCCCGCTGCTGCGGTCGCCCGCATCGCCGAGAACCGAAGATTTCCAAAAGATTACATATCCTATAATAAACGGAACCGTGAGAGCTGGATTCTATCAAGATACAACATCAATGAAAAGCAGCCCAGAGAAAAGCTGCAGTCCACGTGAAGCTCCACAGTCCCCTTATTCGCCTTATTCCCAACATGTTTACGCCTCTAACAATGTTACGGGACCAACGACGCCGAATTATTTCGTAGACCACAACAAGAGTCCTCTTCCTGCATACCCCCAGAACCCACCTCCCTACTTTGACAATGCAAAAATTCCAGCAACTAATAAACCCGCACGTGCTCAAGAGGATTTCCCTCCCCTGCCCCCCCTGCCTCCCCTGCCTCCCATGCCTCAAGATTCATATCAACAAAATCAATATACAGGTCCGTTCTCGCCCGCGTATACACCATACCCACAGAACTCTACAAATTATTCGCAAGTACAAAATTCGCCACAACCGCCTACATCAAATACTCCAGTTCCCCCCACTAATTCTACACAAATGATGGCTGATCTTAAGACTGCTCTGTTTCCTGTCAAAAAACGGACTTACAATGAACCAGATCATTCCCCAGTAACCCCTACCTCAAAAGCAGAAAACAAAGAAGTGACACCGGTTACTACCAAGAATGAATATCAGAAAAATTCATCATCTTTGCATTCAATGACTGCTACTTCAGTTGACGACATAGCATTGGCATTAAGTGAAAAATCGGAACTGGCCAAAATTAATAGCTTACGGGAAAAAGCCGCCATGGAATTTGTCACTGAAAACAGAGAAGTAAAATATGAAATGAATGAATCAATCCAGAATAACAAGAATATTATCAACCTCGATTTGGATGAGCCCATTGGCATCATTAAGAAAGATAATGTTGACATGGTGAACATGGGATATTTAAATCCTGAAATTGATCGAAGAAGCAGCAGTGACACACATTCACACGAAGTTGATTACTTGCCACGAGACATATCTAAATCGAATATGAACCCACAGCAAAAGGGGTATGACATTGATGCTATTGCTATTAATTTAGGATTAAATAACCAACATCTGCAAAAAAGTATTGCTAAAGCTAACATGAATTCAGGAAATATACCTCCAGCACACAGTCAGCCCCATAATGAAATGAATATGAACCAAAATCTTATTCACGCACATCACAACCAGCAATACGAAAGTATTAGCGGTCAGAACGTAAGCAACTTTTCAATAAGCGACATAGACCTGGCAAACAAAAAACTGTATTCCTGTAATACTACTTCTTCATCTGCTGCAATAGATTATGGCAATTGGAAGATGACAAGTCATATGCGCAAACCAGAGATGTTACCATCAGATTATTCTACGCCTTACAGTGCCAACAACGTGGAAAAAATGAAAAATGAAATGAGTGCAATAAGTGCGAATACTATTGCTTATAACAAAAGCCTTCAGCAGCAGCAGTATAACTCATATAATGTGGCCAGGCCATCATTACAGAGAACTCAGGAGTTGCAACAAAATCTTCCCGGTGAACTAAGAATACCGAATCCAAGAGGACACCTAAAGAATGATCACATGAATACAGCCTTATCAATAAGTGATACTGATTTAATTGCCAAAAATATAGACACACTTGCCAAATCTCAAAAAACTGAAAAACTTGTACAAAATCATCCATTAGTAAGTACAAATCCATATAAAACACCATACAGTAATCCTCAGCCACTACCCCTTGATACTCTACGTAACTTGCCTAATATTCCTCAAATGCTAGAAAGATACACTAATGATGAGAGGTACTTGTCCAGTTTTGCAAGTAGCCAAGCTTCATTATACCACGATAAATCCTTTCAAATGGCGCAAATTTATAACAAGAGTATTTCTTCGGAGATACATCCAGTCAGCACATCTGTTAGTATATATTCCCAGCCATCCATGTCAATGAGCAAGGACAATAGTATTTACAAAACATCCAATATTGCAGCTTCGCAAATAGACGCGAAAGCAAAAAATAAAAGGAAGAGAACTTCTGACGCTAAACAAACGGCACAGATCAGCCAAGCTTACCATCCTAGTTCATGCGGGACAGATGTGTTATCATCAGTCAAGTCGAGCATTATGCCTGGGAATGCATTCAATTTTGGAACGTCGACAAACATGGCTTTAAGTAGTGGATTGTACGGAGATAATGGCAGCTTTACTATTGAAGATTTCCGCAACAGTACCGCTAATCAGCTCATGGCAGCCAACTATATGGTTGCAGCTGTTGCTCATCAGCAACGCAATAACGCCGAAGCGAATGCAGATAAGTTAGTGAAACCTGCTCATCAAAATTCGACTCACACTTCGAGCACCTTCCCCTTCATTGGCCATTCACAAGTTAGAGCCGGGTATCCGTTCGTTGGGACCGACCCGACGTCACCACTGTACCAACAGTATCTTCAGCGCCATCAGGAAGAGTTATTGAGGCAAACAGGAGCCCAGATAATGAGCTTGTACCCCGGCGGCTACCCACCTGCACTCGGCGTCAGGCAACCTTATGACATCAACCGACCCTCATGGCTTTAGAGAAGTTGACAGTAGCATAGCTTCTTAACGTGGAATCCTAAATAAATAATCATAAATGTGACTATTGTTATAGGAAATTGTAATTTATATTGTTTGTAGATTTAATGTAGCATTTTTGTGAAGATATTTTATGATTAATTCTTATTTACATTATTGTAATGGCAATGTTTATTTTATATCATGACAAGTTAATCTTTAATGTACTATTATTATTACACTTATTTTTTATTAGTATTCACATAGCCTGTGATGAGTTGAGTGAGAGACTGCTTCTTACAAACTGTGTCAAGATAGTATACACATAGTGAAGAATCCCTTTGTCTTTCCTATTTGTTGAACGATTACAGTGTTATATGCCCGTAGTTGCGTACTCTGTAGGCTATTTCCTCAAGGTTTATATGTTATCCTTAAATGGAATAGAATACGTTTTATTAGTACAATTATTGTATTGCCCATTCCATATACTCAAATATATTTTATTAAATAGTAAAATGTTAAAATTTATAGTACATAATGTCTTTATTATATTAAATGGTTATTGATTATTATAAAAGAAGCAGTCTTTGCAATATCACTAGGTATTTATACTCATATAAATATTTTAATGTTAACATTATTTAATTATATACATTAATATCAATGCTTATTAAGCTTTTTTAGCTTTAATTTACTGAACATTATTACCATTTTATAACGTCACATGAAGTAATATTTGTTATTAAATAAATTAAATTTTACGTTATACTACTTAATTTAGATTGTTGTGTAAATATTTCACTATTTTATTTACGATCAACGTTTTTTTTAGCAATTTTAAGTATTTTTTGTTAAGATATAATTAAGTTTAAATAAAAATCATGAACCTAGTATTAAAACAAATCATATAAGAATTATTGAAAACAATTCTTCTTGTGTAAAAATAAAGATTTTGAAAATAATTGACGTGTTGATCAAGATAACCTTAGTATTCTTTATTCCACCCTTATGTTCCTAAAATGACTTGATCCTGCTTTTCCGTTCTTCATTGAGTCCTGTCCTGCCGCATCAAGAATATCCAAACGGACCGACTCGTTTAGCGACGAATTTTATTCTGATCCCTTTTTAGAAGCTTGTCCATTTATTTTTTACACTGATACCATGTGCTGGAAGCGACGCAAATGCTAGGTTGTGACAGGAAGCTGACTATCTATCATTATCACTACATTATAAAACCAAAATCCTCCGCCGCGTGTCTGTCTGTTTGCGATAAACTCAATAACTACTGCACCGATTTTTATGCTGTTTTCACCAATGGATAAGGTGGTTCTCGAGAAAGGTTTTAGTATATAATTTGTTGCAGAAACGGGATCAAAATTTCATGATTACTTTTGGGCGCGATAACCAACATCCACGCGGGCGAAGCCGCGAGCATCGGCTAGAAGTATATATAAAAATATATGTTGCGATGTGTTTCGGGCAGCCAAATACAATAATATTAAGGTAGAATTAAGGTATTAGTAAGTAGGTAGAACTTTCCAGGAATTAGTCTTATCTGTTTAGTCCCTCATCTTGATATGATGGAGGGACCAAGCATTTTTTTTAATACTATGTGTACCTATATATATAATTATAGCAAAGGTAGGAAATAATAGATTTATGGTATTATTTATATATATATGTATGACAGGCATTGGAGACTTGGTCCCTCCAATTTGACGTTCTTTTATACGTACCACATTCTAGCAAATAAATATCTTTGATTGATTTGTGGTCGCACTCTTATGAAACGAATCGACCGATTTTTATAATGTAATAAAATAGTGTGAATAGGTCGTAAGGTATATTTCACACCATAATTTAGATAATATGGCAGTTGGCGGGGTCAGCTAGTATTAGTATAAGAAAATTTGCTAAAAAATGGTCGATCGAAAAAAAGAACCTCTGTAGTTTTGGAAGCTGGTACCTACAGCTGTTTCTTGAGGCGTTCTGAACATACTGAAAGTCTTCGAGGGTAGGGGAAGGTACCTTTGTTCAGTTGTTTGCTCGTTTCTCGAAAACCATTAATAATATTATTACAGTGGCTTCTACAATAATTAGGTAACATTCAATTTCCTACAAATCATGTCATATACATTTTTACTGTAGGACCAAACTTTAGGAGCTACTTGGTATTTAAGTTGATAAAAATTAAAATTTGATATAGTTAAGCTATATCCGTATAATTGATGGATAAAGCTAAGGTAAACTTCCCGGATTTGGACTGTATGAGTAGCATAATTCTGCATAAACAACTGCCTCGTTGGTCTAGTGGTTGCAAGCGCGACTGCTGAGCAAGGGGGTCTGGAGGTTCTGGTAGCGATTCAGGGGTCGGCAAAGTGTTATTGGATTTTTCCATCAGGAATTTCTAAGTAGCAGCCACGGAGTCTGGATTTGCGGCCGGTTGATGTCAATAGGCTCGCACCCTATTACATGTGACTTCAACATACCTGACGAAATGTGGGTGTACTATTAGGTACTCCTCTGCTTAACCCTTTGGGGATTACAGTTATGTTACTATGATGTTATGCTTAATTCTGTATAAATGGTCAAAAGTAAGTTACTTAGCGAAACCTGGTGCAAACAACAAATGATATCAATCAATTAAAATAAATTATAGTTCAAAATTGGTTGGTCATGATAAACATCAACTGAACACCTTCAATTCTTGTTTGGGTTTACACACTGACTGTGACTATAGGTACTGTTTGTTTCACTATATTTTGTGTTTCTGTATTGATTAGTTTTCCGGGATTTCAAAGAAAAATTGAATTTCTCCAAGATGTTTTATCAATATAGTTGATGTTAACTCTACACTGAGATGATAAGTAGGTACCAAGTACATAAAATTCATAAATAAAATACTAAATGATTCTGAGAACTTTTTATTAATATTATAAATTTTTATTAATAACATTAACATTTAATCTGCATCAGCTGCAAAAGCTTAGGTTAGAAACTTTAAAACTAATAACTATTGTAAGTGTAATCATGGCTAGACTACTACTTATGGACAAAGTGCCTCTTAGTAGTGGGTGTTAATTTTACGAGGGTGTGTGGTGCGTTTAATTCATTTTGCTGTAAACTGGTCACATGTTAACAACATCCAAGAGTGAGAGTTTTACAATGAGCACTAAGTTTACTAATTTATACACTGTGACACAGTAAACAGTTTAATTATCACAAAGCTTCTAGCCTGTAGACTTTGTCTACTGAATAATATATTGCTGTAAAAATATTTTTTATTGATTCAATAATTAAATCTCTTGTATTTAATAATATTATTTATAGAAACATTTTAAAAGCTTAAGATTAACTTGAGGTCTACCAGAGTAAAAAATTATAACAACTGGTTACTCATCAATAAATACACAATATCATTTGTTAGTTTGATTTAGCTTCACCTTGCTCCTTCCTTTGTTGTACCATTTCTCTGATGTTGTCCTCACTCTCTTTTAGATTCTTCTCTAAATACTGTTTATTGTTTTCTAATTCTGTTGTACGAGCTGTTAATTGAGACTCTCGGGTTTTGAGGTTGTTCTTCACATCGTTTAAGTTTGTGAGAAGAAACATTCTGCCAACGGATTCATAAGTTTTAGTAGCAGCTGGGAATGTACTGATCTCTCGCTGAGTAATATCTACATGTTGCATGACTCGCTTCAGCACATCTATTTGAGAGTCTATGATCTGAATTTTTTCACTGGTTTCTACCATTTTCAGTTGCAATTCAATAAATGCTTTTTTCAGCTCCAAATCTACTGGTTTAGCCATGTTTGATGATTGTTTATCCGTATCCGACAGACATTCGCGTCCTCTTCAATATTGCCAATGGCGAAGTGAGGTTAGTCATCTGTCAAAGTCAATGCTGTCAGTCTTTCTTTTTATGTCAAAGTGTCTAACTGTCTATGGACTATTTTTAACTTTTTTGAAAACTATAATAATACGTTTCAAATAAGTATAGGAACGTATTAAGATGGAAAGTACAGACGCCTGCAAAGAAATTTGACAGATTGTAGTAGCTTGATGTGCTGGTGTCTGTCATAAGTCATTGATGTTCCTATTCTCATTTGAAACGCATCATAGAATTCTAAGGGCGTCCGTTAAGGTGAAAGCGTACGGGTAGCCCGCGAAATTCAAATTTACTTACAGTTTTTGCAATTTACAGGTCATTGTCAGGTTGTATGTTGATCAAAAATGAGTCGCGCCTGTAACACATCGCACCTTCGGTGCAACAAAGTCACAAATAGCCAAATCTGCAAAATCTGTGTTTTATTAGGATTTTTTTGGTAATGAAATATAAGATTTTTATGTAAAACTATAGCCAACTAAATAAACATTTTATTTTATAAATATTTTGAACCTACTACAAATAGTAATCCAGAAATGAGGCATTACATGCGAAAAATATATTAAAAGTCTTCTCCTGTAAAATTACAAAATGGGCTGTTGTGACTTTGTTGCACCGAAGGTGCGACATGTTACAGAATTACAATCATGAAAATCAACAATACAACCCTCTAAGTTCGATTCCCACACAGGACAAATATTTGTGCGATGAGTACGATTGTTTGTTCTGTATCTGGGTGTATAATTTATCTATAATATGTATGTATTTAGAAATATATAAGTATGTTTATCAGTAGTCTGATTGCCATAGTACAGGCTCTGCCTAGTTTGGGATCAGATGGTGGTGTGTTGGTTGTCCCAAGATAATATTACTAATCCGTTTATTCATTTATATATACACATTCTTTAACATTTTTAAATATTTCTTAAAAATATCCATATAAAAACATATTATATTTCCTTTATTTATTTACATACATATTCTTTTAATTTTTAAATATTTAAATAAAAAACAACTTAAAAAAACATTTAAAAATATAAAAAATAGTAGCTCACCAGCATTGGGAACAGGGTCCGAGCTACCGGTAGTCAGGGCTGTTGAGAGAGGAACCTCCTGACAATACGCGCCGTGTCCAGAAGTACTGCTTTCAGAATCAAGCCCTTGATCCAGCTGCCAAGCGAGAGCCTCCTTAGATGTTGGTCGAGGCTACTGGCTATTAATTGGCTGACACGACTATCGGCACAATAACTGCTGTACTCACATCCCACATGTCGACAACCTCGCGAGCCAGATCTAGATACTTAAACTGCTTATCTTTTTCTGCTTTCACGAGGTTCTCGTCATGCGGGACTGTTATTAAAACATATTATTATTATTATTCCGTTTATTCATTGTATTACATATTTTATTTATATTTTTACATATTTCTTAAAATAAACAATATAAAAAACATTACAAAATATAAAAAAAACAGCGGTCCGCCGGTGTCGGGAACAGGGTCCAAGCTACCGGTGTTTAGGGCTCCAGAGACAAGAACCTCCTCACAGTGCGAGCCGTATCAAGGAGTACTGCCTTCTGAATCAGGCCCTTGATCCAACCGCCTAAGGCGAGCTTCGAGAGATGGTCGTCGAGGCTCTTAGCCATAAGGCCATTGGCCGTCACGACAATCGGCACAATGATAGCCGAGTTCACATTCCACATGTCAACAACTTCGTGTGCCAAGTCGAGATATTTTATTTGTTTCTCTTTCTCAGCTTTCACGAGGTTCTCGTCATGCGGGATGGTGACATCGATTATCATTACGCGGCGCGCTGATCGGTCTATCATCACTATGTCAGGGTTATTGGCTACAATAGTCCTGTCAGTAATGATAGACCGATCCCAGTACAGCGTGACATGGTCTTTCCCGAGAACTGGGTCGGGCACATACTTGTAGTACGGTACCTCAGATTCCACAAGTTTATATTTCAAGGCAGTTGCTGGTGAATAATCCTGGCTACTTGGTTGTGCTTGTTCAAGTACTCGCCGTTAGCCAGACGAGAACAACCAGAAATAATATGTCTAATGGACTCACCCGGACGGTGGCATGCCCGAAACACGTCAACCGCCCCGTCCTTCATAATATATTTCCGATAGTTGTTCGTCAACATAAGTTCGTCCGTAATCGCAAAGACAAAACCTTCAGTTTCCCCAAAGAGGTCGCCGAAACGTCGCCAGGACCCGGACGCTAGAAAATCTACATCGGGCCCATGAAGAGCGCGGTAGAAGCGCCCGTGAAGCTCCTTGCCTTGCCATACTTCCTTGTGGTAATCGGTAGTAAGTACTTCAGGTTTGCGCCAGTTCTCTTTAGCCATGGACAGCGGGGTGAGTCCCTTGTCCACTGGGACCACATCTCGGTGCATACCCACCTCGGCTTCTAGAAAATATTCTCTGAGACTGCACACCTCGCGGTTGTGGAAGGTCTTCGCGTTTAAAAAGCCTCGACCACCACACTTCCGCGGGATGTACAGTCTCATCACCGATGATCGTGGGTGATGCATCCGGTTTGCGGTCAGCAGTGTACGGACTCTCCTGTCCAGGGTATCAAGTTCCGTCTGAGTCCATTTGGATGATCGTGGGTGATGCATCCGGTTTGCGGCCAGCCGTGTACGGACTCTCCTGGCCAGAGTATCAAGTTCTGTCTGAGTCCATTTGGATGATCGTGGGTGATGCATCCGGTTTGCGGTCAGCAGTGTACGGACTCTCCTGTCCAGGGTATCAAGTTCCGTCTGAGTCCATTTGAGTATGCCGAAAGAGTACATTAAAACCGGCATGACCCAACCGTTGAAGGCGCGCACCTTGTTCCCACCTGAAAGAAGGCTATTTAGTACCTTCTTCAGGTGTCCAAAGAAGCGTTCCCTCAACGATTACTTAATGTCAGTTACGTTAATGCCTAACGCTTCCGACATACCCAAATACTTATAGCTTTCGACTGATGAGAGGGATCTCAGGTGTATGGAATCCGAGAGCTGAATTCCCTCGGATTCCATAACCTCCCCCCTCGCTTTACATACATGACTGCACATTTGTCTACACCAAATTCCATCCTGATGGCGCTACTAAAAGTTTCAGTTACTCTCAGTAACTCCATCAGTCGCAATTTGTTGGGGGCAAAGAGTTTCAGATCATCCATGTAAAGCAGGTGAGATATGACCTGACCTTCTCTCCTCAACCGGTAGCTTAGTCCTGAATCCTCCAGCAATGTGCTTAGAGGATTCAGGGCTAGACAGAACCAAAGTGGACTCAGACTGTCACCCCGGAATATTCCCCGTTTAATCCATACAGGCTTATCGTTCCCCTGGATCTGTCGACATCCTGGATATCGAAGGACCGTCCTCCATTGCCCCATACATGACTCAAGGAAGGCGCGTAGAGTCGCATCTATCTTGTACAACTCCAGCACCCTCATGAGCCATATATGTGGATCAGAGTCGTAGGCCTTCCTTTAATCTATCCAACGTGTCGCTAGATCCTTGCGAGAGTGACGAACCTGTTGGCTAATGGCCATGTCAATGAGGAGTAGCTCCTTAGTACCGCGGGATCCTTTCCTGCATCCATTTTGAGAGGCAGACATAATGGAGTTTTTGACGATGTAAGAAGTTTATAGACCGTCGACAAACACGTGATGGGCCTATAATTCTTGGGTTCCGCGGGACTACCTGACTTATGGAGCAGGTGGGTAACGCCTGTTGTTAAAAACTGTGGCAGGAACCGAGACTCTAAGGATGACTGGAATTGGGATGCCAAGCAAGCGTGTGAACTACTAAGCCATTTTAGCCAGAAGTTGTGACTTCCAGTTCGGTAACGGACGAACTGCTCTGGCTATATCTAAAGGTGTAATATAAATTGGTTCCATTTCTGGAATAGGTTCACACGCTTGCTCGACATCACGCATCCAGTCAGCCTCAGTATGACAGACGGGCACCGACCAGATGCTGCGCCAGAAAGAACTCGTGGCGGCATCATCTGGGTGGCACACGTCTGTCATATTTTGCTCAGGTCGCTCCCAAGCTCTGTACACCCAGTACAGAGCTTGGGAGCGACCTGAGCAAAATATGACAGACGTGTGCCACCCAGATGATGCCGCCACGAGTTCTCCCTCTCATCGCTCTGGAACATGCGATTCTGTGAGTACCGATCAACCCGCCGCTTATACCGCCGAATACGGTTCGCCCATGCATAAACTTTCTGCTTCAGGAAGTCAATGCGCTCTGTGACACGGGACATGTATTCTTGAGGGCTGACTCCAGTCCCCGAGAATGCCCGCCTCACAAAGCGCATCACACGTGGTCGAGTATTGCCCTCCCTGAAGCAGTATAGTTTACCGATGAGTACCCTGGCCCCGTCGATACGGCGCTCGATCCTGCGCTGCCAGGCTGATACGGCTGGTTTTGGTATAGTAGCTACGTCACAAGTTTGGAACGACATGCCGCAACAGCCCCACAGTACAGGATCGAATGTGTATCAACGAGGTCCTCGCTACTCTCGAATATACTCTTGAGTTGCGAGTCCAAGGCACTCACCAGCGCCCTATTTCTGTTATGCCTAATTTCGGTAGGAGCGGATCGATATTCGCGAAGCGCATCTTCCAGAGCGCTCCTCAATCGGTCGTTGCACTGGCTACTTACGGGGGCAACCCTATCATCTTGCTCTTCGACTACAGGACCAAAACGCGGTGAGATTGCACTAGCTGACGTTGCAAGCGTTGGTGGTTGAGTTAAGATGATACGGTTGCTCAGTACCTCTGAGCGCAGCCTATCAAGTGCGGCATCGTCCAACAAGTGATTGCGTTGGATGACCCGCACCTGATCCGACAGTCGTTGGGCCGAGATGTTGACGGTTGGTTCCAGATCCTGAAACATAGACAGCATCCTAATACGGTACGCAGTGATTAGTTCCCCCCTCTGTAGACCCATAGTATGCGCGCATGACGTTCTCGTTTATAGACTGAGTCCATCTCATGCGCTGCACACAACCACCGGCAGCGGGGACCCGGCTTGGGGCCGGATGGCCCCTAAGTCCCAAGCTTTTCGGTGGCCGGCCTCTCCCCTGCCGACGTACAGGTGTTGGCGACGTCGGTGGAGAGAAATATTCGTCGCTCGAGCTCGACGCAACTGCCGCTGCCGGTGACACTGGTGATCCGGGGTCCTTATTATTATTTAACCCCATTGAATGACTTTTTCATAAAATATTCATTGAATAAATCAAGGGATTCAGTGAGTTGTAATAGACAGTTTTACTTAAAGGTACTTATTTCTTTTAAAATTAGTAAGACAATAATTTGTATTGAAGAAAATAAGCATAAACTTACTTATTAATGTATAATAACTTGGCATGCCCCGCTGGGTTAACCTCGAACACACGTAACAATAAAACAATAAGAGACGTAATATTACATTTAATACCGGCTTCGGTGTTCATTACTGAACTTGAAAAACACTATAGAATCAATTTGATATCCACTATGCTTACACAATCGCAATAATACAAGTATCGATACGAAAGCAACTGTCAAAACGAGTTACGGTGACCATCAGCGACGATAAGCGCCAATGACGTCATAATTAAAAGTCACTGGTCAATACGAAACTAACCTTTTGACAGTTAAGGTGCTTGCGTCAGGGTAACCCGCGAAATTCAAATTTTCTTACGTTTTTTGCATTTTGCAGGTCATTGTCAGGTTGTATGTTGATGAAAAATGAGTCGCGCTAGTAACGCGTATGCAGTTATAGAATCACAATTATGAAAATCATTAATGTAACCCTGGAAGTCCATTTAATCCTATTGAATGACTTTTTCATGAAATATTCATTAAATAGGATTAAATGGACTTAGTGGACTTGAGGATTAATTCGGTCAGCCAAAGTGATCATCACTTGAACTGTCAACAGAGATACGCAATAGCCTTGCTGGCAAAATATGATTGCGTATGATTGTGTGTATTTATGCAAATAAATCATCCTTTTTCAATTGAGACCATCGTCTGACTATGTTTCTGTGAATACATAGCTTTATAGTTTATGGTCTTTGATTTTGATTGTTTTTTGGTTGTCAGCACTGTTTTCGTCCATTATTTTTCTTGCAACCCTGAAGTTAAATTTGTGAAACCTTACTTTTTCAATTAAAATCGCAAATGCAAATTAATTAAATAAAAGCTTGAATTTATGTTACTAAATCCATCTAATGCGATGGTAAGTAGTAGTTTTTTTATAAATTAATTAATTAAATTAGAGTTTTTCAAGTTTCACGAAGAAAACAAACATTAGTGTTAGAAAGGTCAGACTTCAATGTAAGGGGCGCTAATTTAATTTATAAAATTGTTGTCTTTGTATTTACATACCACTACATAAATAATACTTCCTTTTGAGTCAACAATAACGTACCCTTTATCCATCCAAAAGCATCGAGTAATGAGACTCCGTTTAATGTAAAAATTGGTGTTTGCTATCTCGAAATTATTTGTTTGTTGATAAATTATGAACAGACTTCTGTTTATGTAATAATTTTAAACTTCAATTGCAATCGTAAATGAGTTGACTACATTGTGCGCTAAATATTGATGCGCATCGGTTGGGAAATATTTGCAATTCCTGTGAAATTTGTGTGTCTGGTGTATTTATTCTTTTGGTCATCAAGATTTTTTTTTGTCACAGTAGGTACATGCTGTAGTAAGGCCAACATGCCGCGGGATATTTTGAGTGATAGTTTAGCTGTCCTCAGGATAGTTGAGGTATATTTTCACTATTTCCTTTTGTTTCCCTATTTCTTTTTATTTTTTCCATACAGTTGGATTTTAAAGAATATCACTAAAATCATCTTTCCTAGGACTTCCTATTTCTGTTATGATATTTTTTTTGTATTGTACTGTGTTTTTTTTTTGATATTTTGTAAATATGCATGTTGTATCTGTATACTATAACTCAGTGATGAGTTATCGAGAATACTGAATAAGCAGTACCTTTTTTTTCGGAATTTTGATAATTATTTGCTACTATCAAATATTTTTTGCAACTGAAAATACAAATTCAATGTAATACACA
The DNA here is from genome assembly GCA_950005105.1 of Lycophotia porphyrea. Classification (NCBI taxonomy): domain Eukaryota; kingdom Metazoa; phylum Arthropoda; class Insecta; order Lepidoptera; family Noctuidae; genus Lycophotia; species Lycophotia porphyrea. The sequence goes on along the minus strand of OX465383.1, from coordinate 24,763,503 downwards.
TTAAGGTTTACTATCGCATATTAGTATGGCTGTTATGCTGCAAGTGGCTGCCAACATAAGATTCTGGGTTTGGTTACATTGTGCATGTTAAATGGCTATAGGATTTCTTACAATAACATAATAAGACTCATCAAATAATAGCCACAGTCAATTAAAATATAAATAAGAAGACTGGCATGATGTTTCTATACATTATGGGTTTTAACATCAAAAATGTATGGTTAAATGGTTGCTAATCTTTATTTACTCTAAGCAACATTGACAAATAAACCACTAACAAAATTAAAAGACATATGAAATTTTACACTTCATAAGGGTTATTGGGCAAATAGGCATTCTGTTTAATCATTGCTTTCAGCGCTGAGTGAAATGTTTTAAATCCAAGAGTGCGGTTGATGTCTCATTTATCATGTCAAATTTCCACTTTAGCTGCTTTAAATGTTTTTAAATTTAGCTTTGGTATCTATGCTTTCATTGTTAATTACATTGATTTCTGCATCAATTGAGCTAAATAATTAATATTATGACTGTAATGATGTGCCTACAGACCTAAACATTGGTCTGTCTCTGTACACACTATTACTAACTACAATGCAAATGACATTGTTTGATAAGCTGATAAATATTGATACTGTCATTCTTAATGTATTATTGGTTCCAAGTCCCTCATTATTAATCTAAAAATAAGCTTATTACATGGTTAAATGTACTCATTAAAATCATTTATTTGCCTAGCCTTTTCCCAATCATGTTGGGGTCAGCTTCCAGTGTAACCAGATGCAGCTGAATACCAGTATTTTACATGGAGCTCCATGTTAGTGCTGGGCAATATAATAGCCCTTGGTAGTCAGCAAAAGAAAAGGACCCATTAAAATGCAGCATTATACTCACACAAATGTTCTGACATTGTAGCATGCAGGCATTGTTATCAAGGCTTTGCTGTCCTTGTGAAAGAACCATGATCACTTTGTAAAATGTGTTCATATGTATTCAAACCAAACATTGGTGCCCAATCTATATTTAAAGACTGAGATGTCTGTTTTCCCCATCTTTGTGTATGGATAATGTCTTCTCAGTGTGTGAATGTTATGTAAAGAACTAATGTAATGACCATCATTCATTAACATATAATATTTCTCAGCACATTTGTTGCATATCCTCTATACATTATAAATGTGATCTATACAAAAATTGCCTTTCATTGAGTTGGCGCTTAGTTTTCTTTGTCCAACATACCTAAAAATTCATGTTAAGCCAGGGAACTTGATTGATATGCAAATTGATTAATAACTTAAATTGTTCATACATTCAAATTGCAACTACAATTCTGTCAGTCGTAATGAAAGTATTACAGTAAATTGACAAAGGTAAAGTGTTCCTTACCATGATAATCCAGTTCCCTGACAAGTGTTAAAAAAGTCATTCTGAACCACTTTCTACTATACCAATGATGTTTCAGCATGAAGATGAGGAGAACTGGCCACTGGAGTCGAAGCCATCATGTAAGCAGAGTAATAAGAAATCCTCTAATGTTCCTGTGAACAGCCAGACTACTATAGCAAAGGATGACTGCGCCTGTTATTACAACTATGGGTATGGTTCATATTTATTTTGATTAATCTTTCAGACAATCTTTAATTATAAACCATATTTCCCTCTAACAAAAGGAAAGACATTGAACCACTGATGATCTATGTTTTAAGTAGAATTCTAGTTTAGGTCGCCTTGATTGACTGAAGGTCTATAAAGCATCATATTATTCTGTTGATTCCATAATGGCTAAAATCATAGAGGTTACTACACAATCCCTTGTGTAGATGTGCAAATATACTTCACGAATAATGAAGCATTTTTTTCTTCATAGAAAGAAATTTGTAATGTTGTATAAATAAGGAAGACATTGTTCTTTAACAAGTGATTGTTAATGCAAACTATACAAGAGGTCATTTGTGATAATGTTATCTATTTATGTTACTGTAGTTGTCATCTTACTTATACAAATCTTCTGATGTTTTTAAATTGAATGAACTTTCAATAAATTGAACTTAAGTTTATTAGCTGCCTATTTTATACTTCTACAGTGACATAGACATGACATGTTAGACTTTCTAATTTATTCTTTGTATACAACTATTAAATACATTTGAATGCTCTATCGACAAATGAAACGAGTTAACTGCAACTGGTTTGAAGTTCTGCCTACAGCTAATAGTCTGAAAGTGCTTATCTTTTGTAGTTAGGTACTTACTGTTTATGTTATGGTCAAATACTTTACAGTTTCATATCAGATGTAACCATGACATAACCCACACAAATTGATGAAATTTACAAAGATATGTTCTGCCTTTAAACAGTTGATTCAAACTTATTGTAATCGTGATTTAGCTACCAACATTTACTTCACATTTGCAAAGGGTTATCAACAACGCCTTAAATTCATACAAAAGTATTTTAAGTTTTTAAAATGACTTGATGGTACTTGCAATTGTCCCCTTTTCCAGTGTTAATGATAAAAGTATTTTATTTTGCACAGTCACGGAGACAACGGAAATGCTAGGCAGCATGATCCGGTCTACCAGTACAAAACTAGCAGTCTACCTCCAGCTTCATCCATCAACCAGACCTGGGATGATATAGTGTGCTCAGCAATGCGCATCACGCCTGAAGATATCGCTAATCAGCTGACTCTGCTTGACTTGCCTTGCTTCAAATCCATCAGACCAGAGGAATTGACAACATGCGGATGGAACAAACTGAACAAGTTGACTGTGGCGCCCAATGTGGTAGCGTTTACTAAAAGATTTAACAGGGTTAGTAGATACCTAAATGATTTGTTTGCTATTGGACCAGTCCTCAGAGCACGGAATTGCTGAAGCGGCATCTAAAGTCGGCAGTACATACTAATAAAATTCGTGGCGTCAAAAGTGCGTCGAGTTGTCAACTTGTGTCATGGGCTGCTTTTGATAAAGCCGTCTGCCTTTATACGTTACCGATGTGCATATAAAAGATTTATCGTTGATAGTGCAGCGGCTGCCGAGGCGTCTCCGTGCCCTGTGCAGTAGTCTCATACTACAAGCTGACTTAAATAACGGTTACAGAGAGCTATAATTCAACAATGTCAGCAATTGTTCATTGTAAATGATAACAATAAGTGACCTCTAAGTGACAATAAGTGATCAGAGAGTATTTTTATGCTGTTAAGCGGCTGCAACTCTTAAGTAATTGATGATTGCTATATCTGGCACTGAATAGTTCACATCCTAGCAGTGGGTGATGATGGGCTTCAACTTCAAATGTTACTTCCTATCCTTGATGACCTTATTCCTGTTATTTTACACATTGTAAATTAATCTCTCTTTACTGGCTCCTTTCCTTCGGCTTGGAAGAAGGCCTACGTTTTGCCTCTCCCCAAAGTTTCAAATCCCTCTTCTTTATCCCAGTTTCGCCCAATTTCAATACTTCCAATCCTGTCCAAAGTCCTTGAGAGTTTTGTTAATAATCAACTATCACATTACCTTTCTTCCAATAGCCTGCTTAGTCCTTATCAGTCTGGATTTCGTCCAGGACATAACACTGTTTCTGCCCTACTTAAAATTACGGACGACATCCGACTGGCTATGGAAAAACGTTTCCTTACGGTGTTGGTTCTATTAGACTTTAGCAGTGCGTTTAATTCGGTTGATATTGACATCCTCTTAGGTATCCTTTCCTCTCTAAATATATCTCCTTCTGTGACTGCTTGGTTTGATTCATATCTTCGGGGTCGCTCGCAGTCGGATGAACGAGACCTGCTCTCGTTGGTGCGATCTTTCTGCGGGTGTTCCTCAGGGTGGCGTCCTTTCTCCTATTCTTTTCTCCGTTTTCATTAACGCTGTCACCAAGGTATTAACATCACATTATCATCTCTATGCAGATGACCTGCAGCTTTATCGTCATTTTAAACTCGAAGAGCTTCCTGGAGCCATCGATGCCATCAATAATGATCTTCAAAACATCAGTCAGTGGGCTAAAAGTTTTGGACTGTTAGTTAACCCAATAAAATCACAAGCTCTCATTATTGATGGCAGATACTTTATCAATTTATTGAATCATCAGTCCCTTCCTCCTGTTGTGTACGATGGTATCGCTATAGCCTACTCCAAGAAAGTTAAAGATTTAGGCGTATTCTTGGACTGCAACCTATCTTGGCATGTTCACATTCCTGAAGTAAGCAGGAGGGTGTTTTCTTCGTATCGGTCTCTTAAGCAATTTCAGAAGTTTCTGCCATTTGAAACTAAAATTACTCTTGCTCTGTCTCTTCTTCTTCCTCTTCTAGACTATGCTGATGTCTCTTTCCTTGACGCGACTGAGGTACTTCTTAATAAGCTCGAACGTCTGCAGAATCTGTGTATCCGCTTAATTTTCGGGCTTCGTATATACGACCATGTGTCGGAATTTCGGAAGCAGTGAAGCAGCAGAAGAAGCATGTGGCTACCTATTCGGCAGCGTCGAGATTGTCACACTCTTTCTTTTCTATTTTCCATTCTTCACAGTTCTAAGGCTCCTTCGTATCTTCGGTAACGCTTTGAATACCTTGTCCCTAGAGGTAAACCTTGTCGCTCATCATCATCTCTTCTCCTTCGCTTCCCTCTCCACTCCTCAAGTCGGTATGATGAATCTTTCACTGTTCGCGCTGTGCCTCTTTGGAATTCACTTCCACACTCCTTGGGGAATAGCCCTTCGTTAGAGGTGTTCAGAAAAGGAATAAAGTAGCATTTCCTGTCAACATAATCAATTTGTATGTATTACGTATATCATAATGTATGTATGTAGTTTTGTTTTTAAAATTATTTTTCATAACATAATTTAATGTTAATGCACATAAGTGTATCCTCTTTTGCAATTCTCGTAATCAAAATTAGGTTTGCTGTAAGAAAACCCAATTCTGGGTTAAGCATGCCATTGTACATAAGTTATACCATTGCAATTTGTACGTATATTTTTAATTTGTGTGGAATAAAGAATAAGAATTGAATTGAATCCTTTCGTTGAGATTCAGTTTTCCTAAGAATGGACATTAATTTCTGCGGACTGCAATGCGTAACTTCACGCAATAGACAGATCTCTCGTCCTTATCTCAGATATGTGCTCTTAATGGTCTAATAATAATAGCGTCCGTCAGCAGACTGTGGGCTGCTAAGTGCTAACTAGAGAGCATTATTTTATAACTTCAGAGTTACAGTTCAGTGCACAAAGCGGTGTTTATTCAGTATCAATGCTGTGACGGAATCAGTTGCGATAAAAAGCACAACTTCCTATATGTATTCATGACATTGAAATAATAATTTTCAAGTAAAAAACACAATATTAATGATGATAATTATATTATGTATAAATATACCTAACATGCATTTTTTCGTTCACAGGTCAGTTTTTGGACAGTACAGGAGATATTAAATGGGCAATCGCCTAAGGCTCGAGCTGAAATATTGGCACATTTTATCAAAGTAGGGAAAAAATTGCATGAACTGAACAATCTGCACTCGCTTTTTGCCGTTGTCTCGGCGTTGCACAGTGCCAGCATATATAGGTGGGGAAAACATTGAATACCTAAATAGATATCCTAAATAGGTATCTGTCCATTTTAATATTGGTGCAATTCCTTGTTACTTGTTTATAATTCGATAAATGCACCTTACTGTCACTTCAACTTAAACTTCAACATATTTACACTACACACAGTGAGAATATGCATTCTTAAATCATAATAAATCGAAATGCTAGTGAGTATCCATTTAATGATTTATGTATTCTTTCATTCACAGGCTGACAAAAACATGGGCGTGCTTATCTAAGAAGGATAAACAACAGTTCGATAAACTCGCGGAACTGTTCGGAGAAAAGGACAATTGGACTGCACTGAGGGAATATTTGAGATGTATTCCTTTGCCATGTATTCCATATCTTGGTAAGTAAAGTATGGGTATAATCTGCCAATAATGTTCCCACTGCTGGGCTGGGCCTCAAGCCTCTTCTTTGTGTACGGGAGTGGGCCACGATCCACCACGTGGGCCAAGCATCTGTTGGTAGATTGATTGCTGTAAAACACGTACATTATAATTTGCTAAAAACGTGACCATTTTTTTCCCGGAAAACAGTAGGCCTCCCCCTATAAAAACAGATTTGTTTACATATTTTTATCACCATTCTATACATTGAAATATTCGAGCAAATGATTCCGGGAAATCCCATGACTTTACTACGGAGTTCATTGGTTCAGTACTATTTTTAGCATCGCTTATCTTGAGACGATGTTTCATTATGACGGGCTATGAAAATACACAGTTTAATTGGATAATAGGTTCGGTCTTCAAGCCCACAGACATCGAAACAACAAATAGGGCTTTGTATTATGTTGAAGCTAAGCTAAGAGAGCAAAGAAGCATAATTGTAGCGGTAGTTCGCGACATCTCTCTACTTTTGTGGAAATTGTCATGTCTCGGCTTCCAAAAGGTGCGTACAGACTATATAACATTAGTACATTATGGTACAAGTGTGTAATGTTGGTGATTACCGCTGAGGCGCCATTGAGACCCGAGCCGTTAGGTGAGGGTCTTAAGAGGGCTGAGTACGGTAATCATCCATACACACGTGTATCATACGACGTTTTTCAACACACTTGTGAAGAAAATAATACTATAAATCATTTTATTTAGTAGATAAAAGTTTATTAAGAGAAACAATTAGTAAATATACGGTTAGTAAAATTATAATTAACTGTTTTTGATGGCCATGGTTCTCTATGTCTTTTACAGTTATATTTGCGCCAGTTACACCGAATATTAAAGCAACTTGAAAAAAAGAAACAACAATTAAGTTCAACACACAACACAGGCTGAAGTCGCGTAGATATTTAAAATTAATTAAACTAACCTTAGTAGCCAGATATTGGTTATCTGGAGACGATAAAACCTTTGATTTCTTGCTTCTAAATCCACCGGATAGTCTCTTTAGATAAGCTGACAAATTAGAGTATGTTTTTAAGTTCATTCCATTATTTGTCCGGACTGTACTTTTTAACATTGAGTCGTTATTATTCTAAGCATTGAGTATATACACCACAAAGAGCTAGGTTTGCGCTTAGAAGATAATTCTTTAAAGTACGCCATGAACACATTATCTGAAAAAGACTGCTTATTCTTGTTGTTTTGCCATTGTATGAAATTTTGGTACGCTAATAGATATTAGTCCTTGGAGTTTTCAGGTAGTAAACTTTCCATAATGCATCTTATATCGGGCGGTGTACAACATAAATCATTTTCTTCATCCATACTTCCATACTAATGTTATAAATGCGAAAGTTTGTTACCTTTTCACGCCTGAACAACTGAACCGATCATCCTGGAATTTTGCATATACATTCTTAGGTGTACAGACACGGACATAGGATACCTTTCATCCCGGAAAAAAGTACTGTTCCCGAGGAAAACCACAATATCGTGATTTTTGTAATAGGTGGCGCCACGTGTCTGTCGAACAATGATTGAATTATTATAGAAACTTTAGTAGTGTGATACTCCCTCATACATTTTGAGAGTCTAAACTGTAGATAAACCGGTTTTTCATCCTTCTAACTATCCATCCTAATATTATAAATGCGAAAGTAAATTGCTTTGCTTGAAACCTTTTCACGCCATAGACCGCCGAACCGATCATCATGACATTTTGCATATACGTTATCAGGGATACAGAATAAAAATATCCACCTTTTATCCAGGAAAAAAGTACTGATCTCGGGGGATTAAGTCACAACAATCTCACTTTCGAATTTATAATATTAATTATTATAGGAAATACATTTTGTGAGTCGAGTGTCAAGGTGGCGTTTTGTGGTATATTTTTCAACAGTTTCACTATTTGTTTGATAGATGGCGTTGTACTGACGACGCCGTTTTCTGAATCGCGGTGTTAAGTTTTTTTGTGGAAGAATGATCATCGAAGGTTTTTTTGTTCCTAATTTTGTCGTTAGTTTTGGTGTTGAATTTGTCTCTAGATAAGTTGTTAAAATTATTCGCTAGGATTGGTTATCCTTAATTGTTTGTTTGAAAATAAAACAACTGTCTTTTATTATTATTCGGTTAGTTTAGTTAGTTCTGTTTTTATTTTGTTAGGTTAGTTTCCTTTGTGTGTTTCTTTAAGGTTAAGTTTCTTTGCCTTTTTTCTATTTTATAATGCCCCGCAAACGTTGTTCCAACTGAGGTAGGAGCACATAGCGAGCCCGAGCAGCGAAAATTGGTCGATCCCAAGAATCCTCCGTTCATGCCCAATTAAGAAGGCAAGAACAAGCGGAACGACAAGCAGCTTTGAGAGCTGATGAGACATCTTCTCAAAGCCAGGAAAGTCGGGAGGGCCAAGCCACTCGCCAAGCTTATCTGAAAGCGTCTGTGACGCCCTTTCAAACGCAATTGCGTTTGGAGGAACAAGCCGAAAGCCAGAGAGCTCTAAGGGTAACTGAGACGCCTGTTCAAACACAGCTCCGTCTAACAAACCTAGCGGCAAGCAGTTATTAGAGAGCGACGGAAACTCCAGAACAGTCGCAGGTGAGAAAGACCGCTGTTGCAGAAATGCAAAGCGAACGCCGAAGAATTTGTATGCGTCACAGTTGGTCCGTATTTAATCATTCTGGATTTGAATACGATCCTTTAATTGATTACAAAAATCAAACATTAGTTGTTGTTGGTTCGATCAATTAAAAATGTCTGTTTTCTGATGCTTTAAAATGGAAAGATGAGACCGCGGGGGTGTGTTGTTCCAATGGCAAAGTTTCCCTTCCTTTACTTGGTGAACCAGAAGAACCTTTAAAAACTCTATATTTATCTGATGCAGATAAATCACGGTGCTTTGTCTAAATATAATCAGAAAGTACAACTCTTGCTTTCAAATGACATCATTTGGAGTAGATAGAGAAATAAAAATGCCCGGCTTTTCGCCAACTTTTACTGTACATGGTCAGATATATCATCGAATTGGTTCACTTTTCCCAGCAGAGAACGAACAGCATAAATTTTTGCAAGTTTATTTTATTGGTGATGAAGAAAATGAAGTAAACCATCGTTGCACATAATATATTCAAGGAGTTGAAAGAGATGCGGTATTAAAAATTAAAATAATGTTACACCTTTAAAACCGCAATAGAAAACTAGCCTCAAGAAGATTATAAGGTCGTTATCCATGCTGATCGAACTCCGCGAGGCTAGCATGAGAGGCGCTTTAATGCACCGACTATTAATGAAGTTGCTGTCGTAGTGAGTGGCAACCAGCTCTCTTCACGAGACATAGTGTTACGAACACAGGATAATACACTGACACGCGTTGTCGATACTCATAAGTTCTACGATGCTTTGCAGTACCCATTAATTTTTAGCAAGGGACAGTCGGGATACTGTTTTGATATACCACTCATTAATCCTACCACAAAACAGCCAGTTCCCAATAAGAAAGTTTCCTGCATGGATTTTTACCCCTACCACATGATATTTCGAGAAAATGACTTTAACCTCCTTCTACGGTCAAGACAGCTGTTCCACCAATTTTTAGTAGATATGTACATCAAAGTCGAGAGCGATCGTCTTCGTTACATTTCTTTAAACCAGAAAAAACTAAATTTAAGACTCGTAGTGATATTGTTGATCTATTGGTTGAACATAATATTAAGCTGTCTTGTGTTGAGCTCGATAAGCATGTAATAGTGTGCGTTTACAGACCCCCAAATTATCAAAACTACTCTATATTTGAGTCAGTAATGGAAGATGCTTTAGCAAAACTTGCAACTGGTATCAAATCACTAGTTATCTGTGGTGATTTAAATGTTAATATTTTAGACAAAAATTCAGATAGCAGTAGATTCTTACATCTTTTTAAATCATTTAATTTGTTAAACGTGTTTTCGGAACCAACTCGAGTTACTACTAATACTGCTACATGTATTGATAATGTATTTTGTTGCTGCGGCTACTTAGATAAACCCATTGTAAATTACCTGCCTTCTGATCACAGTGGTCAAACCGTTATTTTTGAGTCCTACACACCATTACAAAAAATTCAGATAAAATCTAGACAAATAACACCCAGCAATTTGAATAAATTTAAAGATGACCTAGTTAGTAATTTAGGCATTCCGGGCCATATTATTGAAAATGTTAATCAATTTTATGAGTAATTTTTTTCGGTAGTTAACACAGACTTCAATAATACACTAAAAATGAAAAGTAAAACTATTTGCCCCAAGTTTATCTTCAGTGACTGGGCAACTAAGGGTATTAGGAAAAGTAGGGATCGCATGTTTGAGCTGTACGGCCTTAAGCCTTACATCAACTCGGAAACTTTTATAAATATGTTGCAACTTACTCTAACATTTTTAAAATCACTTGTAAGCTAAAGCCTTATTCATTAGCAACAAGATTAAATCCGCCGATAATAAAATAAAGACGGTTTGGAAAATTATCAATAGTGAGATTAATAGAAATAAAAAATATAATAATGATATTACACTAGAGACTTCTCGTGGTCTTCTAAGCACTAAAAACGAAGTTGCTCAAGAATTTGTAGACTTCTTCACTAGTATCCCACTTAAAACTACTGAAACCTTAAATTCCTCACCCTTGCTTTCTATTGAGTTATTAAGAGCGAACATTCCGGCTTGTCCGGTTGAGTTTCAATTTAAGCATGTAAACCCCATAGCAGTCATTAAAGCTTTTAAGGAAATCAAAATCAAATTAACCGAGGATCTATGGGGAATGTCGGTTAAAGTTTGTCAAGCTATTATTGAGACTATTGCACCGTACTTAGCCTTAATATTTAATTTGTGTGTGGACCAAGGAGTCTTCCCGGACCTTATGAAATACAGTAAAGTAATACCACTTTTCAAATCCGGGGACAGAAAAGACACCAATAACTATAGACCCGTATCCGTGTTGCCGGTTTTCAGCAAGGTCTTTGAAAAGGTTATGCTTAATCAAATGCTCAACCACTTTCACCAATAAAATCTTACATGAGAAGCAGTATGGTTTCACCAAAGGACGTTGTACGACTAACGCCGGTGTTACCTTATTAAAATACATATTTACTGCGTGGGAAGAGGCACAAGATGCCATAGGAATCTTTTGTGACCTCTCGAAAGCATTTGATTGCGTAAACCACGAAACCCGACTCTTTAAACTCGAACATTACGGTTTAGGGAAACTTGCGATTAGGTTAGTGAAAACGTATTTAAACGATAGACATCAACAAGTACACATAAATGGTGTCAATTCAATGGGTTTAAAAGTAAGTATGGGTGTACCACAAGGTTCAATATTAGGTCCTTTCCTCTTTTTAGTTTATATAAATGATCTACCCCATTTATTTAAAAACCAACCACAAATGGTGTTGTTTGCTGACGATCTCTTTAATATTTAAGATAAACAGACGAGCCACAAATCTTGACGACGTAAATAACGCCCTACTGCAGGTCCATGATTGGTTCACCGCGAATAATTTAGTATTAAATGGAAAAAAAACTAAATGCATAAGATTTGCTCTACCGAATGTCAAAAGTAGTGTCGAAGATACTGTTTTTCTGGGGATCACGCTCGACTCAAGGCTACAATGGGGTCCGCATATAACATCTCTTACAGGACGGCTGAGTTCAGCAGCATATGCTGTTAGAAAAATCCGTCAATTTACTGATGTAGATACCGCGAGGCTAGTCTATTTTAGTTATTTTCATAGTATTATGTCTTACGGTATTTTACTATGGGGACGGGCTGCAGACATCGAGTCTATATTTATTCTGCAGAAAAGAGCTATAAGAGCCTTATATCATCTACGTAGGCGTGATTCTCTAAGAGAACTGTTCAAAGAAATTAACATCATGACAGTACCTTGTCAATACATCTATGAAAACATCATGTACGTTAGAAAAAATCTGCATTTATTTAGTAAAAGAGGTGACATGCACCACTATAGTACTAGAAACAGGGACCAACTAGTACAGCCAGGTTTTAGGCTAGCTAAAGTAGACTCATCTTTCATGGGGTACTGTTTAAAATGTTACAATAGAATACCTCCCCACATTCTAAAACTAAATGAGACGAAATTTAAATCTTGTATAAAACGCACGCTATGTAGGCAAGCATATTATAAGTTGGGGGATTACATTGATGATAAAAATGCTTGGCTCAATGCTGGTCCTGCTCCACAACCATAGGGGCAAACTAATTGATTACCATGAGAAGTTATTGTGGAAGCTGCAGAAGATTGTAATAATATCTTTGCATTGTATAGACTCAATATCTTAGTGTTATATAATTGCATAGCACATGTGTGAGTACTATGTACTCTAAAGCTACCATTTACATTTGGTTATCTTTCATTGACTGAATTTACCCTGGTGGGTAAGAGAATGTCATGCTCACTAAAATGTCTCGCTGATGGTGGCGGGTGTGTCGGGTCATTTAGCTTCCTTCAATATGGTTGAGCTGAATGGGGCTGATCCATGCGTCATGCTCGTGAACGGGCGCTGTCGGTTGGGACTGGTCATCTCTAAGCTGCCACGGTTTATTTTAAATACTTACTTTGTTTTTAAATTGTTGATATAATATTTTACTATGGACGCTCTTAACGTGCACGTATTTCTACATCGTTCTCACATATTATTATATGTATAATCTCAATATGAATGATGTATCCAAGATTTTGTAACAATATTTTGATTGAAAAGAGTGTCCATGGAGTTTCTTGCCCATTCTTCTCCATAGAGATCTACGCTTTGGAATGGGCAACTACAGTACTTTCACAAGTTATTATGCCTTGTGTCTGTGACTGTAGCTTAGCCTAATTAGTTTTTCTGTCATTCAAAAGTGCCTGTAATGGTCTAATTGAAATAAATGCTTTTGAGTTTGAGTTTGCTAGTAGCGATTATTATAGAGCAACAAGGACAAATTAATAGTCTTTGCTGAAGTTTTTTTTTGTTATTACTTCCGAATTGTCACAAAATGGTAGTTATTCATGGTCTGACTTTTATATTAACTTGAGTACATAATTATGGTGTATTTTAAATTGTCAAGTTTTTATTTAGCTTCAGATATTTTATAACACTGCTTGTTTTCGTTTTTTGAACATTTACTTTAATAAAGTTTGCTGAATGGTAATACGAATGTCAGGTTGACTATGACTATGTAAACATAACAAAAATCTAAAAATAACTTTGGATTATTTGGTCACATAAGTTGGGCTTATCCTTTTCCGTTACGGTCATTTATAAAACGCAACACCTTTTTTTGCTCAATACTACGCTTGATACTAAAGACCTACTCGATTGCCCTTCTAATTCATAGAAATATGCATTTAATTCGCGAGCGGAAGCAATAAAGAACAAAACTATTTCAATTACTTCCTTTTTTGAATGTAGAGAATAATATGACCTTTTCTTTACGAAACCGCAAAATTACAAGAACAAAAAGGAATGAATAAACCCCTTTTGATTGTTATTGTCATATATTTGTCGTACTAATCATATTTATGAATTCGACAGGTATATTCTTGACGGATCTTGTTTACATCGACATCGCACATCCCCCGGATTCGCCCCACCGCGTCGCAAAGATGGCAGTGGTTCTGAAAGCGCTCGAAAAATACCAAACATCTGAGTATGACATCGCTCCGTTGCCGCACGTCTCCAACTATCTTAATAGTGTACGTTACATTGAAGAACTGCAGAAGTTCTTGGAAGACGATCAGTATAAGTAAGTATTGTGTACCGTGTTTGTATGCTTAATCGAGGAGCATGCAATTTTATACTTATCCATCGCATTAACGTCAACTTATCAGTCCTGACCAGTAGAGTCATCTATAACACACGATGGTTACTATAAATCCTGCATCGCGCAATCAAAATAATCTGCGATTATTTTAAAAATCATGTAAACAGCTTGTCGGTAGTCACCGGTGGCGGCCACCGGTGCCCCGTTTGCGCGGAGCCTAAGAACCCGGCAACAATTGTCGGGCAGTAGCCCACCAGACACAACCCGTCTGGTCGGAGGATCCTTCCTTACAACGGAGAGTCCTGCCTTGTTCGCCTGCCACATGTCGCGACTCTTCCACATGATCCGTTCGAAATGTGACAGTTCACACAGTCCATCTCTCGTTGTCTTTGTTCTTCCTCTACTCTTATAGCCACCAAGATTTAGATGCGAAATTATCCTTACGACGTTTTCCTGTCTTTTACCGAGACGATTACCACACAACTTGTCACCGGCGTCACTTACAGAAAGTAAAAAAGTACCTTAGTAAAATCTTTAACATGTCCGTATTCCCTACCTACATAGGGAATGTCAGTCTGCATATGCATGTATATACATCGTAAGAATGCATATATGCAATAAGTGGCGTGACGCGCAATATCAGGCCACATTCACCAATTACCATTGCGGCGGTATAATACATCCGTCAATCTTCATGTTCTAGAATTGAATGTAATTCTGTTAACTCACTCCATCTGTGATCACAGTCTCAATCCCTGTGACCATTTACTGTTTGATCCTGGGACAGTTAAGACGGGTTTCGAAGGGTAAGGACATAGCATGACTGGACTTTGATTTGATTTTGTAGTGCTCATTATCTTTGTTCTAGCATTATCTTCATTATTTGTTCGGCATAGAACGTCTTTTCTACATCTCTAATTACTGTTGGGCTTTATTTCAAAATTCCTTATGTTTAATTTTTAGATTACCTCCGTTTATTCGAATGTATACTTTACTCTTTTTTATAACACGCTTCTTATTCCTCTGCATCAATAAAGTTTTAATAGAAATTAAAGCAACTGCGAAAAATTCATTCAGCTTTTGTGCTCTACGACATTCCCCTATGCGAATTATATGTGATTCGTTTGTTTTCTTATTTGTTTGAGTGGTTGGCGGCCTTTTGTTAGTAAAGGCCCAGTCGGATTCTCTTGTTGCAAAAAAAAACCCTTCTTGTTAAAAGACCCTACGTTAATCACTTTGTGTGTGACCTTGTCCTGACGTACACGTCAGGCGACTGACAGTAGTTGATGAAGGGTCATGCGATTTAGGCGGCACGGTTGGCGCAGTGGCTGAGCGAGTGACTGCTGCGCTGCGTGTCGCGGGTTCGATCCCCGCACGGAACAAATAATTGTATGACCTACAGATAGTTGTTCCGGGTCTGGCTGTTTGTGTATGTGAGTTTAAATGATTGTGAACGCACCCACAATACAGGGGAAATTCCTAGTGTGGGGCAACGTTATTTTTTTTATTTTTTTTTTATTTTTTTTACAAAATTGTCCTACAGTGTTCACCTAGCAGAATAGACAGAGTAGTATGAATGGAGAACATTCATACTACTGTGTCTATGGAGACCATTCATACTACTCGTATGTCTTATTTTATCGCCCTCAAAGTATGCTCCTTCAGAAACGATACACGTTTACGCCAACGAATAATCCAATCATCAAAACATTTTACACTTTTTCCGGAATTGGGTTCAGTTCTCGCCCCGAATTCTCATGTGTCTTTCTTCTACCGAATGAAATTCTATGTCACGAAGTGGTAATGTGAGTTCAGGAAAAAGAAAGAAGTCGGTTGGAGCCATATCTGATGAATAAGGTGCTTGCTCGATGGTATTTGTTGAGTTTTTGGTCAAAAATTCGTTTACTATGATGGCCTTGTGCGAAGGCGCATATCGTGGTTCAAAATCCAAGAATTTTCTTTCCACAAATCTGGCCTTTTTCGTCGAATTTACTCTCTTAAACACTGCATAACGCTCAAATAACATTCTTTATTTACGGTTTGACCTTCCTGCAAAAGTTCCGAGTGCACAACACCGCGATAGTCAAAGAAAACGGTCAACATGACTGACTTTGGATCGACTTAGGCGTGTTTTTTTTTGGTTTCGGTTCAGCCGCCAGCCGTGGAAGCCGCCACCTCGAAGCTGTCAACAAGCTTCGGAGTGGTGGTAGTTTGCATGTCAAGCTCGTAAAGCCACGTCTCGTCACCAGTAACGATGCGTTTCATGAATGTTGGGTTGGAATTGACTCGTTCTAGCATGTCTGCAGCGACTTATGCGATTAAGTTTATGGAGAAAATTCAGGTCAGGTGGGACTAGCCGAGCGGCAATATGTTTCATACCCAAGTGATTATTTAAAAAGGTACGAATCGATACGTGAGATACAGAAACTTCAGCGGCTATCTCTCTCAAACTTGAATGAAGATTTTCAGTCACTATTTCTTTCACTGTTGCGATGTTACTTTCGGTTGAAGACGTTGATGGCCTACCAGAGCGAGGCAAATCTTCCATCACATCTCGACCGCTTTTGAACGCTTTGTACCACTCATAAGCACGTGTTTTTGATAAAGTCTATTCACCGTAAGCCTTCTGTAACATTTTCATGGACTAACACGAAATTCCATTGGCGATGCAAAATTTAAGACAAACTCTTTTGTTCGATGTTTTGGCCATTATGAAATTCGCAATACACACTAAATATGATCTAACTAAAAACAGCACTGTATTTAATGTAAATAGAACATATATATGTATTTTGTATTTAATGTATATAGAGATGGAGCAACTCAAACTACGCGCCAAAATAGAAAAAAAAAAAACAAAAATTGAATTTGGAACCATAAATAAATCATCCATTTCCGATACTTTTTTGACTGAATGTATTATCATGATCATGATTTCAACCCGTTGCTGTCCACTGCTCAACATAAGCCCCCCCAATCAATTTCCAACGTATAACTGAATGTATACTAACAAAATATTAATTTACAGACTATCGCTGAAGTTGGAGCCTCCATCACCTGTGGGCAGCTGCGCTGGTTCCAAGGAGTCCGTGAAAGAAGTGATAGCACCGAAAGCATCGAACGCTACCAACATATCACCATCGCACAAGCTCGGCTCCGGCTCGCTACGTCTACAAGGCACCACTCACCAGGGCAAGTTCATCCCCACACACCGGAAGTGCCGATCCCTCGGTTCCAAGTACGTTCAAACTTATTTAAATTTTTGAATCAATTTTGTGTCTAATATTTCATTTCCAATTAACACTCATTGCTACCTTGTAGAGTCCTGTTTTAAGTTGAATATCTTGCTGAAAAATTAATTAACAAAAAAAATTTCTAAATTATAAACATTATATTCGGTATTGGGTGAAATTAGTATCTATTTATAAATTATTATTTTGCTTTTTTATAACATTCCAAGTAATTACGCTATCACAATTAAGAATATTGTTAGAACTATTGCCTTATCAGCAGATAGTGGTCTTCATTCTAAAATCAAAGCTAAACATCAAAGGCGTGCCAATTGAAATAAATCTGCTAATGAATTGCTTCGAACCATAAACCATGTCATTAACATTAGGCCGATAAATAGCAAGCCTGTTGCAATCATAACGCTAGTTATACTGTCCATTTCATATCGTTAACACACTATGTTGAGCTTAAAAATAATTATGGATACCTAACCCCCCCCCCCCGCCTACCCCTACCTATACCTTTATTTGAGACTAGCTTGTCTGCGTGGAAATTATCCCACGGGAACGATCTACCGGGATCAAAAGTATCCCATATCATAACCCAGATAATGGTGTACCTCTGAGCAATTTTATCGAAATCCATTTATCCATTATGGCGTGAAAAGGTAATAGACAGTGCTGTCACATTTCCAATACTAGTATGGTTTTTTAAGTCGGCGGGGTCTTTGAGGTTCTATTTCAGTATAATTAAGCTAATCTAATTTTTCACTGGAAACTGGAACAAAATTAAACCTCTAGAGTTTTTAAAAATGGCTGTATCGTCTGCAATGAGCTGACCTACCGACCTACCGTTGTTTTTTATATCTTTTAAACTGGCATATTGCGATATGTAAAGTTTTATGAGTTTTTGAAATATATATAATTACTTTCAGCTTGGGATCTTTCTTATCATATTTATGTTTATTTTTTTTTCCGATCAGTGAATATAGTTAAACAATAATCACTCATCAAAAAATTTATATACATTATATATACATATATTCCGTCTAACACAAGCTTTATATGAGTGTAGTATATTAAATCACCATATGTTCGCAGTACGTCAAGCATTAAATAAGACGTTTGAAACCTTATACATAATATCAGGGTTCGACGATATATATCCGATTGACTAATTAGAATTTATAAAAAAAGGTTTTATGTTTTAAAGTTGATTTTTTGATGTATGAGATTTTATGTTTTTTAGTTGATTTTGCCTTACCTAAAAGAAGATTTTATGTTTTTGTTTCATTTGTCTGATTTTAATTACCTAAATAAATAAAACATTTTAATGTAACACATAAGCAAATGGTGTTCATAAATTATGTTTATAAACCTATATTGTCCCACTTCAGGGCAATAAATAAATAATACAATAAAATAATAATACGGCTTTCATGCAAAATTGATATTTATCGGATATATATCATAAATATCTGATATTTTGATATTTATAATAAATATCGGATATTTTCGAACCCTGCATAATATACTGTAAGGAAATCTTTTGGGGTTGTTTTAATTAACCTCATCCTTAGAATCTTTGAACGTTTGTACATAAGCTCTCATACATTTTAATTGATTCAACAAGAGCTCTTATGAAATATGTAATCTTTACCATGCTTAAATTTCTTAAACCGAAATGAAATCTATGGAAACAAGTAATTATTTCAGTTTTTTTGCTTTTATTCGAGTTATCTCTGCCTGTATATTCGGAGAATAGAGGCGTAACTTGAATTTACGGGGGCGAAAAATCGATCTAGCTAGATCGGTTTATATGGGAAAATTCGTTTTCTCTATTTTCACCTGAGCAGTGCTCGGTCGCCCAGGTACTTTGTATTAAACTAAGTACCGTGATTAAAATATTGCTTATTTAATAATATAGGATATAAAGGCCCGGATTTATATATATAGGTACCTCAAAAGAGAAGAGGTTTTTTTTTACATTTAGTTGATTACTTAAGTATAGTATTGTGTAATATTTAGAAAGTCAGTGTCTTTGACATTCGGTCTCGGTCTATCTGTAGTCAATGTTACCAAACAGCTCGAATATGGATTTAAAACAGTATAAAATAACATTTGGCTTCGACTAAGTCAACATTGAATCACTGTGGCAAATAATGGCTGTACACATATATACCTAATAAATTTCTGTAGACATTACATCTTGTCGTCAATCAGGGGTATTGTGATTCTGAACCGCTGCAATTGAGATTCGTTGACAAACTACTGCATTTCTTGCAACAAAGAGATCCTGTGTGCTTAACAGGATTAGCGCTGAATGAGACATATCCACCTGGATTCGTATTTCCACGCAGAACGAAGTTTCGTTATCTATTAAATCATTTACATCTTTAGGTAGGTTAGGTTGTAGGATATACTTTGATAAAAAGGCTAGTAGTCTGCTTGTAAAAAATCGGTCTTCTCCGGTACTAAAACTAATATCATGTTATTAAACGCGGCGATACCTAGTCGTGTATTTGCTAAACCTAAACATCAATCAGTAGCCGATCGGTTTTATAGATGCATTTGACCTAAATGTGCGCTTTATTCTCTTGAAACTTTTCTCTGTTGGAGTGGGATCTCGCTTTACGAGTTGCGACAAATCTTTGTTTACTTCACGCCTTTGTTAATTCCAAGAGGAAAGGTAATATCAGACTTCGCGCGGTTTGTGAATACCAAGAGCAAAGGTAATAGGTATCAGACTTCAGAAGTGTATTGTATAGCTTTGTTGCAAAACCTAATATTTCATACTACAATAGTAATTAAAAATTCTGTAACTTTAATGTAATTGTAGTTTAAGTTACTGTCTTTTTACTTGAAACTAACTATCTATCTGCTTGAGTTTACAAGTAATTAAGTTATTTTATTAAGTCATAATACTTAACATAATCTGGCAATTACCAGAAAGATGAGAAACAGTTCATTGTTAGTTAAAACAATTAAGCCAATTTTTTAAATAATAATATTTTTTTTAGAAATAACAAGATATCATTTCGTGAAATTTCTTATACGGGATAAGACTAGACTTGCATTGAATATACAGGGTGAAATTGAATAGATGCGACAAATTTAAATATACAATAATACGTGTTGTAAAGAAAATTTAGAACATATCAAATGTAAAATAAATAAACTTTTATCAGTGTTACGAAAAACGTTAAAATAATTAAAGTATCAAAGAATTTCGCGTAGGTACTACCGTTTTCGTGTAGTAGGCACGATTTGTGTGCCTACATTCTCGCTATGAATGAATTGCGCCGCCCCCGTCCGCCCGGCCCCCCGCGCACGATTAATAAGAATTTTGTGAAACCAAATTACCCTTCATACTTTTGTCGGCTTTGGATGATCAAAAATACAATAAAAGTAAATAGTAAAACAATGTTTTAATAAGAGGTACCTGAATAATGTTTGTTACAACAAAAAATAAATTATTGTATTTTTGGCGTATTTAAAAAGTTGGAATCACGGTATTTACAATAATTATTAAGTATTTACAATAATTATTAAGTATTTACAATAAATCAAATCGGTACACTGACGTGTATTTTAACAATTGTTCAAAATGTCCACCTCCGTTTTCTAAACACAATTGAGCACGGCGCCGCAAGTCTTTCATCATCATCATCAGCCCATAATGTTCCCACTGGTGGGACACAGGCCTCCTCTCTATGAGAGGGAATGGGCTATAATCCACCACGCGGGCCCAGTGCGGATTCGTAAATGTCACATGTCTTCGAATTTTTGGTTCTAGAACATGCCGGTTTCCTCACGATGTTTTCCTTTACCGTTTATGAGAGCAGTGGTGATGAAATAAATTACACAAAGTAATGCGCCTGCCTGGGTTCGAACCCACGACTTACTGTTCGTAAGTCGGGGTCGCTACCACTAGGCCACCGCTGCTTTAAGTTTTATTAATACTAAAGTTTGTGATTTTACAGTTTCGAATGCACTCCTGATTTTGTTTTTTAGATCGTCTAAAGTTTCGGGCTCGCATTCGTAAACGAGTCTTTTTATTTCTCCCCACAAATAAAAGTCTAACGGTGTTAGGTCAGGTGACCGTGCCGGCCATGCTACGGGTCCGCCGCGACCTATCCACCTATCACCGTATTCACTTCGGAGATAAGCTCGCACTTCACTGAAATAATGAGCCGGAGCTCCGTCCTGTTGGAAGTACATACCGGCAGATAAGACACGGGCACATCTTCTAATAGTTCAGGCACTGCATTAGTTAAAAGTTCTAAATAACGTGGACCGGTCAACCCTTCATTAATGAAGATCGGCCCAATAACTTTGTCATTAATTATCCCAGCCCATACGTTGACACTAAATCGCACTTGGAAAGCGTCCCTCCGTGTTACGTGTGGGTTGCGACCGCGAGCACTCCACCAATGTTCATTATGAACGTTAAATAGTCCAATTCTTGTGAAGGTGGCTTCGTCACTCCATAAAATGTTGTGATGGAGATTTTCTAACAACCATTCACAAAATTGTCTCCGCGGACGATAGTCGGCGAGCACGATATCTTGCACGCACTGAAAATGATATGGATACATCCCAGACGTGTTTAGTAACTTCCATATGTAGTACTGGCTCACATTGAACCGCCTGGCTGCCTGAGGATTTTCTTGGAAAAATCGCTGTACCATGCGGTACATGCGCTTTGGGTGTACCCGGCGGTCTTCCACCAGCCCGGGCGTGTGCTGGCACGTGTACACTTGCGAAGTCCAGCATGTTCTGAGTTATTCGTAGAATTCTTCCCAATGCAGGTGGAATAACATTGG
Source organism: Lycophotia porphyrea (assembly GCA_950005105.1). Lineage (NCBI taxonomy): Eukaryota > Metazoa > Arthropoda > Insecta > Lepidoptera > Noctuidae > Lycophotia > Lycophotia porphyrea. The sequence goes on along the minus strand of OX465383.1, from coordinate 24,741,666 downwards.
GATATTTTAACCGAAATCTTCGCTGCGTTTCACGTAGATTTCTTACCGTGTTGTACCACACGACAATATCAAGTTACTGTACGTTTGTAAACGGTTCTCGTCTCGTCCTAGGCATTGTTACAAACTTACAACACAAGACAACAATACAAAATTATTCGCAATACGTAAACTCGTAAAGTAGGATTTGCGGAATGCGCGCGCGACCGTGACCTACAAACTTTTTAGGGCGACTAATGAACGAAGGAAGGGTGGCGAGCGGGGCGGTCGCCGGGAAGGGATGTCAGCGCTGGCGCTCATGCAAGGTTTGGCAAGGTCGCGCGATACTTACACTAGAAAATAGGCAAAATTAGGTGAATGACCGCTATGAACGGCAACGTTTAATAACATTAGTACTCCACGACGATTATTGAGCAATGCGATGAGTCGGACGAGATTTCTTGATACTTTAATTTTTCTTATTTATTTTGAATATTAATTATTTTTCTGAAATACCGATAATTCGTTCTTAAATAAAGATAATAACATCAATGGATCATTTTAAAACGATAATCACGTAATTTTTTTTAACGATTTAAATTGTAGAAAAAGCAGTTTATAATTACTATGTTACTGTAACTGAAGCTCCCATTTCATTTTGTCGCATTTATTCAAAGTCAGCCTGTATAATCTTATCCGAGGAAGGTACGTACCCTACGCTACAGTTTTTAATTGAATCAATGCAATAAGACTTGTGAACAATTATTATCTTCTCAATTTAATTCTTGTCAGTAGTGAGCAAAAAAATAGTTTTTTTGTTAAACTTTGCTGGAAATTTACGGAAATATGAATAGGTTAGTTGACCAAAAAAATCTAATTAGGCCGTCAGATAGATTTCCAAAAAATGAGGACGATGCAGTACGTCGAAAACTCGTGTGACGTTACATTTCGATACACTTTTTAGCGGAATGTTACGTCACAAGCCCCCCCCCCACTCATGAACTTTGATGCGTTTTATCCTCGTTATTTTTTTTTTATTTGAAAAAATATAAAATACGTATTCAATATTTTTCGATAATCTAACTGTCGGACTAAATAGAATTATATATTGTTTACTCAGGAAACATACCTATTGTTGAACAACAACATGAATTTGACGTTAAACATTTAAGTGCTGAAATCAAATAATGCTGCTGTCTGTTCAGCCGTGAATCGAGTTACAATTTCATGGAATATCGAAATTGGCTGAGCGTATCTTAAATGAGTCAGTTTCGCTCTTTCATTTATATTAAGACTAATATCGTCGTCCGTAGGCACGTAAGTACACAGAATGTATCTTATTGTTGATAGTTTAATTTCGTTGATTAAAATACAATAAATTTTAGTAGGTGAAAATGACCCTACTATATACTACGATTTGGGGTTGCAAATCTGACTAGAAAAGATTTTGTAGGCTCTATTCGTTCCTTTTTCTAAATATTTATATACTGTATCAATCCGTATTCGAGCATCGGTGGTAAATATAATACCGAAATATAATGTTTCAACCTATAAATGAAATTAATTTTTCAGTACTCTATTTTCTTTTCTTAATATTTGTCTAGTTTTAATATCCTCACTATCCACTCATGGTTTTTAATTTCGATATTTTGAAGAAACACAACATTTGGCACAGAATTAAAATGAAATCAAAATTTTAAGGCGTTTTCAAGTTCCAACCCTGAGACGTAATCATGTTTTATTGATGGAGTAATATTATAATTATGTACAGTGTATTTTTCCTCTTACGATTGGCACCTAGGTTTCGTAGCGCGAGCTTGCCAAGAAATTTTCACAAGGTCAATTTTGGTATTGGGTGAGTCTTTTCCTAGTTATGGACACGGAGGCTTGCGATGTAATGTTATGTAGACAACGATTGTATATGATATGTATATTTTTATTCAAACGATTGTAGAAATAATAAGTAATTTTAAGCATGTTTTTTTTTCGTACTTTTTTGTGTTTGACTGGCACAAAGTTCGGAACATGACGAGAAATCAAAACGTATCGTGACACATGAAGGTAGTATTTAAACTAAGGATTATAGCAAATAATAGATGTTAAAACAACAGATGGCAAACCGATGACCGATGGTTTACTCTTTTTAGGGTTCCGTACCCAAACGGTAAAAACGGGACCCTATTACTAAGACTTCGCGTATCAGCTCATAATGTCAACTTCTCAAAATGACAACCGACGCAAAATGTCCACTTCTCACAATGTCAACTTATTAGAATGCCAAATTCGCATAATGTCAATTTCTCAAAATGCCATTTCTCATAATGACAAACTCGCATAACGTCAACTTCTTAAAATTACAAATTCGCAAAATGACAACTCCACATAGTTTCTACTCAAACAAGGTAAGAATGTGGTATTAATACGTATACGAAGGTAGACAACTGAAAAAAAAACACCAACATGTATAATCAATCAACTGTAATAAGGTGTTTAATTGGGATCAGAGAATAACGGACAGCCTTTTTTAAGTTTTTTAGAAATACGAGACGAGCCCGTGATATAACTTTTGATATTAAATATAAAAAATATTTAATTGCACTGCAAAATGAAAGTCTAACTATCGCATTATTTTTTAGAAAGATTACATTTTTGCGGCTATCTTTGTTCAAAAAGTAAATGAAACAACCATTTTAATTCCTTTTTTATTCCTATGGAGAATCAGTTTTTTTTTTTGTTTATATTTTCGACATTTTGATGTTTTTTTTGTATTTGTTTAAGATAGATGACACACCTTATTTTGATTATAGCTTTGTTCAAAAATAATGAAAAAAAAGATTTTTTTTTTATTTCCATCGATAATCAATGTTTTTTTTTCGTTTATATTATTTTATGTTTCTCGACATTTTGATGACTTTGGTGTTTTCTTTTTAAAGTCTTCAGATGTCTACCTCCCCTTAGTATAGGTATACCTATTAATAGCACATTCTTACCTTGTGTGAGTAGAAACTACGTGGAGTTGTCATTTTGCGAATATTAAGAAGTTGACATTGTGAGAAGTTGACGTTATGTGAGTTTGTCATTATGAGAAAGGGACATTTTGAGAAATTGACGCTATGCGAATTTGACATTCTAAGAAGTTGAAATTGTGAGAAGTGGACATTTTGCTGCCCGTCTGTCTGTAAGGCTGACTGTCACCAGGCTGTATCTCATGAAAAAATATTTAATAATTAAAGGGGGCACCAATACAAGAAACGTGTTTGTTCAGTTTATGGTACGGGTTTCTTGTATGGCAGCCCTCTTTAACTATTAAACCATTTATATTCTTATTATTTGTTGCAGCAGAAATACATCATCTGTGAAAATTAAACAGTCTAGCTATTACGGTTCATGAGATACAGTCTGGTGACAGATAGCCAGAAACGTGTATTTTCGGTTAATGGTACGGTACCCTTCGTGCGCGAGTCCCACTCGCATTTGGCCAGTTTTTTATATGTCCAGTACATATAAAAAACTGGCCAAGTTTAAAGTTAAGTTAAGGTGGAAGCGTCAGGGTAATCAGCGAAATTCATATTTCTTGTTTTTTTCTTCAATTTGCAGGTCTGGGTCAGGTTGTATGTTGATTAAAGTATAATTAGCGATCGTAAAAAAGCTTTACAGACTTATAACCATTATAATCGTCTATACAACCCCTTATAAGTTCATTTAATCCCTTTAAGTAACTTATACATGAAATAATCATTAAATGGGATTATTATCTTCTAAACCTAAAAGGTTGCTTCAGAATAAAATAAATAAATATGAAATTATAATTCAAAAGAAGATTTTTGCATAAAAATGCAAAAGACGCAGCTACAACCTGCTTTATGGCATTCTCCTTTGTTCATTACGACTATTTTCTACCCGATATATTCCGAGATTAACATCATTGCCAAAAATAAATTAGTGCACAAATGATTGCAATGTATATACCGGTATTGAATGATTTAACAGCGGCTACGCATCGACCGCTGTAAGATCCTTTAATTGCTTAATTAACGCCTTTGCCCGATTTCATTATATTAAAATATCCCAAAACCTATCAAGTCTGAGACAAAATTCTCATTCTTATAATTTTAAATGAAATTAGTGGAAAAATACGATGGATTTTTTTTGATATTTACGGAGTTGTCTGTGAATTGGATGTTTTGGTTGGTCCAGTATTTTATGAAGCAGTGAACTCCCCAACGCAACCGTAAATACTTTCCCTTGATTAGCTTTCTTGTCTTTATGTCATGGTTGAGAGACCTAGAAGGGCTTTACAATAATTACTCAAAAGGTGATTCTTGCATTCTACTTTACCAACTGTATAATATGATCTAGAGGACAGGCATTTCTGACACGAGCATAGGTACTGGCGTCCCCATCAGGTGTGAATAGATAAATCCACGGTCTGGCAGGAACTTTTGATAGCAGCCTCCATTGGAGTCGTAGGGCCACTAAAGTTCTTAAAATACGTATGAACTGGTGGCTCAAGTCCATTGTTTGCGAATCGGGAACATATCACACAATTTCTATTTTTTAACCCTTTTTTTGTATATTATAGGACTTTTTTACTGTGATAGCCAACAATTGCCGCAGCGTCGGCAAGAGAATCGTAGTTTGTACCGTATGAACGTTTACTGAAACTCTTCTCTTTTCTTCTTAGCTCTATCCCAATTTAGATGAGGACGACTCTCCTAATTTTCTGGCGTCATGACACTGTCCTGGGTTGTCGAGTCGCGCAGTTCTGTGGTGAACTCCTATTGGAGTTTCGTCGCTGGACTGAACTGCCCGACCCGCTAGTCACTAGTAAGACAGTTATAAGGAGTAACAGGTCATAAAGGCGATCCAAGCCAAGCTTTTGAACTTGTACGAAGCTACCACCACCATTCCCCGTCAAGGTTTCACATCCATATGTGCCGATTTCATTTTTATGTTCCATACAACTCGTAGTTTCGATCTTTGTGTCTAGCATTTTCATAAGAAGGCATATTGGAACACTATATTGCTAAAGAGTTTGCATATGGATGAACAGAATAAACAAAAAATTGCTACACAACTTTTCTATATTAACATTTTCAATAGCAAGTAAACAAGCTCGCATACCTCTTTTATGAAATAACATTTTTACATTTCAATGTGCCTTCTTCATTTAAAAAAGGTTTAGTCTACAAAGAAGTTTTGTGCAATATTGTAAAGTTTCATGGAAAACTTTTCCTTTATTTTAATTTGCGCTTCCATGTGAAGTGCAATTAGTTCATAGCGTAGCCAAAGAGTTAGTTAAAAGGGAGGTCAACTTTGTTGCTGTCCTTCTTGTTGTTTTTTTATGATATATGGCAAAAATGTACTTCAGTACTTGATGTAAGCTGGTAATCAAATTAGGTGTCTTATTCCAATGAAATTTTGTAACGGTTTTGTTGAAATATAGCTGCAAATTCGTTATAATTTTCCGGCAGTGGACATAACTCAATTGTAGTTCAAAAATTGCATATTTGCGTAACTACATGATTGCATAATTGCCCTGTATATATGTGTTGTATTCGTAACCGTGTTCTCTATAATGCTAAATATACTCAGTTCATATAGTATCATTGAGTACGTCAGGTTGTGTACAAAAATACACACAACGCAGTAGGGTTTTTAAAATTGCTTTTGTTTAAATAGTACCTTATTTTTTAAGGTTTGTGTTACGTTATAAACTGAAATTTCCAAAAAGACTTTAATAGAATACGATGTTTTTATATGGCAACAAAATAGAATCACCTAACATAATTATACTCATGTAGTAAACTTAACTGACACGGTCACTCATTTCGTTCGTTTTCAGTGTAGTTTCCAACATAAATGGAAACAACATTAAAGTATTTTGATAACAACATTAGTTTTTCCTTCAGAAATAAGGCAGTTTAAAAAATGGAAGGTACAGTCCGCATAGCAAAACATAAGATTGACGTTTGTATGAGTTTGCGTGCTTTCCATAAACCGGTTGTAGGATTGCGCCCTGTATAAGGCTTGAGAGCAGCGATGGCCCAGTGGTAGCGACCCTGACTTACGAACAGTATGTCGTGGGTTCGAACCCAGGCAGGCGCATTACTTTGTGTAATTTATTTCATCACCACTGCTCTCAAAAACGGTGAAGGAAAACATCGTGAGGAAACCGGCATGTCCTAGAACCAAAAATTCGAAGACATGTGACATCTACCAATCCGCACTGGGCCCGCGTGGTGGATTATAGCCCATTCCCTCTCATAGAGAGGCCTGTGTCCCAGCAGTGGGAACATTATAGGCTGATGATGATGATGATAAGGCTTGACGCTCTCTCGTCGCCTTTTAGTGTTTCTCTGGTTTCGACGCTTTCTCACTATAGCAAAGCTCATGTGATGTTCTGCTGGCTGTACCTGTATTAACTTTAATTAAATACAATTTCTAAAGATGATTATGTCTATTGGACGCCTAAACAACTATGTAATTATTTTTAAGCTTGCATGTTATTGCTATTCTGTATTTAACATTTCCGTTTCCACTGTGTCTCTTTGTGTTTGTAGTTGTTTTTCAATGTTGTGATGTTTTTGATTGTGCTTTCTGAATTTGTGATGCTTCGTGTTAAGACCAATCCTATTCCCGGCACTTTGTAAATCACTTGTGGCTTGTTTCACGATCTTCGTATGTTTTCCGGTTTCTTTAGCTAGTACACACGTCTAGAACCTTTTAAAATGTATGTACCCGACCATATCCATATGATCAGAGCATATCCGAAATTGTGAAACAGGTCAGCTTGCCTTTAATTCAATTCTTTGTAGCAGTAATCAAGGGCCAGGAAGTTTTAAATACGCTGATAGAGTTGACTCCATGCGAGCATAATTAGAATGTAGTATTTAGGTTAATTCAGATTTTATAAATTCGCCATTCGCAAAAAATTACCATTCACAAAAATTCCATTGACAATAATTCGTGCTTCGTAACTTTTGCTCCTTATTAGCCATAGATTGTATCGAACAGCCCTATTTTTCCGTAATTAATATCTGCATAAGAGCAATACCTATCTTTAAACTTACAAAAGCGTCTAAATATTAGAAAAAATATGAGCAATGCCGTCATGACTTTAAAGGGTAACACAGACGGCAAACTTTTGGCGAAACACAAAAACATCAATCCGTAGAGGCATCGAGTTGTGGTTTGAGATATTTGGTATGTCAGAATGCATCCGAAAGTCTGTCGTTTGCGTAAAGCTTGACGCTCGCGTGTTAGAAATCGAGCTTCCTATTTTATTGTAAGAGGAAATACGGTCGGCGCTGTTACAAACAAGTTCCTCTATTTTCTCCTTAGATTTAGACTGAACTTTTACAATAAACATGCAATAAAAAGCGGCATGTCACTAAATTCTCATTAAAATACCTTTTCCTTTAAGATCTTTAATTCCTAGTTGTCTAACAGGACTGCCAATAAAAGTTCCCAATACATACTAATCTGTCAGTAATTTTAAATATCAGAATGTACCAGCACATGTGTTATCTTTTTTGCACACTAACAAGGAAAGCGCAATGCCTTCTTGATAACTGGAGTCGTGTATCCGCGTTTCCTCTTGAAATAACAGTGCTTGAAAATAATTTGCATAAAACTATGCTTTTTATATTTGAGCCCTAAGTTTGTGCTTGTATTATCTGAGCATGTATTAAGTTGACTCTTACCTTTCAGCATATTTGGAAAATGTCATACAGATGACAAAATGGAGAACAAGACGCCTGCAGGATCGGTAAACTTGCTCGATGACACTTTGCTGGAGTCACCCAGTTCCGTATCCGGTGGGAAAATGTCGCAGTCGCTGCCGCACAGGTAAGAATATGTTACATTTTGCCTTGACACACTTATTTTGAAATGTAATCGTAGAATGTCTTGTGGGTATCATGTATCTCATGTTTATTCAGTTAGTCAGTACTAACAAAATGAAGTCAATAACAAAGGGTACCAGAAAAGTGGAAGCCTGCTGCACTAAAGATATACTTGGCCAGGTTTTATTTCTAGCAACAGCTATAGTGAGATTGTGTCGCAAGTTTTAAAAAACTGGCCAACTAAAATTATTTAAAGATTGTTCTAGTACTTGAACGACACTTTTCCAATATTATTCTTGTCTCGAAGCAGAATTTCGATATCCATGTTGACCCAGTTTTTATTCTAGTGCCATCTTGAAATAGGACATATCTCAACAAAATCATATTAAAGCTTTGACACAGAACATGTTGTTATAGTGACATATCGAAGGCTGACGTCATACAGTGTGATTTTCAAGGCTGTGTGAGAAGGAAAACAATTTTAAAAGAAGGCAGAAAAATTTCATTATCTTCGTGGCAGCGGTACTGGCTTCAACTTTCTGGCAACATCCTGGTGTTCTATGCGTCTAAATCTTTCAAAGGGTAAGTGTTAATGCTAAGTTAGATCTTTGAGAAAAGATAAATAAGGTCTTTGAGACCTTATTTATCTTTTAGACGTTTAATATATTGGATAGTTGAGACCTGAATTTCACAATTGAGACAAAGAAAAAAAAAAAGATCCCTGTGTTATCATAGAACCAAAAAACGCCTAAATGCTTGTAAAGGTCCGAAACATTTACGTCAATTAGTGTCACATGCAGCAGGAAACGTTTGTGGCCGACACGCGTCTGTAGTCGGGTGGACAGCGATTTGGAATTTCATTAGCATGCTAATGAGATTTTCATTAGCATGCTAATGAAAATATCCAAGCGCTGTCAAAGACATACGTGCATGTCATGGACACTCGATGACATTTTATCGTTCATATTGCTATTGCATGTCGAGTGCCGACGTAACCATTAGGCGAAAAGCTTTATGCTTGAAATAGGGGATCGTTTTAACAAATGGATTACATGACACATAACAGACAACAAAGGTAATTATGTTTACCAAAGCTTCTGACATAAAAGCCTAAACGGACACATAAACAAGACGAAGTTGTAACTAAATACAACGTTGAAGTCCGTTTATAACTTCATCATTCAAAATACAAGTATGTAAATGGGTCTCGTGTCTAACTTATGCTCAACGTTAGTAAAACATTGCCGAACTAAAACTTGGTTGCATAGTTTAGAGCTGCGAAAACGAACTTCGTAATTAATGAAACTTCAAACTGTGTATGTTGTTGTGTTGTATTAAATGAAAGTCTGAGTCAATTCCTTCGTGATAGTTCGATTACTTAAGATCACGAAATCGAAAATGGCTTCCGTTAATCGGGCTGTAAATAGAAGAAATGGCTTTAGAAGAGTACACACATTATTTATCTACAATACTAGAGGAATCCACCTGCGATGAGGTGCTTTCTTGACCCTATGTATGAAGTTGAAAGGTCTCATGCGTCTTTATGTGTATGACCAATAGCTTACAAACCGAAACACAGCGATTTTGCAAACCCGTCAATAAATGAGTCGAAATGACATCATGAGAGAGCTTTAATATTAATCCTCTCAAAACTTACAAATATTGTGTCTTCATTTCGTTAGCCTATAAGTACTGCTGTCTGCCCACAGGACAAACAGGAGTGATTTCCGAGAAGAGAAGTGCAAGGTGCTGTGTTTGACCGGGTGGTTCGCCAAGATTGCAGACGGAGACAGCACCGACGCGTTCCAGCTGATCAACCATCATTCTGGCACGCTCTACAAGTTCAAGTAAGTTATTTATAATTAACATTCACCGTCTTTTATCCCCGAATGGTTAGGCACAGGTGACTTATACTACACTCACGTTTCTGTGAATTTCCATGTAATAGGGGTCGAGCCTATTGCCACTAACCGGGAATAAATCTCGAGCCCGGGCTGCTACTTAGAATAGCTATATTAACGCCTTGCAGTAGGACAACGCAAGCATTTCCGCAGAACATACATACATACATACATAAACTCACGCCCTTTTCCCATGGGGGTAGGCAGAAACTACAGAACGCCACCTGCTACGATCCTTACATACTCCTTTTGCCTCGTCCACGTTCATACATCTGGTCATACACGCACGCCGGTTGCGAGTACTACGCACCTGACCTTTCTGAAGAACCTCACCAATGAGGTCAGCGTATGTTCTTCTAGGGCGTCCCCTCCCGGCGTTGCCACTCACATCTGCCTTGTAAATACCTTTTGTTAGTCGCCTTTCACTCATCCTCTCCACATGACCAAACCATCTAAGCATACTTTTTTCAATTTTTGTCACTACATCTTCTTTTAAGCCGCAACGTTTCCGTATAACCTCATTCCTCACTTTATCATTCAGAGTTACACCACACATGCTTCGCAAGGAACGCATTTCCACAGCATTAATTCTACTTTCATGCCTCGTTTGCCATACCCAACACTCACTTCCATACATAAGTGTAGGCACCAGCACACCATTGTGAACAGCCAGACGAGCCTTATTTGACATCGACTGGTTGGTCACAATCGTATGTATAGCACCATTCACTTTATTTCCCGCATTTACTCTCCTTTCCACGTCTTCGTCAATCTTTCCATCTCTTGTAAACATACTGCCCAAATATACAAACTCATTCACTTGCTCCACACTCTTATCATTTATTTTCACATCACACACCGATACATCCTCTTTTCTTTCAAACACCATAACCTTGGTCTTATTCACATTTACATTCATCCCTTTTCTCTTAAAAGCTTCACTCATTACAGTTACCATATCTTGCAACTGTTCCGCTGAAGATGCAAGAATAACTTGATCATCTGCGTACAGAAGGCATTTGACAGGCAACTCATTCATCCTCAATCCACACTCACTTTCTCTTAAATCTGTCAAACAACTATCCATGTATAGGTTGAACAGCCAAGGAGACGCTACACAGCCCTGTCTAACACCTCTTGAGATGCAGAACCAGTCAGTGTATGCCCCATTTATCCTAACACAAGCACTAGAATCCTTGTATAAAGATTTCAGTGCTCGTACCAAGCAACTGTTCACACCATACATGGATAGAGTCGACCACAGCTCTTCCTTCCGCAGAACAATCCTGTGAAATTGCATGGTTAAGGGGTAGAGCTAAAGTCCCGAATTGCAATACTGCAGTTAGGGATACTAATTAACCCTTAAACCCTACCCGGCGGTCCAGCAAACCCCAGAGGTTGAATACTTGTAGATATTTTGAAATAAGGAAACACACTATTCCGCCTCTCCAGCTAATCATTAATTACGCCGGCGACCATCTTTTCAGCAGCCTACCGTCAACGCTTGTGCAACGTAAACGGATTTATAGCTATTTATGGGTCTTTTAGACCCCAGGGTAGTAATAGCGTAGTATTTTGTCATTTCTTTTTGCCTACATACTACGAATGCTACTATTTTTTATGCAATATTTTAGAGGGTACTTCGATATTTTTTGATGTAGTTTTAAGTGGTCTTCAGTCATTTTGTTGTTTCGTTATAACAGTTTATTCAATGTTGTATTTTTCAAATCGAAGAAAGATTTACATGGCTCTCGACTACTCGACTTATTGAAAATAACTGATCCACTTCACCACTACATCAATGCGAAATGTAAGCATAATGCGGGAACTCCTGTTTCCCTTTTACGTCTTAACGGCTAACAGGAATTCGTTTAGCACAAAGGTGCCCAGACCATGACCGTGACCGTGGTAGTATGTTCCCGTAGGATATTTTCCAACTTGGACGGGGACGAAACCGAGATCTAATCACTAAATTAGCAATATTTATATATATATACATATTTGTAATCACGTTCTCGAAAATGGCTCTACCGATTTCGATGAAACTTGCAATATCAATATCCTATATTGCAAACTACTGGCGCTAAATGTCGCTCAGCTAGGTTCATATCTGGAAAAAATCTTTCTCTATTTTCGCTTGAGCAGAGCTCGGTCGCTCAGATACTATTACTTAAACGAATAAAAAGATTGTGGAAGTCTTTAATAGAAGCTTTTTGTTCTAGGGCTGCTTCAGAGTCCGCAGCGAAGATGTGGGTGAGGGTAATAGAAGACGTCACAACTAAAAAGCCATTACCGGCCAATCTCATGTCCTTCGAATAAGTGATGTGTCTACTCGCAAGCTATTTGGTGATTATATCTCGCCATCACCTTATTCAAGTAATATATTATTGTACCTACTACGTAAGCAACTACGCCTTTTATGAACAAGTTATAATTTAGTTGTTAAAGCTAATTATATGTGCATAATTAAGAGCTATCGATGATATTTTTTGTACTCATTCGAATATGACGCAATTTAGTGTAATCATAATTCTTTTGATGTTTGTCAGACATTCTAGAGTTCCGTACAACGTAGCTAGTTACGACGTGTCCAATTTATGTCCGTCCGGTGTGAGCTCAGTATCAGTACGAACAGATTGCGACTGACTATCCAAAAGGCTTCAGTGAAAGCACCTGGAAAGTAATTACCAGCTTCTGAAGTGGTGTTTGGTCCAATCTTTTGCAGTAAAGGGTTGATTGGATGTTCCACGTGATAGAAGCATTTCAAAATAAATGTAATATACCAAATATTCCATTTAGACAGACTGCTTAAATTGCACAGCGATTAAAGTTACAAAAATTGAATTTTGAAAATGATTAAATATACGGAACTTTACAGTGATGACGTTTTCAATTGAAATGTGGTTCAAAAGCTTTTGTACTATTTCTGTCGATTTATAATGTAATGCTTTACGTATTTACAATGCAAGGGCGTTATATTCACTCGTCAGTTTTTAAAAAGACCTGTATCAAGCTACTGTTGCTTTTTACTTGTTCAAATATTTGATATGTTACGCGTTTGGGAGATTTGTACAGATATATAAAGTTAAAGTTTAAACGTTTATCGGGCAGCCAAATTATTGATATTTTTTACAATCAGATGGCGATTCAGTTCAACGAAATGCAGTTATTGTGCTAGCAAGTTTAAACTATTATGGGACTCGTTTAACAAAGAAACATATCATATAATATTATGATACTTACAATATTTTTTTGCATAACTATAAAGTGATTATTTGTGTAAAATTTTTTCGTTTATTTATAAATTAAAAAATATGATGCTGTTTTAGGTAGCTAGATAGCTTTTCCCACATTTTGTAAATGATTTTTATTTAGATAATCATATAATACTAACACATAATTAAAGATATGTTATACTCTTCAAAAAATACTCTAAAGCTAATAAGTTATTTTGCGAAAACATCTTTACTACATAAAAAAATAAATATGATATTGCTTGAGGCTATTTACTTGCCAGTTAGCTTATCCTTACTAAATTATTATGAATAAGAAATTCTTGCCAGTACGGGCGCTCAATTTTGTAACTTTCGAATCGTCACTCAAAATTTTTTGGAGCTTTGACAGAATACACAGAAACCAAACTGAAAACTTACGGAGGAAGCTAGTCCGTTTGCGAAAATTGCTTGTGAACGTTATACGATTTTTACTTTCAATGGAAGACTAAATTATTGTAGCGTCGCTTTTAAAATACACCAAAAATTAGTTTCTTGTGCTCACTAATACGTGTTGCTCAAATGATTGTTCGCGTTCAAGCGAAAGCAGCCTTTAGATACAGCCGGCCACATAAGTGACATCGACTTATTTGTGAAGGGAGATAAGATGTAGGAATGTGACGAAACTTGTTAGATAATACGTATCTACGTGCAGTCGATCACATGTTTGTCGGTTATTGTACAAATATCATACACGTAAAGTGCTCATGTTTTTTATCGCGTTCACTCAAACTTATTTTTAGCTTGGTGCTATAACGTAGAGATTAGTTGGTAACTATGACTATCCCCGAGTGTACACGTTTTAATTGAACCCATAATTTAGGTACATCTTGACAATCAATATCAGTACATAATATTGAAATATTATATTAATGTGCAATTTTTAATAAAACGTTAAAATAAAACGCTTTCCTTGTATAGACTTTCACTTAAGCACATATTACGTACAAAATTATTTAATTAACCATAACAAAATAAATATTTTATTATGAAAACATAAACAAGTAATGAGTTTAATAGAAGTTAATATAGGTATAGATATTGTGCCATTATTATCAAATAAAACGTTTTAAACTTTCTAAACACAAAGTATCAGACAAAATATTCAGTCGGATACATTTTTTCAAGTAAGTAAATATAAAACTATTCACAGTAAAAAACTTATTGTAAGAACTTTGTACGTATCATTAACAAGAACAAATTCTAACTTGTATTGCACAGAAGATCCTTCTGTTTTCACATTATCACCGTGTGGTTACCATCCGCGTATCGACATTATGTTACGTTGTCACATCTCATTGACTTATTATATTCTTGATTGTCTGTGGCACACGCTTGATTTTGTTGCTGAACCGTCGTTCGCTCTTGACAAATTATGGTACAGACGCCACTAAGCTACCCGAAACTGAAATTTTCCCAATCAACCTTGAGCTTAATGCTTAAGCGATAAAGTTAAAAATCGATTAAAGAAATGGTAGATTGTAGTAGCTTGATGTGCTGGCCTCTGTTCTAGGGACAGCTGAAATAGAATTCTTATTATTCACCCCAAGTACCTCATTTTACCTAAAAATAATTCACTAGTTTTCAATATACAGATATGTACTCTGCCTTTGTAATGTTTCTAGTTTTTATAAATTCGGTATCTCGAATGTTCGCGAACTGTTTGTTACGTTAGAACTACAAAACTACAATTATAACTCTGGCCTACCGAAACCTAGTCATCAACCGTTAGTAGCTGAAACATTCTCACCCTAATCTAAGCATATAAATATGTTATACAAACTGAAATCTAAATCCTACATTAGGGTGTAACCACACAAATCGATCGATTGTCAGTCGACGCTATTGATCGATGGTAGAATGGATTAGTCGAAAGAGAGAAACTTTCTGGGTAATATTTTAATTTTATTTTTAATTTTTCCCACGATTGTCTGGCAGTTTGAGCACTACAAGCGACCTACCCAAATGTCCTTTCTTTGGTATTGTTCGTCGTGTCGTTGAGCTCCTTGAGTTATAAGTCGAGCTCACGATAACTGACAAATGCTTGCACTGACTGGACAGGTCCGCTCAAATCTGTGTGGTTCTTTCTTCCAAAGGCCATCTCAGACACTAATCTGCATAGTCCTCATGTGATTAAACCAAGATTATGTCTGGACTTTAAAAGAGACTATGACCTCTGAGTTTGTTTCGGCTGTTTCTTCTCAGAGTAGTCAGGTACGAAACACCGGCCCCATCTAGCTTTAAAAAACATGACGTGTAAAAGTGTTTGTAAAAACCTACTTGCAAAATAAACATCATTTATCATTTCGATCAACTAATCCCTTCTACCATCGATTGATGGCGTCGGTCGACGATCCATCCAACCCTTACTGATATTAATTAGTTAATTTCTAGTTATGTACACTGTGTGATAATGATAACTCATTTGCCTTACTTACCCACTCTGAGTCGTGTTTAAGCTTGATTACCAAGAATTGGTTCAGAATATGCAGCGTATTGAGCTGTATCCTCACAGTATTATCTTAATATATAAGAATCGCGTGTCACTATGTTCGTAAGCGGTATCCTCATTTTCAATGAAATTTTGAGAATAGGTAAGATTGGTTACAGTTTGAAAGGCAGTATAGTTTTGGACTCGAAACATGGCACCGCAAGTAACGGCAGCGGTTGCAGGAAGTAAATTCGATCGTGATCTATCTTTACGGTAGAAATTGTAGAAGATTGACCAAACAAGTTGGAGATTAAGAAAAGTTTAGTTTTGCCGTCGCATAATCGTGCCGCAAAGTATTTAAAGAAATAAATAATGGCGCTAGTTTGAAATCCTTCATGTAGTTTCATGAACATAGACAGATAGGTTGATGTAATAGGTGCCTATGCCAACAGTACTGTGTGCGCCGTGCGTAGTTTACATATAAAAGAGCGCTTATGCAGTGGGTACACTCTTCTTTTCTCTCCTGAGATGTAGAGTTAAAAATGGGTTAAATTATTCACGGGTTATTCTAAAGTAATTTTGAAAAAAAAAGCATCCGCTACAAATATGGCGAGGATGCAGATCAACACCTTGTTTATTCGTAATAAGATCCATATTCGAAAAGACAATTATTAATACACTAGTCGTATAAATCCATATCACTGAATCTCGTAACAAATCTTTTTTATGTTCCTGTTTCCATACACTCACTTTCGGGAGTTAGTGAACCTTGTCCTATATTAATGAATTTAGTCTTTGGTGCTTAGGATGTGAAAACATAAGCAATAATTAAATTCTAATATAACTGTTACAATAGTAAACAATGTAATAGAATGTCTTTATACTCTAAATTATTAACACTCTGTTTTGTACTAATATGTCATTAATAAATAGCAATAGTACATTATGGTACAAGTGTGTAATGTTGGTGATTACCGCTGAGGCGCCATTGAGACCCGAGCCGTTAGGTGAGGGTCTTAAGAGAGCCGAGGACGGTAATCATCAATACACACGTGTATCATACGACGTTTTTCAACACACTTGTGAAGAAAATAATACTAAAAAATCATTTTATTTAGTAGATAAAAGGTTTATTTAGAGAAACAATTAGTAAATGTGCAGTTAGTAAAATTATAATTAACTGTATTTGATGGCATAGCGGTCTCATCAGATAGATTATTTGTACTATACGAACACGACCTTTTTTGTATCGAAACTTTTTTGAGAACAAAGCAACTCAACCAATAAAATAAAAAAAAAACCTATAACTCACTTGTGAATAATAGCAATGAAAAAGTCACAGTTTGATTACAGGTATCATTATGTGCCGAATTGCTGTGAAATTAGAGCCATTTTATGAGTAAGTGTGTTGAAAAACATTTTTATATAAATAAAACCTCTATACTTTGTCAGTAAGCGTACTCGTTAAAGCGTATAAATAATTTTTCATCATGTTCTTAAAAAAGTTTCGAAGAAGATATATACTTTTATCAACACACTTGCTCATAAAATGACTCTAATTTCACCGCAATTAGGCACATATAGCACCTATAATCAAACTGTGACTTTTTTATTGCTATTAATCACAAGTGAGTTATAGGGTTTTTTTATTTTTATTTTATTATTCGAGTTGCTTTGTTCTTAAAAAAGTTTCGATACAGAAAACGTCGTGTTCGTATAGTACAAATAATCTATCTGATGAGACCGCTATGCCATCCAATACAGTTAATTATAATTTTACTAACTGCACATTTACTAATTGTTTCTCTAAATAAACCTTTTATCTACTAAATAAAATGATTTTTTAGTATTATTTTCTTCACAAGTGTGTTGAAAAACGTCGTATGATACACGTGTGTAATGATGATTACCGTCCTCGGCTCTCTTAAGACCCTCACCTAACGGCTCGGGTCTCAATGGCGCCTCAGCGGTAATCACCAACATTACACACTTGTACCATAATGTACTAGTGTGATTTCTTCGTGAATTTTGTTGTTTTATCTTTGCAAGTAGCAGTTCGCCTTTTTGTATAGCGCGCAATGGCAATGCTTTATGTTTAAATGTGTCGTTTTGTGTTATGTGAAAATAGGTCGCCGCCTCTGCAATCAACACGGCGTGGCGCTTGGGTCACTAAGAACACTGTCTGTACAGAAGGTCCATATAACGATCGAACTCACATGCACGCTGTACGTGTAACTCGTACGTAAAGTCACAAGCACCAACATGTAAATATCTCCTACTATCTTCATTGTAACATTATGTTGTTATTAGAGAACTTATAAGTGCAATTCATTTATTTCAAATCAATTGATACTAAATTAAATTAAATTTTCATATATATGTATTAAGTAGTTAAAAATAAATATATGTTTGGTATCTGACAGCGATCCCGTAACCGCCAGATTAGCTATAATAAAATTAGGTACGGTGTATTATGAAAAGTTTGTCGTGGTTAACTATGGTAGGTAACAAAGATGATAAGTCTGGCTGCTGTCTGGCAGTGGAGGAGGAGAATTAGCATGATGGTTCAACTGCCAGACACTTTATGTGGTGGGAATCTCCGTCAGACATCTTTAAAGAACGCTAAGTTTTCATTACACTTACGTTATTTGCTAACTTATGTTACTTGGGCAACTATTTCAAGCTGTTTCCTAGCTTGCCATACAGTTTTGATGGTTCCATCTTACTGCCAGGCAGTTGAAGGTCATCTGTACTTGGTGGTGTATTTTCTTTTGAGTATTCAGTATTAGTATTGTGTATAAACTAACCAACTTCGTTGCAGTCCCTAATATTATGGTTTCTGAGAAATGGGCTTCAAAAAGGTTGTAATATAGGTAATTGTAGATAGTGTTATTTTATAAAATAACAAAGTTTAATTACAATTTATCATACTTTAACGGCCCCACCGTTGTCACCACACAGTGTCTGGCAGTGGAGTCTTGTGTGGTGTGTGGTGATGGTCAAGTAATATAAAAAAATGTAACTTTGTAAGTAGTAAGACGTAACTTATCAGCAATTCAGCACACCTTTGTTACCTTATACCTGCCAAAGCCACCACGAACAACTTTTCACAGTAGCTAATCGTCCTTACCTGTAGTAAGGTGCTTCCGCCGTAAAAGTTACAGCTTCCATAAAATGACGTAGGTCTGGCGGTTGCAAAATCTCTATTAGATATCAAACTAATGTTAATTTTGAACTAACTAACGCTTTTCATGCGAAGCAAATGCAAGCACATTTGCCATTGCCATTCGTCTAAACTAGATTTAGACGCCGCAGACGTGCTTTCATTTGCTGCGCGTAAACATGCGTCTGTGTATGAGTGCATGCGTTTTCGCTCGTTGTACGTATTCGGGCTTCTGTATCTTTATATTTAGTGGCTGTGTCACGATATAGTGCCGCTGCGTTATAACCGTGCGCTGGCCCATAATACGCTGCTCACTAAACCTTTCATGTGACTTGACTAACGCTACCAGACGTATTTGAATGTCTATGTATGTAAGTTATTAAGTTATACCTACTCAGTTTAAAATATCATACGTGAAGTTAAAATATCTACGGCATAGTAAGGATCGAGCACTAACTTTACTTCGAATATTAATGCACAATGTTAAAAAATATTTTGTATCGAAATGTAATACTTATGTTTTTCTTTTTATTACCAAAGCTACGTAATTCTATCTTTTGTATTGTAGTTTAAGTATAGTTATAGTGAGGCTATGATATTTGACTGAAACTGAAAGCGTGTACCACTTTTTTTCTGACAAGATTAAATGTTTTACCTAAAATATCTATGAAGAAGGTAGTGTACCTACCTCCTTTTTCTTCATAGATGATAGTGATTTTTCTGGAACTGCTACTGTAATTTGTTTGTGTTGCATAACTTGCACTATACTCGTATGCACGATTGTTCTCATATCTGGATTACAATCTCTTTATTTAATTTTTTTGCTATTTCTACTCGAGGAACGAATATCATTGTAATTAAGCTTTGTACGACATTACTCTTAAGTGTATTTACTAGCACTTGTGTGCTCTTGTGTTCAATAAAATTCCTACGAAATTTAAATTTTGTTTTGTTTTCTTCAACAGTACCAACTAGAGTTTGCAAAGGAATAACAGATCTGCCTAGGTCGGGTGGCGCCAGGCACTGGTCTGACGTTAGCGCCGAGTGACAGGGTGCGCAGGTCGATCGGACTGTGAAAAAGGTCTGTGCGATGGGCTAGCGAACACATTAACCGTAATGTGATATGTGCTGACTGTGCGATGACTCACTTTAATGTCCCTGCGCACCCCTTGATTTCGCCATTACTGCGCAGGCATGTGCGCAACTCGTTCAGAGTGGCAAACATGTTTGGCAAGGACTGATGCTATTCACATTTCCTTGCTTATATAGGTGAACCAACTCAACCATGAAATGGCAGATTTTGGAACTTATTTTATAAAGCATGAGGCCGAATTTTGAAAACTTTGTCTTTCGAGTGTCCTCGTCACTCATTTTCATATCACATAAAAGTTAGTCAAACCACAGAACACACCAACAGAAAGATGTATCTAATGTTTGAAATATTAACTGTTTAACTGTATATCATACTTCCGCACTAATGGCTAATGCATGACCGTTGGCAACTCCTTCGTGGTGCATACAAATGATGCCGTGCAGTAACGTGGTGAGAGAGGGTGTGTTTGCTCCTGCATTGCGACGATGCCACCATGTGGTTTCGCTCTGTTCAAAGGTTTGCTATAAATTAATTTCAAGTAACCTATATCGTAAGCCGAGTTTTGAAATTGGTGATAAAATGGCCTATTTTTGCTTGAATGGTGAAGGCATCGCTTGAAGCATTATGTTGAACTGTGAGGGGTGATGCGCGCGCACCGCTCTCCGCACTGTACGAGAAGCTACAGTCGTGTGACAGTTGCCGCGCTTGCCACAAGCGGGTGAAGCGATAATAAGTTATTGTGAACGATCTAAGTGTTGCCGGTGCGCGCGAATATCAACTTTAAACTCACAAGTCCGCGGAACACATCGAGCACACTATGCGAGATACGTAAAACAGTAAGTTTTTAATACTTCTATGGTAGTTTGAAAAGCTTTCAAAACTATACCCACTGTTGTCGTAACTTTTACTCCGCGAGTGATTTATACTCTTGTCAAAGTGATCATAACGTTTTAAGTTTTTAATGAAAGTTCTTTCCCTGGACCCTTGCTTGAAAACTATGTGAATATTCACAGTGTCTGCATACCGTTTGCCGACGATAAAGTTAATTCTATGTACTCATTCTGCGGTGTCGTGGTTGGCTTCAATCGATGTTAGGAAAATTAGGGTGAATATACGCTTGCGTGTTTTGTTCCTTTTGGGCAGGGCTTTTGCCTTCTTGGTTCACCATTTTATTGATCCAATAAGAGAGCCCCTTTCGTCAGAATATATTTTGATTATTTATTAAAAAAAAGTTGGGAAATTGATCTTAAATAATCCTAAATGTGAGCCGTTGTTTGTTTCTTAGCACAAAAGTTAATTGAAATTATGTAATGGACAGGAATAGATATAACATTTAAATCTATGCTATATTATTAGTGAAGTATGCAAGTCTCACGAGTTTATTTAATTTATAAAGCTAGCTAGCCTTTGTGCAAAACGAACACTGACATACTGACATTGTTTATCTTTATTACTGTGTACTTATAATCTTTAGTGTATTCTGTACCTATTTTTGCATGCCTTCTGGTAAAATATGGCTGTTGCTAATTATATTTTATGTCACCGTGTCTTGCTACCCATATTTGCAAAATAAATATCTTATCTTTAACATAGATAGGTCCTCCTCTATCTTTAGTAGTTCAAGAAAGACACAGTGAAGTCACATTTCTTACACAAGTCTACGCTATTTGTTTGCCTCCTTACGCAGTTACGCACCATGATCCATAATTCGGCAAGAAAGAGACAGATATATTCACGGTGTCTTCAAGGGGGAATCATTCACGAAAGTGTACCTACGGTGCTTGCCGATAAAAGACAAACATTTTACATTCCTAAATAGTAGAAGCATACAATGGGAGAATCGGGAGAACCGCGTAGAAATTATCGCGGTGGTAAAGTATAGCTGACTTAGTAATTGCTTTACCATCCTAAGGTTGAATTTAATTTGCCCGTTATAAAACGACAAGGTCTATTTGGCTGAGTACAATTTCAACCTTATTGTTGTTAATAGTGGTAATGCGATTATAAAGTCAGTACCTACCTGTACCTATCAACATGGTGTGGGAGCAGGGAATTATATCAAACGAATGAAGCACAAATATTGTCTAGTAGCATAAACAGGGATAAATGTTATAGAAATGATAATTTAGGTAGATCTATACGTGCGCCAGTAGTTCTTCCGTAAACTAAAATACTGCAGAAGGCTGTCAGTATGCACTTGAAGTCGGGGTACATGTGCGTTTTCTCAGCATAGAATGGTGCAAGTATTGTGGGAGAAGTTCCTTGAACTCTTGTTTCAGTGGCATTGATTCTGAAAATTAGGTCAAAATAAAATTCCAAAATGGCCGCCATGATAAAGAAACACCGCGTCCGTTTTTCTGAAGGCATAAGTATCCACGCATGGTGACTGTGGTGATGTGTGTTATATAAATCTACTATTTGCTAGTTTTTTTTTCTTTTAAATCCCTGAATGAACCTAATTACCTAACTGGTGGCAAACGCTATTGCCGCTAATCGGGCACTACTGTGAAGTTCCTGATCAATGCTTGAGGTGGGTATCGAACCCAGACAACACACTGTTGCAGTTTGGCTAAACCGGAAACTAAATTACTTGAGAGAATGTAATGTATAATACTCATTTCCATAGTTTGAAAAACAACGCAAACAACCTAAAATCGGGCAGTCGTTCTACTTTCCGTCTCATTTTCAACAAACTCATAAATAATGCATAAGCGATATACAACTCAGAAAATACAACCTAGTTAAGGATTTCCGACCGATGTACCTATATTAATAGGTACGTAGTCATAATTAAAAACTTCAGTAAATATACTGAAGTTTTTAATTATGACTACGTCTACCTCTTGCAGGAAAGGGTTTTTACGAAAATTTCCGCTAACGGAACAAAACGGGAGTGGCAAGGTTGTCCATGAAAGAAGTCGAGATGTTCCACGTAAGCCATGCTTTCGGAAACAGAGATCACAATGCAGTCCCTTCGTCAAAATTTGTTATGAACTTATGACAGACATTCAAAAATACCTAGCTTTGTAGAAAAAACGATCAAAAAGGGTTTCCCGTGAATGTTGCCGCAGAGAGCAGAAACACTAACTTTTTAGTTATTTACTAGGTGTCCCGCGCAACTTCGTCTGTGTCAAACCTAGATAACGACTGCAGCGCCATCTGTCGGGCTAATTTGTGAATCTAAACCTTCCAGGGTGCCACCCAAACGCATACAAAAAAATTCATTCAAATCGGTCCAGCCGTTTAGGAGGAGTTCAGTGACATACACACGCACAGTAGAATTATATATATAAAGATGTCACAGTGAGATGAGAAGAAAGTAAAGTGTAGCCACACAGTAAAATGAGAAATACCGAAATTAAACAGAATAATGCTTTGAGAATGACTTTGTCATTTTGGTGGTTAACGTCATGCCAAGAATACGTGCGCAACGACAATGACGCGAATAAAACTAGATAGAGCCGCCGACGATATTATTTTTAATGAAAAATGCAAACACATTGGAATTTTCACCCGTGCTCGTTGAGAGACAAATCGAATTATTTCCAAGCGAACATGCCAATTAAATTTAACCCAAACAAAAAGTAAACAGGGCTCCGCTTTCCGTCCGTCCGTCCATCCCTCTGACTGTCTGTCAGCGGGCTGTATCTCTTGATCCGTAATAGGTAGACAGTTGAAATTTTCACAGAATGTGTATTTCTGTTACCGCTATAACAAAAAGTAATAAAAAAAAAAGTGGGCTCCCTTACTACAACCCGGCACGGAACCCCTCATGCGCGAGCCCGACTCGCACTTGGCCGGTTTTTTTAAATATATATATATAACCTACCGAGCATAGGTCTGTTTTCGTGACTGAAACAATAACAGCTCAGACTTTAATAAAGCAGACAAACCAATAAAAAAAACTGAAATTATTTGCAAAACTATTCATTCTAATAATACATTACAAATTATTTTAAGACGGCTAATTTCGTTGTAAGTAGGTAATGGCGGAGCATGATTAGACAAAGAAGCGCGAGGCAATGAGGAATTCATTACAAACGTGGTAGATACAAAAATGTAGTACCTAGTAATGTTTGTTATCAATGACACGGTACGTGGCTTTACATCGAGTGAATGCTCAGCGACGTTACAGGTTCGTTGTAATTTAGTATCGATTGGGTAGAGGCGGGGGTGCGGGACGAAAGCGCAACCTTGGAGCGCCCAGCTGCCAGAGGAGCTCCCACGAGGCGACCTTGACTTCAAATTGCCGCGTGCGCCTCACGCCTCCCGAACAATAACACCGCCCCTAGTCGTCGCTCCGTGGCGGTGCGTCACTTTTGCGCGATACTTGCTGGTTAAAACGATAGTTTTTGCACAAAAATCGCGAAATTTCAGTGTGTTGTCGCGATAAAGTCGGCATAATTTTTTTTATCAATCTGTGATCTCACATCTCATCGTGTTTACTCGATTACGTAAGTGCATAATGTTACATCAGTCGTTTATACATCTTGTGAGCGTGTGCTTGACCTTGCACCCTGGCGCCCAGCCGCCCAGACTAATTGGTCATTGCATTGCGTCGCGGAGTGACGTCGTACTCTATAAATGGTGCGTGCATAGGCTTCCAAAATGTTTTAAATATAGCTCTTAACATTTCGTCAATGACAGTGTCTGTGTTTACTAATAACGCATTGCGTAATAACAAAAACTTATTTTATACGCGAATAAATACTACAATTTGGTGTATTTCGGCAACTACAATAGTAACGGTTTTGGCATGAAGCCAATAGAAATTGTGATTCGTGTCTACTAACGTAAAAACACAGTTAGAATGAAATTACGTCCCACGTATCGTGATGCGAAAATGTTTAGTGCCAACGTGTATCTTTCATGTGGATAACTATATCGTTACTGAATATTGGTGTGGTGCGGTGCAGTTAATTGGCTCAATTGCGCCGTAGCGACGTCATTTTAATTAGTGCCCGTGACCTTGTGTTATCGTATTTCACTCACATTTCTAACTTGATCGGCTTTGAGATCGTGGGTGTTGCGGCTACGAATGCAGTCAAGTTTGCGAATGGTTCTCGTGTAGCGCTACGGTGCGATCGTGGAGGTGCTACGTAGCTTGCGCGTAGCATCTTCACGTCGCATGCTTGCTCTGGCTACGAAAGCTATACGCTACGATGCGTCGCCGTAAGTTTATTAGTAATTTAGCGTCACTAGTTGCCCCGCGTCGCCGCGTCGTGTTCGTAACATGCGTAGATCGCATTCTGAAAAGGGTGTGGTATATACGTAACCGCTGTCTCTTCGCGAAGAGGTGTCCGTTTTATTGAGTTTTGCGTCGGTTTGTGGTGCGTTTGAGTCAGCGCAAAACGGTTTTATGATGACTGAGGCAGGTGCTAGTCATAATAAAGCTTCGTTTTTATTAACCGACTTGAAAGAAAAGGAGATTGCCTATTTGACCAGTATGTATGAAATATTGTTGGAATTGCACAATATTCATATTTGTAGGTTTATATGGGTTTCTAAGTTCTAAACTCGTATGTCTTTTTGTAGAGAGCAGTGGTGGCCCAGTGGTAGCGACCCCGACTTACAAACAGTAAGTCGTGGGTTCGAACCCAGGCAGGCGCATTACTTTGTGTAATTTATTACATCACCACTGCTCTCAAAAACGGTGAAGGAAAACATCGTGAGGAAACCGGCATGTCCTAGAACCAAAAATTCTAAGACATGTGACCTCTACCAATCCGTACTGGGCCCGCGTGGTGGATTATAGCCCATTCCCTCTCATAGAGAGGAGGCCTGTGTCCCAGCAGTGGGAACATTAAAAGGCTGATGATGAATAAACCAATAATTATCTGTGGTGACTTTAATGTTAATATCTTAGAGAAAAATGTTAATAGCAGTAGATTTTTAAGTCTCTTTAAATCATTTAATTTGTCAAATGTGTTTTCTGAACCAACCCGAATTACTACAAATACTGCTACATGTATTGATAATGTTTTTTGTAGCGGCGACTACTTAGATAAATCCATCGTAAATTACCTTCCTTCAGATCACAGCGGTCAGACCGTTTCTTTCGCGTCCAATATACAATTACAAAGAATTCAGATACAAACTAGACAAATAACACCCAGCAGTTTGGATAAATTTAATAATAATTTAATTAGCAAGTTAAGTATACCGGGCCATATTATAAACAATGTAAATGAATTTTATGAAGAATTCTTTTCGGTAGTGCACACCGAGTTCAATAATACTTTAAAACAGAAAACTAAAACTATTGGGCCAAAATTTATTTTCAGTGACTGGGCAACACAGGGTATTAGGAAAAGTAGGGAACGATTGTTTGAGTTGTACGGCATTAAGCCCTACATCAACACTGAAACCTTTAATAAATATGTTGCTACTTACTCGAAAATTTTTAAAAACACTTGCAGGATAGCCAAATCTTTGTTCATTAGCAACAAGATTAAATCAGCCGACAATAAAATAAAAACGGTTTGGAAAATTATAAACAGTGAAACAAATAGAAATAAAAATCGAAATAATGACTTCACACTAGAGACCTCACGTGGCCTCGTGAAATCTAACAATGAAGTTGCTCAAGAATTCGTAAATTTCTTTACCAGTATCCCTCTTAAAACTACTGAAACCTTGAATTCTTCACCCTTGCTTTCTATTAATTTATTGAAAGCGAACGTTTCAGCCTGTTCGAATGAATTTAAATTTCAGCATATAAACCCCATAACAATCATAAAAGCTTTTAAACAAATCAAGATCAAATTAACCGAAGATCTATGGGGTATGTCTGTCAAAGCTTGTACCTCAATTATTGAGACTATAGCACCGTATTTAGCCTTAATATTTAATTTGTGCGTGGATAAAGGGGTCTTCCCGGATCTAATGAAATACAGTAAGGTAATACCGCTTTTTAAATCTGGGGACAGTACAGACACCAATAACTTTAGGCCCGTATCCGTGTTGCCGGTTTTTAGCAAAGTGTTTGAAAAGATAATGCTCAATCAAATGCTTAACCATTTTAATACCAATAAGATCTTACACGAGCAACAGTATGGTTTCACTAAGGGACGTTGTACAACTGACGCCGGTGTTACTTTATTAAAACACATATTTGCTGCGTGGGAAGAGGCACAAGATGCCATTGGAATCTTCTGTGACCTTTCGAAGGCATTTGATTGCGTAAATCACGAGACCCTGCTCATGAAACTTGAGCATTACGGTTTAGGTAAATCTGCACTCAGATTAGTAAAATCGTATTTGACTGATAGACAGCAGCAAGTACAAGTGAATGGTGTCAATTCAAAAGGTTTAAGAGTAAAAATGGGTGTTCCACAAGGTTCGATATTGGGTCCTTTCCTCTTTTTAGTATATATTAATGACCTACCCCATATATTTAACAACCAACCGCAAATGTTATTGTTTGCTGACGATACTTCTTTGATATTTAGGATAAACAGACGTGCCGCGGATCTTGACGACGTAAATAACGCCCTACTGCTGGTCCATAATTGGTTTACCGCAAATAATTTAGTACTAAATGGGAAAAAAACTAAGTGCATAAGATTTGCTCTACCAAATGTCAGAAGTAGTGATTGTGACATAATATTAAATCAAGAGAAACTAGAATTTGTCGATAAAACTGTTTTCTTGGGAATCACGCTTGACTCAAGGCTACAATGGGGTCCCCATTTAACATCTCTTGCAGGACGGCTGAGTTCGGCAGCATATGCTGTTAGAAAAATCCGTCAATTTACTGATGTAGATACCGCGAGGCTAGTGTATTTTAGTTATTTTCATAGTATTATGACATACGGTATTTTACTATGGGGACGGGCTGCAGACATCGAGTCTATATTTATTCTGCAGAAAAGAGCCATCAGAGCCATTTATGATCTACGTAGACGCGATTCTCTAAGGGAACTGTTTAAAGAAATTAACATCATGACAGTACCTTGTCAATACATTTATGAAAACATCATGTACGTTAGAAAAAATCTGCATTTATTTAGTAAAAGAGGTGACAGACACCACTATAAGACTAGAAATAGGGACCAACTAGTTCAGCCAGGTTTCAGGCTAGCTAAAGTAGACTCATCTTTCATGGGGTACTGTTTAAAATGTTACAATAAAATACCTCCCCACATTCTACAACTGAATGAGACGAAATTTAAATCTTGTATAAAACGCACACTATGTGGGCAAGCATATTATAAGTTGGGAGATTACATTGATGATAAAAATGCTTGGCTCAGTGCTGGTCCTGCTCCACAACCATAGGAGCAAATTAATTGATTACCATGATACATATTGTGGAAGCTGCAGAAGATTGTAAAAATATCCTTGCATTGTATAGATTCCTTCTTTTAGTATTATATAATTGCATAGCACATATGTGAGTACTATGTATTGAAAAGCTACCGTTTACATTTAGCTATCTTTCATTGACTTGAATGTGCCCTGGCAGTTGAGAGAATGTCATGCTCACTCGAATGTCTTGCTGATGGTGGCGGGTGTGTCGGGTCATTTGGTTCCCTTCAAAATGGTTGAGTTGAATGGCGCTGATCCATGCGTTATGTTCGTGAACGGGCGCTGTCAGTTGGGACTGGTCATCTCTTAGCTGTCACGGTTTATTTTAATTAAGTACTTTATTTTTAAATTATTGTTGATTTATTCTGCTACTCTGGACGCTCTTAATTCGCACGCCTCTTTACATCGTTCTCACATACATGTATAATCTCAACATGAATGATGTAACCAAGATTTTGTAATAATATTTTGATTGAAAAGAGTGTCCATGGAGTTTCTTGCCCATTCTTCTCCATAGAGATCTACGCTTTGGAATGGGCAACTACAGTACTTTCACAAGTTATTATGCCTTGTGACTGTGACTGTAGCTTAGCCTTCTTTGTTTTTCCGACATTCAAAAGTGCCTGTAAGGGTCTAATTGAAATAAATGCTTTTGAGTTTGAGTTTGAGTTTGAGTTTGATGATGATGATGATGATGTCTTTTTGTAAACGTGTGTATATCAACGAAATCAATTTGTATTTTTTTTTAATACATATGATTTATTTTTTTAAATATTCCTTTACAATAGTACATTATGATATAAGTGCGGTAAGTTGAAAATTACTGCCGAGGCGATATTGCTAGCCCGAGCCGTAGGCGAGGGCTACAAGAAAGTAGAGGCTGTAATTATCAAAGCGCATGTATGTCATACGACGTTTTATAACATATTTACGAGGAAATAAATAAAACTCGGACTTTCTTAAACGAAATTTTGCTACGCTTGTAAGTATCTATCGGTCGATTTTTCGGGCAAGAGGCTTAGAGTAGCCTTTTTCGCTGCTTCTGAAACTTCAGGCGGTGTCGAATGAATAAATTCATCATTACTTGACGACATTTTCAAATAAAAACAAAACAGCGAAAAGAAAAAGCGCGCGGAATAATTTTTACTTGTTCACAAATTAGCGAGGCGCGCGCATCAGCGCTTTTTTTTACGGCAAAGGCACAAAACAAAAAACAGCCAGTATTACTAATACAGTAAATTAATATTTTTGTGTTTTTGTTACAGATAAATGGTTGTAATCTATTGTCAAAAGTAATTAGTAATTTAATGTTTATTTATTATATTTTATCTCCCAAAGTTAATCTTATTCATAAAATTTTGACCACTTTTCTGACATAAAAACTCTTTGCTAAGATTAAAAAAAAAACCGTTCGTTTTTGACGGAGCATCTTGAAACCGTGCGTTTTACATTATATTACCGCACAAGTACGTAATGAGATACAATACGATATTGAAATTGGTGATATAAGAGACCATTTACGAGCAAATATGTTATAAAATAATACAAATATTTACAAAATAAAAAGATAAAAGAATTGAAATTACTATTACTTTCTCAAGACTGGTTGAATACAATTCAAACTGTGTAGGAATTACCAAGCGATGAAAGCCTTAACCTATCGGTCCAATAAAGGCAATATAATTTAATTTATTTAAGGTAGCGTTTTAAGCAAGATGAATATTTAAAAGTTCAAGTCAATAGACCTTTAAGAGCTAGAGTTGCCTGAATGTTTAAAGAACTACACACCAATACAATACGAGTGGTGAGCGCTACACTGTTGCCCGCAATATTACTATGTTGCTGGTAATATTTTTGTGTAACCTATATGCGATTTGGGTACTGACAGTGATGGAGGTAGACGTTCTGTATTGCTGGAATAATATTTAAACAATACTGCTTTAAGCCGTCATGGTTGGCCGCCTGAAGTCAGCATTTGGCCAGTGACAAGTTTCTCGCAAAACAGAAATCGCAAAATATAGTTAGGTCTTTGGGATGTCTAATGCTGGAAATGCTCCTTATGTTTATTTTTTAATGAATACGGCAACAGGCTCGTCAACCATGACATGGGGAATGTGGGTGTACTATGAGGTACGGGAAAACCTCTGCCTTACACTTCGGGAACAGGCGGAATTTTAACTGAATTATAACATATTTTTACTGAATCAAACACAATGTTTACACCAAATATTGAGGCTTAAATGGCGCCGTCGAAACTGAAACCTATAACAACCAAACAAGGGCGTAGTCAGGGAAAGTATAGTTAAATAGAGCCGGAGTTATCACTTAGTGACGTTCTAGTTAGGTGCTGAAAGGTGTCAGCCGACCCATACAATGTTCAGGAAAATCACAGTTGTAGTCGACCGCGATCGCGATTCAAACTGCAGCAGTAGGTTACAAGGCATAGCTTCAAGTCACGCCTTGGATTTGGCACAGATGCATGTATTATGGATCCACACTTAGTGCAATGAAAAAAAAAAGGAAAATAGGCTTCGTTTTTTTTCTGCAAATAATATTTGCTTTCCATAAGAGGGTGGCGATAGGCCTCTGCTCCTAGTTATAAGATACTATCTAGATGTGTGAAATATGTTCAGAAATAGGAATGTACCTACCGTACTACGGTATTTATTATAAGCAGAGGTGAGGATTTGAGATTTTAGACACATCTTGTCCCACTTGTATCAAGTTATATCTCAAATAGGGAAGGTTAAGCTACATTGGTTTGATTTTCTGACCACTGTAATGGACGATATTATCAATATAATGTGTTTTGAATGAGTTTAAATCGTTATCATGTACCTAGTTATTTAATTGAATACGGGATTAACATTTTGATTAGTTTCGGTAGGTACTCTGTACTAGCTTATATTATGCTGACTATAGTTTCAAACAAAACGCTTACCAATAACGTGTTATTTTTAAAGGTTGTGTTTTGAGCCATGATAGATTTTGATTAGAAATTGTATAGCGGGTTGGCCTACATTCCGTTGTTTGTATTATTAATGAAAACCGAACCAAATGCCAAAACACACCGATAGAATGTATTGGTCCTATAGGAATGCATTCGACAGTCCGCGTTTTGGGCCATCCAATTTCGACTCTGTTGGTTGGTTTCTTTTCTCTGGTAAAAGCAACGAAGGGTTCGTTTACATTGCGTGAGTGTAATGAGTGCACCCTACTGTTGTATTTGTTTCTTACTAATGACTTCCATTCTGTTATTACATAAACACATGGTATTTTTCTCTCTGAAAATTTTCCATTTTGATACACTTTTACGTTGTGCGATTAATTTATTTACGTACGAATATGTTTTATTTATACTCTGGGAATTAGTTGTACTGTTATTAAATTCTAACGTTACTTCCAGTGGCATTTATAGAAATTGCCAGAAACTGAACTACCCTATTGTAATTCTCGGTACCAATATCACGATATCGAATATCAATACATATGGAATACAGTGTGTTGGTGTAAGTACACACCACACCATGTGTGTGTGTGTGTGGTACGCAGCTTTGTTCAGCAAATACTAATGATTGTTCTATTTTTGATTTGTTGATGGTATAGACATACTATACTACCTATTTGTTACCAAGTAAATAAAATAAATAATAGGTTAGTTTTTATGGGAATGTGAAATGGATTTTGCGATGTAGGTACCAACAATAAAGTATACGTATATAAAATAAATAAATGTCATTAAGTATAATTCCATTCTCTCTGATAGAGAGGAGGCCGTGTGTCCCAGCAGTGGGAACATTATAGGCTAAGTACTGAAAAATCTCAAATAATTGAAATGGGATATATTCCACTAGCTGTTGCCCGCGTATTGACGTGTATGCGTGAGAATAATAAGTAGCTTATGTAGGTACTATTCCAGACTATAATCTATCTCTGTGCCATATTTCATCCAGATCGGTTCTGCCGTTCTGGCGTGATTGAGTACCTAACAAAATCAATCCATTTAAACGCGCATCTTTCGCTTTAGTAATAGTAACAAATTATATGTAGATAATATGATTAAATTAATTGTTCTTCTCGTTTATATGTGAAGTTAAATGAATAATTGGTCATAAATATTCGTCAATAGTAATAAAATTGTCATAGCTTATTACTTACATTTAGCGAATTAGACCTTGGTCTACTTGTCGACTATCCAACTTTGTTCATGGTAGAGATGAGATAGGCGCTGCAAGAAGCTTGATATAGCTTCTTGCAGCTTTACTGATTAATTTTCCAAGGACATCAACATGTGCATAATACCTCCGTCTTTATATAACAGTTAGTAACATGTGGAAAATGCCTTTCTTTATATAACAGTTTCATTCCGGAATTTAAAATCATTGACATTTTTTTACATACTTTCATGAAGTGTCGGGAAATAATCTCTTTCTTTTAATGAATCAAGAACTCAAAAAGAAGAGATAGAAAATATAATGGGTTGGGGCTCACCATCATCTGGCTGTCTTTAACCAACTATGTTGGGGTCGGCTTCCAGTCTAATCGGGTGTAGCTGAATACCAGTATTTTACTTAGAGCGACTGCTTATCTGACCTCCATAACCCAGTTAGTACTGGGTAATAAATCGTAAGGAGTAATTCAGATAGTAAAACACGGGTTGCGCTTTTCAATTTGTTAACTAATTGTTCTCTTGATTTTCGTTTTAGAAATCGGGCGTAAGCCCTTGACCTTAGAGAAAACGGGCAAAAGCTAA
Organism: Lycophotia porphyrea; assembly: GCA_950005105.1. Taxonomy (NCBI): domain Eukaryota; kingdom Metazoa; phylum Arthropoda; class Insecta; order Lepidoptera; family Noctuidae; genus Lycophotia; species Lycophotia porphyrea. The sequence goes on along the minus strand of OX465383.1, from coordinate 24,708,920 downwards.
GGAAAATGTCAATCGCTTAGCGATAAAATTATGTTGATGACGAATCGGGAACATCGTAAATTTGTACTGATGACGAACCGGGACTTCACTTCAAAATCAAAAATTCATTTGTTTTCTTATGATGACGAACCGGGAACTTATTGACAAAAATTTGGTGACGAACCGGGACAGTGACGAACCGGGCATAAGTCATATTAAATACAAATTCATTTGTTTTCTTATGATGACGAACCGGGACTTATTGACAAAAATTTGGTGACGAACCGGGACAGTGACGAACCGGGCATAAGTCATATTAAATACAAATTCATTGGTTTTCTTATGATGACAAACCGGGATTTCATGTAAGAAAAAAAATTTGGTGGCGAGTAGGGCATAACTCTTCAATCTATGTCGACACAGTTATTACGGTTAGCTTTTCAGCTTTCTGAGTGTTTTAATCGTCGAAGTGAAAGTTTCACGGCAAAAATAGAGGCGAGGCAGCCATAGGTCAGGAAGCCGATGACCAGCGAGGCGCGGCGCGACGAAATAGGCCAGATTGTTCAAAAATATTCCAAACTTGAAACTTAATATCGAATAGTGTAGCTGAATTTTAAATGGCTTGAAATGGCATCTTTCTATTTAATTACTGCTTTCTAAGTATTGTAGGTACTGCACATTGATTGGGTTGGAATAGAGGGTTGGAACCTCGGAAATGAATATAGATATAGTGCTGCGTCCTTTTCTTGGCGCTTGAATTACATTGACAGGAGGGCACGGTGTTGGTAAACATTTGTTTGTCACAATGTTTTAGTCTATGGAAAAACATGATAGCGGCATTAGACTCAATTAAAGGCATGCACGCGCCAAAAAAACATGTAGCACTATATTGGCTTTATTTACGTTTAATTAGTTGTTGTCGGTAAACTTTTTGTGATAATAATCTAGGCATCGACAATGAATTACTGAGAAACCCAAACGCTTGCGATATTTTTTGAACATTATGCTAAGCGAGGATCAACATCATAATCAAGTTATGTTTTTAAGTTGTCAGCTGAGCTTTTTTAAAAAACTTTGAAGCTAAGCTATCTTGTTTTACGTTGCCGCGCTGAAATGGGTCACTTGGAGCGTGATTTTCTTCATTTTTTTTATTGCTAAGCGATTTCATCTTTCACAGTCAATTGCAAATCATTGGTAACAATTAAACATTGACAGCGCTTTTATATCGCAGCAGTAAGGGCGAGCTTTGTGAACGCGTTACCACTGATGTGCGGTTGACTATAACTCGAGTTTTTATTTTACTATAATACTTTTAGCGTTATTCTTTTCATTTATAGATAGGTACTAATCCCTTGCTGCTGCTGTAGTCGAGTGCAATTAGACAATAAGGTGGAACGAAGTTTATACTGGTCAGATTTTCATGTGACTATTTTGTTGCGTTCCTACAGGACTGGAGAAGATAATTAACAAAAAAAATTTGCTCGTGAAATATTTTTTTTTTATCTGGAATATTTTTTTTTTCGTACATGAATAACTTGATATTTGAAAAATTCATATTGTGGCGTAAGAGCACCAATTTGGTATGTTTCTTCTTGGTTCTGTTCATAGTTGTCGATGTAATGTATATTACAAGACGTTTTTGAAAAAAAAACTATTCTTCGTACACCTTTTGAGTATTTTTTGTCTAATTGCATTCGGGCACTCTCTGGATTATTTCAAATTCCCCAGAAACCGTTTATTGAAAAAAAAAACTGCTGTTCTATATTTAAAGTATACGCTGGCTTGAAAAATGAAAACTGAACCCACGGAGTTCATAATAACCAGTGAATCCTACACAAGACTCAATATTAAATAAGGTTTAGACTCTATCTAAGGCTTGCGAGATTACAATATTGTCATCAATTTTATCATTTTTTTAACAGATGCTGATGTAAGGACTATGACTGGTCCAGTTTAGTATTGACCTTCAATCGACGCGACGTCAGCGGTAAGTTCACTCACTATTAGGTAAGTACTAATAAATTATTATAAAATAAAAGGTTTATTGCAGAAACCTGTACAACTATTATATTAGCAATAATACAATATGTGTAGAGTAACATAACATTAATAAGAAATCTCGCCATAATATTAAAACTACCTTTGTTATGTTTCAACTGGTAGTCATTTAAACAAAGACCATCACAGTTCAAACAGTTCTAGTTTGAAATTATGAAATATAATTTTTATTGTGCGGTCGGACTATCAGGAAACAGTTATGCGTAAAAACATATGTTTGATTTTTATTTGTCTTAATTTATGTTGAGTGGTTATCAAAATTAAAATTCGTACACTTATTTTAGACATATATATAGGTGATATATAACTGTGCATTATAAAACAAACCAGATACCTTATGGTTATTGAGAAATTTCAGCTGACAAATTTAGTACTTTCTGTTTTCAGACTGCGAAATTGATAGGCCTTTCAATATAATAAATACATTGAACGGGTTCCTAAAGTTAGTCTGGCCTGGCCTTCAACAAGTTCAGCGAAATCTGTAAATTGGGTCTCCGCTTAAATATGCAGTATCTTCTATTTGCGCGAGGCTCCGCCTTTAAACAGTTCCAGTTCTATCAAACTCCACGACCCAGAAACGAATGACAAACGATATCTGTTAATATTAGTCTATTTAGGTGTAATTCATTGAACTAAGTCGTCATTAGCCCTAGTGCTGGACTAATCAGTAGACCAGTAGACGATATGTTGTCTTCATGCTCAAAGAACGTGTTCTAGATCAGGAATAAATGCTAAAGTAAAGAATAATTTATAAACAATATTCTGGAAAGTGAACCTTAACGGAAATCATAGTGACGATATAATGGCGTAGTGAGGCAGTGACAATGTGTACGGGGTGGCAGGGACAACGAAGCGAAAACGGTTCCCAGGTATTCAGTTCATCATTTGGAGCCCCCTACATAGATATTTTTCATCGGTTATTAAAAAAAAAGGTTAATTAAAAATAAAATAAAATGTTTTTCCGTAAAGTCGGTTTACGGACGATAATTTAACGTGATAACATCATAAGAAAACATTGATGAAAAATTGCATACTTTTATGAATTGAATTGAATTATTATCACTGAATTATCATTATTTTGTATAATACATAGATCACTCATGCGTCACAAGCCGAACGCCGATCGTGCCTCTCTATCGCGTACTCCGCGCTCTCGCTTGCAAACTCGGCTCAGGTGTAACGTGACAATTTTTCGTGCATGCAGCTGGCGTTCATCGATTTATAAGACGTCAAAGTTGTAGGTTTTGTAGGAAACAGCTGTTGCTTGTCGGTGTCTCTACCACCCCGTAGAAAAACTGTGATCACTTGTCTCAGTGAGGCTATATTATAGGGTTATAGCATATATAATTAGAATAACCTTGTTTGACTCGTCACAGTTGTACTGACAGCAATCACTTGGCTATTGCAAGTAGATGACGATGTTATTCGCTTTGATCCCTTTATCTTAAGTTATACATAAATGTGTTTGTGTCCAGCTATGCCTGCCAAGATGATGAGCGCGCGTGGCGCCGCCGCCTCAGCCGGCGACGTCAGTGTGGCCGACAGCCCGCTCGCGTCCTTCGAGACCCTCAGTCAGGCCGCCATCATCGCAGTCATGGGCATAGCGATCGTCGTCTCCAATATACTCATCATAGCCTCCTTTCTGAACTTAAAAGGGAGATGTATGTATTAAACCAATATTGTTTTATTTACGTTTGAATAGAATTCCAACAGAGTGTTAGTGCCTGAGACAATGACAATAAGAGTATTTCTAGACTACCAAGTCAGCCATGGCAATTCATACATTGGTGCGAGGTTTTTAGTAGGTGGTCATTTAGTAGGTGGTCATTCCACGGTCATTGGTTCGGTAGGGATGCACTGTTTCGCCACAGCTTTAATCTTGACTTAGACCGCTCGCCAGAGAGTAGGGTGACACACTTTAGGCGGCTTTTCAGCCCGAGGGTATTCGCGTGCAAAATGTTTCGTGTGTCTGAAGCCATTTTAGATGTTCTACCAGAGCTTGCCACCGCTTCACGAACTTCTTTCTAGCAGCGTTTTGTCTGCCAGTGGATCTATCGGACCCCGGTGGGTCGTAGAATTCCAAGATATTTTGGAAAGTTGCTGGGCTCGATAGACACCACAGTCCAAACGATGTTATGTTGTGGCTGGCCTCACTAGTGCGTAGGTGGAAAATACAAGACTCAGCCATTTAGAGGTTGACGGTATCGTAGGCAGCTGGCAGGTACACGAATACAGCACCTGTGTCCGTTCCTGTCTCTCAAAACCATCTTCGATGTGTTGGAACTTATCCGGATTGTGTATGCGGCTAATTCACTCCGTAAACCGTTCATACAAATTAACTATAACCGCTGTTTCAAACTCCAATTCGTTGGTTTTGATAACTACACTACATTGAATCTATATAAACAAATGGTTGTGTAGAAACATTATTATGTTAGCAGTTTTTGTTAGTCCTTGTACTAAATACTGGAATAGAATTCCGATTCGTAATCGCTTTTGTTCTCTATTATCCCTTGGAAAATTTAATCCATGCTGAAGTGGATAATCTCGTGAATTGGTCAGGTTTCTTTCAAACGGTTTCCTTATATTAGCACATTGAACGTTACACTACACCTGAATGAGGGGACAAGACTTAGAATGTTGTATAATTAGACAAGTTACTACTTATTACTGATAATTTATCGATTTGGGACTATTGTATTGTATATCGGGCTGATGTCTGCTATTGCACGTTGAAAGCGGCTATTTTCTGTAAGGGTGGGAGAATTGATCATTTGATCGAGCTAAACTCCCAAGAAAGGCTAGCAACGTCGTGCCCTTGGTGTTACTGACGATTTCGCGGAGAGTACCTGGATTACCGAAGTGCTTTGCCTCGTATGGGGAAACCCCTGGGCAGTGCCATAGCTCTTCCTCCATGCAGGCTCTGCACAATGGATTATCTGTAATCCCCGAAGAGATGTCGAGGCAGAGGTGTATCTAATAGTACACCCACATTTCGATGGTTATGTTTAGGTCCCATAAAATAGGTGGCGAGCCTATTACCTTCAACCGAGCACAAATCCAGACTCCGTGACTGCTACTGAAAAATTTCTGATAGAAAAAAAACAATAAGACTTGGTCGCACGTGCAACCATTAGACCAACGATAGTCCCTTCGATTTGGTTTAGGCGTTGACTGTGTTGACTGGATTGTGTGGCTATTTAGCGCTTGCTCAGACAGCAAGGCATACGGATTGATCTGTCTGTAACGTTCATGGCTAAGATGGCTGATGATGAAGGCTGATGGCCCGAGAAATGCCCATGCCCTCTGCCTGATACACTGTGTTGGGGACCCGCAATGATGTGGCAATAGAATTGTGAAATTCTTCGAAAAGTTTCCAACACCAGTACGTTTCCGTCCCTACCAGTTTCAGAAACTACTTAGAGATCGTCAGCTCTGCAGGGTCCAACCCCTTGCAATGGTGATGCTAATAAATTTAGAGTTTGCATTTTCTATCAAATATAAATTGGTTTGATATCCAGTCATTTATGGCTATTGCAAGGAGAAAATTGTTGGAAAATCCCTCGAAGATGGAGGGGTGGGGGCCCGAGCTGGGCTGACTTTCACTCTCCTCTATCTTTTAGCTACGTATTATTTAAAGGCACGCTCATTCTTCTTAGATCTGGGACTATAAAGGGTGTAAAATGACTCTTAACGAAGCCGAAAGGCACTTGTTCTCCCCGTCATTACGATATTTTTTTTTGATTAATTACGGAGATATTGGGGCTCAAAGTTCCATCTTATTCACAAGTTTTTTTAAAAACATGTTTTAAATGTAAGATTTTTTACTTTAAACTCCTCCATGGCCCCAGTACTATTCAATCCATCCAATAGCACAATGTTTTATGTGCGTCACATTGAGTCTTAACGTAAAACGTGATTTTACACCCTAAAAAAAGTCGTTTCTCAGCAATAATATTTGTGTCAAGTTACTTATTATAGTTAGATCAGAATGCTTGGTTGACGGCTTCGTGAAGAGTCTTTTTACACCCTGTATAAAAGTAATTTCAGAAACTTTTTCGATCAGGCAAGTTAAATCTGCTAAACAAAAAGTATTTGGAACTTCGAAACCTGCTTGGTTCAATACCATTACGGCGGCATTAATGAATAATATTGATACTGTTGACGTATGTTTCCACGCAGGTCTTTCGACGGAAGTGATAAACTACTACCTGCTGTCGCTGGCGATGGCGGACCTGCTGATCGGCGTGCTGGTGGTGCCGCTGTCCGTGTACCCCGCCATCACGGGCCGCTGGATGTTCGGCGACCTCATGTGCCGCCTCGCCGGCTACGTGGAGGTCACCCTCTGGTCCGTCTCTGTGTACACCTTCATGTGGATCTCCGTTGACCGTTATCTCGCCGTCCGGAAGCCTCTCCGTTATGAGACGGTTAGTGCGACGGTAGTTATCCCTTTCAATATTTTTTTATTAGCTAGCTAGCTTGCATCTTTTATGCATTTTCGCATTAGTAATTGATGATCATTCTGAATCCTTTGATAAAATACAATCAATAAATTCACTTTTTCCTAGTCATACGAAATCGATTCTTCTTTTGATAAAAATTATATAAAAATATAGTAGATTACGATTTCATTTTTCTCTCTTTTTAATAGTTCCTTCATAAATAACATTTACGCCTACATAATTAGTGGAACTTAATCATTAGCATGAAAATTTATTTTGTAAAATTAAATTCCTAGTATTTTAAATATTTTTGCCCCTATTCCAATAAAATCTCAGAAACGTTAGATTAGCGTAGGCCGCGCCTGTTCTAGGCTAATTATTAATAACAATGCTCATGGACCAGGTACAAACGCGCACTAGAAGCCAATGTTGGATGGTTTTCACATGGATTTCAGCTGCAATGCTCTGCTGTCCACCATTACTAGGTTACAAAAAGGAAGCTAATTTCGACAAGGAAACGTTTATATGTATGCTGGACTGGGGCACGACGTACGCTTACACAGCCACCCTGGGCATCCTCGTGCTGGGCCCCAGCGTCATCTCCATCGTGTATAACTACTACTACATCTTCTCGATGAAGCGCCGGCTGAGCAGCGGTGTGCCCATCCACGACAAGGAGTACGCGACAGCGCTGGCCGAGAACCTATCGAACCCGAGCCACTGGATGAGCTTCATTATGGTGTGTACCTTCTGGGTGAGCTGGACTCCTTTTGTGGTCGTTAAACTGTACGAGTATTGCACTGACCAGGAAATAAAGGTACCCATGTTGCATTTCGGAGTGGTATGGATGGGCATCATGAATTCGTTTTGGAAGATCGTAATATTGCTGACATTCAGCCCGCAGTTCAGGCTCGCGCTTAGAATATTATGTTTGACGGCGTGTTGTCGCTCCAAGTCGCGCTTGGCTGCGGAGCTCTTAGGACTGGATAATGATGACTGAGTCCACCTTCTGGCGGGTATGTAAATCGTATGTAAAGTTGATAACCCGAACACATACACAGGACGTATTGTGGTACAACCGATATTATGGATTTAGATACCTGGCCTTGCTTCAAATTTGTCACCAAGTTGAAAACAGCCCTTGTTTTAAAAAAAATATTATGGTAAATTACATAAATTTGCCGTGTTGTTGCTGTAAATTAGAATGTCGTGATGTTTCTTGACAATGAGTATAATCACTGCTGATCATTCCTGTAAATTAATCTTGCCACGATCTTGATTCTGCATGTTCAACCATTGCAAGCGATGTGTAGAGGTACTGTCAAATTAACGGAGACTAATTAGTGTAATATTAACTTTCAGTCCAAAAATGTGTGTGGTCAATAATATTTGACAATAATGTGTTTAAGTTGAAACACTTAGCTCTGTGCAATAAAGTTCATATCATTTTGTCAGTGAATATTCGCTAGTTAAGCATTATGTAGTGTTTAATTTATTCTACATTGTTAAAGCGTGTTACAGCATGAAATAATACTTGTTATCAATGAGTAGGTTAATATGAGAGTTACGTGCTAGTTAATAGATGTAAATATAGTATAGGGTGCTACATTTTTATTCACTACTTTAAACGTAGTGTGGGCGTAATGTTCTTTCGCAAACATTTGTCATTCGATGAAACAGTATCTGCAAGCTTTTATTCGTTTTGTATATCCTATATGTAATATATGTCAAGTTTGGATGGTATAATGTTGTATTCTGAACAAACCAAACATGTTGCCAAAACACTTTGTAGTTACCGGTGAAAGTATTTATTCTAAATCCATTTGCTGAAAGGGAGAGTTGTCCTGTGCAGAAAAAAAGAAAAACATTATCACTAAGTACTCCCACTCCTGGCTTTTGCCCAGGAGTGGGGTTTGTGAACCTTTTTTTTTAAACTTGTTCTGGTAATTCGAACAGCAGATTATTATGAATAATAGTTATGATTGTTAGCTTTCAATTACGAGAAGACCGACAGCAGTACAAATTGATCTGCAAGTTTTCATTGTTGGTTTTAAACGGAACCAACAGAGCAAGAGACGTATTTTTTAACGTATTGCTGGTTCAGTAAATTATTTCGGTTTGTTAATTATCCAGTTTCTTTGGTCTAAAAGAACAAGATTTTATGAATACTAATTTCTCTTAATTTAATCTTTGGATTTCTGAGTACAATACTGTTAATACTATCTTCTGCCTCCGACTTTGCCTGCGTGGAAGTCATCTATATCCTAGTGTCTTTTGATATTTTGGTATGGTATAGTTCTCGGTAATAGTGCAACTTTCTATCTGTGAAAGATTTTTTGTAATCGGATTAGTAGCTACTTCCATAGATTACCTCTTGCAAACAAATAATTTTATTTTTATTGATTAGTTTAGAAAACATTTATGCTATTCGTGTTCAATATATTAACTACTTAGTATATCGAAGGGCGAGTGTAAAAACATAGTTCTCATTGAAAACGTAGTTTTCTGTAGATGATTGTCTAGTCCAAGAATGTAGTGCTTCTGGAGAATTGGCAATTTTTCTATTTGGGTATGTCCCACGATTGTCATAATCCATATTCCGTTATATACTCGAATCATGTAATGTATTATTTCATATTTTATACATAGTAGAATACTTATCGCTCGCTCATCGATTAAAGTTAAAATTTTCTCAAATTAAAGGCTGTGCTTAGACTATCTTTGATTTCTTTTATTTCAGAGTAGTTTTAGGTAGTAAAGTTTAGCTGTTATTTATCGTCTATTATCTCTCTGTTTTCACTGCCTTTTCTAATGTATTTCTACGTGTATGCTTAAGGTTTGTTTAGTACTAACTAGGCTACATTTAGTGAGCAATAAGTATGTGGTCCTTTCCTGTTAAAATCTGTGTTTAGACTAGATAAAAATTGTAAAAAAAATTGGTTTTGGTAGGTGATTATTTTTATTTAGACCATAAGAATATGTTTTCACTTGCTTCTGGTGTAGATTGTGTAACTTATTTTAGGAATATCTAACAGTACCTATATTAGGTACTTTCTCTGTAATAGTTTATAAGATTTTTGTAGATTGTACTCAAAAATAAAATTATATCCATTTCAAAACATGCTCTGGCTGGCACTGCTCTGGCATGCACTTTAATGGTTGGGAGTAATTGTCCGACGATGAATCAGAAAATTGTAGTCTCGGCTTTAGTCTGCGACGTCCCACATAAGTTTAAAGATAAAATTTTAATTCCGAACGCAACCTTACACGTGCTGCCATCTGCCTCTATAAACTATCTTCATTATGTTCACAGCATTTTATTAGTTTTACAGCATATGGTCAATGCTCATATGACTACTTATACCGCATGGGAAGCTTGGGTCGGGTAAGACTACCTTCGGTAAATACAACAACAAACATAATTACCGTAGAACTTCATTTACAGGTAAGTTTGTGTGACTCTTCAATTATACTTGTTGTTGTATCATCCTTGATAATTCAGAAAAAACTTGTAGAGGTTTATAGACCAAGTTCCAATGGTCTATTTCTGGTGCTGGTGCTCTGGATGACAGCCGTCCCCACCTCTTCATTTCTGCTCAAGGAAGGCCCTGCCAGTTTAAAGTTTTATATTCGTTGGACTTTTTGTTTCAGCAACCTTTAATTCTTGACTAGATCTCAAGACTGATTTTGCTTTTCTTATTTTCGAAGCAATGTTCTGATTCTAATGAACAGAAAATATTTCATATATTTGTTGATAATCGACAATAAGAGGGATTTACGTCCCCTTGTATCCAAGAGTCATAAAAAATCATAAATCATAAAATCACATAACAAAATTGAAGCATCATTCAGCTTTTTAATGATATCTACCTTCCGCCCCTGAACATCCTTAATATTATCTTTAATATTTATCCTTCATATACGAGTCCAGACATGCCAGGGCTGTTGAAATTGGTTTCTGTTTCTTTGTATTAGTCTCGCGTTTTGGATACATCATTCACCGCAGCGCTGACCTCCGGATTTAATAGAGATGGTTACATTTGTTTTAAATTAGAGAATAGTGTGTTTTGATTTTCCATCTTATATTTTTTCTTTGAGTAACAAATTTCATCTTTGAGCTATCTGTTTATGTAACTTCTCTCCTACTTTATATAGCTGTAGCTTCCACAACAAATTTTTCAAGCACCTGATTATCTAAAAATTCTTCCTGTGGCCTCTCTTCTTCAATCAATTCATGCTCTGTGTTTTCAACGTCTGCATCTGTTTGAACATCTACCATTCTGAGCAGTCATTCTTCATTAACAACGGGAGGACATTTTCTATTGACTGCGGAGGGACATTTCCACTGTTGTCACCCATGTTAGGTGAACTCCTTATAGGTGCTATTTCAACTTCTGTGAAAAGAGCAAAATGCAAGCTGTAAATACACATTACTCTTAAAGAACATATAAGATCCCGCAGAAATTCCCTTGAAGGTTATAATAAAACAGTCATCTGAATTCAAGACAAAGCCATTGTTCCACGTACACCCCCGTAGGACGTCCCAAATTCACAATATATCCATTTTGGACCTCGAGGTCATGCTAGCTCACAATAAAGCTAACCATTGTAGACCCTCTCCGCTCCCTTGTAGCGCAAGGCACAAAAGCTCAAAAACACATACCATGTTTTCAAATGTAGCGATTACTTTCACTTAATAAAAGACCCTTAGCCCCTTGATTTCAATTCTTGTGCAGAAGGCAAAACGAAATAAGGAAAAAAACACTAGTAAAGTACAGCCTTTTTCTTTTTTTACCTTCATCACTCAAATTTGAGTTTAAATATGTCATATGTTTTTCATTAACTTCGGTCTTGTTAACTATTACTATACAATTTTGATATACTTAATAAGGCAATTTTTCAAATAAAAAGAACGAAAAATATTTTTAAAAAGGTGATGCTCGCCGTTACCTAACATAAAATCAGAATGGAGATAGCAAAGAGTAGAATTATACCCAAAAGGAAAAACTGAACACGATCGTGTGTGAATAATATCAGTCTTGGATTAATAACTTTCGAATTGTACAAGTATCTGATTGTCCATTATATATAAGGTATTTGGAAGATAGTTTACAGACACAGATGGCAGCACGTGTAAGGTTGCGTTCCGAATTAAGATTTTATCTTTTAACTTATGTGTGACATTGCAGACTAAAACTGACACTACAAGTGTTTTCTGGATCATCTTCAGACAATTCAACAACAAGTATAATGAATGATGACCTTTCTCGCTTACACCCTACTTAATACATACGCGGCATAAAAATGAACAAAAAATTGTGAATAAAATAGAATCATAAGTTATCGTTGTTGTAGGTCACAAATAAAGGTGGTAAAAATTTATAACATATACACATACATATTTCATACATTTTTTTTATCTCTGCAACATATAAGTTGTACAATTATAATAAAAGTAAGAAAGAAAATAAACGAAAGAATAATATTAACAGTTAATAACTAACACAGTTTATACAAAAGTTATATATTATTTAGTAAGTCAACGATACCATGTTTGCCTAGTATTACTATAGCTCAGTTAAATAACAAATTAATAAATAATTAAAAAATAGCGAACCTATGCTGGTCAGAAATAATATTGTGATCAATCACTGTTAACGGTAGAGCTCAAAATAATGCACTCAAAACAATGTGCTGATGGGATGGATGCATTGAACAGTGCAGGGGTCATGGAGGTATTTAAAGTTTAGTAGTTAGATTTTTTGCCGTGATAACGTCTTATAAATCGATGAAAGCCGGCTGCACCCACGAAAATGTGTCACGTTCCGCATGAGCTGAGTGTTTATGCGAGAGCGTGGAACAAGCGATAGAGAGGCACGATCGGCTTAAGCGTTCGGCTTGTGACTCATCTATGTATTATACAAAATAATGATAATTCAGTGATAATAATTGAATTCAATTCATAAAAGTTTGTGTATTTTTCTTCAATGTTTTCTTATGATGTTATCACGTAAAATTATCGTCCGTAAACCGACTTTACAGAAAACCATTTTTTTTTAATATCTCCGAAATTAGAAGGTTCCTAGGTACGGTAGGTATTAATTTCGTTAACGGTTTTTTTAGACCCGTTATACATATGATACTTACAAGTAGGCGTGGGTGGCCAAATCCGAAACTATGCGGAATAGCGAAATATAAGCAGCAAATAACTCCGAAAATGTTTACCATGTAGTTTACACTGAAAACAGCTCTCTCTTCTCATTCATAATTAATGAATTATTAGATAGCCTCGTTTGCACACTGCAATGTTATGTAACCGAAGCAGACTTTTGTTTTGTTATTAAGGCCAGGTATTCCCAATTTAACCAATTTTACATCACTTTGATTCAATATTAAACAAACAAATAGTGATTATTTAAAGCCAAAAAATATATACATATATTATAGTTTACTATATTTTGAGACACAATAAACATTTATTATTATTATTCCTTTATTCATTGTTATCCTTATTATTTACATTTTTAAATATTTTACTAACAAAAATTACAATATACAAAAACATTTAAAAATATAAAAAATAGTAGACCACCGGTATCGGGAATAGGGTCCAAGCTACCGGCGGTCAGGGCTCCAGAGAGAGGAACCTCCTAACAATACGAGCCGTGTCCAGGAGTACCGCTTTCTGAATCAAGCCCTTGATCCAGCTGCCTAACGAGAGCCTCCTCAGGTGTTGGTCGAGGCTCTTTGCAATTAAGCCATGGGCTGATACGACTACCGGCACAATGATCGCTGAGTCCACATCCCACATGTCGACAACCTCGCGAGCTAAGTTAAGATACTTGATTTGTTTATCTTTCTCGGCTTTCACGAGGTTCTCGTCATGCGGGACCGTAATGTCAACAATCATTGCGCGCCGCTCTGATCGATCCACCACCACTATATCAGGCTTATTGGCTACAATAGTCCTGTCAGTGATGATGGATCGATCCCAGTACAGTGTGATATTGCCATTATCGAGAACTGGATCGGGCACATACCTATAGTACGGCACTTCCGATTCCACAAGGCTGTATTTTAGAGCAAGTTGCTGATGGATAATCCTGGCTACAAGGTTGTGTCTATGCAAGTACTCTCCGTTAGCCAGACGAGAACACCCGGAGATAATGTGACGGATTGATTCGCCTGGACGGTGGCATGCCCGACATATGTCAACCGTGCCGTCCTTCACAATAAATCTCCGGTAGTTATTCGTCATCATAACTTCATCCATAATTGCACAGACAAAACCTTCGGTTTCTCCAAAGAGGTCCCCGGAACGTAGCCAGGCTACGGACGCTGATAGGTCTACATCGGGCCCATGCAGTGCCCGGAAAAAGCGTCCGTGAAGCTCCTTACTCTGCCATACTCCCCTGCGGTCGTTATTATTATTATTATATGTATTTTAATAATATACGGTTCAAAACATGATATCGAAAACTTCACTCGATCAAAAAGAAATCCGAAAATGAGGCTAATTCGGTTATTTTTTTACGGTTTTCTTATTGTTCTTGAAGCATATGAAAGTTTTACTTCCAAAAACCATATCTAAGCAAAGTTAATAACATATAGAACAATAATGTACGGTTACATTTTGCAAAATAGTTTAATTCTTTTCATAATAAATTATTATATAATACAGTGGCTTGCGTACGTGCCATCAGTCGGCCGCCAGGCCTTGACGAGGAACGACCTATGTCGCTTTTGCTGGGGCACAGCTGTCCCGTTGATTTAATTTTATCGAACGATTTATTCATACAGCTTAGTGTAAAATATAAGTTTAAGTTTTAGATTGTTGGGGTCTTTTAACCGACTTCAAAAAAAGGAGGAGGTTTCTCAATTCAACCGAATAAATATATATTTTTGTTTGTGTTCGCTAACTTTGACGTTTATGAAACGATTTAGATGATTCTTTTTTTGTTGGAAAGGAGATATCCCAAGGATGATACCATGATGAGGAATCCAGGATCTAATGATGGCATCCCAGAGAAATCGAAAATAGTAGTGGCGACTAGTACGTTTGTTATTTTTTTTTATTATTTTAAAGCACTATAATTTTATGAAAGTCTGGAGTCGATCTGATGATGGAGCCGAAAGACAGTCGAAGGAACTCCTCAGCAATTTACAGCAATTACCTGGTGTTTGGGCTTGATTAATTTGTATTGATGAGAATTTTACACCTAGATGGGTTGTGACTGTCATTAAGGGTCTGATGATGAAGACGAAGGACAGTCAACGTTTAACAGTAACTACCTTGTGTTTGGACTTAATTCATTTCTATTGATGAGCACTTTGCACCTATATGGGTTATAAGTGCCATTACAGGTATGATGATAGAAACCATAGACAGTGCTTTTTTCTAATTGAAATATATTTTCGTAGGTGGAATACAAAACATAAAAAAGAAAACTAACGGGAGGTGAATACAACATAACATAACATCACGTCTGTTATTACTTGAAGGGTAGGCTGAGTTGAAGAAAATAGTTAGGATCGCTGTTTTATTGTTCTTGTTTTTAATGGGTGTTTTTATCAGTGTTTGACAAAATGAAAATCCAAGATGGCGCCAAGGAATTTTTTGGTTTTGCCGTCATGGGTGTCGTTTTCGAGGTTTTCGGGGTCGCTGATAACAAAAAACAGGTCAAAATGAAAATCCAAGATGGCGCCGAGGAAATTTTTTGGTTTTTCCGTCATGGGTGTCGTTCTCGAGGTTTTCGGGGTCGCTGAGACAGACAGACAGCCAGGCAGACAGACAGATAGCGAGACAGACAGACAGCCAGACAGATAGACAGCTAGACATTCAGACAGCCACACGGACAGACAGATAGACAGACAGACAGACAGGCAGCCAGACAGACAGACTGCCAGACAGATAGCGAGACAGACAGACAGCCAGACAGATAGACAGCCAGACAGTCAGACAGCCAGACAGTCAGACAGCCACACGGACAGACAGATAGATAGACTGCCAGACAGATAGATAGACAGCCAGGCAGGCAGCCAGCCAGACAGCCAGATAAACAGACAGCCAGACAGACGGACAGTATACTCTTAGTCTTGTACTGACGCTACTCGTCTTCACGCACACAATCACAGAGTGTTTTTACACTTGAATAAAACAAATAAAGCGCGTGTCGCTTCGTGAGATAAAAAAAAATTAAGATACTTAAATGTCAAATAATTGAATAAATTATGACTTACAGCATTTTGCATTTACAACTATCATAATATCTATTCAAATTAATTTATTACATATAAATGTTAGGTTTTCTCGATTACTACTACTAATAAAATAAAGCAAGCAGACAATTTAATAAAATAAGTTGTGCTACTGCACACGCTTACCTATACTGTGACACTTTGCTCAGTTTTGGGTTCATGTAAGTTCACACGGGCGACGTATGCGCACGGCTCGCTTCGCGTAAAGGGTGGCAGCGTTAAATACCTACTTTGCTTAGTCTACCTGGCCTTAGCAGCGATCGGAGTAGGTAGTTCAAATTGGGGTCATTGATCCGAAACGTTTATATTAATATGGAAATATCTCCGGAATCGGATGATTATTAAAAAAACCGGAACTTAGGTAGGAATATTATTAAAATGAGCAATATTATACTGTTCATAATTTTTTGCTAACGTTACCTAGTCATGATTTGACACAACCCAACGACCAATCAGAGCAAAGGATCATGGGTGGTGCACTAACCGGTGGTAACTTCCTTTAAATGAATTGAGTAGTAATAATATCACTACCAACATTAACAATATTTAATTGGATCTGGAAATACTGGAATTACTTACCGGGAAAATGACTTATCCATGTTAAGTATTCTTTCTGTGAACATTTATGATACAAGTACCAAAAATCAATCTGCTACTACGATACTGGTTACACAGTAGTTATCACTTTCGACGCAAATCAAGATTAGAGGTAATATTCTTAACATATAATAAAAATCACGTGTCACAATGTTCGTACTCGATAATCATCGTAACCACCCAACTGATTCCAGTGAAAGGGCTTGGAAGATTTTTGTATGTAGCCTGGCTGGCATAACGTTTTGATAGCTCATATCTCGGAAACGTGACACTTTAGAACTTTTTGCCTCTCACAAAACTTTTTTGTATTGATGCCAGTTATCGATTAGTATAAAAAATAAAATGGCGAAAGTTAGGCCGGCCATTAAATTCAAACCCCTTTGTGAATGTGTATGGTTGGTTCCAGCTTGAAAGATAGGATTTGGACCCGATAGGTGGCGCTATACTTAGATGGGGAAGGTCACTAGTTTACCTATATAATAGCAGCGTTTTACCTGAAATAAAACGCATATTAAAATACTTACCTCACTGGAAGCTATACCGTTATCAGATCTTATGCAATGATTAGGATCAATATTAAGCAGAGTTAGATCGTGTATTCGCCTCCCAGAGCAAAGCAACAGTAAAGTTGCAGTATGACGTGACGTTTGAAATAGGTTATGTGAGTCAATTGTGTAATTAGTCAAAAATGAAATTAGTTTACCAACATCCCAAACTGGAGGCTTAGTCACCTTTGGATTTTTAGGGCAATTGATTTTAAAACATGTCTTACTAGAACGTGTGAACTTAACACTTGAATTTTCAGCGTTACATAGTGTAGATATTACTGATTTATGTAAAAGTATTGAATTATACTACAACTTATTAATTAAATATAAATCACATAAAACTGCGCTAATTGTGAACCAGGGGGATTCATTAAGTCAAGGTTTTTATTACGACACCACGACGACCAGCGCTTCCAGGCTACCTCATAGGTTTTTAGAGTCGATTTTCGCGAAGAATTTTTAAGCAGTGATAGTTGTTGAGCGTTCCATGTTTTTATCGCGTCGGACCACCCCCACATTTCCAAACTTCGAGGACGATGTTCTCGACCTTCGGTGGTGGGAGGCCCGTGACGTGGCAGGACTGGCAGTGAATTCATGAAAATTACTAACTGCCGATTATTGAGCCGACCCCTTGGGACAACAAAACTCGCAAAATTTAGAAGTCCTACTATTTTCTGCAACTCCTTCAAAGTTAACTGCTCTTGAATGAGAGCCTGATTTATCTTTGTGATGATGCCCTAAGCTTTTTCTTTTGGTAGGATTTTCTGATTTTCCCATGTCTTCCATAGTATCCCTAAATAAATTATACTCTTTTGAGGAGAAAAAATGGATTTTTCGAAATTTATTTGCCACCCCTGGTTTTGTAACATTTGTACAGTTATTTTGACATGATTTATAGCACTTTACACAGTTACAATTTGAATATTGATTACGAAAATTTACTGGTAGATATTCAAAGTAAAAAATAACAGTAGTGATCCGAACGGATAACCCGTTAAAAACTTTGATCACGTACGAATTATTCAAAAAGTGTTACCTCTAAAAGAGGGTACTCACGGTCCAAGACTTATCCTCTTTGAAGAACACTTTACACTTTTGTAAAATATGTTTTTCACTTAATATTCACTTTTACGTATTCTGCAACTGTCGCGGACGTAGTCACTGCGCACAAGTTGCTTCGACGGAGAATAAAAAGCCAATGAGCAAAATGGCGTGACACTTTTTACAAGAACTAAAAACTACCCGCAACCACCAGGTGGCGCCACTGAGCCGGAAGTATAGAGGGGATGACAGTACGAAAACTGGTAAGAAATCGACGGGGAACGGAAATGCCATCTCATAATAAAGCTTCCAGTGACGGTCAAGTGTTTTAATAAGAGAACAACCCGCATGGTCGTAGCAATTACCTATTATCAAAAAAATGTACTTATTTTAAAAACTTCCATCTACCTAGGATTAGAAAAATATATCTTAGTGTCGTCCTTCCTTTTATAAGAAATAGTTGTTCATTTCATGCTTCCAGCAGACCCAGAGGTATTTACTGTTTTGTCTGTGTGAAATTACATGAGACCGTCCCGAAAAACTTCGGCACTACCTAAACCCTAGTGTTCTTCCGTAATAAAATATTAAGGTAGGTAGATGTTTAGTTTTTTTTTAAATTAATTAATAATAGTTCTAGTTAGGTTCCTACATGTACACAGGGTGTGGCTAAAATAATGATGATTGAATGTGCAAATTAATTAATTTGGTAGAGGAAGTACTGGGGTAGTAAACAGTAAGGTAATAAAGCGAAAATAAAAAACTCATAAGAGATTGCGAAAATACAAAAACTCTAAAAGAAGAAATAGTAAAACTTCCGCAACTGAATGTGATTGTTTTTTTGTAAAAATTAATATTGTAAATAAATGAAAATAAATAGTTATGCATTTTATAGAAATTGATAGAGAAATAATAATGTTTCTGGTTTTCTTAGTTTTATAAATAGCTCAGAATCTATATTTCTCTAATAATTATCTTATCAATAAAAATGTAGAAAAATGTAATATCTATAATTCACCTGTGGTTATTTTAAGGATGCACCGTATAGCACATAAATGAATCCAAACTATCTGCCGTGAATACTTAGGTGGTTGTCATTCTCACACGGTACCGCCCGACCGCGCGGATGAGCGAGTGGCGCGCACCACCTCTCCTCGCGGTGCACTGCTATTCAAATCTTCACCGCCTCGTTTGCTCAACCGCGCGGACCAATGACTATGCGCGGACGATAGTTGTCGTGTGAGATTCGGCTTATATGTTGTATATTTAACTTTTGCTGCTTAAACTGGAGCTATATTCGGACATCGGTGTACCTAAATTAAGTTATTTCATAAAAGATACGACTCTACATCAATTCGTCCAAAAATGCTGCCAATATGTAATTAATTTAATTATTTAAACTTTATTTTAAAATAAGGAGTTGGTGACAATAAACTTTAGTGATGTCACATATTAATTTGAAAAGTCTAAAATAAGTTTAAAATTAAGATCACCTAAACTAACCTTGGGATGTTGGTCGATGATGCTTGGAATTAAACTTGGATGTAAGGAGCAAACGAGTTGACACGAATAGACGAAGTTACACATGAATAAATATTTATTAACGACAGAATAAAAATAAAAACACACTTGAAAATAATAGAAATTAGTTATATTTCTAGTCTAGCAGAATTGACGCTCATTATATTTAACTGGGAGCTAGAGAGGCACTGGTAAATGCAGAAATTGCTCATTCATGTTGATTCACACCTTTGAGAGTAGTCGGGAATTAAACTGATCTTAGAGAGAGAACTACCCCCTCGAACTATAATTAGTGCATTTACTTAGATTTATTCAGTGAATTTATCTTGATAACCTGATGTATGCACGTGCCAAGTAGAAGGGTTGTGGTAGCAAGTGGCTATCTGTAGTTTTTGCCAACTCCAATGGGAAAAGGCGTGAGTTTATGTATATTATGTAAATACTTTGATATGAGTTTAGTTTCGAAGCCCAGTCAGAGAAATATATATAAAAAAAACAATATTATTTCAATATTAAGAAAAGCTTTAAAAACGAATATACGATATGAATACAGTGTAAAGATAAACTTAACTACTACACACTTAACTACTTAACTTTACTACACTACTACATTTTAAGTAATTTATTTAAAAAATAGATTTTTCTGCAATTCTTTACAATAACAATTCTTCTTCTTCTTCTTAGCGTGTCGATGGCAATCTATATTGTGTCGGCCCAGAACTGAGCTACTAGTTTGACGCTTTCAATAACAATTTATTATCGCGTTAACAACATGCACTGTCAATACTTCATAGACAAATCTAGCTCAGCAATAACATGGTACTCGAGGTGTATCGTTACGGGATAATCCATATATAACGCCTTTGTCTATGGTAGGTAATGAACGGCCACCTGTGTCTTTGCGTACCTATATCGAGATGGCTTAAGTGAAAATGGCAGCCGTTTATCTAAACCTGACTAGTCCTAGTGTTGGCAACTAATCTGGCGTTAATTCGACATTAATTTATTAATACCTGACAAAGCAGGTTTCTTGATATCCCTATCTAGCTAGATATACGTAGGTTTGGAAACTAAACTTTTAATGAAAATAACGTGGAAATGAAGAGAACGGGCTACAACTATGGACTTTGTTACAAGGTATAATAAAGTTGGACTTGTTAGCATGTTAATGACGTTGACATAGGTACCGGTCGACATATATAATTAATACAGATAATTAGTCCATCCTAATTATGCGATACCGAAATTAGAATCGTTTAAACTGTATTTAATACGGGTACCTACCTATTGTCTTATCACTTGTAAACAAATCTTATGCACGGCCGCTTTTAACAAAAGATATCTTTAAAAGGTTTTCATGAGATAAGCACAAAATTTGTCAGTTTAAAATGAACATTCATAACTTAACAGTGTTTTTAAACTATTTCACTTAAAACGTTGCCTCCAGTTTCATTTAATGTTGAGAGTGTTTTAAAATGTTTAATATAAATCACGCTTTTGCGAGGTACGCAAATAACGGACTGTCCGAATTAGCACCAGTTTGAAATTCATTAATTTTCGTTCGTTAGTTCCGAGGTATAAAACAGGTTACAGGCATTTATTTTAGTAGTTTTTGTAACTAAATTTGGAGAGTTTTATGATGACTTAGAAAACTTGTACATTATTATATTAGAGGTTTATTTTTTGTACTAGTTCTAAGTTTTGTTAATGGTGATTAAACGAGATAAAATGACAGCTGTTTGTAAATAAAATACACATGTTAACTTTTTTTTTAGCATTTCACGTTACTGTAATTGTATCTTGGTATGTATTGAAAACTCAATATCCTAACTTATAAATCGGTTATTCATTAAAACTGTTAATATAATATGGCAATAGTTCAATAGTTTTGTCTTAAATCGAGATTCTCTATCGTATATTTGTCACGATTAAAATGTTCAGCTTAACTTTTTGTGTTTTATTTTATGAAGGGTTTATAATTCACATTCCACAGGCTGTATAATAATATTCATAATACTGCACTGCGTCAATCATTTGAACAGATATTCAACTTTATTGCTAAAGCATTATGTTCAAGGTTGATTGGGAAAATTTGACAGTTTCGGGTAGCCTGATGTGCTGGTGTCTGTACATACAACGCCTGACAATCTAGATTGAATTACAAAATGATAAAATGGATGCAGTTTTGTTCGCACATTAATAAAGTAATTAATCTTGCGGACTGAAAATAGCGGCCATTAGTGGCGATAGGTAATTAGAAGGAAACAGGGGCTGCGATTCTCCATACAAATTTTGACGAAATCGACGTTTCGTATTTCTTTTATTTCTTCCTTAATTTCTTCCTCTAGAGCAATCATTTTTTTTCATAAAATTAATCATCAAATGCCCCACTTTTGCGGTCGTGATTAGAGGAATACCAGACAAATTCGAAAAGTTTTAACATAAAATAAATTTATAGAAACCTAGACATACTCTTTTAATTATACTTACTCTTTAATAAAAGGGGGAATACAAAAAGTCGATCTCTTCAAAATTTTTGTAATATAATCTGTCTGTACAGCTGTCCCTATTGCACTCCATGGGGACAGGCTTTACAGAGCGATAGTTTCTTCTAATAAGTACCTATTTTTTAAATTCCTCGCAGGCCTCTTCCCTCTTAAATCCAATGAGCAGGCACGGTCTGGAAAGACAGGATTTCTTGCTCACACAAATCATCATAATTTAAACTCCGGCTTGTGCCATCTACTGATATCTAGGTCCCTAGGTCACCCTGGGTATGTACATGAGTTACTAAAGGCCGAGACTCTTGAAGTACGCAGAGCTTCGTATGGCTTATTGTAAGTTAGGTTGACATTGCATTGTGATGGCGCCTGCTAGAGCACATTGCTGTGATACTGTATGTCTTCATATACGAGTAGATATCTAGATACGCGGTAGCGTGTCAAGCCAAGTTCAAGCTAACAGAACTGGCGAGCAGCACCGTGTGTTATATTACACGAACCATTTGGAGCCACTTTTGCCCCCTCATAACTCAAAAACTATTTCACATAAACATGTCAAATTTCGCTCATATATTGAGACTTGCGAGATACATAAATGTGTTCTAAATTTCGTAAACATATCTCAAGCGGTTATTTGAATATTAACGTCCAAAAATCGTCATTTTTATCACTGACTGACCTATAGATCAAAGCTCTAACCCACTTCCAGATGACCTAGAAAGTTCAAATTTGGCATCCAGATAGGTTGTTGTGTGAATGTAAAGGAATAAATCAGAAACTAGTAAATTTTTATCATTTTATTATAATTTTTCAATTAATTGATTCTATTAGGAACACTTACTTTGATAGTGCCTGTAATGTAAGAATCAGCAATCAAAATTGATGGCAGCCGGTCTTTATGTGGATTTTAAGGTCTTCACGTGAATACATAACGAGTGGAATACCCCCCTTAATTTTTTTTTATAGAAAATAACACAGAAAAGTGTATTATACCCCGTAAACGTAGAAAATACAGTGGATTGACAAAATTTGGTATTAATTTTATTATGAAAAAGAATAATAATTTCTGTACAAAAAGTAATGACATCCCATCAAAAACATAAATGTGAAATGAGAGACAAGTTCAACGACAAAAGAAATGAGATCTTAATGGATGCCAAGTTCTATGGTCAGTCCTGAAATTTATTTATAACAACATCAAATATTATATAATAACAATTTATAATATCATTTCTTCTTATAACTTAGGATAATTTATATTGAAGCTTAAGGTCTGACTTGGCTAGTTCTCATACACGAATTATTATTTAGTACCTACTAAAACAGTCATGGAAAAGCCCTATATTCGATGGCTATACTTTCTACTAGCAAGCCATATTTTCGGAAGATTAATATAAGAACTTACAGCTTTAGAACTTGCGAAGGCTATAATATAATTCGTATAGGATAGGTACTTATAACGTGCTGCCGACTGATCACACTCACAAGAAGAACTTCTCCTAAGGAATTGGATGTAGAGGACTAATGGAGTTCTCTCCAGATGGTGGTGATACTTGATGAATTGTCCACAGAACGGTAAGGAAAAGGTAACATAGCGGAAAGTCATTAAATAACGTCTTATGTTCATATTAATGACATTAGAATTGATAACATTTGGGTGTGTATGCCCTTGCACAACCCCTACGCGGTAGCGCAGTAAATTGACATCGCATGGCGTTAGTGTCAATAATGTCATAACTGTAGGAATAGAACTAAGCCGAAGGCATACGCAAGAAGATTTTGCTGATATGAAATGTGTTTTGTAAGAGGGGAAGATTTCAACTACTATTAATATAGGGCTCATACTGACTATATAATTGAATAATATTTGAATAATATGAACTTGTAATCATTCAAAGAAGCTGGTTTATATCAAAATGACTTTACCTAATGCCCACTTACATGTAACAAAACAAAGCTATTCTGACCATCTCGGTAATCAGTAGAGAAAACACTATCTGTTGATTTTCTACTTAAAAGTAGGTCAGCACACATGTAGCCAGCGACCCGCGCTGATCACATATGTACTTTATTAATTCGACATTACCACCAACTTGGCATAATTAACAAAGTAATCCAGTTTATTTGTGAAACTTTATGCAGATGAAAACCAACATAGTTCTAAATTGAATAAAAAAAACTAGATGAATGAATTTTCTAAAAAGACTTGGAGGCGTTGACATCCTATCCCAATACTGTCGAATTCCCCTAAAATGTGTCCGCTTATTATTCTCGTGGATGTCATTCATCAAACTCCTATAAAACTAAAAGCTCCCCTTAAACCTCCCTCCCTCCCTTTAAACTAAAGCTTTCCTTGCTACCACGAGCGGTGCAGTTTTTACAATATTCCACGGCGACCAAAGACCTGCTATCACACATAAGGCTCAATTCACACCGAAGCGGCAGCGTTCGGCAGCGGCCAGCTGCGTCCATCCCGAGTATTTCAAACGATACTATGCATTTCCTAACGCAGATAAAGCATAAAATGGTTTGACAGTTGCCGACCGCTGCCACTTCGGTGTGAATTGACCCTGATAGTGAACTGGAGGCAACTTGTCACTAGGGTTCCATAAAAGAAACGATTGATAAAGCTCATTTAATTACACTTACAACAAGAAAATACTGTTATATTGGGTGACGAAATCTGCAAGAAACTGAACGGATACCCGTTCAGTGGGCAACGGAGAGGTGTGTTACAATCTTACTGATTATCGCTACACTTTTGCAACCTTTGGCCTGGGCTCTGGAGCATTTGCGTAGTTCCTTAAGCTCTCAAGGCCAAGTATTGGCCCAAAAAATTGCTGTGGGCTATTATCCTCTTTCCTCTCACTTTTATTTTCAGGCATCCAAGATTCATAAATACAATTCACAAAATAATCTTATAAAATATTAACTACATTTGGTCGGCGACGTATTCCGCTGAGTCAAGGTGTCATGTAGTTTTACGGTGACTGTACACTCAGGCCGAAACACTCTGGGGCAGGGCAAGTGCGAGAGTGGCTGTCCGTTGTGAGTCGGCTATCGGCTTACTGCGATACATAGAAAGAGCGGAGAGGTCGAGAGGAGTATTTTTATTGCCTTTTACATTCGCACGCAAAAAACACAGCACGGCCGGGCGTTCGGGCGGTGAAGCAGATCTCACGTCGGATTGGCTCGTATGACATCCGCTGATACCTTACAACACTATTTGGTTACACTTGATGTTATGCGAAAGAGTTTACTCAGAAAGACGATTCTAGCTGCAGCATCAGGTCACCTCGACCAAATACATGCATTAACACCGGAAGGCAAGGAGTAAGTTGGTATAATTACGAAGTTTCAATTCAAGTTTCAGCTGATCGTTTCCGTAATAAAGTGGATTCAGCTTCCTGCCTTACCGGATGCAGCTTAATACTAGAATTTTATTATTGTCAGAATTTCGGGCTTCTGACACATAATGTCGGTCAAAGACTTACGCAAGCAAGGACCAACAACTTTACATACTGAGAGGTCTCGTTATGTCAAGGATGGTGACCCATCCACGTATCGAGATTAAATATAGTACATTATGATATAAGTGCGGTTGTAAGTATCAATCACTCGATTTTTCTGACAGATTCTTAGAGTAGCCTTTTTCGCTGCCTCTAAGACTTCAGGCGGTGTCGAACTAATAGATTCATCATTACTTGACAACATTTTAAAATAAAAACAATACAGCGAAAAGAAAAAGCGCGCGGAATAATTTATACTTGTTCACAAATTAGTGAGCCGCGCGCATTAGCGCTTTTTTTTAAGGCAAAGGCACAAAAACAGCTAGTATTACTAATATGGTAAATTAATATTTTTGTGTTTTTGTTACAGATAAATGGTTGTAATCTATTGTCAAAATTAATTAAATTAAAGAATTTAATGTTTATTTATTATATTTTATCTCCCAAAATTAATTTTATTCATAAAATGTTGACCACTTTTCTGACATAAAAACTCTTTGCTAAGATTTAAAAAAGTACCGTTCATTTTGACGGAGCATCTTGAAACCGTGCGTTTTACTTTACATTACCGCACAAGTACGTAATGAGATACAATACGATATTGAAATTGGTGAAATAAGAGACCCTTTACGAGCAAATGTGTTATAAAAACTTTTACGTGCCATATTTTTGGGATAGGAAGATTCCTAAGGCAACCTCTTCCATTAGCCCACATGTTTCCATCCTCATATTTCGATAAAAATATTAGTTCTAGTTTTATTCTCCATAGAGAAAACAAATACGTTAGTATGGGCAAATTGCCGCTAGCGTTTCCTCTTGACCATGATTGCGACTACTCGATTATATTGGTTATTGAAGCACGTCATTGCTTCGTCTTCATCCAACCATTAACATCGTATACCTCATGATTTCATGACGTTCCTAATCTGCATTCAAAAATCTATCCAATATTATATCCGGTAGTTCAGTCACAGGACATTAATTTTAATTTTAGCATTTTCTACATTATGTAACTGATAATAGGTTTGATCCGCATTGAAATAGAAGTAAGCAATAAACACATGTTGCCAACTCGCTACTTCAAACGCCTCCGCCAAAGGAGGTGGGTAGAGATCGGGCTTTTTTCGCCCATTGGTAAATTTATAAGTATTTTTAGAATATTTTATAAGTATATTTAGAATATTTTGAAATACTGTACTCAGTCGAAATGCAATTTCCAGGTTTTTCCAAAAAATATTTTTATTAAATAGACAAAACAGAGAAAAAAATAAACTATTCGTAACAAACGTCTTCGATTGTGTTTCCTTCTGGCTTTCAGTGACTGAATCGTCACTGGACCATCCAGTAGTAGCGTCTTGAAGTGTATCAGCATACCCAAGACTTGGTGTTTTTATCTGAGTTTGATTATGGCGCCAGTATCCCAAGTACCAAAGTACAGATGCTACATGTGCACAGCAGCCAACAACTCTAGCACAACTTTGCACTGACAGTACCATTCAATGTTTTGATTATTACCTATACTTATCCATATGTTATATATTGTTTTGTAGATCGTTTTTATGTCTTCTAAGAATAGATAGTATTTTTTTATTAGAAATAACACGATAATAAGCTTTGGTTTTAGCCACTTTTTACAAGAATCGCACTGATTTCCAGGCATTATTTTTTTTATTAAAATACACAAAACGCATACAAAGCTACATAAAATAATGGCAACAAAAGAAATATTTATATTACAATATGACACGCTTGAGGTGAAGACAGAAGTTTGAACACGCAGGTGACGTATGAGTTTGCCTGATTGGCGGACAAGCTATTTGTTGTTTCGTATAACATCAAGGCGCTCGATGCACCAAAACAAATGAATGCTAGTTTAAAAGGCTATTTAAAGCAGAATTGGAGAGCCTAAAAAATACAGTGGTAAATCAAGCGCTTTACTGTTTTCTTTTTAATAAAAGTTGGAAAAAGTGCTTAAATAGCAAAATTTCAACGAATTTGCCAAGTCTAATGATTTTTTTTTATATGACTTGATATTTTTTTTCTTACTTTTTTAGAAAATATGTAAAGGTCAATACCTAAACTTCACATACGTATAATAACATGGCTTCAATAAATACTTTAAATTTTCATGACTATCATAGGCGGAAAATGAACTAATCTTTACCCTCCTCCTTAGGATTTATTTGATAGTTTAAACATATTCCTATGAACTAGTATTGCTAGTGTTTTCATTTATTGTTATATTGTCGTCTCCATCTTGTATAATAATTATGTACTTGTACCGTACAAGTACATAATTTTTATACAAGAGCTACGTACAAGCTGTACGTAGCTCTTTGTTTGTAAGATTGTATAGGTAAGTCAGAAATTTATTATTTTAGTAAATGGCCCATGCACTCTCCGAGGCCACCGTAGCAAGGACTCAAATTGACTGAACCCATTCACTGCCCAGTACTTCACAAAAACTTCGTGAATTTCGTTCCCGTGCCCACAACCTGTATCCGAGTCGTCGTTATAATTAACTATAGATGATTTGTATTTATGCCCAGAACCCAACTAGCGAGTCCATAGCTACAGATACGGGTTGTGCGAACGAACGAATTTTTGTTCCGACTCATATACAGGGTTCTGGGCACTGAATGGGTGAATTGAACAGGGCATGGATAAAATATGACACACTGTGGTGCGAAACACTTGGTATGTCTGATGAATTTATCAAAGAGTTTATGGACCGTTCACTGGGAAAGGTCAGTTGAGCGTTCTCAGCGAACGGTTAACTCAAAAATAACTTAAACGGAAGATATGTGATCCCAGCTGGATCTACATATCTATCTGTGTTCTACCTTATACTAATTAATGTTAGGTACAAAATGACACAGACACTTGCAGTTTTCAGATAATTATTTTTCTAAATTATCTGAAAACTGCAAGTGTCTGTGTGTTACATATTGCAGCCGGTGCAACTTTTTTTTCAAGTATTTGGTAGGCTGCCGTAGCGCCGTGTAGCTTCTCGTAGCAGCTCTCAGTCATCTTCGTAGGCGCTCGTAGCACTTGGCTATGTCAAATTTACACTTTCATTGCCTACAAAATGCCCCATCAAACGAACACTGACATACAGTTATTATTCCCCTGACAGGGAACGTGTTGATGAAGGCTTTACGTCCAAACCTAGCATTAACCGTTAGTCATGCAACGCAACCGATTACCTGTTTCCACTTAATTTATTATTGAAGTACTTGTTGCATCGCAGTGTGTAAGTAAATGCAGGGTATCTGGTGGCTACATCAATTATTCAGAAGTAAGTTCCTTTGTACATGTCGACACATTTCTACGGTTTAAGTTTTAATGGAGTTTTCTTTTTCAGTTTACATGGCGATGTGTTGATGTTTTCTTTCTTGTGTGTAAATTTCAATTGGTGTTTGTGTGTGACAATGCTTTAGCTGCATTCGGTTAGACTGGAAGCCGACCACAACTTAGTTGGGAAAAGGGTAGGCAGATGATAGGTGGCAATTCTTGACTGTGGGCCAACCACCAGCGAAGTCTCCCATCTCCTGGTGGATGATGATGATTTTGAGTATAGTGTGCCACATCTCTTTTTAACAATATCCTCATGAAATACGTCAAACTTTCTCTTTATTCCACCAATCGAGAGGTAGTAAGGTGACGGAGGTAAGTTAGGATGAATTAATAACAACACTTGCATTGTATACATATATATATTGAAATATCACATGAATCCATTTATAACCAATAACATTTCCAGGACTAATTTAAATATACATAAAAAGATACACTGACATATTTGGTGATATAATCTGTGATAATATAACTACTAAGGTTGAATAAATAGTGAATAACACGACGCTACTACAGATAGTCAGTATTCGAATATTTTAGCACAGCTCAAGTTACATATTTTTATTAAATTAAATATTATATTTTCTTAAAGATTGATACATTTTAGGAGAACAACATTCAGTACGT
This sequence comes from Lycophotia porphyrea, assembly GCA_950005105.1. Classification (NCBI taxonomy): domain Eukaryota; kingdom Metazoa; phylum Arthropoda; class Insecta; order Lepidoptera; family Noctuidae; genus Lycophotia; species Lycophotia porphyrea. The sequence goes on along the minus strand of OX465383.1, from coordinate 24,679,485 downwards.
TACTATAGCTACCTAATTCGTTACGCAGTACATTATAACTGTCTGAAGAAGAAAGCTGATTGTTCTGTGTAAATTAGACTCGAATAGATTAACCTGCGAGCCAATGTAATTTAAAAGAATTATCGTTAAAAACACAATAACTTATAATACTGCATATTATGATATCCTGGTAACACCAGGTCCATGGCACGGTGAGACATTCAGTCAGTTACAATTGACAGAATAATACATAGGTACATAAAACATTCGAAAAATAACTCGATACACCCAGGTTTTACCTGCTTGATACGATATAATTTTATAATAAATACATAGGTATATTTGACTTGATACAAGAGTAAAGAGATTAATATGATAATTTCAATGAATTTAACATTCATTTATATAATAAGTGTAATGTTTTATATATTTCAACTATTCTAACAAACATAGGTTCAAAGAATGGGAAATAAATTAATGTAAATTTTCTCAAATCGTAACAAAATACAACTAAAAACACATATTAGATACTGTATTACATAAGTAGAATTTTAGAAAGTACAATAATCCGGGGCAATTCAATTTCCTATCTAATTGTTCTTTCGTTCTCCTATAGAGGTTTGAGCTGTTATGACATGCTGGACATCGGGATGTCTAGTTGGTACAAACGTTATCTAGTCGTGAGCGGTTTCCTGATTGAGCTCAAGTCCACAGTGTCACCATGGCGCTTGCGCGAGCAAATGGTCCACTCGCGGTCTCGACTAACAATCTTGAGTCCAGGCCTTCCAAAAATATAATATTTTAACAATACGAAAATACGAATCTCTACAATTTCTACTATAGATTACACAGTGCCTCATATACATAATATATTATATAGGTTCATAATTATATTTAATAATATCTTATAATGAAGAACTGTATTATATTGAGATCAGTATGTCTCCTATGGTGAGGTTTCCGTGTTGTATGTTTTGGTTTTTATATTATACATAATTCATTTACCAATATTTAATTAATAGGTACTTATTACATATATGGTTATAATAAACATCTAAGAAATAGTACATTTAGGTAAATTGTAGAAGATATGTTATAGGTATGCAACTTGCTCAGGTATATAACACAAATAAATGCTTCTGGTTAATTTTATTTAATATTACGACTCTTCATATATTACTAAATAATGATATAATTATTAATACTATAAGGTATAATAAGTGGATATATTCGTTAAAAAGTATTTGGAATTTGAATAATATAAATACATATTTTAAAGCAAATCGACCTTATTTACAATGCAAAGGGTTTTCTAATAATCACTACTATATAATATACATTTATTCCTGTATCGTCAATAGTTAGGCGTGTAGCATCGATCATAAACTTCATACGAATATGCCAATAACGAATATTGCTATATGTAGGTAGGCTGTAATATTTGCAATGTTTTCGGAAAACATTACCCATGTAAATAATGTAAAATTAAATATATTTTTACATATCTCACGTAAAATCTCTCCAAGTTCCAATAATTTCTTAGGGTTAACAATATAGGCATCAATTTACATATTTACCATTCACAAGTTAACTTTTAAATGTCCTAAAAAACTTCAATAGTTTTGAAAACGTTGTATAATCAAGAAAAGTTATAGTTAGGCCGAATCAATTTAAACGGGATTAAAAGAGGGGCCTTTAAAAAGTTACAGTACGTCAGTTCTCTTGTCGAATTCTTGCCTCTCTGGACGTACCGTCACAAAGAAAAAGAGATACAATGATACGGCATACGAATGTACAAGTACCTTTAAAAGTTATTTTTAGGAATTTATCATTACCATTTATTTCGATATTTAAATACTGTTATTACTATATATTTTTATCAAGTAAGCAAATCCATATTTATATTGATATATAGCATATAAAATAGAAAGCCATAAATAAATTCGTCAGGTTTATAATATTAAGTACAATATAATATGTATATTTAGGTGTTGCACTTAAAAATACTCTATATCTTTGTGGTAGGTACATAATTAAAATGAGGAACATCTCAGGGTGCAATTGTATTGCTTTTTTCGCTAATCGTAGGTACTGCAACATTGTACTATAGGTACCTATATACATAGTCTAGGTACAATAAAAAAGTAAACGATTAAACCCGGATTGTTCATTACATTGTGGCAACTTTGCCTTCTACATCGTGATCTGAGATAGCTAATATTTTCAACCACTTTATAATAATGAAATAAAATAAAATAAATGAAATAATATGATATATATAGAGGTATACATTCATCTAATTAGACTCTAATGTGTCAGTTATGATCCTGCTAAGTACGTTACCGTAGCGTGGTTTGGGAGTGGAGAACAGAACAGATAGACACAAGAAGTTGCAGAGTATAGGTATCGATCGCCAGGTGTGGGTGAAGGAGAGCGAAAGATGCGTGGGCGTCACTTAATCCTTGGGCTGGGGCTTCACTATCTCACACTTGCCGGGGGTGGATGGGGTCGGGTCCTCGGAGAACAGAGGGTTCTTCACTTCCATCGCTCCCGTCTGTGGATACGGAGCCCGATATTCAGTACAAGGGTGAAGTAAGTTGTTAATTATATTTCATTCATACAAAATGTTCGTGCATGAAAAATAAAGCTTCCTAGAAAGAAAGAGTATTAAAGTGCATTAATTAAAGGAACTATTCTTTTATAAAAGGCTTTGCACTACTCAGCCTATGACGATCCTTTGGAGGAAGTATCGCGATGACTGGATCCGGGTTGTCTATCTCCTATATTATTAGAAAACTTCAATTATTAATATTATAATCGATGTCGCATTTTCAATACTTTTTTAGTATTTTTCCTGTGCCTTAGTTTCAGGTATGTAGGATCATTGATAAGCACGCTGGAAACCTCCAGATTCCGTTCACGCTCGTTAGACAGGACTTGATTGAAGGTGTTTATAATCGACCCAAGTGCTTTTTTGTCTTTGCAACATTAAAGATACAGAGCGTTAGCTTCACGAACATCATATGTTGAGCATATGTAAATAAGACCACATTTCCTGAATAATTCAGTGAGTAATATGAACTACTACATAAAATTAATGCCAACCGTTGGAGCTCGATTTGGAACAATTTCCGGATGTTGTCCAGGTATATTTTTCAGTAATTTTTGTTCCAGAGTTCCTATAGCCTAGTCTTTAAGTCCCTACAGCCTTTTAATATGCCAATAGCTTTTCAATATACCTATAGCCTTATACATAACAAAATAACTTATAAAGTTCTTTTAGCTTTATAAGTTCTTTTAGCCTTGTAAGTTCCTATGGCCATTTGTTCTATAATCTATCAATTTTCGATAACGTCCCTATAGTTTTATATGTTTCCATATTTCTGTTCCTTTGAATGTCCATATAAATTCCTAAATTGTGTTTGAGATGTAAAATATTTAGGGATACGTACCGTGGCGAAACCAGGGCATTCATACACGGTGTAATCTCCTTCCTCATTCTCCTCCTCAGATTCAGGGTCAGACATGGAGCCGTTACGGTGCTCACAACCATTCCTGAAAAGTGTTTACGAATTTTTTATGATCATGCTAACAATAAGCAGTTAAGGAGTTTAGCATAGAGTGTTATAATAATATTACGAGTATGTCTCAGTAAGGAATTCGGTCACGAAGGCCAGTCTCAACAGAAACTACCAAAGTTCGCAGGTGATTTTATAGCACACAAGTATGTACGCAAACGCACGTTACTCTCTCTTACGCCACTCACATGGGGCAACAATGCTACCAGATTGAAAAGAGATCAGGCACGAGATCAATGGCTTTATGAGCTTTTCGAGGCACGGAGCTGTTGCACCACCAACTAAGAAACTCCGAGTCAATTACACTGCCAATCCGGGTTCGCAGTCGCGCTTATGAGACTAATACTAAATATTTGATAAAAATGAACCGTACTAGTTAAGGTTCAAGTATTCATTGCTTCCAAACTTCATCTGCATTTATACTACCGCCTCCGAGCAACCGTACGGTCGAGCGCTGTCGTGTGAGAATCGTCTTACGATCGGAAAAGCAACTATTTTATTTAAACTAATTTAATTGGTGTACTAATAAGCATTTTCTATTATTGTTAATCTATGTTCTAGTAACAGCGGAAGCCTCAAAGCCTTCAAAAGTAAATGTGTGTAGTGCAGTATTCACTAAAAATTTAAACGTAAAGTTGGAAGTTGGAACCCTATTCTTCATCATAATGAAATTGTTCATTCTATTGAAACAGTGAATGGCGAACGTTTTTTCTAGAGAAAACTATCCAGACAAAGCGGACCTGTTTCGCTTTGTTCTGAATCCGCGGCGCTTATTATATGTAAATAGTCATTATTTCTGTTATTTATTGAAATAAAAGGTAAGCAAGAAAGGGCTGTCTCTGCAATTTTCAATTTTTTTTTATCAAAGCTGGAAGGAAAACGGACGATCATTTTTTTTTAAATTAATTACCTTTCCATAGCTATAATTTGTTGTTTTTGATGCTGGTAGTGGTACATGTGGGCCGAATGTGCCAGTTTCCTGTCGCCTGAAGTGTCTATGTTAGGGCCGGTGACTCCGTAGGCTGGGTAGTCCACGTCAGCTGCGGCTTTAGCTTTTTTACTGAGCCTGTGGGGTGATTGTGATGAATGTCACTAGAATGTGAGAAGTGCAATGTGTGGTGGTTGGAACAGTAACTCACGTATACCATCCGAAAGCGAATCCAAGGATGGCCATGGCGAGTGCCGTGCCCACTGCAGCGATGAGCGCTATACCGTAGATTGAGTCTGCAGGGTCGGCCGTAGACTCTAGCACATGGATGTGGCGAGGCTTATCGGTGCCCGCGGGGTTTTCTGGAGTGCTAAACATTAGTAACCAGATTAAAACAAAATTTTCTATTTCATACACATAAGCTACGATTGGCATCGTTTAACCGTGAAAAGTGCATAATGCATTACTGCTAAATCTACGCTAACACAAAGTCTAAATGTTTTTTTATTTCGTAAAAAAAAAAAAACGTTTTATATGGTATATTAAATGCTTGGTGACTGAACTAAGCTTACATGGAATCACATGCTGGTAGTTCTCGCTTGAGATAGCAAATAATATGGTTACGCAATGACATGCTCGTTAAAATATGACGAATTTGGGCCATACATGAATTAGTTTAATTTTGAGTTATCTAACACAGGTATGGATAGCGTGTAATCTGGGATCACGTTTTATGTTTTGTTTCTTTATACAGTTATTGTTTTCGGGAACAATATTTTCTGTCACCTAACTTTGGATTTGTCCCTAAACTGCAATACACTAATTACAATATCTATTGCCAAGAAATATATAGTTAGTTAGTTATTAATCAAAGGGCTTAAGAAATGCATTTTCAATGACCCAGTAAAGAATATTTGTTCCTAAAATAGTAGATCTATCACCCAAATTGAATCACTAAATAATATCAAAATTCTTACCTAAATATAATTAAGTTTTTTTTTTTTGTAAATTAATTAAACCGATATTTTTTTCTGTCTGATATGATTAGGTTGTTTTATTTCTGCCCCCGCATAAATACCGCAGTGGTTGGGTAATCAGTAATTAACCTAAAAATTATCCTAAAATTCTTGCTAACTATGAGGAGCATAAGCCGAAGGCCCGGCGGAGCTACGACAACATTTGTGACAGAAAGTGGGTGTGTAATGTAAAATGCGAGCGTAGCGACCGCACGTCATGGAGTCGTCCGCTGCTGTCAGAATTATTTTTAGGTAAACATTTAAACATTGTTTGGTGATTAATTTTGGTGACACTTCAATTATTTTGAAACCTTTAACGATTATTAGATGATTATTTTCAAGTAATTCTTAATTAATATTTAGGTAAGCCTTTTGATATTTGTATTTAGTCATTCAATTTAGGGGACAGATCTACTATTTTAGGAACAAATATTATTTATTAGGTCATTCAAAATGAATTTATTAGGTAATTAATAAAATCATATTCATTGGTTTCTGACATTTGAAAAAAGAAAAGGTGATAGGGCTTTATTAACGGTAAAACTAACTATATACAAATTAATTAAAAAATATTGAATAAATAAACTAACAACAAACAGAACTAAAATAGTAATAAAAATTAAGACTAAAAGTAGGTAGCTACATATATAAAACGACAATAGGACACTTAGGCGTCAAAGTATTCCTCCGCATTACTGTCATCCGGAAACGTGTCCAGAAAAAAATGACTGTGTTGAAAATGTTGAATGGCAATGCAAATTCTATAACCAAACAAAGAGCCAGCCCTCCTGCTAAGTAGTTTAAAATAAAAGACTCCTTATACGCTTTTTAGCTGATGTTAAAATATTGTTAATGGTAATATAAAATGGTGGTATGTCTAATGGTAATGATAGTTATGAATCGAGATTGATTTACCGAATTTGCCAATTGGATCAAGAGAAATAAATATAACTATTCAAAATAAAGTGACGCAAAATTCACAAGTCCTTTTAACGCCCGTTTGTTTTTAAAGCTAACAAGCAGTATTTTGTTGCAGTTGGTTTATAGTTTTTATTTCAGCTTCAGCACCATTCCAGCCAAGCCAAAAGATTCGATTTCCCATGAGTTCGCTTTGCGCCAGGCAACGTCAGCCGTGCCGTGCGTCGGTAAACAAAGCAGTCTGAGGAAGGGTATGTTGTTGCACTTGCAAAAAAAGGATTTAAACAAATAGGCTCACAGACATTAATAGGACTGTGTTTTAGAGTCTGCCTAAAAACCCCTAAATTTTTTTTATTTCGTTGTCGCTCATAAAAATGATGTCTCTAATTCAGACATTTGGGACAATGTGATCGATTCTAATGAGTGTGTGGTTAAAGTGCAGTGAATGTCGTCTGCACATGTGGACTCATTGCTTATATTCGTGGTTTTGTTAAGGAACACGCTCACAAGTGAAGGCTGCTATCAACAAAAGTGTTCATTGGGACGAACTTCATTTCCATGCGCAACTAAGGACTGGTAGGAGTGGAGGCTAAGGTTCTCTAAGTGTTTAATATATTAGTCTTCACCTTGTCTCCGCCGCATCAGTAGGGTTTACTCTCAACCAGCGCAGGTTGGTTGGCAGTAAGGAGACAGGTATACGGTAGTCCTTATTTGCCCTAAAAAAACGTTATATTGTCGATTTTGTAAAATTTATCGTTACTATTAACCTCATTACTTATTATTATTCTAATTTGGACTCTAAACATCGTGGCCGTCCTAAGATCTGATACCATTACAATGAAAGACATGGATGGTTTCTAACAATTATTAAAATTATGATGAAATATTATAAATTTATTAAAACTCTCGTAGTGTTCAGGATAATGAAGTAGGAACTAAATATATCGTGTTTCCGCATATATGTAGCTCTGTGCTATTTACATAATATAATTATATTTTTCCATATACCAATATGCATATAAATACATACATACATAGATAACGAAGCTTGGTTTAAAGTCAACACTACTTAATCCACAAATACAGTAAGACTTAATTATCTAGAAAATTAACAATCCAGCTGTAATTTTCTCAGAAACAGTATATCCTCTTTAGAAAGTGTCCGAGAGTTAAAGAACTCGGTTATTATTTGTAATCAAAATGTCACAGAAGAATTCTCCAGTATTCATTAGATATTTTCCTAAAATTTCTTCGAAGTAAAAGATCACCTCACCTAGTAAGGGCCTCCTTTCAATAACTTCTATTCAATTTTTCACAATAACTGTGGCTCAACTAGGTACGCAGGTACGCGGTGGTATGTTTGAGGACTGAGAGGCAGACTTGTGACCGTGAAGGGCACAGAGTTCCATGCCCTGTGAGGAGACGGGTAATAACCTCTGTTGTCTCGGGAATTCGTCCCTTTCATACTCACAAAGTGTAGTTTTAATCTTTTATTTATCAAATGTGATCAACCCCTAATTATCTCGCTGTAATGGAAAAGCATTTTCTTGTACAGAGATGTGTCTAGTATTCAACGTATGCATGTATTGTACTGTATAAATAAGCCCAAAAAAATCTTAGAATAAACATAAATGCTAGTCACGCAATCAGAGGGCCTAGAGAAAGGGCCTTACTACCGTTGAAGGAAAAGTCTAGAATGAATGAAAGGGACGTTATTGTCATCATGTCAGCTTTAAATCACCCACCGTTGGGTATAGATCTCCCCTACCGAAACTCTTTGAAAGAGTTTGTCACTCGCGAAGGCCTTCAGGGTACATCTTATGCATATAATATGTACATATACGAGTACTACTACTACTGACACATAATCGTATGAATTGTATGATTCGTCAGTCGAAGCCTAGAACGAACTCCGCTCTGACTGTTGGTGCTTCCTGTTGCTTAAGTGTTTTACCTCCCGCTGCCTAAATCAAAGTGCTATAACGTGTCACACCGAATATATCCACCGAGGTAGGTACTTTTGTTTCAAAGTGAAAAACACCCTAAAGAAACCACACAGTTGCTAGTTTCAATTGCTTGCAATTGGTCTACATTTTTGTAATAGTCGCCGGACAGAAACCTTAATGAATAATTGCATTTAATATGTGACTAAGTTAATTTTATTTGCTTTTCATAGAAGAGAAAGGTCTAGTCAAAACTAAATTATGATTAGCCGTCGCTGCTAAAGGTTTAATTCTGATTCTATAAAATGCTACAGTGTTCCATTTTTCTATTGGCTACAGTTTCTAAGTAAATACTATACGGGGTCAACGGGGTGGAAGGGATATTGATGCACATATAAAACGTATTCAGCCTTGTTCCGTTTTTCTTCCACTCTATTATTTAAAAACAAAGCCTTTAATTTCAGAACATTGTGTGTAGTTAGAAAAAGGCTTGCTTTGTAATTATGTTTTTGACCCTTGCGTGGGCGGTTTCTGCACGAGAATCGAAACATCTGACAGTAAAGCGGGGTTGAGTGTCAATAATAGGTATGTACTTCATGCAAACCTTGCCGAAGCTGTTAAACTAATACCAAAATACTTTATCTGGCCAATGAAAATCTTTGTTTAATTTTTGGAATTAGTTTTTCGGATGCTTGGATGTAAAACAATTACGTTTACAATACAAAATAATAATGTACAGAAGATGTTGATCTTCGAGATTTGGCTTGTGGTTACTAAATACTAAAACCACAATATCTTATCTCTCTGTATGCCATTCATGCGAACCGGGAACGTCTTTTCGTTCCCGGTTCCCATGAATTGGCCTTTGCACTGTGTGTATTGTGACACAAAAATAGAACCGTACCTAGTGTTTTAAAAAGTGTTCAAAAATCGAAAGTTAAAAAATTGTGCAATAATAAAAAGCATTAGTATATGCTCTACTCTATTCACATATGAGGAACATGTAGTATGTGTCCTAGTCATTGAAATTAGATGAGTCCACGATAAGTGACAGCCTATAGTCCTACACGAAAACACCCGGAGCAGAATTCTCTACCCTAAGAGTTGTTAAAGAAAGTACTAAAATTATGAATCATTTATGAAAAATGCTAAATAAAATACTTACAGTCCAGTCCGGAGACGATCCATGTTTTCAGCGACCAAGTTCTTCGTCCTGCCCAAGTTAGGATTTTGTCGGGTCTGGCGAGGTCGTTGGAAGGCCATAACGTTTACCGCTTTATGGGTTTTTGAGTCACCGCCTTCATGTGGCCCATCGGATTCTGAAACAATGGCATCGTAGGTACATACTCGATATGTTAATGAGGGATTCAAAACTGAGGTTTAACTACAACAAAATCGCTGCACGAACCAGTAGCATCGACATCTTCTCTAACCCCTTCGTGAATACCGTACGAGACTTATAACCAGCTCGGAGTCTCGAGATGTCAGCGTGATACCAGACACCGGGTAAATCAATTGCATCCACTTCCATTCCCTTCTTTAAAAGCCTTTTAATTTTTTATTTCGTTTTTGCTCTCTTATGCATTTTTTTTTTGTTACGTAATTCTGTATTTCCCAGCGGCCTAATATACACAGCCCACTTCAATTTTATTATTATTATTTTTTAATTTTCATTTACTGTCTTTTTTTTGTACTATTCATAATTTCTGTAATGGTATCTCACTTGCCCTTATATTATTCTGCGAGTGCTGTGCACTTCTATAAGTGGCGAACTCACTATACCCAAAATTGTTTGTGATTTATGTTTATGTATGTTTTAGTGAGTAAGTCGTTGAAGTGCCATATAAATAAATAAATAAATATTCAAACCTATAAAACGATTTAATAAAGGTATGTAGTTAACTATTAAAAACTGATGTGGTTTTATTTTTGAACGGCTTACATTGCATTGCACAACATTGACGTACGTAAAAATCGTGTAAAATCAATTGGAAATGAAGTTTAAAAACTACTGGGAGTTGCAAACTATTGATAGGAAATAAGTTTCTCACATTATTGAATAAAAATTTTGCTCGACATTTCTATACGGATTTGCAAATGGCAGCCCATCTCTTTAATTTCCCGTCAACGGCGTGGCGTCGGAGGCGACATAAGATTAGACCAGGTGGAAAAGCTCCAGCTTCCGCCAGCGAGCGGTAGTTCAACCACTAGGAACTTGTTTAACATTATTATATTCAGCGTAGTTTTTAACAAGGTTTAATAAATTCCTCTTAAATCAGACTCCAGTTAAGAATAATTTTCGTGAATAAGGTTCTACTTACTTTGTGTCACAACTTTGTGTTCGGGTTCGTAATATTCCTTATCTAGCGGCGTCAGTGCAAACGTCTTTTTCTTTTCTTCATTGTTCGTTGCTACCGAGGATGTAGGAGTAGAAGTCTTTCGCTGCCGTATCGCCATCTCCGGGGCTGATATGAACTCCGGTGGAGTGATCTCCCTTGGTGGCGGCAGGGCTCGTACATATTCTGGCACAGGCGTTACGGTCTCAGGTCCATAAGCTGGTTCCCCCGCCCTTGCTGGCCCAAATGGTCGGGGCATGTAAGGATCTCGAGACATCCAACGAGAAAATTCATCTTCGTATGGAGAGTCCTCATCTTCTTCCATTTGTTTAATACGATCGATTTCCTGCACCGAAATAAATTAAACGTAAAATGACGGATCAACTTTCGTAAATTAAAAAAAAACGTGTGATATGTGTTTTCAGAGAAATGCTAAACTCAGATATCCCTAACTAACATGTGTCTACGTACTATCTATTACTTTAGGAATGTCATATTATCGTAATAAACAAAAGCCATCATAACAGTACCATAATATAGTCTAGATTTTAAATAATAGATAATACCTCGATAAGCTATAAATGGTTTGTTTCAGAGACATTAATTATAACGTCAATGTACCTGTTTGAATTTCCCAGTATTTTCTCGTTATAAATGCACTTCAGTATTCCATAATAAATGAAAACCATCGTTAGTACTATGACAAATGACGGCTGAGGGCCGTAGCGTCGAGGTTGTATGCAACAATAAATTCAATAATTATAGAGGATTTTAAAAAGTGTCATTACCGGCTTGATATTTATTGTTGCCCTGTATTTCAGCGACATTGATGTCTCATATATGTCGGCGATATAATTAGTGGGTAGGTAGCTGGAACAGTCGAGGGGTTCAATTTTATTACCCGGGCAAAGGCCTATACTATTAGCCAGTAAATAGTAATAAAACTTGTTTTTATTTGTTCATTTTTCCTTTGCCAGAGGCCAATACACACAAAACCCGCTGTAAGTACGTTACAAGATGAGCAGTTGTATTCGACCGTGTAGTGATTAGTTCGTTCGACGTTTGACTCCATCTGATTGGAGGCGTCCACAGAGATTTCAAGTTTCTTTAGTGAACAATTAATTCTGTTCGGAAAGATCTGTGGCTATAAGCGACAACTGTGTGTATTACCTATTTATTTAACGTTAATTAACGATAGCTAGTTACCCACAGAGACAGGACTACCGTTCATTAGCGTTAAGTAAACAATAACTATGAACAAGCGGATACATACTGTATATCTCTCTAACTAAGGGAGGGTAGCGGTCATATTTAATTGTTTGATAGCGTAAATTGAAACACCGTTTTCGAAATTCTGCATTTATAAAATCAATTCCAACTAGACGACTGAGACTTGAGTCAGTCTAGTTTAGTGCTTTTAATTAATGATATAGAAGTTGAAATTGTCATTAATTAACGTAATAATACGACATAAGTACGACGTAAGACGCAATCATTAAATAATGATACTGGAAATTTTCAGACAGTTATAATAATGAATTGTAGTGACTCTGTTAGAATAGTTAGTTAATATTCCCTCTGCCCTAACGAGGTTAACTAATGGATGTTTTGCATTTCAAAGTGAAGTGATTGTCTGTTACATCCATTTACAGTTGTCACTTCGGGCTTCGAAGCTTTTACCGAACTTTTTATTCCTACTTTTGCCGATGCTTTGTAGCTTCGACGCTAGCATACGAATATTTGATGGATTGTCGTATCACTAAGCTTTTTCTACCTTTGGACTGGTATTTTTGTCTACTCTAATAAATTGACTGAACTGAATTGATAAGCCCGTAGTGGATATATGTTAAAATAGACTTACATTGGATCTAACAATATCAAAAGAAATAGATATAATTAAAAACAATCTTACCGTTTAAGGGTAAGTTTTGTCAAAATAAATCCATTTTGAACCTCATAAATTATTAGTTTCTAGATTTTTTTTCAATCTATTGTGTGATAGTTTATCACCTTTGCTATTGACAACACATCAACGTAGCCATTTTCGTAGCGCTCTCGTAGCAGTGGCTACGGAAATTACTTGAAAAGTATTCGTTTTTCGTAGCACTCTTCCGTAGCGATAATTTTTTGAAACATTATTATCGTTTAAATTGCTTTTAATTAATATTTTCGATCATTAAATTCAACAATATATTTGGCTAAAATAACATGTGAAATAGGTTAGTTAACCTTTTTATCATTTTTCTGTTAAGAACCGCTTAGAGGGCAAAAATAATGGTTTTATTGCCTTATTTTCCAATAAGGGTCCTGAAAGCTAAAAGTAAGTTAACACAATTAGCTTTCTATATTCACTTTTTGCCACGGTGTGTTAAAATATTTTAAATAACCCCATTTTCCATTTCCTTATGCAACTGGCTGACACTTACCTGGCCTTGTTTATATTTTTTACGTAAATAGGTCATGTGTTGCCATAATTTGTACGAGGGTTATTCTTGCTTCACTTACTAACTGCATTCTGGATACTTTATACCTGGGTCATTATTTATTGTTAAATTTTATATTTTAATATTTGCTTTGAATTTATTTTCAATATTTTTTTTTTACTTTAAAAATTATTTTGTCACTGTTGTATATTTTTCTTATAAAAGAAGATTTCATATCCTCACAAACCTCTATCTACCTGAAGCTATGACACCTGTATACACGCTTTGTATTGAGAAAGTTATCAAGCATGTGGCCTCAGATATTAAACTTTTTCTTGATTTAATTCATTGAATGTTCTGTTTGCTCTAATTGTATTTTAAATTTTTTCAAGAGCGAATAGTTTAGTACTTTGGGTGATAGTTGAAGAGCGCAACGCTGTGTCGCCTGGAAAAACAAAAGATACACTTTCTCGAATGATCGCCTAACTTCAAGTACTCAAGTGATGCTCAAATTAGACTAACAAGTAGTACATCCCTATTCTCTTTGTGTACTAACTGGCAACATATTTTTAACACCAATTTATTGAAAGAAAATGAGATTAATTTCGCATTTTCTCTATGGCTCATCCACAGTATAATTATGAGTCTTTTCACATTTTCTTTAATTAATTTAATTAACCTGGCGACTCAGACATTTGGAAAAGGATTTAAATTACAGAAACTCCAATAATATCTTTTTATAATAATCTGTTGTGACGAAATGAGAAAACCTTCATTAAAATCCATAATGCAGTTACAAGTCTTTTCAAATTTTCTTTAATTAATCTAGCAACTCAGTTATTATTAATAAGATTTCTTTACTAAACAAATCCTATTTTGCGTCTAGCAAAAATAACCACCGTGTTCATAATAATTTTATATTCAGAACTTGAAACCTGGCTCCACCTACTGCTCTAAAACATCTTTTCGATTCATCTCTTGACTCACGTATATTCTCGTCAGACTTAACGAATTCTCTTGGTCATTTCCTTTCTCGTTTTAATACCAAAATCTATGGTCGATTGATTCGCTGCGTTTACGTATAGTTAGCTGAGAGAGCACCTTTAGAACCTATCTGTAAACTGTTTATATGATCTGGCAACTCAGCCTGCACCCTATATGGGAGGCGGAAGGAGGAGGTTGGGGTGGTCAGTCGAACGCATTGGGGTGGTCCGACTATCATGTCGGGATTTAACGACACGTAAAATAAAACCCATAACATATTCGGAGACCTGACAGCATAAGGTTACTAAAAGCTTGTTTATAAACCGTTTTTTAATCATAATGTATGTGTATCATAATGTATGTGAATAAATAGACATATCCTTCGACAAGCGACGTGAAGTGCAAACAGGTTATGTTGATTTAACCTTCGACATTTGTGTTTACTATTAAAAACTTAAACTATTAAAATTATGAATTTTCTTTAAAAGCTAGTCTCTAATCTGTTTGATGTTTTAATAACAAAAGGTTTTTCAAAAGTTGTGAAGTTAGTAACACGCGCATGTTCACACCCGACACACAATTACATTGTATTTTTCTTGTATGCCTATTCATTCTATGTATCTATTAACATTAATGTTTTATTGCAAAGATATCAGTTGTGAAGTTTTAATGCTAAAATGGTTAAATCGATATAATTTATCGCCCTGACCTCTCCATAACACTCATCTTCCAATGCCCCGCCCTCTAGCCCCCAGCCCTCCAATTGCAGTTACCTTGAGTTGCCATTCTAGAAATACCTAGATATCAAGGATAAATTTATTACAGAACCTTGGCAACATGTGACACAGTTTCTCAGATTATATCGAATCGACGTGGCCCAATCAGATATTTCGCCGCCCGTTTTTAATTCTATTTGTGTTACTTTGTTGTCTTCGACATATGTTATATACATATTTCGAAGAAATTATATAATTAAATCTAACAATATCCACCCTATGAATTATATTTTTTTATTAAATGGTAAAAATATCCAATCGTGACAATGATGAATTTTGAAATGCCTGTAACGAACCATACTCACGAGCTGTTTTAGACTAGTGCAAAATGCAATGTCTCAAACCTGAGTCCTAACCCTAAGAATTTTGCTGACAGAGATATATTTCGCGTATATCACTGTCTAAATAATTAATCTTGATATCAATTTTTTCATTAACCTAGCACTACTAATGTTGATTTGGCCTTTGGAAATAGTAAGTCCTAAATCGCCTAAAATCTGCACCCCGGCTATAATCGTCCTTAGTGTGAGTTCCGAGTTGCCAGCCGTGAAAATCCTATTTGTTCGTAATCAGGTAATATTGAGCTATGTGTGGCGTGATTTTAACTTAAATTTGAATGATTTTTTATCAGAAAACTAAAAATCGCGTATACGTAAATATTATATTGAAATAGCTTCCTTCAAGGATAATATGGTATGATCTTTAAAAAGATCATTTCATATTAATGGTATTATGGTTAAGTGTTGAAGGTTTAATTGTTTTTTGTAAACTCCAACACTTCTGCCATTAATCACTCTAAAAATGAAAGAATTACTGTTTATACCCTTGCTATATAACATTAATAGTTTGGTTTAACCTCGCTGTAGATAAATTATATTATTAGTACCGAAAGTCCAAAACATACCACGTCACGTGTTTCATGTAGGTTTTTGTAAACAGTTTATAATCGGTTCATATATAAAGGGTTGACAAAACTTCCCATCTGTACCTCCGGGCGCGGTACCACCGGGAGCCTCGACACCGCGACCGGGGGTAGCCCTAGCATGTCCATTGATACGGTTTCATCACTGAACACGACCATTGAACATTGTATATGGACGCCGGGGTGTTGAGTAATTGTATCCTGAAAACAATGGGTTGTGAGTCGTGAGATACTACATGTAGCTAACGACGCAACGTCGCGCGTCGCCTATCGTCATCGGTCGCGTGATGTCATTTGATAAACTGCGGTCAAAGATAAAACGGCTGCGTGTGTATGTTATGATGACTAACACTGAGCTTCCGCGTTCCTGCTTCCAACCTTACCATACTATGCAGTATTTTCTCTGTTTTGTGTGTGTTTGAATTAGTAACCTTGGTTATTTGCTTACGTACCTTGCTCAGCCAGTCTTGTTCGGTAGGCGCAACCTCGCGGGAACTTTCTTCATATCCATATAATGGGTTCGGCATCAGCATACGAGGCATGATGTACTCGCTGCGGAATGGTCTTGGCGGTCGACCCATTCGGTGCGGCAGCTGCGACATTGATGGCGCAGCTGCTGGACCTAAAAGTCTCGATGGTAAACTCTCTGGGCACTTGTACGCCGCGGATAAAGACAGACTTGACAAGTGGACGATACAATGCAGTTATTTCTATTCACATGGCGAAAAACACTTTTTCACTCAGCTAATTCAAAAATTTGCAAGGTCAGACGCGTTATTGCAAGGTCGCTTTCAGCAGTAGAGAGAATAACCTCGCCTTATAGACCTATGTGCTCATTCTGTAATAGTGACGATGGAAAACAAATTGTAAAGTTATATAATTTAGAATCATGGTATAATGCAAGTTAGTTGTCTGTCGTCACAACACAATAAAACTAGGTTTTAACAAACGTGGACGTAACCAGGACTAAGAAAATGGTGCGCTTTAACTAAGCTTAACTTTTAGAACTAATTCTACTTACCATCTAGAAGACGCTCTAAGTGAACTTACCGCAATGTAATCTAGTCTCGTACCTTAATTCTATTTACAAGTTTTTTTTTCTGTTTTTGTCTTTCTTTTTATTTTTGGTGACTATTATGACTTGAATTGTGTCATGATATTAAGCCTTTTTTATTTTGTTTCAATTAGGTTCCAGACGAAAACAGCTACGTCCGATCGTTGCTCAAAGACTTAAGAGCTATTACTTGCAAGTTGTTCAGAAAGCCAAGCAGAATTTCTTAAATGTCCATGTCATGAAAATGTGCTTTGCCCCGCTATTTCAGAATTATGAAGTGATTTCGCAAAACTAGGATGAAGAAACAAAGTATTTAACCCAAATATACAAAGTAACAAGATTCAACTTTCTCTCGGTGTAAGATATTAAATAAACTATGAGATATCTCAAGAGCACACCGATTCTGGGTCAAATATCAGTCAAGTAAATTTTAGTGTAGTTAACTAGTTACTTATGATATGCTTACTGCATGTGTATACAATAATACTATGGAGGCTAGAAGCCACACTCCCGAAAGAATTCAGTCTCCTTTTACGGTATATTGCATATCGACAATTTCCTGACAGAAAAAAACCCAATTTTTTCGACCCGGAATTCGAACCTGGGATCTTAAGCTTTCAGCAGCTACTTTTATAACTGACAAGGCAGTGATGATACTTTTTTGCCCGACTGCGTCAGAAGGAGGGTAATTTAAGTTCAATTTACTATTTTTGCCTTAGATTCCTTTACGTCTATGTTTTTAAAGTTTCTTACTCCTTCCACCTTTCAGATACATAATGCTGAGTTCAGCGTCATGTGAATATGTATTGATTTTTAATCACATCTATCAAACGTTTAATTTCTATGATTTCTTTAACTACATACACTACAAAATTGAATTTAAATATTATATATTACTGTGCCCTAACAGGGTCCATAATACTGTTGTTAGCTGTACACCTTTTTGTAACATTATGGTACGCAATAAAATGAATATGAATATGTTTTTCTTACCACTAGAGCTGATAATAATCTCTTATAATTATAATCTTTTTTTTATTTATACATTTATTATAATATTATATTCTCTCCCTTAACATTAGGATACAGTACCTACTAAGATATCTTATAATATTCGCCATACATGAATATCCACTTATGTTATCTTACCATACTAACTAGGGTTTCTTTCGGATGATTTGTCATGGAGGACGAGTATGAATTTTCATCCAGCTTATCTCAGTGCCATACTGCGCTAAGGACAGCTGATTCTCACATCCCTTGGTGACCCTAATTCTATATTTACTCATGACACAACCTCGACCTAAGTCTTTACAATACCACCCATTACTAGAACCAGGTAAGATTATTTTTGCCAGAGTGGGCCGTTATCCTCCAAGCAGTCTCAATGGAGCCGATTGCCTTATTCACAATCTAAACTAAATTTAAGCAAAACTAAGCAAATTAGCCAGCGCCTGACACAAGTTTAGACGTGATTAAAAAGTTGACTACTAAAATTACATCAAATTACGTCAAGTGCTGATACTAATTTGACAGGACTAAACTAAAATTTATCTTCTGTCCTTTTCTCAATGAAATAGAAAGAAAAAGATGCAATGAACTTAAATTTGGTTTAGTTTGTAAAGGGAATCGGCACCAATGTCGGTGTTTGTTTGTTTGCTCATGAATTCCCTGAATTCACCTTTACTTGCTAACCTCGTTCGTTCTACATCTTATCTAGTACATTTTTTCTACTGTTGGATACAATAATGTGGTCTTCCTTTGATTCGTGAAACCTTAGCCTTCATGATTCAAACATAAATACATTCTGTTCTGAATTCCGAGTTCGAAAATATATTGTGGATAGCACTGAAAATTCGATTGCGATTTAATTTAATTTAAATAATTTCATAAATGATATTTGCCAGAGCCGCTTTCAACCACTAATAAAATCAACATTGTTGTCGGTTTGCAATTGTAACCGCATATAGCTCTGAAATTTCAGGTAGCCAATTAACATAACGAACAAAGTGTTGTTATTTATAATATTGAAAAAGTAGCTCCTGAACTGGCTTTTGCTTCAAGTAGTATGCATATCAGCCTGTTTTGGCATTTCGTACCACACTTACACTCAATGTTTGCTAGAGATTTCCTCTAAGTCTAGAGAGCCGAGACAAGATAAGCGATCTTTATTATCAAAGATACCTAACGTACGATCATGAACTTCGAAGAAACGCCACGGGACGTTGCCGTTTCTTCTTTGAAGGGTTTCCCTTTGAAGGTGTTTTTTAATTCGAGAAATATTAAGTAACTTTGATGTTTAACTTCATTGTTTTCAAACCAACTTTGTTTTTTTGTCTGGCATTAGTTTTTCAGCGGCATTGCTTAGTTGGCCTACAGTTTGCGTAATTGAAAATGGTAGGTTGTATAATCATAATGTTGTTAGTACAACCAACCACTAATTGTGTTTCCTTATTATTTAGAGGCTTTTTCCATAGGGTAATTAAATAATTTCACCTACTTATGTAGTCCAGTATGTTACCTGGCTAAATCTTATTTTTGTCGGACTTCGTCAGCCTTCCAGTTAAAGTACATATAACACAAAGTGATGGACGGATACGAAAGTTTAAAGGTTTTAAATTTATAACCCTCAAATAAATAAAATAAAATACCGGATATTCTTTCCTAAACTAGGGTGTTAGCTATCCGTGGAGTTATAAATCATTATCGCCATTATCGTAATTAACGGTTTCAGGATGTTGATGGGGTTGCCACGTTTTTGTAGCGCAATAGGTATGTTTGCGGACGCTTAAGCGGATGGCTTTCAAGCGATACATCGCAAAAGAATAGCGTCTCTGATGCGCCGCATACGGGGCATCCCCAACAGCTTACTGCAGCTCATTGTTGGGAGAATGAACATGGTGTGCTCCTTCGTGGAGCATTAGACAAAACTCCATGTACGAGTAGTGCGGTCCTAATTCAACGTTTCCATTTTTGTGTATCTATTTGTTGTCATGGTTGTGTGGTTTCTTTGCTCGTATTATATTATTAGAAAAAAACATGTATGTATGATTGTAATGTAATTTATCTGAAATAAATGAATTGAATTATCAATAAAGAAAAAAAAAGTGGCATGACGCAAGATGTTTTGCATTCGTAATTGAGTACCTAAGTCAGATAATGTTAATTATCATATACTTACTAATGTATTACATAATAGAATGAGTTACATATACCTACAAATTATGTAAGTGAACGTGCTAATTTGAACGTGAAAAGTGATTTAAATTACAAAAAACTACTAAAATGTAAATATTATATCAATACCAAAAGTTATTCAGTAAAAAACTATTTTGTATTACAAATAGAAAACAAAAAGATGTATAATTTTTTAAAAATATAATTTTATGTTAAAACTTAGATAATTTCTATAAAGTTACGTATGTACACAGATACATACTTACAGACAAACTCACGCTTTTGTCTCACAGGGCTAGCATAATACTCCTGTTGTAACAGAGGCACCATTTGGTAATATTGCACTGTGGCCGGAACCGATCGGAAAATCTCAATATTATAACTTTATTGAAGAAGTTTTTCTAAAAGTTCTATAAATATTTTAACGTATCGTGACGCAGTATAGTTTGTTAAGACCATTTGCTATCCCTTGCGTAACCCGAGGCTGGTTAACTCTCAGAAAAAAAGGAAGAATTTTCTGTATTGAGTTCGAGTCTCTTCGAGTTCCCCACTTCTGCCCTGCTTACACGCAAGAAAGATTTACTGAATGCCCTTTTTATTATTTTGCATTGGCCGTGAGGAAACAATCACAGCATTGCTTAAGAACCTCTGCAAAGAATAAACCACCTACACAATTGTTTCCTTATATCTTTCAGTGAGATTAATTTCTGCCCATCCGTCCGGTTGATCCGTTTTTATCTTGAAAGAAATACTGATGCGTTTATATTTTTATGTAGCCTTGTAAATTTTGAAAAAACATTTACAGCGGTAATTAAGAATGAACTCGTGCAAAGGACGCCCTTTGCACGGGTGCACATAATTGTTTTCGTATTTCTTCCAGTGTGATTAATTTTTGCTTTCCCATCCAGCTGATCCGTCTTAATCTTACAGAAAATACTGGTACATTTATGTTTTTATGTACCCTTGCAAATATTAGAACGTGCTTGATTAGGTGCTCACAGGGCGAAGTGTATACCACACATGCATACCTCTAATAAATCTTGACGGCATGATAAATATTTGGATACAATATCAGTCCCAAAATTACGCCATCATTCAATGAACTCTGCCTAGTAGGAAATGTAGTTAGCACTAGGTATAAGGGCCGCCAGAGTGGTAATAAGAAATAAAATGTAATCTAACGAGATAGAGTTAGTGTTGGCGATTGCAAACTAGTTTAGCAAGTAAAGCTTCTCACTGAAATTCAATCTGACTTGGAGGTAATTTATCCCAGGGAATTGCGTCCATTTGTGCCAATCAGCGTAATAAGTTAGCGCGCCCTACTTAGCTCCTGCACCGTACAGAATGATTGGGTACAGTCCATGAAATGGGTGATACTAGAGCTTATTTCCAACAATTTTGACCCGATAACTTGGGGTCCGAACTGGGTGGTTTTTGAAATATCGAACTTTTATAGTATTTTTGGAAATTTTCTACCTCTCCACCATAAAGTGCTGAATGTGAGAAATCTACGTGGTTCGGGATGTTAAACTGATACTTTTCTGATTGCTCATGCACGAATGTATCTAAAACTGTACTAAAAAATACTACCTTCTCAGGACCAATCATTTTTTTCTGGTCAGTCACAGTTTTAGATTTTCGCTCATGAGCAATCAGAAAAGTATCAGCTTAACATCCTGAATCACGTAGATTTCTCACAACCCGCACTTTATTGTGGAGAGGTGAAAAATTAAAAAAAAAAATACTTTAAAAGTTCGATTTCTCAAAAACCACCCAGTTCGGACCCCAAGTTATAGGGTCAAAATTGTTGCAAATCAGGTCTAGTATTACCCATTTCAAGGACTGCACCCAATTACCAAACACTGTATATATTTTATCATTTCATTTGTACGTAGTTGTTTGTTTCCACTCCTTGCATTGCCTCAATCAGACAACGCATTTTGCATTTATGACACACTATGCCGAAGGTACGCGACCGATGTCCGCGGCAGATTTTACGTTCCGACGTATTCGGCTGATAACGCTTACGTGGCAGAAATTCAGTTTCGCAACTTTGTGTGTATTCAGTGTCTCGAGCTCTGTCGTGGCGCCGTGTCGTATTATCTAAACAGCTTGACAGACAGACGCAAAACAAAATGGACCTCCGTTATTACTTTTGAGGTACGAAACCCGAAAAATTGACTATTTTACAGTAATAGTAATTGCAGAGGCTTTAGAAGAAGATAAATACAGGAAAGAATATTCGAATGGAACCGCACTTCGGTTGCGTATAATGTGTGCTCTACAGAATACGTTGGCGCACAATTGTCGCTGAACTTACGCCCGACCGAAGTTCGGCTGTACGCTATAACGCAACGTAATTTCGACATAATGTGTCGTCAGTATTTCAAATAGCATTGCAGGCGTAATCATGCCGAACTCCGGTCGCGTACCTATAGCATAGTGTGTTTAGACACTAAGATGATCGCCATGACATAACATGTTTTAATTGGATTTCTTGAATTCTTTTAGTTTCTATTTCTTATTTAGTTATTATTTTATTTGTTTTTTTATTAGCATGAATAGTTGTTATTATTTGTCAATGTACCCAAGTTGCAGACCTACGAAAGAATCTAGGTTATTAGCTTTTAGTTAATCACATTGTTCGTTAGATATCGAATTGCGATTTTAACAGATTTTTAACGGCATTACAATTTTACTATATGTTTGTTTGGTAGATTTTGGGAATAAGTCAGAATGTCTATTTCTTTTTTAGTTTTCTTTTCTAAGATCCCAAATCTGAAAATGTGTCGATTTCGGATTTCAGTTTTGATAGATATTTTACGGAATTATAATCTTAGTGTTTTTGTTTGAGTAGTTTTTTGGAATTTGTCGGAATTGGTTTTTTTTTTGTAAATTATTAATCAATGAATCACTTTTTTTGGTAATTAAACGTAGTGGTAGCATCCTCCATTTTTTATTAAACAATTTTAATTTCATGTGTGTCATGATAATCACAAAATGTCATAAAGATTCTTCAATACCAATCACCACTTTTTTCAGAAAGGGGTTTCTTAGATCGTAATTTCCTACGTTCGTAGTTCCCTATATTCCTTTCACTATCAAAAAGTAAGTGAAGAATCTGATTTTTGGAATGTTTGATTTTAATTATCACTTAATTGTTTGTTAAAAGTGATAAAATGTTTCAAACAAGCGCACCACTGTTTTGTTTTGGACGGTTGACTTGAAATAACATGAAAGTCGTGTCTGATTGTAAAAGTTAAGTCTAGCAATGTATGTCGAAGTTTTCGTAATGACTTCAAGAGGTAGATCATATGGAGAAGAAATGTTTTTTTTTTAATCGTCAATATGCATAATTATGTATATAGTACAGTTTTTTATTGTGTTGTATTGTTCAAAACTGTAAAGCATAAACTAACATTATTTTTGCCGATTCTGTCAGGCAAGGACATTTATTTTATTAAATTTCTTTTTCAAGCCTATTTCAGCAAGTATAGTATTAATTGTTTCCCTCTCATAGAGAGGAGGCCCCAGCTGTGGGAACATTATAGGCTTATTATGCTATGTTATTATGAGTTTAATATTCTTAGTAGTCTGAGCAGTTACAAGTACCTACCTAGAGTTCAATTCTAAGTTGAAACAATATGTAACTGAAAATAAACAAATAAATAAGTAACTTGATATATCTACTCTTGTTAAAGCTGAAGATTTTCTTTTATTTTATTTCATCTTCATATAATATTTATCACTGTGCTTACTTATTTAGGATTATACAGTTTACCTTCGCTCAAACTCAAAGCATTTATTTCAATTAGATGATGTCAAAAAAAAATTTATATGCCATAAATAAATAACATAAATACATACACTACTTATGAAAGAAAATCAAAAAAACGAAAAAAACAAATATCTTAAAATCAAACAAAAGACAAAAAAAACTACAAAGTTTCTCACAATCACAACAAATATCTAAGTAACCTTTATCTAAAACAATGCAGGAAGCTGCGACGGCGATTAAATCGTTGTTTTAAAACATTACAAACAAATATCGCACATCTCATCTCCCCTATAGTTCTAACCACAAATCTAACCAAGTTTGCGAAAATAAGCGAACATCAAATAATATTTGATGTCCCTTCATTTTGTATCTAACCTAACTACTGTACTTAAACGTTTGCGAAAGCCTACAAGAGGCTTTTGCATACGTTGTTCACAACATCAATTTGGGATTCACACAACACATAATCTAGACAGAGCTCTAATCCACAGCGGAAGCCGACATTTTGTATGCAACAATTAAGCTTTGGACTAGCTCTTAACAAACTATCAAAACACTGAATAAATACACGCACTAACTAACACCGATTTATAATGATGTGTAACTAAGTAAATGGTGACAGCATAACTACACATTGAACAAACATGTTAAACACTAAAAAATACCGCAGTTAAAGATATATAGAAGGGCGCAACATGTACCTAACAGGTGTCTACAGTGGCTGTATATAATATTTAACAGAAAAAGCGTAATGTTCATATTAATATAATACAAATAATGACACATATCAATCACCGCTTTAACACAAAAGTATACGGGAAACATTTATCAGCGGCAGATAATAATGCTAGAAGTATACGAGATTAATTAGAATAATAACAGTTTAAGTTAACATTTGGTTGTAAACTTACCGAGAGGGCGAGGTACCGCGCACGCCGCGGCGGCAACCAGCAGTAGAAAGATGAGCGTGTGCATCCCGTGTCAGCGTCCGACTGATAAGACTCTCCGCGGACGGCGTGCTTTCTGTTTACTGCCAGGAGCTGTGGTCGCGCACTCGCTCGGCGCCGATCGATAACCCGCCCACATCAAAACTTCTTATCACCATGAACAAAACGCCGTAACTTCAGTATTTGGAATGACTACTTAATCCCTTGTGGAACAAGTGTTAAGGCGCGTGCAGCCCATCTCACGTTATCGTTTTTCAATTATAATTCGTGTGCTGCTTGGAATAGAGTCGATTTCCAAAACTTTTACCTGTAAAAAGATTCATCATTGTAGTTATAGTTTAAATTGGAAATAGTCTGCCACCTTTCGATGACGTTCATGATGATGGTAACGCATATATATGTACATGCTTGCGTTATCATAATTATTATCGCTTGTTTATCTCGTCCAGTTATCCCCTATGTTTATTGTTTGAGATTTTGAAACTCCAGTCGGCTTTGATGTCTGTGATTTAATAATATTTAAATAAATAAAACTATGTCATAATATTCCTAATGGTTTTAGGGTTTGCAAACTCAATTATTGTTAAGTAGGTACTTAATTTATTAGATCAAACAGAATACCTAGACCTGTTGAAACCCACGCAGTAAAAACACGGAGCAAGTTTATAACAATGAAACCACTTTGAGTATTAGCGCGCCAGTCAGTTATTTTTTATCTGTTATCCTATGTAATTCTCTATTATCTAATTATACGTACGGTTTCAGTCCCTGTAATAAAAATGCAATTTGAAAACATTCTATTAATCTTAAGACTATTGTTGGTTTGGTGGTAGTGGCGGGTCTTGAATTTAATTGTAGACTGTGTTAACCTATTGAATCAAGCCCCGCCTTACAACAGGTGGGTGCTGCGAAAAACGAGCTACTTCACTAATTTGCTAAGTGCTTTGTTGTATACGAGATTACATAATTATAATTATGATAGTTATTGCTTTTATTTGTCTAGTATATCCATTACCTGCACTTCAAGTAAAGTATAACTTTATTTGTTGTTAGACGCAGCTTGGCTTTTAAACCTTGTTCATAAACACTTTCACCCCTTTTGTTGGAAGATCTTTTGTAAGGCGCGCCACAAAGACAGGCGGTTCTGTGAGTTCTTTGTCGACCCCTCGATAGAGAAAATTAACATCACTAGTCGAAGGGATTTTAAAGACGCGCTATGCTAACTTTATCCGTTTCACGCCAGATTTAAAATATTTATTGATGTAGCTTTAAATTTTTTTTGTTTATTCCTTTACGTTTTATTAATTTGATCCATTATTACAGACTTCGGATTGCATAAAAACCTTTTTAGGGCTAGACCACGTAACTAATTTTCAGTTTTTAAATTTATAATCAGCCTGCAGCAGTCCACTGCTGGACATAGATCGATGTTCTATTTTAACACACGAATGTTACTAAGTCTTCGTCATGTCCCGTCTATCGCTCGTATTTATTTAAATGTCTTTATCAGAATGAATGAATGTCTTTTTAATGATTTTGTTAAAATAATTGAAATTGAATGAATTTTGTTAAGAAAATGATTATGTAATTTGTTATGATTTTATTGTGATTTTGTTTATGTCATTTTGTGTTTAAATGTTGTAATAATTTTTAAATGTAATAATAATGTACTAACATAGTTATAAGTATTTTTTACAAACAATGTATGGAATGTTTTTATTCTGAGATTAAATGATTAATAAGAATGTATCACAGATCTGTCATACCATCTGCACATTTTTTAATGTAGTAAAACCGTGGCTTTAAATGGTTTTTCTATTTAACACGTTTTCGCTAGTAACGTCGGTTCCGACCAGAGAAAATTGAAGTTGACCCGGAGACTCTGACTGCGGAACTCAAATACATACATTGGAAGAAGACTTTCTTCAATTATCTCGTGGTTGAAATGGGAGAAAAAGCCTAAGCTTTCAATTTCCACCAGTAGTATCAGATTGACAGCGGAAGTTGTACAAGTTTTATTGACAAACTTTGCGCTCCCTTGCTGAATATGGAAACCACCATGCCACCATGGAAAGAAACAACTTTTTAACTATAGCTTCAAATTAACAGACTTCACTCATAGATGGATTTTACTTAGCAACAATCAAGCTAGGCGCTCTGACGTGGAGGTCAACACGGCATAATATTATACTCTTTTGTATTGTTTATCTTTTTATAGCCATTTAAGGAAATTTCGAAACGCCTAGTTGACGCTTCCCGTGACCCAAGGGCTGGCTTTTACTTTGGCCAGAGGCTAAGTGTTGCCATACAACGTGGCAACGCCGCCAGTCTCTTGGGCACATTACCATCTGACAGCGTTGAGGAGGAGTTTTTCGATGCCCTTTTATAGTTTGTTGTTAGTTTATCTATTTTAGTTTAATAGTTTTTAATTATCATATAGTTAGTTTAACCTAATAAAAAAAAAAAATTATAGCCATTTCACATCATTCTCTATTACAACTGTATCATACCAACTGCTTAATTTTTAATTTATTAAAACCATAATTCTTTAAATGATCAGTCTGTTTCTCTCCTGTACATACCCCGGGAGAATCAATAAACAAAGACGTTCCACCCAGCTTCCAGACAGAGGTCTAGAGGTCTCTTAGACGTCCCAGCAACTTGCCTCGACCTATTTTTAGTCCTATTTTGCATATTTATTTATTGTATCTATACCTAACGAGCAAGGACGCGGGGAAAAGTTCAGTGTTTGCAAAGCTCATTAAATTATCGATAAACTGTTGGTCCATATAACGTTGCGAAGGTTGCACTAGGATTTTCCGTAGCTGTGAGTCTATAAAGATAAAAGCTTTTTAATAAACAGTTTAGGTGTGTCTTGAACGGGTTTCGCTAAAGAAACTAAACGTGATCATCTAAACGGCGTTCAAGAGCGGTTACTGGCAATATTCCATAGTAATTATAATACTGACTGACTGCTTTCGAACGCGGTTCAACTATGCTGATCTCGTTCAGCTTCATTGATTAAGTCCGCCATAACACTGTGTGGAGCGAATATATCCGACTTCGTCCACATAATATGAAAATAATATCATCATCTGCCTAGCCTTTTCCCAACTATGTTGGGGTCGGCTTCCAGTCTAACCGGATGCAGCTGAATACCAGTATTTTACATGGAGCGACTGCCTATCTGACCTCCACAACCCAGTTACTACTGGGAAATACGATACCCCTTGGTAAGACTGGTTGTCAGACTTTTTGGGCCACTGACTACTTTAACGACTGTCAAAGATCTTCAAATGACAGCCGGGACCAACGGCTTAACGTGCTTTCCGAGGCACGGAGGAAACTCGGTATGTAATGGGTGGTCACCCATCCACAGACCAACCTAGGCAAGCACGGCTTAACCTAAAGATCGACCCGAGCGGCTGTTATAGTTTAGCCACGAGCTCCTCAAATGAAAATGATATAATTTACAGAAATATTAATGAGATAAAACCAGCAGCGTATATGTAGACCGTGAAGGAATTGCTTAGATGCTTCATACTAACTTTTTCTAGTTTCTGTGATGCTGTGGTTGTAGCGCGTCCTAGAAAGAGGTCAAAACGTAAATAAAAAGTTGAACCTAGTGGGTTATTTGAAAGAACCAAAGTTATAGTGAAACTGAACGATGTATTGGTAGTTATTAAATTCAAATTCTAGACTTTAACACACTAATTTTAGTGTTTTAAACTCTGCTCGGTTTCAATACAATAGAAAATTACGGAACAGTGATTTATGATTTTGAGGACATTCTATTTACTGTTCCTATACATGTTTCTTTGAATGTAGCATTCTAGTATCACTTGGTACCGAATGCAGATAGTAAATTAAAAGTTGAAAATAAGTAACGCGTCGCTGCTGCAAGGTATCTTAGTAATTAGTTACGAACAATCTTGTTTTTCAATTACAAGTTGAAGGCGTATATACGTGTCCGTGCTATTAGCCGTTGAGGAGTTCTCTCGTGATGAGACTGGCTGCAGGATGAGGTCATGTCGGGCATGCAAAAGTATTCTGAACAGCACCAAAGGTGTGTTTAAAATGTCTGCTGAATCTGCTGAGGGGATTTGGTTTAAAATTCTAACTAACAATGGCAAGTTATTTTTTTTTTCAAAAAGCTAATACATAGGATTGTGTTATTACATATGTCTAAAGGTCTATTCACAGAGATCGAGCACAATGTCAGTAATTTTAACGTTCGACAAATAAACTAATAACTGCACAGCTTTCATTTAGTTCATTGTAACTTGAAC
This sequence comes from Lycophotia porphyrea, assembly GCA_950005105.1. Classification (NCBI taxonomy): domain Eukaryota; kingdom Metazoa; phylum Arthropoda; class Insecta; order Lepidoptera; family Noctuidae; genus Lycophotia; species Lycophotia porphyrea. The sequence continues at coordinate 24,650,437 of OX465383.1, read as the reverse complement.
GTGCAGTTTAGATATATGTAGTTTGAGAGAATGTCGGTGATGTTTCCGTTCCAAGTTCTGCTTGCTGTCAGCCTTGCGTCTCACGGCTTTAACAACTTGAGAAGAGAAACCACTACACGACACTTCACAAGGCTTATATTAAAGGTGCGAGAATTTAATACTTAGTATTTCGAGAAATGTTTTTGTTTTTTGATACTTATAATTTGGGAAAAAGGGGTAATCGATGGAGACAAGAGTCCAAGTTGGCCTTGACTAAACACTAAGGTAAGGGTAGTCTAGAACGATAATAACCTAAAAGACGCGATAGAACTATAATAATTATAAATAATACATAGGTACTAACCTATACTACCTAGTGCAGAGCGACAAACAATTGGCACCAACACGAGCAACCGAATCTACTCAACTCATAACCCCGCGATTATACAGGTTTTTTTCATAAACTTTGTACTTAATATACAAATCCATATGTCCTTTAAAAGTAAAATTAACAAGCTTTAAGTCAACACCATTGTCATAAAAGATATTCAGGAAATGCCCATTAATTAATGCCAATAAAGCAATTTAAATAGTCTTATAGAAAAAATCGATCGATTCGATTACCTTATCAATGGCTTATCAGGAGATGACCTATACACATCTTCAGATTTTGCGTTAATTTTTTGACGAAACTATGGCCTGAAAAAGCTGCTCTAGTTGCAACCAGAACTCAGTCAGCGAACTATCGATGCCCAGCTGGACAACCCGTTTACTGTATCAAAGGTATGCACATACATAAGGTGTCCCTGTCAAGAGACTGGCGATGTGGTGTCAGTAAGTGACGACTGTTTTATTGTCTCAACCTGAACCGAGACCGGACGGGTTTTGATGTACTCAGCAGGAGCCGAGGTGTGTTTGAGGAGAGGCAGTCAGCAGTACAGTGGATAGTTAGAAGACGCTCGAGGGAAGACGATTAAGCGAACTTCTAATTGAGTCGAGATCATCTTAATTGGAGCGTGACAATGGGAGACAATGTTGCTCACTAATGAGTGCAAATTGTCCAGCGGAGCGATTCACGCAGCGCTGATTTGTTGTAACAGTTGCAAATTGCGGCGACCCCTGCATGATATATTTACAAGAAAAACAGCGCTTGTTTCTGTGCCCCGAGGAAGTCAAGGCTGCTGAGAACTGATCGATACATTACCGGCATTCTCTAAGACCTTGTTAATGCACGATAATGCTAAACCACACGTCGCATATTAGCACACTTCACTCACACTGCAGTCCAATTTAGCTGAAATATCTATTCGGTTCATTTAGTCCAATCATGCAGTCATCCCTGAATTGACATATGATATCTATCGGTATTCAAAAAATCAAAAGAGAACGAGCTGTTTGTAAAGCTTCGTTACCAGTGCCGTATCAAGTTGTGCTTTAAAAATAAATAAGTTATTTTAAAAATTAAAAACTTATTTTATCATTTTATCGTATGACGCCAAAAAGGAAATGCAGAAAAAAACAATGATTGTTTTTGTTTTGCTTTCCATAGACGTCGTTTTCATATCTATTCTCATTACTGTAAATCCTACAAACTGACTGTAAGTGTGACCGAGCAATACTTTTCAATTTAAAAAGAAAATATGCACTCATAAAATATTACAAAGAAAAAGATGCAACGATAAAAAAAAATACTCTTAGCAATTAAGTATTAATAAAACCACCTTTTTGACTGTAATTTCTTTAGAAAGATTTTAGAAAAACCGTCGCGATTCCTATGGATAGTGGATGTCCACATGTGGATCCTCCGCCGTCAGTCCATCGAATTCAAATAGCATTCTGTACATCAAACAAAGTAACTCTATTCAAAAATGATTGCTGGGAAATGACAGTTTTTTTGTAGTGCGAAATCACTTGTCATCACGGTAGGACTCAATGTAACGCCCTCAAAACATTGTGCTGATGAATGCATTGCATAGTACAAGGTCCGTGGAGGTATTATAACATTAAAACTTGTATTTCGAAAAAACTTGTGACACTTTGAACCCCAATAACTCCGTAACTAAATACATTGCTGGCTAGGACAAAAGAAATATCGCAATGATGGGGAGAACAAGTGCCTTCGTTGTGGCTATATTTACACCAATTAAAGAAGCATGATTTGACAGTGATAGAGTTTTCCGACATTATTTTTTTCTTATTTTGTTTGGGACTTTAATCTCATTAAGGCTGCCAGCCACGGCGCAGCATGGCAATGAAATGAACTCACGATGGCGTCAGCAAGCTGAGTTTGAAACAATATTATTCAAGACTCGGAAATAATTCCCAGCACCGGTTGATAAAGAAGGATGGGTCAGTAATTATATCTGAGTATATTTAATTAATTGAAGCATCACATATGTTTCGAGAATATGGTATGGTAGACGCGTGGTCATGTGAACTTACGACAGCGTAGTGATTTCATAACGTTTTCATATCAGTACATATTATTTAAAAAAAGTCCTCCGCCGCGTCTGTCTGTCTGTTCGCGATAAACTCAAAAACTACTGCACCAATTTTTACGCTGTTTTCTCCAAAGGATAGAGTGGTTCTCGAGGAAGGTTCTAGTATATAATTACCTATTATCAATTCGTTTATTTTCGTTACTCCGACGTTTTATTTGGCCGAATAATTTTTTAACGAAGTTACACTTAGCCGAAATACATTTGTTCGAAGTATTATGTTTCCGAACCTTCATTATACCACTGTTTTAATTACCACTAGCTGTGCCCGCGACTTTGCTCACGTGAGCGCGTTTTCTTTTGGCATTATTAGGGAACATTACATGGGAACGTGAAGTCGTAGTATATTCCTAACATTCTCTACAAAATAATGTACTAGTATACTGATGATACTGACTTACTGTTGATTTAAACTAAAACGTGATTGTACATCTTTGTTTTAAGTAGTAAACGAACTCGTAGTCCATTTCTGGGGGGAATCAATTAATCTAATAAGCCAATAGATGCAATTCATGATCTATGATAGGTCTCAACGCTGAGTATCCTTAAAAAAAAAAAACTTTCAACTGTAATGGCACTTAAAAAAACAGTTGATTATGAACAAAAGTGGTTTTAAGAGGTCCCAGTAAGAAACATGAAAAGGATGCTTGTTTGCATACAAGCAGCATGCAAACAGGCACGCAGCATGCAAGCAGGCATGCAGCATGCAAGCAAGTATGCAGCGTGCAAATTAGCATGCAACAAGCAAGTTTGCAGCGTGCAAATAAGCATGCAACATGCAAGCAGGCATGCAACATTCAGCAAGCACTGTTTCTGTCACGGCTCTGTCGCTGCGGGGTTTGGGTGGCCCCACGCGAGCTCATCGTCGCAGATGGTTTTAACGCTCACCACCGCAGCTTCAGCTTGCTGGCCGGATTCGGCGGCCAGCTTCAGCTGCGGCGGCGGGCCTTTAAACCACCTGCTCCTCAGCTCGCGGGCCACCTTCCCCTCCGCGCCTACGCGGGTTTTTATTACACTCTAGGGGTAGGGCAGACAAGACTACGTGGAGTCGGTTTTGCAGCGATTCGTTTCTGTCACAAAATTTTGGAACACAACATATTGACTTTTGATGATACTATTTTAATTTAACCGGCTATATATTTGTAACCGAATAATATTCCGTTAAATGTTGTTTCGGTGTGGTGAAAATATGGCAAATAAATCATTTGGCAAATGAAAAAAGTTCAAAAGAGGCTTCGGCCAATAGCAAAAAGTTATTTTGTAAATCGGCGAAATATAGTTCTGTAAAATAATACGTATGACAGATGATACTGCTGTATATAGCAAAAAAGATGTCAGTCAATAGTTTTCGGTAAAATGAAAATCGAACAAAAAAAAATCGGAAATGTGATCGGTTCCCATCCTTATCATTTTAATTAAGTCAGAGGTTTTAAGCATTCTATGCACGTTATTTTACTCTTTTTCACCATATAATTTAAACGAATAAGTATCTTAAGAGTAATCGCAAAAAAAATATACCGACAACCGACATACACGCGGACGAAGCCGCGGGTATCAGCTAGTATTTCCATATGATTAAACTACTTCATGTTGAAACGTTTGGTGTTAACTTGTTATTTAATTTAAAAATCAACATAAAATCCTTTCTGCATATTACACCACAGAAGACCTTTTAGTCATAAAAGGTAAGATACAAGAGAATAAATAATTTCTCGGGTCATGTTAATAGGTTAGTTAGTTCCCTTTTCCTTTATGCACACGTGATCGATACTTGCAATTATTTCATGTTTCACTTTTATAAGTTAATAATTATATAACAAAGCCCCCGCCGCTTCTGTCTGTCTGACCAAACGCGATAAACTCGGAAACTATCATACGAATTTCTATACGGTTTTCACCAATGGTGGAGTGATTCATGAGAAAGGTTAAGGTATAAAACTCGAAGCCGCAGGCAAAAGCTATTAATGTTTATAAAGGATGTCCAAACAAAATGTTAGAAAGAAACACTGTCTTTCTAAACAAGTACAAAGGAAACAAACTGACAAGCTGTGAATAAAATTGTTTATAATTGTTGTAAATAATTTCGCTTTGTTTAGACGTAACATAATTCTCAGAATACAATTTTATTTCTTTGTTCTGCTTGTGCTCTGGAATGGTCATTCCATAAACAATTTGCTGGAGATTGGAGCGCCAAGATCGAGCGACACTACTGTTATCTGCAACTTCTGCTCGACTGAACAGAAGTCCCTATTGTAAACCAATCCTTGGTAAGGAAATCCATTTTCAATACAATTGTATAAAGATCTCATAATTGGAAACTTTCGCTGGATGATTTTCTCGTTATTGAAGAATTCTTGGCTCAGTGTTTCCGAAAGTTCCTTAAGTTTAATTAACGTCGTGGGAAAGCTAACAGCCTGGCAAATGGAAATTCAGCAAAATTTCGCGCTGGGCGAGCGACGAAGCGTCTACAAATGTATATATATGTTTTTAACTCTTAATAATTTTGCTTTTGGCCGCAACTAGCCTATGAAATTAAGGTGGGGCTAGGGTTGAGGTTACCTAGAAAAAACTGATTCACTCTAGAAGCCAGAAGTGGATTCCAAAGACTAGCGGTTCGCACAATAAATGAGGAAACATGGCGCTTTGAACTTCACATGGAACTTCAATCATATAGATTGTAGATTCCCAGATGCTTGTTAACTTTTGTTAACCTTTTATCTTGTATTACATTTTTTGTGTAATACGCAGCGACTTATTGTCAGGCCTACGCTGTTCCTCCATATTACTTAAGTACTAATGCTGTAACATGATAATATTGTATAATACCTACTAAATGATTTGAAAAGAGTAACCATGGAGTTTCTTGCCGGTTCTTCTCCTCGGAAACAACCAACCGAACTGTGCACCTTTTTGTCGACGTTTTATAAGTGCCCATCTGGGCCTATGTGAAATAAAATATTTTGATTTTGATATAACGATGAAGCTTCGCCGTATCTCTGCTCATCTGATGATAGAATGGGGATGCGAGAGAATTAGATTATGTCATTTCAAAGTAAACTCTCCGAAATGTAACTGATAGGCTGTCAACTTTTTGGCGATTTTTGGAATTATAATATTATTAGGTTAAACTAACTATATACATTGATAATTAAAAACTATTAAACTAAAATAGATAAACTAACAACAAACTATAAAAGGGCATCGAAAAACTCCTCCTCAACGCTGTCAGATCTTTGAAAATTCTTTTCCCAATTTTATCGAGGAAAAAATTCAAAATTTCAATGATGTTTCGGAAAGATTGCTCGAAATTAACATACATTCGGCCATCACAATAATTCGTTACTGCTGTTTCAGTCCAAAATTAACGTATTTCCTTCGTGCTTCCCCTTTATGGAAGCACACTCCCCTTTTGGACAAAATGGATGAAATTATCAGACATACTCTAACGTCAATTTTAAATGTGGCTTTGGACGACCGAGCTTGGGCACAAGCTACTCTTCCTATTCGCATGGGAGGACTCGGCGTCCGCAAAATTTCCAGTATTAGTTTACCGGCTTTTATATCCTCGGTCCACGGCACTAAGAAATTAATCAGGAATATCCTGTCTTCCACACTGATTGATTTTGATGTGCCGTGCATGCCCGAGGCTATCGATGCTTGGAAACTCGCTCGCCCGAATACTGAAGAACCCGACCATCCATTTTCCCAGAGACGGTGGGACGAGCCGCTCTGCAGAGTAGTTCAGAGCAATCTGCTGAACACATCTGCTACTACTGCTGAGCGTGCGCGCCTGCGGGCTGTGGGTGAGTGGGAGTCGGGTCTTTGGCTTCACGCACTACCGTCGTCGAGCATAGGCACATTGTTCGACGACACAACCTTCCGCCTCGCTGTTTCTTTACGCCTTGGTGCCGCTTGCTGTTCTCCTCATCGCTGTCACTGCGGTGAAGCTGTCAACAACCTCGGTCACCACGGCCTGTCATGCAGCCGAAGTGCGGGCCGTTTTGCACGGCACGCAAATATAAACGACATTATCCGACGAGCTCTTGTCACCGTCGGCGTCCCAGCTGTTTTAGAACCCAATGGCTTGGCACGCGACGATGGCAAGAGACCGGACGGCAAGTCTTTGTTTCCTTGGAAGATGGGTAGGCCTTTAGTGTGGGACGCAACATGCGTCGATACTCTTGCGCCATCCCATCTTCCAAGCTCATCGTGCTGTGCTGGTGCTGCCGCTGCGGCTGCAGAGAACCTCAAGCGGCGTAAATATATTTTATATATGTATTTTATTTTTCATAATTTAACTAGTTTTTTTTTTGTAAATGTAAATTAAGGCTACGTGGTCAAGATACGCTGCTGACATCGAATATTATCTTATATATTTTTTTTCTTTATTTTCATATTATTTATTTAATGCATCCATCAGCACAAAGTTTTATTTGCGTTACATTGAGTACGTGTAAAAACTTTGGAAGGAATTGCATTATCTGATTTGGATGCGAATAAATTATTAGATAGAGGAGTTCTGTACATATTTGCATACCCCTTCAAAGATACAGGCGTGATATTACATTATAGAATTTTGTCAACAATACATAACCAAGCGATTGCAGCAATAGCGGGAGATTTGCTATGGTTTATTGAAGAGTTCCACTGTCTATCTCCGAAGATTTTCACCAACATCATACGACAAGACCGCAAAAGAATCTTCTTCGAAACAGAAAAAATATAATCAGAAATTGTTAACAAATGCTGAAGATATCGCATAAACATACATAACTGGCGAAATGTAGGTGTACTATATGTGAAGGTGTCCCTTCAGAGCATACAGGCGTGATGTTACGCAAATCTTTTATATGGACAACAACGTAGAGCATCTTCAGCATAATATCAGATTATTGTTGTCAGATTGTTGTTGTTGTGTGTAGTTCCACGCCCAACCGGACTTTAGCCTATAAAACTCTATGAACCAATTTTAAACGCCGATACTATCGCGGCTAATTAAATTCCGTCGCCCGCGGAGGTGGCGCAATCATCTACAACTACATAATGTTGCACATTTACACCTTGAGTTCGATTTAAAAACCTTTTTATTTCAAAAATAGTTGCTACGTCTTTTCGTAGCAAGGTCCGTAGCAAACTGCTACGAACGTCTACGAAGTATGGTCATCACAAAATCATTTCATCGCGTACATTTTGTTTTTTTTTTCTATTATACTGTATTAATAACCGCACGTCTGCTTCATACGATTTTTCCATTTACGAGTAGAAATACGATGCAACCTCACATACTGTGTCTTCTATCCATAATATGCCTTAGAGAATAGCACTGCTGTTCAGCAGGTATTTTTAATGTAATACGAAAGCCTTTAAATAATGTTCGCCAGGCGAGCTCCATAAGTCTTGAAAAGATTAATGGCGGCACTAAGTTGTTGTCTAAAAGTTATACAATTTAGTGGAACAGCAACTACGTCTTCGTAAATTCGCAACTTACTGCCTAATAAAGTTAATTTTATATAGGCAGTAAGTTGTGAATCAATAAATTGTTACCTATCGTAGAATTTAGATAACAATTTATTGATATTAATGTAATACATGTTGTTTTGTACCTTGCATGAATAAACTGTTTACTAGTATAACAGAGGTTTACATGATAAGAGTTTGGGGAAATCCAAATCCCTAAGGGATACCGTAAAACTGTCCCAAAAACCTTTAGTTTTTTTTTGAGATAAACAATTTTGACGTTTTTAATCTTTTCGGTAAAGTACAAATTGTACGTAATTTCTTTTTTGGAAAAATGGTTAGAAAAAAGCTGGGAAAGATTAAATAAAAAAATCCATTCAAACTATTAATGGACCAGTTTATGTTTTATTATATAATTTCAAGAGTGTTAAACCCTCGGAATTTGTGTCAATGCACCTTTGGCTCGGAATAAAATCGCGCTGGAAATTCCTTGAATCGAATGCAACGACAACCTTTACATTTACGAGGCATGAGTCCCAAAAATTCCGCCCGAAAAGGTAGAGATTTGCTTCGTCTTACATAACGCTTTCATCATCATCATCATCAGCCTATAATGTTCCCACTGCTGGGACACAGCCTCCTCTGTATGAGAGGGGATGGGCTATAATCCACCACGCGGGCCCAGTGCGGATTGCTAGATGTCACATGTCTTCGATTTTTTGGTTCTAGTACATGCCAGTTTCCTCACGATGTTTTCCTTCGCCGTTTTGGGGACTATAGACATAACGCTTTAGTAAAATAAAAATCTTAAAACATAAACAATTATAGACAACTTATCATTTTGAATCGGAATTACAACGTATGATTTTTATCTAAATTCTATCATACAGAGATAGTAAATATCCATTAATATCTGTGATTCAAATAAAGCTGTTGCTAGCGAAACGTAAAGTTGGTTCTTGGTGAAGAAGCAGTTCGCAATTCCGATATCGTTAGTGCTACTTCGCAAATTGGTAATTTCAGTCTGATTGGCCAAAGGGACGCCGACGGCTCGGGGGTGAATTCAGTGAGCGGAACACAACCCCTAATTGCGTAACACATTTGCAATCACATTACGAAGGGTTTTGATGAAAATTCCAAATCTATTGCTTTACATGTTTGAAAAATCCGTAAACAAATTGAATAATGATCAGTTGTCATAATGAAATACATAGCTAACGTAAGCGTGTTGTTTCATTTATTTAGCGAATGTACATTATTAACAATATATAAATAGACTTAAAATAATAATATCATAAAATATGTAAGAATTGCAGGGTGTCAAAAATTCAGTCAAAATGCTGTCACGGTGGCACCATTGCCAGGTTGGATGGCAATTTTTGTTCTTTGCCCAAAAAAATAACCAGTCCTCTGGTCACGTGAAGAGTCGATCAACCGTTTGGCGATACCTCGAAAGACTAGGTGGGCACTCTCAAACACATGTGTGGTGTTGAATTAGGCTACAAAACAGTTGTGTTGAAGGTTTTTATAAAAAAGTAATCGAAAAAAAGTAATCGGAGCCGATACAGTTTTCACGGAATTGAAATAATATGATAACTGTAAAATAATACAGGTTGTAAGGGACAGCCCTCCGCAAACAAACAGGGTGCATTCAGCTCATTACCATGAATCATATTCCACTGGATTTTTTACGGGAAACTATACATTTCTTTATCGTTTTTAGGGTTCCTTAGCCAAATGGTAAAAAACGGGCCTCCTTAAAGGCGGCTCCTCCATACATGGCAATGAAACTAAAAAAAAAACATCACACCTATATGTGCGGGGTGTCTACAGATAGGTCTTTAAAAATCACATTGAGGTTAAAAACCTAACTTTTTTTTCTCAATGTCAATCGTTTGAAAGATAGACTTCCAAAGTGGCAAAATGTGTGTGTCCCTCTGATTTTTAAAGTAAGAGGAGGAAAATTCTGAAAAAAATGTAAGCTTGTTGAACATAAAAAAATTATTTGATATTGTGGGATATTTGTTGGCCAACACAACAGCTTTGCTTTGAATCAAAGTTTGCAAGCTTAAAGGCTAGGTGACGCGAAACTTACCTGCTAAGCTACCCTGAAAAAACATATTTTCGCTACAGGTTATACTTTTTATAAGCTTTTTTGTACCTGTATTTTAGCTGTTACATGTATCAACGTGAGCTAGATAGAGAGTATGCGCGCGCAAAAGGTCTCTTTCGCACAAGGGTTCCAAAACTCTTAAACGGCTCTCAAAATGAGTGTTAGTATGAGAATTCAACTTGAACTACTTGTAAGAACGGTATGTTCTTCTCAAGATGACTTAGTAGACACTCACAGGATACTTACGATGTTCCCCTTTTCTAGTATTTGTTGCTCTCAGGTGTTCTCTTTCACATAGTCATTGCGATTATTTGCGAATGTTTTACTTTTGTGTTTTTTGCAGAACTATATTAAATGTCTGGTCAAAAAAATTTTCAAATTTTAGCTAGTTATAGGCATACCCATACCTATTTTAAATTATTAATAATATTTAATATTTATAGCTATCGCGAAATAATAGAATGCAGTAATGGATATTTGGCTAAGCTCTATGTTTATGGACATTTTAAATTTTGTTGTGATTTTTTAAGATGGCGGTTCTTGAAAGCCACAAAAAGTGTCCGATAATGGTCGAATTTATAAGATTAATATTTGCACTACTATCAAACAATATTATACAAACAGTGGTGATTATTTGTTAAGTACTACGTTTTGAAATAGTAAATTTTGATATAAGTGGGGAAACTTTGTTATTGTAGCTGAGGCAGAATTCACAATTGAGCCGCAGGAGAGGTTATTATAGAGCCGAGAACGGCATGGCAGTAACAAACGACGTTCTTCAATACATTTTCGAAGAAATAAAATAATAGAACGAAAAGTATGTTAGTGATGAATTATTAGGAAACTATGATTAAAATTTGTTTTGTTGTTTTCGCGCTTTGCTTTCACCAGGTAGAAAGCGAAGCGTCTTATTCTCTATAAACCTTACCCACCTATTTTATATGAAACTTAACCTAGATTAAATAGTGATGGCAATTTCTGAAAAAAGGAGCTCGTTTTGAGGAGCTCGTGGCTAAAACAATAACAGCCGCTCGGGTCGATCTTTAGGTTAAGCCGTGCTTGCCTAGGTTGGTCTGTGGATGGGTGACCACCCATTACATACCGAGTTTCCTCCGTGCCTCGGAAAGCACGTTAAGCCGTTGGTCCCGGCTGTCATTTGAAGATCTTTGACAGTCGTTAAAGTAGTCAGTGGCCTAAAAAGTCTGACAACCAGTCTTACCAAGGGGTATCGTATTTCCCAGTAGTAACTGGGTTGTGGAGGTCAGATAGGCAGTCGCTCAATGTAAAATACTGGTATTCAGCTGCATCCGGTTAGACTGGAAGCCGACCCCAACATAGTTGGGAAAAGGCTAGGCAGATGATGATGATGGCAATTTCTGAAAAAAATATATAATAGTGGTTCTTTGAGTTCAAAACTACTTAAACATATTATATACCATACATACAAATTATTTATCACACAATCGCAATCGTCAAAAGACGCGAACGTATATAGTGAGCCTTTGACAAATGTCAACATTTGACATACGTCATACATGGCGTTCGTTATCACGGTCCCTCACGGCCTTGCGAGCACGTGTTTCATTCCCTCCCATTCCCTCGTGGCTGTGTCCGCTACCCACAACGTACTTATGGTTATGGCAGTACAAGATGCACGCGAATATAACGTCATTGCCGCATGTAATTTATGAATGCAAATAAATTGTTTGTATGAGCTATGATTTTCTCATTATTCAATTCAGATAGGTTTGCAAATATAGTTTCCATTTTCAGCGTAATTAAATTATATATCACCAACATGACATTTTAACTCCGAACGCAATTTATTTTTCATATAATCTGGTTTTGAGATAAACATAATTAGATTGTAAATATATTTATGCACAGTCATAGATAGAATCATTTAATCCCATTGAATGACTATTTCTTGAAAAAGTCATTCAATCATCATCATCATCTGCCTAGCCTGTTCCCAACTATGTTGGGGTCGGCTTCCAGTCTAACCGGATGCAGCTGAATACCAGTTGTTTACATGGAGCGACTGCCTATCTGACCTCCACGACCCAGTTAGTACTGGGTAATACGATACCTGTTGGTTAGACTGGTTGTCAGACTTTTTTGGGCCACTGACTACCTAACGACTGTCAAAGATGTTCAAATGACAGCCGGTACCAACGGCTTAACGTGCTTTCCGAGGCACGGAGGAAATTCGGTATGTAATGGGTGGTCACCCATCCACAGTCCAACCTAGGCAAGCACGGCTTAACCTAAAGATCGACCCGAGCGGCTGTTATTATTTGGCCACGAGTCATTCAATCATTCAAACTAAATGTCTGACCTGCAAATTGCAAAAAAAAGTTATGAAAATTTGAATTTCTTTTACCCTGGCCCTTTCATCTAACTTTTATTTCTCTATTCCTGTTCACCCAACTAGTCTCTTTAAGTAAATATTACAAAAATATATTGTACAGACGTGCATCTTATCGGATGGCTGAATCCTATGGAAACTGTACTTAGTACCTAGGTATCCGTCGGCGCGTGAAATGTGTACATAAATAAATAAAATAACCTAAAGTAACTTACTTAGGCACGTAGATTAATCGAAGTCAATTTATTAATAAATAAAAGTTTTCAAAAATTTATATTATTCCGCAAAATAGTTCTCGATCTAATTTAGCTGAAAAAATACTGCATTACTCGAATTCAGGCCGCTGGTGTTAGAATTACGGTAAATTAAGTAGGTATAACAATATTGTATGGAGTCAGTTTAAGATTTATTTAACCTTGTATAATTCCTGGTTTAATCTAACTCGAGAAGGCACTTATAGGGTGCACAATGCAACCAGCTTATTAAGTTATTACCAACAGAAATGTTTTTAACTAAGCATGTTGTTGAAATAACAAAAGACTTGAAAAATATTAAATGAAGCAAGATATTGTTAATAGTTGTCATAACTTTCGTTGATTTTTCACGAGTGATTACTCAAAGATTTAATATCCTCTCACTAAGGACTGATTTTAAATATCCAAACAAATTACCCCCCGTGAATGATGTTGTTGTATGAATCGTGTGTGACACTTACCCTTGCTAGGGGGTTGTCAGCAGGTAGGTAGGTAGGGTTCTATAAATAATAAGAGTCAGCTGATGAAGAACACTTATTATTTGTTATGCCTAAAACTTTCGTGGCCTTCTCAAGCCCTGATTGAGAGGGTCGTAGTAGGTAGGGAACACTGGCCTGAACCGTCTCCAAGGCGATGAAGGTCCCGTCACAGGCTCTGCCCGCAACCACGGCTCCAGTGCAGGTTCTGTGTCGACTAATAGAGGTTCAGCGCAGGTAGGGTGAACCGTGACCACGGCTCCAGTGCAGGCCTCGTTTTTGGCAGTAGACGGGCAGGTAGGACGAACCGCTCTGCAGGAGAGGAACTTCCCAAGCGTCTTTCTCGACACCGGAACCACGACGTGGCGAAGGGTTGAAGGGTAGACTAAAAATCCCTAGAGGGATTTCGCGATGTTTTTAGCAAAATTAATTAGATATTATCGGAGCAAGCGACACAGCCGTCACCACCAGTGCTTTCAAATCTATTAGTCATCGTCCTCCGCGAGACCAACCGAATCGCCACTCCTCGGCTACGCTCGGTAATGATCGTTTTAGAGATGCGCGGGCGCATAGAAGCGAAGACCCTAAAGTTATTATACAGTCGCAGGTTCCGTATAGGATTATTTAATTTTAATGAGTTAGTTAAGTGTTAGGTTTACTTAATGAGATTATAACAGGTTACAAGTTTTGTGTAAATAGTGTAGTTTTAAGTGTAAATAGTTTCTTATTATAAAGGATTCTTATACTAAACTCTTTTAAATTGTAACTTGCGCAGTGCAACGTTACACGTGTTTAAAAAATAATTCGAAAATTGCAAATTATTTAATTCTTAAATCTATTAATATTTCTCTTTATGGCTGAAAACATTTCAGCATAGCACTGCCATCACTACTGAACTCTTCAACTATTTCGTAATGGCCACACCATAAGGCACCAAAATTAAACGACTGTATATTTTTGCTATTTACTATAATAAAGGCACTCTATGCCAGTTTTATTCTAACTTTTACATAAAGAAGACCAAAAAATCGAAGGAAAGTTCTTTTGTATCAAAGCTAACAAAAGCCCAAGAGAATCTTTGTAATGCTAGATTCAAACAGGTGTGCATTTACAAACAAGTGAAGTTCGGGCGCCAATGTCACGTTATTCAATATAGAGCAGTCTATGACCAATGACTGAAAACCTGCGCAGACAGAATTCACAATTAAGATAGATTGCAGTCACGCCGCTCGTAAAATTGTGTTTTTAAGTGACCATTAGTTGTTTCTAACAGTGTCCTAGTACTAAAAATATCAAGGATGTGGTCCTACTATTCACGAATCAGGTTAGCTTATGTTTGTTTTCATTTACTTAAAATATGAGTTTGGGTTCAATGTAGATTTTAATTTACATAAAGTTATTTTTATAAGTCGTGCTGTATGCATTGTTAGAAAATTGTGCTTTAATTTATTTTTAATGGAAATTTAGGGAATTGTTGCTTTACTTATGATTAGGGCAAACAGTACTTCAACAAATCGTGGTGCGATTCCGGATTCAAGACGACCCGCGCGGATCGATAGATACAGATGCTATGATATGTACCAACATTTTATTATGCAAGCCAATGACCGGCTGTTAGCACCTGCAGTATTGCCAACTCAAACTCGGCTACGACAGCTATGGGGTGGTACTTCACGTTAGTCCTTGCCGGATTCAGGAGTAGTTCAGGTAAGAACACTGATTTATTTGCATATTAGATTTTCCTGATTTTAACGCATTTAATTATAGTTTAATATAGATTGTGACTAATATATTTGATGGATTTGCCAAAATGTGCATTATTTTCCGAATTTTCTCTGGGTTTTTGTAAAATCACCGTGACCTAGTTAAATCTCTGTAGGTGTGCCATTTTGGTTGTGCTTGGATTATTATTTTATTGATACCGTGTCGCGTTTATTATGCATGCGCTCCATCGGGAATAATATGGGTCAAATTATTATTGGTCATCATCATCTGCCTAGCCTTTTCCCAACTATGTTGGGGTCGGCTTCCAGTCTAACCGGATGCAGCTGAATACCAGTATATTACATGGAGCGACTGCCTATCTGACCTCCACAACCCAGTTACTACTGGGAAATACGATACCCCTTGGTAAGACTGGTTGTCAGACTTTTTGGGCCACTGACTACTTTAACGACTGTCAAAGATCTTCAAATGACAGCCGGGACCAACGGCTTAACGTGCTTTCCGAGGCACGGAGGAAACTCGGTATGTAATGGGTGGTCACCCATCCACAGACCAACCTAGGCAAGCACGGCTTAACCTAAAGATCGACCCGAGCGGCTGTTATTGTTTAGCCACGAGCTCCTCCGAAATTATTATTGGTACCTACAACAAATAAGACACTTGGTACATTCGTATTATTATTGTCGCTTATGCAACTCCGTATTACCTTCATAAAAAGTTGTATTTCATTTCATTTATTCGTTATCTTACAGCACAGGTGTCTGAAGTTTGTATACTTGTCTTTTAAATCGAGGTGCTAAACTATATCGATCTTATATATAGTCTATATTCTTATATACCTAAATAGGTACCCAATATTTTTTTTCTGAATACTTTACCTACCGACAGCCACCGGTAAAGCAAGATGGCCGATGAAAAATTTTCCTAATTCATTAAAAATAATTCCGAATACAAATTCATAACTAGTCAGCTCTCATCAATGTTAACTCTCAACTGTGAACTGACTTATTTATAACGAGGTAGATTGAAATCATCTCAATTATATCACTCCTCAAGTTTATTAGAAAAATCGAACTGGTGGCGCGGGCGCCTACCTACACCCAGTTTTGAAATGAAACCGCCTGTATGTTACACCACCCTCTAGATATTTTCGGTTAAATATGGCTCTACCTCGAAAACTGGTTTTTATTCGAATTGCTATTGGGATCAGAATGCAGTGTATTTCACACTTGTGTTTTTTTTTGTTTATTTCTACTAGTGTTTTATTTCCACGGATAATTATTTATAAACTAAGTCCAATGTGGTTCAATTCCTATAGTCGACGGTAATGTTTTTTTTTTTCAAATCTTAGCAAAGAGGAGCTTGTCTATAAAAGCCTAAATTTCTTTCATTATTATTATGATAATTATCGGCAAATTATGAACGCTGATTCATAACTTGACACCTTTATTTTTTATTGACTAACAAAAAGGATAATTTACTTTTTAAAATATGATGTAAAGAAAGATATTTATAATTACTTACTAATTCTTACTAATCTTTAGTTATGTACCAGACATTCTGTTTGTTGATTGATTAAAAACAATGTTTGTGATCGTTTTTTCTTCAAGTTGATTTTTAACCGGAAAATCGCGTTCAGATACACGTGAAGGTTATTAATTGTATTGTTTATGATATTTCTTATTATAGAGATTAATTATTAAGGTCTAATTATCAGTGATAATTATGACTTCGAATCCTGTTATACATTACTTCATATTATCATAAATTAATATTATTATTTGTAAAATTATTTGCTTTTATCAACAAATTATTTTCATTTATTCGATATATTTTTACATGACTCCCCAAGCATTATTAATATTAAGCTGTTTGGCAGCTTCATACCCTTGCTTCTTCTTCCGCTTGCGAAAGCGCTTGCAAAGCGCGGAAAAAAAAACAAATGAATTCATAGGTTTCTAATAGTTATTGGGAAAATTACTTTTCGTTCTATTATTTTATTTCTTCGTTACGTGTATTGAAAATCGGCTTTTGATACCCGTGGTTATGTTATTTGTCACTGCAGTTCTCCACCCCATAAAACAATAAAGGTGAATTCCGCCTCGTCTGCAATGACAAAGTTGTTTTGAATTCCACAGGGGCAAGAAAGTTGCGAGACTCAGGGCCAAGTTTGAGAAGGTACTGCCCGAGGATGCACGGTGCTGCCTAGTGCCGGCCTCCATCAGGTCGGCGGCGGATAAAAGAATACCACATTATAAAATCGTAAGTACCATTTTTATTTGTGCTAGGGAAATATTACAATCGATCTGCAGTAATTTCTAAAATAAAATACTAAAACGTATCGGTATGGCAGGTGCATACATATTTACAAAAACAGTTCCAAGTTTAGTTTTTGTATCTACCTATAACTTCAATTTTCCTAATAAAGTTAGACATCATCATTTAAACGTACCAAAACCTTAGCTTTTTAACTGTACAAATTCAGAGATAACATTAAAGTCATGCAGTATTGCAGTCAATAGGGCGAATACGACATTTAGGCGGGGGCTGTTCGGCAATTTTATTCAGCCGAGAGAATACGGTCTGGGAGAACTCGTTCGGAAAACTGCGACGACGCGACGCCCGCCGCCGTCGGCCGGCACAATTCCGCATTAGGACTCTACACAAGTATTCACTCGAAAATAAATATCTTGGACCGAATTTTCTCGAATTCAGTAAAAACACACTCACTAAAATGAAATAATTAGCAAGAAAAATATGTTTTACATAAGTATTGTTTTAATTCCTGGCTAAGCGCGAGGTTTGGCATATTAGTAATTCGATTATTTTATCGGGTTGGAATTTTGCCCGGCGGAGGCTCATTCACGTTCGCGTGCCCAAAGAAGCTTGGGTGTACTGTGTTCGTGAGTTCGTGAGCCGCTCGGTTCGGGGCGATAATGTTGTGGTTCGCCTGGCAAGCGACACGCATACTAAGTAGGTATCCTAGGATTAAGACGATCCCCGAATTCCACGATCCAGGTTTACTTACACTCTGTAATATAACCAAGTTAGTGGACCTAACTCATAACAGCTTGTCTCGTAAGTTGTAAGTACCAACATCACAATGTTTACAGCCTCTTCCACGTAGGTAGATATATCTGGCTACACTAGGCGTCACACAGGCGCGGCTGAGTTACTTACCTAGCCTGGTTATCATTAATTAGGCAGATTTTAATCCTGAAACAATCACACGTGTGTGCGATAATTTCAGATTCGTTATACCTCAGTGGTGCTGGTGATGAATTATTATTACGGACAATTCAATACACTGAATTCAGTAGGGGACGGACGAGCAAGACAGACACGGTGGGTAAAAATAATATGACGTCGTTTATTGATTATGGTCAAATTGTTAAACAGAGGAAAAACATAGGATCACGTGATGCGTATTACCGAACCGCGTGTAGGAGAACACGGGGGAATTGGCGCCACTTAAACTAAAACTCCAATAACTTTTTACAATAATTACTTTTTAAGTTAGTTTTTGGTTTTTATTATGGTACAACTGCTAAGGTTTATCCTAACATCAAAGAATTAAAAAAAAAACCAAACATAGATAATTACACCCATTAAAAAAAAAAAACATTGTTGCCGATTCCCTTGTTCTCAAACTAAACCAAAGTTAAGTTCAGTGCATCTTTTTCTTTCTATTTTATTAAGAAAAGGACAGAAGATAAATTTTAGTTTAGTCCTGTCCAATTAATGTTTAATTAATTATGTTTTTGATGGAATCATCATATCAGCTATTATGAATTGACTTACTCAACTGATGATGGTTTGAAATAGGGCTTTGTATCTTTTTTTTTTGCTTTGCTAATAGTTTTTTTTTTCTCTTCTCTAATGTTTTGTTAACCCGTCCCTTTTGGTGCTTTATTTTCTTTCATGACACCTTTCTTCTTCTTCTCCGTAATTCAATCCCGTTTTACCAGGAACGAATTACAAGTAATTATAAAATAGGGTCCTCCTCCTGGCGTCGTTTTCCTCAGTGCTGAGGGTCGTGACCTCCCTTCTGCATCACTTTATCACGTACGATATTTCTCCATCTGGTTCTGTCCCTGGCGATGTGGACTGTAAAGTCAGGGACGGTACGGATCTGGTCAGACCAACGCATTGGACTGCGACCACGAGGTCTTTTTCCATTTACTTGGCCGGTCACGATGAGCTTCTCGAGGTTGTCACATTCTTTCCTTGCAATGTGACCGAAGTATTCTAGGACTCTGCGTAGACACTCAGACGACAGCCACGAGGAGATTTTAAGTTCTCGCAATATGGATACGTTAGTCGGAAACGCTTCCCAAGGAATACGGAGCATCCTTCTCCAGCACCACATCTCGAAGGCGTCAATGCGTTTGCGGTCTGCAGCTCTCAGTGTCCACGTCTCAGCGCCATACGAAAAGATCGAAAATACTAGAACCCAGATAGATAAAGTTGTCCACTGATTCTATTCCTAACGCGCCAGTGAGTTCCAGCTTCCCAGATCGGTCAACCACCATGACCTTGGTCTTAGATCTGTTTACAGAGAGTCCCATCTCCTCGCTAATCCACTACATTCTGTCTAGAAGTGCAGCCATTTCCGACTCATGTGCTGCAAGAAGAGTAGAGTCATCGGCGTAGCGCAGGTTGGTGATTTTCACGCCACCAACTGTGATGCCACCTAGGGAATGCAATCCGGATTCTTCGAAATCGGGAAATAACTGAAAAATGACTTTTTTAAATCCGGTTTTTTAAGACTCAAATTCGGTTTTTTCAGATTTCCGTCAAAACTGATTTATAATTAATAGTATTTGTATTTATCTTCAAATTTTCATTGCAAGTAATCTGTAGATGGATATTACCTACTCTAATGCGCAAATCTGAACAATATTTGAATTGGTAGGATTAGGTGTAGCATTGTTTGCGAAAATTTGGCGCGAAATCCGTCTGATTCATTTTGTGCCAAGCAGTGCGGTGCCAGGCCGCGCTGTACACTTATTTGGACATGATCAGAACTTTAGTGGAAATACTCTACCGCAGATATTCTAACCGCCGATACAGCTTTTAAATTTTTGATAAAATCATTAGACAGCCAAGACACGATATCTGCCAAGCAACTGGTAAATTTATTAAAAAGGAGAAGAATTAAAGAGATACGGCTCTATACTGTTGTCGGTGCCTTACAATACTTACATAACCCTAATCAATTTTTGAACGGGACTGAGGAAGACGAAGATTCATTTAAAAAACCTACATAATTTAATGGCCGCCACTGGCCGCGGTCACGAGTCGACTATATGCTAAAAACAGTATATAATACTTTTTTAAGCTCAAATTTCTCAATAACCATTAGGTATCTGGTATTTTTTTATTGCAAAGTTATATATATCACTTTTATATTTAGTAAGTGTACAAATTTATATTTTGATAACCACTCAACAAAAATTAGGAAAAATTAAAATCAAACATACTTTTTACGTAGGCATGAAACACCAGGTTTTTCAATAGTTTTTTTGTCTAACTGGTAATGAAATTGATTATAACTGTAAAAAAAATCGTACGTACTGGGCATACAGTATATTAGTAATCCTACGATTTTTTTTTTTCAATTAATTTATTAATTTTTATATTTAACACTTCAAGCACAAAGTACAGAGGTGGACTTAATGCCATAGGCATTTTCTACCAGTCAACCTTTGGGTGATGGGGAGACAAACAGTGGTAGGTGTATAAATCTGTAAATAAATTTTAAATTTATACTAAGATAGACTACAAGGATATATAAAATACAATATAAAAAAAATATATAAATACTAAAACTACTATACACTACTATAACTATTATCAGTACTACTACTATATATATAAATACTATTCAATTGGTACCTTTAAAAAATGTGTCACACTAATAAAAAAACCCAATATAATGATGCGCAAAATCGTCGTCTACTCGTAAGAATATGTTGAAAATATCAATCAATATGAAATATTATAAAACTTAAGATATTTATCTATCCTATTCAATTTTTTAATATTTTTTTTTGACTACTTACTTAATTGTTATAAAATATTTAAATAATGCCTCATAAGCCGATGCGCTTGCTAGTTGCTTTTAGTTTCGCCCGAGGGTACGCTTATTAGACATATAAGTGATTTCTGACTGTACATTATAAAACATACCAGGTACCTTATGGTTATTGAGAAATTTGAGCTGAAAAAAGTAGTGTTTTCTGTTTTCCGACCGCGAAACTGATAGGGACCCTTAATGCGTTAAAAGATCCTTACCTACCTAATCCTCTGTCACATTATGAAGAAATTAAAAATGTGTTCTATCATCCATGAATGTTGAAGATTGTACAACAACGTCGACGAATATGAACTCTGTAATAATATAAATTTATAACGGGAAAAATGACTGATGCCCAAAGTTTTGTTGATTATTTTAGTTGATTATATTCTGTCGTGCTGTGAATTGAGCGAATAAATGTAGATTTTATATAATTTATGCTATTTTATTACAGTTTTATCAAATCAACTTAAAAATCCGGATTATCCAAATTTTTCGAAGGTTTGACCTTCGAAAAATTTGGATAATCCGGATTTTAATCCGACGAGAATACAGAAATCCGGATTTAAAAAAAAACGGATTTTGCAGTCCCTAATGCCACCCTCCCAATTTTCACACGTACGTCTCATAATGTGCTCTCCGTTGAACAGAATGGGCGATAAGATGCATCCCTGGCGTACTCCTTGGTGGAATTTGAAGGGTTTTGATGATGTTTTATTGACCCTTACGACTCCCGAGTTTGCGTCATACAGGGTGCGAAGTCGGCCGATGAGATGATTCTGTACTCCAAGTTCCTGCAGGACTCTCCATAAGCAACTCCACTTGACACAGTCGAAAGCTTTGCTGTAGTCAACAAAACATAAAATCACTGGCGTATCAAACTCGTATGCCTTCTCAACGAGCTGCCTGACATTGAGAATCTCCTCTCGCGTACCCTTGCCCTTCACGAAACCTGCTTGCTCCTGCGGAATTTGCCAATCCAGGTAGTGACGGATTCGATTGTTGAGAATATGGAGCAAGATTTTGCTAGCATGTGAGATGAGGGACAAGGTTCGATAAATGCCGCAGCTTTTTGTTGATCCTTTCTTGTGCAGGGAAGAATTACGGATTCCGACCAATCCAGCGGTCAATCACCGTTTTACCAGACGTGTGACCAGATCTTGAAAATTGTCTCTACACCCACATCCCCCATGGCGTTAAGCACCTCTGCTGTAATTTGGTCACTCCCTGGCGCCTTCTTCATCTTAAGAGACCGTAGAGCAGCAGATACTTCGGAGCGAAGAATCATGGGTTCCAGTTCTAGATCCTTCCAGTTCGGGATAGCTCCGGGTGTTGAGAGAGTCTGTGTACAACTGCTCACAGTAGGCATCTCTCGGCAATGCGGTCAAGCTCGTATAGAATAGTGCCATCGGCATCCTCTATGACCCACGATTTTGCTTTGAACTGCTTGGAAAGAACTCTAACTTTCTTAAAAAGGTCTGCAGTTTGTAGCTTGTTCGAGTGACTCTCAATATCGCTGCAGATGCACTCAATGATGTTGTTCCTGTCACGGCGACAACTGGCTTGGATAGCTCTGCTAAGCTCGGAGTATTTGGTCAAAATCGCCCGGTCTTGCACCCCTAGTCTTTAGATCCTTCCTGCGCTGTATGAGCTCCCACGAATAATCGGAGATCCAACATTTTTTATTTCGCTCTGGCTTCTTCTTACAGATCTGCAGGGCTATTATGTATCTTTTTGTTAGGCGGTGGCTTTCAAGCTTCAGTTGTACACCGAACTTTGATGGCAACCGAGAATGTCATATTATTGGTATTGCGTATCACATTGAGTGGACATCACGTTACGGTGGCTAACAGACCGGGTACGGTGCTCTTCGTCTCAGTACTTGACGCCTCTAATTTTTATCGACTATTATGCGGCTAAGTTGAGTAGCACCCTTTGAGCATTACAGTACTTGATTTAAGGGAACATTTTATTTTTAGCGGTTTATATGACATGTGAAATGGTTATTGTAAATTATTTTGTGTTGTCAGAGGTTACTTCTGAATAACTTCTTTAAATAATACCCTTATTTATGTAAAACCACTAAATATATGCAAACATAATATATTTAGTAACGTTTACAACTTAAGGTGGTTGCGTCAAGGTAGCCCGCGAAATTCAAATTTTCTTACGTTTTTTGTAATTTTCAAGTCAGTGTCAGGTTGAACCCAGATAAAAAATGAGTCGCGCCAGTAAAACGTATGTAGTTACAGGAACAATCATGAAAATCATCAATGTAACCCTGTAAGTTTATTTAACCCTACCTTAAGATGCCTGCACGAAGAAGAGGCCTAACATAATTTAATACAGTCACCTACTGTGGGCCAAAAAGTAAACTAATTTTTATATAAACTAGTATAATACTTACATTAAAATAATTCAAACAATAAAATGTTTGTACAGGATTATTATTAATTGCCTTTTTTTTCAACATGTTTTAAACACAAATATACTTACATTATGTAGGAAAGTGAAGTTAGGGTAAAGGTGAACGCGCACCTGACCGCGCCGCACTCGCCGCAGTCATCGCATTTTATCATAGCCTCGTGCATTTGCCCGCATCGTACGCGCCGCACGCGCCGCGCTTTACGCGCCTCACTCGCTACACGCACCGCACTCGCCGCACGCATCGAACGCGCCGAATTTCATGACGTCGGCCGCGCGAGCTTGTGGAATCAGTATACCTACAGGATTTTAAGAAAATGCGGATGGTTCGGCGTGCGCGATGCCGTATACTATTTCATATGAAGATTTCTAAAATGCGATGACTGCGGCGAGTGCGGTGCGGTCACGTGCGCGTTCACCTTAAAAGTATTACGAGCTATTTATAAAACTACCATCTTTAATAAATCAAACCTTTTCATTTTTAACTGTACTAGGATCTTTTGGCGCGTGTCTTAAATCAGATGTAACTATACCATTCCATTACTTCCGATTTTATTCACATAAAATAATCAATAAAAAAACTAATATTAATGCAAGAAAATGAACATTTAAGAACATCACAAGCTATATAAACACACAATATAATATTATAAATTATCTCTAGCATTCCATAATCGCGTAGGCGGCGCGGTGTCACCAGACGACTTCATTTTCGCTCTTCTTCAGCGAATTCCAGCATTATTATACGTGCCTTACTTCACCACACATAACAATACAACAACACAACATAACAATAAAACAACAGGAAAAGTTATGTTAACATTTAATACCGGCTTCGGTGTTCTTTACTGAATTAGAAAAACACTACCTATGAGTAGCGTCTTTCAAGAAAGCAACTTCAACCTCAGTGAACATCAATTTGATATCCATTATGCTTACACAATCGCAATAATACAAGTATCGATACGAAAGCAACTGTCAAAATGAGTTACGGTGACCATCAGCGACGATGAGCGCCAATGACGTCATATTTGATAGTCACTGGTCTTAGGTAATACGAAACTAACCTTTTGACAGTTAAACGATGGACACTGAGCCAAAGTGATCATCACTTGACCTGTCAACAGAGATACGTAATAGCCCTACTGGTCCAGTGTAGGTATTGTTGATATGGCCTTTTAAGTCTTTCCACTGTACGTCAGCGTTAGCGTGTTCATACGTAGGACAGTGCTTCAATGTAGCCTCCCGAAAGATCGGTTGTTCCGAAGGATCCAGCCGTCTAGGCTTTGCTGGTTGACGACTAGGCGCCTTTAAGCGCAGCGAGAAGTTAGCTACAAGTAGATTATGGTCAGAACCGCACTCTGCGCCGGGAAAGGTCTTCACATTTAAAACAGAGGATCTCCAGCGGTTATGGTGTACTCGATTTGATTGCTGTGCCTATCGCCTGGAGAACTCCACGTATACAAACGTCTTGGATGATGCTGAAAGTACGTGTTCATAATGCTAAGATTTCTATCTATACAGAACTCAATCAGTTTTACACCCCGATCATTCCTTATGCCAAGTCCAAACTTTCCAACTGTGCTTCTGGTATGCATTCATCAGCAAGTGTACTACCGACTTTGGCATTCCAGTCACCAAGGATCATTTTAATTTCCTGGCCCGGCATTGAATTCAACGTTTCCTCCAGTTTCCCATAAAAGTCTTCAATTACCTCATCTTGAGCTTGTGCCAACGGTGCGTATATTTGTACAATATTCAGAACACACGGTTTAGTGTTCAGCTTCATTGTCAAGATTCTATCAGATACCGGATTATAACCGAAGACATATTTGTTCATGTATGGCGGCAAAATGATTCCGACTCCATTCGCACTCGAATTTTCACGACTTCAGAAGTTCATAGTGTTCCCTGTCGCAGTGGTAAAGTGGCCACCATGTAGTACCACGCATGTGTGTTTCGCTGACGCCTAGTATGGAGATATTATGTGACTCCATTTCCTTCTCTACGATGGTCAATTTACCCGCTTTTAGCAGTCCTCGGACGTTCCAAGCGCCAATACGGTGATAGGTTCGTTTTGAGATCTTCTCGATCTCAGCTGATGTGGCATCGACAGTAGCATCTCTTCCCTCTGAGGCCTGTCGATTCACCTCAGGGAAAGCTTCGGTCGCCAATTCCACACCATCCAGCCCGGGCACTGGGTGGCGCCGATGGTTAGTCGGGTCGCCCAACATGCTCACTGTCTCTGTTTCTGATTCCATAAGGGGGGTTTTCATGGGAAGTTAAGCGCGGTGGGTTCCCACGTCCTTCCACGTCAGTCTTGAGGATCTAAATACCCTCTGGTATTTAGATCCTCACGGTCACTGGTTACCGTCCTGTGGACGCTAGGTCCTCTCGGGGCTGTCTGGCTAGTTGCCGCCGCCCGATACTCGGCGTTGACTGTTTTACGGTATGGGTGGGTCTCCTCCATACCAACCCTCCTCCTTTCTCATTCGGGCTTGGGACCGACAATGGCGGAGTTCAGATAAAATGGGGTAATTAGAATTTATTCGGCTCCCATTACCGCAAATTTCCCCTTGTAAGTTTTCATTTAATTTAAAAAATACAGTTTATTATTTACTTAAATAAACCTTTTTTTCCAATTTTCTAATGATCAAGTATGAGGTTAAAAGAGGCAAAACTTATGATAAAATAGTTTTAATACTCACAATTATTCCTTGAATATCGTAAAAAATTAGATCAATCGCCCGAGAAATAAATAGCGATGCGACAAGTCACGCGTGGGTTTCCCACGTGCTTCTAAATAATGACAAAACAAATCTGGATCTAACTTGTTAAGCTACACGTAAACTAGGGTAGTTCTCGTTACCCCGTGGCTCCGATTCCCCCATGTTCCCCTATGTAGTGACTTGTCAGCTACGGCACGAGTACGACGGATGTTCTGTGAACAAAATTGTAATTTTATAATTAAACTCAATTTATTCATTAGCCGACAACAATTTGTTTGCACTGTTTTTTGTCCGGTTTCTGTATACTATTACATGTACCTTTCCGTATTTGCATAAGTGTAAATACGGAAAGGTAATATATTTAACTCTATTCACGCAAATTGTGAGTATTTTGATTTCGAAAGCATGGGCGGGCAAGATGAAACCGGGCAAAATAAATAGTACCTACTTATCAGAAATAGTAAAAATAATGCTTAAAATAAATTGGCTTTCGAGCTTGACGCCACGCGGCCGGGTAATCGAACGTGACTAGTACTGCATTGTTTTTAAAGAAAAATAAATTTCACCACCATTGGAAGACTGGATCCATGACATGACAAGAGTTGGCCCACGTTCTTTCTCATAAAATGGGTCGTATTTTTGTAACGATTGTTTTGATTCCATGAGATTATTAGTTTTTATTCTCTAAGTCCGCCGAAATGGTTTTTTTTTATTTTTATTCTAAATCGATTTTCTACACATTTCTTTTAATGCTTAACCTAACCTATTCTAATTACCCGCCCGTCCCCTAACCCTCGCACGTAGCAGCCTAGCGCGTAGCACGTAGCGCTTTACGTGAAGGGTGCGTACCTTCCTCATGAGAGTAAACTACGTAGGTAGATGTTGAAATTGTAAATAACATTCTAAAGGGTGTAAACAGACTCTTAACGAAGCCGAAAGACACTTGTTCTCCTCGTCATTGCGATAATATTTTTGTTCTAGACCATACCTGGGAACCTTCTAGTTACGGAGATATTGGGGGTCAAAGTTCCAACATTTTCACAAGTTTTTTTTTAAATCCGTGTTTTTAATGCAAGAATGTTACTTTAAACACCTCCAGGACCCCCTTACTATTCAATCTATCCATCAGCACAATGTTTTGAGTGCGTTACATTGAATCCTACTGTAAAACGTGATTACTCAGCCCAAAAAAAAATCATTTCCCAGTACTCATTTTCGCGTAAAGTTACTTAAATTGATGTACAGACACCAGCACGTCAAGCTACCCGAAACTGTCAGATATTCCCAATCAACCTTGAACCTAATGCTGTAGTAATAAAGTCGAAAATTTATTAAAGAAATCTGACAGATTGTAGTAGCTTGACGTGCTGGCGTCTGTACATAATGCTTGGTTGACGGCTTCGTGAAGAGTCTGTTTACACCCTGTATAATAGGCACGAGGTAGAAAACGTGTTAATAAATAGAAAGAAACATAAAATATGAAAATAATGACAATAGGTAAATACTTTATACTAAGTAATTGTTAAATAAGTTTATGGCGGATTGAATAAATACCTTGGTATTTTTTTTAATTTTCGTCTGATTAAGGATACTGTAGTCTGTAGGTATATATAGTAGGTACTTGTATATATGATACCTAGGTAGGTATTTGTTAATGTAGGTATAGGAAATTGACCTGAGATGATCATGATCCCCATACAGTAAAACTAAATACATAGTAAATGAATTCGATATGAACAGGTTAACGCGTGCCACCTAGCGGGGAGTAAATACAAATTCGCAAGAAAGTTAAGGCTGTGCTAGACGAATGTCTTCAACGTCTTGCGCCTCGATAATTATAGATATTATTATATTATAATTATCGTCTGTAGATATTCGGCAATAACACTGAGCACGGATTCGTATCTGTGTGAAATAACAATGCATGAAGATGAAAATGTACCTACTTTTACAAAATATTAAAAAAAAATTGCATAATAATGTACTTTTGTTTTATAGTTCTGGTGGTTTAATCTATACTTAAAAACATATAAAATTAAAAGTTCCGACTTATCTATACTAAAAAAACATAAAAATTAAAAGTCCTGAACTCTTGACTGACTGACTGATAAATCAACTAGAGATGAGACGTATATACTGGTAGAGGTATATATACCAAGTATGTGCTTCCCAGTACATAGACCGGATACGGATCGAAATACTGGGTAAATACCTTGAAGGTATGACGTCAGACGCATAGTACGATACGAACCGCTACCACAAGGTAGCGCCCAGTTTTATCGGTAGTTCGGTACGCCGAAGCAACCCGAAGCTACCCGACAGCTTACGAAGGGACCCGAAACGTCATTCGTGCTTTATGAACATTCGGTTGATTTAATTTAGTTGAACAAAATGGGTACTTATTTTTACGTGCATAAGGAACATAATAGCATAATTACATTTTTTGTCACGACGTGAAAGAGTATTGGAGGCATACCATACTTATCGCATACGTTTACTTATCGAAATCCTACCGCACCCAAATACTTAGAAGTATTTTGATACCTGGTATTTGTACCAGGTATTTAGTGATACCCATACCTTAAAGGCCGGGTATGGAGAATGGCAGGTATATCACATCTCTAAAATCAACGCACAGCCCAAACCGCTGGTCCTAGAGACATGAAATTTAGGTGTATTTTTTGTGAAGAGTAGATGTTCATTAAAAAAGAGTTTTTTGAAATTCCACCCACCCCTAAGAAGGTGAAATGGGGGTTGAATTTTCTGTGAAAGTTTTTATTTTTGGGGTCGATTGACTTGAAAATTTGTGTACATACTCTTCAGTTAAAATTATGAGATTCGTGTATCACAGTTTTTCCAAAATCATCCCTCAATATAAAATTCAAAGTGATGACTGACTAACTGATATATCAATACATCTATGAAAACATGATGTACTTTAGGAAAAATCTGCATTTATTTAGTAAAAGAGGTGACAGACGTCAGACACCACTATAAGACTAGGAACATGGACTAACTAGTACAGCCAGGTTTCAGACTAACTAAACAAGACTCATCTTTCATGGGGTACTGCTTAAAATGTTAACATAAAATACCTCCCCACATTCTACAACTGAATGGGACGAAATTTAAATCTTGTATAAAACACACACTATGTAGGCAAGCATATTATAAGTTGGGGGATTACATTGATGATAAACATGCTTGGCTCAATGCTGGTCCTGCTCACCACAACCATAAGGGCAAACTAATTGATTGCGATGTATGTGAAGTTATTGTGTGGTTGAGAGAATGTCATGCTCTCTCAAAGGTCTCGCTGATGATGGCGGGTGTGTCGGGTCATTTAGTTTCCTTCAATATGGTTGATTGAGCTGAATAGGGTGTATCCATACGTCATGTTCGTGAACGGGTGCTGCCATGGTTTATTTTAACTTATAACTTTTTACTATGGATGCTTTTAATGTGTATGTCTTTCTACATCGTTCTCACATGTATGTATAATCTCAACAAGAATGATGTAACCAAGATTTTGTAACAATATTTGGATTTAAAAGAGTGTCCATGGAGTTGCTTGCCCATTCTTCTTCATAGAGATCTACGCTTTGGGATCAGCATCTACAGTACACTTTCACAAGTTGTTATGCCTTGTGTCTGTGACTGTACTGTGCTTTGCCCTTTTTTTGTTTTTCTGACTTTCAAAAGTGCCTGTTATGGTCTAAATGAAATAAATGCTTGAGTTTGAGTTTGCACAGCCTAAACCGCTGGTATTAAGGAAATGAAATTTCAAGGGTGTATTCTTTGTGGAGAGTAGGTATCCACTAAGAAAGGGTTTTTCGAAATTCCACCCCTAAGAGGGGGAAAAGAAGGCGTTGAATTTTCTGTGAAATCTTATAATCTCTGGGTCGATTGACTTTGACTCGAAAATTGGTGTACACACATGGATGGATGGATGTTTGTTATTCTTTCACGCAAAAAATACTGCCTGATTTGGATAAAATTTGGCACACAGATAGTTTATAACTTGGATTAACACATATTATACTTTTTATTCCGGTAGTACGATACCCTGGGATATTACCAAACTCCACGCGGGCGATGAAGCAGCGGGCATAAGCTAGTTCTGACACGATTTATCGGTACAGGTTTTATGTTATATTAATTATAACTTGAAATCTTTTTCACTTTCTTGCAACACTCAGCCGGACTCAGCATTGCTACATTGCTCAAACAGCAAGTATTCCGTTCATAACTAACCCCGGGACTCTTAAAAAGTTAGTCATGTCATGCCTGAGAAAATCAATATGATATTTTTCTTGTGTTATTTTGCGATTATTCGTGATATTTTATGTTTTTCAAATAACTTTAATAATGAGTGTGACCGGAGTTATTTCATTTTACAAAATATTAAGTTTGGCTAGTTTCTATTCACTCGACGTTGTTGTAATTGAGCGATCATAAAACTAATTAACGTCTAATGGGTGCTACTTTTTGTTCGTGATGTTCGTGTAAATAATGTGAATATTAAAGTACATCAAAGTAAGATTTTTAACTGAAATTATGTACAGAAAGATTTTAAATTACTTTATAAGCCGTGCGTAGCTTAGTGTATATAGAAAACGATGAGGTTTCATAGAAGGTGCGGCGACCGGGTCACACTCTTGAATGAAAACTCTACAGCTGTTAGAAATTTTGTAGAATTTAACCATGGCTTGATATTAAGCTCGGAGCCACTGAAGGATGATGTTATATTTGAAGTATCCGTTGATAGAAAGGTAAGACAAAAATCAAAGAAAATAGTTTTTTTTAAATAATTTTTACTCTTATAAACCAATAAAATCAAATTAATCACCTTTTTTACAAATCTTTCATTCTGTTATTTTTTAAGCTTTTATTTAGAGTTATATTACCAGTCATATTTTGACAATATTGTTAAATTGACCATAAATTAACTTCTTATGATTAGCAATTCATTAACTTTATAAAATGGGCAAGATTTTAGTAACCATAAATGGATATTGCAATATGTACCGCTTGTGTAATACTTACCTAAACATCACCCAGTGACTCCGCCCTACACCCACACCACACAGTAATACTTTTTCTCATATTTTCCCATTGTGACATCTAATAATCATCTACTAATGATGAGTCCTGATCATGGCTTAACAAACATAGACTATCTGAAAATACATCAACACCTTATGTCTCCATCTAAACCTTGAAGTAATGTACGGTGTGGGGTGTGGGGTACCATTTTAACTATTTTTATTTTACATACTGTTACAGTAAAAATGTTTTTTTTTACCTCTCCCCACAAACAATGGCCCCCCATCTTGCACTGCATGCCCTACCACCTGCCTCTTTATAATTTATTTTCTGCATTAGCGAGCGGGGTTCGCATGGCTGAGTTTGGGGCTAAACATATTTAAACTTTTTACCATTGATATGCTAAGAAAGAGATTCTTAAAAATGATATCTTGGTGGTGGGCACCATTCAGGTCAATAAAGTAGAAGTTTCAGTCTATTGTGTCCAGCATGCCTCTATTGATTTTGTCTATAACACCACAAATATTGTTCTTTAGCTAATCCAGGGTTTCACAAGGTTAAAAATCTATCAAAGGGGAGTTAATTTCTTTATTATGTAACACAATATTGTGGGAAATAGAACATATTCATGTTATTCATTGCTTCCCTGCCAGTGAATCCTCCTCCTCATGTTGTTTTCCTAATTACTGACCATGATCATGATCCTCCCTTGAAAACATTTTTCCCTGACGATGTTTCGCCATCTCTGTTTATCCTTTGCCAAGTGAAGCGCATCATGAAATTTCGTATCAAGAGAAGGGCTTATCTGGTCATACCATCGCGAAGGGCTGCATAAACCTATCGATAGGAAGTACATAAATCGTTTGCCCATAAGACTTTACTGCCTCGTCTATAAGCTAAAATGCTTCACATTAGATATCTGCTGCCAATCAACATCAATGTTCAATATACTTACCTGTTTTACTATTACTAGTACTAGTACTTAAATAGGATATAATTTTCTATAGGTTAATGTTTGGAATGGCAGCTTGGAAATAGGTGTTACAACGTTAGATCCGGAGTTTATGGAACTTCCTGCTACAGCAACTAAACTTAGGAATACAGCATGGGTATGTTTTATTCATATTTTCAGTTTATTGTTATCAACCTTTTCATTACATCTGTCCCTTGTAAACTAATCGCAAATCCTGCCAAAGAGTACCTATGCATAGTCATTTGCAGTTACAAATGTAGTTGTCACAAATGTAGTAACATTTGTGACTTTGGAATGAGTAGGAGAAGAAACAAAAACTTTGATTTGTTTTTGTTGTTCCCAAATTTGGTGTTGCTATGTTTGATTATTGTTGGAACAAGGAAATATAGTTGATGTGCTTTTAGATTATGTCTGGGAGCTCTATTGTAAAAGATGGTGTCACTTTGGTTAATTCTTATGGACCCGAGTTGGACTCGTTGCGGGAAGGAGACTGCATTGGTGTTATGAAAACTAGTAAGGTAGTTGTAAGAAATGAATTTCTACATTTAGTAATGGTTGAGTAAAATTATGATCTATTTGACTGAATTTTCTTGTTTTTAACTTTTACCCGACAGCAGCAAAGCCCAAAAGGAGGGTTAAGCGGTTGACTTGTATTCTAACATTGACTATACTTCTAACTTTTTCCTTAAATATTGATTTTTGATGTTTATTGTTTTGTCTTGCTTGATTAAAGTGGTCCGTATTTACTCCTATTCGTTGATATCCTTCATAACTTTCCCGTCTCTATTCTCAGGGAGAGTTAACGTTTTATCTGAATGGTCGTTGTCTCGGGATAGCTGCGAGAGATCTACCTGCGAGATTGTTTGCTGTAATTGATTTGTACGGTCAGTGCGTTCAAGTGTCCATATTGCGCACCAATGAGATAAGAGCCATCATGGACAGTAGCATGGATCAGGTCAGTTATTGTTGTACTTAGAGTTTTTAAATAACTACTTTGGAATAAGTTAGAGATTGTAACAGTATTAATATTTTAGATTGAAGAGGATCCAAACAATGATGATACACTTACGTCCAGTGAACAGGACGGACCTGGTCTTCCACCCGAGTCAAGCCAAAACCCAAAAGAGACTCGCAATGTTTACATTCCAATGGCTTCCGAAGGTGCTTGTGCCCTTGGTTAGTATTTAGCACTCATTTTACATATCCAATTAGTGTATTTTCAGTAAATTCAGGAACAGGGTGGTATTACGCTTTTCAAACATCTTGGTCCAATTTCTTTGATCAAATGTTCATTGGACAAAGATATTTGATAAGTTTAATACCACCCTTAAGAATTATTATTTCTTTCACAGTTGTACAAGACCGCTTGCGGTTTCATCCAAGATGTGGGATTCTAGTGAAACTGTCAAGTAACAACAAGTAAGTCTTGTTTTGTTTAACCTACGTTCGTTAATTTATATCTAACAAATCAACTAGATGAAGTCAAATATTTTCGTTGGGCTCGCCTGCCGGTGATATTATTATGGAAATGATATACAACTTTACGTCCCGATAGATTTGCCGTCAAGTCAGCGTTCCAACGTGTTTGTTTATGATATGATGTGATAGGTAATATATAGTTAATGGGAAATCATTGTTTTTACTTCAGCAAGCTTGGTGTTCAAGGTTTTGTATGAGAGGGGCCTTTTTTCCTGAGTGATACAAACAGGCTGGTGTTTTTATTGTTTTGTTTTACCAATAGGACCGCAGAGCGAGCTCGTCCCTTAGACGACTACAACAATGGTGTGGTGATGACACATCGTCCGCTCTACGACAACGAGTTGTTTGAGATACGCATAGACAGACTCGTGGACAAGTGGAGTGGCAGCATCGAGGTGGGGCTCTTAGAAACATTATTTATTTTCTTACTGGCTGACCAAGTTACATAACCAATTGACAGTGCTGTGCTGTGACATCATGCAGATTTAAACGATTTTATGACGAACACAGAGAGTTGCTATGCGAGCTGGTGAGCCGTGGTCGGCTAGAAAATTATGCTATTTTGTTGTCGTTTCATGGCTGGCTTCTGACTTCGCATACTTAACTTGATACAGGTGGGTGTAACAACACACAATCCTGCCAACATACGGTTCCCGTCCACGATGACCAACATGGACTCCGGCACTATAATGATGTCCGGATGCAAGGTGCTACTCAACGGGCACGGCACTTGCATAGAGTATGGCAACTTCAACCTCGATGAACTTAGAGTAAGCTGCTTAAACACTTACTTACCAACAAAAAGTTATGCCAATTTCATGAAAAAATAAAAAGCGTGTAATAAGTTACTACTTTCATGTGTTTTTATTACAGGAAGGCGACACCGTTGGTATGATGAGGAAGAGCAATGGTAAATTGCACTATTACATCAATGGTGTCGACCAAGGAGTTGCTACTGATAAAGTAGACCAGCAAGTCTGGGGAGTGGTGGATTTGTACGGCATGACCGTCAAAGTAAGTGTTTTATTCATTTACTCCTTTTTCTACATTCTATCTAAAAATCTGTTGTCAAAAGGTCAAGTTTTGATACACGTTCCTGTAATTTTGGTCAACCATATAAGGCAGGTTTTTAGCATTTAGGGGTTAATATGTTGTTAATATCTATTAAAATAGACTGTTATGTTACACCGACTTTCTGTTTACCAGGTGTCAATAGTGGATCCGTGCGAAGATATTGACAGCAACATCAACAATCCACCACTCGTGCTCGCTTCGCCTGAAATCCCTGCACCTAGTAAGTACCCTCATACTACCTTCCTCAACGCTAGCCCCTGAAACATCGCTTGTATTTAAGTAAACGTATTTCCACGTATTTTCTCTCGTGTTTCCAGGCAGATTTAGACCAGGAATAGATGAAGAGAGCCTTTTATTTCATACGCTGCGTGATTCGAATGTTATTATTATTAATGATGGTAAGACTGCTCATAGGCCTAAGTAAGTATCACTTTGACAATTTTCTCTTAATAAGTTCCATTTCAACAGACTTTTACAATAAAATTGGCAATTTTTAGTGCTTTCAAGTACTTCAACAACGGAATCGTAATGACCAACCGTACTCTGAGGACCAACGAACTGTTCCAAGTACGCCTCGATCTCGTTATTCCGAAGTGGGCTGGAAGCATTGAAATTGGAGTCACGCAGCATTCTTCTAATGAAATTAAAATTCCATTTAAAATGAGCAATGCAAAGTAAGTTCCTCTTCCCTTCACCAATTTTGCCCGTAATCTTAAGCTCGAATATGTTTGACCATGGAATCTTATCCACATATTCTTCATCCCTAGATCCGGCACGTGGGCTGTGACCGGAGAAGACGTCATCCGCGATGGGTACATAATAATTCCACAATACGTCAGAAACCTTAGCAGGCTTGTGGTAAGTTTCACTTAACCTTTCAAAATAACAAGGTCTTTTGTATACCGATTATGTGTTTTATTATACATTTGTGTGTCGTGATTTGTGTTTGTGTATAGGAAGGGGACACCGTGGGTGTTATGCGCAAAGAGCTGGGCATACTTCATTTTTTTGTCAATGGCGTGGATCAGGGGCCGGCCGCGTTTAATGTTCCTGAACACGTGTTTGGCGTTATAGGTGAGTTATATTTTTAACTCCCGCAAAAAATGAGGGGGAGTTTTAGAAGGTCAACATTCAAGCCAATCTTACTGACAATCATAAATTTATATTTAATTAACTGTCTAGTACTATAAAAATACTTTTTATGTGCTTAGATTTATACGGCCGCGCGGCACAGGCGACAATCGTAGATGAGTACACACCTCCGCCGATATATTCTCCCGAATCGCCACTATCTACGGAATCCAATGCTACTATATTTCCGTGAGTAATCTAAGTTATTCTTGTAATATATTCCCAAATTTCCCAAAATTCAATTCAAATTTAAAAAAAAAAACTTTTAATAATGAACAATTCTGATCTTTATCGACGTAAAAATATCAGAAATGTAATAATTATCGTATGTCTGTCCAGAGAGATGTGCTTCCACCGCGTCCACGGTCGCAACGCGCGCCTCAGTCGCAATCGTCTGTCGGCGTGGCGCGCTACCGTCTACTCCGAGTTCAATGACGCCGTGCTTTTCAGTTCACGACCTCTGCGTGAATGTGACATGTTCGAGCTACGTATCGACAAAATGGTCGATTGTTGGATTGGGAGCCTTGAGATTGGTAAAAGATTTTTGTGACTTAACATGCCTTTTAAGCCTTGAATTTTGACAACTGGCTGAAATTCGCAACGCGATTAAAGGCGTTACCTATACATATATCTTATTATTAGCTGTCGGTAGTTTTCACTCGCGTTCTATTAGAACTTTATGTTCTTGGATAAAAAAGGCCCTAAGGCCTTTTATATAAATTCGTTCAACTGCTTTAACATGATCGAGTAACAAAACTTCGTTGGCTAACCATAGCTCATTATTCAGGTGTGACAGCTATACGTCCTGATGACTTGGAGGCCAACGGGGGTGTGGGGGCCATCGCAGGAACAGCTACCGACCTCAACTGGGACACCTACATCCTCAGCGGGGCGGCTATGATGAAAGATGGCGAGTGCGTACGCAGCGGATACCCGCTTGATCTAGACACACTGACTGTTGGAAGCCGTGTTGGTAAGTTGTCTTTTAGTTATAGGAAGAATATTCGACAATGAGCATTGGATTAAAATTTATTTGAGCACTTTATTTGGGGTTTGATATGCCAGAATTCAGGGGAAAAGCGCGTTGAGTTAACGATTTTTTTTAACATGTTTATCTCATCCGTGAGAGACGTATGGAATCGGTAAGTATAGCAGAAGAAAGGGTAGGCCTATATGCAGCAGTGGCTGATTCCAGGTTTAGTTGAAGATGATATCTTGATATTATTTTCTTTCAAATATTACAATCAGCGGTCATCATATAAAGGGTGTAAACAGACTCTTAACGAAGCCGAAAGGCACTTGTTCTCCCAGTCATTGCGATATTTTTTTTGTTCTAGACCATACCTGGGAACCTTATAGTTACGGAGATATTGGGGGTCAAAGTTCCAACTATTTTCCAAGTTTTTTTTTAAATACATGTTTTTAATGTAAGATTTTTACTTTAAACATCTCCAGGACCCTCTTACTATTCAATCCATCCGTCAGCACAATGTTTTGAGTGCGTTATATTGAGTCTTACGGAAAATCGTGATTTTTCAGACCAAAAAAAAAAGTGGTTTCCCAGTACTAATTTTTGCGTAAAGTTACTTAGTTTGATGTACATAATGCTTGGTTGACGGCTTCGTGAAAAGTCTGTTTACACCCTGTATTATACATTAGGTACGCATTTCGTCTTTTTTAGTTCCATTACTCGACCGTAGCGTGATGACCAACACATGTTTAAAATTCATCATAATTTAAATTCGGGACTAAAACAAGATACTTGTAACCAGGTATGATGTGGCATGCTGATCGCAGCCTGCATTACTATCTGGATGGAATGGACATGGGCAAGGCTTGGTACGTGCCCCATCTTAACATCTACGCTGTGGTCGATCTTTACGGGCAATGCACACAGGTATGGCAAAGAAATCGTTCATTATTTAACGCAACATTTCGCCTGATAAATGTTTTAGCCCCATGTGATAGGGGATCATATTCTATTGCCATGGACACAAGTCCTGATTCCGGCTGCTACTAAGATATTAAAAAAAAATGCAGTAACATTTTCTCTGACCTGGGAATCAAAACCAGGTCCTCATGGATAGGAGCGCCACCACTAGAACAACAAGGTAGTCATTTAATTATTTGAGTGAATGTGTCTTTTAACAGGTGACCATACTGCAGAATGAAGAGAGAGCATTCAATTACAATGGTTGTACTAATTCGGACAATTCTATGCTGAGCAACTCGAGGGCTCTGTTGTCGCCGCCTCCGCCATATTGGTAAGTGACAACCGTTTTGTGGTTAAGCAACGCACACATAGTTAGACTGATATGTTGCTGGGGAGTTTATTCCGCGATTTCGTCTTCCTACCTAGGTCTAGAATACTAGGAGGTAGTGAAAGGTGGGCTGTCTTGAGGAAATGATTTATGTAATTATGGCTTTCAACTCTTTGAATCTCAACTTTATTTAAATAAATTACTTGATTTAGTTGAGACACACAAGCTCCGTTTATTAAACGTTTGTATTATTTGGTAGGAGTTTCTCTGAGTATTGCGGGGACAACATATGTTTGATGCACGACTACTCATTCGCGCGCCGCCTGACTGCTGACCCGATGGCTGCTTTAGTGTTCAGTTCCGCACATCTCGCCATGGGGGAGTTGTTTGAGGTATTTCAAGAGCCAATAATTTCACATGAAACAGACAAATAAAAAAAAATATTCGTGTTCTGAAACAAAATACCTAATAATAATTCGTTTGGCAGATAAAGATCATCGATTGTAAAACAGCTTACGCAGGCAGTTTCCGCATAGGGATAACGGATATCAACATATTGAACGCGCACGTGAACCGCAGTCTGCCCCCCAGCGTCGCCTGCTTGCCGCATTTCACCGCGTATATAGACGGTAAAATATCAGTCGTTTAAAATGTTGTGACGTGCTAGGTCGGTGACAGTAGTCGGAGTCTAAGAAGATTGCTATGAAGATACTTTAGCCACTACTTGCTTATACAGCGTTATACGCTGTATACTTATTATTTTGTTGGTAACGAACGCTGTTTAGAAAACGAGTTTATATTTATTATGATCCTTTGAAAGGCGGACATAAGTAAGTATGGTCTCAAGCTTGTTTAACGCGGTGAATACCAGCGGCCAAGTACTGTGTTCCTACCTCACTATATTACCTATTATGTTGTGAGTATCATGTTTATATTATTTTTTCAGGGCGTTACATGAAATATTCCCAGCCGAGCACACGGAAACAAGAGTTGGTCTCGTTTGTTCCTTCGTTCGAGTGGCTGCGACCCGGAGACAGGGTCGGTCTCAAGAAAGTCAGCGACTCGCGTGTTATCGTCTACTACAACTCTGAACAACTCGACACAGCTTTCGAGAAAGTTCCCGACGTTAGTATTAATAAGGCGGGAATTAATACACGTTTATCCTGTGATGTAACCCAGAAGGCCTAGGGTTGGGTGACAGTTTGAGCTTTAGAAATTATGTAATACTTGACATTGTATCCGCTTTGTAGAATCGTAGTTGTTGTCTTTCAAATTATAAAATCATTCAATCAATTTAATCACTTATAAAATGTATTTGAAATATTTAATGGAAATAAATGTTTGAAGTCAAGTAAAAACAACAGAGGGGTGTAAAGGAATCTGTCCAAAAGCCAACCTCACCTGCACGCGGTGCACCCTGCAAATACCAACGAGGCCAATGGCGACCGACGGGTGGCGGGATAACCAGCCCTCGCACCTAGACCCGGGAGGTGCCGTGCGCCATACTACGGCGCCATCCCGAGTCTAGCAGTGGCAGCTATGCAAACAGTCCGCGATTACTGACATTCAACCTGGCCTGTGACTGAAATACTAACTAGCCTCTACTACTAACACTCTTGCAACACTGGGAACTTGTTTTCTTTTTGCCGTGGTGGACACTTGTAAAATATGTAGGTATACGAACAGATACACGAGACTATTATAATATATTATCTTAAAAGAAAAAATATGGTTTAACCCAAATCAACAATGCGGTAGACATACGAAAGTTACCTTTAAATTATTTATAATACTCATGTTATATATAATGTATATATTTGATGTATAAACAATCTATTTATTATATTTACTCTTCTGTCTCAGTATGATTGTATTTATGTAATATACTGATAAAGTATTTGGTATCTTTGTATTTTAAAACAAGATTAAGATCACGGCAAAGACAGAACATGCTGACCAAACTGAAACTACTCGATAATTCTTACTAACAATATTTTTAAAATAGCTTGAAATATCGAAGTTTCATAAAAAGTAAAAATAAATTGAAACAAGAAAATACTTGATTTCATGTTACTGAGAAGGTAAGCTTTTTCCTGAAGCTTTGCTCTTGTTACCAGGAGTGTAATAGCCGGGTTTGGGTTTTCCTTTGTCTCAATTTTTCCGCCTAGGGGTGAAAACAGAACCGACATGTTTCATCGGTTGTACAGATTCTTTATTTGGCCCGAAGGGCGATAAGTGTTACGCCTGCGAGGAAATTAAAATATTTTTTTTCAATTTCGGCTCTATAAGCTACAGTAGTATTTTAATTAAAAACTTCAGTCTTGATATCTTAATACATTTTAGCAGATGATGATGACTGTCAAAATCTCATAATTAGTTTTGTGTTTCAAGGAGCAAATGCTTGAAACCTAATTGAAACCAGCTTCTTGCCTAATTATTTGACATGTAGGTACGCGAGCATTTCTTGCAGACCCTGTTGTAGGGCTCCCAGTCGTCTTCTCAGAATGTGTCGATTGCTTTTGCATTGCTACAAAATGCACAAATGCAAATGACTTTACTCGAATTAAGATTTGGAAAACCAGCAATTTACAGTGATCCTGCAATGAAAAAGATGTGAACACGTGTTTGTCTGATCTCCTATCAGAGAGTAATTGTTGTAAGATGTCGCCTTCAGCGGATTAAGTGACTAGCTTTTTCGGTGGTTCGCAAATTTATCACATGTTTCTACGATCCTTATGCTTGTACGCTGTATGCTTGCCACCCTGCCGCTACGGGGCTATGCCATGACGCCAACATTTCATCCATCATGTTCCAATACGGTTTACGCGCTCAAAAAGAATGTAGATGCTGATTCGAAAATTAATTCAATTAAAACATGGAATTAGCAAGGAAGTTCGATTGCAGCGCTTGAACCAACTGGCATTATAAAATAATGGTGTTCCCCGGATCCAACTGCTGAACTGCTGAAAAAGCTTATGAATGTTGAAATCATATCTTTCTCTATCTCTCAAAGAAAAGTTAAAAACTGGCCAATCTACCCTACATTGCTATAGGAAAAATGCCGAAACTAATTAACCAATTAAAGGAATTTGGGAAGTATTATTAGCTTAATTTATATCTAGCTTATTTAACTGACATTTAATCGATACATATTCTTATAATGTTTAAAAGATTGAATATTACAGTCATCTCATTCATTGCTTGCCCCGATAAAAACAACTAGTGGTAATTTCATTGAAATTTATTGTTAACTTTATTAGCATTATTATTAACGCCCATCGCTATTGTATTTATGAACTTTACACACAACAATTTTTAATTTATACTTAGTTTTGCGGATAAGTTCAGAAGGCTCATTCGATTTTAACAATTATAAGAGCGTTCTACTTGTTACCTCAATATATAATGCATGGATAGCGTGCTACAATCATAATATCCGTCAAATAGGCACATGTTACATGCTCATAATATTAAGGTCAAGCTTGCAACACAATGGGCTGTAGTCTGATTAATGTAGACTGTAAAGCGACCTTTGATGTAGTTGTGGGCAGAATAAATCCAATTATGAGGTAATTATCGCAAGGGATTGTGTTCGCTAGATGACCATGATAGGTATCAAACTGAATTACACGAATAATCATATTAGATGGATAGAAAGTCTCATTCACGCCCTGATTGTTTTATGAAAAACATTAATCTCAAATAAAGGCAGGATTTATGAAAAATAAATCTCAAATACACAACCATCTTGCAAGACCCAGTTTAAAATATTTAGAATTAAAGAGATTTTGGACACATTCCTACAGTATTGATATTGTTTATTTATTTAAAATGTCCATTTAATAATGTTTATTCTTACTTATTTTTATACCTATATATTAATATGTAATGATTTTGTGCTGGACGAAAATAAATCTAAGTGATAATACAGTCATGCCCCGAATATATTATGAGAATAATACATAGGCTAGGTTAGATAGAAATAGGTCGTGTAGGGGATGCGAAGAAATGAAACTTGGAGCGCAGAAGTGACATCTTGGGCGGGGCCGAATCTATGCATGTAAGTCGGGGTATAACTGTATTCAGAAATTAGTCACTACTGAAGGTGCCGGTTCTCTTCTGTAGACATTAATTCATCTTCCGAACCGGCGGTAGCTTCATTCATTCAATATACCGAACAAAAGTAGTATTGAATGCCAATTGGACAAAAAAATAATCAAAATTCATCAAGCTATTTTAAAAATATTCTCATTGGATTTGTACACATTATAGGAATCTAAGATTCGGGTCTATATCGCTATTAAAATTTAAGACGCTAATGAATATTATCTCGTTATTGCCCCTTAAGTTTATATAGCGGTGTTGACCAGAGGTTTAGATTTATTTAATGCTGTACCTCAAAATTTCTTGTTACACAAAACTATATAAAGCAAGTACGGTTACAGACGAAAATCAAGGAAGACGTAGTATTTTAGTAAAATATATAATTCGCACACTGTTGTGGCTTGTATAATTTTATTTTATTAAAATATTACTTCTTCCGGAGATTTATTTTGTTACCGTAATTCCTTTTTATTTGTGTAAACAAATTGCATGGCGAGTAGCCCCTGTATTCTCCTGTAAAGGAGCATGCCGCTTTTATAGTAAATTCTTAAACCTTATGCATTATTATTTGCCTTTAATTTAAGTTGTAGACGGTATAGGTACAATTTTACTAATAATCATTAGACAACAATGGAATTAAAGAGAAATTTGCCTTTTCTACGCTTGATATTTGGACTATGATACTGATCATGGTCAAAAGTAGGCTCGTAGCAAACTACGACCATATTTTATACCTACCATCTTCGTTTTATTCCATCTGTAGCCAACAGAGTATGTGAGTATGTGAGTGTGTGTGAGTATGTGAGTGTGTGTGAGTATGTGAGTGTGTGTGTTCTGTCTGTTGTTGCATCTGTGCCGTCACTGCAGCCGTAGCCGTAACTAACACAACAAAATAATATAATTAAAAAAAGGTAAATTTCATTTTAGTTCCTATTAAATGTAAATGAAACACGAAGTGACCGTGATATTTCTATTTGTTTATACAGAAAGTGTACGTGGTCATTGAGATATACGGTCACATCACGAAGATACAAGCCGTCGTCCAGGGGAACCCGGGACTGAATCAACAAACAAGTAAGTAACAAAAAGCTAACTGTGACATATCTTGTTACCAATCAGTTTTCACTTCCATTTATTAATGTTTTTTTTTACAAAACACGGCCTATCGATATCGTTAGTATTTTTATGTATGGGACTGAACGACGGCGTTTATTTTCCACAGTCAGTATGGGGGTAACATAACGTCTATATTCTCCGGGGAGTTAGTTCGAGGTTAAGAGGTCTACACTCTTTTTTGGGATTAAGGTCGCATAAAATTACAGTTTATTGTCGTTAAACAGTCACAATTGCACCAATTCGCTCGGTTTACTCCTCAGTCTCTTCAGTTTTAATACTAAACTGATACATAATTCGGTTAAAATAATACAAATTAATCTATTATTCTAATTTTAACTTTTATTATTTCAGTTCCCAACGACAGCGACGACTACCCGAAGCATCCAGGTGCACAGAACTTGTCCGCGACCGTGTTTGAACCACCTAACGGCACGAACATAGTGAGTGCCCAGTGTCCCTTAGCGAGTGATCCACGGATTGCCGGGTTAGCTGCCTTAGTAGACGACGGGTTCTCCAGTGGGGACTCCCCGGAGCCAGACGGTCAACTAGCTACTGAAGAGGACGCATCAGCTGACGAAGGCGCGATGGGTCGCAAGGGCAAGCAGCCGCAGCTAAAGGGGAAGTACGCCAAGATAGCTGCTGATGCTGCCGCCGCCGCTGCAGCGGTCGCCGCCGCCGCTCGCGCTGAAGCTCGCGCTGAAAAGGAGAGGGAGCAAAGGAGGCACAAGGGAAAGGGCAAAGGCAAGCATGGCTCTGCTCAGGCCGCTGGTGGCTCTGCTAGTACCTCTGCTGGTAACCCCCCGGTGGCCTCAACATCTGCTGAGGCGGGATCTACGGCGACTGAAGTTGGTGCCAGCACCACTGCGGGTGCAGGCCCCAGCACCAGCGGCGCCGAGGAAAGCGCCGAGGCCCAGGACGAACCCCCCGACGCTACCGCAGAGACCATCGACTCGACACAAACCATTTTGAAGCCTATACCACGCCGAGCTCCACTACCCTACACCTTTTACAACGTACACGGCAAAAACATAAAACTATGCAGCTCAGGTAAATATTCTTATTCTTTATTGCACACAAATTAAAAAATATACATACAAATTGCAATGGTATAACTTATATACAATGGCGAGCTTAACCCAGAATTGGGTTTTCTTACAGCAAACCTAATTTTGATAATGAGAATTGCAAAAGAGGATACACTTATGTCCATTAACATTAAATTATGTCATAAAAAAGAAAAAAAATAGTTCATTTTAAAAACTAAACTACATACATACATTATGATATACGTAATACATACAGTACATATATAAATATACATACATATTGATTATGTTGACAGGAAATGCTCCAGGAAATGCTCCTAAATATCACATCTTTCTAAATGTTTTTTAGTATTTTAATGAGAGCACTTATATTCTTAAAAACTTGAACCTATAATACTAGTATTACGACTCAAGTCAAGACTCCAGAATTACTTAAAATTTGTTTCAACCATTCAAACTGTTGAATGTTGAGACCAGAAAGTGTGACAACCAGTCTTACCAAGCGGTATCATATTACCCAGTACTAACTGGGTCGTGGAGATTAGACAG
This sequence comes from Lycophotia porphyrea, assembly GCA_950005105.1. Lineage (NCBI taxonomy): Eukaryota > Metazoa > Arthropoda > Insecta > Lepidoptera > Noctuidae > Lycophotia > Lycophotia porphyrea. The sequence continues at coordinate 24,605,556 of OX465383.1, read as the reverse complement.
GCAGTTGCTACATGTAAAATACTGGTATTCAGCTGCATCCGGTAAAACTGGTAGCCGACCCTAACACAGTTGGGAAAAAGCTAGGCTGATGATGATTTCGGAACTTTTAAATCATTCCGGGATTTTATGCAGAGATTTTATCGACATGTTACTATATTTAGGTAGCACTAGTCGCGGGCTACTCACTGGTGGGCGTGGCCAAAAAGCACGCTGTCTCACCTGGCATCGTGCCCGATAGTGAGATGCACGATAATTCATAGTATAAAAAAATACGAAAAGGCCTTTGGAAAATCGAGTTTTATGAAAAAAACACTGCATAAATCAATTACAAATAAAATTTATTGAATTTTTTGATAATTGTGCTTTGTCGGTACCGACTTTGTTTTGGAAATTTGACACTTCTTGTATTACTAATTTACGCCCAAAGTTGCGTTAAAATTGGCAATAAAAACGAATCTTTGGTAGCTCGTAACTTTTAAATGGCTTATTATTTTAGTATTCTGTTTCCGCACAGACAAAATTAATAATGAGACAAAACGATATCATATTTAACTTTGGATGTACAGTGTCAAACAGTGGAGTAATACCCTCCCGAAATTTGTATGGAAAAAATGTCGACTAGTGTCACCTTAAAGTTTATTATTGGGCATGGATGGCCAAATCCGAAATTATGAGGAATAGTGAATAATACTCAGTCTCGAGCCCGATTTTGATGATAACTAAAACTGCATGTACAGTCAGCGTCACGATGTGGGTACCCCTCTTTAAAAGCACCTACATTCCCAACTGGGGTACCCAATTGATGCAACCCACCGTACATCATCTATGATGAATTACAGATCTAAGACCTGCGTTCAATAAAACAATGGGTCAGTTGTAGAGTATAAATTCAATATTAAGTAAGTATGTAATCAATATTTTTTCAAACTTGAATATGTACGACAACTACTCGCAATAATCAGACAGCTCGAGTAAGATATAATATTACGATTATTAACCACTTTTTACTTTCCTTTTTTTTCAGATACGGTGGCATCGCGTTTGAAGGGGTATAAAGACGGCATCGCTGTGATTAGTCAGCCGCTGCGCCGTGGACATAACTTCAGGGTAAGTTACAAAGCTATGAATACAATAATGGATGTAAAACGAATCCTTTACGAAGCAGGTTTCCCTGTAATTCCAATATTCTGTTTTATCTGGACCGTATGATACCTGGGAACCTTCTACTTACGTAGTTGTTATAGGTCAAAGCTCCAACTTCTTAAAAGTTATAAAAATAAAAGTTATTGTTAAAATTTTACCTTAAATGCCGCTATGACCCCTGTACTATTCAATACATCCATCGTACTAATCAATGCACCCACCAGCACAATGCTTTGAGTGCGTTTCATTGAGTTAAAACGTAAAATGTAATTTTTCATCCCAGAAAAAAAACCGTTTCCCATAAATCATTTTTGCGTAGACTTAGTTTGATGTACAGAATGCATAGTTGACGGGTGCGTGAGTGGTCTCTTTACATCTTGTTTTAATGTGTCTTGTGTTTATTTTTTAATGATTATGTTAAGCCGGTGCGAATAGCTTTTATCAATTGCGAAATGCGGCTTAAATGCGAATTGTCTAAAAATATAAGTATTACGGCATTGTAGGTATCAAGATCATAGTTATATGCGTAGCTGGGCAATATTAGTGAGTTTCTCTTTTCGATTTACTTAGGGACGAATCGCATGTGACTTATGTGTGAGTGATGAATATTAATGTCGATGGATGGAGAGGGAGAGGAAGACCAAGGAAACGATGGGTAGATTGTGTGAGGATATGAAAGAAAAAGGATCAAAGGAGAATAGAAGAATAAAACGTGTTGCGCCGACCCCTACTAACATGGGAAAAGGGCAGGAAGATAATGATGAGTTACTTTTCGATATAATGTTAAACAACCGGCACTTAGTTCCTCAACAACTTCTAGTGCTCAAGTGGTAAAAACGGACATCTAAATTCCCTTTAACCACTTCAGTGCCCAGAACCCAGCATATGAGTCGAACAATAATTTGTTCGTTCGCACAATCCGTATCCGTAGCTATGGACTCGCTAGTCGGGTTCTGGGCACGTATACAAGTCATCTAAAGTTCATTATTACGACGACTCGGATACGGGTTGTGGCACGCGAACGAAATTCACGAAGTTTTCGCAAAGTACTGGGCAGTGAATGGGTTAAAATAATTCTTGAATTTTTTCTTTAAGAGTAATTGAGGAAAGATCCTTGCCTTACTACTAGCGCCTGGTTTTCCATTCTACCATAAAATCTGAAGGCGAAATATAAAGCTAAAAAAACTACGTCAACAGCGAATATTGTAAATAGGCGAAGAACGCGAATTGATTTTTAGGCGCGAATTGGTTAAAACAATTGAAAATCATAGCTCTGTTCATTTGAAAATAAGGCAAGCTACGAATATTAAAAACCGCTAGTTACTGTTGGTACGCAAGACGGCTGATCAAGCTATACAAAACCAGTTTATGCGGATATCTAAATGTACAAAAAATATATACAAAGCGAGGTCACGTTATACTGGAAATGTAAAGCTTCATGTACCGCCGTGAGTACAATCGAACGCGTTGATGCTGACACATTACGGCGTCTGAATAAAATAAAATAAGATACCAGCTAATATTGGTTTTGTTATCACAGACGTGTGGCTTTTTTTATTAACATTTTTACTCAAAAACCCATGGGTAGTGATATAGTTGCTTATGAGTGTCATTAAAGACTATTTTTATTTAGCTTTCCAACAAGTAAAACCACTGCTTTCCTTATACAGGGTGTAAACAGACTCTTCACGAAGTCGTTAACCAAGCATTATGTACATCAAACTAAGTAACTATACGCAAAAATTATTGCTGGGAAACGACTTTTTTTTTGGGGTGAAAAATCACGTTTTACGGTAGAACGCAATGTAACGCATTCAAAACATTGAGCTGATGGATGGATTGAATAGTACGGGGGTCGTGAAGGTGTCTTAAGTAAAAAAAATCATTCAAAACATGTATTAAAAAAAAACTTGTGAAAAAGTTGGAACTTAGACCCCCGTATACCCCGATATCTCCGTAACTAGAAGGTTCCCAGGTATAGTCTAGAACAAAAAAATGATTGCAATGATGGGGAGAACAAGTTCCTTTCGGCTTCGTTAAGAGTCTGTTTACACCCTTTATTGTTACATAGCTTAGGGGCCATTCAAGTATTACGTAAGCACTACAGGGGTCAGGGGGGGTCTTTGCATTGCTTATTTTTGATGACATGGGGGATAGAGGCCTCTGGATGGTGATTACGTCAGCACATTTTTTTTTTAATTTTTTCTACAAAATTTAGCCGATTTCGGTTTGAACAATATTCCTTAACCTTTTTACCGCCACGGACATCAATACTAGTTCCAGATTTTCGTGCCACCAGCGCCACGACTTCATTAGAAACTCTTCATTTTAACAATGTTATAAAAAAAATTACTGTATTTAACACGTTTTTTTTTATTTTATTTATTTAACAATTTATGTACACACTACAAAAATAAAAGAAGAAAGGAACAGAAAATAGTACAAAGGTTATGCTTATTTCTAAAGAAATCTCTTCCAGCATACCTGCGAAAGGAGATACTAAGAAAAGAGATGTAGACAGAGTGTGTAAAAGGAGAAGAGAAAATGGAATACATAAAACAGATACATATTTACATATAATATACAATACAAGAATATACTTACATACTTATAAATACATATAACAATACTATAAAATAAAATAGCTAAAAAATAAATACGTATGCAACTATGACGAAATGGAAAGATAGTGTCAGTCCCTAATGTCAGGCGGAAGTGAATTCCACAACCGCACTGCGTGTACAGTGAAGGAATAGGAGAGGAAGTCGGTGGAGTGGGGAGGGGATTTGAGGAGGTTCTTAAGATGCGACCTGCAAGGTGCATCAGAAGGACGGGAGTAGGAAAAACGTTCCCGTAGATAGAATTTATTATTTAAAAGCACTGTCTAATACCCTGTTTTTTTTTTCCACACAAAAGAAGCTCTTAATTGTCTCTTAAAATTGGCAAAAACAAAAACTCCGAACATTTTTAATATCCCCAGAACGCCAAGGACTTTATATATAGTCGGCCAGTGGTGTGACGCGAAAGTGAACACTGTTTGATTTCACCCGTTGAAATATTTAGAAATATTATTATAGAAATCAATTTGAGGTCAGTAAAATATGAACTTAGATAACTACTTTATAACAAAGGGAAAATAGACGAATATCGACCGTCGGATAGGTGCCGAACCGGAATTAAATAGTTGTTGGCAATCCTTATCGATAATTATATTCCAATCTCTACAAAACAATTGGTTGTCAGCCATAAGTCTATGGTTGTCAGTGCCCCGGGCGCCATGGACTATTATAGAAGACGTTCTGTGAGGTCATAAACGTATGGCTGTCAAGGTCACTTTGGCATAGTGCAGTCTGCAGCAATATTTGTTGCATTTTTTATTGCTTCATTATTAATAAGTAAAGAAATAAGTAAGTTATTCACATGAACGAAGAACTGGATACAGATGAGCTTTAAAGCATTCCACAAGGTTTGGAATCGGACTCGGAGTATTTTGTGGAGAATGTAGGACCAGAAGACGATGATTCTGAGGTATGTCCAACTTGATAATAATAATAACGTTTATTCAAATGATTATCTACAAGAGATATGAGTTCAAATAAAATAAAACATTGTATTTGTGAGATTCAATTCTGAATGAATTGTATTTGATTACTTTGACTTTTATTATTTATTATACTCAAGTTTCTATTATAAATATGTAGGTATTGTCTGTCAATTACTTAGGACAATCAAAAAGTACAAAACAGTGGTTAAGTAAATAATTGCAAAAATGTGATTGAAACAAACCTGTCAAACTTTAATGTAAGTACTAATAAATCATCTTTTTAACAATTCAATAATTCCCATTTCGAAAAACACAATAAATAGGTACAATGAAAAGTTCTGCCGCTTAGATACCTAACGGCAAAAAAAAATTGACTGAAGTAGTTTAATAAAACACGGGAGTAGACAAACATAGAAAAAAGACAAAAGACCACAGCAGACCTAATCAGAATTGAATTTAACGTGCTCTGAGCGGCAAGGACTTGAAATGAAGTCATGAAACAACTAGAGATGTACCTCATTTCTTATGGCTCTAATTGAGTTATGTATTTGTTTCTTTGATACTTTAATTTCTATTGTTTTTTTTTATTATGGACACTGAAATGAAACAAATATGGATATAATTTAATCAGTTTTTGTATGTATTATTCTCATTCATCGATATGACGCTACCCTCATCACTACAGTTCACTATACAGGGTGTAAACAGACTCTTCACGAAGCCCTCAACCAAGCATTATGTACATCAAACTAAGTAACTTTACGCAAAAATTAGTGCTGGGACACGACATTTTTTTTTGGGCTGAAATATCACGTTTTACGGTAGGACTCAATGTAACGCACTCAAAACATTGTGATGATGGATGGATTGAATAGAAAGGGGGTCGCGGAGGTGTTTTAAGTAAAAATCTTACATTAAAAATAGGTACTTAAAAAAAACTTGTGAAAAAGTTGGAACTTTGACCCCCAATATCTCTGTAACTAGAAGGTTCCCAGGTATGGCCTAGAACAAAAAAATGATCGCAATGACGGCAAGAATAAGTGCCTTTCGGCTTCGTTAAGAGTCTGTTTACACCCTTTATATTTCGTTATATACATTTATAGCTTGGCGCTAGGCGAGGCATCGCGTTCTGCGAACGCTGGCGGTGAAAAGGTTAATTCTAGACTCTGCTACTCATGAATCCTCTGTTTTGCAAACTCTGACGAGGGGAGGGTGGGCGGCAATAAATCTGCTTACGTAATACTTGAACGGCTCCTTAGTGATAACCTTACTAACAAAATCATTCATAGTCATTGTTTGGCGTTCAATATCAATGTCATTGCATATAGGTATTATAATTACTATTATATATGTATTTACTAATTCATGCGGTTTTGCGAATCAAAATTTTCAAATCTAGAATAATATTTTTCTAAATGTGCTTTAAGCAATCACGAAACCGTCTCATAAGTACCAGTCGAAGACACGTCGATGATATCTCTCTGACCTGGAACTGACCTAGTGTATTCATCATCATCATCATCATCATTCTCCTGCCCTTATCCCTAACCCCCCTTTGGGGTGGGCGCAGCATGTCTATAATGCAGAGGTTTATTACAATAAGAGGCAATCATGTATTGGTTTTCTCACCCCTAGCGGGCGGGGCATATACGAGATGCATCTCATCATCATTATCATTACAGCCCGGAATCACCTACTGCTGGGTATAGGCCTTCCCTTTCTTCGTCTATAATTTTCGGCCCGTGCGGCTTTCATCTATCGTTTCCCGCGATTTCGACACTATCGTCAACCCAATTTGGACGGCCCTAGTTTCTTTAGCCCAAACTTGGCTATCATTTATTCGAAACCTTAGGCATCTTTTGGTCAAATCCTTACTCCATCGTCGGCCATATCCGCGTCTAGCCAGGTGTCCTGCCCAACTCCACTTGAGGATAATCGCACTTTTCTTGACGTCGTACACTTTCGTCTATACATAGATCTAGTCCCACAAACGATACACATAATACATAGATCTATACACTGTCTCCTCCGCCTTCCGCATCTAGGCTATCCGAGACACCTTTTTAAAGTCGTTCGTTTATCTCGCTTGGGGGCGTATGTCGCTACGCTTGCTGATATGAGACATGAGAATCACTGTGCAAAGTTCCACATCCTCTATTGAAAATGGAGGATCTTCCGATAAGAGTGTGGTGGGCCGTGGGTTATGGTCGAGATGTCAATATTAAAAGCTCGTCTCACGGATACTCCTGCTTGCGCGGTGTATGGTTTTTGCGTGATGTGATGTTATTATTATTATTATAGCTGCGTGATAAATGCTGGCTACCTCGATATGCATTCTCCTCAGTCATCCCAATATATAGATGTACACATAAACGGTTTTTTGTTGCAGTTCCGTGTTGATAAGACCTGCGACGATTGGTTGGGCAGCGTGACCATAGGCGCGGTGGGGGTGCTGCCACAAGAGACCCCATCCAGTGGCGTACAACTCGAGCCACCCTGCTGGGTCATATCCAGCGACCTTCTCAACGATAATGGAACATTTGTAAGTATTCTTGATTCATGTATTGTTAGGAAGATTAGGTTAAGGTGGTTAACTGGTTAAGGTGGTACACACACATTGTTTGGGTGACGACCAGAAATACGGTTAAAAAACAAAGCTGATCCATACAAACACGCAATGAAAGTGTAGAAAGCGAGGCAGTACAAAATTTTGATGTTTTGGTGACGGTTATTCGCGCGGATAACCTACTTCAATCTTACTCTTGGCTGTAAGTCAAGGCGGGCGTTTCCGTGAGCGTAAGCCTGCTGCAGCTCTGAATATAATGTTTGAGCGCTTTGAAGGAGTTTAACCAAAATAGCAGGCATGTAAAGTTCCAAAAAAATCGTTTTCAATTTCAATTAGGGTGGGCTGGGTATATTTAGGAACCCTATAACAATTTGATTGCTTTGCTTTTATCTAGCTTCAACTTTCTGACTGACATACTTATTACCATGGTAACAATAAACATTAATGCGTTGGTTTCACACTTACATTTGCCAGTTAGCTTTTCAGTTCCATGCTATTGCTTGGTAGGGTTAGGAGGCGAGCCTGATCCAGATTCTGGGCTACTAAAACATCCCTGATGAAAAAATCCCAATATAACTTTGCCCGGCTTGAAAATCAAACCCAAGATCTCATGCTCATCAATATGGTTTGAGACCTTTAGACCAACGAGGCTGCCGGCATTCAGACCATTCAGAATTCGAATGTAGAGCATTTTTACCTACGGAGGCTGTTAGCAACGAATCGCCAAACACATTGCCGCTTTTTCCTGGAGGCGAGGTAAACACATACATCACACGCACAAGAAGATGCGATCATCTGTGCGTGATATATAACCCTACGTAACGCTACAAACGCACACGAAGCAAACAAAGACAAACACGCACTGTCAAATAAGCGCGTATATAAGCAAATATTCTATAACAACAAACAAAAATGCGTGGTATTTCATTCGCCATGCATGAACTCTATTACAAATCACAAATAAAAAGTACACGATATGATATGTGATCTGCGAAACTACGTAAGTCAGTAATTACAACACAATTGTAGTACTTACACTACGGAACACGAACGACTGTAACATATGCTCCTTTGCTGGACCTGTACCTTTCCTCGAAGAAGGATGCTACAAGTGGCTCAAACTTTATAAATATTATAATTCGTTTTTTGACGTGATGACGTTTTATAAATTTATGAACGCCGGCTGCAAGCACGAAAAAGTGTCACGTTCCGCCTGAGCCGAGTGTGCAAGCGAGAGCGCGGAACAAGCGATAGAGAGGCACGATCGGCCTAAGCGTACACATGCACGCATCTAAGTATTATACAAAATAATGATAATTCATAAAAGTATGCAATTTTTCATCAATGTTTTATTATGACGTTAACACGTAAAATTATCGTCCGTAAATCGACTTAGACAACATTTTTTTCATTTTAATGTCATTTCGAACATTTTGTCCAGACACATTTACAAGAAAACTGATTACCTGCTGAGTAACTGCTAAAAAACTTTTATTTTATCAATTACTCATTCCCGTTGCCCCAGCTATATGCATAGCATATCCTCTACCCGTAAGACCCTGTACTGCGTTTGCGCTTCCAACATACCACTTTATTCTCCAATTTTATGTGAAATCTCCAAAGAATCTTCATGTCCATCCATCCATATTATATATCTTTGTATCCATCTTATTGCATAATAAATAGTAACATTTGATAGGAAAGTCCATAGTTTCGCATATTTAAAGTGGCAGATCGCTTTTTACGTGAGGTAATTGCATAATTAACCATTTTATGGAAGCACTTATTTGTGCCACATCTTCGGGCGCGGATAGGCAGAGTGGAGGACATCTCCCTCTCCCTTTCTGCTGCCTACAGCTTGCTTGTCTGCAGTTACTGCTAGCCAAACTAACATTATCTATGTCAACTAGCTGTGTTTATATTTTAAGCCATTTTTAACATCTCAACACGTATAAACTATGTCCCGATGTACACTTGGGAGCAAATAAATCGAGCCACTACCTTTTTTCACGTAAAATGGTAAATATTTTTGGTAATATGGAACGTATCAATTCGAACTATATATCGCCTAAAAGTTTAGTTAATAACCTTTACAATGAGGGTAAATTATTGAATAATAACCTTATTGAATGATAAATTATTGGCTCTGCAAGAAAAATGGTAATTTTGATAGAAAATTTAGTAGGGCTAAAACAGTCCATAAAAACAATAAAAAACAAAATTATTGCAAAAAAAATATTCTTAATAACTGGTATTACCCCCCCGGGCCCTGATACATTCTTGTAGCCTATTAGTCATCGATCTGATCAGCGTTACGATGACATATTGTGGTATGTTCTCCCACTCTTCAAGCACAGCGACTTTAAGCTCGGGAATGGATGAAACAGCGGGAACCCTGGCTCGGACTCTCCGTTTTAGCTCGTCCCATAGGTGTTCGATCGGGTTCAAATCAGGACTTCGTGCTGGCCATACCATTTGTTGAATCCCGATCGCAGACAAGTAATCCGTAACGATCTGCGCGGTATGAGGTCTCGCATTGTCATGCATAAACAAGAAATTTTCTCCGACAAAACCAGCATACGGCATTACGTGGTTTTCAAGAATGTCAGTTATGTATCGGTCAGCTGTTAATCCACGTCTACCATTGCCATCGTTGGCGGGGTCGACGAAGACAAGTTCCGTTTTTCCGTCTAGAGAAATTCCTCCCCACACCATACAAGAACCACCACCAAAACTCACCGTTTCTCGAATGCAACATTGGGCAAATCTTTCACCAGGACGTCTATACACTCGGTTTCTCCCGTCATTGCTAAAAAGACAGATTCTTGACTCGTCAGAAAACAAAACTGACCTCCAGTCTTCTAACGTCCAATTAACCCATTCAGTGCCCAGCACCCAGCATATGAGTCGAACAATAATTCGTTTGTTCGCACAACCCGTATCCGTAGCTATGGACTCGCTAGTCGGGTTCTGGGCATGAATACAAGTCATCTATAGATTATTATAACGACGACTCGGATACGGGTTGTGGGCACGCAAACGGAGTTTCGTGAAGTTTTCGCAAAGTACAGGGCAGCGAATGGGTTAATGTGTTCTCGAGCAAACTCCAAGCGAGATCGGCGATGAGCTACAGTCAATTTTGGGCCAGTTGCTGGTTTGTGTGATGTTAAATTTCGTTCTTTTAGTCTTCGTCTCACTGTCCACCTACTGATTGCGACTCCTCGAACATCACGTAACGCTTGCTGTAGCTGAACAGCATTAAGTCCACGGTCGCGCAACGAATTGGTTGCAATAAAGCGGTCGTCACGTTCTGTTGTTGCCCGTGGTCGGCCAGTTCCAGGTCGCCGAACAAAAGCACCAGTCTCCAGATACCTGCGGTATACCCGCTGTACCTTTGAACGACTCAAATGAAGTCTGCGTGCCACTTCACGTTGTCCGTGTCCAACCATAGTCATAGTCATAGTCATTTATTCATTAACAAGTAATTTGTATCTGAATTTAAACACAATAATTAACAAAAATTACACAATTACATTAGACACACATAAATAAATTACATTTATATTTCATAGAGTCGTACAACAATTTAACATCAACAAATGTTCACATTTCATCAATATGTCGACATGTACATAAAACAAAATGACCAACAACTTTAAATTTAAAATAATAATAATAAAATACTTAACAATAAGATAATTAACAAAAAAAAAAAAACAATAATATTGAATTTATATTCAGATCAATAAATCAGAAGGAATGAAATCCAATGAAATTCAACATGGTTTTCTCAATAAATATCAAAATTACAGTTCAATAAAATTACAACTCTTCTACAGTATATAGACACTTACTTAATAGGAATTCCTTTAGTTTTATTTTGAAGGTGCTACTGTAGACAGCACTTTTTATGTCTAGAGGTAACCTGTTGAATAATTTTACAGACTGGTATCGTGGACTGTGTCTAACAATTCCTAGGTTATGATTGGTGAAATTCTTGTTCTTCAAGTCTAGTCTACGGGTGCCTTCCCTTGTCTGTCGTTCTTTTACTGTCTCATAGTCTTGTATGTATTTGGCCAAATTACTCAAAAGTACCAGTACATAGAGACTTGGTACTGTAAGTATGCCTAAACTGATAAAATGTTGTCGGCAACTTTCCCATTGTGAGATGCGGACCATAGTACGAATTGCACGTTTTTGTAGTACGAAAGCTCTTCTACTATTATATTCATAGCTGTTTCCCCAAAAAAGTATGCTGTATCTAATTTTAGACTCCACCAACGCAAAATATACCATTTTTAACTGTTCTATGCTAATTTCATTTCTCAGGGCTCTCAGAGCGTAACATGCAGACGATACCGATGCATCAATAGCTTTTAATTCTGGTTTCCAATTTAACAGTTGGTCAATAAATATACCTAAAAATTTTACTTCGGCAACGAGCGCAATTTCGACTTCATTTATGGCAACATTTAAATTATCTTTATTTCGGGATGTAGTTTTAAATAACATTATTTGAGTCTTTTTACTATTAATAAACAATTTATTTGCCGTGAACCAGACATGAAAAGCTTGTAGCGTAGCATTCACCATTTCTGTCAACTCTACCATGTCATTAGCTGCCACTATGGCATTTGTGTCATCTGCGAAAATTACTAATTTAATGTCCGGTAAAATTGTATTTAGATAATTAATCAAGTCATTAATAAATATTAAAAATAAAATAGGTCCTAAAATAGATCCCTGAGGAACGCCTGTCGATATGCGTACAATTTTGGATGTATACCTTTTCTTATAATTATTCTGAGTTTTGTCAATTTCCACGTACATTCGCCTGTTTTTTAAGTAAGAAGTGAATAGTCGCAAGGCATTTCCCCTTATTCCATAATGACTCATTTTAATCAGAAGCAATTCGTGGTCAATTGTGTCAAATGCAGAGCTTAAATCTAGAAAAATCCCTGCAACTCTCATTTTATTATTAATTTTGCTTATCACATCATCCAATAACGTATATATGGCGTCTGAAGTGCCAACCCCCTTTTGATACCCAAACTGTCTATTATTTAAAATTTTATTTACTCGTAAGTGTGCTAAAAGTCGAAATTTAAGTATTTTTTCAAATATTTTAGACAACACTGGTAGTAGAGAGACAGGTCTATAGTTTTTAGGATCAGACTTACTTCCCTTCTTAAACACAGGTATTACTTTCGCCATTTTTAGTTGTTCTGGGAAGATTGCTTCTTTTATACATTTATTGAAGAAGTCAGATAGAGGCTCGGCTAATACTTCAATGTGCTCCTTGAACAGACAAATCGGAACTTCATCATACCCACAGGAATGTTTATTTTCCATTCTTTTAACTATAGTACAGATCTCGTTTGGAGTGGTAGGAGAAATATGCATGTCACTACCAATCTTGTCCGTGTATTTATGAAGTAATACCGTAGCATGGTCAGCTTTATTTTCGTCAGTAGTACTTTTATAGTCAAATTGATTTACTAGTAAATTTGTTAGTTCCCCTGGATCCACTACAATTTGTCCATCAACCTTAAACCTAAGTTCCCGCTGAAACACTTCCTTTTTATTAGTGCATTTATTTACAACTTTCCAAATTTCCTTACTCATATTTTTTGATGTATTTATTTGTTTCATTATAGCAAGCTTTTTAGCTTTAGAAACAATCTGTCTATATAGCCTGACGTACATGTTTTTGTATTTTAAAACACTTGGTTCAAGATTGTTTCCATTGCGTGCACATAAAAAGCGTTTCATTTTGCTGGAGGTACGTATCCCTTTAGTGATCCACTTTAGTTGTGATTTATTTTTAAGATTAATTTTACATTTTCTCTTTCTATAGCTATTGCGAAACACTGTATAGAAACATTTAAGAAAAGTATTAATACCCATATCAGCCCAAGATTCTTTTAGAATACCCTGTACAAATACTGCACTATTTTTAGTGTTGAATACTCGTTTATCTATGATAATAAACTGATTCTCATTCAAATATGGTTTGGATTGATTTTGCAAATGAACCTCGGCAAATATACCTGCATGTCCGTCGGCCAAACCATTGTGATCTACCTCATCACCTAAAACACATTCATCAGACAGATTGGTTATGATATTGTCGATACATGAAGTACTATTATTACGGATGAAAGTAGGAGCAGAGATTAGATGTCTAAAATTATAACATTTTAACAGACTAAGGAATTCCGTACTTTTTTTATTGTCCACTAGCAGATCAATATTAAAATCACCGCATATTATGCATTTCCTATTTAATAAATAGTCCAACAACTTCTCCAATCTTTCCAAGAACTGTTCGAAATTTTTGTCCACAGGATTGCGATAGCAACAACAGATATAAAGACCCGTGATAGTATCTTTAGCACCACAAACTTCAAAACATTCCATTTTATACAATTTATTTATTGGTTCACAAGTTTCGGTCTGTCTATCCACATGCCCCAAAATTAAACTACCACCCCTTAATTTATTCTTTCTTGTATTGTAAGCTACTAACTTATAGTTATTTAGACCAAAAACCTTTGCAGTGCTCTCATTCAAGAAGTGTTCACTAATACACACATAATCCAGTCTTTTATCAAGAGTTTCCACATAAACTTCTAATTCATTTTTTTTATTCATAACTCCACATAGGTTTTGATGATAAATATTAAGGGAGATATATTTATCGAGATCAGATGAATTGGTTGGGTCATAAGAATTAATAGATAATTTAGGATCGAAAAAAATAATTTTCATCTGTCTGTGTGTCAATGCTACGTGTAACTGGCTTGTGAAGCATTGATAAAGTTTCATTCTCTGTCTGTGAATATGCATTATTATAACATTTTGATTCATTACATTTAATTTTAACATATTCTAAATAGTCATTTCTGTACTTTAAACGTAGTATTTCCTTATGAATTAGCCTACTTGCTCTCACTGTATTTATGTATTTTGAAGTTATTTTAGTACCAGTATAATTCAGATCCAGTGGCAGAAATGACGTATTTTTAAAGTTGCTACTTATCAGCTTCAGCGAATTATTGAGCATATTAACATTGAGATAATTATTTTTATAGAGTTTGCCAACTAAGACGTTTGTGTGTTTCACTTGTCCCAGGGTGTAATACAAAATTGACTGAAAATTTAGAGGATTAAAATCATTAGAACCCCCTAGTATTAAAACATAGTCTGAGTGGGTGAACTCTTTACACAAATCAACACATGAACTGATTACTTCTGCCATAGGGGCTCCTGGTTTAATCATTGAAGTAACTTGGAAGGGATTTCCTAGAAGCTCTTGAAGCGCTCTCCTCATATCCAGTCCTGTTTGGTCAGCAAAAATCATCACCTGATGTTTTTTAGCGATTAGTTGACTTGTTTCTGTTTTTGATTTTGTATTATTAGTTAAACTTAAGTGTTTGTTTTCATGGTCTGAAATATTACTGATATCTATAGTCAGAGTTCCAACTGTCACTGTGTCAACTATTGTCCCCATGTCAATGTTACCTTGATCTGCAATGGGTCGATAAGAAGGCTGGTGACAAATAATTGTGCTTTGTAAGTCACATTCTGATGTTAACCTCAAGTAAAGCTACAACTTGGGCAGCTTCCGTCGGTGTAGTATCCATTTTATCAGGTTATTTTGATTACACAGACACAGATAAAGACAACAATAACAAGTAATATGGGTATGATTAACAAAAACCTCAAATTTAATCTTTTCTTAACAGAGTACAATAAAAATGTCATAAGCAAATTAAATGCGATAATTTTATTCTACCCTTTAAACTTTAATAAAAATGAAATTTTGACAACTAACTACCCTCATTGTAAAGGTTATTAAATACCCTTTTAGGCGATATATGTTTCGAATCGATGCGTTCCTTAATACCAAAAATAATTACCATAATGCGTGAAAAAGGAAGTGGCTCGATTTATTTGCTCCCAAGTGTATATATTACCTGAAAAATAAACAATATTCTGTTTCTATTCTCAGTTTCATTCCATGATGGGGATGGCTCTAGACGACCTGAAAGAACAGTCGGTTCTGACGATCCACTTCCGCTTCACCAGCGAGCTGATACTCCAGGTCAACGGCAAGCTGATAGGCTGCATAGCCACCGTGCCGCGACGGTTCAGCCACGTCTTCCCCACCATCGACCTGTACGGCAGGATTTGTCAGGTATGTACAACTGCAAGTGTGAAGAAGTCTGAGCGTAGTCCTGTCAAAGTGGACTGCATTAACATCATTGGTGTTTTGGATAGTAAACACTGATTAATTTCTCGAATTCCCCGCAATTCGGGGAAATCTCCACAAATTGGAAACCCTGCTCTTCATTCATCAAATCTTGACTTTTGTGGGGCAGCCATTCGGCCAATTAAAACATGCGATGGCCAGCTACAGTTGCAGGAGTTACGCCCATAATCTGTGCATGTGTGCCGTTTATACACACGAAAATATGCACCAGTGTGCGTAAACTTATGAATGAAATTTAGGCCGTCCGCCTTCTTGCCTGTAGGCACGCTTGGAGCGTCGTGCGTTACGTCATACGGGCGCGACAAGTTGCTATAAGTATTTTACAGGCGTTTTAACTTTTTTTTTATAATTTGTATTATTTTATTTCATAGTTATAATAAATGCATTTGGTGTTGTTGGTAGGGTAGGCTAGGCCTAATTGCCTCTATGGACGGCACGCCCCTGCATGGATGGGTTTTAGTCAGTACAAGTCTGACACTCGCTTCCGCTCTGCCCAGAGCGGGAGAAGTCATTTGATGATTTCCCATCCGTAAAAAAAAAAAAAAAGAAGTGGCAGTCCGGTCTGGCAACAATCAGCAAAAAAGATGCAGTTTGAGCATTTTTCGTATAAAAGGAGATTCCGTGACAGCCAGACCTACGTCATTTTATAAAAGCTATTTTTTTTTCTGTGGTATATTACGGGTTAACAGGATATTATGAAAAGTTAGTTTTTGTTGCCTTTGCAGATATAGATATGGTAACAAAAGTGTGCTAAATAGCTGCTTAGTATATAAAGCGCGTTTTTTTTTTAAATATTATATACGTGTAATGATTCACCTCCTCCTCTGCCATATATTTTTAACCGACTTCCAAAAAAAAAGGAGGATTACGTATTCGGCCAGCATCTTGATATCTCTAATAATAATAATAATAATCATCAGCCCCCAAGACGTAGCTCGTGCAGTCCGTCCGTTGCCTAACTGGAAATCTCCTGGGCCGGACGGACTGCACAACTTCTGGATCAAGTGGTTCCAAAGATCGCACGCTTGCTTGGCGTCCCAGTTTCAATCAGCCTTAGAGTCAGGGTCGCTGCTCCAGTTCTTGACGACAGGAATTACCCACCTGCTCCATAAATCAGGTAGTACTACGGAGCCCAAAAATTATAGACCAATCACTTGTCTACCGACGGTCTATAAAGTTCTTACATCCATTTTGAGAGCTAAAATCAACCAACATATTGAGACTAATTCTATCATGTCTGCCTCTCAGAATGGATGTAGGAACGGGTCCCGTGGTACTAAGGAGCTGCTCCTCATTGATATGGCCATTAGCCAACAGGTTCGCCGCTCCCGAAGGGATCTGTCTACATGTTGGATAGATTATAAGAAGGCCTATGATTCTGTGCCTCATACATGGCTCATGAGGGTGCTGGAGTTGTACAAAGTTGATGCAACTCTGCGTACCTTCCTGATGTCATGTATGGGCCACTGGAGAACGGTCCTTCGCTATCCAGGATGTCGACAGATCCAGAGGAACAGCGAACCGATAAGGATCGAGCGCGGTATATTCCAGGGCGATAGTCTGAGTCCATTGTGGTTTTGTCTAGCCTTGAACCCACTCAGCACACTGCTGGAGGGTTCAGGTCTAGGCTATCGGTTGAGGAGAGATGGTCAGGTCGTATCTCACCTTCTTTACATGGATGATCTGAAACTCTTTGCCCCCAACAACTTGCAACTGATGGAGCTACTGAAGGTAACAGAAACTTTCAGTAGCGCCATCAGGATGGAATTTGGTGTGGACAAATGTGCAGTTATGCATGTAAAGCGAGGAGAGATTATGGAATCCGTGGGAATTCAACTCTCGGAATCCATACACCTTAGATCCCTCTCCTCAACAGAAACTTACAAGTATTTGGGTATGTCGGAAGCATTAGGCATCAACACTACCGACATGAAACAATCGTTGAAGGAGCGCTTCTTTGGCCGCCTGAAAAAAGTATTAAATAGTCTTTTATCAGGCGGAAATAAGGTGCGCGCCTTCAACAGTTGGGTCATGCCGGTTTTGATGTATTCTTTCGGCATACTCAAATGGACTCAGACGGAACTTGATGCCTTGGATAGGAGGGTCCGCGTACTGCTGACCGCAAATCGGATGCATCACCCACGGTCGTCGGTGATGAGACTGTATATCCCACGGAAATGCGGAGGTCGTGGCTTCTTAAATGCTAAGACCCTGCATAACCGTGAGGTATGCAGTCTCAGGGAATACTTCCTAGAAGCCGACGTGGGTATGCACCGAGAAGTGGTCTCAGTGGACAAGGGCCTCACCCCGCTCTCCCTGGCTAACGAGAGCTGGCGCAAACCTAGAGTATTAGATACTAATGACCGCAAGGAGGTATGGCAGGGCAAGGAGCTTCACGGACGCTTTTACCGGGCCCTACATGGGCCCGATGTAGACTTCTTAGCGTCCGTATCTTGGCTGCGCTTCGGTGACCTCTTCGGGGAAACCGAAGGTTTTGTCTGTGCAATAATGGACGAAGTTATGATGACGAATAACTATCGGAAATACATTGTGAAGGATGGCACGGTTGACATATGTCGGGCATGCCACCGGCCGGGAGAATCGATCCGACACATTATTTCTGGGTGTTCTAGTCTAGCTAACGGAGAATACTTGCATAGACACAACCTCGTTGCCAGGATTATCCACCAGCAACTTGCTTTGAAGTATAGCCTTGTGGAATCAGAAGTGCCATACTATAAGTATGCGCCCGACCCAGTTCTCGATAATGGTAATATCACGTTGTATTGGGATCGACCTATCACCACTGACAGGACTATTGTTGCCAATAAGCCTGACATTGTGGTGATAGATCGATTGGAGCGCTGCGCAATGATTGTTGATATAACAGTCCCGCATGACGAGAACCTCGTGAAAGCAGAAAAAGATAAGCAGTTCAAGTATCTAGATCTGGCTCGCGAGGTTGTCGACATGTGGGATGTGAGTACAGCAGTTATTGTGCCGATAGTCGTGTCAGCCAATGGATTAATAGCTAGTAGCCTCGACCAACATTTAAGGAGGCTCTCGCTTGGCAGCTGGATCAAGGGCTTGATTCAGAAAGCAGTACTTCTGGACACGGCGCGTATTGTCAGGAGGTTCCTCTCTCAACAGCCCTGACCACCGGTAGCTCGGACCCTGTTCCCAATGCTGGTGGGCTACTATTTTTTATATTTTTAAATGTTTTTTTAAGTTGTTTTTTCTTAAAAATGAAAAGAATATGTATATAAATAAATAAAGGAAATAATAATAATAGGTCGAGGCTTTTTAAATGCGAAGACCCTCCACAACCGCGAGGTGTGCAGTCTCAGAGAATATTTTTTAGAAACCGATGTGGGTATGCACCGAGATGTGGTCGCAGTGGACAAGGGACTGACCCCGCTATCCATGGCTAAAGAGAACTGGCGCAAACCTGTAGTACTTACTACCGATGACCGCAAGGAAGTATGGCTAGGCAAGGAGCTTCACGGGCGCTTCTACCGGGCTCTTCATGGGCCCGATGTAGATTTTCTAGCGTCCGTGTCCTGGCTACGTTTCGGTGACCTCTTTGGGGAAACTGAAGGTTTTGTCTGTGCGATTATGGACGAAGTTATGTTGACGAACAACTACCGGAAATATATTATGAAGGACGGGACGGTTGACGTGTGTCGGGCATGCCACCGTCCGGGTGAGTCCATTAGACATATTATTTCTGGTTGTTCTCGTCTGGCTAACGGCGAGTACTTGCACAGGTACAACCAAGTAGCCAGGATTATTCACCAGCAACTTGCCTTGAAATATAAACTTGTGGAATCTGAGGTACCGTACTACAAGTATGTGCCCGACCCAGTTCTCGAGAAAGACCATGTCACACTGTACTGGGATCGGTCTATCATTACAGACAGGACTATTGTCGCCAATAAACCTGACATAGTGGTGATAGACCGATCAGCGCGCCGCGTAATGATAATCGATGTCACCATCCCGCATGACGAGAACCTCGTGAAAGCTGAGAAAGAGAAACAAATAAAATATCTCGATTTGGCACACGAGGTTGTCGACATGTGGAATGTGAGCTCGGCTATCATTGTGCCGATTGTCGTAACGGCCAATGGCCTTATGGCTAAGAGCCTCGACGACCATCTTTCGAGGCTCTCCTTAGGCAGTTGGATCAAGGGCCTGATTCAGAAGGCAGTACTCCTCGATACGGCTCGCATTGTGAGGAGGTTCCTGTCTCTGGAGCCCTAACCACCGGTAGCTTGGACCCTGTTCCCGACACCGGCGGACCGCTATTTTTTTTATATTTTTAAATGTTTTTATATCGTTTGTTTTAAGAAATATTTAAAAATGTTAAAAAATATGTATATAAATGAATAAACGGAATAATAATAACTCTGCCGATTTATGTGATTCTTTTTCATTTCATTATCATCTCATATAAATTATATTAACTTTGCTTGGGTACTTTATGAGTTATCCTCTATAATATGCACTTTTGCTTCTCATCTATGTGGATGATGTGCTAATAAGTTCTAGTTACAATATAAGGTCCTTCCACAGAAAAAGTTCAACAAAAAAAAAAAGAAAAAGTTTCAACTTTTATATAATGGCGAATTTCATACGTGCATGGATCCATTAATAGTATGCACCAAAAACATAAATACCTATATCAACTTTTATTCTCAAAAGCTTTATCATTTGCCTAGCCTTAGCTTCCCAACTATTTTTTTTTTTGCACGGAACCCTAATTATCCTTCTAAAATAAAAGTAGCCTAAGTTACATTTCATAACATCAGCTATCTGTCACAAAAACGGAACCTTTTTGTGGCAGATATCTGATGTTCTGAGATCGGTTATGAGGTTGGTTAAAATCGGTCCAGTCGTTTCGGAGTTTAGCCGGAACAAACAAACAAACAGACAGACAAAAATTTAAAAAAAAATGTATTTTTGATTTAAGTGTCGTAAAAAGCTGTTATTTTGATATTATTAACAGACACTTACTTCATTTTTATTTATTTGTTTAGATAACTTATGTACGGCTATTACTTTTTATCTTTTTCAGATATCGGTGCTGCTACACCCTTACGTCATTGCCAGTGGAGCATCATTAGATCTGCCAGTCATCACTGAGAACCGCGACGAGGCGCTTGACGACCTATCTGACGAAGAGGAAGACGACGATGAATCTGTTGATCCAGAATCGCTTATAAAGAAGGACAAAAAAGCATACAGTCAAGATAACCTCATGTACACTCATTGGGAGCCTCTGCCCATGCCCGCCGGCCCCAGCCCTGGACTGAGCTTCATGCCCTACCGCGTGCCGACTCCTCTTCCATTCCGTACTCCGACACCGATTCCGAATCCAGTAATGCCACCTTTTGGAGGGCAGGTATCAAACCCTGTGAAGAAAAAGTTGAAGAAATGCAAAGCTAAGGGTAAGGGCAAAAGTGTAGACATACCAGATGAGGCCCCGATGGCACTCAGTCTTAATCTGCCAGCCAGTCAGCGAGGTAACAGTCCACCGGCTGATAATAATGAGATTGTGAACCGTTGCATCCAAAAGAGCCACTCGACGCACAACTTCAGCTTGTCGGAGGAGCCAGAGACGCCGGGTGGGCTGCGGCACACTTACAGCGTGGGCTCACGTGTGGACGACGAAGACGATGATGACGATTTCCACGAGCAGTTCTGCGACACTAACATCCGTCACAACGACCGCTACCCGGAGGCGAACGACGTCGACAATCTTGACAACGAAATTATGGACGCGCTGACTATGGATGCTGGGAATTTGCCCGATTTGACAGAAGAACAGTCCTCATCGATCGACGAATCTACGCGTCGCGACGATTTTTGGTCTGAGTCGCTGTCGGTGGAGTACTTGCACTATTTGAACCACATTCTGTGCTTGGACCAAGAGGGTAGCGGCCATAGCCTGGAGTCTGAGTGGGAGGCGTCCGGCGAGGGGTGCGAACATCTGCACCTAGTTCTAAAGTACTGGAACTACTTGGTGCTGCCATACCCGGAGCTTCGTCAGGCAGTGTCGTGGGGACAAGTGCGGTGCTACTGCGCTAACTGCCAGCCTGACCCCTCGACAGATTATGCTGGTATGTTCATATCATTAACGCAAAAAATATTTGTAGACTCTAAAATAGTCTTTTTCGGTTGCTATTAGTCTAAAATCTTTTAAAACTTCTGATTTAATGACACGAATAAAAGGTTGAACAGATTTGCAGCGTCGATTTTGATAGAGGTATAAGCAGCCAACTAGTAATATTCTCATTATTTCGGACTGATAAAATAACACAGTACTGGAAATATAAAATGACTGATAATGTGTGTATGTCTTTGAGGGATTGTATATAAAATGAAATTTTCCGCCAAAGTTCCGAATCCCCAGGACAAGCAGATGTTATGTTTTTGTGTGTGTGTTGATTGGTTGCGTTAGGTATTCGTTTTGCAGTTGATTACTAACTACTTAAGTACCATAATAGGACAAACATCATCATAAATACAAGGTGTAAGCGGACCCTTCACGAAGCCGCCAACCAAGCCCCTGTATATCAAAATAAGTAACTCTACGCAAAAAATATGGCTGGGAAACGCTTTTTTGGGGTGAAAAATGTGTTGGAGGTATTGACAGTATTTAAAAAAAATCTTTAAAAAAAGTTGGGACTTTAACCTCCAATATCTCGGTAACTAGAAGGATCCCAGTGTGGTAAGGGGTTTTACACAAATTAATTAGCTTTGGTAGGCCTGTGAAAGGGTTGTTTGTAACTAAGCATCGTGTTGCTACAGGCTGGGTGCGTATCGAGCGTATCGACGGCGTGGGGGCCGCTCAGCGTGGGTTCTGGCATGTGGTGCGTTCGACTCTGGGAGCGGCGCAGGTGGCTGGGGGTGAACGCGACCCTGTCGTACGACGACCGCGTTGTCTGAGCGCCGGGCCATGCGCTTCGCCGCCTTTCGCTGACATGTACGTATATCATAATTATATACTAATCACCGGAGATCGAAATAAGTAGTTTATCATTCTAAACTTTAAGGAATTAAGTAACATGTCGATAAACCCTCCGTATTCAATCCCGGAATGATTATAAGTTCCGAACTCATCATCTGCCTAACCTTTTCCCAACTACGTTGGGATCGCTTCCAGTCTAACCGGGTGTAGCTGAATACCAATATTTTACATGATTGGACTGCCCATCTGACCTCAACAACCCAGTAACTGGGTAATACGATACCCTTTGGTAAGACCGGTTGTCAGACATTCGGCTTCTGACTAAACTGTTTCGTGTCCAGGATTCGTTACGCTTCATTGCACGCTTGACGCTTTTCTGGTGGTTGCGTCCTGTTGACTCTGACTTTTATGAGCAGTGGTGAAGATTAGAACGAGATAATACTGATAAGAATACAAAACTGACTGATAATCAACGTTTTACAATTCAACTGTCGTTGTGACGTATCTTGGGTCTAGCCTTTATCTAGCAATGGATATGTTTTGATGAAGTGAAGATTTGCAAACAGTATATATTTCCTAGACATGGTAATGTCGCGGTAAGAGTAAACTAACTTAATAGTAATAGTTTATTTTAAATACTAAATAGAAATAAAACCTTTTAATAAAGTATCCTTTAATAGATGTAACCCTTGGCAGTCGAGTAAAAAGTAACTCTACTGACTAACAATTGATATTTTCCAGTTGGTTCGATGAAGAAGGAAAGCCACATCACACCGTGCTGGCTATTGAGATCGATGTGGAGTAAGTACCCAGACACGTGACTTTAGACAGGAATCCTCTCACGACATCCAGATAGAAAGGCACGTCATTTCATCAAAGAAGGAAGAAAAGCAGTAGCACCTCATCGGTCCGAGTTCAATCGAATCCGAACCGTGCACCTTTTTGTCGACGTTTTTTTTAAGTGCCCATCTGGGCCTAATTGAAATATTTGGATTTTGATTTTGAATCCTCAGAATGAAATCTCCCAGAAGCCCAGATAAGCATCTGTAACGGAATTGTTCCTCTTAAAAAGTAAGGTTGACTCACTGCAGCCTTTTTTATGGTAATCAAATTCGTTCTAAAATAATGCATTATTTGCTAAGGTGTTTTTATAAACATGGTATTAATCTTTATCCAAATAAATACGTTATTGATCCAAATATCTAATTTTAAACGAAATTGCCCTTACATCATTTGATTTCAGTGAATATCTTAGGAGATATCGCAGTTTTAAAATAAACCAACAGCAAAGTAGTGATCAAGTACGTTCGTGGATAAAACAAAGAAAGTTTCAGCTCCTTTAGTGTATTATTATAGGTGCCCACGACCACCCTCTAACCCTCTCTCTCTTATGTGACGCAGACAAAATTGTGCGGGTCAGCTAGTAAGGATTAAACAAACGTAAACAAATCTCAATACAAGTGTAAGGGGTGTGCCCAAAGGAAAACAACGGGCAAGGAAGGAACATGGATGGGTTTTAGTCAGTACAAGTCTGACACTCCCTTCCGCTCTGCCCAGAGCGGGAGAAGTCATTTGATGATTTCCCATCCGTAAAAAAAAGGGGTGTGCCCACTGCCCTCACCGGACACGGTTGTTTCGGGAGGTTCCTGCACCGAATCGGGCGGGAGGAAACGCCCGGGTGTTACCACTGTGAGGATCGCCCAGAGGACACGGTGGAGCACGCGGTGGAGGTCTGCCCCACTTGGGCGGAGCACTGCCGTGTCCTCGTAGCGGCGATCGGCGGCGGCGACCTATCGCGTCCGGCCCTGGTCCAATCCTTGGTCCGGAGCGAGAGGGAATGGGACGCCGTCACCTCCTGCTGCGAAGCAGTCATGTTAGCGAAGGAGGTGGCGGAACGTGACAGGGAGACCACCTCTCGTCCCAGCCGCCGCGGGGGACGCCCCGGGCATCGGAGGTCACGTGGTGGCTTCCGGCCACCGTAGACGCGGACCTGTGGACGGTGAGTAATGGGCTAGCTCGCCGTCCATCCGTCTTTTGACGACAGGCCGTGTTGACGGCGCGTTCGTGTTCCACGCACGCCTCAAAGAGATGTCAGCAAACAGAGAGGGGCCCGCAAGGGCCGAAGCCTGCCAGGGCTGCGGGACTGTTCGAAAGAGATACCACGGCCCTGGAACACAAAGGGCAAGGAAGGAACATGGATGGGTTTTAGTCAGTCTTGTACTGACTAAAACCCATCCATGTGGTCCAGAGGTGTACCTAATGGTACACCTACCTACATTTCGCCAGTTTTCAACTCGCCCGTAATTTATATCAACCCATCAACCGTACACAGATCTAGACTACATGGCTTCTACTGAAAAATTACAGATAGAAAAATAAAATAACACTGCTCGACCCGGGCATCAAACCCAGTCAGCAGTCGCCTCCACCACCCGAGCAGCGAGGCAGTCTCTTTTAATTACTTGGGTGTGATAACAAAACCATGGTTTACTTATGTTTGATAGTCACCTGCTACTGCTGGGCGCAAAAGTTTACAAAAATATGCTGACCGCAGACTCATTCACTGAACAATTCTCTGCGATATTCCTCTCCAAGTATTCTCAGTGCACCTTCATAGCTTAAACCAAGGACTGAACTACGTTAATTCTTTTTGCAGGGGCTCTGACGCAGAAAACGATCGTCTTTTGGCGTTCTTGATCTATCTGAAGCCGCACGTGGCGTTTGCCGAAGACAACCCACCGAGTCTAGACGATTGAGTCCTCATTATAATATATATTCATGTGTAATCCTTTCTGTATACCTATCCATACTTTTCGAAAGCACCGTGATTTATTATAGAAATATAATGATCTATCTATTATATTGTTGTCCGAAATACAGGTATTATAACTATTCACGGTGCGACATTGTCGAAATTGATATAATATAAATGTTAGATGCTAAGGTACGCAAGATGGTTGGCATAAGTATTAATAACTCATAGTAATTAATTATAGTCACGTGCCGTTAGTTAGGCTTTTTTTTGCAGTGTTTTTTGATCTTAAAGTTTTATCTTTGTACTTTGAGTATTAAAAGATTATCATGGTTAACCTTTTAAACATCGGCTAAAGTGAATAAATTGACATTAAACATAAAATACTCATCAAAAGTAATAGTATGCCTAAAAAAAACTAACTTAACAATAAACTTAATAAATGGCGTCAAAAATTCCTCAACGCTGTCCCCAAGAGACTGGCGGCGTTGCAACGCTGTGTGGTCACGCTAAGCCTTTGGCCAAGGTAAAAGCCAGCTAAGTGTCAACTAAGCATCTAGAAATTTCCTTGAAAAGGCTGTGAGCACTCGGACCCCACGGTAGTTAGCACCCTAGTTTCAAAATATCGACATAATTATGTTCATGGTTTGCGGTGAGGGTTCGCATTCGTCTTGAGATAGGTGGAACAAAATTAATGTCAAAATTAAATTGTTATTAGCGAGGGAGCTCTTTGTGGTCTAGTTTTTGAAGACGTGATGTTTATCGGGTTAATGCGATTCCATATCAGCAATGATTGAAGTGGAAGGCATGTGAGCTTGAATGTGTGACCAGAGGGTAAGTGAGTATGTTTCAGCTTTTAACTCGCAAGTATTAGTGTATAAAAGAGGGACGTGTGTTATAGTGGTGCTCGTAGGCGATAGGACTAGCCGCTGTGCGTTATGGTTAGAATAGTCACTTGCTTAAGTTGGGCTTTAATGGCTTTCGCAATATCGGACTTGGGGCGATTATTTTCGACACTGTGGAAGGAACACCGCATGCGGAAATACTCTTGTATGTGGTGGAGACGATTCAGTTCATGTTTGCGGCGACATTGTCGTACACCCGCTGGCAAACTATAAAGTAGTGACTGTAGTTCCATTATCATCTGCCTAGCCTTTTCCCAACTATGTTGGAGTCAGATTCCAGTGTTTTTTTTTTATTTTTTATTTTTTTACATAAAGCCTATCTGACCTTCACAACAGTTAGTACTGGGATAGATCTTGGGAACACTACCATAGATCTTGGGAACACTGGTTGTCAAACTTTCAGGTTTCTTAATCTCAATAAATATCTGGTTATATTGCCTTGCATAG
This sequence comes from Lycophotia porphyrea, assembly GCA_950005105.1. Taxonomy (NCBI): domain Eukaryota; kingdom Metazoa; phylum Arthropoda; class Insecta; order Lepidoptera; family Noctuidae; genus Lycophotia; species Lycophotia porphyrea. The sequence goes on along the minus strand of OX465383.1, from coordinate 24,578,951 downwards.
TGTCGTGGATACAATTAAAATGCCCTTAGTGTCGGTTCCGCCCAGAGCTCGATAGGTAAAGAATGTGGTGTAGGTACTGGCTTAAGAATGGCAAAATTTAATCGAGAACAAAGTTCTAAAATATTGTTGGTATATGACAATAAAATTTGCTAACACCCATTTTGATGACTGATTCATAATTAAAATTATTCAGAGGGCTTTCGCGAGCAAAATTTTTGTCACAATTTAAATGTTTAGTGCGGTGTAACTGCAATTTTAACAGTGGGTTCAATATTTGAACTTTACTGGCGTGTGTGGGTCAATGAGCGCTGTGAAATGAATATGTATGTACTTTAAGATCAAAACTCACTGCGCAGTATATAACAACTAGTCACTTGATATTTTAACACTTCAAGGAAATTATCCTGCACAGGCTATCTTAGTATTGCAGTCGAAGCACATTACTTTCGTGATCTCAGGTATTTTTACTTTTTTATTTATCTATACTTAGTGCAGTTTAGATATTATATTTGTCTTGTAAGGATGCATTCACAGTAGAGTAACGCAGTGAGGGATCAGTATAGCTGTGGCCTGTGGGTGCTGATAACGTTGTACAAGTAAAGTACGCGACTGTGTAATGATACTGACCAACTGTGGCTCCACCCTTATTTTACAGGCAATATTTAAAAAATCTGTATGTTCGTTTGTTAATTAAAGTCTTTGAATATAACTAATAAACAATCTATTTTGTCATGCTTTAAGTTGCTCATATTAGATTTAGTACCTATATGATTTTATTTATTTATTTGCAGCTATTTTAAGATTATACCTACTTACTACATGTTTACATAATCATGATTGGTAGAGGGCGACGATTCGCACACATTAAATGTAACGATTAGTTATTTAAGATGTCTTCGAAATGTTTTCGAACATTTAGTAGTTATCTATGCGTATCCAATAGATCGTAGAATATAAACCCTGTCATTGCTTGTTCTATATGGAAAGCGTTGAACACGCTATAATATGTATGTTGTTTTACTTATCGACCGAGAATCGCAATGCTTGTTTAGTATTCAATCAATGTATCGTGTATTATTTTCTGGTGAAATAAAGAATCGTTGTAATCAGTCTTATTTATTTCTAGTTTACGATGCGAGTCGGAGAGTGTACTCAGCTGAAAACTTCTCGAAGTGTCAATAGGCTAGTTGACAAGGTCAAAAATAAAATATAAAAATACGTAGAAATAAGGCCACTCATCTTAAAAACTACCATCACCGTACAGAAATTAAATATTGGGGGACAATATAATTGTAATTTTTTTTTTTTTAGGTTAAACTAACTATATACATTGATAATTAAAAACTATTAAACTAAAATAGATAAACTAACAACAAACTATAAAAGGGCATCGAAAAACTCCTCCTCAACGCTGTCAGATGGTAATGTGACCAAGAGACTGGCGGCGTTGCCACGTTGTATGGCAACACTTAGCCTCTGGCCAAAGTAAAAGCCAGCCCTTGGGTCACGGGAAGCGTCAACTAGGCGTTTCGAAATTTCCTTAAATAGGCTATGAGCACTCGGACCCCACCACGGCCCTAGAGTTTCAACCCCAAAAAATTGGATTTACTGATAATAAGTATTACATTTGATCCGAAATAAGTATGAAGTCACAACGTGCTATTTCATACAAATCACGTACACATTTTGCGTTTTAACAGTTCATAAAAAAGTAACTATTTAGACTTCCTGTCACATACCCTATTATGTGTGACAATACTTATCTACGTATAGGTACACAATTTCAGCTAACTACAGCTTTCTCGTCCTACCTTATGATGAATAGACCGGTAGAGCGTTTTCACGTTAGTTGAGTAGGTATGTTATCTTCGTAGAGTAGTAGTTATAGGTAGCTAATCATCAGTTTAGTAGTACTTTATTCAATTCTAATTGTTTTTGTTAGTTTATAACTAAAATAACAGTAATAGGAATCAATTGTGGTGCAGACATCTTGAAATGAAAAGCAGTGTTTGATAAAAATGATCTTATATTGATGTTTCAATGATTTACAACAATACGATTGTATCCAAAAACGCTACTAGCTAGAGGTATACTTAAGTTTAAATTAAATTATCACTGTTCGTTTCGTATTCACATCTAAGTGAGATTCGATACAGTATTAGTACATTAATACACTAACAGCCGCAGTAATAGTTCCTACAGATAATAATACAATTTTATTGTTTAGTAATATAACATTATTAATAAAAATCGAATGGTTTCTGCTCGGCGGCCTGAAACTGCGGCTCAGAATAAATATGAAAGACTAAAGAGTAACAGTTCAACGTGTTACATACATGCTTTAAATTAATATAAGGGGAGCTTCTGATGTACAAGCATTGTAGTTTTTGCGTAATACTTATACTCTGAGTATGTTACCCGTCAAATATCTAATGTTCTGTGCTCAGTCTAAAGTCTCACCGAAGTCTAAGTGAATCGTGACGCAGCATGTGATTGAAGAGTATAAAACTATCTATAAACACAATTCAGCTAATCTATTTACAAGTTTAACAACATCGAAATATCAGGTGACATCTAAACATGTGGTCACCCACAAGCTGGCACTAACCGTGGGGTCGCCGGTCGGTGTAGACCATATAGCGACCTAGCACTGTCGAGCTACAGACACGTAAGTACTATACAATCAAATTATTTAGATAAATAGAGACCGAAAAATACGTCTAATAATTCGCATGTCATATGTTTTCTAGGCTTAAGTACAGAAATTTATCAATTTTCCGATCGAATGTTCATTGTGTCGTGTGAAAGTGGGGTCAGGTAGCTCGTCAGGTAGGCGTAGCGTGTCTTCCATGTGGTGCATGGCGATCGAGAGGCGAGCGGCGGCAGGCGGTGGGACTACCACACTTTGCACTTTTTGAGCGGGTTCATGGGCGAGCCAGCGGGGCACTTGAAGTCGTCAGAGAACTCTTCCATGTTAGACATGGGGCCGACGACGCGGAAGCGGCCGGGCGAGTGGACTCCGGTGGTGATGCGGAGCTTCATGGTCTCGTTCCGGTACACGGAGCACCAGGTGTTGGCGGCGCTCAACCAGAACAGCTGCGAACAACCAACAGATGCACTTATCTAACCGCTGTTGCGTTGCGATATCCTTGACTGGCTTTCAGGTAATCTAGTGTTAACTAACAATTAGGCAAAAAATGTTTGGAAATTAATTTCAGCTTGCAGTTGTTACGTCTGTGATCCCTAGTAGACTGAACCGTTGATTACACAATATTTTAGCATTTTAGTTTTTGTTACGGCAAATTAATATTACGAAGTGGTTGAGATAAAGTAAAGTGTTAGATGGTGTACCTGTTTAGGTGAGTATTTCTCAAGCCCGGGCAGCCTTGCCTCGGAGCCGTGTCGTTGGGTCCAAGCCTCATACGCATAGTAGGCTACTTTGATGCCGCCGTTGTCCGCAATGTTCTCACCTTGTGAGTTCACTCCGTTCAGCTGGAAGAAATAGTTTATATCAGCACTCTTGAAAGTCCAAAGTCACCTACATAAGCAACCCCTAAAACTGCTGCCCTTTACAACTTCGTAGTGATTTTGTTGGGAATAAGTGTAGCAACAAATTCCGCCTGATTAATTCAGGGTTTCATAATTATGAAACCCTGAAAGTTTTATAATTATGAAAAACTGGAAACTTCTAATACCTTGAGTCCAACTTCATTCGCAGTGTAGTTAGAATACTGATCAATAATACATTCGGCTTTCTCTATGTACTTCTGCTTGGTCATCTCCTGCCACCAGTCCACTAAGTTTCCGTTCTTGTCGAATTGACGACCCTGAAAACAGTCATTATAATTGTAAAGAAGCGAAAAAAAGGCAACATGAATGGAAATGCTGTGGTATAACAAAAAGGAATACGGAGTGATTTTAGAAAGAAAACTGGTTGGTACTTGCCTGATCATCGAATCCGTGGGTGATTTCGTGTCCAATGACAAATCCAATGGCTCCGTAGTTCATGTAGGCGGGACGCTTGGCGGAGAAGAACGCACCTTGCAGGATACCGGCGGGGAACTCTGAACAAAGACATGAACAGCTTTAGATGTAGAGGATGATAATTATGGTTTTCCGCCAACAGCAGCAACTTGGTGACTGGCTAATATTATTACAAAGGCTTACAGTACCGTATACGAGCGTGGGATCAATTTGGTACGATGATAATAATATGATGAATAATAAAATTCGTGGCGCTAAAATTGCGTTGAATGCACAACATCAGTCGCGTATCGCCATTAATAGCTGTCTGTAGATGGTAGTATATGTCGTGTGATCATAAAAGTTAACTTACGAATGCTGTTTTCAGTGAGCGAATAGAAGGCGTTGACGACAGCGGTGTAGCCGTGTGTTACCCAGTCCGTCTTGTTCAAGGGTTCACGGAATTTGCCGAACCAGTAGTCGGCTCCGAACAGCGCCAGGTTCAGGATAGACTCCATCAGTTTCTCCGACGACATTTCCAACTAAAAGTATACAATAGAGTCTTACACCCATTTTGAAAAGTGTCTCAATTAGACTATAGTGCCATAAAAATGCATTTTAATTTGGCTTGTGTTTAGACGCTTACCAGAATTATACCTATTTTGCTACCTAAAAATTCAATTTGCCTGGAGCAAACGTGGAACCTGAGGAAAATGTTGATATTTTCAAAATAGCTCTTAATAAACTAGATGACTATTTTCTCCCCAAACAAAATAAGACTTTTGAACGGCACATTTTTCATCTTATCAAACAAGAGGAAGGGGAAAGTTTTGAAACTTTCCTTATTAAGCTAAGAGATCAAGTGGCGAAATGCAAATGAAAAACCTGATGACCATATAATGGACCAAATACTAGAAAAATCCTTGTCATCAGAGTTAAGAAAAAAATGGTAACAATGCGTGATGAAGTTACATTAGACAAAGTGATTACGGTAGCTAATACTTTAGAAATTGTGAATTACCAACTGGATAGTTACGAAAAAAAAGACAAGAATAAGACAAATGGAGTTAACGCAATAAAAAATAGGAACAAGGATAATTCAAGATGGACTAAACAAGGAAAAGAGTCTGGAGAAGAGAAAAAGACGCCAAAGTGTACCAGATGTGGAAATATTTCGCATGCCTCTTAAGGACTTCCTTGCCCAGCCAAAGACAAGAAATGTACGGATGTGGAAAATTAAGCCCTTATCAAAGATTCTGCAAAACTAAATCATTTCAACAAAAGCGTAAACTCGCACAAAATCAAGAAAGAGAAAAAGACTACAACAAGTGACAACGAACGGAAGCTACAGTGAAAAAAACATGAAGAAAATGGAAAATGAAGATCCGAAGTACAATACATATTTAATTTGAACGATGACGCAACAATCAGATGCGAGATAGGAGGATTCAATTTAAAAATGTTGATTGATTCAGCATGCAATTTAAATTTGATATCCTACGAAACCTGAGAATATTTAAAGAAAAACAAGATAAATTGTGACAAATAAGTGAAAGAGCCAAATAGAATACTTCTAGCATGTGGAAGTAAGACACCTTTTCAAATGAAAGGTTTTTTTGAAACAATAATAAAAGCAATCTGAAAAATGGAACGTGCTACTATTTACGTAAAATAAGAAGAAGTTCAATTGAAGATGGATCACGGAATCTGCTTGGTAAAGACACCGCATTGCGATTAGGTGTTTTAAATTTAGTCGTGGGCGTAAATAAAGTTGAACTAGAATCAAATAAACCTTTTCCGAAGTTTAAAGATACTTTAATCGAGATTCATATTGATCCATCAGTAAGACCGATTATGCAACCCTACCGGCGAATACCAATACCATTAGAGGAAACTCAAAGATTTAGATATAATAGAAGAGGTTCATGAACCTTCAGCATGAGTATCTCCGATAGTCCCAATTCTTAAAGATAATGGTGATGTACACTTATGTGTCGATATGCGACGCGCCAATACAGCCATTTTAAGAGAAAACCACCCATAACCATGGATGGAAAACTTATTACCAAAAATAAAGAAGGCAATTTATTTTTCTAAACTGGATATAAAAAACGCATTCCATCAATTTGAACTGCACCCGGATTCAAGATATTTGACCACTTTTATAACATCTAACGGCCTTTACAGATATAAAAGGCGTATCTTCGGAGTTACAAGTGCTCCAGAGCTTTTCCAGAAAATCATGGAGAAGATGTTAATAAAGTGCGAAGAAGCTACAAATTTTATTGATGACATATTAATTTGTGGGAGCAATGAGAGAAAACACGACTTGCGACTTTCCACAGTAATGGAGGTATTGAAGCAAAACAATGTTTTGTTGAATCAAGAGAAATGTATTTATAAAGTACAGACAATACAATTCTTAGGACATGAACTTAAACCGGAGAGAGTAAAACCGCTGCCAAAATACATAAAAAGTATAACTGAATTCGGATTGCCAAAAACAATAGAAGAATTGCAAAGTTTATTAAGTCTAGTTAAATATATAAACAAATGAATCCCGAATCTGGCCAAAACAACAGAACCTCTAAAACAAATATTAAGACAGAAACTTGAAAAAAGGCAAACATAAAAGAATAATGGAAATATGATCACAATGAAGCATTTCAGAAGCTAAAGGAGATGCTATCTAAAATAGAAACATTGGGATATTACGATATCAAAGACAAGACGCAAGTAATAGCGGACGCAAGCCCTGTAGGACTGGGTGCAGTCTTAGTGCAGATAGACAGTAAAGGACCAAGAATTATTGCATACGGAAATGGGACACTCAGTCAATGTGAGAGAAAGTATAGCCAAACAGAAAAAGAGGCTCTTGCTCTGGTATGGGCGATTGAGCATTTTAATAAGTTTCTTTTTGGTAAGGAATTTGATTTAATAACAGATCAAGCCATTGGAATTTCTGTTCAGTCCGAAATCAAAACCATGCGCCCGTGTTGAGAGATGGGTTTTGCGTCTTCAGGCGTATCGCTACAACGTAAAATATAAACTGGGAAAGACCAATATTGCAGACCCACTATCGCGGCTGTGTAAATCAGATCGGCCAATCCCGTCATCAGAAGAGAATTATGTCCACCAAATAGTCGAACTCGCCAGACCTTATGCAACTTCAATGCAAGAAATAATAAAAGAATCGGAAAGCGATCAGGAAATCACCAATGTTAAGAAAGGAAGTTACAGTGACCAGTGGGATGAGTCTGTGAAATCATATAAAATATTTTCGGACGAAATTTGTTTTTATGAGAATATCCTTTTGAGAGGAAACAGGATAGTTATTCCCCAGAACCTCTGAAAACAGGTTTTGCTAGCAGCTCATGAGGGACATCCGGGGATTGTTGCTATGAAGAGTCGCCTTCGTTCCAAGGTTTGGTGGCCTAGGATGGATAAAGACGTCAAATTGATGGTAAAAAGCTGCAAAGGATGCACCCTAGTGAGCTTACCAAACCTTCAGCACCAATAAAACATCGAGAACTTCCATCTGAATCTTGGATTGATGTTGCTATGGACCTTTTGGGTCCCTTACCGAATAATGATTATATCTTAGTAGTCATTGACTATTACAGTCGCTATAAAGAGATCAAGATTACCAGAACGATACGAGCTCGCAAATAATAAATATTTTAATAGAACTTTTTAGTCGACTGGGCTACCCACTATCAAATACTGCTGATAACGGGCGATCATTATAGTAACAACAAACTTTTGAAGTTGTACTTCTTTTGGCGCGTTTGGATGAGAGTGAATTAATGACCTGCGCGCGCGCACGATGTCCCAAAAAAACGACATGATGAAGTTGGCTGCAGAATAGAATTAATAATATATATTTCTTTAAATGACTAACTTAAGTTAGTAAGGAAACTGAATATACAGTACTTACTGTATACCTATACTGTTTTGATTGATTTTAACATTTTTCTTCGATATTTACAGCAGTTTTGTTTTTTTTTAATTTTTCTTCAGACGCCAAAGAAGTATAACTTCTAACGCGTGTACATAAGTACACACACACCGTTTTTTTTTTAATACTGTGCCATATTGGCCACAAATGAATCGAGAAGTGGAGCGTCATAACAGAGACATCCTAAAACGACTCAAAACAAGTTCTAGTGAAAACGAGATATGAAAGATACACTATATGAAAATTTAATGATGTACAACTCCACTCCTCATTCAGTCACAGGAAAGATGCCGTCAGAACTTTTTTTCATAAGGTTGAACAGGGATAAAATCCCTAAGTTGAAAAATATAAATGAGTCAGATGACACGGAAGTTAGAGACCGTGACAAGTTACAAAAGAAAAAAGGAAAGGAGGATGGAGATCGCAAAAGAAGGGCGGAGAACCTAGAACTGACAGAAGAAGAGAAGGTGTACGTAAAAGAAATGGAAAAGGCTAATAAGCTCTCAAATACTTTTAACCCTACACCACATGTAGTGGAACAATCAGTAAGAGGATATTAGAATAAGGAATGAAGAAACTGGACAAAGATTACGAGGGAATGTGATTCACCTAAAGCGTGTGGAAGGACAATGGAAATCAGTCGAAGACGAGACCAATAAAAATGAGGATCAGATAATCAAAGAAAATAATACAACGTAAATTAATACCCCATGTTATGATTCAAGTTTGATTGTAAAAGTAAAATATTATAAGTAAAAGATTATTAGATTTAGAATATTTTTTATTAGACTACACTTCTTCGAAAACAGGGTTTTATTGCACTGCTATTAGATTCAGAATGCAGTGTATTTCACACTCGAAGTTTTTTTTTTCATTTATTTCTACAAGTGTTTTATGTTGGTCTATGTACCCGTACATAGACCAACATAAAACACTTGTCTTTGTTTTTTTTAATCTTAGCAAAGAGGTATGAAAATCGTCATTTGATACACGTGGGCATAAATTGTCACTACAGTTCTCAGCTCCATATCATTCCCGCCTCGGTTGCTCACCAAGTTTGCCCACTTGTATCAAAATGTACTATTGTGTGTATAGTCTTTCAGAAGCCGTTATAAGAAACTCACCCCGTCGTATAACTCGGTAAGTTTGTCATTGTCCAACATCTCCGGGGGGTAGGCGATATGCGAGGCCATAGAGTCTGCCTTCTCGAGCGCAGCCTGACGGGTCTCCTCGTCCATCCAGTCCACTTGAAGCAAAATCTTGCGGAACTGTTGCCTGAGGAAATATTAATTATCGTAGTTTTAAGCTTTTTTATTTAAGTTTTATGTTTAAGATAAGGTTAGAAAAAGAAATAGTTTTTGGAAATAGGGTGATCATGACCATACTTAGGTACATAAATAAGTAGGAGTCGAGTATAAAGTAATTTTAGTACGACAGGGAGTCAACGTCTAAGGTACTGAACTGCTGACGAAAGCATTCTAGGGATCAATTTGGTTTTTAACTATTTATGTACCTACGACTTATTTTTTAAATATTTTTTTTCCTTTTTGTTATAGGTATTATTTTTATTTTTATTGAGAACACTTGTGCCATGTGCCAAATAAATGAATTTTCTTTATTTTTCTTTACTTAGCTGTAAAAGGATTATTGCGGTAAATACGTGTCAGTTGCATCATTTATTACCTACATAAGCAGGTACATAACACTAAATATCTGTGATATAACTACTGTTTGTATTTTTAACCATAACTTATAATATAAAATTAACTTTATCAAAGCATACAGAAAGACAGCTGGTTTACTAAGTTTCTCAGCTCTGTATCTATATTTTTGCTTTATTACAATCAATTTATTTTGATTGAGGTGGGAATTATCAAATGCCTTGTAGAATTCATAAGGCTTATCTGTTATATTAAAACAAAAATACTTTTATTTTTAATATAACCGATAATATACTTTAATACTTTTATTTTTAATATAACAGATAATATAACGGATAATATACTTTAATACTTTTATTTTTTTATTTAATGAAAATGAAATTATAGTACAGAGGTGTTACTTAATTCTAAACTCACCAAACTTTTACGTTTGATGGCGAGAGACGCTCTTTTACAAAGAACGACCACATTATTCACATAGTTACTGCTTATATATTATACTGTTTTGGTTTAATCTTATACATTGTATTTACTTCTGTTTGCTATCCTGTTCAAACTTTTTTTAATTTTCTCTTAAGTGATCCTTTACTAAATGTAATTTTTCTTTTAATAAATCTATTTTGTTAAACACTTTAGGTACCAAATACTTAGATGTTCTCTTACCATAATCATTTGTGATCTGTGGTTGAACCAGTCCGTTCTCTCTAACCCTAAGTGTGTTTGTTGTACTTGTTCTTAACATCAACTTTATATTTATCATTACTATATACTATACTCTACCTGATATCGTTCACCATTTCTAATGCATTAGCTTTCGAGTTCTCGTTGAAATATTTTCTAATGTAGAGGGCGCTCACAGCAATCACCATACTGCAATGAACATAACAATAGATTATTTTACAATGAATGGGTTAGTTGTTGTGGGAATGTAGGTAAACTCGTTCTCGCGAGATCTCGTACATATTTCACGAGACTGGATCTCGAACAATTTTTGAACGAGATCTAGCTGTATCGATTTCGAGATTCAGTTCGGTTTGCACATAACTACCTATGATTCCTACGAGTGTAGAGGTAGATAGAGCATTTCCAGCCTCAGGGTAATTGGCATAGGGCACGCCTCGATAATGGCGATAATTCCCCTCTTTGAGGAGTGGCTAGAGAGGCGCCACGGCACCCTCACCTTACGCCTGACGCAGGTCCTCACCGGACACGGTTGTTTCGGAAGGTTCCTGCACCGAATTAGGCGGGAGGAAACTCCCGGGTGTTATCATTGTGAGGATCAACCAGACGACACGGTGGAGGTCTGCCCCGCTTGGGCGGAGCACCGCCGTGTCCTCGTAGCGACGACCGGCGGCGGCGACCTATCGCGTCCAGCAATGGTTCAATCCATAGTCCGGAGCGAGAGGGAATGGGACGCCGTCACCTCCTGCGAAGCAGTCATGCTAGCGAAGGAGGTGGCGGAGCGTGAGAGGGAGACCACCTCTCGTCCCAACCGCCGCGGGAGACGCCCCGGGTGTCGGGGGTCACATGGTGGCTTCCGGCCACCGTAGATGCGGACCTGTGGACGGTGAGTAATGGGCTAGCTTGCCGTCCGTCCTTCTTTTGACGACAGGCCGTGTAGATGGCGCGTTCGTGTTCCACGCGCGCCTCAAAGAGGTATCAGTAAACAGGGAGGGGCCCACAAGGGCCGATGCCTGCCAGGGCTGCAAGACTGTTCGAAAGAGATACCGCGGCCCTGGAACACAAAGGGCAAGGAAGGAACATGGATGGGTTTTAGTCAGTACAAGTTCTGACACTCCCTTTCGCTCTGCCCAGAGCGGGAGATGTCATTTGATGATTTCCAATCCGAAAAAAAAGGGTACTTGGCATGCAATATCAGGAGTCAGATGAAAATCCTTGATATGCTGATTTTTAAGAAGCCATTTTAGAAAACAACTTTTAAATCACGGCATGAAAAAAAAATCATCTGACTGGCAAAGGACATTGGCAAAAATCGGCCCAATAGCTGACTGACATGAATAATTATACCAAAAACCCATACCATTATCCATGTGGTTTGTAAAAAGCCAAAAAAGCAAATTAATGTGGTTCTTATCGTCCTTATTTTATTTTATTATTAAACATTTTCAGTATCTTCCCCTAAGACGACCCCCTGACCCTGTGTTGTATTGTGACGTGTGGTGCAAGAAAGAAGGAAAATCAACCTTAATTGTCTTTGCACAGATTAGTAGCCGGTTTTCATGCAAAGTACTTATAGTAATATACTTTCGATGAAAAAATTGCTAAGCGATCATGAATTTATGGCTAAAGTGTTAATATTTGGGTTTATTTCCGTCCAACAGACCTTTTTGTTAATTCATAATTTCATTCGTTTGTTTACAATAATAATGTCATGGTGGAATGGTGTTGTACCATTGCCGTAATAGTTTCCAATAATAGGTCCTTCGCTGGGCTGAAACGATATCTGTTCGAGTGACCTTGCCATGTCCGGCCCGTGGTTCACAGCACCGAGAGACTGTCCGTGGTCCGAAAATAAAACGTCAGCATTTTGTTATTTGTTTTAGTTAGAAATTATAACAACTCTAACCCAATGATTTACTGATAAAAATATTATCCTTTTTTGTAGGATTCCTAAAAATGAAGGATTAAGGATAAAGTGGTTAAAGGCTATGGGTGAAGAAAATATTAATCCTTGACATAAACAACGGTACATCTGTTCACTTCTTTTTGAAGAAAGTTGCTTCAACAGAACGTTGGTTTTACTTTCATAATTATCACACCAATAAACAAATAAAAAAAAACTTATTTTATTTTACTCTACCAGTCAGTATATTAATCATAATAGAAACATTATCTTCTTCCTGTTAGAAGAACTTGTTTTTCACTAGGGTTCGCATACCTACTAGAAGCTACAGACCAGATATAAAATAAGCGAAAGCGCATACGTGACTCACTTAAAAAGCGTTATTTAATTGTGTGCAGAAAAACTATTTTGAATTAATTTTATTCTTTGGTATCAAGGTAAGTAAATTTCCTCATATTTTTCTGTTAAAACGGACTGAAATTATAGTTCAACCGTAATATCTAGTAAAACTCGTAATACTATTAAGTAGTACTAGTATCGATACTCGTTACAGTAACACTATGTTCCATGATTGACACAACCCTACCTAGCATTGGCAGCCATTTTAAGCGACATTCGCGGCCTTAGCAAAGTTGACAATCTACAATCGTTAACGCTAATAGAAAACAAATCAAATGTATGGGAATGAAGTCATCTCAACGTTGTTTGTTGTCATTTCAGGGTAAAGTTGACATTTAACGTTCCGTTGACGGATTTTTTTTTAGCTTTGGCAAAATCTTCATTTTTCATTTCGCTCTGTCCTTTTTCTATGACGCTCCATACCTGTTTTTCTTCTGGTATTAATCGCACCCTGACCTATACTTCCAATTAGTAAAGTTGTGCTCTTGCGTGAGATGAGGGAAAACTTTTATGTTCGCATCCGCCATTTCCATGCAGACACGCCGTGACTCGTTCGTTCGAGTTTAACAAAATACACACAGTACTTGTTCCCCGTAATTTTCTTGCTGGTTAATGCAACATATTATTTACTGTGCCATTGTTACGTCCTTACTTGTATTTGCGAGAGACCACAAACAAATTAGTAATACCACAACCAATATAGAATATGCATAGTACAGACATTATAGTTTAGTCCTAGTTTACACAGTCAATTTTCTACATAACACATCAATAAATTATTGACAAGCCAAGTTGCTCCAGCATAACAGATTCAGTTCCAATAGCTTCAATATCTTGCTCTTTAACTTCAGCGGCCGCAGAATCCACAACTTCAAAAGAGGCGACCAGACCCGAACCCAAAGAAATATCCAATGATGTAGTGATTGCCAATAAGCCAAGTTCCAGCCAATTAGTAAATCCTTTTCAGTCAATTTCAAATTCCTACACTTCAAAAGACACAACATCTTCAAAACAGACGATCACACCTGAATCCAAAGAAAATTCCAATATAGATTGGCCAAATTCATCGATCCAAACAAATGTTTTTGAATAATGATTCTCGCCTCTTCTTCTTCACCCTTAAACGAGACTATCTATTTTTGTAAAAGAGGCTTTTGAGGCATTGAGAGTACTCAAACAACTCACCCTAGGCTGGTGGTATCAGCGCACTCTTTCCAACGGCTCTCCCTCTGCGTTTTGCCCGTGACTGCAGTGACGTAGGCCAGCTGGCGCTTGCGCAGGTTGTCGGTCAGGAAGGACACCGACACACCCGCCGCACGCCACATCACGTAGTTGGCTTGGATACGCTTTGGGGTGAGTTCTAGAAGTAGCTTTGGGATAAATAAAAACATGTTTTTAATTTAGATGACATCCCAATCTTGAAAGAGTCTCACTCAAACCAATGGCACTCGAAATAAAAATAACGTGTTATGTAGCAGTGTAGTATGTTCCAACGTGTAGGAAACCTATAACAGTCCAGGATAAAATAAAATAGGATAAGCACAAACCTCGAGATCAGAAATGAACTTGGGCGCGCTGACGATGATAACTTCCTCCATGCCAACAGTCACATGAGGGGCAAGCAAACGGTTGATATACTCGAGCCATGGGATTCTGTAACAATATGTTAATAATAAAGTAGGCTCACCAGAGATGTAACCTCCACGGGCATTTTAGAATTTACTGGCACATTTTTCTTTCGATTCGCAATTACACTTAGGTAGCCGTTTGCTTAATCAAATGCTCAACCACTTTAACACCAATAAAATCTTACATGAGAAACAGTATGGTCTCACCAAAGGACGTTGCACGACTGACGTCAGTGTCACCTTATTAAAACACATATTTACTGCGTGGGAAGAGGCACAAGATGCCATCGGAATCTTCTGTAACCTATCGAAAGCATTTGATTGCGTAAACCACGAAACCCTACTCTTAAAGCTTGAACATTACGGTTTAGGGAAATTAGCGCTCAGTTTAAGTACAAATAAATGGTGTCAATTCGACGGGCGAGTAAGTCATCTCACGAAATCTTTGCTAGACAGCTACCAAGCATCCTGCCCAGAAACCACTCCGCCCGCAACACCAGGGAAGCAACCTTGGTGGGGTGTGGAATTGGAACGCAAACGCGGGAAGGTAAGGGCAGCTCTAAACAGAGCTATGAATACCTGTGCTGATAAGGATTGGGACGCATACTACGCGGCCAAATCCAGCTACAAGAAATGCATCAGATACAGGAGCTCTACCGGTTGGCGGAAATACTGCGGCAGCATCGAATCCTGCCAACAAGCAAACAGGGTAAGGAAAATACTGGCACAGCAGAACCTGACTAGGCCCGATGTTCTCCGGAAACCAGACAACACACTTACCACCACACCAGAAGAGGCGAAGCGCGTCCTCATCGAAACTCACTTCCCGGGTTGCGCTTTTGTACAGACCGTTGACTGGACGGAGGAAATTCAAACACCGTCAGAAAACGACTGGCGCTACGCACACAAAGTGATCACGCTGGAGAAACTCCGGTGGGCGATCCGGTGCTTCCATCCTTTTAAGGCGGCCGGTCCTGACGGAGTCTTTCCTGCCTTACTGCAGTGGGGCGGGGACTCGGTCGCTAGCAGACTGTTGCCCATAATGAGAGCGGCACGCTCTCATTATGGGCAACAGATACGTTCCAAATGGATGGAGGGAAGTGAAAGTCATATTCATTCCGAAGCCAGGTAAGAGCGATTACACCAACGCCAAATCCCACCGACCAATCAGCCTTTAGATACGTTCCAAAGGGATGGAGGGAAGTGAAAGTCATATTCATTCCGAAGCCAGGTAAGAGCGATTACACCAACGCCAAATCCCACCGACCAATCAGCCTGACCTCCTTTCTTCTAAAAACCATGGAGAGAATCTGGGAGAGAGAGCTGAGGGATGGGGCATTGAAAACGATCCCACTCCATGCAAACCAACACGCATACAGCTCGGGTAAGTCCACTGAATCAGCTCTTCATCTAGTGGTCAGCCGGATAGAAGATGCGATACACCAGAAGGGTACCTGCCTGGGCACCTTCATAGACATCGAAGGAGCCTTCGATAAAACAAACTTCTCCAGCATCAACACCGCCCTCTCCCGACATGGAGTAGAACAGGTACTGAAAGACTGGATTACTAACATGCTAAGCAAACGAGTGGTTCGCCTTGAAGAGGATCGGCAGTTGGCCATGATAGCCAGAGGCTGCCCCCAAGGAGGAGTATTATCACCCCTCCTCTGGAATCTGGTAATTAATGACCTCATCACATCTCTCAACGCTAACCACTTCTATACAATAGGGTACGCGGACGACCTCGCCATCCTCATTTCGGGGAAAGTGACGGGGACCATCTGCAACCTGACTCAACAGGCACTACGCATCGTCGAACGATGGTGCAGGGCATACGACCTTTCAGTGAACCCCACGAAGACTGAATTAGTCATGTTTACCCAAAAAAGAGCACTAGGCCCTTATCGCCTACCCAAACTATTCAATACAGAACTCCAGTTAGCCGACGAAGTCAAATAGCTGGGAGTCACCCTGGACAGTAAGCTAAACTGGAGCAGTCATCTAGACAACAAACTAAACAGGGCCTGCATAACCTTTTGGCAATGCAGGAGGATGATAGGTAAGAAGTGGGGCCTATCCCCTAAAATTATACTTTAGTTATACTGCGCGGTGATCTGACCCATGATCACGTTCGGGGCAGTGGTCTGGTGGCCTCGCACCAAACTAGCCACGGCCTCCACCAAACTGCAACGCATGCAGAGGCTTGCTTGCATGGCGACTACAGGCTGCATGAGGACTACCCCGACCGTGGCTTTGGAAGCCATATTGGGGCTCCCACCGCTCCATCTGTTCATACAGCAGGAAGCAACGATGGCTGCAGTACGCCTTAAAACTCTTCAATTATGGGGTAAGAAAGACACACAGCACACCGCGATACTAGAGAAATTCTACCAAGAGTTTCCCATAGCGAAAGCCATAAACGATCGGATACCTAAGCAGTTTGTATTCGATAAAAAATACAAAATCCAACTCCACGAAGATTACCGCTGCGAGGGACTAAACCCCGCAGAACTACGGATCTTCACGGATGGATCCAAAACCGATACTGGCACTGGAGCCGGAGTCTTCTCGGAGGATCTCAATATCCACATTGCCACACCATTGGGGGTTCACAACACAGTATTTCAGGCAGAATGCATGGGCATTTCCCTGGCGGCAGCAGCCATCCTAGCCCGGAAGGTTGTGGATCACTCAATTCGCATACTCTCAGACAGCATGGCTGTACTGCTAGCACTGAACAACCACACAGTCAACTCTGGGTTAATATACGAGTGTCATCAACGTCTGAACCAGGTTGGTAATCTCAATTAACATAACCATTCAATGGATCAAAGGACACAGCGAGTTCCGGGGCAACGATGCAGTGGACGAACTTGCTAGAAGGGGATCGAGTATGGCAGCAGTGGGACCTGAACCATCGTGCCGCTCCCCTTCGGGTATCTACGCACACTGGTAAGGAAACGAACCATTGAGCAGCACCACAAACTTTGGCTAGACCACGGTGAGTGCAGGCAGGCCAAGGAAGCTCTTCCTACTATCGACGGCCGCTTCACCAAACGGGCGCTTCGGCTGACCAAATTACAGCTACGCGCAGTTACAGCCGCCATTACTGGACACGGCTCTTTTAACAAACACCTCTTTGTCATAGGAGTTACAGACAGCCCCCTGTGCCGAGCCTGCATGGAGGTAGACGAAACAGCAGCCCACGTGCTTCTGCACTGCCCAGAGGTTGCACCATACAGGGCAAAGTACTTCGGTAACCCAGGTACTCTCCGCGAGATTGTCGGCAACATCAAGGCGCTGCTGGCCTTTCTCGGGGAGTTGGGGTGGATCGAATAAATTTCCCACCCGCACGCAAAATACGCGCATTGGACGTGGAGTTGCGGACACCAGCCCGTTATACAATACAATACAATGGTGTCAATTCAATGGGTTTAAAAGTAAGTATGGGTGTACCGCAAGGTTCGATATTAGGTCCTTTCCTTTTTTTAGTCTATATAAATGATCTACCCCATTTATTTAAAAACAACCACAAATGGTATTGTTTGCTGACGATACCTCTTTAATATTTAAGATAAACAGACGAGTCACAAATCGTGACGACGTAAATAACGCCCTACTGCAGGTCCATAATTGGTTCACCGCGAATAATTTAGTATTATATGGAAAAAAGACGAAGTGAATCAGATTTGCTCTACCGAATATCAAAAGTAGTGATAGTGACAATGAATCAAGAGAAACTAGAATTCGTCGAAAAAACGGTTTTCCTGGGGATCACGCTCGACTCAAGGCTACAATGGGGTCCGCATATAACATCTCTTGCAGGATGGCTGAGTTCAGCAGCATATGCTGTTAGAATCCGTCAATTTACTGATGTAGATACCGCGAGGCTAGTCTATTTTAGTTATTTTCATAGTATTATGTAATACGGTATTTTACTAAGGGGACGGGCTGCAGACATCGAGTCTATATTTATTCTGCAGAAAAGAGCTATAGGAGCCTTATATGTTAACATTATGTCAATACATCTATGGAAACATCATGTACGTTAGGAAAAATCTGCATTTATTTAGTAAAAGAGGTGACAGACATCACTATAATACTAGAAACAGGGACCAACTTGTACAGCCAGGTTTCAGACTAGCTAAAATAGACTCATCTTTCATGGGGTACTGTTTAAAATGTTACAATAAAATACCTCCCCACATTCTACAACTAAATGAGACGAAATTTAAATCTTGTATAAAACGCACACTATGTAGGCAAGCATATTATAAGTTGGGGGATTACATTGATGATAAAAATGCTTGGCTCAATGCTGGTCCTGCTCCACAACCTTAGGGGCAAACTAATTGATCAATACGCGAAGTTATTATGGAAGCTGCAGAAGATTGTAATAATATCTTTGCATTGTATAGATTCAATCTTTTAGTATTATATAATTGCATAGCATGATCTGTAAAGCTACCATTTATATTTAGTTATCTTTCATTGACTTGAATTCACCCTGGTGGCTGAGAGCATCTCATGCTCACTCAAATGATTCGCTGATGGTGGTGAGTGTGTCGGGTCATTTAGCTCAATTATGGTTGAACTGAATGGGGCTGTCCATGCGTCATGTTCGTGGACAGGCGCTGTCAATTGGGACTGGTAATCTCTAAGCTGCCACGGTTTATTTTAACTAATTCCTTTATTTTTAAATTGTTGATATAATCTTTTACTCTGGACGCTCTTAACGTGCACGTATCTCTACATAGTTCTCACATATGTATAATCTCAACATGAATGATGTAACCAAGATTTTGTAACAATTATTTGATTGAAAAGAGTGTGCATGGAGTATCTTGTCCATTCTTCTCCATAGAGATCTACGCTTTGGAATGGGCAACTACAGTACTTTCACAAGTTATTATGCCTTGGGTCTGTGACTGTAGCTTAGCCTTCTTTGTTTTTCTGACATTCAAAAGTGCTTGTAATGGTCTAATTGAAATAAATAAAAGCTTTTGCTTTTTGTTTGTCTGAATTCGATTTCCGTCTCCGGATAATCTTGATCGGTTTCGTGGTTCGACTTCGTTCAGAGTATTCGTAGTGTTTTAGAGTCATAAGTGGGTACTAGCTAAGCACGTTAAGCCGTTGGTCCCGGCTATCATTTGTAGATCTTTGACAGTCGTTACAGGTATTAATGTATGAAATAATACTATGTATTACTCAAGGGATACGTACTTTGGGAATTTTTGTGTCAGCTCGGCAATAGTCATCGGGTTGTACAGGCTAGTGGCATTACGACGTTTCTCCATTGGCAAGGAAATCTGTGGAAGTTATGAACACTTTAAGTAAATTATTTTTCGTTTTTCCATATAGGCTTGTTAACGCCATGCGATTGACTTCTTCGCCAAGACGCAATTAAGCGAAATGCGCCAATATCTCGAGACCTTGGACAATATCCGCCACGGTTGACTGGACCAATAATACGGTTTCGTTGAAAAATATATCGAACCTCATTAACATTTTTTCAGAAATTCACACAATGATCATTAGGTTATTTCCGGTGAATTTATGCAAAACGTCAAGCCAATGGCTGTTACAGAAGTCGTTTTTGTAACACTTACGTTGGCAAGTTCAATTTCGAACTGCAGCGACTCCTTCAGTTCCACCTCGGCACGGTGGCGGTCCGCTCCCAGTAGGACAGCAATGTCAACCATGTATTCGTAGTAGGCTTGTACAAGATTATCGTTAAACCCACGGTGCAGATACTCTTGGCTCAGACCTAGAGACGCCTCGTCCAGCTGTTAGAAAACATCCACTTAGTACTTGAATTAATAACACAATCACAGTCATTGAGCACATTCGCGTAATAAACAACAATTCGCTAAGCAAGAATCAATTCTTTTTAAATGTGGTGATAATTATTAGGTAACTTTAAACGAGCGAGCTCATTACGGTTCTTATGAACACATGAGAAGCAACCACAATAAATAATCCTACTCCAATTGTTAGGTCGGCCGACCGGATCAAAATGATCTAAAACAAGCAATACAAAACTGATTCGTTATTATTCTTACACCGATGATGCGCTGGGTGGAGTTCTTCATATCAACGCTGATGGAGAATTGGAGGAAGTAATCCGTGGAGTATCCAGCGGCTCTGAAGTCGTAGACTGACTTTTCCCAGGAGAAGGACTTCTCATCCCATGAATCACCGTCGAGCACAGGCCAGCCGCCGAGCCTTTTCAGCATATCGAGGAGTGGCGTCACACCGCGGGACTCGATGTTATCTAGTCAGACCGGGCCCAAACATAGATTATAGAAAGAACACGAGTAACAATTTTTAATTCCTAAAACACAATTTGGCGATCGATTTTTAAAGTTAGTTAATAGCAAACAAAGAGACTGCTAGACCTGCTAGTAAGTGGTCACTGTCATCTGTAAATATCTCTAATACCACTGGAACAGTTGAAGGTAAGGCGTAAGATATTTTAGGTTAAAACTGTGTCCAGGTTTCATTCAGAGTTAAAATATTTAAAATAATTATATTAGCGCCACAAATACTAAATTAAAACTCATAATTTTTCGCGTGTTCCAATTAACAGAGCGATCCGAGTTTCAAACGCTTCATATCGAATCTCTTTCTACAATCGTCAACGCCTCGGCGAAAGCGATTGTAGAAAATGCTAACTTGGTAGCCAACTTGACACGACTGAGTCGATCGCTCGTTCTCCAATGTCTGTAGAAAAAATCGATACTTTAGTCTTTGGTGAGTGTACAAACGTATGGTGATCGTTCTAAAAAACAGAAAGACAGTATTAGTATACTAAAACACTAAATATGGAAATTTACGTCGAAAGAAAATACTTGGACGTAAGACTAGGCAATATGGTCGAAAGAAGCCTTCGCCTCGGGGTAAACACAAAAAAAACGAAAAAACATCAAACTAACTTCAAGGTCACAGTTGTTTACTTTGTGTGCAGGCTGAATATATCGATGCCTGCCTTTTTACAGGCGAGCGAAATGGAAAAAGAAAAATACTTTGTGAAAGAAATAATTGTTCTAAGTGTTAAAAAAGTAAGCGAAATAAGGTACGAGTTCTTCTGTTAGTTGGTTTATTATAATATCAAAGTGCGGAATATAACATCACTGTGTCTCAAAATATGATATCGTGCATTTGAAGGAAAGACCATAAATGAAGTGATAGCTTTTATAGAATGGAATCTAGATCTCGACTAAGCCCAGTACAGTTCGCAGCTTTATTGGCATTTATGGAAAAGTACACAAATTATTTGTTATTTCGTAATCTTCCTTTGTGAATCTGTCATACTTGGGCACTTGAGAATTTGAAACATAAATAATGTTGTGACACGCGACATGAACTTACGAAACAAACAAACCAATTGTGTTTGGCCGTTTTATATTTTGTTTATGCATTTTAAATAGTAAATACAGTCCAACATTATGGTAAGTAGAGTAGCTGGAAAATATAGACGCCATTTTTTATCGTTTTCTCTTGGGTCTTGGCCCGCGATCGCTCGTTGTCGTTCAAAAACATCGACATCGGTTCGTTAGCGCTAGTCAAAACTGTAACTTGGCTACGAGTTTTCTATTTGTTTGTTTCGACCACGTGACTTAACGTTGAGCTGACGTCACTCCCATATATTTGATTAGTTTAGGTTTATAGATTGTCTACTTGGCTGAGCCTGCTGGTATACATTCACTATGTACGTTTGCCCCGCACACCCCCCTAGGATTTGCGTTTTCGATGTGCACCAATGCAATGTACTCTCTTCTAGAAGTATATGTACCTGCTTCTTTTTCAATGTACCTCTGCAATTTTGAAGAAATATGCAAAAAAAGATGGCCGTGCCAGCCAAACGTTTTCAGCACGGCCCCCGTGTAACTTAAAAAATATATAGCGTATTAAAAAGTTTATGTAATGGTCACCCCATCAATTATTCAAATCTCATAAATACCTATTTTTTTTGTTATGAGTGTATAGTAGTCATTGGATACATGAAGTAGGCTGCCGTTGCAAGACACTAAAAAGTCACAGTGTACCTATATATTTATACAAGAATTGCTCGTTTAAAGTATTAGATTAGGTACTGGATTAACGATTAACGGACTTGAGGAAATTTGACAGAAGTTAACGAGTCCGTTAACATCTCTTAAAGTTAACTTGAAAGTTAATCCGTTAGTCGAAATGTTAACTTCGTTAATTAACGATTAACGGATTGACGAGTTAATGCCCAGCTATGCATACAGGGTGTAAACAGACTCTTCACGAAGCCGTTAACCAAGCATTATGTACATCAAACTAAGTAGCTTTACGCAAAAATTTGTGCTGGGAAACAACTTTTTTTTTTGGGCTGAAAAATCACGTTTTACGGTAGGTCTCAATTTACCGCACTCAAAACATTGTCAGAGAAACATTGAACATTGGAGGTGATTAAAGTAAAAATCCTACTTTAAAAACATGTATTTAAAAAAAACTTGTGAAAAAGTCGGAACTTTGACCCCCAATATCTCCGTAACTAGAAGGTTCACAGCTATGGTCTAGAACAAAAAAATGATCGCAATGACGGGGAGAACAAGTGCCATTTGGCTTAGTTAAGAATCTGTTTACACCCTTTATATCTGGTAGTCTTTCACAACTGTGGGAAGCGTAATAATTCTAAAGAACCCAGACACCAGCTACCTTACCTCACTTAAGTATAAAACTCTCACGACTACACTATTATTACACCGGATTGTAATTCGCCAGCTGCAGGGCAAAGGTTTCTTCCCATACGTCATGGCCGCACTATCTTAGAAATATGAAATACGAAAATATTCACTTTCAAATTATTATCTAGGTGCTTAAATATGTATTCAAAGAATCTCTTTGTTATTTGTCAGGTTCGAAACAGTGACCACTAACTGTAAACGGTGGTATCGCCAGTCCATCGAAATAACCAAGAATCTCAAAAACCAGCACACTCAGTAACACTTACTTTCGTTCATGCAAGCCTGGTACAGGGTCTTGGCAAGGACAAACGGCCTAGGCTCGTTCTCAATGATGGGCTCTTCCAATAAGGCTCGGATTTGTTCCTGCAGCTGGTCCGCGATTATGGAGAAGGTGTTTACCGACGTCTTGTCATCAGGTATCCGGGTATTCTTCACGAAGGACCCGCAAGCGAAGTCGTAGAAGTCGTCGCAAGGATCCACCGTTTCATCCATATGCTTCAGGAGAGTGGATGCTACGAAAAATTATAAAACAAACATGGAGACCTTGCCGCTTAAAATTCCCATTATGTATTGTTACATGTTTTTATAGCCAATCCAACGCTTTCCTTTTAGATCGTTGTGAGTCAGGAACACTGAATTTATAAGATTCGGGCCTTGACACAGTAGTAGTTCTGAAACTGTTTTTTTAGTTTCTTACGCACTGCTTTATTAATATCGTTCAACAATTCGAAGAGGTCGTCCAGTGTCCTCTATAAATCCAAAGTTTTTCTGAAACTAACTTACTGCACTTAGCGTAGAGTTTACATTCGATGTAGTCGTACCTGAGTGGATACATGCGGGGCTGTTGCATAACTCAACATCTGACGAAGCTTCATTCACGTCTACGTCAGGCGGGATGGATGAAGAAATTCTCAGTTCACTAGTCTGGGGTATGTCTAAAATGCAAATAAAACACACTTAATGAACGGATGATACGGAAAATAAACGATGATCTAAAACGTTAATATAAACACACGGAAAATATCAGGTTACATTGAATTGCATTGAAAAGGTGTTGTGCAAGCCAATTAGGAGAGGCAATAGGGAGAGCAGCGGTGGCCCAGTGGTACCGACCCCGACTTACGAACAGTAAGTCGTGGGTTCGGACCCAGGCAGGCGCATTACTTGGTGTAATTTATTTCATCACCACTGCTCTCAAAAACGGTGAAGGAAAACATCGTGAGGAAACCGGCATGTCCTAGAACCAAAAATTCGAAGACATGTGACATCTACCAATCCGCACTGGGCCCGCGTGGTAGATTATAGCCCATTCCCTCTCCTAGAGAGGAGGCCTGTGTCCCAGCAGTGGGAACATTACAGGCTGATGATGATGTGCAAGCCAATTCATGCTCAGGGCCATCTTTAACCAATTGGAGGCAAGATGCAAGAGCGAGCAACCTTTCGACAATCACAAGATATGACACTGATGGGAACTTGGGGTCCCTTGGAGCCTGGGGCCCTGAACACTTACCCAGAGTGCCCAATGGAAATGATGTTTATGCTTAGTAGAAGCTTAATTGATGGTGCAGGAAATAATGTGCCTGAAGGAACACCAAATTTCGACTATCAAATATATTAGTACTACAATAAAATATATTGAAAAGGAACGGTACATCTTATGTCACTCGTACAGCGAAAGGACTCGAATAACCCTTCGTGAAAAGAAGTTAGTATTTTTTTCAAATAATAAGATTTCGTGGATAAAAACAACACATTATGAATAGTGTTTTGACCATAGTATTCAAAAACACGTAAACTCTAATAATTAACTTGCATTTTCTTTGTGTGCGTAGTCGCAGCGGAAAAATGTCGAATATCTTAATTTCAGTTTAGCAGATATTTAGTGTATGACGTCGTGTAAATGTGTATGGTAAATACAAATTTGTGTAACCAACCATTGGGGAGATATTCAACAGAAACTGTTTCCGCTGGAACTACGTCATCCGAGCGGCACTTTTTTTGCCTATGGATGTACAAGAAAAATAATACATGCAATAATTAGTGTGTAACGAGAGGTAAATGTATTTAAATGAAATTTGTGAGTTATAAAACTGCGAAGATAATCAAGTTGCCGCTGCGCTGACGTTTGGCTATTTGCTGAAAATCATATGAAACGGTTTAGTACAGAGTTGTAATTTTTTACGTACGTTGCTTCTAATTTGTGTATAATGTTTGTGAAAACAGAATTTGAAAAAAACATATCGTTCAGAACATATACACGTAAAAGTTAAATAAGGTTATTAGGTCCAAGTACTTAAAATAGGAACTCTAGATCCTAATAACTTAAATGTATATTTGTATCTTGTAAGCGTCTACAATGTCTGGTCAAGTTTAATTTATGAGCTCTTAGTAAGTAATGAGTAATGGCATAATTTATTACGACTGTCCAGTCGCTTTATTGTCACTTTATTGTATGACATCCGATTGAGGACTTTTGAATGGAAAAGCAAAATAAAAGATATTGCGATATTTAGTGTATAAATAATCAATGTTATTAGGTATTACTTTGTTAATAATATAGTTCTTTTTTAACATTAATAAGTCATTAACTAGTAAATACTTTTAAGAGTACAAAGTTAGTACAGTTGTTTTATTCTCTCCTAACTATTGTGTACGCACCTGTACGAAACTGGAAAATAGCGTCTGTCAGGCCATTACCGAAACACGCCAATCCTGTTGAAGTGAAAGATTTACGTCCTATAAGCGTTTTACCGTGCCTGTCGAAAGTACTAGAGAAGGTCGTCAGTTTGCAATTTACACAATTCTTAGAAAATAATAACGTGTTGCCTGATTTACAGTCTGGATTCAGGAAACAGCGCGGTACCGCCACTGCCTTACTGGATGTAACCGATAATCTTATATCAGCCCAAGACAAAGGTATGTGCTCAGTGTTGGTTCTGCTAGACTTTTCCCGTGCCTTTGACGCAATAAATATTCCACTTTTATTATCTAAACTTAGTTTTTACGGTTTTGACCCCAGCGCTACAGAGTGGTTCCGTAGCTACCTTAGTAACCGGAAACAGCGTGTAGATCTACAGCTGGGCGATGGGACTGTCCTTACGTCATCCTGTACTCCAATAGAAAGAGGCGTTCCGCAGGGGTCCATATTAGATCCAATTATTTTTATTTTATACTGTGTAGACATCATCAATTGCGTTCGTAAGTGTAAATATCATATTTACGCTGACGACATACAACTTTATTTATCTTTTAGGCCGGGCGAATATGATAGTGCCATTAGGGACCTAAATGAAGACCTTCACAGAATTGCCGCTTGGTCTGAGGAAAATTGTTTGTTGCTCAACCCAACTAAGACTAAATACCTGGTATTTGGCACAAGACAACAATTGTCTAAATTACCCGCAAATTTTAGCGATGGGTACACAAATTGACAGGGTTTTCGAGGCGCGGAATCTTGGTCTAATTATGGATAAAGATCTTCGCTTCGAAAAATATATAGCCGACTCTGTGCGCAACTGTTTTTACCGCCTAAAAGACCTATATAAAATGAGGCCTACTTGTCAGAGGCTTTACGTGAACAACTTGTTGAGACACTGGTGTTGTCCAGGCTTAACTATGCTGACACTGTATATGGCCCGCACCTGTTAGCCCGAACTGATCGGCTGATCCAAAGGGTACAAAACGCCTGGGCCCAGTTCTGTTATAAAATCCCGCCCAGTCTTAAACAAACACTTCACACTCAAAATGAAAGTTGCTCTTGGCGTGCCTTCTGTTCGGTGTGATAAAATACCAAAAACCAGACTATCTGTACGATAAGTTAAGTTGGATCGCGAGCGCACGCGAATGTGACAGAAGGCAATATTCACAGCAACTTGCGTCTCGGTCTCATCGCACGGCAGCTTTCAGGGGGAGTTTTCGATATGCAGCATCGAAGATTTGGAATAATCTACCACCACCCATTCGATCATCAAACTCGATTAGCATAATCAGAAAGCGCTTACGTCAATCCTTGATTGACTCTCAACGGAAATTGGACATGGTCAACATAAATGTTTCGCTCATATAATACTCGAATAGTGTCAATTTTCAGCGCAATGTATAGTACCTATGTACCTATTGTACGTACAATCTATAAGATATACCTACTTAGCTAAACACGAGTCTGGATCATTCCTCATGTCAGTTGCACTTCTCACTGACTGTCGATTTCATGGCAACCTTAACCGGTTCATAGCAGTTTTTTTTTTGTCTTTTTTCTTTTTTAATTTCAATTTGTTCTTGTAGTTGTCGTCCCGCCTGTACTATTATAATATTTTATTTTCTTTCTTTTATATACACAACATTACTTTATATTTATTATTTGTATTGATTGATATTCGTACACTCACCATTTAGGTTCATTTGAAAACCAGCGTCGGGCACTAGTTGTCCGGCATTATGCTGAAATTGGTCTATTTGGCGCAGCCGTGAGTCACGCAATATTTCTTGTTTAGGTCGTAAGTTTCATTTTGTATCTTTTTTTTTACATATTTTTTTATATTGTGTGTACTTGTAGCATGTGTCAATAAACGTTTTTTCTTTCTTTCTTTCAAACTGTTAATCACTACTAACTACTATACTGGAAATTTTAGAACGTTAGCTCTATATACTGTACGGCCGCTTTTTTGTAGCCATTCGAACTTGGTCGGTTTATCCATGTATTGCGGTTGTTCTGGTATTTTTATTATATCTCTTTAATTATTTAGTGTAATGAGCTGAAATTTTACATGTGAATAGTTGCATTGATACACTAAATATCTTTTATTTTGCTTTTCCATCAAAAAGTCCTCAATCAGATGTCATACAATAAAGTTGTCCAGTCGTAGTAAATGATGCCATTACTCATTAATTACTAAGAGCTCATAAATTAAACTGGACCAGACATTGTAGACGCTTACACGATACAAATATACGTTATAAGTTAGGCTCTAGAGTTCATATTTTGAGTACTTGGACCTAATAACCTTATTTTACTTTTACGTGTATATGTTCTGAACGGTATGTTTTCTTCAAATTCTGTTTTCACAAACATTGTACACAATTTAGAAGCAACGTGCGTAAAAAATTACAATTCTGTACTAAACCGTTTCATATGATTTTCAGGAAATAGCCAAACGTCAGCGCAGCGGCAACTTGATTATCTTCGCAGTTTTATGACATAGGAAAAACAATGTGCCACTGGGATGACGTAGTTCCAGCGGAAACAGTTTCTGTTGAATATCTCCCCAATGGTTGGATACACAAATTTGTATTTACTATACGCATTTACACGACGTCATACACTAAATATCTGCTTAACTGAAATTAAGAAATTCGTCATTTTTTCGCTGCGACTACGCACACATTTTCTTTTGTGGGTTTTACAGGGTGTTGTAATAAAAAAATTGAATATCTATAAATTTCGTAGATGAATTCGGCACAAAATATTTAAAAAAAAAGACATCAGCGCTCTAAAACCGGTAACACATATGTAACCAATTGTAATATTTTTTTAGAGCTAGTTGGACTACCTGTTAGGTACTGGTTAAATATTAGGATTCTCGTGGACAGGCATGACACAAAATGCCTATGTATATCAGCTACTACTTCGTTACTATCAAGAAAGTAAAATTTCATCTATAATTTTCTTTTCGTATATTACTGATCGAAAAGACAAATACCTAAATTTCTACTTATGCAAGTACCTAGGATGACACAAACTAATATATTAGGTTGGGCAAATGGTCCGGAAACTATATGCAAAATACAAAAAACTTTATTACTTTTTGGAACCTCAAAACCTAGCGCTACGGGTCTAGTAATACATTAAAAGAGAGAATCATTGAAAGAACACAACTCCATCCAATGGCGTATCTTGGAATGTTACATTTTTAGTTTATGATTTTTAAAGTTTTTATATTATACCAACGTCTAGTTACTGTCATTACTTAAATTTTAATTCAATTTAAGTTTCTACAAATGCTATTCTCGTTGTAGCAAGTATTTGCCGATTTATATTAAGAAGATGGCATTTACTTTTTATAAAAATGGTGAATATAATTTAGATAATTTTATTGCAGCAAAATATAACTAAAGATCGAGAACGTGATAAAATAAATAATAACATAAATAACACATAACTTGTCTGTCTCTTAGCAGGGTATCTACATCTCGTTTTACCAATTGAGTGGTGAGACCTCATCATATTTCGATCTCGTATTCATGTCCCCAACGGCATATCCCCTGACGAAGGCCTCAGCTACTTTTATCCAGCTGCTACCAGCCACCCTGCGAAGACTGTCGCTCTACCTTCCTTGAAGGCGTTCTACTCTAAGTCTGCTGTTTCGTTGTCTTCAGCCTGCTGGTCTACTTTTTATTGGAGTGCTTACCGTTAATGTCAGGATATGATCGGACGTGAAACGTGGCGATGAATGCAGCTAGGAAGGCGATGGCAAGAACTAATGTCACGCCAGCGGCC
The DNA here is from genome assembly GCA_950005105.1 of Lycophotia porphyrea. Lineage (NCBI taxonomy): Eukaryota > Metazoa > Arthropoda > Insecta > Lepidoptera > Noctuidae > Lycophotia > Lycophotia porphyrea. Next base: position 24,549,545 of record OX465383.1, on the reverse strand, counting down.
AGTATCAGCCGCTTCTCCATCTTCGTCCTCTGACCCCAAAACGAAGGCCTAAAAACAGTGGACTGTTAGTAGTTACACTTGACAAGATAAAAGTAACTTTGTTCGGTTTATGATATAGTCGCTTTTTATTAGCACTACTTTCAAAAGGTCTTCTGTCTATAAACGTACTTCCTTGAAGCATCTCTGCTTAGCCTGAAACGACGGTCAGTTCGCCATAGATAGTATGGTACGTACCTAAGCATCGTTCGTACCACAGTGCAAGTCCTCGTGGCTCCCAAAGTACTTTGAGTGACACGTGGACATGTTCAATATTCTGCGTGGCCAATCCATAGATTACAAATTTATGGCGAAACTAACGCTGATCAGTCACTGGAGATAGTATGAAGTGTTACTAATTCTGTTTAGGTACCGTCGAACTTGAACAATAATAATTTGTAATACTGACTGTATAACTCCGTATTACCTACTATTACTAACTTACCTAAATTCAACGGAACGCAACCATGCACCATGCAACGGAACGTGCGGTAAAATAGGTACTCTCACCTAAGTACCTATTTTACCGCACGCCCCATTGTATAGCAGCGTATTCTTTACGGCTTTTTTTTAAAGAATTCCACCAAGGAGTTTCACATTACGAGAATAAGTAAGCTAACTGATAAAACCTCCTTTTTTTTTTACGGATGGGAAATCATCAAATGACTTCTCCCGCTCTGGACAGAGCGGAAGGGAGTGTCAGACTTGTACTGACTAAAACCCATCCATGTTCCTTCCTTGCCCTTTGTGTTCCAGAGCCGCGGTATCTCTTTCGAACAGCCCGCAGCCCTGGCAGGCATCGGCCCTTGCGGGCCCCTCCCTATTTGCTAACATCTCTTTGAGGCGCGCGTGGAACACGAACGCGCCGTCAACACGGCCTGTCGTCAAAAGACGGACGGACGGCGAGCTAGCCCATTACTCTCCGTTCACAGGTCCGCGTCTACGGTGGCCGGATGCCACCACGTGACCCCCGACGCCCGAGGCGTCTCCCGCGGCGGCTGGGACGAGAGGTTCTCTCCCTCTCACGCTCCGCCACCTCCTTCGCTAGCATGACTGCTTCGCAAAAGGAGGTGACGGCATCCCATTCCCTCTCGCTCCGGACCATGGACTGGACCAGGGCCGGACGCGATAGGTCGCCGCCGCCGATCGCCGCTACGAGGACACTACGGTGCTCCGCCCAAGCGGGGCAGACCTCTACCGTGTGCTCCACCGTGTCCTCTGGGCGACCCTCACAGTGGTTGATCGAACCTCCTTGGAAGCGCTTTTCTCAATACGTTTGTCTAACTTTAATAAGAGTAAATGAGACGAAATATGTAGTTCTAATTTTCACCACGTGCATGTGGCGCCATTTGCAAATTCGCGTCATTTTCATAATAGAAACGTCAAAGATTGTTGCGACTTTCCGACTGATATTTACAAATAAAATAATAATATGAGTTCAAGCGAGGAATCTGATATTAGGAACCTACTCCACCTGATATTTTGAATGAGACGCAAATTGCAGAAAACGGTCTCTTGCCGCTAAAATCGCGAGAGCGCTATTTAATGATTCAAGTACAATAATTTTATAGCATGGAAGACTCGAAGAAATACTCAATTATTCTCTGAAAATGATTTGATGGTTTATTTCAATGAATTACGTGTGAAGTATAAGCCGTCCTCAATGTGGTCAATATATTCTATGTTGAAAACTGCTGCAAGCTCCGCCGCCACTGATGTCAACCCCGTCGTAGCCGACGTTTAAGCCACATTCTCCCCCGTTCAACATAATACGTGTGAAATTAATAATGTCAGTCAGACAGTTAAGCTTGCAGAGCAGTAAATTACACTGAATTTCAATAATTGTTCAAATTTTCCTATTAATTTCCAAGAGTAGTGACCTATCTATATAATTTCTTATTTGCTATTAAAAATAGTGTAATAAAAAAGTTTGTATCATTGCATATTGTACTGTTTTCTCGCAAATGTGTTGAAAAACAATGACTCTAAACTCGTGACTATGGTAAGCCCTCGACTCGTCTACTCGTTTGTAAAAACCAATTGCCCTCAGGATCTTACTTCTGGGATAATAAGTAATCTATGTGCTATACCATACCATAATCGACCTCTGTGCCAAATTTTATACCGATCTTTTAAGCCGTTCTGTTCCGTTTAGCAAAGTGTTTGAAAAGATAATGCTCAATCAAATGCTTAACCATTTTAACACCAATAAGATCTTACACGAGCAACAGTATGGTTTCACTAAGGGACGTTGTACGACTGACGCCGGTGTTACTTTATTAAAACACATATTTGCTGCGTGGGAAGAGGCTCAAGATGCCATTGGAATCTTCTGTGACCTTTCGAAGGCATTTGATTGCGTAAATCACGAGACCCTGCTCATGAAACTTGACCATTACGGTTTAGGTAAATCTGCACTCAGATTAGTAAAATCGTATTTGAATGATAGACAGCAGCAAGTACAAGTAAATGGTGTCAATTCAAAAGGTTTAAAAGTAAAAATGGGTGTTCCACAAGGTTCGATATTGGGTCCTTTTCTCTTTTTAGTATATATTAATGACCTACCCCATTTATTTAACAACCAACCGCAAATGGTATTGTTTGCTGACGATACTTCTTTGGTATTTAGGATAAACAGACGTGCCGCGGATCTTGACGACGTCAATAACGCCCTCCTGCTGGTCCATAATTGGTTTACCGCAAATAATTTAGTACTAAATAGGAAAAAAACTAAGTGCATAAGATTTGCTCTACCAAATGTCAGAAGTAGTGATTGTGACATAATATTAAATCAAGAGAAACTAGAATTTGTCGATAAAACTGTTTTCTTGGGAATCACGCTTGACTCAATGCTACAATGGGGTCCCCATTTAACATCTCTTGCAGGACGGCTGAGTTCAGCAGCATATGCTGTTAGAAAAATCCGTCAATTTACTGATGTAGATACCGCGAGGCTAGTGTATTTTAGTTATTTTCATAGTATTATGACATACGGTATTTTACTATGGGGACGGGCTGCAGACATCGAGTCTATATTTATTCTGCAGAAAAGAGCCATCAGAGCCATTTATGATCTACGTAGACGCGATTCTCTAAGGGAACTGTTTAAAGAAATTAACATCATGACAGTACCTTGTCAATACATCTATGAAAACATCATGTACGTTAGAAAACATCTGCATTTATTTAGTAAAAGAGGTGACAGGCACCACTATAATACTAGAAATAGGGACCAACTAGTTCAGCCAGGTTTCAGGCTAGCTAAAGTAGACTCATCTTTCTTTCATTAAAATGTTTCAATAAAATACCTCCCCACATTCTACAACTGAATGAGACGAAATTTAAATCTTGTGTAAAACGCACACTATGTAGGCAAGCATATTATAAGTTGGGAGATTACATTGATGATAAAAATGTTTGGCTCAATGCTGGTCCTGCTCCACAACCATAAGAGCAAATTAATTGATTACCATGATCAGTATTGTGGAAGCTGCAGAAGATTGTAAAAATATCCTTGCATTGTATAGATTCCTTCTTTTAGTGTTATATAATTGCAAAGCACATATGTGAGTACTATGTATTGAAAAGCTACCGTTTACATTTAGCTATCTTTCATTGACTTGAATGTGCCCTGGCAGTTGAGAGAATGTCATGCTCACTCGAATGTCTTGCTGATGCTGGCGGGTGCGTCGGGTCATTTGGTTCCCTTCAAAATGGTTGACTTGAATGGCGCTGATCCATGCGTTATGTTCGTGAACGGGCGCTGTCAGTTGGGACTGATCATCTCTTAGCTGTCACGGTTTATTTTAATTAAGTACTTTATTTTTAAATTATTGTTGATTTATTCTTTTACTCTGGACGCTCTTAATTCGCACGCCTCTTTACATCGTTCTGACATACATGTATAATCTCAACATGAATGATGTAACCAAGATTTTGTAATAATATTTTGATTGAAAAGATTGTCCATGGAGTTTCTTGCCCATTCTTCTCCCTAGAGATCTACGCTTTGGAATGGGCAACTACAGTACTTTCACAAGTTATTATGCCGTGTCACTGTGACTGTAGCTAAGCCTTCTTTGTTTTTCCGACATTCAAAAGTGCCTGTAAGGGTCTAATTGAAATAAATGCTTTTGAGTTTGAGTTTGAGTTTGAGTTTGAATTTCACAGAAAATTCAACCCCCCCATTTTACCCTCTTAGGGGTAGAATTTCGAAAAACCCTTTCTTAGTGGATACTTACTCTTCACAAAATACACCCTTCAAATTTCATGCCTTTACGACCGACGGCTTGGGCTGTGCGTTGATATATCAGTCAGGGGATGATTTTGGAAAAACTGTGATACTCGTTTTTCATCATTTTAACAGAAGAGTTTTTACCCTAATTTTCAAGTCAATCAACCCCGAGAGTAAAATTTTTCACAGAAAATGTAACACCCCATTTCACCTTCTTAGGGGTGGAATTTCGTAAAACCCCTTTCTTAGCGGATACTTACTCTTTACAAAGAATACAGCAGTTTTCAGTTTTCTACTTTTGGGCACAATGGCGTTTTAATTGCACAGCCAATATTATAATCTATTTAGTTCGTATCTTGATACTAAAATCATGTAACATATTTTCAATTTTTTGGTTCACTTTTTTAATTAATTTTTTGAAATGGCGTGTTTTTTAATTATTATATAATCATAATTTTACATAGACCATTATTATGAAGTTTAGTAAAGTTTCAGTCAATGCTACTGAACAGAGAAAGAATAGATAATCTAACAAATGTTCGATGTGAGTATTTAAATTGGCATAACTTTTTTATTTATGAACCGATTGACATAAAACACACTAAATGTTAAGTGAAGTTTACCAAAATATATTAGCGAAAACCATATCCAAATCGGATAAGCCGTTTCTGAGATTAGCGTGCACAAACGCACAGACAGAAAAACAGACAAAAATTCTAACAACCATTGTTTTGGGTGCTATTTGTGTTGATAAAGGTCCCAATAACATTTTTTCTCATATATTTTCCATGTTCAGACAGCGATCCGTTACATTTTTGTTATACGTATAGATGTATAGAATATATTTTAGTTTTTCTTTCTAAAAATGTATAGCTTCTTTGTACATATTATGTACAAAGAAGCTATACATTTTTAGAAAGAAAAACTTTCTTATTAAGTTTTGATTTTCTTTTTAGCCGCTACCGTTTTGTATTGATACTAAAAGGGCAACTAAGATAATAAATGTGCCCTTTAAATAAGGAGCGTCAGTTTCCAGTATATTTCTAAACAATTCCAGTATATCAAACACGAAATCTTCTACATCCTTGGATGTTAAACAAATAGTATCCTGGGAATTCCGTTGCAATTTCACGTTTCATGAAATAAACCCACACCTACAGATACGTCATACCTGTATAAAGGAGTAATGTACGTAATGAATTCAAGAAACCTATGTAGGTCAAAATTAAATTTGTTGAGCGTTAATTAGTTGTAGCAATGGTGGCTTGACGATCAGGTGCAACCCTCGCTAACCACTTGGAACCTGAACCTGATAGCTATTAAATTACATTAATTATCTTTAATATTAATTTAACTTTAGTATTTATTTTTGTATAATTAATTTTATTAATTGCTAATTACCGCACTAGTAGGGGCACTGTTTACCTTATAATTAAAGTCTAACTAACTAGGTAATGAGGCAGTTAAATAAAAGTTTATAGTTCATGATCTGCTTAGCGTTGTTCCCAACTATGTTGGAATCGGCTTCCAGTCTAACCTGATGCAACTGACCTCCAAAAACCAGATAGTACTGGGTAATACGACCCTTAGTAAGACTGACTGTCAGGCTTTCGGGTAAGGACTGCCAAAAAAAAAACCTAGAAATACCATCTACCTACCGTGCTTTCTATCGGTCTACCATCCATGGACCAACCTAGGCAAGCGCGACTTAACCTGATGATCGACCCATTATTTAGCCACAAGCTCCTCAGTTGGACAAAGTTTAGGTAATAAATACAATAGTTATTTGTGCAACAAGAGAGCAAAGTCGGTTTTTGCTGCGAGTGTTGATTTTGAATCCCGAGTAAGCGAAGGATTCTATAGTAAAATCACGAGCGTAGCGAGTGATTCTAGGTTAGAATCCTGAGCGCAGCGAGGGATTCAAAGACAAGAGATGCAAATAACTTTGATCTCGTGTAACACATACAACTTTTCACCTCAGCAGCGAGAACATAATTATACCTAAAGGTAAAAAAAACAACATGGTAAAAATTAAACCACCACACCACCATAATATATTGTATTTTAATGTTAGCGGGCGAAAATTTTTTGGACTTTTTGGATTTGGCCCTACTGACATATTTTCCAAAAATGCAATAAGTTTGGGATAGGTTTTGAATGTGCACGTCATCTTTTGTTTTTATTGTGGCTTACAACCAATGATATATAAACTATAGATACGTTACCCGCGCTCTGTAGTGGCAACATAAATACCGGACAATTGTCCTGAGTCCCTTTAGTCGCGTACCAACCAGTGCCGCAGCTGCACGTAATACTAAATTAACTTGTGAGAATAACTTTCTCAAAACCAAAAACAAAATGCCATCCTGTGTTTTTAGGAAATGTAAAAATTATTCTGCAATAAATAAAGATAAAAAAGTAGGTATCATTTCATTTGTAAGTATCAAGAAAAATGTGACTTCAGGCGCCGGCTGAGCATGCACCACACAATGGCAACGTAGGTAACTAAAGAAATATATTTATCTCTCTCTAACAACAGGAATTCCGTAGACATTTAATGTTCCTTCTCTTTCTCTCGCTACCGATAAGTTTTACGCTGTTTTCGAGTGCTGTGATGTTCATGCATGACGCGTCTATTTACGTCATTGCTTTCAACATTGAGTAAATACTCCACATTATAGATGGTTGCCTAGTTTGTGATAATTCTATGAAGTACGATAACAGCACAGTCTCCGAAAAAGTATTTGCACCCTTTGTAAGTCTCTATTGCTTAAAAATATCATAAGTTTATAGATATTTTTCGTGAGAGTTTTCAGGTGGGAAACTTAATTCTGCATTTTTACATTATGCTTTAATTCTTCGGATGTTAACGGCAGACTTCGTCACTGGACTCACTCATATTTATTTATTATTATTACTTTATTATCCAAATTTTATTTTGTAGCTAGCGTACATTGACCTAATCATTACTTGCAACAGAGCATGAAAGATTTTTTTTATTTTTTTATTGAATACCGCTATTTTTTTAAAATGCGTTCTGAAACTACACTCGCGGTATTCTGTCTCAATATTAAAGATTGTTAAAACTATAAATAAATAAGTAGATACATGATAAATTTGGTATTTTTTTCTTCAACATTCTTCATCTTGATTTAGTTATAAAAAATATAATTCGATTATTCGAAATATATTTTTTTTTCATTTAAAACCTACACGTGATTTACAATATTACGGTTATCGATTTACAACATCGGTAGCCGAACGTTTTATTGTTTGTTCCTTTTTTTGCGCCTACTAGATATGGAATTTGAAAATTGAATTTCGAACCGACTTTTTTCTATCTCTCGCTTTTTTCGTATCAAAATGAAAGTGACAGAACAAAGTGAAGTTGAAATCGTTCGAATTTTGTGAGTAGACCTGTACAGTCCTCGGTATTTAAAAAAACAATTTAAAAAGTTACTTTGTCTCACGCTCGCAGCAAAATCGAATTTTGCTCACTGTCTGTAAACAGCAAAACCCGCTTGTTTGAGGTGCTGAGGTGAAAATATATTTTTTGATAATATGTGGGACATCACCATGTGTGCCATATACATATATATGGCACACAAAAAGTAGTTACCTAATTTTTGTTGACGTTGACTGTGTTGTAGGCAGCTGATAGGTCTACAAACACAGCGCCTGTAGACCTATCAGCTGTGTTTGTGGACCTGTCAGCTTCCTACAACACAGTCAACCTCAAACGGCTATTGTGGAAAGTGGAGACCTTGATCAGCGACAAGAACTTTGTTCGAATTCTCCGGCAACTTCTCCATAACCGCCGTTTCCAGGTCCACCTTCTCAGACAAAAGTCGCTGCAGGGCACAAAAGAACGGCCTGCCCCAAGGCACCACTTCTATTTAATGTATACACCAACGACCAACCATCAAGCCCAAACACGTCCCGCTTCCTCTACCCAGACGACCTTCACCTCCCAAGCTACCACCTTTGAAGAGGTCGAGGTCCACTTGTCAGATGCTCTTGGTGAATTAGCCACATACTACCTCGCTAATTCACTCAAACCTAACCAAGCAAAACACAGTCTTGCATTTTCCACCTTCGAAATAGAGAGGCTAGGCGCAGACTTAACATCGTTTGGGATGGGGTGTCTATCAAGCACAGTAAGTTTCCAAGGTATCTTGGCGTTTCTCTGGACAGATACAGAGACTGGCGTGGCGGTTTGTTTTGCTGGTTAAATGGAAAAAATGGAATCTAAATCCTCGATCGCCAAAAACCCTAAATATTTCTGGTCGTACATCAAAAGCAAAAGAAGTAGTAATACTTTACCTAACGTATTACACTACATGGACTCGTTCGCAGACACCGGCGAGGGTATCACTGAGCTTTAGACTGAAAGTAAGAGGAAAACTCTCTTACTTTCAGACTACCTGCCAAGAATCTGACTCAGAATCTGACGATCTGGATGTTAATATTGACTTTCATTCTGCTAGCACGGTGAACCTGAGTACGGTCAGCGTGTGTCCGGAGACGGTACTCAAGCTACTTAAAGGTTCGGACCCATCTAAATCTGGTGGGCCAGATTTCATACGCCCCAATGTCATAATTAATTGTGCAAGGAGCCTGGTGGCGCCAGTCTGTGTGCTGTTTGAGCGCTCGCTGAGAGAGAGTATCGTCCCGAAGATGTAGAAATCGGCATTTATTACACCGATTTTTAAAAAGGGAGATAATTCTAAAATAGAAAACTACCGCCCCTTATCTAAATATGACTATTCTCTAAAGTTCTTGAACGAGTAGTAGTTACACACGGAAGTTTACTCAGCTATGCAACGCCATTTCGGCGACGAACAACATGGTTTCCTCAGAAAACGGTCAACTGCTTCCAACCTGATTACCTGATACTATCTAATGAATTTATAACCACTGGGATAGAAGAACGATGCCAGGTCAACGCGATATACACGGACTCGCAAATCATCAGTTTAGTAGTACTTTATTCAATTTTAATTGGTTTTGTTAGTTTATAACTAAAATAACAGTAATAGGAATCAATTGTGGTGCAGACATCTTGAAATGAAAAGCAGTGTTTGATAAAAATGATCTTATATTGATGTTTCAATGATTTACAACAATACGATTGTATCCAAAAACGCTACTAGCTAGAGGTATACTTAAGTTTAAATTAAATTATCACTGTTCGTTTCGTATTCACATCTAAGTGAGATTCGATACAGTATTAGTACATTAATACACTAACAGCCGCAGTAATAGTTCCTACAGATAATAATACAATTTTATTGTTTAGTAATATAACATTATTAATAAAAATCGAATGGTTTCTGCTCGGCGGCCTGAAACTGCGGCTCAGAATAAATATGAAAGACTAAAGAGTAACAGTTCAACGTGTTACATACAGGCTTTAAATTAATATAAGGGGAGCTTCTGATGTACAAGCATTGTAGTTTTTGCGTAATACTTATACTCTGAGTATGTTACCCGTCAAATATCTAATGTTCTGTGCTCAGTCTAAAGTCTCACCGAAGTCTAAGTGAATCGTGACGCAGCATGTGATTGAAGAGTATAAAACTATCTATAAACACAATTCAGCTAATCTATTTACAAGTTTAACAACATCGAAATATCAGGTGACATCTAAACATGTGGTCACCCACAAGCTGGCACTAACCGTGGGGTCGCCGGTCGGTGTAGACCATATAGCGACCTAGCACTGTCGAGCTACAGACACGTAAGTACTATACAATCAAATTTTTTAGATAAATAGAGACCGAAAAATACGTCTAATAATTCGCATGTCATATGTTTTCTAGGCTTAAGTACAGAAATTTATCAATTTTCCGATCGAATGTTCATTGTGTCGTGTGAAAGTGGGGTCAGGTAGCTCGTCAGGTAGGCGTAGCGTGTCTTCCATGTGGTGCATGGCGATCGAGAGGCGAGCGGCGGCAGGCGGTGGGACTACCACACTTTGCACTTTTTGAGCGGGTTCATGGGCGAGCCAGCGGGGCACTTGAAGTCGTCAGAGAACTCTTCCATGTTAGACATGGGGCCGACGACGCGGAAGCGGCCGGGCGAGTGGACTCCGGTGGTGATGCGGAGCTTCATGGTCTCGTTCCGGTACACGGAGCACCAGGTGTTGGCGGCGCTCAACCAGAACAGCTGCGAACAACCAACAGATGCACTTATCTAACCGCTGTTGCGTTGCGATATCCTTGACTGGCTTTCAGGTAATCTAGTGTTAACTAACAATTAGGCAAAAACTGTTTGAAAATTGATTTCAGCTTGCAGTTGTTACGTCTGTGATCCCTAGTAGACTGAACCGTTGATTACACAATATTTTAGCATTCTAGTTTTTGTTACGGCAAATTAATATTACGAAGTGGTTGAGATAAAGTAAAGTGTTAGATGGTGTACCTGTTTAGGTGAGTATTTCTCAAGTCCGGGCAGCCTTGCCTCGCAGCCGTGTCGTTGGGTCCAAGCCTCATACGCGTAGTAGGCTCCCTTGATGCCGCCGTTGTCCGCAATGTTCTCACCTTGGGTGTTCACTCCGTTCAGCTGGAAGAAATAGTTTATATCAGCACTCTTGAAAGTCCAAAGTTACCTAAACATGCAACCCCTAAAACTGCTGCCCTTTATAACTTTCTAGTGATTTTGTTGCGAATAAGTGCAGCAACAAATTCCGCCTGATTAATTCAGGGTTTCATAATTTTAAACTTCTAATACCTTGAGTCCAACTTCATTCGCAGTGTAGTTAGAATACTGATCAATAATACATTTGGCTTTCTCTAGGTACTTCTGCTTGGTCATCTCCTGCCACCAGTCCACTAAGTTTCCGTTCCTGTCGAATTGACGACCCTGAAAACAATTATTATAATTGTAAAGAAGCGAAAAAAAGGCAACATGAATGGAAATGCTGTGGTATAACAAAAAGGAATACGGAGTGATTTTAGAAATAAAACTGGTTGATACTTGCCTGATCATCGAATCCGTGGGTGATTTCGTGTCCAATGACAAATCCAATGGCTCCGTAGTTCATATAGGCGGGACGCTTGGCGGAGAAGAACGCACCTTGCAGGATACCGGCGGGGAACTCTGAACAAAGACATGAACAGCTTTAGATGTAGGATGATACTCGTAATTATGGTTTTCCGCCAAGCAGCAACTTGGTGACTGGCTAATATTATTACAAAGGCATACAGTTCCGAATACGAGCGTGGGATCATTTTGGTACGATGATATGATGAATAATAAAATTCGTGGCGCTAAAATTGCGTTGAATGCACAACTTCTGTCGCGTATCGTCATTAAAAGCCGTCAGTAGATATACAAATATGTCGTATGATCATAAAAGTTAACTTACGAATGCTGTTTTCAATGGCCGAGTAGAAGGCGTTGACGATAGCGGGGCGGCCGTGTGTTACCCAGTCGGTCTTGTTCACGGGCTCACGAAGTTTGCCGAACAAGTAGTCGGCTCCGAACAGCGTCAGGTTCAGAACAGACTCCATCAGTTTCTCCGATGACATTTCCAACTAAAAGTATATAATTAGTTTCGATTAAGACTTAGGATTGCACTGATCTAAATAAAACATTTGGTACTGTTTTACACAGACACACTTGATTTGAAATGATGGTGTCTCGTGAGTAATGTAGTTCAACTTGTAACAATTAGTAGACAAAATCATTTGTCTTTAGTTTCGTGAAATTTGCTCTTATAAAGGTGCTGTTACAAAGCCGAGCGCAAGCCGCTTCGGTTCTGCGGATCGCGATTGCGTTTTCTATAGTTAGTTTTCTTTTTCAAAAACAGGCTCTTATTGAACTACTATTAGGTTCAGAATGCAGTGTTTTTCACACTCGTATAGTTCTTTTTTTCATTTATTTCTACAGGTGTTTTATTTTGGTCTATGTACGGGGATCATTGCTTTTTTTTATCTTAGCAAAGAGGACTGAAAACCGTCACTTTATACACGTGGAAATATATTGTCACTGCAGGTCTCAGCTCCATATCAATTCCACCTCGGCTGCAATTTCCAAGTCTGCCCACTTGTATCAAAATGTACTATTGCGTGTATAGTCTTTCAGAAGCCGTTATAAGAAACTCACCCCGTCGTAGAACTTGGTAAGTTTGTCATTGTCCAACATCTCCGGGGGGTAGGCGATATGCGAGGCCATAGAGTCTGCCTTCTCGAGCGCAGCCTGACGGGTCTTCTCGTCCATCCAGTCCACTTGAAGCAAAGTCTTGCGGAACTGTTGCCTGAGGAAATATTCATTATCGTAGTTTTAAGCTTTTTTAATTTAAGTTTTATGATTAAGATAAGGTCAGAAAAAAGTGGTTTAATATGTTTTTGGAAATAGGGTGATCATGACCATACTTAGGTACATAAGCAGGAGTCGAGTAAAAAGCAAACTTTGAACAATACTGACGAAAGCATTATAAGGATCAATTTGGTTTTTAACTATTTAAGTACCTACGACTTATTTTTTAAGTATAATTTTTTCCTTTTTGTTATATTATTTTTGTTTTTATTGTGTGCACATGTGGCATATGCCAAATAAATATATTTTCTTTCTTTTTCTTTATTTAGCTATAAAATGATTATTACGGTACCTACGTGTCAGTTGCATCATTTATTACCTACATAAGCAGGTACATAACACTAAATATCTGTGATATAACGACTGTTTGTATTTTTAATCGTATTATAACTTATCTATATCTATACATATAATAAAACAGTGAAAAAACTGTGTCTGTACATTGAATATATTATAAAAAAAAAGTTGGGGGGGGGGGTTAGAAACAGTAGTAGAGCACGAATCCAAAAAAAAAAAATCTGTCTATTTGTCTGTGTGTCTGTTTGTCTGTACACGCTAATCTTCGGAACTACTCGACGGACTTGAATGATTTTTTTTTTGTTGTATAGGTGTTAAGTCTGGGCAACATATAGGCTATAATTAATCTTGTAATATATAAAACTAACTTTGTCAAAGAGACAGCTGGTTATGTAGTTAACTAAGTTTCTCAGCTCTCTCTCTATATGTTTGCTTTTATTACAATCATAATTAATTTTCATTGAGGTGGGAATTTTCAAATGCCTTGTAGAATTCAAAAGGCCTCTCTATTATAATATAAATAGTTTGATACTCTACCTGATATCGTTCACCATTTCCAATGCATTAGCTTTTGAGTTCTCGTTGAAATATTTTCTAATGTAGAGGGCGCCCACAGCAATCGACATACTGAAATGAACATAATACTAGATTATTTTACAATGAATGGGTTAGTTGGTACTAGGGAATGTAGTTAAACTCGTTCTCGCGAGATCTCGTACATATTTTAAGAGACTGGATCTTGAACAGTTTCTGAACGAGATTTTAGCTGTATCGATTTCGAGATTCAGTTAGGTTTGCACATAACTAACTACCTATGATTCCTACGAGTGTAGAGGTAGGTCGATCATTTCCCGCCGTAGGGTACTTGGCATTGTTATGCTGATTTTTGAGAAGCTATTTTAGAAAATAACATTTAAAACACAGCGTGAAAAAGAAATCATCTGACTGACAAGGGACATTGGCAAAAATCGGCCCATTAGCTGACTGACATGAGACATTATACCAAAAAACTAATGCATTTATCTATGTGGTTTGTAAAAAGTCTGAAAGCTATGAGAGCTTTAGTAAAGTAATGTGGTATTTATCATCCTTATTTTATTTTTAACCATTTTCAGTGTCTTTTTATGTGTCAGACCAAAAGGCTTGCTTCCAAATAAAATCAAATGTCAAAAAGATTTTTTTAATACGCTTCCTTGAAAACTGGTTCTTATCGGACTACGATTCCTATGAGAGAATTCCGTCCACAATTTCATCTCAATTTTCAGAAGATAGGGCAATTGGACGTTCACAAAGTTGCTGGATGTGTGGCTGCACGTTTTATGAATACATAGCGAACATTTTTAATCCATGGTTGTTACAGCAAAATATCCATAAACCCGTTGTGTTCTTTTTGAACGGTCACCGATCGCATTTGACCCTGCATTTATCGAATTATTGTGCTGACAATGGCTTGAGATCATAGCATTACACCCAAACAGCACGCACATTCTACAGCCAATCGACCTGACTATATTCAGACCACTGAAAACAAAATGGAGAAAAGCAGTAAAGAACTGGAAACTACAAAATTTACGACAAATTAAAAAAAAAAGAAAATTTTGCCCCTGTCGTTATCAGTTTTGAAGTCTGAAAACAGAAAATACTACTTTTTTCAGCTGAAATTTCTCTATAACCACAAGGTATCTGGTATGTTTTATAATGCATAGTATAAATCACCTATATAATATTATGTCTAACAAACGTACCCACGGGCGAAACTTAAAGCAACGAGGAAGCGCATCGACTTTTTTTTTCATAATTAAAATATTTTATTAAAATGAAGTAAGTAGTCAAAAAAATATTAAATAATTGAATTGAATAGATACCTTAAGTTTTATAATACTTAATATTTATTAATATTTTCAACATATTCTTACGAGTAGACGACGATTTTCCCCATCATTTTATCGGGTTTTTTCAGTGTGAACCACATTTTTTTAAAGTACTAATTAAACGAATCAAAAAAAAATCGTAGACTTACTAATATACTATATGCCCTGTACGTTTTTTTCAGATTATAATTCATTACCAGTTAGCCACAAAAGTTATTGAAAAACCCGATGTTTCGTGCTTACGTAAAAACGTATGTTTGATTTTTATTTTTCCTAATTTATGTTGAGTGTTTATCAAAATAAAAATTCGTACACTTACTAGATAGAGAAGTGATATATAACTGTGCATTAAAAAAATACCAGATACCTTATAATTAATGAGAAATTTGAGCTGAAAAAAGCAGAATTTTCTGTTTTTAGACCGTGAAACTGATATCCCGACCCTTTTTATTTTTTTTACGGATGGGAAATCATCAAATGACTTCTCCCGCTCCGGGCAGTGCGGAAGGGAGTGTCAGGCTTGTACTGACTAAAACCCATCCATGTTCCTTCCTTGCCCTTTGTGTTCCAGGGCCGCGGTATCTCTTTCGAACAGTCCCGCAGCCCGATAACCCGACCCTTAAAACACCGTTGCAATCAATTATTCAAGAAGTATCATGTAATAAAGCGATCAGATTTAAAAAAAAATGCTCGATTGCGTACATTGAAGCGTCGATAATTGGTTATCTGTAGACTGAAAATTTACCGAATTTTGAATTAACGAGGACACATTACATCGTAGGTACTTACTTTCTATCTAATAAAATCGATTTCTGAAACAAAGTAACGTAAGTAGTAGCTTAGCTAACAGACTGTCAAATGCAAAGTACCTGCTGTGATTACTAAATTTGCAATCTAACTTTCGTTTTGAAAACTCGGGCACAGCCCTCGATTTTAACTCAGAAGTTGCGTAAAATTATGAGAGTGTTAAATTGTCTGGCGATTCTCGGCTCTCCACCCTTAAACGAAATTATCTCTTTGTGTAAAAGAGCCTTTACAAGTACGAGAGTACTCAAACAACTCACCTTTGGCTGGTGGTATCAGCGCACTTCTTCCAACGGCTCTCCCTCTCCGTAAAAGAGCTTTTACAAGTACGAGAGTAATCAAACAACTCACCTTTGGCTGGTGGTATCAGCGCACTCCTTCCAACGGCTCTCCCTCTCCGTTTTGCCCGAGAGTGCAGTGACGTAAGCCAGCTGGCGCCTACGCAGGTTGTCGGTCAGGTAGGACACTGACGCACCCGCCACACGCCACATCACGTAGTTGGCTTGGATACGCTTTGGGGTGACTTCCAGAAGAAGCTTTGGGATAAACAAAATGTTTTTAATTTAGATAACATCCCAATCTCGAATGAGTCTCAAACCAACGGCACCCAAAATAAAAATAACATGTTATGTAGCAGTATGTTCCTACAGGGTACAAGGTAATAACATATCAATAAGGTTTTTATGTAGGAAACCTATAACAGTCATCATCATCTGCCTAGCCTTTTCCCAACTATGTTGGGGTCGGCTTCTAGTTTAACCGGATGCAGCTGAATACCAGTATTTTACATGGAGCGACTACCTATCTGACCTCCACAACCCAGTTAATACTGGGTAATACGATACCTCTTGGTAGGACTGGTTGTCAGACTTTTTAGGCCACTGACTACCTGTAACGACTGTCAACGAAAGAAAACCAAACAGGAAACCTATAACAGTACAGGATAAAAATAAAAAAGGATAGGCACAAACCTCGAGATCAGTAATGAACTTGGGCACGCTGACGATGGTAACTTCGTCCATGCCAACAGTCACATGAGGGGCAAGCATACGGTTGATGTACTCCAGCCATGGGACTCTGTAACAACATGTTAATATTAAAGTAGGCTTACCAGAGATGTAACCTCCACGGGCATTTTAGAAGTTACTGGCATATTACATTTTCTTTTCGCAATTACTTTGTCCGAATACCTCTGGAATTAAAAAACCAAGGGTACAAGAACGGGGTTTAGTACACTCGTCTTTGGGTAATATTGATCGGTTTCATGGTTCGACTTCATTCAAAGTATTAGTAGTGTTAGGTACTTTTTTGAATGATAAGTGGGTACTAGCTAAGCACTTTAAGCCGTTGGTCCCAACTGTCATTTGTAGATCTTTGGTAGTCGTTACAGGTAGTCAGTGACCCAAACAGTCTGACAACCAGTCTTACCAAGGGGTATCGTATTACCCAGTATTAACTGGGTTGTGGAGGTCAGATAGGCAGTCGCTCTATGTAAAAAACTGCTATTCAGCTGCATTCGGTTAGACTAGAAGCCGACCCCAATATAGTTGGAAAAAGATGAGGATGAAGTGGGAACGAGCTAACTTTTAGGAGCCTGTTTTTTTTGTTTAAATTTGTCATCTGTCTTACTCTTGTTATACGAACCGTAATTATTATTGTCAATTCGGCAAAATATGTGCCTTAACCAGAAACCTATTGCGTACCAGATTGCAAGTGCTAACCATTACGATTTGAAACAATCGAAGACGTGGTCATGCAATAAAAGCGCAAATGCAACATATTTGAGATGCCGTGAATTTGAAAACTTTCGCCTACGCAGTGATTCTGCCACGTTGTTATGTCTTAGCAATGATTTAAAAGGAGCTACAATCTATTAGTTAAGGGATACGTACTTTGGGAACTTTTGCGTCAGCTCGGCAATAGTCATCGGGTTGTACAGGCTAGTGGCATTACGACGTTTTTCTAATGGCAAGGAAATCTGTGGAAGTTATGAACACTTTAAGAAAATTATTCTTCGTTTTTTCATCTAGGCTTGTTAACGCCATGCGATTGACTTCTTCGCCAAGATTAAGCGAAATGCGCCAATATCTCGAGACCTTGGACAATATCCGCCACAGTTGACTGGACCAATAATACGGTTTCGTTGAAAAATATAACAAGGCTCATTAAAAAATTTCCAGAAATTCACACAATGATTATTAGGTTTTTTCCAGTGAAATTATGCAAAACCTCAAGCCGATGGCTGATACAGAAGTCGTTTTTGTAACACTTACGTTGGCAAGTTTAATTTCGAACTGCAGCGACTCCTTGAGTTCCACCTCGGCACGGTGGCGGTCCGCTCCCAGTAGGACAGCAATGTCAACCATGTATTCGTAGTAGGCTTGCACGAGATTATCGCTAAACCCACGGTTCAGGTACTCTCGGCTCAGACCTAGAGACGCCTGGTCCAGCTGTTAGAAAACATTCACTTAGCACTTGAACTAATAACACAATAACAGTCATTGAGCACATTCGCGTAATAAACCGCTAATAATCGCGTAATAATTCGCTAAGCAAGAATCAATTCGCTGTAAATGTGGTGCTCATTATTAGGTAACTTTAAACGAGCGAGCTCATTACGGTTCTTATGTGATCACATAAGACAAGCAATCACTATAAATAAGTAATACACCAATAAAATTGTAAGGTCGGCCGACCGGATCAAAATGATCTAAAACAAGCAATACAAAACTGATTCGTTATTATTCTTACATCGATGATGCGCTGGGTGGAGTTCTTCACATCAACGCTGATGGAGAAATCGAGGAAGTAATCCACGGAGTATCCAGCAGCTCTGAAGTCGTAGACTGACTTTTCCCATGAGAAGGACTTCTCATCCCATGAATCACCGTCGAGCACAGGCCAGCCACCGAGCCTCTTCAGCATATCGATGAGTGGTGTCACACCGCGGGACTCGATGGCAGCTAGTCAGATCGGGAACAAACATTGATTACAGAAAGAATAAAACGAGTAACAATACGACATTTTTAAATCCTACGACACAATTTGGCGACCGATTTTTAAAGTTATTTAATGGCAAACAAAGAGACTGCTAGACCTGCTAGTAAGTGGTCACTGTCATCTGTGAATATCTCTAATACCACTGGAACATTTACAGGTAAGTAAGTAGGCGTAAGATATTTCGGGTTGAAACTGTGTCCAAGGATTCATTCAGAGTAAAAATATTTAAAATAGTTATATTATTGCTTCGGGAGCTTTTCAACTCAGTCCTGTTCTGTGGGAGAACTCCAGAAGCGTGGAAAAGGAGCGTGGTCGTTCTTTTCTTTAAAAAGGGTAACAAGACCCTATTAAAGAATTACAGACCCATTTCGCTCCTTAGCCACGTGTATAAGCTGTTTTCAAGAGCCGTCACGAATCGTCTAGCGCGAAGACTCGATGACTTCCAGCCACCGGAGCAGGCCGGGTTTCGACACAGCACCATAGACCACATCCACACAGTGCGGCAGATCATAGAGAAGTCCGAAGAGTATAATCGGCCGCTGTGTCTTGCATTTGTGGACTATGAGAAGGCTTTTGACTCTGTCGAGACCTGGTCATTTTTGGAGTCTCTGCAGCGATGCCAAATCGACTGGCGATATATCCAAGTGCTGAGAAATCTCTATGAAAACATGACCGTCCAAACTCAAAACCAGCAAACAGAACACATCCCATTGCGTCGGGGGGTGAGGCAGGGGGACGTAATTTCCCCGAAATTGTTTACCAACGCGCTGGAAGATGTGTTTAAGACGCTGAAATGGGAAGGACGTGGCATTAATATCAACGGCGAGTATATCTCACACTTGAGATTTGCTGATGACATCGTCATACTGGCTGAATCGCTGCACGACTTGCAGCAGATGCTGGATGGCCTAGTTGATTCTTCTTTACGCATTGGTCTCAGGGTGAACTTGGACGAAACCCAGGTTATGTTCAACGAACACGTCACCCCAGGACCTATTGTTGTCAATGGCGGTCCTCTCGAGGTTGTTCGGGAATATGTTTACCTCGGACAAACTTTGCGGTTTGGTAAGAACAACTTTGAGAGGGAGGCTAACAGAATAATCCAGCTGGGTTGGGCAGCGCTTGGGAAGCTTTGTCGGGTCTTCTCGTCGCGTATTCCACAGAGCCTAAAGACAAAGGTCTTCAATCAGTGCGTCCTGCCTGTTATGACTTACGGAGCCGAAATATGGACACTCACGGTACGGCTGATCCATAAGTTCAAGGTCGCTCGACGAGCTATGGAACGGGCTATGCTCGGAGTCTCTCTGAGGGATCGCATCCGAAACGAGGTGATCCGACAGAGAACCTGAGTTGTCGACAAAGCTCACAGAATAAGTCAGCTGAAGTGGCAATGGGCCGGTCATATTAGCCGTAGAACCGATGATCGTTGGGGTAGACGTGTTCTTGAGTGGAGACCGCGAATTAGCAAACGTGGAGTGACGATCTTCGCATGGTGGCTGTAGGATGAGAGTTGCTGAGAATGGAGTTGAGTGGCGTACGATTGAGGAGGCCTATGTCCAGCAGTGGACTGCTATAGGCTGATCTTGATATTGGCGCCACTAATACTAAACTAAAACTCAAAAATTTTCGCGTGTTCCGATTAACAGAGCGCTGATCATTGGTGTACAGTCACACAATATGTCATTTGTATACAAGTCGCAGTCGAAACTTTTGCTACCCTTATTTGGAATCATTCCGTTCGTCCAGTTCCAGTAGGTTCAATCATTCATCACTTACGTCACCGATTGTGCAAATATCGGTAGCAACATCATTTAGTTCACTTTCACCCACATTTTATTCCACAATAGGTTCAAGCAACAGTTAAATAATAATTGTCGTAATTAAGTTCATTATATCCTGCACTAGGTTCAAACACGCGAGGTACATACGGCGGCACATGAAGCTTTACATTTCCAGTAAAAAGTGACCTCACTTTGAATATAGTTTCTGTACAAAGAGAGATCCGCATAAACTGGTTTTGTATAACTTGATCAGCCGTCGTGCGTAGAGTTCGTCTTAGTTCTCCGAGTAAAATTATAAAACCAAAATATATTTCTCAATACACTTTCTCAAAACTAATTCTTATCGCACTATGATTAGGTTCAACATGCAATGCATTTCACATGCGTGAATTTTTAATATTTTTGCACACGTGCGGAAATAAAACTTTCCACAGATAACTATACTTATACCAAGTCCAAATTGGTTCAATGCCTATAGTCAGCAGTGTTTGTTTTTTGAAGTTATACTTCTTTATGCGCGTTATGAAAAAATGATGAGAGTGAAATTTTAAGATGCATCACACAAAAGTAACAGGTTGAAGTTAGCTAGTCAACATACACCCTGAACTTAGCTTAGTGTCAGATATTGACAAGCCTAGGTTATTATTTTTAATCTACTGCTGGAGCTAGGAGGTTAGGTTATATAGGTAATTGATATTAGACCTTGTTTCTACAAACGTAGGATAAGGCAAAAGTTAAATTTTTAAAAAGATTTTTATTATGTTACGCCAAAGAAGTATAACTTCTAACGCGTGTACATACTTTACACACACACTTTTCTTTCAATCTCAGCAGAAAGCGACGTAAATAAATGAATATTTAAATTGTGTTTATAAATAGAATATCAGTAATAAAAAAATATTATTAAAAAATATATTTGAATTTTCAATTTTTCATATTAGGTTGTTTAGCGGTTTTATACCTTTGCCTTTTTCTCCTTTAGCCTGCAAAGGTAAATCGCGGGGAAAAAGAACTTATCACCTAATTTGTGTTATTTGCGAAAAATGTCGAATATAAGTTTTGAAGAGAATACTTTTATAATTGCTACGTCGCCAGATATTGTGATTGAGGCACAAAATGCTTGCGATAGCCTGTTGCTATCTAAACAGAAGCTAAAATATATGGCGGCTTTGCAAAATTTTCTTCAGTGGAAAATGTGTCGTCATTTTCGGAGCAAGTAATTTAATCATAATAAAAGGCCATTAAATATAAGCCTGACACGCATGGAGCATATATTCCATGCTAAAAGCACGGTTATGCAAAAACACGGTCGACTTAAAAGCATATTCCAAACTGACTGCGTTTTTAAAAAGACGCTCACTCGGTTTCATTGGACCAAAATCAAAGGTACGAGTATTGTCACGAAATGACGTTGAAAAGTTCTTGAAAGAAGCTCCGAATAGTCAGTATTTAGCAACAAAGGTAGTAATTTATCTAATTTCTATTATGCCTAGCCTACGTCCGTACACTACACGATCTATAAGTACCTATCTAAGCAGTGTTTTATCTCTTTCTAGGTTGTGTTAATATGTGGAATGAATGGTGCATGTAGATGTCAGGAACTTGGTAATATAAGAACTAACGATAAAGTCACCCATA
The DNA here is from genome assembly GCA_950005105.1 of Lycophotia porphyrea. Lineage (NCBI taxonomy): Eukaryota > Metazoa > Arthropoda > Insecta > Lepidoptera > Noctuidae > Lycophotia > Lycophotia porphyrea. Next base: position 24,527,562 of record OX465383.1, on the reverse strand, counting down.
CTAAACTCGTACGCCTCCTATACCTACTGAAGGCCGATTAGAGCACCCTTCCACTTCCTACTTATAATCCGTCATCTCCAACATTCACTAACACACAAAATAGTGAAATCAATGAAGTTTTTAGCAATAACATTTCACAAACTGGAAATGCCCACAAAATTTGCTGTGTAACGTATTTCATAATTGCTCCTTTATTAGTACAGTATTATTTCAATAATTAAATATTTTAATGACAAAAATACTTTTGGTTCTATTATTTTATTTCTTCGAAAGTGCAATGAAAAACGTCGTTTGATATACGTGGGCAACTACTTATATCAAAATATAAAGTAATAAAGATAATGTAATAATGTGATGTGTGTGTGTGTGTGTGTAATGTAATGTAATGTGTATTTTTGCTGATTGATGCTCTTTTAAGACTTCACCTAATTTGTATGTTTCTTTGCTCTCTAGCTGTCTGTGTAAAGTTTGAAGTGAAGGACCAAAAAAAAAAATCTAATCAAATCTTTCACCAATTTCTGTTCACAAATTATACAGAACCAGAGCAAAAATAAATCCATAAAAAGTTCCGTAAGCTTTTATATTGGAAAAATTATTTCTTAAACACTACTTTAGAAACATTATATTCAAAACGTAATAACAATCGAGCAACCCGCCAACTGTTTACCGACATTGAATTAAGTTTGTTTACTCTGCCTCCAATTTGCGGTTATCTTGTTGGAGCTCGAAGTTTGTTGTATTGATGCCAAAATAGTTTAGAAAAGTTAATAGAAATTATTTTAAAACCATCTCGCGGTTTTAAATTAAAATTAATTAGGAATCTATAGCAGGTATCTAGTTGTATGGTGTGCGTAATGAAGCTCGTGTGATGAAAGTGAAATATAATTAAAAGTTCAGTGCAGCTGGCTCTGCATGCACAAAGCAACAGAACAGACAGTTCTGTTGCTTTGTTGTCTAAAATTATCTGTTGTGGTTACACGGCGCTATTGTATTACTTGTGACGTGAATGTATCAAATTATACTAGTTGATGCTGCCTTGCCCCACCTAAGTATAAAATTCTCACGACTTTACTATTATTACACCGGATTGTAACTGTCCAGCTGCAGGGTAAAGGCATACATACATACATCATGGCCGCACTGCCTTAGAAATATCATCTGCCTAGCTTTTCCCAACTATGTTGGGGTCGGCTTCCAGTCTAACCGGATAAAATGAATATATTGACTTTCAAACTATTATCTAGGTGCTTAAATATGTATTCAAAGAATCTCTTTGTTATTTTTCAGGTTTGAAACAGTAACCACTAACTGTATACGGTGGTATCGCCAGTCCATCGGAATGACCAAGAATCTCAAAAACCAGCATGTGTGTAAAGTAACACTTACTTCGGTTCATGCAAGCCTGGTACAGGGTCTTGGCAAGGACAAACGGCCTAGGCTCGTTCTCAATGATGGGCTCGTCCAATAAGGCTCGGATCTGTTCCTGCAGCTGGTCCGTGATTATGGAGAAGGTGTTCACCGACGTCTTGTCGTCAGGTATCCGGGTACTCTTCACGAAGGACCCGCAAGCGAAGTCGTAGAAATCATCGCAAGGGTCCACCGTTTCATCCATGTACTTCAGGAGTGTGGATGCTACAAAAAAATAATTAAGAAAACATGAAGATCTTGCCGTTTTAAATTAACCTTATATATTTATCTGTAAATTAAACTTTATTAGGTTAAACTAACTGTATACATTGATAATTAAAAACTATTAAACTAAAATAGATAAACTAACAACAAACTATAAAAGGGCATCGAAAAACTCCTCCTCAACGCTGTCAGATGGTAATGTGCCCAAGAGACTGGCGGCGTTGCCACGTTGTATGGCAACACTTAGCCTCTGGCCAAAGTAAAAGCCAGCCCTTGGGTCACGGGAAGCGTCAACTAGGCGTTTCGAAATTTCAAAAAATGAAAAATGTTGGATTGGCTATCCAACATTTTCCTTTTAGATTGTTGTGGGTCACGAACACTGAATTTATAAGATTCGGGCCTTGATACAGTAGTATTTCTGAAACCGTTTTTTTTAGTTTCTTACGCACTGCTTTATTAATAACGTTCATCAATTCAAAAATAAGTTTGTAAATGTATCTTATTAATAAAATAACAGAAAAAGCACAAACTATGTTGCTAAAGATTTCTCATGAAACGCTATACGTCTGAAACACGACTTAAAAGGAAAAGTTCTACATGAAATCTGTCACCAGGTTCTTTAAAGCAGCTTGTGGCTTAACCTTTGAGCACACAATGCATAATCGAGATATAATGTTCAAACTGCTAGGACACCGGTCGCCGGTCGCCGGTCGCGACAGTGAACCCAGTACTGGTTAATATGGCATGTCAGATTCACTTCGAAGAGTTCGTCCAGTGTCCTCATAAATCCAAAGTTTTTCTGAAACCAACTTACTGCACTTAGCGTAGAGTTTACAATCGATGTAGTCGTACCTGAGTGGATACATCCGGGGCTGTTGCATAACTCAAAATCTGACGAAGCTCCCTTCACGACCACGGCCGGCGGGATGGACGAAGAAATTCTCAGTTCACTAGTCTGGGGTATGTCTAAAATGCAAATAAAACATGCTTAATGAACAGATGATAGGGAAAATAAACGATGATCTAATACGTGTACATAAACAAACACACGGAATATATCAGGTTACATTGAATATCATTGGAAATTAAATTGAAATTTATTTTTTATTAGGTGTGGTGCAAACCAATTCAAGCTCAGGGCCATCCTTAACCAATTGGAGGCAAGGTGCAAGAGCGAGCAACCTTTCGAACCACTAGCTATGACCCTGACGAGAACTTGGGGCTCCTTGGAGCGTGGGGCCCTGGACACTTACTCAGAGTGACCAATGGAATAGATGGCCCTGTTTAGTAAAAGCATAAATAATGATGCAGGAAATAATGTACCTAAAGGAACATCAAATTTCCACTAACAAATATATTACTACAATAAAATATATCAGGCAAAAAAACGAGATTCAAAAGACAAGTTTCTTGAAGCATAACAAATTCAAGAAGCAAATAGTTGCTGTTCTTTCTCACATAATTTACATAAAGATAACTAGGCGTGGTATGACAAATAATTATGTAAAATTAATTAGAGGAAATTAGCTGACCCCGCAAAGGTTGTTCTACCCGTGTATTCCCGTTGTCCCCTTATGCTAACTCCGTTAAAGGGGACAATGGGAATTAAAAAAAAAATTAAAATTACTTCCCGCTGTCCCCGTTAATGTCTTGTAATATATGCTTTTCAAATCTTGCTCGTTGTCCCCGTTGAGTTAAAATTACAAGTGAGTGCCTTAATAGAGAAAATATTGTAACTATACAAATGAAATGGAACTAATCACTACTATTATAAATGCCATACAAGTTATGGTGTGGATATACTTTACGACCTATTCTCATACGTATCAAATATACAAAAAAATAATAAAAATTGGTCAAGCCGTTTCGGAGGAGTGCGACCACAAACACCGTGACACGATTTTTTTATATACAGGGTGAATTTTAAGTAGGTGGTAGACCAAATCCGAAACTATGAGGAATAGCGAAAAATACACAGAGGTGTCTCGAGCCCGATTTGATAAAAACTAAAACTGCTTTATTAGATTTTTGTAAAATCATTATTCCTTACCAGGAACCAGTACTAGGAGTCTTAAGTTTCTTTTATTTTAGAAATAAATAAAAGGGCATCAAAAAACTCCTCCTCAAGGCTGTCACCTGGTAATGTGCTAATAAGGCTGGCGGCGTTGCCACGTTGTATGGTAACACCAGCCCTTGGGTCACGGAAAGCGTTAACAAGGCATTAAAAAATATTTAGAAATTGTTAACAAAATCTGATTCAACTAGGGTAGTAATATTTTCAATAACTTCATTCGGATGAAGGTGGCGGAGAACAGCTAGTCGCAAATAAGCGTGTCGTTTTTAGTTTACCCTTGATGATTTTACAAAAACATATAAATACACTGGTATACCGCCAGTATTGTTGGAAAAAAAATGCTTTTTCGACCGACCCTAAAAACAATGAGTTGGTTTAAGGCCGATTCACATCGCGTTGCGACGCAGCACATGCTTAAAGAGGCAACTGTTCACAGAAGACGTGCTGTGTAAAACTACACTGTAATAAGCTACCCGCGCCCCTTCGGCGGCGTTGCGAAGTGTAAAATAGTCTCTGTTTGATTTGAATAGACCCGTTAGAGGTCAAGGACGCACTTATATCTGAAAGCTACTGTAATTGAAATGTGATTATTAAAGAAATTAATTTGAAAATAAGTTAAAGAAGAAGGGTCACGGCGCATAGAAAATTAACAAAGGCCCGACACAAAAGGGACGTATCTCAGTTATTTTGTATTATTTAACAGGAATAAATTAACACTATTCTGAGTATCAGTGGCAAACACCTCCATATTGCCATTTGTTTTTGTTCAAGCTAAATAATTTGAAATATATTTTTTTAATGAATAGTAATTATATTTATTTAAAATGACGCTAATTTAGATAAAATCACAAAAAATAGATAGTCATCAAACTTTTAGCTCCATTACAGCTAAAAAAATCCTAGTGGAACACTATACAGGGTGATTTTTTAAGTGGGCGTGGATGGCCAAATCTGAAACAATTAGGAATAGAGTAAAATACTCAAAGGAGTCTCGAGCCCGATTTTGATAAAAACTAAAACTACATCATTAGATTTTTGAAAAAGGGGGGTATTCAAAAAAATCGCCTGAATTTACATATGGCAATATTTTGATGAGCCATTAATTTTGAATATAAAAAAAAAATATTTTTAAAATAATATTTAAAATAACAAAAAAACCGAGATACATCTTTTCGTGTCGGGTATGGGTCACATAAATGACTGTTCTTCTTTCTTATCGCTAGCATAAAAAGTTTAAAAAGTACGCGTAGCGTCGCGTTACAGTGTAAACTGACCCTTATAACCTTTTGGATAATTATGCTTGTTGTTATTGACCGAATTTCGTGTTTTGAACTTGGCCTCGTCGCCATTTTTAAAAGCACTGTACTTTCCTGTCCAGAAATATTAAATCAAGTCTTCTTGGAATACTATTAAACCGAGCGACTTTAGTAACTTTTGTTGCAGTATTTACGCATTGTACTCAGCATTGTTTGCAAAAATAGTAGAAAAAGCTTTGCAAAAAGCACCGGAATATGTACCTATTTATTTAGTTTTCATGTCGGTACGGACTGCTTTATAGTTTTTATTGTTTGATGAATAACAATTACTCATGGTTAATTGTATGTATGGTGAATCCGTAAGAAATCTATAATAAATAGCTCTAATCCGACGGTTAGGTACTGGTCGTTGGTAGTTACCTATTTGGGAATTTATGGTAGTTTCCTTAAAAATAACCTACGTGCTTTGATTATTTTATGATTTAACTGTGTTTGATTTTCCGGTATTGTTGTTTGCTGATTCATCTATTTTATGAATCACATCACTTTTTGTATTTATGTAACAGACATTGCACATGGGATTACTGTACTTATTAATTTTGTGAACGTGTACCTACCCATCTTTGAAATATAAGTCTTGAGTAGACTTAATAATTTTAAATATAATAACTATACTAAACTTTTTCGTAATTGTTTTCATATTTTATTCATCTAAACTTTCGATTCGTTCGAAAGATTAGTTTTTGAATCTATGAACAGGCCATGGATTTATGACATTTGAAACATAAACTCGAGTCAACTTATAAAGTAGCTACGGGTGATAAAAAGGAGAAACAGCAAGGATGAAGTTGATTGCTCCGGGCACTGCTGCAGACGTTAACAAAAACTTGCCAAGATCGATATTTTTGTCATTATAAAGTTCTATTGTTGGAATTTCTCAATCGAACTTGCTTAATTTTTTCGTGAAAACTGACCTCTGTATTGTAATAACGTTATTATATAGTGTAATGTTAGCGACACGAGTGCGTGCACCCGAGCGTGGCTGTGTCGACACCCGACGTGATTTAGCCCCCTCCCCCCTCTAGTTTGGTAACCCTCACCCGTCGGTTCAGAGCATTTTCCAACGTTCTCTTGCGTAGTTGCGTTAACGTTACAGTTTTTTTCTCTGATATAGTCACAGAATTGATTTCTAAAAGTTTCCTCAAGATAAATCTGGCGCAGTGTTTTGTGCAAAATCAAATCACGTCGCGCGCCTCACTATCCACTTCCGCAGTTCCGCGTCGCGTCGTCGACCTTTGTATGAGGCAAAAAATAATAAAGACGTAGTTTTGCCTGTGTGTCACATTCAACATAATGAATTGCGTACACTCGACGGGTTAACCACCAATTAAAATTCGGTTACTATCGTGACCTGCGCCCGTTTATCTATCTTCTGAATAACTGTGGATTGAAACTTCTTTTAAAATAACTACAAAATGCGTAATATCGTAATTTTTTATGACGTTGTTGTTAACGTTGTTATTACAATTTCAACTTGTATGTTGTCCTTCTTTTTTTTGTATTATTCAATATGATATTGTCCGTCTATATTTAATTCAAGGATGTTAATTTTATAGTCTTATCGCTTTCTCCATAATACTTAACAAATATTCAAAACTTCGGATAATGTTAATCAATTTCAAATGCTTATTTCTATTATATTATAGATTTCAAAGAAAAACAAGGCAGCCGCCTGAGGGTTAGATTTTATCTGGAGTCGGATATTTGCCTGAAAGACCGACAAATAACGAACAGCGATTAACAACTGTATAATATCGCTATGGATCGAAGCAATTCTACTGATACGAATACGTCATGATATCAACGATTGAAATACTTTAAAAAGAACATAGAATAACATTGTTATTCCTTTAAAATCATGCAGGTATAGGTAAGTAGCAAGAAATATAAAAAGTCTTACTAGTCATGACTAAGGTCACAAAAAAAGTGCATCACCACATGAAATGTCGACGAAAATTCTATAATTATTTGAAAATGTACCTTGATGACAGTAAGGTCGAATGAATTCGTTGAACGGCCTTTCGTCACAGTACTTGTGTCCATTTGAAAAGGAACAAAGGAACTGAATAACTGAACACGCAATGTTCTCTAATTACTCATTCCAAAGAACTAAAAAACAATTGCAATTCATGAATTTGTTTCGTTGGGATCTACTGAAATCGTCATGTCTTCAGTTGATACATAAAACTATGCAAGAAAAGCGCGACTCATTGAAAGAACACAACTCCATCTAATGACGTTTCTTGGAATTATTTAACATTCCAAAAAACGTCATTAGATGGAGTTGTGTTCTTTATATGCTTCCATGAATGAGTTTTAGTTTATGATTTTTGAAGTTTTTATATTATAACCAACGTTTAGTTACTTAAATATTAATTCAATGTAAGTTTCTACTAATGCTATTCTCGTTGTAGCAAGTATTTGCCAATTTATCTAAAGAAGATCGCATCTAATTTTCATAAAAATGGTGAATATAATTTAGATAATTTTATTGCAGTAAAATATAACTAAAAATCGAGAACATGATAAATAATAACATGAGAACATAAATAACACATAAATTGTCTATGTCTCTTAGCAAGGTACCTACATCTCGGTTGACCAACTGAGTGGTGAGATCTCATCATATTTTGATCATCATCGCCTTACCTGATGTGCTGTTCAAAATCGGCATCATAGTATATCTGTTCCCCACGGCCTGGTGACGAAGACCTCAGCTACTTTTGTCCACCTGCTACCCTACGAAGACTGTCGCTCTACCTTCCTTGAAGGCGGTCTACTCTAAGTCTGCTGTTCCGCTGTCTTCACCCTGCTGGTTTACTTGTTATTGTAGTGCTTACCGTTTATGTCAGGGGCTGGTCGGACGAGAAGCGTGGCGATGAATGCAGCTAGGAAGGCGATGGCAAGAACTGATGTCACGCCAGCCGCCAATATCAGCCGCTTCTCCATCTTCGTCCTCTGACCCCAAAACGAAGGCCTGAAAACAATTGACTGTTAGTAGTTATACTTGACAAGATAAAAGTAACTTTGTTCGGTCTATGATGTAGTCGTTTTTTATTAGTATTACTTTCAGAAGGTCTTCTGTCTATAGACGCATTTCCTTGAAACATCTCTGTTTAGCCTGAAGCCACGGTCATTTCGCCATAGATTGTATCGTAAATACCTAAGCATCGTTCGTACCACAGTGCAAGTCCTCGTGGCTCCCAAATTACTTTGAGTGACACGTGGACATGTTCAATATTCTGCGTGGCCAATCCAAAGATTCCAAATTTATGGCGAAACTAACGTTGTTCAGTCCCTGGATATAGTATGAAGTGTTACTAATTCTGTTAAGAAACCTTCGAACTTGAACAATAATATAATTGGTTATACTGGCTGTATAACTCCGATTACCTACTCACTAACTTTCTTATATTACGGAAGTGTGGCGTGTTTGCAATCTAAACATTATAAAAGTTAGCGTGCTCGTGAGCGAATGGTAGATTATTAGATTAAAAGCTTTTATATCAAGTAATTATAGCTAAGTACCTAAGTTATGTTATAAAGTAGGTATTAAAGGTTCCAAGGTTGCAGTAACGGTATATATCAGAAATTTATGCTAAACCAGAATTCCTAGGTCATGACGAGCCAAGTGCGAAAATACCTCGAAGAATATATTTATTTCACGAATCCTTTTTGTTCACTATCCAGCCTAAACTTGGAAAAGATTTTATTGCTTAAATTAACCAAAGTCGTGTAAAAAATGGAAACAAAACAAATGAGAATGGTTGTTCTTTGAGGGAGAAAATTGCCTCCAAATTTTCAATTTGTTTTGGTAACCCAATTTTCGTGTAACCGTAATTTTCCTTGGTGCTAAACGAAAAGAAGTCGCTGGGGATCCCACTTGAACCTTTCTTGTGATCTTATGAGGATTTAAAGAAAACTCTTTTAAAGTCTTGGCCGCAAAGAGGCTTATACATTTTTAGAAGGAAAAACGTCTTTCTTAATAAGTTTTGTTTTTTTGTTAGCCGCTACCGTTTTGTATTGATACTAAAAGGGCAACTAAGATAATAAATGTGCCCTTTAAATACGGAGCGTCAGTTTCCAGTATATTTCTAAACAATTCCAGTATATCAAAACAAAATCGTTTACATCCTTGGAAGTTAAACAAATAGTATCCTGGGAATTCCGTTGCAATTTCACGTTTCATGAAATAAACCCACACCTACAGATACGTCATACCTGTATAAAGGAGAAATGTACGTATTGAATTCAAGAAACCTATGTAGGTCAAAATTAAATTTGTTGAGCGTTAATTAGTTGTAGCAATGGTGGCTTGACGATCAGGTGCAACCCTCGCTGGCCTATAGGAACTGAACCTGATTGTTATTAAATTATATTAATTAACTACTGTTAATTACCGCACTAGTATGGAGACTCTTTACCTTATAATTAAAGTCTAACTAACTAACTAGCTAATGAGGTAGTTAAATAAAAGTTTATAGTTCCTCATCTGCTTAACGTTGCGCCGTACTATGTTAGAGTTGGCTGCCAGTCTAACCGGATGCAGCTGAATACCCAGTATCCAGTATTAAACATGGAGCAACTGCCTATCTGACCTCCACAACCCAGTTAGTACTGGGTAATACGATACCTCTTAGTAAGACTGACTGTCAGACTTTCGGGTAAGGACTGCCAAAGACCTAGAAATAACAGCCGGGACCAACTACTTACCGTGCTTTCAGAGGCACGGAGGAAACTCAGTCTACCATCCACGGACCAACCTAGGCAAGTCCTGCTTAACCTGATGATCGACCCGAGTGGCTGTAATTGTTTAGCCACGAGATTCTCAGTTGGATATAAGTTTAGGTAATAAATACAAAATATATTTTTGATAATATGTAGGACATCACCATGTATTGCACATATTTATATGGCACACAAAAAAAGGCAAAATACTATAAATTTTCCTAACGTACTTAAGTGGTTACTTAATTATTGAACACGATTGCGCTTGCGGTTAAAAAATTTAATTTATTTTCTTTACTAATTCGGATTTGTAGGAAACTCCAATATTCTTTTCTTTAATTCTATTAAAACATTATTGTATAAATCATTTGCCGATTCGGGAAAAATTCAGCATCCTCTGAATTTCAGGAACTAGCGAATGTTTTCATTTCGACGGTATCTCGAGTATCTTTTGACTTGATTAAGTCTTAGCTAGTTTGTCAAATATGGGGCGACAGAACTTTTTTCTCCATTTTACACCTGTTCATCAACCTTTATAATGATTTGAGATGTTTGAGCAAAACATCAATCGTTAGATCAAGTAGAGATAAAAACTCCGAAATAACTTACACAGAAATAATTATACTTCTCTTATGGGACTAAACCTTGACCCTTTGACAAGGCGAAAAAAATAAATAAAAAATGCGATTAGGACCAAAAGGTTTAAAGTAACGGCTTTAATTGCGTGAAATTAGATATAACGCTTGAGATTCTACAATATTTTCATCCCTTATTTCCCTATAAAGGGGTCACCTACGGAATCATCGGTAACGCAGGCCTCCAAAGAAGTAAATAGAGCTATTTTTAATTAAAAGTAAAGTAGTAGTAGTTTTTAATTTAAAGTAGCTCTTGGAAAGGGGCTAGTGCCGTTTACAAAGAATGCATCAAACTACCAGCTTGATTACGTTGTATAATAAAAACTAAACTAAGCTGGCAAATAAGTGTTTAAAAAAAATAAAATTGTAACACAGAGTACCTTTTCATTTCCGTCTTTCCAAGCAGTTTTTCTTTATTCCAACACACTACCCTACTGAGGGTTGAATAAATTACGAAAATATAAGTTTTTAATGACATTACTTTAGCGGACTTGAGATCATAGAGGACTGTCGGAAGACCACTCGTACGCTAAAAACACAATCCAATCACCACAATACCGCTTTGTTTTATTGCAATAAAATCGATTGCATTTCCTATCGCCAGATCTCTATTGAGTTGAGTGACACTCCTTTCCACAACAAAGGTCACGGGTCACGAGACCAAGAACAACAATAACAAAGGTGTAAACGAACTAGTCTGCTCTTTCTATCTTTTCGGAAGTGTTCTTCTCTCAGCATGAACTAAAGAGACAAACACGGTGTAGGAGGCCACGCTTCCCAGAACGCTGCCGCTAAACGCATATTAAAACAAGTATCACCTCTTTTGGCTACCTAATAGGTGGTGCGGTTTTAAACTTGAGAACTTAGACAAAGTGATAATATCGGTTTAAAGACATTTATTTTCTCAAAGAACAAATTACAATTCACTTAAAGAGTAACTTAACTATGTTAACAATAGGTTGTAGTTTTCATCAATCTTTCAACGAAACAGATTAATGAAGTGGGTCTGGCTAAGCCTAATGAAAATACCGCTTACAATATGTCTATCCTATTACAGCTACTTGAACAACTTTATTGATCCATGGATCTGTATAATACGGATCTAACAGTTTGTACGATTAAGTATAGCATACACAAAGATTGTCAATTCAGCCAGTTTTACATGACACAACAAATAATTAACTGCATATCTGTGATTACAAAAACACGAGTTTATAACAGAGCCGTTATTTTGTTAAGGAACTGATAAATTATTAATAACGCGAACGGCCGGCGTAAGGCACCAAGTAATACTTTAAAATTGATTAATTAAATATTATTATTAATTGCAACTTAGGAGTTTGCAAGTAACGGATTACCAGGTTCTCAAAAAACTGAGCAATAATAAGAAGATATAAAGATGTTTTGATGGAAGACAGTGTAATGAATGAGGTGCAGTTTGTCAAAGACAAGCACCGTGTTTGTTCTAATAAACTTGTTATTAATATTGATCTCACAAATAATACAGGCTGCCCGCAAATAATGGATCAAAGCTTACCTAATTTCCAACAACTAATTTTTTTATAAGAGAATTATTTCAATTTTAGTCTTTTCATCGTATCTAAAGAAAGAACTTTTCAACTCAAGATTTTTTTTTAAAGGCAAATAAAACGTTATTAAAAAAAACTGGTGACCTAAAACATTAGTAATCTATTCATAAATGTTATAAAAAATAAAAATCATACCTAAAAATGTTATCATTAGCAGCGACAGCATTGAAAAAACTTAATTCGGGTATAGATAAAGGTAAAATTTGAAAAAAAAATATTATCATGGTTAATGTAAAGTTTTTCTTTTAATTTTTCAAATTAGTTGTTACAAGTTAGGTAAGCTACCTACCCGTTACGTTTGGTCCATTATTTACGGGACACCCTGTATTGAGCTCATAATTAATTTACTTTGAATTTTATCTGAAAGTTGAAACGATTTTGTAACAGATGCTTATAACTTTTGTAAAGGTTTCAATTCGAGTTTTCAAAAGGGGTATTAAACATTAAGTATACAAAAAGTTACTAGACAGTACGTCGATATCGCTTGAGCAACATGATCCGGACTACTGAACATCTTGTCAATCATTTGTGAGCAAATTACCTACCCAAAGTTCAGTACAAGATCATTTTCGTCGAAGTATCTAAAAGTTATTAATTGGACTTGGATATTTAACCTTGACTTTTGGTAGCAGAAGAGTATCTCTCGCAGTTTAACTAATAGTGTCAACAAATATCATTGCCGAGCCTATATTGTGATACAAGCTAAATAAAAAAATCTTATTGGATGTCATCCAAATATCAGTGGCAAACAATTCGTATCCAATAAAATGGGATTTTTATAACAGTGAGTAGCCAAGTCTGATTCCGCGATTCCGTGCGTAGTAAATGTATAGGTACATTGTTTACTGTTAGTTAAAACTTGTGGCTTTAATGCTCTTAGAAGACTAACAGCTACAGTCAAGGTCGATTGATTGAAAGTAAATTGGTGTTTTAACCATAGGACCCTGATGGTACGGCCTCGGTAGTCGTCGTTTTAGTTCATTAGGCAATAAAGTGAATTAGGAATACCAATTGGCACCTCATGCCGCACTGCTGTGATTTAATTCGTCATATCCACCGGGATTGTGAAGTGTTAACAGTTAGAGTTCGTTTAATTCTGTAATAGGGAGTCAATTGCGGCGGACCTTCGTAACTGACATAATATAAATTTTTTCTCATATTATCATTCCATAGAATTGCAGAATACTTACTTCGAATAATTTTAAATCATTGATTTTTGTTACAAATAAAATTGATTGTTTCGATATTCACATCATAGAATAACAAATCAAATATTCTTTATACTCATATTGTTTAGTTAATATGAAACTTATTACCATGAAAAATATTTTATCGAGTGACAGTTTCTAAAGGTTTCAATTCAGATTTTTGACAAAATGCATACAGCGAGTACACTGCGGGTAAACTTGTTATTCTCATGAATAGTGACTTTATACGCACGTACGTTACGTACTGTGTTTATTTTGCGGTTCATAATTTTCTGAGTGACCTGATGTTATTACTGCGACGTAGGTCACAGTTCTGACCTAACATTTGGTCGGCTTTTTCGTTGAAATAAAATACCAGGAAAAATACACCGAACAAACAATATTCGCTAAAAATAAGTCTACTGTTTGATAAGTTTGTTCAATAAAAAAATGTGACTATTAAATTCATTGAAGTATGTTTCTGTGAAATGTGTTTTAATCAAGTAAATAGTCGTTAAAACAATAATATTTGAAACAAAAATACAAGGACCAAATACTATATGAAACATTTTCTGCGAAACAAAATTCTCAGATATTTCTGTCAGCGAAACAAGAGAACATCATCAATTAACACATACGCACACAGTACTGCTACAGTATCTCTAAATTTTCATGCAAGCTGTTGGTACCTCTCTATTGTAATCTTATTCTGTCTTTATATTTTTCTATAATAATAACGGCTTTAATTTTACTTTTGTGGCGAAGAATAAATGCTGAGATCCCAAAAAAAAGCTTCATAAGATTCTTAAAAAAATTGCTTGTATAAAAGAAATAATAAAGCAAGTAATTTTCATAACAGTACCTATCTACACAGTATTCTTCCAGTGTTGTGGTCAGCAGTTAGCCCCTAGTCTAGTCAAAGAAACAGTTAAAACAAAATAAAGAAACGCGTGTCAATAGAGGCTGAAACATTTGGCTAAAATACGGTTTTGTATTGTTCCACTAAATTGCACCGTTATTTATGGTTTATAGTTTGCAGGACATTGTTTGGCAAAACAATGTCGGCTTCACATTTGCATAAAAAACACGGACAGGCGACATCGACTCGAATCACTGTTTATATAACATTAATACGTGTATATTTTGATAATAAGCACAACTGTTTTTGGGATATTTTGCAAGTATTTTTATACTTTTCTGATGTCATCTTCTGAAAAAAAGTGTATGTAAGATAATAATGTGTCGAAAGAACAATCGTCACTGATTGCTTGACATTAATTTATCCCGCGAATTCGCCTGCGTAATAAACATATCACACACTCACACTCAGCAATAGTGAAAGATTTTTTTTGAATCAATTGAGTACCTTCGGAAATAACCTCCTACAGCTAAACTTCACCTCAAGAGTATAGCCGCGGGCCGGGAATTACACCTTTTGTGCTATTCCAGACTATAATCTATCTCTGTGCCAAATTTCATTCTAATCCGTTCGTAGATAACAAAAATCCATCCATCCATATAAAATAAAGTAAGAAGTACTTTTGTTCACCCATTCTGTAACCCTTGGTTACCCTACGTAATTACTGTAATATACGCTACATCACCTGTATCTGATGTTTATATGGTGTGCGTATTAAGAGGATTCAATATAAAAAAATCTACATATTTACCTTTAAACAATCATTTGTTCTTAATTGTGCATGAAAATTTAATTATAGCTGTATCATAAAACTATGTTTGAGTAACGCTGGTATCGTTTACGTTATTCGCTTATAAAACACATGTTTGAGTAACGCTCTATACCAAAGAAGAAAGAAATTAGTATACAAAATTATTTAAAAATGGAACAAACAAACCGATGCTGATTTATTTCAGTTCATAACTGTCTTCTTCATTTATGAAACTTACTTATATAAAAAAAAAAACAACTAAAGAGACCTGCTATGATGAGAAAGCTATAAGTAGTCGCAGGTAACTGATTTAATTATAACTTTTCAACACTTGCCAGCCTTCTAACCTAAGTAACCTTAGTGGCTGGCTTTTATACAACACCAAGTTAAAACCTAATTTTTATTTAAATAGATCACGATCGAAACACTAAAATTAGACTGTGCCGTATTTAATTTTGTTTTTAAACATTATCTTTATTTGCTAATATACATATGTAAAGTCGCGATGAACTTCTGCATGTTTTTGCTTTTGCATACATAAGAAATAAGTACGTATCTAAGTAACCGATTAGCACGCAGCTAGGCTGCAGAAATGATGTCCGATTGTTTACAATAAACTTGTCGTGATGACTGTGAAGGCTACTTACCTCATTATTCTTAAGAACCTGGGATAATCGCTGCATGGAAACAAACACTGGTATCAATGATTTGCCATTTTATAGTGTAATTTAGTCCTATTCCTTACAATAATATCTGTCCATTCTCAAAAATTATCAAATGAATTAAAATTAAATGATCGCGACCATGACGCTGCCATTGGTTTTTTGGTATAAAACATCACAAAAAGTTCAACACTTGATCGCCGCCCGTGTTCAAGGTAAAGAAATCACTTGAGGAAATTAAACTGCCAGGCAATTAAGAGCCTAGCTACGCGGAGACTCTTCCATTTGATATGTATAAAGTAGACAGGTTAATTGTCCCCGTTTCGTCTTTTGTTATTTACGTTTATTCTCTGTCCTCCAAGGGCAAATAAATAAAGTCGTTTCGGGTGATATTAGTTCAAAAGAGATTGATTATGTTTTCCTCTAACGGAAAGCGGTATGTGGACCGTGAGGAAGAATATAAGTTATATATGTAGGAGGAGGTGAGGTGGAACGGCATTATGGCGGTACCCTGTAAGTCAAGCTTCTGCCCAGTGGAGTAACAACCTGTCTCGCAGCCAGCGCAATACTTGTTATGCAACTAACAGATCCGATGTCATTGGATATTACCGTATTGAGATTTTTTATTTACCACTCGTCGACCGGTTTGACAAGTTCATTGTCTTCACTGAGGTCAATAAACCCTTTTGACCGTCTTAATGTTAGTGAAACTAGGCTTCTGTCAAGGTAAATACCAACGATCACTCTTACTTTTGTTTTGTACTACAGACTTTGCTAGACTGCCACCGATCATATGAAGTGTGTAAAGGTTTTCTATATTTCAAAAGCATATAGCTGTTCAATAAGCCGCGTTACGAGTAGTGAAACCGCTTTCTCGATTGTACACAATGCTTGGAACTAATCCAAACGTGAACACAATGACTTAAGTGAATGGAAAGGACTAAATAAAAATTATACATGTGAGTAACGGTGCGGCCCAGGAACGGGCGGTGGGGCCGTGCGGCCCGTCACCAGTGCGGCCCGTCACCAGTGCGGCCCATGCGTTCGCGAGGTAATGCTAGGACGACTGTATGGAGATCGACCGTTACTTACGGCTGCATAAGTTCAAGAGTTGAATGAACTTTTCACACATCAGTTTTATGAATTACAATAGTATTTTTACTATAGAGCCATCATACTAATTATTTACTCAAGCCACTTATCATTAAGGCTTTCAAGATGAAATGAACGTGATGCGGATTTGTTGTTATTTTGCTTACTTAATACAAAATAGCAATGGCCGCTCAGTTTTTATTTAAGTCTGGTAAACCGGACTTAGTTTCTTAATTTTTACGAATACATCAAAACGAACTATTTCGCATGTATCTATCTTGATCTAGCTGTTAAGTTTGTGGGTAATTAAGCTGCGGAGTACTAACTCTTAATTACATAGGCATGACCTTGAATGTAACTTTTGGGTAAATCCCATAGCGTTTCAATATATGTATATACATCAAACAATTCTGTGACTGACTTGTGGTTTTGTAAAAAGCATTCTTTTGTCCGAAGTCCTTCAACATCAAACAAAAATGACCGATTCCGGGTTCCTATTAAAGTGTGACTATGAGTAAATTAGTTTAAACTCCGCGTAGGTTAGATAGTTATTTGTTACAATTTAACAAGGTAAATCGCCGCAATTTTATCAGTTTGTATTTTGTAGGTAATACCTACCCGACAGGATAATCGGCAACTAGTAATTTGGTATTCATTAGTTTCCTTAGGTACAATCGAGGACACTCCCGCCTGATCACCACTAAGCACATTTTTGCTTGCACTCACAACATGAAGCGCTCTCTAGCCGGACGGGACGCCTCCGCATGATTCAAGCGATTTTTTTTTATCAGGCGGACAAGGCCGGTTCTGTACCTATGTGAGTAGGTATACCTTATTGGTTAAAAAACGTTTCTCAATTTGTAACTTAATAAAAAAGTTCGGAAATCGCATAAATTATGTGGGTTCCCACGCTAGACAAAGACCCACTATTCAAAATACTTATCATTCAGGAATATTTTTTTAAATACTTGTTGTTTAATAAATTTGGCTCTGTCAGCCGAGGTTCCTTTTTTTAAGGGAGTGTAAGAAAGATTTTAGAATATACTCTTAAAACAAACAAAATACAGTCTACTCTGGTACTACACCTATAGGCTGCTCGCATTAAAAAAAAAAGTAATTATTCTATATACTTAGCACAGCATTTATTATTGAACATATATTTAGCTAATATAGCATGGTTGCAAACTGAGTAAAAATATAGTAAAAGCGTTTCTAATATAAAAGTGTGAAAGATTTTCACTGTGAGCATATCAATCACAGGATAACGGGTCGGTTGCCTCGTCCCACAATCCAGCATTTAAGATTCTGTGCAATAAGACCAAATATTTTCACAAGATTTAACAGATTATTCACACGCGATGGAGGAAAACTACCGTCTGAGACGTTCGATTTGACTTTACATGGTTATTTATATTTCTAATATCATCTGTTAGCTTAGAGGCTGGCATTGCCCAGAGGAGCCCGCGCATCATCACGTCACGAGTACACGGTAGGTAGAGGTTGCTCGACTGAGCTAATTGACAAACACCGCCGTGACGACACATGAATTGTCTGACTGCCCTTTAAAGACATCACTGACTAGCCCATGTTAACAATGTTTCCATTTTATGCTCCCTACATGAATCCCGTGCTACTAAGACCCTAAAGCATTCCTCAAAATATAAACTTGAGTGCACATAAAAATAAACAACAGTTTATAAAAATCTTTCATCCCAAAATTCGATCCCAGCTTTTAGATTGAAATGCGCGTAAATATCCGATCGGGGATGAAAACCGCAACGCGTCTAAAACCCACCTGCCTAACGGAAATGTTTTCGCGCCACAAAAATTACGTTAATCAGAGCAAAGTGAATTATTTATGAGGTAAGTATAAAAATTAGGTTCCGAACTGCCGCTGGCGGAACGTAGATGACAAAAACAATGACGTAAAGACACTATTCTGTTAACACTTGGAAGAAAAGGTGCTAATCATTCCGCCATGTTATAATAAAAACCAGAAGTGTCTTATACGAATTGGTACACAACGACGCGTTACTTTAAGTGATGCATCATTTATAGATCCATTTTAGGGCGTAAATGTTTTGGTTTCCAATCCAATCAAATCGATGACAAATTACCTGACGGACGAAACAACAGACGTAGGTCTATGCAGTTAAACCGTACTATTTCACAATCATAACGTAGGTATTATTATTTACCTGTAATGAGTAAATCAAATTTAACTCTTAACAAAGTTAATGGATTCTTACGTGTTCTAATTACATGTAATCTTGCACTGCAGTACATTATATAATTAATGTACTCAATTCCATCCACGACTCTGAAGTTCTTTACCTTATTTAAATTTATATTTTTCTGATTAAAATTCCATGTTTGTTTGTTGGTAACTCTCAATTTAATCTGTTTTGTTTTGCGCAATAAATACGTAAATGGTGATTGTGTAGGTAAATACTTGTTGTTAAACCAAAGTTGGTTTATTTGCTTGTATCACATCATATCACATCACGCAAAATCCGTTTGTAGCTGTGAACACAACTCCGATATGGTAACACTAACTTCGAAGTATTTGTATAAGAAATTAACCGATACATACTTTGTAGACCCAACTCATATACGTGAATGCTTTACGGCTACATCTTTCAGTTGCGAAACCTTTATTTCAGTCGGCTATTGTCGAAACAGACAATATATTTTTTTCAAAACACTCGGCTCTAAAGGCTAATATAATAACGTTGTCAGTTAAAGCAGTTTGGAAGAGTTTATTATCTATTGTTAACAAAGAAGATATGAATCTACGCAAAGATCAAGGGCTGGGCTGCCGTTGTTTGCACTAAAAGTATTATTTTATCAATTGTGTCGCTGAAAATTCAAGTACTTACAGAGTTATTATTGAAAGTCCAAGTAGGCACAAGTGAGCGACGCCGCGGGCACGCCGCTGTTAAATTTATAAATTGTGGGAACTTTGGGATAAGTAGGTGAATTCTCGTAAGATAGCAATATTTAATAGGTAATTTACATATTATTATCGTGCTGTGTCGTAGTCTTAAGAAGAGATAGCGCCTCTTCGATGTTTACAGTACCGCGATACAACGTGCTTTACAACAAAAATATCTAATAAATAAGTTTTACGTCGACTAGCTGCCGTCCATAACTGATAATAGGTAAACTAAACATATTTAGAACGAGAATAAAATTTATGTACATACGTGATCATTGTGAAATATTTTTTATTTATATATTTTGTTCTTGAAGTTTATCTAAAGGCCGTCGCCTGGCGAAGCTTGAGATAGTGAGTGTGGGTAATACAGCTAGCTTCGATTCCCAGAGGTAATACGCACGTGTACTTAAACAACGTCGTTAATACAACGATTTTAATGAAGATTGCTTTAGACTGTCATACGTATATACGAGATAAACCTTTCATTTACTGACGGAGTCGTTCCAACACATTACGCAATGCTCCTTTCGTTTTAAAGAATTAAAACAGTTTTGACTTTCATTTCAATACGATACAGTAGACTGGTAACAGGCAAAAAATATTTATATATTATGTATAATATTATGAAGTAAATAACTAAAAATAGGTACTCACTTGACGTTGTTCCGCATGTCGTAGCTTGCTGCAATGTATCCTGATTCACTAGAACAAAAAGACTAATTTATTCATCCTATCCGACCAATAAACTAAAACTAAATGTGGTTATTACAATAAAAAAATAGAAAGTTCGCTCTGACAAGTGTTTAGTCCGTCAACTAAATAGGAAGTAGTAAAGAACTACGAACCCGGGGTCCTTGAATGAATCGTGTTTCTCGGTCATTGTGGTTGTGAATCAGGGTGCAATATCCACTAATTATTATACGGCGGAGACAATGGGCGCGCGGGACACGGTTGACACGCCGCGCCGACAGCCGTGTCTATACTGTCGCCGCTTCTATTAATGTTGTTAAGTTCCAGGTGGTCCGGCGACACAAATTTAGTAAACATACAATATAATATTGGATAGACATGTTTTTGAGTGAGAGAAATGAGAAATCGTCTCGAGTTAACGAGTGCTAGGCGAAAACCGTGCACCAGTCACACTGGTCGTGAAACTCCTCGACACACATAAGTTGACGTGAGCCAGTCAGCTTCGCTAATATCAGCATTAACGCGATACTCAATGAACCGCTTCCTACTTTACTTTGAAACACGAAGACGACGTAATGCCGTACGTAAATGATACAACTTCTAAATTGCAGGTCCTAATGCTGCTGATGCAAGAACCGGATTACGGGATGCACTCTTCCGCCAGGTTTACTACTTCACGATCCTGGTTGCTTGCTCGTAATCCAACTCTAAATACCGTAAACAATTTTATGAATTATTTGAATTGCATAGAGTTAATTTTGCGGAAAAATAAAAATCGGGAACTTTCATGGTTTTTACTTCTACAGGGTATGTGTATGTATGTGCCTAGGACATAATATTGGCGACGTGATAATGAAATTGTGTTTATTAATGTGATGAAATAAACACAAATACAAATATGAAAATATGAATACATAAATAATAAATACTTATACATAAATACTTATATAAACTCCGCCCTTTTCCCATGGGGGTAGGTAGAAACCACAGAACCGGTTACGATCCTTACATACTCCTTTTGCCTCATCCGCGTTCATACATCATCTATAATAACATAATTTAATATGATATAATGAAAATATTAACAAGTATTAGTTGGAGTAATTAGTTTAAAATTAAAACTATAGAAAACTTTTGTATAAAAGTTTAGATAGTGGTCATTAATTCCTTTATTTATTGGTTTTGATAAACTAACTATATACATTAATAATTAAAAACTATTAAACTAAAATAAATAATTTGTTGTTAGTTTATCTATTTTAGTTTAATAGTTTTTAATTATCAATGTATATAGTTAGTTTAACCTAAAAAAAAAAAATATTGTCTAGAGACATTAATTTAAATAAATAAACCAGCAACAAACTATAAAAGGGCATCGAAAAACTCCTCCTCAACGCTGTCAGCTGGTAATGTGCCCAAGAGACTGGCGGCGTTGCCACGTTGTATGGCAACACTTAGCCTCTGGCCAAAGTAAAAGCCAAAGTCGTTTCGAAATTTCCTTAAATAGGCTATGAGCACTCGGACCCCACGGCCCTAGAGTTTCAACCCCAAACGGCTCGAAAATATAGTTACCACAAAGGTTTCTACATTTACGCCGCTTGAGGTTCTCTGCAGCCGCAGCGGCAGCACCAGCACAGCACGATGAGCTTGGAAGATGGGATGGCGCAAGAGTATCGACGCGTGTTGCGTCCCACACTAAAGGCGGGTAGGCCTTTAGTGTGGGATCTTCCAAGGAAACAAAGACATGCCGTCCGGTCTCTTGCCATCGTCGCGTGCCAAGCCATTATGTTCTAAAACAGCTGGGACGCCGACGGTGACAAGAGCTCGTCGGATGATGTCGTTTATATTTGCGTGCCGTGCAAAACGGCCCGCACTTCGGCTGCATGACAAAGTTTAGATTAGATGAGTTATCCAACTCCAACCAAGTTCCAATTTAAATGACCCTACCTAGTTAATGAGGTATTTATTTTAGTTTAATATATATCGTTATTCTCCGTGGAATTCACAGTATATAACCAAAGGGTCGCGTGATGTTCCAATTAATACTTTGATATGAATCTTAACTACTTAGCTAATAACTACCATAACCAAAATGTAATATCGTCATCAATTATTCCTTTTATTTAGTAAAATACCTCTCCCGCTACGTTTATAAATATGTAAGTACCCGACGTTCCGCAGGCGTCTTTGATAAGGCCGTTAGAAATTATTTACACACTTGGAAAACACGTTTACCTAAGTCGCTTATACTCACACAGTATAAAACACAATATATAATGTAAAGTGAACTCCACCAGTCCAAGGTCGGCAATTTTCTCCTTCTCCTGTGTCATGTCACGTACCGACTCACATTTAATGCACTAACATTTACTCTACGACCAAATGCGACCCTTTAAAAGACACATGGACGCATCATAACGCTGTATCGACCCATAATTGCTATAATGACTGTCGTTCACGTCGTGAAATTATGATGTGAACGTGTGGAAAAAAAAGTAGCCCAAGTGCTATTTTAAACTATCATCTATTTGTAGCCAAACTTCATCCAAATCCGTTCAAACTTTCTGGTGTAATTGAGTAACAACCATACATCCATCCATCCAAACTTTCGCATTTATAATATGTAGTATAGTAAGGTTGAAGTCGTAACTAGATCAGTCACTCAGCCAGGACACCAAGGTGACGCCGATGAGTCTAAGTTAGTAATACAACTACGAGTAAATTAGTTTCACCCTCCATTAAGCAGGATGCGCACAATTTCTGCTAAAGCATCGAGCCACCCGCCACGACACGCCACACCTCCTGAATTAGGCAAATCAGCGAGTTTCATCAAATCAAAACTTGGTAACGAACCACATAAGTTATTAAAGCCGTGTGTACACAGCCGCCTACTTGAAAATTAAGTGGAGAAGACACTCACCGCGCGTGTCTCCCCTAGTACGCTACAATTTGTATGTATGTTGATAACAAATTGTGCGTAACATTTGTCTAGAAAGCAATGCATACGGTAATCACGCCAGGAATGTGCTGCTACATGGAAGTGGCGAGCCAAACGATTACTGAAGAATTGCCATGATTGCAGTTGTAGTAATAGGTACTTTGGAATATATTTTTTCGATACTTATTTTCCTCGAGTCTTCCATAATGCAGTTCTACAACGATTCTACTTAAACGTATCAGAATATATAATCAGAATACTAAGAATACTACGTCGCATTGCGGCCAGCCTTCTGGGCACTTTTATTGACAGCGATGTAGACGATTTTTTAAATCCGTCTACATCGCAATTTTTTTTAAACTAGATGGGTCCAGTGTTTTATACCTGACTACTCTGAGAAGAAACCAACTCAGAGGTCATAGTCATAGTTGTTTTTTGACGCCCTGTATTTCTTTTCCCATTTTGATACGTGTATATATATTTATTATTATTTTAGATCTTCTCGTAGTTTGTAAATAATGTACATACATAGTAAAGAATAACAAAAACCGGCCAAGTGCGAGCTGGACTCGCGCACCGAGGGTACCGTATAAACTTTTAGGTATTTTGTTATTAGAATACATAGAGGGTGTAAACACTTTTCTCAAAGCCGTCAACCAAGCATTATGTACGTCAAACTAAGTAACTTTACGCAAAGAAATAGTGCTGGGAAACGATTTTTTTTAGCTGGAACTTTGACCCCCAATATCTCCGTAAGTAGGTTCCCAGGTATGGTCTAGAACAAAAAAATTATCGCAAAGACGGGGAGAACAAGTGCCTTTCGGCTTCGTTAAGAGTCTGTTTACTCCCTTTATTTGCGGTTTTCAGATTTTTTCTTATACATGTGCTATAAGACATTGCTTCTTGCCAAATTTCGTAATTCTAGGTCAACGGGAACTACCATATTTTTTTCGACCCATAACCTATAGGGTACTTCCGGCTGACCTAGAATTTTCAATTTTGGTTTAAAGCAAGGTCTTACAGCACAATTAAAGGGAAAACTCCGAAAAATAAAAAAAGTTGTAAATTAAGGTAAACTTTGGTACTCATAAGTTTTCGCGAAAATCTAAATTTGTCCATATCTTTTTATCGTGTTGACTCAGGACCTTGATTTTTATACACCCAATAGGGACTATAGACCTCAGTATCTGGTATACAATTTTACTTGCTAGGTCCACCCGTTCCTGAGAAAATCGGTGGTGACACACGGACAGACAAACATACAGGCAGACAGACGGACAAGAAAGTGATCTTATAAGGGTTCCTTTTTTTTCCTTTTGAGTTACGGAACCCTAAAAAATATACCAAGAATATTCTAATCAAAACATACTACCTCGTGGTTTGGAGAAACTATTAATGGTTGCTACAAGTCCAGTTTTCTACTCTGATATAGATTACATGAAGCAGGTTTAAACTAGTGTTCGATATACTAAGTGGGCTGGCTAACTTATAAACTTTCACAATGTAGCTCGAACACAACTTTTTATTAGTGTGAAACTTAGAAAAGGAATGATTTCAATCAAGTCGATGTTGTTCACAAATGGTACATATGAGCATCATTGATCACTTATCCAAACAGTGGGTAAAATGTCCATATTTAAATAAGAAATCTCAAATAGAATGATTTGGCTCTCCGATAAAGAAGAACGCAAATATTATGTAGCCTAAGCAAAGGTGCAAAATTTTATTTTTATTATGAAAAAACTTGAGGAAACCACTTCGGTCGAAGAAGAAGTTAATCTTTCGATAAATTTCCTGAAAAAAATGTTAAGACCGCCCCTTAATTTCCTTACATAAAATATAAGAGGGTAAATCGTTCACAATTTTTACCCTAATGAAGTTCTATGTAATTAAAAGGTCTAAGTTAAAAAAAGAAAAGAATAATAGATTGAACTATTATTAATATCTATTGATTAAACATCTTGTCTTTAATGCTGATTCAATTTGGAAATTTGGTTGTGATTCAATTCAACAACGTATTAATTAGTGTGTCCATATTATTAAAAATCATTTCTTTGCTAGGTGAAGTCAAAAGTACCGCCATAGAAATCATTGCCTTTCGCTGATAACTAGATTCGGAAGCAGTATTGATTCAACTAGAACTAAATAGAACGAATTGTGACGGTAACCCGAGGAAAGCATTTCAGTATTCTAAAAATGTTCAAGTACTAAGCCACACGTACAAGAATATTTCCTACGCAATACAGTCTAACTCCGTGCCAACTGGTGACAAAGTTCTGGCTATAGTAACTTTACGATGATTGTGTTCAATGCATGTATTACACTAATGCACTAAATGCTAATAAATCTAAAAGCAAAACGTGTATCTAGATTGGCCTATTTGATGTCTCGATTCGGTAGCGAGTAAATCAATAGATATGCAATATCGCTCAATTGGGCCAGATGGTCGTTCGAATTGTGACTGACGTATTGTAAGGACGAAACAAGAAACAACAATTACTATTGTAGCTGCTTTGGAACGGTACGTTCATATTAGCTCACAGCTGGATGGATTTGTATCTATTCATACGTACGCGCTAGTACATCAAGCTAGTAAAATCCGTCAAATTTCTATAGCGTATTTAAACTTTACCGCTAAAGCATTAGGTTCAAGGTTGATTGGAAAAATTTGACAGTTTCGGGTAGTTTGATGTGCTGGCGTCTGAAATCGTGTTTATGTAATCTGTGTATTTTTTTTGTTTTTAGGTACAACTCAGGTTTCATGTTCCACTATTTTAAAAGATAGTCTAAGCAAAACTTTTAAACCCATCCTTCCCAGCACTCTTCATCATCTGCCTATAGCCTTTTCCCAACTTTGTTCCAGCCCACCCGGATGCAGCTTCCTTCCCACCATAACGCTCTATTTTCCGAGTGTAAGATTTGTGAGATCTTGACAGATTTGGTGACGAATGATTGATTGAGGTGGATTCGGCTTTCTAATTTGTAGATAACACGCAATTATAAACGAATCTATAAAACCGTACGTAATCGTTAAGTGCATAAGACTGCTGAACATCTTATTACATCACTACTCGTTTTCTCTTTTCCTATAGTTTAGATTATTATGAACTCTCACTTGAGTGGTCGGTTATCATGCATAAACACTAAACAGTAGCACAGGTGCACCTGCGCCGTTCTTATAGAAAATGCAAACGCACTTACCAGCTGGTATTGCGCATCACGCTCGAGCGATATAGATCTCGACATGTGGCATAATAAATCGGATAATCTTTTGAAATGAATATACAAGTCAACGTATCTCATAAAATTAAGTCTAATTTTAATTCATAACAAACTTGTTTGGCGCATTTAAAAGAAATTTATGATATCTCGACATATTGACTTAAAAGGGGGAGGCGCCAGGGCAGCCCGCGAAATTCAATGAAAAGCTTAATTTTATAAATTGCTCCGTTTAGACGTGGAATTACGACCCGAGTAGTACTACAATTGCAATATGATTCAGAAGGTAAATGCCTTAAGTGTGTAATTATCATAAAAGCCTTGTTATCAACGGCTCCTATAAGGTAAATATATACAAATAAACGTGAGTATGAACTCTATAACAAAGGTTGATAAAAATCAAGATATGGTCGCATTCATAGCCTAATGACCAATTTTAATTGTTACAAATAGATGTTTTAGTAAATATTTCTATAATAAATGAGGAATTTGTGGAACTTTTGCAGAATTTGAAAGCACAGTGTCAGAAGAATGCCTCAACTCGTGTAAAAATAATGAAATCAATATTCCATAATATTAAAAATGAGTGTTGTGGTACGGCTGCGTATAGACATTGAGAGAATGTGAGGCTTGTAACAGGGACGGAGTGTTATGTTCATAGGAACATCAATAAATTGTTAAAAAGCGTACAGTGTCTAATGCATTCCAAAGGTGATGCTATATAGGACAGGGATGCTTTTACTACCGGCGTCAATTTTATGATGATGGGATAGATTACTTTCTGAAAATGTCGACATTTTTATGAGAGGTATTAGTGTTAACGTAGACGATTCAGGTGATCGTACACAAGGACGCGCGTTACACTTCTCAAGAGGCAAAATATAAATTAAACCCAATAATATTTGGCACCCAAATTAGTATTTGGGTGCCAAATATTATTGGGTTTAAAGGTAGTCCTTTAGGTATTTCTTGGTAACTGCAATAAATGAAAACGTTAGGTCTTGGGCTCTTAAAAATGTTGTCTAGAGTGTTTCACTGGCGTAAGGTAGTATAAAATGTGATAGGTGCATCAAAACTGAGAGAATCTCATTTTAAAAGGTTTGTGTAAAAGTATAGTAAAAAGGAATTTCACAGCGTAAACTGTCAAATAATATACTAAATACTGAGCTATTTTCTACCAACATGAAACCTTAGCTGCCTACGACTACGAGTAACATGAAAACAGTGAATAATATGTAATACAATATTTTTCTATGAATGTATCATAGGTTTAGTGGCGGTACATTTATACAAGTCTACAAGCTACTACTCTTCATGATGTTAGAGTTTCTGAATAGCCTGCTTCCCATAAGGGCGTGCGGTATAGTTAGCCCCCAGGCACGCCACTGATAGGCAGATAGGTACCAACTACGGTAATCGTAATGCTATTAGGTATGTTGACACCTAAGTAATAAACCTAACTAATTTATATAGTACTTCAGACACTCGATAGTTCATCATCTACCTAGTCTTTTCCCAACTATGTTGGGGTTGGCTTCCAGTCTAACCGGATGCAGCTGAAACCAGTATTTTACAAATAGTTAAAATCAAATAATGAAATCAAAATAGTTAAGAAAAAATTATTGCAAACTGACTTATCAACTTCTGAGATGAGCCTTGAAAATTTGACATCCTAATCGGTCATGTATTCCTAAATTGAGGTAATGATTTGGGGGCAAGTCTAGAGTTCTTGATGGCAACCGAATAGTTTTTCACCAACTTCTCCATCTTGTATTTCACAGATAAAAAATGTCAAAACAGTCTTTAAAAATTGGTAGACTTTACAGCTTTGAGACGATAGGGATAGAAACGCCCAAGTGTGCGTGTCCTTTTTAAGAAAATTTCTCGCCGACTAGTTGACACCGCGTGACCAGAGGGCTGGCTCTTTCTTTGGTTAAAGAATATGGCAATGCTGCCGTTATTCTGAGCACATTTGCGGAGGAAAGCGATGTGCAGGAATACTTAGACGCCTAAACTCTTGTTTATTTCGTTATTAATTTTATATTATTTATATTAGTCCCTTTACTGGAAATATTTAGTTTAGGAAGCTTTAGTTCAATCATTTACAACAAATAAACATGTCAATCTTTAAACATAACAATAAACTAGCTTTTGCCCGCGGCTTCGCCCGCGTGGAGTTCGGAAATTGCTCTCGGGATCTTACTTCTGGGATAATAAGTAATCTATGTGCTATACCATACCATAATCTATCTCTGTGCCAAATTCCCGATCTTTTGAGCCGTTTTAGCGTGATTGAGTAACAAACATCCATACATCCAAACTTTCGCATTTATGTATAATAGTTTATTTATGCAAGATAACGGGGTGGAAAGGACACCGACGTGAAAATGGTTACCACGTGTTCAGTATACCATTTGGAGCCCCCCACATAGAATTTTTTCATCGGTAATAAAAAGAAAATCACGGCCCGCGCGCCCTACGCTACATGCGCGCCAAAACTGTGATACCCGTGTCTCATAATTTTAATTGAAGAGTGTGTACACCAATTTTTGAGTCAAACGACCAAGAGAATCCGACGTTTCACAGAAAATTCAACGCCCCCCATTTTACCCTCTTAGGGGTAGAATTTCGAAAATTTCGAAAAACCCTTTCTTAGTGGATACTCTTCACAAAAAACACACCCTTCAAATTTTATGTCTTTAGGACCAACGGCTTGGGCTGTGCGTTGATATATCAGTCAGGGGATGATTTTGGAAAAAGAGTTTTGCACCCTAATTTTCAAGTCAATCAACCCCGAAAATAAAAATTTTCACAGAAAATGTAACACCCCATTTCACCTTCTTAGGGGTGGAATTTCGTAAAACCCCTTTCTTAGGGGATACCTACTCTTTACAAAGAATACAGCAGTTTTCAGTTTTCTTACTTTTGGGCACAATGGCGTTTTAATTGCACAGTAAATATTATAATCTATTTAGTTCCTACCTTGATACTAAAATTATGTAACTTGTTTTTAATTTTAATAGTTCACTTTTTTAATTATTTTTAAGCTATTGCATAGCTTCTATCGCGGGCCTTGAGCGTGGAGACCGAATCCAGAAATTCCGTCACGAAAAATTCCGTAACGAAAATAACCTAACACGTAGTGTCAGATATTGACAAGCGTAGGTTATTATTTTTAATCTACTGCTGGAGCTAGGAGATTAGGTTGTATAGGTTTTACCTATACAACCTAACCTCCTAGCTCCAGCGGTAGATTAAAAATGATATTGACAAGCCTAGGTTATTATTTTTAATCTACCGCTGGAGCTAGGAGCTTGGGTTGTATAGGTCTAGGCTTGTTACATAAGTTCATAAAAAATGCTATGCAATAGCTTTACCGCGGCAGTCTCCGAGTGCCACACGTCTGTTTTTGATATGGCAGGCGTGTTTTTTTATTATTATATAATCATAATTTTACATAGACCATTATTATGAAGTTTAGTAAAGTTTCAGTCAATGCTACTGAACACAGAAAGAATAGATAGTTTAACAAATGTTCGACGTGAGTCTTTAAATTGGTATAACTATTGTATTTATTAACCGATTGACATGAAACAAACACTAAATGTTAAGTGAAGTGCTTACCACAATATATTAGCGGAAACCACATCCAAATAGGATTAGCCGTTTCTGAGATTAGCGTGCACAAACGCACAGACAAACAGATAAACAGACAAACAGACAAAAATTCTAACAATCGTTGCTTTGGGAGCTATTTGTGTTGATAAAGGCCCCAATAACATTTTTTCTCATATATCTTCCATGTACAGACAGCGATCCGTTACATTTTTATTATATGTATATATGTATTTATTAATGACGTTTTTCAGTGGGATAAACCTACTGGAAAAATTCTCTTGTTATTAAAGTGAAACTCAAAATTAAAAGAAAACCGTGTTCTTATTTCTTTCTTTAGACAACTCTGTTTCTGTCAACTAATGGAGATACAAAGCGACGTAACTGAGCAAGAGTGTACGTTTATAATTAACACTGTTTTTTTATGAAACACAAAAGGTACACACGCTATATTGTTGACCGTTTAATTATAATTATTAAATCGAATGCCATCATACTCCATAGATCCACAAACCTTCTTTGTGAAATTCATTTTATCTGAATCAGTTTTTAAATTATTTTACGGTAAACAGCTATGTTGTGTTGATCATATCGAAGTGGGTCAAACTTGGGCCGTTTTGTTTGCAAATAATGACGATCATTTCTTAACTGAAGGAAATTTTGCGACTTATTTAAGTATTCGCAGCATATTATTACTTTAAGCGCGATTGTAATTGGACCGACCCATCATCGGCTTATTTCAATTACATTTTGGTTAAGTAGGGTAAAAACTAATATTGTATCTAGCCCCTTTTAATTAAGCGTTTTGATTGTAAGTTGGATGTAAATACACTTAGCACATTCTACATTTTAAGTTAACTTGAAGACAACAAGTCAAATACCTATTACACATTTAATTTTGTAAATTTCGAGATGTTTGTTGATACCCAATTTGTAATGTTCGTTCGTTAGTCCGGTCTGCACGGATATTGAAGTTCACACAAACATATGCTTGGTATAGCATTGCATACCCACTTTAAGGAATATCTGCAATTTTTTAAGTACTTACCTTATAACTTTCAAAATTTCGTGCTATTTTATTGTCGTGCGATTTGATTAAAATAATATTCTAGGGTAAAAAAGTATTTGTTCTCACAAAACCAACGTGTTATTAAATTACCCGCAAGTTAAAAAGTAGTCGCTCATTTAAAACTTAGTCATTGTAAAGTACTCTCGATTTTTATCCACTTGGATAGCACGTTTTACCAAATATGAACAGTTTTCGAACACGACTAGTGGCACGTTAAGTTAAAAAATAATCAAAAATGTCAAGCATCAAGCTTCATGCTACTACATGCTGTTTATTTCTTTCTAAATTAAACGTAACATTACACTAAAGCCGATAATGTTCTACCTTGTTTAATAAATCACGCCTTTAATCAGACATGTTTTTATACATTGCACGATACCTTTCTTTATATTAACGATTTAAATTGACTTTAAATATTTAGTTAGGAGTCCGTCCGTCCGTCCGTCCGTCCGTCCGCGTCGTTTACAGTTTAACACTAACTTGTTGCGACACAAAACCATAAAACTTGATTAGAACATTAATTATTACACTTTGTCATCCGCGCTTATCTAAATTAATGTTCATTTGATTCTTTAGACGTAATTGAACAAACTTCAAAACAATGATTTATTAGTAGATTGCTACTCATTAACTTTAACTGCACGTTGATAACTCAGCATTAAAAAATAATTATTAATTTGCGGATCTCGTAAAATATTAAGAAAAAAAATCAGGGTCGCAGCACATCGCAAAGCACAAACACAACAATAAGAATATTTAGTAAGGGATGTTAGTTTTGGACTCACCTCATTGAACCGGATAGCTTGTTGTGATGTGTTAGCGAGTGACTTACGCGGGCTGCGAGCGGCGCGGAGCGTTCGAGCGCGAGAGGGCGCGGGCGTCACGGGCGACAGGCGAGCGACGAGTCGCGGTGGACGGCGGAGCGGCCAGCCAGGAACACCACCGCTAATTAGGAAGGCGCGAAATGCCTCCTGCTCGTAGGACTCGAGTGGTTTAGGAGGCGGTGTTAGACGGCGGCGGGTAACGCTCACCTGAGTTGTCGATGGTGGTGTCCAGTCGGCCACTGCTACGTTCTCGACCGCGGTGCGACTGAGTCGCGCGCTCTGCCGCCATTCTCTTTTATACACTTCCCCTTCTCGGAGGACTCTGCAACATTTTTCTTTTCTGTGAAAGACCTGGTCCTGGGTACCGTTGACCCGTGACGACAACGGCATACCTACTCACCGAACCTATCCTTGAAAAAACATTATTGTCTCTTAATTTGCAGGTCAAGTGCGCTCGATGTGCTACATAAATGTTTTTGGCAGATACTGTACCTACCACACAGAACAATATTGTTCTTTAATTAAATTATTGTTATTGTTTTTTAAGTTTTTTAAATAGTAGCGGAAGTCAGTGCCTAGTCGCTCTTAAATAGGTTATAGGTACAACTTTGTGTTCGACTAAATTTAATTCGTCGACGGCTACCGGCTCTCTAAAGTTACAAATGTCAAAAGTAAATTAACTTAATGTAAATGATATCTGCTCAAGCGAAAGTTTTATTCTCTTGTAAATCTTCCGTGTAGTAAACATTTTATTGTAATGTACCTAAAGCGTCGCATAACTGCACGTTTTTACAAATTTATCCAAATATCGTAACATCACGTTTGCAGAGAATGTGAATGTCAGTTAGGATGGTTATTTATGGCGTCTCATGGCGTCTACCCGTATTCGATGTAGGTAGATCTATTTTTAACCGACTTCAAAAAGGAGGAGGTTATCAATTCGGATATTTATATTTATATATATACAGGGTGTAAACAGACTCTTCACGAAGCCGTCAACCAAGCATTATGTACATCAAACTAAGTAACTTTACGCAAAAATTTGTGCTGGGAAACGACTTTTTTTTGGGCTGAAAAATCACGTTTTACAGTAGGATTCAATGCAACGCACGCAAAACCTTGTGCTGATGGATGGATTGAATAGTGTAGGGGTCCTCGAGGTATTTAAAGTAAAAATATTACATTAAAAACAAGTATTTTAAAAAAAAGTGAAAATGTTGGAATTTTAACCCCCAATATCTCTATAACTAGATGTTTCCCAGGTATGGTCTAGAGCAAAAAAATGATCGCAATGAAGGAGAGAACAAGTGCCTTTCGGCTTCATTTAGAGTCTGTTTACACCCTTTTATATTTATATATAATATAAAAAATACATAATTATATTATATACATTTTTTTTTCTTTATGTAAGTTTGCGCATATCTCCGTCATATATAGGCGGATTTACAAAATTATTTTTTTATTCGAAAGGGGTTTATTCCGAAATGGTCCGATTTAGATTTCATATCGATCTGATGAGGCAGGTTTCGGAGGCAGTCCATGGAACTCTTCAAAAACTGGCCAAGTGCGAGTCGGACTCGCGCACGAAGGGTTTCGTATCATTATCTATACAACATTAGAAAAAAATCACGTTTGTTGTATGGGGTTCCCGTAAATATTTATTTAATTCTGTTTTTAGTATTTGTTGTTAGCTGCAACAGAAATACATCATCTGTGAAAATTTCAACTGTCTACCTATCACGGTTCATGAGATACAGCCTGGTGACAGACGGACAGACAGACGGACGGACAGCGGAGTCTTATTAATAGGGTCTCGTTTTACCCTTTGGGTACGGAACCCTAAAAATGACGGCAAATCAACCGCGATTGCTGCAATAGGTTGGATATTTATTGTTTACACAAAATCATAACGCAACAACACGCCTGTAGGCCCTGAGGGGGAACGCAGATGTGTACAGTACACCCACATTTCGACCGTTAGGTATGTTAAGTTCCATTTTATTGGGGATATTACCGTGACTTGTATTATTAACAATGTAATATAAATGCATAGCAAATATTTGTATAGGACCACTAAAAATAGAAAAATAAAACCGACTTCAAAAAACTGATACATAACTTTAGCTTCAGAAGTCGGTGATTTTTGTTTGTTTGATTCAGTTTTTTTGTTACCGACTTCTGAAGCTAAAGTTATTTTTCCCTTTTTTGTGTTTCATTTTTTGCAAAAAGTTTTTTTATTGTTCCATTTTTACTTGCACCGGTTGACAACAACAGAAATCTAATAACCTGTCTCTTCAAGATTGACCATAAGGTACTAATTTCATGGTTTCAGGAATCACTCAGGTTAACAAATTCACTTTCGTTCCCCCGGCCTATAATAAAGGAGGTAGATAGGTATGTTGTTTTACCTTACAATTATGAATTATTTGGTTCTTTAATTGCTTATAATTTTATGTAAATCTTATATCGCGTCTCATTTTCTCAGCAAATGACTTCTAGTCGCACGTTCCGGAAAATCAGCATTTATTTAATCTTTATTAATGTCTTCATTTCCATAGACAATTTAGCGAAACAAGGCCACTTTAGGGACCTTTACATCGCTACTGCCTTTTCTTCTTTCTAAGCAATTTGAACACGACACAATTTTGCTCCGTATTAATTTGATAGATCATTTAAATAATGCTTTCTCATACATATCTTGCTCTGTTATCATGTTAGGATGGACGAATATTTTAAAAGTTAATTGTTTTTGTTGAATTTAATCAAACAAACGGTTGATTGCCGTACTATTTTTATTTTTAAAACGCTTGACCGCATCATAAAATTAAACTGATCCTGTAACCTGGTACTGTCACTGTCGCTGTAAACTGGTAACAAGATATATGTATATTCATCATCATCTGCCTAGCCTTTTCCCAACTACGTTGGGGTCGGCTTCCAGTCTAACCGGATGCAGCTGAATACCAGTATTTTACATGGAGCGACTGCCTATCTGACCTCCACAACCCAGTTAGTACTGGGTAATACGATACCCCTTGGTTAGACTGGGTGTCAGACTTTTTTGAGCCACTGACTACCTAACGACTGTCAAAGATCTTCAAATGACAGCCGGGACCAACGGCTTAACGTGCTTTCCGAGGCACGGAGGAAACTCGGTATGTAATGGGTGGTCACCCATCCACAGACCAACCTAGGCAAGCACGGCTTAACCTAAAGATCGACCCGAGCGGCTGTTATTACTTAGCCACGAGCTCCTCCTATATATGTATATTATAATAACAAATTGATAACTTTATTTCTGTATATAAATAGAAAACAGCGTAGGTAATTGTACTAGCTAAACAGTGAAACAAATTCGTATCAAAAGTTTAGCATACAATTTTGAAGTATTCTAGTGAAATAAGTCCATTCGCGGACACTGTGTTTTACCAATAGAATGAAGCAATCACTAACCTAAAAATAGTGGTATCGAGGCTTTATCAAGGTAACAAATTATTTGTAAAAGCCACATTATTATTGCGTACTTCCTTCCTAAAACACGTAAATATAGGTACGACAGACATTATGTCGGTCATTTCAATGGTAGGTACCTACTTAAGGCGATATCGGGTACCTAGTTACCCGTTCAGAAGGTTCAGCCAAGGGAGGGGTTACCCCCACCCAGGGTAGGTTCGTTATGTCACCCTGGATGAACAAGCACTTACCCTGAGCTGAGGAATTCAATCATCTAGGTATCCCATATAATAAAATCATTAATAATTGATTTTTGTTTAAAAAGTGTTTTCTGTGGTAATAATCGGTTATCGTGGTATGGACATGTGATGCGGAGGAATGAGGAAAATGTAGAGAGGAAAATTTCGTATAAACTTGTAAGTATTTTGTTATTAAACAACATATTTGCGGTTTTCTGAATTTTTCATTTACATATACTGTAAGACATTGCTTCTTGCCAAATTCCGTGATTCTAGGTCAACGGGAACTACCATATCGGTTTTCGACCCAAAACCTATAGGGAACTACCGGTTCCCTTAGAATTGTCAATTTTAGCTAAAAGCAAGGTCTTACTGCACGAGAAAAGGGAAAACTCCGAAAAATAAAAAAAGTTGAAAATTAAGTAAACTTTGGTACATACAAGTTTTCGCGAAAATCTAAATTTGCCCATATCTTTTTATCGTGTTGACTGAGGACCTTGATTTTTATACACCTAATAGGGATTATATACTTCAGTATCTGGTATAAATTTCAACCCGTTCCTGAGAAAATCGGTGGTGACACACGGACAGATAGACAGACAGACGGACAAGAGAGTGATCTTATAAGGGTTGCATTTTTACCTTTTGAGGTACGGAAACCTAAAAAGTAACTAAAATAGTAATCGTAACTAAAGTTCTAACAATTAACGAACATAAATCAAGCATCGTGTTACGATTCATATAATTAATTTCTACTACTATTTGTTACTTAAATGAATTTAGAGGTTTTTCAGTTTCGTTTTATGCAGTTGATTATCCTGTGTACGTTTTTTTATATTTAACTAGCTTTTACCCGCGACTTTGTCCGCATGGCTTTCTCCTTGCCAAATTTCAAGTTTGTAGCACAAAAATTAAGGACTTTCATACAAATTTCCGAGAGCCCTTAGACGTCTTTAATCCGGCCCTGTCCCAAAATCCTTTCTTAGCAGACGTCTACTAACTATAAAGTACCTCCCTGCCAAATTTCATCTTTATCCGTCAAGCGGTTTTCGATATTTCGTATTAGTGAGTGAGTGACCTTTCTCTTATATATATTTATATTATGCTGGTTAATGGACTTGAGTTGACATTCATTGTAACGCTGTTTTGTTGAATTTATTTCATATTATATGGCATCCTATCAAAAAAAAATACTTCCTCTCCCGAATAGAATCTCGCAATTCCTATTATTGCATTTTTGTCAGTTGATAAAATCGCTGACAAATATGAATTTCTCCTTTCAGACTTATGAGTACATGGCTGCATCAACAACACGTAACGTTATATCCTAACATGAAAAATAGAGAATTCAAATATTTTTGAATTGAGAACACAAATAGATGTTAATTTGTTCATAAAAGTAAATATTTGTTTTAAATAATCATGTTTGTGTATGATATTCTATTTATAAAAACAATTTAAATATTCAAAAACTACTTTTGCGTCGTAAAGACGCATACACACATCAAAAAAAGTTTGAATAACAACATCGTTTTTGTTACGGTAGATTATATTAAGATTTCTTCTTCTTTTTAGATTCTTTATTTAAAAATATAGATTTAAAATACGAAACAATAAACACTTTAATTGTTTTTCCCAAGTTGTGATTGAAAAATGCCAAGAGGATTATCAGAAGTTTTCGACCATGAATAGTAACTTTGAGGGAAGAAAGATACACCACGAGAGAAATAGCACGCAGAGTTGCTATATCCCAATCCTGTGTCGTGACCACGTTGCAGAGGTACCACGGGATGGGTAATTTAGCCGACCGGCCCCGCAGTGGTCGCCCAACTGTTTTGACTGCTGCCTAAAAGCGCTAAACTAGCTTGCTGGCAGCCCGTGACCCAACAATCAACGCTACTTAAATAAAAGCAGAAGTTCGGGCCGCTCTCTGGGCTTGAAGTTACTACTCAGACAATTTGGAATTGCTTGCACAAGGCTGGATTACGAGCACGGAGGTCTTTGCGAGCTCCTCTGAATTCCCGGCAACTCAACGACGGAGATTGCAATGGGCTAAATGGCTTGGGCAAAATGAAGTAGAAAAACTGTCTCTTCATTGACGAATCGCGAATCAGTACTAATCCAGATAACCGACGTGTCCGTGTCTGGAGAAGATCAGGAGACCGTGAAAGGCAAAGAACTGCCACTGGAAAAGTTCAGCAAGGCGGGAAATCGGTGTGCTATTGATGGAATTATCAGACCATTCCGAGTAAACCATGGGCACCAATTTGTACTGGTCGATGATAATGCGCCCGCCTATCGAGCTCAACGAGTCAATGCTGCTCTCCAAGAATACGACATCACAAGGTTA
Source organism: Lycophotia porphyrea (assembly GCA_950005105.1). Taxonomy (NCBI): domain Eukaryota; kingdom Metazoa; phylum Arthropoda; class Insecta; order Lepidoptera; family Noctuidae; genus Lycophotia; species Lycophotia porphyrea. Next base: position 24,489,642 of record OX465383.1, on the reverse strand, counting down.
GACTAGCGTGGGATGCTCTTATGCGAGCTGTTTGGACCCGTCAGCCACGTCCCCAGACAGGGCCAGAGCTTAGGGAAGCCGCTATTCAAGAATGGGACAGGTTACCCGAAGCAATGCTGGAAACTTGTTTTTCAGCATGCCCAGGAGGATCTTCGCATATGTTCGAGCCAGGGGAGGAGTTATATTATATTGAATATAAACCTTTTATATATAAATTATTGTTTAATTGTGGTTAAACATTATTTTTCTTTCTATCTTTCTGTTACAATTACTTTATGATTAATAACTGATTTTTTTTTTATAAAAAATTTATTAATTTTTTTATTTCAAACAGGGTATTTCTATTTAAAGAAAACACACAACAAAGATTTTTTCTTGATAAAGTTCAATTTAAAAATTATATCAGCTTATGCTAGTGCTCGGAAACTTTTTTTGATGTGTGTATCTCTTTGCCGTGATTAAAAAAAAAGCAATCACCACCGACCATAGTCATTGAACCAATTTGGACTTAGTTTATGTGGAAACATATTTTTCCGCACGTGCGCGAAAAAATATTTAAAATCCACGCGTGTGAAATACATTGCATGTTTAACCTAATTGAGAACGATAAGAACCAGTTTTCGAGAAAGTGTATTGAAAAAAAAGTAATAGTGTGGGGTATCCATTGACAGCTCTTGATAAATAATATCGAAGTTCCTAATTCTTAAGTAAATGGTTAACAAGGTATTCGCTTTTAAGGCCGTAAAATTACCCCTCCCCGCCCCTCTCCTTTTTTTAAAGTACGAGGAGGAAAATTATTAAAATAATGGGTTTGTAGAACGTAAAAAGAACTGTCAACGAAAAATCAAACTTTTGCTGTTAAGTTTAAATTGAATTAAGAATGAGCATTAAAAGTATTATTATTGTTTGGTGCTATGGAACCCCTTGAGTCCGAGAGTACGTTGTTTTTTATAGCTGGTCGTTTTCAATTTTCTTCGAAGCACCTTCTAGCTTTATTCTCAGAATGAAGTTGTCTACATAATAGAAAACAGGATTTGCTCCGTTCGATCAAACACGAGTTCGCTGAATAGATTCGCTTCCCTGAGCCGTACTACCACCTCCGGCCTCCACTGCAAACAAAGTTTATTTAATTATGTCGTACTATTTCATTGTTTTGTTCGTTAGAACAGATAGGTACTTACTTTATTTTTACGCGACTACGACTAAGACAAAACAGAGAGTAACGTTGTTTTTGTATGTAATATCGGTAGATCAACACCCTAAAAACGGTCGCAATTCCAGGCGGACCGCTTTTCAAAAATCATCCTACATCATTTCTGGTTATTTTAACTAACAAATGTCACAGACCGCCGAAACTAAGATTATTTTTGTACTTGTTATAGCTGCAAAAAAAAACAATGTTGAATAAAAATGCAATGCGTTGCGGCCCCACGTAGTTCATAGTGTATCATCATCATCCACACCCTGCATTCATCCAGGGCCTTTTTTCACGTTCCTGTGCGTCATCCAGGACTTACCTACGTGCATCTGATACTGATAGTGTTAGCCTGCGTCGTCCCACTGCTGATCAAAGGCCTCTCACCATGACTTCCAGTTGTTTCGGTCCAGGGCTAATGTGGGCCACTGGTCGTTGGTTTTATCCAGCTCGTCCCGCCATCTTCTACGAGGTCTGCCGCGACGCCTTCTGGCTGTGTCAGGGCTCCAGAAAGTGGTTATTTTAGCCCTCAGCTTATTGGGCATGCGGCAGACGTGGCTAGTCCAGTCCCACTTCAGCTTAGCGGCTTTTTGAGCAACGTCAGTAATTTGTGTTTTGGAGCGCAGTGTGGTGTGCAACTTAACTCGAAATAATAGTTATTATCAATTTACAATTATAAGAGAATTAAAACATAATCCATTTCTACAAACACTTTGCAGTACATCAATCTGGATTATGTGAGTGATATGAAAGAGAAAGGAGTAAATGATGCCGTGACGTCCGACAGGGGAGAATCGAAGAAGAAAACGTGTTACGCCGACCCCAAGTAGAATCGGACAAGGGCAGGAAGATGATGATTCTGAATCCCCCTGAAACATAGACATTTTTCACCATTATTTAAAAAAAAAATGCTGTACTCCCCAAAGTGATGATGTAGGTACTGAATGAGTGGTAACCGTTAGTGCGTCGGTGTCCATCATGTATTTGAAAAATTCGTATGGCCACTTCCGTAAATAATGTTGAATTGCCAGAATGAAAGGGATTGTGAGTGTGTTTTATGCAGTTAAACCGGTATAGGTACACATAGATGTATACATGTTAATGAAAGCAATTCTCTAAGCGGTTCCTAGCAGACGTCCATTGCCTTTTCGCAGCCAATCGGCCGGTCAAGTAGACCGGTCTATGTGAATGCACTTTGAACAACATGTTTTTTATTAGATTTTCACCATGGCTATTCAATACTAGCTATTTGCTATTCTATACTAGGTTGCTCGCGGTTTCTCGGGGTTTGACTAATATCCTAGATAAGCTGGTTGTTATTTAAGGTAAAAGTAAATATACAGGGTGATAGGTAATACGGTTCATTACTTAAAATGCGTGTTAGTAGAACTAAATTAAGGGCTGCGGGACAGTTCGAAAGAGATACTGCGGCCCTGGAACACAAAGGGCAAGGAAGGAACATGGATGGGTTTTAGTCAGTACAAGTCTGACACTCCCTTCCGCTCTGCCCAGAGCGGGAGAAGTCATTTGATGACTTCCCATCCGAAAAAAAAGAAGTGGAGCTAAATTATGTATCCCGTAATATTTGGCTCCGACAACTTATTGTACGAACTGGGTTATTTTGATACTATCGTTGCAGTTTTTTTTTTTGATAAATGTTTTCCTCTCCCATTATAAACGGTAGATCCCATTTCATGGATTACACCTAATTACCATTCACCGTGTACAGAATGTTCATTCAGGGATTCCATACAAACCCTGTGTGTAATTGAATCTAACTTCAAATGATGCCTGGAAGTGTGAGCACTATGGTACGGTTACCAACAGAAATAGATTAACACTATATCTTTTACATGTGATCTAATGGTTTAGTGAACGCCAGTCCTACTGCTGAGCTCGAAGTCTATACCCAGGTCGGCCAAAAATTGAATACGATTTTTCCATCTGGAATTTTTCAGTAGCAGCCCGGAATGCGTGCCTGGTTGAGGACCACAAGCTCGTTTTCTCTTCTCCTTCTCTCTCTAGTTCAATCCAATCCCGAGTGTAGGTCTCTTCTAAATTTCTCCATTTTAAGCGGCTTTGTGTCATGGCTATCCAGTTTCTTCCGACCACTTTAATAAGACATATAATAACTGGTGAAAATGGTTGTACCTAGCTACTATAGGTCACCTATGAGCACCTCTGTCTAAGCTTTTTAAGAGAACAGTCTTGATGTTATCTTATGTTAAAACTTAATATTATCGAGCAAACGATAATCTCATATTTATGTACCTAGGATAATATGAGCATTCTTTCGCAATAGGTAATCATTTAATTTGCAGTCACTTTACCCGGTTTGCCATTTTCATCATCAACTGATTACTGTGTCAAGCTGTCTTATTAACGTATCGCTGTCTATTTCCCGATGAAGTTATGTTTTCATTTCCACCGATCGTAGGATTCGTGTATAAAAATACTTCCACACAGATCACAATAGTGAGTAAATTGCGTTTCTCGAATCAGCTCCTGCAAAACAGGAAATAGTAAAACTTCAACAAACGGCACCTATTGTAGGTGGCTGCTGCTGGACCTGGGTGTCTCCCGAGTTGCGCCGCAACACCAGGTCATCCGCCTTACACTTCCGCCTTGTCTCAGCCAGGATTTTCCCTTGCTAGACAAAAGAAAATCTTACCAACGTTTTCTTAAAATATAATACTGTTTAAATTCTTTGCAAAAGTTCTGAAAATAAACCAACATCAGCATCGTTGTCATGCTTATTTTTGTAGTAATTAGCGTAGCATTATAATGTGGTGACTTCGAACTTTGAAATCAATTTAGATAGGCTTTGGTCAACATTAAAGTTGCTATGTACGAGTATCTACTTAAAAATAATGTATTTTTCATTACTTTTCTTAAATGTATTGTAAATATAATAAACAATACGATGTATTAAGAAAATGTTGGTAAATAGGTACTAGGTAGCTAGGTAGGCCTTTTACAAAGATCAAGACGAAAGTCATCTAAGCACAGAATGTTATTTCAAATGCTTGTTTTTTTAAAACCATGTTTGTCTATTTTATATACCTTTATGTAAGGGAAAATGAACTATTGTAGTAAATGGTCGTCATAGAAATTGGATGCCGGCTAACCGAACCAACATTGACAGAGACCGGATTTTGCGGTCAGGTTAGTTTTAATTAAAAGTCAACAGTGACAAACACACGTTTCTGTTCCAATTTGCAAGCAAAAAAAAAAGCGCAGTATCGCTCACCACAACTTGTTTCCTAGAATCCAATTTATTTCTGATGACGTAAACTTGGGAAATCCCAAAACATTGCATATTCCATTACTTTATTAATTGAATGGTGCATCTGTACTATTAACTGAATAATTACAAAATCGTTAAATTTGTTAATCTGTTTTTACTTAAAGTATAATGGATTGAACTTGTAACTACTAATACTATCATTGTTAGCTTAAACTTTTGTAATAATAGTCATAATAAGTATCTTGACTTGGCGAGGTCTTGGCGAGGTTGTCGACATGTGGGACGTGGACTCAGCGGTCATTGTGCCAATAGTCGTATCAGCCCATGGCTTAATTGCCAAGAGCCTCCAGCAATGGAGGCTCTCGTTCGGTAGCTGGATCAAGGGCTTGATTCAGATAGCGGTAATCCTGGACACGGCTCGTATTGTTAGGAGGTTCCTCTCTATGGAGCCCTGACCGCCGGTGCCGGTAGTTTGGACCTTGTTCCCGATACCGGTGGGCTACTATTTTTTATATTTTTAAATGTTTTTTTTTTATATTACTAGTGAAATATTCAAAAATATAATCAATGTGTAAGTACAGAAATAAATAAAAGAGATAAAATCATAATCCATTCGGCTAACTTAATTGTTTTGTTATTAATTTTATTATGATGCATTTTGGACGGAGTATCGTAGTAGTAGTATAGTTTCTCGCACCTACAAATATTCAGAGGGACATAGAGGATGGGAGAATGGAAAAATGCGATTCTGTGCTGTTAGATTTGGCTCAACCCATAGGTGGTCAGCTATACATAGGTTGGAGATAGATGCTGTTTTGCTTGTTATACAAGTGTCACTCATATGCGATGGGAAGCACATTTTTATGACTACATCCCGTTTCGTAACTTTCCCGATTCGTCCACAAAACATAAAACGTGCAAAATAAGTGAAAAAAGTGCTTTTGTATCTTCATGTATTCAATCTCGTATGGCTTTCTATAAAATTAACCTGTTTTTTGTACTGTTCAGCTTTTAAAGTAACAAGGAAGCTTCTTGTTAATACATACATAAAGTCACGCCTTTTTCCCATGGGGGTAGGCAGAACGCCACCTGCTACGATCCTTACATACTCCTTTTCTTGTTGTTCTACTATTTTTGTCTCTGTCTGGCACACTTAGGTTTGTTAAGAGAGAACTCAATTTAGAATTTGACCAGACAGTTCTAGGAGAAGAGAATCATAATCAATGAAGACGTTAGTGCTGCTAAAATCGTAGTTTTGGTGAATACCCAACAAGTACGCTAAGCTTGCATAAATTCAAGGTGGTGTTTATTCCAACGTGTCCACAGTTGCACTATAAAGTTTTTATTTTGGAGAAACACGGCAACCTTCCTAAGCTGCAAATACAGGTATATGTTCACTCACACAAGGAGATGAATGGACGATTGTCTAAAAAAGTGCAATTATAGCATTTAAACATTCATTTGGTATTTTTTAATACCTACACAGATTCTACAACTGAACGAGACGAAATTTAAATCTTTTGTATAACGTACACTAGGTACATTATAGTGTGTGTTTGCAACTTCCAATGTGCGGGCAATGTGTGTGTTGTAAGATGGGGTTTTACATTGATGATAAAAATGCTTGGCTCAATACTGGTCCGGTACCACAACCATAGGGGCAAACAATTTTGATAAATACAATATAAAGTTTTTGTGGAAGCTGCAGGAGATTGTGTTGTATGATCTTTGCATTATATAGATTCGCATTATATTATATAATAGCATAGCACATGTGTAAGTAATATAAAGCTATCATTTTTTGGCTACCTACATCTTTCAATGACTCGAATTTTCCCTGGAATGTAATGCTCACTCAAATGTCTCGCTGATGGTGGCCGGTGCATCGGATCATTTAGTTTCATTCAAAATCTAAATGGAGCTGATCCATATGTCATGTTCGTGAACGGGCGCCGTCAGTACGGACTGGTCATCATTTAGCTTCGTTTTTTACAAAGAGTGGCCATGGAGTTTCTTGCCCATTCTTTTCATCTCCATAGAGATCCGCGCAACGAATACTTTCACAAGTTATAATGCTTTGTGACTAGGACTGTAGCTTCATCTTTTTGTTTTTTAGACATTTAAAAGGCAGTAATGGTCTAATTTATTAAAAAAATAATGCTTCTAAATACAAAAAAAAAATGCTGTATTTTTAATGTATTTTTCCTACTTTCAAAAGGACTGACATAATTAAGCTATTCTATAGTCGTCAAGCCCGTATAAGTTCAACTTTTACATCGTGTCCTATGATGCTTTTATCTAGGCCCTATTTGTTCTACCATATTTACTTATAGTTTCTACGCACCTCGAGCTCGACCGACCAATAACGATTAAAGTCTTTCAGTGTTTAACTAAGTGAAGTGATCAACTAACACGGATCCTGTTTAAGCAGTCATATTGTTGGTATTTCAAAATTTTGTATAAGTTACTCTGTGAGGACTAAATACGTGTGCCAAATATACAGCGGCAACATACAATGATACGTTGAATTTTCATTCGAAATTTAAATACAAATGTTTGAACTGTGCATTTTACCGTTTCTAATGTTGAACTTCTTTTATTCTAACAAATAATACGGGTTTTCCAAAGTTGTTTGTGTGTATATTAAGTTGCCAAAGTCATAAATTTCAGCCACCAAAAAAATGTTGAAAGTTGCAATGTTCTATGGATTAACAATATTTATGGGAATGTAACTTTGGAATGATTGAATTTTGTGATTTGAATGTCACTTTAGTCTAATATGAATGAAAAATTCATATTAGACTATTTTCAGGGCTGTTGACTTCATTCTGAAGAAATATTAATTTCAAAGCTAACTTTAACCATTGAAGAAAGGACGAAGATTGTGATTAAACATGAAAACTTAAAAAAAATAGTTGCCATGCTGTTTCAAATTGGCCTGGTTGGGAATAGATGTGGATTTAGAACTCTTTCACTAACTCTACTTTATAATTTCCTATCGACTTACGTCATGACTTATGTCTTGACGTCCTTAAGTTCCACAATTTCTTGATTTTTGACAAAAAGTGCGCCTGACGGCCTGACATACGTATGTCTATATACATATTCAAAAATACAATAATATGTCAAAACTCGAGAACAGTGTCAGTTTTCAAAATCGATTCAGTCATTTTTAAGGTATGTTGATGCAGTAGGATGTTAAAATAATAATTTGCAACTACATGTATGCAAAATCATTGAAATAATTTGTGGAATACTACAACAGCTACAAAATTAATTTGCACTTATGAGAGTTTTTCATTTGTCCCTTTTGGGCTGATCATAAAAAAAAAAATCTAATTCACCTATTAGTTATGTACTTCTTTTTTGTTTCAGCCCGTGCTTAAGTATACAGATGTAGTGGCATACAGTCGAGGTTGAGTTCCCCTTTTTTTGGATGGGAAATCATTAAATGACTTCTCCCGCTCTGGACAGAGCGGAAGGGAGTGTCAGACTTCTACTGACTAAAACTCATCCATGTTCCTTCCTTGCCCTTTGTGTTCCAGGGCCACGGTATCTCTTTCGAACAGTCCCGCAGCCCTAGGTTGAGTGCCCTACGGTCGCATCGCACGCACGGTGATGGCGTCTATAGTACGTGAATATATTATGTATGCATAAACAAATAACAAAAATATACAGGTTATCGAACGGTTCCTTGCCATCGACAACGATAAACTGGTTGTGAGACAACACTCTGTTCTTCCGGTTTAGGATATCTTTATACAGCATCTAATTGAACACTACCAAGACCGTTAATGCTATTTCTGACACAAAGAGAGGTTTATTTGATTAATAATAAAAGATAAGTACGGTTAAATTATCCGGTTTTTTAAATAATTTAGCTTCTAGTACTTTATTTTGGAGTCCGTAGGCTGTTCCTACTGGTAGGTACCGTGAAAATACTTATTTATCTGTCTGTAAACCAAAATCGTCGATTCAATGAAAAAAATAGCAAGAAATTATGATTTATAGCTTATGGGGATGTATCAGACAGACTACCTATAAACACAGTTCTAGTCTGGTTTTAGAAAGTGTTTTATGTATTTTTAAAACCGACCTTGTTCTGGTCTTTATGTTTGTGTATTTTTAGTACAGATTTGATTATTTATTTCAACTTCCACTACTAGTTAAGAATCGAAAGTTATTATTATGTTAAATCAATTTCGATATATTTCTTTAATTTTTCTTTCTCATAGAGACACGATGCGATGACCCTCTTTAAAGCGAAAAGTGTTTTTTTTTTTGTTTTGTCAGAGGAGTCTGCTCGCTATTGTACGAAAGTTACACATAATTATGTGTGTAGGTACTGTTGTGATGACGAAGTTTATATTTCATACGACGCAGTAAACGTATAAACGCCTGGAATTCACCAGTATATTCACCAGTCACTTTCACACAATACATTCACCAGTATTCACACAATACATTCACCAGTCCTACTTCAAAATTTTTCGTCAGAAAATTCTTGTACGTAAGCATTAAAATTGCATAAAAAACTATTCTGAATGTTGACCGAGAATTAAGGCACACTTGTTGATCGTTGACCCACGGATGTTTCCACTAGGGCACTACACATTCAAAGCAGTTGGGTGGTTTCTCAGATTAGCGAGTGTTTACGATCATTATATAATATATGTAATTAAGAATAGAGAAACAAATTATCTCTAGAAGCCAGGATATTAAATAACGAATGACTAATAACTTTTCATAAAACATCCAAAAAATATTATTTGCATCTTTGAAGCCGGAACTTACCAAGATTGTGATTAAGTATAAAATACTTAAACTGCATACCTATTCCTACACTAATATAATTCCATAGTGTTGTTAAAACTTTATTACTGTTTATTTTTAATGAACACCTATAGATTGATTGAATTATTTAATTTCGTAAATACATGTACTATTTTTATTGAATAAACCATTAAATCTTCATAATTTTCATAAGGCATCATATTTCATAGGTCACTGGAGTTTTGCCTCTGAGATGGTACCGCATCAACGGTGGCTCTGAATTTCGAGAGCGAACAATAAAATTAGAGTAATTAATAATAAAAAATCAAAAGAGCCTTATATGATCTGCGTAAGCGCGATTCTGTGAGAACTGTTAAAGGATATTAACATCATCATAACAGTACCTTGTCAATACATCTATGAAAATATCATGTACGTTAGGAAGAATCTGCATTTATTTAGTAAAATAGGTGACAGGCACCACTATAATACTAGAAACAGGGACCAACTAGTTCAGCCAGGTTTCAGGCTAGTTTAAGTATACTCATCCCTCATGGGGTACTTTTTACAATGTTACGATAAAATACCTTCCCACGTTCTACAACTGAATAAGACGAAATTTAAATCTTGTATAAAACGCACACTTAGGCAAGCATATTATTAGTTGAAAAAAATGTTTGGCTCAATACTGGTCCTGCTCCACAACCATAGGGGCAAACTAATTGATTACCATGTGCAGTTATTATGGAAGCCGCAGAAGATTGTAAAAATATCTTTGCATTGTATATATTCAATCTCTTAGTATTATATAATTGCATAGCATATGTGTGTGAGTACTATGTACTGTAACGCTACCATTTACATTTAGTTATCTTTCATTGACTCAAATTTGCCCTGGTGGCTGAGAGACTGTCATGCTCACTCAAATGTCTCGCTGATGGTGGCGGGTGTGTCGGGTCATTTAGTTCCCTTCAATGTGGTTGAGCTGAATGGGGCTGATCCATGCGTCATGTTCGTGAACGGGCATTGTCAGTTGGGACTGGTCATCTCTTGGCTGCCACGGTTTATTTTAATAACCTTGTTTTTAAATTGTTGGTATTATCTTTTACTCTGGACGCTCTTAATGTGCACGTCTTTCTACATCGTTCTCACATATATTTATAATCTCAACATAAATGATGTAACCAAGATCTTGTAACAATATTTTGATTGAAAAGAATGTCCATGGAGTTTCTTGCCCATTCTTCTTCATAGAGATCTACGCTTTGGAATGTGCAACTTACTTTCACACGTTATTATGCCTTGTGTCTGTAGCTTCGCCTTCTTTGTTTTTCTGACATTTAAAAGTGCCTTTAATGGTCTAATTGAAAGAAACATCTAGTTCGATGAAATATAGTCCCTTCAGATTATCCCATTGAACATTATCGAAGTAATCGGTTCACGTTAATTACTAATTAGCTAATCATACATACCTCACAATCATAAACGCACTAGGCTGAGACTGCCAATGCACCGCTAGATAAGGCACTCAGAAGGCCTGACTTAGATGTTGGGCATCTACCTAAAGCCTTCAACATAACATAACATCACGCCTGTAATCCCCGAAGAGTAAGGTAGAGGTGTACCCAGTAGTACAGCTAAATGTTGCCATTTATGTGTTTAGTCCTTGTTATGGGGGGCGAACCTATTGCCATCTACCGGGCACACACCTTAGAACGGTAGTTGCTACTGAGAAATTCATAAGGCGTTCAAAGTGGTAGCCCATCGGGAATACAGAGTTAACTAGATCTATTATACCTATGGTTATATAAACTACAGAATCAAAACGGCGGGGTACTGATATATTTTGTAATCCTTACTGTGGGCCTGAATATTAGGTATGACTTCAGACGCGTATAAAAGGGGTTACATCACATACATGAAGTAGTCCAGAAAAATAATTCTTGGACGGACTTTGCTGGCTGGCCTTTGTCAAGCTATGTGCATGGCCAGGCCCTCCATTGCAGTATGTCACGGGAAGCTTTCAGCTATACGAATAATTCGGTTTTTTATTCCTAAATTTTATACCTAACAGGTTTAAAAATTATTTATAACACATTTGCTCGTAAAGGGTCTCTTATTTCACCAATTTCAATATCGTATTGTTTATCATTACGTATATACTTGTGCAATAATGTAATGTAAAACGCACGGTTTCAAGATGCTCCGTCATAAACGAACAGTACTTTTTAAATCTTAACAAAGAGTTTTTATGTCAGAAAAATGGTCAACATTTTATGAATAAAATCAACTTTGGGAGATAAAATATAATAAATAAACATTAAATTCTTTAATTTCATTAATTTTGACAATAAATTACAACCATTTATCTGTAACAAAAACACAAAAATATGAATTTACTGTATTAGTAATACTGGCTGTTTTTGTGCCTTTGCCTTAAAAAAAGCGCTGATGCGCGCGGCTCACTAATTTGTGAACAAGTAAAAATTATTCCGCGCGCTTTTTCTTTTCGCTGTATTGTTTTTATTTGAAAATGTCGTCAAGTAATGATGAATTTATTAATTCGACACCGCCTGAACTCTCAAAGGCAGCGAAAAAGGCTACTCTAAGCCTCTTGCCCGAAAAATCGACCGATAGATACTTTCGCGTTTCAAAATTTAGTTTAAGAAAGTCCGAGTTTTATTTATTTCCTCGCGTTTATATGTTATAAAACGTCGTATGACATTCGTGCGCTTTGATAATTACAGCCTCGGCTTTCATGTAGCCCTCGTGTACGGCTCGGGCAAGCAATATCGCCTCGGCTGTAATTTTCAACTTACCGCACTTATATCATAATGTACTATTATATAATTATTGAAAGGAAAAGGAACTTGCAGGAGGATGTAAATGATGCGACCCTTCGATAGCAGCCTCCAGCACGCCGGTTCAGGCGATATTTCCACCAAGTTTCACGAGAGGAGATAGTTTGAGGATTCACCACACAGCACCAATAATTTTTCACTTTTGAGTGCGGGCGCACAGACATACGAGTACGTGTCGCCAGTAAGCGGGCGGATTTACAAGTCATAGAGTGCGGGAATAGTGGTTCACATGAACGGAACAGGAAGAGTGGAAGTACGAAAGGAAACCATTTTGAATGGAAGATCCTTCTCGATGAGTTAATGAGTGAAGTGTAATGTAGTATGCGTTTATGATTTCATAATTATGAATAGATAAATTAATGCGAATGGCGCAGATATATACATACATACATAAACTCACGCCCTTTTCCCATGGGGGTAGGCAGAAACCACAGAACGCCACCTGCTACGATCCTTACATACTCCTTTTGCCTCGTCCACGTTCATACATCTGGTCATACACGCACGCCGGTTGCGAGTAATACGCACCTGACCTTTCTGAAGAACCTCACCAATGAGGTCAGCGTATGTTCTTCTAGGGCGTCCCCTCCCGGCGTTGCCACTCACATCTGCCTTGTAAATACCTTTTGTTAGTGGCGCAGATAATTATTCTTAAATAAAAAAAATAAGAATAAAAAAAAACGGATGCGTAAACGACGATGGGTAAAACGAAATAGATAAATCTACAATTCCATGTCAGCTCCGTAACTTAAACCATTCATAACTAAATTGCAAATACAATATAAATTTAACTACTTAAAAAAAAAAACAATTAGATCCTACAGTAACTACTGAGGGTGTAACAATAACTTCACCCCTATATATAACCTTACTGGCGAAATGAAGAAATGCACTTGAAACTGCTCAATCCATCGGGATTTACAGGCGTGATGTTATCGACTAAAATGTTGTTTCTTAGTAGCTGTAATGAATGTTTTCACGAATGTAATTTTCCTTTAAAACTCCATTATGATTTGTGTCGTTTCCTTCGAGTAATTCAATTTGTCACAATTCAGCTATCGTCACTACGTTACAAAAATCAATTACAGCACGAGTGTCGTCACTACTTTATGTGAATTATGTTGCTTTTCAATCCTTGTTGAAGAATAGAAACAAAACACTGGCTATTATAGTTAAATAATTTATGGGATTTTAATTTATCGGTTATCGTTCTATGGACATGTAATGCGGAGGAATGAGGAAATTGAGTGCCTATGAATGTGGATTTAAGAGTAGAGGAAGACCAATTAGATTGGGCTGAGCAGCTCAACTACGCTAGTCCTAGTATTTTGCAATAATAGGTAGGTTTGGTATAACCGAGGAAAGACTTTTTAATGCTATTTGCCATCTCCTTGCGTCCCGATGGATTTTTTGTATTGTCGCTAGTCACATCGACATACGGTACAGTCGTACTCAGGGCTTTAAATACCGGTAAAATTTTCGTAACGTTAACTTCATTTGACAGAGTTACCGTTAATATTAAAATAACGTTAATAGATTTAACGCAACATTTTATCGTTAATATTTATAACCGTTAATTGTTCAATAACGATAACTTTATCGTTATTTTTAGACGGTTAAACTTGTGAGGTGGAAGAAGCAGAGAAGAAGAGGGGCAGGGGCGATCGCCGGGCCGCCTTACGCGCCGTCGCGCCGTGCCGTCTTGCACGATCAAAACGTTACCAGATTCTTACGTGTGAGAAGTGCTAAGCTGATGACACAACCGTGAATGTGACCGGGCTGTAGCTAAATTAACGGTAAAAGTAACGTTATTATCTTATTTTACCTTAATGTTAATTAACCTTAAACTAATGGTAATGTTATCAATTAAAGTTATATTTTTGTAACGTTAATTAGGTATCACATTGGAATTAACGTCACGTAACGGTTATTATTTTGTTAGTTGGTAACGTTAACAAGCCTTGGTCGTACTCCTCCAGCTATTTCCACATCCACATATCCTGTGCATGGTAGTACTAGTACCTCACTGATGTTCCTCAGTTTATAAATGTTTTAAGGTATTTTATGTGTGACTTTTTAGTCGTCTTACAAAGGTGATCCACTCAATGTATCCGACATATAATACCTCTAGGCTTTTTTACCATTAATTAAGACAATAGGTACAAATAAAAATAAATACTACATTAGAATAATGAAACATACTGTTTATACATATGTCAAACAGTAGAACATACTTACCTACCCAGCGCTTGAGTCGAATATCTCATCGCTAGCAACAGACTGTTCTAACTACGTCATGCTTCGTAATAATGAATAATATTTTTATTTTTAAATTATTCTAATTCCATAAATACCTACTTTTTTGTTATGAATGTCATTGGAAACATGAAGTGGCTGCCGTTGTAAGACGATTTAATTAGTATTTATAAGAATTAGTCGTAAAGTATATTTAACCCCATAATTTGCAGGGCAGAACAACATTTGCGGGGTCAGCTAGTAATGCTATATAAAACTAAGCTAACAATTACAATTAATCAGAAACAAAAAGCACAATAAACAGTAGGCACTGTGATGGAGACCTTTTGGGACACAACTCACCCAACCAAATGAGACAGAATATTTGCTTATCTTTAAAGCAATCAGAGTAGCAAAGACAAATAATGCCAAGAGTGAGGGAAACTGACCAGTGTTATGTGGACTCAACATAATAATTATTGTCCCTAACAACGTTGAATGAATGGCAGGATGTTTACTTAAAACTACTATATTTTCGACGGTGGAGGAAGTCGTGTTAGGTTGGTAACAGTCATTGTTCATCTTTTTTTTAATTTTACCAGTTAGAAAAAAGAACACCACGTCTACGAAGCGTCTACGCAGGGTCGCAGGGTCTACGCAGGGTCTACGCAGTCTCTACGCGACATCTTCGTAGCGCCTACGCTGCAGAAACATCCAGAGCAAATGAAACTTTGAGTTCGGTTTCGAATTAAGTGCCGACACAATACCACTAACAAAATAATTATATAACAGTTTTTATTCGCTGACCAAAATAGAGCACATTTTAAACTTATGTAAATATAATTTTAAATCTAGTTAATAAAGATAAGTTCATTCTATTAGGCTAAGCCATTACCACTACTAACTCGTACTTGAACTAGAGAATCTTTTGCCCTTCATAATGCTATAATGGATTAAATTATATTAAATTGCCGCCATGTTCTATCACGTTGTAATGTCCATTTCAATTAATTATTCATTCAAATCCGTCAACGAATCAGTCAAGTGAAGAAACCTTATCATATTTTATTGGATTAAACGTCTTGGTATATTGCAAATGCTCTGCATTATTAGATTAACATTAGCCATGAATTTCATAAAATAGGGCTAATAATAATTTTACACGATGACTCAAAAATAGAAACGCATTGCTCTAAGAGCAAATGTAAAGGGAAGGCCTCATTTGATCTCATTAACTTAAACTTCAATCTGTGTTGGATCTGGACTAGTGCCGTCTGGTGGCAAGGCGGTCGAGTAGGTCCAGTTAATCGATTCTCACACGGCGCCGCGCAACGAGGCGCGACGTGCCAGGCGCTGAAGCGGATCTCAAGTCGCATTAGTTTGTGGTTGTATATAATGTATGTAGGGGCGAGTGGCACACCCGCCACCACACCGCATTACAGCGTGGATCACTGGTAGGTCTGCAGATCGTACTAAACGACTGATTGGAACACATCCGCGCGGACATGCGCGCTCAAATTCGTTCGCCGCCTCCGCCCTTTGCGGTGGTGAACGGTGTCCTGTGAAAACCGCCTCAGTGATAAGAACCCAAAGTGTTTTATATCAAATATGCATCACTAAATTATTAGCCTGCCTATCAGTTAGTAATTCGTCATTTTTCAAAATTTATGTTGACTAGGGTTGGTATTGATTGTTTGGTTGAGGGTGATCCATACAAGCAATGTACATATTAGAGGTTTCATTCTTGTTATCAAACAAGAATGAAACCAAACCTAAATACTAGAATATCAGTAACGTTGCAATAAAAAGTAACGTGCGCTGCGTAGCGGTGTTAACCCGTAGGTTTGAATGATCACATAAACAAAACAAGTACATGGATCACAACATGACGCTTATTACATAATAACTTCCGGTTTCAACAATATACTCGTATTGATGCGTAGCGTCCTAGTGATGTAGCAAATAATATTCATCCAAAGGCTCTCCCATCGCCGGGAGCATTCACCTGTCATGTAACAGTTTAGATTCGAGCATTGCATCAGTGAGTGAAAAGAACCGAGCATTACAGAGCGCAACCTGTAACGATACAATTTGTAACAATCATTTGTTTCTCAACAAAATCTAGTCTTCGATTGTTACAATACAGGCGAATCTTCCGGTGAGCATAATGCTTGTAACTTGTTACACTTATTACATTGTTAGTCGTTTGCTGCACTACCGCTTGTAATCTATTAAACTAATGATGACACCAGACCTGCGCCTCACCTAAGTATGTTGGCTTCCGCCAAAGGCTTGAAACTATCAATCAGCCTTGAGCAAGCGTGATGAGCAATGTTCATGCCTTCTCTGTATGGAAAGGCACATTTGCCGTCCATGGGACTGGAATAGGCTCGTACCTAATTAATTAAATTTTATGACACAAAGCGTGTCAGCGTGTCTGCTGTCGTTTTCAGTAAAACCGGAATAGCTCGGATTGGGCTGTGAAACAGTATTCTATTTGTTAGTCTTTTTTCTCCAAAGATTTCAAAAAGATCCGCCAGAAGTAGCACTAGCAGCTGGTACACGTGTTTTCTAACAGGAAACAGGCTTATTGATGAATGAAAGCTGTTAGACGGCCCTTGTTTTAGATAGCCAATTTATGAAATATACTTTCATCGTCCTAATAGGTAGCATCATAAATTTACCAACTTAACCTCTTCGCTTAAACTAGAGCATTAAAAACACCGTGCGATATTTGCATAGAATTACTACGAAACCTTTTCTTGTGTAACCTCATGGCAACCAATTTGCAACCAATTGCCGTAAACTTCATTCGATGAGCAATTCACCAAATGCCAGTTCTTAAATTGGTCCTTAAGACTTTTTTATAAGTATTTTACTTTTGATTTACGACAATGAACTTTGAAAGGGAAGGAAATTACTAATTGCCCGATTATAAAACAATAGTTTGCATAATTAATAACGCTAATATACAAATACCAAATGACGTTAATATATTAAAGTTTAAGGAAAAAAACATCAAATAACATTACCAGGGATAAAGTTTCCGAAACCCAACACTTACAAGCCGTTATCAGCAGGAAACAGTTTGCCCGAAGCGTATCTAAGTCGCACCTATTAGTTTTGTCAACAAAATTACTTCTCTCACTCAAACATATTTTTGATTACTTAATAAGGAAATGAAAGTCCACTGAGCACTGAATTTCTTGGGAAATCTAAACAGTTTAGAAACTAATAACGACAGGCCTAGAAAACTCGTTAAATCAATTTTCCGAAGTAAATAATAAAGGTAAGTAAAGGAACCGCGATAGTACATAGGATCCATCCTTGTTGCTCACTGCATAGTAAACTATCGGAAAGGTCATTGGTCAGCGCAGCCTATGCATACCAATGAACGCATCGTTAACGTTTCCGCAAAACTCTTCCAGCAAGCTGTACTTGTGCACACACACTACGCCATCACCGGATTTCTTAAATTTCCTCTTTTGCAAGCCAAGAATTAAAATCGTCTAGCAGAAACTGTACCAGAGGTTCGGGCCCCTAAGCTTCCGTGGCTGTTACATGTGTAAGCACAAATTTGTGAGATATTATCCACAATCTCAAGTTTCATTGAAGAAAATATAAATGTAATATGCTTTTGATTTAAGGCTACTGGGACGTTCCTATTCAGCATAGCTTTGACGTTCATTGAGTAAAATCATACAGAGAATCCAACCTAGACGAGTCAAAACGCTCCACGTAGAAACCTATATCTTGATACAATTTCCAAATTACGACATTTAATTGCTAGAGGAATGAACTTTACCATAACCGATAGCACCATCCCTTATTCAGACTGGCATGGTGATGGTACATCATCATGATGCCAAAAACACTTCAGAATACGGTCCTAGATCCCAGATACCCTCTATGAATATAGCCCTAAACTAAAATCCGTTACCACAGCTGGATTCATTAATCATTCAGGATCGTGTAGATAATGTAGTCAATAGTCATTGTGGTGAATCAAAAGTAAGCGGTTAAGGTAAGTAGTAATATTTTGCAAATACAATCTTACTTACAATGAAATCAGAAAAACTATATGTATATACTCGTAATTTGGCATACATAAAACGTTCTCTTTCTTATAGGGTTACAAATGAAATCAAACAAAACGTAATCAAGTTCCTTAAAAAAAAAAACAGGTTTGTGTACCTAATCAACAAAACCTAGCAAACCAACGTTAGCTTATGTCTTAATCATAAAGAAGTAGACGTCGTGCCAAATTGCGTGGCTGCCGTTTATCAAACTCTGCAATACCGGAGGCATCGTAGCTATGTAGCTATCCCAGAGAAAGACAAATCTGAAATGAAATGTTCCTCTTATTTACACAACAGCAATGACTTCAAATCGGAACAAAGCGACGACGTTCCTTAGCGGAAGCAATAAGCACCTCGCATTTTTTCCGGCAGGCAGTGAAGCAATGAGTAGTTAAAGGCTACCTACTTAGGTAAATAGATGTATATACACTACTCGACGATGGGTACTCGTCTACAAAATCAACTGCTATGAAAGCGTTTTAGCAGTGGTTTTTGTAGGGCAGCAGGTACTCGTATGTACTTGGCACATGTATTAATAAGCACTGTACCTGGCCGGCACAGCACCTCACCACCGTTTTACAGCGAGCTAATGCAGTTTTTAGTCTTCGCCTCGACAACACAACTAAACATAGGAGTTGTCAAGTAAATGACAAATTATATTCGATTTCTTAGACCATTCGCAAATTCAACGTTATTCTTCCCAATATATTCACCCAGAGAAAGTTCAGTTCCAGCCTCTGCTGCTTCTTCTCGTGACCTGGTGACATGAAAGCGTGACATTGGCCGTGAAGAGTCGCGTGCAGTGCAGCTGCACCGCTGCACTTGAAAGCTATGAGTCGATCGATAGGTGTAGCGTGCATAAAGGCACATTCCCGACCTCAGGTGGTACGACTTGCATCATTTTTTCTCCCATGTTATAAGGATTTCCTTTCATAGGTTTGTAGCCCGTGGCCAGGCTGGAACAAATCGTTTTGTGGCTGCCGCATGCCGCCACAGACTGGTCTTCATTTCCTGTTGTCATGTCTCCTGTCTCGCGCTGCGCAGCCCACGCGTTTCGAACTGGACAACATGACCTAGTTATATGTGCATACACCCGTACGAGGGCACGATGATCGACAAACATAAGTATGTAACTCCTACAAATAACTAAGTATGTGGTTACAATAAAATAATGTGGTTATTAGACACTAATAGCGAAAATAAACATAATTCGAAAACAAATACTGGTTTTGATTGGCTATCTAATTATTTGATGTCCACGAACCCCGTACTATTCAACCAATCCATCAGCACAACGTGTGGAGTGTCTTATAGACCTACCGTAAAACGTGACTTTTAACCTCACAAAAAATGTCGTATACAGCAATTTTTTTTTTGCCATAGCAACGAAGTGTCTTACTACACCCTGTATGTCGCGTATGGACGGTATTATGACTAATTGAATTAATGAATTTTACATTTGAGATATCTGCTCTCTTATCTTGAGGACAGATGATGTTCTGGTTTGTATTCAATCAGATAATAGTACATTATGATATAAGTGCGGTAAGTTGAAAATTACAGCCGAGGCGATATTGCTAGCCCGAGCCGTAGGTGAGGCCGACAGGAAAGCAGAGGCTGTAATTATCAAAGCGCACGTATGTCATACGTCGTTTTATAACATATTTGCGAGGAAATAAATAAAACTCGGACTTTCTTAAACGAAATTTTGATACGCATGTAAGTATCTATTGGTCGATTTTTCGGACAAGAGGCTTAGAGTAAGTAGCCTTTTTCGCTGCCTTTGAGACTTCAGGCGGTGTCGAATTAATAAATTCATCATTACTTGACGACATTTTCAAATAAAAACAATACAGCGAAAAGAAAAACCGCGCGGAATAATTTTTACTTGTTCACAAATTAATGAGCCGGAGCCGCGCGAATCAGCGCTTTTTTTTAAGGCAAAGGTACAAAAACAGCCAGTTTTACTAATACAGTAAATTAATATTTTTGTGTTTTTGTTAAACGGTAAACGGTTGTCATCTGTTGTTAAAATAATTAAATTAAAGAATTTAATGTTTATTTATTATATTTTATCTCCCAAAGTTAATTTTATTCATAAAATGTTGACCACTTTTCTCACATAAAAACTCTTTGCTAAAATTTAAAAAATTACCCTGCGTTTTTGACGGAGCATCTTGAAACCGTGCGTTTTACATTACATTATCGCACAAGTACGTAATGAGATACAGTACGATATTGAAATTGGTGAAACAAGAGACCCTTTACGAGCAAATGTGTTATAAAAGGTGTTATGCTGCTAATGTGTTATAAAAGGTGTGTGCTGTTTATTTAGAATAACACTATAATTTATGGTCCTGTTTCCGAATTTCTGTACGGTCACAATTTGAAAGGTTTCCGTTGACACCGTTCTTTCGGAGGTGTAGGAAAAACAGGCTTACATTTCACACAATACATACAGACATTGTCACAATGTGTACCTACTACCTATAACCGAAAAACGTCATAAAGGGAAGAATAATAATCATAATGCAATAACCTAACAACATGTAATGCGTCATTGTCTTTTCATATTCAGCTAACCGTTGTAGTCACCAAGTCACCTTTGTGACTCAATTCGAGAATAATAGCTAGATGGCTTATAGCAACTACATCGATATCGATGGTGGCTACTGACAATGCATTATTTTCTTCTGTCGAGGATCGTTGCCCCCAAGGATGACACCTCGGTTTACACGATAACACCCACACTGCGTATTGTAATCCCATGGGCTTGTCCTCTGTGAGATACCTAATCTAGTTTTTTATGAACGGTCTCGAACATATAAGATATGTATCTTGGAACAGTTACTTATTTTTATTGTTTCCTGTTAAATCAATGTTTAAATCGGTTCTGTTGTGTTTCTCCAAACAAAATGATAACACTTAAATACTTGGTGCTCTACGTAAACGTAACAGGCACAACACTGCGCGAGTAGGAACTAACGCGTTCACTGATGGTCGGCCACTTTTCAACCTTATTGCTCAGAGCATAGTGTAAAAAGAGAGTCGACCGTCACTGAGCGCGGTAGTACCTACTCTCTCTTTCATAGGAAGATTCCTACCATTGCATTGTATTTTACTTGGGGATACATAAGTAAAAAATACAGAAATGCATGCTTGGCAGCTACTTTAATAATGATAATGAAAACCACATCAAAATCTATTGTATAGAAGATTTAGAAAATAATAATTTTATAGTTAGAAAGCGTAGAGCTAGCAGAACCGCTTCTACGACAAAAAGACCCCCGCGGCTAAGCTAAGGCCTATGACCGCTTCTACCCTATTGGCTATGATAGCGGCTACGCCGGCGACTACGGTAAGGCGTACGGCAGCGGCTAGGCTATTGGCTACGACAGGACTACGCTAGACGCTACGCTAAAGCTTACGGCAGCGGCTACGCCATTAGCTACGACAGCGGATACGCCAGCGGCTTCTCCTGCGGCTACGGTATTGGCTACGCTTGTGACTATGCTATTGGCTATGACAACGACTACGCCAGACGCTACGCTAAGGCTTAATGGCTTCTAGAGAGTTATACATAATTTTTTTATAACACATTTACTCGTAAAGGGTCTCTTATTTCACTAATTTCAATATCGTATTGTATCTCATTACGTACTTGTGCGATAATGTAATGTAAAACGCACGGTTTCAAGATGTTCCGTCAAAATTTACGGTACTTTTTTAAGTCTTAGCAAAGAGTTTTTATTTCAGAAAAGTGGACAAAATTTTTATGAATAAAATTAACTTTGGGAGATAAAATATAATATTTAGTGCTTTGGTTCGTTTGGAGGGATGCATTGACCTTGTGTATAGAGTTTGATGGTGGTCGTAGGGACGGCGTTTGGAGGAAGCGCTAGTCCGGTCCACATGTTTCAGTCGAAATGGCACTGTTGTCCGGTTCATGTTTGAGGATGATCGAAGGGACGCAGTGGCCAGGTTCGAGACGAGATTTTGACGAGATAACCAGATATGACGTTGGTCGAAGAGACTCATTAGTCCGGTTCATACGGTGGTATGTTCGAAGGGGCCGTGACGTGCTCGAAGGGACACTATAGTCCGGTCCGTACAGTGGTATGGTCGAAGGGGCGTAGTTGTCCGGTCCAACATGACTTGATGAATTGATGAGACTGCCTGACTGTGTGCGACTGTTGGTCCAACATGACATGATAAGTTGTTATTTGTTGGTTATTGATTATTGTTGTTGTTGCTGTTGGTTGTTGATTGTTGTTCGTTGTTGATTATTGTTGTTGTTGTTGATTGTTGTTGTTGATGATGCGAGATGTCAGGCTGGACGAGCATCTAGTACTAATTGTGCGCCCGAGGACGTCGACCGTTGTCAGTCCGGCCGTGACGGCGCCTCTGTATGGCGTCGTCTATGCAACATTGCAACCTACACAGACGAGAGAGATGCTGGCTGGTATTCTCTCTGGCGGAACGTCATCTGCTGCGGGCAGCCATATTGACAGAGCGGTTGTCAAGGATTGTGACGCGTAACTATCATTGACGGATCGCCGCCAAATATCCCAAAAATCTTTGGCTTCGTGGAGCCATTTTTATACATACACTTAACAAGATCACGCGATTAAAGTTAATTAAGGTTTATTATAATTTAAATTAAAATAAATTATAATTAAAAAAAAATGTTTATCAACTTTTTTTAAGCAATAATTATTTTGCCAAGCTATTGTATTGGTAAAAAAAAAAAACAAAAAATATTCTATTTTATTTTATATATTTTTTTTAATAAATGTTGTAAACATTTTTTTTCTAACGTTACATAGTACCGTTCTTAGATGCAAAAACCGCAATAACATAAGGTGAAAACAATATTAACAACATTTCTTGGACATTTAAGTTAACATTATTATTATTATTTTTTTATTATGGATGGGGATTTTAAATTTTGTGAATCGTTTTTTTCCTTAACTTTTGGGGCGGTGAAAGTTATTGGCCTGGGGCGCCAAAAGAAAATCGGTATACGAATAATCAGATGTTGTGGTCCGGCACGGTGCGCGTTGTGACGTCTCGAGAATCCCCTATGAGTCTCCTTACAAGCTTCCACGTTGAGAAAAAGCCGAACGCGCAGCAAAACTCGCAGTGGCTGACCCGAAGAGTTATGCTGTGGTCGTCTATCAAAATTGGGGTAGCCGGAAAAAGGCCTATATCAATTTGACCCGTTTCCGCTGTTTATTTAACCTACGAAAAATGAGATACCTATTCGATTTAGAAAACACAATTTCCAAGGTTCAAACTATCAGAAATAAGGATAGAACCAAAGGATTTACGATTAGAAGATTAAATAGACAATACGTACAGGATAATGTTTAAGAATATAACAAACGCACTTAAACATTTTGGTGTAATATTTCAAATCAATACATCTCTCTCGTCTCTCGGCTTTTAGTACAGGAATGAATCCATCATATTAGGCTTGAAAATTTTCTTTTTCTCGAATTTTAAAAGTATACAACCAAATAGAAGAATATGGCTTTGAGGTTTGAACAAAAAGGTTTATATGCAGAGCTAATTCTGCATTTTGTATTGGTTAATTGGCTTGTAATGTTTCAAATAATTGTCCTTTTATAATAGGGTACTTATTTTAGGACTTTACTATCATTGATAACTTTAGGTCTAGGAAACTCAAGAAATAGGTTTAGTTGCCCAGTTAACCAACATATTATTTGTTTATAACTTATAGAACTAAAAATCAATAAGTTACTAGAGTTGTGAATGCTTACGGTCCGCTTGGACCGCTTGGTCAGGCCGATTATTAATTCAGTAAAAAGTATTTAATCGTTAATAACTAGCTCACAATTGAAATTAATTCAGTTTACAACTTTCTTCTCAAGTAGACATCGTTTTCTATTAGAAAGTAGTTACTAGCGCCATATAGTGTCAGTTTACGGTACTACAATGCACGACATGTAACTCGCCCACGAGCCGCTATCCACTACGTGTACGCACGGCACTGGAGTGTAACAGTTTGTCTGGTTGAGCATAGATGGCACTGCCGCCACAAGTTCGTCTGCGTCCAATATAATACAGTGCGGCCCCACAAGATGTCGCCGGCCGCGAAAATCTAATGCGCAGCTTGATATCGTACAAAATGCGTGGTATACAAAGTCACGCTTCCGCCTACACGCCGCGAGTGAGTTAGGTATCGGACGGGTATGATACCGGCGGCCGAGGCTGGCTTCGGACGTACGGACTGATCCTCACCGACTAGTATTGACGGAATGTGCATGTTCCTACGACAGACAAACACTTCGGGAACATTTTAAAAGTGAACAATAAATACTGGACATTTTCTGTTATGAATTGTATACAGTGCAAATAGACTGGGAATGTTTGTTATTCACAATCTCGGAGCCGTATCTGGAAACTGGTAAGTGTTCCATTTCTTGTTGTGATAAGTCGTTGGTTATTTATATTTTTAATTAAAGTCTTCATTTGCTATTTCATAATTAGCGCCAACAGAGGAAGTTCTTAAATTAAATTAATTTAACAGGTACCCTCTTAATTTGAGGACTCACGCACCGAGCGTTTAATTTAGGTGCTATACGAACGTATGCATAATTTATTATTAGGTTAATAGACATTATGTACCTATGTAAAATAATGTGGCATAATTTACACCGTAGCTTAGTTTTCTGTGTAGATAATTGAATTTTCGCAACAATTTTTATCTAAAAAATACAAGATACACAATTCTAATAAGCACCCAATATCAAAATATTAGTGCAGCACCATAAAATTTTTAAAACTAAACAGATCGTCTATTCGTAGTTGCTAAGTAGCACAGGAAAGAAATGTCTGTACGTACTTAGTTATATCCTGTACTGACTAACATGTTCCTAGAAGCACTTTATCTTGCCCTCCTTATAATCATTTTCAAATGTGCTCGTACATACATAGTTCACGCACCTTACAGAGTGTAGCATTCTCCTAGCCTAGCCTTTATTTCGCTAACCAATCACATTTTAACTATTCCGTGGGTGTCTCGTTTATTCAAATGATATTCTTGCAACTCTCTAAGCGTTGGATGCCCGAGGGTGGATACTCGTATTTGCTGATTACAAAATCACTGACGCTAAAAAAAGGAAAGGAGTTTCCGTCAGACCAATTCCATTAGTGGCGTCTGAAACTGCGTTAAAGCCGGTCGACACGGATATCATAAACATTTGGTTGCTTATGAATTAAACAGCTGTTATAACTAAGATGTCGCAATGTTCTTGTTCAGTTAATGTACCTAGTAAGGCCGCGTGTCTAATGGACAAACACGCCAGATGTTACAAATTATTATAAAACACTCGAACCTTTGTTCAATCGCAAAAAGTAGAGGTGACGACATCGATTATAACAAAAAGTTATTCCTACAGAAACAGCTTCAGATATCTATAAAAAATACAATGAGATAAGCTATTTTATTGGCTTTCGTTTCCCGATCCGTGCTGTACTTTTCGCATTTAGTCGGGAAACGTTCGGGAAATGCATATAATCCAATCAATTGAGCAACGTCGATCCCAAGAAAGTATTGACAATATTCCACATTGGAACGGAAAATAAGAAATAAGATTCTATTTCATATTTCAGATTTGCGAGATATGCGAGATTTTCGCTAGGGTATCATTTTTTTAAATAGCTCGATACATGTAGACGGATTTAGATATCTATTTCTCCTAAACACGATCAATTAGTACTTAATTGATCGTGTTTAGGTAGGTTAAGGAAACATGTTGATCATTTTACAATAAGCAATGCACGATTGGGTTGATCCGTTGATGGCATAAACTCGTCACATGCTCTCATCATCTCATGTGGTAACTCTAGTTATTAGGACAGTACATACGTTACTATTTCTAATACTTCAGTCAACAGTAGGTATCGTCTGTTAGCATAAACAAAAAACTCGCACCAAATATTTATCTGTATGCTTGCATTTGAATTCTTATGAATATCTCTTTACTGTTTATAAATCTATAACTAGCGGCCCGCCCCGGCTTCGCACGGGTGCAATATTATACTATAAAACTTCTACCACTGTATCTATTGCTGAAAACTGCAAGATCTAAGCGTACAGACAACGGGAGCGGCTTTGCTTTATTCTATATAAAGGTAATTATAGAGCTGAAGAGTTAGTTTGGTTGAACGCGCTAATCTCAGGAACTTCTGTTTCAAATTAGATAGCAAATTTATCGAGGAGGCCAGTTGCACAAATTGATTTTTTATAATAAACTCACGCAGGCGAAGCTCGCGGGCAACAGCTAGTTGAATATAATCAATAACTAAATCACGATGCAAAAGTAGGAAGTTAGAATCATAAAGTCAAGTCTAGGTTTAACCACGGTACATGAGCAGGATTAAACTTTCTAATTCGGCTTAAAACTACTTATAAACTCCATTTTCCATTAGGACCGGCTGGTCAAAGTTGCGCTAGCAGCGTCAACTTTAACCTGGTAGTTTTAACTACCAGGATAAAGTTAAAAAGCCGCAGGCATCAGCTAGTAATGTATAATTCTCTGTGTCATCTGTAGCCTATTCATAAGTTTTAGCTGATGCCTGCGGCTTCGCCCGCGTCGATGTCGGTTATCGCAACCAAAAGTAATCATGAAGTTTTGACCCCGTTCCCGCAATAAAAACTTGACAAATTATATACTTAAACCTTTCTCGAGAAGCACTCTATTCATTTTTGAAAACAGCATAAAAATCGGTGCAGCAGTTTTTGAGTTTATCGCGAACAGGCAGACAGACGCGGTGGACTTTTTTTTATAATATTATGTAGTGATTAAAATGTGCCTATCACCATCATCTTCGACTGATCTATTTATTTGGGTCGGTCCTGTCTTCTTATTCAATTAACCTGTATTAGCCGACATTTATAGTTTCGATTCAGCCACTTTCTAGCCATTTCGTACATCACATAAACTACCTTTTCTTTGAACTAACTCCAATCTTGAAGCACGCGGTGGTTTTTAGTAGAATCAACATTTTTATCATTTGTCTCTCAATTCACACCAAAACTAGGTCCACTAGGTATTTTTTTACTAATTATTATTTTAGAATAACATAACATTACATCAGATCCGTAATCCCCGAAGGGTTAGGCAGATTTAAGCTAATGGTACACCTACATTTCGCCAGTTATGTTTAAGTCCCATGTAATATGGGGCGAGCCTATTGCCATCACCCGGACACGAATCGACTTCGTGACTGCTACTGAGAAATTCCTAATGAAAAAACCCAATAACAACTTGCCCGACCCCGGAATCGAACCCAGGAATATTTTAGAATTTCGCTTCTAAATTACGGCCAGCCGGTCTGGATTTAAAGATTTTCGACAACCAGATTATATGGAGCCACAAACTGGAAACCTGCGAACATTGCTGATTATTTCAGCGTACAATGGAACCCCATCACTGATCTCAATATTCAGTGGATTGGATACAACGTGGCCCGCTAGGGCGCCAGATCCATCAGCTAGACAGTACATTCCCGAATTTCCGCTAACATAACAGGATAGTTTAAGACCAACTAAATCACAATCACGGAGCGTACAAAACTCATTTATGAAGCAGTAATAACTACCAAGTTACGACAATGACACAAGCAAGCTGCATACCCAGCTGCCTTGCTGTATTTACAAGCTGTTACCTTCTAGGACACCAATATTATCGTACGTCTAGGTCTTAATACCTGTTCCATTGAAAGAAACATACCATAGTTACCCACTGTAACCGTCCTGTCCAATCATGTTTTAATCAACTACAAAGAAATAGCAACAAGGTAATTAATAAAGCCTTCTTTAGTTTCACCTTACCTCACTTCGGTGATAAAACAGCTGTTTTTATTCAGTACGACGCTACACTTGTTATGTAAGTTGCATTTTCGATTATCAACAATTGTCTTGGTTCATCAGTTACGTGTTGTACTTTACTATCTGACACATTAGTATTATACGAGATAAATAAGTTTTCCATTATTATGTAGAAGTTAGTATTTACGGCTTCCCCACATGTTGGGGCGACCACTGCGGTTCTGTTGAGTTTGAAACTATTGCAATTTCGATGAAATGCATTTACATTTTAAGATTGCTCTCTGAAATAAACCTCTCCTATTCCGTCGTATAGTTAGTAATGCTCTTTTAGTTAATTAATAGGTCTGGTCGGTATGTGTGGCCGAACTAACCGAGCTGCGGTAAAACACATTTCCCCTCTAACAGCAATCGGACCGCCTCTACATTTGCCTGCCAATATCGGCTGGTAATATTGGCAGTCTTCATACATTCAAGCCCTTTTACCTCCTGTCATACAGATAAATAACGTCTTTAAAATCACCACACCTGTTACGGTACGGGTTGGCGAATTCACAACATTTTGAGTCAAAAAACCCTTCGCCTCACGATGCTTTCTTTGGCCGCCATCGCCACTGTTGTTGTATAATGTCTTTTGTAAAAGTGTAACAAACACGCAACGGCTGTCACTGAGTTCATAACATTCATAAAAAAACCTTCCCATTTTCTTAAAAACCACCGAAATAAGAAAATTGCTTTCTTTTCTTGCCTTTTGTAGGCTGTTAAAATATGGCATCAACCACATTGTATCACAAATTATATCACAACTGCAGGCAAACGTGTATTGTTAGGCATCAAAATGAGTGCGGACCTATCTACCATCTGTGGACAGACGATTATTAAAAAAACCGAGAGGGTTTTGTATTTGCAGTGAAATTACAGTTTTTAAAAAACCTTAAGCTGCGCTTTTTATTTCAATAAAAGTTCTCCAACGCAAACGGATTGTGTTTGACAGGCGTCTGTCGATGTAGCTGGCACACTACTTATTTGCGGTCGACGTAATTGTAGCGTACCATTCGAACACTTTAAACAAAAACACGATGGCACACGGCGCAGAATTGCAATCTATCTTAATTTAATTGATCGAATCAGGACTGACCGATCACCTAACCGTACAGGTTCAAGGTCTCTAGTAATTCAATTCAACGTATCGTAATATTTTATAAACTTTCTTAACCATCAATTAAGATGAGTTGACATTACCTATATGTAGTTGAAGAAATGTTTTAGAAGTTATTCATGACTGGATTTTTGGTCTAATGCCATACCTGGCATTAGATAAGAAACGGGGTGGATTTATTAGCTGAGTGGCCTTCAGAACAGAAGAATTGAAAAAGTAATATTATTTAATGCATATTGGATTATATTCACAATAGGAATATAATGCGATACTTAAATGGTGACCAGCACTAGCATGCTTGTGTTTCTTAGTTAAAAATCTCAAGATATTTTTAATCAGCGGAACAATAAAACTGCACCATTAAGTCGAAAGTTGATAACAATTAATATTCCAAATGGTGAAATGAGAACAACGTACCTACTCATCAATACAATAGTAAACGGTGCTAATTAAGTTTATTGTGCTTACACTTCACATGATTTGCCATGTGCCAATTAACCAATTTCCATAGCCGCAAAATCATGTTTCTGCGTCGGTTATTTACCGTGGCCCAGTTACAAGAACGTGGATAATTATCAATTAATTGATGTAGGGTAGTAATATGAAATATTCAATGTGTACAATAACGGGTGTCCGTGAAAAGCCTATGCTATTCAATCTGCAATCGGATACGTCGTGGCGATGCGAACCGCGGCCACAACTAGCATTGTTAGTATTTCTTTCAGTGCACCTATTATACAACCTATTTGGTTGCCGAGTTATGTTTTTTCACTCGATATCCGGCTTACATTGACTAGAGTCCCAGCTTGGCTTCAGTCAAGATTTTAAAGATAAAAATGCACAATACATTCGTTTTGCTATGAGATAGACTCACATGGTTTGACCATAACCTAACAAAAGTAAGTTTAAATTACATCCTTTTCATGCTTTTCTCTAGATGTTATTATAATAACATCTAGAGAAAAGCATGTATTAACAGATAAACCACAAAATCGAGAAAACTTTATACAGCGCATACCAGAAACTTGTGGTCATATTTCAGGGTGATATCCAGACCATCAAACTGTACAACTTTCTCCATGAGACCACCATTGAAATTGCGAAAAAAAAACCAGCCAAAGTTTTGTACTGGACAGGCAATTGTTCGCGATACTTATAATATACTGATGCTTTAACATACACACACAGCGGAACAAAAAATCACCAGAAAATGCTCAAAGTGAAATGCCTGTCCTTGCGATCAAAAGAAAATAGGTGCAATAAGTTTTCAAAGTTCAATAACTATTCAAAAAACAAAAAGAGTAACCAAGTCGCCACTAATTCAATTTTGGGTGACACTACGCAGGAAATTGCCTGCCTCACGTCGATGCCTCGCCGTGGAAAACTAGCTTTTATAAGCGAAAAAAGGTTTGCTCTAACTAACGGGACCCTCTCAGAAAGTACTCGACCAGCTTTATCTTCTTAATATATATAAATCTCGTGTCACAATGTTTGTCCTCAATGGACTCCTAAACCACTTAACCGATTATAATAAAATTCGCAAACCATGTGCAGTTCGATCCAACTTGAGAGATAGGATAGTTTAAATCTCAAATTATAGTCGCAATTTTAATTTATTGCTAATTATTTGTCTGTTATTATTTGACAGTCACAATTATCTGTTAACTCCAAATGATTTTAACAGATGTCGATACCTTTACTATATTTAAAAATGGAACGATCTTATACTCAAAAGCATGGCAACCAAGGAGCCAACTTATCAAAGGTTTTATTTAAATATCGAATTGGCTTGCAAATAGAAAGCAGACTTTTTATCCCGACGACCGCATTCACGGAAAAAAAAAATGAATAAAAGCGTTTTTAAATAAATTAGCGCAACTGATACCCCACGTCACGTAGGTAGGTACTAGGGAGGTAGGGTAGGTAGGTACTAGGAATGTAGGTAGGAAGGGTAGGTAGCTACTAGGAATGTAGGTAGGAAGGGTAGGTAGGTAGGTAGGGCTAGGGTAGATAGGTAGGGCTAGGGTAGGTAGGTACTAGGGAGGTAGGTAGGGTAGGTAGCTACTAGGGAGGTAGGTAGGGTAGGTAGGTACTAGGGAGGTAGGTAGGGTAGGGTAGGTAGGTACTAGGGAGGTAGGTAGGGTAGGGTAGGTAGGGCAGGGTAGGGTAGGGTAGGTAGAGTAGGTTGGGTAGGTATGGTAAGTAGGGTAGGTAGTTTAGGTAGGGTAGGTAGGGTAAGTAGGGTAGGTAGGGTAGGGTAGGTAGGGTAGGTTGGATAGGTAGGGTAGGTTGGATAGGTAGGGTAAGTAGGGTAGGTAGTTTAGGTAGGGTAGGTAGTTTAGGTAGGGTAGGTAGTTTAGGTAGGGTAGGTAGGGTAGGTAGAGTAGGGTAGTCGCAATATTATTTAATTGCATTATGTGACGCAAACGAAGTTGCGCGGGTCAGCTAGTGATATTATAAAGCTTGCAGTAGCAATTTATTTTTTTAATCCTTGCGAGGTGGAAGTGGATTGTTTGTGTAAGATATGATTGGAATAGGCTGTGGAGGAAGGCATGGGGTAAGACAAAGACTAGGATTTTTTTTGTTTGCATCACTCTCCTGAAAATTAATGAAACTCAAATTTTCTTACGCTAATTATAATGTTTATTATTTGATACACGATCATTATAATGTTGTAATTCATTTAGTTTTATGTTAACTAAATTAAAATCATCATTTTCGCTCTCGAAATATTATTTGCGGAAAATCGACATTATTTTCAGGAAGTAGATAGCTGATACGTAATTATCTTATTTATTTTCCGCAAATGACTACATTTTTCAAAATTAGACAGCTCCCAAATATTCCATTTATTTGTAACCCTTGTGACGATATTATGAAAAGATAAATAATTTACAGCATGCAAATTTGGAAAATGTGTTTTTTCCACACATATTACGGTCGGTTTTAACTTTATAATTATTTATTTGACGTATCGACCTACGATTTTAATAATTGTTACACTTAGTAGGTACACATATAAAGAGTGTAAACAGACTCTTAACGAAGCCGAAAGGCACTTGTTCTCCCCGTCATTGCGATCATTTTTTTGTTCTAGACCATACCTGGGAACCTTCATGTTACAGAGATATCGGGGGTTAAAGTTCCGACTTTTTCACAAGTTTTTTTTTAAATACATGTTTTTAAAGTAGGATTTTTACTTTAAACACCTCCAGGACCCCCTTACTATTAAATCCATCCATCAGCACAATGTTTTGAGTGCGGTAAATTGAGACCTACCGTAAAACGTGATTTTTCAGCCCAAAAAAAAAAGTTGTTTCCCAGCATTAATTTTTGCGTAAAGTTACTTAGTTTGATGTACATAATGCTTGGTTAACGGCTTTGTGAAGAGTCTGTTTACACCCTGTATATAATACTTAAGTACATTTCATTATATCACTGTAAGAAGTACCACTGTTTCCAGTAATCGCATTTATTATAAGAGGAGGTTATTTGGAATAAAGTACCTATTCTAATTCACAAAATGTTAGGTAGGTATATCATATCCTCTGGCGCCAACAGAGGCGTTGCGGTGAAACTTGGGTAAATCTAAGTATATTAGGTACCTACCTATTACAATAAACGCGCGCACTGCAACCACCTTCCTCTCACACTCGTCCCGACTTATTTAAGTACTTTCTCGCAAAAGTTGACGTTAAATCGCACCAAACATTGATTACAATATGGCCGAGACTCAATCAATACCTTACAATATAATGGGAACAATTTATTATTATTACATTTGATCTTGCATTTATACATTTAACACGTTAAGATAATATGTTACATTTAAGTTAGTTTAAATTAGTAAAGGCTTTTTGCAGGTATATAAAGTATAGGATTGATTATGAAACTGCTCGCTGCTCGAACAGCTGACATTTGGATGAGTCAGTGCCCTGCCTGTTCGGTCCGCGACTAGGGAGCGCCCCTGGCCCCCTCCCCTCGCTCCGCACTAAGCCGAAAACAAATAACACTTATGTTACTGTAACACCGACACACTCATTTTAGACTTCTAAAAATTTGGCTTTTAGCGGAAAACATTAACAAAACTAAACCTTATAAGAACCTAGCTAATGACAAAAGTATGTATTTCGCGTTTAAGATCTTAGCAAAGTTCAGGGTCTGAAAAATTGTTAACCGTTTCCACCTATTGGAATTGACGAATAATATCGTCCTCGTATTTTAGTCTAATTGTGAGTAACATTGCCTAAGCATACCTAATATACATAATAGATATCCGCTGTAAGACGTTCATTCACCTCGAGGGAGATGGTCGGGTGCGGCGGGGGGTGCGGCGCGGGCTCGCGGGGGTGGCTCGCTCCCAGTATATGGCACTGAACCACGCGACGTGCTTGCGCCGCCCTGCTATGCCTTCCTACGCATTAGCTTGGACTAGATGTAGGAAACACCTGTAATACCTATTATATAAGGGATGGCACACTGAGGACCAATAAGCTCGCAGAAAGCTGGATTTCGACGACAGGCCAAAACTTTTATCGATAGTGTTCAAATTCACATTGTTGATTCCGTAAGCTGAATCTTAAAATATCTTAGCACCGAGCATGTTAAAAATAAAACACACACTTTATTTTTTGCCCAGCCATCAGTTTGTTTTGCAACTTTCCATTTTAGTTCGGAGAGTGTAATAGCTTCAAGCGAGCGAGCCTTACATTAGTGATGTGTGTTGACAGCGGCGCCTCGCTTATCGATAGCCGAACAATAAAAGGTCAACCCTTGACCCGACTGTCGACAATCGGAGCAATGCGTCCGCGCACACTTCGCCGGAAATGTTCCATTAAACGAGACTTAAAACGTCAGTTCGGATGATGGATCACTGAGTTCGCCATCATACCGGGCATGAGCAGTTAATTTCCGATGTCATGTTACCATGCAAATAAATAAAGTTCTTATGACTACTTAGGTGGAGATGTGTCTGCGCCGGCAGTCATGCGACGACTCATCAGTGATTTTGGTTAAGCTCCTTTTTAGTTTGTTTTGAGTGAATATGTAAATCCGTAATAGTAACAACACAGGTTTACATAATGTCAAACTAATTCATAATTGTCACAAAAATCATCAATAAATTAATTAATAGGAAGCACATCCAATTTTCATTGTTTACCAAACATTGAATAAAACTGTATGGTTTCTTACTTTTAATTCTCACGAAACACTCCAAAAGTTCAGTATATTCCAACAGTCAGAGAACAAAGTTAACTGTCAAGTAGTATGATGGCTCGGCGGAAAGCGGAAAATTGGGGAAAATCTCCTGTTTCAGAACGTGTCGCCGGTTTCCAATATCCGTCGCAGATCAGGTTGAGGGCTTGAGGGCTAGGTAGTGTAGAATATATAAAGTGTGACACGACACGAAGTCTTATCGTCACCGTGAAGCATACTCGGCGCCGGAAGGGACTTCCGGTGCAAAACTCGCGGGCGATGAGTCACGCGCGCCGCCTGATGCCCGCGGTCAAGCCGCCCATCGATACATTTGCTATAAAATTAGAGAGAAATAATAAACAAAAACATGGAGTGAATAAATAATAAACATTATCAATTTATTTATACTTGGTCTTATAATTTTTATTGATGAAAGTTTCTGCAAGCTAGACACTATCAGTTAATATCGATGTGGTTCTCTGTCAGAAGTAAAGCAGCAGCCATAAAAAAGAAATTAATTTCATAAGAAAGAAGGGCTGCGCGCAAAAAATTGTAAGCCTCTTGCTTTATGCGGAAGTTCCCAGAAGATGTTATATTTTTATAGGAAACTATTTATAGAGCGCCGCTCTCGCCACAGCGAGCAGCGATGGCTCATGCGCCATGCGCCAAGCGCCAAGCAGCGAGGATGCAACGCGCCGCTTTGTCACTCACTCGTTCCGTCCTTTTACGATGGTGCTTCAAGCAAATGGTACGCGGCGGTAAATGAAAACACGCATTCGTATCATTTCGACGTTTAACTTTAACAGAAATTTGTAGAGTTATAGTGTTATTTATATAAATACTTAAAATCGGTTATTGTAACTAATAAGAAAATGTGCTATGCGCTCGAAATAAAATTATCGCACATAATTATCATAAATGAGTTGATTATTTTAAGGTTATCTTATTATTTACCTACTCTATTTATTTTCACATAATTTGTAGATTTATAAGCAATCTATATCAATTACAATAATGAATGCATGCGCGCCAGTACGCAGCGCACGTTGCCGCGTTGCCCAAGGGCGGTGACCGTGGAACGAGGCTGGCCAGATATTCCTCGTGGACGATAACACTGTCTATTTGGTGCCTATATTTACCTAAAGTGGCACAACGTTTACAGTACTGATAGTGCCGATAGCAACGTACCAGCCGAACGCTATTATAATTATGATTATTGACAAGTCCAATGACTATAGGTAAAAATAGTTACCGTTCTTCGCTTAAGTTCTAAGGTAACTTCCGTACAATATAGGTTCAAACTAAATGTTATACTTAACATAAGTACAAAAAATAGAAATGATTCTGTATTACATATAAAGGGTGTAAACAGACTCTTAACGAAGCCGAAAGGCACTTTGCTCTCCCCGTCATAGCGATCATTTTTTTGTTCTAGCTAGACCATACCTATAAATCGATATCGGGGGTTAAAGTTCCAACTTCTTCACAAGCTTTTTTTTTTTTTAAATACATGTTTTTAATATATGATTTTTACTTTAAACACCTCCAAGACCCCCTTACTGTTCAATCCATCCATCTGCACAATGTTTTGAGTGCGTTACATTGAGTCCTACTGTAAAACGTGATTTTTCAGCCCAAAAAAAAAGTCATTTCCCGGCACTATATTTGCGTAAAGTTACTTAGTTGATGTACATAATACTTGGTTGACGGCTTCGTGAGGAGTCTGTTGTTGTCCCTGTATACATAGGTATTACATACCTTTCTTTTCCCTAAACTGACTGAACACTATGCTATAATAAAATAAAGGTTCATTGCAATGAGATCCTAATCGTCACGTAACCGAGTTCCTGAAAAGAGTTATATCTAATTATCATAATTCAGTATCAATCTAATCGATTATTTCAAGTTAGCTAAAATATTTAAATTCGGAAACTTCAAACATTGAGTGAGTTGAACACTCCTTGTCAGTCCACTTCAGATGACTCGGTTGCTGTTTGTTGCTGTTTTGGTCAACTTTCAAGAACGAATACCAAATTATTTGAGGATTCAACGGTTTTCTATAAGTATAACAGAAAAAAAAAGCCGTGAACGTGGAGAATTTTCTTCTTATAACTTTTCGTGACGTCGACCATATGGCGCGAAGATTATTATTAACTCGAAGTTTGGGTGCAAATGTGTGGTTATTGTGTCATAATTAGTCGACACGGTTCTAATAAACCTGCTACAACACTATAAATAAACAGCATTCAGGTTATTTACTCTCAATTAGTGTAAGTGGGCAGTGTGGCCACCCTCCACTTAGCTCTATAGAAACTACCGGATGAAATAGTTTCTCTATGAAGATACATTCGTAAATATTGACGCAAATTGTTATTTCCGAGAATTTGAGGCCTAGTAGAAGGAGGTTTATTTACAGTTCACTTGAGTTAGAAACCTAACCGAAGAAAATCTCTTAAAAAAATATTATACGTACGTTGTACGGGTAATATCTTACTTCATACATTCTGATTCGGTGCTAAAATACTCGTATAATTTTTGCCTTTAGAAATGTATCGTATAAGATCGGTAAAAATTATAAAGACCTGCCTAAGCTCATTGTCATTTACCAAAAAGTTGAAGGTTCATTCATGTAAGTAATTTTTTTGTTAGTTTAAGATGTGATTGTCCGAATCAAATCCCCAATAACATTTACACCTTTCTTGATACTGCTTAAGTAACTAAATATTACTTCATTCACTAAACATAAACAATATCTACATAACCACTCTTTGAGAATCTGCAATCTGCAACGAGAACAAAAGATCTGATTAATCGATATCTCATTTGCGAATTTCATCTCACTCGATACCGGAACTGAAATAAACCGATGTGTCTATCATATCAATTTAATTTTGATTGAGTTGCTTGTAATATTGTATGTAGCAGGTAGAGACTGGTTGTAGAATGGTAATGAAAGGGGTCGCAAGATACTTGCGTGCAAAGTGAGCGTTCATTTTGCAATACTTTGTAACTAATTCGGAAGTAGTTATAAACACAACTACTGTCATTGTATACACTTACCATAAAAAAAAGGTTTTTTTGAACAAACAAAAACACACAACAAAAAAAAACACTGAACAAGTTTTAAATAACAATACTTTCGGAAGTCGGTTTTTTTGATACTGCTCGTACTTCCGAATTAGTTGTGTTCGCAGCTCACTCGCGCTTGGCTGGTTTTTTCCTGATTTTTCATTGCGGGATCTCAGACAGCTATATTATTTCTCCCGGACTCGTCGAGCTTCGTTGTTTCGGCACTTTCTGGTGGCTGCCACCGTTGATTCAAGATTTCAGGAGTTGCTGGGGAATAGTGTAGCGGGCCCGTTATAGAATACCTGTTGGAGAAAACAACTTTTACACTAGATTTCGTACCTACAAGACCAATTTAGTCTAAGATACTTATGACTTACTTTTTTTTTATTGTGTTCTTTTTATAAAATTTTGTTTTATCGTTAAGTCGTGTGTGAGTCAAGGAAATAGTCGTTTTTTTTAATAGTTGCTTAGTAGTGTATGTACCTACCTACTTAAATTAGTGTTGTTGACTGTATTTTTATTATCAGTAATGAGATCTATTAATGAAAGTTAATACAAATTATATAACAAAATCAATCATTATAAATAAACAGCGAAAGTAAGCAGCTCTTAATATAGCTGCTGTGGTTTAAAATCAAATTATATTTATTACAGGCTACAATTAAACGCTGAAAGATTAGCAGGCGAAGCTAAAAACTGGCATCAGCGTGAAACCTGCTTTCGTAAACAAGATCCGAAAATAATTACTGCGGTTAGCACCATAAATACCACTATAATTTATTTCAAATTTAAATTAACATAATACATAATTAAACAGCGAAATCCGTAATGACAAACATTGTTACAATATACAGGGTGTAAACAGACTCTTCACGAAGCCGTCAACCAAGCATTATGTACATCAAACTAAGTAACTTTACGCAAAAATTAGTGCTGGGAAACGACTTTTTTTTTGGGCTGGAAAATCACGTTTTATAGTAGGACTCAATGTAACGAACTCAAAACATTGAATAGTAAGGGGGTCCTGGAGGTGTTTAAAGTAAAAATTTTACATTAAAAACATGTATTTTAAAAAAAACTTTTGAAAAAGTTGGAACTTTGACCCCCAATATCTCCGTAACTAGAAGGTTCCCAGGTATAGTCTAGAACAAAAAAATGATCGCAATGACGGGGAGAACAAGTACCTTTCGGCTTCGTTAAGAGTCTGTTTACACCCTTTATGTTTATTCCTATATTATTAGTGATCAATGCTTTTCTTATGTTCTCTTAAAGCAGAATAGCAACAAAACTAAGTTTTATTTTTATTTTAATATTGCTATCTTTGTTGATTCCGCTCATAAAAAAAAAAAAACTAAAGCGCTCTCAAACATGTATGAGTATAACTGATTACACAAACGAAATGTCCTTTTATGTATAATACCTTTCGTCAGTAACAGACACGGAGTCTGGATTTGTGCCCGGTTAATGGCAATAGGCTCGCCCCCTATTACATGGGACTTAAACACCTCTTAAAGTTACACCTCTGTCTAAACCTTTTGGGATTACAGGCGTGATTTAATGACATTACATTAAAATCACGCCTGTAATCCCCGAAGGTTCATGAAATCAGAAATGACCATATCAGGATGCCCGCGTCACGTAAAAAAAACAATTAGATACACCATTCATATAGCTCTTATTGCAAACAAATCATGATCATCAGCAGTCCACTGCTGAACATAGGCCTCCTAAATCGCACGTCACTCAACTCGATTCTCAGCAACTCTCATCCAGTTGCTACCAGCCACCCTGCGAAGATCGTCACTCCACCGAGCCTGAGGGCGTCCCACCTTACGTTTGCCGATTCGCTAGCTCCACTCAAGAACACGTCTACGCTAACGGTCATCGGTTCTACGGCTAATATGACCGGCCCATTGCCACTGCAGCTTAGTTATTCTGTGAGCTATGTCGACAACTCTGGTTATCTGTCGGATCACCTCGTGTCAGATGCGATCCCTTAGAGAGACTCCGAGCATAGCCCGTTCCAAAGCTCTCTAAGCGACCTTGAATTTATGGATCAATCGTACCGTGAGTGTCCACGTTTCGGCCCCGTAAGTCATAACAGGCAGGACGCACTGGTTGAAGACCTTAGTCTTTAGGCTCTATGAAATACGCGACGAGACGAAGGCTACGAAGCTTCCCAAACGCTGCCCAACCCAGCTGGATTCTTTTGTTAGCCTCCCTCTCAAAGTTGTTTTTACCAAACTGCAGAGTTTGCCGAGGTATACATGTTCTCGAACAACCTCCAGAGGACCGCCATTGACAACAATAGGTCCTGGAGTGACGTGTTCGTTGAACATAAACTGGGTTTTGTCCAAGTTCACCCTGAGACCAATGCGTATTGAAGAATCAATTAGGCCATCCAGCATCTGCTGTAAGTCGTGCAGCGATTCAGCCAGTATGACGATGTCGTCAGCAAATCTCAAGTGTGCCTCATACCCCGACGCAATGGGATGTGTTCTGTTTGCTGGTTCTGAGTTTGGACGATCATTGTGGCGTTTTCATAGAGATTTCTCAGCACTTGGCACCAGTTGACTTGGCATCGCTGCAGAGACTCCAGAACTGACCAGGTCTCGACAGAGTCAAAAGCCTTCTCATAATCCACAAATGCAAGACACACCGGCCGATTATACTCTTCGGACTTCTGTATGATCTGCCGCACTGTGTGGATGTGGCCCCGACCTGCTCCGGTGGCTAGAAGTCAATGAGTCTTCGCGCTAGACGATTCGTGACGGCTATTGAAAACAGGTTATACACGTGGCTAAGGAGCGAAATGGGTCTGTAATTCTTTAATAGGGTCTTGTTCTCCTTTTCAAAGAAAATAACGACCCCGGTCCTTTTCCACGCTTCTGGAGTTCTCCCAGAGAACAGGACCGAGTTAAAAAGCTTCTGAAGCTCTCAAACAAATATATATACACGTAATTATGATAAGGAAAGAAAACATTCTCGAACCCCTGTTTGAATGGTATTAGCTTTTGGATAAATAAACATTTGACGTAATAGCCGCTATTGTTTATTGTAAAACGGTTATTTATCAATTAAAAATAAACAACAACATCGTTTTGTTTGCATCGTTTGTGTATTACGTAGCTGACCCAAGAAAATAGCGCTTATCAATAGGTAATAGGAATTGTTCTTGAACCCTTTCTACTCACTGGTATCCGTTTTCTCTCCTTTCTCCGTTTGTCTCACTGCACTAAAATATAAAAAGTGTCAGGCAGTTCTTTTTCTTTTAAGCATTAGCTTTTAATAACCATAACAAAATGAGGCTGCAATAAAAATATGTATGTCATTTAATAATATAACTCTGATTTAAATAAAGCAGAAATTCTCTTGATTCTAACGAGAAAATTGTTTATTGAATACAAACAGCTGGCTTTTTACACCCAAACACATAAAATTCCGGTAGAATGATGATGGCTATGAGTAATATACCTTATTTTACGTGCAAACAAAATGCTAGTTATTTTGTTTATAGTTTTAATAACTCTCGGTATGCAATAGCAACCAGCAGGAAATTTATTCAATCTACAGTTAGTTAAAGCAGCTAGAAGCTGTACCAAAAGCCATTGATTTGTAAATACCTGTGTTTATGTAAATATTGGGCATACATTGTTATACACCTACAAAACTTTTTCTCAGAAAACATGATTAGAGCGTTTGTTCATGATATAGTATGAGTGCAGCGCGGCGGCGCGGGCGCACGTGGGCAGTAGGGCACCGAGCGCGTGGCGTGGGAGGACTCGCTTCTCACAGGAGGGTGACTGAGGCGCCAATGGACTCTGACTTAACAGAAAGTTAAACGACAAGAACAAGCGCCATTTATCCCAGCTGGATCGTCTCGGGCGCTCTCCGCTTACTATCCCACGGTCACGACGACGGTCGCCGCATCGTCGCGTCGGACACGGAGCTAATACGACTCTATCCAGTTTTGCGATACCCGAAGACAGTCTTTTAGAAAATGTCAGTAAGTATCTACAATACGAACGTCCCGCTATCCGCATACCATCCTCCGAACCTTCGTCTTTGTTCGTCGTATTTATTGTTTCTCTAAAAAGGTTACACAGACTACGTAGCACTTTTGATTTTACTCCAATGCATTGTGCGGTTGTTTTTCTTATTTTAAATGAACGAAATCAAAATTGGTTTGCTTACAAAAGATAGTTGAAAAAAGGTTAATGGAACGTTATTAATATTCTTAATTGAACTTGTTTTTTGCCAAGCGAACTTGAATTCGATAAAAAGAATAGTCAAGGTTACGGAATTCGAAAGTTTTATCAACAAAACTATCCCGTCACTGTGACTAGCTGAACACTGTCTATTAACATAAAAGCCTTCTCTAGTTCTCTCTATGATTTGGGTTAATAAGCGTGAGATTTATTAAGGTTTTACCGAAACCGAATCATCAGCTATGATTCGGTTTCGGTAAAACCTTAATAAATCTAACTAGAGGCAGCTCTGGATTACAAATAAACTGTTGTATGCTGTTTGGCAGATAAACTTGAGTTACTGTCATCCTAATTGAATACTTAGTGCAAAACTTTTGTCAGAGTTACATAGGTAGATTATCTACCTTAAGTTAATATGGAAACATTCTAACAACAAAATGTAGTCACTGTTGCACCCGTCCTTTTACTAACAAATTTACACATTCGTGATCGGATTATAATCAAATATCTACCTTTATTTATTTATTCAGAGCAATTTAGGCAAGCAGACTTGTTGTTTGAGACAATAACATTAGGTATCCGTCATGCAAGGCCGGTTTATTCGCGTCATAAGGTATCCGCTTATGTATACGTAGAACCAAGATGGTGCACAGTTTGCAAACATGCTTTATCATGGTCGTACTTTGTGTCGTTTCCCATATATGCGAACTTATGTGATGCTTAGATTATGTGTAATCCTAGATCGGAGAGCATTCTGAGAAGCTCATCACAGTGAAAAACTATGGCTGGTTAATCTGGTTTGTTTTATTTAAAATTTACCGGTCTTTTGACTCAATACTTAGGACATTTTCTACCAACCAGCACCAGCCTAACTTAGTGATAAAGAGAAAAAAAACAAAGAAATAAGTTTGGTTGGTGGGTTTAACGGCTTTTGTAACAGTTGAACTTAATAATAATGCATCAAATACCAGCGTGTGACTGTCCTGTCCTAGAACCTCTTCTCATATATGGAAACTTCAAGCATTAAGTAATCACCACAGTAGCACAAGGCGGAATGGCAATGTCAGGCTTTGTTTTTCCATCACCAATGTCAATAAAATCTTATATAAACTTAGATTATTCAAGTTTCTTCATTTATTTCTACACAAATTATTTACATTTTTGAAAAAAATATATGTATAACTAAAAAACATTTAAAAATATGATTATGAATGCTGTCTTGGAACATATTAAGGAAACGAGTATCTACCTCATAGGCACTAGGTGCTAAATTAGTATGTTTTGTATGGGGTCAAATTACGTTTTTCCTCTATCTAACGATAAA
Source organism: Lycophotia porphyrea (assembly GCA_950005105.1). NCBI lineage: Eukaryota > Metazoa > Arthropoda > Insecta > Lepidoptera > Noctuidae > Lycophotia > Lycophotia porphyrea. The sequence continues at coordinate 24,446,440 of OX465383.1, read as the reverse complement.
ATAATCGATGTGCTGTCACGTCTTTTATTTTTAAGTGCGCACGCGCGCAATTCACGCCAATTTCTGAAGACATTAAAATACATAAGCCGATAATATAGCTTTAGTTGGGAATAAAACTCCGAATCATAAGTTTTATTTAAGCCGACATCATTCTATGATGACCCTTAACGAATCCTGAAGGCACTTGTTCTCCCCGGCATTGCGACATTTTTTTGTTCTGGACCATACCTGGAGGTCAAAGTTCCAACTTTTTCACAAGTTTTGTTTTTAAATAGGTACTAACTTTTAACCATTGATCGGAATAGGCTGACTATATTTATCTAAACTTTGGAGACCAGAGACAGAAAGTGGAGACTTCCATACGACGACATTTTTTCCGGGAATTCAGGAAAATCTTAAATAAGTTGATAAAAATCATGTATTCAATGATTTGATACAACTATTTGAAACTAACCGTTTTAAGGGTCGTACATATAATTCGAATACTTATATGAATTAAATTTAGACTATTTATTTCGGGATTTTACGTGAAAATCCCGAAAATTTGGTAATTGTAAGTTTAGTTAAAAATAGCCTTTACCTATCTTAAGCGTTTCAGATCTTCGATTTTGACGACCCCGTTGTCGCTGGCATAAGCAACAGGATCCGCGTAAGAAGTCGCGGGCAAAAGCTAGTCTTAAACAAAGCTTATTTTCAACTTATTTAAGATTTTTCCCGAATCCCGGGGAAAAAAATATCGTCGTAAGGATGTCTCTATGTTTTGAGTGCGTTACATTGAGTTTTACCGTAAAACGTGATTCTTCACCCACCAATTTAAGGTTACCGAAACTAATTATATTCGTTTACACCTTGTATGTCCGTCATTATTACCTTCAGTCTTTCAAGCTCAAATGGATTTTTTTAGAAAGTCAATATAGCTGCTTAAACAAATAGGTACTGAAGATGAAATAGTGATAAATCCGGACTTTCTAGGCAAAGTCCAGCTTTTTGTTAGAAGTTTTCAAACAAAATGTTAAACCCTCGATAGTATTTGCTAGATATTCGTGCCCATGAGCACTCACGCGTCGCTCGACGAGTAGGATGAGTTCGCCGAACTGTCACACCGCGTGTGGTCGCAACTCGCATCTAATAAAATAATTTATCTATGACACTACGAGCGCCGTGAGGACAGAGCGTTGCATACCGCACATACGTCCATCGTCCAAATATTGAACGAATCTCTCTCGATTCGCACGGCCTCCATTCCCTTTGCCGGCAGAGCTTTATGGCGACTCAGATGAAAACATCGATATTATCATAACAATAACGCTTGGAATACTCTCTGAGAAGGCAAGGTATATTTTGAATATGTTAGTACTTGTGAATGCAACTAGCACACAACAACAACCTAGCTATATTATTGGTAGGTACCTAAAAACTAAACTCAGGTAAATGCTACTGAAAATTGCAAGGACTATATCAATAGATCTAGCTTACTGAAACTGAAAAAAATTGCCATTTGAACCATTCTTCCGAATGTATTGCCATTAATAGGTATTACCATTTCGAGTTCGATATCTATGGCCAAATCTAATAATTTAAGCTGAGTTGGGCAGCCCCATTTAGCTTTATCATGAGAACCTGGCACGAAGGCTATTAGTCTAGATATAGTCACTGAACCCAGCCCAGTCAACTGGAATCGTGTATGAACCTACAATAAAAGTTAATAATAGGTACCTATGTCGCTCGGAATTGGTACCCTTGCGTAGGATATATGTATACAAACAAACCTTTGTGAAATAAACCTTTGTTTTGTTATGAGTCTATAAAGATTTAATTGCATCAAGTAGGTATATGGGTACTGTAATACAGGGTGTAGACAGACTATTCACGAAGCCGTCAACCAAGCATTCTGTTCATCAAACTAAGTAACTTTACGCAAAAATTATTGCTGGGAAACGACATTTTTTTTGGGGTGAAAAATCATGTTTTACGGAAGGACTCTATGTAAGGCATTCAAAACATTGTACTGATGGATAGATTGCATAGTGCGGACGTCGTGAAGGTGTCATAAGTAAAACAAATAAATTAAAAACATGTATACAAAACAAACTTGTAATAAAGTTGGAACTTTGACCTCCAATATCTCCGTAACTAGAAGGTTCCCTGGTATGGTCTAGAACAAAAAAAATATCGCAATGACGGAGAGAACAAGTGCCTTGCGGCTTCGTTAAGTCTTTTTACACCCTTTATTACCTTCTTCTTAGGTAAGAAATCAACAATAATCCATGTACCTATTGTCTGAAATGTTTGTGATTGTGAGACCAATCATAACATCTGGTAGTACCTAAAACATTATGAAAACATGAAACATGAAAAAAAAATCTTTAAGGACGATGTGATCTGAACGAAGCCTCCTCGTCATTGCGATCATTTTTTTGTTCTAGACCATACCTGGGAACCTTCTAGTTACAAAAATATTGGGGGTCAAAGTTCCAACTTTTTCACAAGTTTTTTTTTAAATACTTGTTTTTAATGTAAGATTTTCACACCTCCAGGACCCCCTTACTATTCAATCCATCCATCAGCACAATGTTTTGAGTTCGTTACATTGAGTCCTACTACAGTAGACTAAACGTGATTTTCCAGCTCAAAAAAAAAAGTCATTTCCCAGCACAAATTTTTGCGTAAAGTTACTTACTTTAATGTACATAATGCTTGGTTGACGGCTTCGTGAAGAGTCTGTTTACAGCCTGCATAGAAGTCCGATGCCTTTCAAGCCAACTGTCATGTCGACAGCAAAATTTTATTACCTATCTTTTATTTTGTCTGTAACTCACTGTCCTCTTATTTATTTAGTAAATAATACTTTGGCTGAGCCGGTTTTATGTGAATCTGCATGAAACTACAGGTGTCATTGTGAGCCTGATGTCACAAAATCCTGTTAATTGACATCGGAAGAATATAAATTCGTGGTTTATTAGTTAGTGCGGGACGTATCGAACTGTTATTAATAAAGTTTCCCCGCATGCAGCGCACGCGCACACTCGTGGGACATCCTTCCGGTAGCGATGGTTTCGGCGCCCAACAATCACTCGAAACGTGCCCAGACTATCCGCACCGGACTATAAGAACATCGATGTCATCGGGTGTCCTAACCTGTCGGGAAGACGGAAACAAATACTCATACGTTTATATTGAATCCTTATTTAAACAACAACTATTCGTCATTGCAATTTATGAATTTAAATCACTGCAATAAGATACTGTCAGTCGCATAACTTCAAGTCGTACTAAAAAAACTTTGGTATGTGTAAAACGCCTTCTTGCAATACAAGCGATGCTGACGCGTGACGCCTGAGATCAGTACAGATGCGACATAAGTTTTTACTTTATGATGATAATCGCAAGCGCTCGCTCTCAATTGATTCATCGAGCTAGTATTCGTTACAAGGACGAGACACACGAAATAATCGTATAACAACTTTAATTATTTACTGGGTTCATCTGCACGCTGGCCGCCGCCGGCGCCGGCGCACCGCCTCAGTAATTGTCCTCGGGAAACTTTAAGAATGGGTTAGCGCCTTCAACATACTCATTACCCAACATAGCTAAAGGAAAAATAAAGGCTCTTAGAAATTATCATGCAACTTGCAGCAGTTATTTTTTATGTAAGTTGGCAATTTAAGCGAAGTTTCGTTGAGGACATAATGTGTCGGGCCGTCAGGCGTCGCGCTCCGTGCTGTACGCCACATTTCGACATCCAACGGTCTGCGCCCGCGTCGACTGCCAGTTGCAGTACATTTATCGCCTAATGTACACAAGTACTAGTCTTATATAATTTAAAACGATCACTGAAGCCTAAAAATAATCTAAACGAAACTTTGCTCGAGGTCGAATAACAGTGGCGAACGCCCAAACAATTTTTTGTTGAACTTTAAAAAATAATAGAGTTTGAATTCCTGGACAGTCTTGTCCCCAGTTATACTTTTATAGGAAGTTAGGAATTAAAGATACTTATCCAAGTTTGAAGTTTTAGAGGTAAAGGTGCCGATTCCCTTGTTCACATACTAAACTAAATTTAAGTTGAGTGCATCATTTTCTTTCTATTTCATTATGAAAAGGACAGAAGATGACAACTTTAAATGCCCAGCATATGGACAAAGGTGTGCAAAATGTAAGAAAATGGGTCACTATGCAAAGATGTGTAAGTCAGTGAAAATGATATGTAAACAAGAGGACAGTGAAGAAAATGAAAGTTTTGTGTTGGGATCAATAAATGTAAACGAAATAAAGGACAGGTCTCAGTATGAATGTTTGGAAAAAAATAACAGGTTAGTAGACTTTAGAATTGACACAGGAAGTGATTGTGACGTTTTACCCTTTAAAATTGTAGAAACACTTAAGTTAACACAAGATTGATAGATCTAACTGTAATTTGTATAACTATGATGGATCACCATTGAATTGCATAGGAAAAATCAAAATATTCTGCATGGAAAAAAATAATATTATAGAAAAAATTACTGAGCCAACTGATTTTGTTAGCAATATTGTAATAGTAAGAAAACCCAATGGTAAAATAAGATTATGCTTAGATCCAAGTAATTTAAACAAATATATTAAAAGAGAACATTTTAAACTTCCCACTTTTGAGGAAGTAGCTTCAAAAATGGCAGGTGCGAAAGTATTCTCAAAATTAGATGCATCTACTGCATTTTTTCATATTAAATTAACTGAAAATAGTTCAAAGCTGTGCACCTTTACTACTCCATTTGGTAGGTATAGTTTTAAGAGATTACCATATGGTCTATCATCTGCACCTGAAGTATTTCACAGACAATATAGTGAAATATTTCAGAACATAATTGGATGTGAAGTCTTTGTTGATGATGTAATAATTCATGCTAAAAATAAGTTGGATCATGACAAAATATTAGAAAAGTTTTAAAGGTAGCTGAAGAAAATGGCATACAATTTAATTTAGATAAATGCTAATTTGGAATTCCAGAAATTACCTATTTAGGACATGTACTGAGCGGTGAAGGTATAAAACCAGATCAGAGAAAGGTAGAGGTAATTTTAAACTTAGAAAAACCAAAGTTGATGCTTCTAAAGATGCTCTAGGGGCAGTTTTGTTACAAAATAACTTGCCAGTGGCGTATGCATCTAAAGCTATGACAAGCACTCAAAAAGCATATGCACAAATAGAAAAAGAAATGTTAGCCATTGTATTTGGATGCATACGATTCCACCAGTACATTTATGGAATGCCTGTTGAAGTAGAGAGTGATCACAAACCTCTTGACGTGATATTCAAAAAATCCCTGTGCGAAATACCTTTAAGATTACAAAGAATGAGATTGCAAATACAAAAATATGACATAAATGTTAGATATAGGCCTGGTAAAACATTGTTATTGGCAGATTCACTTTCAAGGGATGTTAAAAATAATATAGATGATAAACGCATCATAGAAGAATTATATGAATCTCAAGTGTGTTTAGTAAAATGTAATGTATCAATTTCAGACCATAAGTATGAAATATTTAAGGAAGAAACAAATAAAGATGAAGAACTGAAGATGTTAAAACAGTATATTCAGGAGGGATAGCCACAAAATGTACATAATATACCCCATACTCTAAGGCCATACTATACATGTAGAGGAGAACTGTATATTTATGATAGCCTGGTATTTAAAAACAACTGTATTATAGTACCAAAAACTCTAAGACAAGATATGTTATCTAAAGTTCATTATAACCACATAGGAGTCGAAAAATGCAAAAATAGGGCTAGGCAATGTATTTACTGGCCTAATATGTCAAAAGATATTGAAAATAAAGAGTTGTCATGTAGTACCTGTGATAGATTTAAAAATAAAAACGGTAAGGAACCAATGACAATTACAGAAATGCCTGATAAACCATGGTCTGTGTTAGCTTCTGATGTTTTCCATTATAAAGATAACAATTATTTAATTGTTGTGGACTATTTTAGTAAATATTTTGAGATTAAACAATTAATCAAGTTAACACCAGAATGTAACATAGAAGCGCTAAAATCTAGTATATTTAGTAGACATGGACTGGTTTACAATTTCAAATTTAAATTTTAAGACTCCCTCTGAATTATTGATGGGAAGAAAAATTCAAGGTTTACTACCAAATATAGTTACTGCTAATAGTTGTGAAAATAAAAACATCCAAACTAAGTTATATGAAAATTTCAATAATCAAAAACAATACTATGATAGAAATGTTAAAAAACTAAAAGATATAGAAATGGGTCAAAAGGTAATAGTGACAACTGGTAATAAGAAACCATTAGTCTATGAAGAGGTACTGTCTCAATGTGAGAGACCTAATTCTTATAAATTGTAAACTGAAAATGGAACTGTTATTGATAGGAATAGAAAACATCTGATTGAGATTAAAAATGATAAGAAAATGATTGTTGAACAAGAAGAGGAAGTAGAGATAGAGAATAAAAATCTGGAAATGTTTAATGGTGAAGAAAACTTAGATTTTACTATTATTGATAATAATGTTAAGTGTGCTGATGGAAATGATTCAAAAACAGTTGTTGAGCAGGAAACTGTAGCAAGGAGCCGATCAGGTAGGGAATTAAAGAAACCAAATTATTTAAAAGATTATGTTTAAATTTATTAAGTTTTAAAGAAAGGGAGATGTAAGGTATTTAGTAATATGGCACGTCACTAGTTTTAAGGTACATCTCTAGATAGTCTGTGCAACACGGACATGACGGAGTAGGTAAATGTATCCTCTGTAATTGATCCGTAATAAATAAAAACAATTATCAACATCCAAGACTATTATTACAAAAACCTTACAGCAAAATACTCATAACAGAATAAATTTTAAAAAAAATTGTTGTTATCTGCTTATTACACAGTACATGCAAGGAACTTATAAACTAACTGGAATGATGACATTCAAGTCAATGCGTTCCGCTTCCGAGCGAGAGAACTTCACTAGCGGATGTCATCTCTTTCTAATAAGGTATTAAATATTTATTCCTATATTTGGGACAGCCATTATTGTGTTTTACTTCCTAGCACCCCGCCCCCCGCTTTACATGGCACAACACACATAAACGGCTAATTATTCTAAATTATGGGGTGTAAAAAGACTTTACGAAGTGAAACTTATGCATACTGTTCATCAAAGGAAGAGCCATTAAAAATAAAATGGAAGCCAAACTATTACAATTTGTATATATATTTTTAATTTGTGTGCAATAAAGAATAAAGCTACCTACTTTGTTTTTAGGCACATTTAAAAAAACTTGGAAAATTCGCTTCAAACTTTGTTGTCCACGTGAGTTTTTAGTAAGGGGAGTAGAATTTTTTTTCAAGAATTTCCTAAAGTTGTAGAACAAAAGTTGTTCAGAATGACGAGTTGTGTGACCTCCTTTCGGCTTACACGTTTTATATATTTTTTCATACTCCACTCAGTAAGCTTTCTCACTCTGAAGTTTTTCCCCCTTTGAATTAATTAAAGTAATACGAATTCCATGTATTTGAGGTAAAATTCATTATTAAACGGTTTTTGATATCAAGATTTTGTTTGTTGTTATTCCAGTTAGTATATAAGCTCTTTGAGTACATGTCATTAGGCCGGTTGACACTTGAAAAGTCATGTTTTTTGTTGGGGATGTCTATCATAATTTAGTTAATAAAACTCTCAATTATTACGATTTTTTCCAGACTTTGATAGGCCTTAAGCTTGATTTGATAAAACTTAGTAAATTATTACGTCGTATCCTTTAATTAGGTAGTGGAACTCGACAGAGTATGGGTATCGACATCCAAACAACAAACACGGATCCCCATTTTTTTTTAAATAGCTGCAGCTATCAATTAGATCACATAGTTTTTGAGTTTCTGCTTCATTCAATCACTTTGTTCTCCGATGATAACCTACGCGTTATACGATCTCCATACAACAAGGATTATTCTTCAAGCCTTTTGTAAAGGATACAATTGAACTCGAAGAATGAACCGACCCTCACCGCAAGCCAATAAAACAAACAGGCAATTTCTGTTTTAATTCTCTTTTCAACCATTTGAATGTCCTTTTTAAACTGGTTGCTATTGATTCACACAGACAGACGGCACGTTTGGTAGTGTTGTACACGGACAGCCGCAGTCCAGTTAGGCATGATGACAAATAAATTGGCTATGTTATGCTGGGTCATTCCATTTCAAAACATCGAGATGAAACAGGTAAGATCCATAACACGCGCATTGCTCAGAACAAGGCGTGTGAAAACAGTGATCACGTCACCGTTATTTATATTTAATGCTATCAACATAAATAGAGTAAATGCTGTAATATTTCTTTGAACAATACAATCACTGTTATTAGTTGTTCGTTACCAAGTAAGCTAGGTTCTTGGTCGGTCACATGAAGCGCAATCGTGTTCTCTCGAAGGTTGCAGTCGCTGTATCATTTTATAAACTTTTATTGTGAGCAAGTAGGCCACAAACAGTTTCAACAATGCTATATAAAGTCTGATACGATACTAAAAAGCGAGCTGTCAAACTGTGTTACAGAAATGAAGGCTGCATAGACTAGTTCGTCCTTAGCCTACTATGTATATTACATTATACAAATGGACGATCAGAACTGCACGATAACAAAATTAAAATGAACAAAAGTAATAATGGAGAAAACTGTAAAATTATTGCTAATAAGACCATTTTTCTGTTAAGTACTTCCAACATTCGTACAACAATAAAACGCTCGTACCTTAGTGAAAACATCAAATCAGAGCTTCTGATGTGGTGTTTAAACTCTTTGTAGGAGCAATTAGTTGAGTAATTGTAGTAGCTGGAGAGCTCTTAGTGCTTACGTTGAGCTTTTTTGGAGAGACCGTACATATAGAGGTATGTATTTAAAATAAAAAAAACTGGCCAAGTGCTAGTCGGACTCGCGCACGAAGGGTTCCGTACCATGATGAATACAACATTAGACCGGTTTACGATTTATGACGTATTAAAAAAAACTACTTACTAGATCTCGTTCAAACCAATTTTGGGTGGAAGATTAAATGGTAATGTACATCATATATTTTTTTTAGTTTTATCATGTTCTTATTTTAGAAGTTACAGGGGGGGGGATCACATTTTACTACTTTGGAAGTGTCTCTCGCGCAATCTATTCAGTTTAGAATAAAATGATATTAGAAACCTCAATATTATTTTTGAAGACCTATCCATAAATACCCCACAAGTAAGGGTATAATGAAAAAAAAAATTCTGAGTTTCAGTTCTAAGTATGGGGAACCCCCAAAATTTATTGTTTTTTTTTCTATTTTTGTGTGAAAATCTTAATGGGGTTCACAGAATACGTCTACTTACCGTGTTTCAACAGTACAGTTCTTATAGTTTCGGAAAAAAATGGCTGTGACATACGGACGGACAGACAGACAGACATGACGAATCTATAAGGGTACCGTTTTTTGCCTTTTGGCTACGGAACCCTAAAAACAATTGTTAGTTTTGTTTAGATCAGTGTAAACAATAAACCTATTACTTAAAATGGCCATGAAGGTAAGCGACATAGCTGGGTTGTATTTAATTTAACCTTTACGGATATCTCGACTGAAATGAAACTACATAGGTATACCTATGTAAAAAGAACTTGCAAAAAGTTAACTTGATATTACTTGGTTGCCGGACCCCTCACGACGCCGTCAACCAAGCATTCTGTAAATCGAACTAAGTCACTCTACGCAAAAATTATTGCTAAATCTTGGGGGGGGAATGACATTTTAGGGACTCAATGTAATGCACTCAAAACGTGCCTGATATTGTGTTGTGAGATTGTGTCTGATGAATGCATTGAATAGTACGGGGCTCATGAAGGTATTTAAAGTAAAGTTAACATTTTAAACGTGAAATTATTACAAAACCTGCGAAAAGGGTACCAGAACTCGGGGGTCTCCGTAAGAAGAAGGTTCCCAGGTATGGTCCAGAACAAAATAAAACATCGCAATGACGGGGAGAACACTCTTGTGCACCCTTTTGGTTTCGTAAAGGGTATTTTTAAACCCATTATACGTAAACTTACTGTACACTTATTTTGAAAAACTAAATAACGCAATCTACCGATGATTTTTTTTCTGCGAAAAACTATGTGTCGAAGACTTAATTCAGAGTTTTTAGAAAGCGAACCAATGGTAATTTTTGTATATGAATTTGTATAATTATTATAAGAATTCCATCCAGTGTTCCTGTGGAATACGGAATCCTAAAATAAGGCTTATCAGTTGCGGTATCTGAGCCGTACCGACTAGCATAATGCAAATAGAGGTGTGATCAGAATTTATATCGCGCGCTACTTTACCGCCTTATTATTTGCGGTTCGCACATAATGTATATCTTACAAAAATGTATAAACGGTATTACGCAAGCCTTAATCGCAAACTACTAAGCTTATCGACGTTTGCGTGGAAGCAGCCTGTTGAGATTTTCATTAGAACTGGGTCATCACGGTTTATTTTGTAAATTTGTTTAAATATAACAATTTTCTGCGAGTTAACTTAACAGATGTTTCCTTTTGCTCGGTTTACATCCTCGTCTTTGGTTAACTTGACCTAGTTTTAGAGTTTGCATGGTTTATTTAAATGTCTTGTTAGTTTTGTAGTGAGTTAATTTAGCGAAGCATCTGTAAACGACCAGCAAGGTTGTGTAATTTTTTTTTTTAACATTATTACTCTAAACAACAATATTACGAAGGATTCAAACAAAATTAAAAAAAAGAAAGACAAACCTTGCATATAATTTCTATGTTTTCAAGTCGTTTCTACGATATTAACCCCTAAGATAATATCCTTATCACTACCACGAACTCATTACTAACAGCAAACAAGTAATCAGAGCGCTATGAATATTAATTCTAAGTTTAATTTATCTCTGAAACCGTTATATCAAAAACGGCCAGCACTGTTTCGTAAGGTGTGGGTGGAAATATGTAGATATCCTACGCATTTCCCGATTACGAAGTTAATAAAACATAGTGCCTAAACTATCTGTTTCTTAGAACTGTTGCAAGACTCCTACGTGGACTGATTAAAGTTTCGATACCCGATAGCGGCTCTCATCTATCGAACACACTACGTAGATACACTGTCCTGATTCCTGTTAATACTTTATTGAAAATATAGAATAACTCATTCTGTTTATTGACAAGGAAATTGATACGACTTTAACCAACTAAAGTTTTATGAAGCGTACGCTAGCACTCTATCAAACCATGCCATACGTGTTCCGCCTTAGTAATTACTTATAGGCGGAAATTTTTGATTATTTCGAAGCTATGAATGAAAAATAAAAACGCCTACAGGTAGACAAAACTTTAACGTGAATTCCGGGAGTACGTGTAATCTATGCGTCAATATCGGTGATGAACGCTAGTTTCGGGTACGTCCCGTTTGGTAACTTTCCCGTTTAGACAACTAAACAAAAAACCATCACAAAATTTCCGTTTCGTAACTATTTTGATCTTGAGTCTCGTTTCATCAACTTTTGAGTATGCGTATGCATTCCCGTTTGGTAAACTTTTTGTTCGGCAAGTACAGTTACGACTACGACTCAGGAGAACTACCAAAAAAAACCACAATTACTACCTATTCGGTAAATTCTTATTTATTTCTAACTTACCGTGAAGACTCAAACAAGGTACACAAAAATAAACCTTCCTGCTATGAGAAAAAAAAAGTAACAAGACTTTAAATAATAATAATATTCAAATAAAAAGTACCAAATTGTAACAGAACAGTCTTTTTGGTGAATACATAACCAAAAGTACCAGGCTTACATAATTTCAAGGTGGTATTTATTCTAACAGATCCGTCTGTTCACACAAGTTCACCAACATCTCCTTCATGATTCTGTTCTCCTAGTACTTGCTGTTCAAATTCCAAATTGAGTTCTTTCGTAACAACTTTTAGTGTGTCCTTCATAACTCCGTTCTCCTAGTCATTTTTGTTGGGTATTTACTAAAAAGACGATTTCAGCGGCACAAACATCTGCTTCTTGATTCTGTTCTCCTAGTACTTTCTGTTCAAATTCTTAATTGAGTTCTCTCGTAACACCTTAGTGTGCCAGAGAGAGACAAAAAATAGCTCCAGGGAGAGCTGACCGTAGAAAAAACAGTTAAAATTTATGGTTGACGAAACGGGACTCAATGTATGAAGATTAAAATAGTTATCAAAAGGGACCTTTTTTCACTTGTTGTGCACGTCTTTTGTTTAGTTGTCCAAACGGGAAAGCTACCAAACCAGACGTACCCGTAGTTTCGCTATAGTCTAAGAAAACAGCGAGCGGGGCCACTTGCCACCCGGGGTCCCAGGGCCCGGGCAGTCCGGTCGGTACAGATAATTTACTAGTGTTCAATTTCGATAAACAGTAATAAGAAACTATTGAAAACGTACATGAACTCGCAGGCCCATAGCCACCACATAACTACGACATAAAACGTTATTTTCGGTCACCCATTTTGTCAACAGCTCTTAAATATTTATTTCTGCATTTTTAATATTCCGTGCGACGACGATTGGATTCCCGGACTGACACATTAAAATACAACAGATTTTTGGATTCGACGTAAAAATGTAGGTCCGAGGAATACATGATGGGTCACCCATCAGTCCGGGAATCTAATCGTCGTCGCACGGAATATTTAAAATGCAGAAATAAATATTAAAGAGCTGTTGACAAAATTCTCACGTTTCTGAACTTTTTACTCTGGACGAAGGAGTGGGTCAAGTGCCCATACTCTTCATACGTAACTAGTTAGTGCTGTCTCGTGCACTCGTGGTTACCGTGGAAATGTCCTCAGTGTCCGTGACACACAGCTCTATTGTCTGACATCTCACTAACAACCCACGCTCATGAATATCGTTAACGTAACACAATTTAGTAACACTGTGGTGGGCGCATTCACTCATATTTGGAAACTCTTAACAATTTATTTTTTAATGCTTTTTATAAAATTGGTAACTTAACATGCTGTGCATACACATGAGTTTACGTTGCTTGTCTTTATTTAATTAACATTAAAAGTAAAATCTCATCTGATCGAAACGAAGGCAGTGAAAACTTAAGTTATGGTTAAATTACAAGTCTGCTTAACACAACTAACAACAACTAACACTGTAACTCATACTGTTTTGACATTTCGATTATCCATAATATTGAATCGTGGCTTCGACTCAACGAGGCACGAATTAGTTTCGTTCTGCCATTTGCGATATGACCGCGACGGATCCCTAATCACCCTAGATAAGTTTGCAAAATCTGTCCGTGAGACAAATTTTATTGGTGGATTTAAATGTTTCTAAATCATATTGTACACTTTTATAAAAATAAATTGAAAAGCCAGTCCTGTGAGTAGTTAGTGGTACAAGATAGAAGACCGTAGACCTCAAATCTCGAAATCTCATGAATTTGTGAAGATTTATAGATTTATTCACATATTGTAAATAGTTGTATAGTTTTATTGTCTTCGAATCTCGCGTATACTGTTGCCTAATACTATTAGACAGTGATAGTAGGTGGTAGATTTATGTACACTATCTACATATTCGCGGGCGCAGGTTGTGTAGGTCTGGCATTTCCGTTTAGTAAAACGACCTTGGGTCTATTGTGAACCGGCTTTGATAAACAGGACCAGGACATATTTTTCAGATAGATGTTACTGAGTGTTTCTCCGCCTGTAGGTATCTCATCCTTTATTAAAATAAATGTATTATATCTCCTAGCGGATGTTCATATCGCATGATAGTTAAGCAAACCTTCAGGATAAACATGCGCAATGAATTAAATTCATATGTTAGCTACAATTTATTATCAGAAGTAGGTACCTACCTATCCGGGCATAAATTAGTGGATACATGAATTTTATTGTTTAACTGAATATTTTCATCTAAATATAACTCTATTCGTAGGAGCCATTTGCAAAGAAATATGTTAGCAACAAACAGATGTCCCAAAACACACTGAATTGTATAAACAACAGGCATCGTTAGTTTGAGTGTCTCGTACATACGAATCGAATTACGAGAACGACTTATCAACATAGGGTTGTCAAACGCAGGTTAAATCCATGCTTTTGTTACGAACCGGGCGGATTCTACTGGGACTGAAACTCAGGCTCACCTCACCTATGTAGTCAGAATGAATACTAATCAGACATGTTTCAAAGCCGCTAAAGCTTGTTTCAGAATACACGAATGAGCATTCATGTATTTCGCTAATCGTGAAAGTACTTCCTACTTATGAACGTTAATTAATCAATGTGGCAGTCAATGAGGCAGCACTTGGGGGAGGCCTATGCCCAGTAGTGGACGTCTGTCGGTTGAAATGATGATGATAATGACGATGATATTTGTTACTCAACCCTATTCGCTTTTGACCGGAAAATGAGCTACAAAACTAACCAAAACTATAACAGCTTTCAAGTGAAATAATTTTAATTCAAATAAGTAATACGCAATCTACCTTGATGTTACTTACACTAAATCAAAAACTGGTACGCTATGGACTTTTAACTTTTATACAAGTTCCTTTCATGGCAGTCCTCACATGTTTCGCTTTCACGCTAGCGTACAAACCCAATTTGTATTCACTTTAGACTAGGCTTTGATCGCAGCCTGGCTGTTGTTAACGGGCATTGTAATCGAAGCTTTGACATTCATTTTGTAACTTCGACACATCAGGCACAAAGCAATTTTCCGGAGTACAACCATGTTTTTGGTATTCTTTTGTGCACGAATGAACATTTTGTTCGCTGAATGAATTGCGCTTGGCTGTCGCTGGCATTCTAAAAAAAGATATTTTTGTTTCAGATTCCGTCGCCTTTATTAATATGCAGATTCGGTAAATCATCCAATAGGAGCGGGTAAGTTATGATTTTTTATTAAATCTCATTCGCGCATGTTCTTCCTCACTAGGCTCAGTGAAAAGTGCAGGCTCCATACAGTGGAAGGACGGAATGGAGACGAATGGAGTGACGGTCGGGCGCGGCGCACACCACCCACTTCCTCCGCCAACGATTCCTCGAAGCTCGCGCGCGGTCTGTACCTATTATCTTCCGACACTATAATCATTATTCCTTTTAAAGCAATTCGAAGAATTATTAAAATAAACCTAGCAGGTGCTCATTTATGATTACGGTGACAGTGCAGCGCAGCTTGACCCCAAAGTGGAATTAAATAAAATAAATGCAGACGCTCGTGCATTCAGGATTTTGCCACCACGTGTTGTCGAGTAACGGTAGTATTGGCAATTAGAATTCACAAATAAACACGACAAAGTCCAGTTAATCACACATTAATGGTATTTGAAAGTCCAATTAGGACACGACCGTGTGTGCAATGAGAATCGGGAATGGATACTAACCTATTAGGGTGCAACGAGACGTGCGCTACGCACTGGGGCAGCTGAACTTCAACGCATCCCCTCAAAGGGATTTAGCTTTGAGCAATAACTATATGCCGTGTTTTGGTAAAATATCCATTCCATAGGTACCTATATTTTTCAATAGGCTAGTTGACAGTAATAAAATTGACTTAATGGTTTTGTTTTTATTAGTATGGATTGTTAACTAAGAATTGCTTAACTTTGTTTTTTATAAAAAAATAAAGAGCGTGACACGTGATTACACTTATCGAACCGGTTTCTCAAAAACTTTCAACTAGTCTGTTCAATATTTTTCCTACATAGTTTTGTTAAGGTTCGGTCAAGTCAGTACCACAGAAAATATAATGCGGTACCAACAACTTGTGGATAGGCTGTGGAAAATGGACTCTGATAGTAACTTCAGTAGGTCCTGTACAGTATCTACCAGTGTCCAGAGCCGCGTATACCTAAAAATCCACCGTATTACTTCGGCTGTTTTTGTTTAGATTGTCAAAAGTGTCGTTTCCGGGATTATGAGTATATGTGGATTATAAAACACAAAACAAGAATCTAACTTTATAGTAGATACCTACAGTTCTATTTTATTACAATTTTTCTTTTGAATGTAGAGATATTTGAAGCGGGTATCTACAAATAAGTTAGCCATTTAAGCTATAGGTATGTTTTAGAAAGTAAGTACTTAGGTAATATCATAATTCACCTAATATAATACCAAATGTAATAACCGTTTTTAATATAATAACATATAAAAATCAGGAAGGTACAATAATTATACAGGTATGTATTGCAAATATTAACTGTCTTGTTTGTAAGATCGTAGCTAATCATCAGATATAATTATATCCAGCGGCATCTCGTCAACGACGACACAATAAAGGCAATGATGTCAACAAACCTATAATAGAGCTATGAATACATAAATTCTCATCGACAGCACACATACTAGACTAGAAATACCGGCATTCCCCACTTGAAGGTTATTTATTATATAGAGATATAAGCAACAATATAGGTAGGTACTATTCCAAGACATATTTAATCCCGGAGTAGATCCAGCATTATTGCTCATCAGCTCAATAAACAAAGATGTTGAACATGACACCGTTTCGACATGCGACTGTTTGACTACGGTTCTGCTTTTTCAAGTATCGTTTAGGCCGACTAACGTGCATGAGCGGCGAAATTAACATAGTCATTACTGTCGAGACATATTTACTTTCTATAACTCGCTGGCCGGTACTAGTGGTGAGAATCGCGTCGATATGTCATGTCGTTGTGTGCTTAACTGTGCAAGCGCAGCCGTTTGCATCTTACTGCATTAGTCGGCTAACGGTACATTGCCCTTTTTGGGATCGATCGTCCATTTGATTTACAATCTTAGTCAAGCTTACGTCCACGACCATATGTGTGGCATGCATTGTGTCATGAGTTCATGACAGTCACGAAACCCCGACGGCGCTCGAGGTTTCCTGATTTAGTAGTTTCGAAGCTCTATTCACCTCCGATGAATACCCCGCTGATGTAACAATCGCGCCTAATTTTGCCTTAAATTAAATAACATGCAAAATAAATCAAGCTCAGCGCGACCCGGTCTCGGCAACCATCATTGTCTTGCAATAAAGGAGTCAGTTCGTCACACAATTTGGTGCGTTATGCAAACAGAGGGGAGAATCTGTTTCAGTGAGAACTGCGCCATCCGGTCTAAATATAACCGGGCGGAGACAGCTGGAGGGGCGCGGGGGTGGCGGCGCGGGCTGCGGGGCGCAGGACGTCGACCCGATCAACCCAGACCTTGTGCGCATTGCCGGAAGGAACGAAGCCACCAAATTTGCACCGTTGTCCTGCCTTACATTGTGTTTGTCGCCACTCGCCACTCACAACCTCTGCCGAGAGAAAAAGTGGTTGCACTGGAGTAGCTTCTCGCCCTCGGTTCCCAGCCAACTTGCACTAAAATGGACGCACTTGGTCGACCTCTATTCTCTTTAGCGATTGTTATATAACAATCCATTGACAATATTAGGTCTGTGACGCCGGATATGAAATCACTTAGCGCTAGCAGCCAGCTGACCAGGATAAAGCAATTTAGAACAATACGCGCAGATACCCCGCGTGGCGAGCGACTAGAATGTCCGGAGGTGTGACGCGCAGAGTGATAGGTTATTGTGCAGCGGTGAGGGTACTCGCCAAAAACGAAGGGATTTGTTAACACTCGATTATGTTCACATGACGTTACAAAATCCATTTGCAGGTCAATAGCACCGCTAGTTGAAGGTCTTGGCCGCTGCCGCCTCGCGCCTCTTCCCTCTTGCCTCGGTACCCAGTCACCCACCCTCCACCTCGTCGTTGCTACGTGAATAATAAACGTGAAGCCGCCAAACTGCGGGATCCATCGACGAATTTTTTAAAGCAAATTACACAATTACGACTTTCTTCTTCTTCTTTCTTTATCGTGTGGTTAGTGTCGTTAGTGGTTTACATGCCGTCAAGAAATATCTCTCAGGCATGCTAGTTTCCTCACGATTTTTTCTTTCACCGAAGCAAGTGATAATTATACAAAACTATATGCTACCGACACCGTAACGTCTTCGTGTGTGTGTACCGTGCGGTAACTTCGATACCGGAAAGTCTTAGAAAAAGCGAACGCAATAAATTGCCCTTTTGTCAATCATATATAATTAATACTGCTTATATAAAAGCATTAGCGATTTTCAAGAATGTTTAAGGGGCCAAATGGCCAACGACAAACGGTACAAAAGACAAAATCAACAAGATTTTATAAGCGTAGTTCTTGCGACGGACTTGCGACACTGAACGGTGTTACCCGGAGGAATATGTCACGATTATTTACTTGGTTACCTTTTAACTAGAAAAATACATTACACAATCCTAAAATCACAGCTGAGCAAAAAAGTCGAAGCAACGCGGCGTCCGATGCTTGCAATTTTTTTTTTTTTTTACTGTGACTTCCTCCATATCATTCTTCAATTTCATTTTACATTACCAAACGAAATCTGCAGCCTAAACGAAAGAAAAAAAATTGTTAACATTTTCAGTTGTCTGTACAGAAACCGACGCTCTCAACACTCCGGTATTGTGAGCTTAATGCAATTCCTGTCCTTAGACTATTCCCACACCGTAGTGCCACTATCTCAAACAATATTGTAGTAGGTGAGTCTTCGGCATAAACTGGAAAAAAATTACCTGGAAGGATATACTCTTCAACTTGTTAGCTTGTACGTGCAAGCGTGTAATCCAACAAGCTGCCATCAGGACATATAGCTTATTTCTTTACTCACAAGCACAAATCCAATTTTATTTATATAAACTGCATAACGTATAACATTCATAATCTACGGTGTGCACTGTGGAACGTATATAACATTATGTACTATGCATTTCACCCAGATTGGCGAAGCGCTCCTCGCTGAATCCCATTGTATCTATAATTAATCCATTATCTGCCGCGTGTATCGTTGTATGTGCGGGCTTGCACCTATAGCTAGCACTGACGTCCAGCCTTTGTCCACCGTAATTGATCTTCAAGTAGACCGGCCTGTCACAACAGCCTGTACGAGAGATGGGGTAGCTCAATCAAATTCTCACAACACTATCAGTTATCAAACACCCAGTATCTGATTCACGCATGAGAGCGTTTAACTTTGGTAATGACATATGTACTCGTATCTATGTAATAGTGACATATACAAATTTCGCGTGAGTAATGCACCACGTTTACGTTATATACATAGCATTGGATACATATGTCATGCTTATTGAATTGCAGCTTATGTACCATGTGGTGCGTGGCACCAACTGCGACGTTTGTTGTTCCTAGGTATTTTTACTTTTAACTGCGTACTTATATACGAGTAATTCGGAGCGTTTCCTCTCATCAAACGCGCGTAAATTTGCTCGGTACGAATGTTCACGCTCACTGTACTAACTTTACTCTGAACGGAGGAAGGCTACAGTTATAAGGTATATAAGGATACAGTTTGTAAATCAAAAGGCGTACGTAATGTATGTAAAAACGTGTTAGTAAAAGATTGCAATCGTGACGCAGCTCAGGTGGAGTCGGCAGCTCGTCGCTCTAGACTAACTCGTTTCTTTGGCTTACTCTTGTAGCTTGTATGGATGTTAAACTACGATACACACTGAATACATAAAAATACAAATGTGGGATTGTGTTAATTGACAACGGGACGTTAAGTGATAATATTACGATATTTAGATAATAATACTTGCACTGAACATGAAATAAAAGATACTAAAAATGCTATAACTTGATTTATATTTTAGGTAAGTACAATCGTTTTTATTCTAGGATTAAAAATCCTACGAAATCATCTACTCAAAATATAATTGTGCTTCTTGTTGAACTGAAATCAATGAATCCGAGCTAAAAGAAAACGAGAAATCAGAATCTGATAGGATTCTGATTTCTCGTTCAACAACTTCCAGATAATTGAATAGTAAAAGGGGATAATTGTGAAGCGATCATCGCTGCAAATTACGTAGTAATCTGAGCGACGAATAGAGTCAGGAGAGAGCGTGGGCGGTATCCAGCACTGTCCGACAGATAGTATTGGGAAAAAAGCGAATTTTCCAAGTTGCAGTGGCAGGTGGTGCAGTCGTCCGGGGCGATCAATACTACCCCTCTACCACCCCTCGCGACTGGCAGCCGGCAAACAGCCCGCGCCGCCGGTGACACACTCGCATGCACCCAGCGCTCACTAAATACCTTTTTATTAATTAATTGTTCATGTACACAATCACATTATCAATTTAATTGATGTCTTCTATTTTTTAAATTATTCTTGCGAATGTGTGTGGCCCATTGTTTTACATACATAGAGTTATTGGTTTGGCAGTTTGAGTTTATCAAGGAGCCTACCCAAATTGGCCATCCTCCCAAATACTACTACTGATGGCACTTGATTTCCCGAAGATGGTGCGCTACGCGATTAATAATTTAGACGTGCCTACTGTCAAGACAGATCCGATGAAACCTTTAAGTACTTTATTAACATTTACAGAAGTAGGTACGTCATAATAAGAAAACTGCGTCACCGTTGTTAACAATTCAATAATTATATAGTAATGTTATATTGATATCAGGTTTGGAATTTTGAGAAGGGCGGCAACGATTAACGTTGTAGCTACAGGAAAACGGTCTTAGAAGAGTAACCATAACTTGTTGAGAAATATAGATCTGCACAGATTACAATTTTTGGAAAAAAATACAGTCAGTGAGAAAACGGACCATTTTCACAAAAACTTTGATAGTTTGCTAATTGATCCTGTTTCTTATATGGATTAAATAACTTTGAGATAGAATCCACCCTGTATGTATCACGCGCGTATTCCACACACAAAATATACGAAATTACGAAGTGAGTTACGCTTACTAATTGATGTTTTGTTTCATTATACTACAGAGCTTTCAAAAACCACGGAACCGTGTTCAACAGGCTATTTATCATCGTCATATGTAATGATGCTTTTGTTTAATTGCATTGCAATTCACCTTTGAACCAAATTGACACCGTGAAAAACACTAATGCGCGCTGTATATTTGAAGAGGTTTCGAACGAAATTCGTTTTTATGTTTACTTTAAAGCTTAATATGTATGCGAGCTAATTCCACGTGAATAATTCTTATTTCGACGGCAATTATCGAAACATGATTCGAGATCGTAATCCGATATTTGATGGACATGCAATAAATGAATGAAACCCGACGTATTTCGAATAAACTGTCTGCTACCTATGAGAGTGTGCTTCGTTCGCTCGCTTCACTTTACTTTGCTTTATTAAAGTAGATACGGACGCGCGGACGGTGAGATAGTCGACTGTCCATGAAAAATAAATATAAAAAATTTATTTGCGATTGCGTTTGATCTCCTGTTCAATATTTGTCTGCGTCCGCCGGACAATGGGTCTTTATGTTCGTTCAGTAACTTTTTGAAGTTCACAGCCAACATACGCAACAGTATTTGCTAATTAAATGAAACTACTCGCGCCTGGACTGAATCCATACTGGAATATCCATAGTTATATACGTTTAATGTAACGTCTATTTGACAGTTGTCTTGACAGTTCTCATAGTATGCATGGGGAGATTTACGAAGTCATTATATATTTGCCAACTTTCGCAGTGCTGAGCAACTCTAAACGTAGTTGATGTAAAGATAGAATATATTTTAGAAAAACCCCAGTAGCTACACGACCTGGACTGGGGGGGGGTCCAGGCCTTTTACTACTGTCGATAGAGTCTCCCCAGCAAAGTAATTTAATTTCTCCAAATCATTTGCTGAAAAAATTATCGCACACATCACAAACATAGCAGCTTGGTAGCGATGTCATTTATATTTGATGCCCCGCTGTCGTCAGGTATTTAGTGTTAGGTACGCTATCTAAAAAGCGTTTCAACTGCTTAAGGAATCCTATTTTCACGGTTACTTGATACGCCATCAACCGGCAGACGAGAATATCTTACCTTACTTGGATGGACTGACGATATTAAATCCAAAGAGGAATTCGGAATTTTGTATATAGTTGAATGCGATGAAGCTTGATCATAAGATGAATAAATGTGTTATTTTATGTTAAGAACGTTAAGCAGAGGTAGTGTCAGTTTCTTGAGCTCCGGTAAGTGTAATAAGTCCACATTTACCTTATTTTTTCCATCATGTCCATATTTTTTTTGGTTTCATATTAAACAGACCAGCAATCAACTCCATTTAACCCGGTTCACGAACAGTTATCAGCATTAATTGAAATCGAGCCAGGAAGCGCATTCGCAAGTGGACACTCCGACATCGAACCTCAGATTGCAATATTTCCGGAACGTAGGGTCAGGAAATAACACCGGAATGTGCCAATATCCGGACGTGTGACGGACATAGCAGCAGGAATAAGTACCTCGTGAAAGTGATACAAATAAACAACACTTAAATGTTATGAAAACGCGGCCACTGCTGTTTAAACAATGAATTTCTTAAACGTTAATAAATAGCTTCCTGATCTTCAGTATAGTTGCTTACACTCGCGTGTTCGTTCAATTGTTCTCTGCTAATAGCTTCAAACTCGTTACGCCGCCAGCCGCTACTCGCTCCTCACAGGAATTCATTTTAATTAAGACCCCACTCTACACGCCCCATTACATTCTTTGTTTTCAGTACTTGGACAATATGGAACTTTCGGACTTTACATTTACATTTACATTGATGATTTACACCTGATTGTCCAATAGTTAATGTAGACTATGGCGAACACTTGACAACTGCCCATGCCCCATAGCTTCAGCAAATAAAAAAGTAAGAAAACGTTACATGTATACTTACCAGAATACATAGTACTGGACTGGCTAAAGGAAAATTATAACACTAGTTCAACCATTTAGTGTAGCAGATATGTATCCTGGATGTATTCTGGTATTGATAATTCGATTATTAGTAAAACTAAGGCTCAAACGTAAAATGATATAGAAAGTCGTCACAAATTCTCATGGCGCATGGCTTGCCTGCCAAACTTCAAGAACTTAAAAGCACTTCGCTCCAGACATCAGTTTCCGCAAAATCGGTGTTCACGTCCGAGAAGGCGTTATGTTACATACCCACGAGCATGCATTAAGGGCGGAGGCGTTGCTCGAGTGTCTAAAATATGCAGTGTCACGCAGCCGAGCGCAAACGCAGCTAAAAGCTTTCGCACGAACATATCGCCAATGACCCTATGTGGTACGAACACGGGCCCATTGTGTCGCAGCATTAATGTCCTCTAAACTGCTTGTTACATTCAAATAAAACGTTGCGATAATAAATACTTACAAGTACGCCTTTATTCCGCCAAACGTTCAGCGAGTGGTGAAGTCAGTGGCGCTGTATGTTGTTATCAGAAGGTGATGCAATGACGTACGTCGTACACTCGCAAGTTCGCAACAAATCTCCGGTTGAGCATTCCGTTGTCGATATCGTGCGCCAGCATCACTAGATCGTACTCTGTGATAGGTGTTGAGTGATGCGTGGAGTCGCATAACTCTTTGCGAGAATATAATGGTCGTCTGGATCTGGACATACGGGCTGGAAGTATGCGAGGCAACGTCCGTGCGGTCCGTGCGGCGTCGCGGCGTTTGATGCGGGCTCGACTCTGCACGGACCAGAGCGGCCGGTGAGGGGAGGGGAGGCTGATGTTAATAGTCGCCTCAACAGGCTGGAATTTGCTCTATATTTGGGCACGGCGAGCACCGCAAGTACTCATCATGAACCATGTTTACCTGAGTTGGTGCGAAGCTCACCTACCAATATGTTTGATTTAGGTTTATTACTCAATTATGGCTGAACACTTTTGTGTTTTATTATATTATTTACATGGTACCAGGTCGGGTGGACCCTATAAACTCCGAAAAACAAAAAATTACTCAAGACGCAAAACTCGATGTCGGATTAAAAAAATAAAAAATATTATTCTTGGTTTCATCTAGTTACCTATTTTGGAAGCACTAAAACGAAATTGCTCGCGCGCATAACGAGCTATGCAGCCATGCACACTATTTTGTGTTTACATTCATGCAGTTTACGGGCAATCCGTGGCCAGTTTACGACTTGAACACATTTTTATTGAAAAGGAAAACTGTTCAACTGCACACAACGTATTTAACCCAGATTTATGGTAAGAAGACACGTATGATAGAATACAGTGGGGTCCGACCGGGCCGAAATTCAGCCTGAAAATCTATTAGTTTGTCAATGGTCTTCTCTTTAGTAAAATAAAGTGTTCATCTTTTAATCATTACTGTAATTATCAGGTTTTCATTGAAATCACACGAAACTTCGTACTTTTCTCAAATGTATGTAAATCAATCAACCAATATGATTTGAAACGCGATATGTGTGTACTTTAAGATTTTGTCTGTCGTAGAATTTATCGTTTTCCTCTAAATAAATGAATTGACAGTAGTGATTGGCCGCCACTTAATTCTTTCTACGAAAGCAGACTTCGTTAAAAATTCGTCAGTGGAAACGTTTGGCCTGTCGCTGTCTCGCGGACGTCAGATTTGCTCAGTCCGGACCAGACCTAATTGGTATTTCTTGAATGATTGAAGAGGTTATTTCTGAAGACTGTCTATAAATTGATTGTCTGCAGTTGATAGAAAAATATAATACCATAAAAGAAAGCGATGGTTTTAACTTTAAACTCCATGAACGTACAACTGGACATCGGTCTTTTGGCACGTGGTAATAATGGAAACTCACGCCTCCATCTTGTTTTTTCAACACATCACAGAACAGTTTGACATAGGTCTACCTACAGGCCTGCCTGTCAATGTCATTGGATAGCCAAAAGATCAATGCATAATAAACAAGGTCCATAAAAGAACATGCTGTTTTGGCTTCTTACATAAACGGCTCATCATGACTACTACAAGAATAAGTATTAGATGAACACACGACACATTTTTTATTAGCATTATTAAATCAAGTATTATTTTAAAATAACATTACACCTTAAATAGCTCATAACTATTTCGCAGTTGCTGAAATCAATCTGTGGTATGCAATGTAAAAACATTCTAGGAAACATTGTGTTTATACTTATGTTAGGTAGTAAGTAGTATTATGTTGCACTAATGTTGCTGGTTGTTGGGTTGCAGACTAAGCAGACTTGCTACTGACAGAGGTAAACGAACTGTGTTCAGTATTATGATTGTCCTTTTTAGGGTTCCGTAGCCAAATGGTAAAAAACGGAAACCTTATGGATTCGTCATGTCTGTCTGTCTGTCTGTCAGTCCGTATGTCACAGCCACTTTTTTCCGAAACTAAAAGAACTATACTGTTGAAACTTGGTAAGTAGATATATTCTGTGAACCGCATTAAGATTTTCACACAAAAAAAAAAGAAAAAAAGCAATAAATGTTGGGGTCCTCCATACTTAGAACTGAAACTGAAATTTTTTTTTTCACCAAACCCATACCTGTGGGGTATCTATGGATAGGTCTTAAAAAATGATATTGAGGATTCTAATATCTTTTTTTTCTAAACTTAATAGTTTGCGCGAGAGACACTTCCAAAGTAGTAAAATGTGTGACTTCTAAAATAAGAGAATGATAAAACAAAAAAATATATACATATGATGTACATTACCACTTCTAGCGAAAATTGGTTTGAACGAGATTTAGTAAGTAGTTTTTCTTTAATACGTCATAAATCGTAATCTGGTCTAATGTTGTATTGATAATGGTACGGAACCCTTCGTGAGCGAGTCCGACTCGCACTTGGCCAGTTTTTTTGACTTTCAGGGTAAAGTCTCTTAAGTTCTGGTTTACAGCGTTTCATTACATCACCTCTACACGATGGCCCATGTTGGGGCACGAGCATGAATTATGTGGATTGTAACTTATACGATATTTATCTTGTGTAAACATGGTTAAACGTGATTTATATTTGTCTTCTAAGTAATACGAAGACAGCAACGATCAGTCAAGGAAATTAATTGTAATAAAATAATATGTAAAACCACTTGTATGAAATCGCTATAATGGGGAAAAAATGGCGAAGTGTGACTACTCAATAAACCGAACCAATAGACCTTCACTGATCTGTTTAGTAGATTAAAATTATTTTATATCAAATTTAGTATGTTAAAAAATATATAACGTGTGGGTTGGCTAAAAACATCCAAAGCCATTTTTGATGCGAAAATACTGGGAGTCTTTTTCGAAAGTAAAAATATTAACAGAATTGATACGATTTTTACAATAAAAAGGAATTGTAGTTAATTTGATTTATGACTCTTGAATTCAAGCAGCGCGTTGTCCAGTGTCCAATATAGGTATATCAGTTGTTATAGAAAGAATTTTGAAGGTCTCAGTTCCTCAGATTCAAGACATCATCAGTACTATGCCGATGCAAGAGGGCAAACTCTACTTATATACAATACCCTCAACTTCGGTAGATATATAAGCTCAAAAAATCTCCCGATCCACACCCAAAATAACTGACTCAGTGATGAAAACATATCTAAATAAAAACTTTAAAATGTCCCACTGAAGCTCTATTTGCAAAAGATACTTTTAGTTAGAAAATCAAACCCAAAAAATCAATATTATTACACTTTCACAAATAAAACTCGTAGACAAAATTGGAGCTACAAAGCTCACAGAGAGCTCAAAGCTTAGAAAGAGAACCGTGTTCTGCCACCTTTGAACGCAAAGTAAATTAAAATATTCATTCAACAGTTGTATGGGTGCCAATCCTACAAATGTAAAACTGTTTCGTAGAAAAGAGCGTAGGAATCGGCCATTGATCTACAACAACACACCGCCTTACTCACTCACTCAATACCCACGCTTTTAAAAAAAAACGTAAGTTGGAAAATAATCTTCTTATTTTTTACCGTAGGTAGCTTATTTTAACTGAGTATTATTAAATTTATTTCTAGATTGAAATTGGACTAGTGTTATTCAGGTAAAAATAAAGTAGGCTCTGGCGGTTGTTCAAAACTAACACTTTTGTACCTTACTCCTGTTGTAGCACTGAAAATGCATGCTAGCTGACATGAGGCAAATAATTTGATGGAGATTGATGCTGTTTTCTTTGTTTCACATCATCATCTGACAAAGTTAGGCAGGTGATGCTGTTGTCTTTGTTTTGTAATGTGTACTTCGGAGACTATTCAAGAAAAGGAGGTTCATCTAAGTAACCTATCCTACAGATGGACACTTTCTTCATCAGCCACTTCTTTTTTCCAGCTAAAAGATTTGGGGAGCGGTCTTATGCCTGTTTTTACGCCTGATAAGAAATAATAAGTTTGGATTTTGACAATGTTGATGAAAATCTGTTTATGTAACATAAACAGATTCTCATCTTCGATCAAAGTACAAAAAAACATATAAAATGCTGCAAGTATCATACACTTGCGATACTTTACGCTACTTCGCTTAAAGTGTGTGTAAACCGTACAATTTCTGTTATTTAAATTGTGTGGTGTTGTAATCCGTTTTGAGTATGTTCATGCCACGGGAAATGTGATAAACCCAGAAGGGTGAACGAAAATATGAATGTTTACTGAAAAGCAACCGTATTCACATTAAGTTTTGCACACATATTTGCGGCTTTCCTGGCCATTGCGTCTGAACTCTGAAATATAAACTATTAAACGGAAATCTTCCTACATTAATTTCAATGTTTCAATATTAGCTTCACTTCCATATTTATTACCTACCTGCTTGTTTTGCAATGCAAACTCCATAGAATACTTTTATACTGTTTATGTGAATCGCCACATTCAGAAACATTTTCATTGAGTAGGTAAAGGTAAATGTTATGATATTGAAATAAAGGTATATTTCATTCAAAGAATAAAAAAATAACAGCCATATCTATATCGATACGTGAATAATAATAAACTTGGTATGCGTGACAGTGAAATCATATTTCTACCTAGTAGTTTTTTTTTGTTAAACAAGATGTAAATCATCTGTTGCCGAAAATAATAACGTTCAGGGTTAGAATTTGCATCAATTTCTGTTTTTTTTTTATATTAAAACCACTGTCCGTCATGATATCTATGGCCGCGACGAGTTTGGAAGCGCGTCTCCTAATGCCATAAATAGAGATTTCGTAATATTTTTTGCTAGTTTTGTTTATGCGACGATAAACTAATCCGGTTGTACAAACAATGATTGTGATGCGATATGAATCATGCTATGAACCAGCTTCAACGGAAGAACAGTCATCGACTACTGATGTAAACAAGAAACCGTGACTAGAGATTTTTGCAACACTATAAATAAAATGTATAAAAAAGTTTTACATATTAACCTCGATATTAGGACTATGAATAGTGCTTCCAGCGATACAATGAATGCTGAAACTAAACTAGGTATGTTTATCAACTAGTAGCGAGGAAGATATTGTTTTAAGTTACAGCCTATCATTGTCCTGCAAGTATATACTATTAGTGAAGAATGTTACTTACTTGTTTCTTTCACATCAGTGAACAACGAGCATGTATTCACAGCCAGGAATGATAACTGATAAGCGATGTGAGCGAGAACTTATTTCTGCTAACTATTTCTTACTTTTCCCTTGAGCGTGTTTGTCTTTGATATGAATGACGTAACACGTTCTTAGTTTAGTGATGATGACTCGCGTCACTTACACGACCTCATATAGAGTATTCATTCATTTAGTTGGTGGTCAGCCAGTACGCATGTTATACCGCAATATCATTGATGTGGCTCGCACTTTGGACTGGTCGCTCGCTCGCTCGTGCGCGGGTTGCGAGTGTTGCGACTCTGAGCGAAACGAATTGCAGAACGGTTCGCGTTTATTGTTGAACATTTTGTGCAGGCCGGCGGGGCTAAGTGCAGCATTGATGAAATTGGATTGTATTGTTTGTTCACTTTAAAACTTTCCCGGTTTGTACGGTCGGCGTATCGAGGACTTTCCTGTCCGTACCGAACCGTGGAGTATCGACAAAGGCGTCATTTGAATGCTACAAGGTAATTTGTTTCGTCTAGCGCAATCATTATTAAAACGTAGTACCTACCGATGATCTAACTTTTTGAATGATAAGTTATATTAGGTCAAGGTGTCGATAATAAATAAAATTTATTAAGTTTATTTATCATTGACACCTTGACTCCCTAAATATTTCTAGGAAGTTCTATGTTCTACCTATTAGTGAATTTTAATATACCACAATATAACATCGGTTTTCCTCAAAGAGTTAAGCAGAGGTATAAAAAATTCCTAAAAAGTATTTCCCATTCCCCATTTTCCTCTTTCGACTATTTTAGTATTAGTATTAGTGTTTTTTATTTTTCGTGTTTTAAATCACTCTTATCAATAAACCATCGGCGACAGGCAGTACATAGAGTGCGAAAAGGGCGCTGTTCGGCTGTTGGTAAATACATATTTGTGCAATTGTTTTGTGAAATGCATTAAAAAAACAAAATGATGGTGGCATTCATTTTGATTTCACCATGCGATTAAAAATCCTTGCAAGCCATATCATTAACACTTGTATCTAGTCATTAGGAATCATATTACCTATAACAAGATTCAACGATGATGACCTTGGTCTGAAAGTGGCGCCGGTGAATGAAAAGTTGTGTGGTAATCAGTTGTCTTGGTATGGGATCATGATGCGGAGGAATGAGGAAAATGTCGTGAGGAATGTTTCGAATATGGCTGTGGATGGGTTTAAGATTAAAGGAAGACATAAAGAAACGATGGATGAACTATGTGAAGGATGATATGGCACGAAAGGATGTGTCTGATGAGATAACGAGTAAAAGAGAAGTATGGAAGAAAGAAAGAAAGAAAGAAAGAAAAAGTATTTATTGATTTCACAACAGGACACATGAGATACACTTAAAATTAGGACATAATTATATAAATATTTAAATTAGTCCCGTGCGAAACCAAAAGGCCACTATCTCAGCATGGTGCTGTAACATTTGAGACAAATGTCACAGCGCTGGTATTTATAAGAAGAAGACATGCTGCGCCGAACACGGGCAAAAGAATGATGATGATGATGCATGTAGTCGTTAATGCAAAAAAAACAACGTTTTAAACCAAAAAGCCATTTAAGACTTGATTCGATAAATAGGTAGAGCTGTTGCCAAAGACCGTTGTGGACTGGGAAGGGGAGGCCTGAAAAATAATTTGCGGTGTTAGGGGAAGGGTTAAACATGTATTTATAGCTAGATGTGGGTAGATCTCCGTGCCTATGCTCTCGATCAATCCGTGTGTTGTCTGGGGTGGTAACCGTTTAGCTGCTGTTATTGCGTGCGTCATGCGTGGTGCCACGCGACTTTGTACCATGTGCTATGTAATTATAAACGTCACCTGGCCTTGCTATGTACGTCAAGTGAACTGTTATGATTTGATTACTGTGGTCGGGCCTAGGCGCTCCGTTAGTTACCATCACGAATTATTCGAACATCTTGGCTAAGTCTTCGAGGCCGGGGAGTGATTCATGCAAACCACTCCACCCTTGTTATTGGATTACTGACAGGTCCACTGAGCTCTACCAGGCCCTTGTGTGTTTATGACCAGAAAGGATACGTAAAGATTATCGCAGGTGGCGTTCGTGGTGGCTATAGTTTCTGGCTAACCCCAAGGGAAAAAGCCGTGAGTATGTGCACGTATGTATGTATACCCGACTTCACAAATGAATCTCGGCCACCCCTTACGTCTAGCTAAATGCGTACCCAATCTATCATGTTCAGTCTGGGAATAGAATAAATAAATTTACCATACGACGTTAATACCTCGTGTCGAAGCTTGCGATAGCCATACAACCGTCAAAGTTATACAGTTAATAATACCAGTAAGTTATTCTTGTTCGAAAATACAAAAAAAAACGATTTTCAAGCTGTTCAGTCTGAGCCCAACAGGTGGAACTTAACTTGAAGAATAAAAAAAGAAACAATAAAAACACATTCGTAACTCACATCGTGGCAGATGTAATCAATTTCAATAAAATGTAATGTATAACCTACTTCTTGAAATTTAGGAGGTTATTATAGATTCACCTTATACTTATTATGAAGAAAATCTGTATAGGTAGGTATCGTCAATTATTTTTAAGTTTTTCCAGGGGATTGCATTTTTAGTTCCATGAAAGCAGCTCGAAATGTTGGCCCTCAACCTCTAATTGGATAATCCCCTAATCACTAAGAAATTGTGATTTTGTTGCATTTTCTACCGGTTTGCCTTCGCCGGTTAAAAGATAGGCGAGGTATGAGACCACAAAACAGCCTAATTTTAAAAATAAATAGAAAATATATTTTTGAATTTAGATCACAAATAAATTTAAATGTCCTTCACATTCGAAAGGGGTTAAATAGGAAATGTAAAGCCAAATCAGAGGCCCATGGTTTTATAAATAATAATCTTTATTTATTGTATTACATTTATACACAAATTAAATATTTAGGCCTTAAAGACATTCGCCTCTTTATTGAGATTTAAAAAAAAACAATCGCCATAAAGTGAATTGAACCACAATTATTAATTAACAAAATTCAAAAGCGATTTTTGTGGGATAACAATGATAACTTCTATTTTATAATAGTATGTTCAGAAATACTATATTTGTGACAATAGTAGTGCATGTTAGTGCTCGAGACTACACCTTAACGCCTCTGCTTACTCCTTTATTGAATATCGACCTGTTGTCACCAATGTATCGTTAAATTGTCAGTTCCAGGCGTGTAGTTTTAGTAAACAAGGTGGAAGGGACACCGAAAAAACTAAAAAGCTAAAACGTTTACCTACCACAAATTCAGTCCATCATACTGAGCCGGTACAACCGAACATAGAAGTTTTTCAACGGTAATTTTAAAAAAAATTGGCTGTTCTGTTCCATACATTTTGACCGTACAACCGTTAACAGCTGTTTTTTTCTTTTAATAACTGTCAAAAAGTTTTTATGTGTTCTGAATGATGTACTGAACACGTGGTAGCCGTTTTAGCGTGTGTGTCCGTTCCACCCTGTATAAATGTATAATATCAGTATATTTGACCGGCCCGCATCTCAGTTTATTGACCGCTCTCTTCAAATTGACGCGTTAATTTATCTTAACTGCTACACTTTCCCCTAAGCAAGTACGACTACATAAAGTCGTAGTAGTATATTTTAGGAGAAAGCTCGCTGTAATCATTACGCTAATATTACGACAGCACATACAATATATAGCAACACTATAAACTTTTATTTAGCTATTCACCCAATTGTTTGACAGCTAAATTCCAAATTTAACGTTTGGTATCTAGATGATGGAACCTTGGGAAGCGATGTAGATTCTGTTCTAAAAGATCTAAATTTCCTAAAAAATGAACTTCATTCCATTGGCCTCGACCTCAACCTTTCAAAATGTGAAATTTATGTAGCGGACAGTACCGACAGACAACTGACCTTATCAAAATTTAACGCAATAGGATAGGCATCAAAATTACAGATAAAAGCTCTCTTCGTCTCCTTGGGTCTCCCATCTTTGAAGATTCTTTTCCCGATTTTATCGAGGAAAAAATTCAAAATTTCAATGATGTTTCGGAAAGATTGCTCGAAATTAACATACATTCGGCCATCACAATTATTCGTTACTGCTGTTACAGTCCAAAATTAACGTATTGCCTTCGTGCTTCCCCTTAATGGAAATTATCAGACATACTCTAACGTCAATTTTAAATGTGGCTTTGGACGACCGAGCTTGGGCACAAGCTAATCTTCCTATTCACATGGGAGGACTCGGCGTCCGCAAAATTTCCAGTATTAGTTTACCGGCTTTTATATCCTCGGTCCACGGCACTAAGAAATTAAGGCTACCGATGCTTGGAAACTCGCTTGCCCGAATACTGAAGAACCCGACCATCCATTTTCCCAGAGACGGTGGGACGAGCCGCTCTGCAGAGTAGTTCAGAGCAATCTGCTGAACACGTCTGCTACTACTGCTAAGCGTGCGCGCCTACTGGCTGTGGGTGAGTGGGAGTCGGGTCTTTGGCTTCACGCACTGCCGTCGTCGAGCGTAGGCACATTTCGACGACACAACCTTCCGCCTCGCTGTTTCTTTACGCCTTTGTGCCGCCTGCTGTTCTCCTCATCGCTGTCACTGCGGTGAAGCTATCTACAACCTCGGTCACCACGGCCTGTCATGCAGCCGAAGTGCAGGCCGTTTTGCACGGCACGCAATTATAAACGACATCATCCGATGAGCTCATGTCACCGTCGGCGTCCCAGCTGTTTTAGAACCCAATGACTTGGCACGCGACGATGGCAAGAGACCGGACGGCTTTCCTTGGAAGATGGGTAGGCCTTTATTGTGGGACGCAAAATGCGTCGCTACTCTTGCGCCATCCCGTCTTCCAAGCTCATCGTGCTGTGCTGGTGCTGCCGCTGCGGCTGCAGAGAACCTCAAGCGGCGTAAATATAGAAAACTTTGTGGTAACTATATTTTCGAGCCGTTTGGGGTTGAAACTCTGGGGCCGTGGGGTCCGAGTGCGCATAGCCTATTTAAGGAAATTTCTAAACGCCTAGTTGGCGCTTCCCGTGACCCAAGGGCTGGCTTTTACCTTTACAACGTGGCAACGCCGCCAGTCTCTTGGCAACATTACCGCGTTATTTATTACAGCGTTGGGAAGGAGTTTTTCGTGCCCTTTTATAGTTTGTTGTTAGTTTATTTATTTTAGTTTAATAGTTTATAATTATTAATGTATATAGTTAGTTTATCCTAATAAAATAAGTAGTTCTAGCTATAAACTTGAATATTATTTATGCTGTTTTTCAGGATCATATTGTGGTAGATTATGAACATCGTTCATTTTCTCGTGAGTAACTTTTTTAAGGAATAACAATAGATAAAGTTTTAAATAGCACAGAAAAAATCAATGGAAATAACTAACTCTAATCTCTATATAGCTTAAGTAAAAAAAGTTGTAAAAGTGCAATTTGTTCATACGCATTAATTTATTAACACCTTTATTACACAATAATTGACCAAACTATATGGATGACGAAGCGACGATACGTATGTAATATACGGAAGGTAGTAAATAAACACTACCTGGCTACCTGTG
Source organism: Lycophotia porphyrea (assembly GCA_950005105.1). NCBI lineage: Eukaryota > Metazoa > Arthropoda > Insecta > Lepidoptera > Noctuidae > Lycophotia > Lycophotia porphyrea. The sequence continues at coordinate 24,412,416 of OX465383.1, read as the reverse complement.
CTGCGTGTCCAGTTTATTGATTAGTTTGCTCGTGAATTTTGAAGCTAGGCCCGCCAGACGGTATTTACACCACATTATTATAATCTACGCGGTCAGTTTACGGCTAAATTACCGAACTAACTACCCTCCCTTGCCTCCCCCTCTCACAATTTCAAACCACCCTGTTTCATGATAGAATAATTAAATTGCAAGAAAGGCTAAACGATTTTATTTTTGTCACTGAGCAAATATAAAATTGAAGCATAGCGTTTGCTGCTTTACGTTTCAGACCTGAGTTTTCTTTATGCGGAATAGAACTGATATCCGAGATGGAGGTACTCGTAACTACAACATAATATTTACAATAACCATGTGCGTACTGATTCCGAACTGTAGTTTTATACGCTGCTGTGAATACGCATCATTCCTTATAATCAAAACCACGACACCGTCTAGATACTCTATTGTAGTAAAGTTACGAAAATATTATCTTTTGTGTATTATTGTTGTAAGTATTATTACGTAAAATGTTACATCAATCCAACTTTCCTTCCCGGTTATGGAAGTTAGGGTAACAAAAACATAGTGCGCTAGAGCAGGCCGCGGCTGCGAGGCCACGAGCGCTCCACTTACTCTTGATTCTCTCGGTAGATAATAACATCGTGTTTACTTACATAAAGTTTAATTTCGTACCGTGACCATAATACAATAAATACAGACCAGATGTTTTATGATGTTTGCTGACAAAATAAACGTAGAGGGACAATCGTTTAGAGACTTGGACGCTGCGTAGATGTTCCGTAATCGTTGCATCGATTCCTTTTGACGCCGTGGCACAGCGTTATGTAGCACCGGCGTAGCAGCCGCGTAGCGTTGAGTAGCTGTCGCGTAGCGGTACGTAGACCTATGTTTTCAAACCACCCAACGCGCGAACATACCTTTTTGTTATAAAACATTATATTTTCAAAATAAAGTACCTATCCTAGTGGCATTGTTGGCAGAACAAAGTTTAAAAAGTATGAATTGTGGAGTCTCGGCCAGCTGAATGAAATAATTTGTATTTTGTATCATACTTCTTAATTTTCAATTATAGAAAGAAGAAAGAAAAAATATTTATTAGTCGCAGGGACATGACGTGCACACAAAATTAGAAAAAAGTAAACAGTAAACATGTAACACATAACAAACATTTAGAATACAACAGAACGGAACAAAAACAAAAAAAAGGTGACAGCACATAACACATGGTGCCGATGAAACAACGTAGCTTTCTCATGGCTTCTACTAGCCGACATCATAATTTTGATACTATCACCAACAATTCCAAACCCATCAACAAATCTAAACATTTTGTGCATGATTCTAAATCACATGTTACTTAGTATTCAAATAAGCTATCAATTGTGTGAGAACTTTGCTAATGCTTCAAAGCAAAACAGTAACGGTTAAGGATTAGCAGCTACTTACAATTTAGCAACTTGCGTTGGCTGACTAACTTTTCAAGTTAAACTTTAATCCGTTAACTAATAGCACTTCGCACAATAGACCGCGAACAGGTACCTGGTTTGACCAAATGGAGAATAGAGGCCCGCACAACAAAATGGTTACCGATTGTACATATATTATATTTGCTGACAAATGCCAGTTGGCTTTTGTCTAGAGTCCCTACCAGGATCGAAAGACAAATTCGTTCCAAAATAAAGGGCTCCAACGTCGCAGCTAGACTTAAAGCTTGAAATTGACTGCCGGACAATCCGAAATAAGTTTGTAATAACAAAATTCATCCTTACTTTTTAACAATTTTATAAAAATAAAACAACACTAGCAAAATTCCAGATTATTGTGGAGTATTTTGTTCATCTGACAAGGAAATAGTGGCCATGTCTTCGCAGCTAGCTAAATGTCGTGCCTAGCTGAGGAAGATATAATTTCTCAGAATATAATAACGTGGAAGGCGTCTGCAACTCGTTTCTCGAGGACTTTTACAAGTTGTTCACGGCTTGCGGATCAAATTAATTACTTTACAGATTCAGAAAGATTCTGCTAGCTCGGCGGCGGCTACACAGTACAGCTGATACTATTTTAAAACAATGTGAAAAACATGTTGTTTGCTTGCAAGTTTCTTGAAAACAACTTGTGCATTAAATACGCATATTTTCTTACAACTTTTTTAACATTTTGACAACATTGCATGAAAATAATGTTCCTTCAAGGAATGCTTTAGTTTGTTGATTTGATTTCAACTCTAAAAATCGTGTGTAAAAGTAATTATTTTTATAGTAGCCAACGATCTAGAATCATTATTATTACTGACTTTAGTACGAGAAATTCAAAGTAGGTATTCAAAGACCGGATCTCTAAATCAGAATTCCGGTTCCGGAGTTAGAACCCGAAATTCAGCGTACTTAATAACATATTCTTCAGTTCCCATGTGGAGAGCTTGGTTTTATTCATATTTTTTGTGCTTCCTTTATGAATGTTAATATTAATCGTTTCCAGATGGCGTTGGTAGAGGAACAAGGCGCGGGTGCCGCCGACGACCCCGAAGCTTTACTCAACGAGTGGCTCGGCGAGCTCACCGTGCTCACCGCGGTAAGACAATCACCCCATCATTCCTCCCTCAGTCCTTTTACTAGATCAACGATGGTTTTGACAGGCTCGTCGGATTCCGTTCGACTAGCATCTAACTTTAAGTTTTACGGTTCTTCAACGAGAACGCTGCCAGGTCAGTGTTAAGCTATCTTACCTCCACTCCAGTCGTGCGTTACGAATTTACATATTCGCATCACAATCGTGATTTCCATCAGGTGATATAACATCTCAGCGGTACATACATACTCTTTAAAAAGCGCCACGTTGCCTAACTCACCCAATCGTGCGCCATAAATAGAGGCATCTGGTCTAAACTCGGAATCGTATTTTGGTCGAAAGATAAGCTACCTTCATTAATTAAATAAATAAAAACAGAGAGGCTGCCTGAGTTTGAAAGGGATGATTGATGCTGGATCGCAAGAGCACGTGTGTCTTGCAGCCGGCGCGGGCGCCGCGGCGGGACAGGTGCGCGCGCATATGCGCTTTTACCATGATTTTGCATCGCCTCGACGAGCTTATAGCGGCTTGCGTTAACTTCTCGGCTGCGAACATGCGATAACTTGATTTTCAACAGACCTTTAGCTGTTTCTATATTAACCTTTTCGTGACATGATTACTGATACTTTTGCATCATATTATTATTTGATAAAGCTCCCCATTGAATAGTGTCGCCAATACTTATTAATATAATTGCAAGGCGTTCTGGCAGGCACAGATTAAATTGGGAGTCCAACTCAATAGCTAGTAACGCGACAGATGTGCGTCCATTTTAGAATGCTTCATTTGGGGTGTCCAACTTTGTATAACTCACAATGATCAGATCTTTTAATTCTTGGCCATAAGTTTTATGGTGCGCGTTTTGAAATCTCTTGAACTAAGAATAGTTTTGTGGTTTTCATTTTTTTCAGTCTGAACTATTAATACAGGGTGGAAGACTCATTGACGCACAAACGCTTACCACGTGTTCAGTACATCATTCCGCAAATATAATAACGTGTTGCATTACATTTTGACCGTGTAGATTTTGCACTTTTGTAGGAAACGGCTGTTTTCATTTTTTACCCCTATGAAAAAATTCTATTTGGGAGGGGTTCGAAATGATATATTTGTTTAAAAATAAATTTCAATAACATGCTTACGTTAATTTGAGAGCCGTATGGTATATGGGCTGATGTTAATATTCGCATTTTTCTGTGTATAGTAAGTCAGAGATCGATAATAATTGTGGATCGTGCACATCTGTCGTGGGTCGGCCGAGAGCGAGCAGGTGTCCCCAACGACGCACCTGTTTCCCATTTTTTGTTCATCTTTTTCATATAACTTCTGGTATAGTCCCGTACAATTCACAAAACTCATTACAATTTTGAAATTTACTTGAAGTGATCACCAAAATTGACATTTTAATTGCGTGCACTAAGTGGGTAAGCTGAGTAGTGTGCACTCATGCACTGTGCAAGCTTCAACCATAATTTTACAACGAATAATTATGAAAGTAATTCTGCTTCTTATAATATATTATTTATTATGTATAGCGTAGTTTTGACCAAACTTACATTTTATTTATTAATGTGCGGGGTGCGGCCATTAGGTACTTAAACCAAAGTAGGGCAAATAAAACTAGGTCATTCAGCCGATTTCTTCTTTCATTGTCAGTGCTGATATAATATAGGTAGGTACACTCTATATTTGTATATTACTCAGTAATATGCTTTCCATTTTATTTATTCTGGAATTGTACATTCGACAGACAGACAATTTTTTTTTGTTTTGTTAGTACTGTATATACCTATGCTTTCATATGCATTCAGTAAAAAGCTGATATTTGGAAATTACAAATAGACATTTTAATTTTCTAGGACATGCCGGTTTCATCACGATGTTTTGCTCCACCAATTTGGAGCAGTGGTGATTAGAAAAATTACCTATACCTAATAATGCGACTCGACTCGTAAGTCGGTGCCGCCACCACTGGGCAACCGCTGCTCCTATTTTATTTATTTGTTTAGATTTACTGAAAACCGTTATATTTTTGGCGGTTTATCGGAAATTAATATTTATTAGGTATATAATCTCTCAGTGAATGTTTGTACAGCTAAAATTCGATCGAATTTGTCTGGGTATGTCCGCGTTTTTGGATCCTCATTCTGACTTAATTAAGGTACTCAGCCAGCAGGTCTTTTGTCAAGACTTATCATATTTCGAAATGCTTACCAAGGGGTAAGCAGGCAGAGCGGTATAGTGGCAGCGCATGTTGCGGGTGCGTGAGAGGGCGCGCGGGGCGTGCGTGCGGCGGAGCGCGCTCGGCCGGGGGCCCGCGCCGAGGGGACTCACGCACACCATCGCGCCGCCTCGGCCACTCATTCTGGAATCAAACAACGTAGCGTAGCGGCCCGCGCACACGTGCGCAAGTCACAAAACACGGTTGCCGCTTGTCTACCCGCCTCCCCCTGCGCTGTGCGTGCCTCCGGCCGGCCGACTCAGCGAGCGCTCATGCTTCATTTTGTAATACTACTCACTTCACTTTGCTCTACGGTGCCTAGTTGTGGTTTGTGTCCGCGGACGTCGAACGCGTTTTCAGTTCCTCGTTAGTGCTCTTTGTTCTGTGAATTTACCAAACACGTCTCGTATCATAGCTGGCGCGAAAAGTTTGTTTTCGGCGGAGTGAACGGGCGAGGTCACTACTCTGTGAGCGAAATTATACCTAACTGTAGTGCGGTAAAGTTGTAGTGCAGTTCCGCGCAGGCTCCGTGTTCAGTGCTCCGTTGAAATAACAAACTCGTTTCCATACATACCAATCACTATAAGTGCATACTTACTTACATCTGACTTAACTTATTACTTAGACAAAAGTACAGAATGCCATTAATTGAACAGCGTTTTATTTAAGTGTGTGCCGTTCCTAAGCTGTACGGACACGAACGCTGCATAGTTTGGGAGTATGTCCCGGTCCCGTGCGACATAGCGCCGGCTTTTGGCACGCTTTGCTAATAGCGTGAAGTGTTAGTCTGTGAGTCACTGCACGCGGCGATGTAGACGTAATGATGGATGTGCAACTAAACGAATCCAGTAAGTGGCAGCGCGGAGGGTTTCTGTCAACTCTGAACAGAAGTTTCCGATTAGCAAGCGGGAAAGCAAGAAGCGCTAACAACTCTCCTACAGAAAATAAAAGCTTTGAACAAAGTTTGGATATGACATCGACGACAACGGTACGTGTTGACTAATGACTCTGCTGATAACCAATTGTTTACTTAAATGTTTATTTTATGACAAAATCTCGGTATTCAATAGAATTTAAATAGTCATCGTGTTGTGTTATGTTTACCCAATAGATAAGTACTTAATAATTTATGAATACCTACCGGAATGTGTCAGCTTTGAATCGTGAAGTTGTACTAGCATACAATATATATACCTACCTATGTAGTATAGGTACTTGCTTACTTGATGACTCTCAAAAGATGACAACTCTGTTGATTGAAATACTTACACAATTCATAATAACAACATACATCCGTAATCACCGAAGGGTAAGGCAGAGTGTATTGTGCCTAACCTGGTGCCAGAGATTTTATGTGGCCCATGGGGCTCAGACTTGGCTTTCCACGCGGTCGAGAAATATCTCTGAGGCATGCTGGTTTCTTCACGATGTTTTCCTTCACCGAAGCAAGTGATAATAAAATTAGGTACGCATATGAATCCGAAAAATCAGAGGTGCTTGTCTTGGATTCGAACTTGAGACCTATGAACCATTAGTCACCCACATTTCGCCAGTTATGTTTAAGTCCCGCGTTATATGGAGCGAGCCAATTGCCATTAATCGGGCACATATCCGAAATCCGTAACTGCTACTGAGAATTTCCTCATGGAAAAACCCAATAACACTTTGCCCGACCTGGGAATCGAACCCAGGACCTCATGCTCAGCAGTCGCGCTTGCGACCACTAGACTAGACCAACGAGTCAGTCTTAAACAAAACATAACTGTATTCTCATATTTTAAAGATATCACTGGTATCAGATATAATTAACTGTTGACACAATAGGACAGCCATCGAAACTTACCAAGTTGATTGTTTGAAGACAATGCATTCCCAACTATGTTTCGGGATGTCAACTTGTATGTGCGTTGATAATTAATTCCTGGACAAATAGGGACATGGATAGGCTCTATCATTTGTATTCATTGCGTCCTGTAGCGGCATTTAAGGTGTGGGATTAGTAACTAAGACTATAATAAGTGTTGTAGGAATAATTACGAATAGTTTAACTCAGTATGGCGGATAATTAAGTCTGTGTTTTAATTGCAGGGCCTGAACTCGTCAAATGATGGCGCGTCTGCCTTGAGGCCGCTGGAGATAGTGGCGCCTCGCATCGACACCTACCGGTTCTCCATGGCGAACCTGGAGGAGACGCAGGATGCCGACCTGGACGCCATACTAGGTGAACTCTGCGCCCTAGACTCGGAGTACGATGAGGAGATATCCAGGGTGTCTTCAGGTAACCCAAGTACCTACTTAACAACATTTTTGTTTGAAATTTTTTGTCCACGAACTTAGTGATATAGTAACCGAATTAAATGGACCAACGTGACGACATATTGGTTCCTCTGCGGAGATTCAGCAGTCGATTTCACCCGGACAACTTCCAACACAGTTATCGTAATTATACCTACTCTGTTCTGATGCAAATATCATCTTGCAGTATTGTCATCAGTATCAAAGTCCAGGGCAGAAGGTGCAGCTGAAGGCACTCAGAGGCCTGATAAGGAGTGCGCAGACGGAGCATCCAGCATCGCTCGCACTGACTCTCCCGACAATGACTCTGCATTCAGCGACACAGTAAGTTGTTAACTATATCTAAGGGTTTTACCGCACGATTCGATCGATCGTCGATCATCAATTGATCGATTGATGTAGTAGAAACTGTCGATCGAAGTCATCTGATCCATTCTACCATCGATCGATTGCTGTGGTAACACCCTAATACATACCTAACTTTATGAAGATTTAGTATCAAAAATAAAAGTAGCGATTTTCAACCTTGAACGTACTTATACTTACATCCATTAAATGAATTCCATTCAAACTGTCTTATGTCCTAACAGGTGTCCATGCTGTCCAGTGAATCTTCTGCGTCGAGTAGCACTAGCACGAAATGTAAATCGTTAAAATTGAATCTTCATCAAACTCAGAAGGTAAATCCCAACAGACTGAATCATCTGAAATCTTATTTATCAATTTACAATTAATATTAACATTTTAAAATGTTAATGTTAAGGCGTCTCGGGAAACTGTATTAGCTTCATCGAAACGTTCCGTCCTTTCTGCCCCGTCTAAAATGACCACCCTGTATAATATAGCAGCTTGACATTATAACTTTTTCTTGTGATCATTTCAGGACGCAAGTTTTCAACTTAAAGCTGATAAAATAAAGTTAGCTTTGGAACGAATGCGCGAAGCTAACGTCAAGAAACTCTTCATCAAAGCTTTCTCTATGGATGGATCTTCCAAGAGTCTTCTGGTCGACGAAAAGATGACTTGTGGATACGTAGCACGCCTACTCGCAGACAAAAACCATGTTACTATGGAACCGAAGTGGGCTATTGTTGAACACCTGCCCGACCTCCATATGGGTAAGAGATCGCTATAATTATGAACTTTTCATACTTGTTGAGATAAACAGTTACCTAATTAAGTTACATTCTAAATTTTAGAACGAGTGTACGAAGACCACGAAATGCTAGTCGACAACTTAATGCTATGGACGAGAGAATCAAAAAACAAAATCCTATTCGCCGAGCGACCTGACAAAATATCTCTTTTCCAAACACCAGAAAAGTTCCTGTTGACTGAAGACGACAGAGGTAAATTCACGATGCGACTGCAACCTGATGTAAGCATACTTAGTAACATTACAAATGAACTATTGCTAATATTTAATTGCAAATGTTAAGGTTGGTCCAGCGAACATGACGAGCATTCGAGACAAGTAATCATAGAAGAGTTTTTCGGACAGAGTGGAGGAACAACGAGTACGATACCGTCCGTGTCAGGCCACCCAGTGCCTCCGATGGAGGGACCGCTTTATCTCAAAAACGATGCTAAAAAAGGCTGGAAGAAAATATACTGCGTTTTGCGACCGTCTGGTTAGTAACTATTACGAGAAGCGCGCTGCGCTGTGTGGCCACACCCCTTACGTGTTTCTATAAGCAAAGCGAATAAGCCAAAGCGAATCATATTTATTTTACAATAAAATATAGTTTTTCTTTAATTACATTTTAATCTGTTATTATCTAGGACTGTACTACTCGCCAAAGGATAAGGTGAAAACGCTGAAAGAGCTGGTATGTCTAGCGACGTTTGACACTAACGAAGTGTACATAGGGTTGAACTGGAAGAAGAAGTACAAGTCGCCAACTGACTATTGCTTCGCCATCAAACACCCGAGGCTGCAGCAACCAAAGAGTGTAAAGTTTATAAAGTTCCTGTGCGCTGATGACCAGCGAACTCTCGAGAGATGGGTGACCGCGATGCGCATAGCAAAGGTACGCAAGCAGGAATACTATTTATTAACACGATCACTGTCCGCGAAGTAGACACTATAGTTAAACAATCACAGTGGGATGGGATATGATGGGGGTCTTTGATCAGGGAAAGGGTTAACATTTAAATTGAATTATCTGAACCCAAACAAAGCCGCATTAATAGACTAGGGCCAGATTCGTAATATCGGAAAAGACTTTTGGAATAGTAAGGACTTGGCAATAACTGGTGCAAAACGGTAAGGGGTAACTATATTCAAGTAAGGTCCTAATAGTCAGATGTAACACAGACGAACACAATTCGTTGTCACCACTTTTTTCGGATTGTTCTTTTAAAAATACCACGTGTGTATAGACAGAAAATTTGAACGCAGCTTAGGCTTAGCAGCAGCACTGTACCTTGAAACTACTCCCCACAGCAAGCTATTATCGAGAACGAGTAGTGAGTGAGTGCTAGCACTAAAAACCAGTTTTTAGTTTGACCGAGTCTTCGTGCTGACGTGAACAATCAGCGATCAACTATTTATAATGTACCAATCTCTTTTAATAACACGGGGTCTACTATCTTTTTCACGTTTCTTGGGCGAGAAAATAGTCGATAGCTAATCACTTGTTCGTCTGCCGAGAGACAGATGCCTAAAGGTGCTAGACTGCGGGTCGACCAAAATAAAGGCGTCGCATCTAAGTAAATACATGATCTATCAATCTGATGGCCTGTCATGTCATGAAATAGAGCAAGACGTCCTTTATATATAGGTACCCATTTCAATGCCATATTGAAGTGACATTAAAACAATAGGTACCTACCGCTATATGAGTTCTTGGTAGGGTTGGTTCCTGATCGGTCGATATCATCGTTCGATTTGCTTACTACTCATATTTTGCGTAATCCGTAATGTGTGCTTATTCCATTGTATTATTCCAGCATGGAAGACAGTTGCTAGAAAACTACCGTTCGTTAGTTGAAGAGCTCACCCAAGAGGACTTAGACCACCTCGCCCATGCCCGGTCATGTTCAGTAAGTACTATTAGTACGATTAAAGCCTGTTCAAAGAGCGTCTTTTCTATATGTATACAAACAAAATCCTTCATGTTTAGCTAGGTTATATAAAATAACATTGAGAACTCGGAGTAGGCATAAAGGTATTCGAAGCATGTCTACTAAGTTACTTTAGAATAATGGCCCTTTTAGGCTTATAAGTAGTAACAAGGTAACTCATTATTTCATTAACAAGCACGGGCTGTACCGGTCCACTCAAATCTGTGTGGTTCTTTCCGAAAATCCTCAAAAAATTGACCAAGGTTACTTGTCTGAACATTAGGTGTGTCCTCAAAATTTGTTTCGGATGTTTCTTATCAGAGTAGCCGGATGGGAAAGTCTGACCCCATCGCGTGTAAAAGTGGTTTCTACAACAAAAATAAATATAATTTTATCATTTTAACAGATCACTTCTATACCGACAAAGACGAATGGCAATGCCCTGGGCATCAACAGCCCCGCCCAGTCCACATCAAGCAATGCCAGTGTGGCCAACTCTGACATAAGTAGTGGCAGGTTGGTATCTCCATCCAACTCCAGTGACGATGAAATATGTAATATCGAGCTTTAGGAAAAGTTGGGTTTTGTAGAATGTCTCTGGGATTGGAATCCCAGAGATATTCTACAAAGCCCAACTTTTGTACCGCATTGACCAAAACTTTATTTCTGGGTGGTCTTTAGCTCTTTTTCTTGAAGTGTCGGTTTCTGAATTGAGAATTTAAAGTTGAGAACCTGTAGAAATCTATTTTTGCAGTACGTATAGAATAATAGATAGATACCTAAACGGTGCCTCCTCGCATGTGCGGATTGGTAAAACCGGGGAGGTTTTAATAAGGTCGCCTTTTGAAGGTCTTCCCACCGAAAACATAAAAATAAAAAAAGTATAGATATCTACTTAGGGTGCTTCCTTCGAAATATGCTAAAGTGGAGTTTGACACTTTGTCAATTTTCAAAATCTCAAATCAGAATCCGGGTCTAAAGCTCGATGTGTCTTACTCGTAGTCGCTATGGCATTCATTTGTAATAGTTTTAGTTCTTTACAGTGATACGCTCGATTTGTCAAGTCATAGAAAGTTTTAATACGTAATTTTACGATCGCTTCCAGATATTAAAGCCATTACAAATATTATGTTTTTTTTTAATTGCAAAATTTTGTTTTTTCTTGATATATTTATTTATTTTTATTTTCTCTGCGATTGAACTTATTGTTCTCAAAACGCTTGCGTTTATGTGTTTTTTTTTACAACAAAATGCGAGTGTCGTTTGTATCTAAAATTGTATACAATGTTGTTACTGTCGCCATTGCCAACAGGTGAATGCTATCTCTATTTTATAAGTTCGAACGGTTTATTTGTTAACAAAAATGATGGTAACTATTACCGTGTGCAGACACTCCCGCGCCTCGTCCTCCAGCTCCAGCGGATGCCTGTCTGACGGCGGCACAGCTTCCGAAAGTGCTTTCGACTGCGAATTTCCCATGGGTAACTAAATATTATTATAACACCTTCACACCTTAGTATAAGAAATTTCAATAAAGTAATTCATTTTGAGTTATTTTTATGAATGTCATTTTAATATTTCAGTCGCATTAGTCTTTACTTCGAAAAAAGCTATTGTGTGTATAAATGTTTTATTCAAACAAGGGCATTGACCACTCCAGGTACAATAAAGCGCAAGCCATCGATGAAACCTAACATTCCGTTGACGTGGATGACTCGTCAGCTCAAAGAGATGGTGGAGAAGGGCGGCGACTGCGGCGTGGAGGACGAAGAGGGCGGCGACTCCGGCACGCTGACGAGGCGTCCCCGCCCCACGCGCACCGACGACTCCACACTCAAACGACACCACACCATCGGTCAGTTCTTATAAAGAGCCCAGACTCGATGTCTACTCAATATCCTGCCATTTGCAAAAATAATTCTAATTTTATTTTATCTTATTCCTCCTATATCCTCAGATACCGCAGACTCAAGTATATTCAGCGGCACAACAAACAGTCGCCTTAGCAACACCAGCAGCCCGGTACGGCCCGACCCGCCCTCGCCCACCTACGGACACTACGAGAGCATTCCTCGCGACAGCCTGTACCGGAACAGCTCTGACAGCGGCTCTGCCTTATACGGGTACACCACCATCTACGACAAGGTCCAGAGACCACTAGCAGTGAGCACCGTGGAAGACTTGCCTCCGCCTCCGCCTCCAACTGAAGATGTACCCGACGGAATGTTCAGTTCTACCCTGAGCCTGGACTCGCTGCCCCCGCCGCCGCCCCCGCTCGACCCCGTCGAGGACCTCACCGGCTCTCAGCTCAGCCTGCCGCCGCCTCCCCCGGAGCACACAATAGAGGCGCACACTGCTGCGGGCCGCGTGCACGACATAGTGACCCAGCTCACGGCGCAGCAAGTGGAGCAGGCGGCCCGCGCTGGCCAGGCGAGAGCCACCGTGCGTCCTTCCGAACAGAGTCGTACATTCCCGCGCCAGCCCTCACTCGACAGTGTTCACTCAGAAGCGTCCCGAACATCCTCTCTACATTCAGATAAAAGTATCTATGGTCAGCAAAACGTAGCGTACGGCGCTTGTCTCGCCGAACTTCAGACGAAGAAAATAAGTAATGGCAGTCCCTCCGTTCAGAGAAAAGTAACTGCCGAACCTTCTAAAGAACGCACAGGGTCAATGAAAAAAGTAAATTTTGCTGATGACCTACCGACTGGCTCCGATAGTAAAAAGACTAAGAAAATATCATTCAATTTAAAGGAGCAGCCGCCGTTATCACCTCGCAAGCCACCGCCACCAAAACGAAATGAAAGCACAAGGTTATCGTCGCCAAAGAAATTAGCAGATTCGAACAGTAATCCCCCAAAAGAGTTTCTTCGAGACTTGCAAAGGGTTATGAGAAAAAAGTGGCAGGTAGCCCAAAAATGTAAATTAGAACCTGCGACTACACCACACGAAGTTTTAGGTTTTAGAGAATACCCTTTATCGGAGGACTATAAAGAGACGAGCGTGTCGATGTGGGTCCAGGAACACTACGGTGGAGGAGTCGAGGATCCTTTCTATGAAAACGTCTTTAACCGAGGAGAGCCTCCGCCGCGCCGGGAGGAGCCCAAGCCCATCAAGAAGCGGCCGCCGCCTGCGCCACCGCGCCGCAGCGAGTCAACGCACCTGAGCACGCACCCAGGGCACCCGGCGCCCGCACAGCCCACCGTCTGAGCAGTGCCGCGCACTTCGTACAGGTCATTATACATACAGGCGCGTTTCATGCTTCTCTAATATAAGAAACATTAAATACGCCATGTTACCTACCGGAATTATATATTTATTGGTAGAATATTTTATTTGGCATAGAATGATTGCCGAGATCTGTTTCCCATTAATCGCTAAACAGGTAAACGTAGCGAATAGAATCTAAAAGCATGTAACTATAAGCATTTCTAATAATAAAACTAAGCTCTCTGAAGTTAGGTAAATGTGACATATTTAACTTGAAACTTAGTTACAAAATTAAATATTAATGGCAATTGAAAAAAAATATGCAAAAATTGTAAGCGTGTTTTTTTTATAAAAATGACCAATCTCGATAAATTGTTATCATTTTGAACGCAGTTTAAAAAATATATAGTAATCAGAATGGGGTGCTATTTTGAAAGGTATACTAAGATATGTAGGATGGCCTTTTGCAAGTTCACTTGCAATGGAGAATAAAAAGAATTTAGTTTTCGTAAAATTCATTATTAGGGCAAGTTTTATAAAAAATATATATTTAGAAAAAAAAAGTTATACAAACCTTTAGTGCGCACACGCTGTGCAGTAGTAGGTAGTTGTTGCTTGAAGTGAACTTGCAAAATATATTTATTGCGTGAGTTGGAGTTTTGTCAATTTTATATTATGTTCCTAGTTAATTATTGTGTATGTTTTATTATAAACTCGGGCAGTCTATATCTAAGAATAAGTAGATTTTTTTACTGCAACAGAACACCGTCGATTTGATGCGATACTATAATGTTTCAGCCATTTAGAAATAATTAATGAACTTACTATTCCGTACCCGAAGAGCTTCAGTAAATAAATAGATTTATAGTTAACGTGTTTATGGGTATGCGATATAAAAGCTTCGAATGCCACTCAACATAATATTGTAAATGAGTAAGTAGTGATGCATGTAGTATTCCTCGTGTGTGCCATAAGTTCTGATTTTATTACTTTGATGGTGTATTTAAATGCGATTCGAAATATTTACCAGTAGGCGTCGTTCTAAACTAGTGCCAGCAGTCACGGCCGTAAGATGTGGAAACTTATCGAAACACAGTAGTCTCCTTGAGTATCCAATGGAAGAAATTGTAATAAATGGTATCATGAATTCATTATATTTAGGTAAGGCCTTAGCCTACCATTTCGTTAGAAAATCTAGATTTTTTAAACTTTATACTTATTTGCTATTGTTTACATCTTTTTACACGTGAATGTAGTAGAGGCTGGAGGGGGCAGGGGTGCGCAACGTTTAGTTACAAAGTGATAGGCTGCAATCAATTAATTGGTATGTGCAAGGGCGTCTATTTACAAGCATACCGTGACCACTGTCTTGGGTGTAATGAAAGTATAAGTGAAAGGAGGGACAAAATGAAAAATATACAGAACTCCAATGTGTCTGATCTCACTGTAGGTACCATCAGTAGCGTTATTATTATGTTTGGGCTGTGATTATGTCGTGTCTGATTTATTTTCTGAATACAGTTTGATTATGCGATGACGGTGGTGAAATACTTAAGAATTTTACTCCCAGCAAGTGGTGGGTACTTGCGTACGTAGCTAAACTGAAAATGTAGCTTGTTATAGCTAAAGAGGTTTTATTTTATTTATTTCCACCGTCGTTTTATACATATAGCTGATCAAGATTGTGTAAATTGTTATGTGTATTTTTAACGGAACACTACAGCACTGGAACTCGGTCCTTGTGTAGCTAATTAGCTAATAAATTAAGCTTTGAATACCTGACTAGATTTAATTATTTAACGATAAATTACGTACGAAATGTTTTGTTTTGTATTTTAGTTCTTTGAAACTGCTGAGAGGAGACAGTCTAATGTGATTATTTGATTAGCGCTACGAGGCCTTAATAATGTGTAAAATGTAATGTTACACCTAGATGTCTCTTGTTGTTAATTCATTTGCATTAAGCTAATAACATAATTAAGAATTTAGTTGTAAATGTAAAACAGTGGCAAAACATAGGTATGCTGACTTCGTAAGCAGCGCATGTCACTAATCATAAATAAATCATCACGGTTTCATTGAAAAACTACTAATTTACTATACATAGGTGTAAAGCATATTACTCTGTCTTCGCTCGCAGTAGACTTAGTTATCATTGATATAAACTGCCTTATTTATAGATGCTGTTTCATTACCAAAATCTTGCATTCCTTCGTTAAGTTCGAAATTTGTCATATAACAATACTAAAGAGGAAATGATGATAGCGTAAAGTAAGAAAAGTGAGCTCTCCATATTTACGAGACCCTATATAAGCGTTACACTTGTTTTTAATCAGCATCATCAACTTCTGCTTGAATACGTTATTAGTCTTATGAAACTGTGTACGTTATGAAGTCGAGACCATTTACACAGTGCTCTTAAGCTATGGATTTTACTTTATACTTATTACTACATCAATGGAAGTCCATCCAATTTCAAATTCGGATTACAAAGACTGAAAATATGAAATAAAAATCCGATATTGACAATAAACTTACGTCCAAAAAATCCGGAGTCGTATGAAAAGTCGAATGGGGACACTGCACATTGCCTTAATGAATTGTGCTTTCTCGTCTATACCTCTGTTACTATTGTAATCGAATGTTTTAACTTGCTTCTATTCAGAAGATGACATTATCAAAATGTCATCAAAACCTATACAAAACACATCTCCTGAAATACTCAGTGTTTCAATAAATAATTGCTGCTCATTCATTTCAAGTCGTTAAGAATCTGATACGTCCAATGTTTTCGGTTATATCTTGTCGATATTTTTTAGCATAAAATAAATATGTATATGAAAATGAAACTTCATATTTACGAGTATTACCTAGGATATGTTGAAGACTGCTGGTTAGGATAAAATGATTAGGAAACGTGCTCTCAAAATATCGATCAGATATAACGTTTACAAATTCTGTCTTATTGTAATTTATTTGCAATATTTTTTTGATCAAAGACGAAACTGATGTACCTAAAAAGTCGTCTTTTTGCTATCGATGTTTTCCAAATGAATGTAATAAAAAAAAACAAAAAAACATCGTAGTAGATTCAACTACATGATGAATTTTTGTCTGTAAGTAAATATCAATGATATATACAAAACAGATGAATTTATTGAAAAAAAAACAGACAAAAATTTAATTCAAAAATTTAAATGAATGTAATTGTCGTACTATACGACAACAAATTTAATTCAAAAATTTAAATGAATGTAATTGTCGTACTATACGACAACAAATTTAATTCAAAAATTTAAATGAATGTAATTGTCGTACTATACGACAATTACATTCATTTGAAAAACATCGTAGTAGATTCAACTACATGATGAATTTTTGTCTGTAAGTAAATATCAATGATATATACAAAACATAGATGAATTTATTGTGATTTTATTTATATACCTACCTATGTACCAACACTAGAAGGACTTGATGTTTTATAATAACGAGCGTCCAATGTAGTGGATTTTGCTACAGTAGGTAATGTGAGCTGAAAGTAGACAGTAAATAAGTAATTTCTTACTACTCTGACGTGCCGTAAGTCTCAAATGGGACTTTAAAATATTGAAAATAATCATAAATAAATAATCACTAATCATTCTTTAATGTTGTATATAATATCTGATATGCTAGTTTTAAATTAAACACTGTTTCCGGCTAACTAATAGATAGATACGGGTTGTATTCTCATTATTTCGACGCATACATAATGATGTATTTGAAAATGGTTTAATAATCACTTTTATATAACGCATTTATTAGTACTCTTAATTAAATATGTTTAAATTGTACAGAACAAATTAATTGTAACATTAATTCTTTGTATATTTTTTCAAATATAAACAAATTCCAAGAAAAGTGTATTTTATTAAGGTCTGCCCGCGACTTCGTCTGCTCTGAAAGCTGATAAAACCTTTTCCGAAAGCTGATAGTGGTCACAGTAGCCTTTATTTCTGCATTTTTAAATAAATATCAATGTCACGCAGATTTCATGACATGATGACATGATAATATCTGTGGATTGATTGTGTTGATTATTTACTTTAAAATTATTTTTTTATTTCATAGTTTCTTTATATTTTGAATAAGTTTTTTTTTATATTTTGTTAATATTATGTTTATTGAATTATATAAAATTGATATTGTGACTTGAGTTAAAAAAATATATATAAAAATGCAAAACGTAAATGTTACAAAAATAAGGGCAAATTTACAGAAGTGGAAAAAGGCTGAAACTAAAAAAAGACGCAAACTGAAAGAAATAACTGATCCTGAAGAGGAACTAGAAAAACCAATAGATCCAAGAGATGAAAGTAAGACTGTTGTACCTACTAATATAATATAGTAGTCATCATCATCATCACTGCTGGACATAAGCCTCCCCTAAAGGGGGGTTTTGCCATAATCGCCACGCTTGGCAGGCGAGTTGGCGATCGCAGTACGGTTGTTACAAAGGCACAGAACGCTGCTGTCCATTCTCTGGTAAATCCCTTAGTCGCCTCTTACGACACCCACGGGAAGATATAGGATGGTGTTATTCTTTACTTCCGACACCATACAGTACCTAATACAATATAATAGTACCTAGTTGGAGATCATCCCTATCAGAAGTCAAGGTTTCTGTGTACACTATATACATCGGTACATGTTACGGCTTAAGATGGGTGTGAATCTATACTAAAGATCAGCTAAGCTAAACTTAGGTGTACCATCACTTTCGCTAAAAATGAAGAATTTTCACGGCCACTTGCAAATACCATTATACCCAGCTGGAGATTTGATACAACGAACATGAATGTAGCGCTTGCCGGTCACAGAGCCTAACCCGTTTGGTCAGGGTGCCCTAGCTTAGTTAATGTTACTATCCTATCTCAGTTCACACATAATTCACGGTCACAGTTATCCTCGGATCCTTAACCCTAATAATAAATACTTCAGTTTCAATTAAGTAGAATATATGGAAATGATAATCAAATCGAAAAGGCAAGGATTTGTATCGTCTCTTAACCTCTAAAAATGCATAATTTCTAAGGATGCTTGCGTAAGACCCAGACTGCACTATAGCGGTAAGCCGAGACGAGAGGAGAGGTGCGTTTTAGACCACCAACAGAATTTCGTTATTTATATAACTATAACTAACATAACTATATAACTGCCCATGGGTAAAAAATATTCTTTTCTTAGGTAAATGCCAACCAAAGAGAATGTTTGTCACTGGGACTTGTTAATAGTAAACAGGGCAAATGATGTTTTATGGGAAACTGGAGTTGCTTGAACTATGTATATAGGTAGGTCCGTGGAAATCATTGGAATTCTCGAGATCTGTGACAACTGGCCAGCTCCTGGTCCGATGAGAATTGTCGCTACAGTTAAGTTATCTTTTATTAGTAGCATTGTGCCATTGCACAGGTTAGGTGGACTTAAATTTCTTAAATGCACGATAGGCGGTCCGATTTTCAATAGCAGTTCGTAAGGTGGCAGGCCAGATGGATTAAGGGAGATCAAAAATTCTTGCGGACAGTGGACTGCATCATAGATATTACACACTGTATCAATGAACTTGTTGGTTTTGACTTAACCGGGGTCTTTTTGTAAAATTAGTTAATTGATAAAACATCAATTAACTAATTTTACAAAAAGATTATTGACTACCTCGTTGGTCTAGTGGTCGAAAGCACGACTGCTGAGCATGAGGTCTTGGGTTCGATTCCCGGGTTGTCATTGGATTGATGTTATGCT
This sequence comes from Lycophotia porphyrea, assembly GCA_950005105.1. NCBI lineage: Eukaryota > Metazoa > Arthropoda > Insecta > Lepidoptera > Noctuidae > Lycophotia > Lycophotia porphyrea. The sequence continues at coordinate 24,393,272 of OX465383.1, read as the reverse complement.
ATGTTATTTGTATATCATTGATTTCATTGACTGTATCGTTCTTAGGTGAGACGATAGACTTTGAACAAAGCCAATAAATATCTCTATCTAGTAAATATTCAAGGTCAGGATATATTGCATCTATTATATTCTATCTAGTTTCTGCAAGTTGTGAACTGTCCTACCCAGACTCTCTTTTATAACGATTTCCGCAGCGTTAGCACCCAAGGTTGGAGAAGAAAAACATCCGTCTCCAACTTTGAGCAGCTAAGTATTGTGGAAAATTGTTAACCATATTTCTCATGTTAGTACGTAAATTAAAGTTTGAGTTATACTCCATAGGGACTATGATTTTAGACATGCCTCAATGATATCCGTACGTGTCCCTTTTGTGACTACGAAAAGAGTCTGCTGAAAGTCACCAGCAAACACAAGAGTTACACCACCCACGACAGCGACTGAGTTTCTCAAGTCCTTAAGTGTTCGATCCACTGCTTCAACATGAGCTTAACTCATGGTACATACTTCCCATATTATCAGTGACGTAATCTTGTAACAACTGACCAAGGGGCATTTTCTAATGCGGTTCGTGAATGTTGGATGGCATTTTGCGATTTATTAATTTTATATTATCTTCGAGAATATTTAACCGATCGACATACTGTAAAGGGCAAATCTTATCTCTATGGTATCCTTGTGATCATAATTTTTTTTTTGTATAAAGTTAGATATTTTGTTGTTTAAAAAATCGTCCAAACGTAAGTATGTCGAAAAATACTTTTTTAGTACATATATAAAAGCTACTTATATCTGCTAAAATATAAAATATAGAAATATGGTGTCGCGGATTTTTTTGTAGAACTATTTAAAACAAACCAAGTTGCCCTACATGGTTTTCAATTATATACAACGGTTAAGGCAGCGTATGCAAATAACTCTGTTTTGAGAGGTATTTTTTTCCGCCTGGCCCGACAATAATTGTGATAGCTCGGCTAATATGCATGATATTAGTCTAATTTATAGCCTGTAACACTCACGAATAATGTAACTTTCAACCAGTGAAACAATTTTTAAAATTGGATCAATTAGCTCCGGAGATTACCCTACATACAAACTTACAAACAAATTTTACCTCTTTGTAATATTAGTGTGGATAATCTTGAATAAATCTCTGTGAGACGTCATAATGAATGTAACCATGCCCATGATGCCGCACATTATGACGTTTCGCGGGACCACTGTGGCGACTGTATCCCTTTGTAACACCTTTGTAGGCATTTATTTCTATCTGTAATTGTTAAAGTGTAAGTAATACTTACATACTTCATAAATAATCTTTCTCTACAGTTGATTGCAAGTGTGTTAAAATGATTAGTTTCTTTGAAAATGAGAAATATATAGAACAGCGAAAGTATGGCTCCCAGCCAGGACAACTTTCCATTGACGACTGGACTCGAAACCCTTACATTTGGCTACATTACATTCAAAGATCAGATGGTATACTAGCTGGAGACGACGCCCTATTGTAAGTATCCGCAAGAGAAACACATTGTGCGATATAAACCTGCTCTCATCTGTCAAAGAGCGGCAAAAAAATCGAAAATTCTATATTTTTTTATATGGCAGCTTGAAATAGCTCGCATCAGACGGAGATACTAATCAAAATGGCCGAATCTTATTGGAACATACCGGGTGTAAACAGACTCTTCACGAAGCCGTCAACCAAGCATTGTGTACATCAAACTGAGTAACTTTACGCAAAAATTAGTGCTGGGAAACGACCTTTTTTTGGGCTGAAAAATCACGTTTTACAGTTATAGGACTCAATGTAACGCACTCAAAACATTGTGCTGATGGATGGATTGAATAGTAAGGGATCCTGGAGGTGTTTAAAGTAAAAATCTTCCATTAAAAACATGTATTTAAAAAAAAACTTGTGACAAAGTTGGAACTTTGACCCCCTATATCTCCGTAACTAGAAGGTTCCCAGTTATGGTCTAGAACAAAAAAAAATGATCGCAATGACGGGGAGAACAAGTGCCTTTCGACTTCGTTAAGTCTGTTTACACCCTTTATTAAAAAACACTTGTACGTCCATATCTCATTTTTCTGCTATTTTCTGCTAATTAAATAAGACAAATACCTATATTTTCACACACATTCCCTGAAAAGAAGGAAGGCGCTCGTGGCTTAATAATAACAGCCGTTCGGGTTGATCTTATGGTTAAGCCGTGCTTGCCTAGGTTGGTCCATGGATGGGTGGCCGCCCATTACATACCGAACATCCTCTGTGCTTCTGAAAGCACGTTAAGCCGTTGGTCCCAGCTGTTATTTTTAAATCTTTCATGACACATTCCCTGAAACATACATCTTAAGTAACCGCTTTTTGGGCTACGGGAGCTACTCCCCCCCATATCTAAAAGATTCACTTTTCAAAATAACTGAAATGATTACAGGTGCAAAGAGTCTGAGTACTGGGAAATTGATGAGGTGCAACGTTACTTCACGGGTGACCGTCATTGTGAACAGATCTTGTTTGTATACTCCTATCCATATCCGAGGATGCCGACGCCCCTGGGTAGCCACTTCTGGAGAGCCAACACCGCACTCAAGTTACAATCCAATCTTTATCAACACGAGATGTACAACTCCGTGGCATTTACTCTGAAGGTTTCAATGTTATTAATGGTTTATTGTTGTTATTTTTTTTTGTTCGTTTATCGGTCATTTCTCGTAGATCATATTATACACCTACGACAAAACATTTTAAAATATTTCCAAAATTATCCTTGTGTAGACTTTGTTGAACAGTGTTTAATTAAGCAAGCTATCAAAGATGTGCTGATGGTGAAGAATGTAATTATGATGGGTTATAATTATATTATAGGATGGCATTAATTGTCTCGGAAAGGTGACGCTAAAGCATGCAATACTTGTTTGTATTGAAGCCACCTATTGATTCATAAGTTGAATGCGTGGCTGCTATTCTGAAAATAAATAAAAATTGCGAAAGTTAGGCAGGCCACGCATGATACAAAAATCTTCCAACCCCTTTCGGCATACAAATAGTTATTATGACGAAGGAGTCCGCTATGGAAGGATTCTGGAAAATTCAAGCCCCAAGCTGGTGAAATAGGGTTTTGAAAGTTTGTGTAAAATCCGCTGGTCGGCTAACATAACATACAGCCATTCATTATTACAATAGTTATAAAATTATCATTGTAAAGCAATTCATGGTCACACGGCTAGATAACTGAAGTTTCCTTAATAACATGTGCCTTTCTTCAAATACTTTGCAATAGAGAATGGAACTCGATCGGGCTCAAATGGATCGACTTATAGTTCCCGACGTAATCATCAAGCTGGATCGGCTTGATTATTTCAGGAGAAAAGAATTTTTACGGCACTTGCAACACGTCCTAAGGTAAATAAGTATTGTTTGCATTTTTTAGGATTACTTTAGGTTAATGTTAGCATTTAGGCGCGAAGGCCGTATCGCCTGGCCAGAGGAAAACTTCGGCCTTGGGCACCCCTGCTTACACAAAACCTGCAACCAAAAGTGGTTGAAAATGTGGTGTCTACTCTGTTTCCTGAATGAACACATTCCTCTGCCGATGTTTATAGCTGCGGTGCATTGTAGCTGTTAGTACGTCGGCACGCCTCGCCTGTGCGGTGACACTGCTTAAATCAGAACAACATACCACACGAAGGGGTGCACCGCATTGCCTTATGGCGCATTCAGTACAGTCGTTGCGACGATGCCAAGCAACACATCGCGGCAAAGCCCTTGCGGCTTTACTCTAATTTAAAGTGCACTCTTGCGGCACGTATAGCTAACTGGTGTCTCTCCCTTAGCTTTCGCTAAATTATGAAATACCTGCCCGAATAGGCAGCCTATAACCTGCTATCTTATAAATGCGAAAGTTTGGATGGATGGATGGATGTTTGTTACTCAATCACGACAGAACGACTGAACGGATCTGGATGAAATTTAGCACAGAGATAGATTATAGTATGGCATTGCACGTAGGCTGCTTTTCCTCTCACGCATCCACATTAAAATTTCCAAGCAAATGATTTCGCGGGTAACAGCTAGTACAATGTAAGGTTCCCTCGTCGGTCTATCGGCGGCAAGCGTGACTGCTGATCATGGGCAGGTCCAGGTCGGGCAAACTGTATTTGAGCTTTTCCATTAGGAATTTTCCAGTAGCAGCCACAGAGTATGGACTTGTCTGGTTGACGGTAATAGGCTCAACGCCCCGTATTATATGGGACTTAAACATAACTAGCGAAATGTGGGTGTACTATTCCACCTCTGCCTAACCCTTCCGGGATTACAGCCTACAGGCGTGATTTTATGTCATGATTATAAACTTCTTTCTTACATACAATATTATTATTTTAAAAAATAACATGCGAACGGTAGTTCTTAATTTGTTATGGCGCGACATTACGCGTGATATACACTTGATCGTTTGCCCGAAGTCAGACAAACGATCGAGCGGCAATGGATGGGGTCGAGTAAGCCCGTATTCGGACAATCTTGTTCGGTTTTATGGTTCGACTTCATTCAAACTACTCGTAATGTAGGTAATAAAAGCATCGGCTGCCCGAATTCGAACTGCCTTTCCAGCACCCGAATACGGGCTAACGACCAAGTGTATGTAAATGGACAGGGTCTAGCACGCCCGTTTTCGGTCAATTTCGTCCGGCTTCACTGTTTTGGGTACCGAATTCAGATAACCGACGCCAATTTTCCTTTCACTTCGGCGGACACAGGTACTCTGTTGCGATGACCAGTGTAATAAATTCTAATGTCCGAATTCGTATAAAGTCATTTCAACCAAGACGTGTAATCGTTCCATTTGTTGTCGTAGTTTTCAGGATCGCCTCCAACTAGTATCGTTCGAAAACATGTGCTGCAAGAGACTCGAGGGTGTTAGTCTGATACAACACCTGGCTAGTTTTAACGCTCAAACTCTCAAGTACCTGTTCTTATGGAGATTTTTTTTGCCGAACGAGAATCCTCTCCTTATTAACTACAGTTACATCACTGGTTAGTCATTTTAACTTTGTTTATTTAAAAAGCATGAGGTATTTAAAACTTAGATTTCGCAGAGAATGGCACGTCGAAAATACACGTATTTTACAGTTGCTTGGCGTAGAGAACACAGATTTTCGATATTGACGTGGTGGTCAAAAGGTTAATCCTTTGTCTTTCATATCATTCCTCACACAATCCATCTATCTTTTCAATAGTCTTCCTCACTCTGTCCATCCATCAACATATATATGCATCACTCTTTTAGTTCAATATATTTCATAGGGATGGAATTAATGCAATGATAATAATAATAAGGTAATAATATCAGCGTCCGTAGCCTGGCTTCGCTCCGGGGACCTCGGGGATGACGAATAACTACCGAGGATTTATTGTGAAGGACGTGCCGTCCTTCACAATAAATCCTCGGTAGTTATTTGTGTTGTAGTTAGTAGTGGTTGAATCAATCCGACACAATCATCTCTGGGTGTTCTCGCCTGGCTAATTGAGAGTACTTGCATAGACACAACCTTGTAGCCAGGATTATTCATTAGCAACTTGCTTAAAAATACAGCCTTGTGGAATCGGAAGTGCCGTACTATAGGCATGTGCCCGACCCAGTTCTCGAAAATGGCAATATCACATTGTACTGGGATCAATCCATCATCACTAACAGGACTATTGTAGCCAATAAGCCTGATATAGTGGAGGTGGATTGATCAGAGCGGCGCGCAATGATTGTTGCCTCTTACCATGCGGTGATCGCTCTCGGTTTTCACCGAATTGATCACAGAGACATCATTGAACATTTGCTTTTCGGTTGACATGATGAAGTCAATCTCATTTTTAGCTGCACCATCGGGGCTCTGCCAGGTCCACTTCCTGTACTCACGCTTTCTGAAGAAAGAGTTCATCATATAGAGGCCCTCCTTCTCCATAAAACTAGCCAGTTGGTGACCCCGGTGATTCCGACGTCCAAACCCAAATTGCCCCACCTGCAGCTCATCACCGTCTCGTTTGCCCAGCTTCGCTTTGAAGTCCCCCATGACAACGGTGAAGTGAGTTTTTAAACCATGCATGGCTTTAGAGATATCATCATACATGGTCTTCACTTCCTCGTCGGGGTGTGCCGAGGTCGAGGCGTAGACCTGTATGACCTTCAGCGAATATCTTGAGGATATTCTGAGTATAACGCACGCCACACTCTCGATCTTCACCACGTTGTTCACGAGGGACTTGTGGACGATAAACCCAACACCACCCTGGGACTGCCGGTCACCCTCTCGGAAATAGAGCAGGTTGCCGGATTTTAAGGTTATCGTGTCCTCCCCCTCTCTTCGGACTTCAGATAATCCCACAATACTCCATCGCAGCCTGCTCAATTCCTCTTCCAGTTCCGTTATCTTCTCGTCGGTCCGGAGCGTACGCGTGTTGTATGTTGCCAGGTCAAGTCGTCGGTATAGGCAGCCGGATCCCGTCCGGAGATTCTTCGCACCACTTGCCACGCCGTAACCTCGACCGCTACCATAGTCGAGGGTAGACGGGCTGCCGGGTACTAGGAGCCATTTCTGTGTTGCGCTATTAATTTGGGGGGACTTGCCATAATCGCCACGCTTGGCAGGCGGGTTGACGATCGCAGTATGGTTGTTACAAAGGTACAGAGAACGCTGCTGCCCATTCTCTGGTCATTCCCTTAGTCGCCTCTTACGACACCCACGGGGAGATATGGGATGGTGCTATTAGACACCATACAGTACCCGACACCATACAGCACAATTTGTTTTTCATAGTATTTTATTAAAATTAAAAACAAATTAACTGCTACAGTTTCACCAAAAAGTCCCTGAAATGCGCGACTGTACCTACGCGCGTTCGGGTTTTTTTAAGTAGAAAAATGTAGCACGCCTGTAAGTTCTCGTAAGCCTTTGAAGTACCATTCCGTATACACATAGTAATTATGTACTACTAAGAAGAATCTGCTCGAAATAAGTGTGTCTAAATCTTGGCAAATGATTTCCAGGCTTTATCCCAAAATGGTGACTCTTTATACGTCATGTCGTACTTTGTGAATGCAAGCTAGAAGGTGAATAGGCTATCTGCATCAGGCCTGAACGATATGACACTCTTACATAAAACTCTAAATGTATTAAACATTTTAGTAGTGTAGTCTACAACCGCCAGTTTACACCGATCTCCCTGTCTATATTAATTAGTAACTGTTTAGTTACTGCAACTGACCTTTATAATGCTAATGGTAACTCTACATAAGTATCGATATAATAATGCATTCGATACCCTTCAGACATCGATGCAAAAGTTTACAGGTACTGTAACTGTAGTTTCTGCCTGCACCCTGTCAAGGTGTGAGTTGAAATGAAACGTAATAATATAATTTTTCATCATGAAATTGTATTACAATTCATTCTTCTAAAAATAAATAATGAAAAAAAAGTAATAAATCACTCAGTAGTAGAAGATTCCTTAGGTTGCGCAGACTTAGCATGGAATGCATGAGCTTGCGGCATGATCGTGGTAGCCGTGGTGTTGTGTATCTGCTTGTACTGGAAATGTGGCAGACTCTTCTTGGCTGCGTCAACAGTGTCTCTGAGCCGGTTAGCGCCCACCGCAGGTGCCACACGCCCTTCATCCTTACATTCATTCACGAGGTCCTGCATCTCTTGGTCAGCTAGTGGTACAATGATTTGGGAAGACTGCTCCAGGTGCCGCTTGAGCTCGCTATCCACACGAAGTAACTTTTCTTTGTTAGAATTGGTTCGCCATGGCCTTTTAGGATCTGCACCAGTCAAAATCACATTTTCGGCATTTGCTTTTTTGGCTCTGTAATTTCATACAAAAATACACGCATCAGTAAGTTTGTTGGTTTATGAAAAGAAGTGAATGGGTGTCGTTCATTTTCTTTGTTATGAGATTTTACCAGTAAACGTTTTGCTAGATAAGTTCCGAGGGAACTTTATTTCATGCCTAATTTAAATAAATGGGCACCTTGTCTTATGGAAAATTTTATTGAACACTGTGTCCTAGCATATAATATACATATGTCCTGAAAGTCAAACTACGAATACAATAGGCTGTTTTCAGGACGTAGAACATTAAGAAGTTACCTATATGTTAAATTAAGTTATTATAAAGAAATACATTGATGAAAGTGAATAGTTTCATGTATTTCTGTATATATACCTTAATTTAACACTATACTTGGTAATGGGGATGGTACATAAGATCAACAATCATAATACCAGCATTTAAAATCACCTTAAGCTCAACGATTCAAAATCTGAACATAATAACGTATTACAAGGATTGTTGATCTTGTTACCTACAAATATCCTCGGTATACGTACAAAATAAATAAATAACACTGACGAACCGTTTATTTTCAGCTAACAATTCCTTCAATTTCTTTTCGTTTTCTTCGAGTAGGCGTCGATCAACTTTGTATGGGTTCTCACCCAGGTCATCGATCTCTTCCTCCTGCTTACTTTCTGCCTCAACTTCTCCACCAAATTTTTGTTGAAAATTCTTCACAATATCAGAACATCTTTCCGTCAACTTTACTTCAGGTACTTCTAATCCTTGCAAGAGTTTAACAATTTTCACCTTTTCTTCGTCTGTTGCCATTTTCATTTTGACAATAATTGTTTGTTACCGTGGCAACGCAGGCACATTGTTTGGCTACAGAGTATTTATATTTCTCTTATTATAATTTGCTTAAAGATACGTTTGTTAAGGCATGTACTTTAGCGTATGTGTCGTCAGTAAAATGTGAAAATATCCCGCCAAGATAAATTCCCGTCATACCCAGTAACGTTGCACATGGTATCATAAAACAGAATAATTTGCAGCTAGGATACACTAATAGTAAAGGCACAAGATGGAACATCTTTTTTCTTTGTTTTCCTTTTAGTTACCGTACAAGAACTACAATATTTTATAATTATTTCTAGATTTTTTCAATTTTTTGGTATTTTGTACAACTACATAGTTATTTTTCTATAAAATTGTGGCATGTTTTTTTTTTAACGATTAGGTACTATTGTTCAAACTTTTTTTCACGAATCTCTGACACGATGTAGTTTATATGAAATAGTTTTTATCCGTATTTTTTTATTTCCCGCTGCTTTTCGATATACATTATTTGAAATACATTATTAATCTTAGGTAGGTAGGTAGTAGGTAGGTAGTAGGTAGGTAGTAGGTAGGTAGTAGGTAGGTAGTAGGTAGGTAGTAGGTAGGTAGTAGGTAGGTAGTAGGTAGGTAGTAGGTAGGTAGTAGGTAGGTAGTAGGTAGGTAGTAGGTAGGTAGTAGGTAGGTAGTAGGTAGGTAGTAGGTAGGTAGTAGGTAGGTAGTAGGTAGGTAGTAGGTAGGTAGTAGGTAGGTAGTAGGTAGGTAGTAGGTAGGTAGTAGGTAGGTAGTAGGTAGGTAGTAGGTAGGTAGTAGGTAGGTAGTAGGTAGGTAGTAGGTAGGTAGTAGGTAGGTAGTAGGTAGGTAGTAGGTAGGTAGTAGGTAGGTAGTAGGTAGGTAGTAGGTAGGTAGTAGGTAGGTAGTAGGTAGGTAGTAGGTAGGTAGTAGGTAGGTAGTAGGTAGGTAGTAGGTAGGTAGTAGGTAGGTAGTAGGTAGGTAGTAGGTAGGTAGTAGGTAGGTAGGTAGTAGGTAGGTAGTAGGTAGGTAGTAGGTAGGTAGTAGGCAGGTAGCCAATTGCCATTTTCGAGAAGTGGGTCGGGCACACTCCTGTACAGAACGGCACTACCGATTCCACAAGGCTATATTTTAGAGCTAAGTTGCAGATGGATAATTCTGGCTACAGGGTCATGTCTATGCAAGTACTCTCCCTAGAACGTAGACAGGCTACGGACGCTGATAGGTTTACCTCGGGCCCATGCAGGGCCTGGAAAAAGCATCCGTGAAGCTCGTTATTCTGCCATACCTCCCTGCTCCCGGCGGTCATTAGTGTCAGGTACTACAGCTTTGCGCCAGTTGTCTTTAGCCAAGGAGAGCGGGGTGAGGCCCTTGTCCACACACCACATCTCGATGCATTTATCCTGCAATCTTCATTATGTCACATATGTATTGAGTCCTTTCTGCTTCTTCTTCTTCTTCAACCGTTGGTCACCCAATGCTGAGTGTAGGTCTAGAGTGCAAATCTCTCCACTTTTGGCGGTTTTGTGACATGGCTATCCAGTTTCTTCCGGCCACTTTAATGAGATCGTCTGTCCACCTAGTCGGTTACCTACCCACATTCCTCCGTTCCGTCCGTAGTCTCCACTCTAGCATTTTCTTCCCCCACCTCCCATCCTATCTACGGCAAATATCTCCTTTCTGCTTAACTTCAAAATTTACGTTATTTTAGGAAGTGGAGCATATCTACCAAGGCCTAATACTCGAAACACCTTTCTCCGAAGTCTTGGAGAGTTAAAGAATCTACGTGTTCTCGCTCTAGAATATGCGCACTTAGCCGATGGAACCGGCGGCGCATTGTTAAGTTTGTTACCGGTCATCAAAAGACCACTTTTTCGATTGCAGGTATAGAATATAATTTGTTATAACAACACCTTTATCTAGTAGTATTAAAGGCGCCGTTTTTAGTTCACGTGTTGTCACTGACCGGTTGTTGACAGTGACTTAAAGGGCTCCTACACGGGGCCTGTTTACGGGCCTCTTCACGGTCTCTCGTTCTCGAATTTATTTAGAGACAGTCCAGTAGATACTAAAGCCATTCAGTTATTCAGCGATTCAGTTATTCGCCAAGCCCTTAAACTGACTCACAGTCACAATCTGGCCTCGTGTCCGAAACTCAGAAACCCATAATGTTTACAGTGAAAATCGTTTTGAGACAATTATTATGAGTACAAAAATACTTAACTTAGACAGGTACCTAGCAAAGAATTTCGATGTTTAGACAATATGCCACCTCATCAGGATGTAGCACCCGTGCGAAACAAGGGCAGCACTATAGTCTCACAATAATATTGGTGGTGTTGGTGGAAGTAGAAGGTTCAAGGTATAATATAATTTTACTCTTAATTCTAGCTGATTTGCAGGGAAGACCACATACCCGGCCGCAACGACGCCGCTCTTGGTGCTGGAGGGTACGACATACCAGACATAACTTGGCGACACGTTGCCACAGCCTGCCCCGACCTCTATCTGCTGTTGGCATTCTGTCAGTGTTATGTTGAAAGTATTGTACATTATTTAATGCTTACGTGCATAGTATGGGTAAAGTAGGCACTAAGTGCGGCCATACACGGCTGACTTGAATATTTAATCATAAAATAACTTACTCGGACTCGCATCGGCTCGAGCAGTCAGTCATTGTCAATTATTTGAGCTGAAAATGACTGAATCAGTCGTTTTTAGCCGCTAGAGTACCGATATTTAGCCGCTAGAGTATTTCTATTGCAGTTGCAGGTAAAATGGATTTTGAGAAAGAAATCTGGGAGGTGGAGAGTGAGATCAGCCAAAACCATAGTTTGGGTTTACGCCAGGTCGAGGAAAAATGGACGCCAATTTAGCACCCCGCCAATTGTGCAAGAAGTACAGACGTGCACAAAAAAACTTGCACATGGTGTTCATTGATCCGGAGAATTATAGGGTACCTCGGGATGTGTTGTGGTGGGCCTTTGAAAGAGAAAGGTATACCTGGGAAGTCATCATCATCATCATCAGCTTCTTAATGTTCCCACTGCTGGGACACAGGCCTCCTCTCTATGAGAGGGAATGGGCTATAATCCACCAAGCGGGCCCAGTGCGGATTGGTAGATGTCACATGTCTTCGAATTTTTGGTTCTAGGACATGCCGGTTTCCTCACGATGTTTTCCTTCACCGTTTTTGAGAGCAGTGGTGTTGAAATAAATTACACAAAGTAATGCGCCTGCCTGGGTTCGAACCCACGACTGTTCGTAAGTCGGGGTCGCTAACTGTTCGCTGTGACCTGGGAAGTATGTAGAATTAATTCGTGCTATGTAGAGTCAGTCTTGTACCTACGTCCGGTCCGCTACAGGCAACACCGACGAGTCCAGTGTGGCTTTAGGCTTGCATCAAGGGTCGGCTTTAAGTCCTTATCACTTCTTATTGCTTATGGACGCTTTGACGTCGGACATACAGAAAGAGACACCCTGGTGCATGGTGTTTGCCGATGACATTGTTCTTGTCTGTGAAGATGGACCTGAGATCCATAGCAGATTGGAGAAATGGCAACAGCAGCTGGAGAATTTTTCGAAAATCAGCAGAAGTAAAACTGAATTCATGTTGTGAGATTTCGGCGGTCTCTTCAGTCGTAGCGCGAGCGCCAGGTAGCGCGCTCCTCCTAGTCTGCTCCGAGTTTCGGTAATTCGGTTCACTCGTGCAAAGTGATGGCGTAATAGATCGGGAGTGTCAATCGCAGGCGACACCGCCAACTAACGAGCGAGCGTCCGGGCAAGGCTCGAAGTAGAGCCTCTTCATACTTCGTTTCGGCTCTTTCGGTGGTTCGCGGTGTGAACCAAAAATGAAAAGAGGTGAAACGATGCCTCGCCCGGCTCGCTCGCTCGCTAGCTGGCGGTGTAGCCTGCGCTTTAAGTACAGAATTAACACTGGATGAATGAAGAGGCGGCAGATCACGGGTACAATGTATGACTCCCGCATTCCCCTTAAACTCAAGGGGAAGATTTATAAAACTATGTTTAGACCTGCTGTCCTATACAGGGTGTAAACAGATTCTTCACGAAGCCGTTAACCAAGCGTTATGTACATGTAACTTTACGCAAAAATTATTGCCGAGAAACGCCTTCTTTTTGGGGTGAAAAATCATGTTTTACGTTATAACTTAATGTAATGTATTCAAACCATTGTGCTGATGGATGGATGGCTTAAAAGGAGGTGACTGCTGAGATAACAAGTAACAAAACAGTATATAAAGGGTGTAAACAAACTCCTAACGAAGCCGAAAGGCACTTGTTTTCCCCGTCATCGCGATCATATTTTGGTTCTAGACCGTACCTGGGAACCTTCTAGTTACGAAGATATTGGGGGTCAAAGATCCAACATTTTCACAAGTTTTTTTTCAAATACATGTTTTTGATGTAAGATTTTTACTTTAAACACCTCCAGGACCCCCTTATTATTCAATCCATCCATCAGCACAGTGGTTTGAGTGCGTTACATTGAGTCCTGCTCTTAATACGTGATTTTTCAGCCCAATAAAAAAAGTCGTTTCCCAGCACTCATTTTTGCGTAAAGTTACTTAGTTTGATGTACATAATGCTTGGTTGACGGTTTAGTGAAGAGTCTGTTTACACCCTTTATAATCTTTATTTATCATATAAACGAAGAAAGAAGATGCTGCGCCGCCTCCAAGTAAATTGGGACAAGGGCTATAATGATGATATTACTGATATCATTTCTTCTAAATAAGTCACAGATACCTACGTGTGGTCGAAACCCGAAAAGAAAATGACATCAATGTCTTGTTTATTCATTTTATTGGCCGTTTTTGTCGTAGTTGATTTTTGTTTTCAACTTAATGTTTTTATAGATTTTGGGAACTCTCAACCCTAGTAGGTATACCGTCTCGCGTGAGTATCGCTGCGAAAAATCGAGGTGTGCGACAGCAGGCTGTCCTGTAACGCTTTAAAGACTTAATTAAATACTTCTTCGAGTTTGAGTTTAGATTACCTACTTACCTACATATTATTTTTTAACAGTTCGCGTCCGTGATTACGACAATGTAAGACGCTTTCTGACTCCAAGCTTACCTCTTCGTGAAGTGCATCTACAATTGGGTATCGACCTGAAAATGCAACAACGGCAGGACTCCGACATAAGTTGCTTCGTTCGGCATATAGCATATCGCTACGCCAATACATTGGGTGATTACAATAACTTTGATTCACTCTCGGCTTGGCGATTCATGTTTCGGTATGGTATATGGGCGATAATTCTTGGGACTTAGGTCCGTATACTGTAGGAAATTTTCTGGTTGGAACATTGTAGATGCTGACTTCTGAAAGGAGTCGAAGTATTTGTCCATGTTGAATTATCCTAAACCTGATGATAGAAGAACGTTATTTTATTTTATACTAGCTGTGCCCCGCGACCTTCGTCTGCGTGAAATTATTATAAAAATATGATTTCCCTATTTGAATCGGATTTTATTAATAATTTCAAGGGTATGCTGGTGCCTACACTTATGTGTAGAAGTGAGTGTTGGGTGTGGCAAACGAGGCATGAAAGTAGAATTAAGCTGTGGAAATCTCTGAATGATAAAGTGAGGAATGAGGTTATACGGAAACGTTGCGGCTTAAAAGAAGATGTAGTGACAAAAATTGAAAAAGTATGCTTAGATGGTTTGGTCATGTGGAGAGGATGAGTGAAAGGTGACTTACAAAAGGTATTTACAAGGCAGATGTGAGTGGCAACGCCGGGAGGGGACGCCCTAGACGAACATACGCTGACCTCATTGGTGAGGTTCTTCAGAAAGGTCAGGTACGTAGTACTCGCAACCGGCGTGCGTGTATGACCAGATGTATGAACGTGGACGAGGCAAAAGGAGTATGTAAGGATCGTAGCAGGTGGCGTTCTGTGGTTTCTGCCTACCCCCATGGGAAAAGGGCGTGAGTTTTTGTATGTATGTATGTATGTTCAAGGGTATTTATTTTTTTGAACGGACCCTATTGCTCGAAGTCCCGTCAAAATCGGTCGAGCCTTTCGGAGATTAGTCAGAAAAAAACAGATAGAATTCAGAAAGGCAGTAACAAAAAGTTTAAGAATTCTGTTTTTATTATAAGTGCCGTTACCGAATACGTAGACTTTCTTATGTATTCAGTAAAAAGCTGTTATTTTGAAATTACCAACAGACACTTCAAATTTATTTATTTGTATAAGTTTTCACTACAAAAAGTCGTTTTGGAACTTCTGTACTTACGTACCTTTAAAAAATGAAACTCCCTTGTCTACCTAGGAACCTGACCTACCTATGTTTTATTGCAGTAACATTGAGCATACATCAATGGAGATTCGCAGTGTTCCCATTGCGCCGGATCTTGGAGCTGATGCCCAGGCTGGTGCGAGTCTTCTACATCGGCAAAGTTGATGAAGAAGTGGAGTTGAAGAGATTATTTAATATGATTGCTCTTGGAGTTTGCAAAAGTTAGATATTATTAAGTACAGACGCCAGCACATTAAGCTACTACAATCTGTCAAATTTCTTTAAGAGAGTTTTAACTTATGTCTAAAGTCAAGGTTTTCGGTTCAAGAAGACATTGATGTCATTTCTTTTCGGTTCAAGGTTGTTTGGGAAAATCTGACAGTTTCGGGTAGCTTGACCTGCTGTATACCAAAGACATCGTGTAGTAATTCATGTTTGTCATGAACATTGCTTTCAAAGCGGTGAAACAAGACATCGTAAGAAAACCTGCATGGTCTAGAACTAATTATTCAAAGACATGTACCTGACATCCTACCAACCCCTACGTGACCAGCGTGGTGGATTATGGCCTACATCCTCACTCAGGGAGACTTGTGTCCCATGTTAACCGGTTACCCATATGTTTGATTAAGGCTTAACCGTCATAGCCACAAAAATATAGCTATATCTGTGGTCATAACCATATGGGTTAACCATTTACCTAAATATTGCTGATTAAACCAGAATTTAAAAGGCAAAGCACCAAGAGCGGGCTAACTCGATTAAAACCCTTTTATCACACGCTGACAAGACTAGGTACACTAAAGAACTGTTCCGCGACATCCTAGCTCTATTTCGTAGCTCACAACTAGGACTAGGAGCTACAACTGCAACTTGGGACGCAAGTCGGAGTCGAAAGTGAACAGCTTTCGAAAACTGCAAGATTCAAGATAATGACATGAACGAGAAACTATTAAATTATTTATGAATATTTCAGCGTGTAACTTAAATGTACCGTCATAATTAAGGGTGTGGTACAAAACATCACTGAACCAGTCTCTTCATGGGATTAACATCGACATCGCGATAAAATAAAATCAGCTGCCCCATATAAAATTGCAATACTCGACCCACATGGTATGATGAAAACTTATCACTCATATGGACCAGGTGGTAAGTTTTCATCATACGAAACCACTACTGCCTGTTTTATGTTTCAGACTTGACACAAATAAAAATTCAAATACAAGACGATGACAAAAAAATGGATTATTGGAGAGATGTTGTAGAACATCTTACACAAGAATTTACAGACATTATGCAGTTGTATGACATCAAATTCTGTATAAGCGTTTACAAAAGTTAATGGCGCTTGTTCACGACCGGTTTTAAGTCGGTCCAGCACCAGGTGGTTACCCTTGTACACCGGTACACGTACTTGGTTTCTTTCTAACCAGTAAAAGTTGCAATTTTGTTAGAATGCACCGCGTGTACGGCTTCGTCAAAACGCGCTCATGGGTCATAGATGATCGTGTGTGAGGCCTATACCTATACATAGTCAAATCGGATGCGGCGCGAAGATGAACCTGGGGCCACTGGGGCTAACGCCGGCTTCATCGTGAGCAAGCTTCCATACTGCTTCTGATCGTGTAAAAATCGCTCGTGAAGGCCTTACTGAGTTAGATACTTCAATATTTTCAATTAGGCGGATAAATAAATAACATTTTCAGTTTTAATGGTGTTTTATTTTTTGAGCGTACCTAAAAAATGGCCTAACTGTACGTGTGATTGGTAATTCGGTGCATTCTAGAAGTGGGTGGAACGGTGGGTGAGCTAATTAGCAACAATGTTAGACATTTTCTAAAAACTTCAAAAACAAGAGGAGTTTCAACAAAATTTTATGATATAAACTGTACTGTTCGTAGGGTTACTGCCCGATCCCGTGCAATGTTTTTGAGTAACATTTTATTACTCGAAATTACGGTGGGGTCAACGAGAACAATTTTAAATTATTTTAGTAAGTAAATTCCCGCTGGCCCCTCCAGTGGGCCACGGGCAGTGGGTCAACGGGAATACACCTACCGTGGAAGTGTGTGGCGTCAACGGGAACACACCTACCGTGGAGGTGTGTGGTGTCAACGGGAACACACCTACCGTGGGGGTGTGTGGCGTCAATGGGAAAAATCAAAACCGTCGCCCCACTACTTTGAGATCAGAAAAATGAAGGAATGAAATAAACCAAACAAACAAACTTGTAGATATTCCGATCCATACAGTACGACACAGGGCTTTAAATACCGGTAAATTTTCGTAACGTTACCTTCATTTTGACAGAGCTACCGTTAATTGTTTAATAACGTTAATTTTATCGTTATTCTTAAACGGATAAACTTGTGAGGTGGATGAAGCGGGGGCAGAGGCGATCGGGAGGCCGCCTTATGCGCCGTCGTGTCATGCCGTCTCGCTCGATCAAAACGTTGCCTCGGAATATCTCGGAAAAGTGACAATTTAGAACATTTTGTCACATACAAAACTTGTTTGTAATGATACCAGCTATCGATTTTAATATACATGTTTCATGCGTGGCCGCAATTAAAAAAAAAAACAATTAAAATGGCGGAAGTTAGGCCATTTAATTCATATCCCTTTTATTGAAATCGGTTGGGTTATTTCGGAGATTAAGTAGTGTGTACGAACATCTTATTGACGAGTTTTTAATACGTGGTGGAAGGGACACCGAAAACGGATACCACGTCGTCAATACATCATTCTGAACCTGGGGAACCCCTCCAGTTTCAGAATGATGTATTGACCACGTGAAATTTTTCATCGGCAATCTAAAAATAAATCAGCCCTTCCATGCATTTTGACCGTGTAGGTATTGCAATTTTGTAGGAAACAGTTGGTTTTTTTTCATTACCAATGAAACATTTTTATGTAGTTCAGAACGATGTACTGAGTACGTGGCAACCTTTTTCGCGTCGGTGTCCCTCCACCTGCGAGGTCGTCTGTGATCTAGAAAAGTAACCTATTTAAATTAGCACTATATTTCGCAAACCAAGCCCTTAATCAAAAAAATATTGAAACAAACTCGTAATATTATTTAAAATACCTATCCAACGACATCCCACACTGCGGGGTTCGCGACCAAAAATATCCCCTCTTTATGTATAGGTACAGGAGATACCCTAAAATTAATAATTTTCGAGATTTTATTTTACCATTTTGTCGGCTTAACAAATTTCTATATTCATGCCAAATTACAGTTTTCTAGTACTAAGTCTTTTAGCTAAGCTGCGGACAGATCGACGGACGGACACGGCGAAACTATAAAGGTTCCTTGTTGACTAAGGAACCCTAAAAGTCGTATTAACTAAACTAAACGTCATCGTCAACCGAAACGTACCGTACGAACTTTCAACAAAGTAAGATTACTACTGCATACCGTATGTAGTTACAAAATTATAATACTAGTTTACAATTATTTTTTTTTGTTCACAAAATAAAACCGTTGGATTTGTTTTTTGACTACCTTCTAATCAGTAAAAATAAATGTCAAATATTTTTATCAAGTCAGGTTTTTTTATAACACCCACAGGAAGTTTTGTCTTAATCTGGTTACGTAGTGATCAAGTTAATTGTCCTAAAATTCTAAAAGCAAACTTTTATTGTAATTCTATTGTTCAAAATGTTCTCCAGACAGTGTAATTTGGATCATAGTAATTTTCGTTGCATGTGCAAGAATAATATGCAGTAAAAAAAACAGATCGGTTAAAGAAGCTATAAAAAATATAAAAATGGTACTACTTTATTTACTTTCAAACATCGGTAGCAAATTGTAATACAAAAGGGTTTCTCAAGTAGTGTATGAAAATTTTGGAAGTATACTAACAAATTCGGCTGCAAGAAATAAAAAATACGTGCAATTTAGAGTGTCAATTTTGTGGCAAAACCTAATAAATCACGAAACTAGCTGCTCTTATTGCCTAACTAAATATTTAGGTTTTAAAAACAAGAACAAGTGGTGTTACTTACAATATAATGATGACCCATGGGTCAATACCTATGCTATATTCTAAAAGAATGCCTTACCCGATGTGCCCTAGTAGGTTCAGCCAGTAAAATGAAGCAAAACACACAGAATTGGAGACAGAACCTAAGACCTCATTTCGAGCCAGATGTATGATTTCGAAGGAGCTGAATAATTGAAGGATAGCGAATAGCTGAGTCTCAGCATGTCTTTAATAAATCTTTTTCCACACTCTCACCTAAAAATTTTCCCCAGAAAACTTGGGAAACTTGAACGATAAACATGACGTTCATTTTCACCATAATTATAAGGGTGTGGGGAAAAGTACCAAGATTTCTGATATAAAAAAAGTTTGCAGATTACTGTTAGTCCAATTTAAGAGTCAATACTGATATAAATCAGAATTAAAAACCGTAATATTTGCAATATTTAACTCTTTCAATGTAGGGTAATGTAATTAACAAAAAAAAAAAAAAAATGTAAATATTTTGAAAACCTGACGTCCTAATTTTTTCCAACTTCAGAATCTCATTAAGCATTAAATCCTCAACAAAAACGCTGTAAACTAGTGTTATAATTAAACTCATCAATACAACCCTCGACGTTTATTTAACCCTATTCAATAACTATTAAATGAAAAAGTTATTGAATGGGGTAATTAAATGAGCTTCGAGGGTTGTATTGATGATTTTAAGTATTCAAATTCTGTAAATAAGTATGTACATACATGTTAACGTTACTTGCGCGAATCATAGTTACATCAACACACAATCTGACACTGACGTGCACATTGCAAAAGATGTAAGAAAATTTGAATTTCGCGGGCTACCCTGACGCTTCCACCTTAAGTAGAATAAGTTAAAATAAATAATTTCGCATGCATACTGTGCTTTTCATTATTAGTATAAAATTTGATATACCATATTTCGAGATCGAGTAAAATCGATTCAATATAATACGATTAAAATCGTGAATCGATTCACGAAGTTACAATCCATTACGATCCAGAAGATCGATTCAAAGCAAAAAATCGAGCATCCCTAAGCCCGCTGCAACGTAATGTGGGCTTGACGTAAACGCTGTCGTTTTATTAAAAGAAAGTACCTAGGCTATTATGTATGAAAATGCTGAAAATTAGGAACGGCCAGGCGACCAGTCGCCGCCCCGCGCCCGCGCTCTTTTTGCAGTGTCAGTTTCCTCATTTTAGTAAAATTAATTAGTTTTATCGAGGTATTTTTCTTTTACTTGTTATCTTAAAAGGACTACAGAAATAGAAAGTCATCTCGATACCCAATAATAGCCCCGCGGATCGGACAGGTAGATAAAAATAAAAAGATATTGTTTAAAAAAACTTATTTACGTATTCCACAAGATATTATTATTATATCGGATTCTACAACACAAGCATTGCATACTCTTCCTTTCATGGCGATCCTACTAGCGGCACCAGTGGTTGTGAGAAGTCCCAAAACAGCTTCTGCTTAGAAATTCTTTACCATAAACGGATTCAGGATATGAATACAAATTGTGTTTTGAGTGAGGAGGTAGATCAGTAAAGTACATTACTCGTGTGCGTTTCGACCGTGCGGCCACGGCGATATTTAAAAAAAAAACTGCTAGGATTATGTAATAATATGTAAAAGTTGATTCCCAAAACCATAAATTTGTCAAAGTTATGGTTAAAAAGTTATAAGGGGTTGAACGTGGCCGCGCCATTAAAACGCGGAGAACCACGCGGCCACGGAGATCTTTAAAACTAAGCTTTGCAGAGACCCGAAATTTAGGTAAGTAAATGATTGAATTTGTAAAAATATAGAAAAAAATCCAAGGTTTATATTTTAGGAGCTGTAAGACTAAAACTCCATGACCGCGCCATTGAAACGGTGAACAATACGTTATCGCCGATATCTCGCTGAAAAAGCATCGCAGATATCTGATTTTTTTTTTAGAACACAGATTTCAATTTGTCGTAATATGTAAAAATACAACAAAAATCCTAGGTTTATATTTCAGGAACTGTAACTCATAATATGACCTTCAATACGAAAAACGAAAACATATTATGAAAAAAAAAAATGTTTTGCCTATTATCAATAGTTCTACATATTAATGGTTGTTGTTTACAAAAAAGATCTGGCTAATACTTACTTTCTTTGATAATCACGACTTATTTTTACGTGATACCGTACTACAACTACTGAAATATAAACCTAGGATTTTTTTTGTATTTTTACATAATTTCGACAAATTGAAATCTGTATTTAACAAAAGACTACACGACACTCACTCACTTCACGTTTGCGATATTATTTTAGCGAGACACGGCGATAACGTGTTTTTCAGTCACCGTCAGGATGGCTGGACCAAACGAGATATGTCCTTGAGACCATGTGCACTATTTACATTCCATTTTTCATTCTATTTACATTTTTATAGTGAAATATTTGCTACCTTTTCGTTAAGAAATTTATCAAAGAAATAAACTGGTCGGCCAACCTGACGTCAGGTTGGCTGACCACTTCCAAGTTCTCATAGTTTTAGCGTTGTATTAATCGCGTTGTTAATGTAAATATTTACTACCTGATTGCATTGAAAATAATACAGTGATTACAACAATCCTAACTTCTAAATGCAAAACTTTTGATTTTAATTTATCTTTATTTCTTTTTACACATTGTACGATAGCCCATTCAGTGCCCAGAACCCAGCATATGAGTCGAACAATAATTTGTTTTGTACGCACAATCCGTATCCGTAGCTATGGAATCGTTAGTCGGGTTCTGGGCATGAATGCAAGTCATCTATAGTTCATTATAACGACGACTCGGATTCGGGTTGTGGGCACGCGAACGAAATTCACGAAGTTTTCGCGAAGTACTGGGCAGTGAATGGGATAGGCTGGATTTTCTGCCACTGATAAAAATCTATGTAAAAATCAAAAGTTTTGCAGTTAGAAGTTGGGACTGTTGTAATCACTGTATTCTTTTCAGTTATGGATCTACTACTTACAGGTCTGCAATTGTCGAAAAAATAATAATCGTAATTTTTTTTCATTGATTGGTATTGACATTTTTTCGTATTCTGAAAGTTCACTTCAAGTTTATGAAACACTGGATCATACGCTGACGGAAGATCATTTTTTCAGAAAAAATATTATCGCACGTTGAAAAAACACTTTTTTGATCTTCTAACGATACTTTTAATTGTCTTCCTCGCTTCATCGTGAAAACACTCTTATATCCAATATCATCATCATCATCATCATCATCAGCCTATAATGTTCCCACTGCTGGGACACAGGCCTCCTCTCAATGAGAGGGATTAGGCTATAATCCACCACGCGGGCCCAGTGCGGATTGGTAGATGTCACATGTATATCTAATATGATTTTTAATAAATTATTGTTAACGTGTGCACGTCACAAACAACAAAACTAAAGTTGAACAGAATAATTTAACTTTAGTTTATTTAAAACTATCTGTTTTAAATAAAAATAATCTAAGATGTGAATTAATTATTATCAAATATTGTATCGTAATTTAATAAAGATCAATTTGATAAATCCCCAAGTAGATACATACATTCTTATAACATAAATGCGATATGTTAATAATTATAAAATTATGCAGAAACAAGTTATTCATAAGCCACTTAGCGCCTACAAAAACATTGTTAGCAATTGTTCTGAGAAGAAAAGATGTCAATAATTGATGTACTGGCGTTTAAATGGCTTTTATTAATAACTTTTTATAGGAGCTTCTTAGAGTTGTAGAAAACATATATGTTAAGGTAGCAATCAGGTAGTAAATATTTACATTAACAACGCGGTTAATACAACGCTAAAACTTTGAGAACTTGGAAGTGGTCTGCCAACCTGACGTCAGGTTGGCAGTTTATTTCTTTGATAAATTTCTTAACGAAAAGGTAGCAAATATATTTTACTATATGTAGTAAATAGTAGCAAATAGGTATTAAATCGTGCACATGGTCTCAAGGACATATCTCGTTTGGTCCAGCCAGCCTGACGGTGACGTTTTTCACCGTTTCAATGGCGCGGCCATGAGGTTTTAGTCTTAGGGTCAACTCACACCAAAAGAGCAGCGAAGGGCAGCGAAGCGGATCGCAGTTTCAGTGTCATATGAATTTTAACTTAATTTTCATTAATAATAGGTACTTATTATCGCATGAGAAACTCTTAAAGAGTCGCGCGGATACCCGCGGCGCCGCAGGAATTCCAGCGAATTCCATAAACGGAGCCGTGCGACTGCGCGATAAGTCGCGGGAAGTCCCGAGAATGCTCGAGCAGTCGCGAGCGGCCCAGTGCAACAAATACAGAAGTATATGGAAATGGATGAAGAAATGCTTATTTATTTGGTGCAAATGTACGACTACCTATACACTGCTTAAACACAAGTTTCCTCGAGTTTGTTGAAAGTGAACTGCGCATAGGAGACCCGTGAATTCATCGCGGGCGGGCTCGAGAAGGCGAGCGGAGTCCCACGACTTTTCGAGCATT
The DNA here is from genome assembly GCA_950005105.1 of Lycophotia porphyrea. Classification (NCBI taxonomy): domain Eukaryota; kingdom Metazoa; phylum Arthropoda; class Insecta; order Lepidoptera; family Noctuidae; genus Lycophotia; species Lycophotia porphyrea. Next base: position 24,369,801 of record OX465383.1, on the reverse strand, counting down.
CCAGCGACTTCTCGAGCAGTCGCAGGGATCCGCGCGCCTTCTCTGCCGAGCAGGTCGCTGCGCTTCGCTGCTGTTTAATGTACAGTTCCTGAAATATAAACCTAGGATTTTTTTGTTGTATTTTTACATATTATTTCGACAAATTGAAATCTGTTCTACAAAAAACTTCAGACGTCTGCGATGCTTTTTCAGCGAGATATTGGCGATAACGTATTGTTCACCGTTCCAATGGCGCGGCCATGGAGTTTTAGTCTTACAGCTCCTAAAATATAAACCTTGGATTTTTTTCTACATTTTTACAAATTCAATCATTTACTTACCTAAATTTCGGGTCTCTGCAAAGCTTAGTTTTAAAGATCTCCGTGGCCGCGTGGTTCTCCGCGTTTTAATGGCGCGGCCACGTTCAACCCCTTTTACATATTATTACATAATCTTGGCAGTTTTTTTTTAAATATCGCCGTGGCCGCGCGGTCGAAACGCACACCATTACTCTAAGGGCCAAGTTCACCGACAACATAACGGTCTGATTATCTGAAAACAGCTGTTTACCATGAATTTTTGTGTTCAAAAAAGGAAATCTTATGATTAAGGGCCACGTTCACCGACATTGAATTAGCGATAACAGTTGATTACTGAGTTTAATCATCAGTTTTGCTTTCGGGAACACGAAAATTCACGTTAATTTCACGCTGTTTTCAGATAATCAGACCGTTATGTTGTCGGTGAACTTGGCTTGAAGAAAATTTAAATCATTCAGACAAATGCCAGTAGCAAGGAAGAAAATAAAATACTTTCCAAATACAACTATTTTAGTCCACCCTAATTCTTTTTTTGAGCTCTCGAGGGGACGCCCTAGAAGAACATACGCTGACCTCATTGGCGAGGTTCTTCAGAAAGGTCAGGTGCGTAGTACTCGCAACCGGCGTGCGTGTATGACCAGATGTATGAACGTGGACGAGGCAAAAGGAGTATGTAAGGATCGTAGCAGGTGGCGTTCTGTGGTTTCTGCCTACCCCCATGGGAAAAGGGCGTGAGTTTATGTATGTATGTATGAGCTCTCGTAATATTTTGAGCTATGAAAAGATAGCTTTATTTTATATTATATAATATATCATTTATTGCTGCATGTATAGTAATAAAACATTTTAATTATAGGTATATACTAATATTACAACATAAGATTCTAACATATAAGAACTCTGAAGTAAGTGTTCGTTTGAATCGATGTAGGTAAATGTATATGACGCGCGATAATTTGTAGTTTCTTTTTGCTAAAATTCTATGGTTCTTGCAAATGTTTATTGATATAAAAATATTTATTGGCGTTTAGAGCCAATTTATTGAGATTGTTTCGAACATTGCTTCAGCTGTTAACCAATCAACACACATCGCATCAGTGTGCCTAACGTTCGTAGCATCCAATCAGCGATCATATTTATCGCTGTTGTAAGACCAACGTATATCATTATAAAATTCTTTCTTAGTTTTGCAAAAACACTAGGATTCTCGCAAAAAAAAAAGATTATTAAAATTCTCCAGCGACATAACATAGTTAATTCTAGTTACTAAGGTTTTGTTTCTTAAATATTTTAACTACAAATTAAAACCACGTTTATTTACAAAAACCTCAAACAGAGATTTATTTTATATTTTTTTATAAAATTTAATAATAAATAACTTGTTGTGTTTCTATTCTTGTTGAATATACATTTCTATGGAATATAAAAGTACTATTTTTTCTATTTTTTTTTATAATATTTTGAAAGGCTAGGAATTTAGCATTTATTGCTTTAACATTAGTTATACATCATGGTGTTCATTAATAGGAATACTCAGTAAAGATTAGCTTTTTTTTTAAAAGTTTATTTACATAACATACATAGTAACTGACAAGAGTAGCTAATAAGTAATAAAAACTCAGCAGCGGAGACAGTAAAGTTAAAAGAAATTAACCTGAAAAGGACGGGTTGCGAAACGTGCTATCCAAGGCGAAGGCAGACCCCCGCCCTTGCCCGCACTACTCGCTGCGCGTCTCGGGCCCAACCAACTGAATTCACGAAAGATTTGAGACAGATATCACTGCTTACTGAGTCACAGTTAACTATTCAAATTAAAACTAAATAAAAATATCTATTAAATTAAAGTCACATGGTATAAGAAGTATATTGTAACTTGGGGCTTTTAAAATGATAAAAAGGATAAGTTAAAAAGAAGAAATTAAAACTTACTGAATATTATAAAACGGTAATTAATATAATTGTGAGCAATGGCTTTAATAATTGGAGCTAATCATGTAATTAAACTTTCATAAAATCTTAAAATATGCCAATAGAAGCAACTGTGTAAATATTTTATCTATCATTCTACTATTCGGCTGATTAATTAAGTATCATTATTAACAATTTCATGGGATCAGGAATTGGCGTTGTTTTGTATAAATTCTACAATCTGCTTGAAGTGCCGAATTTCATCCAAGGCGAATCAAACAACCCAATCGCCATAACATGGTATTCACAAAATTAACGATCATGATTAACAAGACACTAACAATCTGACGTTTGGACGCCAGGAACAAAAATCCGCCACTACATTCAACACATTTCAACGCCAAAATTAGCTATTTTATATATATTACCTATTATTTTTTTATTAGAATTATATGATTTAAGTATAATAAGATTCATATATCAACTATTAGTTTTATGTTCAAAAACAAAAACAGTTAACTGAGTTACATAATTCTCTAAACAGTGACTTCACTAGTAGTAAGACTATTATAAGCTTTAACCCAATGAAAGCATCCAAAAGTATCTTTCCATTAGACCAGAATATACAGTTAATTTTATAAAATCATTTTAGCCAGATGTTCAAAGCATACAAGTTATGTATCAAGAGCTCTAGGAAGTCTAATCTCGCAAGGAAACTATGTAAACTGTTGATTGTGCCAAAGATTTAATACCTTTCGCTGCTGACAAGATTGGCATTTTATATAATACATTAAAAAAATAAAATAATCCTCAGAGTATCCTCAAATTGACTTTTCACATCATAAAAAGTCAAATTACAGAATTTATATTAAAATCAGTAAAAACATTTAAATAAATATTTATTAAAACGAATATTAAAGATGTCATTGCGAATCTTGACAACAGAGAATGATGCACTTGCGGACTAGTTATCTGTTAAAACATGCATATTTCAATTATATTTTTGGGACACGCTAAAACAATAAAAATCGGACTACTTAAATCTGTGATTTCAAAACTATATTAACCATAAAATAGTGACTATATTATGATATATCAGTATCAAGTCATAATTATCATGTCTCTCGGGATAAAATTAATAGTAGTAATTTAATTAAATATATTTTTGGCGATGTGTAAAAGAATAAAAACCTGACTATTATGTGATTTCAAAATCGATAAAACTAGTTTTACCATAAAATAATGATTCAATAAGATCAATCAATAATCATAATTATTATGTATGGAAATCACACCAATTCAAAATCTATGTGGCGCATTTCATAAAAGAGATCGGGCGGGACCGGTCCAAGTAGCGATAGTGAACAAGACATATTTTCTTGAAAGAGCTTTACTTGTTAAGATATTATTTAAGCACTAATAGCTCCAAGGGGCAAAAGTTATTGTCATCATCTACCTTTTCCCAACTATTTTGAGATCGGCTTCCAGTGAAACCGGATGCAGCTAAGTACCAATACTTTACATGGAGCGACTGCCTATATGACCTCCACAACCCAGTTTTTACTAGATAATAATTACGATGCCTCTTGCTAAGACTGGTTGTCCGACTTTCGGGCCACTGTCTAGAAGTCGTTACAGGCAGTCGGGTCGGAGGAACGTCGGCGATTAATATACATTATTTAAAAGCCTGCGGGATAAGGGCAGAAAAAAGTTGCCGAAATGAACAATTAGTACAAAGTAAATGTTGGAAACAATAGCACATGTTTGCAGAGTATGCCTTGGCATTCCGAAGATTTTGCTGAGAATTATAGTGGTGAAGGTTTCATGTCTGAAGAACTGAGCAAACAGTTCGCTTTCATCTCATAAAAACTAATGCAATCAACTGTGAACTTTGTGCGCACGATAGCACATTTGTCTGCATATCCCTTTAGATATTATAGTTGTGAAGATTACTATCTTGATCACTGATGAAGTGTCGAAGGTTTCTTAGAACCTAAAGTGATAAATATCGTTTATAGTGTACAAGTTTTACTTTCAATTATGACGAAAAATCGATTTACAATAAGCAATATTGTAATCTTTTTTTAAACGCCTCCATGACCTTTGGTATTTGAAAAGCACCATACACAACAATATTGTTCTAAGCATAGTAGAATAAACATCTTGGACCAAACCCTATTCAATGACGCTCGATCTCCTTTACTTGTAGGTACGACACAGAAGTTATATGCATTAAAATTTTGAAGCAAATTCAATTTAAGATCTTGATAAATAACTATCGCATTAAAAAATATTATACAACTTTTTTCTAGCTTCTGTTAGGTTAAGCATTATCATAATAATAATAATATAATCTATGAGTTCCATTTAGGATGATTCTAATATATAAAAATATAGAAGACATTGAATGCAGATGTTGCGTCAGGCGTGGCTGCGATCAGCACGGGTGCGATTACCGGCGCGAAGAGCGGCGGCAGCGCGACCGCGTGGCGCGGCGCTCGTCAGTCCTCGCTGCACGAGTCCTCGTTGTCGGCCTCCTTAATGTTCGTAAAGAACGAAACCAACGCCTTCATCATTACACCTGCAAACAGCAAGCCAGGACTTAAGTCTATCGCCTTAATTTTTTTTAGTTATAGTTTATTAAAATAAAAAAATCATAATGTACCTTTTCCCTCTGGCTCCTTTTCGGACTCCTCCCATGCAATAAACCCATCTAACGAAATTATATATTGTTCATGCAGATATTGGAATATCTCTAAAGTTAAACCTGTAACAAGAAACAATTCAGTTAGTTACCCCTTGCACTCGTTATAAGGCAGTCTTTCCATTTCTACTATCCGACACCCGATCTTTCATAGGTCAGATGTAGATTTTATTGAATATATCGCATATATAAACCGGTTTTTGGAGAGAGCACTTTACTTTTGACCCGCTTGTTTGGGAGTAGTGAGGAAACGCCATGCAATACATTTTTTTATATTTACCTTGCGGATGTTCGAGCCTACGTATAAGCTGTTGTATGCCGAACAAACAGCTCGCCTCTCTCGACTGTTTAGTCTCGCCAAAGTCATGTATGAGACTCGCATACTTATTCATGCGGTCTTGATTAAAGTGTGGCACATCGCGTCCTTCAGGCCCGAAAAGGGCATGTTCGCATATCGCTTGAATTAGTGCTCGCATAAACCAATCCTCATTCGTGGAGCTACCAATCTTATCCTGAGGAAACACAAGAAATTCAAATACACAGCGATTATCTTTTACAGTTAATGGAAGAAAATAAGACATTGGTAGTTTATCTTTTTCAGCTGTCACCAGAAACTCGCCATAAGACCAGGATATCAACGAGAAATTAAGACCTTATAAAACTGCATGCCACTCGACGCTACAATAATCATACCTGTATCCATCCCTTAACACATTCACAAGTCTCATCGGCGTTCATAAGTTGAATTAATCTGCTTTGAGTTTGGGTTGGTGACAAGATTTTCTTCGTTTCTTCATTAGCCTTGGAATCTCCTTCTAAAAATTCGAGCTTATTATCTGCCAACCACGCAGAAACCTGAAATCAAATGTTATCTATATATTTAAAAATCTCGTGTCACGGTGTTTGTGGTCGCACTCCTCCGAAAAGGCTCGACCGGTTCTTATGTTTTTTTTTAATGTATATTTGGTAGGTATGAGAATAGGTCGTAAAGTATATTTTGCACCATAATTTATATGGGAGAACAACGTTTGCAAGGTCAGCTAGTTTTATTATAGAATCATAATTATGCAAGTAAATGAAAAATTGAAGCAGATATAAAAAACGAAGGGCTTACAAGATTTTCATCCATCCATTGTTTAATTTGAAGGCCGGACTCTTGCCATTTGCTTTTTACAAAGGAAGGTCCCATACTTTCTTTTAGGTCTCTAATAATGGCTTTCAAAAACTGATGTCCGTGATTCGCAGAAATTATGCATTCAGAAAGCCTGAATATCTGACCAAAAGTGATATTCTGTAAAAAAAAAAAAAAGATTATTACATATTACAACAATTATCTATTTAATAATATTTAATAAAAATACCAATTTCATGTTTACCTTCTTTTCAATTTGCGGTGCCAATATCTTTCCCAAATTATCGTATAGCATAGGAATATCAATGTAAAGATCAGGTGCAAACTCTAGTATTTCTTTGATGCCGGATACAAAATTGTCAGCTGAGATGGTATTGGACGACACCAAACTGAGCAATGCTTTTGAAATGAGTGCGATCGCCTTTGCTGGCCTAAAACAAAAATTGCGATGTAACTATGTTGATATGTTAATTAGCTAAATATACTAAGTTTGGTGTATAATATGCTTACTTTTCTACGGCAATATTGAGTATTTCGTTAACTACAGCAGCATGGTACTGGGGTGTGTACAGTTGCTTGACTTCAGCTACCATTTCATCAGCATCGGAGTTAATGATGCAGAGGTCTATCAACGACTTGATCGACTTCTTCTTAGGCTCAGGCAGTGGTTCCTGAGAAACGGGAGCAGGTGCAGGTGCGGGTGCTGGGGCTTCGCTGGCAACCGGCGGCGTGCTCGGCGCCGCGCTCGTGCTGCGGGTACCAGAGTTGGATCGAGCTACGCCCACTGAACCAGAGCGGCTGCTACTTCCACTTGCTGCTGTAATGGGAATTACAGTATATTGTTATTTTGAGACCATTTATACGCGATAAAAATTTATAACTATTAATACTATTACGGAAAACTTACTGAAGTCACCTCTGGAGTTGAATGTGGACCTTTCGATAGATGCTCCCTTTGAATAATTAGGAGTCATATCTCTGTTAGCTGAAAACCAATCCACACATTTTTAAAAAACTTTTGAAATATGCATTGAAATAACATAATAAATAAATATAGGCTCTGGCTTCGTTACTTCATACCATTTTAGATGTAAAAGGAACAAGTAAGGAAAACTTCCCAGAAATAAGCTTGAGGACCTGGAGTTCGATTCCAGAGTCACAGAGTCTGATTTCTGCCTGGTGACAATAGGCTCGCCTCCTATTTCAAGTTAACTTCAACTTAACTGGCAAAATGTGAGTGTATTACTATTAGGTAAAATTTGCCTAACCTTTCGAGGATTACAGGCGTGATGTTATGTAAATGTAAGAATGAAGAATCCAAAACTACTCACTAAACCAAACAAGTATATTTATTTGCCTTCAATCTCATATACTTCGCACAACAAATGCATTGTGCGGTCTTCACAAACCTAGCAAATTGCCCTTTAAACATATTATTATATCTTCGGAAGTACTTAACATCTTAACAACATATATTACAAGAAATATTTTATATCTGCTTTTTAAATATGAAGTCGTGCCAGTGGCACAAAGAAGAAGAAAAGTTCACAATACTTGCCTCTTAGCGATGAAGGATCAGTTTGCACATTCTCAAGAACACTATACATATTTTTGCTAATGCTGATCATGGAATTGCTGCTCGCCTGTGCAGTATTCTTTGTACCTGAACCATGATTCCATGCTGAATTGTGTGGAGCCAATTTGATATTGGTCAGATTCTAAAACAAATAATTGAATGTATCAACAACATAACATAACGTAAAATCACACAAAAATTTACCACCTTCCACACATGATAATGAATGACTGATTTCATATAGATAACTGATGTTATAATAATGGAGTACTTTAGGCTACTTTTATTTTAGAAAAAGGATTTGGGTTCCATGCAAAAAAATTAAGTCTTTGAAATTGCTAACAAAATCCAATTCAAATAGGGAATTAATATTTCACAATAATTTCACGCGGTTTGTCTGCGTGAGATGCGGCCGCGACCTACAGCTAGTTTACTAATAATTAGGACCATTCATGAAGAACACCTCATTGTTTAATAGCACCGATTTGTCAGTTGATATATTATACACATTCAGAGCTCATAACAAAACAGGACTTGGTACTGGATCATCTCCTTATCAATGGTTAGTACTTTAGTACTTCTGAGTTACAGTTTTGTACACCAACACATTTACACATAGTTTTGGTAACAAGACATGTGAATCCAAGACTTAGGTGCTGCACTCTGCAGTCAGGTTTCATCTTCATTTGTAAGAACCTACCTTAATGTTAGTAGTATATAATCAGCCTGCCGTTCCCACTGCTGGAAAACAAGCCTCCTCTGTGTGAGAAAAAGTGAGCCGCAATCCTACCACGTGGGCTCAGGGATCGTCGTTACGGGTAGTCAAGTCAGCCCTTAACTCTGACAACTAGTTTTACCAAGGGGTCTCGTATTACCCAGTACTAAGTGGGATGTGGAGGTTAGATAAGCAGTTGCTCGATATAAACTATTGCACGCTGCATCTAGTTAGCCTGGAAGCCGACTCCTACGTTGGGAAAAGGCTAGGCATGATGAGAATTCTGGGACCTAACTGATTTACCCCGCACCAGCCAATTAATTCAGTTGGTAACTTTCAGAACTGTGCTTCGTGCGAATACGATCAAATTGCTGCACCATTACTTTAGTAAACTCAGCCTGTCACAGTCCAATGCTAGATGCCACAACATTCTGTCCTCCACCGATTGCCGATTTCAGTCTAACCCATCTCTGGCAGATCCTGGCAGCTGCATTGAACTCTTGGTATAACATTGTGTTTTATTAAAAGCTCTGAATGTGTATACAAAATAGCAACTCAGTTCTACCAACCATGCAGGAGTTCCCATGTGTGTAGACAATCTTGGCAACAACACCAAAGTGTATTAAATAATGTTTTATTATGAGCTCTGAATGTGTATTCAAAATGGCAACTCAGTGCTGTTAATCGTCCAGGAGTTCCCATGAACTAGAATCCTTACTGATTCAGTTATTCTTTTTTTTTCAATGTCAAAGGTAACATATTAAATGTTGCCACCTTAGACAGTTTACATAGAAAATTCATTACATCACAACTACAGAAAGGCAAATAAAATGTATTTTTAGATAATAAACAAATATAAGCTGTATTTGGTATTTTATAACTGATGTAAATTGTTTATTTCTTGATTAGTGCCATGATATCATCAAATAAAATGTTATTGTTGATATTTTGTACACTTCTTACTAACCCTTGTTTTACAGTGATGAACAGTACAACATTTTCTTAGAAATCAATTTATTACTGGGATAAACATACCTTTTGTGTTACAGCCTTAAGTTTTAGTGTATCTACCGGGTAATTGGCCCGGGATGATTTCCAAGTATTATCAATAAACGAATTGTTTGCATTTTGTCGACGGCCGTCGCCACGCTTACCACGGCCGCCTTCATCGCGGCGGAATCCTCCAATAGGGTTGGCATTCATCAACTAAAACAGAAAAATGATTTATTTAGACTTGACAGTTTATTAGGGTCTTGTAGTTTCCTCCAAATATTGTGTGTCATCATTTTCCTGCCCATACCCCAATTTATTTCTTGTTCTTCTCTTTAACTCATCATCTCAGAAGTCACCTCCTTTCTATCCATATCATCCTTCACACCGTTCATCCATCGTTTTTTTTTGGTCTTCCTCTACTCTTATAGCCATCTACATTCATAGTTCATACTCAATATTTTCCTCAATCCGCCGCTTCACATGCCCATAACACGACAACCGATTACCAACTTTTCAGTCACTGGCACTACTTACAGTTTTCCTCTTATGTACTCATTTCTTATTTAATCCATTTGCGTAATACCACACATTCCCCTTAGCATTCTCACCTCTGCCACATGCAAATGCCTTTCATTCATCTCTTTTGTAGCCCAACAGTCTGTTTTATAAATGTTTCCCGTAAGTCAGGGGAATGCGGAATTCGCCGATTGTTCCCGTGACCTACCGCCATTTCACCCATCGCATTTGCACGATTGAACCGAGATACCAAAAGTCGGAGCAGACAGGAAGAAACGCGTCATCTTCTCAAATCTGGATCTGGATCTCAGGTCCATCTACACAGACATATTGGTGGCAAACAGCATGCACCATTGTGCCCCTTCATTGCATCTCTAACGTCAGAGCGTCCAAAATCAACAGGAAAAAGTAAGGACAAAAAACCCGACCCTTGATGGAAGCCTACAGTTACACTGAACTTGTCTGTGTTGACATTGGCACAAGATTGACTCTACATAGCACCAATTAACTCAACATACTTTCCAGGCATACCTTTCTCTTTCAGGGCCCACCACAACTCATCCCGAGGTGCCCTTATCATATGCTTTCTCTAGATCAATAAACACAATGTGCAAGTTATTGTGTGCACTTCTGTTCTTCTCAAACAATTGGCGGAGTGCAAAAATGGTGTCCATTGTTCCTTGACTTGGCATAAACCCAAACTGGTTCTGGGTGATCTCATTCTACTCTCATATTCTTCTCTATAACTTCCTCCCATTCTTTCATACAATGTGGCTCTCATGAATATAATAATTTATTTATACACAAAGAAAACTTACATAAATCAGGGAATTAATGTACAGTAAAGATATAATAAAAGGCGAACTTTTGCCTCCTAACCTAAACTAGGCCAGAAGCATGTGTTTTATGAGCCAATGTTCATTCATATTATTGTCACACTAATGGTATTGGCTTTCATGCATGCTGTATTAAAAGAAATTTTCTACCAGTTTCTTTAACAAACATATTACCTCAATATGACGTTGCTGTTGCTCAGCTTCTTTTTGAATTTGATCCATCATTTTAGGTTGAGAATCAATAACAGTCTTGACCACCCATTTGCGTTTCCTGAGTTCAATTACATCCTGAAGCATGAACCTGTTAAAAAAAATCGTGTTTAAGTATTGAGTAAGACTATTCAATACGTTTTCATATTTCGAGTTTCTAATTCGTAAGCACTATGAGTATATTTTGTCGTAACTGACCTAACACGGCTGCTTATTTTATTGGACTTGCGTTCAACAATGTCTTGCATTTTCTTGAAAATGTTATCAAGTTGGCCATTGACTTCGTTTTCAACTTGCTCACCAATCGTCGTAAGTAACTTGCAGAGACACTCGAGCTTTTCTTCTTCAACTTTTTCAATCAGATACTTCATGCAATAATCCATGATTTTGGATGTCAACATTTTTAATTTATACAGTTCACCTGCAACAATCACGCATAGATATGTAATTACAAGAAAATAATAAAAGGTGGCCCAATAATAGTTCGCTCAAAACTAATCAATATTGTAAAAAAACAAATTCGCGAGTCAATTTTAACATACATTCTAAAATATATCGCATTAGCTATGTAGTAGTGGCGAAGTGTTGGGATGTCAATAAAATATACAAGTGTCGTGCCAGCGAGACAAAGAAGCAAAGTAGTGTTACTTATCATAACAAGTTTCAACAGGTTAGTAACAATAATTAGTTCAGCTATATATAATATAAAAAAATCACGTGTCACACACGCTAATTTCCCAAACCACACTACTACTTCTAATTAATTAATTTCAATGAAATTTGGTGAATGTCTATTATGGTTCCAGTTTGAAAGATAGTATAGTTTTGGCCCCGACAGGTGGCACCGTGCAAAGCAGAGGCGAGTCGCTAGTATATTTATTCAATTTAAATCGATTCAAATGTTCATATTTACAAAGGCTTATCTTGTATTAAAAACTTGTGATAAAATAGAGAGAGAGAGGGGGGGGGAGTTATACACCAGCACATTTATTATTGGATTCTATCTGGCTGTCCTACTTCTGCCTTACCCATCGGGGGAATGGTGCAAGAATATATTGGCGTAATCGTTTTAAAGCTTAATTATTAATGAACATTCGCAAACATATAAAACGCTTGAAATAAAAGCTTTCGCTGATGCTGGTGGGTTGAAAAATACGCATTTTAATTTTTAATCAGAATATGGGTACAACTTAGTTAGAATTTCTTTCTAATAATGCTTATAGAAATACTACGCAAGAAAAATAATGTTTGATTTTCATTTTTACACAATGAACAAATGATTGTCAATTTTTAAACAAATTATTTCTTTGCAAAATTACCATTGTTAAGGAAAAAGAATGATCAATCGAACTTACCAATAAATCTCACATTTCCCACAGACCTCATTCTTACACGTCTGTTTTCTTCATCAATCATAAGAGAGAGTTCCCTCTTCCTTGCCTGAAATGTTAAAGATTATTAATATTGTTTTTTGTTTCAATTCAAGTAATAGTATTCCTGTCCATATAACTCACAGGGTCATTGCTGGCAGCAAGCTCTGTTTCGTATTTCAATATTTGCTCATCCACCTTATGAGTCTCAAATTGATTTTGGCATTTGTTGATGATAAGTGCTCGGAAATTGACACATTTGTCAGGTGATGTTGGATTGTCAGCCGGTACCTGTGGAATAATTGATCATATAAATATTCACACTAGAAGGTCCAAGTTTTGTTTGATGATCAGTGCAACCAATATTTTTTATAGTACCTTTAGAACAGACAATTTGTTACACATAGCAGCATAGGCTTCAGAAAAGTTAGGCTCCTCAATGGCTTTCTCAAACACTAAATCAATTACACCTTCTAGGCGCTTCTGATTGTTGATATCCAAAGTTTTTACTCTGTCCAAAAGAGTATCGAACTTCTGTGGTGTTAACTTGTTCAAAATACCTCTGAATTTCTTGTAGAGTTCCTGAAAGATTAAAATCAAAAGAATTAAAAATAAGAATGGGCACAAAATAAGTAATTAGGAGTAAGTACTCTAAGTAAATAATAATGATCTTGAATGCTCTGCCGTCATAAGGAAAAAGGGCACAACTAACATTTTTTTCGAAATTGAGTTAAAAATTCTGGCAGAATTGCCTTTTTTTCTGATTCCGAATATGTATATGAGGTCGGTAGGTAGGGTCGGTAAGTAGGCAGGCAGGTTGGTAGGGAAGGTAGGTTAGGTAGGTAGGGAAGGTAGGTTAGGTAGGTAGGGAAGGTAGGTTAGGTAGGTAGGGTAGGTAGGCAGGTAGGTAGGTTGGTAGAAAGTTAGGTAGGTAGGGTAGGGTAAGGTAGTTAGGGTAGAGTAGTAAAAAGTATAAGGAGGTAGTGGGTAGGAATAATGCATTAGGAAGATGCGTTGCAACGCTTACTTTTATCAGATTTTAGTATCAAAGTACTTATCTAGAACATGAAAAAAAAGCCTTTGATGAAAAAGATTTGATGATTTGAAGAGAAAGATTTGACGTCATTCTTTTTCCAAGTCAGTTCGTGTACAAACTTTTTCACCGCGGGTAACACCGCGGGCGCAGCTAGTCTCTGAATAAATTTGACTTTTGAGGTGGCAGATTAAAGCAAAATTAAAGTTTATTTTAATACTATTCATAGGTACTATTTTTTTTTAATTTGGCCTACTTCTGATGTCTAAATTATTTTCTGTCTACAAGAAAATAAGTCGATCAGCATTAAAAAACGCAATGTGTAAATTTATCTTGCATTCAAATTGTAAAAAACGTAATTTAGTACTTTACCAACTGTCTCCCACTTAAAAGAACTATATATAAGCCATCCTGTACCTAATGTGTCAAACTTAGATTTCATCTAAGAAATCTAAAATTAAATGCCATAGCATTATAATTTTACAGCAAAACCTCTTATTTTGTCATTAATACTTACTCAATCGAAGGTCAAATTTAGGATATATGTAATAACGAAACCCGCAATATTCTAGCTAGACAGTCAGATATTGGCTATATGGCCTTGAATCGCGACACTCATTACATGTTGCGAGAAAATAAAGAGATTGGTATGAAATTAAATCGTTGAACTTCAGCTAAATTGATGCACAGCAGGTCCATTGCAGGAAGCCAGGATAAAGGATTTATAGAAAAAAACGCGGAGCCACATTCATCATCATACTCGTATAAATAAATTAACATGGGTTTACCTGTGTCCTGAATTCCTCTTCATTGACAAAGTCCTTACGGAATCTAGTAGGCTTCCATGCGGAATCTACTTCATTAAGTTTGACTTCCTCCCTCAATGACAATGATACATGAATAACTGGTTTATGAGGGCTGTTACCACTTGCATTTGGTGTCAATTTGCCACTTCCTCCTTTGCCTTAAAAAAATAAGTCTTAAATAATATATTCCTGTCAATAATAAAAATAAAAATCACTAAAACACAAAATGAATAATGTTACCAGTAGGTGCGGTATTTCTTGTATCTTTCTTGGTATCTCGAGGAGTGTTATTCCTGGTTCCCATACCAGGACTCTTGGCGAATGGAGGAAATAGAGAATCATTCATAGGTCTCGAAATAGGCGTGAACGGCTGTGGCTCCTGCATTGGTGTGGTCTGAAAAATAAGCAGTAAAAGACCAATAACATTACAACCTTCAACATAACAAATAATTATAGAACTGAACATAATACAATAATGACAATACCCTAATGACATTGCATTGTTCCAATAAAGGAACATTAGGCTTGTTCTTCGAAAGTGGATCTTCTTTTATTTGCTTGAGCAAGTCAATATCATAGCACTTTTTACCAGCAGTATTGAGTGGAGACCATTGATCTGGAAAAATAATTATGTTAAGAAACTGCTACTCTATATTATCACACTCACTAATTAAAACTTGACCAACCTTCACTATATTTGTATTTAGGTACAAATATTTGTGGCGCTGTCTGTTGCTCAATCTTTGAAGTGTCCTCTGGCTCGGGCTGAGGAGCCAACTCATCAGCAGGCTGGGTTATTTCTTGTTCTACATTAACTACTTTATCAGTCTCATTTTTACCATTTTCGTATGACTCAGCTTCTTTAATATTTGACTCATTAATAGCCATTTTATTTGCAGATTTTTTATTAGAATTCTTGGTATTTTTTAAAACTTTCTCATTTTTATTGATATCTTCCTTAACAGTCTCAGTTTTAGACATTTCAGTAGTGTTTCCATTGGCAGTATCTGGATCTAACACAAGAAAACAAAGAATGTTGAGATTTTTTCCAAAATTTGATATGGCTCTTTCAAACTACTGAGGTAAGGTTCTTGAAATCTATAATGACATGTCCGCATTAGGGTACATGTTTCATACATTCTTGATGTTAATTGGCAACAAAGATATTCTTTTTTTTATGTGTTTCTTAAATTAAATGTTTACAAATCTGGTGATCATTGGAACAGTTTCCTAAGCAGTTTAATTTCAATACAGAGTAGTTTAATTAATCTGTCTGCTCTATTCGAATCAAACAAATAAAGAAATCTGCCGAATTGGAACTGTTTATTCAGAAAAATATTAAGAACCAGCATGTCAGGTTGACATAGTCAGTCAGTCTACATAACTAGCCAAATGACATCAGGACACTGCAAGGCTTGTTTGTCATACACAAAGCATTTGACTACTGAACTATCTTTATTTTTATATGATAGTTGAAGCCCATTGACTGAACTGATTTTCAAAGAAATATTGCAATAGTTAAGTAACCTGTGAAAAATGATGTCCTTTAAACAAAGAAAAATTATTAAAAAATTAATGAAAAATCGGAGTTGACCATAAAACTTGCTGACCCCTATTATATCTTACTTACCACTAGTAATGCTGAATAACAAGACGAAAGATTTAAAACACTTGGAAGCTTTTCTGGGACCTATATAACTAATCTTTCAATAACTCTGAATGATAGCTGATCACAACCCTTCAGTTCAAAATTCGAAAAGTAGATGTTGGAAAAACTATTGCACCCAACAGAAAGTAAACAATTGTAGCTTACTGAACTTCTAATGGAGGCTGTTCAATGGAGTTGCTAAGAATGAGAGGCTTGGCAGGTGAAAGGGGAGGTCATTTACCCTGCAGCATGACAACATTTACAAATAAAGTCACAAAATATCACTAAAAATATTCATGATGCTGATTAAATACAATTTTAAGACAAAAAGATTTTAAAAATCTACAGAGAGTAGCTGTAACTGTCATTTAACATTGAGTACTCTCCCATACATAAAGTAAATGTTAAAGATGCCAGCTAATATTGTTCTGTCTAAGTTATCGTCACATACTGCACTTTCTTTTCTGTCCTAACATAGATAAAAGTAACGAATATGTCTAATTTCAATATTGAGTAATATCACATAAAACTGCCATTCATGTATCTCAGTTATCAATACTGCACTACTGCTAAATAAAAAGATCTAAAAATCACACTTCCATTACTAACAGAATGAAGTAATATATTATGATGACCATCATGTTTTCTTGTTCACTTCTTCAATAAAACAGAATTTATACAAAAAAAAAACTGGATGGTCATCAAATATATTATAAAAAGACATGTAGATTCAATTACATATTTAAAAAACAAAGAACAAACCTGTAGTCTTATTATTGAGGTTAATATCTTTCATTTTTGTATCAGATTGATTAGTGCGCAGTACACTAGATATACTCTGTGTCAATTTAGCTTGAGCTTCTATCGCACTTGATCCTTCTTTTAGTTCAGGTGCCTTTGAAAGCTGCTCCTTGGCCACTTTTTCAATACTAGCAGATAACAGTTGTGTGGCAGTGGGAGGAGTTTCAACAACAAGCTCACTCTTGATAACAATTTCAACATTTGTTGCTACAGCAGCAGGGATTTCAGCCTCTGGGGCTGGAGAAAATTGCTTTAATGGTATTTGTTTCTTTGTTGGCTCCGCACCTAATCCTTGATTACTTTGACTAGTTGGAAGGACAATAGCTTCTGCCAAGCTATCAACTGAACTAATCACTGGAAAAAATAAAATAGTAAGTGTTAATTTCAAGTCACAACTATATGAAGGTAGCAAGTTAGAAAATAAATTATTTATGATGGTCAGTGTGTTGCATGGTTGTAATTTGATGATGAATTACTGACTTTGTGTATTTTAAACCTTTTAATAATCTGTTGCTTGAGAACAAGTTACTAAAATCAAGGCCATTACCGAGAAATTGAACACGAGACAACATATTGTCCGATAAAATTGTAAGTAGAAGGATGTAACGTACACATCACTTATAAAATGGAGAGACAATCGAATTTGTCCGGTTGCTAATAAAATGTCGGGTGTAGTTAAAATCTCTGTGAACTTTACAGTACCTACTATTTATAATAAATCATGATCACAAACGAATGATTTTTGTAATATATTTTCGTGTATTGGTTTTTGATCTATCCTATCACTTTTTACGAACCAAGTTCGTAGTCTATAAATAGAGACGTGAGATATTTCCACGTGGGAGTTCTTGCACAGTACCTGAATATCAGTCTTTATGTGGCACTGATACCTAAATTATATCACAGTACTATAATCCGTTAAACTTTCTTGTTAATATTCACACAAATTTAATAAGATACGATAATGTAACAATATGGTAAAAGAAAGTATAATCAAAAGGTCACTCAAGGATCTAGAATATTGTCAGACTTTAACACACTTTGCACTTGAAACAAATTACTACTTGTTAACACTTAAATAAATATTTTAAAAGACAATAAATTATTGAATTCAATTTGTTAAAAAGATATGATTAAAAAAGCTAAAAATATTTAAAACGCAGCCATGCTCAAAGTGACTGTAAGGTAAAAGCCGCCATCTTGGATCGTTCCATGCGGACAGGCGGTTCGGAACGGCTAGTGTTGTGCGCAAGTGCACAGTTAATCGATTCAACGATATTCGCCACAAACCATTTTACTTAAAATATATTGCAGAATAACAGCTGGTTTCTGAATTGAGTATTTGAAGTTGACAACGTCTTAAACTGTACTTAAGTGCTACTTAAATATTTTTCCGTTACTGAATTGAGTTTTCTTAAACTCTGATCAAGATTTGAGTAATTTTAACATCATTAACTCAAATTTGACAGAAAGCATGCTTAATTCATGCTTAACGACCATATTTGCGTTTCTCAACTAAGAAAAACGTGTTTGACAATACTCAAAGCATTATCAACGTCAAGTTAAGTAGTTGAACGAAAGAAACTAAAAATAGCAAAAACAACTTGTCTTCATTTATAGGAAATACCAATAATTTGCCTAACATTTATAGCGCTTCGGAGTTTATAACGTTTAAACGCTAGTAAAACACAAAATAACGTTGCGTACGTTACTGATATGTCCGTATTTAGATATTACGAAGAATTATGTAGAGCTGTACCGCACTGCACGTGTTTTCGTGTGTAGGTGAAAATAATTGGTACGATGTTTCGTTCTTGCCTATCAAAATTGCTTTCAACAAATGACTCAGTCTGTTATCAGTGTGGCAACTTAATGACTTGTAAAAAGCATGATAAAATCATTTCACGTGGTAACCCGAGTAGGGAAGTATAATTTGCCGCAATAAAAGATGCTATGGTGCTATATCGAGCTATTACAATATACTGTCTAATTGATCTAGTTGACACAGTGCGCCCAGTATCTTGCCATGTTTGATACTTGGTACTAAACATGTCCGCCAGTAACGTTTAACAAGTAGTGCCAGTAGCAACTACTTAAATGAAAGTCGCACTATGTACTGGTTTTTCTCAACCATTGGTATTTTCGAAGAATTTCTAGTACATGTTTTATAAAATATAGCTAAAATCTAAAATTGCAAAGCTAAATAAGATGAAATCTACATTTTTATGTTGGGGGCCTAGTCACAACAAGTTATTTTTTGTCACATTAAATGTAATCGATTTGATACTCGATTCCTAAAAAGACTACATCACTACGGACTCATTCCGAGTCCGACTCATTAGCTACTTTTTGGTATGACCTTTGGCCACGACATAGAAGTCGTACATATTCCTATACCGAGTATATTCTAGGAGACTGTTTTGTAGGAGAGATAAATATACTTTAAATAAAAATGCATGGTACACATAATGAATTAGTTCTACATGTATCTATTTTAGAAGTGGTCTATTTTATCGTTTGGTACGGATACTACTCGGCCGAATTTTATTTGCAATGCAAAGTTAGGTGACAGAAATGATCAAGTTTCCTATTTGTAACGTCATTCTAGTTGACATAGACACTACATGCATACACTAGGAACTTTTTTTCTTCTTTTTACTCAACTTCTCACGCGGACAAATTTTTGGACAGATACGGTCCTACTTGCACGAAACAAAATAGATGACGAACTTAACCTAATGACTATTGGCATAATAGGTTACTTACCTACTTTAATATTTGCCACCAAGGTGGAACATTGGAGTTATTTCTAGTAAATATACTCATTTCAAAAAGTATTGCCAAAGTTATTTATTTAGGCTTTTATATGCTGGAATATACACGTCTAATAATATTTTTTAAATTAACCGACTTAGGTTAAATGAAGAGTCAGGGGAACAGGTAGAGGTATCACGTTGAATTAATATCAAATGCTACGCCCTTGAGTTACCCTATTATTGTTTAGTTCGTGAAACGGGCGGGTTTTTTTCATGTAGGTAGTTAGGTTTACATACAGAATGATTGGTAACTGGATATATTCCTTGAAATGAGTGATATCGAGCAATTAAGCAGATGTTTTGGAAATTGCGATATTTGGAAAGAGCCATTGTCAAAATGGGAATAAAACCAACAGAATTGAAATACATTTCAAATTGTAGCTCATAATTAGTAGGTACTCAAATAAAAATTCATACTAGGTACTGCAATGGGGTAGCTACTAAACTCACTGGAGACCAGAGGCAGGACCAAATTGAAAATGTTGCAATTCCTTGTACCTATATGCCGTCGTCGATTTGTCTACGACAGTCATTAGTTTTTAAAGCAGATCATTTTGAAAAGAACATTGTGCTTAAGCTAAGTAGGGTAAAATACCCAATTATTAATCCTTGAAGGATTTCTCTGTGCACACAGCAAAGAATTCAAGTTGGCGAAGTGCAAGTGAAAATAAACGAATACTAAAACACAGTAAAAAGTCATTTGTACATAAAGTATTTCCTTTTTTCTACTTTACAAAGCACACACATTCACATTTTACACAATTATACTCAAAATGCCAGTTTATGACACCCCTTACATTTCAGGCATAGCTCTGATTTTACTATGAATACATTCATAGTAAAATCAGAGCTATGCCTGAAATGTATATTGGATTGTATATTGGAGTTGGGTTGATGAAAAATAAAATAAGGTGATTTTATTGTTCTTTTTAAAGTCTTCGTTTTCGTGTGAGTCTATCTGGCAGGCCCCAGCGAATTTTATCAACAGGTGATAGCATAAAGACATTATTATGAAAACATAGACATTATTTTGTACCTTAAGAAAATAAATAAAATATATTTTGTACCTCGACAGTTTATGATTAAATGACGTTTCTACGAAGTGTCTAGCTAGCGGGCTTACTACTGCGGGGGTACTTTCAGATCGCCCTAATAGAGCTCGGAGTTAGAAACTATTCTGTAGGTAACTTACAAATCCAAAATTTCGAGTTTCTGTGAGCTATACTTCCGAAGATATTCGTTATTTAAACAAACGTCCAGTCAGCGGGCCCCTTTTTAAGTCGAAATGTTGGATTTGTAAGGTACATAATAGTATCAAGCTCCTAATGCTGTATTATATAAAAGAGTAGTATTTAAAAAAGGGCCCCCGCTAGTTTGTTTCAATCTATATGGATTGGAGTAACTTTAGCTGGAAAAGTTCAAGAACTAATTAAGAGAATGCAGAAAGTAAGAGCATGCCGGAAATTTTAGCATGCCGCTTCGATAAGGTTCTCAGCTATGTACGGCTTTTTTGTTTATTCTTTGATAATATTTTAAAGCCAAAGTCTAGGGCTAGTCATGCAGATACACACTCTTGGGGGTGCCGGCGCCCATAGATGATAATTATTGATACAATACGATTGTTAGGATCTGTGACGATTGTTAGGATCTGTAACGGCAATTCAAGTTCTTTTTTACATGTTGACCTTCCTCATTACCTAATAATGAACTTAACTACATAGTGGTTCATAGTTGGTAAAATCGGTAAATTTCGTTAACTACTTCGATTGTCACGCCCTCGCAATAAAATGTTTAATAGTTCGTACTAGATGTTGACACCTTAATTTTAACGAGTTGACGCTCTTTCAAGTTTGAAAAACCAGTGGAAACACATTGTGTCGGACATAGATAACGAAAATAATATCAAACTAATATCAACCCTTATCTGCCTTAGCAAATTGTTACATTTCCTTGATTTTGGTGAAATATTTTATTATACCAGCTTCATGGACACAGTATTGCTCTTTTATAATTTATGTACCGTGTACATAAAAAAGGATAACAACATTACAAGAGGATTTATTTATTTTTTCACGACTACGGCAAAGCATAAAGGAAGTGTTATGATTTTAGCAGTCTATGTATGTTTGTATTTACGTATGTTCCTCCGTAGCGCCTAAACTTTTCATCCGTCTTTGATGAATAAGGTGTTCATCGATTTGTTATTATGGCCCGGGTAGGCTACATTTTACCGACTTCAACAATAAGAGGAGTCGATATTACTGTGTAAACCCAGAATTTAATTAGAGCGTGATTTTTCAGTTGTCGGGTTTTTTAGGTGTTTACCACACAAATTCTTGTTCAACTGTTAGGGTGTCAATAATTGGTGGGGGTGTCAAAAGTAGTTACAACAAGTGTTTACCCTACACACTCATAATACGAGCTAGGCGGGCGAAATCTTAGAAGCGAGCGGTCAGGGTGTGTATGGCGTATATGAGTGGGTGTGGTGTGTATGTTGGGTGAGTACGTGCATGTCTTAGTTAGGCTTTGTAGCGGAACCTCTCGCTCAACTATGTTATATTTTTCTTTTCTATCCCTACATTGTGCTTACATAATTATAGAAGAAACAATAATTAAGTACTCAGGGCTACGTAATATCTAACTTGATTTGAAAAAAATGTCCATGGAGTTTCTTGCCCATTCTTCTCCATGAGATTTACTATTTTCGAATGGTCAATAGCTTATTTTTGACCAAGTAAAAGCGCCTGTCATGGGTCTATTTGAAATAAATGTGAGTTTTGAGTCTACCTACCAGTCAACCTTTGGGTTAAATAGATACATTATGATAAGGAATAAAATCTAAAAAAATAAATTCTAGTTTTCGAAAATTTATATACTTATATTGATACTAATACACATATACCTATAAAATAAACTAATAAACATTTTAACAAATACCATAATAAAAACGATAAACCTAATAAGAATCATTATGACTCGACTTCTCTCTAATTGATAGCTAGTTAGTCTGACTTAAATAGTGGTTAAGAACTTTTTTTGTGAATTTACTTTCAGCTTCTTTAATGCCAAAAATGGTAGCGCGTTCAAGAGCTTTATAGTAGAGATAACGTAAGAATTTGACATAAAACTGGTGCGGTGTGAAGGAATTTGGGGAAGTAGATTTTTGGAAGCTCGAAGGTTACGATTGAGCACTGCCCATCATACCTTTGAAATATTATTTTAGATAATCGGGAGCACATGGATCGTTCATAATCGTGAAGAGTATGCGGAGTGGTCTCTGAGGGACCACCTGAGTCGGATAGACAACCAATTAAGCTGAGAACGAAAGGAAGAAATGAGATCTTATTTACGAATGCCAAAAAGAAAGCGAATACAATTGTTGAGAAGTCGATCCAATTTATTTAGAAGTTCTTGAGAAAGATCAGAATAATAAACATCAGCATAGTCGGGAATGGGAAGCTCAAGTGACTGGACCAAAGTAAGTTTGGTGCTAGATAGGAGGAAAGCCTTGAAAAACCCTTGCCTTGATCTATAGAGAGATCGCAGTGAGAACGTGGCTTTCTGGCTCATCTGAGCCACGTGTTTATTCCAACTGCCGTCAATGTACAGAACCTAGTCTTTTACGGGAGGTGAAAGAGAAATGACGGAGTTCTCTTATGAGGTCTTGAGTTTTCTGATCCCTAGCTCTTGAACGAATAAATCCTTTGGAAATGAAGTGGCTAATAGTCTTGTCGTTATTAATTGTCTTGATCGTGGCAGTTGACTCAAAAAAATGTATGAGCGCTTGACGAACCTACAATTTAGAGTAAAAACTATATTTCTTTAAAAATATTTGTTTTTTATTCACACGTAAGATGGTATTTAAAGTGGGCACTGTGATACCACTTTATAAAGTAAAAATGAGAAGGAATTGGGTATTTTCAGTAATTTGTACGTCTCAAGGTGTAACCTAAATCGCGTCATTCAGGTTTCGAACATATTGTAAACAAAACTTAAAAAACAAGCCAGAAAAAAAAATCCACATGGAAAATAACACCCGCAATTCTTCATTCCTTATATACGGTATATAAACGAGAGAATTACCCTTCTGCTGCTATTTAAGTTTGAAAAAAAATGACTATTATCTAACCCGTTAAGCGGAATATTTAAGAAAATACCGTGTTTAACTGAAAATAACACCCTGAACATTTTTTTACGGTTACAACAGAGGTCTATAATTAACCCCCTGGCTGATATTTGAGTTTGAAAGCACTATATTATATTTTTGCCCACAATATTCTGGACATTCATTTAAAGCTGAATCCAAACTGAAATCCAGCGAATCTGGAATCAATCAATCATTGTTCGCACAATGATTGATTCGCTGGATTTCATGGATGCTGGATGAAGGATGATTGCTGGCGTGGCCCCTTTATTTTCCGGCTTACACAGGTACTCTCCTTGCTTCGGAAAGTACGCGTGCCATGTGGTCCGGGAACCGACGGTCCCGTTTGTTAACTCTGCGGTGATTGCCTGACGACGCGGCGCCACACTCTCTGGATGTGAGTCCAGTCGCAGGCAATGTCACGCCGTGATTTCACCGCTGTGGTCTATTCTGCGGATAACCTCTCGCTTCCTGTTGTGGTTCAGGCCATGGTCAGAAGCAAGAGCGCATGGGATGCCGTTGCCTCTTTTAGCAAGGAAGTGATGGTCGCTACGAGGCAAAAGGGGAAGGACTCAACCTGCCTCTATCCGCAGCATACACCGATCGCCAGAGGGCAAACAACACTTTCCGGCCGCCTTAGGGTGTAGTCTGCGGGTTCCAGATTTAGAGAGTCTATCACCTGAACAGACCGACATACCCGGAATGGCGGCGCGCTGTTTTCTGCGTGCGCCTCTCGAAGAGGAAGCGGCGGACAGGGCCTGCATCATCATGCGGGCCAATACTTCAGCACTGTGGCCAGAGGTACACGAAAGATAGCGTATGGTTTTAATCAATAGGAGTAGGTATTACAGGACCACCCCATGCTGAAAACATTTTTGAGGATTTCCGCACGCAAAAAGGAGGTTTTCAAACAAGACAAAGATTACATACCTACACATTTGTTGTTACATTTCGTTAGTTCTTACCATAACACTTCCTACTAACCCTATTGCGATGGTACCATATGAGCAGCAAAAAAAAAAACGAATGTGTACCTAACGCTCTTGTCTATTTCTTCTATGGGGTAACAAGTTTAGAACTGGAATCCAGCGAATAAATCATTGTTTGCGCCTTTAACGAATGTCAAAATATTCTTGGAACAAATACATGTTGGACCTTCAAACTCAAACAGCACCCGGGAGGTTAATTGTAGACCTACAGGGTGTAAACAGACCCTTCACGAAGCCGTCGTTGGAAATGTTTTTTTTTTGTGGTGAAAAATCACGTATTATGGTATGACTCAATGTAACGCACACAAAACACTGTGCTGATAGAAGAACAAACATTGAACGATACGGGGGTTGTGGAGGTATTTTAAGTCATAACATTAAAAATTAAAAACTTTTATTTAAAAAAACAAAACTTGTAGGAACTTTCACCACCAATATCTCTGTAACTAGTAGGTGCCAGGTATGATCTAGTTAGACCAAAAAAAACCTTTTTGCAAAAAATAAAACCGACTTCAAAAACACAACAAAGTGAAAAATAACTTCAGAAGTTCGTGACTTTTGTTTGTTTGATTTAGTTTTTTTGTCACCGACTTCTGAAGCTAAAGTTATTTTTCACTTTGTTGTGTTTTTGAAGTCGGTTTTATTTTGTGCAAAAAAGCTTTTTTATTTTTCCTTTTTTAGTTGTATTATCCTATACAAATATTTGCTATGCATTTATTTTACATTGTTAACAATACATTTCATGGTAATAGGCTTATCCCCAATAAAATGGAAGTTAACATACGTACTGTCGAGCTCAGAGCATACAGGCGTGATGTTATGTTATGTTATGTCAATAAACATCCAAGCGATTATAGCAATCACGAGAGATTTGCTGTCTATTATTGAAGACTTCCGATCCACATCTCCGAAGTCCATGATCAGATCATGACAATATTTCTATTGGACCAACTTGGGAGTATACTCTTTCAAACAAAAAAAAGAATTTTCCACATCGATTCAGGCGTCTTCGAATCGGGGAACATACATAAAAAAAAACGGACACATTGATAACCTCTTTCTCTCTCTTCTGCCGTAACTGATCGCAATGATGGGGAGAACAACCTAAACCAACCAACCTTTCGGCTTTGTTTAGGGTACTTTTACACCCATACATAAACCCATGCCCTTTTCCCATGGGGGTAGGCAGAAACCACAGATCGCCACCTGCTACGATCCTTACATACTCCTTTTGCCTCGTCCACGTTCATACATCTGGTCATTAACGCACGCCGGTTGCGAGTACTACGCACCTGACCTTTCTGAAGAACCTCACCAATGAGGTAAGCGTATGTTCTTCTAGGGCGTCCCCTCCCGGCGTTGCCACTCACATCTGCTTTGTAAATACCTTTTGTTAGTCGCCTTTCACTCATCCTCTCCACATGACCAAACCATCTAAGCATACTTTTTTCAATTTTTGTAACTACACACCCATTATGCTGTAATAGTTAAAAAATGTTCTAAATGTTATTATAAATTAGAAGTCAGTATTTTTTAAATGTTATGGTTAAAAAACATTTTAAAGAAAACTATGTTCTTTTTTAGTATTTTCAAACTTAAATAGCAGCGGAAGGGTTGATTGTACTCTCATTAACAGTAAAAAATGTTGAGGGTGTTATTTGCTCATCATCATTCTTCCTGCCCTTATCCCAACTTATTTGCAGTCGGCACAGCATGTCTTCTTCTTCTATTACTCGTCATCTCAGCAGTCACCTCCTTTCTAGCAATATCATCCTTCACACAGTCCATCTACCGTTTCTTTGGTCTTCCTCTACTCTTATACCCATCCACATTCATACTTCAAACTGTTAGTGTGTTATTTGCTATTTTTTTTTCTGGTCCCCTCTTTATTATTTGAGTACTAAAAACAACTTATGGGTAAAACAACTTGGGTACTAAAAACAATTATTATACCTAATATGAGTAAACTACCATGAAAAACTAAAAGAGAGTCTGATTTTTTTTTATAACATGAACGTGTTTTCATAATATGGTTTTCGAAGGATTCATTCATAAACTATCAGAAAAATATTAGTTTGTTGTCCAGAACAACAAACATTTCTCAAAATTAGCGAAACGGTCATATTTCGTTAGGCGAAACAATAAAAATCATAATATTCGATGTCTCCGCAGTTCAGTTTGGACTTAAGTTTCAGTTTCAGACAGTTAACGGGGTCAAACTTGATGCAAATAAGCTCAAATTGTTGTTGTGTAGATGATAGTTTCAAAGAATGCATACAAATACCAATCCTCCCCCATATAAGCTGTTCAAAAAGTGTCCGAGGAAAGTGTCAACAAACCAGTAGTGTTGACAGTAGAAAGTTGATCCTACTTAACAACACGTTAATAACCCATATGTCCTATTTTTTTAAAGATAATGACTCCATTGATATGCAATCTAAAGTTTCAAAGTAACAACGATGACTATAATATATTATTTTATACTTTGATTTTTCTGAATTTAATAATGACTTTGATGAATCAATTATTGATCATAATGGAATGTTTAAAAGTAGCCACAATGACTTAAATATTATTTTACATTTAATCTTTCTGATTTCTATGATAGCTTTGATAAATTCATTGATGACACTCGATGGTTAAAAGTAACCACGACAACTGAAATATTATCTTACATTTGATCCTTCTGATTTTAATAATGACTTCGATAAATTCGTTGATCACAATCGAATGTTTACAACCAACCACGTAATTTTAATCCATCTGATTTCAATAATAACTTTGATAAACCCATTGATCACAATCGAATGGTTAAAAGTAATCACGATGACTTAAATAATATTTCACTTTTGATCCTTCTGATTTCAATAATGACTTTGATAAATCCATTGATCACAATCGAATGGTTAAAATAACCACGATGATATAAACATTAAGTATTTCACTTTTGATCCCTCCCATTTTTGTGGATGAATGGAATGGATTTATGAAAAAGTCATTATTAAAATGGGAGGGCCATTTTAATAATTACTTTTTGATAAATCTATTGATTCAGAATAGAACGTGCACCTTGAAGAATCAGTCAATCTAGTACGGACAAATTGCGGATCGCATTTTGTCTATATGTGTTTTATCGGACTTCAGGAAGATGATCGCTTCTTGTTTTGTCACCGAGAAATTGTGAAAACGAAAGCGACTTTTAACATAAAATATGGAAAGGCTAAAGTCTGTACATTGCAAATATTTTCACGAGACCGTTAACAACGTTAGCTAGGAATAAGTAACAAAACACAAATCGATATATCTATTTTTTTTTTATGTCTGTTAGGATGTGTCTTACCTCATCACATGAGAACGGCTGGAAAGGGTACAATGAAATCGACCGTAGCGTAGCTATGACACTACGGATGATCACTAAACTAGAGGTTGAAACACACTACTTCTACGGTTAGAAACAAATTGTGTTGTATCACAACGCGAATGTCTTTACGCACCATACTGAATGTATGAAACCGGCATGCTTCTGAAACGATACTCACACTACACAGTAGTGTGTTTCTAGTTTAAGCCAGGTGCGGTGACTCTGATAGACGTTGGCAAGACGCTTCTTAGTCATTTTCCCTTGATAAATGGAAAATGGTCAGAGTCCTTTACTTACCTTGTAGTTATCAAAAACACTTCGATTTGATAGGAAAACAAAATTAAGCAACATCGTTTCGTGTAATAAAATAAAACTGGGCCTATTTATAAATAAGGTGTTTAGGGTTTCGCTGTCAAATGGCAAAAACGGAACCCTCATAGATTCGTCCTATCCTGTCCTGTATCTATGTAAACCGGGTGGAAGCGACACTGATGCGAATACGGTTACGGTCATCAGTAATTAATAAAAAATGTATTTGTGCCCGGTTGATGGCAATAGGCCGTATCACATGGGACTTAAACATATCTAGCGAAATGTGGGTGTACTATTAGGTACACCTCTGCCTAACCTTTCGGGGATTACAAGCGTGATGTTATGTTATGTAATTAAAAAAAAAAATACTTTTCGAAAGTTTAGGTAAAATTATTCATTGGTAAGGAGTAACTTTGCAAAAATAAATGGACAAAAAGTATCGAATTATCAAGATAAGGGACGATTTTAGACGTGTATTTTTTTCAAGTTTCTCCGTAAGTCATATTTTATTATAATGCTTTCCAGGTAAAAATATGTCACTTGAAAAGTACAGTTAGAAAAAAAAATATTTCCGCAAATGAATTGTATATAATATAATATTTTATCGGTATTATCTTGTTAATGTTATCTTCAAATTACTATCGTTTATTTTAAAGCGTGGAAGTGTTGATTTAAACGCCGTCTTAGAACGGACTGGTTTTATTCACCGAAGATTAACATTTAATCGTTGATGTTGCGTAAGCATACTT
The DNA here is from genome assembly GCA_950005105.1 of Lycophotia porphyrea. NCBI lineage: Eukaryota > Metazoa > Arthropoda > Insecta > Lepidoptera > Noctuidae > Lycophotia > Lycophotia porphyrea. The sequence continues at coordinate 24,340,883 of OX465383.1, read as the reverse complement.
ACGTATTTTTTAATATTATTTACTATCGTTATTACCTCATTATTATTTCCTTTATTTATTTTTACACATATTATTTACATTTTTAAATTAAATACTGAAATAAAAACAGACGTGTGGCACTCGGAGACTGCCGCGGTAAAGCTATTGCATAGCATTTTTTATCAACTTATGTAATTATAATTATTTATTCACTTTCGTAGTGTCAGATATTGACAAGCCTAGGTTATTATTTTTAATCTACCGCAGGAGCTAGGAGGTTAGGTTGTATAGGTTTACCTATACAACCTAACACGTGTTAGGCACTAGTTGTTAGGTTATTTTCGTTACGTTACGTTACGGTTATTTTCGTTACGGAATTTCTGGATTCGGTCTCCACGCTCAAGGCCCGCGATAGAAACTATGCAATAGCTTAAAAATATAAAAAATAGTAGCCCACCAGGATTGGGAACAGGGTCCGAGCTACCGGTGGTCAGGGCTCTTGAGAGAGGAACCTCCTGACCATACGTGCCGTGTCCAGAAGTACTGCTTTCTGAATCAAGCCCTTGATCCAGCTGCCAAGCGAGAGCCTCCTCAGATGTTGTTCGAGGCTATTGGCTATTAAGTCATTGGCCGACACGACTATCGGCATAATGACTCACGTCCCGCATGTCGACAACCTCGGTAGCCAGATCTAGACACTTGAACTGCTTATCTATCTCTGCTTTCACGAGGTTCACGTCATGGGGGACTGTTATATCAACAACCATTGCGCGATGCTCCAATCGATCTATCACCACAATGTCAGGCTTATTGGCAACAATAGTCCTGTCAGTGGCGCTAGGTCGATCCCAATACAACGTGATATTACCATTATCAAGAACTGGGTCAGGCGCATATTTCTAGTATGGCAACGAGGTTGTGTCGATGCAAGTACTCTCCGTTAGCTAGACTAGAACATCCACAAATAATATGTCGGAACGATTCTCCCGGACGGTGGCTCGCCCGACATATGTCAACCGTGCCATCCTTCACAATGTATTTCCGATAGTTATTCGTTATCATAACATGCCTATTATTGCACAGACAAAACCTTCGGTTTCCCCAAAGAGGTCACCGAATCGCAGCCAAGATACGGACGCTAAGAAGTCTACATCGGGTCCATGTAGGGCTTGGTAAAAGCGTCCGTGAAGCTACTTGGCCTGCCATACCTCCTTGCGGTCATTAGTGTCTAATACTCTAGGTTTACGCCAGTGTTCGTTAGCCAAGGAGACCGGGGTGAGGCCCTTGTCCACTGAAACCACATCTCGGTGCATCCCCACGTCGGCTTCTAGGAAGTATTCCCTGAGACTGCATACCTCACGGTTGTGCAGGGTCTTAGCATTTAAGAAGCCAGGAACCCCGCATTTCCGTGAGATATACAGTCTCATCACCGACGACCGTGGGTGATGCATCCGATTTGCGGTCAGCAGTACGCGGACCCTCCTATCCAAGCCATCAAGTTCCGTCTGAGTCCACTTGAGTATGCCGAAAGAATACATCAAAACCGGCATGACCCAACTATTGAAGGCGCGCACCTTATTTCCGCCTGACAAAAGACTGCTTAGCACCTTATTTAGGCGGCCAACGAAGCGCCCTTTCAACGATTGTTTCATGTCGGCAGTATTGATGCCTAATGCTTCCGACATACCCAAATACTTGTAGGTTCCTGTTGAGGAGAGGGATCTAAGGTGTATGGAATCGGAAAGTTGAGTTCCTACGGATTCCATAATCTCCCCTCGCTTTACATGCATGACTGCACATTTTTCCACTCCAAATTCCATCCTGATGGCGCTACTGAGAGTATCTGATACCTTCAGTGGCTTTGCAAGTTGTTGGGGGCAAAGAGTTTCAGATCATCCATGTAAAGAAGGTGACCTGACCATCTCTCTTCAACCGATAACCTGAAACCTCCAGCAGGGTGCTGAGAGGGTTCAAGGCTAGACAAAACCACAATGGACTCAGGCTATCGCCCTGGAATATACCGTGCTCTATCCTTATCGGATCGCTGTTCCCCTGGATCTGTCCACATCCTGGAAATCGAAGGACCGTCGTCCATTGCCCCATACACGACTCAAGGAAGGCGCGTAGAGTTGCATCTATCTTGTACAACTCCAGCACCCCCATGAGCCATATATGAGGCACAGAATCAAAGGCCTTCTTATTATCTATCCAACATGTAGACAGATCCCTTCGGGAGCGGCGAACCTGTTGGCTAATGGCCATATCAATGAGAAGTAGCTCCTTAGTACCGCGGGACCCGTTCACCCATTCTGAGAGGCAGACATGATAGAATTACTCTTAATATGTTGGTTGATTTTAGCTCTCAAAATGGATGTGGGAACTTTATAGACCGTTGGTAGACAAGTGATTGGTCTATAATTTTTGGGCTCCGCAGTACTACCTGATTTATGGAGCAGGTGGGTAATTCCTGTAGTCAAGAACTGAGGCAGCGACCCTGACTATAAGGATGATTAAAACTGGGACGCCAAGCAAGCTTGCGATCTTTGGAACCACTTGATCCAGAAGTTGTGTAGTCCATCCGGCCCTGGAGAGTTCCAGTTAGGCAACGGACAGACTGCACGAAATACGTCTTGGGGGCCGATGATGATTGCCCCTATTTCTGGTATTGGATCACACGTTTGTTCAACCTCCCGGGTCCTATCGTGTGACTGACAGGCACCGACCAAATGCTGCGCCAGAATGAACTCATGGCGTCATCATCCGGCAGGCGCGTGTCAGTTACGCTTTGGTCCGGTCGTTCCCAAGCCTATATACCCACCTTTCATCGCTTTGGAATGTGCGATTCTGAGTGTATCGCTCCACTCGCCTCTTGTACCGACGAAAACGGCTTGCCCATGCACAGATCTTCTGCTTTAGGAAGTCGATACGCTCTGTGATGCGGGCCATGTAATTTCGATAGCTAACATCAGTTCCCGAGAACGCCCGCCTCACAAAGCGCATCACTCTAGGACGAGTATAACCCTCCCTGAAGCAGATTAACTTGCCAATGAGAGCTCTAGCCTCACCGATACGCCGCTCAATCCTGCACTGCCAAGCTGGAACAGCTAATTTTGGTCGTGTAACTCTATCGTTGTTGGGAAACTTGACGTGAGCTACACGACATGCCGCTACAGCTCCACAGTACAGTATTAAGTGTTACCTCATTATTGTGACCTATCTTTATTTTACGGACCTTTTTTAAAAGTGTGGAAGTGTTCATTCAATCTGCATCTTTAAAATACTGGTTTATTCACCAATTGTTTTATGTTTAAGCCACCGAATTTTTTTTTTTTTTTGAATGGCGAATTCTCGATCTGTATTGGTGCGCAGGCCTTACCTAGTTTGTGGCTAATCTAAACTCTTTTGTCGTATTTTTTTTGGCAATAAAAAAATATTATCGGGCATTTTTTTTTGCTGACCCTACCCCAACTTCTTCGATTTGACAGCTATCACATCACAATAGGGTGCGAGGGCAGTCCTATTCTCATTTGAAACGCATTGTACACATCAAAGTATTAAGAGATGATTTACCGAAACGGTTGTTAATAATAATCGATTTTTTATATACAAAAATGTAAATAATATGTGTGAAAATAAATAAAGGAAAAAAAAAGTGTGTGTGTACTTATGTACACGCGTTAGAAGTTATACTTTTCTAATACATAAACGAAAGTAAAGTAGTTTATAAGAAGGTCTAATATCGATTACCTATACAACCTAACCTCCTAGCTCCAGCAGTAGATTAACTAGAAACATGTGGATAAATATTATATATATGAAAACAGTGATCCGAGGCGACGAGCGTACCAACATGCGCGATTAACAGAGGTTCTATTTCTATTTTGGTGGTAGCTTTTTTTTTTCGAGACTTAATGAGCGGTTTAGCGGGCAGCTTCAACCTGTTACTTTTGTGTTACAGTGACGCGCGCACATCTTAAAATTTCACTCTCATCATTTTTTCATAACGCGCCTTAAGAAGTATAACTTCAATAATCGATCAAACCATTAGACATAAAAACGTTGCCCATGATGTACTCTTTAGATTAGTCTCGCTTTGGCGTGAGACCAGATACGAGACGTTGACAAAATGATAGAACCCTAAAATAAATAAACAAAAAACATACCAGGAATTAGTGGTGGAACAATATTATGTAAAGTATATTATAAAGGGTGCAAAAGGACTCTTAACGAACCGAAAGGCACCGTCCTCCCCGTCACTGCGATATTTTTTTTTGTTGTAGACCATACCTGGGAACCTTCTAGTTACGGAGATATTGGGGGTCAAAGTTTCCAACTTATTCACAATATTTTTTTTCAAATTCATGTTTATAATGTATTTTTTTTTTACTTAAGACACCTTCACGACCCCCGTACTATTCAATCTATCCATCAGCACAATGTTTTGAATGCGTTACATTGAGTCCTACCGTAAAACGTGATTTTTCACCAAAAAAAAAAGTCGTTTCCCAGTAGTAATTTTTGCGTAAAGTTACTTAGGTTGATGTACATTGTACAGAATGCTTGGTTGACGGCTTCGTGAAGAGTCTGTTTACACCCTGTATGTATGTGTGAACCGATGCAAAAATCGAAATGATTGTGATCAGAAGCGTAATGTACTTACAAGATATACGACTGTCGAATTGCTGTTATTCCTTTGCCAACCCAATTAGGGGCTTTATTTTAGCGTATGTATGCGGTTCATTATACTGCCAATCTTCACACTTGACGAAGCGAAAATGATCTACTATGGTCTGCTCAGTTACCAAACCTTAGACCTAAGAGTATGCATGGTATAACGCTTCAAAGAGAAGCGGAAAAAAAGATATTTGGGCGAACTCTCGGAATGTGTGATATGAGTTCAAGGCAGAAACACACTACTGAACATTAAATGTATGCAATTTTAACTCTACATCAGTTTAGCAAATCGAAAAGAAAAAAAAAACGTCTTTGTTAATGCTTTGCTATACGTTCAGTACAAAGAAAACCAGATATTTTTCTTTAGTTTAACTATAAATTTTCAAGCAAACAAATTTAAAAAAAAATTGAGCCCCTCGGTCCCTAGACACTTGATGTGTGTATACCAGACACAAAAAGGGCGTCTTTAATCGCATCGAATCTGAGATATTTTAAATGATCTCTTCGAGCGTACCTACGCGCAAGCTTTAGCAGTGAGCGTCATTTTAAATTCGCGAAGAGAAACCCATCGTAATTTCGAATGATGAAAAAGAGAATTCCTCACTTACCTGTCTTACAAATCTCGAAAGCTCTAAGTTTGTCGGGTTTGGCAAACGGAGCTAAATATTATTTTGACAAGATATGTCTTCATAAATACCTGATTGTTTTCGGACTGTATACCGAACTAAACCGGTTTAGTTAAGTATACAGCTAACCATACCCTTTTATAATTTAATTTCGATAGATTGAGTAAATAACCAAAAACTAAAAAATTAAAATGATACAACCGAAAAAACATAGTCACAGTGAATCGTTCATGGAGTAATCTACGAAGCCTATGGTAAGCGAGAACAGAAACCTTTTCAAGGATACCCGCCTACTATATTAAAACAGGATCCTATTAAGTGCCAAGCTTAATCAAATCAAACCATCAGCCTAACCGCGAAATGCATTCGGAAAGAGAATAACTTTCATTTTGACAACAGATCATTTAATTTGGTCACAAATTGGAAAGATATCGGTTCATCAATAACAATATATCGCAATGGATATTGTTGAATTGTCAAAATGAATGAGATCTTTCACAGTGTATTTCGCAGCGAGGGTGCGGTTCATCGGGTTGTGGACTTGGCAGGTGGTCTACTAGAGATCCTTTTCTGGATAAGCAGAACTCAGACACAAACAGTACCAAGAGTTCCTAGTTTAATTGCATCGTGTTCTATTTCCACATTATGCGTTTAGCGCTTTTGAGCTTTCGGACTTCAGCACAAATGTACTAATCAAACTTGACCATAATTGTGCATAAATATCGATGACAAATAGGTACCTACTTGTAAAGGAGATGATCCAAAAAAAACCCAGAATCGATTGGGACAAACTGGGTACCAGTAGGTTCATTGCACAATTTACCCCACCGAAAGGGCAATGCCGAAATCGATGGGTTATATGAGCTATCATGGCTGACCAAGTACCTATTGTATAAAAAAATCTTGACTAACAAGTGTTGTGTGTTTTACCAGTTCACACAATATAAATTATATGTTAACGATAATAATGACAGGATTACTGTAGTATTGATTACTATCAACCATTTGGTCTCGGATTCGGACGAAACAACAAGTCGGTACAAGAAAGTATTACTGTTATCTATGTTTTAAATAACGCCTACAGGATTTTAGAATACTGCTGCATCTGTATTCATGATCGCCGTACATTGGGCAGCTGTGCTCATGTAATTCAGCATTACACAGGGTGGAATTTTTCAACGCCACCTGGAGGGAAAGTACTATAAATACTGGAGATAGAAAATTTTACTCAAAGGAAGCATTCCTTTATTTTTAAAAAGAAATAAATCTGCATTCAAAGATTTTCGAAAATTCGCTTGCCACACTCGGGAATTGAACCGGCTTAATTCCAAAAAAAATAACATCCTGTACTTTTATGGCATCAATCGTTAGGGTGAATCATAAGGATCAAATCTCTCTAAGAAACATGATAAATTAAATGAAAGGAAAACCATGAAATTTTAACTTATAAATTCAATGGGATATTAAGATAAAGCACTTTTAATCAAAGGTCCATCCGATTATTTATCTTAGTACATACCTAATTAACAATTATCTTTGACGTCATTTGTTTAATAAAATGCTATTAGAAGTTACTGGAAATGAATGATTCCTTAAAATAATTAATTTGTGTATCCAAGAAAATGGAGTTCATTTGGAGCAACTAATTAGATATTGTTTACCCTTTTTTTTTGTTCTATTAAAATAAGTTAAGATTTTATGGGTTTCCTTTCATTTAATTTATCATGTTTTTTCTGTGATCGCCAGCCTGCCTGCCAAGCGTGGCGATTATGACAAACACCCCCTTTGGGGGAGGCCTAATTATATCCAGCAGTGGACGTCTTTCGGCTGAAATGATGATGATGATTAGCAGATATAAGTAATTTCAAAAGAATAGAAATAATTATTTTTCGTTTCCGTTTTAAGGGTTACCTCAAAAGGTAAAAAAAGGAGAGAGAAGAATATAATATAAGATCACTCTCTTGTCCGTCTGTCTAACCGTGTGTCACGGTAAATCGGTGGTCTAGGTGGACCTAGCAAGTTGAAATTTATACCAGATACTGAGGTCTATAGTCCCTATTATGTGTATAAAAATCAAGGTCCTGAGTCAACACGATAAAAAGATATGGAAATTTTACATTTTCACGAAAACTTACCTTAATTTTCCACTATTTTTATTTTTCGGAATTTTCCCTTTACTTGTGCTACAAGACTTACTTTTAACCAAAATTGACAATTCTAGGTCAACCGGAAGTACCCTATAAGTTTTGAGTCGAAAACCTATATTATAGTTCCCATTGACCTAGAATCACGAAATTTGGCAAGAAGCAATGTCTTTCAGCACATGTAAAGGAAAAAATCTGAAAACTGCAAATATGTAGTTTAATAACAAAATACCTACAAGTTTATTCGGAACCGTCGCGCGTCGGTGCGCGAGGCCAACTAACATTTAGCCGGTTTTTTTTTAAGTGATTGGAGTAATAATCAGAGACCAAATGGTTGTTAGTTACAGTAAGCCTGTCATTATTGGCGTTAATATATTATTGATGTTGTATACCCCGGTAAAAAAACATTCTTACTCAATATTTTTTCTTTTATATTTTGTCAGTCTATAGCTCATATATCCCAATCGATTTCGGCATTGCCCTATCGGTGGGGTAAATCGTACATTATACACAGTACAGTACTGGTACCCATTTAGTCCCAATCGAGTCTGGGTTTTTGGGTCTGGGTCTGGGTTTGTGGACCAACTCCTTTCTTTATAATGGTGACTATCAAACTATCTACTGCACATCGAAAGCGGTAAGTTCTATGTGCAACTGAAGAAAGCTAATAAATAAATGAATGTTCTACCGGCGGTGCGCCGCAAAGCGTAAGCAACGCAACTAACATGTTATATTCAACACGATACACAAAGAGATGTTCCCATTGATATGTTAAGATGATAGTTTTACTTACCTACAGGAGTCGGACCATTAGGTTTATTGGACGCAGACGCGACTTCTTTTTCTTGTGATTCTCTCTCTTTGAGCTTTTCTTTCTCTTCAGATTTGACTCTTTCTCTGGGTTCTCGTATCCTCTGGGGTTGAGGGGCGGGGGTAGGAACAGGGACAGGTGTTAGAGCCGAGGAAGAGGTAGTGGTTACTGTTGAAGCAGGCACTGGTGTGACGGTAGACGGTATCGCTGTTGTGGTCGTAATTGGAGCTACTGTTGCTATTGCTACTTGTGCAACATTTATATTTTCTGAGGGCTTTTCTAGTTCTTCGACTTGAGGCACATTTTTGCTTTGTTTAAATTGCTTATTAGGTGGTATATTCTTATTTGTATCTAGGACTAAAGACTGAACTGTCGGTTCACTATTCTTTTGTAGTTGCTTAATATTCATAGGCATTTTAGGCACTATAACAGGACTGTCTGATATTGCTGATACTATTGGCGTTTCGTTTGATTCCACAGCAACATCAGGTCCTAAATGTTTACTTTCGTTAACAGTTAATATTTCAGACTTTACTAAATTATTATTAATAGAGCATATTGCATTTGGTTGATTTTGGACAGAGCTTGCCGTAGATGCTATGGGTACATCCACGTTCTTTGATACGTAATTCGATTTAATAGAGTTATCACTAGAAGGTTGATTGGCGACTTCATTGACCATTCTATTGAATTCTTCTGCGATACTGTGTGTTGACTCCTGGATAAAAATAATTTACAGTAGTTTATTATCTAATAATCTACATCAGTTTCTGAATTCGTCAAAATAATGTGGTTGTCCATCAAATTAATGGAAGCGTTGACGCACACAATTGGTCCAGTCGCAGCAGACAAAGGAGAATGGTCATTTTGGTCTACCTCTCTACAGCAATGAGTATCTAAGTCAAGGTTTCTTTGAGTATAACACCAATTTATAATGCAACTAAAGCCAATTTTAATATTTATAGAAGTTACACCTCATTTATAACTTTTTAAAACTACGTAAAGTTAAACTGTTGTTTAATTTTGATTAGGTTTTGAAATCGAGGTACTGAGGTAATTCCTTATACATATGTACGTCTGCAACACCATCGTAAAATGTACAGGTTCAGGTAGAAAAATACTAATAATATAAAAACTATATTATGTTTTGCTCAGAAGCCTTGATATTGATATATCATTCATAGCTCGAGGAGGAGTAGACCAACTGTCCTAGATTTTTGGCCATCCTCGTTCGACCATTAGTGGACGCCACAAGCTCCAATAGAGTCCTTCCGCCGTAGGAAAGTGCAGGTGACATTAGACGCCATGACGCTAAAAATGTCTGTATGCTATAAAAAGAAGTGTATTTTTATAGAAAAAGAATAAATTATGCTTTAAATTTTATGTATAACAATTCTCACAGCTAAAATACTCGTTATCTTTATTTAATTATATATTTTTTAAATGCCTATGTATTTAATTTAAAAAAAAAACTATATTTTGAAGAAAAAAATTTGATTGTTCGTTTGTTCGTGGTAACATTTTCTGTTGTTTTATTACCTCAAAACTTGTGTAAAAAAAAAAATACTTACAGTAAACTTCTTATTCTAAAAAAATATCGACCATCCATCATAGCAATACATCCCATCACTAAACATGACTATGGCGTCATGTTATACGTTTTACTCTTTGCTTCATTTTTCTTCTATTTATTTTAAATTTAATGAAATAATATTTTGGGAGGGTAAATTATAATATTATTTAATATATTACAATTATTACTAATCCCGTATTTTACGACTATAGTATTTAGAGTGCAGCTAAAATATTCAGGCATGATTGTAAATCAGGGTGACGTTCAAGATTGAAAAGGCATCTTCCTACGGCGAAAGGACTACAGCTATCTCTCCTTCTTTTTTGTGAAGTTGTTTATAGTGTATCTGTCGTGGCAACGGGGGCCGGATACTTTTATCTGAAAAAAGCATCGACCAAACGCTGCAGGTGATCACGGTACCGAGATAGTACAGTGGCCTTGATAAGATACTAGTGGCTGCGACTGGTTCTTTTAGTTTAATATTTGAATTGATTCGGAAATAATAAGCAGACTTCGCTTCTACGCCGGATGACTAAACCGTCCAATGGATTTCTTGTCGTTAAATGAAGTTTTTTTTTTAATATATTGATGTTGATTAATACGAACCATACTATTTCATAATTTTTAATGGATGGACATAAGGATGTAGCAGAATTTCGTAGGAGACTTCAATAACCAAAGACAATGCGTATTCCATTTAGTCCAGTAGTTATGTACGTATGTAGTTCATAACAGGTTGATTGGGGGTATATTAGGAAGACTACCTTAAGTTTTCGATCTCGAGGACACTGCTAACTTGGGGTGCGAAACCTCAATTTTTACTGTTTTTTTTTTCAGTTTTTCGCTTATATAAGCCAATATTAACGGAGATACAGCCGATCAAAATAAGACAAAAGTTTCTTAAAATGTTTAAAAACAGCATAACTATCATAGGTAGACAGTTGAAATTTTCAGATAGTGGGTATTTCTGTGCGTGTTTCAGAAATAAAAATATATAAAACGGTGTTTATTATTATTACCGGAAATATATTTAATGCTTGTATTACTTTCCTTCCTGATTTTAATTTTTCTGATCTACGTTCAATAAGATTCAAGTATGTACAGTAGGATAACGACCAGGAGAAACATGTTAGCGAACCCCAACAACATCCCCCTTCCTCCTTCCCGTAACGTTATATTGTGTGTACAGCGCAGCGTTACTGTAGCCAACTCTACAGTTTTAGCTGTACATTTTTACCCGACTGCCAAAGGGTTATGTTTTTCGCGCGTATCTTCTGTTTCTTTGTAAATTTCTTTATTACCTCGTATCTTCCAAACGGCTGGATGGATTTCCACTTTGCTAAGGTATCGTTATAATCGTCTTAAGAACCCGTATCAGTAGACAGGTGTTTGAAAAAAAATGGCGGATTTTTGGAGCGTCATTGTAAAATGTTAATAAGCAAAAACCAAACCTATCGAGTAGGGTATCAAAATAAAGGAAATTAAAGGTGATCCCAAAATATATATCTTTAATTAGGAATAATATAATAATATTTGCGGCATCATTCGTCTGCTCTACACTACTGTAACTTGGCGTTAGCAATACCTAACACTAACGGACAAGACTACGTAATTGTAAAACGAATTAATGGATAGCCAAAAAGCTTGTGTCTGCCGCACAGTACTACTTGAGCGCTTGTTTTCGAGCATTAATGTTATGAAAACAAAATCAAGACTATTTAAAAAAATTCAATGAAAATATGTATGATTTTAAAAGCAAGGAAGAGATGAAAAATCGAGACGATTTTACGCAGTAATATATAAGGTCCCATTAAAATAGATGGACAAATTTTAACATAGCGTTCTAACCAAAGATATCCAAGCAAAAAAAACACTGATTAATTAAAGTGAGTTTATTTTGACCTAAAATAATAAATTGCTGACATTTTTAGTGTATTTTCGTTAGCAGATTGTTTTTCTTGTAAGTATCTAATGCGTTTTTCGTATTTTTTTTTTACCATTGTCCATATTTTGGTGGTCTGAATGATTACTTAAAGTTTGTCCATCTATTTTAATGGGACCTTTATATATGTCAAAGTAATTTACAAATTGAAAACAATATAGCATCTGATAATATTTAATATATTATTCAAATTCTCAAAAAACCGAATACAAATTGTATTATGTAGGTATTATATATCCTATATTTTAATCTTATTATATATAAATTACGTGTCACGTTGTTTGTCCGCGATGGACTCCTAAACTACTTAACCAATTTTAATCAAATTTGCACACCGTGTGTAGTTTGATCCAACATGAAAGATAGGATAGCTTACATCTCAATTTATAGTCGCAATATTATTTAATTGCATTATGTGACGCAGACGAAGTTGCGCGGGTCAGCTAGTCTTAATATATATAAATTACGCGTCACGTTGTTTGTCCGCGATGGACTCAAAAAAAAATAACGACTTAAATTATTTAGCGCCACAAAACTGCCATTTTTTTAAACACCTATCTTGAGACATTTGGATTGAATCTAATGATAACTTAATCGTCGAAATCTATCAAACCGTTTGGAAGATACGAGGCAATAAAGAAATTTACAAACATACAAGATACGCGCGTACAACACACCCCTTTCTTGGCGGCCGGGGAAAAAAGCTGCAGATTTGCTGTTTTTTTTTTTTTAATTTATATTAACAGTTTTGTACAGTTTTTTAAGCTGAGGTGGGGTTGGCAATACTGGCACAATATTAAGGTTTTTGGTGTGAGATAAATAATACATTTTCAATACACTTCCTCGCAAACTGCTTCTTATCGCACTACGATTAGTTTCAAAATGCAATGTATTTCACACGCGTCGATTTTTTTTATTTATCACGTGTGCGGAAATAAAAAAAAAACAGATTACTAAGTCCAAATTGGTTAATGTTTATAGTCACCAGTGATTGTTTTTTTTTAATCTCGGTAAAAGAATATGGGAATTCGGCGTAAATATTTTTTGAATATTTAAATTGTGTTTTTAAATAGAAGATCATAGATAAACATGATCATTTAAAATAAATATTTACTTTATGAACAAATTAACATTTATTTGTGTTCGAAATTCAAATATATTTGATTTTTCTATTTTTCATATAAGGCTATTTAGCAGCTTTGCTTCTCCTACAACCTGGCGAAAGTAACGCGGAAAAAAAATCAAATTTAATATTAGTTTCCTCATAATTCATGACAAAAATATGTTTCGTTCTATTGTTTTATTTCTTCAGAAGTGTATTTAAAAACGTCGATTGATACACATGGGCGTTTGTTACTGTAGTTCTCGGCGCCATAACAACCTCGATTGTAAATTCCGCCTCGAATGCAATAACGTTTCCCCACTTATATCAAAATGTACTATGTATACATTATAATGGGACATCGTCACTTTTGGGGGAAGGGGTCATAGGTTTTAAAATATGTTGATAATAATGAGTGATCAACATAATAAACATATAAATTATGGTAATAAATAGTTATGCTATTTTAAACATTTTATTTAAGAAACTTGGTCTTACTTTGATCGGCTGTGTCTCCGTTAATATTGGGTTTGAAAATCTAGTTCACCTAAGAACTTTTTGGATATTTATAATAAATGTTCTTCAACTTTGTCGTATAATGTGGCCCACAAAATGTGCTTATGAGACATAAGCGAAAAAATCAGAAAAAAAAAGGTTTTTGGCCTCCCATATACCCCAAACAACGTGTTTGAGTTCCATTAACTTCGGAATACTTTCCAGCTACTTCACCTTTTTACGATATGTCGACTCGATTAATTGTGACTATCTACAAACAATGGGTTATAGCAAAATGTTACAAAAACGTTCCACTGGTGCTTTAAATACAGACATAGTTGTAACTGAATCACAATGGCAGTAGTGCTTTCCTTTGGAATAAGATTCTTGTTACAAAAGAATTATACTCGAACGACAAAATACGAAATGCTACAATTAAAAAACAAAGTGAAACGTAGTTTTCATAGGATTAGTAGCTACACACACCGAAAATCTACCGTATACCGTTTAAATATTAAATCATAAAAAAAAAACAAAAGTCAAAGATAAAATTTATACTAATCGAATTGCACCGTTAGTTGTATCAAATTTATTGAACAAGTCAGTCGTTGTCGTCAAGCGAAGGCTGCTTATACAGTAGGGCATTACTCGTTCTACATTTATTATTGCATATCGTGTAATAGAAGATAATATAGTGATTAATTGCGCATTAACTGTTTTTTTTTTAAATATAATTAATCACTACTATCTACCAATAAACATGATTTATTCAATTAAATACTTTGTGAAAATATATATCGTAATCTTCGCCTCTCAAATCAAAGTAAAATGTTTTCTTTTATTTATTAATAAACTCGAAATAAATATACTTACGGGAGGTTGTGGAGTGTGTCGATCGTTAGCTTCGCTGCTTAAAAAATTATTATCGTTGGTATATAAATCTGAGAAAATATCTTGTTCTGTAAATAAAATAAAATAAAATCATAAATAGAAATCGCTCGAATAATAATAAGTATTAATTTCAAATCTGCCTTTTCTACTCACGTGTTTTAGGGTCGATGATAGGTACTCTATGACTTCTTTTTGGAGCGGATGGGCGTATACCTAAGAGCAAAATTAATTTAAGTCTGTTTAAATTATCCCTAGTTGGACTAATGGGTACAATCATAAACAACATCAATAAAATTCTATATTAAGAAAGTTGTAACTAGCTACACGAATAATACAATTTACATAGATTTACAAAGAGTAAGTCCACTTGCGGTAATTCAATGAATAAGATGACTGAGTTTTTTTTTTTTAATTTTGAGTAGTCTAATCGGGGAACTTTTCATTAGTAATTTTAATAAGGTGATGCATTTCATTCAATACAAATTAATGCTAAAATCTCAAAACATACACATTTTATTTAATTCAAAGCTATTAATTTTGAAGATACCAATTATGTCTCATTTATTCATTGCATAATACAATACACCCTGAAACGCTTTGGCTTATAGACCTCGCGCACTCGCGCGCGATAACATAATCGTAGTCAGAACCTTGTTCGCTGGGGCTCCGACCCAGGTTCGCCCTGGTTCGGAGCCCCAGCGCATCGGATTATGCCCCACCCCTGCGTATTGGATTACGATACTCAACATAAACGCTGCGTAGTGCACGACGTCTCTAAAAGCCGAAGTGCCCAGTTTTTAACGGTTGCGGTTGATTAGAAATAAGTGCAGCCGGATAAGTCAAGCTACAACTAAGTCAAACCTTTACTAAACACTGTCATTATCAAAACAAAAGCGTTGGTTTGAGCAGACACATATTTTATAAGAAAAAAAAAATACTTTTATAAGTAAGGATATCATTCATTTTGTAACCAAAAAAAAAACAGAAAATAAAAATATCATGCTATTATAGGTAATAACATCCTAATCATGCACTACATTTTTGTGACGAGCTGTGCCCACGACTTCTTCCGTAATTCATTCGTCCGAGTCTGGAAACAGCACAAATACCACCATATTCCAATAAAGATGCAACCAGAAAAGGGTCTATCGACGTGGACCATCGCCTTAATTTATCACAATGGTCTAAAATCTCACATTTCATCGATTCACCGCGGTCTGATTGCACTTTAAAGCTGCGTCCCACGGCTCCGGTCATTCGAATATTGAAAAATAACAATGAATTAACCGTAGCGAATACTAAATTATCCACATTGATAAAATAACCTAATAAATGAACTCGACTAAACCGTGTAACGAAACCTAACTCGCTCATGACTTCCGATTGTATGGTATCATAATTATATGCATTATACAGATTAATTAAGGTATGTCTCAGAACTCACGAAACCAAATAAAAATGTCTCAGTTTTTACGATATGCCAGCAGATATAAAACAAAAAAAAAGTTTTTTTTTTAATCTGTCCAGCTGTTCTCATGTTTTTCCAAACATGACCGCGTTTTATTATTTCTTGTTTTGGTGTTTTGTCTCTTTTTTTCATTGTCGCGTAAATATTTTTAATGTACAGACTTTTTATGCTTTACGAAATAAATCCCACCCTTTATTTATTTTAAAGAACTATTACATAAAATAATGTTCAATTCACTTTACAAAGAATTGAATCTTTTGAAGTGTAAGCATGGAGATCAAGGGTACGACAACGTGTGTTGACACACACTTTAAAAATGACTGTCCCCTACTCTTCACAAGTAGGGCGTCGCCCATGTTTTGAGAACGATCTCCAGATTCTCATTTCATATGTCTTGGTCCTTACGGGCTCCGAGCTGAGTTCTGACACCTAAAGAACGAGACAGCAATTGCTAGGACAATATGGATGAACCTGTTTCCCACATGTTCATTGCTCTGGTTCAGAGTCACCAGGGTCGTCAATTTTCCGGTTTATGGTGTGACTTACACGGTCATGGAGTTCCATTGAACTGAAGATTATTTGCTAAATATAATGTTTTTCCAAAGTATAAAATCACACTGAAGTTTAATTTAAATCCATGGTGTAGTTTGTGACTGATACAATAAAAAAAAACTTCCTAAAATGGGGCGTATCAGTGATATTGTTAGTAAGCACAGTAACTTGATATTGAATACAGAACACTCAGAACAGTTTGGGTTATTAGAATCGGCTTCCCCAGCGAGGAAGGGGTGGTGCTCCCCGCCCACACACAGCTTTGTAGAGCTCACCACGGACTGTTCACTCTCCCATCCCAATAGACAAATGCTTTGTTCTGACATAGTAGTTAAAATGTAATCATTTTTAAACAAAAAACAAGTAAATCTCTAAAAAATTACAAAAAGATGATCTAAATAAATTGATTGTCTTACTTATTACAGATTGCTGCGAAACCCCCCTAGGATTCATGTCTTTTACAACAAATGTCCCAATTCTTTATTCAATATTGTAGACAAGTATAGTACTGTTTTTTTTAAGACTTGTGACCTTAAACTCTAATGGGAACTTTGGGTTAACCATAGACTTTAGTTGTTAGTAAAATGATTAGGATTTTCTGTTTTTTTTTTTAAATTAAATTTTTGGATACAAAATGTATGAAATCAAAATTACCAATTTTTGCTAAAAAAGCCTTACTTATTTTGCCTGCCTGGTACAACACAACATAATAAGCGCACTCAACAATCGCGAAAACGATTATATCGAAGCTTATATAATAGTCCGTCAGTATCGCTACTGTTTTCATTCTTTATTAGCTAAATCCAAAAGATGTCCATGCTCCACGAATGAACGATGACGGAAGCCATCAGTGATCACTGTTTTACAGTTTGTTGTACCTACATTGACATCACCTCGGCGACAGTGGCGCACCCACTCACTCCCCGAACAAAGTGGTGGGTATAACTCACAATTAACAGACTTCATTTCAACCAATGCAAAATTAACTGGGTGAGTTTACTAACGGGCATCAGCAAAGAAGCTACGCTAATCGTTAGACCTTCTGTATGATTTGGGTAGTAGCAGTAGTTTCTCTACGATGCGAATAAAATCCAGATAGCAAGTAGTAGACTACAGTGGTAATAAAGTCTTTTTCCGATATATATGCGGAATATGGCCTCAACCGAAGCTACACATTATTCTCAAATAAAGCAAACGAAATTACGAGTTATCACTTGTAAATAGTGTTAGCAATGCAATACGTCATTCCAAAAACCGTTCGTGTTAGTTTTCTTACGAATGTATAAACATAGACATTACCTGCACAAGCACACGAATGGCGAGGCGAATGGCTAGCGAACCGATCACACGCTCGCCTCGCCAATCGCGCCATTGTGTAAATACGCTATCAAAAAACACTGATAAAAATCTAATACATTCAACAATAATTTGATAAGACATTATTTTAGTAAAATTGCTTCACATTTCGAAATGGAAAAGCATCGTAGTCTAGAGACGGGTATCGTAGTCTTAATACGCTTGTAAATAATAAGTTATTCACACATATGGTATGAAAATCTAAGTGTAAACGTTCTTCAATTTGTAGCCACTTTACATAACATCTGTTGCTTACTACTTTTCGCTCGTTACAATCAGCAATCATTTCCACGAATTATTGAACATAAAAAAACGTTACTTAAACAACTCCAAGTGGATGTGTAACATATATTTTTCTAACTTTTGCTTGGCTGCCACAGTGATTGCTGTTAAAACTCAATTCCGGAAAAATAAAGACATTATTGTTAAATCAACACTTATATTACTAAAATAGAATGTGTATGCAGGAATAAAAAATAAGGAACATTAATTTGTTTGTATGGAGAAGAGGACGACCAGGTTAGAAAATAATTCTTGAAGTTGGCAGTACAGTGAAGGAATGTATTGGGAGTATTTTGTGAAAAAATATAAAGGATTGCATTTTTTTAAGCTATGCTTGGGCAAACTCACTTCAGCTAAATTGACCGTAACAGTCACAACGCCACTTGAAAAAAGCCAGGTGGTAAATTATTACATTATGACAAAGCTGAGTGGTTAAGATCGTGTCATAGATTCACCTTTTCAATTCATCCTGGATTCGTAGTAAAATATCTTATTAATAATAGAAGTCAATGATTACCAGGCATAGTTTGGTGCATGAGTGTAGAAGCTTGTGGGTGAGGAAGCGTGGCAGTGGGCGCAGTGGGGGTTGCGGGTGTACCCTGTGGCCCCACCAATGTAGTGGGATTACTTCTACCACCTTGGGCGTTGGCTTGTAAGTTTGGCGTTGGCAGCTGGGGACTATTTGAAGTGTAGTAATCTGCGGGATAAAATAAAATCGTATTATAAAATGTAAGGTCCTCTAACTGAAAACAACAATAAAATTATAATACAAATAAAAAAAACTACATTACTGTTAGTCTGATATCTTAGAAAATGTTTTAGTAACAATTTTTTTTCTTTCGTACTTATACGGGGTGGAAAAAATTGTATGTAGGGGGGCTCAGAATGAAGTACTGAAAACGTGGGAACTGTTTTCGCGTCGGTGTCGCTTCCACCCCGTATATAAAATAGCTCATGCCGTGTTTAAATATTAGCCAGACTATATGGTGGTTACTCCAGACATAGCAGCTATTTTAAGGCACTCATAGATTTCACTAGCTTGTATTTTTATAGTGTATTTACTTGAAGTCGCCATAGTTAACGTTATCGAGGTTGTAATTCCGTCGGCTTGACGGAATTACAACCTCGATAAATAATTGAAGTGAATATAAGGAATAATTAGAGCAGTGAAAAAGATGGTACCTCTATCTATAACACTTTCTAGGATAACAGTAGGTATTTATGAAGGTAAAGGTTTAGGTGAGGTTTTAGTGCCAATATTGACTAAAAAAATTAGGTTTGCTTTAATTGTAGTGTAAGTTATATACGTGTTCTCAAGCCAGGTTAAAGAAATAAAACATGAATACTCTAAAAAGACCTTGTATATAAAATACGGTACAAGCCCACAAGGTTCCCTGATTTTCTTGAGCCCCGAGTTAACAGAACAAACAATATCTGAAGATAAAAAAATCACTCATTTTCAAAATATTATTGGTTAAGACAGATTTCGTACTGACTGCATAATTAGCCAGTAGTATTAAAATAAATCCATACAATTAATATTACGTATATTAACAAAAAAACAGGACTTTAGCCTACATACACAGAAACAAATGAAATACAATGTTAGTCTTAGAAAAACGTTCAAAACCATAATTATATGAGGTACATTAGTCCATACAGGAAAGAATAGGTTGCACGACACATCCATAAAACGTGTATTGTAACGTTGCGAAATTTTAATTTGAATGAATTCTTATTAAAATCTGTGTGACAATAAACCTAAAAGCTTTCCCATACACCAACACTGAAAAAGAAAAAGTCAAATAACGACTCTCGATGTATCATATCGCCACATCTCGAGAACAAGCGACTGGCATGTGTCACGATCACGACATATCAACAGAACATGAAATTGAGTCTCTTAACTCTAACTTATTTTCACTGTTGATAAAAGACAACAATTTGTTCTTTAGTTTAATCGGTACACAGCCGAAACTGCCATCACTTGCTTGCTTGCTTTGCTGATACATCATTAGAATTATAATCTCAGAATCTACAGTACACGGTTTGTGTATAAAACATCTACAGAAAAATAATATTTTAACTGAACTACATACATGGTGAAGTGTGGCTCGGAGGTGTATTATAACCTATGTAATGTCCCATATATGGATAGTACCTGTGAAAGAGAAAACATAGCATTATTAAAAGTACATGTTAAACATAGGCCTGTACTAAAAGCCTAATCTATTCAATCTGCTTGGAGCTACTTCTTATGAAGGTATTAAGAGACGTTTTTAAGATATTGCTTCAGCTCATTTATTCTAAGGTTTTGTACGATTAACAAAAGGAAAACGTGACATTTACATAAAATAGTCTTCCATGAACTTTCCTACAACTGACATAAATATACAATCATCTGATTCGAGGATCGAAAGTTCCAACTTTTTCACAAGTTTTTAATGTTATGTCTTTACATTCTACACAATATTTCTAGTTTGAGTGTTACATTGTGTTGTAGTGTGTAAGCATGTATGTAGACAGCCTTATTTAAAGTGCTTCTTCAGCAGTACTGTTTTATAATAAATTGTAAGTATTTTTAACACACATAAAACTGGACCATGAAACCAAACAGACGTATCATTTCAACTCTTCCAACCTAACGACCTGATCACACTACAGTGTCCTACCGTAAACCGTGATTCACCTCCCTTTCGCGTTAGATGCACTTAGTTTTTATGTACAGAAATACATTATGCTGAATGTTCGGTTTAAACCTTGTATTGAATTGTATAATGGGCACACAGCGAGTCCCGGGGCAACGATGCAGCGGACGAACTTCCTAGAAGGGGATCGAGTATGGCAGCTGTGGGACCTGAACCCATCGTGCCGCTCCCCTTCGGGTATCTTCGCACACTGGTAAGGAAACGAACCATTGAGCAGCACCACAAACTTTGGCTAGACCACGGTGAGTGCAGGCAGGCCAAGGAAGCTCTTCCTACTATCGACGGCCGCCTCACCAAACAGGCGCTTCGGCTGACCAAATTACAGCTACGCGCAGTTACAGCCGCCATTACTGGACACGGCTCTTTTAACAAACACCTCTTTGTCATAGGAGTTACAGCCCCCTGTGCCGAGCCTGCATGGAGGCAGACGAAACAGCAGCCCACGTGCTTCTGCACTGCCCAGAGGTTGCACCATACAGGGCAAAGTACTTCGGTAACCCAGGTACTCTCCGCGAGATTGTCGGCAACATCAAGGCGCTGCTGGCCTTTCTCGGGGAGTTGGGGTGGATCGAATAAATTTCCCACCCGCACGCAAAATACGCGCAATGGACGTGGAGTTGCGGACACCAGCCCGTTATACAATACAATACAATACAATTGTATAATGGGCTGGTATCCGCAACTCCACGTCTAATACGCGTATTTTGAGTTCCTTGTATTAATGATATAATTATAATATATTAAATTGGTTGTTAAGGCTAAGTCATTTGGTTTGCAAATTAACCCAACTAAATCTCAGGCCATGATCATTGGCAGCCGATTTGTTCGTGGTGCGGCCGTTGTTGCACCTTTGATGCCGTTGTACCTCGATGGTGTTCGCATCGATTATGCAGATACCGCCAAAGATCTGGGTGTAACTATTGATTCCCATCTGTCGTGGCGAGCTCAAGTCAATGAGGTTAGCCGTAAGGTACACTTCTCTCTTCATTCGCTGAAATGCCTTCAAAGTCTCCTGCCTTTGAAGACTAAAATTACTTTGGCTCAAACACTTATTCTGCCGATAATAGATTATGCCGATGCCTGCTACCTGGATGCTACTGAGGAGTTATTAAATAAGCTTGAGCGCTTGCAAAATTTATGTATTCGCTTTATTTTTGGTCTCCGTAAATATGACCACGTTTCTCACCTTCGCAAAGAACTCAAGTGGCTTTCCAATCCGCCTTCGCAGGAACACTAGGATCCTCTGTCTCCTCTTTAATATCCTGCACAACCCGTCCTATCCTTCTTATCTGCGCGAGCGTTTTTCTTATGCCCGCACTACTGACGCACCGTGTAGATCGCACCTTAGATCCCTACTTAAATCCCATCCTCATAAATCCAGCTATTACTCATACTCCTTCTCCGTTCATGCTGTAGGGTTGTGGAACGCACTTCCGCCTAGTATTCGTGATTTGAAGACCATTTCACTGTTCAAAGCCAGAGTGAAAGATCATTACCTTTCCTCTCAATTGTTATAATTTATTATATACATATATATTTTTATTAGTTTATATATCTTAGCATTATGTATTTATATAAGTATGTATTATTATTAACTGATATGTGTAATTATATTTAATATTATAGGTTAAGTTAGGTAAGGCACATAAACGCATTATTCTCGTCCTTTTCTCACACACTTTGTCTACGTTTCTTTTTCATTTCTCCTTTTGCAGGTCTGCTGGCTGAAATTTCTTAAGAAATAAGCAGTACCTTTGTACTCATATTTTATAATGTTATTCTCCTGTGTTGTCTACTGTGTGTACATAAATAGTAAAAGAAATAAAAAAATAAAAAAAATTGCATACCATAAAGAAATATCAAAAGTGCAGGTTCAGGTTCGCTATGTAGAATAACTAAAACACTCACCCTGGTGTACTGGAACGAGGTTGCTGGTAAGTTTGCATTCCCATAGGCGTAGGCTGGAACACTAACGTCGGATACATGACAGGTCCGGTAGCAGTGGCAGCAGCATTCGGAATGTACGACTGTTGTTGTCTGCGGAAGTAATTCGTTCAAAATTATAATTTAGAAAAAAGTAAGTTTGCCACAAAACCACCTGCATAAAAAAAGTCTTGTTACCCATCAGGCGCGTGCATTGCAGGTCGGCACTGCCCAGTTGCCCACCTCATAAGATCCAATTAAAATATCTGCACCTATCACTACTTAAATAAAATACATCAGTCATCAGTTCATCACCCATCATACTTATTGTGAGAAAGATAGTTTAATTCGATCTTTTGAGGTAGGCAAGTAATCGCAATGCACGCGCCTGGTGACCGTATACACAAAATTTCGCGCCGCAAAATTTTTGAAACAAAGTAAGCAGCTTCGTAAGACGCGTGGTGCTCTGTAAATAGTTTTGAGTATATCTCGTAAAAGGTGCATCCTACCGAAAAAGGTACGCTTTACATTTTTTTTTTTTGCTAATGTACAATTTTTTTACAGTTGACTGCAGCCACGTATTATATTACACATTGGTAATTTTTGCAACCCTTAGGCTTCGGCTCTGGTAATACCCGATATATTCGGTCCGGTAGCAGTGAGGCAGTACTAGGAAGTAAGTAGGACTGTTGATGAGTACTGTTCTTGTACAACAATTTTAAATAGGAAAATTGACAATTTACCACAGAACCACGTGCATAACCAAAAAATTGCGTATTCCTAAAAATAAAAGATAAAAGCCTATAAACCGCGTTAGGTCACAAAAAAATGCACTGTACAGATTGTTTAGGATGTGAGGATCGATACTAAGGTCCGTATTGCAGAACGGCACGCAGGTAGCACTGGTCTTTCGAAGCAGCAAATTTGGTTTTACACTATTGGTATTTATATCCTAACAAAATCCCAAATAATCAGCATGTATAATTTTTGCGATCCCGTTCGAAGTAAAACACGAATATGCATATTTCAACTGTTTGTTGATGATAGCTTCACATTAGCATCTGTGTTAATTCTATCAGATATTTCTTAGTAGTAGCCTGAAGTTTGGACTTATGCCCGTAATCACACAAGCCACTGGCCTCCTCTTGGTGACAGGGAGCATGCCAATCCACCACCGGCCAACTATCCACAGTGAATAGTTGGGGTGCGTACCATTTGACATAATAACAAAAGTTCTAACAATCACATGACCTAATTTCATTTAATTTTTTTTTTTTTTAGTATATCGATGAAATGATACAATGAATTATTGATATAATTTCAGTTTACGTAATTTTATATGGTTTAATAAACATTTTCTATAATGCACATTTGAACTAATATTCAGTTGGTATAATATTTTGTTAGTATAATATTCAAATTCTATACTACTACTACTTATAACATTGTTGTATGAATAAATAACTACGAATGAATATGTTTTCTTGTTCTTTCATATTCACCTCATATATACCTGCGTCAGATCCCTCTATGGTTGGTGAATCATGTGGGTTAGGTTAGGTAAGAACCATGACCATTATGAACCATGATCCCAACCAAGATTGTGGGTGAACCATCTGGGTTAGGTTAGGTTAGAACCAGACCATTAGCTAGACCATGCCAGATCCCTTCTATTGTTGGTGAATCATTTGGGTTAGATGAGGTTATAAAAGTATGATGTTTTCTGATATTTACTTATTCACTACAGAATTTGGGCAGAAAACCGCCGAGTGCCAGATCCTCCCTATTGTGGATAAACCATCTGGGTTAGGTTAGGTTAGAACCATGACCATTAGCCAGACCATGCCAGATCCCTTCTATTGTTGGTGAATCATTTGGGTTAGATGTGGTTATAACAGTATGATGTTTTCTGATATTTACTTATTCACTATAGAATTTGGGCAGAAAATGAGTAAATATGAAAATTAGGTCAACTGAACGTTATATAAAAAGAGAAATATACTAATTGAAAATTATATGAGATGAACGTTATACTAAATAGTATTAGAGCAAAAGAAGTTTATATGAAATGTAATATTAGATCACATGAAATTAGGTTATTTGTTTTTATAGCATATGAAAATTATATAATGTGAACGTTATTTCAAGTGATAATATATTATCTGTTATTATGGCATATATTACACACCCGAATAGTTGGCCGGTGGTGGATTGGCATGTTCCCCTGCTAAATAATTTGTGGAGAACAAGTGTATCACTCAGGTGAACCTTCCGTTCCTTTACTCTCTCAGTCTGATGGGACGGAAGTCCCAAACGACCGGGTAGAGATCACACACACACACAAGGACCAAAGGCTTTATGGCAGCAACTTCCAAACTCGGAACAGCTACTGAGAATTGTCTAATGAAAAATCAAATTTTGCCCAGGCCGCTTGTGACCACGAGACCAACAGAGCAATATAAATAAGGTAAGCTCTTCTAACATCGCATTGGAGATAGATTTTCTGTGACACCAAAGCTAAGGTTTTTTACAAAAAATGAAACATTAATCAAATTGGCTACAATTAGCAGTCGTACATCTACTCTAAAAACAAAAACTCTCTCTCTCTCTCTCCCTCCACTTTTTAAATCACTTCTTGAAACGTGAGCGTATTGTTATTCCTTTTATGTTTTTTTTGTTAATAAGGAAATCAGCAAAACCAGACAGTTAAACTTATTTACCTTTCGTTTTTAGTGTCGTAGTTGTGTAAAAACTCATCGCTATGCCATACTCGCGTGATATCGTTTGATATCGTTCGATATCGTTTGATATCACGTGAGGAGCAAGCAAGCGTCACTCCTGGCCATCTGAAGTTTTTAGTAGCAGGGGGGGCCAAGAAGCACAGCATCTGATGATGATGATGACGATAGTATACAATACCGTGTACTATCATCATTACCCTCCCCATAAATCTTTCTGTGAAACTTAAGACTTACTGGTTTAAAATCTTAAAGATTTAGTAATCTGTCTAGCTATTCTTCAATGTTGACGTCTTAACAGTTACCAGTATTTTGTATGAACATTGCTTTTTGACCTCCACGATAACACCGACTACCTTTGGTAAAACTGGTTGTGAAACTTTGGAGCTCTTAGCCCTCACAACTAATACCATTAATGGATGACAGCCAGGACCGGCGGCTCTACAGTCTCGCACCGCGACAAGCGTAGCTTAACCTTGATCCATCGACCCATTACTGGACTACGAGCCTCCCCCCCCCCTGATTTAATTATTTGTTAAGCATTTGAACCTAATAATTGTATACCTGGGATGTGTATTGGGTCTCGTTCCGTGCTGTGCTGGTCTGTATTGGTTGTAGTTGGTGAACTGCGTTGAGTGAGGTCGAGGCTGCGGCGTCTGGTTCTGCGATACATAACTATGGCCAGCCTGAAAATTATCGCACACCAAATATGAAACACCACTTACCAACAAAACATTGCTGATAAAACACCACAAATGTGAATAATTATTTAGTATTAATTAACGAAACTTAAACTCATACTCGCTAGTATGAGGAACGTGTTAAGGCTCATATAATAAGGGAGGCATTTTTCTATATGGTCTTAACTCGCGAATAATCGCAATTCAGAATTTTTATATTAGTTCTTCATTTGCGTCATAAACGGCGCTGTAGTACTTTTTGTACTATGCCGCTACAAGTAAATAAGTCACTGAGTTTATCAAATACCACTGCTGGACGTAGGCCTCCTTAATCGCACGCCACTCAACTCGAGCCTCAGCAACTCTCATCCAGTTGCAGCTACCCTGCAAACCGCTACCATTATGGTATGCCATGCCCATAATTAATAAGATTGTCATTACCATGGTAGTCTTAGACATGTCCTGCTGAGGTGCCGGCGGTGCCGACGGCTGAGGTGTCGGCTGTACTCTCAGTGAAGATTGCGCCGAGGGCTGCGCGCCACCGGCTGTACTCGGCATGTATGCGGCCCCGGCGGCGCCTGAAGGGTGGTAACATTCCACCGGTCCTGTAAACACAATGAAAATATATAATAAACAGCAACAAGATTTAAATTACTAATACTTTTGAATTTGTGAATATATGTCTGCTTCGTGTTCTTTCGAACTCACTGTGTGGTGTTGACGCCCGTGGATATCTGTACAGCGCTAAGGAAATATTTTGGTAATTTTATGGCTAAAACTATGGCTGATTTAAAATTATTACTTGATGTATTAACATAGTTTGTATTATTACACACACATTACATTGAAAAGGCCTGGTGATATTTCATTTTCTGCCCTTTTAAATACATTAAGTAGGTACCTATAAAGCAAAAGTTATGGCTACCGGTATAACAACAGCACATAAAAAACAAACGATACTTGAGATTAAGTTAACATAACAAAACATTCATCTTTAATGCAACGAAAAATGAATGAAGCAAATATTTTCATAAACGTCGTTAGTGCACACTTACTAGTTTGAGTTAGTAGTCGGTAATGATGCGAAGGCAGCATGCAATTAGAGTTGGAATATCGAGAAGACGATTGTTCATGTTTAATAGAGTTAGCATTTGTATGCTGCGGTATAAACTGCAGTGAAACATTATTCAGGGGTTGCAAATTGATTTGATTCGCATTGATGTGCTGTGCAACTGCCGATTGTGGCATATTCAATGATGTTTGTAAACTTTGTACCACATCAATCGTGCTCTGTTGTGACTGATTTCCATGGTTGACACATGCATGTGACAAAGTATTTAAAGAACTATTTGTTCCTCTTAGTGCGACCATTTTAATTTCATGATATAAATCTTTTAGAAATTGAATAAGCCAAATGTTGAACCATTCCCAAAACAATGGAGACACGATCATCGGCATAGGGCAGTATTTAGATTTAATAATTTAATGTATCATTTCGTAACTCATAGACACTGGATGTGCCAGTTCTAAGTTTTCTTGTATGTAAAGAGTACCGATACCGCTTTCTGTCGGTGTTGTTGTGATTACTTAAAAGTTACGCCAGCTGATTACGATCACTGCACCATCTTCTTTACTTGATTTTTGGATAGTACAGACACAACACACATTAAAATAATATAAAATACAGTCCGGATTCACAATTTAAATAGTAATGCAGCATAGAGAAAATCGATAAGCAAACGGCGCGCTACATGCTACATCGCTCTACACTCTCACACAAATATACGACCAACGTAACACTTTCACGCGACTTCAATGATTTACGAAAGTTCGAACGGACGAAACTTTGATTTAACTTATTAAAACCTTTCTATTAATATCACTAGTAAGTAATCAATGCCGCAAAATCGTCTGATGAGATATCGCACCAATGAACATTTAATAAGTGTACCACGACTCGGCGAAAGAAAGAGAGAAGTGTATCCACAACCACTGCTAAAAATTTGGGGCGTTCCCAGACGCCCCTAGTTACCCCCGCAACATGTTCAGTGTAAAGTTAGCGGCAAAACGGATCAAACAGCGTCCATTGCAGCTTACATTACAAAATGACGCGCCGAGAGGGTTGTACAGAGACTAAAGGAGCAATGAATGAGAAACTAGAAAGATTCTACTATACTCTGCTTGCGCGAGAAACGGACGTCAAAGCGGCAGGGGTTGTACACTGGTTTATGTTTGGGTTTCGTCAGGGTTGCTATACCAAAAATTACTCGAACTAGTGACGTACCTTTAAGAATCGCCAAACGCTTGACGCGGTTAACAGAAAGTATGAGTATCAATACAGGTCAAAGTTTACGTACACAACGAGTGTTTGTTTTGGTTATACTTTTTAGTATAACACCGGTCAACAAAAAAATAAAAATTTCTTGCGCATGGGTTTTAGTTAATATATTCTGATTGTATAAGTGAAAATATATAAAATAGTGCGATTGGACATAGAAAATAATTGCTTTTAAAAAACTTATAGCGATTTGACCATTTTTGATTTTCGCACCCAATAATGTCGGTCATTGCGCGCGTTTTTAATACGTGTACAACAAACAGTATGTGTTAGCGTATAAGGCTGCCTGTCCACCGGAGCAGAGAAACCGAGGAATATTAACCAATAGGATTGCACAAAATCTCCTCTCTTCAGTGGATAATTCTATTGGTTAATATTTCTCTGTTTCTCCTCTCCGCAGCCTCCCTCCGCTCCGGTGGACAGGTAGCCTAAAGGTAGCCATACACGCTAGGGTGTACAGTTCAACCGGAGTGTGTATGTTGCAAAACTGTGCACGCTCCGGGTACATACGCGCTCCGGTTTGCCTGTACAGCATGTATGGCTACCTTTATTGAGGTATAACATGTTTTACATATTTATTTATTAAATTGAGTCTTATTAAACATTTTGTAAAAGCCCTCAATCATGAGTCCGAAGCTATCAAGTTTTCAGAGGCGAAAATTAAAGAAAGAATTTTTTTAGGAGGCTCAAATAAAAAAATTGTGATATTTTCCCGCGGTAACTTAGCAATGAAGAGAGTTGATTACTGACATGATTTCGAATTTTTGCATCATCGGAAGTAGAATGCCTCTAAAGATGCTATGTTACATTTTCATTTGGATAAATTTAAGGATACATGGGAGCTTATTCGGAAGAGCAAGGGGAACGGTTCCATAAAGACATAATGGAATTTGAGACGCTACCAATGCTTTACATGCTTTCAGTGTACTGGCCAGTACACTGAAAGCATGATGGGGTTTTATATTTATATTTAGGGGCGAATCAGTGAAACTTCTGTTGAACATGACAGGAAAAGCAAAACAGTTCATGTTTAAACATTTGGACCCTACTTTAAGATAAATAAATCATAAATGGACGTTCATTATCTTTTAATAAATCATTTCTGTGTAAAAATGTTCCATATTTTTATTTATTTGGTTTTTTGCATTTTTTTCGCACAAAATCAAATAAAAAAATCTTTTTTATTCTTATTTCTAGCTATAAATGCAATAAAAATAAGGTATATATGCCCCATGCGCAAAAAAGCTGTAGACCGGTGTAATTCTTCTTTTTCAGGACGGAAAGAGTACATCAGCAGCAAGCCAGCTGCAGATCGGTCGTAAGGAAGTGAGTGATACTGCAGAAAATAGTGAGAACTTTGTGATTTCTTATGTGCCAAGCAAAAGTGAACTTTATTGCCTAGAATATTTAAACTTTAACTTTTGATTAGAACTTAGACTAATTTCATGTGTGAATGTTTAGATTTAGTTAGATTTAAGGCAATTGTGTTCAGATGGAACCTATGCCCGATTTTTAGTAGATTTTTAATAGACAAACAGAAAATTTTAGTTGTTTATATCGACTTGTAAAATTTTCGATAACTTTTTGGACTAGTAAATATTTTAAAACTAATGTTTGTAAATTTTTTGAATTAAGTACTACTTTTAAAATGTCTTTGCAATTACATGTTAAACTCCAGGATGATACACACATTCGATTGATAAGAGCTAAAAGTGATCATAAAGTCCAAAGGATATGTTTACAACAACAACAACATACATTTATTTCAGGCTACTTAGGCCCATAGATATATACCTTACCGACTAACATACATATAATATACAAATATGCATATACATACAGGGTGTAAACAGACTCTTCACGAAGCCGTCAACCAAGCATTATGTACATCAAACTAAGTAACTTTAAGCAAAAATTAGTGCTGGGAAACGACTTTTTTTTTTGGGCTGAAAAATCACGTTTTACAGTAGGCCTCAATGTAACGCACTCAAAACATTGTGCTGATGGATGGATTGAATAATAAGGAGGTCCTGGAGGTGTTTAAAGTAAAAATCTTACATTAAAAACATGTATTTAAAAAAAAACTTGTGAAAAAGTTGGAACTTTGACCCCCAATATCTTCGTAACTAGAAGTTTCCCAGGTATGGTCTAGAACAAAAATATGATCGCAATGACGGGGAGAACAAGTGCCTTTCGGCTTCGTTAAGAGTCTGTTTACACCCTTTATAATACAAATTGTTTACCACCAAATAAATAGAAACCAAGTTAGATATTGTCGAAAAGTTACGGGCGCAGTTTAGTTCAACACATCCAAAAATTATATAATTTATATTATTATATAATTGAATGACTCTTTCATGAAATATTCAAATTGCAAAAAACTTAAGAAAATTTGAATTTCGCATAAGAGTCGCTGAGGACATGCTAGAACGAGTTTTTGCTGGTGACGAGACGTGGGTTTACGAGTTTGACATGCAAACTAGACAATAAACTTCGGAGTGGCGCCTTCTAACTGAACCGAAACCAAAAAAAACACGCCAAAGTCGATCACAAGTCAAAGTCAAGTTGACCGTTTTCGTTGATTATCGCGGTACTGTGCACTCGGAATTCTTGCCGGAAGGGCAAGCAGTATATAAAGAATATTATTTGGGCGTTATGTGGCGGCCAGATTTGTGGAAAGAAAATTCTTGGATTTTGCACCACGATAGTGAGTAGAAAAAGCGTTTAAAAAATGTTTTGATGATTGGATTATTCGCTGTCGTAAGTGTATCTTTTCTGAAGGAGCATACTTTGAAGGTGATAAAAGTTTGGATGAATTACTAACATTTGTGTATTAATGATCGTTTCCCGGTCCATTCTTGACAGAGTAGTATATTGAATGGATGACTTTTCGAGATTTGTTTGTATCGGCAATACATAAAAATAGTACAATTGATAATTTTCAAAAGTTACACTATTTCAACAGTTATTTGACTGGGGAAGCCGAACAGCTCATAAGTCTTCTACCAATTTCGGAATCAAATTATGACAAATGCTGGACTCGATTAGAGGTTAGGTATAACAATAAAATGTTTCATCATCATCATCATCATCATCATCTGCCTAGCCTTTTCCCAACTATGTTGGGGTCGGCTTCCAGTCTAACCGGATGCAGCTGAATACCAGTATTTTACATGGAGCGACTGCCTATCTGACCTCCACAACCCAGTTAATACTGGGTAATACGATACCTCTTGGTAAGACTGGTTGTCAGACTTTTAGGGTCACTGACTACCTGTAACGACTGTCAAAGATGTGCAAATGACAGCCGGGACCAACGGCTTAACGTGCTTTCCGAGGCACGGAGGAAACTCGGTATGTAATGGGTGGTCACCCATCCACAGACCAACCTAGGTAAGCACGGCTTAACCTAAAGATCGACCCGAGCGGCTGTTATTATTTTGCCACGAGCTCCTCATCATCATCAGCCTATAAATGTTCCCACTGCTGGGAAACAGGCCTCCTCTCTATGAGAGGGATTGGGCTGTAATCCACCACGCGGGCCCAGTGCGTATTAGTAGATGTCACATGTCTTCGAATTTTTGGTTCTAGGACATGCCGGTTTCCTCACGATGTTTTCCTTCACCGTTTTTGAGAGCAGTGGTGATGAAATAAATTACACAAAGTAATGCGCGCCTGCCTGGGTTCGAACCCACGACTTACTGTTCGTAAGTCGGGGTTGCTACCACTGCGCCACCGCTGCTCTCATCTCTCATCATTATAAAACATTTATCTCACTGTATTATGAGTGTGCGTAGTCGCAGCGGAATAATGTCGAATATCTTAATTTCAGTTAAGCAGATATTTAGTGTATGACGTCGTGTAAATGTGTATGGTAAATACAAATTTGTGTATCCAACCATTGGGGAGATATTCAACAGAAACTGTTTCCGCTGGAACTACGTCATCCCAGCGGCACTTTCTTTTTCCTATGGACGTACATGAAAAAAAACACATACAATAATTAGTGTGTAACAAGAGGTAAATGTGTATGTTAAAATGAAATTTGTGTGTCATCAAACTGCGAAGATAATCAAGTTGCCGCTGCGCTGACGTTTGGCTATTTGCTGAAAATCATATAAAACGGTTTAGTACAGAGTTGTAATTTTTTACGCACGTTGCTCCTAATTTGTTTATAATGTTTGTGAAAACAGAATTTGAAAAAAACATACCGTTCAGAAGATATACACGTAAAAGTAAAATAAGTTTATTAGGTCCAAGTACTTAAAATAGGAACTCTAGAGCCTAACTTATAACGTATATTTGTATCTTGTAAGGGTCTACAATGTCTTGCCAAGTTTGGTGTATGAGCTCTTAGTAATTAATGAGTAATGGCATAATTTACTACGACTGGACCACCATATTGTATGACATCCGATTGAGGACTTTTTGATGGAAAAGCAAAATAAAACATATTCCGATATTTAGTTTATTAATGCAACTATATCAAAAGTCTAAAATAAAAAACTTTCTGCTGAAACACCGACTTCCAAAAATACACCAAATAAGTCTAAAATAACTAATTTCGGCAGTCGGTGGCAAAAAAGTCGATGAAACCAACAAAGTCACCGACTTCCGAAAGTTAAGTTATTTTAGACTTATTTAGAGATAATTTGGAAGTCTCGAAGGTTTTGTTTCGCAGAAAGTTTTTTGTAATATTCTGACGAATAAATGCATTTGTTAATACATAATATATGCAAGTATTGTAATATTTTCGTATGTTTAAGAAAATAAAACAATTGACCTTATATTTTTATCACGAAAGAATTGTGTGCACAAGTGTACCAGTCCAGTAATGTTACAACACTGGAAATTTTAGAACGTTTGCTCTATATACTGTACGGCCGCTTTTTTGTAGCCATCCGAACTTGGTCGGTTTATCCATGTATTGCAGTGTTCTGGTATTTTTATTATATCTCTTTAATTATTTAGTGTAATAAGCTGAAATTTTACATGTGAATAGTTGCATTAATAAACTAAATATCGGAATATGTTTTATTTTGCTTTTCGATTAAAAAGTCCTCAATCGGATGTCATACAATATGGTGGTCCAGTCGTAGTAAATTATGCCATTACTCATTAATTACTAAGAGCTCATACACCAAACTTGGCAAGACATTGTAGACCCTTACAAGATACAAATATACGTTATAAGTTAGGCTCTAGAGTTCCTATTTTAAGTACTTGGACCTAATAAACTTATTTTACTTTTACGTGTATATCTTCTGAACGGTATGTTTTTTTCAAATTCTGTTTTCACAAACATTATAAACAAATTAGGAGCAACGTGCGTAAAAAATTACAACTCTGTACTAAACCGTTTTATATGATTTTCAGCAAATAGCCAAACGTCAGCGCAGCGGCAACTTGATTATCTTCGCAGTTTGATGACACACAAATTTCATTTTAACATACACATTTACCTCTCGTAACACACTAATTATTGTATGTGTTTTTTTTTCATGTACGTCCATAGGAAAAAAAAGTGTCGCTGGGATGACGTAGTTCCAGCGGAAACAGTTTCTGTTGAATATCTCCCCAATGGTTGGATACACAAATTTGTTTTTACCATACACATTTACACGACTTCATATACTAAATATCTGCTAAACTGAAATAAAGATATTCGACATTTTTCCGCTGGGACTACGCACACGTATTATGAACAAGTTGCTCAGTCAAAGGAACATAGTACAAGAGCCAGCTAGTACTTTTAAGGAATTAATAGTTACAAAATTCGACTGCCTAAATCAGGGTTGGCATGATTAAAACAAGTTGTTTTAAAACAAATGTTTAAAACAGTTTGATTTTAAACCGTGTTTTTTATCACACGTTTAAAAACACAGATTAAAACATGTTTTAAGCATTGTATAAAACAATAAGAAAAAACAAGCTTTAAAACTACTTTTCATGGCGAATGAATGGATTTAAAATAAAATAATATTTAAGAGTCTAAATTGCTGACATATAACCTAGTCTAGTAATTCAATGGACTAGTGGTGGATTATAGCCCATTCCCTCTCAAAGAGAGGAGGCCTGTGTCCCAGCAGTGGGAACATTTATAGGCTGATGATGATGATGATGATGATGAGTGGTGATTGCCCTCATTTAAATATAAATATTGGTGTTTCCCCTATTTATAGGATAGAATTCATAGTTCATAGGTAATTCCCCGCCGAGCTCGTGGCTAAGTAATAACAGCCGCTCGTGTCGATCTTTAGGTTAAGCCGTGCTTGCCTAGGTTGGTCTGTGGATGGGTGACCACCCATTACATACCGAGTTTCCTCCGTGCCTCGGAAAGCACGTTAAGCCGTTGGTCCCGGCTGTCATTTGTAGATCTTTAACAGTCGTTACAGAGTCAGTGGCCCAAAAAGTCTGACAACCAGTCTTACCAAGGGGTATCGTTTTACCCAGTAATAACTGGGTTGTGGAGGTCAGATAGGCAGTCGCTCCATGTAAAATACTGGTATTCAGCTGCATCCGGTTAGCCTGGAAGCCGACCCCAACATAGTTGGGAAAAGGCTAGGCAGATGATGATGTTGATGAGGTAATTCCCCGCCGGTATAGTCCAGCTAGAAAAGTCCCTATGTCGCCCAATTTAAAAATCAACATTGGTTAGAACATACAGGGTGAATGTAAAGCGTTCAGTATTGATAAGAGATACGTAACATAAAATAAATGTTTATCCATTGATCGTTTTTTGTAAATATTTATTTACTATGACGAATTTAAAAAGATCTTGTCTAGAAATTAAACATTATAGGTCGAATGAATTTGAAATAATGCCCTAAACTAAAAAGAACAAAAAAAAAGAACACTTGTTTAAAACAATTTGAACTGTTTGTATTATAAAATTAAAAAAAAAAAATTTTTTTCACTAGTTTGGATATTAATATAATTTCATGGGATATTCTGATATTTCATATCATGACGTTGAAACTAAATTCAGACAGTGGAAAAGATTGGAAACTAAAGGTAAATAGCAATACTAATTCAGATAAACTACCTTCATTTGAACATTTCGAACATTTTTTAACAGACCGGTATAGGGCACTTGAATTCCTAGAAACTAAGATAAATAAAAATAATGTTAATTTTAGTAAGGCAAAGGTTTTGTTTCACACGGCAAACAATGCGGCCATGGTTCGTCTGCTTTGAAACTGCAACCAATTTGTTAGCCAGGATGTGGATATTCAGCGTAAGTTTGTGAAAAATCAAAACTTTTGTTTTAATTGTTTGGGGCATAACCACTCTGCCAGATTTTGTAAGTGTACAGGTTCTTGTCAAGTATTTAAGCGGAGAAATCACTCCTTGTTGCACCTCCTAAAGGTGAGCAGGATTCTAAGGAAGAGAAGATAATTGTCTAGCGATAATGTTTTGAAGTCGAAAGAACATACACACACGGTGGAGAAGAAGTTGAAAACGAGGTAGTAACTTATTTTTGGAAAGCTACAGCGAGCAACCAAATCCTATTAGCCCACGGCTCTAGTGAAGGCTGTATCGAAAAACTGGGCTAGGTCTTTTGTTACAGAGCATACGGTTCAGATTTTAAGGTTACAGAAAAAAAACAGCAAAAGGTTTATACAATTAGCGGATCCTAGATATAGTACACCGGGATAAAGTGGATAATTATGTTGTAAGGAGCAGAAATATCATTATTATTATATCTTTTTTATTAATTCCATCTCAGAGATGGAAATAACTGAGTGTTTTGAGGATGTTGATTTCTCCATATATTCTACCTATGAATTAGTCTAACAATTGCGTATTATCTGCCCTCTCCCTATATGACCTCCACTTGTTTTAACTATGTAATTTATTGTTGTGTATACACCGTGATTTTTTAGTCGTCTGACAAAGGTGGTCCACTCAATGTATCCGACATAAAATACCTCTAGGCGTGTTTTTTTTACCATTAATTAAGATAATAGGTACAAAGAAAATAAATAATATATTAGAACTATGAAACATCCTGTTAATATTGTTTACGTATCAAACAGTAGAACGTACCCCACCATCACACGAGTCGAGTAGATAGATCTTCGCTCGCAACATAATGTTTCAACTACGTTATGCATCATAATAATTAATAATATTTTTTTATTTTTTTTTATCTTTTAAATACCATTTTTTTATTATGAATGTATAGTAGTCATTGGATACATGAAGTGGGCTGCCGTTGTCAGACGACTAAAAAGTCACAGTGTATAAGTACATTTATGTAAATTCTCTCTCTCTCTCTCTCTCTCTCTCTGTTGTAAACTTTAAATATTTTTGAAAACTGCTGCTACGCTTAAAACTTTTATTAATAATTATTAATAAACTATCAAAGAAAAATACAAACTTTAACTATCAAATTTGTACTGACTTTATAATCTCAACATGAATCATGTATCATGTAACCAAGTTCTTGTAAAAATATTTTGATTGAAAAGAGAGTCCATGGAGTTTCTTGCCCATTCTTCTCCATAGAGATCTACGCTTTAGAATGGGCAACTACAGTACTTTCACAAGTTATTATTATTATGCCTTGTGACTGTGACTGTAGCTCCGCTTTCTTTTACTTTTTTTTCTGATCACCCCAAATGGTTTGACTTACGTATTCAATATTTTTTTAGAAGTTTTTTTTTTGGGTTGCGTAGCCAAATGGCCAAAACGAAACTCTTATGAATTCGCCCTATCCGTCTGTCTACCCGTCCGTATGTCACAGCCATTTTACTCCACACAGTTGAAATTTGGAGAGTTGAAGAGTTGAACAAAGGTGACGAGAAATTAGCAAAAAAAATAGAAATAATAACTGTGTCTATCGACAGCTATTGAAAAACTATATCAAGGTTCTTAAAAACTTATTTCTTAAGCCTTGTCTAATTTCTAAAATAAAAGGAGTGTCTCTGAAAAATTTAAGGTTGTATAAGGTAAAAAAAACACTATCAACGAAAATTGGTTTGAATAAGATCAGATTTTTAGTTTTTGAGATATAGGACTTTTTCGTCAAATTCCAGCAGTAACAAAATGCTATGAAAAACAAATTTAGTTGTGCTGTTGAGTGTTTATAAATAATATTGTTATTTTATTGATCGGAACCCGGAATAAACTAAAATTTAAATGTGATATTTGATTGTAATATTGATTGTAATATTGATTATAATAAGAAGATCTAAAGAAAGAAGAATCCTTACTAAAAGTGGTTTGGGATAGATATTAATTCAAGCGGCGGAGTTTGAAAAAAATCTGGGCACCTACATCCAATTTTGGTATAAGAATTAAGAGAATAACATGGACAATTTCGGTAGGTAGGGTGAAGGGCGAAGAAGAAAACCGCACTTGAGAGGTCGACAGCTCGGGGATTCTGTGAATGACTTGCAACAGTTTACCAACCGCGGTTGCGGCTGGTCAAGTGGTATTGTGTATTCAAATGAATAGAAGGCTTTAGTGTGCTGTCCACTCGCTGAAAGGTACCCTATGTCCGTTTCTGTAAACCTGAGAACGTCTATGCCAAATGTCAGGATGATTGGTTCTGTGGACTAGGCGTGAAAAGGTAACGAACAAACAAACTTACTTTCGCATTTATAATATTATATTATATAGTTAGGATATGTGATGTGTGGATCTAAACTTATGACTTGTAAATAGAGTTGTAAAGCATTTTGTGATCTGCTGCTAAACATTATCTAATACAAGCACATGCAATGTCAGTCATCTCATGCAGGGCAATAAATTATCTTAAAACTTGTAGAAAATCTGGTTGAGTTAATAGTTTTTTGTTATGTCTGACACAGTTATAATCTAATCTAATAAAATCTAAAATATCTCACAACTAAATAGTATTGCTAAGTCTCATACCGACTACTTTACTACACCTAAATAACATGCTAACATTTAACCATGTATTACGCTTGTTTTACCAGCATCAAGCCCTGGTGTCCTCAGGCATGAGATTCTAACACATTTATCACCTGGGTGGGTATTTATTGAATATAAAATAACATACAAAATTATAAAATAGTGAACTTCAAACTTTGAACTAATTTTAACAGCATTTATTACATTCTTCATTTTCCATTTTAAGTTAACTTCATTCTACCAGTATAGCTTTTATAACTGTTGGATGAATTGTTCCATTTCAAAATATCTTAATTTTGTAATACCAAAATAAAATTTAATATCTATCTTATATTCTTAAAAAGTAAATAGAGAAACTGTTTGCAACGCTAACAAAAACCAAGTGATTTATTAAGCAGAACTTAAATAAGAATCAGCTATAAAACATTATTTGGTGCAAAATAAACTTTGTTAACTTCTCGCAGAAACTGGAAGGAATAATTGTTTTGATTTCATGCTAAAAAGATGTTACTGTATAAAACATATAATGGAATCCAAAATTAACATTTTACTTTAAAACTAATTGCTTTGTTGAAATAAATTAACTAGACACCTTATCTTGCAGCATATTAACTAGCAAGCCCAAAAGATGAAGATAAATCTATATAAAGGTACACTTCATTAAACCAGGAATAACTAAGATACAAAAATGTACAATAACTTGTACTCTTTACATGCTTTATTTAATCAGTTTGTATTAAGTTGTGAAATGGAAATATTATCTTCATTGCATTTTTCGAAGACTGTCATTCAAATAATTTAAGTGCTAAATATTAAGAGGAAATGCGGTAGGTATTTCAAGAAACTATCGCTGTTGCTCTGCGAGCGCGATTTCGACATTGTCGCGATAAGGACAACTAGAGTAAAATAATTCATAATTTGAGGTTTGGTCTACTCTTTCTTCTCGACTATTTCCTACTCCGATATTCCACAACAACACACAATGGTCCACCTTTAAGGACTAAGTGCGGAAACCAAACCCTTAATAGAAGATATTTCATAAACTGAATAAGAACAATATTAATAGTTGTCAAATTTGTGCACTAGGTCTCTGTTGACAGGTAATCTAAATAGGAAATTT
The DNA here is from genome assembly GCA_950005105.1 of Lycophotia porphyrea. NCBI lineage: Eukaryota > Metazoa > Arthropoda > Insecta > Lepidoptera > Noctuidae > Lycophotia > Lycophotia porphyrea. The sequence goes on along the minus strand of OX465383.1, from coordinate 24,301,599 downwards.
TGAGCATTTTGTAAAGGTTCTAATGCTTATGCAGATTATGTATCATCAAAAAGGAAAACATAGGGACATAGAAGAGGTTGATATTTATTTAACTGTAACAAATCATAACTTTAAAGTCATAAAGCAGAAAGAAAACAGGCGAGTGTTTGTATGAAGAAAAGACCAACCGCATTTCCTCTTAACCAGTTCTGCATACGCACCTTTGAGTTAATTGAAAATTTTACTGGATAGTCCTACATTGCAACAAACTAAAGTAAACATTATACCTACAAGAAATAACCTGTTGATTGGAAAACTGTTGAATAGCAAAACAACCAACATTATGATACACAACCACTATCTTTACCTAGTGTGTCATAGACAAGGAATTTATTTGTTGTGTGAAAAGTATATTATTCTAGGAAATATACTTTCACAGCATAGTTAGTATTTATTTTTCAATTGGTATTGGCCCCCTGCACAATGTGACTATTGTGTTTTTGCCCTGCAGTAGGAAGCAACAGGTTAATATTATACATCAGTAATGTCTCAAAATTTAATGCAAGTTGATTCTATGCACATATTGGTATTCAAATAACATGCTTTATTGTGTTACTTTCCCATTTAACAGTACTAATTTCTTTTATTGCATGGATTAAACCACAATGTAGAGCAAAGTGACTACATTTAACAAAATTGTCAAAAACACATTTAGACATCCCACTTCGCACAAAGATGTAAATAAAATGACATTCGCTTTGCTCTACAGATTAAGTAAAGATAACTCATACGGTTTTTCTAAGCCATTACATTAGTGATGAAATTTAAATGTCCACTTGTCAACTATGTGTATTCTACATGTGACCAAATACAACAGGTAGCTAGGACTCTTAATACAAAAATAAAGTTTGATTTAGTGCTTACAACACTACAACCATGTAAGTAAAAACTTAATACTGCATAAGAATTAAAAAATATTCATGCAAAATTGTCACAAACAATGGTTACTACAAGTCATGTTGCAGCAAAACAAATAAAGCCTACCAGAATGCAATTTAAATACTTGTAAGTTGGTCTTACAGCAGAATAGAACTTACAGCAGTTATAGTACTTGGTTTGTATCTTACTTACATGAGTGGCATTAATAACAACATTTGTATTTATTCGCAAATGCGGCACTACCGACTGCTGAAGTGGCATATATTACGTAAATAAAATTATACAAACTTTATAAAACACATTTTATGAAAAAGGATACGGTCCGGGTCCTCGCTGACTCGGCGCCAACGGCACCTGGTTCCCGTTGCTACTCATATTCTTGGCAGCATAGGTATCGGGACACGTACACCACTTAAGGTGGCACGTAAAATCGCCCTAACCGATTGTAGGACACATCCGGCACATAGGTAGATACCGACGTCAGTTGACAAGTCACACGATTTAATTTTTACCCTTTGAAAGCAACGTTTCTTGCAAAAACATTGTACACCACTTGTGAAATCACAATAAATATTTCCTGGATAACGCTATTGGCATCACTAGGACAGAGCCCCAGTCACTAAACAAACGACAGTACAAAATGGCGGATGTTAACCAATAAACAAACGTGACTGTCACTGATAGAGTCAAAAATTATTGCTAATCACTTAATTTTAGCGTTGGTGCCGAAGTATTATTTCGTTTAAATAAAGATAAAAAATATAAAAATATTTATTTTCAATATGAATATCACGTATTTTTGAAATCTTAAAACTGTCATTCGATCGTTCACGTCTACTCACGTCACGCATGCAATGCTCCGCTAGCATGTCATTTTTTTTCTATCCAGTGATAGTAGGCATCAGCATGACGTAGTGATGCGAAAAATGTTAGAAATTAAAAAAAAAAAATAGTAGAGTAGTTACGAGTTGGCAGCTCACAGAGATAAACGCCTCAGAAGCGACGATTAAGAGTCGAGTGTAGCCAACTCAGTTTTAAATGTAGACTTACAGTTTTTTTGGAAATATTCCCAGTTTTTAATTTACTCCTCCAAATCTACAGATTTACGAAGCTAGCATCATTTATCTGCTCTACTCTACAGTAACTTAGCCTTAGCAAAACTTACAGGACAGGACTACGTACTTAATGTTAAACGAATTAATAGCTAAAAAGCTTCTGTGTCTGCCGCATAGTACTGCTTGCGCAATTGTTTTCGAGCATTCATGTTATAAAAACAAAACGGAGACTATTAAAAAAAACCATGTATGATTTTAATACTAAGGAAGAGACGGAAAATCAACACGATTTGCGAATTTAAAACGAGGTAGCAGCAGCAGGTTGATAATGTTGTTAAATGTGTCATAATGATTGCTGTACATGTTTTATTTCCAAGTATATTTCGTTGATTTGGTTAACAATTAGTTTTTTTTGCTGTAATTCCTTTTTCGTATGTGTGTTTATATATCAGTATAGTTAGATAGATTACGAAATGTAATAAAAATAAAAAATAAGCAGAGATGGTGTTGGCAACACTAAGCCGAGTGGACACGCGGCCGCGGCAATGAAACATGGGTGAAAAGACTTCATCTATCGATTCGATGCAACAATATAAATATGTATCGAGTAGATCTAGATAGATACTTATTACGAAAACAAAAACCGACTAATTGCGAGTCAGGCTCACACATGAAGGGTTCCGTACCATCGCAGTAGGGGAGCCTCCTTTAATTCTGAATTTATTTTTATTTTTTGTTATAGCGGCAACAGAAATGTCACATTCTGTGAAAATTTCAAGTGTCTACCTATTATGATAGATAGACGGACGGACAGTCAGCGGAGATTTAGTAATAGGGTCCCGTTAGTCACCCTTCGGGTACGGAACCTTAAAAAGCGTCAGGTAAGCCCGCGAAACTCGTACGTTTTTTTTTGTAAAATATGATGTGGAGCTAAAATTGCCGCTTTAGCAGAATCATCATCATCATGATAATATGAATTAGGGCAGGTTTAAGTGCTATAATTTAATCATCAACATCTATTATCCATTATTATTTATTATACAAGCATTAATAATATAATCTATATCAATACATATCTATACAGTCTATACATACCATATATACCAGATAAATAAAATTGTTTTTTTTTTTGATAATGGCATTTCGCAGTTCAGCCTAGGAGGCTGGCTACTGCTTAACCGGTCTAATAAATAAAATTGGAGTGTCTGTTTGTAATATATACATATAATAAGACAGTAAAAAAACTGTGTCTGTACATTGAATATACAGGGTGTAAACAGACTCTTCACGAAGCCGTCAACCAAGCATTATGTACATCAAACTAAGTAACTTTACGCAAAAATGAGTGTTGGGAAATGACTTTTTTTTTGGGCTGAAAAATCACGGCCAAAACTCTTTCTTGAGGAGAGTCTAAATATGATGAGTCGGACTTGCAATTTGTATTGTGGCGCGACTCCAACTTCTCAACCCTCAAAGTCCAGCTGGTCTTCGCTCGGACATACTCGACGGCGGCGGCGGCGCAAGTGCAGTATCAGTAGCGGGTGACGCAGTGGAGCTCGCCGACTCAAAAAGTCAAAACTGCCGACGGCAGTGTAGCATCAGGCGACCTATTTACCGTAACAGCATTGCTAATAATAACTCCACTTCGACACATAGCTCACCAATGGTGTTATTCGACACCTTCAACTAGGACTGTACTTCGGCCAGCCTTGCCTTGAGAGTTGTGATGTCCTTCGGCAACCTGGTGACGTCGACGTGGCCAAACGTGACTGGCGGCAGCAAGGCAATCGGGCGGGAGGAAACGCCCGGGTGTTACCACTGCGTGGATCGCCCGGAGGACACGGTGGAGCACACGGTGGAGGTCTGCCCCGCGTGGGCGGAGCACCCAAAAAAAAAAAGGCAGCAAGGCTTGGTTGGTTTTGTTGGATTAAACGGTTTAGAGCAATAAAAACCGGTTAATACGGACGCACGATAAACAAACGTCGCGCTCTTTTCAGTTTTTATATAGTAGTCAGTATTTTTTAGCTGGTGGCAACGGCACCACGCTTCTTCACGTACTGTGGTGACGGCAGAAGATCCCTTACAGCAGTGGTATGCTTCGACCGCCTGGTGCGCGACCACTCTCCTGCCGGAGTCCGCCGCCAAACAGCTTGCCTATATTTCGGCGGTGTGCAGGAGTGCCAGTGCCATTGGGGGATGGAAATGGTCAGTTGCGCGGCTTCGGCCCAGTCTAGGTTTCTATGTACCTCTGTACCGGGTGAAAGTACTGGAGAGTAGCGGGATCCGAGACACGGTCTCTGTCGTTAGCCGACCGCAGTTACTAGGGTCCCAAGGACTGCGCCAGCCACGTGGGAAAGGCTGTCCCGCCAACTCGCGAAAAATCCCGAAATGCTCCACTGTACCAGTTGACGACTGGGCGTGAGGACCCGGTAGCAATTTTGGGGGGCTCGGCCGTCCCCGCAGTCTCCAGATGAGTCTCCAACAGGTCAGAGAAGCTGAAGAGACCCGTTGGGCAACCAAGCCGCGTCTCGACCATTCTTTTGTTTCTCCACTAAAATACTCCACATCATGAAAAACCTTTCAAAGACAATGGTTTTGAAGCGGCAGCACTTCCTCCCACGTAAGGTGCATCTCACCAACATCAGAAGGTTGCACTCAAATAACGATCTGGCCCACCACCACCTCGAGACCGAGAAGAAGCACCTATTCTTTTTAACGGTGACGCAGATAGCGAGTCCGTCAGACGTGGTTTACATCAAATACCCAGGTTCTCACTTAAACATAAGTTCTTAAAACAAGCTGGGGTCTGTGTGTACGTCTGCGATAACATTACACACATTATGCTTTCGGCGCTCCGCCTAGTGCGGGAGGAGTCATTTCATGAGTTACCATCCGAAAAAAAAAAGACTTCAATATATTCCTAAGTTATAAGAAGAGTATTTTGTGTGTACATAAATAAATAAATAAAGAAATGATATTTTATAATAAATTATTTTATGTTATTATAAATAAATTTCAGGACTTACCATTGAACTTGGCACCCATTTAGATCTCACTTCTTTTGTCGTTGAAGTCAACAACCAAAGCATATATCATAATATTGAACTTGGCTCTCATTTCACATTTATGTTTTTGATGTGATATCATTACCTTTGGTACAGAATAATTAATACTAAAGAAAGATGGGTAGGCCTTTAGTGTGGGACGCAACATGCGTCGATACTCTTGCGCCATCCCATCTTCCAAGCTCATCGTGCTGTGCTGGTGCTGCCGCTGCGGCTGCAGAGAACCTCAAGCGGCGTAAATATAGAAACCTGTGTGGTAACTATATTTTCGAGCCGTTTGGGGTTGAAACTCTAGGGCCGTGGGGTCCGAGTGCTCATAGCCTATTTAAGGAAATTTCGAAACGCCTAGTTGACGCTTCCCGTGACCCAAGGGCTGGCTTTTACTTTGGCCAGAGGCTAAGTGTTGCCATACAACGTGGCAACGCCGCCAGTCTCTTGGGCACATTACCATCTGACAGCGTTGAGGAGGAGTTTGTCGATGCCCTTTTATAGTTTGTTGTTAGTTTATTTATTTTAGTTTAATAGTTTTTAATTATCAATTTATTTAGTTAGTTTAACCTAATAAAGAATATGTATGATAAAAAAAAAAAAAAAATTGAAAAATTATGATCAAAACTACTCGTTTCTGATTTATTCCTTTCTATTCACCCAACTTCCTATCTGCATACCTAATTTGAACTTCTAGGTAATCTGGAACTGGGTTAGAGTTTTGATCTATAGGTCAAAGGCAGTGATAAAAATGACGAGTTTTGGACGTTAATATGTAAATAACTGTTTGAATACATATGTATCTCGCAAGTCTCAATTTACGAGCCAAATTTTATTTGTTTATGTGAAATTTTATTGAGTTATGAGGGGACAAAAGTGGCTCCAAACGGTTCGTGTGATATCGCTCGCCAGCTCTGTTAGCTTAAACTTGGCTTGACTCGCTACCGCGTGTCTAGATATACTATTGGGAATCTGCTAATGCTGCCATTTTATACCCCCAGATAAGAACTTCAGGTATTTTCTTTAACCACTGCCACTGGTATATATGTACTTGCTGACCAATTAGCATGTCTAATGTAAAACAAATAATAATAATAATGTATATACATGAATAAACGGAATAATAATATCTATATAATAATAATATCTTGGGACAACCAACACACCGCCATCTGATCCATCAAATATTTCGAAGATTCTTACCTTCTTTTTGTAGGAATAAATCGAATAAGTCATCAACAGGAATCTGTACAGCACATTTGTGGCAGGAACTCTCCTCGTGGTTAGGTGACTCGCATTCACTCGCACTGTATGATGGTGTGCTATTAGATGTCTGTAATACATCCCACACACCAAACATGGGAACGGGACTAGAACTAGACTTAAAGTATTCTAGACTTGAAACAGAAGGTTCTTTCATAACTAAAATATTATCGCAATCAAATAAATTAACATTGTCAAAAGATTCAAGAGCACTCATGATGAATTCAGTAAAATCAAATCACTAAAATCTTGGTTAAAACTTTACTGTTGCACGAGGCACACGAAATGACGTGTGAGCAGGAGTTTATTATTGGAGTTTTTATTTTTCTTATACCCCCGAAATATTATTTTTTTCTTTGGCACCTGTACGCTCATCCACACTTCCACAGCACGTGCAAAGCCGTCCGGCGCCTATTATAGTACATCTTGATGTTTTTCAATACACTTTCGAAGAAATAAAATAATAGAACGAATAGTATTTTTGTCATTAAAATATTTAATTATTATTGAAATAATACTGTATTAATAAAGGAGCAATTATGAAAATGATACACATCAGATTTTGTTGGCATTTTCACATTTTGTGGAATGTTAAATATACATAAAAATTGGATTGTCTGATTTCACTGTTTTGTGTGTTGGAGATGACGGAATATAGGAGGTGGAAGGGTGTTCTAAATGGTATTCAGTAGTTACAGGAGGCGTACGTGTATAATATAGCTGACTTTTGACTTTAGAAGCAATTTGCCATTTCATTGAAATATGCTAAAAATGCTCCGAAAATGACGGCGTATTTTTATTGAATTTCCAATGAAGAAAATTTTGCAAAGTCGCCATATAATATATTTAGCTTCGATTTAGATGGCAACAGGCTATTGCAAACATTTTGTTCCTCAATTACAATAACTGGTGGCGTAGCATCTATACAAGTATTTTCATCATACTTAAATCAACACTTAAATTCAATGTTTTTTCTCAATTTATTATCAAAATTAAGTAATAAGACTTAAATTGTTTTTTTTCCCCGCGTTTTACTTTCGCATGTTAGAGGAGAACCAAAGCTATAAAGCCGCTAAACAGCCTAAAATGAAAAATTTAAAATTCAAATATGTTTGAGTTTAGAACACAAATCAATGTTGATTTGTCCATAAAAGTTTTTTTTAAGTAATCATTTTTTATTACTGATATTCTGTTTATAAACACAATATAAAAATTCAAAATTTATTTACGCCTCTTTCTGCCGAGATTTAAAAAAAAAAACAACCGCCGACTATAGGCATTGAACCAATTTGGACTTGGTATAAGTATAGTTAACTGTGGAAATTTTTAATTCCGCACGTTTGCGATAAAATATTAAAAATCCACGGGTGTGAAATACATTGCATGTTGACCACCTAATCGTAGTGCGATAGGAACTAGTTTTCGAGAAAGTGTATTAAAAATAATTACCTATACGTAATCAATTCATTCTTGTCATGTCGTGAGGAAAGTTTTGAGTATGAGTGTTGATGGGTATATGAGTAGAGGAAGACCAGCAGGGCTATTATGTATCTTTTTGATAGGCGGTGGCTATCAAGCTTCAGTTGTACACCGAAGTTTGTTGGCAACCGAGAATGTCATATTATTGGTATTGCGTATCACATTGAGTGGACATCACGTTACGGTGGCTAAGTACCTGACGCCTCTAATTTTTATCGACTATTATGCGGCTAAGTTGAGTAGCACCCTTTGAGCGTTATAATACTTGATTTAAGGGAACATTTTATATTTAGCGGTTTATATGACATGTGAAATGGTTATTGTAAATTATTTTGTGTTGTCAGTGTTTACTTCTGAATAATTTCTATAAATAATACCTTTTTATATTTTAGTATAACCACTTAATTTATGCAAACATAATATATTTAGTAACTGTTGTGACAGTGACAGTTGGACGGTCACTCATGACAGCCTTTGGGGAGTTAGGTGAACTTGTGAGGGCTTCTCATGTCTCGGGACTATTGAAGGATTAATTAAATGTGATCTGGGTAAAACAGTACAGTCTTCTCATTAAAGAACCCTGTATAATAATAGAACAGTAACGTTTACAACTTAAGGTGGTTGCGTCAGGGTAGCCCGCGAAATTCAAATTTTCTTACGTTTTTTTTTAATTTGCAAGACAGTGTAAGGTATGTAGTTACAGAAACAATAATGAAAATCATCAATGTAACCCTGTGAGTTTATTTAACCCTACCTTAAGATGCTTGCACGAAGAAGAGGCCTAACATAGTTTAATACAGGCACCTACTGTGGGCCAAAAGTAAACTAATTTTTATATAAACCAGTATAATACTTACATTAAAATAATCCAAACAATAAAATGTTTGTACATGATAATTATTAATTGGGTTAATTGCCTTTTTTGGAACATCTTTTAAACACAAATATACTTACATTATGTAGAAAAGTGAAGTTAGGGTAAAAGTATTAAGAGCTATTTATAAAACTACCATCTTTAATAAATCAAACCATCATTCATTTGTAACAGTACAAGGATATTTTGGCGTGTGGCTAAAATCAGAACTAACGATATCATTCCATTACTTCCGATTTTATTCACATAAAATAATCAATAAAAAAACTAATATTAATGCAAGAAAATGAATATTTTAAAACATCACAAGCTATATATAGAATATTATAAACTATCTCTAGCATTCCATAATCGCGTAGGCAGCGCGATCGACTTTTTTTTATCTCTTCAGCAAATTCTAGCACTATTGTACGTACCATACTTCACCAACACACATAACAATAAAACAACAAGAAACGTTATGTTAACATTTAATACCGGCTTCGGTGTTCATTACTGAATTTGAAAAACACTACCTTTGAGTAGCGTCTTTCACGAAAGCAACTTCAACCTCAGTGAACATCAATTTGATATCCACTATGCTTACACAATCGAAATAATACAAGTATCGATACGAAAACTACTGTCAAAACGAGTCACGGTGACCATCAGCGACGATGAGCGCCAATGACGTCATATTTGATAGTCACTGGTCATAGCCGATACCAAACTAAGCTTTTGACAGTTAATTGATGGACACTGAGCCAAAATGATTATCACTTGAACTGTCAACAGAGATACGTAATAGCCCTACAGAACCCATGAAGAACGATATGGCACGAAAGGAGGTGTCTAATGAGATGACGAGTAATAGAGAAGTATGGAAGAAGAAGACATACTGCGCCGACCCCAAATAAATTGGGACAAGGGCTAAAGATTGACATGACTTATTCATTCTTGTGTATTTTTTTTAGGTAGTCAAACAATGAATCTGAGATCTACCTCGTAATTTTATTAAATCGATTAAAGAATGTACATTCAGACAGCGTCATAGCGTCTTATAAAGGCGAAAGTGAATGCATCAAGCTTGCCCGCAATTTCAGTTCGCGAGTTTTAGTTTCTTTGATGATGATTGTTAAGCAAGTGTAACAAATATGTTTTTACTATTGACAGAATACCACCCTGAATGATGTATGTACCAGCTATAGGTATTACTAGCTGTTGCCCGCGACCTTTTTCACGTGAAATTATTATATAAACATATAACTTATTTCCCTTTTTGAATAGAATTTTGTTACCAATTTCAAGGGTTTTAATTTTTTTGCACCGAACACTAGTTCTTATTCTAAAAGCCTAATAAAAATAGCCTAAGTTACTCCTTATAACATCAGCTATCTGCCAGTAAAAGTCCCGTTTAAATCGGTCCAGTCGTTTCGGAGATTAGGTAACAGTTAATAATCAACATACAACCTATAACTGATCATCAAATTGCAAATATTTAACGTAAGAATTAGGCTGCAATACTTTTGTTACAGTTTTAGGTGTAAAATCAGCATTTGGAAGGTTTCTCGTGATTTTTACACCTAAGTTAAACCAGCTTGTTCGCTTTAGGATAGATTCGCTTTATGGCAGATTCGTTCGGGGTAAAAATACTACCAAAGGATATTGTAGTTCACTGTACTTCTGCCGTAAAGCGAATCTCCCGTAAAGCGAACAAGCCGTTAAACCTACCTAATCAATATTTTAGTATAATAAATATATATATTCATGCTAACAAAGTTATAACATATATTATACTTTATTATGAAATTAATAATAATATGTTATAAAGCTGAAGAGTTTGTTGAATGCCTAATCTCAGGAACTGTTACTTAGTTCGAATTGAAAAATTATTTTAGCCTCGGATAGCCCGTTTATAGAAGAAAGCTAAATAAATCGCTCTACGACCAAAAAGAGCGGAGCATCAATGAAAAATGTTGCAAAGCCAGGGAAAATCTTATTTTTTAAACAATTTATCTCTGTTAATTAAATCCGAGGGATTAAACACGGGACACCCCATTGGCCATTTCATAAATACTTAAATTGGCCGTATTTGGCCTGGAATTTATTCAGATAGAGATAGGGTGAATCTTTGGGGACGATAAATAATTAATACAACGATGTGCACAGTAGCTATGTACATACTATAGTTATTTATTAAATTGTGAATGTTTTATTTCATTGTGGTAGCCTACCTACTTATCATAAATAACATAATAATTATAATAGAATATTCTTAAAGCTAAGGTTCTATATTTATGATTGGCCAGTTTGGTATACTTAATTATTACTTAAATACATAATGAAACTTAAATATATTATTATTGATCCCAGACATGTAGTGTTTTATTCCACAAGGAGGGAACAAGACACGCATCTAGGCAAAGGACAGTGGGTACCTAGCGATCAAATCACCTGCCACATAACGTTTTATATCTTCGCCAAAAATCAAAATAAAGTATCTATGCCCGACCAAAACTCGGCGTTACACTCGAATTATACCTAGATACTTAATATTGGGCCATGCAGTGGCTTGTACATTTGTTTGTACAACCCGGTTGAGTAAAATTTGCACCTGACATCGATGGCCCGATTCCGACAAGGTGCAAATTTAGCTTAACCGGGTAGTATGTATAGCATTATTCCGCTATAGGTACACCAGTATACGGTCTTATCTTTGTAACTTGAATCTATGGCAAGTAAATAAGTAAGTATGTGCGAATGATTCTAATAATTTTTACATAGCATGGTCACAAACGCATTAAAGTTTCTTACTAGTTATGGGATGGCTATAAAACCTCAAACATGGTCTTTAGCTGCTGCACGGTATGAGCGTCATTTATAACTGGTAACTGCAGTCAGAAAAATCACAATATACAGGAAGCGACTACAATTTCGGTAGCTTTGTACTTCAACTATAATTTTGAAGTATCTCCCTCGAATGTTGGATTTGAAGTGCCGTTCAGCTCATGCATTCTTGACTCATCCCTCTGCGGTTTTTTCTGCAAGTAAATAAACAGCTTCTTAGTTACTAGTGTTCTTAAGGGTACTAAAGCGGTACCTTTGTGCTCTTTTTTGTATGTGTTTTGTGTGTACATAAATAAATAAAGCGTTCAGGATAGGCATCCGTTGCCAGACCATACAGATATTTTACTTGGAAATTATGAGAAATATAATAGTATTTAGCGTGGCAGTCGCCGTGGATACCTACATATAATCAAGGCATGAAACAAATAATGCACATAAACATGTGGGTTAGGCATAGATTGTGGCATAGAGGTTTTTCAGATACAAGATATTTTAGGAACAATATGACGTCGTAACTTGTAGAATAGGATAAACCCAAAAGGTTCTTTTGCAATAACTTTTTTTCTGTCGTAAATACAGGGTGTAAACAGACTCTTCACGAAGCCGTCAACCTAGCATTATGTACATCAAACTAAGTAACTTTACGCAAAAATGAGTACTGGGAAATGACTTTTTTTTTGGGCTGAGAATTCACGTTTTGCAGTTGGACTCAATGTAACGCACTCAAAACATTGCGCTGATGAATGGATTGAATAGTAAGAGGGTCTTGGAGGTGTTTAAAGTAAAAATCTTACATTAAAAAACATGTATTTAAAAAAAAAAGACGTGTGGCACTCGGTGACAGCCGCGGTAAAGCTATTGCATAGCATTTTTTATCAACTTATGTAATTATAATTATTTATTCACTTTCGTAGTGTCAGATATTGACAAGCCTAGGTTATTATTTTTAATCTACCGCTGGAGCTAGGAGGTTAGGTTGTATAGGTAAACCTATACAACCTAACCTCCTAGCTCCAGCAGTAGATTAGGTAAACCTATACAACCTTACCTCCTAGCTCCAGCGGTAGATTAAAAATAATAACCTAGGCTTGTCAATATCTGACACTAAGCTAACTTCAGGGTGTATGTTGACTAGCTAACTTCACGATGTAGGTTTTTGGTGTCGGTGTGCGCGCGCATCGGAGTGGGGGGTGTTAGGTTATTTTCGTTACGGAATTTCTGGATTCAGTCTCCACGCTCAAGGCCCGCGATAGAAGCTATGCAATAGCTTAAAAATGATCGCAATGACAGGGAGAATAAGTGCCTTTCGGCTTCGTTAAGAGTCTGTTTACACCCTTTATATAAGGTACAGCAAATACAACTTGTTCACTGCTGTCCCGTGATAATCGTGTCGGTGACGATATCGATGACGACAACGACACAATGTGAAAGCGTTCAAAAGAAAATGTATGAAACTACTAGTCCCAAGATATCGTGTCGTTATCGTTATCGCCAAAAGTCCGTTTTTTAATCCCTGAGACTAGATTGACATTAGGATGATTGCCAGTTTTTTGCAATTCTTAAATAGTGATGTACCATTACCGTATATTGCCGTTAATAAAATCAAGTATTGGTGCCGATTCCGTTGTTTACAAACTAAATCAAAAAGTTCAGTGCATCTTTTTCTTTCTATTTCATTAAGAAAAGGAATGAAGATAAATTTTAATTGAATCCTGTCAAATTAACCAGCGCCTGACACAAGTTTAGACGTGATTAAAAAGTTGACTACTAAAATTACATCAAATTACGTCAGGTACTGACTAATTTGACAGGACTAAATTAATATTTATCTTCTGTCCTTTTCATAATGAAATAGAAAGAAAAAGATGCACTCAACTTAAATTTAGTTTAGTTTGTGAACAAGGGAATCGGCACTATTATCGTTTTTTTTTTAAGTGAAACGTTAATCTTCAATTTTAATCATATGAGCCACACAGTATGTACTGTATTGTGTCGGACGTAAAGAATAGCACCATCCCATATCTTCCCGTGGTGGGTGTCGTAAGAGGCGACTAAGGGAGTAACTAGAGAATGGGCAACAGCGTTCTCTGTGCCTTTGTAACAACCGTACTGCGATCGCCAACCCGCCTGCCTAGCGTGGCGATCATGGCAAAACCCACCTTTAGGGAAGGTCTATGTAAAGCAGTGGACGTCTTTAGACTGAAATGATGAGCCACACAGTCTTTCCACCGCTGCGGGGTCACTTGATGATGATGGGGTCACTTGACGAAGCCCTTCTTCAAAAACGCTTCGTACTTCTTATAATTTAAATGTTTTATTATTTTTAGCGACATGCCCCTTTACTTGAGCCCAGACCAACTCAATCGGGTTTAGCTCGCAGTGGTAAGGGGGCAGTCGCAAAATAGTGACACCTTGTTCAGCAGCCATCTTTGCGACGACATACCTTCCATAGGTTTTCCTGTGGATCCGGGCAATTTTAATTAATTCGGGTTTTATTATTGTCTCTTCCTTCATAAGAAATATTTTTTGATTTTAGCCAATCTTGAATTTGCCCTTTCCGCCAACTAGAAGTAGGTAACGATTCCAGTTACTTGGTGTGATATCCGATCCAGGTTCCTGGGCATTATCTATTGCAAGAATTGCGTTGTCTTTTAATTTTGGGAGAATATTTTTTAACCACTTTTCGTATTGATCGGAATTCCTCTCCTTGTGGTAATCATCTAGCCCCTTAAATTGCTGTTTTGTAAGAGAAAAGGATTTATATATCCGTTTGGGGCAGCAGTACAGCACTGATGACATCTGTAATTTTTTTTCTAACCGTCTAATAAATATAAAAAGTTACGATTCAACAAACCGGTATCGTAGGTACAACATACAAACACCTACCTACTACAAAAGAACTGGTATCATTATTTATAAGTTTGACATTAGCATGTGTCAATTTAGTCTCAGGGTTTAAAAAACAGACTATACTTAATGTGAAAACGCCTGACGAGCGGAATCGTGCCTACGCACGTATGGTCTACGTAGTACCTACCTGAGCTTTGTAGACTTTATTTGTAAGTTTTGTTTTTCCAGCATAATGGTTTTCGATATCATTCAATCTTTTGCCTTCGGTCTCAGGTAAAATAAAGTAAAAGACGACAACACCAACAAAACTGAAACAAATTTTTAATTTTATCTAATGCGGAAAAGTTTTGTAACAATAGTTTTCATTCATCCTATATTCTATAGCTAAAAAGCTACGCCAACACTTGTTATGACTTGGTCCTAAAACAACGTAGGTATAGTCGTAACCACCAGACTTTTGAAAATGTAGATACACCCGACGACCAATCAAACTATACAAAACCAATTTATGTAAGTAGGTAGTAAGTTCCTACTGTATCTAACTATCTACTGAAACTGACGATATTGAGACGAATCAGGTTGCATCCACACTAATAACGTAGCATGTTATTAAAATAACGAATAGAGAGATAAGCAATGTTGTATAATTTAAACGTGTTATATACTTAGATACTTAGATGTATAAGTAGTAAAAGTGTTGTAAAATGTTCCTTAGTCTGAACGCAGTTTACTTTCTCAATCATTTTGACACCAGCCATGATACGTGTCTAAATCTTTATCTTTATATTGATTATCGGTAAATAAAAATGAGTGATAAAGTTATCGTAGGAGTCATAGGTCCATAGGTAATGGGTGCCTTACCAAACAACGCCGTAGAAGCCGTAGGTGCCCCATATTGACAACGTATCGACCATGCTTATGAACATCTTATTCGACAAAAACCCGAATAGGTAACCGATTGCACTGGCGACGCCTGCGCCTCCAGAACGGGTCTTAGCACTGAATACCTGAAATCAAAAACCAGAAATAAAAATAAGTCAGCGAATATTGTCATAGCCACCGTAGGCAGGTGTAGCTTCTGCCTCACACCACATCAGCTTCTGTTAGAAATGTGAAGGTAAAGGCCTGGAGTTACGAGTTCCTACCTAGACAGGCATGCCCTTTGTGAAAATCCGTGTCCACTGCTCTCACAATACTGAAGGAGAGCATTGCAGATGAACCAGTATATTCGCCCGAGTACCCATGTGTCATTGTCATTCACCAACCCGCACTGGGGCTGCCATTCTCTCTCACGAATCGCAGCATGTTTTGGTAAAATTGCTACCTCATTACTATGCTAATTAAATGATATTATACCTCGCCGATGAGAATCCATGGCAGCAATCTCAAACCGGTGTGTGCTATTAGAGCTAACAGCATCAACAGGGTCATCGGCATCCAGGAGTACGGGTTCCGCTGCAAAAACATATAATTCGTACTAAATTAATATCTGCTGGCTGCGGGGATCCGCTGGATTCGAGTCGCACGGGACTGGTCAATGTGGCGACACTTGGGGTAGGCCTATGTCCAGCAGAGGACGTCTTTCGGCTGAAATTATTATGATGATGATGATGAAATTAATATAAAGAAAACTAGCTGAGCACAAATTCTGTGATAGATATCGAGAGCTCATCTATACTCTATACTATACTATAAAGAGGTAAAGTATGTGTGTTTGTAACTATTGAACTTCTGATACGATTCCGAAAATTCTTTCACTATTGTGATGCTCCTTTATGCTCGTGTGTCAAAGGCTATAGTTTAAACGTTCTCATTGGGAAATATCCTATAATCGTGCGAATGACGCTGCGGATAAAAAAGCCATTGATAATATAACGTTTCGGAAATTTCAAACGTCGTAAGGGACATTAAAATCCAATGTCGTTTACGACATTGGTCCACGTGTTAAAAAAAAAAAAAAACATTTTCGTTGTGGTATCTCACACAACTCGCACGTATCATTTTTACATTGTAAGCACATCATCCGCATAGATGAAGAAAAAATGCATATTATAGAGGATAATTACTCATTAAAAAGCAAAGCAAAGTTAATAAAATTAATATGCGGGCACCACGCAAGCTTCTAAGTAAATAAGGGAACAATATTTTCTGTCACCTAAATTTAGACTTATCTGCAATACCCTAATTAAAATACCCTAATTACTTGGCAATAAAGAAATATATTAGTTATTTCATTAATCAAAGGGCCTAATAAATGCATTTTCATTGACCTAATAAATAAATATAATATAAATGTTTACCTAAAAAATAATTCTGTCAGCTACGACGACTCCAATCGAACATAAAACGTCACTAGCAAAAAAGCTATTCTTGTCCTTTACCTGACTGCGGCAAAGGCAGGGTTGAGAACTTGGGACTGTAGCAGACTGTGTAGGAGTATGTTTGTAACATTTTTATGTTTCACCGTAGCGGTCGTTACGGCGGTTGCGTCAGGGTAGCCCGCGAAATTCAAATTTTCTTGCAATTTGCAGGTCAGTGTCAGGTTGTAAGTTGATGAAAAATGAGTCGCGCCAGTAACACGTATGTAGTTAGTTCGCGTGCTACCCTGACGCAACCACCTTAACGAACCTGGTGCGGGGTGACGGGTGACATACCTAGGCTACATTTCGTTTCAGTACCTGGCATGTCTTCAGTCCGCGGTCGGGTTCGCTATCCAGCCCGTTTGGTCGCATCTTGCCTACTCTAGCTAGCAAGGAACCTATGTATATACTTAATTACTTATTTTGTCCTCAAAGTCTTACCGTTTCCTCATTTATATTTTCTGACGTAGCATTCATGGCAGTTAAAGTATCATTCGTTGCTTCCATCTTGTCAGCTAAACCGTTCTGCAAACATATTAACAACAAAAACTAGTTGGGTTTAGGACTATACGGGAGAAACAAATTAGAAACTTCAATTTAGATTGTAAAAGTAGGTTTTTGTGTGGTGTTGGTGTGTGTTTTTAAACAAAACTAAGGGGTGGATTATGATGGGCTGCGGGACTGTACGAAAGAGATACCGCGGCCCTGGAGCACAAAGGGCAAGGAAGGAACATGGATGGGTTTTAGTCAGTACAAGTCTGACACTCCCTTCCGCTCTGCCCAGACCAGGAGGGGTCATTTGATGATTTCCCATGCGGAAAATTAGAATTTGGCATTATAGTTTATCTAAATCTTAAAATGTTTATCTATTCTTTCATGAGAGTGTTTTACACGTGGTTTCGGGGTCATCCGACTTGCTGTACGACTATACTAACCATTTTAATATAAATGTCGTAACTTGCAACGAGAATGCAGCAGACTCCAGCTCCGCTGGTGGAGAAGAGAGTCAGGGGTCGCTTGCCAGTGTAATGTACCAGTGTGACGCATGTACCAGTACCAACTATCTGGAGCACGCCTAGAAGTAACGTTGCGTAGTACTTGTCGATAGGCGCCTTCAACATTTGGAATATAGACACTGCGTAAGTCTGCAAACAAAAATATTTCGATAGAAAGTGGTACTTCGTTAATTAATAACAGCCACACAAGTCGATCTTCAAGGCAAAGCAGGGCTTGCCGAGGTTGGTCCATGGATTGGTGACCATTTGTTACATAAAGACAAAGAGTCCCCTCCGTATCTCGGAAAACACGTTAAGCCGTTGGTCCCGGCTGTCATTTGAAGATTTGACAGTCGTTACGAGTAGTAAGAAACCCGAAAGTCTGACAACCAGTCTTACCAAAGGGTATCGTTAACCCAGAGACTGGTTACTCGGGCTGGAAGCCGACCTCAACATCAAAAAAGTTGGGAAAAGGCTAGGCAGATGATGATGAATCAGGGACAAAAGTCAGGGGTGGATATAATGCCATAGGCATTTTTACTAGTCAACCTTTGGGTGATGCAGTGCATTTACCTACCTGTAAGGTTGTCATGCCACTAAAGTTTCCCACGAAGAAACTGAAAGTAACCAGGAAGAATGGCAACATAAAACTTTTTCTCATGTAATAAGACATTTTTTCGGTCAATGTCTCATCAACTTCAACTAAATCTGAAACAAAAACGTGACTTTAAACTCATTTCATCATTAAGACAAATTATAGTACAATAGAAATAGTAGGTCAATATTATTTACCTTTCTTCTCCCTTTTAAATAGGGATTGTATATCTCGCAGTTCATTTTCCACAGCAGCAGGGGTTGTCCAACCGCGCAACCATTGCAAGCTCTGAAATTAAATAAACATGGATATCCTGGACGCCAGGTAGAAAACGAACTAGAAAATTTGGAAAAATTGAACTTGAGGGATGAAAAAGAGGTGCTGATGGCTAAATGATAACTGCTGCACAGATAGAATTGTGATTGTTATAATTTATTATATACATACAATGTCGCCCATGCGCATGTGACCGCCCGTAATTTTCCGAATATTCATGAAAAAATGTCGAAAATAAACTTCCAAAGGGGGGGTCTATCTATAACATTTTTCATGTTATTCAATTTTTAATTTTTTAAGTAGAGTTTGTAGATTTGCTTTCAATTTTTTGACACATCTCCGAAGTTTATGGGTCGATTTGGATTCTGTTTATTATTTCCAAAAGCTTGTGGGTTATTTTAACAGGTTAATTAACATTTTTACTAAAAATTATCGACTACGAAAAAAAGACGGAATCGAAGTCATTTTTTCGGTAAAAAATTGTGTATTTATTTTAAAAAAACTAGTGTAAGTCCATAAATTATCCCCATAGGACGACTTTTTTAATCATTATTTGTAATCTAGTACATAACAGCTAAAAATTCACAGATCATTATTAAACCAAACTGTAACTAAATCCAAAGTAAAACTCTAAAGCTCTAACCGTCTTATTATAAAAACTTCCCCAAGTACCAGGTTTAAACCAGGACTAAAAGGTCTAGGTTTAGTACAGTACTAACGTTAGTTCTTTCATTCGTATTACAAATCGTAGACCAACAAAGGACTACTTAGTACCAAGTACCAAAGATAGTCCCTGGTTTAAACATTATCTACAGATTATAAGCAACAAAATACTTAAATTATTCATTCATTCGTTCAGCATTCTATGCGCTGTTTCTTTTTACAAAATGTTGTTACGTAATTTATAGAAAAAATATTTTTACACTGTTATTTGTAGTGGTAAAATATAAAGTTTTGTTATTTAAAGTTATTTAAATATTCCGACTTGTATTTTTTTGTATGCATGTTCACAATCCAATTGTTATGTTTTGGAACAACTATCGAGCTAGTGCGTATAACGGAGTGAACTGGGCGGCGCGCGTAATTCGAGTAATGTTATCGAAATATTTATGTTACAACTTAAATTAAACTTAAATGTCCGGTTTCACTTCAAGATTATTTTAATACAAGTAAAGGTACAGTTCTTTGAGCGCAGTATTCTTTGTGGTGAGATCGTGTGTGCATTAAATTTTTAAGAAAATGGAACACACAAAGAAAAAAAGTGGTGAAAATTGCAGTTCAGAAGAAAAGGTTAGTGATAAGTGAAATGTTAGTTTACGTCCACACAGTATTTGATGCACTTAACTATGTACCTATGCCACATTACTTACATTAATACAAATTTCATTCTAGGATATACTGCGTCAACTAATTGGCGAGTCGGCTAAAGTACTTGAAAATAAGTCAACGAAAACCAATGTCAATAATTTAAAAATCCGAGAATGGAAAAATGTAACTAACAAGTAAGTACTTAATTCTTTTCTGCTTTATTACGATATCGTTACTATGATATTCAAACTAACATGTTTTTTTTCAGACTGAATGAAATCGCTGGAAAAAATCGTTCTGTAGCAGAGATAAAGTTAGCTTGGAAGAGAATAAAGTTGGCAGCCAAGGCAAACTTGTCTCTTCACAGAAGAGAGCAGTGTAAAACAGGAGGTGGCATCAAGCCCCCATCACCTTCTCCAGAGGACTGGAAGTCATGGCTATTGCTCCTCATGACTTTGTTGCAGATGTGAATGACTATGACAGTGATGCAATGGTAAGTAAAAATTAATATAAGTGGAGAGTATAACAAGATATCAATATATTTAAAAAATCTTGTTACAGATTACAAATACAACAACATAAATAGTTGAAGATGAAGACCCTAATGCTGGCCATAGCTCAAACGATCCATTTGTTGTGTGTATTTTAAGTGATGAAAAACAGTCCATTATTAAAGAAAAACAAGGTATACTAATTTCATAAGAAAAAAAAACAAGTTGTTTCATTAATATTAATATTATTTATTATTTTCAGTGATCTACACCAGTGAAACTGTGCAAACAAAAAGTAGTGTAGAAATAGAAGAAAATACAAAACTAAAAAACAAGAAAAAAGGGAAAACCGCCTCCCTGAATAAGTATGTTAAAATAAATGTAGTAGTACTACTTAATATATTTTATTTCAATCAAGAAGGAATCACGAAAATATAAATAGTTTACCACACTTAAATAATAAGTGAAATTATTAAATAAAGTATTTACAGAAATGTAGAAGGGCGTCAAGCTATTATAAACAATAATATTGATTTAAAATAAAAGCAGCTTGATATGTTGGAAATCGAGCACTCCTATCAAGTAGAAATATCAAAACTAAAAATAAAAAAGCTACAATTACAAATAGCACTATTGGAGACTCAGACAAAAACTAACACCAGTACTAAAGAATAAAATGTAAGTTACACTTTTAGACTGATATCAATACAATTTATAATTACAATAAGTATCATGTTCAGTCTAGAGTTTCAAATAAATGACTAATGTAATCTGCCTCCTCTACTGATTAAAATACTTCAAATATATATTGGCAATCACATAATAATATAACATTATTATTTTCAGGTACCCTCTGGTTATAGATTTCCAATAATAATCATAAGTATTACAAGACTGAGTTTAGCCTGTTCTTAAAAATAATACTGTCTTATTTTCTTCTTCTTTACTGTCTTATTATATGTATATAGATTAAACATTAAACATATACGAATGTCATAAAAAAGGAATGTTATCACATTTGTTATTTAATAAATGTTATTTTATGTAAAGTGTGTTTCAATAAACTGCCTTCTTCTAATATTCCCTCGTAGTGAATTTAGAACTGGCTGCACTGGTATTGAATCCCTAGTGGATTGCTCATTGTTGACATCACCAGGAAATAGTTCTTCCCGCATGTCTATAGCGATGTTATGAAGGACTGCACATGCCACAATTGTCTTCCTAGCTGTTTCAATGTCCCCATATAAGCCTCTTAGGCAGCGGAATCGTTGCTTCCACAGACCAAAGCATCTCTCCACAGTGTTCCGTGTACGGATATGGCTATCAGTCTAAAAGTGTAACTTACATTTAATTCTTTAGTACTGGTGTTAGTTTTTGTCTGAGTCTCCAATAGTGCTATTTGTAATTGTAGCTTTTTTATTTTTAGTTTTGATATTTCTACTTGATAGGAGTGCTCGATTTCCAACATATCAAGTTGTTTTTTTTAAATCAATATTATTGTTTATAATAGCTTGACGCCCTTCTACATTTCTGTAAAATACTTTATTTAATAATTTGACTTATTATTTAAGTGTGGTAAGCTATTTATATTTTCGTGGTTCCTTCTTGATTGAAATAAAATATATTAAGTAGTACTAGTATCAGTAGTAGTAGTACATTTATTTTAACATACTTATTGAGGGAGGCGGTTTTCCCTTTTTTCTTGTTTTTTAGTTTTGTATTTTCTTCTATTTCTAAACTACTTTTTGTTTGCACAGTTTCACTGGTGTAAATCACTGAAAATAATAAATAATATTAATATTAATGAAACAACTTGCTTTTTTTTTCTTATTATGAAATTAGTATACCTTGTTTTTCTTTAATACTGGACTGTTTTTCATCACTTAAAAGACACGCTACAAATGGATCGTTTGAGCTATGGCCAGCATTAGGGTCTTCATCTTCAACTATTTATGTTGTTGTATTTGTAATCTGTAACAAGATTTTTTAAATATATTGATATCTTGTTATACTCTCCACTTATATTAATTTTTACTTACCATTGCATCACTGTCATAGTCATTCACATCTGCAACAAAGTCATGAGGAGCAATAGCCATGACTTCCAGTCCTCTGGAGAAGGTGATGGGGGCTTGTTGCCACCTCCTGTTTTACACTGCTCTCTTCTGTGAAGAGACAAGTTTGCCTTGGCTGCCAACTTTATTCTCTTCCAAGCTAACTTTATCTCTGCTACAGAACGATTTTTTCCAGCGATTTCATTAAGTCTGAAAAAAAACATGTTAGTTTGAATATCATAGTAACGATATCGTAATAAAGCAAAAAAGAATTAAGTACTTACTTGTTAGTTACATTTTTCCATTCTCGTATTTTTAAATTATTGACATTGGTTTTCGTTGACTTATTTTCAAGTACTTTAGCCGACTCGCCAATTAGTTGACGCAGTATATCCTAGAATGAAATTTGTATTAATGTAAGTAATGTGGCATAGGTACATAGTTTAGTGTATCAAATACTGTGTGGACGTAATCTAACATTTCACTTATCACTAACCTTTTCTTCTGAACTCCAATTTTCACCCCTTTTTTTTTTGTGTGTTCCATTTTCTTAAAAATTTAATGCACACACGATCTCACCACAAAGAATACTGCGCTCAAAGAACTGTACCTTTACTTGTATTAAAATAATCTTTAAGTGAAACCGAACATTTAAGTTTAATTTAAGTTGTAACATAAATATTTCGATAACATTACTCGAATAATAATAATAATAATAATTTATTTAATCAAATAACAATGTTAACATTAAATAGTATATCTATAAGTGCACTTGACTTAATGCTAGTTAACAAAACAGGAAGGTGTTGCAACCAGCACCCTTACTAAGTTATGAAATAACTTGTATTAAGGGCAGTGGTTCAAGCCCATACATATTTCAGTTACACAAAATAATTGCAGGCAGAGCAAGTGTTTTAAAACTAAAGTTAACATAAAGCCATAATTGAAGAATTCTGAATTTATTTATTATTTTATTTATTTGACATTTGGATTATTCGTGTGTGTATGTGTTTGTGTGTGTGTGTGTGTGTGTGAGAGTGTGTGTATGCAGTGGTGATGCGTGTGTGTTCTGTCGGTGCAGAATGTTTGTTATGTTCTCGATGGAGGGGTTTAGGGTGGGTTATAATCAGAGAAAAGCAAGCGTTCTGTATCCAGGTAGTTATTTGTAAGAAGAAAGTTTGTTACAGATTTCTTGACCGTCGAGGTCGAAAGAGAGTAAAGTTTCAATCGCCTATTGAGTTTATTATATAATTGTGGCCCTTGGAAACAAAGAAATCGTTTTGTGGATGAGTATTTACATCTGTAGTGCTGACAAACAATATCTTTACGTCTTTTAGTGATGGTTACATAAGGGGTATATTTGTGTTGTAATAGGACTGTATTAAGAATAAAGAGTTGTCTGACAGAAAGTACTTTGCATTGTTTATATAAATCTTCTGTTGGGAAAAGTATCGTGCGAAAAGTGCTCACCTTTAACACGGCTCTTTGGGCCCTCTCCAATTTCAGCATTGAGGTCTTAGGAGCACCACCCCAGGCAGAAACACAATATGATAGGAGTGATTGACAGAGAGCAAAGTAGACTCTTTTGACAATCCGTGCCTCTGCCACATGACGAAGAGTTTTGAATACGAATATTAGTTTTCTAACCCTTGCTGTCAGCAGATCTATGTGGGCTGTGAAGCTCAGATTGGCATCAAGAGTCACCCCGAGGTATTTGACTGTGGGGGTACGGGCGAGTTTAGGGCAAGAGCAAGCTGCGGGGCCTGGGCAAACGGTTGAGTGAGCAATTAGGGTGTATGAGTTCGGCGGCTGTGTAGACTGGCGTAGGGTAAAGCAGATTATTTTTGTTTTATCCGTATTGAGGGTAAGTTGGCTCTCATTAAGCCAATTTAGAACTTGATCTAGTCCTCTCTGCGCCGCGGCAAAAGCTTCGTCCCAGGAATCGCCAATGAAAGTGAGTGCAGTGTCATCAGCAAAGGCCGAGATCTTTCCATTTTGGAGAAGCAGATTACATAGCTGATTTACGTACACCAAAAAAAGTGTGGGACCAACTACACTTCCCTGTGGAACCCCAAAAGTGACCGGAAGCTCCCTACTCAGGTAATCATAAATTTTTACGCACTGAGTTCTATTGCTTAGGTAGTCAACAAGAATTTGAAGTGGAAGGCCTCGTATTCCCAGTTCCTCGAGTTTCAACACTAGTTTGGGAATAGAAACTGTGTCGAAAGCTTTTTTTAGATCTAAGAAAATTGACACTACCTTCTTTTTTGCATCAATGTTTTTGACAATGTGACCCGTTAAGTTTAGAACAGCATCATTCGTGGACCTATTTCGTCGGAACCCAAATTGATTAGGAGATAAAAGGTTTTTTTCCTCAAGGTATTTAATAAGTCTCTTGTTTATAATGCGTTCTAGGATTTTAGATATTGAAGGTAGGACAGCAATGGGACGGTAATTGTTAACACAGTTTCTATTTCCACCCTTATGTATAGGATGCACAATGGCTTTTTTAAAGTACAAGGGGAACACGCCGGTGCTGAGACAGAGATTGAATAAGTAGGTCATTGGGGGGACAAGGATCTTTTTATAACGTTTTAGAAACTTAGTAGAGACACCGTCCCATCCAATAGCAGCATCAGTTTTTAGAGACATGAGCAGCGTTTCAACTTCATTTTCATCAACGTCGACCATAACAAAAGAGTGTAGTGGCATAGGTGTGCCTATAGTGACATGCGGTGGGCTTCGGATAGCAGTATTGTCAGTGAAAACGCTCGCAAGGTTTCTGCCTATATCGACAAAAAACTCATTAACGGAGTCCACCGACTGTTGGGGAGAAGCAGAGGAAACAAGTAAATCAGTAGTGGGATTTTTTGGAACTTCCGTGTGTGTGACCCTCTTTATAATTTTCCAAACCTTTTTGTTATCATTGGCAGCCTCACTCAACTCTGCCCTGTCGTACTCCCTTCGAAGACGTTTAATAATTTTAGTACAGTAATTCCTATATCTATTATACGTTATTTTTAGTATAAGATTGTCTGGTGATAGCTTCACTTTTTTATGCATTGCATCTCTGTTACGCGTGCAGCGAAGCATGCCAGGAGTCATCCATGGTTTAAGTAAGCGTTTATGATTAGGGAGTCTAACTATAGCCGTGTGAGAGCGTATAATATTGACAATAGTGTTAATAAAATAATTTGTGGCCTGATCAGCATCTCCATACTCATAGATCGGTTGGAAATCCATGTTATTCATTTCAGAGTCCAAAGAGATGTAATTAACTCTTGAAATGGTTTTGACACTAGTATTAAACTGTTTACTTTGTCTGAGGCAAAGCAAGACTGAGTTATGGTCTGTCACACAAGAGCCAATCACTACTGTGAGTGCTAATAAGTTCGTTTTGAGCATGACATGGTCCAGACAAGCGGTCTCACGAGTAGGGTAAGTGTGGGCAGGAAGAAGACCATGAAAAGCTATCAAGTTGAGATAGTCGGAAATGCGATTAGGGCTTGGAGTGCTGCTGATGTCAAGGTTTACATCTCCTAGAATAGCTATATTTTTATATGACGAGAGTTCAATTAAAAGAGAATTTAAAGATTGTAAGAAGTTACTAATGTCTAATTTAGATGGTGACAGGTAAATGCATATAAAGGCTTTTTCTGTGCCGAACGTCAATACGAGGCAACTTGCGTCCATAATATCTGGTTCCACGACAGAGTAGCTGTCGGCATTTTTGACATACAAGATGACTCCATCATTCTGGTTTTTAATTTGAGTAGAGAAGTAGTGTGAGTAGTTTTCGATCGATGGAACGGCACTGTTAGATCTCAGCCAACACTCCGTCAGTACAATAACGTCACACTCAAGGTTGATTCTACATAGAAGTGTCAGAAAAGAATCAAAGTTTGCGTTTACTGACCGAATATTTTGGGTAATGATCTTAAAATGCTTAGCAGGGTCACTAATATAGGAGGAACATTCTTCAGGATCACAGCATAATGAGGTAGACACTGACAATTGATCAATATGGTCGTTTATATCACGTATGTTGTCCACTTAGATGATTAAATAATGGTAGGACACTAATGCGGGGTTCAAGAGTTTAGGTAGGTTCTCTTTGTGGTGTATTGTTTGGCCATTTATGTTTTTGTATGGTCGTAATTCTGTCTGATGTGGTTCAATGTAGTTTTTGATATTATTTTCGGTTAGGTAGGGATTAAGGTGTAAACATATATACTTAGAAGTTTGAATGAAAAATTTCACCGAGTGAATGTAATGTGTATTGGTTAAAAGTGTTTGTGTGGTTACGGGTGTTGAAATGTGTGAATAACCAAGTAAGCATTTTAGTAATGACATACATTGTTTGATATTAAAATGAAAATTAAAAAGTAAGCATGCATTTTTCAAACGGAATCTCGTAATTAAAAAATAATAATAACTTAAGATATAACTTAAGAATAGTCAATCTTCTTTATTTATATTCTTCAAGTCTAGCTCACTATTTATGGTATATGCTGTGGCACCCTCTTTTTTGCGAATTAATATCTTTCCATTCGCAATCCAACAAAATTTAAAGCTATAAGTTTTCGAAAAATCTCGAGCGAGGTAATGTAGGCGTTTTGCCTTAAAGGTTAGACTTTCGGATATATAAATTGGTTTCGCAGGACCTCCTAATTGCAGGTTTACGGTAGAAAATTTACTATCTTGGTTTGTTCTATTGTAGGATTTCAAGGATTGAATTATCTTTTCTCTCATAATTGTTGTTGTAAGGTTAATTAAAATTGGTTTATTTAATTCCGACTTTGTCTTTAAGCGATAAACATCTCGAATGTCAGAAATATTTATTGGAACGTTAAGAGCTTTGCCTGTTTCGATAACGATTTTTGTTAGATTTTCTTTGGTTTCATGTGGTGTAGGTGGTATATTCCTGAGTTCCAAACAAGTGGCCTTTTGATATCTTTCAAGGCTCTCAACCTTTTCTTCTAGGACCTGGATATGTGCAAGGTTATCGGTACGCTCAGCTGATAACTTATTGAATTCTAGCATTAGATCATCGTATTTTTTTGAGACAAAGTCAGCAGACTCTTTTAAGGCCGCGTTAAGCACTTTAATTTCAGCCACAGTTGCCTGGAGTGATGCATACTTTTCATTTTGTTGCTTTTCAAAATTCGAGAAGAGGTCTCTCATTTGCGCCATAAAGACGTTAATATCATCCACCCGGTCAAATTTCCGCTTCCGTACTATTGCACTTGATTCCTCTTCCTCTAGCGGTTTTGTGGGTAGCTCAGGTTCTGAATCATAACGCACTGATGGTGATGGCGGCGGTGGTGAACGGTTTCTTGGCATAATGTTATTTGCCAAGAAAGAAAAATGAGTGAAAAATAAGTTACAAAAAGAATATCCGATTGCGGGATTCGAACTCGGACTCACGTAGTTACGACAATAGCGCTTAGCAATCGAGCCACGAAGACGCTGTCAAATTTGTTGTAAAAGTGGATGCTTATGCAGTCGTAATTAGTTTCTCTTGTTTCTGTAGCCCTGGTACTTTTCCCAGTGTACGAATCGAAAAAACAACTTAAAATCTCTCTTGCTCACTCACGTTAGTTGTGGTTTCGGTGCGAAGTAATCCGTATCCGTGGCGTTTATATATCCCTGGTAGTTGGTGGGCGTTTACATTTGTTCCTGTGGCGTCCAGAGAGGTCCCAGAGAGAATGACGTCGGAATCGACAGCTCTGTCTCCAGTCCTCAAGATATTAGGGCTCCAATCACGACACAAATAATTATTAAAATAAATTGAGATTTAAATTTTAAGACTTCGCAAATTATTGGGATCAACCTAAAACACGTCTGCTCTCGAGCAATGTTCGGACGGAAGGGGAATTACGCGCGCCGCCCAGTTCACTCCGTTATACGCACTAGCTCGATAGTTGTTCCAAAACATAACAATTGGATTGTGAACATGCATACAAAAAAATACAAGTCGGAATATTTAAATAACTTTAAATAACAAAACTTTATATTTTACCACTACAAATAACAGTGTAAAAATATTTTTTCTATAAATTACGTAACAACATTTTGTAAAAAGAAACAGCGCATAGAACGCTGAACGAATGAATGAATAATTTAAGTATTTTGTTGCTTATAATCTGTGGATAATGTTTAAACAAGGGACTATCTTTGGTACTAAGTAGTCCTTTGTTGGTCTACGATTTGTAATACGAATGAAAGAACTAACGTTAGTACTGTACTAAACCTAGACCTTTTAGTCCTGGTTTAAACCTGGTACTTGGGGAAGTTTTTATAATAAGACGGTTAGAGCTTTAGAGTTTTACTTTGGATTTAGTTACAGTTTGGTTTAATAATGATCTGTGAATTTTTAGATTACAAATAATGATTAAAAAAGTAGTCCTATGGACTAATAATACTACGACTGGTAATTTATGGACTAACACTAGTTTTTTTTTTAAATAAATACACAATTTTTTACCGAAAAAATGACTTCGATTCCGTCTTTTTTTTCGTAGTTGATAATTTTTAGTAAAAATGTTAATTAACCTGTTAAAATAACTCACAAGCTTTTGGAAATAATAAACAGAATCCAAATCGACCCATAAACTTCGGAGCTTTGTCAAAAAATAGAAAGCAAAACTACAATCTACTTAAAAAAAAAAAAAATTGAATAACATGAAAAATGTTATAGATAGCCCCCGCCTTTTGAAGTTTATTTTTGACATTTTTTCATGAATATTCAGAAAATTACGGGCGGTCACATGCGCATGGGCGACATTGTATATATTTTTAATATTTTATATATCTTAGCATTATGTATTTATATAAGTATGTATTATTAGTAACTGATATGTGTAATTATATTTTATATTATAGGTTAAGTTAGGTAAGGCACATAAACGCATTATTCTCGTCCTTTTCTCACACACTTTGTCTACGTTTTTTTTTTCATTTCTCCTTTTGCAGGTCTGCTGGCAGAAATTTCTTAAGAAATAAGCAGTACCTTTGTACTCATATTTTATAATGCTATTCTCCTGTGTTGTCTACTGTTTGTACATAAATAGTAAAATAAATAAATACATAGAACTGCAGTGTTTTAAACACTACCTGAATTAACCATCCTTGCAAACAAAAAAATTATTGATTTTTTGTTTGACAAAAGAACAACTGACTGAGCTAAAGAAAGACTAAACTACTACTAATAACATCAAAGCGACTAAGGTACAAGGTCAGGTTTTTACTGAACTTCTCATGAACCTATCTACTCTATTGCATAAACATAAAAACATAACATCACGCCTGTAATCCCCAAAAGGTAAGGCAGAGGTGTACCTAATAGTATGTACAACCATATTTCGCTACTTAAGTCCCTCCATCTCCGTCCTCCCACTCCGTGGCTGCTACTGAGAAATTCCTGATGGAAAAACTCAATAACACTATGCCTGACCTGGGAATCGAACCCAAGACTTCTTGCTTAGCGGTCGTGCTTGCGACCACTAGACCATGGCCACGAGGCAGCCTCTACTCTATTGGTTTGGTTACATTCACTTAGCAATACATGTTCATTATCAGCGTAGTTTTACTAAAGAGTCAGTTTGTTCGCACCTACCTTCCTCGCATCATCATGGCGTTTCTTCGACACCAGCCAATGTGGAGACTCGGGCACGAAGCACAGGGCAATAACGGCTAGTATCTTCAAACAAAAGGTAAAAGGTAAAGGTAAACTAAAGTAAATAGATGTTTGGTTGCAGTAATAATATCCTCGAAACTGTTCACCAATGCATTGGAGGCACTTATTAAGATACTGGACTGGCTTTCAACTAGACTCGGACACCATGTCGCTGACGACATGGCAGCTAACGATTTAACACAAAATTTATATCATAGAGGTATACAGAGAGGAAGGGACCGCCGACGCACAAATTTTATATTAAGTTTTTATATACCGACTAGCTGACCCGCGCAACTTCGTCTGCGTCACATAATGCAATTAAATAATATTACGACTATAAATTGAGATGTAAGCTATCGTATCTTTCAAGTTGGATCAAACTAAACTTGCAAATTTGATTAAAATCGGTTAAGTAGTTTAGGAGTCCATCGCGGACAAACAACGTGACGCGTAATTTATATATATTGAAATGTAGACTTACCATGTGGACACGTCATTCTGAACAGAGGGCGTGTTCAGAATGATGCACTGAATACGTGGTAACCTTTGTGCGTCGATGTTCCTTCCGCCGTGTATAAAAACCAATTTATAATGTAGGCACGTATTTCACTATCTCCCGTTTCTGCGTGCATCCACAAAGCCAAGGTAAATTAACATCGAGGTCAGGGTTGTGATTCGGCGATGAATCACGGTATCGTTTAGACAATCATACAAATTGATATTATTTTAATTTAGTTATCTTCTGAAACTACTAAATAGATAAATTTGATAGTCCATTAACGCACGTGGACTTAACGTAGCGTAACGTATACAAAGCTGTAAATGAGATAAAAAATAAGCAATTTTACTAATACCTATAAACAGTAAATTCTTTGAACAAACCGTAAATGCGATGTTGACTAACGCCACAGTTCTCCAATACATGAATATCCCGAAGAGGAACTGCGTAAAAACTCCAAGTATGATGCAGAGAGTGCTGGTGGCAGTGAGAGCTCCTCGGAGATGCGGCTGCGTGATCTCTGCCACATATGTCAGCACCTGGAACAAGCAGGCAGAAAGTCAGTACACATACATACGTCAACTCACACATTGTTCCCATGTGGGTAGTCAGACACCACCGAACGCCACCTGCTACGATCCTTATATCTCGTATCCTTGTATCTCTTACTCTTAATGCCTCGTCCACGTTCTTCGTTATCTTATGGTTAATGCCTAACCTGGTGTCAGAGTTAATATGCCGCCCATGGGCCTCTGACTTGGCTTTACATGCCGTCAAGAAATATATTTCATGCTAGTTTCCTCACGATTTTTTTCTTCACTGAAGTAAGTGATATTTATACAATACGCACATGAATCCGAGAAATCAGAGGTGTATGTCTTGGGTTCAAACTTGAGACCTTTGACTTGGCAGTCCGACGGTCATACCACTCAGGTCCCGATGGATGTCATCATTTCTTATGTACCAAGGCGCGTTCACGATGTTCTGAGTACTTTGTTCTGGATTTTTTATATAATTTCTACATTGCTTTCTTTGGCGCAAACCCATAGTTGTATACCATAAGTCCATACTGGCATAAGGACTGATTTGTAGAGCAGGATTTCGTTAGGAACTGACAACGCGGAATGCCTTTTAGTAACCAGTTCATGCTCCTGAAACGAATATCTAATTCTTCTCGTTTCTTTTTGAGATGGGCTCATACCAAGATATTTGGCAGTGTTTTCGTACGGTACACTTTTGTTGTTTATGTTCACTGGGTTGTATTTTGATTTCTTAATAGTGAAATCAATATGAATGGATTTTGTTTCATTCAACTTGATCCTCTATTTTTTGATCCAATCATAGAATTGACTTATTTCTTTTTGTATTTTACCACAGCTTCTTTGTGACTGGATACTGTGGTCATTATTGCGGTATCAACAGCAAAAGTATTTGTATTATAAATACATGCATTTTCTAGTTCTGGTATATCACAGGTGTACAATAGGTACAGGACCTAATTCGAAATTAAGTTGGAGCTTATCATTGATGAATATATTTATATCTATTTTATTTTCTAAGTCTCTTTAAAGGATTTCCAGTCCGTGAACTTGTTCACGAGAAACGGATTGCCCTTTCTCTGCTTGTCATGTCATGTTCACTAATATATAAAATTATTGGTGAGTGATCAGAGTTCACATTAAATCCTTCTTTGGCACTTATAAAGTCAAAGGATATAACCTTTATATATAAAAAGTCCATTCAGTCTGGTATTTTTCCTGGGTCTGTTGGCCAATATGGCGGTGTTCCAATTGATAGAACCTCTGATTTGGTTTCTTGCATGGCACTTAGTAGCGCTCTGCCTTTTGTTGTAGTTAGTCTAGAGCCCCAGTAGGTATTCTTATCATTGAAGTCTCCACCAAATATAAATCTCTTTCCAAGTCGCGCTAAGAGTGTCTTGTATTGCTTTTTTTTAGTGCGTGTTTTGGGGGATGCATATTGCTGCTATAGTAACCGAGTCTTATCTTTTCATTTTCATAGTTAAACAGATCACTTGCATTTCTTGATCTTCACCTCTCGCGGTTTTATCAGGATGCAGGGCATGATATATCTTGTAGCCTTGTAATACAAATGATTGTCGTGTAAAGTGGGATTCTGATATGAAACATATATCTATGTTTTCTGTATCTAGGACCACTTGTAGTTCATGTTGA
Source organism: Lycophotia porphyrea (assembly GCA_950005105.1). NCBI lineage: Eukaryota > Metazoa > Arthropoda > Insecta > Lepidoptera > Noctuidae > Lycophotia > Lycophotia porphyrea. Next base: position 24,268,830 of record OX465383.1, on the reverse strand, counting down.
TGTCTCAGCATTCCAAGCCATGATCTTGAGGTTATTAATCATTTTCGCAGATGAATAGGAGCTTTTTTGGCACTAATTTCTAGTTTTTTAAACCGTTCATCAAATGTTGACATTAGACTTAAAATTTTGTCGAGTTTTGATTCCGAACTTGTCTCCATATTGTTTTTGACTGCTTGATATTACGAGGACGGTTGGGTCATGGGTAACCCATGACCCAACCATTGGGTCATTCCCTTCACTACACTAGCTTCTTTGGTAACTGACAGTTCGGTATGCTTCTTTGGTAAGGATGCCGTCATATTTCGCTGGATGTAGCTCACTACAATGGACGCATTTCGGTTTATCTTGAGCTGGTTTCACAATCTCTTGTAAGGTATTTGCCCGTGCACTTAACGCACTTTGGTTCTTACGAACAGTAACTGTGTGTGGCCATAGGCTTCATCTTTTGCTCTAAGGAACTAGCTTAGATCCTCTAAATGGGTGGATTTTAACTTTGCACCCTAGAATATTGGTGATTCCATAAACTTTGTTTATATCTTCATCGTTTTTAAATATCAACATAAATATGTTGAGTGGTTTTAATTTGCTAAACAAGGTCTACAAAGTTGAAAATGCTGTACATTTTCAACTTTGTAGACCTTGTTTTTCAGGTACTCTACAATTCTTTCTGACTGGCATGTATGATGCAGCTTTTTGGCCATCACTCGTATTGGTCAGGCTTGTTTGTTCTCATAGGAGTGCCAGAGTGAATTATTTGAAGTTAGTAGTTTCGTAATCTCTCTATAGGTATCTTCATTGGCTGCATTTATGTTGACGCTATCCCCATTCATGATGTTTATGGTGAACGTGTCGCCCTGAGTACTGGCTATTGAGTCATATATTGACTGGTGGTCTGGTGGTCTTTAACACCCTGCACTATTATTGGAGGTGGCATTGGCTTTTTTTTGGGATTTATGTTCCATTGTTCATTGTAAGCATTATTTTGGGAGGGGGGAGCCTACGTACGGTTCAGCTTCCATTTTTTTCTTTTATTTTCTATCCTAATCCACTCCGTTTCTCCGTTTACCCTCGTCCGTCTCGTATTCGTGGGTTTGTGTGAACTTTCTTTGTTGACCTTTTCAGTGGCCTTATTTTTCTTTTGATCAGTTTGATGTTTCATTTCCCGTCGCCTTTCCATTTCGGCTTTAAGCTCCATTACATGACATTGTAATTCTTGTCGTATTATATTTTCTTCGCTGTAATACTTAAACACGTCTTGTTCCCGAGTAGTAGTTAATTTTATAGTCTGCGTTTGCGAAGCCATGTCGGTGAAAGATGTCTTTATGATGATCAAGCATGTTTCGCACAAACAGTATCTGGTTCATCACGACCACTCCGAGCGAGCTGATGACGCACGTCAGAGTCAGAGGCCCAGGGGCGGCATAAAAACTCTGATACCAGGTTAGGCACTAACAACACGAAAAACAAAAAAACGCACGGATCGGCCTACACTGTTATGATGCGTATGGCCTATACTGCTTAGCACTGTCCACGTTCATACCTCTAGTCATGCACGCAAGGGATATTTACCAATCAGTCTGTCTCAGCTGGATATAGGCCTATACCAAGTTCATCAAAACATTCTGCTCTCCACTTTCCGAATAATCTGTTTAAGCCGATTTATGATAAACTTACATACAGTCAATACTATACATGTATATGGTTAGAAAGGAGGTGACTGTTGAGATGACGAGAAAAAGTACCTACCTACCTATGGAAGAAGACATTCTGTGGCCACACCTATTAGGGCAGGAGAATGATGATGATATCTTTACACATACCACTACCTACTTAACAATATTTATTATCATGTAAAATGATAAAGTGCATTACAATGATCACAATAAGTAATAATAAATGTATTCCAAGCTCATAAATTAAGTTAGCAGCACATTTAAGATGTTTACTCTTTTATTGGAAATAAAATAATTGTAAAAGAATAGGGTCGAGTTAAAATATGATTGTTTATATTATAAATTAATTAACGATAACAAACATAACTTGCAACGAATCCGATGCGATTTCTATTTAACAATATAATTAGTATTGTATAGTATAGTATTGGTATATATATATATGTGTGTATTAGTATTGTATAATATAGCTAAATAGGGTGTTTGTGGGTGGTGTGTCAATCAATTGGTAATAGTTCATTATGATTTAAGTGCGGTAAGTTAAAAATCACAGACGAGGCGAAATTGATAGCCCGAGCCGTAGGCGAGGGCTATAAGAAAGCAGAGGCTGTAATTATCAAAGCGCACGTATATCATACGACGTTTTATAACATATTTGCGAGGAAATCAATAAAACTCAGACTTTCTTAAACGAAATTTTGATACGCTTGTAAGTATCAATCGGTCGATTTTTCGGGCAGATTCTTAGAGTAGCCTTTTTCGCTGCCTCTAAGACTTCAGGCGGTGTCGAATTAATAAATTCATCAATACTTGACGACATTTTTAAATAAAAACAATACAGCGAAAAGAAAAAGCGCGCGGAGTAATTTTTACTTGTTCACAAATTAGTGAGCCGCGCGCATTAGCCCTTTTTTTTAAGGCAAAGGCACAAAAACAGGCAGTATTACTAATACAGTAAATGAATATTATGGTTGTAATCTATTGTCAAAATTAATTAAATTAAAGAATTTAATGTTTATTTATTATATTTTATCTCCCAAAGTTAATTTTATTCATAAAATGTTGACCACTTTTCTGACATAAAAACTCTTTGTTAAGATTTAAAAAAGTACCGTTCGTTTTTGACGGAGCATCTTGAAACCGTGCGTTTTACATTACATTATCGCACAAGTACGTAATGACATACAATACGATATTTCAATTGGTGAAATAAGAGACCCTTTACGAGCAAATGTGTTATAAATAGAAATTACATCGGGTTATTGTGGTTTGGAAACAGTATGTTATGTGGGTTAAAACTTGGGCGGAATAGCTTTCTGTAAATTGGGTATGTACAGAAAGCTATTCCGCCTGGAGTTCGTTCTTCCTCAGTTAATCAGTATTTTTTTCCAAATGATCTTGCATAGGTACGAGTAGGTACTGGCAGAAAATGAATGACCGAAAAGTCATCAAAGCTTCTTACTATAAAAATAAAACACACGAAATGTTACGATAACTCACGGGTGCTTCAAGTAATCCTCCAGCTAATCCGGTTAAGAACAGGGCTCCGTACAAGTGCCCCGTAGATGTCGAAAAGTGGAAAATCAGCCAGGCTATGAAGAAAGGCACGTTAACCATCTGCATTGCCCTCCGACGGCCTATTGGAGATGTGACTATCCCTGATAGGGCACATCCTACAGGCACTATAATTAGGTTAATTGAACCTGCAGAAGACAAAACAAAAAAGACATAATAATATGCTATGAGATTTTGGCACAAATGTTGTTTATAGGGTGTAAACAGACTCTTAACGAAGCCGAAAGGCACTGGTTCTGCCCGTCATTGCGATCATTTTTTTTGTTCTAGACCATACCTGGGAACCTTCTAGTTACAGAGATATTGGGAGTCAAAGTTCCAACTTTTTCACAAGTTTCTTTTAAGATACATGTTGTCTAAAACGGTGAAGGAAAACATCGTGAGGAAACCGGCATGTCCTAGAACCAAAAATTCGAAGACATGTGACATCCACCAATCCGCACTGGGCCCGCGTGGTGGATTATAGCCCATTCCCTCTCATAAGAGAGGAGGCCTGAGTCCCAGCAGTGGGAACATTATAAGGCTGATGATGATGATGATGACATGTTGTCTATGTAATTTTTTCACTTTAAACATCTCTAGGACTCCCTTACTATTCAATCCATCCATCAGCACAATGTTTTGTGACGTTACGTTCGCTTCTAAATATATCCATAATGGTCATGTTATAATTAATTATGTTATGCCAGTACGAACTTCGAAGTAAGTGAGTAGTGTAATAATATTGTTTCGTGCAAAGGCTATACAAGGTTATGAACTGAGAGGTCAAATAATAACCGGATGGCCGATGGCGGATGATACTGCCAGGTATCTTTGAAATCTATACATACATACAAATAAATAAAATTGGAGTGTCTGTTTGTAATATCAAAATAACCGCTTTTTCTAAGTGCATATGGATGTATACACGGTACATATACCAAAACAACATTTTTTACAATTTTTGTCTGTCTGTCTGTTTGTTCCGGCTAATCTCTGAAATGGCTGGACCGATTTTTACGGGACTTTCACTGGCAGATAGCTGATATAACAAGGAGTAACTTAGGCTACTTTTATTTTAGATAAATAATTTGGGATCCGTACAAAAAAAATAAAACCCTTGAAATTGGTAACAAAATTCGATTCAAATAGGGAATTGCTTATAATAATGGGGATTTTATAATAATTTCACGCGAACGAAGGTCGCGGGCAACAGCTGGTAAAAAATAAAAGCCTTGGCATGACAAACATAATATTAGCTAAAAATATCATGAATACAGAATGATGTCAAGATCTTGCACGGGTAATTAGTGTAGAGTATTCATATGTTAATCCATATAACAAAAACCGGACTTACTGATCCATGAAATCTCTGATTTGTTTAAATGTAGTATTTCGCCATCTTTTGGCTCTTGAACAGCTGGCATAAGAATAGTAGAGAACCCAAGTGTCATTCCATATCCTGAAACATTTGATGAGATTGAGTGAGGAATTTCGTGGAGAATTGTTAGGTAGGTAACTAGGTAGTCCCCACAGGTCTAGAGTGAAATTATCTCGTCGTAGTCCTACATAAATAATTTGATTTTTCAATTATCAAATAGAAATTCAAACTTTTCCTGTATATTGTTGACGAAATCCTTTAAAGTCATGCTGCTGCAAGGTTGGGGCGTGACTGTAATTATTTTGAGACAAAGTTGGTTGTACACTAAACTGTTGCAGATCAAGACAATCATTACACAAAACTTTCTAAGACCGTGCCACAGTTAAGTATAGAAGCTCACGAACATGTATACCCCATAGGTACCCGAAAATACAACTGCCTTCAAAAAGAAAAGAATAATTCCGAGTGTACTAAGACATGGTGGTTCATGCAGATGGACCAGTGTGGGGAATAAGGTCCTTTATGAGTGTAACATCCAAAATCCTAAGAGCCTTCTAAAGACGACCCCGAGAAAGCCAATATTGCAATAAGCGTATAGAAGCGGGTGTACTCACCTAAAAGAAGCAGGTTTTTTGCGCTGACAGCCAGAAACTGGGGTAAAGCAGTCCGGAAATCTTTCTTGTATGTGTAATCATCACCGATCTTATGTTCTCCATCGGCAAATGCCATGGCTTTGTCACCCGACATCTGAAGCAAACGCATATTTATAGAAGTTTAGATCGCGTTTATTTGCATTTATACTAACTCCAGACAAAAGAAAGATAAGACGAGAATTCATGTAAATAAAGAGATAATTGAGACTGGTTCTTTGTTGCTTATCACAACAGGGTTTGAAATCTTCATTTATTTGCATTTACATGATTAAAATGCATTTTTGCTCATTTAAACATTTTCCTTCCTTGGTGGCTCATCTCTAGCGCTAAACGCATTCGGTTCTATCAATACTTGATTTCAACTTGGCAATAATTAAACAAACCTATTAGTTCTCGTCTTAACTGTGATTGGTCAATTTCTCTTACGTCTCCGTTTTAATGGAGAAGCACGCTGCCACGGCTAATTTGAGTACCTAGGTACCTTTTCAAAAATTGCATGGTCATCTAGATTTTTTATACCTAGCTCAAAATGTCACAGCGATATTTAATAGTAGTTGCAATATGTTTATTGTCGGTCGTTTATGGAGCGAAGCACGGTTTGCTGCTACTCCACCGGCCAATCGACGTCAGCAACGAGTGCGCGTTCTCGGGACATCTGCGCTACGACCTATCGTTTGGCATGGGGATGTCAGACACAATCACCTTGGTATGTCAAACCTAAGATAATACTCTGCTGAGATGACGAGTAATAGAGAAGTATGGAAGAAGAAGACGTGCAGCGCCGACCCCAAATAAGTTACGATAAGGGCTGGAGAATGATGACAATGATGTCAAACCTAAGATTTTCCAGGGAGGTATCCTACATATTATTACAAATTTTCTAGAGTTATGTACTCACGTACATAACGTGAGTACATAACTCTAGAGACAGGTAACTATTTCCTTGTTGGATTGTCTTTTATGGGCAAAAAAAAAATCAGCTGTTGCCTACATTTTGAATAGTTATGCGAACATAAATGTAGGCAGCAGCGTTTTCCACTAAAATCATTTGTAATTAAGCTGCATTTATGGGCAATTTAATTGTTAGTCATTGAAATGTACAGACGCCAGCAGGTCAAGCTACCCGAAACTGTCAGATTTTCCCAATCAACCTTGAACTTAATACTTTAGCTATAAAGTCGAAAATCTATTAAAGAAATCTGACAGATTGTAGTAGCTTGATGTGCTGGCGTCGGTACAGGAGGTGCCGACTGAAAAAATCAATCACAATACTTAGCACAAACTTATGAATTTGTGATTAACACACGAACTACCATCCTGTAATGTTGTTATCCGTCTAAATAATTATGGTATCATGTCAGCATACCTACTTAATAATTAATGAAGAGTAAAAGGGATTGTGGCCGGTTGATGGCGATAGACACAAATATACCCAGCCAAACGCGACTAACCTAACCCTTCGGTGATTACAAGCGTGATGTTATATAAAAGACAGACAACTTAGCTCATTCCCTAAGTAAAATACGAACCAAACCATCGTCACAACGTAGCCTTTATTTTAGCCTTGGCGATATACCATAATACTTATTAGTAAACTTGATCTAAGAAATAAATATTAATGAACTTTTCTTAATGTTATGCAAGAAACCAACTCGCTAGTTGTCATACTAGTGTTAGCTTCAAGTCGATTATTTTATTGGTTCTATTTTACCATCGAGATAATAAATCAGGCTCCTTAGTCTACTGCTGGGGGCCTAAAAAGGCTACTTCTATCTTTATTTATCTATATATGTATGTCGGAGGAAGAGGAAACGTAGAGTTGATTGTTGGTTGCATACGATTAATCGATAAGATTGATTGTTAATTTTAAATAACTTGCTAAATCCTAACTTAAATTAATTTGATTTATTACATTTTAATATTGTGTAAAATATAACTAGTTTATTTAAAAGATTGCATTGTATTGACTGCATTGTATAACGTTTAATCCGAGCAGAGGATATAATATCTAGAGTAGGGTCGAAACGCCATCTTGACTTTCTTGACTTTTGTGTGACGGAGCGAGGATTGTTGGGAGAACGCTGGCTGATCGAGGTGGATATAAAGTTGCTTATAAAGTTGAATTGGTGTCGCGAACCTGCTGCTCAAATAATTAAATTGTGTGATAACTACATCCTTTGTTTTGTGCTCGCATTTATACCCCAATGACGCCCACTAAGCTTCCGAACAATGACGATGAAATCCAGAAGAATGCTCCTTCTCCGACATGTATATAAAAATTTTGGTGTTCTTATATGTCATGCTCCGCAGTAGAACCACTTTGACTATATTATGTAAAAATTACAGGATAAAATGTAGATAATGTCTATATTTTTGTAGCTTAATATCAGAAATTGTATATTGTTATTATTATTATAAGCCTATGTTGTCCCACTGCAGGGCAAAAGCCTCCCTTCCCTCCTTCCACATTTCGCGATCCAGTGCTATTGCAGGCCAATCCTTTGCGAAAGTATATTGTTAGTTTCTTGGAAAATATCAATTCAATGTGGTCATGCTACAGAGCATACTCTCCAGCAGAACCACTTTAAAATAACGGCTATTTCACGCTGATTATGCACAGGTCATAATATAAACAAATGTATATTTATTGTATATCAACATAACATCTACAATTTTAGATAAATACTTATCAAAAACACATTGATTGTTTGTAGGACACGACAACATCTGTCAGGTCAGCTTGTGCTTGTAATTTACAATAAACGGTGTTGTTTTCAGGTACTTCGTACATTAAATGAGATAGACTACGCATGCAAAATTGAAATAGTAACTCATCACGAACCGAACGTGTTCCTTGTGGTGGTCATAAAGTTTCCCACGAGCATTTCCAGGAACTGCCATGCGAACGGAGACGCCTTCAGTGTGTTAAAGAAAAACAAATGCATCCGTCTATGCGATTTGCTTGGATCGCGAGACATGCTTTCATCGTACTTCGTCATGACTGTCAGAGGAAGAATTCGATTTCGATTTCTGAGCAATAGCAGTATCAACTCTGATATAGACGTGAGTCAGCTCATTTAGAACTTATGTTTGCCATGCCCTATAACTTGCGCTCTTGATGATTTATTTATTGCATCAGCGCGCGGGGTTCACGTGGCTGAGTTTTGGGCTAAACATACTATTTAGACTTTTTGCCATCGATACGCTAAGAAGAACCTCATTTAGTGACAAAGAATCGAAGTGGGTGTATTTTATTTTGACAATTCATACATGGCGCAGAAGGACAATTACTGCTGAGCACGAAGTCCAAAGTTCGATTCCATGGCTGAGCAAAGCTTTATTAGAGTGTTACAATCAGTTATTCCTCAGTAAAAACTTGGTGATTCGATTTTTGATAGGTTGATGGCATAGGCTTGACAATTTTTACAAGGGACTGAAACATAACTGGCAAAATGTAGTAGACCGCTACGGGTACACCTGGCTAACCCTTCCACCCAGCTGCACTCCCACTACAGGTCCCTGTTCAGTTATGTAACTACATATTAAACTAACCGTACAAATTAAAACACTTCCAGTCAGCTGTTAGTTGTTTTGATTTGAGATTCAGGATCTCTATTTTACTGTAAATATTATGAGGACATGGTAAAGAGTGTTAAATAGGAGCAACACTGGTAAGTTATATCTGATCTGAAAGAAAGAAAAAATATGTATTTGTCGCAGGACCATGACGTGCATACAAAATGACAATAAACATACAACACATAACAAATATCAGCAAAACTAACATTATACAGTTTAAAATTAGATTTTACACATGAACTAATAAACAATATCTATTTTTATACACACGGTGGACAAATTGGAGCTATTATAAGAAGTATCACGGCTTACATCATCGTATTTTTTTAAATAGAAATGACGTGTTTATCTAAATATTCAAGCCTTTCGAAGGGGTAAGCCTTTTAAGAGGTTACGTTTATCATAATGTAACTCCTTGAAACCTGTTCAAAAAGATAAAAGCGAAAGGTCACTCACTCATCACGAAATATCGAAAACGGCTTGACGTATAAAGATCTTTGGCAGGGAGGTAGTTTATAGTTAGTAGACGTCTGCTATTAAAGGATTTTGTGTGGCCCGAATTAAGGAGGTCTAAGGGCACTCGCAAGTTTGTAAGTTTGTGATTGTCCTTCATTTTTTGTGCTAAAAACTTGAAATTTGGCAGAGAGGTAACATTACTAGCAGCTAGTAATGTTATTTTTTATTCATTTAAGGAGCTAGAGTGCCTGCCTAGCCCCCGGCACTGAATAGGATCACATTAAATCAAATGGTTGGGTTGCGGTCTAAGCGAGCAACATATTTTGCATTTTCCCAAAGAAACGTAATTGGACGTAGTTAAACAGAAAGGACCCCACATTAAGTCTCATATGGATTGAGTACTTTCTGCTTAACTACGTCCAATTATAATTATATATCATCTTTAAAACGTGGTTACAGGCGGATTTGTATCAAGTGACGGCAACCTCTGCCCGGCTGGAGCCTGCAACCGAATGCAACTTGCGTAACGAGACACTTTGTGTGATAGATCAACAGCATTTCTGTTTCACCAGTGGCGTCGTCTGTGATGGCATCAAAAACTGCGGAGTCTCTGATTGGTCAGTTAACTTTAGCTGAGCTTTACTTTTATTTAGCGACTTTTATTATATGACAGTCCCATCATCGTTCCCCTAAATACATATTGCTCATGTCTGGGCCATACCGATGACTATATGAAGTCCGAAGACTATACGGAAAATTGTACTTTAATATTGTACATGGAAAAGAGAAGTCAAACATTTAAAACTAGTGTACAATGGGCGGTTTTAACGCACAAGGCAAACAAAATGACGTTTTTGGCAGGTATATTGGACGACCTTTTAAGCCCCTGGCTACGGATAGCCTAGGGCGTCGTTCTGCTGGCGGAAGAACACATAACAATTATAATTCATTTAAATAAAGAAAAATATTAATATCATAATGTTAATGATCAAAATTGTCTCTAGGTTTTTAATTTTAATTATATCATCCCATTTTATGTGTTTTTAAATTGCCAAGTATTTCAAAATTCATAATAAAATACTAAATGAGTTGTAATATTAATCAAATCTAATTAGAATTGTAGTGGGGACAAAACGGTCACATTATAAGTGAAATAAATTCATTTACTTAGAAATACATAGCTAGGATTACTTCTTTGTATTGCCTTTTTTAACCTAAAGTAATGAATTCTATAAGTATAAAGTAGATAAGTAATTAGAGTTAATGTAGAACTAATCGCCTGTCTAGATTTTATTTTTTTAAAGTGCGTAATTTAAAACTACATCGCTGGCTAACTGTAATAGAAGAAGTCATTTTTTTTTAAACTAAAACGGAACAACTTGCGAATTATGCATATTTCGATAGAACAAATATAGATCTAATTATTTAATGTATTTGTTAAAACGCAGGGCATGGTCAATCGCTAGGTACAGACACATGCCGAAGGCTCCTTCGAGAGGGATCTGGCTTGGAAGATGTAATTCAGGGAGCGATCTAGTGAGTGCCTATTCATGGTACACCCCCCTTTGTCGTAACATAAATCACAGTTTAAAAGTATTGACATTGATGTCTGTCTTTAACTGTTACTAATTATGCATTTATCATGTCCTGCCAAGATATTACTTATATAAATCACAGTTTGATAAATCTTTTTAAGCTCTTTTCGAAGCGTAGAATAATGACTCCAACACTTTCATAATATTGTGTGTACTGTACTATAATTGGCTTGTCCGCAACTCCGCAAGATCCGTTACTATTCAGTAGCCATGTTTGCATTTAAGTCGAGTACAATGATGCCTGACAATTGGGCTATCATTCAATCATGAGCTAGGCCAAAGCTATCATGTATTTACTAAAACGCTCTTGGTGACGATTAGTAGAAAACTAGTAGTCTTTCGTTATCCACATGACAAAAGTAATAATAATAAGTCTCTGTCTTAGGTATTCGTTTGTGCAGCGTAGGCGTAACGCCGCCGCCGGCGTCTACTTCAACGCGTAGCCGTAGCAGTCGCGTAGAAAACTAGTTGGCGTAGCGTACGCTACGATTTAGCGCAGCAGCGGCGTAGTTGTAGTGCCCGCTCTACGTAGACGTAGAGAAATCATACGTACCTATAAGACAAGGACACTTCTACGACTGCGTTATAGCACGTTTATATACGCATTTAAGCGCGTGGTCGTCACGTGTATGCGTTCGACAAACGTCTACTCCGGTAGAACACAGTGTAGTCTTGCAGAATATTTCGAAAAACGTCCAAAGACATTGACGACGCGATCGGCGCAGTGGCTGAATGATCGACTGCTGCGCTGCGTGTCGCGGGTTCGATTACCGCACGGAACAAATATTTGTATGGCCTACAAGTAGTTGTTCCGGGTCTGGCTGTTTGTGTATGTGAGTTTAAATGTTTGTAAACGCACCCACGATACAAGAGAAATTCCTATTAATTTTTTTTATTTTTTTAAAAAGACATACTTATAAATAGCTTTTGCTCACGATTTGGGATATTACGCCACTGGCACGTACTACATACCAGGATCCCTTATAAATTATCCGGACCCGAAATCCGTTAAGCCGTTACTGTGCGAAAAGGTAACAGACTGATAGATATACAATCATAAACCTTTGTTTATGATTGTATATCTATCACTCCAACCAATCCATCTATTTCCTGATTCGACGTATTTGTATGTTATATCCGTTACAATGTGCCTTCCGTAAATACAATCTACTAACTGTGAGTATTTGAATCTCGGCATTAATTCAGATCACAGACTTACAAGTACTTATAGATACAGTGTAATTTTTGCTTTGATTTCTAGGTTTGATGAGCGAAAGTCCGAGTGTAGTTTACCTATAGAATATCTGGGCTATGCACCTGTCGTCGCGGTGGTAGCAGCGCTCGGGTGTGCCCTTCTGGCCGGCGGACACATCCTCATGCGATGCCTTCCGCCTTTAGCCAACTCATTCTTCATATTCAATGCCAACGAGGACAACAGACTCTGCATCGATCCCGTATTCAAATCTCCTGCACATCTACCATTCGAAATGGATAAAATGAAGAGGAGATCGCTCATTCCGGTTGGTTTATTTTAATCGCACCTTGCAACTTTTTTTAGCAATGATTTGAGAGTGCCTCTTCTTCTTTATCGTGTGGTTTGTGCCTAACCTGGTGTCAGTTTTTATGAGTGTACTGATTAGGCAAGTTTGTCAGTTATGAGGCACATAACACAATCGAAAATTGATTGTATGTTTAAAAGCGGATTATCTCCTAACTATTTTAGTTGTGATTTATATCCATAGTGAGTCGTAGTAACATCGCAGGTGTCCAGTTCATCCTCCAGCGAACTGACGGCAGTAGTGGAACTTGATGCGGTTGCTCCTGAACTACTTGACCCAGACGAGCCTTCCTCAAACCTATCTACTAACGTGAGTCACTGTTTTTATATGTTTAATGACATCTACTTTGATTTTATAACTCTTAAGTATTATAATATCTAACAAGCTAAGCTTTTTTTAAATATACAGGGTGTAAACAGACTCTTCACGATTTTCACGAAGCCGTCAACCAAGCATTATGTACAGACGCCAGCAGGTCAAGCTACCCGAAACTGTCAGATTTTCCCAATCAATCTTGAACCTAATTCTTCAGCAATAAAGTCGAAAATCTATTGAAGAAATCTGACAGATTGTAGTAGCTTGATGTGCTGGCGTCTGTACATCAAACTATAATCAACGCCTAAAAGAATACCTAAAGATTCTCCCAACTCTCGGCGCTTAGCCCAACGAAAATCCAAGTGTAGTTGCAGTTATTTTAAAGTGATTTAAAAGAAGAATGGATATTTTAAGCATCTGATGAACAAAATTATTTTGGCTATTTAAATATTATGTATAAGATATTATAAGTAACTTTACGCAAAAATAAGTGGCGGGAAATGACTTTTTTTTGGGATGAAAAATCACGTTTTACAGTTCTACTCAATGTCGTTCTACGCAATCAAAACATTGTGCTGGATGTAATGGATGATTGTGATGGATGGGTTGAATAGTAAGGGGGTCCTGGAGGTGTTTAAAGTAAAAATCTTACATTAAAAAGATGCATTTAAAAAAAAAAATTGTGTAAAAGTTGAAAGTTTGACCCCCAATATCTCCGTAACTAGAAGGCTCCCAGGTATGGTCTAGCACAAAATGATCGCAATGACGGGGAGAACAAGTGCCTTTCGGTTTCTTTAAGAGTCTGTTTACACCCTTTATTTTAATACTGTATTTGTTGGTACGTATTATACTTTTCTATTGTACAGACGCCAGGACATCGAGCTACTACAATCTGTCAAATTTCTTTAATAGATTTTAAACTTTATCTATAGAGCATTAAGTTCAAAGTTAGCTGGAAAAATCTGACAGTTTCGGGTAGGTTGACCTGCTGGCGTCTGTACATCATAATATTTTAGAGTAGTTTCAAATATGTAGTACCTAATTATAATCCACTTATCATCCCTTCATCTGTTATTTATATATTTATATACATATATTATATATACAAATCAATTGCCATATGTATAGGAGAGCATCACTTGAGAACGGCTCGACCGATTTGGCTTTTATTTTTTGTTGTTTTCGTAATTGTCAGGACAAGGTTTGTATGAATGTTAATTTTGGCGTTTTGTTCATTAGTACTTAAGTGCCAGCGGTGCGAAGCCGGTGCGGGTCGCTAAAGCAGCTAAGTGAATTGTTTACCAGCTATTACAAGAAGCATTTAAGCAAAAACTTTTCAATAAGAATAGGTACTTTGTTAGGTGACTGAGCGTGAATGCCTTACGTATACTTGAATAACGGCAAGAAGTTATTATTATTCAGAAAATGTTCTTATTGTGTTAAAACCTTGCAGTTAAAATCAATATGGTTTAAGTTGAATATCTAACAAAGAAAATAGAACAAGAGGTTTGTTTGTAAGACTTCAGAAACAAAAAGTTAAAAACAGTAAGAGAATGTTCGAGCAACACCGTCAGTATATGGAATCCATTCGCATTTATATGTGTTCCTATTTCTTATTTTTTCTCTGGAATTCTGTTAATTTTTGTGAAGGTGGCCATAGGGATAAACTACTACTTTTCCCCTACTACTCCCCATGGGGTAATTTCCACAACCACGCGGGCGTAGCAGCGGCAAATTTGGCCAATTTGTTTTCAATTTTTTCCGTATTTATTTAACTAAATAATATCCAGGGTGGAAGCGACACCGACGCTAAAACGGTTACAGTACATCGTTCTGATCCCCTCCACAAAGAAATTCATCGGAAAATTAAAAAAAAAAAACGTGTGCAATTCATTCGTGGTAGAAGTGAAACCTTATAAAATGTTGGCTTCAAGATAAACACTGTATAAAGCTTTCTATCTCATTTTCTCCCACGTTAAATCTTATGAATTTATATGTCTGTCTCTTTCACAACGATGCTAAAGAAGTTTTCACTTCAAAAAAACAACTTGTCCATACATTTTGACCGTAATGGTTTTGCAGTTTTAGAGGAAACGTGTGTGGCCCAGTGGTAGCGACCCCGATTTACGAACAGTAAGTCGTGGGTTCAAACCCAGGCGCATTACTTTGTGTAATTTATTTCATCACCACTGCTCTCAAAAACGGTGAAGGAAAACATCGTGAAGAAACCGGCATGTCCTAGAATCAAAAATTCGAAGATATGTGACATCTACCCATCCGCACTGGGCCCGCGTGGTGGATTATAGCCCATTCCCTCTCAAAGAGAGGAGGCCTGTGTCCCAGCAGTGGGAACATTTATAGGCTGATGATGATGATGTGATATTTTAAATAACCGGCGAAAAATTTCACCCCGACACGTTGTAAATTGGGACGATAAATTATAATAGTTTTATTTGGTTGTATGACATGGACAATCAGGGTGGAAGTCTTTGACTAATTTAGCTTTTATGAATGTGCGTTTTATAATTCCAGGTGGAGGGAGATTACGATCTTCTATTATGGTCTAATGAGCTAACGGCTTGATGTAGTCCAAACGCTCCTCACTTTGCAACATCAGCGCGTTTCATATTTTATAAACCGCTTCGCCCGCGTGTAGTTCGGCCATTGTCCCTCGGGATCGTAATACCGGGATAAAAGAATCCTATGTGTTAATCTAGGTTATAACTATCTGTGTGCCAAATCTCTTCAGTACCTAGTTTTTGCGTCCAAGAGTAACAAACATCCATCCATTCATCCTCACAAACTATCGCATTTATCAGTTCATTATCATTCCCCTGCACTTCCCACATTTATTTGGGATCGGCGCAGCATGTCTTCTGCTTCCATAGTTCTCTAATACTGGTCATCTTAGCAGTCACCTTTTAAGTTATCGTCATTTAATTTCTTGACACGCAGCAAGATGTGAAACGCCACTCTACTATGAAATCAATGACTGCGAAGCTGCAGAAAACGATCCGTTCTGTAACTGAGCGAGGAAAGATTATACGGGCGTCTCTTACTGGTGGCGATCTTACGCATGAGGGTAACAAGACTCCATAGTTTATTTTTACCAGCATAATAAAAATCTACACCCAATATAAGCTTTCTTTTAATTATTAAAAAATAATCACCTCTTTATCGGATCAGCAGGACAAGCCAAACGTCGGTTCCAGATGTATTTGTGATGATTTAGCAAGCATGTAGATAAATCAAGAACAGTATAATTATGTTATTGCTAATGACATTCTTGCAATAATATTTTAACGATGGTTTGTAAAATAATAACTGCATTTAGATTTTTATTATGTTCCTTCTCTACAATTACTAATTTAATCCCACTAAAAATGGAAATTATAATAAACTGGTATCATTTGGCTGTAAAATAATGCAAAAAATAACTAAAGATGGCGAATGCTTAGCTTTAAAACGACACACCAGTTATTTTATCTTTTAAACCCCCAGACTTGTTTCAGACCAAAATAAATAAAGAATTGATAAATCAAA
Source organism: Lycophotia porphyrea (assembly GCA_950005105.1). Lineage (NCBI taxonomy): Eukaryota > Metazoa > Arthropoda > Insecta > Lepidoptera > Noctuidae > Lycophotia > Lycophotia porphyrea. The sequence continues at coordinate 24,252,522 of OX465383.1, read as the reverse complement.
ACAAGATTTCTGCTTAAAAATGAAAAAAAAAGGAGTTACAGCCTGCTTTATGATATGATCTCGATTGTAAAGGAGTAGGTAAGATAAAATAATCGAAAGTGATTGACCAATAATAATAAGTAGTACAAGTAAACAATAATAAAACAATGTGGGTAAGGAAGTAAAGCAGTAATAAATCAAGCATAACCGCAATCTGCCAAGAACATTACTTATTGTGTTTTATCTTTAACTAGCTGATGACCACGGCTTTCGCCCGCGTGGTTTAGCCGATGTATAAAAAAAATAACAAGTTATATACTAAAACCTTCCTCGAGAACCACTCTAAGCATTGGTGAAAACAGCATGAAAATCGGTGCAGTAGTTTTTGAGTTTATCGTGAACAGACAGACAGACGTGGCGGAGAACTTTGTTTTATAATACAGGGTGTAAACAGACTCTTCACGAAGCCGTCAACCAAGCATTATGCACATCAAACTAAGTAACTTTACGCAAAAATTAGTGCTGGGTAACGACATTTTTTTTTGGGCTTAAAAATCACGTTTTACAGTAGGACTCAATGTAAAGCACTCATAACATTGTTCTGATGGATATATTGAATAGAAAGGGGTCCTGGAGGTGATTAAAGTTAAAATCTTACATTAAAAACATGTATTTAAAAAAAAAAGTTGTGAAAAACTTGGAACTTTGACCCCCCAATCTCTCCGTAACTAGAAGGATCCCAGGTATGGTCTTGAATGAAAAAATGATCGCAATGACGGGGAGAACTGCCTTTCGGCTTCGTTAAGCGTCTGTTTACACCCTTTATGTAGTGATAGTGATGTAGTGATAAGTAAGTACAGTACACCTATCTTTATGTAACTGTATAGTCAAGAAAATGGATCAACCAAACAAAAATGGGTAATTCATATTTTATCCCAAGCAAAAATTTGTAAATAACTTCTAAAATTACCCATAAGCGTCGAATTGAGAACCTCCTTCTTCTTTTTATTCGTCATTTAAAAGGTTTAAAAGGCTGGTTTTGAGATTTAATTTAAAATTGGCAAATATCGAACATGCCAACGAAATAGTTGATAGGAAAATTAGAAACTTAGAAAGGGGTAACTAATGCTTGCTAGGCGAGTCGCCGAGTCGGCACTGTTGGCTTAAAGTAAAAAAACAAATAGTCACACTTTTCACACTCTCTCCAAAAGCTAAAACCGGAATGTTACTTTTATTAAGTTATTAACTAACTAGCTGTGCCCCGCGACTTGAACCGCCGTTACACTTTTTTCGCGGCTTTTAAGGGGCGTGTTCTTAAAAAGCCTATACCTAAGATTTATTTTTTCATCAAGATACAACCTGACACTGATCTGCAAATTGCAAAAAACGTAAGAAAATATGAATTTCGCAGGCTGCAGCACCTTAAGAATTGATCTATCAATTAAAAATATTTTTTTCAATTCCGACTGATAGTTCCAGCGATTAGCGTAGTCAAACATACACTCTTTAGATATATTATATTACGTATAGATAGACTAATAATATGTTTCGCATCAATTGAGTCGGCAGAGCAAACACAGCTGTGTTAACTATCGCAATGCTGAGTTTTGTGAAACCAACATATTTTGGGTGTGGTGTTTCTGCAGTCAGTTGTCTGAATTGTCCGAACATAATTATCTGCGATGTGTTTCTTGTATGTACAGTATATCACAGTTGGTAGTGCCACAGCGTTTACGGAACTACAGTCTGTGCTAATGGTGATGGCAGGTATTTTTTTCTTTCGCTTTACTTTTGTTCAACCCGCCATCTACGTAGGGCAAAGTTGGTGTTAGCCAACTAAGACATATGAAAAAAAAAATCTGTTTCATGAAAATGTAAACCAGCATTGTATATTCATTGCAGGCGCTAAGACCACTTGTACAAAGTGTACATATCATATGCGAAGTCTTCAACCAAGCATTCTGTAGGTACAGTCGAGGATACTCCCGCCTGATCACCACTAAGCTCATTTTTGCTTAAGCGCTCTATAGCCGGGCGGAGTGCCTTTGCATGACTCAAGCGAAAATTTGTCTAACTGAACAGGCGAAAAAGGCCGGACATCAAACTAGGTAGGTAACTCAACGCAATGACGATGACGGGGAGAACAGTGCCTTTCGGCTTCATGACGGTCTTTTTAGACTATTCTCGTTAGACGTCGGCAACTAGGTAGGTAGTTAAAACTGATAAGAATAAGATGTTATGGTTTCACATTCAGCATTCGGTACCCACGACCTTGCTTCACACTTCATTGTTCACCATGAGGAGACGACGCGTACTTATTTAGGTACTATCGAGTTCACTGACAGTCTACCACTTTCACCCTTATGTAAAATGCTAATAAGGTTGAAAACTGCTCGCCCGTCTACCTACCTAAAGTTCTATTCTAGTAACGCGTATTATGGGCAACTAATATCAAACGAAGCCAATTACGATATGCTTGCATGGAAATTATTACCGATATAGGTAAATGCGGTAAATCGTAAGGTAACATAACGAAACGCTCTGTAAGGAATTCATTAACATTATGTGTGTAGTACCTACTACCGTACCGTGAATAAGTACCTACCTATTCACGGTGTAACAATGAACATCGACGCGTAAACTGATATGAATCTGGGTGTAGATTTAAGATATGGTAAAAAACCGGTTATTTAAAAAAAAAGACAGTTGTTTTATACAAAACTGCAATACTTACACGATCAAAATGTATGAAACAGTTGATTTTTTTGACGCTAGTGGTGACCCGTTTGTGTGTTTTGATTTATGTGGGGAAACTTTGTTATTGTATTCGAGGCGGAATTAACACCCGAGCTGCAGGCGAGGGTGTAATGGAACCGAGAACTGTAGTAACAAATCCCCACGCGTATCAAACCGCGTTGTTCAATACACTTTCGAAGAAATAAAACATTAAAACGGAAAGTATTTTGTGTCTGATTTAATTTGTTTTTTTTTTCCGCGGTTTGCTTTCACCAGGTTGAAGAAGAAGCAAAGATACCGCTAAACAGCCTAATAACAAATAGAAAATTCAAATATTTTTGAATTTAGAACACAAATAAATGTTAATTTGTTCATAGAAGTAAATATTTGTTTTAAATAATCATGTTTTTCTATGATATTCTATTTATAAAAACAATTTTAAATACTCAAAAAATATTTATGCCGTAAAGACGCATATCTCTTTGCTGAAAAGTGTATTGAAAAATAATTGATTGATCAAAAAATTATGTAAGTAATTAAGAAAATTATTTTTCATTACTTAACAGATATTCATGAAGAAGAATTGTGGAGCGACTACGAACATATACATATATTAATTTTCTTACCAGTCATGTCATGTTAGTATCTAAATAATAATATGTATCTAAATAGGTAGGTTTGTATTAAAAGTGACAGCATATTTCGTACCGCGTTATATACAAATCCGTAAACAAGGGTCATCATCGTTTGCCTAGCCTTTTCACAACTACGTTAGGGTCGAATTCTCTAAACTAGGGTACCTAAACTAATCAATCCGTCATATACCTACCTACATTTTAAGAAATATATTCCACGCAGTTATTCTACAAAAACAACGCGTTTCGTTCGAGGAACATACTCGTCAGTAAACTAACGCAACTGCTTATTTATTGGTAAACACAAAATATTATACTTAAACGTACACGTATAGATAGAATTAGATAATTCTATCATGTTTCAAATTGTGTGTTGTGAGTTAAATATAATATACCTACATATGTGTTTAAAATTTCATTAAATTATAAAACCATGGATTTTTACACCGAATTATACAATCATCCAACGTCGAAACAAGAAAAGTGAATGAATTATTGTTAATAACACATAAGTTTTATTTGAAGGAAAATTAATCGCAAGTAGGTACATGTGCAGAGCAGCATTGGCGCAAAGCAGGTAACAATAAAAGTTCACCACGTCCGTCAGTTCGTCGTTTATTTGTAGAAACATAAATTGAAAAGACTTACTTGAATGGTAATCACAACCGACGTTTGACGAATATCGCAGGCTTTTTGCGAACGGCCGCGACGTGAGCTGCAACACTCGATAGTTGTTGACACTACACTGAGTATACATCCGCAGTCGTAGCACGAATAACTTTCCAGTTACCACCACTATTGCTCAAGGCACAAGGCATCACTCGCAGCAGTCCGGTGAGAGGCACCGCTACGAGCACTTCGACCCATCTTAACGGAGTTGTGTTATTCTGTTTCTGACCTCAAACATTATAAACGTATAGATCTGGCCACGGATATTTTTCGTTTGAGTGGAAATTTTACTATCGGAGGATTCGGAGGTCGCCGATTTTATTATTCAAATTATTAACAACTCAAAGTAGAACTTGTCAGTTTACACAACGATTAAAATGTCAGAAATAACACCTGTGTATGTCTTTAATCAATCTTTTTTTTTCGAAGGCAGCCGTCTCTTCTACCATAATTATATGAAAGAATCAGCGCCATAACACCGACATAACCTGTGTTCTTAACATTTTGATATGACTGTGAACATGATCTTACGCGGGACAAAGACTTTATAACTATGTATAAATAATATAATATACAAGTAACTTAGTTAAGCTTGCCTGTTACCGGTTGGCCTAGACCTTAACATTATTTTTCTACTAACATATTCGAACCTAAGATTAATTCCTCATTGATCTAATCTAATCTACTGTCTCGTACACTATAATCTTTACAAACCCTGACTTTTGATCTCCGTCAAGTAGTGTGTAGGTACGTGTACATACTTAGTTGAATAGACATTTAACTCGAATGCTATGTGCAATGTACCAGACAATTATGTTATACAGATACATTTAATTCAAAAGTTTCCCATTCTGTACCTGTATCTTCTTCAGGTTCCATTTAGACTGGAACTGTAAAAGGTACAAAGTAAAAGATAAATAAAATCACTTCGTAGCTGTAGGCAACTGTTTATCTTCTGATTAACTATGTAAGAGCCTACCACGTCTAGCCTAGTCGATTTCGCCGCATTGTTGGACACATGTTAAAAATAAAAAATAAACTTACTGTAAAAAAACGACTTCCAAAAAAACACTAAAATTTTCTAAAATAACTATACTTACGGAAGTCGATGACTTTGTTTGTTTCATTGACATTGGCGCTACGCATCTTGTGCTAGGCCCTAACTTACCTGTTGCTGTTTGAAACTTCAATAAATCTCTTGTACTGATAGAAGATAGGACAAATCCAACACCAAACCCACCCACCCTTGTACCATTAAATATCTTAAGCAGTGTAGGAAGCTATGTAGTATTAGTAGGCACCTCCCTGTGTATTTTCTTTAGATTCGTTCCAGAATGACAGATTTAACAAACAGCATATTGACATAGCTTAAAAGTAGATACATACTTACATTTTATTGGGGTAGGTACTTATTGTACATACACATTAAACATACTTACCTTAATAATTGTATTATAGCCTTTTAGATAGGATACCTAGATATTCGAATAAGATTGTATAATATTACAGTTTTAACTATTCTATGGACATACCTACTTATTTACAGTAAGGATAGAATTATGGTGTTAAATAGCTTCCCTATTATTTACTTTCAAGAAAAAAAACAATAGAAGTCGCGTGATATGTGACTTCTATTGTTTTTTTAGATATCCGCTAAGTCAGGAATGCGTGGAATGGGATCATCTTTTTCAGACATGAAATTTATCTACAGTAATATGCATTATCTTATGAAATACTTATCTCTAAGATATCTTATTATGTAGTGACAGACTGATATGGTGGCGGCTTTAACTGGTACATACGAGTTTTTGAAAGTGATACCTATTACCTACCTAAAATGTCTATTCAGATAATCTTAACTCAAACAGTATCGTAAATTCGTAATCACCTGTCACAGTGTCAGTAAGTAGGAACCTACCTATTACGGTGCTCCTGACTAGACATAGCGCAACTGCTAGAGTACCAATTTACGGGAGTGATATGAAACTTTGAATGACGTTATTGCGACGCATGCTATTTCGATATATGAAAACATATATTTATACAAGTTTTCATATACACATTTCAATTTTGTTTTTATTTATTAAAGAACCTTCTTTAATTTTATTTATAGCGGTGTGTACCTGCAAAGATGTCCAAAGGTTAGGTTAGGTTAGAACTGTGACCAACGACCTACTAATACTACTCGACTACCTCGAAATTGGTCGTGAAATATTATGGTAATTATGTTTAGGGATTATGATAAAAAAAGGGTAGAAGTTTAAATATATTTACATTAAGACTGTGCCGAACAAAAGCGGCGAGCGCTATTTCCAAAATTCATGCGGTCGCTGTGTGCGAGTTGCACACTTGCACATGTGCGTGGCTGTTGAAAAACAAAACTTGGTAACTTATATTTAGCAAAATATGGCATCATGTGGATTATAAGTGAATATATAATGCTGAAACATGATAGTACTGTAATACCAAATGATTGAAAAGAGTAACCTTGTAGTTTCTTGCTGGTTCTTCCTGAAACGACTAACCCGAACCGTGCACCATTTTGTAGACGTTTTATAAGTTCCCATGTAGGTCTACGTGTAATAAAATATTTTGGTTGTTTTAGAGTAGGATTTTTTTAACCTAAGCTTCTTTTTAAATTTAGTTTGAAATAAAAACAATTCGTGCAATATTTTTAATGAAAAATCATCATCATCATCATCTGATATTATTAATTTCAATTTTTGAAAACATGAGTGTGATTATGAACATCGCCGGTAGCACTACAAATAGTATGAATGAAAGCTTAAGGATGAACAATTTTAGGAAGTGATCATTCGGATTACAAATCATTAGGAAGAAAAATTTTGGGTAAAGAACTTTAGGTGAGCAACTATGGACCCCTCCAACAGCAACCCACTCACAAGTAGAGGCACTCCTCGATTCTTCGATTTTATGGCTACGAGGACTTGGGCTCGTGGACGATTGGGAACTACCGATGGACGACTTCGCTCGAAACGGCTGTGGGAATTCTTGCAACTCCCTTAGCGCAATGGGAGGTGAGTTTAATATATTACTCGTTATTATTTTAAGTTAATATGAATATTATTTTAAAGTCTTGTCATCAGTAAAGTGCATAAATGATAATCAGTTACATAAATCTGTAGGAGGACCTTCGAGTACCTGTATCGGCTTTTATAGTTTTTTACGTATTTAAAATTTACCATTTTAGGTGTAGTTTGATGTTTTTTACATTGGCCAAAAGAGCTGCTGGGGATGCCAGACGGTCAGCATGTGCTACAAGTAGAATCCCATCGGAAGCACCAACCCTCTCCCAAAATGAATTAAGGGTACTATCAATCATGGGAGAGCGGTTTGGGCATCCACAAACCGAGGCAAGAGAGAGCTTTTCCATTGGTAATAATTCAATTAATAATTTATGATAGTTGGTTTATTCCAATGGTAAAAAACAACACAATAGCAATAATCTATTTATAAAAATAATATAATAATAATAATATATTATTTTTTTTGACAATAATTGGTTTATTTGAAATAAATGCTTTGATTTCATAGTTAGTTTGCATGGAGGCTGTGAACTAGCTGATGCCCGCGGCTTCGCCTGCGTGGATGTCGGTTATCGCGACCAAAAGTAATCATGATGATCCCATTCCCTCAACTCATGGGAACCTAGTTTGCCCATTTTCAAAGTATTAAAATGGATATAGTATGTTATCCGTAAGAGATAGACATAAGCCATAGCGGATTTTTCTGTAGACCTATATAAGATCTACAATTCTACCATTCATCATTTTGTTATATCTTAAAGGGCAGTGTTTTCGTTGAAAGCTCCCCCAGACGGCTTATTTTTTTCCAACACCTCCAACGAATATCATTATATTTTAGCCAATCTGTACAAAAACTTGACAAATTGTATACTAAAAAATTCCTCGAGAACCACACTCGCAGTAATTTTTGAGTTTATCGCGAACAGACAGATGCGGCGGAGAACATTGTGTTATAATATGTAGTGCTGTTGGGTTCGGCTTCCAGTACATCCGGATGCAGCTGAATACCAGTATTTTACATGGAACGACTGTCTATCTGCCCTCTACAACCCAGTTAGTTCTGGGTAATTCGATACCCTTTGGTAGAAATACAGTAAATTAGTGATAGCTTTAATTTCCACATCAGGTGTTCCAGATCTTCAATTTTTATACGTCAACAGAGAGTGCTCATCAGGCTGAACAACTTTTGCTAAGACGTCATTCCTATATATAGTATAGTGTAACTGGGCTCTTGGAGCTCCACGACAGGTGTTCCACATCTTCAATTTTTATACGTCAACAAAGAGTGCTTATCAGTCTGAACAACTCTTGCTAAGACGTCATCCCTATATAATTATGTCCTATATGTGTGGCTGGGCTCTTGGAGTTCCACATCAGCTGTTCCAGATCTTCAAATTTATTCTCTTAGCTGAAAATGCTCATTACGTGGAACAATTTTTGCTATCGTACCATTTTTGTATCTCTTATAGTTTAGCTGGTCTGTTGCGGTTCTGCATCAGGTGTTCAAGTTTCCAAGATAAATTATAGCCTATATGTTGCCCAGACTTAATACCTATACAACAAAAAAAAAACATTCAAATCCGTCGAGTAGTTCCGAAGATTAGCGTGTACAGACAAACAGACAGAATTTTTTTTTTGGATTCGTGCTCTATTACTGGATCTAAACACCCCCCAATTATTTTTTTTTACATATATTCAATGTACAGACACAGTTTTTTTACTGTCTTATTATATGTATATATATAGATGAGTATCTTAACTTTAAAGATTTACATTGACATTTTCCTATTATTCATTCATTTTTTATTATTAATTCATTGAAAAGTTACTGACATTCTTACTATTGACATTTTTACTATTGACATCCTATTATTATATGTAACGGTCACCCGATTGCCAGCCATGCCAAAGCCATGCCATGCCGTGTCGTCTTGGTGCAGCCACAGCCACAGCCTCAGCCAAAGCCATAGCCATGACAATCAAGTACGCCACGGCAGCCACAGCAAAGAGAATGTCAATTGACTAGCACGTCACGTGTGCTTGTCAACCTAACGCGATGGGCGTTACCGAGCGGCGATCCCCTCCTCGATTTAGAGTGGGGGTAAACTTATAAATAGGTCGCGCAGCGCATTTTGATGTATTATTTCTGATCTAGAACCTAGCCTAAGCCGAAACTCTGTTCGATTATAATTTAAGCAATAAATATCTACAATCGAGAAAATTGTGTTTCGCTATTTTGTGTTTCACTCAGAAGTGGGATGAAGCGAAATCGCCGTGAAGAAAGCCGTGAACTTCATGGACGTGGGGTGCGTCCACCCGGATGGGACCCCTCGAGCGACACCGAGCAAGATGAAGACGGCGATTCTACACCACCGCCCGCTAGAAAAATTCTGAAATACCTTCTGAAAAATGAGGTCGACAAGGCCGTCCGCGAACTGGATTCAGACATCGGTACATCCAAAAATCATCGTGCTGCGTCCCTCATTCCTGAATTCGACCCGGATGGCGATGATTGCACAGTATCAGTATGGTTAAGAAAAATCGATCAACTCGGCGACATACATCGTTGGAGCGCTGAGATAAAGGCATTCCATCTGCAAGACAAACTACGGGGACAAGCTCGCAAATGGTACAACCGACTCGACGAGTATAATTACTCGTGGGACGAGTGGAAACAGATGCTGCTGCGTGCCTTTCCAAAACATCGGGACTACAGTGCATTGTTAGACGAGATGATGCAAAGACGGAAGATGTCTAATGAAACAATGACCAAGTACTATCAATATAAAGTATCCATGTGCTTCCGTTGTAAGCTATCAGACAGCGCCAGTGTCTCGTGCATCATTCGAGGCCTACCCTCATCTTTGCAACCAAATGCTCGTGCTTTCCAATGTGAACGCCCTGATGAACTATATGAAGCATTTCTCTGTGCCCTCGACGACTACCGCGGCCCCGCTCCAGAAATTCGCCTACCGAGTAAGGATCCTCGCCCAATGCCTGCCGAAAAGAAGATTTTTACGGAGAATGATCCGTGCCCACGCTGTAAGAAGACGGGTCACATGTTGCGAAATTGTACGCTTCCCGATCAACGTGTGTGCTTTAAATGTGGTAAGCAAGGCCACATCGCTACCCGCTGCAATAATTCATCCACCACTCTTCAAAAATCTACGTTTGATGTGAACAACAGCGTCAAGGACATTAAGATAATCCAAAATTACAATGACACCTACAAGAAAATAGCCAAGATCAACGGAGTCCACGTGAAGACCTACATCGATACCGGAAGCCAGGTGAACGTCATGACCAGTCGGATCTCCAAATTATTATCTCTCGACGTCATACCTACGAGTACGATCCTAAAAGGCTTTGCCGGCGGGTTAATTACTTCCCGTGGAGAAGTAAAATTTAATCTGGAAATAGACGGTATTGAAGTTACTTGCGATGCGTATCTGACAGACGTCGAGATGGGTGACATTCATTTACTCATCGGTCAACCCGTCATCAATGCCAGCGACATTGCACTCGTCGTAAGCAACGGAACAGCCACACTGATGCGCGAATCTGACTCCATGCCAAAGGAAGATGTGGTTGAAGAGCTCCACAAGTTCAAGATTGTAACGACTATGCAAGAAACGTTGCCACCAGGAGCTTCCATCATCAAGGTCCTGATAGTGGGCAACCGCCAGAACAACGATATCTGTACCACTGCACGCCACTACGAGCTTCAAGGAGTTTCCTACTCTCTGCCCGCCACTCTCCTTCGAGGCGACAGCGGACACATCAAGGTCATCAATACCGGGGCTGAGGACATCGTGTGGGAGGCTGGCCAGGTCCTCACACGCGCCGAGAGCTGCGACACATCACCCACCATAAGTCAGGTTAGCCAAGCCAAGCCATATTTGCCTTTAAAGCCTTCTGATTTGCCTATTTCATGTGATTTGCCTAAATTAACTGTGCCGGAAAATATGCCTTTTGTTTTGTCTGTGGATAAAGATTCAAATCTGAGCATAGGGGGAGTTTTGTTAGACGACATAAAAATAGGCAATTTGAGTCAAATGGAACGTAAAGATTTAATCAAATTGCTAATTAGATTCAAACAAAGTTTCGCAGTCAGCACTAAAGATCTTGGTTGCACAAATTTAATTCAAATGCCAATTACTTTGACTACCGATAAGCCCGTCTATCGACAACCATATAGACTATCGCACTGTGAACAAGAAATAGTAAAATCTAAAGTCTCTGAATTATTAGAAGCCGGTATTATTAAAGAATCAGAGTCCAACTATGCTTCTCCAGTGATATTAGTAAAAAAAAAGAACGGGGATAGCAGACTGTGCATAGATTATCGCGCACTTAACACCATAACCGTTAAAGACAGATATCCGTTACCTAATATTGAAGATCATATTTCTAAGTTAGCCGGTAAAAAATATTTTACGTGCTTAGATATGTCTCAAGGCTACCATCAATTGGCGCTAAAACCCGAAGATACTCATAAAAGTGCATTTATTTGCCAGGCCGGTCAATTTGAATATGTTCGTGTTCCATTCGGTTTAGCTAATTCTCCGTCAGTTTTCATGCGTTTAATTAACAAAATAGTGAACTCCATTAATTTTTCCCAAAATGGCGGTAGTAGCGATTCATGCGAGATTTTAGCTTTTCTAGATGACATATTGGTACCGTCAGTCGACGTTAAATCTGGTCTTGACATGTTAAAGGTTGTGTTAAATAAATTCGAAACCGAGAATCTGAAATTAAATATGAAAAAGTGTACGTTTTTAGAAACTCGAGTAACGTATTTAGGACATGAAATTTCCGAAAGTGGTGTGCAACCGGCAGAGTCGAAATTAACCGCCGTGTCACAGTTTCCGGTGCCCAAAAATGTACACGAAGTTCGACAGTTTATCGGGTTATGTAGCTATTTCCGTAAGTTTATTCATAGATTTGCTCAAATTGCTCGTGCCTTGACCAATTTAACAAAGAAAAACGTTGCATGGGATTGGGGTAGTGAACAATCGGAGAGTTTTAACGAATTAAAAAAGTGTTTGTGCTCCAAACCGGTGTTAGCGATTTACAATCCCGAGCTAGAAATAGAAATACATACGGACGCTTGTAAGTTAGGCATAGCGGGTATATTATTTCAAAAACAAATTGATGGTACTTTAAGACCGGTAATGTATTTCAGTCGTGTAACTTCTAAACAAGAAAGCGTATATCACAGCTACGAACTCGAAACATTAGCGGTAGTAGAATCTTTAAAAAAATTCCGTGTTTACATAATTGGTAAACATGTAAAAATTGTTACGGATTGTACCGCGGTGCGTTCCACTTTGACAAAACGTGACATTATTCCGCGGATAGCCAGATGGTGGTTGATGATTCAAGATTACGATATAAGTGTAGAATACCGGCCGGGTGAGCGCATGAGACATGTCGATGCACTTAGTCGAAATCCTGTTGACGCGCTTAATGTTAATCGCCTAGAAGTATCTGATTGGTTCTTTACAGTTCAGTATCAAGATGACAAAGTCAAAAACATAATTGATCGATTAAAATCTGGTTCAGCAGAGCGCGACTTAACAAAGGATTTCGTACTGATAGATGATAGGTTATACCGGAAAACTCTGTGCGGTAATCGTCTTGTAGTGCCGGGACCAGCTAGGTGGAAAATTGTTCAAATGCACCATGACGAAATAGGCCATGTAGGGTTCAAGCGCTGCATCGAGCTTATTAAAAATGACTACTGGTTTCCGAGAATGACGCGGTTTATTCGGAAATATGTTGCGGCGTGTTTACATTGCGCTTACGGAAAAGGAGAGCACGGGAAAAAGGAGGGTATGTTGCATCCTATTCCCAAACCAACTGAACCGTTCAGAACAGTACATGTAGACCACTTAGGACCGTTCTGTAAGACGAAGAAAGGCTATGTGTACATGCTAGTGATAACTGATGCATTTACAAAGTTTGTAATTGCGGAACCAACTCGGACTGTAAACTCAATCGAGACGGTCAGGTCATTAAAACGAATTTTCGCTTTGTTTGGATACCCGGATAGAGTAGTGTCGGATCACGGAAAAGCCTTTACTAGTAGATATTTTAAGAAGTTTGCTACAGACAAACAGTTCAAGCATACTTTAACTGCTATAGCTTGTCCTCGAGCTAACGGCCAAGTTGAACGTACCAACAGAACCATTTTGAACGCGTTACGAGCTACCGACCCTAGTGAAGCCGCGAACAATTGGTCGAATAATTTACCTGACGTAATCTGGGGTATAAACAATACTTTAAACGACACAACCGGATATAAACCTTACGACTTGATGTTTTCACGGAGTAGTAGGCCGGCATGTGATGTTTCTATTCCGGGGCGGGTAGTCGAATCGACTCATGTGAAACGCACCACAGCTAGGCAGCGCATTGAAAAAGCTAGCGCTAAAATGAAACACCATTTTGATAAGCGTCGTAAGCCATGTCACATATATAAGAAAGGTGATTTAGTACTTTGGAAACAGGCTCCTACGAGTAGCGCGGCTAAAGTCAGTACTAAACTAGATGATCTCTATTCAGGGCCGTATATTGTCACAAAAGTTGTTGGTAAGGACAGATACAGGATCAGGAGTATAAAAGGTTTGAGAGGATATAAGAACTTCATAGGTTTAGTATCTGCCGACTCCTTGCGACCCTATCAAAGTGTAGCTCATGTATCTGACAGTGCCAGCAGCTCTGATGAGCAGTTAGAGACAGAGGACCTAATCGATTTACTGGAAAGCTAATTATGTTCCCTTTTCCCATTGCGGGAGCAATTGTTTCAGGATGGCCGACTGTAACGGTCACCCGATTGCCAGCCATGCCAAAGCCATGCCATGCCGTGTCGTCTTGGTGCAGCCACAGCCACAGCCTCAGCCAAAGCCATAGCCATGACAATCAAGTACGCCACGGCAGCCACAGCAAAGAGAATGTCAATTGACTAGCACGTCACGTGTGCTTGTCAACCTAACGCGATGGGCGTTACCGAGCGGCGATCCCCTCCTCGATTTAGAGTGGGGGTAAACTTATAAATAGGTCGCGCAGCGCATTTTGATGTATTATTTCTGATCTAGAACCTAGCCTAAGCCGAAACTCTGTTCGATTATAATTTAAGCAATAAATATCTACAATCGAGAAAATTGTGTTTCGCTATCTTGTGTTTCATATAACAAACCAATTATATTAAATTCACATCATGTATTCCTTAATTTTGCATGCCAGTTTTAGCGAATTGTTTGAGCAACTGTAATAAAACTCGACCATCTGTAATGTACTAAAATTTTAGCAAATAAATTTCATTTCATTTGATTTCACATTTTTTAGAAATTCGACATGGCCTCTTCTCGTGACTAATTTCCTATAAATGTGTCCTTTGCCTATCAGTTGGATGAGACAGACAGTAAATTTTTTCATGCCATTTGTCATTAATTTCCCAAGATCCTCATTTCTTTTTTTTTCCTTTTGGAGTCTCTGATCTTTCAATTATTGTTCTTTTTCGATTTAATTGGTGACAAATAAAATAAACCATTTGGTTCATAAAAAAACAATGCCTTTATTATTTCCTTTATTTATTTATATACATATTTTTTACATTTTCAAATATTTAAATATAAAACGACATAAAAAAGCATTTAAAAAAATATAAAAAATAGTAGCCCACCGGTATCGGGAATAGGGTCCAAGCTACCGGCGGTCAGGGCTCCAGAGAGAAGAACCTCCTAACAGTACGAGCCGTGTCCAGGAGTACCGCTTTCTGAATCAAGCCCTTGATCCAGCTGCCTAACGAGAGCCTCCTCAGGTGTTGGTCGAGGCTCTTGGCAATGCTTTTATTATTAGACCTCATGGAAAAGAATGGGCAAAAAAATACATGGACATTCTTTTAAAAAAACTAAAATATTAGGATTAGCCCTACTAACCATAATGCAATATCTAAATGGTACTCACATTTACAAAAAAGTATAAATCTATCTATACAACGTGTAACGGAAAGGGTATTATAAGCCGAATGTTCGTCTGTCAACTTCTAGGCTAACCGTAAGCAGCCGAGTACCACTAATGTACATGAATCGATAAGGGGGTCACATAACTCGTTTTTCTAAACAACTTTTGATCTAAGACATCGGAAATTTCGCGAAAAAAAAATTTGCTTCTCCATACAAACTTTTTTCGTCGCGTGACTTTTTAGTATGGGGAATAGAATTCTTTTTTCACGAATTTCCAAAAGTTGTAGAACAAACGTCGCGTGACTTTTTAGTATGGGGAATAGAATTCTTTTTTCACGAATTTCCAAAAGTTGTAGAACAAATGTTGTTCAGACAGTTGAATGACGAGTTGTGTGACCCCCTTTCGGCTTACTATACCCTTTCCGTTACACGTTGTATATATATGAAATTCTCGTGTCACAATGTTAGTTGCCATACTCCTCTGAAACGGCTTGATCGATTCTTATGAAATTTTATATATATGCAGTAGTTCAGAGAATAGGACGTAAACTATTTCCTTTCTTTAGTAGGTAGGTAGTATGTAAATTCGAATTCAATATTCATAGTTGGCAGGACAACTTCTGTCGGGTAAGCGGGTAGTATTTATATAAAAATCTCGTGTCACGGTCTCTGTGGTTGCACTCCTCCGAAATGGCTCTACCGATGTTTATATAAAAAAATATGTATATTTGGTAGGTATGAAAATAGGTGTTAACGTAAATTTTACACCATAATTTATAGTATGGCAGAACAACATTAGACGGGGTCAGCTAGTAATTTATATAAAACAATTGTAATAAGTATTCAAAAAAAAAGATCTACAGTGGAACCATTCGTGAGCCCAAGTGGCTGTGGAGCAGGACCAGCGTTAAGCCAAGCACTTTTATCAACAATATAATCTTTCAACTTATAATGTGCTTGCTTACATAGCTTGCGTTTTATGCATGTTTTAAATTTCTTTTCATTTCATCATCATCAATCATCATTTCAGCCGAAAGACGTCCACTGCTGGGCTTAGGCCTCCACCAAGTGTCGCCACTCTAACCGGTCCCGTGCTTTTCGCACCCAGCGGATCCCCGCAACCCCGCAACCTTCACCACGTCATCGGTCCAACTAGTGAGAGGCCTTTCAACGTAACGTCTTCCGGTTCGCGGTTGCTACTCCAGAACTTTTCGGTCCCATCGGCCATCCGTTCTGCGAGCAATATGCCACTTAAGTTTGGCCATTCTTCGGGCTACGTCGGTAACCTTGGTTCTTTTCATTTAGTAGTGGAAGAATCAAAACCTTCCGCCAGTCCCAACACCCGTTTGTCCTTTAAGCAAAATAAACCGTTTGTAAAATATTTATTTTTATCCTAATCAATAATACCCTATGTTTTTATGTTACATACATTAGGGAAGTAGTTTTTTATGAGACTGCATAATTATAAGTACCTATTTCTGTCCAGAAATTGCTCTAATCTGTCTCTCGCTCTTTGCCTTTGCTGAAGAGCTTCATGAGCAGACCTAGACTCGTCTCGCTGTCTTCCTTGTCTACTGCGCTCTAACTCTAGGTCTTCCTCGGTGAAGGAAGGTGCTTCTAAACCCGCCAGATTACACATACTGTGTA
Source organism: Lycophotia porphyrea (assembly GCA_950005105.1). Classification (NCBI taxonomy): domain Eukaryota; kingdom Metazoa; phylum Arthropoda; class Insecta; order Lepidoptera; family Noctuidae; genus Lycophotia; species Lycophotia porphyrea. The sequence goes on along the minus strand of OX465383.1, from coordinate 24,235,839 downwards.
AAACACAGCAGGCAATGACAATTTTACCTGAAAAAAATCTCTTAAATTGATGATACTTCACCTTCTCAAAACAAATATGGTTATAGTGTAAATTGTAAAAAATACCAGCTGTGGCGGGTGCTTGCTACTAAGAGGCATCTCCATCGGCCTTTTCAAATTCTAAATGTGCGCTCTATAGTGGAGCGAGCACGTTTTTCGGTGAAATTGTATCTACCTTCTGGAGAATCATCGAAGGCATTGTATATTGGGATCATCAGGAATTCCCGAAATGGGTACACAGAATCCCATCTAACAAACATGGTTGGTTAACAATTGCTGAATAATAAATCTGCCATCTGTCTGGAACTTGAATCTTGAAAACAAGTTATACTATATAAAATATTTTTAACTTTGTTAGAAACTAAATAACAGCCAGCCATCCTGTTGTAGATAAGCCTCAGCTTATCTGGGGAGTTGGGGAGATATTTTAAGCTTCATGTACAGACACCAGGTCAGAATCTAATGCTTCTGCAATAAAGTCAAAAATCTATAAAAGAAATCTGACCTGACAGGCTATTTAATGCATGAATTGAATTTATCATTCAATTTAATGTATTTTAGTTAAGTATTCTGCTTTATTTTAGGGTACTTTATCTTTACCTTTTTAACGTGAACATCAAATTGGAGGGACCAAGTCTCCAATGTCTGTCATTCATTTATATATAAGTAATACCATTAATCTACTATTTCCTACCTTTGCTATAATTTTAGCAATTATTGTCTGGTCTCTCCATCATGATATCAAGATGGAGGGACCAAACTGATAGACTTCTCCCTGGAATGTTCTACCTACTTAGAGTTATAATCAGAGGTCGGAATTGCGTATTTATGTACTTGCATCGATATGTTAATAAATAAAATAAAAATAAAAAATAATAAAAACCTCAAAATAAATAATAATAAAAACCTCAGAGATAGATAAGACAAATAAAATAAAGATAATTAACATACAATTTTTATTAGCATTTACATTAATTCACTATACAATTTTGGCACAATACAAATGTGGCAACATCGTACGTATGCGCATTGGAATTTTGCAACTTCGGACATCCGATGTCGGATGGTTTAAATTGTGTCAAAGTAAATAACGTTTTTATTTAATAAATTACGGGATTTTTCTGCTCTTTAAAATTAATCTCGGGATTTGAGGCATATCCACTTTATTCTTTCGCTGTATGAAATCAGTGTAAGTACATAACATAACATTACTCTACCTAATTCCGACCTCTGGTTATAATACCTTAATTCTACCTTAATATTATTGATTTTGGCTGCCCAAAACATATATCGTTTTAAAGATATCGATTATATAAGTTGGTCCCTCCAAATTGACGATTCAATTGTTTGGTGCAAGAGGTAAATGGGCGTATTATTTTTGATCGTTCAAAGCATAAATATTTCAAATCATGCATTTTTTTTTTAATTTAACGTTTACTTTTACAAGTCAAAAAACAATTAAAGAAATAAGTAGGTACAGGTAGGTAGGTCAGCAAGCAGTTAGAGCAAACAGCTTCACTACAATGCAATCTATCGATTATGTTTTAGAACTAGCTTCAATATTTTTCTTTGTGGTACGTTGTACCTACTTATTTCTTTTTTTTTGGCTCGTGGCAGGCTGCCGGTGGTCAGGGCTCCAGAGAGTGGAACCTCCCCACTATGCGTGCCGTGTTCAGTAATGCTTTCTAAATCAAGCCCTTGACCCAGCCTCTAAAGGTAAAGGTGTTCTCCTAAAGCTCTTTGCTATAAGTCCACAAACCGTAACGACTATCTATTCTCGTCATGAGGGGCAGTGATGGCAATAATCATTTTACGGCGCTCTCGGCGATCTATCACCATAATATCAGGTTTATTTGCTAAAATAGTCCTGTCCGTGATGATAGATTGATCCCAATACAATGTGTCATGACCGTTCTCAAGAACTGGGACGGGCGCATACTTGATGTGCGGCACTTCAGAACCTACAAGGTTGTATTACAAGGAAAGTTGCTGATGGATAATCCTAGCTACTAGATTGTATGAGTGCAAGTATTCACCGTTAGCAAGTCGAGAACAACAGGAAATAATATGTCGGATGGATTCGATCCATCATTATCATCATCATCATCAGCCTATTATGTTCCCACTGCTGGGACACAGGCTTCCACTCTCTATGAGAGGGAATGGGCTATAATCCACCACGCGGGCCCAGTGCGGATTGGTAGATGTCACATGTCTTCGAATTTTTGGTCCTAGGACTTGCCGGTTTCCTCACGATGTTTTTCTTCACCGTATTTGAGAGCAGTAGTGATGAAATAAATTACACAAAGTAATGCACCTGTCTGGGTTCGAACCCACGACTTACTGTTCGTAAGTCGGGGTCGCTACCAATGGGCCACCGCTGCTCTCGGATTCGATCCGAAAGATGTCAATCGTACCGTCCTTGACAAAGTATTTCCGATAATTGTTCGTCATGATAACTTCACCTATAATCGCAGTAACCGAGGGTTACGTCACTTACGTAGTAGACGTAAGTGACGTAACCCTCGGTTTCCCCAAAGAGGTCACCGACTATTATTATCAGATCTTACTCTTTTCTATTCATGAGTCAAAAAAAAATTAATTAGATAAACATCTTAAGTTTTATAATACTTCATATTTATTGATATTTTCAAGATATTCTTACGAGTAGACGACGATTTTCTCCATCATTTTATCGGGTTTTTTCAGTGTGAACCATATTTTTTTAAGGTACTAATGAAATTAATTTAAAAAAATATCATAGACTTATTAATCACTATCACTACATAGTATAAAACAAAGTCGCTTCCCGCTGTCTGTCCCTATGTATGTTTAGATCTTTAAAACTACGCAACGGATTTTGATGCGGGTTTTTTTTTTAATAGATAGTGTGATTCAAGACGAAGGTTTACGTATTTTATTGTCAAGTTTTTGTATATATTAGCTAAAATATAATGATATTCGTTAGAGGTGTCGGAAATAAATAAGCCGTCTGAGAGCTTTCAATGAAAACGCTGCCTAAACCCTTTGAGCAATTATAAAGCGGTAATTGGAATGCTATTTACACAAATACGGTATTAATCCTTATCATTTAAAAAAGTTAAAAGCTTTAAGCATTTTATGCACATTATTTTACTCTTTTACACCATATAATTTGAACGAATATCTTAAGAGTAATCCGCGGGCATAAGCTAGACTTTTTATAAAATACTGTTACTGACTAGTTTGCTTTAGAAAAACGTTTCAATCTTTTATACTTACTTTCTTTTTATAAGTTTCCTCTCAGCCAAATTCTGTGGAAACCTAATATATTTTTGTAAAATTGAGGGGCTGTTGAGTGAGTTTGTGACATCCCGCACACAGCGTGACACTGTCTGTTGTACCATTGGGACATCACAGTTAAGGTCCTCTGCAGCTTGGAAGCTCCCCCGGGCATAAACATTGAGAGCAGTAAGGATCTAAAATTAAACAAAAACAAAAGTAAACAGTAATAATCAATATGTATATTGTTAGTTTTTAATTCTTGGATTAAACCCTTACCTACCTTCATTTTTGGATCAACACCATTTCGTCGCTTTATTTGAGAAATAATATCCTCACATAAATCTTCAAACAGCTCTCGTGTGTACCTGTAGTTGTCTTTGAACTCGCCATAGCCTCGTTCGTTGTCTAGCAGGGTGTCAGATGGCAGCCGCCGCCTTTCAGCGCGTGCAGGTGAGAATGACACTTGGACCCGGAAAGATGTTATTTCCGCTCTCCCCCTTCCGCTCCAACAGCTGTAAAAATATAATATATATACCAACAGAGTGTATAGACAGTTTTATTTATTTATTGACTAGCAACCCGCCCCCGGCTTCGCACGGGTGCAGGATATATGTCTGCATTTTATTTAGACAAAGAGCGTGGCCACAGATTAATCGATCTTTTTAAGAGGAATAATTCCGTAATGGATTTTTTTGCTTGTAACTCTATTGGTCTATGCGGCGCAAGCGTCGTAAAGCTCCGGTAATGTTTTTTTTACCCACACCATTTAGGCTTCCTTTTTCTTTTTGTTGTGATGGTATCAAATCTGTAATGTTAGTACAGTATATAACCATGTTCGTCGCAGCTTCATTAGCAAAACCGAGGCCTAAAAAAGTGCAAGCATGAACAGTTGATATATGCTCCATGAAGTGAGGTCTGATAGGGACACCCGCCCTAGAACCAAAAGGTCCATTAAAAAATTATTTACACTAATAGACATAATAAACTAGCACTTCGCCTGCGACTTCGTCCGCGTGGGTGGAAAATACAGCCCTTGGCAATCAAAGAGAATGTTTGTGACTGAGACTTGTTAATAGTCAGGGCAAATTATGTTTTTACGGGAAACTGGAGTCGCTTAGAGACTGCTTCGTTGGTCTAGTGGTCGCAAGCGTGACTGATGAGCATGAGGACCTGGGTTCGATTCCCAGGTCGACCAATTGGGTTTTTCCTTCAGGAATTTCTCAGTAGCAGCCACGGAGTCTGGATTTGTGCCCGGTTGATGACAATAGGCTCGCCCCCTATTACATGGGACATAAACATAACTATTAGTACTATTACCTAGGTACACGTCTGCCTTGCCTGCCTTAATCCTTTGGGGATTACAGGCGTGATGCTATGTTTCGTGTGGAGTCGCTTAAACGATATACGCAGGTCCGTGGGAGTCATTGGAATTCTCGGGATCTGGCCACTGCCACTTCTGGCAACTGGCATACCCCTGGTCATTGAGAATGTACCGTCCATACCTACCTAGTACCTACCTATCTACCTCCCTGGTACCTACCTACCTACCTAGTACCTACCTACATCCCTAGTACCTACCTACATCCCTAGTACCTACCTACATCCCTAGTACCTACCTACATCCCTAGTACCTACCTACCCACCTACCTAGTATCTACTTACCCTACCTACCTCCGTAGTACTTACCTACCTAAGTGACGTGAGCTATCAATTGCGCTAATTTAAAAACGCTTCTATTTAAATTGTGATAGCTTCGTGTATGCCACCAAGATGTCTTCGGTCATCGTCAGGCAGGAGAGAAGTGTTTTGCATTGCACCAAGCTCTTATGTGAGTTCAACGTTTTTTGAATAAAATCAATGTGGTAATTTTATGGGTCACTTTCTATGAAAGTCCAGTAACTGTGTATCTGTATTTTTTTCATTGTATTTCAAATTGATTTTCTGGTATTAAACTGTTTTAGATTAAAATACAATTTGGATCGAAAAATATGTCTTGTCATTTTGACACTCGGGCCACAGATTAGACAGATTGTTTTTAGAATAAAATCGGATTGAATTTTGCACTAGGAGTATTGATATCAACTTCGATGCAAATCACCCACAAAATAACTTTCTACCCCTTTTTAACCGCGTTTGACGATGAGTTTCAATAAAATACGAAACACGTCTTCCATCAATTCGGTTAAAGAATGTTTATGCCAAATTTGAAGTAGATTGGACCAAGGATTGTGATTGACACGTTGTCCCATACAAACTTCGCCCCCGTTTTTCACCCCCTTAGGGGTAGAATTTCGGAAAACCCTTTCTTATCGGATGCCTACGTCATACAAAGAACACACTCTCCAAGTTTCAGGTCTCTACGATCAGCGGTTTAGGCTGTGCGTTAATCCGTCAGTCATTCAGGACAAAGCATTTTATATACATATATAGATTACATATACTATATTACCTTGGCTGGTGCTAGGCTCAACAAAACCGCAGGAACCGCGCACTGGAGACGGACGTCTATAAAATAATAAAATTCTTGATGAACACAAGAGAAAATGTTAAAAAACTGGCTAAGTGCGAGTCGGACTCTGGTTCCGTACAATTATCTATACAACATTAGACAAGTGCATCTGGCGCGCAGCGCAAAGACTATTAACTTGACTTCTTGTCACCTGTTAATGCGCGCGTACTTGCCCAAGAACTTCATTTGTAATAAAAGGGATGTAAAAAACATCTTTCAGTAGAATTCTTTAATTGTCTAGAGACTGCCTCTTTGGTCTAGAGGTTGCAAATGCAAATACTGAGCATGAGGTGCTGGCTAAAATGCCCAGGTTGTTCTGTGGTACTTGGATTTTCCATCAGGAATTTTTCAGTAGCAGCCAGAGGCTGAATTTGTGTCCAAATAATGGACATAGGTGCCATCCTCCCACCATCAACCATCCCCTATTACATTGGTCTTAAACATAACTGGTAGAATATGGGTGTACACTGTGTACACTTCTGCCAGACTCTGCTTGTAAACTCTGAAAGGGTTACCTTTAGACAATACAGTAATCTTCTTCTTAGCGTGTCATTAAATTGAGACAGCTCAAAAGGTGATGAGTTTTGTTATGTCTTATAATAACAACAACTCAACAACATTCAATCAAAACATCTAGTCTAGTAAGAGTGAAATAAGTTCAAATCACAAATTGAATAATCAGACTCATAATTTATACTTAATAAATAACATTTATACTTACGGCAATGCCAACGTAAAAACAGGCGAGTATTAAAACTTTTAAGTCTTCTTTAGAGATAATCTCTCTTGATCTCTCTATATTTTTCTTTACGAACAGGTTCCTTTTGGTAATTACGTAGTTTACCAAGGAATAGAATACATGAACCAATATTTTACTCGGCAGCGTTTTTTATTGTACAAAGGGTAAGAACTTGGTAAGAACACAGAATTTGTTTTGTAAGGATTTGTTTCAGAATACGGACAATCGGACATCATTTCTGACGATTCAAAATACTGAAAGCAATGACATTGACATGTTGACAACATTTTTTTTAAATATTCGGCGCGTTCCTGTAGTAAATATACTAAGTAAGTTTGAGAAATCATTTAATTAGTTTTGATTTCTTTGGATGTTGGAGTAATCAATAAATGATTTCTCAAAGTTTTGTGTTTTGTGACGATATATTTTCAACATTGGAAAATATTTCAAGTCTTTTTTCTGTACAAGTAAGAGGGCAATCTCGGGAATGTTTTAAACAAATATTTAAATTTGTTTACGTATGTACATGAGTAAAAACCTTGTCTCAGCAAAGGATGTTTCATAAAATCCTACTTTTGGGCATCTTTGATGCTGTTTATGTCTTTTGTGGGTGTAGCTCTTGTAGACTCCATGCTTGATATAATAATACACTTGTTGTATTATGTTACTTGTTTATTCACTGTAATTAAATAATTGTATTCACAAATTTAGGTGGCCATCATTCATTGGCGTTTCCATAGACCACACGTCGTTTATGATGATTCTTGCATAGATAAAAAATATAGATAGTAAAGACTAAACATAGATTGAGCCATCCCTAAACAGATGCTTTGTTACATAAAAGGTATAATAATATTATCTATGTATCTATCTATCTATCTATCTATCTTCTATCTATCTATCTATTTTCCATCTATATAAATAAAAATGAATTGCTGTTCGTTAGTCTGGCTAAAACTCGAGAACGGCTTGACCGATTTGAATAATTCTTTTTTATTTTGTTATTCCGAATGCAGGGAAGGTTTAAAAACTAAAAAAAAATTGGTAGGTAGGTAGGGTAGGTAGGTAGGGTAGGTAGGTAGGGTAGGTAGGTAGGGTAGGTAGGTAGGGTAGGTAGGTAGGGTAGGTAGGTAGGGTAGGTAGGTAGGGTAGGTAGGTAGGGTAGGTAGGTAGGGTAGGTAGGTAGGGTAGGTAGGTAGGGTAGGTAGGTAGGGTAGGTAGGTAGGGTAGGTAGGTAGGGTAGGTAGGTAGGGTAGGTAGGTAGGGTAGGTAGGTAGGGTAGGTAGGTAGGGTAGGTAGGTAGGGTAGGTAGGTAGGGTAGGTAGGTAGGGTAGGTAGGTAGGGTAGGTAGGTAGGGTAGGTAGGTAGGGTAGGTAGGTAGGGTAGGTAGGTAGGGTAGGGTAGGTAGGTAGGGTAGGTAGGTAGGGTAGGTAGGTAGGGTAGGTAGGTAGGGTAGGTAGGTAGGGTAGGTAGGTAGGGTAGGTAGGTAGGGTAGGTAGGTAGGGTAGGTAGGTAGGGTAGGTAGGTAGGGTAGGTAGGTAGGGTAGGTAGGTAGGGTAGGTAGGTAGGGTAGGTAGGTAGGGTAGGTAGGGTAGGTAGGGTAGGTAGGGTAGGTAGGTAGGGTAGGTAGGTAGGGTAGGTAGGTAGGGTAGGTAGGTAGGGTAGGTAGGTAGGGTAGGTAGGTAGGGTAGGTAGGTAGGGTAGGTAGGTAGGGTAGGTAGGTAGGGTAGGGTAGTCGAAATATTATTGAATTGCATTATGTGACGCAAACGAAGTTGCACGGGTCAACTAGTATTATATAAAAATGTCCATGGTACAATTGAGTGGTGTACTTTGGAATGCCTTAACCAATTTTTTGTTTCATACAGAAATACACGAAAAAAATCCGTAAAACAAAGATACTGACCTTTTTTCGTCCGAAATGATATTTTTTATCTATGAAGATAAAATCCAAATTCAAAGAAAAAATATTTAATAAGTAAGGTTACTATCTTACCTTGCTTGAAAAAAATAATTAGACCATTTAAAAGTAAAATACTACTTCAAAACAATTGTTTTATGCAATGCTAAAAATCAATATAAATCTCGGAACGGGCGGTCCTTAGCTTGTTTGGTCATTTTGGTTTGTTCCTGGAATCCGAGGCATAGCTGTTTGCATGTGTGCGTAGTATGCCTCGCTAGATGCACACTTGCGCATCCACTGCCGCATGCCGTCTAATTTACCTAAACTGAATTCTTTAATTTTGTGTTATCGCTCTTAAGGAGCTCGCCATGATTCTTTGGTATGTTATGTAGGTACGGGTAGTTACTATGTACAGACGCCACACGCCAGCGCATCAACATCAAGCTCAATGACAGGGGGGAGACAGTTAGAACAAGCACAACTTCAGTAAAGATAGAGTCGCCATCTTCATTTAACGACGGAGAAACTATTATTCATTCATTCATCATAGTATCGATAGATGTGTCTATGATCGCAACTTTAATTGCAAAAAAGAAAATCAATTCTATAAAGAATAATAATTGTAAATTTTTTCATAAAAATTATCACATTTTTAAATTTCATAGCTGACTAGTATTTTCAATTATGGCAACCTTGTCATTGTAAACCATATTCTGACAACTGTGACAACATCACATAATGGTCGCCGCAACTTGCGCCTGCGCTTGTTTGTGTTTCGTGTGTCCATTTTGTGTTTAATTATCGGTATTTGGGTATTTTATCTACATCAGACGTTTTATTTACATCATAAGTTGATTAAAATGCCTTTCGCGTATATAATGATGGCTCGTTTAATTACTCAATTACAATCATAAAAATAGCTGTCATAGTTCCTTCAATTATTATAATAATATTTAATGATCGTAATTGATTAAATGTATCATCATTATATTCGCAAATCTCATTATGATCAACATACGATGTAAACACAGCTGCTATCTGCAAAAAAACATGAAAATTTGAATGATTACCTGTAAGTAAACAAATATTGATCTATAGCTATACGTAACAAGGTATACATACATTCATACCTACCTATAGCTACATATAGACCCTTACTTCGCGTCGCTAAATCCAGATGGCGTTTCAAATCGGTATGCTTCGAAATGGCACAAGAGGGCTCTCTTCTCCCCTATTATTATTATACTCTTTACTCAATGATCAAGCTACTACAATCTGTCAAATTTCTTTAAGGTGGTTGCGTCAGGGTAGCCCGCGAAATTCAAATTTTCTTATGTTTTTTGCAAGTAGGTAGCTACCAACCTAAGCGTAGTGAGAAAAAGGTACGGTCTGTGTAATTTTAACTTCCATACAAGCTCTTACAGCCTAGATTGTTATTTCTTGAACTTTTCAGCATTCGTTAATGAAGTAACTCCTATTTCTAGACAGAAAACCCAGAAAGGGTTTAAAGAAAACCTAGCCGAGGCCGGATTTGCTAGGTAGGGGCGCTTGATTTGATGAGTGCCTATGTAGGCGGCACATGAAGCTTTACATTTCCAGTATAACGTGACCTCGCTTTGTACATAATTATGTTCTGTACAATGAGATCCGCATAAACTAGTTTTGTATAGCTTGATCAGCTGTCGTCATTTGGAAATTTTGACAGTTTCGGGTAGCTTGACTTGATGTGCTGGCGTCTGTATATAAATTGGTAGCATCCCGACGGAGAGTGGATCAATTTATTCAATTGGATGCATAATGCACTGGCATTCTGGCGCACAAGCGCACTGCGTAGTTCCACTCGCGTCAATCAGTAACTAAATTAGAACGAAGTAGGTTACCGAGATGGAGACGCCAGCACAGGAAACTACTAAGTACAATCTGTCAAATTTCGTTAATAGATTTTCAACTATATCTCTAAAACATGAGGTCCAAGGTTGGTTGAGAAAATCTGACAGTTTCAGGTAGCTTGACCTGCTGGCGCCTGTACCTTGAAGATTGAATTGGATCTTTCTACATAAAATGACTTTCTGCAGTTTTGAAGAGTGGTAATTCAAAACCACAGAGATGAATCTACTCTCTAATTTCTAACGGAAATGACTAGTACCAATTTAAAGGATATATTTTTTAGATTACACCGTGGGTTGAGGCTTGATTTTTTTGTTGTAGATTGCTTGCGGTCGGTAGGTATGTACACACGGCTGCATATGAAGCTGCAGTACCCACCAGTGGGTACAGTTCCCAATTAAAATGACGTTGGGATGATTAAAAAAGCACAACACGGAGCGCCAGGTACTGAACGTGAACGTTTTACACGGCCAATCGTACGTTGCTCTGTCAAGTATAAACCCAACTGATAACATTACATCATCCCTCGGAGGGGGTTACTATGACCTCTTAAAACAGGAGTAGTTCCAGTGTGGGAAAGAGACAGAGCTATACAGGCCGTCTAGCGCCATCTCTTTCTCACACTGGAATTACTTCTGCTTTATGACGCCATGTGATAGGCCATCTATTTTCTCTCAAAAGGGTACGACCTAGCTAACCTATAGTAGGTAGGTACACTTGCAGCTCGCCAGTTATTATATTTTCAACACACTTGCTCGTAAAGTGAGCCACGAACACACACGTGCATAATAATATTACACACTAGCGCATATTCTAATATGCGCTAGTGTGTTTTGTCCCTACAAAATTAAGTTTGTACCTAATTGCAAATTATATGCGAATAAACAGAGCATTTTCAATTTAACCGGGTTATACAGTTTTTTTTGTAACAACAATGAAGTTTTATGCCGCTGAAATTTCATTTAGGTACATTTTTTGAATAAATAAATGAGTCCCTAGACGAAAAAACATTTATTATTATCAAATTATTATGATTCACAATAATTTGTTATAAAATATTGGCATTTTATCACTAAAATTTTAATTTTGAAGTAGGCTGTATGGCTTTATGTAGGTAATCAAAGACCTGAAATTTGGCGCGCGCAAAAAAAAAACTTGCGCGCCATTTCCAATTTCCATATTTTGTTTGTATCGTATTTGTTGCTGTGTGGTAAATTATTGTAAAAATGACAAGTTTTAGTACAGAAGATGGACAATTGATAGATTTAACTCCGCCAAAAATACTAAATGCAGCACAAAATGCAAACGAAAGCCTGCAAAATCTAGAGAAAAGTACTTAGCTGTTAGGATAGTTTCCTACAATGGAAGAGCAACAAAAAAACCCAGTCATGTTCTGAAAATGTGTTTTTGGCGAATTTCTCTGAACTTGCCAATACATACTAACCCAGCTCCCTGTGGTCCATCTATTCCATGTTAAGAAACAAGGTTAAGCTGAAAAATGGTGTTGAATGTTCATATCAAAACGTACTGTAACCTGATTGCATTTTTGAAGAGACGCTCGGATGGATATATTAGTTGGAAATCTAAAGTTTTGTCACGAAGTGGCAAGTATCAATGTAACACAAACTGATATTGCCATCAAAAACAATCCAATATCGTTTTGAAAATTGTACATTCACCAATTGTTTTAATAGGTAATTAAAATATGCAATACATGTTTGTTTTTCCTCACAACTGTGTTGAAAAATTGCGTATGAAACTCGTGAGCAGCTTGCTCACTTGTATCATAATATACTATAATGTCATTAGGGCGAGCCAATTGCCATCAACCGGGCACAAATCCAGACTCCGGGCTGAGTGACTCCTGAGCAAAAACCCAATAACACTTTGCCCGACACAGAAATCAAACCCATAAGGCATGACCTCATGCTGAGCAGTAGCGTTTGCGACCTCTAGACCAAAGAGACAGTTGGTCCTGAGATTAGCGCATTAAAACATAGAAATTACTCAACTCTGATGAAGTAGAAATGCGAACATATTTACCTCTAGCGCACTCTTATAACGCACAAAATAAGGTTGAAATCGCAGTAGTAGGTATGGTATTATTGTGTCTGATGTGCTGCCCACTGTACCTAAGAAAACTCCTAAATCTTCGTCACATGACCGCCCCAGATATCTGCCAAGCCTTTTCCCAACTATGTTGGGGTCGAGCTTCCAGTCTAACCGCATGCAGCCGAATACCCTTATGTGACATGGAGCGGCTGCCTATCTGACCTCCACAACCCAGTTAGTTCTGGCTGGCGGCTATTACTACTACCTGCTAAGGGTACATTTTAACCGATCTCAAAAAGGAGATGTCACGTTCACAAACATAGTATGAGACAGGGTTTCGCAAGAGAACTTAAAATGTTCTTTGAGCAAGTTTAAAACCTGGAACTCTTCCCAACATAAAATATTATATCGGTACGACGCGGGGCAGTTAGTACAGGGGCGCTAAGCTATCTAGGTTACATTTGACGTCATTGAGGAAACGAGAAATGCACCACCGGCGCAGGTTTCCGCGCATCGAAGGGTGCGTTATTGATGTTTCTATTTTTAGATTAAAAGACGCACATTTCATAAACCGCCCCAGCACCTGGTTTATAAACCGTCCCTCTTACACCACGTTCGTAGATTTTGTATGAACTGTTGCACATCACGCTTTTTTTGTAGATACTGAAATGCGATGCGCAGTGCATCGCCCGTTACGGCTGTACCTAATGTATTTTAGCAAATAATTCTGAATGCGTCACACTGGTCAACTAAATTTTTATAACCAGAAAGGTGGTTACTAATTAAGAATTACTTCTCTATCTTCATTACATCACCATATTTATTTCGACTTGATCAGGTCTAGTTTCTGAGTAACAGCTATAATATACTATCCGTAAAATTGAAAACCTACTTTCACTTCGATATTTTTAAGGGCGTGGTTGTATTTAATGTTCTTGAGTTATTCATAAAATTAAATAAAAAAAATCGGTACTTTATGAGTTATCCTCCATAACAAGTGTTCCCAAACGTAATAATCGTAAGTATCTGTTAAATCTAATGAGCTTGTTGTCTCACAAGGGTTAATGTCCATTTTCACGGAAAACCTTTCCAAGCTCACTTAATGGTTTTATACTTTGCCGAAGACGATGTCGAATTATTTTCGAGAATCCCCTTGCACAAGATCCCCCAGAATTCACTTCCTAAGAAGAGGTTCGTCGTTCGAGAACGACTTCATCCATGTGGATGTTGTGCTAATAACTTTTCAATACACTTTTTCGAAAACTAGTTCTTATCGCACTACGATTAAGTTCAACATGCAATGTATTTCACACGAGTTGATTTTCAAAATTTCTCCACACGTGTGCGAGGTTAAAAACTTCCACACGTAAATACAAAAAGTCTACGTAGTACTATTATAATAGTTATTGAATCAATTTGGACTTGGGTAAGGAAATATATAGTATCAAATAATTCTATATTGAACTAGTACTTTCAAATCCTTAATCTGATTTAAATATACGAACTAACGACATGAAATTTGCAACGTACTAACTAACAATGATTTCATTAAAATGTGGGTAGTTGATTTTACTTAAGTTCCGGTTTGCTAAGAAGTTTAATCTAGGCGCTTAGCGACTATTTCGAAGAGAAAGTTTGAGGCACCGTTTTGTTCGTAGATTTAAATTAGATTGAGGATTTAGAGCTACTAGTTCAATATAGAATTGCCATAAAATTAAAGGTCTTTCGAGCATACGTGTGATGATGACGATTTCAAACGTAATTATAATTACAAACCTTTAAATGGCCATTCTGTAAAATTGACATTTTAGACTTGTCAAGTTATTCACGCCAGGCACGGACATAATATTGTTACGAGCTGGGTATGGGATAAATTAATTAACACCGATCAAACAAATTAACTTTAATAAACGCAAAACACTTAAAACTCAATCACAAAAATACACTTTTGATCACTAGTCACTTAAATATCGCACTTCCAGTTCACTTCGATTCGCTTCGTTGTGTAGCCAAAATCAGACTGACTGCCCCCTTTTTTTTTTATGAAGGGCTTCTCGCAGTTCAACCTAGGGAGGTTGTCGACTGCTTAACCGGGCTTTTCTGTGGATGCCTCGAAATTAAGGCCTCCAGCCAGAGCAACTTACAAACTAAGCGACTACACACTAAGGGCACCCCCTGTGGGGTACGGATCTCGGCTCAGGGCGTCGCTGGGAGAGGACAGCAAAGGGACAGGCTGGATCTGAGTGATATTATTTAGGGGCTAATTTAAATCTACAGGCTCAGCTGCGCGGGCTGGCTCGAGCAAGGGTCGGGGAGGGCGTGAACCGGGGTTTCGCGACGGGCCTCGTCGGCGAGGACGGAATGACAAGTGTAGTGTGGTGGATACCACACTACACTAGAAAATAAATTATTGCACCGTTTCCGTTTACTGATAACTTATAAACCCGTGAGTATCTTTTTCAATTCATATTACTAATTCAATTCCATTTTGAACTCAATACTTGAAATGTATTTTTTCCATTGTACAAGATGTACAGACGACGACAAATCAAGCGAAACACTGGCATCTTATTTAGTTGTAATAGGTGTGTTGGCGCTGTACTTTTCTTCGATTTTAGGTATTGAACGTTTTTTAGGGTTCCATAGTCAACAAAGAACCCTTGTAGTTTTACCATGTCTGCCTGTCTGTCTGTCCGCGGTTTAGCTCAGAGATTCTTAATAATTGAAAGCTAATTTCACATAGGTATACATTTTACTGTGGTAAAAATGTCCAAAAAAATGATTTTTAGGGTGTAATGTGAGGCGATATTTAATTTTGCGCCACATCCTGTGGGATATCGTTGAATAGGTCTTTTAAAATATTTTGAATTTTCCTTTACAATTTTTAAGTAAGATAGCCGTTTACGATTAATTGGGGTTAAAAGTTTTTTTTTTTTGTTAGAGACACGTACAAACGTGTCTTAATAAATTTTGTGAAAGTAAAGTATTTTATTGTGTTATTTAAATATGGTTACCCTACACGATATTTTTCTTTATTTAGTTAAAAATCAGTTGTCTAGTGAATAATAACAGATAAAGAAATATAAGTTATAGTAAAAAACAATCAACAATTTTGGATACAATCGTAGTCTGCCTACGAAGTACCTATATATAAGTAAATAGAGGTCGAAGTATGGAACACTCACGACGGCATATTGTGGGAAAAAATAAAGGTTAATTTCTTCCTTCAGCTTGTAAATTTTGGCACACTCATTCTTTAACAAATTCAATCTCAAGTTTAGTCATACTACACAACAAAAATAATACGTATTTGTTCAGTATATAGTAATGATTTTCAAGAGCACTCATACGGCCCGTGTGCGGAATGAGTGATCCAAATTAACCGTAATAAATTTGGAACGGTTCGTGCCAGTGATTTCTCAAATTGTTAATAGTTTCTAACTATTCTTAACATATTTTCAATATTGAAATAAGTGTAAAGGCTATATATTCTGAGATATACATTGACGTTTTCTCAAAGAGCGCGGTTTGAGTGACCCACTTTCTTGACTATATCATTTTTATCTCAGGTTAAATTTTTTACCTTGGCCATAATGTTTTAACTATATTCTCCTAAATCTTCCTCAATTTTTGTGCCTTATTCCTCGTCGTGCCACCGACCTGTTCCACCAGTGGCACGAGAAGGAATTGTCATTCCTCGTCGTACCACTGAATGCAGGTACATGCAGTGAAGGTAGCTCTACTTAATTTCCCTTTAGATACCACTCTATAAACAATTGTTGTCTTAAACACAATTTTCTTGTAACTAACTTTAGTAGTATGTTCTCGTATTTTATGTTATTCAAACTCTATGGTGCCTGAAATAATTTTTATTATAAATATTTATTGGACTATTAATAAAAATAATGTTTCATTGATCAGGCTGCTCAATGCATTGTTAAATGATGCTGTCTGTTCAAATTAAAAAAAAATGCAGTTTGCACTAAATATTTCTACAGGCAGACTGGCACTGCACCATAAAAGAGATGAATTTGTTTTACAAACGCAAATGGAATTAGTGAATCACGTAATTAGTATCGGTATTTTTTTGGAAAAATAAGGAACTTTACAAGATAGAAGTTATGATTTTGATGATGTCGAAGTTATCATTTTGTTGTTTTTTAAGGTTTTATATATTATAAAATTTGTCTTCAGATTATTTTTATTACTAGTAGAGCAACAATCATTCAGTGGTACGACGAGGAATGACTTCCTTCTCGTGCCACTGGTGGAACAGGTCGGTGGCACGACGAGGAATAAGGCCGCTGCCTCGAATTTTGCGGGCAGCGGGGCGGCGGCGGCGGCGGCGCCGCTTGACTGAAGTGCACCGCTCGTTGCCCGCTCCCGCGCCGCTGTTTTCGAGAACCGGTCCATTCAAATGTACGCATAAGATCCTGCCGCTCCCGCGCCGCCGCCGCCGCCGCCCCGCTGCCCGCAAGATTCGAGGCAGAGGCCTAAGGCCTATAATCTCACTCCAGTGTATGGAGCCTTAATTGTTGTAGGTATATATTTATGGGACTAGCAAGGATCAAAATAATTACATCATCATCATCATCATCAGCCTATTAATGTTCCCACTGCTGGGACACAGGCCTCCTCTCTTTGAGAGGGAATGGGCTATAATCCACCACGCGGGCCCAGTGCGGATTGGTAATGTCAAAATAATTAAAATAAAATTATTTTCACACAGGTAAAAAGAAGTTTTTATTTCTGAGAGTGTTGTTTACAGAACTAATAATTTTATTACAAATAAGACTTGTTAAAACATACATCCATATAAATTTATAATAAAATAATCATCATTCTTTTTAAAATACACAATCAATTGGGGCGTAGGAACCTGCATATCATTTTCTTTTTCTAAACATTAAAATTGCACAGTTTATTAAAACATGGATATCCAAATTGTATAAATAAGTAATTAGTTAAAAAAATACAATACACAATCATGTTGTAGGAACAACCTAAAAATTCATAAAACAATGCATAATTTAGAGTAATTCAAATATCACATTTTTGATCTATGATACTATGCAGTTCCAATAAAACCTTCCCCTAAACATTACATTCCAATGAAGTTGATAAAAGTGCAGTTTCTTAGATGTAATAGCTTCTGCAACAACAATTAAAACAAAACACTCTTCAGTTGTACAGACAAGACAAAAGTTGTGATGGATATGTGGCACAGCTAGAATTAACATGCACTACGAAGGGTGTGCCACACTGTGCTGCCGGGTGTTTAGGCCTGGCTCTCATTGGTAGTGGTCTCGATGGTGGTACCAGCAGGCTTGGTGGTGGGTTTTGGCTTAGCCTGTTGCTGTTGAGTTGGTGAAGCAGCGGTGGCTGGGGCCTCTGCCTCCTGACCATTCTGACGTGGTGCTTGGATGGGCTGTCCGCCAGCTTGGGGTTGACCCTGACCCTGTCCCTGGCCCTGTTGGAAGTTACGTGGGCGCACGCGACGGTAACCGCCACGGTTCATGGGTCCTGGGCCGCCACCACGGCGTCCACCACGGAAGTTGCGGCGGAAGTAGCTGTAAATGGAAATATATATATATATATATAAGCATGGTTTTATATCAGACTAGTTATGCAAAGCAAACTACTCTCACATGCATGACCCAAACCCTACCTGCGCTGTTGTGGAGCTCCGCCTGCCTCCTGACCTTCATCCCCCTGTGCACCCCCTTGGTTGGGCGGGGGCCCACGACGTCCCATTCCACCTCTACGTGGAGTGCCCTCCCCGCCACGTCCGCCACCTTGACGGGGATAATACCTGAAATTTGTTTTCATTAAACACAAGAGCATAGATAGGACCAGGTTTTTAATGATTCAACTATATTCACTTACTGGCGATGGAAGCCGCGGCGTTTATCAGCTGCGTAGGGCGAGCCCTTTACCGGCTCACCGCCGGGACCAGTCACTCCGGCTGCTTCATAGCCTTTCTCCCCGGCAACCACGGCAAACTCCACCGCCTCCCCGTCGCCGACCGAGCGCACAGCCTTGCGAGGGTTGTTCCGGGCGATTGCAGTTTGATGCACAAACACATCCTCCTTGGTGTCATTCCTTATAGGGATAGAGATACAGTATTACTTACACTGTCCTAAAATAGATATTGCGAAAGACACGTAACTAATGCCAAAAATGTTACCTATTGATGAAACCATATCCACTCTTCACGTTAAACCATTTGACGGTTCCCGAAACTTTCTCAGCTGAAAAAGAAACGTATTATAGTTATTAAAAAAAAATTAAGTACAAGAAAAAAGTTTCTTAAACTACATTTCATTCCAACTCTACAGGACGAAAGGGACAACAATGCTTATACAGCTACCACGTATTCAGTACATAATAGGGTATGTGACAGGAAGTCAAAATAGTTACTTTTTTATGAACTGTCAAAACGCAAAATGTGTACGTGATTTGTATGAAATAGCACGTTGTGACGTCATACTTATTTGGGATCAAATGTAATACTTATTATCAGTAAATCCAATTTTACAATTATATTGTCCCCCAATATTTAATTTCTGTATGGTGATGGTAGTTTTTAAGATGAGTGGCCTTATTTCTACGTATTTTTATATTTTATTTTTGACCTTGTGAACTAGCCTATTCCGAACCGAAACAAAAAAAATCTGTCCCAAACATTTTTAATGAGTTTTTTTAAATAACCGAAGAAAATTATCTGTAATTAATATATGTGCAGGGGTTTCGACACGCGGTAACCATTTTAGCGCTCCAAGAATTAAAAAAATCACAATTTAATTTAAATTTACATGAAATGTGAGCTGGTGAAACAAGTTCAGTATTTTAGCACATTAATTTCATTAAAATAATTAACTTGTATACCAGCTGTTAAAATCTCAGATGATTTTTGAGAACATTGGCAATAAAAATATATATGTCACAATTTCTAATTTTAGAATATTTTACAAACTGTTATAATATGGTTTTGGTTTTTTAATGATGTTATTTGCAGTTAGCCCCCTAAGTGATCGCATAATAAACAACAATGACAAAATCTTAATTGATTTTAATTTGAGTATCTAATATAAGTGACTTATATACGAAGTCAGTTCCATTATTTTTCTAAGTATCGCATAAACTAGTGAAGGCCGGGTATGAAAAAAATCGAAATGAAAAATTATTTGATTATTTTCATTGACATTTAGTGTTGCCCTTTTTTATTTATTCTGCCAAGTGACAGTAATTACAGCATTATTGCATTATAACCAGTTTTAGTTTGTATTGTAATTAAACAGAGTAAATGATTTAACAATTCTGTTTATTTTTAAGTGGAAGTTTTCCTTGCAGTCCTGTGTGGACTGGACATTCTAGGATTTTATAAATTATCATTTATCTGTAAGCTAATAAGTATTTATAAAGTCCCAGAATACTAATAGAATCCTATTACTTCAATACCTAAAACAATGCTGACAGAGCCTGGCAGCATAGACTGACCTGTTGTACATAACAATGTTATACCTAAGGTAAGACCTACCAAAGAGTTTTATAACCCCTGGGATTACTAACCTTTTACATTGCATGCTGAAATAACTGGGAAAGGAAAATACTAATGCTATATTGCCCTTTTACTTCCTCAAACTGGAATTACCATAAACATAACCTACAAAACTTCATGACTGAATTTCTATTATTCTCGGTCTTCCTAAACAAAAATTCTTGGACAAACTAATTCAGAATTTGACCCCAAGTTAAACAAGATATCTTTCATTTAAAGACGCAAGAATTTCATCTCAGCTAAATTAATATATCGTTGGCTGCTTGTTTTCTTTATAAAGTACAAGTTGCCCGTCCTGGTTTCACACGGCTGCCTATGTTACTCAGGGATAATGTAGCATTCTAATTTGTGTTTATATGTTACAAACATACAAATCTTTCCTCCTTATAATTTTAGTATAGACTAGCTGTTGCCTGTGACCTTCATCTGCATAAAATTATTATAAAAAAATTAGTTCTCTATTTGAATTTGATTTTGTTTTCATATAGCAAGTCGCAAGTTTTATTTATTAAGTTGACCAACAGCCAATCGATCAACTTTATGGCCAATTTTGCCATTGTTGAATATTTGTCAACTGATTTTAATTAGAATATTAGAGTATGAAAACTGCAAATAATTAAAGTTTTCGCCTTAATTAATCGAAGTTCCTGATAAAATGTTATTAGATGTATCTAATTAAAAACATTATCAATTTATTTAAACATGGATATTGAATTACCAAAATATGTCTAAGTAGATGCAATACCAATATCAAATGCACACAGCATTGACAATATATTAAGCACATGGTAGGTATACAGGGTGTACACAGACTCTTCACGAAGCCGTCAACCAAGCATTATGTACATCAAACTAAGTAACTTTATGGAAAAATTAGTGCTGGGAAATGACTTATTTTTTTAGTCTGAAACATCACGTTTTATGGTAGGACTCAATTTAACGCACTCAAAACATTGAGCTGATGGATGGATTGAATAATAAGGGGGTCCTGGAGGTGTTTAAAGTAAAAATCTTACATTAAAATATGTATTTAAAAAAAAACTTGTGAAAAAGGTGAAACTTTGACCCCCAATATCTCCATAACTAGAAGGTTCCCAGGTATGGTCTAGAACAAAACAATGATCGCAATGACAGGGAGAACTAGTGCCTTTCGGCTTCGTTAAGAGTCTGTTTACACCCTTTATACCTACTAATAGATCGAATGTAAAGTAAAATTCTGAAATATAATGTATCTGGCATCAGACTCATCAGTCAGATAGCCACTTTAGAAACTTCAGAATGCAGAGCTCAACTTTGAACTATACTACTTAACAAGGGGTGTGCATTTTAATTGTGTGTTAGGTTTAGGATGAATGGCATTGCGAGCTGCCATCGATTAACGTATGACACGTAATTGATAAATAATGACGACCACAGCCGACACATCCATAAATAAAATGGACAGATGTCAATATCTACATAAATTATTTTTAAAGTAAGATAGAGTAGAAACATCAAATCATAACGTACAATCGCAACTGAAAAAATTATATGGCCAAGCAACAAACAACTACAACATTCCAATAGGAAAAAAGCGTTGAACGTGATTTCATACAAAATGGTTGAACCCCGACCGAGGACGCCACGCCGCTCTCCATTACGCCGGCGATATTATTGATTCCTTCGTCGCTGCTCGTACATTATGTAGCTATAGTTCTACAGTGGGGTCAACACACGATCAATAACGCCGCTGACTAGAACGCCTACTTTGAAAAATCATATTTCTCATGGATTGCTTTTATTTTAACACGGCGATCCAATATTTTTAACACAACGCATAAAAAATATGTCAAAAAATCATAAGATTTTGCAATTTAATGAACATGTGCTTTCGATAAATTCGATGCCGGGCACACAAAAACTAAGATGGCGTAGCGGCACTTACCAATGACCTGCTTTTGTTTAGCCGCTTTAGCTTGTTGCGGTTGCTGTGGGAGTTGTTGCTCTTGTTGCTGCTGCTGCTGTTGGGGCTGCGGCTGCGGCGCCTTTTCGGTATCAGCCATGGTGTAATTTGGCGAACGGCGATGGTGGCTAGATGGTAAATTCCTCCACGACCTCTCCTCGATGTTCACCGGTCTTAGTCGTCGTTACAATTGACTATCTGTTGAAGTGAGGTTAGAGCGACGACCCGACTGGCATATTTTATCGATAACATCGATAAAATCTATGATATAACTAAAAAAAAAATTACTTTAGAATTTTATCATCATCATTTATTTAAATGGTAATAGTATTAAAATTCTTGTATTCATATAAGGATCTAAGAAGCATATTCAATTTTTCTACCTTATATCATAATTGTTACGCGATAATTATTTAGTATTTTTTTCTAGCTACATAGTTGATCGTGTGTTCTCTAATGGTGAAAATATTACAAAATTATGAATATTTTTCATCAGATTATTTAATTAAAAATACATAAGGGTTTAATCAAACACAAACAAAACGGTCTATTTTACCGATAAGAGTTTTCTATCTATTTTAAAACGGACATTTGGTGTCATAAAAAATCATGTGCGATCAACGATCGAAATTCCAATTATTTAACTACAAAATACTGTAGATTATTTAAAAAATAAATTTATGAAAACTAGTTATAAATACAGGGTGTAAACGTACTCTTCATGAAGCCGTCAACCAAGCATTCATCATGCATTACACAAAAATGATGGCTGGGAAACAACGTTTTTTTTTGGAGTGAGGAATCACGTTTTACGGTAGGACTCAATGTAACACATTCAAAACATTGTGCTGATGGACGGATTGAATAGTACGGAGGTCGTGAAGGTGTCTTAAGTAAAAAAAAAGGTGTGTGTGTACTTATGTACACGCTTTAGAAGTTATACTTCTTTGGCGTCTGAAGAAAAATTTTAAAAAACAAAACTGCAGTAAATATCGAAGAAAAAAAATTTAAAAAAAGTTAAAATCAATCAAAACAGTATAGGTATACAGTAGGTACTGTATATTCAGTTTCCTTACTTATAAGTTACGTTAGTCATTTAAAGAAATATATATTATTAATTCTATTCTGCAGCCAACTTCATCATTTCATTCAACATTCGTTATTTTGGGACATCGTGCGCGCGCACGTCATGAATTCACTCTCATCCAAACGCGCCAAAAGAAGTATAACTTCAAAAATACACCAAAAACATGGATTTAAGAAAAAGTTGGAACTATGACCCCCAATATTACCGTAACTAGAGGGTTCCCAGGTATAGTTTAGAACAAGAAAATGATCGCAATGACGGGGAGAACGAGTGCTTTTCGGCTTCGTTACAAGCTGTGCACGGCATACATCGCATTGCACCTTTTCTAACCTACGACCTTCTTATACTTTTTAACTACTCTACCCTACCTACCAAATCTACCTACCCTAACTACCCTACGAACCTAGCCTACTTACCTGCCCTACCTACCAACTCAACCTACCTGGCCTTTTTTAACATATTTTATCAACAAACTATAAGTGTGCGTGACGTAAGCTAAAAGCGAAAAAAAGCGTAAAGCTAATTGCGGAAGATACCACACCTAAAGTGCTTTTTTTTTGACCCATGCTAATGTCAAACTGTATAGATGTGACATACAGTTTGACATTAGCATGTGTCAATTTAATCTCTAGGATTAAAAAAAGAAAGAATTGAAAAACGCACTTCAATTTATTAAAAATTCATATTTTAATAGTTATTCTACAATTCGGGACGAAGACGAATCCAAAAAATAAGATAAAAGAGATCATCGTAATCGGTCCAGCCGTTCTTGAGTTATAAATGGTATAACTAACCCGGCTTTGTTTTAATAAATATATTTATAAGATAAGGTTTATTGCTTCATTTTAGTTATGAAAAAAAGAAAAACTACTAAATGTTTAGATTTCTACTTGATAGCTAATTATTTGAGGAGATTGGCACTGAAAGCCGAAATACAATATGGCCTAAAAGATAAAAAGATAAATTTCAATAATTTATTTGCATAACTTTAAAAGTAGGTACTGGACATTTCAAAAGATTTAAACGCGAATTTGTTTCTGGCACAATTATATTCGAAATAAAAAAAAAAATATTAAAAAAAATATTCAGATGTGGCAAAATTCCAGTGCAATATTGCTGATACCATTGGCACCAGTTAAAGTGTCATATCCAGTTTGCGTTCTCGGTACCGGGATACTGGTGAGTCGACTGAGCGAAAACCTGGGAATATTCTGTAAGCCACCACCAGACAAGACCGATTTTTACAAATTACGGTGAGAATACAACCGTACGCTACGACTTGGCAATTGATTTTAAAGGTACATTCAGAACACTTGATCTTCGTTAGTGACCAAACTGGCAGGAAGAGACCACAAGTAATCAACCTTCATTTCACTTCCAGCACTACGACGAAGCAATCGCGGGCAAAGTTTAGAATAGGCAAACGAACATTTGGCTTGGTATGATCCCCATTGATCTAGATGTTACTCTCAGATGAATCCCGCTTCGGCGTCCTTCCAGATACACTAAGAATACGTGATTGGCGAACACCTGGACGTGAGACCAGCTTGCGAAATCCCTAGAAAGTCTATCCATAGGAAAGTGAAATAATCATGGTATGGGCGAGACTACGTCTAGGCGGGAGAGCTGACCATGTTTAGATAAAATGAAGTTTAACGGCTGCAAAATACAATGATAAGGTGCTGACACTTATATTCCAATACACCGGATGGAAATGGGACTAGATTTTATGCGTATGCATGATGAGGCCCGCCTAACTACGACTCCAGAGGTACAGCAACATAATGAAGAGGCTGTGGACTGGTCCACGCAATCCCCAGATTTAAATCCTGTTAAGCACGCCTGGACTATGCTGCAACGAAGGTCTCTACGAATTTTTCCGGGAATCTGCTGCCGAATAGTCCACTTTTCGTGCATTTCCGTCGGACCTGATACCTTACACCACAAGGCGAACTTTACAACATTGTTTTGTGCTTGAAAACCTTTGCAGACGTGTTATAAACGTTCGAGGTGCTCTTACAGTTTATTCATTTTTATTTGATACAAAATTTATTACTTCATTTAATTTGGTTCCTGCTTTAATCACCAAAAACAGTAAGTCTTATTTTAGCAAAATTTAAACTTTTTCCTCTTTTATCTAAAAAAACCCTCATAAAATAAAAAGGGTCAATTTTTTATGATATATTCTGTAAGAGTATAAAATTCTGCACACTTTGATATAAGGATGCTTTAAGAAATTCTTTATAGTTTTGTTTAAATACGTGAATAACAAAATATCCCTAGACACATTTGATGTGTGTATAAACATATTATTATTTTTGTTACCAGTGGAATCGATTCATAAAATGAAATAATATTAATCGGAATATACATCTTTGTCGATATATTTTTTTAAATACTAGTACAGCACTTACTAGTAGTCATTATTGCCAGTAGGAAAAAATAGCGCATTCCGCAGAAAATCACAGATAAGTTATAATACCTGTGCAGTGTAGAAAGAGAAGAAATAAAACTACGTCTAGAATGTTTGACAGGAAAATGTTCGTATTGCTTTATCGATACGGTAAAAATCAATTTAATTATGGTTCAGTTAAGAGTTGCACATTTAAATTGTTCATATTTGTTTTAGTAATTTCAAGGAAAATCTTATGAGGGAAACGGATGTCGCCTAGGTGTCACACAAGTCATTGCCAAGTAGGTAAGTCCAGAAAAAAAAAATTGTGCGTCATAGAGGTAGGAATACAATCATAGTGATAGGATTCCTTATTCAGAGGTTTGCCTCGCGAAAAAGTCATGCAGAGGAGGTGCTGTATTCACCCGACGAAATCTCGGTTACCTATAATAAGTCATCATCTACCCATGTTTATCGTACCGTTTTATGTATAAACTTTACGCCTCCTTCCATAGCTTGGCCATGGGCAAACGTTATTCCATTCATTTACTTTATGGTGGTTGTAAATAGAAAAATGGGTTAAATAGGTATTATAAAAAAAAAACGTGATTTTTTTCTCTGACTTTATATAGTTAAATATCTGTGCTATACTGAAAAAAAGACTGAACAAACTTGCTTTGTAAACTTCAACTAAATGTCAAATAAAAAATTCCCTTTTTAATTTAAAATGATATCGATAGTACTCGAAAACTAATAAGGTAATTAATAATTTTAGTTTTCAGGGGCATGAGGACCTTGCCCTGGGCCTTGTTTTAAAACCGGACCAGAACAGTTGATTGCGAATGGCTCAAACTAAGGACTCAAATTATGTATCTAATCGTAAATCAGTACTTTTTTGTTTAACAATGTATTATGTACTTTTTATCGTTTTCTTACCGAACTACTTAATCAAACTTGTCTTATCTTGCAGTCTGGGGGTCGTCTTACAAATAGGTATTTTACTTGTATTTCAGAGTTGGTGGCAATGAGGCCAAAGTCTTGAAAATGAATGAATCAAGAGCTGGCACTGGTGGTGGACCTTGTCCAGCCCCACCATGTTCTTTGGAGGAAAATCTTCAATTGGAGTGTGTGGGTTCATTGCAGGTAAGCAAATGCATAGATATTGAAAGTATTTATTCTTTACATTTAAAAACACACTTATTCATATTTTTTTTTTTTATTAGGTGTCTCAAGCTCTTCTCACAACAGATGACAATATGGATAATATTATTGAGGAAGAATTGCTCCCGGTTCCTGCCTGGATCCATTACAAGGCATACTCACTTGGTAACATGCAACATTAGAAGATGTGGCAACTAGGATGCACATCAAGGCAGTAGCCCTGCAACAAATTAGTGCTGCAATTCAGGCTAAATTTCTCTCTGGATTAAGGTATTTTAAGTTTAAATTTCTACTTGTAACAAAGATAAATCTCGACAACAAGAATACTGATTGGGTTGCATTCAGACAATGTATCAAGTCAAATCTAGTGCTACTGATATCATAAACCTTTTTCAGACAGCTGTATGGAAATGCACATAGACATCGCCGAGGCCAGGATACAAAAATATTCCCAAGGAAGTAAGAAGTTTTAGTCGTTAGGTCTATTTTGGAAGTTTAAAAAACAATTGACTTAGACTAACAGTTTTCTCCATATGATAAATGGTTTACTCAAAATTAATCATGAGATTGATTGGCCTAGTGTCATGAAATAAAGACGCTGTAGATTCTGACCCGGTTCAAAGGGAGATAAAGCAAAACATTTTGGAACAAGTCCCAAGTTCTTAATTGTGGGGAGTGTGATGTGTTGATGTGTCCCTGACGACTCTAAAGCATTTTTTAAATTATATTTCTGTATTAGTATTAATGGATAAATATTTAAATGTCTTAAACACCGCAATAATTTTGTATTATTGTTCTTCAAAATATGCTTCATTTCTATACTGGGTTGCACCTAGTCATGGCCAGTACCAATGGATGCCACAGCTGACACCCATGGGTAGGAAAAGTCGATGTAAAATATGGGTAGGGTTCCAGGGTTAATGACAATATCTAGGCATAAGAATAAAATTAGATAAAAATAAAGATGTTACTACTGTAGATCAGCGACTATACATATAATTATTGAACAGTTAGTTTGTAATCAATAACAAATTGGAAGTGTGCTGCTAAATAGCAGTATTATCGAGGCCAGACATTGCTTATTTTGAGAGCTAGCTTAGTCAACTCAATAGTTGTTATAGTCATTGGAAATATACAAAACATGTATTGAGATATTTGGAATAAGTTTTTGTTTGGTACTAAGAAATGTATATGGATCTGAAGATGGATGAAAAACAATTGCATGTAGCAGAGTTGAGAGTGTTGAGATTAGGGTTGCCAACCGCACTGTGATGTTGGGAATTGGAGCGAAATGATACCAAGACGAATGATAAGTAAATACTGTCTTTATTGAGATGTTGTTACCTGTTTTATACATATACTGTAACACACTTATATGTAATTATAATATAAGGGTAGACACACATACCCACGACACCTACCCGGGGGGAGAAAAGATAAAAATAAATGGAGTAATTTTTTTTTTTTTTTTTGTTTACATTTTTTTTTTTGTTAGCAATATAAAATTATATAGTTATATAAATTGGTTAAGTACATTATCGCGGAGCGATTTTTTGAGTGACCTTTGACTTTACTTTTTAATAGTGATGAGGTAAGCTCATTAGAGGCTGAGATTAATTCTACCTTACTATCGGTTGTGAATTGGCTACAAAATAATAATTTGGTTATAAATTTTGATAAAACAGTACTAATGAAATTTCAACAAAGAATAAATTATAACCTGGACTTAAATATTAAATACAAGGACAAAATGGACAAATTATTAATGAAGTAAATGTGACTAAATTTCTTGGACTAAACATAGAAAACACTTTAAAAATGGAATTCACATATTGACAAAGTATGCAGTAAGCTAAATCAACATTCCTATGCTTTGCACATGTTAAGTAAGACGGCCAATCGAGCAACAGTCTTAACGGCGTATCATGGTCTAGTAGCTTCAACATTGAGATACGGAATTATATTTTGGGGCAATGCCACAGGTAAAGATTAAGTGCCAAAAAAGGTGCATAAGAGCTATATATAATTTGCAGACAACAGACAGCTGCAAATCGTTTTTTTTAAATACGAAGATATTAACTACGCCGTCGTTGTACATTATGAAACGTGTATGTTCCTCAAAAATAATTTACATAAATTTGCTCGAGTAACTAGTCAGCGCCGTTGTGATCTGCTACAAACAGTTGGATCTAGTACTGCACTATACAAAAACAGTATTTTTGTAATGGCTCCAAAGGTCTATAATAAATTACCAAAATGTATAAGAAGTGAAGATAATGTCCGCAAATTGAAAATTAAATTGCATTTATTTCTAATAGATAAGACGTATTACTCTATCGAAGAATTCTTAAATGATAAAATATGACATTTAATATAATTTACCATTGACATGCACGTAAAAACAAGTTGTTATTGATTAATTATTTCTTAATATTGACATTATTTAATTGACATTATTTTCAATATGATAAAATATGACATTACTAGGCTTTTATATAATTTACCATTGACATGCATGTAAAAATAAACTATAATTGATTAATTATTTATGAATAATACGTTTAATTCACACTTTTTACTCGAACTTGTCTTTGTATTGTAAGTCACTTTTTCGCAAAAAAACTAATATTTGTACACCAATTTCATTGGTCATAGAGCTCCACTAAAATGTATCCATAAGACCTTTGTTGTATTACCTGTGTTCACAAATAAAGATTGATTTGATTTGTACTATATACTGTTGAAGAAATATATAGTACGGAAAAATACTATATTTTCAAAGCCGAAATTTTGATTTCGGCGATATTTAAAAATTGAATGTAATAATCTTTATGACACTTTTATTTTAGGCAAAAAAATTAAACAAGTCAATAATGGTTTTTATAAAAATAATGTAACACATCTTTGTTTATATTTTGCTTTTTCTATAAAATACTATATTTTTTTGAGATATACTTTATTTTTTATGACTAATTTTGTAAAATACTATATTTCGCCGTAGAAATGTTGGCAGCCCTAGTTGAGATGGATGTGTGGACTGTGGAGTGACAAGAATGGATAAAGTAAGGAATGAGTATATTAGAGGAAGTATGAAAGTGGTGCCTGTTTCAGAAAAATTTAAAGGAAGCTGTTTTTCTTGGTATGGACATGTTATAAGGAGGGATGAAATGCATGTGTCTAATAGAGTGATGGACGTGAATGTTGATGGATGGAGAGGGAGAGGAGGGCCAAAGAAAAGATGGATGGATTGTGTGAAGACCGATATGAAAGAGAAAGGAGTAAATGATGCCATGACGTCAGACAGTTGCGTTGTGAATGGAATAAGAAAACGTGTTGCGGCGACCCCAAATAGAATGGGACAAGGGCAGAAATATGATGACTAAGAAATGTATAAAATATTGATTAAAATATAGTGATAATCATAGGGATCTACAGGGATTTGTGGAAGGTGTTTAGGCTAGGCTTCATGATGTCGAGGTCAGCTATGTCTTGACAAAGTAGAACACAGAAAACGGTCGAACTTCTCAATGGAATAAATACACTGCGCTGTCCGAAGTGTCTTGAGAAATTTAAATGCATGAAATTACTGATACACTTTACGTAACTGATTTAAATTGTGATAATCAAAGTGCATGGAAATTATCGTTAAGTTATCAGAACCATAAAAGATCAAAACATATATGTACGATGTCATTAGTTGATGTGAGATGTTCTAAAGTGCAAGATGGAGCAAACCCGCTGCTCAGAAAGCCAGGCAAAAGACAATTTGTGAATAACGATTAATTGTTACTCACAAATAGAAATGTTAAGAATCAGTATCTGAAATACTGATTGAGATAATTAAATCATTTACTGGCATTTATCGTTTTTATCTCATTTTAATTTAATTTCTATAGTTTATTTAATTTTTCATGCTTTACAGCACATAGGAGGGCGTCAATCTTTCGTAGGCCAAGGGCAGCCAACGAATCAAATCCGCCCCTGTCTGTGTATTTCATTTGTTTTGTTAAGTGGGTGTGTTGATATCAAAACGTTAATAAGTAGTGACTCATAACGTCATCTAAAATATGAAATGTAAACTTATTATTCAAATAAAATTTTAGTTTATACACCACTAGCTTATTCCCACGGCTTCGTCCGCGTGAACTTCGGTAACTGTCCCACGGGATCATACTACCGGGATAAAAAGTATATGTTGTATACTAGTATGTTAATCCAGGTTATAAACTATGTATGTGCCAAATTTCATCCAAAACCGTTCAGTAACTTTCGCGTGAAAGAGTAACAAATTACTATCCATGCCATCCTCAAAAACTTTCGCGTTTATAATATTAGTAAGACTTAAGACAATAAATTGGTACAGCTCATATAAAAAATCATAATATTAAGTTTTTCATTGTTCCTTTTTTTATACCTCTGTTTTTTTTTTCTTTTGTTTTAGTTCTATAGAAACAAATCTGTGATTTTTATTTTTTTACTTTAGGATAATGTACAGACGCCAGCACATCAAGCTACTACTATCTGTCAGATTTCTTAGATTAGATAGATTTTCGAATTGATTGCGATAGCATTAGGCTCAAGGTTGATTGGGAAAGTCTGACAGTTTCGGGTAGCTTGACGTTCTGGCGTCTGTACCTAAACTTTTAAAGTAGAGGTTCCTGTTTTTCTGTTGATTTTGTAATTTAAATATTTGTATGCTTTAACTGGATGTGATTTCAAGTGGTATTTACTTAGCAGTGGGGTGATGTAGGCTGATAGTTAGTAAAATATTTGTTAACTATAGAACCTAATAACCCTCTAGATAAGATAGTATGTTTTGTTATTCTTTTAATTTGAAAGTCGAATACCTGTGCGTAATAGATTAGATTATTGTGATCTTTAAAATGAAAGAATGTTCAATAATAATATGTAATAACAGCCTGTTATTGTCTCGCTTCAGGCAAAGGCCTCTTTTTAACCGACTTCAAAAAAGGAGGAGGTTATCAAGTTAGTATCGGTTTTTTTTTCTGTGTGTATGTTCAGCGTTTTCTTCGCCAATTGTTAACCGATTTCAATGATTCTTTTTTGTTTGGAAGAGTATTATTTTGCGGTGGTCCCGTTTAAATTTTGTGAAGATCTGATGTTGATCTTCGGAGATATACAGTGGAACTCTTTAATCATTGACGGCAAATGTGTCGTGATTGCTGCAATCGCTTGGATATTTATTGTTTATTCAATTTCATAACGTAACATCACGCCTGTATGCTCTGAAGGGGTACGCAGATATGTACAGTACACCCACATTTCGCCAGTTATGTATGTTCAGCGATATCTTCGCCAATTTTGAACCGATTTTGGTGATTCTTGTTTTGGTTGGAAGTATGTTATTTCGCGGTGGTCTCTTTTAAATTTGGTGAAGATCTAATACTGATCTTTGGAGATCAACAAAGGAACTCTTCAATCAAATACACACACAACAAATCTGCCGTGATTGCTGCAATCGCTTGGATATTTGTTATTTACACAATATCGTAACATAACATAACGCCTGTATGCTCTGAGAGTGTACACAGGTGTACATTACACCCAGATTTCGACAGTTAGGTATGTTGTTATGTCTGCCTATTATCATAAAATATATTGTTAACAATGTAAAATAAATGCATAGAACATATTTGTACAGGATATTACAACTAAAAATGGATAAAAATAAAAAACTACGTAAAGTGAAGTTATTTTACTATGATATCTGATTACCCATGGGTATGTACCTACTTGATAATACCTATATTAGTTTAGTATTGAATCATAGATAATTATTGTGATCTCGTAGTTTAATTTTAATGTTAGTATGTAAAAATAAAAATTACTTTTTACTTTTGCACAAATAGTTGCCTTTCATTTTCCATTGATTTCACAAGGGAATTGAATCCACTTGCACAATTCTTGCGAAGTACCTCCCTACTTAGCGCCATAGTGGTATCTGTTATGGCCCTGGAAACATACCTGACTCAAGCTGTCGGAGACATGCCTACCGTAAGTTTTTGGTAACTTCCTTGGCTATAAAAGTATAGGGCAGCTAACACCTAAAATAAAGAGTGTAAGCAAGCGTGTTAATATTATATGAATTTTCTACTTACCATGTCAATGGCAAATTTTCATTACATATATTTTACCCGGGATTCAGGTATGCGAACTCCGCTCACTGATGCATCATAAGATGAATAATAAAATTGTAGTTTATTAAAGCTGAAATGTATTTACATTGTCATTCAAGGTTTGCCTAGTCTTTAAAACACATAAGTAATAGGTACCAAATAAGTACTATCTGGAATTTGTTATTTAAAGTCCATTATTTCAATATTATGCCTGGCTGAATCAAAACCGTAGTAATAATTGTCTATGAATTAGACTCTTCTCGAAGTTCTCCACCGAGAAGTTAATATCTTATAGTTGTCGCATCCAGGTACATAGGACAGGCCAGGACGTTCTTAGTGACATACCTACATAGTGTCCAACAGTTGTGGGCTCAGAATACGGGTAAGTAAACGAGAGAAATAGCTCCCTAAACTTGTACACTGTTTATTTTTACAGAGTCAGTTACTATACACCGTTCGGTCATTCTAAATTAACCAAGAAGTCTCAAAATTCTCTTGTTAGAAAATTATCAGTCTAGCTAGACGTTAACCATCAAAATCACGTCATTTGTTTACATAGTCTGTCTAGCTACAAAAATTAGGAGTTACAACGGCCAGCCAAACAAAGTGCAACTACAAGCTTTAACCAGAACGAATAAAACTCGAAATCTGACAATTTAGACTAGACTTAACAATATCCCCAAAATCTAATTCAACAACGTCAGTTGGTTTTACAGTCATCCTTGTGGCTTCCAAAAGTCGCCTCTGTA
This sequence comes from Lycophotia porphyrea, assembly GCA_950005105.1. Lineage (NCBI taxonomy): Eukaryota > Metazoa > Arthropoda > Insecta > Lepidoptera > Noctuidae > Lycophotia > Lycophotia porphyrea. The sequence goes on along the minus strand of OX465383.1, from coordinate 24,202,417 downwards.
ATCATCACGACCATTGTCATCCCATTGCCAGGCCCCGTAACCATCCTTGTGTCTACATCAGCAATCATCCCAGTGACCGCTACCGATCATAGTCCAGGGCTCCTAACCATCCTTGTGGCTACAACAGTAGTCATCCCTGTGACACTTCTGACCATATTAGTAACCAAGAATTAGGAGTGACTTGCACTATTTATTTTTGTTCAGATTAACTACTCACTGCTGCCATCTACCGTCACTATATAGTGTTCGTTAAACTGCTCTTGCGAATGTATTTGGTTTCATTTTAATAAACTCGGATAAACTTTACGCATTACTGCCATCTATCCGTTATATTTAATAAAATCACTCCAATTTCTATCACCAGATGTCCCTAGATATATCAAGACAGATGTTTCGATAGTTATTCTCAGAAGGTCAAAGACGTAGCTTATAGAAATAACAACTACATTTCGTGAGTTACCTATTATTCAATATCATGTAGTTTGGTGGTTGGTACTACCATGCACCACATGCTATTGCCAATAACCGGGGACAAATCTAGACTACAGAGGAATCTCAAAATAAAAACATTGTCCTGCTCATAAGTTGGCACCTCGGGTTCTAGAGATCGAAAACTTAGGATAGTCTTCCTAGTGTACCCCCAAATAACCTGTTAAAGTTCCATTCACTTCGGAATAGTTTCCAGGTAAAAGTACATAACTGATGCTGGACTATTAACCAAATACTTACACGTTGTCCTCGCATTCTACTATCAACATCTCACTCAGTTGTTATGTAGTTCACCTACTGCTAATTATGTTTTTTTGGATGAGTAAACTTCGTTTTTAAAAACAATAAGATATTGGATCGATTTTATTCAATCATTGGGAATCCACGAATTAAATAAGTTAGGATTTCTGACGAGGCGGAGATTGTCCAGTGACACTTAGGTACCTGTAGGTAGAGCAAGAACGCATGGTCGTCAGACATAACTTATTTTCTGATCAACAAAATGTGTGGTAAGTATTGAGCGAGTAGCTAAGTTCGTCGGCACAAGTTAGCAGATGTGCAGGATTCATAGTACAGACGCCAACACATCAAGCTACTACAATCTGTCGAATTTATTTAATAGATTTTCAACTTTATACCTAAAATTAGGTTCAAGGTTGGTTGAGAAAATCTGACAGTTTCGAGTAGCTTGACCTGCTGTCAGTACATACTAAATTACTAATACTGCTCGATGCAACACATTTTGTTAATCAGAAAATAAGTAAGGTCTGGTGGCCCTGGGATCTTGGACCAAGGCAAGGGAACTTGACGTCCTTTTTGGTTCTATGTTCACTTTCCACCTTTCATGTTATACTTTGTTTACCTATTAAATAATAGGAGTACAGTCTGGAGTAGGTACTGAAATATTTACTCACACGTAACAAAATTCAAATGCGATTTTCTCGTGATAGTAAACGAGTTGGAAGGGACACGGAAGCGAAAACGTTTTCCACGTATTCAGTTCATCATTGTGAGCGTGAAAAATTTCTAAGTTGCACATAGAAATTTTTCATCGCATATTTAAAAAAAAACAGCTGTTTCCTTCAAACACGCTGAAAAACCAGCTGTTTCCTTTTATTACGGAGATCCTATGTCCACCTTCCAGCTTCATCATCAAACCCAGGTTACCATCTAGTGACAAAGTAGGTACTCGTCAAGATTAATCAAACGAGTCCAAACTCGATGGGGTTATGTCGTTTTATAACGGAGATCCTATGGCCACCTTAGAGCTCCATAATCAGACCCTGGATACCATCTAAAGACAAAGTACTCGTCAAGATGAATCAAACGAGCCTAAACTCGATGCGGTTACGTCGTTTTATCACGGAGGTCCTATGGCCACCTTCCAGCTTCATTGTCAGACCCTGGATACCATCTAGAGACAAAGTACTCGTCAAGACAAATCATACGAGCCCAAACTCGATGGGGTTATGTTGTTTTATAACGGAGTTCCTATGGCCACCTTACACCTCCATCATCAGACCCTGGATACCGTCTAAAGACAAACTACTCATTAAGACGAATCAAACGAGCCCAAACTCGATGCGGTTACGTCGTTTTATCACGGAGATCCTATGGCCACCTTCCAGCTCCATTGTCAGACCCTGCATACCATCTAGAGACAAAGTACTCGTCAAGACAAACCATACGAGCCCAAACTCGATGGGGTTATGTCGTTTCATAACGGAGTTCCTAAGGCCACCTTCCAGCTCCATCATCAGATCAGCTCCATGTCATCATATATTACACTATCACGCGGCATACACAAGCGTGCAAAATTTAAATACGATTGGAAATCGGGAAGTACGTCAAATGTAACATGCAAGACTTCATGAGACGTCGCGTGATATACCAATTAACTTGAAAAGGAACCAAATTACTGAACCGATATGGATGAAATTTCTATGGGACCAATCGGGAACTATATCCTTTCACATAAAAGAAGAATTTTCCAAAACGGTTTTGAAATGACGGAGTTATGAGGTAAAAAACACAAAAAAAAAACAACCGAATTGAGAACCTCCTCCTTTTTGAAGAAAGTCGGTTAAAAAGAGGTAAGCTTACAATTTGTATAGATCTAAAAATTGGTACGATTGTTGGGAACACAATTACAATAAAAAACCGACTTCCAAAAAAACACAAAAAAAAACTTAAATAACTTTTTTTAAATTACTTTCGGAAGTCGTGACTTCGTTTGTTTCATTGTAATTTTTGTCACCGACTTCCGAAAGTAATTTAAAAAAAGTTATTTAAGTTTTTTTTAGTGTTTTTTTGGAAGTCGGTTTTTTTTCGCAGAAAGTTTTTTATTTTACCCTTTTTAGTTATAGACTTTTTAGCATACCACACAAATTCTAATCATGAATTAATTTTAATATTGTAACCAGAACTTTAAGGAAGTACTCGTCAAGACGAATCAAACGAGTCCAAACTCGATGGGGTTGTCGTTTTATAGCGGAGTTCTTAAGGCGACCTTACAGCTCCATCACCAGACCCTGGATACTATCTAAAGACAAATTACTCATTAAGACGAATCAAACGAGCCCAAACTCGATGCGGTTACGTCGTTTTATCACGGAGATCCTATGGCCACCTTACAGCTCCATCATCAGACCCTGGATACCATCTATAGACAAACTACTCATTTAGACGAATCAAACGAGTCCAAACTTGATGCGGTTACGTCGTTTTATCATGGAGATCCTATGGCCACCTTCCAGGTTCATCATCAGACGCTGGATATCATCTAGAGACAAAGTACTCGTCAAGACGAATCATACGAGCCCAAACTCGATGGGGTTATGTCGTTTCATAACGGAGTTCCTAAGGCCGCCGTCCAGCTCCATCATCAGATCAGCTCCATGTCATCGATATATTGTACTATCACGCGATATACATAAGTGTGCAAATTTTTAATTCAATCGGAAATCTGGAAGTGTGTCAAATTAAACACGTAAAACTTCAGGCGTCGTCGTGTGATATAGCAATTAACGTGAAAACATACCAAATTACTGAACCGATTTTGATGAAATTTCTATGGGACCAATCGGGAAGTATATCCTTTCACATAAAAGAAGAATTTTTGAAATCGGTTAAGAAACGACGGAGATATGAGGTAACAAACACAAAAAAAAAGAGAGAACCTCCTCCTTTTTGAAGAAAGTCGGTTAAAAAGAAGTCCCCATCGATCCGACGTTATAATATAAAAATATTGTGTCAAATAAAAAAATGTACTATTGGAAATTGTGGTGTAGCTTACACCAGCGGCTTCGCGTCGAGTTCACGGGCGTCATTTCCCCCCCCCCCCCCCCCCCCTCCAAAATCCAAAAATGATACACGCCAAATTGACACTCCTTCGCCGTCCCAACCAAATTCCTAGCTACGACCCTGTGACGCCCCTCAAAGTTTTAGGCTGGGACCGCGCTTGAACTCCTCAACACATTTTTTTGCAATTGTAAAAAGGGATGTTTTGCTAAATGCGGTTGTAAAAAAGTTGAATTATTATGTTCATTAGCATGTAACAGTTGTCAAGGCCAGTCCTGCTCCAATCCAGAAACAAATAAACAGTGTCGATTCGTTATCAGAAGAGTGTTCATACTTCATACGATATCAGCGAGCGATTCATCGCTGTTAGGACAATTAACTTGCACCCAGCAGGAACAAGAAGAACACGAATATGAGGAAGCAGAAGTATTAGATGATAACGAATAATTTTTTCCCAGAATTTCTTAAAATTCACACCGCTTGCGTCATTTCCAATTGTACCATTTTTAGGGTTCCGTACCTCAAAAGGTAAAAAAGGAACCTTTATAAGATTACTCTCTTGTCCTTCTGTCCGTCTTCTGTTTGTCCGTGTGTCACCACCGATTTTCTCAGGAACGGGTGGACCTAGCAAGTTGAAATTTATACCAGATACTGAGGCCTATAGTCCCTATTAGGTGTATAATAATCAAGGTCCTAAGTCAACACAATAAAACAATATTGGTAAATTTAGATTTTCGCGAAAACTTTTAAGTACCAAAATTTACCATAATTTTCAACTTTTTTATTTTCGGAATTTTCCCTTTACTTGTACTGTAAGAACTTGCTTTTAACCAAAATTGAAAATTCTAGGTCAACCGAAAGTACCCTATAGGTGTTGGGTCGGTAACCTATATGGTAGTCCATATAGGTTTTCGACCTTCGGAAAATTCCGGAAATAAAAAAGTTAAAACGGGAACTATCCCGCTGACCTAAAATCTGAAAATCGCAAATATGTAGTTTAATAACAAAATACCTACAAGTTTATACGGAACCCACGGTGCGCGAGTCCAACTCACACTTGGCCAGTTTTTTTATTATTAAAAATTGAATAAAACTGGACCACATTAGATCGTGAAGTAGGCATACTGGGAAACCACGTTAAAGAAAACGCGCCAAGTAGGTACCTACACTTCCTCACAGGTGGCGTGGAAACACGTACACAGTACACACGACGGCTGGTCACAGTGGTCACGCTATACAAAACCAGTTTATGCGGATCTTTCATTGTATAGAAAATATATACAAAGCGATGCCATGTTATACTGGAAATGTAAAGCTTGATGTGCTGCCATGTGTACATATTATGAAGAATACAACTTTTACAACTTTTTGATTCGTTATAACCAGTGATCGGATAATCGGATGCATATTTACCTAAAGTTCATTTTTGGTTAGGAAATTATGGAAGCGGGTTTTTTAAAACATATTTTTAAAATATAAATCCCGGGATTCCAGAAAACTCGATGGGGACTTTTCACATTTCACTTATAATGTATTGTATTCCGAACATTCGTACAAATTTTCAGCTCTATGCAAATTTTTGTAAGCTTGCAAGTCTAACTTGACCGGTTATACATTTTATTGCTCGTGAGTTGATTTTGACGTTTTCACCATGGTCGTGTGCGGATGCGTATATGTATTTATGTACTGCTCTCTACGCATACATACATAATTATGGGTGTACATGTAATAGGATTAAGTATCGAAAGTAAAATATTTTTCATAGCCTCGCACAAGGTTTTGGAACTAGATTTTGGTGTCTAAGGGTTGAGCCTCATGACAAACAGACGCAAGGCAGTACGATTATGATTCTCGCTCTAGCAAATGCAGGTTGTGAGCAACAGAAAAGGATAAGAACATGGAAAAAGCGATTCCGTGCTGTGGGCTAATTCACGTAACTACAGAAGTGCGGTTGCAGTGCAGTTTCAGTTAAGTTTCGATCAAAATAACGCTTTTTGTATTCTCTACCGCTGTCAGACACGCTCGCGTCAAGTGCGCGTCACGCGTGCGCAATAACGGCATTCTACTGTTGCGCGTCTTTGGTGCGTGTTTTGAAACGCAACAAGATCGGTATTCTACCATTCGTTTGACGTCTCAAAATGACAGCTTATAAGTTTCAATTCGATCAACGTGCAGTTTCGGTTACGCACAACATAAGTTCATCGTTATTTACTTTTGTTGGCATCAAATGTATTTTTTATAAATGTAAGTGTTAAAAATGCATTATTGTATGTAGACAAGGTAACTACAAGTCGTTTTCAATGAAATTCTAAAAGATTTTTAGTGAATATGAGTTTCCAATTTGGTTTGAGAATTTTATTCCTCGCTGCCGAAATTGATGACCGAGAACGTCGTCAAGCAATAAGAAGACAAAGGTTTCCTGTGGATCCATTCCGTATTTATTCACATAGCTACAATATCGATAGAATCTAACAGACCTTGCTCCACTCTTTGGGAGTTCTTTGATCCCCGTCTGCCTCGGCATTTAAAATGTTCGCGCACTCTGTCCAAAGGCGTGATGTGAAGGCACTCCCCTCTCTAGACCTTAGTATGCCACGGGCAAGGTCCCTGTGGCCCTCCAAATACTCAACCAGCAGTTTTATTTGCCGCACAGAAACGCGTTTGCGTGAAGTCATACCTACTGAAGAATCAAGATGAAACTTATACAAAAAAAATTAAACTGCTACTTCTTCGTAAACTTCACTTTAACTACATCCTTAAATATAATTTTATTCATATTATACATATTATGATTATAGCAGTAGTTGTTTTTTGCACTGAGTCTTGAATTTCAACTTTCGCGTCATTGGAGGGTATCCTGTTATTTCGACTGGTTTGGTTATATGGGGCAATGATATACCATCATTCAGCCAAATTTTAGCAAAGTAGTGTTTAATTGTGAAACAAAACATAATTGTTTGTTTATAAGTAAGAAAAAGCACTAAAATCTGTACTGGGGTATTAATTTAATATTATAATGACGTCATATTCATTGAAATGTAATCGATTCTATTCGATTATTTAGTGAGTAATACTTTTCTCTCATGTGGCCACAACATAAGTCAGTTTGGTTGTCGTGCACTTGACGTGCTATTCACGCGCAACTTCGCGCAGTTCAAAAATTACAAGAATACCGTATAACACTCAAACTTGAACTTAACTGAAACTGCGCTGCAACTGCACTAAAACCTAAGATTAAGATTACGTGAATTAGCCTACTGATCGATGAACCTTTAACCTAAACAACACACAAAACCTTTACAACTTACAGTGACTATTTCTGGAATTGGACCCACGCACGTGAACGTAGTTGCACCCAATGATCATGATGCATAGTGAAATAATGAAACATTTTAAAATAAACTAGGTATTTATTTATTTCACGAATACATTTTTTTAGATATTTTCCTAAACAAACTGAGCAGCATGAAAATATTTATTACAATTGTATGCTAATAAATTACATAAGCCTCTTATATGTTTGGTAGAACAGCAAAAAAACTAGCGATGTGTAGATAATATGATTTCCTTGATGAATAATTATTATTTATAAGGGAAAAAAGCAAATACAAATACAAAAAGGTAAAAAATCGCAGCTGCTAGGTACCGTAAGATAAAAACAAATTCGGAATAATAAAATGTTTAGGTGCAATTCCTATATATAATACATTTACATAACGAGTTCATAAAGTTCGACGTGCTATGTTCTAGCATCTGACCGCACATTGAGAAGCCATCGATTGCTACATCTAATTCCCCATCCGACTGTTGAATAAAACGCGCTGGGATCTGTGCTTCCCCAAACGAAAAATAAAGGTTTCCATGAATATTTAGGATATCAGATTTAGCTATAATATCAATGTTAGATTTCAGAAAATCAGGATTAGAGGTTGGTTCGATGTTTGATGGCGTTGACACAATGCTACTAACAGCTGTAAAGTCAGAATTAGGAATTTTTTCATAACCATCCACTACACTCAAGAGGGTTCCATTCGCAAGTTCTTTCGTAATAATTCGTGGTATTATTAAATCTTCCTCACTAACTATTGTGCGGTCCGTTTCACTTGTTGATCTTAGGTCCCCATAATCTGTTGGATCAGTGGTAGCCTTCTGATTTATTTTGTTATACACTGTCGAGTCCTCATAAAAGGATGAAGTCGAAGTAATGTAATTGTTCTTTATACCTGGCTGATCATTGTTAAACAAATTACGATCGTCAAACTTTGAATAGTTTTTATGAATTTGTACGTCATCAGTTTTTGGACTAATAAAGTCAACAGCTTCAGGTCCAGCAATGTAACTATTATCCGTAGGATGAGTCGTCAGTGGGTTAGGATACATGGTATCACTAGTGACATTTAAATTCCCAAATTCGTTCGTGAAATTTTGTGCACCTATCTCTTTGTAAGAATCAGGTGACTCAATTGCTTCTTGCTCATCCTGAGTAATCTCAGTAGTTGTATCTTCCCGTGTCATAAATGGTTTTATTTGATAAATGCTTTGTTTTATGATACTAGCAGGCTGATCACACTTACTTTGAATCTCTGTTAGCTGTTGGAAACTTGATAAGTTATCATGTTGACCTTTTTGACCCAAATTCGTATTTGTTTCGTTAATAGTATCAATATATTTTGAAAATATATAAATATGAAGATTTATGCATTCTGATAATGTTTTTTCAGCTGTTTGAAAGTTCTCAAACATATTCGTTAGCTCTTCTAGTTGTGGCCTCTTGTTGTTTTCTGCAGTAATGTCGATATCCAAATAAAGATGAAGTGGAAGTTCTTTTGTTTCATCAACCAGCTTTGAAAAATAAGTGTCTCTCTTTTTATAATTATTAGAAGATTTGCTATTATTCTCATCATAGCTCTCTTGTTCTGTAAAAGATTCACCTGTAGTGGTAGCCATGACCTGTTTTTTTGAACTTCGATTCTTAAATGTGTTATGGTTAGTCTTAAAAATTGGATTTATACTTAACATGTTCAATGTTTGTTCATCAAACGATGTATTCTGCGAATAATTCTGCGAATAATTCTGCGTCACCGGATCATAATAAATTCCACTATCTTTTATCTCTGGAAGCGTAGCAATGTGTTTGGTCGTCGTTGTTGAACGAGTTTTCCGTAAGGTATGGAGAGAACAGTTGCATCCAGGAGGGATGTATGACTTTTCAGGTGAACTGTAATAGAATATTTAACAGAATTATTTTTAAAATTGGCCATGGTGATTACCAATCTTTGGGCTGCGCGCGGAAGAACACTTCAAGACGAAGCGCGAAGTGCGAAGTAATTAAAGAGCGTTTTAGTTTACAGGGATACACAGGTATAGTACTTCTTGAATAGAGGAAAGTGCTGCTGCATCCATATTCTTTTGCCAAATTCAAATTTCTTTCGACATGGTTACCATGTCATAAAAAGGTCCTAATTATTTTGTATAACTGGGCCAAGAGTAAAGTCAACTTACGAAGTGCAGTATTGAAGACAAGTTTGTGTTAATCCTAGAATGGTCGTCATCAGCGTAACTACGGTGATCATGTACATTTCCACTGCGTGCATCATTAGAGGTCCTCCCTACTTGTATAACGTTCCACAAACTCATTAAGTGTGTTTACCACGGCCGTTGTCGAAGCGTGGCTACGCGATCCGTCACATTAACCAGCCATTAGAACGATAATTTTAATTTACTGCATAAAGCATGCCTCAGCCTTTTGTCGTCAGTTTTGTGTCGCAAGCCGTAACGCTTTTCAATTAAGTTCGAAGAACCCTTTGTTGTACGTTTGCAACGCATTGTGTTTTAATTAAATTGAATCGAGGTTACTTACTTATATTTTTGTATTTCGCAATAAAATTATAACACGGATGTATGCCAGATAAAATGTCTAAAAGATGAAGGTGGAATGGTTCTTTCGTATCATGAGAAAATTAAGGATGAGGACTGGATCGATGTGCTGGACAATAAACCAGTGAATGAGTGGTTAGTGAGAAAGTTTAGTATGGATGAAGTGAGAATAAAGAGAAATGGAATGAAGAATGGTAAAGTGTTACGACCTGACAGTATACCATTGTATTCATCGACCTCGAAAAGGCATATGACTGGGTACGTCGCGAGGTTTTGTGGTGGGCCTTGAAAGACTTTCTAGGCATACCTTTCGGTTATGTACAGTTGATCCGAGCGATGTGCAGTCGATGTTGTACGGTTGTACCGAAGTCTTGTCGAACCGGGCACAGCCGGCAGCTTCAATGTGGCTGTCGGCTTGCGCCAAGGGTCGGCTCTAAGCCTCTTCCTGGTGATAATGGACGCACGACGTCGGTCATCCAGGAATCCTCTTTGGTGTATGCTGTTTGCCGACGACATTGTGTTGGTTGCCGAGCGTGGCCTAGAGGTCCAGAGCAGATTGGAGGTGTGGTGGCAAAGACTGAGAATGTTGGCCTGAAATGAAGCAGGATCAAAACTGAATACTTATTCTGAGATTTCGGCCGTTTCCAGTTCTGTGCCCAGAACTCTTGCCGGAACGCCCATACCGATTTGTTCCGATTTCCGGTACCTACCTTGCTAACTTATATTTTGCTGATTCATAGGCAAGAACTGCCATGGTTTTCACAGCTCTATTATCCTTCTTGTCGCTACGTCGATTAGCAACCTATTGTGAAAAGATATATGTAGTTTCCAATTGGTCCTATAGAAATTTTATCAAAATCGGTTAAGACATTACGCGGAGTCGCGTCAAGTGGCCTGTTATGCTATGGCTGTTCACGCGACGTCGCGTGATGGTACCTTTTTTTTTTCGGATGGGAAATCATCAAATGACTTCTGCTGCTCTGGGCAGAGCGGAAGGGAGTGTCAGACTTGTACTGATTAAAAGCCATCCGTGTTCCTTCCTTGCCCTTTGTGTTCCAGGGCCTCGGTATCTCTTTCAAACAGTCCCGCAGCCCTGGCAGGCATCGGTCCTTGCGAGCCCCTCCCTGTTTGCTGACATCTCTTTGAGTCGCGCGTGGAACATGAACGCGCCGTCTACACGGCCTGTCATCAAAAGATGGACGAACGGCGAGCTAGTCCATTACTCATCGTCCACAGGTCTGCGTCTACTTTGGCCGGAAGCCACCACGTGACACCGGACACCCGGCGCGTCTTCCGCGGCGGCTGGGACGAGAGGTTGTCTCCCTCTCACGTTCCGCCACCTCCTTCGCTAGCATGACTGCTTCGCAGAAGGAGGTGACGGCGTCCCATTCCCTCTCGCTCCGGACCATGGATTGGACCAGGGCCGGACGCGATAGGTCGCCGCCGCCGATCGCGGCTACGAGGACACGGCGGCGGCGCTCCGCCCAAGTACCTTACAATTTTATTGCTTTTCTTTGTGTTTATTGACCTACATTAATTTTAAAAACATGTCGGGGTCCTACCGTCGCCGTCTCGTCTCCTCAGTTTTTACGCCGAGAAGAAAGACGGTCCGAAAGGAATGCTGTACGATCTTAACCGGGGCTTTTGATCTCCCTGCTGTGTACCGTAAAGATTATATTAGACAATGCTTAATGCCCGTTTTCTCGACAGTAAGTGACACCTAACTCAATGCCTAATGCCCTTTGCTATGGAATTAATTATGGAAGAGCTTTATCTATTCTTAATAGAATAGAGATGGAATTGGTCATGTTACGCTTGTTGTTGTGTTTATAAATATTTGTTTAGACTTGTATGTTTATTGTATATAAGTTCTTGTTATTGTATGATTATGTCATTGCGACCATTTTTTTCTTTCTTTTCTTTTTTATTACATCATCGAGCGTTCGCATTTGCGAAGTTAAAAGGATATTATGGAGTGCATATTTTTTCTAGGAAATATGTTCTTTACTTTATTATAATGTTATGGTTGGTGATATTCTTCCCGTTCAATCATTATGTTCGTTGGCAATGAACTTCATTTGCTGCTTTTTATGTACCAGTTTGTTTGCTTTTACATAATAAGTGTGAATAATATGGGTATCTAAGGAGTAGGAAGTGTGATTACGTCGAAAAATTATTGAAATGTCAACAATACAGATCAAGGAAGTCACGCATGAAACGATGTTCCTTGATTTGGTTTAAAAAAATAAAAATATTTCTTTTTATTGGAAATTATCTTTGATTTTAGTTGAATTGTAAGTCAAAATTAAAGTAAGTAATTAATGGCGACTACTATAGTATAGCAATTTATCACACGTTGTAGATAAGCACGATATGTTTAGTTACGCTGTTTCATTACGTCCTACTTAGATCAAGTATAGGTAAGCAGAAGTATTGAAGTTAATTTAAACTCAATAGGTAAGTGCCGGATTTACCACGTAGTAGCAAATGCTACTGGCCCCGCGCAAAAGGAGGCCCCGCGTATCCAAATCCGCTAACTGAGCGTGATTTTTTCAAATAAACTTGTTATGACGTGGTACCTATATTGAACTTACTTGATGGCACAAAAACGAAACCTTGCACCTTTATATAATATATAATCCACGTCAGTCAATCGGTAACTGATTATTTCGTTTGCGAAAATACAACACAGAATTTCATAAGGTAAACACACAAGTTCTACAAAAGTCGCTCGTATTAAACTCTAGCTAGTTAGTTAGAGGAGTTAGTGGCAAAATAATAACAGCCGCTCGGGTCGATCTTTATGTTAAGCCGTGCTTGCCTAGGTTGGTCTGTGGATGGGTGACCACCCATTACATACCGAGTTTCCTCCGTGTCTCGGAAAGCATATTAAGTCGTTGATCCCGGCTGTAATTTGTACATCTTGGATAGTCGTTCATGGTAGTCATTGGCCCAAAAAGTCTGACAACCAGTCTTACCAAGAGGTATCGTATTACCCAGTATAAACTGGGTTGTGGAGGTCAGATAGGCAGTCGCTCCATGTAAAATACTGGTATTCAGCTGCATCCGGTTAGACTTGAAGCCGACCCCAACATAGTTTGGAAAAGGCTAGGCAAATGATGATTAAACTCTAGCTAGTATCGCATGTCGGCGCACTCATGCTACAGCAGCTGCATGGAACCCTATTTGCATCATACGGTCTACAGAAGTGGACAATCAATAATTTTATATGAAATGATCTGAAACATGAATTTGAGTATAGCAAGCAGCCTTAAAAAATTGTCCATTTTACTCCAATACAAAAAATATTAAAAGATATGACCCCAATTGAATTAGGATAAGGGCAAGAGACATGATGCTGATGATATTATCCACTTCTGCTGTCCCGACTTTTCTCCGATACACTTTTGTTTATAATTGTAGGTATTTTGATATACTACTTATTTACGGTTTTCAGATCTTTTTCTTTACACGTGGACATTCTAGATTCTAGGTCAACGGGAATTCTTTATATATAAAAAAACTCGTGTAGATTTTTATGAATGTAAGTATATTTCACACCATAATTTATATGGCAGAACAACTGTTACGGGGTCCGCAGTAGGCACTCAATAAATTTTGATTTCCTTGATTGATTTTATTCTTGATTTGTGTCGAAATATATGTTTTTGCGGCAAACGGTCGTATCTTTTTTTACGAGTTTGATTTTGCAGTTTCAAAGTACTGTAGACCTCAATTATTGCTGCTCATTTAAAACTTAAAGTTCGTTTAATAACATACTAGAGTGTAAAAAGATGCTTTTATCTTTATAAGAGAGATTTTTGAGTTGTTGTACTTATGATTTCACTTTAAAATATTAATATACGTCAATGTCATTTATTAATCATATGACTTTTTTTAATATTTTATTAAAATTAGGATAAACTAACTATATACATTAATAATTAAAAAATATTTAACTAAAATATATAAACTAACAACAAACTATAAAAGGGCATCGAAAAACTCCTCCTCAACGCTGTCAGCTGGTAATGTGCCCAAGAGACGTGCGGCGTTGCCACGTTGTATGGCAACACTTAGCCTCTGGCCAAGGTAAAAGCCAGCCCTTGGGTCACGGGAAGCATCAACTAGGCGTTTCGAAATTTCCTCAAATAGGCTTTACGCCGCTTGAGGTTCTTTGCAGCCGCAATGGCAGCACCAGCACAGCACGATGAGCTTGGAAGATGGGATGGCGCAAGAGTATCGACGCATGATGCGTCCCACACTAAAGGCCTACCCATCTTCCAAGGAAACAAAGACATGCCGTCCGGTCTCTTGCCATGGTCGCGTGCCAAGCCATTGGGTTCTAAAACAGCTGGGACGCCGACGGTGACACGAGCTCGTCGGATGATGTCGTTTATATTTGCGTGCCGTGCAAAACGGCCCGCACTTCGGCTGCATGACAGGCCGTGGTGACCGAGGTTGTTGACAGCTTCACCGCAGTGACAGCGATGAGGAGAACAGCAGGCGGCACCAAAGCGTAAAGAAACAGCGAGGCGGAAGGTTGTGTCGTCGAACAATGTGCCTATGCTCGACGACGGCAGTGCGTGAAGCCAAAGACCCGACTCCCACTCACCCACAGCCAGTAGGCGCGCACGCTCAGCAGTAGTAGCAGACGTGTTCAGCAGATTGCTCTGAACTTCTCTGCAGAGCGGCTCGTCCTACCGTCTCTGGGAAAATGGATGGTCGGGTTCTTCAGTATTCCATTCAGATCTCCAGTAAAAGTTCCCGACATTTGAAGAAATTTCGGACTACTTATTCTGCTATTTTTTTATTGACATTGCGGTGTGTTTAAAATATAAATCACAACAGCTACTAACATGATAATTATGTACTTACCTATGTAAGTGATACTGTTATGTTGATATCATGAAAACAATGTAAACGTTTTCAAATTCTATTTTTTGGATATTCTGGAAGGTTTTGAATTCGCCCCCGCATTCCGTACACTAAGCTCTTTCGGACTTGTCCGGAATATTCCAGAAATTGTGCGAACCCTAATGTAGCATCCATTCAAAAGAATAATTTTATCTTTACACTCAGATCAAGTAAAAAAAGGTAGATAGATCACTTAGAACAGGAAAGTGAAGCCACTTTTTTAACTATATGTGAGTCAGCGAAGTGTTGCCAGTTTTTTTTTAAAAATGTCCCTGAAAAAGAAAATTACTTAAAAATAGGTAATATGCGAACGCGAAAATAAATCTGTTTGTTTGTTTTTTATAAATTACAATGTAGGTTTATATGATACTTAAATTATGAATGTAGGAGGCGTGTAGGATCACTTTATAAATCGTTGCAATAGATAGTCCCGCGGGTGTGTGAGAAGCGAGAAAAATACAACTAAGGTTATGTGATTATTTATGAAAATGTGTTTATTTAAAAAATTACATAATACAAAAAAAAACGGAATTTATGAGTAAGATCTGAGTCTTTACAATACTAAATATACTTTGACGCCACAATAGGTGGGTAGGTAAATATCGAGCGCCGGCGATGAGTAGGAAAAATTTTAAAATGTATGCTGGCATATATTAACAAAGTCAACCTTGTTGAAGGTCACCGCCAATTTACTCACCACGATATTATTACACGTACAAAGATACCTACATACAGCTACATATTTCGGTAAGTGAGGTAACAACAGTACGATAGGCGATAGTATAATTTAATAGATATAAATAAATATATAACATTAATAACATTGGTAGGTACCAGTACATATACTTACGTGTATTATCATTAGATTATTTAGGTATCGGCTTTAATATGTAGTTATCCTACTTGGTGGCCAGATTAGACAAGTACAGCATGGTCAATTTTTGACATTCCGTTTAGGTACTATTTCGATCTCAAAGGCTTCTTTGTTTAATATATAAAGTAAATAAGCATGGCCAAATTCTCCGAAAAAATCTTGTGCAATTTTAGACACTTATAGCAAAGTCATTATAATGTAATCAGCCCATAAAAAGATCGCAGTTCAATGGTTAAACGAATAAAAATTAACTCATTTGGTTTCGATAACAATGTCAATGTTAGGTTAAAGATTTTGGTCCTAAATAATAATAAACGTTATTTTAAACTAACATAATGAATGAAAACACAGTAATTAAGAGCTATCGTTGTGATATTAGGGTAATTAATCGTGTTATTATCTATAAACACAAATAACACGAGGCAATCATACGATTTTATTTTTATTTCGGAAATCGTATTGGCAATATTTATGTTGTGTTCTTCTTTCTTTTCCAGCAGATCTACGAAAGAAAAATTTGGAGACAGCAAACGTTCTCACATAGGTAGATGTTGTGATGACTTACGAGTCGCGTAGGTCGTGAGGTTATCTCCTAGACAGGCACTTTGCGTAATTTATGCGAGGTATAAACCTACCTTCCATTACAATCCAGAGTGTATTGACTCGCGTGGTCGATTGTGGCCCACTTCGTCTCGCAGGAGGCCTGTGAGTTGTGTCCCAGCGCTCCCAGCACTCCCAGCTGTAGCTGTGGGACCCCATATACTGTTAACGCTGTGCTTAACGTTCCCTTGACAACACATTGAATGAATTGCTCATTCCATCAGAATTTTTCGAGTGAATCATGGGGATAATCTGTGGTCATTCTCATTTATCAGCAAATACTACGCAGTTTTTCACGGCCGAAGGGAGTTTGGTGCGGTTATTTGCAAAACAAAATGAACCGTATCGTCCGTATCAGTGATTTGAGTACATAATGTGCTTAAGAGGAAATGCGGGTGGTCTTTTTTCCATAGGTACAAACGCTCTTGCCTGTTTTTTTCTGGTTTATGGCTTTAAGGCTATTTTTTACAGTTAAATAAACGTTAACCTCTTCTATGTCCCTATGTTTTCCTTTTTGATGATACAAATCTGTATAAGCACTAGAACCTTTACAAAATTCTCAAAATTGCCTATTTAGATCGCCTGTCAACAGAGGCCCAGTGTACAAGATTGACAACTATTAATGAAAAACGAAAAACATAGGGACACAGTATATATCCTTCTTATTCAGTTTATGAAATATCTTATAAATTGGTCGAAAATTGAAGGAGGAAATAGTCGAGAGCCAAACCTCGAATTATGACTTTTTACTAGTTGTCCTTATCGCACCAATGTCGAAATCACGCTCGCAGAGCGACAGTGATAGTTTCTTCAAATACCTACTGTGTTTTCTTTTAATTAAAATAAAAACGTCCTATAACGCGAACCCGCGTGATAGGACTAGAAACAACACTTTGGTATGCCATTTGGATAAAGTTATTTGATATACATATGATTAGGCAGTTGTCTCAAGTTTGGTAACTCTGATGCCTCTAGCCTAGTGTAAGCAGAGCCGTGTGGTACCTAGGCATTGTAACGTCGAGCCTAGCAGACGCTTCAATGCCTACACGGAACATATTAATCTTATAACTGTATCTAATTTAATTGGTATGTGTGCAACAAGTACATTGTATACCATCAAAAATACTCTTAAAATTTTATAAACAGTAGCCAGAAAGTAAGTCAAAGCTCTCGAGGACAGACAAAACGCGCCGTGTCTAGAACGACTACTTTCTGGACCAAGCCCTTATTCCACCTGCGTAGCGAGAGCCTCCTCAGGCGTTATTACAACTGTTACTTTATGTAATGTTTTACGTGTAAGTGTATCTACCGGATGCCACTACCTACTTCTCGTGGAAAATACAGCAGTTTTTATAAATCACGTTTCTGATTGGATTAGTTACCTAATGTCTCATATAATTGCGGAATGTTGTTAGTAGCTGCTACTGTTAATTACTGTAATTTATATATATTTAAATAAGAACAAGCAGTTATGAGATCGAGAAGAGAACCCGCGAACAACGCTTATAAAAACTGTACCACCAAAAACGGATCGAGGTAATTGCATTAGAATTGATTAATAAATAAATGCACCGTTTATCTTGATGCAGGTTCATAAATAATGACCTTTAATTATAAACATAACATAGGTACATAAGTATTTATAACCTTACCCAGGGTATAAATAAATACTTAAGGTGGTTCGGTCAGGGTAGCCCGCGAAATTCAAATTTTCTTACGTTTTTTGTAATTTGCAGGTCAGTGTCAGGTTGTACGTTGATGAAAAATGAGTCGCGCTAGTAACGCGTATGTAGTTACAGAATTACAATCGTGAAAATCATCAATACAACCTTCTAAGTTCATGTAATCCTATTCAATGAATAATTCATGAAAAAGTCATTCAATAGGATTAAACGGACTTACAGGGTTATATTAATGATTTTCATAATTGTGATTCTGTAACTACATACGTGTTACTGGTGCAACTCATTTTTCATCAACATACTACCTAACAATGACCTGCAAATTGCAAAAAACGTAAGAAAATTTGAATTTCGCGGGATACCCTGACGCAACCATCTTAACTATAAATAATATCTTCTATTTTTTTACTTTGGTCGCCTGACTGTAGATACACATATAAAGTTAAGATGAGAATAATTTTAGAGTTCACTCCTGTAATCCTCGAAGGGTTAGGCAGAGGTGTACCCAGTACACCCTCATTTCGCCTGTTATGGTTAAGTATCATGTAACGGGGGCCGAGCCTATTGCCATTAATCGGGCACAAATCCAGACTACGTGGCTGACACTGAGTAATTCCTGATGGAATAACACTGTCCGACCTGGGAATCGAACCCCCCGGCCAACGATCAGCAGTCCAAAATCAGAGAGAAAATTAAAGCTTATATCTTTGGTAAATTAGATTATTTCTTCGTACCTACGTATCTTGCTGTTATAAAAATATCAATCGTGACGTAAACGTCGGTGAACGTAAGATACGAACAAAACTCGTCAAACCTGTTTGACACCAAGTGAAGCCAACTTAGTATATGTAAATACAGGTCCAGCACTATCTATATATCCTTTACTAGGTATCTCGTTACCTTTTTAAGAATCTCTTATTTAACCAGGTCGATGTGAGCTTGAGCTAGGGGGGAAAGCAACTGCATCTTAGTACTGGAAAAAGCAAGGCTCTCCCTTTCATTCACTGACCACGAAAACAGGCTAATTTGCCTACAACTCCTCTATCTTGTACATACCATCATCCATATTTGATTAATAAAGTAAATAAGGCGCTATTGACATTCATCAACTGCCTAGCTTATTTCCAACAATATAGTTAAGGGTCGGCCTTCAGTCTACATGGATGCTGCTGAATATCAGTATTTGAACTCCACAGCCCGATACCCCTCCTTGGTAACACTGGTTGTCAATTTCTGTCCTACAGCTATAACGACTGTGAAAGATAATAATATATAACATACATACATACATAAACTCACGCTCTTTTCCCATGGGGGTAGGCAGAAACCACAGAATAATATATAAGTAATGTGTTATTGTTGGTTCTTCCAAATAAAAAAAATAAAAAAAATCTATAAATAGTAGCGAGGACCAATGCCGAGGTACGGAGGGAACTCGGTATACAATGGGTGTAAAAAGACTCTTAACGAAGCCAAATTTCCAAGATTTTCCCAAGTTTTTTTTAAATACATGTTTTTAATGTATTTTTTTTATATAAGTATAAGACACCTTCACGACCCCCGTACTATTCAATCTATCCATCAGCAAAATGTTTTGAATGCGTTACATTGGGTCCTACCGTAAAACGTAACCCCAAAAAAACTCTCTCCACCCCAAAAAAAAAAGTCATTTCCCATCAATAATTTTTGCGTAAAGTTACTTAGTTTGATGTACATAATGCTTGGTTGACGGCTTCATGAAGAGTCCGTTTACACCCTGTTTAATAGATGGTGGGTGACCATCCACGGACCGACCCTTGTAGAAGATCGAAGTGTTCAGCTAGTTATTACTTTGCCAGGAGGCCCCTAGCGCTTTATTGCACAACATTAACACGCGGTCTAGTCTTGAACTCTTACCGTACTGGTATTAAGGTCAGTGACTTTATTAGAAAAGCAAAGCTGGTTTGTTCACAATTTCCACCTACCCAACCAAGTTTATAGCAGCATATTTAACTTGTTTTTGCTCTATGGACATAAGGACACACTCTTGCGATAATACAAATATTTTATGAGCCGCTCAAATCACGTTGACCATTTGATTAGGTAGGGTGAACATTTGTCACAGAATTTTAGTTATGTTATTTTTTGAAAATGTACATACAGGTCAGAAGGTAAAAAATCAGACAACCAGACTTACCAAGGGATATTGTTTTATGCAGTACTAACTGGGTTGTGGGGATCATATCATAGGCAGTCCCTCTCCCTCCAGGTAAAATGCTTCAGCTCATCGGCTGGATCCGATTAGACTGGAAGCCGACCCCCAAAATAGTTGGGCATAGGTGGGGCACATTAGATAATGACTATACGCTACGGTACGTGATTACATATTTATACGTATTGATAGGCGTTTCCAGGAAAAAGGACTTAAAATATTTGTAAGAGCAACATTATTAAAAAACGAGAAACCGTTTAAAAATCATGGAACGGGAAATAAATGTCTAATTAAGTTTTTACGTTTTAAGATTGACAACATTTACAGAAACTAGCACAGTAGTCAGTACCTAAGACGTAATTATGTATAGTTTTTCACCTTTTTCTAATAGATTGTAAATATTTTCTTAGACAAGTAGGGTTTGCAGCACATCTATCAGCACCACCACGAAATCAGAACAGAGCGTGCT
Organism: Lycophotia porphyrea; assembly: GCA_950005105.1. NCBI lineage: Eukaryota > Metazoa > Arthropoda > Insecta > Lepidoptera > Noctuidae > Lycophotia > Lycophotia porphyrea. The sequence continues at coordinate 24,182,018 of OX465383.1, read as the reverse complement.
GCCGAGCGCATCGTCGATTCTGCCGCGTGCTGCATTCCCGCTGTTTCTCGCTCTAGCAAATTATGAGTCTGAGCGACAGAAAAGGATAGCAGCATGGAAAAGTGCGGCACGCTGAGGTTCAAGCATTTTTTTTTCTTTTTTCGGATGGGAAATCATTAAATAACTTCTCCCGCTCTGGGCAGAGCGGAAGGGAGTGTCAGACTTGTACTAACTAAAACCCATCCATGTTCCTTCCTTGCCCTTTGTGTTCCAGGGCCGCGGTATCTCTTTCGAACAGTCCCGCAGCCCAGCTGAGGTTCAAGCCAAACGTTATTATTCTGTTTTTGAACACGGTACATCATTATTATGAGCTCTCTTATCATAATCGTGGCACTACATCCCACACACTTTACGTCTCCGGCTAACTTTAGTGGGAACGGTTGAGTAGAGAGGAGAGGCTAGAGAGATGTCTTGTAATTGTTGAGGCCAGCGGACGAGAACAGACGTGAGTTGCGTGCGGTTAGCGGTGTGCTGTTAGCGGTGTGCCGCTTTGCACATCTGCTCACAGGTTCGGTGGATACACCTTAGCATTGACGCATCTCCTCTCTTCTCCGCTTCGCACATCTCCGCTCGTCTCAGCTTTGGTGGACTCCGGGCCTAAAGGTTGGCTTCCCCATTCACATTCTAGTTATCTTGATCTTATCGACAAAAGACGTTTGCATTTTACACGGACCGACTGCAACCCAATTAGAGGGAATTTACGATACAAAAACAAAAGCACTTTGAATGCTTATTTACAGAATTTAAAACAACCTGACTAACAGCCGGGGGCACGTAGAGGTCCCCTCGTATAAAGAGCACTTGAGCAGTATAGCTATAGAAACATAAAAATACCTACACTTGACACACTACTTAACCTTGCAAATCGATCAGATGGCACGTGCACCATTGAGTGGATGGACTGCGCGATAAATGAGATTTCGTTGATAAGATGTCACTGAGGGATGGGTTCAACAAGGAGAAATTGACAACATAGTCTAACAGAAATTAACTTTGCTGTATCTAAGTACGAACTGCATGTATCAATCGTACTGCGTAACCGTAATCGCGTCTTTAAGCCCCCGCTATGTAAAACCTACGGAACTTAGCTCTAATATGTGAAGCTTCATCCATTTCACGGATTCCTAAACTACAGAATTTTGCCTAGTTAGGTTTCAGGCGGCATATTCCGGACCCGTAACCACCGGTGCTAAGTATATAGAAACCAGTGCATACCTACCCTGTTTACCTATTACCCTATGCATATAGATAGTACGGAACCGTTTTGGCCGCATCGATCGGTTCCGATTCGTTCCGACTTATCTGTACTGGGAGGGAACCCAAATTTACTATCTCAGTTCGTCAAAGAAGATACGTGCCCGTCCGAAAGTACCTCGAAACTGTTATTTACTGATTCATGATTTTTTAAAACACATCAGGAGTAGGGACAAATTGTGAAATCGTTTTCTCATTTATTTTTAGTTTTGGGCCCCTAGCTAGGTCTAGCTGGGGGCCCGAAACCTCCTGTATCTTTATGCAAATAGACTCATCATCTGCCTAGCCATTTCCCAACTACGTTAGGGTCGGCTTCCAGTCTAACTGGATGCAGCTGAGTAACAGTATTTCACATGGAGGGACTGCCTATCTTTATGCAAGCACCTTACATAAAAAATGCAAGAAAATTGTAAAAAGACAAATTAATTATGCGAAATACGTTTGTGGGATTTATTGCATCGATCGATCGATCGATCGAAATTTTGAAATGATCGGTTGGTGCATCAACCGATCATTTCAAAATGTATGCTAATTCAGTGACACCTTAAAAAGAACGAAATAATATAATCATCGTGAGGGTATGAAAAATGTGTGTTCTGTTTTGATTCCTAGAAGTAAGTAGTATTGACCGTTAGATTACCTAAATGTTAATATAGCTTATAGTCTAATAATAATAACATAACAGTAACAAAAATATAAAACTAGGTTGCTAATTACAAGCTTCCACAAATAAATACAAAAAAAATAATAAGTTCCTTATTGTAAAACAACACTGCAGTACTGTTAACAACATTATTGATTAATTTATAAAAAAAAAATGTAAACTTTATTTAATCGTTATTAATTTAAGCTTACTTCGAAAATACACTATCCAAGTGGTGCATCCTGTACAAAAAATGGCTTTGCTAAAAGTTTTCTTACTGTGCTTGCCTTGGTGCAAAACAGGTCGGTACTAGGTTCACAGGAAACTTCATTAAAACTGGCTCTTGGAAAATATGCATTACGCCTATAATTAGTGTTCGCATAAGGTACATGCAGAAGTGGTCGTTGTCACAGTCCCATCTGATTAGTGCGTAACGTTAATTTTGCAACCAGTTCAGCAGGGCTATTATGTATCTTTTTGATAGGCGGTGGCTATCAAGCTTCAGTTGTACACCGAACTTTGATGGCAACTGAGAATGTCATATTATTGGTATTGCGTATCACATTGAGTGGACATCACGTTACGGTGGCTAACAGACCGGGTACGGTGCTCTTCGTCTCAGTACTTGACGCCTCTAATTTTTATCGACTATTATGCGGCTAAGTTGAGTAGCACCCTTTGAGCGTTGCAATACTTGATTTAAGGGAACGTTTTATTTTTAGCGGTTTATATGACACGTGAAATGGTTATTGTAAATTATTTTGTGTTGTCAGTGTTTACTTCTGAATAACTTCTTTATATAATACCTTTATTTATGTAAAACCACTTAATTTATGCAAACATAATATATATTTAGTAACGTTTACAACTTAAGGTGGTTGCGTCAGGGTAGCCCGCGAAATTCAAATTTTCTTACGTTTTTTGTAATTTACAAGTCAGTGTAGGTTGTACGTTGACATAAAATGAGTCGCGCCAGTAACACGTATGTAGTTACAGAAACAATAATGAAAATCATCAATGTAACCCTGTTAAGTTTATTTAACCCTACCTTAAGATGCCTGCACGAAGAAGAGGCCTAACATAGTTTAATACAGGCACCTACTGTTTGCCAAAAGTAAACTAATTTTTATATAAACTAGTATAATAATTACATTACATAATTCAAACAATAAAATGTTCGTACAGGATTATTATTAATTGCCTATTTTTGAACATATTTCAAACACAAATATACTTAGCTTAAGTTAGGGTAAAAGTATTACGAGCTATTTATAAAACCATCATCTTCTCGATCTTTTGGCGCGTGGCTAAAATCAGAACTAACGATACCATTCCATTACTTCCGATTTTATTCACATAAAATAAACAATAAAAAAACTAATATGAATGCAACAAAATGAACATCTTAGAACATCACAAGCTATATAAACACACAATAGAATATTATAAATTATCTCTAGCATTCCATAATCGCGTAGGCGGAGCGGTGTCACCAGACGACTTCGTTTTCGCTCTTCTTCAGCAAATTCCAGCATTATTATACGTGCCATACTTCACCACAAACACGCATAACAATAAAACAACAAGAAACGTTATGTTAACATTTAATACCGGCTTCGGTGTTCATTACTGAATTTGAAAAACACTACCTATGAGTAGCGTCTTTGAAGAAAGCAACTTCAACCTCAGCGAACATCAATTTGATATCCATTATGCTTACACAATCGCAATAATACAAGTATCGATACGAAAGGAACTGTCAAAATGAGTTACGGTGACTATCAACGACGATGAGAGCCAATGACGTCATATTTGATAGTCACTGGTCTTAGCTAATACGAAACTAACCTTTTGACAGTAAAACGATGGACACTGAGCCAAAGTGATCATCACTTGAACTGTCAACAGAGATACGTAATAGCCCTACTGGACAGTCTATTGAACCATTTGCGATATTAAACAAGTAACAAGTAATAATAGTTAATCTATACTTCTATACTAATATTATAAAGAGGAAAGATTTGTATTTTTGTATGTAACGCATAAACTTAAAAAGTTCTGGACCGATTTGGAAAATTCTTTCAGCAATGCATAATTGGACACCCCATTATCAGCGAGTAACATAGGATATATTTTATCCCCGTACTCCCACGGGAACGGGAACTACGCGGGTGAAACCGCGTGACGTCCGCTAGTATTCTATAAATGTTGTGGAGGTCAGATAGGCCGTCACTCTCGCTCCACGTTAAATACTGGTATTCAGCTGCATCCGGTTAGACTGGAAGCCAATTAGCCGACCCTAACATAGTTGGGAAAAGGCTAGGCAGATGATGATGATTCTATAAATTGTATGTACGTCTGTTGTAATATTTAAATAAATGATAAATTACTGACTTTTGAGCTGACCGCATATAAGTATTATTTTGCACAACACAATCGTTGTGTTTTCATGTAAGATGTTAAGTATACTGATTTCCTATCTAAATTATTATGTGATATCAAGTGATGCATCTGTAAATATGATGAATCATCTTCGATCGTGACAGAATCTAAACTGTATATAGGGTGACTGGTAATTAGTGACCGATACTTATTCATGTGATTGTCAATGTACCTACTCATGATAGCAAAACAGCTTTCCCAGAGAAACATTTATTTTATACTTTTGATTTAGCAACAATCTAAACATGTAGGTTCCTACACTGCTTACGTACACCGATAACTAGCTAACTAACTAGCACACGGGTACTAGGCAGAGCACCCGTGTGCTAGATAGTTACCACTGTTGCACGGTATGATAGTAATGATAGGTCACAGGGGCGCACGTGCAAATTTCATACGGCTGCTGTGTTATTGTGATATAAGTGAATCAGTATTAAAAAAAATGTTTCTTTGAGAGAGTTGTTTGTACAATGAGTACAATCACGTGTTTAATTATCGGTCACTAATTACCAGTCACCCTATATATGTTGCAACCAAAAATACTTTTAACTGAATAAAATATAATGTAAATAAAGATATTTTTTAAATTGTTAACTATGGAAGTTTGGTCAATACAAAGAAGAAGTACACTTAAAAAATTGTCATTAAAATAGTCAGAAATACACAAGTTATAAAATAAAGTATATTAAGAATATTAGGTTACTTAATCGTTTTTAAATAATTTTTAACTTTAATAGAATAAAACTAAGGTCATGTTGAGCATATGACACCCACTCCCATCAAGATCAGAGACTCTACCACCTTCCAGTTCCATCATCAGACCCTGGATACCGTCTAAAGACAAACTACTCATTAAGACGAATTAAACGAGCCCAAACTCGATGCGGTTACGTGGTTTTATCACGGAGATCCTATGGCCACCTTACAGCTCCATCATCAGACCCTGAATACCATCTAAAGACAAACTACTCATCCAGACAAATCAAACTCGATGCGCTTACGTCGTTTTATTACCGAGATCCTATGGCCACCTTCCAGCTTCATCATCAAACCCAGGTTACCATCTAGTGACAAAGTACTCGTCAAGATTAATCAAACGAGTCCAAACTCGTTGAGCTTATGTCGTTTTATAACGGAATTCCTATGGCCACCTTACAGCTCCATCATCAGACCCTGGATACCATTTAAAGACAAAGTACTCGTCAAGATGAATTCAACGAGTCCAAACTCGATGGGGTTATGTCGTTTTATAACGGAGTTCCTATGGCCACCTTACAGCTCCATCATCAGACCCTGGATACCATTTAAAGACAAAGTACTCGTCAAGATGAATTCAACGAGTCCAAACTCGATGGTGTTATGTCGTTTTATCACGGAGATCCTATGGCCACCTTCCAGCTCCATTGTCAGACCCTGGATACCATCTAGAGACAAAGTACTCGTCAAGACAAATCATACGAGCCCAAACTCGATGGGGTTATGTCGTTTCATAACGGAGTTCCTAAGGCCACCTTCCAGCTCCATCATCAGATCAGCTCCATGTCATCTATATATTACACTATAACGCGATATACACCAGCGTGCAAAATTTCAATTCGATTGGAAATCGGGAAGTACGTCAAATGTAACATGCAAGACTTGATGAGACGTCGCGTGATGTACCAATTAACGTGAAAAGGAACCAAATTACTGAACCGATATTGATGAAATTAATTCTATGGGACCAATCGGGAAGTATATCCTTTCACATAAAAGAAGAATTTTCCAAATCGGTTTCGAAATGACGGAGTTATGGGGTAACAAACACAAAGAGAAAAAAAAAACATACAACCGAATTGAGAACCTCCTCCTTTTTGAAGAAAGTCGGTTAAAAATCATTCAAATCCGTCGAGTAGTTCCGAAGATTAGCGTGTACAGACAAACAGACAGATTTTTTTTTGAATTCGTGCTCTATTACTGTTTCTAAACCTCCCACATTTTCTTTTTTTAATATATTCAATGTACAGACAGTTTTTTTACCGTTTAATTATATGTATATAGATATAGATGTTCGTTACTGTAATTAAATTGACCCAAATGGCTATTTGTTTTGAATGTGAACTTGTCAAGCTTTGTTCCATACAATAATTATTTTAAACGTGTGTACGTAGTTGAGTATTATGAGTTTGATTTTACCTATTGCAGTTTGGAATTATAGCGTGGAAATAAAGTATTGGTACTTATCGAAAATAATGTAGGATAGGTACGTTATTATACAACTTGTAACGGAAAGGGTATAGTAAGCCGAAAGGGGGTCACGCAACTCGTCATTCTGAACAACTTTTGTTCTACGACTTTGGAAACTTCGCGAAAAAATAATTTGCTTCTCCATACAAACTTTGTTGGTCACGTGACTTCTTAATAAGGGAAGTAGAATTTTTTTTCTCGAATTTCCGAAGGTCGTAGAACAAAAGTGGTTCAAAATGAACAGTTGTGTGACCCCCTTTTGGCTATATATACCCTTTCCGTTAACAATATAAGGTATGTAATGTTATACAACATAAGGTATGATTGGAAACCCTCCACACAATATATGGTACGGTGCTGGTCTTCAGGCAGCTGCGCTTACCCATCTTCTTCTTTTTCGTGTCTCTGGCACGACATTATATTTCATTGGCTCCAGTTTTCTCCACTTTAGCGCTTCATCCTCAAGATTCAGCTCAGAGTTCGCTTTGGCTGCACTTCCTATCCTGCCCGCTGAGCCCGAAAATGCGTAGAGAAAAGCAAATTGTAGGAAGTGACTACTTTTTGAATTCGGATTTGAGCTCGATTGATGACAATAGACTCGTCCCCATAACAATTACCGTCAAAAGGTAATTAGTAATTACACAATTGTAAATCGCTGCCTAATCCCATAGGGATTACAGCATTATGTGATGTTGGTCGAGCACAGGGTAAAAGGAACATCGACTTACAATTACAAACGGTTACCCCGTCCTGTTCACCGAACCGTTCATAGAAATTTTTCATGGACAATTTAAATAAACCTACTTTTTCCTACAAAAGTGCAATAGGTCCCTACTTTTTTTTAAAATGGCCTATGAAAAATCTCCATGATATAATGAAAACGTGATGGTAAAACAGTTTGTGCGTCGATTTTCCACCCCGTATATACTGCGGCTCAGTCTGTGCTTCACTGGCCAGTAAATGTGACGTCCTCTAATAGGGTATGTGACAGGAAGTCAAAATAGTTACTTTTTTATGAACTGTCAAAACGCAAAATGTGTACGTGATTTGTATGAAATAGCACGTTGTGACGTCATACTTATTGGGGATCAAATGTAATACTTATTATCAGTAAATCCAATTTTACAATTATATTGTCCCCCAATATTTAATTTCTGTACGGTGATGGTAGTTTTTAAGATGAGTGGCCTTATTTCTACGTATTTTTATACCTATTTTATTTTTGACCTTGTCAACTAGCCTATTATTATGATGATGATGATGCCATCTAACCGATTTCGGCCACAGCAACTGCAATCGATGGCTTTCTAGGGAGATTGTCGAGAGCTTTGATGTGCTGCTCTATCATGTGCTCTCAAGTGGCTAGCATATCCAACTTTGGAAAACGAAAAACTTCGAGCACAAAGTGGACATGTTAGAACACCATTGACCACGTCGTCTAATACTAGTACACTAACTATCATAGGTATTTACAATTTGTCCGAACTAAGTATATTGAATCGTGTAAAAACAACCGATGCCAGCACATTCAATGATGTATAAACTACGTCATTGAGCACCTAAAGCTACTAAAATCTGTCAAATTTCTTTAATATAAGCTTTTTTTTTAATTTTGTAACTTTATCGCTATCGCATTAGGTTCAAGTACGTACGATACGAACGAACGTCTTGTACTTTCTGTCATTACGAAATATTGTTTGTACTGCTATACCATACCTGGGAACCTTCTATGTAGTAACGAAGATATTGAAAGTTCAAAGTTCCATCTATTTTATACGTTTTTTTTTAAAATAAGTATCTACAATACAACAACTTTAAAATTTCCATGAACTCTGCATTATTCAATGTAGGTATCAATCAACAGAATAATTCGAGTGCGTTATAAGTATTTTTCGTTAGAATTTTCACACCAAAAACAAAAAGACGTTTTTCAACAATAATGCCAGTAAAGCCTTGCTACGGAAATAACTTATTACAAAGCTATTGATTCGAAGAAACTCGATAAAATTAGAGAGAAAATATTGCAAAAATAGGATAACAGGGCTAACACCCGACAATATCTCAGCTGATAAAGCTAGCCAAAGACAGAAGAGAGTCTATAGAAGTAATTAGTTATAGATAGGCCTGCCTATTGGACTCAATATCGGCATCACGTGCCGCCGACAAATCGGCTTTTTTGTGTTGACTCCATGAATATAATAACAATAAACATTTTATTTTGGATATCATTTTACATCCATACAATTGGTAAACATGAACCCATGAATGTAAAACATGTAGGTTTGACAGGAAATGCATAAACGGGCAATCAAATTTCCCCGCAACGACATTCAGCCGAGACTGTTCGAGCTGCTTCAACAATCATCAGCGTAACTGATGTTATTAAAAACCACTCCATCTATAAAGGGTGTAAACAGACTCTTAACGAAGCCGAAAGGCGCTTGTTCTGCCCGTCATTGCGATCATTTTTTTTGTTCTAGACCATACCTGGGAAGCTTCTAGTTACGGAAATATTGGGGGCCAAATTCCAACATTTTCACATCTTTTTGAAGTGAAACTTCTTTATCGGGGTTGGAAAAAAATGTAGTGTAACATTTTTTCGTTACGCGTCACATTTTTCCGTTACGCGTCACATTTTTCCGTTACACGCCATCTTTTTCTTATCCCTACCACGCGTGATTCGAAGTGGGCGTGATCATGTTATTTATTTTAAAATAAATATATATATATATAAAAGAACCAAAATGCAGTCTACCCCCGCAGTAGGATGTTACATTAACTCGCAATTTTTTTTTCCTAGCCTGCTCTGTCCTATTCTGAGCAAAGGCCTGGGATCCACTCCTTCCGCTTCTCGTGCACCCGCGGGTGCTCCGTCCAGTTCTGACGGAACCTAAACACCCTCTAAGCTCAAAACCCGTAGAGCCTAAGTAAAGACACTGCTTTATCACCTAGATGCATATTAAAATTGTAATACCTATAACGGCTATGGACTTTCTTGATAGTAATAATACAATATTTGTGTTACGTACAGACGCCAGCACAACAAGCTACTACAATCTGTCAAATTTCTTTAATATATTTTCAACTTTATAGCTTTAGGTTCAAGGTTGGTTGGAAAAATCTGACAGTTTCGGGTAGGTCGACCTGCTTGCGTCTGTACATAACAAACCCCTCTATTAATTCAACTGTTATTTTGTATATATACATATTTACACAGTTCGATAGTTATATTTAAATTCCAACTAGCAACAAAAAATTAAAATATTTGAGATAGGTACTACGCAAATTATCTAGGTGACAGTGGGCACTTATTATATCGACAGATAACGAATGGAAGTATTTAGTTATGTAAACGTAAATAGTTGTTTATTTATACATGAAAGGCCAATTACTGTGATGTGATAATCGATTACGTCTTTACTTGAATTTCGTTCTATTTCAGAGTATTTTCTAGTGTCACATTTTACAGAGTAGCTGACACCGCTCATCGTTCAAGTCTCGACTTGATAAACTCACAATCACCCTTTAATTTTTATATCAAATAACAGAACCGAACTGATTTACATGTCATGAAACGGTGGCGTCCTTTTAACATTATTATCACCTCTATTAGTACCTTGTGGATGAGTTGAGCTTGAGCCCAGATTTATGGCGATATAATGTTACCAAGCCATGATGTAACGTTCTGTCGGAGGTACCTAGGGTTGCCAATTTCTTTGAACATTCCAGACAAATAACCGAAAATTGCAATTAATACGTCACGATATTTTTTTCTTTCTTTTTTTCAGCATTTATTTTTTCTACTTTCTGAAAATAATGCCGTTTAGTTCATACCTGAAAGAAGTGTCCAAAATAAGACACAATTGTGTAATTTGATTTAGTCTAAAAACTTAATGTTTTATAGTCCATTTGATACCTAGATAGGTAGGTACCTAAGTATTTCTACGAGAGTCATCTATTAAGTAGGTACGAGTACGTATATGATTGCAGTAGCTTTATGTATATTTTGATGATATTATGGTTCTATCATTGACGTCAGCAATAAAATGAGACGAAATTAAGCAAAATAATGATAACCCGGGTAATACGAAGCACCAATAAGATAATATTAATAGTGTATTGGAAAAAATTAAACTTGTTTACAATGGTGCCGATTCCCTTGTTCACAAACTAAACTAAATTTAAGTTGAGTGCATCTTTTTCTTTCTATTTCATTATGAAAAGGACAGAAGATAAATATTATTTTAGTCCTGTCAAATTAGTCGGCACCTGATGTAATTTGATGTAATTTTAGTAGTCAACTTTTTAATCACGTCTAAACTTGTTTCAGGAGCTGGTTAATTGACAGGACTAAACTAAAATTTATCTTCTGTCCTTTTCTTAATGAAATAGAAAGAAAAAGATGCACTGAACTTAAATTTAGTTTACTTTGTAAACAAGGGAATTGGCACCATTTGCAATTTATAGGCGTGCGTTTAGTGAAAACTTTCGTTTATTATTTTCATTTCTAAATACTTGGATTACAAGATTTTCCTTTAGTTTTAGATAGGTACCTACAAATTAATGCTTCTCTATGAGATTTGATCTTATCGAATGAGTTTTTGTTTCTATTCCCGGTGCAAGCAAGCTCCTTTTCAAAAATGTTCGGAAGCAAACTCATTTTTTTTTTAATACTACCCTGCTCTGTCCCACTCCTGGGCAAAGGCCTCCCTCCACACCTTCCACCTCTCTCAGTTAATTTGGAAAAAACCGGCCAAGTGCTAGTCGGACTCGCGCATGAAGGGTTCGTACCATCGTACCTACTAGGGGAGACCCTTTTAATTTATTTTTATTATTTGTTGTCATAGCGGCAAAAGAAATACACATTCTGTTAAAATTTCAATTGTCAACCTATTACGGATCATGAGATACAGCCCACTGACAGATAGATGGACGGACGGACAGACGGATGCACGGAGGCTTAGTGACAGGGTCCCGTTGGTTACCCTTCGGGTACGGAACCCTGAAAAGAACGTATGTTTCTGTTGAGTAAAAGTTTTTCACATCGATATTTAGGGTAGCTACCTTCTATTTTCCCTCTGAGGCCCGCTACAAGTTTCCACCCTATATGTGTATCTCCTAACTTATAGTCACCGGGCCAGACCAACTTCTGCGGCGCTATCATGTGAAATTGTGAACATTCACCTTAATTTCAGGTGTCATCATAACGAATGATTTCAAGCCTTTCATGTTTTTCATTATCGCCGCGTCTATCAATCGGATCACTCAGCCTATCGTGGCCCCCTGCTGGATATAGGTAGGCCTCTCCCAAGCTGCGCTATAAAACTTGACCTCCGGTTTCCAAATACAGTTTGACGCAGCCACCTTATTATGGTCGATTATTATTGGTGACTGGAAAACAATATAGGTACTAACATTGGAAAGTATTTGTACGGTAGGCTGCATCAATTGGGTACCCCAGTTGGGAACGTAGGTGCTTTCAAGAGGGGTAGGTACCCACATCGTGACGCTGACTGTACATTCCAATCCAATCTGGAATGAATGAATTGACAGGGTGTTTGAACTGCGCAGATATAACAGAGAGAGCAGAACAGAGATAACAGATGCTTAACTTCACATTCATCGGTGTTATTTGAAAACAATTCGATATATGCAATATTAAGGAATATCGAAGCACTCAATCAAAATCCACGTAGCAAACCGGTATCAGGATTAACAGGTGCAAGCAGCCGGCGGTTATGTTAGCCTAACCTCCTAACAATAATACGAGCAGTTTCCAGGCGACTATCGGCACAATCGCTAAGTTCACATCATGTGGACAACCTTGCCAGCCAAGTCTAAGTACTATTTGGGTCATCCAGATTCTAACTGAAGAATAGAAATAAAAAGCATTACCCTCCTACTTGGTCAGTCGGGTAAAAAGATAATCCACTTCATGAGTCTACAAGAAAAAATTTGCATGTTCATGGTAGTGGGCGTGGTTACAATCGACTTCGTGCTCAGTGCGTATGATGAAATTAAATGTAACATTTATTTACCTATGGCGTATGATAGCGTGTATCGTGTGCACCTGGACCGAAACTGTGCACCTAGGTAAAAATACTTAGGTACCTAATTAAACTAATTTGCAATGCAGTCGCACTATCATGTCGCAGTCCTTTCAACATTTATGAACGTTTTTGTTTGGTCATTGACGTTCTGGTAATATCTGCAGATTTAAGAAAACTCATATATACTCATTATATCAGTAGCTTATCTGCACAAGTAAATTCTTTACATAGCTAGATTAATAATGATTTGTGGTAGTTGGGCAAGGCCACCGGCCGTGACGGCCATCTGTTTGTAGTTATACTTTGAGTGCGCTTGTCTGTGTTTGTGACCCACTATGAAGACTATGCTATACCCCATATACTACCTAAAACTCGCAAATCGAGTTTGTTACCACTGGGTCACCAGTAGTCACCACTTCCCTTTAGGCGAAATCGTCAGGGTAACTGTCACTCTGACCTCCACATCCAAGTACCGGGTAACACTGCGTACAAAACGGTAAGCCTATTGCGAACAACCGGGAACCTACAAATACAGACTCCGTCCGTGTTCGTGGCTGCACTGAGGAATTCTTGATAGAAAACATAAGATAGGATGCAAAACCTAAAAACACTTTGCCCCATCTAAGAATTGAACCAAGGACCTCATGCTCAGCAGTAGCGCGAGCACTAGACTGCGAACACCAGAATCTCGTCTTTTACGTACCACAAACCAACGAGGCGAGGCTACTTAGGCAAAGTTGGAGCAGCATTTGTACACCTACCTAAAATGGTTTATATGTACCATGTAGGTATCTAATCTAAGGAGTAGATACCAAACAGAAGATTTTTTTTAAGTAGGAACCTTGGTATTATCTTGTTTTGCAATGCAGTGCATACAGAAAATAAAGAGGATTAGAGCATCAAACAAAAACATCTTCCATTTCTCTGTCACGAAAACTGAACAAAACTGAAAGAAAAAAAAACGGAAAACTGTACAAAAACCACCAAGAAAGGTTCAGAGATTGACTGAATTTTACGTTCTTCTTTTCAAAACCCAATGCATTTAAAAAAAATGATTTGTCATGTAGACGTCATCTGTACTGTCAAGTTGTCAATTCTGCCATATCAATAAAAATAGTATCAAAAGTTTTATTATGTAATTTTAATGTAGTTTATTTTATATTTTTTAATAAGTATGTTCGTTTTATTAAGACATAATAACGGTTTGGAGCCGCTAGAGATAGGCAAGAACAATTAACTAATTTTGAAACGAAACGTTACCTAGCAAAAGCTAATTTGATAAAACTTGCTCAGGAATACTACCAAAACCTATGACATATACATGCGTGTATAATGCATATATAGTATCGGTCACCAATCGCACTTGTTTGGCATGATAGTGGTTTATCGCTGGAAACTCTATATAAGTGGAACGCACGCAGCCCGAGCGGTATTTGTGTTCACGGTACGCGTCCAGTGAGCCGCTCCGTCCCGTAGACAACAAACGCTTACAACCAATCCAAAATGGCTTCAAGGGATCCTGCCACCGACCAGCTTGTTAACTTCAAGAAAACTCTTAAAGTAAGTTTAAGTTTTATTAACACAGTGGTAGTATAGGCAGTGAACGACGTTGTAATCGAGTGCTTCGTTAAGGCGGACTTTGTTTACTCTTAAAAACATGTGAGCTAATTCGACGAATGTACTTTAACCTACGAATATTAAATTTGACATTAGCTATTTGCATTAACTTTATACTGTGTAATGCTGAGCATTGTGTGTATATTAGTGATACTCATGTCCCCCTTATTATTACATTGAACTTTGTACCTACCTCGCCTTGGATTATCAAGAATTTTGTGTAAACACTGTTTTAAACTTTGATAAATTTGTCACTTTGATAAAACTTTTAATTGATTTGAGTGTTCAATGAAATGTTGAAACACTTACCTACAAGTTATTAGTGAATGAATTTGTGCCAACAACTGCATCTAGAACTTGTTTATTTTAACATCATTATACACCTCTTGGTGTTCACCTTGTAATGCATTGCGAATTAACATATTACTTAACACTGTAACATGTGTGACAACTTATAATACTGACTTTTTATTTACTAATATATTTTTTAAGGTGACAGATTTGATTACACTGATTTATAATTTTACTAATTTTTTTAATTATAATTTTTCAGGATTCTCCTGGCTACATCACTACAAAAACTGGAGCACCTGTTGGAGTTAAGACTGGTATTCAAACTGTTGGAAAGAATGGACCAGCTCTCCTGCAAGATGTCAACTTCCTCGATGAGATATCTTCATTTGACAGGGAGCGTATTCCAGAGCGTGTTGTGCATGCCAAGGGTGCTGGAGCTTTTGGATACTTTGAAGTGACTCATGACATCACTAAGTATTCTGCTGCTAAGATCTTTGAAACTGTTGGAAAGGTAACCCCAATGGCTGTGAGATTCTCCACCGTTGGTGGAGAGAGTGGCTCTGCTGACACCGTCCGTGATCCTAGAGGATTTGCTGTCAAGTTCTATACTGATGAGGGTAACTGGGACATTGTAGGTAACAACACACCTATTTTCTTCATCAGAGATCCCACTTTGTTCCCTAGTTTTATTCATACCCAGAAGAGGAACCCCGCTACTCATCTTAAGGATCCTGACATGTTTTGGGACTTTATCACCTTAAGGCCGGAGACAGCTCACCAGGTGGTATACTTGTTTGGTGACCGTGGTATTCCTGATGGTTACAGGCATATGAATGGATATGGTTCTCACACCTTCAAGCTTATCAATGCCCAAGGAGTAGCACACTGGGTGAAGTTCCACTACAAGACCAACCAGGGAATTAAGAACTTGGATGTTGATAAGGCTGGTGAACTGGCATCTACAGACCCTGACTATTCTATTAGAGACCTTTACAATGCTATTGCCAACGGTGATTTCCCATCATGGACAATGTACATCCAAGTCATGACAATGGCTCAGGCAGAAACCTGCAAATTCAATCCATTTGATTTGACCAAGATTTGGCCTCATTCTGACTACCCTCTGATTCAAGTTGGCAAAATGGTCTTGAACAAAAACCCCAAAAACTACTTTGCAGAAGTTGAACAAATTGCATTTAGTCCTGCTAACTTGGTGCCAGGCATTGAGCCTTCTCCTGACAAGATGCTGCAGGGTCGTTTGTTCTCATACAGCGACACTCACCGCCACCGCCTGGGAGCCAACTATTTGCAAATCCCAGTAAACTGCCCTTACCGCGTCACTGTATCTAACTACCAGCGTGATGGACCACAAACTATTAGCAGCCAGGAGGGCTCCCCCAACTACTTCCCCAACTCATTCTCTGGGCCGCAAGAGTGCCCGCGTGCGCAGCGCCTGCAGCCCAGGTACAACTTGACTGGAGATGTCGACAGATACGACAGTGGCCAGACCGAGGACAACTTCACTCAAGCTACAGAGCTCTACAAGAAGGTGTTTTCTGATGCCGAAAAACAGCGCGCTGTCGCGAACATCGTGGGTCATTTGAAAGATGCTGCAGGCTTTATTCAAGAGAGAGCCATTAAGATCTTCACTCAGGTTCATCCTGATCTAGGCAGCAAGGTTGCTGCTGGTTTGGCTCCCTTCAAGAAATATCATGCCAATTTGTAATTATAGGGAACTTATGGGTGCTATTTTATATTAGATATAAAGCAACAAGATTATTTTAATATCTTGTTGGTAAACTTGGGTCTTTATAAAATATGAACATTGTGGTACATAATATGAGTAATTCCATTTTAACCTGATTTACACTGAATATACTGCATTATAAAACTGACTGTTGTACTGATTATATTGTTATTTAAAATATACCATTTTGTACATACAATGCCGTTGTTTTATTGAATTCCTAAATTCAAATACCTATCTATATATCATGTGACCCTCGATAGTTATACTAATGACTATCTTATCACTGGCTTATCTTTCGAATGTATGATTATAAAACTATGTAGTATATATGGCTAATTAAGATCTTACAAATAAGTGAGTATACAAAAGACGACCCAATAAAATCCTGTGTGATTATTGATGGTCCAGTGGCTTCAGCATCCCATGCAAGGGATAGAAATTTGAAATATAAAATTCACAGTTTTATGTTCGTACTAGTTGTTGCTAAGTTTTTCTTGCATAGGTGAAAGAAATCACTTTGAGAGATCCTGGGCTTATACAAAGTGCATTTTTATTCATTTATTTCAATCTTCTCCATGAGATCTACGATTTTCGAATGGGCAGCTATAGTCCATTCACAGTTATTATGCCTGTGGCTAGACTGTAGGTAGCTTATTTTTGACTGTGCCTGTCACGGGTCTCTTTGAAATAAATGCTTTGAGTTTTGTAAAATCGCCAATACCGCTAATACGCCTTACGCGAGCTTAGTGATCAGCACCAGCTGATACCTTGTCAGTATCAGTCAGTATTAGAGGAGCCATTTTGCCCTGCAGTTTTGTTAACTTGTTTATTTCTATCCAGAAACAGTAACATAGGTAGGTACTTAATAAATATTTTTTTTAGAACAAGTAGGTATTTTATTTGAGCTCATAACCATAATTGTATACATACAGTTGGAGCTGATAAATAACTCATACTGACTTATGAACCACTATCACGTCACTCCGCGATACTTAGGTAGGTACCTACTTACTGCGATGAAAATTGCATTGTTATCAACATGAAATTAAAACTTATTATTTCACTGAATACAATCACGCAATACATAAGCATAGGAACATAGGTTTTATAGGCACTTAGGTTTAATACTTACATAATAGGTAATTAGTAAGATAGGTACACTACCTACCTACTCACGCAATAAGGCGGGCTGATAGGTAATGTTAGCAGAATAAGGTGCAAAAGCTTAGAAATAAGACGTGCTGAAACAGTGAACAAACGTGTTTCTCAGTGATAGACCTAGCCTACTTTCATTAATGAGATAGGTAATTCGAAGCAATATGTGTCCAACTAGGAGCGACCTCTACATGTCATGTGCCTACCGAACAAGACTAGGTATTTACCTACCTATTCATCGAAAGTTCTAGCAAAAATATACTTGTTATGAACAAAGTAAACTTAAATTACTTAAGTGACTAGCTGGGTATCTAAGTAAAACAGAATGACACATAACGACCTTTTTTTTCTTGTCAACATAGTAAAATTAGCATAGAGTACACACCACACTTAACTACCAAGGTAGGTACTTACTCTTTACTGGTAGGTAATGTTCAATGTATTTTTTTTAGACTGTTTTTACTTACACATCAATCTTTCGTTGAAACATAAAAATACTTAACAGATAACTTACTAAGATAACTAAGTAGGTAATAATGTTGGATATGAATGACCTTCACTGGCGTTCATTAAGTAAGTAGGTAGGTAGATATTTGTTTTATTGTTTCATTATCATTATTATGTAGCGTAAAAACTAATTAAGGACAGTGTCGGAGTTATTCACTATCAGCCAACAACATAAAGATTTTTTAAATTCATGAATTGGTAGGTACCTTTGGATTAGATTCCGTGTACTTCGGATTGATATTCTGCTTTAACTTTATCACTCACTATGCATCATCATCATTTCACCCGAAAGACGTCCACTGCTGGACATAAGCATCCCCCTAGTGTCGCCACATTGACCGGTCCCGTGCGTTTCGCATACCGCGAATTTTTGCAACCTTCACCAGGTCATCGGTCCACCTAATGTGAGGCATTTCAACGCAACGTCTTCCGGTTCGCGGTCGCTACTTCAGAACTTTTCGGCCCCATCGGCCATCCATTCTGCGAGCAATGTGCCCAGCACTAATTTTTGTGTAAAGTTACTTAGTTTGATGTACATAATGCTTGGTTGACGGTTTCGTGAAGAGTCTATTTACACCCCGTATCCTACTCCTGTGCCAGTCTCATGCAGGTAATGGCAAGCCAAATGTAGATTGGTATAGAAAGGTAAGGCCTAGACTACATTTAGACCACGCATGTTTTGGAGGTACTTACTTTACCCTATTGGTCTCGTGGTTGAAAGCGCGGCTGCTGAGCATGTGGTCCTGGGTTCGATTCTCAGGTCGAGTTTAGTGTTATTGGGTTTTCCGTTATCCGATCTTGCCTTCCGGACCATACAAAAACGGCTGAAATGAATTGCTGGAACCATGGCTACTCCTCTTGAGGCGGACGAGTAAGATTTAAAGATAAGATTTTTGTAGGCTAAATACCGCCAGCAAGTCTAGCTGCCATGACCATTCTTCAATCCTAATAATATGTGATAATTGCACCGATTAATGTTAGTACCTGGATGAGCATAACACGGATAAAACGACGTTTTCTAAAAATGAAACCTAGCTAGATCGATTTGTCGCCCCCGAAACCCCCTGCAAACTAAATTTTATGAAATTCGTTGCGGCCGTTTCCGAGATTCAGATTATAAATATAATAGAATTGCTAGTTATTAGATTAGATTTATCGCTCCCGAAACCCCCTTTTTTCCGGATGGGAAATCATCAAATGACTCCTCCCGCTCTGGGCAGAGCGGAAGAGAGTGTCAGACTTCTACTGACTAAAAAACCCATCCATGCCATGTTCCTTCCTTGCCCTTTGTGTTCCAGGGCCGCGGTATCTCTTTCGAACAGTTCCGCAACCCTGGCAGGCATCGTCCCTTGTGGGCCCCTCCCTGTTTGCTGACATCTCTTATCTTGAAACCCTCTGCATACTAAATTTTATGAAAATCTTTGGAGCCGTTTCCGAGATTCAGATTATATATATACAAGAATCGTTTAAAGGTATTAGATAGATAGATAAATAGATAGATTCGATAGATAAATATCTTTCTAACAGTTTATATGTTTAAAAACAATTTTCCGTGTAATTATTTTAGTTATTTTAGCTAACAAACTATTTAAGCATATTTTACCTACCTAGAAACTTACCTAGAAATAAGAATATTACTAAGAAATATATAGCTACTGTACTATCCTTTTAACATAACTCTGTTTGCATAATTACGCCGTTGACGGCAAAACTTAAAGATCTCATATTTTTTAAATACACCTATGTCTAGCAAATAAAAAACTTTGACTTTGTCCTCTTTAATGTTTCCAAAAAAATGTTGAAGTTTGAAGACTGCTACCAATTAGTATAATTTTGATCCTTTCTAAATTTTTAATATAAATAAAGAAGCTGTTACCCGCGACCTTCGTCAGCGTGAAATTATTATAAAAAGATTACTTCCCTGTTAGAATTGGATATTTTTAAAAATTTCATAAGTTTTAATAAAAATATTAAAACCCATGAAATTGCTCAGATTTTGACAAAAAAAAAGAGAATTGATAGAGAAAATTTTTGAGAAATTGCACAGAACCTTAATCCTTTTGCTATTATGAAAGCCTAAGTTTCTCACATTACCAGGCCAGATGGACAACGAAGTGTTCCCATAATGGTTCCGTAGTTACGTTTTTCATTTTTAGGTAGGGAATCCTAAAATCTTGTCAGTATATCCACCACTGATAGACAAGCAGGCAGGTGGATATCAGGAATCATCGCTCGTTTTGACGTTTGTGTACACGTTGGGGTCTATCTAGACCTCTGCTTTCTTCAGAGAACAGTATACACTCTTGCACTACTCACCCACATTAACATTCCTCATCTTTAGTAGACGATTACAAGCTTCAGTAAGAGCTGTGCTAAAACGATCTCTTAACACTGTTGAAAATAAAGCGGTCGTCTAGAGCCCTAGTGCCGTGACCTTGTTGACCTGGCATTAGCGTAAGTACCAGTCTCCCGGACAGTGGTTGGTACCCAGTAACAGCTAACGCCACAGCCGTTGTTGCTTCTTTTATGTCTAATGGCATTTTTCGTGATTTAATATCAATAACGGCAGGAATACTAATTAAACAGTTTTCAGGGTTCCGTACCCGAAAGGTAATCAACGGGACCCTATTACTAAGCTTCCGCTGTCTGTCCGTCTGTCTGTCCGTCTGTCTGTCAGCGGGCTGTATCTCATAATACGTAATAGGTAGACACTAGCATTTTTCACAAAATGTGTATTTCTGTTGCTGCTTTATTAACAAATAATAAATTTGAATTTAAAGGGGGCTCTCCTACTACGAAGGTACGGAACCCTTCATGCGTGGGTCCATCTCGCACTTCGCCGGTTTTTAATGTTCGAAAACTAAGATAATAAGAATTAAAACCATACTATTGAAATTGCTAGGAATGAAAACTATTGTTTCTCGCCCTAGCAAATGACGGTTCTCACCAACAGAGAAGAATAGGAGCATGGAAAAATGCGATTCCGTACTGCTAGATGAGGTTCTAGCCTTAGGTACTACTGGCTGCTTAGATGCTGTACAGTAGTTAGTACATTTTATTACTTGGCAGAAAACCAAAGTCGATATAGCGCAGAGATTATGCAAACTGAAATAGAAATGACGGCCATTTTAGCCGTAGTTCCGATGACCAGTCAGTAGACTAATGTTGGGCTATGGAAACCGGGAATCGGCAAACGTAAGGTACTTAGTACTTAAGACGTCTTCAGCCCAGGTGGAGCTGCGATCTTCGCAGGGTGGCTGGAAGCACCTGGATGAGAGTTGCCGAGAGTCTGGTGGAACGGCGTGCGATTGAAGAGGCCTACGTCCAGCAGTGAGCGGGTTACTACTGCAGCAGGCCGATGATATTATGATGGTGGATAGGCCGATGACGATACCGGTATAGGCCCCTCCAATAGCACGTCCACGTCATTCATGTTTGTTCAGATACCTACGCCTTTCAAATTATTTGTAGCAATGTTTTGTGCGTCGCTGACCCCTTATCCTTTTGAACGTCATTAACGCACACGCGTGTCCTCTACGCCAAGCCACAATTTCACCTATCATTTTATTACATATTTGTTTCGTTTGGCGTATGTGTTTGCTTGTCATGTATGTCAAAATGGCGTTCAAAAGGCTCTATATAATAATATGTAGTATAACAAATGTTTTGAGTTATTTCACGGCATTCCATTGACTAGTTAATCATTGCTCCAAATAATTTGAAAGGCGTTAGTACCTACAGAAACAGACGCTAATAATACAGGGTGGAAGGGAGTCCACCCGGTACGTACCCGTTACGTACTTACTTATTATTGGGTACTTGAGAGATTTAAGGCGACCGCAGATGCAGTTTCAATGGTTTATTGAACAAACACCTAATTTATTAAAACCTAGCTTTTGCCCGCGGTTTTACCAACGTTAATCGTCTTCATCGTTCGTTTGTCAGTTTCACAGCAATCTGGTGAAAATATCTACCAACTCTGGGATCTTATTCATCTTATTTAAGAAAAAATAGAAGTTAGTTAATGTTGAACATTACTTAAATGTAACCTAAACAGAGTACTTCTTGTCTTCTTGAAAGTCGGGCCAGTCACTGAAAAGCTTTTCGTGGTATGGTCATGCGATGTGATGTCGGGAATATGGAACAAAATATAATTATGTATTATATTAAGAAGAAGTATCGAAGAAGAAGACATGCTGCCCCGACCCCAAATGAATTGGGATAAGGGCAAGAGAATGATAAAAATGATGATTAAAATAAGAAGAAGGTGTTATTAGAATGGTCGAGTACCAAAGAAAAGATAGATGTTTTGTATGACAGACGATCAATAAAGGGTGTAAACAGACTCTTAACGAAGCCGTAAAGCACTTGTTCTCCCGGCATTGCGATAATTTTTTTGTTCTAAACCATACCTGGGAACCTTCTAGTTACGGAGATATACAAATTTTTTCGTAAACTTACTTAGTTTGATGTACATAATGCTTGGTTGACGGCTACGTGAAGAGTTTGTTTACACCCTGTATATTAAGGCTTAGGAAGTGAAAAGAATTCTAAGATAACGGCTGATAGCGATCAACAGATGTATATCACAAAAAGACTACTGCTCTGACCCCAACTAGAATGAGGACAAAGAGGGGATTCGCGACCTAGACCCGGTTTCTGAATTGAGTATATTTGAAGTTGAGGGCATGTCAAACTCTACTTTAGTAAGTTAGGTATTATATGAATTTTGAGGAAATCACCATTTCTATAGTGCGTCATGGTTTTCTTGGTTCGTGGCCATAGTCGGAACTAGCGGCAGCGGCGCAGCGGTTTTAGGATCTTGTGACCAGTAAGATCTCATTTTTCTCTATTGCATCTCCTCATGTCAGTGATATCTTCTGAGAAAAAATATATGACATGTGACTTAGTCGCAATGTTTTGAAGTATTTATTTGTAGATTTTTATTAATTTTTAGTTTATTTTATAATGTTCTACAATTTATGCTTCTTTACAAATTGTTTTTTATGTATGCTTTGAACCAAATGAAAAAAAAAACTGAACCAAATGTGATTTTATTTTTAAATTGTTTTCAGTAATTCGCAATTCGAAGGTCTTCAATTTTGCCACCGTGGTCACTAGTAGGCCCTCGGAAATACAAAGGTATATTATCAACATTACCTCTTAAAGTAGGTACTCCCTCGCCGAAGCATTCGCCTGTAATGTTACATTACAGGCGAATGCTCTTAATGGTGCACAAATCGTCATTCAACTTACCATTCCTATTACCGCGTGCAAACAGGTAACATAAGCTATCTGAACCTTTATGCTTATGTCAGTAGGAACAGCTGTAATATTATGCACCTATTGACCTGGTGCGTTTATTTATAAAATTTACAATTATCATTTCAGAATGATATGCAAACGTTGTCAGCGGTCACTTAGAAATAGCGAAGGTGTCAAATGTGGAATATGTGACTCATGTTTCCATACGAGATGTATCAATGATCCTATGAAGGACTCCCGCGCTGCCGGAGACAAAGGTTATCAATGGAAATGTTCGCTCTGTCAGAACTATATCAGTGCACACGTTAGCGGTTCAGACATAATAAAAGAAAAAGACGCTGTAAAGCATAGCCTAACGCAGGTTGTTAATGCAATAAGCGAAAAGTTTGAACTCGTAAATAAAATTCAGTTACCGAAATTAAACAGCGATTTGGCGCATATAAAAGCTGTAGCTGATCGCATTATCCAACAGAATAACGATATATTGCGGAAAATGGATGAGATTGAAGAGAAGAGAAAGAACGACAAGCAAAGTCTTAGTACAACCAGTAGGTACCGGAGAAGAAACTTAAGCCTTATTCCGAAATCAACGAATACGCTTGAAAAGAAGGAAGAGCCACCATTGTCGATGAACGAAAAGAATGTAAGATATAGGACACGAAGGCGGTCATATCTTTTACATAGGATATTTAATATTTTAAACCGAAAAATGGATAGAACTCAGTCTCCAAAGTGATAACAGTTGAAGTGAGCGTTCTAATAAAAAATATTTAATTAAATATCTTTCGTTTTATTACTGTCTTGCTCCGCCATTATGTCCATCCTGAGATATTTATTGTAACACAGCGGATCTTGCATTCAAGAAGCCTCATTTGCTTCATATCGCGTTAAACACTCGTTACACCAGGCTTGTTGAGCATTCTAAATCCGAAAGGAGTTCAAAAGGCTCGTTAAGTGAATGTGGGATTACCGTCGCGTCAGGGAAATTAATGGTTAAACTAATGGACATTCTTACTTCAATTTTCCGTTTAGGCTGCCCGTCCACCGGAGCGGAGCGAGGCTGCGGAGCGGAGAAACGGAGGAATATTAAGCAATAGGATTGCACAAAATCTCCGCTCCTCTTCAGTGGATAATCTTATTCGTTTGTACTGACTAAAACCCATCCATGTTCCTTCCTTGCCCTTTGTGTTCCAGGGCCGCGGTATCTCTTTCGAACAGCCCGCAGCTCTGGCAGGCATCGGCACTTGCGGGCCCCTCCCTGTTTATTGACATCTCTTTGAGGCGCGCGTGGAACACGAACGCGCCGTCTACACGGCCTGTCGTCAAAAGACGGACGGACGGCGAGCTAGCCCATTACTCACCGTCCACAGGTCCGCGTCTACGGTGGCCGGAAGCCACCACGTGACCCCCGACGCCCGAGGCGTCTCCCGCGGCGGCTGGGACGAGAGGTTCTCTCTCACGCTCCGCCACCTCCTTCGCTATCATGACTGCTTCGCAGAAGGAGGTGGCGGCGTCCCATTCCCTCTCGCTCCGGACCATGGCTTGGACTATGGCCGGACGCGATAGGTCGCCGCCAGTGATGGTGACCCTGACTTACGAACAGTACCTAAGTCGTGCGTTCGAAGCCAGGCAGGCGCATTACTTTGTGTAATTTATTCCATCACCACTGCTCTCAAAACGGTGAAGGAAACCATTGTGATGAAACCTGCATGTCCTGTAACCAAAAATTCGAAATCATGTGACAGCTACCAACCCGCACTGGTCCGCGTGGTGGATTGTATTGTATAATATCCTGGCGCATAATTCCCTGGCGAGAGGAGGCCGTGTGTCCCATCAGTGGGAACATTATAGGCTGACTATATGCTATGCTTATGCTTCAGATAATCCTTTTATTGAAGGTTTTTAGCAAAACCAAAGTGGACGGCGATTGAAACAACCGACTTCCATTGCTCCATGCGTAACACAAAGCGAAGTTTAACTCACGTTCGTAAGCTATCCGTGTGCCACGATGCGTATGCGCCTTTACTGTGAAACGACTGTATGAGGCCGTGTGATGGGTGCAGGGTCTTCTTGTACCGATGTGTCCAGTAACCTTATGTGTTTTAAGGTATGTATTATGTCGAGTTTTTTTATCAGTACGTATACTATTATTATTGTATTGCCTGTTTAATAGTACGATGTAATAATACCATTGTATGCATAATGCTTTATTAACCAAACGTTAGAATCTGTTGACGAATTAATATGTCAGGCATGTTTTGTGGCCTCTTATTGTAATATAGCTGGCGCAGGCAATTTGTATGATTCCACCGTTTACATACGGCATCGTTAGTTTAAAAACGCTCGCAGTTATTTACTATGCCGAAGGCAAAATGATAACTAGTTTAAGTTGGTTGGAGTTTTAGGGTGGCCATATGATATACGACTATGTGACGCGCACTCGCTACGCTCGCATTTTACATTACACACCCACTTTCCGTCACAAATGTCGCCGCCGATCTTCGGCCTTCGCTCCTTACGCCAGCTAGTTAGACTTTTAGGAAAATCTAGACACGCGGTAGCATGTCAAGCCAAGTTCAAGCGAACAGAACTGGCGAGTAGCACCGTGTTTAATATTACACAAACCATTTGGAGCCACTTTTGACCCCCTCATAACTCAAAAACTATTTCACATAAACATATCATTTTGCTCATATATTGAAACTTGCGAGATACATATGTGTTCCAAATTTCATAAACATATCTCAAGCGGTTATTTAAATATTAACGTCCAAAAATCGTCATTTTTATCACTGACTGACCTATAGATCAAAACTGTAACCCACATCCAGATGACCTAGAAAGTTCAAATTTGGCATCCAGATAGGTTGTTGGGTGAATACAAAGGCATAAATCAGAAACTAGTATTTTTTTATCATTTTATTATATTTTTTCAATTTATTGATTCTATTAGGAACACTTACTTAGATAGTGCCTGTAATGTAAGAATCAGTAATCAAAATTGATGACAGCCGGTCTTTATGTGGATTTTAAGGTCTTCACGTGAATATATAACGAGCGGAATACCCCTCTTAATTGTTTTTATAGAAAATAATACAAAAAAGACAATTATACCCCGTAAACGTAGGAAAATACAGTAGATTGATGAAAACCATTTGGTATTAATTTTTATTATGAATAAGAATAATAATTTTTGTACAATAAGTAATGACATCCCATCAAAAACATAAATGTGAAATGAGAGCCAAGTTCAACGACAAAAGAAGTGAGATCTTAATGGGTGCCGCCAAGTTCTATGGTCAGTCCTGAAATTTATTTATAACAACATAAAATATTATATAACAATTTATAATATCATTTCTTTTTATAACTTAGGATAATATATTGAAGCTTAAGGTCTGACTTGGATAGTATTCATATACGAAATATATTATAGCCTTCGCAAGTTCTAAAGCTGTAAGTTCTTAAATTATTCTTCCGAAAATATGGCTTGCTGGTAGAAACTATAGCCATCGAACATAGGGCTGTTCCATGACTGTTTTAGTAGGTACTTAATAATAATTCGTTTATGAGAACTAGCCAAGTCAAACCTTAAGCTTCAATAATTATATTATCACAAAACCACTATTTGACGCTATTTTTCTTGGTTTGATCATCAGCTACGCGCGTGGCAAGAACTAGAACTAAATACTTTAATTTGCTGCGGCATTATGTAGGCGGTGTTTGAATAATTGTCGATGAAATGTTGTGGCATACTATAAAGTGACACGGCTATATACATTTTGCCTTCGGCATAATACATACCTGCGAGTGCGAGCGCTTTTAAACTGACGACGCCGTATGTATACGGCAGAATCATACAAATTGTCTCCCCCATAGCGAACACCTCAGACTATATACAATAAACACTTCAAATCTATATATATGTATGTATACTATATATATATATTGTTAAGAAGAAATGAGGTTTTACGTAGCATTTAGTTCTATGGAAAAGATTGACAACTTCGAATTGTCACAAAGGGCTGTAATATTCATAATTCCATATTTTGTGTACTTACTCGCTATTTTCGTAAACAATTACGTGTTAATTGAATTCGTTAAGATTTGGGATAGTTTCTGTGACTGATATTTTGTTCCAAGTTACAATAAACGGTTGTATTCACTATTTTGTGTACCTCGTTGTCTTTCTTTAAGCATCTTCGCTTCTGTTTGCTAAATATATGTATACTATATATATATATATAAACTTTCTATACGTTTTCTAAGTCTAGGATTACATCTTGATGATTGAAATCATCCCAGACACACTTCGGAAACCAATAAATAAATGAATATGTTATAATAAAATTATTATTTACCCTTGTTTTTTGGCTATTTACGTTGCAGATTATGTAGGTGGCGTAGTCAAAATAGATGAATGTCATACTTAGGCCAAGAGTAAAGGGCTGCGGGCTGTTCGAAAGAGAAACCGCGGCCCTGGAACACAAAGGGCAAGGAAGGAACATGGATGGGTTTTAGTCAGTACAAGTCTGACACTTCTTTCCGCTCTGCCCAGAGCGGGAGAAGTCATTTGATGATTTCCCATCCGAAAAAAAAAAGAAAAAAAGGCCAAGAGTAATGAAAGGAAGAAAGATTTCCACATTTTGTTGCATTTTTGTCACTCTCCAGTATAAAGGTCTTGACAAAAAACAACGAGCAATTTATGACATTTTATAGAAATACAAGTTGGGTGACGTGGGGTCGAAGGTTCGAACCGAGGCAGGCGCATTACTTTGTTTAAATAATTTCATCATTACTGCTCTAAAATCATGGCCCGCGTGGCCCAGCAGTGATAACATTCAAATCAAATCAAATCAAATCAAATGTTTATTTGTAGAGCATAGGTAACATACAAGGTGTACATAATAAAATATAAGTTCGCCATGTCTAGCCGATAGCGGCATACAAATATTAATTATATATAATGTCCTTACAACTAAATTAAAGAATAAGTATCACAATATTAAATGATTTACATGCACATCATTACATTATTATTAAGTCGAAAATGTTAAAATATTACTAATATTATTAATATTGTTAAATATTGTTAAAGCACATATTTATCTACACTTTATTTGAATATTTATTTAAATTATTATCAGTTAGGTATTCTTGTACTGAGTAATATGCCTTCTGTGTCAGGAATTTCAGCAGCGTTTTTTTAAATTCATTTAACTCATTTTTTTCTCTGATGCACCTGGGTATTTTATTGTAAATCTTGGGTGCCATACCTACAATGCTTTTTTGATAAAGGGCAGTCTTGTGTGAGTAGGAGCAAATGTCCATATTACGGCGTTTAGATTTTACAGCTTTGAATGTTTCCGAATTAGTTTTTACGAACAAAGCTATCTCATAAATATATAAGCAAGGCATGGTAAGTAAATTAAATTTTCTAAAATATGGTAGGCAGCTGTCAGTTGATTTTAATTTAAAAATTGATCGAAGGCATTTTTTTTGCGCTTTGAAAGCGACGAGTCTATCAGTGGAATTTCCCCAGTACATAATGCCGAACCGTAGTGTAGAAACTACATATGCATTGTACGCTACTAGAACGGCAGACTCATTTACCATTTTTGATAAATTGTATAGGGCATATGCATATTGATTTAACTTTTTGGCAACGGTTTCAATATGGGATTTCCATGATAGGTGATTGTCTAAATGTAATCCTAGAAAAGTAGCAGTATTAGTTTCAGCGATCCTTTTATTATCGTAAGTAATATTAAGTTGCACTTGATTTTTTCGCTGATAAAATAACATTATTTTGGTTTTTTCTAAGTTTACTTTCAATTTATTTATTTCTAACCAGTTTATTATGGATTGAAGGGAACCATTAATATCATTTTCGAAAGTATGTATGTTTTCACATGGGACTATGACAGTGCTATCATCTGCAAAAAGAACGGTTTGATGTTTAATACATTTTGGTAAATCATTTATGTATACAATGAATAGCAAGGGCCCGAGGACACTTCCTTGGGGAACTCCGCATGTAACATATCTAGTCGACGACGTATAGGTATATTCTACTTTTGTTTTGGGGCAAACCTTTTTTAAGACAGTGACTTGCTTCCTGTCAGATAAGTAGGATTTAATTAATTTTAATACATTGCCCCTTACGCCATAACCTTCTAACTTACGTAGTAATAATTCATGATCTACATGATCAAATGCCTTTGACATATCCATTAGTATGGCTGCGATCGGTGTTTTTTTGTCAACATTGACTATGATTTTTGAGAGTAATTCAAAGACTGCCATATTTATTGTTTTATTTTTACGAAAACCATATTGCTCTTTAGTTAGTATATTTTGTGATTCAAAGAAAGAATATAAGGACTTGTTTATGACTTTTTCGAATACTTTAGACAGTACTGGGATTAGAGCTATGGGACGGTAATTTTGAATAGCTGTTTTATCACCTTTTTTATGCAACGGTTTTATTATTGTAAATTTTAACTTACTTGGAAAGTGGCCGTTTTCTATACACAAGTTAATTATATGATTCAGTACGGGTGCTATAATATTTGATACTAGTTTTAATATTTTTGTACAAATACCGTCGTAACCCGTACTATTCGTGTTTTTTAATGAATTTATAATTTCATATAATTCTCGAGGATCCGTAGGTGCCATAAACAACGATTTAGGGTAATAGGTTTGGCTTGGGAAGCTATTGCTATTTTTATTACAAGACGTTTGTTTTACTGAATCTATATAGTAGTCATTAAAAGCCGTAGTGATTTCTGAGGGATCATGAGCTATTTTACCATTAATATTTATTTTATTCAAAGGTTCTGAAGGAAAGTTTGTTTTGCAATTATTGATAACGTTCCACGTAGCTTTACTTTTATTTTCAGCATTATTTATTTGATAATTATTTTGTGCTTTTTGAGTTAAGTATATAATTTTTTTTTAGTCGTTTTGTATATTGTTTTAGTAATAACTTATTATCATGTGTCGGAGATCGCCTATAATGCCAAAGTATATCTCTTTTCCGCTTACTGCAGGTTCGGATACCTTTAGACAGCCACTTGGGGGTTTTTTTAATAGAAATCTTTTTTCTTAAAAAAGGAAAACATAGATCATAGAATAATTGGAACGTATCGTGAAATAAATTGAAAGCTGTCTCAGGCTCTGTACTTTTGTAGATTTCGTCAAAACTAAGATTACGCATGCAGTCTAGAAACTTAGCTTTGTTTTCGGCACAGTAATCACGATTTCGTACATACCAGTATTTAATGGAACACGTCTTTTTTACCGGGCATCTGAAGAGCTGAGCCGTATGATCAGACAAATCAAAGTCAAGAACTTCACCACGGCTACCTTTGACATTGTGCATAATATTATCAATACATATGCCACTAGATATACGAGTAGGCTGCTTTATACTCGGTCTAATATTATAATTTAGAAGCAAATATTCGAACTCTGTAGCCAATCTCGTGTTTTGAAGAATATCGATGTTAAAATCACCGCATATTACAATTTTTTTATCACCATGTCGAAATAGTGTTAATATACGATCTAGTTTTTTAAAGAAAACTGCTGTTACATCTTTACTATGTTTTGGAGGTCTATAAATACAAATAACCACCAGCCGATGATCTGTTAGTTCAACGGCACAACATTCTATGACATCTGAGACACAGAATTCTTTGACATCTATGATTTTATATTCATGGATAGGATTAATTAATATACACGTACCCCCGTTTCTTGTGCTTCGTGACGAAAATGTTGCTATTTTATAGTTAGGTAAATTTAGTTGTGTGGTGTCGTCTGCTTTCATATTGTGCTCTGTGATACAGATGAGATCAACCACCTTTCCTTGTTGTAGGAGTTCATTAAGGTGAATGCTCAATTGGCCTGATTTTCCTATCAGCCCATTAATGTTCTGGTGCAAGATAAATATGTGCTTATACACGAAAAAAATCTTTATGTTTGTTATCAACTTTTACACGATACGTCGACTGATAATCATTACTATTATTCGTAGGAGTACATTGTGGATTAGAACCAAGACAATATTCTTTATTTGTGGATTGATCCTTTGTGTATCGATCCCTATGTATATTACATGGTGTTAATTCTACATTATAGTCAATATCTTTCATCAACAATATTACATTTTCAAAAATTGATTTTATACCTCTGTTATTCACTCTACCCGAGTTCTTATAAAACATATTGAAATCTGCTGTTAAGTCTGAGTTCGAATCTATAAAATAAGCATGCTGATGGCTAATTAAATCTAGGTATATCAAATTATTGAATGATTCTATTCGCCAGTTATATAAAGGATAACCAAGTTTGTAGGTGGGATAACAAATAATTACATTTGTATGTGTTATGTTCTGTAGTATCTTTCGAACGTAAAAAACAATTTCAAAATAGTCTTTTGTTATTCTAAAGTCTTCCGCACCTATTAAGATAATGCAAAAGTCTCTTAAAGTAAAATCACATAACTTAGTTTCCAAGCCATAAAGCAGTTGTTTGGTGTCTCCATTGGTTTTCAGGTAATGACAAATTTCGTAGTCATGATTTATAGCGCTTCGAGCTACTGCTAAGACTTTGTTTTTGCTGTCCGTGCTCAACAAACATATTTTACTCTTGGTTGAAGACGGCGGCGGCGGCACCCGCTGAGTGGTTATAATTTCACTAGTTTGCTGACCATCCTTTTGGAGATCTGTCGAATTTACCATTATAGGTTGATAATTAAGGAACCTTACGTCTGTCCGTCTGTTCGTCTACGGAACCCAAGAACATCAAAGCATTGTAAAAAAGATCGTGGCCGACGTGTCCGTACCGAATATGACTAGCTCAGTTTAAATATTCAACCCACGACTCTTTGAATGAACAGGACGGCTATCTATGGGCTGAGTTTAGGCGGTCTATGACCACTGCTTAAATATGTTCTGCGACGCAATGAGATCATGCTGCTTATTTAATTTGTGAACTTTCGACCGCGACCTTCGTTCGCGAGAAATGATTATAAAAAATATTACTTCCCTTTTTTGTAGCCTTAGTTAGGCCTTTATAACATTACCTATCTGCCAGTAAAAGTCCCGTCATAATCGGTACAGCCGTTTCTGAGATTAGCCGGAAAAAACAGACAGACATTTTTTTTCAATAATGAAAATATCATAGGCATTCAGTAAAAACCTGTTATTTTGATATTACAAACTTGTATAGATTCTATAATTATATTCCATCTATTTACGAGGTTAAACCGTGAGCTGTTAACTAATAAAAACCAAACCGATCGTGTTAATATAGACTACTAAAGTCCGGTCAAATTAAGCCGAAAAAGGGCAATCAGGGGAAATAATTCGTGTAGTCTTGAAAATTGGTACAGTTATACCTTACGGTATCCAGATGAACATACTAAAAGTCCTCAAGGGTGGGGGTGTGCTGAGGGTGTAGTCTTCATCCAAGTCTTATCTGATCTCGATAAATGATAATAATATCTACAAGTTTTACAACCATGAACCTGGACCATGATTGAAGGTACCTCTTTTCAGGTTTTTGCTCATATCTCGAATATCAGTAGGAATAGCATTATGAGTACTTCTGATAAAAGTTTCTACATTAAATTTTCTACAAATTTCGTCATATTTATTTTTGCTCTACGATCAATATTTTAGGAGCTGTAGCGGTGTAGAGTTTGTCAAGTTAGGGTCTGTAAATGTGTAAGTTGTTCAAGATTTTTTTTTTTATTTTGTTAAGTTTTTCTTGCCTTTTTATTTTTTTTCTAAAAATCCTGAAATATGATTTTTATTATTTATAACAAGGAGTCTCTATATCAATTTTCAGACCTCTAGCACCAAATTTGCGGAAGTCTCATACAAACTTCCATCCCCTAGTTTAAGGGCTTGGGGGTAAAAATTCCAAGTTTTAGAATTTTTTTGTTGTTTGTGTACTAATATTAGCCTACATGCCAAATTTCAGCTTTTTAGGACTTCAGGAACTACCCTAACAATTTTGAAAAATCGACGCTGTTTTCTTAAATCGTCTATTTTTATCTCGCTGTTAAAACTTACACACCCTGTAGCTCCTAAAGTATTGATCGTAGAGCAAAAATAAATATGACCAAATATGTAGAAAATTTTATGTAGAAACTTTTGTCAGAAGTAATCATAATGCTATTCCTTCAGATATTCGAGATATGAGCAAAAACCTGAAAAAAGGTACCTTCAATCATGGTCCAGGTTCATGGTTGTAAAACTTGTAGATATTATTATCATTTATCGAGATCAGATAAGACTTGGATTTACAAAGAAGACTTCATATATATAAAAACAAGACTTCTTGTGTTAATCACTGTTATTTATCGCAAAGCTTTTCGGAATGAAAATGAAAAATCGCCATTCATTAAAATAGAGCACCGATCAAAAGAACTATGAGCTCGATTAGGGAAAAGCCGACCAACAGAGATGCGAAATGGTCATGGTAGCCTATGGAGCATGGGCATCTGCAATACTAGAGATATGGCTAATGTGGTGCCATCCCGAAGACAGTTATTAAATGTCTCAAGTGCGAGTAATTTCGGCTTATTCCCAGGCGCTCCATAATTTTATTCACGGCGGCTCCAAATTAAAAAAAAATATATAGTATTTTATTATTTAACTAATAAAATTATGGAGCAGTTGGGAATCAATGTATGGAGAGGAATTATTTGGAGAACAATAGATTTGGAGCTCCTGGGAATAAGCCGTAATTTCACCACCCTGCTCCCTCAAACCGATAGCATTGGACCAAAGCAACTTTGTTTAGCGACAGAAATAGATAAGGTGGCAAGTACCAATTACTCTGCTACGCCTAAAGACAAAGTACACAGTAGAAGACTAAGCGCCGATATCACGTTGTCCGAATAACCACTATTTGCCGAATAAATTAAAAAATGGAACAGAATTTGTATGAAATTATCTGCCAAGTACGTTAACCGAACGTAACCGTAGGTGGTGAAACAGGCTCCAATTGTAATAATCTATAATCATTGACCACGTGTGCTAATACCATCGTCAGCCATTGTAAATTATCGTTGCTCCGACTGGTACCTGGTTATCATGGAAATATCCCACATGACCACTCGATTAGTCTACACGTGACGTTAAGCTTATTTTAACAAAGGTGTTCTTGCATAACATTGTCATAATATTATAATATCATAGGGTTTTCAAAGATAAGTCGTTCTATTAAATCGGAGTTTCTAAAGGTTTCATTTATTCTAAAGGTTTTATCTTACTTATTTAGGTACGTAATCATGAGATTTCCTTCGCCTCAGAATGCATAGGAAAAGCCACAGGCCACAACGTAAGGTGATACAGCAGTGTTAGTAAGTTCATTAGCTACGGATTGCTATATAATAAAAACCGGAGACACACTAGCGTTTGTTATCATTCTGTGTTTGCTTTCGAAGCGGCGCGATCATCTGCATGCGAGCATGTCAAACTGGTTCCATTTGTTTGACCACTTAAGAAATATGTGGAGGTCCACAGTGACGTTCGTAACTTTAAGTTTACTGTTATCCTCGTACGCTAGTGATGTGAACTGCGAGGAACGGCCCGTGGTGCGGACCCCGCTAGGTGAAGTAGCCGGGTACTATATGCAAACCAGGGGAGGACGCCAAGTATCTGCATTCACCGCCATCCCGTTCGCGGTCCCGCCGCTTGGTGATCTAAGATTTAAGGTAGGTACATAAAATTCATATACCTCAGCGAAATGAGATAACCTGATAACCTGCTACATTTAGTTTTTAGTTTCTAATCATACTACATATTATCAGATAAATTCGGCGTGATAAACACTGTGTTTGATTTATTGTTTTGTTATTGTTTCTTTATTTTTTAAATAGTTATAATAAGGCCGGTGCAGCAAATAGTTTCGCTTGATCAATGAATAGCATAATTTACCACGTGTTTTGTAATTTTGTATTTATTTTTAATCTCAATTTCTGAGTTGCGTTGATTTATTATTAAGTACAATAAAGTAACGTATACTTAGTCCATAAAATCTAACTTGGTTAAAATGACAGCTACCAAACTAAAGGGACTAGTAACGTTGGTCATATCGAAATAAATAATTATAAATGCATAATTATACATTCATTATTACATTACGTAAATCTGGGTATGTATTATTATTACCAATTAAATGAAAACACTAAAAACAGTCTCAATAAAATTATATTATCGGCATAAATAAGAACATCCTGAGAGCTATAATTATAATCAAGTAAAGATAAGTAAGGTAATTTAAAGGTGATTTAAGAAAAACCCCATTGAACCAGTGTAGGTAAATAGGAGGCTGAATAACACCAAACCAACTCTACCTAATAATTACAGAAAAATACAGATCAACACACGTAACCAACAGTTCGGGCTTTATACAATTGTAGAGAAATACGTTTTTTACTTTTTACAAACCATTTACGAGTACTTTATCAATACTTTGCGAATAAATTTATCAATAAGTATAATATAAAAAAATGCGAAAGTGTATGAAGGTTTGTTACGGTTTTATGGCAAACCCGCAAAAACCCAAGGAAAACGCAAAATGTTTAACATTTTCCTCAAATAACTTAAACTTCCCGTTTCACGCGGAAAATGTGGTGTTACACGGAACCTTTTAGTTGATGCGACTTTATCACCAAATTTATTTTTTATTCACACACCTTGAGGAGGTCGAAACAAAAATTGGATAGTGGGCACCTGCGTCAATTGCAACCTCGCAGTGCGTTGCCATTGATAAATAAATTATTTATATACTGTGCTACGCGCTAAGTTCATGGTTATATGCTGCTGCATTTTGGACGACTTAAGCATATAAGTAAGTACACGATTATATGTATAAAATTGATTTACAGGCTCCTGTTCCAATAGGACCATGGCAAGAAACATTAGATGCGACCACTGTAAGTCCTGTATGTGTGCAGAAAAACCCTTACATTCGCCAAAAGGATATAGTGGGGC
Organism: Lycophotia porphyrea; assembly: GCA_950005105.1. NCBI lineage: Eukaryota > Metazoa > Arthropoda > Insecta > Lepidoptera > Noctuidae > Lycophotia > Lycophotia porphyrea. The sequence goes on along the minus strand of OX465383.1, from coordinate 24,145,757 downwards.
AAGAAGACTGTTTGTATCTGAACGTGTACACACCAGCTACTACAAATGTGAGTATTATTACATTATTCCATTATTTATCTTTTTACAAACTGTAGCCACCAGCATTGGGAACATTGTCCAAGCTACCGGTAGTCAGAGCTCGCTCGGCAATATTACATTACTTATTTAACTTGTTTAATTTCGTGATGGTCTACCACACAAGGGAAGGACAAAGCCAACGAAGTAAAACGGAGCATAATTAAAAGGCCGTTTATATTTTTTTTTACCTTGGCCGCACAGATTCTGGTGCAAGTTCAAAGGTGTATAAACATGAATTCAAATTATGAAATAACCTGGTTTGGTTTGTAGTAGAGCCTCCCATCCCTGCCTATAATATTATGTCATGTTTTTATTTGTTAAATCGCAGGATGTCGACAAAATACTTTTACCGGTCATGGTGTTTTTGCACGGTGGTGGATGGATGTGTGGGGACGCCACCACGCAGATGTATGGACCACAGTTTCTGCTAGATAGAGATGTGGTATTAGTTACTACGAACTACAGATTAGGTAAGTAACTTTGTACAACGTTAATGTTACAGTTCGCTCGAATCCTTTAAGGCTCCGGTCCGGTAACATTGACAGCCCGTCGAAATATTCGCGCAATTTTACAATGTATGTAATGTATGTATGAAGTGAAAACTTCTTCGCTACGCTCGGGAGTAAACCTCGAGTTCTTCGTTACGCTCGCGATTTTAAATCGTCACCCGCGACAGAAGACACTGCTTTATTCCCTTGGTTAATAATCTACTATAAAGGGTGTAAACAGACTCTTAACGAAGCCGAAAGGCACTTTTTTTCCCCGTCATTGCGATCATTTTTTTGCTCTAGACCATACCTGGGAACCTTCTAGTTACGGAGATATTGGGGATCAAAGATCCAACTTTTTCACAAGGTTTTTTTTAAATACATGTTTTTAATGTCAGATTTTTACTCTAAACACCTCCAGGACCTTATTTACTATTCAATCCATCCATCAGTACAATGTTTTGAGTGCGTTACATTGAGTCCTACTGAAAAACGTGATTTTTTCAGCCCAAAAAAAAAAGTCGTTTCCCAGCACTATTTTTTGCGTAAAGTTACTTAGTTTGATGTACATAATGCTTGGTCGACGGCTTCGTGAAGAGTCTGTTTACACCCTGTATATCCTTGTCTTCAAAATAAAAGATTTTTTTACAAAAAGTAACGAGCTTAGTTTTTGTAAAAAATCTTTAATTTTCTTAATCTGATTACGATAATATCGTCAAATTTCTCGGGTTTTGCTCTCAAAAAATACGTAGTTTCTTTCAATAAAGTGTTATTATTCGATTTAATCAAAGGGCCATTGTTGAATTACATTAGTAAATAAAAAAAATCATAAAAATTAACGTAAACTGAAAATTATTAGTATTCAAAACGAAAATACGGCGCCATCTTGAATTTCCATTTTAACGTCATTTTCTTTATCACCAACCCCGAAATTCATTAAAACGACACCCGTGATAGAAAATCCGGAAATTTTCACGTATGTGTGCAGTTACGCAAGTGTTTGTCGCACAAACGACTATTACGCGGATAGGTATGTACGTTCCCGCAAATGTAAAAGTAACTCCTAAGTATTTTTTGTAACAATTTTGCAGTGAGAAGGCGTCGTTATCCATTATGCGAAAGTCAAAAAAAAAATGTCGAAATCTAGTGAATAGAGTGAGTGTCATGAATTTCAAAATACCTCTATTCGAAAAACTTTTTTTTATTACATCTTTGTATGATGGTCGCACGGGACCGGTAAATGTGGCGACACTTGGGGGAGGCCTATGTCCAGCAGTGGACGTCTTTCGGCTGAAATGTTGATGATGATGATGATGATGATGGTTCCCAGGAACAATAATAAGAATTAGCGTCGAATTGATAACCTCCTTTATTAAGTGGGTGATTAAGTAGGTAGAGCAGCTTTAGCATCATCTCAAATAATTTTAGTACGACTAGCACGCTTACCAGAAGGAACGGGTTTTGTAGATGGAAGAATCGACAAAATGACAGATTTCTTTTGTTATTTGTCATTTTGTCGATTCTTCCGTCGACAAAACCTGTTTCTACGGTGGTTATGTTACGCGTGTAGGTGTCAAAGAGGAGCTCTCCCCCACACACACTATGTGTTTTGTTTTTCCTGTGAATTTCTGAGTTTTGCACGACAGACCATCGCCTTAAAGAGTTTGAATATGTAAAGATTTTGAAGTGCACTATTAATAACATTTTGTTGGCATTGCAGGTCCATTAGGTTTTCTATCTACTCAAGACGAACACTGTCCTGGCAACAACGGTTTGAAGGACCAGCAGGAGGCTCTTCGATTTATTCAGAAGAATATAGAGAGTTTTGGTGGAGATAAGAACTCCGTCACAATATTCGGAGAAAGTGCCGGTGGAGCCAGTGTGCACTATCACATGATATCGGAAACTAGTGCCGGTAAACCCTTGTTTTTATTAAACATTTAAGGAATACTTTAATTCCTGAAACGAACAAATGTGTACCGTACTCTTATAAAATCGAACCCGCGTACATTTCGGTGTTGTTATCAGTTGGAAACGATTTTCTCTGGTTGTAGTAGTTGGGTAGATCTTGAAGAGATTTTATCCAAACACAAGCAGCACAAACAAGGGAGTGTGGTTTCTTCGTAGCCAGAAATATTAGGGACCCGAGGATTATTAGAAGTATTAGACTATTTTTTAACAACATTTATTTATTTGAATAATACTTATTGAGGTAACTACAATAATAGTGGTAAGTGCATAGACGGACTGGTTATATGTTCTAATATTTTTAATTTAATAACACCTTAGTTATGTGCTGGCACCAACTAGATTGGTTTATAAAAAAGGTGCTGCGCACATTTGCGTCCGGATCGACGCTATTGTCATATTGTGGGAGTTCAAAGAACTTCCAACTATTGTGTTTGAATGGAAAGTGTGAAAGTGTTAACTAAACAGGGGACAAAGTTAACTCTTGTAGCAGTACCTTATGTATGCACACTACTAAGAACCATATGTTTGGGTTTGTATGATTCGGAAATAACTTTGCTACTTATTATTATGAAGCACATAATAATGAAAGGGATACGCACAATGACTGAACATTTACCTTCACTACACAACAGACGATGGTTTGATCCGATTCTTAACAGGAATAGTGTCTTAGTATACGGGGTGTAAACAGACTCTTCACGAAGCCGTTAACCAAGCATTATGTACATCAAATTCAGTAACTTTACGCAAAAATTATTGCTGGGAAACGACTTTTTTTTGGGGTGAGAAATCGCGTTTTACGGTAGTACTAGATGTAACGCATTCAAAACATTGTGCTGATGGATGGATTGAATAGAACGGGGGTCGTGAAGGTGTCTTAAACTTGTAATAAAGTTCGAACTTTGACCCCCAATATCTCCGTTACTAGAAGGTTCCCAGGTATGGTCTACGCGAGCAAAGCGCAAATGGAAGGAATTGGGGGAGGCCTTTGCCCAACAGTGGGACAGTACAGGCTGTTAAAAAAAAATGAATATTTAAGCGTTATAAATAAATTGTAATCGAACAAAAAAATGATCGCAATGACGGGGAAAACAAATGCCTTTCGGCTTCGTTAAAAGTCTTTTTACACCCTTTAGGTACATATCTCAGGTTGCAACAACGCTCAAAAGAACAGTCTAAAGTTACATGTTGAGACATAATACACTTTGATTTCAGGACTATTTCACAAAGGTATATCGGAGTCGGGTACTGCCCTAGTGCCATGGGCAGAGGCTCCACCTGGTGAAGCTCTCCGGAACGCATTTCGCTTGGCTAAGTTTTTGGATTGCCCCCAGTCGCCATCAGAAAAAATGATCAAATGCCTGCGCACCAAGGACAGCTATGACATCATCAACACCGAGTTTCGTTTTTATGTACGTCCACTTTGACTTTATACCTACACACATACGCTTATAAAGAATACCTTAATATTTTTTCATCTGTAATTGTGTAATCATCGTGAATATAATTTTTGTTTTATATCCACATCGATCAAGTCGTAAATAATTATATAAAAATTAGCATGATTTAACCTTTTGCTTTTTAGGAGTGGGATTATGAGCCAATGACTCCATTCAAAGCGGTTGCAGAGCCAGACCTTCCTGGAGCATTCTTGAAGAAGAGTCCTCGAAAAATTCCTGACGTGCCAGCTGTACCCTGGATGACAGGCCTCAACAAAGATGAGGGATGCTTGAAATCAGTTTGTAAGACTTTTTGATGTGAAACATCTATAGCCGCGGGTAAACCCGATTGTTGTCGTGGCGACGCATGCCGCGGCGACGGGTCGCCATGCGATGGTATTTATGTACACTGTACTGTTACTGTGTACTGTTATTTTATGCATATTACTTGTACAAAATAATTTCGACATTTCACATCTGCCTGGCGTCCCGTGACGGCTCACAATTTTTTTACTCCTAACGTTGATAAAGCCAGCAAAGTGCATTTTATACGTCTGCTTCATACATTCTATCACAGTACATATTTTGTAGGTGGGAAGATGCAGCTGGTTCAATAATAAATAATTTACCTATCGACGTATTGGATTCATGTTTCTTGGTCACAACACTCAAAACATAAAAAGACGCAATCCAGTTCAGCATTTACATTTAATACAGGTATCCTCTCGTCTCTAATGAGAAAAAGACATTTTCACCTCAGCACCTCAAACAAGCAGGTTTTGCTGTTTACAGACAGTGAGCAAAATTCGATTTTGCTCAAGAGAGACAAAGTAACTTTTTAATTATTTTTTTTCAATACCGCGAACTGTAGACGTCTACTCACAAATTTCGAACGATTTCAACTTCACTTGGTTCTGTCACTTTCACTTCGATACGAAAAAAGTGAGAGATAGAAACAAGTCGATTTGAAATTCGATTTTCAAATTCCATATCTACTTAGTTAGCCCAAAAAAGAAAAAAAAACAATAAAACGTTCGGTTACCAATATTGTAAAACGATAACCGTAATATTGTAAATCACGCGTTTAGGTTTTAAATGAAAAAAATATATATATTTCGAATAATCGAATTATATTTTTTATAACTAAATCTAGATGAAGAAAGTTTTAGAAAAAAAATACGAAAATATCATGTATGTACTTATTTATTTATAGTTTTAACAATCTTTAATATTGAGACAGAATACCGCGAGTGTAGTTTCAGAACGCATTTAAAAAAAATAGCGAGTTTCAAATTTTTATTCTTTTATTCTCTGTTACGCTAGCAATGATTAGGTCAATGTACGCTAGCTACAAAATAAAATTTGGATAATTAAGTAATAATAATAAATAAATATGAGTGAGTCCAGTGACGAAGTCTGCCGTTAACATCCGAAAGCATAATGTAAAAAATGCAGAATTAAGTTTCCCGCCTGAAAACTCTCGCGAAAAATATCTATAAACTTATGATATTTTTAAGCAATGGAGAGTTACAAACGGTGCAAACACTTTTTCGAAGACTGTACTGTTACCGTACTTCATAGAATTATCACAAACTAGTCAACCATCTATAATGTGGAGTATTTACTCAATGTTGAAAGCCACAATAAAAACAAAAGATGACGTGCACATTGAAACCTATCCCAAACTTATTGCATTTTTGAAAAATATATCAGTATGGCACAAATACAAAAAGTCCAAAATATTTTCGCCCGCTAACATTAAAATACAATATATATATTATGGTGGTGTGGTGGTTTAATTTTTACCATGTTGTTTTTTTACCTTTTGGTATAATTATGTTCTCGCTGCTGAGGTGAAAAGTTGTATGTGTTACACGAAACCAAAGTTATTTGCATCACACTCGCAGCAAAAACCCACTTTGCTCTCTTGTTGCACAAATAACTATTTTAAGTGTTCATGGCTTAGCTGTTTTTGTATTCGATACACTTGAGCCGGTTAAAACCTAACAATTCCAAATAAGAATTCCGGTCTAGAGAAACCATTTAAGTACTTAATATGTATTTTTTTATTATTACAAGCTTTTCTTTAACTTGCAATGTTTGTATAGGTCAAATGTTGCAATTGAATTTTAAACATTCATCCCCATACGATTGGATAAGTATTGTCATCCAAACTAATCATTTATGCAAGATTTCAATCTTGCATAAATGATTAGTTTGGATGACAATACTTATTCAGCTATTCAAATGAAAAAAAAAAAATGAATGATGATCAATGATGGTTTACTAAATCCAATATGGAGGACTCCCAAAGATGGCGGACTAAGTTTTTATTCACCCCAATTACGTGGGTATCAATTAAATTGAAAGAAAAACAACTGTTTTTTTTTTAATGTTTGCTCTATATAAATTTGTGTCTTGTAGGGATCACAGCAAATACGTCCAGATATGAAGAATTTGTATCAGCTTTTGATACTATCGCGCCAGTGACATTTTACTATGAAAATTCACCGTACATTGATGAAATTACTGAGAGCATACGTCAAAAATACCTGAAGGAAAACGATCCTGAGGCAACACAGCGAGGAATCCTCGACGTAAGTAGTTTTATACTACACTCACATGATGATATTTGGTTCAGAGCTCTTTATCAGCATGACGAATTTCAACGTAAATGTGTACTAAGTAAGTAGTATGTGCCTGTACTAAGTAAAAAGAAAGTCTTTCTTTCTTAAAATTCCATATCTTTCTAATCTAATACCTTTAACCGGACAATTCTTGTATATATATAATCTGAACCTCGGAAAAGGCTCCAACGATTTTCATGATATTTAGTATGCAGGGGGTTTCGGGGGCGATAAATTGATCTAGCTAGGTTTAATTTTAAGAAAACGTCAAAAAAAATTACCGAGCAATGCTCGGTTATCCAGGTACTTGTTTTAACTAAAACAAATCTAGAGCGGTCTTGTGAGATACCAAAGATAGTAAAAAATAAAGGACATGGTCCAAATAAAACTCGGAATCGATTGGGACAAACAGGGTAGTTTGGTACCAATAGGTTCATTGAAATGCACAATTTACCCCACCGAAAGGGCAATGCCGAATCGATGGGGTGGCTGACAAAGTATATATGAAAAAAAATTACCTAACAAGTGGTTCTTATCAGTTTTTACAATATCAATAATATAATAATGCTAATTATAACAGGATTTTTGTAGTATTGATTAATTTCAACCATATTCGAAAATGTATTTAAAAAAAAAAATATTTGCAGATTTACACAGACTCGTATTTCGCATACCCGGCTTTAGAAGCCATTGAACTAGTGTTTAAGTACACGAAAAATCCAGTTTATTTGTATGAATTGGCTTACAGAGCCACAAACAGCTTTTCACAAATATTCGGTGACCCCGAAGGAAATTACGGTGAGTTATTTCTAGTAAAGTATGCTTTGTTTGTGGTATTTATTTACAAAATTTGCTTTTCGACTTAATAGAATAGCATAATTAATCAGCCCATAATGTTCCCACTGTTGTAAAAAGGTCCATTAGGATACTCAAATGATAATTAGCCTGGTTACGAATGTTATAGCAGAAGCCGTGGAAGCTGACGATGGACGATGAACTGAAGGCGACCGAGAGATAACTATCGTTTAGGCTTGCCGTAAGATTTAAGTAAAAGTCTGTCTGTACATTTCAGGTGTATGTCACGCCGACGATCTGATGCATTTATTCCCAATCGTGTTCCTTGAAAAGCCTATTTCTGCGGAAGATCGCAAGATGAGCGAAACCATTGTTACGCTATTTACTAACTTTGCTACTACTGGGTAAGTTTTAATTTAGTCTCCCACACCACGCACAAATCTCTAATTTCTGACAAACTTGACTAGGTTTGAAGTAGGAAGCTTCATCATCATCCATCCATCCACCGCCCGGCTTCACCCAATGCTGGGTAAAGGCCTCTCTTTGTTTGTGCCCATCTCGGGAAGTAAGTTAATGGCTGAGATGAAATAATTATCATAATCCATCGTCAAGAAATCTTATTAAGAGCTTTATTAGTTACTGCGATCTAGGACCGATCTTTGAGTATAGGTAAGATATTATTTATTATACTTTCAGAAACCCCAATAAACCCGTGCCCGTGCCACTGAAATGGGAGCCAGCGACAGCGGGTCGCAATATGGAGTACCTCGAAATAGCAAGTAAATCGACGATGAAGAGAGGCCTCGCGTCTCGTTCGCGGTACTGGGGTACCCTGCCTTTGTGGCATAATGTGCGCAATCGCAGGTTTACGGACGAACTATAGAATATTTAACTTGTAAATAAATATTAATTAAGGAAGTAATATTTTTATTTTTAAATTTGACAAAAAGTAACAGTATTTAGCTTGGCTAAAGTCACTTAGAATTTAATTGCGTAAAATAAACTCATTTTTACCAAGGTTTAAAATTATAAGTAAAAGGCCATCCTTTAATCACATGAAGTTTTTAAGCCGCTTTTATAGCCCTCCCGCCCCTTGGTGATGCTACGTCGTGATGTTTTAGGCGACTCCTCCTCCCCCTGCCCATCGTCACATGTATTTTTAACAGACTTCTAAAAAGGAGGAATTAAGAACGTTCTTAATTCAGCTGTTTTTTATTAACATGTTTTTGTCTCATAACTCCGTGTTTACTTGTCCGATTTTTTTGAGGAAGCTCGCGCCGGGTTTCTATATGAATAATATTTTATTCACATTGCTTGGGCTGTTTATGAGTTAACATCTAATAAAATACCTACATATTTCATATAAACCGGGGGGTCCCCCATCACGATTCTTTTCTGGCCCCTCCCACCCGTATTAGAACCTCATGTGATTAAAGAACGACCCCTAAATATCTACGATTGTTAGAAAACCACACAGAGCCGATTAATGTTATTCAATCCTAGAGCTGATATTGATCTCAAGGGAATATTTAGAATTTACTCATGACTTTAAAATATCTTTGTGATGGGAAAGAATAATCTCAGATAATCATAGGTGGACTTTGTTAGCCAACTACTTAGTTTTACCGTTGACGACTAGTTTTTGTCACACATCCCGGCAGGGGTCCACCAAGAACTTAAGTTTGCATAGATAGTTTGATTTGTCATCAGAGCTTCGTCATTCGCCATAGCACAGAACCGGCAATACTCATCAGTTCTCGGGTCCTCATGCCTGCGTCGAATTTTATAGTACTGACGCCATCTAAAATATCTATAATATATTTCACGGTTTTCGATGAGGTCGTTTATCTCCTTAGCTAAGTTTTTTGCTCCTAACTCATAGGCATTTAGGTACGAACCAGGTGGCAAATATCTGAAAGAAAATGCGAAATAAAATTGATTAGGTTTCGGTTGATTATTAATTTAGTGCTTTCTTTGACAAAGGTAATAATTAATAAAGCATACATTATGTACATAAAACTAAGTATTTTTACGCAAACATTATTGCTGAGAAACGACTTTCTTTTTGGGGTGAAAAATCACGTTTTACGGTATGGTTTTACGCATTCAAAACATTGCGCTGACGGATGGATTGAATAGTACGGGGGTCGTGAAGGTGCCTTAAGTAAAAAAAATACACTAAAAACATGCATTCAAAAAAAACTTGTGAGAAGTTGGAACTTTGACCCCCAATATAACTAGAAGTATTACTAGAAGTAACCAGAAGGTACCCAGGTATGGTCTAGACCAGGCTAGACTAGGTCTTTTTACACCCTTTATATATATAATACTAGTATATCTTTATATATATTACATAGTTATTGTATGGGTTTACTTGCCTTGAGTAATCAGCACCACCGTAGACTACGGGTACGGTATAATGATCAAGTGCGTACAAAATTTTCTCCGTAACATAGTCCTCGCTCATAGCATTTTCAAAAGCAAAATAAAAATAGTAGTTCTTCTCCACTTCGTCCAGACATCGAGGCATTAAAGATTTCGGACATTGGAAAACGCCGCATGCGCCGTACACGTCAATTTTTAAATTGTAATCAGCCATGTGAGTTTGAACTTCATTTACAAAATTTTCTCTTTTACTTAATGTGTTACAGTTTGATACAAACCAAGCTCCCGCTTTGTTTTTGGACGCCAGTTTCTTTTTTAAAGCTTCATCGATAGGGTTCATATCGTCCACGCTCCACCATTCCATGTCCGCCCTGGGTCCAATGACCTTGTAATTCATATCCATTATAGCGATATACCCCCAGATAGCATCAGAATTAAGTTTATATGTCCATGTCCAGTTAAAGAAATTATTCCAATTATCTTTGCAAATCGGATAGTTAACTGCAGCTTCAATATTTGCATACACATATTTTTGGCGAAAAGTTCGCAGATTTGGTAGGTCGTCACTGCTGACTATTTCTGCTAGTTGAGGTCCGCTAAATGCAATGATGTCGTATTCTGTGTAGTCTCGTAATAGTTGCCTATTACTAGTAACATAACAATTGATATATTCACATTTCTTCTTTGTAAAAATACTGTTCCCTTCCCCGAAGTAAAGAAATGGATATGTATTAGGGTTAGTCCACAGCAAGATGTATTTGGTTTTAGATCTTGGTCTGACGGTGTCTATTTTCACACCTTCAGTTGTTGTTTTATGGAATGGCCTATTTGTAACCCTTGTAACTTCCTCTTCAGTTTTCTTTAAATAGCTAGTGTTGTTTAAATAAAATATCACGAAAATTAATGTCACAGTTACAAAACAGTACACTGATTTTATTTTAATACTCTTGAAATTGACGTGCATCTTTCTAGTCTGTGCAAACATTATGCGTGCCTTTCACATACATCGTTTACAACTTGGCTTTGTTTACAGAATGCGTACTTAGTGGTATCTGTTTTTCACAAGAATTGTCGAAAACACAATAAGCCAGGGGTTCCCAAACTGTGCGCCGCGGGGCCCTGGTGCACCGTAAGGTGCACCAGGGTAGGGCGCTTCTGTTTACTATTCTCCGGAAATTAATCTTAAGTATTCGATAAAAATCTAATGAGCTTGTTGTCTCACAAGAGTTTTGCCGCAGACGATGTCGAGAAATGTTCGTGAATTCAAAATCCTTTCACAGGATCCACCAGAATTCACTTCGTAAGAAGAAGAAAGTCTCATTGAACTCTTGCGACAGCAGCCTTAAAACAATGTTCACGTGTTCCGATTTGGTGGAGTTTTAGATATTGGTCCAAAATGAATATCAGACTTTAAATTCAAAACTTCTAAAAATTATCATTCCTCTTGCAACATCTTATTTATGTGAAGCCGGATTTTCAAAAGTATTCTTGTGTATCACTATTATAAAAACTCTGCTTTTTTTACTCACTAGGGCGCCGCGCGCCGAGGCATAATATTAAACCTATAAGTGCGCCGCGGACTGAAAAAGTTTGGAAATCCCTGCAATAAGCCACATTCTTAAGCATGATAAATATCTTCAACTATATCTCTATAGTGTATGACTTAGGAGTTAAGGCGCGGTAAGCAGCAATTCCTTAGATATTTCTGGAGTTCCGGTTATTTTTACTATCCGATTGCTACAAATTATATATTTTTTAGTTGATGACGACAGCATGCGACATAGTTGCGTGCCAGTAGTTTTATTTCAAAAGAAAGATTTTTGTAAATTAGTTTTGGATATTAGTGGCATTATTTACGTTTCAGCCAATCTTTCACACAAACCCAACCTCGCGCTCGTGGGGATTTTCAAGAGGACGTGAAAGATCTCGAATGTATTTCTAATAAATGCTCATGTTAGTAATTATCTTATATACTTATATTATGTGATATGTCACTGTTTTCTCTGTATACACGCCATTTGTACATACAAGTCATTTAATCACATTATTGTCAAGAGGTAATTAAGTGAGCGATTAAAATAAATTTTATGATTATGATATATACACATGTAAATGGCTGCTCCTATTATTACTATGTTAAGGTGGTATTAGGAATTTATAACACCAAATATCTTACCAATAATAATGTTTAATTCTGTTCGAGGAAACTACATGGTACCTACGTAGGTTTTTTGTAGGTTGTTTATTAAAACGTGTGCGAAAACTTAAACAGTTTGAGTAGGGACCAGATTTTGTAAAAAAATTGTTTATTTTTGGAGTCGTCAAGGTCGTCATCACTATGTATCAACGTCATCTAAATATTTATAGGTACCTACATAAGTTATTATCATGTTTATTCGTCATGGGTAACTTGTTTCATTAATTCTGGTCGGATCTGTATTAATGCTAAATGTGTACTTATTAAATTCATTGTACATTATTTGGTCTAGTAGTCGTAAGTGCGACTGCTGAGCATGAGGATGAGGTCCTGTCCGATTTCCAGGTCAGGGCAAAGTTTTATTGGGTTTTCCATCAGGAATTTATCTGTGGCAATCACGGAGTCTGGATTTGTGCTGAGTTGATGGCAATAGGCTCACCTATTACATGGGACTTAAACATAACCGGCGGAGTAGTAAACCCATCGAGAATTACAGATGTTATTTTTTGTATTTTTACTGGGTGATGAAAATATGTGTGAGTACCTACCTGCGCCATTCCGGTTAGACTGTGACTTTGAAAAGTCAAGGCCAACGAATACAGTAACACTGGTATTCAAGAACCACATAAGTATGGCAGCAACTCTATGCTAAGTAAGGCATTTCTCACTGCGTTCGTCATGGCAGGCCATTCATTTCATAAACAATACTTAATGGACTCTTTGCTGTGCGGACACATAGCATTGAATGGGGCGCTGTGATTGGTTAACGTTGTGAACCGACTTCACTCGGGTTGACTGACTGACAGAATAAACGTCAACCAAGAAATTTAAAACAAAGACTGTTTTAAGGTGGTTGCGTCAGGGTAGCCCGCGAAATTGTTAGAGGGTTGTATTGATGATTTTCACGATTATAATTCTGTAACTACAGACGCGTTACTGGCGCGACACATTTTTCATCAACGTAAAACCTGACACTAATCTGAAAATTACAAAAAACGTAAGAAAATTTGAATTTCGCGGGCTACCCTGACGCAACCGCCTTAAAAGTTTTGTTGACTTTTTGAATAAACTTTTCATTATGAATAATAGTTGTTTGCCAATAATGACATAATAAGATAATAATATAATATAAGGATATAATCATAAAAATCATCTTTGCTGCTGTAATCACTACAACATAACCTAATACCCGATACCAGTTTGACATTTGTGTTGATTTGTCGCACTATGCGTTGCGTAAAGTAGCAAGTGAGTTACTTTATCTGTGCGTTCATTATAATGAGCGCATAGTGTCGTTCGTCCCTCAAGTATTGTTTATGATTAGGTTTTTGGGACACTGTGCGTCCGCGCGCACTCCGGTTCATGAATACCGGTTTAATTCTGTACCTACCAATCAAAGTCAATCTGTTCGTCAACGACGATCGTGAGTGCGTGAAGTGATGCCAAACTATCCTATAATAAGGCATTTTAGGCGTAAAGACTTGAATCCCCGATTTCTTTAAAAATAAATAAAAAGTTCGTTGCAGTTTTTTACCATGGCGTCTGTCTGCCATGGTAAAAACTGCAACGAACTTTTTATTTATTTTTATTATACTTTTTATATATTTAATCGGGGATTCACCCTACCACTTCTGATTGCGTGAAGCATATAAAACAGTTGAACATTCAATATGTATTAGGTACGTATAGAGCACAAAAACATGATTTATGATGCTGAAGTGAGTATCACTATTTCTATCAATAAAAACCCTGCTACCTGGTGTGACGGTACCAACTTACGTAAATAAAACTAGGGATATAACCTTGTAATATATTTAATAGATATACTTACACATAGAAGACCTAGCTGTTGCCCGCGAAGTTCGTTCGCGTAAAATTATTATTAAATCAATCGAATTTTGTTACCAATTTAAAGGGTTTTATTTTTTTTGCACGGAACCCTAATTATTTAGCTAAAAATAAAAGTAGCCTGAGTTATTTTAATATTAGAAACAGACACTCCAATTTAATTATCTGTATAGATGTATAGAAGATGTATTGATGTATAGAAGAATATTCTTTATTATGTACACCATACTTTTGATTTACATAAAAGAAAACATTCAAATAGGGTGACACTGGAAACTGTCCGAAACAACTTTTTGATTAAATGGATTAGAGGAAGAGGTAGAAACAATACTGGAGGTAGACTGTGTGGATTAAGATAATAATCTAGACACGCAGCAGCGCGTAATTATATGATAATGACGTTACTTTCACGTGAATAAAATATTTAGAACAATTGACATCTAGCACCTCACGCTATTTAACGATAAAATGTTTTCTCAATCTCTCTATTCATTTTTTGAACTTATAGTACGGCTTTTTAGTATCAATATGTGAAAACAGATTATCATGTCGTTCTATGAATTATTTCGTAATCTAACCATTTCATTCACCATATTACATAGGACTCTCCCTGCCAATACTTTTAAGATTAAAATATAGTTTTTTTTTTATGGAATTGCAAAGTTTAAAGTGGAATGGAATATGGAATTGGAAAGTTGGGTACCTCAAATCCTAAATATTTAGGACTTATATCGGTTGTTAATTTCCGAGCTAAAATGTTTTATTAGTTACTGGGAGTAATTAAAAAACCATGATTTTAGGGAGATTGTAAAACGATAATAAAACTCCCCATTTAATTCTGCCTGTAGTCAAAATGCTTGTGTAATCAAGGATGGGCTTATGCAAGAACAGTTTTAGTAGCGGTTGGAAGAAAGTTCCGCAATCGTCTCAAGGACATAGCAGATGAAAAAAAAATCGGCTTACGTTCTGTAACTCCGACATTTTTAACGTTTTCGCTTAGTTGAATAGCGGTCCCGTTAAATTGAAACTGGGGTAGCTGGGACCAGTTTATCTTGCGGATCTTGTCTTCAACGGGTTAACCTGCAACCCATGTTCCTCACTCCACTCACAAATCGAAGCCAGATACTTATTAACTATATAGGTAATATTAATATGTAACATCAGCGAAATCCAAATGTGCAGCTTGCTTAAATATCTGCAAATAATCTGCATAAAGGTAGTAGGATGCAAGAAGTTTCTTAGAAATGGAGTTAATAAATATTACGAAGAGTAAAGGAGATAAAACACCACCCTGAGGTTCACCGAAAGACGTATAACACCAAGAAGAGTACGACTATTCTATGCATACACGTTGCCGGCGGTCATATAGGTAACCACAAAATTAGTTAATTGTCGTTGGAAATATGTTTAGCGAGCGAGCATGGCAAGCAGAATATCGATATAGACAGTATTGAATGCGTTACTAAAATCCAATAATAATAAAGTACCGTCAGATTGACTCTTTCCATGCCTAGCCGTATGTGTAACGTTCCTATATTTCCTTAAAAGAAGAACACTAAGCTGGTTGTGGACAAGGCGTTCTAACACTATGTAGAGGAAAGGCAAGATGGAGATAGGACGGTATTCTGAGAAGGCAGTAAGATTTTATTTTTTAGGAAAGGAGTGATTTTCCACATCGATGGAAAGACACCAAAGGATAATAGAGTAGTTGAGAATTTGGCATAGGATAGGAAGAATTTCGTCGACGACAGGGAATATCATTTTCCGACTGACACAATGACCACCAACTGCGTTAGATGTGCTTGAAATTACGCTCTTCTGAACATCACAACCAGTGAATTGATTTAACTGTGAATTGACTGAAATTTTACAGTGTTACAAATACCTTTTAGGCTAGATTTTCACTTTACCAAGGGATTAAACAGCTGTAGCCGAACTAGGCAAAAACCTGTATTTAAGCTATTAGCGCTAATAATTAACCCAATAATCATCTGCATCATTTCCGCCGAAAGACGTCCACTACTGGACATACGCCTCCCCCAAGTGTCGCCACATTGACCGGTTCCGAGCGACTCGCATCCAGCGGATCCCCGCAACCTTCACCAGGTCATCGTTCCACTTCGTGGGAGGCCTTCCAACGCAACTTCTTTCGGTACGCATAGATTAACCTTGTAATGTGATTAAAATAAAACCAAACGATAGTAATAAGGCTTTAATCAACAGGAAGTGGCAGCATATTCAATAGGATGTATATGCTAATAAGACAAGATGACATGGTTGGAATATTCATGATAAGTTTTTGGGGATGATGAGGAATTTTGGCAGGGTTCTAACCCCAGACCCTGACGCTGTTGTCCCAAGAGCAACTTGCCAATGCAACGCCATTGGGAGACATGGAGATGGAAGTCACGCGGTTCTCATGAGCATGAAGGGTACCTGAAATAAATAATTCATTATTTATTATTATTTCTATGTACCAAAACTATTTTTGAATGTACCATTAAGGTTCTGTTGGTGGTGTTTCGTCTCCACAACCTTTAAGCCCCTGTGACAGTATCTTCGATCTGAACACCCTTGCCTTTCCATCAGGATGCGCTCACAGCCTTGCAAGACTAACGAAGCGTAGGCTAATTTTTTTCCCAAAAAGCGTTGAATCCCAAAAAATCAATCACCAAATCTTTTTCTTGTAGAATTAGCTTTTTTGTTAGTCTAAATTAATCGTATCAGGCTTGATAGCTGATCATTGCGAAGTAAATAAACACGAAAGATACTTTTCTGGGTGACCTTCGGAAGCTTGGAATGAATGATTCGCTCGTAGAGATTGGCCTCCTCATGATCTATGAGAGAGGTCCTAACATATTATTTCATATAAGTACCAAGCCGACGTTAGTTCTGATTTTCTGAAGTTAGTTTTCCTATTCGGAAATGCTTCAGGTGCTAAGTAAAACATGCACATTCAGTGTAAAACGTAGCTTCCTCCCAAGTGTATTTAACATTATATACTCATAATTGTCCACGCGGCCCCGTGTGTTAGTGGTTGTCTGTCACAAGTCTTCGCATTTATGTTTCCTCATGATGATTCGATCACCGTTTTGTGAGCAGCACGTATGTATGTGCAATAGATAAACATAAAACTGATAAAATAATTGTTAATTACCAGTGTGGCTGACTTTGAGGGTGTCCCAAGAATGTACGTCGTTGTCGTCTGACCCGGCGAGCAAATATCTTCCGCTGAGCGATAGTCCTAAACAGAGTAATTTAATTTATTGACATCTGACGTGCTGCGCGGACGACCGCCATTTTGGTTCAATTTACGTGCCGCGATCTATACCCAGAGTGTAGTAATAAAGCGACATTACTTTCTATGGTTTGTAACATTACTTTCTATGGTTTCTTTGGCCAATAATAGAAAAATTATGGAGGGCGGGGTCTATTGCAGTGGAAACGTAGACTCACGTTTCCAAACAAATGAATCCACGCAGCTAAAATGTGCCGCGTGGCCGTGCAAAGTGTGTGGTAGGTTTGCGTTTTTATATTGTCAAAATTGCACATTTTTAAACACTGAAATTGAACTGAAACACTCAGGAAAGTTGAAGCTGAAGCTCGATAGATGGCGTTGTGCCGGCCGGCTGAATCGCGCTATGGTTTCGTTACCACGGGCTATATATAAGGTAAAACCAGAGCGCTTGCCATTCGCCGTCGGGACCGAACTTTACAATTTTTGCAATAGAGTTGTTACATTCGTTTGTACAACTCTATTTATAATCTAACTGCATGTAGTCAGGTGCTGCTGGGACGGTACATAGACGTACCATGTTCAGACTGCTAGGTGACTTTTGCCGAAATGTAAAATAAAGCCTTTCACACTTATATCCACACACATTGGCACCAGTTGACTACTCTGTACAGTTAAATATCACAACAGCTGAACAGCAAAACTCTTTGATATTTTTAAATTCAAAATGATAGAACACTTGCACAACCAACAATATATGTATGATGTACGGTGGGCAACATCAATTTGGGTACCCCAGTTGGGAACGTAGGTGCTTTCAACTTTCAACATCGTGAAGCTAACTGTACATACCATACATTGTGTATGCGTATCTATATGCATCGACCTCTTATAAAATATGTGGTCTTTTCGGAGCGTTAATTCGGTTTACTGCCTACTTAAGTCTGGTAGAAATAAGTGACAACTTACCACAGCTGGTAAACCCGCTGGCACCCGGCGGGGTGTAGTGTCCAATTTGCTGGTCACTGCGTATGTCGAACAATCGTGCCGTCTTGTCTTCAGAAGCCGTAGCGAACGCTTGACCACTGTTGTGGTACTGCGAATATTTAGATTTACTAGTATCACTTCGAATTATGTGTGATTTTTTGGCAAATACATACAAACTAAATAAGTCAGGTACTTGGCTACACTATCAGTTCGACGTGACAGTGCAAATTAAGCAACATGATTTGGAAAACTAATCATGCGATATGCTTAAAAATCTCCAAGAGATAACTGGACATGTCTCTAGGAAGCATCCTACATCATGTATATTAATAATAAGTTATGTGTGTGTATTGTGACTGCACCACCCTAATGATAAACTAGCAGTTTTGCGCTAAAAGATGCAGTACAATCTTTAGCTAGAGTCGATTTTTTAAATGATAAGTGGTCATAGATCCATGTTCTAGCCATAATATTATCATCTTAACGTTGCGAATGCGGGGTATAAAGGGTAGCATGTATAAAGGGTGTAAACAGACTCTTTACGAAGCCGAAAGGTACTTGTTCTGCCCGTCATTGCGATCATTATTTTGTTCTAGACCATACCTGGGAACCTTCTAGTTACGGAGATATTTGGGGTCAAAGTTCCATTTTTTTTTTAATACATGTTTTTAATGTAAGATTTTTACTTTAAACACCTCCAGGACCCCCTTTCTATTCAATCTATCCATCAGCACAATGTTTTGAGTGCGTTACATTGAGTCCTACTGTGAAACGTGAGTTTTCAGCCCAAAAAAAAAGTCGTTACCCAGCACTACTTTTTGCGTAAAGTTACTTAGTTTGATGTACATAATGCTTGGTTGACGGCTTCGTGAAGAGTCTGTTTACACCTTGTATGTTAAAATTAAAACCATGGTACTCACACAAACGCTGTTGACGTCAGCGTCGTGGCCGAAGAATGTTTGCTTCGCTTTCTCATCCCGAATGTCCCACAATTTGCAGGTCTTATCCACTGAGCCAGTCACGTACGTCTTCATGTCTAATAAACATGTTTATTGTTGTAAAATAAAAATAAAACACGAAAAAAAAAGAAACAACTGCCGTAAAATATAACTGCCTGTTAGCCCCGCAGGTTTGTATTAAGAAAACACTATAATTTAGAAAAGTGGGTGTTCACCTGGTGCCAGCGAAATAGTGACGACATCACCAGCGTGAGCATCAAACTCCATCTCCCGTTTGCCTACTTCCAAGTCCCATACGCATCTGCGACGTAAACTATATTATAGCACTCTTGTGTTTGTTTGCAGGGTGATCTATTGAAATGGGTCAGAGAGGACAAATCTGAAGCTAATTGAGGTACATAATTATGTTCTAGACACACCATAGTTTAGAAAAACTGAATTTAAATATTTTGCGATTTCGTTATAGAGAGGTTAAATATAAGTCAGGTTCAACTTTAAGTAGGATTTTTTTGCAGTAATCACTCACATCTTCATGTCTCCGGAGCCCGTGAGGATGTGGGTGTCGTCGAGGAAGCGGCAGCTGCTGAGGAAGCCCTCGTAACCAGCCAGCTCGCGCACCATCTTTGCGGCACCGGTGGAGTCACGGTTGTTCACGTCATATACAGTACACATGTTGTCCATCCCACCACATGCTTCACACATAAAAATGACAAAGATTTGAGACAACTCCAGCGTTTTCTAGGCTTGCAGGCATTAGATGGATGATCCAATGCCAAGGTGAGCACGTGCCGAGAGCTATGAAGGTATTGCAGGACACCGACGGCTTGTCGAGGAAAACATACTCAAAGATCTTAGAGGTATGCACCTAAACCATGGCACTCAGCCGTTGAATCGTTTGTAAGCGTAACGTACACGAGTCGAAGACTGCTGGAATAGTTTTAGCACACTTTCATCCTAAAAGATGGAGTAAACTGGAACCTTATTGAAACTGAAATAAACTCTGTGTAGGCGGGTAGGTACATAATATTGGTTTCACGCGATTCTGCAACGTATAAATAGAAGCTGGGTTAATGTGCTAAAATAAATAAGGAAGTTGGAAGACCGACTTTTGTGTCGCCCCTTGTTTGAATAGAGTTATTACGCACTGTTCACTACCTCAGGTGAGTGACTTGTGAAGTTGTGATGCGGTTTGGGTGTAGCCACACGCACACGTGCCGCTGGTTTGCCGTGAGCGTTTCCTCCGCGTGAGTACTGTCGCGTCGCAAGTCGCGTCGCGGTGACTAGTGACATGCCCTAAGCATGTCCATTTGTTTTCTCCGAAATGGCTGACCTGATTGCGTGTCGCTTGAACATGCAGCTCGAGGCTACGCGATTAGTAGTTCATCCCGTTCATCTACTGCTTGACATCAAGTTTCCATGATGGTGGGATTAGAATACAAGGAATAAACTGAACCTTCACGAAGCCGGCAACCAAGCATTTTGTCCATGAAACCAAGTGACTGTAAGTACGCAAAAATTATTGCCGGGAAATGACTTATTTTTTGGGTGAATCACGTTTTACGGTAAGATAGGACTCAATGCACTATAACGGTCTCGAAACATTGTGCACAAAACATTGAATAGTAAACGGGTCACGGAGGTATTTAAAGTAAGCAAGTAAAGCAATAACTAGCAAGTACCTATTTAAAAAAAAGTTGGAACTTTGACCTCCAATATCTCCGTAACTAGGAGCTTGCCAGGTATGGCCCAGCACAAAAAACTAATCGTTAATACACACATTATACTTAACTCACCATTGATTATTTATCGAATCAAAGTGCCACCCAATCAGCACGAATAAGTTACCTACCTAATTATCTTGCGCCATCCCATCGCCATCCATCCAAGCTCATCGTGCTGTGCTGGTGTTGCCGCTGCGGCTGCAGAGAACCTCAAGCGGCGTAAATATAGAAACCTTTGTGGTAACTATATTTTCGAGCCGTTTGGGGTTGAAACTCTGGGGCCGTGGGGACCGAGTGCTCATAGCCTATTTAAGGAAATTTCGAAACGCCTAGTTGACTCTTCCCGTGACCCAAGGGCTGGCTTTTACCTTGGCCAGAGGCTAAGTGTTGCCATACAACGTGGCAACGCCGCCAGTCTCTTGGGCACATTACCAGCTGACAGCATTGAGGAGGAGTTTTTCGAGGCCCTTTTATAGTTTGTTGTTAGTTTCTTTATTTTAGTTAAATAGTTTTTAATTATTAATGTATATTTATTTTATTATGAATAATAATAATAAATTCCCATTTGTACCATGTAAATACTAAAATTTAGTAGTGAAGTATCTGCAGGCTATCTGTTCTTTATTATGTTCAATCAAAAGTTATTGCGTTCTGGATCTGCACCCGGAATAGATAAAAGGTAAAGCTTTGGCCAGCGGCTTCGCAGTGTCACGTTTTCGAGATCAGAGCTTTCAAAGTTGAAATGAGTAGTGGTTATGAAATAAATGATACCTAATTATCGGAATATTCTCCCAGTCACCACATTTCGCAATTTAGAATCGCTGCTGCGTGCTGGGACTTACCTAATTATTAAGGTAGACCATTATCTGAATATCGGAATTAATAAAAAATATTTTTCTTAACTATTTACAAAAATATTTTTAATTTTTTCCCTGCGTGATCAAATCAGAAATGACGACATCCGCAAGACAACCACGGTTACCGACGTAGCCCGAACAATTGCCAAACTTAAGTGGCAGTGGGCACATTGCTCGCAGAACGGATGCCCGATGGGGCCGAAAAGTTCTGTAGTGGCGACCGTGAACCGGACAGATGACTTGGTGAATGTTGCGGGGATCCGCGAGTCACACGGGATCGGTCAATGTGGCGACACTTGGGAGAGGCCCAAGTCTAGCAGTGGACGTCTTTCAACTGAAATGATAATGGTGATGATAAGTTTTACCAACAAAATTCCCGGATGGGGCAAATGCGACGCTCATAACCCAGGCAGAGCGCAGCGGGATCACTTGCACCTTGTTGCCGGTCCAGGTGTCCCAGATGATCAGCTTCCCGTCCAGCGAGCCCGTGACGCAGTGCCTGTACATGACAGCTTTATTCAATATCTTACTTACGCTAGCTAAATGCTATACAGTCGCTCGCTATACTATATTTTTTATTACAGAGTAGTGTCTGCAGGCTATCTGTTCTTTATTGTGTTCAATCAAAAGTTATTGCGTTCTGGATCTGCACCCGGAATAGATAAAAGGTAAAGCTTTGGCCAGCGGCTTCGCAGTGTCAAGTTTTCGAGATCAGAGCTTTCAAAGATCAAATCTGGAAAAGTGACACTAGAAAGTTTTATCTCATACAAAAGTTATTTGTATTGATACTAGCTATCGATTAATATAGGTTTTATGCATAGCCGTTGAAAAAAAAATGGTGGAAGTTAGGCCGGCCAGGCTTCATTCAAAAATCTTCCAACCCCTTTGACTCTTTATAATATCAAGTATATAAGTAAGTTGCCTACTTACTACAGAACCCACAGAACTGTATGCATAAGAAATTCACTGTCACCATCACCATGGACTACACATATTTCTTATTTGTTTAAATCTCTGAATCGGAACGCTCCTAATATAACAATGCCCTTATAGTCCTTGCAGTTGACTTTCTCAAATGGAATTATATAAGTGTCTTTATCATGCCTACGATTAGTGCGATGGACCGATCACAACTTTATTTAAACTCCGTAAGTATCTTGTACATTTAAGCTAGCAAAATATACTTCTAACTAATTGGATTTGTAGCTTACACACCCAGAGTTTTTATTGAAAGCTGAAGGTGAGTGCAGCCTAGTGCTGTTAGTCTAGTAGCTTTGAAAATAAATAAATAAGGTAAGTAACTACCTACTTTCGTCTACTCAAATTGCCTGCTAGGTACCTATGTGTACCATACGTACAAAATTATACTTTGGCTTCCTTTCCGATTATGTAGGCGTGTCGTAGATATCTGATAGTTTATCTTGCAATAATGAATACATTAAGGAAAATGTGCAAAATGTAACCCAACTACCTAATTAAAAGTTGAGTCACGAAACTCACGAACGCATGTGTTCGGGGAATAACTATAAAGGCAAATATGTGTCAAGCGATAAGTTTAGCAAGCCAAATCAAGCGCGCAATGTTATATTTATTTATATCTTCGCATAGCTAAACAAAATGTTATATCCTGAAAGTTGGACACATTTTAATCTTGTTCTTGTAAGAAACGATGCAGTGGAATTATTACGGGATATTACGTTGGAATTAAACGGCAATTTGATACAGTTTCTTTTTTGCATAAAATTTCAAATAAGTCGGTTTCTTTTTTAAGATTAGGTATATCTAATTATCATCTAATAAATTCGTCCTCACCTGGAGTCTCCGCTGTAATGCACAGAGTTGACCTTATTGATGTGTCCTTTTAAAGTCTTCTTCGTCGTCAATCTTATCTTCGTCACGTCTCCTAAATCCCCACATTTTTCAGCTAGCTTCGCGTCGGCTAACTTTTCTTGATCGGCCTGTTGAAGGGTGAATTACTAATAGGTAGGTATTTTTTCATACATTACCATAGAGTATCCCAACCGTAAAATGCGCACACAAAAATTAGTAATTAGGTTATTTGTCTTTCATTCTGCGAATACCTTTACTTTAGCGATCAAGTCAGTTAGCTCTTTTTTTAGTGCCGTGGTCTCCGGGTCTTCCTTCGGCATTTTTCCTGCTGTTCACTACCAAGGAACAGTTGTACGACTTGGTCCTACGACTAGTATGAGCCACTAACAGAACCGAGACCCAGTCTTTAATCTCATTTGCGTAAATTGGATTTCAATTTACTGCTCAACCGAAGCTTTATATGTGCCAACTAATGTGCTGCTTACTACAATTTTTTATGTTACTGGTTGAAGTAAATAGAGTGAACCAAGTTATTTAAGAATTTGATCACTACAAGACGGAAGAGAAACTAACGGGTCATGATATGAAAAATAGATCACAGAAAAATCATTGGTTTATTTTCGATTTTCAGTTCCGGCAAATACTCGTGGTTCGACCAACAGTACTCCCCACGGTCAACTGTTATTTTTAGCGTTCCGTACCTCAAAAGCTAAAAATGGAACCTTTATTTGATCACTTCGTTTTCCGTCTTTCAGTACACATACTCAAAGACGGAAAACGAAGTGTTAGTAAAAGATCTAGTAAAAGTGTCTGTGAGATGTGTGTCAAGACACTTTTACAGTTTACACTTTACTAAAAACTCGCAACAAGTTGCCCTGCGGAATGTATCTCCCTTGGTCTGGCTCCTAACCGTTAAATAAACTCTACCTGCATCGCCCTACTTAGTTATTTTTCCACTGCAGGGTAAAGACCTCCCTTCTCTCCTTCCGCTTATACGAGTTTTATACGAGTATCCATGGCTGATAGTGCTGATACAGGTCAACCTGTTAGAAAAGTATTGATATCGTTCCGCCATCTCCTGCCGAGTTCCCATTAGCTACTGTTTGAAACCCAATGTGTGGTTACTTTAGCTCACAGTTACATATTGACAGATGTGGCCAACCCCGTTTCAGTTAAAGCTGGCCCAGCTGACCCAGCTTCATTCGCAATTTGAGTTTTGGAATGCAATATTGAGTTCTTGATGTGATCAGTAAGTATGACTCCTAGGATGCTGAGCTCCATTGCTCGCTGACAGACTCCGAATGCGGAGATTTGACACTCGGTTAGTGACCGTGTGTGTGCTTCATAATTGAGGGAAGGAAATATGGACATGTCCATGACTTTCCTCTTCAGTTAGATAACTTCTTTATCCTGTCTTGCCTGAACGGAGCCTAATTGACCGAGGTACATATATGTACTCAATGATCATATTCAATCCGTGGTCCATGGGTTCCCAAGTCCTTGCTGCTTTTGGCTATCGTCATTACTTTAGTCTTCGTTATAATCATCACGGTTCCGACATCCAGGCTGGCGCTGATCAATTAGTTAGTCTTTTCTCGCCTGTAACTCTATATTATGGCCTTGTCCCTCCGTCATCATCGTTGGTCTAGTCTTTCAACTATGCCGGGGCGGCTTCCAGCCGAACTGTATACAGTTGAATCTCAGTTTTTACATGGAGCGACTGCCTATCTGACCTCCACAACCCAGTTAAGACTGGGTAATAACACGCGCTCGAGTTTGTTTTCGGTACTTAGGCTATACGTATATCTAATACGGGTACTAACATTTTAACTGGTTTGTTCATCCCAAACAGATTGCCAGTGTGGAGACCCTCTGCAGGACATGCTCCACCTCTTGTCCTGCCCATCCTGCACAACTACTTGCACCTATCAGGATTTAATGGAAGCAAATGTTAGAGCTGTTCAGGTGGCTACATACTGGTCTAATACAATTTGAGTTCATCGATACGAAAAGAAGAAGAAGAACTGGTTTGTTGGGGGCTTTGTCTCTGTGAGTGATGGCAAGCAGTACCTATCGTGTCTACGATACTTGTGGCTGCTGTGCTGTACACATGTTTTTAGCAAACAACTAGCAAACCATGAGAGAGGCTCGTCGCCCGTCGGCTTGTTTGCCAACAACGAAAATTACCGGGTTCATATATTTTCTGAATTACTTTCCACCACTTCAGACAATACAGAGCCTACTATATAAAAATCGTCATTTTAATTCTTTAGTGATTCAAGTGAAGCGCGACATCGGTGCCCCAGAAACAATCACTTTCACTAAATCGTTTCACTTCTTTTTGATCAATTTTAACTGTTTGCAACAGTCACTAAAGAAAAACCGAGACTTCGGCACGAATTGAAGATATTTAGGTATAGTAACTGTATTGTGTGGTAAATTGGACTGTTAAAAAGCACGAACCCGAAAACTTGAGAGCAAATATACGCCATCCTACAACATAAGTTAAGGCACAGATACAATAAACTATGCTGCCTAATTATGTCGTTTTGCAATTTGCAATGCGTTTTGCAAACGGACCCTTTTTTTTACGGATTGGAAATCATCAAATGACTTCTCCCGCTCTGGGCCGAGCGGAAGGGAGTGTCAGACTTGAACTGCCTAAAACCCATCCATGTTCCTACCTTGCCCTTTGTGTTCCAGGGCCGCGGTATCTCTTTCGAACAGTCCCGCAGCCCAAACGGACCCTTCACGAAGCCGTCAAGCAAGCGTAAGCGTTCTGAACGTCAAAGAGAGTAAACTCTATTATTGGGAAACGAATTTTTTTGGGGGTGAAATATCACGTTTTACGGTAGGACTCAATGTGATGCACTAAAAACATTGTTCTGATAGATGCATTAAATAGTACGGGGGTCCGGTCGTGGAGGTATTTAATTAAGTAAAGTAATAACATTAAAAAATGAAATTAAAAAAAATAAACTTTGACCTCCGATACTTCCGTAACTAGAAGGTTCCCGGGTATGGTTTAGAAACAAAAATTGATCGCAATGACGGGGAGAACAAATGCGTTTCGGTTTCATTAAGGGTACTTTTAAACCCATTATTTCCTTATGGTTTATTCTTATACAAGTCTCCTTGAGGTCTGTTTCTCACTACATATATACCATTTAAATGTGTATGTATTTATATGTCTTTTAAAAAGCCGCCGGGTTAGTTATAGAAACGTTATGTTTCACGCCTGCAATCTCCGAAGGTTTAGGCAGAGGTGTACCTACAGTCCTCCTACTAAAATTTCGCTAGTTATGTTTATATTCCATGTAATAAGGGGCGAGTCTATTGCTATCAACCGGGCACTAATCCGGATTTCGTGGCTGCTACTGAGAAATTCGTGATAAAAATCCAATAACATTGCCAATTGACTTGGCGATCAAACCCAGGACCTCATGCTCAGTAGTCGCGCTTGCGACCACTAGATCCACAACTCCACAAGGCACTTAGTAAGTTATTTATTTATTTTTAAAATAATTTCGTGTAAAGACTGCCACCCACACAACTTACATTAGCTTGTACCTGCCTTATTTCTATAGCTTTGTTGACCGAGAATATTGAAATCAGTGGCTTGGCTACGTAAGCGATCTATATTACTGTTACAGTTACTTAAGTTTTCTTTTTAACGCCGTCGTCCGTCGCTTTCATTTCACGGTATAATAAGTTTTTTCTGAAAGCAATAGAAATAGAGAACCACTCTCACCTTCCCGTTGTAATCAATTTGATAGGTACTGTTGGCGGTCTGATTGCAGTCGTTCGTCAGGAGCTTTGAGGAAAACATGGTTCTTAAGCGTCGGAGTTTTCCGTTTAAATGTTGCTGGCTGTTGGCGATATTTATTGCTCTCAGACAGGGCACATTATCCCAAGAGTTCTGTGAGAAAAAATCTGAAGAAGGCAATTGTAAACAACATTTCCTGTATTCCAAAGGTAACTGACAGTTTTATCTATTTGCTATGCGAAGTTGTTGCCAGCCAATTTTTGGAAATAAAAAACAGAATAATCTGCTTACAGTTAGTTATATTATTATTTTACGTTGATTACTGAACCTTATCGCTTTAAGTGTGTAACCTTGTTATTCAATTAATGTTATTCGATATATTAGTGTGCGTTTCCTTTAGTTACCAAAAGTTAGTAAAAATGATTCGCTGATTACGAAATAACTCGATTTTAACCCCCGACGAAATCAGAGGGTTTTTACAAATTTAAAGTCTGTCCTACCTAATCTGATCAAGAATTTTGGATAGAGAACAGAATATGGAACACTCTACTTTTTATGTCTGTGGGACTGCGAATTCAGCAATGCAGTGGCTATAATCAATACAATAATAATTTTAACCATTTGCTTGGACCCTGTTTTCGATGCCGGTGGGCTACTATTATTTATATTTTAAATGTTTTTTTTTTGTGTTTTCTTAAGGAATATTTAACTTTAAATTTAAAAAAATAAATGAATGTTTAAAGGGCAATAATTTTAACCAAATAATGGTCCGTGTGCCACTGCAGGGTCTGCAGGGTAAAGGCCTCCTTTTGCAAAACTGCTTTAGCAAAGATTACAGAATACAAATTTAAATACCTCTATTACGTAATTTACACTTAGTTACCAGGGAATAAAATATTAACGTTTTTTTTAATTTCGGGCGTTACAGTAAATTTTACGGTAGGTACTTAGGCACTTAAAAGATAAAATATTATTGTTTAACTCCTAAACTCACAATACCAAAGAGTATTTAAGTACAACCTAACCTATTTTTTAATATTTACAGTAATTTATTTTGAACCCCTTTTTAAAATATTTTTACGTACCTATTTATTTTGTTTTTTACTATACATTTTTTCCTTATCTTCAAAATATGCACATAACGTTGGATAAATAAGCAGATAATCAGTAGGCACCTACCTATATTTACACTAAACGAGCGGTTTATCCCCCGTACCAATATAATAATTCTTAATGAATAACTCGAAATAGGTAGGTACTTTTCTATGTACAGAGTGACCACATGCGGCGTGCTTAACCTTGATCAATAAGTTAATGCAGGCCAGCAAGCAGCAGCAGCAGGGGTTGCAGGCTAAACACCCATAGTGGGTGTAAAAGTCCATAATGAAACCGAAAGGCTTTTGATCTCCCCGTCATTGCGATGATTTTTTGTAGATCATACCTGAGAACCTTCTAGTTACGGAGCTATTGGGGGTAAAAGTTTCAACATTTTCACAAGTTTTTTTTTTTATCTCTACTTTATACAGAGTGTAAACAGACTCTTCACGAAGCCGTCAACCAAGCATTCTGTACATCAAACTAAGTAACTTTACGCAAAAATTATTGCTGGGAAATTACTTTTTTTTTTGAGCTGAGAAATCACGTTTTACAGTAGGACTCAATGTAACGTACTCAAAACATTGTGCTGATGGATGGATTGAATAATAAGGGGGTCCTGGAGGTGTTAAAAGTAAAAATCTTACAACATGTATTTAAAAAAAAACTTGCAAAAAGTTTGAACTTTGACCCCCAATATCTCCGTAACTTGAAGTTTCCCAGATATGGTCTAGAACAAAAAAATGATCGCAATGACAGGGAGTACAAGTGCCTTTCGGCTTCGTTACGAGTCTGTTTACACCCTTTATACCTCCACACTTCCCGGCAATATTTTTTGCGTAAAGCCTACGTTTGATGTACAGAATGTTTGGTTGACGGCTTCGTGGAGGGTCCGTTTACACCTTACTTACTGCCCCTGTTTCAATAGTAGATACAGACGCCAGCAGGTCAACCTACGCGAAACTGTCAGATTTTCCCAACCAACCTTCAACCTAATACTTCAGAAATAAAGTTGAAAACCTATTAAAGAAATTTGACTGATTGTAGTAGCTTGATGTGCTGGCGTCTGTACATTTTGATACAAGTGGGGAAACTTTTTTATTTCCGCCGTGAAGGAATTCACGTTATTTGCGCAAACGACGTCTTTCAATACAGTACGTATTTTAGGCACGAATTATTAGGAAACTATGATTTTATTTCGTTTTTTTCCGCACTTTGCTTTCGAAAATTGAAAGAGAAGCAAAAGGGTAATGAAGCCGATATTTTAAAATTTACTAAAAATGCCTTTAAATTTGTGAATTGTTCAGCGCTAACTGACATTTTTATGTTGGTTTTAAGTTTTATTCAAGTACCTAGTAATAAGATTCTACACTAGACTTAAATGTTTTTAAGTTACGTCTTGTATAGAATATTTTTATTTTTTTTGAGGATCTCGTGACTAAGTAACACCAGCCGCTCGGGTAAATCTTTAGGTTAAGCCGTGCTTGCCTAGGTTGGTCTGTGGATGGGTGACCACTCATTACATACCGAGTTTCCGACGTGGGGTATCGTGACGAAGGGGTATCGTATTACTCAGTAGTAACTGAGTTATGGAGGTCAGATAGGCAGCCGCTTCAGGTATTCAGCTGAATCCGGCTAGACTGGAAGCCGACCCCAAAATAGATGGGAAAAGGCTAGGCAGATGATGACTAGACTTAAATGTTTTCGCCTGCTAGAAAGCGCACGTGCCGCCCGTCCTCATAGCATTGGTTATTAGTAGGGATTAGGGGAATCAAGAAAAATATCGATATTTTATTTTAATGTATCGATATAGCTACCGATGAATATAAATTGTAGTTGTGGTGGTAAAGACTGGAGAACGTTGGCCAGAAAGTAAGTAGGACCAAAACAATAATACTTCTTCTGTGATTTCGGCGCTCTTGTCCTGTGCCCATAACTCTTGTCGGAACGCCTCGGGTCGCTTATCCAAGGGGATGGTGAAGTAGACCGGGACGTAGCGCACCGGATCAACTCAGAATGGATGAAATGGCGACAGGTCACTGGAACAACTTGCGACCCACTGATGCCAAGGTAAAGGGGAAAATACACAAGTACGTGATTAAACCTGTCGTACCGTATGGATCAGAATGCTGGGCTGTGAAGAAGATGGATGAAAAACGATTGCATGTAGCCGAGATGAGAATGTTGAGATGGATGTGTGGACTGTGGAGTGTGACAAGAATGGATAAAGTAAGAAATGGGTACGACAAACGAATACCACTTGAAAGAAGCCCCAGGAAAGTGGCGCCAGCTAGTTACAGAAAAATTGAAAGGAATTCGTTTGTCTAGGTATGGACATATTATGAGGAGGGATGAAACGCATGTGACTAAAAGAGTGATGGACATGAATGTTGATGAATAGAGAGGGAGAGGAAGGCCAAAGAAAAGATGGATGGATTGTGTGAAGACTGATATGAAAGAGAAAGGAGTAAATGATGCCTTGACGTCTTACAGGGAAGAATAGAAGAAGAAAACGTGTTGCGCCGACCCCAAATAGAATGGGATGAGGGCAGGAAGATGATGAAATATTTTAATTAAAAAAATATAAATGTTTTGATAATAATTTTGAAAGAACATTTTTTTACAATTACCCTCTTCGTTTTCGAAGAGGGTAATTGCAAAGATTTTTTTAATTCAAGATGACGTGTATCTTCAATGTACAGAAAATAGTATATTTTAATATAGGTGGGGAAACTTTGTTATTGCAGCCGTGGCCGTATCTAATGGAGTTCTTCATTACATCATCATCATCATCATCCACAGCCCGACTTCACCCACTGCTGGGTATAGGCCTCTCTTTGCTTGTGCCAAGCTCTACGTTCTTGTGCCAATCTCATCCAAAATATGTCGAAGATGAGATGAGCTACGATGTCGTCTGCCCATCTCGCCACCGGACGGCCAACACTCCTCTTTCCATTCCTTGGACGCCACTCGGTCATAGCTATACTGCCATCACCGCACCTTGCTAGGTGTCCTGCCCAACTCCATTTGAGTTCCACAACGCGATTTCTAATATCGAAGACCTTCGTTCGTCTCCGGATTTCGACGTTTGGAACTCGGTCTATTACGCGGTAATTAGTTTTATACCGATCATGGAACGCTCCATGGCTCTCTGTGCTACTCTGAGTCTGTACACAGCCTCCTGTGAGAGCGTCCACGTCTCAGCACCGTACGTCATGGTAGGCAAAACACACTGATTATAGAGACGGGTCTTCAGGCAGTGTGGAATTTTGGCTGATTTCAAAATGTCGTCCAATTTGCTGAATGCAGCCCACCCCAGTTGGATTCTTTACTATCGTAAAGAATCCAACTGGGGTGGGCTGCATTCCTCCGCCGTTTGATGCTCCTTGCCAAAGGAAAGAATATGGCCAAGATAGACATAGCGGTCAACCTTCCCCAACGTTTCATTTCCGACCTTGACAGAAGGATTTGAATTACTGAAGAAATTAGCCATAATCTTCGTCTTGGACATATTTATCCTAAGTCCTACTTTGAAAGAGGCATTATAAAGATTTTAAGCATCTTCTGGAGATCCTCTAGGTTTTCAGCAAAAAGCACGACGTCATCTGCAAATCTTAAATCAGACAGGTAGGCGCTAATGATGTTAATACCGCAATAGTCCCAATCTAACGTTTTAATGATGTCTTCAAGGACTGCTGTGAAGAGTTTCGGTGAAATAGTGTCGCCCTGTCTCACTCCCCGCTTGATCGGTACGGGTTTAGATAGGGTGTGCATGCGAACTTGCAGAGTGGCCATGGTGTATAGTTCCCGCAGCACGTCCACGTAACGGGAATCGATGTGGCAGCAATGGAGAGCGTGGAACATAGGCCAATGCTCGACACCGTCAAAAGCCTTTTTGTAATCGACGAAAGCCATGCAGAGGGGTCGGTTGTTTTCCTGGCACTTCTCCATTAGCTGCTTTATCGTGTGGATATGGTCGATGGTCGAATATCCACTGCGAAAACCGGCCTGCTCGATGGGTTGGGCTTCGTTGAGCTCTCGGGTAAGCCGAGTTGAATTTGCGTAAAAAGCTTATAAATCTGGGAAACGAGACTAATGGGACGATAGTTTGTTAGTTTTGAAATGTCTCCTTTTTTGTGGACGATGGTGACTATGGCGTTCTTCCATGGTTCTGGAGTACGGACATCATATATAACCCTATTAAAAAGTTCCACGAAGACCTTTTGAACTGGTTCACCACCTGCTTGTAGCAGTTCGACAGTAATTCCATCTTCGCCAGGAGACTTATCTGTTTTCATGTCATATATGGCTTTTATGACCTCACAGTGTAAAATAGGTGGTAAGAATTCTGTTTTGATGTGGAATAGGTGGTGCTCTAATATCGTCCCCAGAAAGAACTGGTTCGATAGATTTAGAAGCATAGAGGTCCTCGTAGAACTTCTCAACAATAGATACAATTTGGGCCCGATCCGTCACCATGTTGTCATTTTCATCTTTGAGTTTAATGATCTGTTTAGAACCTGTGCAAGTTTTCCTTCGAAATACCTTTGAACCTCTGTATGATTTTATGGTGTTGGCAATTATATTAGTGTTATACTGTCTTAAATCCTTCCGTATAGACTTTTTTATGTGTTTATTTATTTTATCTATGTCCTTTTATGTACTGCAGTCTGTAGTGCTTCTCCTCTCTTCTCAATTAAGTTTAGAGTTTCCGGCGACAATTTCTTTTTTGTCTTTTTAGATCCACCTAGGTGGTTTTTCGCCACTTTGTCAGCGTTCTACACAACATATTATTTATGTGGTCTACATCTAGGTTTTCCTCTTCGAGTCCTTCAAATTTATTTTTGAGTTCTACTCGGAAAGTGTCTTGCATGAAAGCGATTTCCTGCTTCTCATACCTTCTTGTGGATGTTATGATCTTAGCCCGTTCACTTTTGAAGTCAAACCTAAATGTAGCTCTCAACAGTCTGTGGTCGCTTCCAGCATTGAAACGTGAGAGGACAGAGACATCGGTGACTACGTATTTATGAGAGCTAAGTATATAGTCTATCTCGCTCTTTGTGTTACCGTCTGGACTTACCTAAGTCCACTTTCTCGGCGCTCTTTTCTGGAAAAAGGTGTTCATTGCAAACAGTTGGTTTTGTTCTAGAAAGTTGACTAGAGTTTGTTCTCTCTTGTTACGTAAGCCAAGACCAAAATTTACAACGGATTTTTCGTTACTTAACGATTTTACAATCCTGGCGTTGGAATCGCCAATTATGGTGAAGTAATGGCATGGTGTGTCCTTGAGGGCCTTGTCAATATCATCATAGAAGGACTCCACTTCTTCATCGGGATTGTCAGACGTTGGGGCGTATACTTGAATGATCTCCATAGAGTATCGTTGGTTAAGTTTGATTATTATAAAAACTATTGCTTCGGCAATGACAAATATCAAAAGTGTTTACTTGTGTACTAACAGTTTTTTGTAATAATTTCACGCGGACGAAGGTCTCGGGCAACTGCTAGTTACTATCACTACATCACTACATATTATAAAACAAAGTCCTCCGCCGCGTCTGTCTGCCTGTTCGCGATAAACTCAAACACTACTGCACCGATTTTCATACTGTTTTCACCAATGGATAGAGTGGTTCTCGAGGAAGGTTTTAGTATATAATTTGTCAAGTTTTTGTATAAATTGGCTAAAATATAATGATATTTGTTGGAGGTAGGTATCGGAAAAAAATAAGCCGTCTGGGAGCTTTCAACGAAAACGCTGCTTAAACCCTTTGAGATGTATGATGATCGCGATAACCGACATCCACGCGGGCATCAGCTAGTTCTCTATATAAATATTGAATTGATTTTAATAAGGTTCAATAAATCAACAAAAAATATCGATACATCGATATTTTTTCGACATGCCTACTGGCTAATCTAAGTATTGTGCAGTGTTGCCCGCCCGTACGATAATAATGGGGGGTGTATGAAAGTTATGCCTATATGGTATTACGATGTATTAAAGCAGGTACGTTACATTTGAGGTTTGAATAAAAAAATCCATAATGTAGTTATGGTGTTTCACCCTACTGTACAATACGTTTCAAATAAGAATAGGACTGACTGTTAGTAATATTTTTTAATCGTTACTGGTGCCGATTCCCTTGTTCACAAACTAAACTAAATTTTAGTTGAGTGCATCTTTTTCTTTCTATCTCATTCTGAAAAGGACAGAAGATAAATATTAGTTTAGTTTGTAAACAAGGGAATCGGCACCATTATCTGGTTAATATAATATAATGTTAAAAAATATGAGGCATATCAACACCGAAATCATAAAAATACTGTCATAAGAGATGACAGTATTTTTATGATTTCGGTACTTTCATAATTTTGCGCAAGGGAAAAAGGATAATAGTGTTTTAGTTATAATGATCATCAAGCTACTACAAGCTGACAAATTTCTTGAATAGATTTTCAACTTTATCTCTATATCATTAGGTTCAAGGTTGGTTTGGTTTTCCCAACCAACCTAACAGTTTCGGGTGGGTTGACCTGCTGGCGTCTGTACCTATCCACGTTTTTCTTGTAGCTTTGCCAAGTCCATATGATTTATACGCCAGTGCATTTCAAGTACATATGATTTATACGTCAATGTTGCGTTGGCTTTGCCTAGTTTGTGGCACATAAAGGGTGTAAACAGGCTCTTAACGAAGCCGATAGGCACTTGTTCTCCCCGTCAATGGGATCATTTTTTTGTTCTAGACCATATCTGGTAAACTTCTAGTTACGGAGATATTGGGGGTCAAAGTTCAAACTTTTTCACAAGTTTTTTTTTAAATACATGTTTTTAATGTAAGATTTTTACTATTAACACCTCCAGGACCCCTTACTATTCAATCCATCCATCAGCACAATGTTTTGAGTACGTTACATTGAGTCCTACGTCGTAAAACGTGATTTTTCAGCTCAAAAAAAAAAGTTGTTTCCAGCAATAATTTTTGCGTAAAGTTACTTAGTTTGATGTATAATGCTTGGTTGACGGCTTCGTGAAGAGTCTGTTTACACCCTGTATAAACCCTTTTTGTATTTTTTTCATACCAAACTGTAATCTTTTTTGCTGACCCTACTCAAATTCTTCGATTTAACAGCTATGATGTCATAACATGGCGCAAGATCAGTCTAATTCTCATTTGAAACGATGAAATTCTGTCGTCAAGATGAACATTTCTTAGCGGAAATTCAAATATTTCAACTTTGGAGTTGGCAACACTGGTATGATATCACGGAAGCCGGGCCAGTCTGTGGTTTCGCTGATACATAGACATACTGCATTACATTGCATCATACATGTGTGTGTACGGACAGTTTCGGTCAACTCTGTTAAAACAGTTTGATTATAGACTCTGCGTAATGTAATGTAGGTGTAATATAGATAGGCACATGTTTGTATGTTATTTAGATAATAAACTGTTAGCATCGCTGAAATATAAAACCATTTGCTTGACTCAAATGATCTCATACGATACTGCGGCGTCGTGAATTTGACTCTGCCGGACGCGGTAATAATATCTCGTTTTTAATGTTAACTGGAATTTGAATACCTACTGAAGCTTATCGCTTCGGAAGCGGGAACTCGTATCTGGAACAAAAGGAACGATAAACAAGTGTTTATTTAGCCGAGTTTTATCTAACGACTACAGTTCTACAGTTCAGTTAAGCGCATGTCGACGAAAGTCCAGTGAACCCGCCACACGGTCGTCATGTACCGAACTGGGAAGCTTGCAATGTTCTTGCAAAGTTTAAGTTGCCTTTTGCTACTGTGTGGTGTCATTGAAGCAAAACGTGAGTACCTAGTTAACAATTAAAGCTAGCGAATATTAAGCTGAGCGGTTATCGAAATTCTAACATTTGTGCCCTTTGTATAAATTGAATTGCTTGTTTCTGAAAATGTTTCTTGCATGTTTTAGTCATTAAGCTCTGCGTTTCTTATTATATATTTGTCTGTTAAACTAATACAATCTAAGTGGATACTGACTCACTACAGCAATCATGTTTAGGTTTTAGATTATATTGATGAAAGTATGACTTCATCTTAGCAGATCAATGTTATGTTTATGTATGATAGGATCATCGAATTAGGATATAACTATTGTGTGTTATTGAGCTATAATATATTTATTTCTCACTTTTTTAGTTATTTATTTTTCATGGTACT
This sequence comes from Lycophotia porphyrea, assembly GCA_950005105.1. Classification (NCBI taxonomy): domain Eukaryota; kingdom Metazoa; phylum Arthropoda; class Insecta; order Lepidoptera; family Noctuidae; genus Lycophotia; species Lycophotia porphyrea. Next base: position 24,109,279 of record OX465383.1, on the reverse strand, counting down.
GTAGCGAGTACCTGTAAATATTTTGCCAGCAATGACCATATTATCCATTTGTTGCAGATGACATAAAAGTACTTACTGTTGCTACTGATGAAAATCATGGCTTGGAGAGGTTTCTGCGGTCGGCTAAAATTTATGGAATAGATGTTGAGGTGCTGGGAAAAGGAACAAAATGGAATGGAGGTGACATGAACCTTCCCGGTGGAGGCCAAAAGATTAACTTGCTCAAACAAAAGTTAAATGAAATGATGAAGTCAGACCCCACGGAAAAAATTATATTATTCACTGATAGGTTTGTACTCATAGAAATTTGTAAAAATTTTGATTTTGATCACATATTTAATAACTGTTATGAAATATTCCTGACCTCTTCTTTGATTTTAGCTATGATGTTATGTTCTTGGGAAATCTAGAAGATATCTTGAAGAAGTTCCAGTCATTCCCTGACACTCGAGTGTTATTTGCTGCAGAACAATTCTGTTGGCCAGATACAAAACTCGCATCACAGTATCCAAAGACAGAGGTTGCCAATCCATACCTAAATTCTGGTGGCTTTATAGGTAACTTTAACTTTCTATATTATTTAAAGTATCTGGATACACACTGAACATAACCAGGTAAAAAAAACTGAATAAGTAAATCCAAACTTAGTTATTTTTATGTTAAGTAAACATTTAGACTTTCAATTTGTTTTGTGAAAAGTGATCAGATCAAAACAGAACATCAAGCCTCTAATGAGTCACTCTTTGATTGAATGGTGACAACACAGTGGATGATGGCTTTATTAAACTTAAATTCTTGTAACTTTAAAAAGCAAGGCAAACTGTGTGATGTGTTGTGTGATGCCAATAGCAGTTTGTCAAACACTTGGTTGGTTCGACTTGTGCATTCACAAGAATTTTACATTTCATGAAAATACTGTTTCATATTGAGCTTTAGTTGTGACTATGACTCTAATGTGAAGTCACCTTTAGATGATGAAACTGGCCCATTAGCTTGTTGGTTTAGTTCCAATCTCAATAACAAACATTATGATTTAATATTTTTTGCCTTGGGCTACATATGTTGATTAGCAACAATCATTGTTTTATAATTTCTTATGTGAATACCTAACACAATGCTCTTCTCATAATAATAGATGACTGTATACAAATGACAATCAAAATATTTACATACATTCTTAATTCTGTGCAGGTTACTTGCCTGAGATATATGAAATAGTTAATAATCAACCAGTCAGTGATAGAGATGATGACCAGCTGTTTTACACCAAAATCTATTTAAACAATCATTTAAGAGAATCTCTTAAAATAACTTTGGACCACAATTCTGCTATATTCCAAAATCTTAATGGAGCTTTATGTAAGTATGATTTAACTGAAATTTTAATATCTTCACTTTATACAAGAACCAATTATTTACTAGATATATTTTTTTCTCAGCTGATGTTCAAATAAGATCAAACTCAACTACAGAACCATGGCCGTATATAGAGAATGTAGTCACTAAAGAACGACCTCTTATTGTTCATGGAAATGGGCCATCTAAGATGACATTAAACCACTTTGGCAACTATTTAGCCCAGGCATGGTCAGTCACTAAAGGCTGTGCTTTGTGTGCAGAAAAGAGAATTGAACTCAAGGTAAATATGACATAGATGTGACATCAAATTGAAATTATCAAATAAATATAATTTAAAATATCTGGTTAATCATTATCCATGTTTTTTAGAAAGATAAGTTGCCTACTGTGATGATGGCAGTGTTCATAGAACAAGCTACACCATTCCTTGAAGAGTTTTTGGATCAAGTTCTTACTACTGACTACCCAAAAGAGAAGATTCATCTAGTGTTGAGGAATAATGTGGAGTACCACGAAACTGAAGTCGATGATTTTTTCCAAGAACATTCCAAAAAGTATGCTACTGCTAAGCGTATCAAACCCAGTGATTTTATATCAGAAGCTGAAGCCAGGAATATTGCGAAGTGAGTATAATTTGATTTGTTTTATCCTAGTTATTAAGCTAGGGAATAAAGAATACCCTGTATTGTGTGTAGCCATCATGTCATCGCTTGAAAAATAGACCTTACCTCAGAGTCGTAGCGTGGTTGTCAGCCGCCCTGGGCGGTGGAAAATTTCGCCACCCGACTAAAATTAGTTCGAAAGAACTTTTCAGCACGAACAATCATCATTATTGTAAATTTTACAGGTTACAAATAAAAAAGCCATATACAATATGTTAAAAAGTCCCATTCTTGACGGTATTATTAGGTACCGAGATTAGATTCTATTTATGTTATCCTTTTTGGAAAACAAGTGCCCCTTCCGCCCCCCCCCCCCAACATACTACGCTACGCCACTGCTATACCACGCGGCACTTTGAGACAACAGGAAAGAAGTAGCATGCGGAGAGAAGGAGGGCCTTAAAAATGGCGATTATGGCAACATAGTTTACATTCAATACAGTCTACTTAAAATAGGGGTAGAAATTGCATATTTTATATGTTTGTTTATGTTTACAGGGATCGTTGCATCAAGAGTGCTTGCGACTATCTATTTTCTATAGACAGTGTGGCCCGTCTCGAAGCGAACGCGCTGCGTCATTTATTATCTTCGGGTTATGACGTCATCGCTCCTCTGCTGGTGCGGCCAGGTCACGCCTGGTCCAACTTTTGGGGTGCCATCAACACAGCTGGCTTTTATGCTAGATCTTCAGATTACATGGATATAGTCTATCAAAACGTTAAGTAAGTAAAATTATGATTATGTTATGTTTCTCTGAGGTAACTGAAAAGTTATGTGGTAATTGGTTGTCGTGGTGATGGGGAGGAATGAGAAAAATGTCTTGAGGTAAGTTTTAAGTATGAATGTAGATGGGTATAAGAGTACAGTTAGACCAAAGAAACGATGGAGGGACTGTGTAAAGGATGATATGGCAGGAAAAGAAGGTGTCTGATGAGATGACTAGTAATATAGAAGTATGGAAGAAGAAGACATGCTGCGCCGACTCGCAATGAATTGGGATCAGGGCAAAAGAATGACGATTATGGTCCTCTGAGTATGGTTTCACAGAGTATTCAAATTGAAAACACAACAGTATCCAGTTTTTTATTAACATGCAAACCTACTTGCAAAAATAAATATCGGAAACCATCATTTAGTACGACTGGTTGAACTACAGAAGGGCGCGATTATTTTGTGCTCAGATATAATTTAATTATCGCAAAAAAAACCCTTTGAAAGGAAACCATTATATTAGGATTCGGGAAGTGACACACTACACAACTGGCCCCAAAAATTAGTTTTTTTCTAAAGTACCTATCAGTCAGTCTTCTGTTTATTAAAGTTTATTTGATAGATAACAAAATGAAATAATATATGTAGTAACATTATTTATTAGACAGAATCATATTATAGGATTATAATGCGTTGTTATTCTTAAATCTAATGCTGGCTGTCTGTATTTCATGAACAAAGCAATACTTGACGTCATCATTAATAACAATTTAGTCAATCAGAGATGTAATAGTATGTTCTGGAACGTGGCAACGAACTCAATCAGTAATCGCTTAAACAGTGATACATTTATTAACACTTGGTTTGCTACCGTTTACTGACAATTTAAATAGGTTTTGGAATTTAAAATACCCTGCATGTAGGTAGTATATAAGTTCAGTCGAAAGCAATGGAGAAGTCGGTCTTGAATGAGCGGCGATCAATGGAATACATATTGTCTGCCGTGCACTCGTACACGCCGGCGTCCATCTGGGTCGCTGGGTCAATTTCAATCTTCGACTTCACGCGATCGTCACCGATCGGCCACTCGTGGATCTAAACAATAAAAACGTTATCGTTACTTTGGTGATGTAAATAATTATGGTTTAGTACCTCTGCATCTTTTATCCTGAAAACTGTTTATGGCCCGTTGTCAAAAGAACCCGTTACATACATAAAGTTACGCTTTGTTCCTTTGGCTGTAGGCAGAAACTACAGTAGTCCACCTACAACGGTCCATACATTTTATGCGCTCCTTTCGCTTCGTCTAAGTTCATACACGCACGTCGCACGCCGTTGTGATACCTATACATTGTTTTTTTTCATGGTTTTACATAAAGTATCCTATTAAGAATATTATTATCCATCCAAAAATACCTGGGCGAAAATAGAGAAAACGAGTTTTTAAAGACATGAGACCTAGCTAGGGAGATTTGTCGCCCCCGTTAATACCCACAATGCAACTTTCATCGAAATCTTTAGAGCTGTTATCGAAAACGTAATTACAAATTTATACAAATATTGTTCATTTAATGGTATAGGATATAATAAAGGTTTTGAAGATGAATATCTAATGGATGAAGCGCATGTTCATATTATTAGTTTTTCATTTAAAAACTAAGTATTTTCAAATTCAAATTCATTTATTGTTTGTCACAGGTGAAATATCAGTTCTTATAATAATAAAGTGGATCGCTGTAACATACCTACACGGTGTACAATATTTAATTGTGCTTCAATAATTATTTAACATTCAAACCATTCAATCAACGTCCATCATTCATTATGCATTAATGTAAGTTCACAATGTTAGATTAATAATAATTGTATAAACGTAGAAAATGGCTACCTACTAATATAAATTATTTATCTGTTCATGATGAAACTGAACTTTGGGTGACCTATTCAACGAATCCATAACATTCTTCAATTTAAGATTTTTGCCTCGTGGCTTCAATAAATTTTAATGGTGCAAATAGCACGATGACCAGTTTAATAAGTTGTTTACAAACTAGGTACCAATGACCAACGGAAGTAGCATCTTTATAGTAGGAATTATACTTATTGTCGTGAAAGACCTCAATATAGTATCTACGCGGAAAAAACAAGTCAGTCGAACTGATAAAGTTTTATCTAAATAGGTACATTGCGCCTTTGTTTTTTTTGTCGAGCACACAATCTACTCATGTTATAAAACGAAGTCAGTTTTTGTGCCTGTCTGTTTCTGTCCAACCGAAACTAGCTTACTATTAACCGAAATTGAATTCTGTTTGAGTTTAAGCCAAAACCAAATCAGAAACTTCCGTTTAGGGCAATTTTTTGTACTTATTTAATTTAGATCCGAAACATTGACAGGCTTGCTTGACCACCCTCTGTTCGGGTTGGTGTCAAGGCCAATGTAAAGCGACACCGGAAAATTCGATTGGACACTACTGACTGTGTGACCGCGTTGTTGTTTAGCTATATTCTGTAAAGCGCTCTTACTATCGGAACATATCACCACTTTCTTCGCATTCAGTTCTAGCACATACATATGCTTCAGAAATAGCAAATAGTTCTGCCGTTGTGATGGAAATATGATTATTCATGAGAACATGTCCCTAAAGTAAACTTTAAAACTGAATGCGAAAACGAAATCTTCTCAGTTCTTATCATACTGTGTGAAGTAACTAGTAGAGGTTTCATTCCAGTGCTTCCCTATCTTAGGAATTTGTCTAGCCTCATTCCAAAATATTTAATGTAATCGACAGCTTCTAAAGTATGGTTGTTTACATTAATATCAACATAATTATAGTCTTCTGCATCCTCTGACTCCGGAAGGTTTATGCGTACAATATGTTGTATGTGTGAACCTTAACAAGTACGCGAACAATTATTTAATATCAATGTACCTATATACAAATAATAATAATGTAATGGATGGGCTTTATCTTAGCTTTTCGTTTGAATGTAGTTGTGACATGAATGATAATGATTAATTCCTGAGCAATAGGCATACTCCCAGCAAGGTTTTGTTTTCACAAATGTATTACAATTGGTCGCTGTTTAACTTAGCTTATAAATGTGGGGTACTTACATGTAGGTAATGATGAGCAAATATTTCGACTCCATCTTTAAACCATGTGATATGCGGTCTTGGTGAACCTTTGGCGATGCACAGAAAGGCAATTTTGTGTCCCAAAACGTACTCAAGGTCAAAGTGCGAAGCAAGTAAGATTTTGGCGCCCTGAAAAAAAATAGAAGTATTGAATTTGTAACCTACATAACATAATTTGTCCGAATTATACTACAGGCATGTTATGCGTTAAACTTACGTCATTATTGTTGTAATATTGATCAGATTCAGGATCTCTGTATTTACCGGTGATGGGTAATCCAATTTGTACCTGAAATTGAATTGAATGTTACAGAAAAACAGTTTAGTATCGTAATATTATAATCTTAATTGTCGTTGACGATTTTTCAATTGCTTTTTTCAACCGTTGTTTGAATAAAACTATTAATCAAACAACAAAAAAAGTAAAAGGAAAAGTAGTGGAATATAAACATTTTCTAAGTAAAGATGAGTTGGTGACGTAATTCGCTTTAGTGAGATTGCATAATAATTAAACGTGCAGCATATTTGTTAACGCTCATCAAATACTTTTTTTATAATAGATTATCTTATACTGATAAACAACAGTTCGAGCACTTCATCATCATTATTTCAGCTGGAAGCCGTCCACTGCTGAGCATATGCCTCCTCCAAGTAGTGTACCCACATTTTTGACCATAAGTTTCGGTACATAAAGCATAGGTTTATTACGAAATTGATTTGAAAAATATTGCAACGCTAGATTTAACAAGTTTTATATCTGCTTACAAATACGATTACCTTGGATTTGGTCCTGCTCCTGGTGCGTCCGCGCCTTGCGTCGCTTGAACCAATCAGAAACGAGTACAGTAAAATTAAAAACAAAAACACGTTGGCTTTCATGAGTAACATTTGCTTGGTGCGGTAAACGGTGTAAATGGCTCAGTTATAGTTATCCCATAGAACAGGGCGACACGTTCGTGTTAGTACTATGCTGGTATGTTCTTGCGCGGGGCTCTGAGTGCAACTGGTGGTGTCGGCGATTCCTGTTGCGCCAATCTCTCAATTGGCTAATGACGAGGTGCTAGCAGGAGGGCCCTTGTCTCCCCTTCGTGATATACGGCACTCGTCATTTCCTTTCGCATTTCGTACGACGGTACTATAAATGTGATATTGATAAATTTAAACATGGGTCAATGGATCGTGGTTACGTGTGACCTCAAAATTTTATTTACAATTTAAATTTTCCTATCAATTTATTTAAGCATCGGTGCTAAGATAACCGAAAAGAAGTAAAAAGTGTAGGAAATGCTTCAACTATATAAGATACTTGCCGGGTTATCAAACCGAGTTCACCTCTTAATAAATTAGGTATAAATTGAAATTTTTGATAGTTGTATTTTGCAATGGAAGAAAAACCAACTATTAAAATGCATTTTCTTTATAAGTAATTGTATATATTTTCAGAGGAGTGTGGAACGTGCCGTTCATCACGAACTGTTACCTAGCCAAGATGTCCATATTCAGATTACCTGCTACAAAGTCAGTGACTTACACTAGAGAAGGCATCGACGCAGACATGGCTTTTTGTGCTAGTTTAAGAGATGTTGTAAGTATTTGTTAAACCAAGCAAAAATTCTGAACATTCCTAAATTTTTATAACAAGCGATTATACCTGTCATGTTATTTATTTCAGGGTATATACATGTATGTAAGCAATGAAATAGATTTCGGGCATTTGGTAAATCCTGAAACATATGATATAAGTCGCACGAATCCCGACATGTATCAGCTTTTTGACAATAGAATGGAATGGACTACGCGCTATTTGCATGAAGAATATCACCTTAGTTTCGAGGAGAATAAGAAACATTTGATGGTTTGTACATAGTATTTTTTTTATTATTTTGACATCAGTTTACATAACCAGAGGTCGGAATAGGTAGAGCATATTAACTTAACTTCAAGGAAGTACCTAAGTAACATTGCCTAATAGCTCCTCAAATGTAAAAATTTTATTTCGGAACTCACAAATACTCCGGAATTTTTGAGAGAGGTAGTCATCATCATTCTCCTGTCCTTATCCTAATTCGTTTGGGGTCGGCGCAGCATTGTCTTCTTCCTCCTTACTGCTGTATTACTCGTCATCTCAGCAGTCACCTCCTTTCTAGTCATATCATCCTCCACACAGTCCATCCATCGGTTTTTTGGTCTTCCTCTACTCTTATAGCCATCCACTTTCAAATCTTAAAACTTTCCTCACCACATGGTCCTCATTCCTCCACATCCTAACATGAAAATCGATTACCACACAACTTTTCAGTCACCGGCGCCACTTTCAGACTACCTCTTTACTCATTTTTTATTTTATCCATTCACATTCCACCATAAGGCTGAGATGCCAAGGGGTATCCCCCTGCCTCATGCAAATTACCTTTCAATCACCTCTTTTGTGCCCTAACATTCTGATCCATTAAGTTTAAGTAGGTACCCGCATCTCCCAGGACTCTAATATTGTTCTCGTGACTTGCCGCCATTTCATCCAGCCAGTGCCAATTCTGTGCGTATTCTGTTACTCTGATCTATTTATGTACATGTTACTTACTTCCTTAAAGTTTAGGCAAATATGCTGTATATATTCTGATTTCCGGTCATAAAAAAAACTTAATTCACTGTTTCGTTACAGCCGTGTCCCGACGTGTACTGGTTCCCGTTGATGTCCAAAAGATTTTGTTCTGAATGGATTGAAATTATGGAAGCGTTTGGACAATGGAGCGACGGATCAAATAATGTAAATATAAGTAAAATTTACTTAACATTTAATAGTTAACTTTTATTATAATGATAAAAACAGGTTCGTTACATGTTTTATAACCTATGGTCTCCGTAGACCTTTTTCCTGTAGCTACAACAGTTAAGGTTTCTGACTTACTGTACATCTTAAAATGTTCACTCTGTATACACGCACATACTAACTTCTAATTTAGAAGGCAAGGTGTCTATGGAAGGACTAGTGCTTATTTTCGAACCCCGAACAAAACTCAAGCGTGTGTGACGTCACAATGCAATGTATTTTTAGTCATCGTAACATACAGCGTAAGATATAGTGTTTTGACTTATAATCGATTAATTCTTGTTATTATTGAAAAATATATAAAAATTCAAACCTTAAGAGTTATCGTGCTTGCTTTGTACCATTTATGTACGAATGCTACAAAAACAATTCCCAAAAAATGCCCCCCAATTAATATATTAGAAAATGAAAATATCCGTTTTTTGTTTAATCTCGTTGCCCATTATGCATTTATGAAAAACTAGCTGACCCGAGCAACTTCGTCTGCGCCACATAATGCAATTAAATAATATTGCGAATATAAATTGAGATGTAAACTATCCTATCTTTCAAGTTGGAACTTCACACGGTGTGCAAATTTGATTAAAATCGGTTAAGTAGTTTAGGAGTCCATCGCGGACAAACAACGTGACACGTAATTTATATTATTATATAAAAAATCCAAAAACGAAGTCACAAATGACATTAACGGATCTATGAAACTGACAGACTAATAATCCACCTACATTTTGCCAGTTATGTTTAAGTCCCATATGGGACAACGACCCTATTGCCATCAACCGGGCGCAAATCCAAGCTCCGTGGCTGCTACTGAGAAATTCTTGTTGAAAAAACCCAATATCACTTTGCCCCGAACCGGGAATCGAACCCAGGAACTCATACTCAGCAGTCGTGCTTGCGACCACTTGACCAACGAGGCAATGAAGTTGATTTTGGTCCTTTAAATGTGACTAACTGAATAAAACCGAATATAATTTTTATCATAAATATATCTACATCAGGGCCTCCAGTCTCGACATAGTTTGCGATCGTAAAACAACCGAATTCGGTGTCAAAGTCATATCGATGTGCATTTTGCGCTATTTGGTAGTCTCGATACTCAAAGCGACTGTCATTGGTGTTTCCCCGATCTTTGTCGCAAACTTTACGGTTTTCGCAATGTTTACGAATATATTTAGCGACCATTTTTGACAGCCCGCAAAGTGATTTGGTAGCATCGTAAGCTAATTTATTGGTTTTACCGGGATTATTGACAAAAATTGTGTCGGACGGGCTTATTACTTGAAGATCTATTTGTCTGTAGCGAAGTATGCTGTGCTTACGGCCTTCAAAGGCTGTAAGTCGTACCTAACCAATAAATATGTAATATGTATGTATGAATAGGCGTGATATTCATTTCATTGGTAGGAAGAGGGTTCATTTAAATAAAAATTAAACACAACTATAATCGATTGCTAGTTTCAACTTTATTAATATTAGGTAAATAGAATTATCTCACACATTTTACACTTAAAAGGAGCGGTGATTTGAAGATGGGTTGACATGATTCAAACCTTTGCATATTGAATATTTTGGTATTAACTTGTACCCAAACATTTCTTTTGTGCCATTTAAACTCGTGATAGCTCTGCTGTGTATCCCCACAACTATAATATGGTAATATTGAATATTGGAACACCGAATATACACTCATGGTATTAGAAAAAATCTGATCAATATTGCACACACTACACTATTTCACTCAGTTTGATTTTCTGCTTATTCTTCGTCATTGCTTTACCGTAGTGTCCCACCCGTCGGAGGTCTTCTGTAGTGTGAACAGCTAGCTACTTGCTACCTTCGATAGCTTTGGTATGGTTCGACACATCACACGAAATCAGCGTGAAAATGCAAAATCCCTTGAATTTGCTTATTTCTGTATTCTGACGGAATAACAAGAGAATTGTTCACGGAGCTCCTTTCAAAATTTCAGCCATCTCTTCACACAAAACGACCTTACGGGCTTTTTGACGAATCCCAGTATAATTTTTTAGCTACATAATTATGTAGAAGTATATCCGGTGTGGTCGCAGCTTTAACCAGATAGAGGTTAGCAGAGGTACTGTACTCTTGGCTATCAATGAGCAATGCTTGACAAAATACCATTGTTAACAGAAACACAACAAATACGTGTAGTTTATGAAAACCAATATTGGTTTCCAATGACAACAAATAAACAAGAGAAATTGAGTTGACACTTGACAAGTTTGACACTAAATCAATGTTGCAAGGAGGCAAATACTAATTTCCTTAAATATTTTATATATTTTTTTTTAAGTTTTTAGTTTTACTTACGACTTTTCATGAAAAACATTGCCTTCAAAATAATACTTAGGTATAGACTCAGTTTAAGTTACTAGAAAACTAATAATTTTTATTGAAGCATCTCAGTTTAAGTTACAAGAAACCCAATTATGTTTACTGAACCATGTTCTTTATTTTTCCCCTTATTCAAGGAAATTTTGTAAAAGCAAAAAATTGTCATTGAAAATACTGAACTATGAATTCAGTTTTTCGCTAGCGTACCGACATCGTAATATCAAGATAATGTATGACTTTGCTCGCTCTCTTGGATCTACATCCAAGAAAGCGAGCAAAGTCATACATTGTCTTATATTATTAGTCTCTACAGACTGACGATTCTCGCAGGCATCGTTATGGCAACCGAGTTTTTACGTTATTATTTAGCGATCGCAAGTTTTGACAGCGTTGGTACTAATGTCGAGACTGCAGGCCCAGGTATATTATCGGAAGTAGCTTTTATAAATTCTTTATCACACGTGACTAAATAAAAGTAGTATTATAAATATTTTTTTGACTAAATTTCGTATAGTTATGATAAATTTACATGTAGAAGCCGTTGACATTGTATTGTCAAGCAATGGGGGCTATCGTTTTTAAGCTCAACAGAAGGCGCCACTGTCGAATAAGGTCCTGTCATTAATTCTATTTTGTACTTTATAGTACAAATAAGTTCATAAAAAGTTTATTTCATTTCGTATATCAACATAGTGTACAATTCATTACAAATATTCTACCTAACATTAACAAGCATGAAACATTTAAAAATCATTCTACCTCCAAGTACGAACAAATAAGATTTTAAGTTGCTACTTAAAATCTTCAAGTCATAATTAATCAGGAATGGCTCAATCTAGACGCGAATAATGAAAATTTGTTAGAATACCTGATAAAAAAAACATTTCGAAAGACCTTACTCTACACGAACGCCTCTAACGGCGAATTCATGCGCGATAGCCCCATTCCTTTAACATTATGACGTCACCGACAGGGCGACCGATCGTGGCGCGTTTGTAGTCACGTGATTCATTTAAAAATTTTATCAATTTAGAATTGTCTACAGTAAATTTAAAAAAAAGTTAATCTTTTTTTTTTACTTCTGACTTTTTCGCATCGATTATAATTTATGATATCTTCAATTTTATTTATTAGGATAAACTAACTATATACATTAATAATTAAAAACGATTAAACTAAAATAAATAAACTAACAAATTTATGATATAGATTTAAAATACATTAAAAAAAAAACCTTTTTTTTGTCCAATAACTCAATTGTGTGTGGACTGTGCAAATCTCGCTCGGTATGCGGGACCCGACAACGCGCGTCTGTTGTTTTAATGACCAGGTAAATATTCACGCCTTTTTGAACACTTTCAAAAAAGTTAGTGTCTGAAGCACAGGTCTGAACCTACTGTAACGATGTCGATGTGTTAGACTTTTGGTCGAAGCTCATCCAACACAATTAAAATAATTATTGACATGAAGAAGATGAAGTATATTAGCACGAAGGTTTTTGTCCCGCATCTCGTGCAGGATTCACCCCAGTTTGGTCAGGGCCTTATAAAAAGTCGTAATTCTATATTATGGTTAGTTATCGGAAACTGATTTCAGTGATTTTAGGGCCTACTATGCGTGTCAGTAGCAATCTATATTGTGTCATCCCAAAAGCACACGAAGAACACGCTATCAATTCGGTAATGTGCGCTTTTCTTAATACCCGACTTGAGTATACAGTGTGTTTATTTTAAGTTCGATAGTATGAGGGAATCGGAATCTATAGCTCTTTTTCATGAAAACAATTTTGGCAAAGAAAAAAGTGGCGCAGGTCACCTTATGCCTCCGTTTTATGTGACCTTTGTATTACTAAATATTATTTTGATATGCTGATTTGTAATCTATGCAGGATAAACGTCTGGAGAGTGGATATGAAGCAGTTCCCACTCGCGATATTCACATGAGTCAAGTTGGCCTGGATCGGCAATGGCTACAAATACTGAAGGACTTTGTGCGTCCATTACAAGAAATGGTCTTCACTGGTTACTATCACAACGTAAGTTTTTCGGCTATTTTATTTACAAACCAAAATATACGCGACATTCCGAATTCTAGTCAAAATCATAATCATCGGTCAACCTATAGGAATCATGTGGTTTGTATTTTTTTTTAATAAATTTCGCCGCCGTCATGGCTTTATCTAATGGGCATATCATTAATGTGCTGCGGAAAAATAACGCCTGTTTTTTTAGAGGTGGAGAACTTAAAATTGAAATAAAACATAGAAAACTGTTTATGATATTCATGAAATGGCTATTGACTGATAATTTTAGGGAGAATGGTAATGATGGCGGTAGCCATATACCCGAAAATATAGTAACTTTTTACGTTAGAAGAACTGAGTTGCGAGACTTGTTTTTATTTTACAATTATTGTTTTTGATGGCATGTTATTTTCTCTTACATGTATGTTTTTAATGTATATTTTGCGGGCCGGCTGTGTCCAAAACACCTTAATTTACAGAAAGATAATTATTGATGATTGTCTTATTTTGACAGCCGCCGGTGTCGATCATGAACTTCGTGGTACGCTACAGACCCGATGAACAGCCATCCCTACGTCCGCATCACGACTCCTCCACATATACCATCAATTTGGCACTCAACACTCCTGGTAAGTTCTGCAATATTAAATATTGAAAAGACACAAAAGTAAATAAAGTACTGCGGATTTTGCTTGTGTATTTATTGAGCTATCACGAATATTGCTATTTTGTGGGGTCGAGAAGAAAACATCAATATTGTTGTTTCATTGGATTGTAGCCGAACTAATTTACTTCTAGCGCCTTTGTTTTCTTTCCACAAGGTGTCACTCGAATAACAAAACCACTCTTTCTTCATTTTTATTCATGATATGTTTTTATGTTTTTATATTCAAATATTTAATAATATACTTTATATGTATCAAAATGAATAAATGGAAAAACATTTTATGTATTAAAATTTTAGATGTGGACTTTGAAGGCGGTGGATGTCACTTCATTCGGTACAACTGCTCCGTGCGCGACACTAAGCCTGGATGGCTGCTGATGCATCCTGGCCGCCTGACGCACTACCACGAGGGTTTGCTCGTCACGAAGGGCACAAGATACATCATGATCTCTTTTGTGGACCCGTGAACTACACTAACACACTGATCGAAAACATTCAAAATATTCAATCGGATATAAGTTTTAATGTTCAAAGAAGTATCAGAATAGGTTTTAAGCAACTTTTAGATTTATACTGGTGTTCTTTGTTTAGCTACATAATTATGTTTTTTTAATCTACTTGTACAAATAATTTGAAGAAAATACGTTAAAATAAACAGAATCTCATATAGATTGATAAGCTTAATGCACTTGTTACACTAATTTACAATTTAAACAAAAACCAGGTGGTGTTTGTGAACTGATTATAAAATGTTATTTTCAAAATTTTGAATGTTGTATTTGTTTGTGGCAATTGCCATCTGGTTCTAATATTACTTCTAATATAATATCCAATAAGTTAAACCAAAGATTCATTGTGTGAGTGCAAATAATATTAGGAAAGATAAAATATATGCAAGTAAAGTTATAACACAATTAAGTTGTTTTTAATATACGTTGTTAATATGACTATCAATTTCCTGTTTATTCTGCCCTCATTCTACAGAAATTATTTATTATCTGTATGTATAAAATTCCGGTGTGTGTTGTAATTATTATTTTCCTCTTAAACGTTCGTCTGTAGCGGGTTTTGTTGATTTGATTTTTTTTAATCTACATTTTTATTAGGTAAATATAAAAATTGAATTGAAAAAACCACATGCCTAAAGAAAAAATCGCCTCTAAATACTAACACTATTTTGCTAAGTGGATGGCAACTGCAAAACTAATGACGTTAGCTTAGCTCGAAGTCTTACCTAACTTCTTATTGGTAAAAATACATGTCAATGTTATATCATTATTTAAAATAGCTTGACTTCATGGGTCAGATGGCGTTTCCAAAGCTTAGCCCCAAGCTCTGGAAACGTTATCTGTAATACAATGAACTTTTAAACGGCATTTCCCCGTTACAGCGGTTTTGGTAATGCCACAATCAAAGACATTCAAATATTTACGAGCGACTCTTTTAATGCTTTTATATCTCTTTGGTAAGAACAGAATAACTGGCATTTCTTGGATATTGTGTCGTGTCAAAGACATTCAAAAAATAATACGTGTCATGTCAAGCAAAAAATGTGAAATCAGTCTTTATCAGTGATACAAATCGTTGTTGAAAATCTTGGTAATTTAAAAAAACTAAATTAAGTCTGCACGAGATTTGGAACCTATTCGTGCTTGTTTTGATGCTTGCTTCTTTTAATCTTGTCGATGGGATGGATTTTAATTGAGATTGATTAATTTCAATTGAGTCCGCGCAGAAGTTGTTCAATAGAGTTGGCTACGAGTTTGGCGCCTTCAGTAGCGTTCATTAGTTTCTGTAATATCAAACGACAGCATACGCAAGACACGCTTGCTGCTAAAATAACATACTCACATTATTTTGTTATCTCTGAACTTTTTTGCTCAGACCAAGGAAAGGGGTATTTTGGTAGAAAAGTGGTACTGCTAGGTATATTGTATAATATTTATGTTTATTTATAATAACAGTTTATTAAAAAAATGGTCTTTGTCCTATTTATTAAATCAGAGAAACTCGTCTTATTTGTAACTAGCTGATGCCCGCGGCTTCGCCTGCGTGGATGTCGGTTATCGCGACCAAAAGTAATCAGGATGATCCTATTTCTTCAAGTTTCCTATTTCCTCAAGTTTCCTATTTCCTCAAGTTCAACTTATGGGAACCTAGTTTACCCATTTTCAAAGTATTAAAATGGATATAGTATATTATCCTTAAGAGATAGACATAAGCCATCGCGGATTTTTCTGTAGACATACTAGAGATAAGATATACAATTCTACCATTCATAATTTTGTTATATCTTAAAGGGCAGCGTTTTCGTTGAAAGCTCCCCCCGACGGCTTATTTTTTTCCAACACCTCCAGCAAATATCATTATATTTTAGCCAATCTGTACAAAAACTTGACAAATTATATACTAAAAAATTCCTCGAGAACCACTCTATCTATTTAAGAAAACAACATGAAAATCAGTGCAGTAATTTTTGAGTTTATGTGGCGGTGTTTAGGCGGAGAACATTGTGTTATAATATGTATTGATGTTGGGTTCGGCTTCTAGTACAACCGGATGCAGCTGAATACCAGTATTTTACATGGAACGACTGTCTATCTGCCCTCCACAACCCAGTTAGTTCTGGGTAATATGATACCCCTTGGTAGAAAGACAGTGAAATTAGTGATAGCTTTAATTTCCACATCAGGTGTTCCAGATCTTCAATTTTTATACGTCAACAGAGAGTGCTCATCAGGCTGAACAACTTTTGCTAAGATGTCATTCCTATATATATTATAGTGTGACTGGGCTGTTGGAGCTTCACAACAGGTGTTCCACATCTTCAATTTTTATACGTCAACAGAGAGTGCTTATCAGTCTGAACAACTCTTGCTAAGACGTCATTCCTATATATGTTATAGTGTGGCTGGGCTCTTGGAGTTCCACATCAGCTGTTCCAGATCTTCAAATTTATTCTCTTAGCAGAAAATGCTCATTACGTGGAACAATTTATGCTATGGTACCATTTTTGTATCTTTTATAGTTTAGCTGGTCTGTTGCGGTTCTGCATCAGGTGTTATATGTTGCCCAGACTCAATTCCTTTACAACAAAAAAAAAATCATTCAATTCCGTCGAGTAGTTCCGAAGATAAGCGTGTACAGAAAAACAGACAGATTTTTTTTTTTTGGATTCGTGCTCTATTTCTGTTTCTAAACCATAAGCCATAAGTCAATAAGACAATTTTTTTTTAAATATATTCAATGTACAGACAGTTTTTTTACTGTCTTATTATATGTATATATAGATTAAATGTTTTTGGATTATTCAGCGATTTATTTCAGCTGTTTCGTTCGTCTCCTATAGTGCTTACATCGTTGTGTATCATCGTAGTGTTCCGGATTGTTGTTTGTTGACACACACACACAGTGGGTTTGGTGTTGATGGGTTTTGATGAGATATCACCGAAAATATCCCTGAAATATTTCACGTAGGCGCCCTAATCACAGAGGGTTAGGTCGGTCGTCACCGTTGTCGTCGGACAAATAGTTCGATCCGATGTTGCACTCCTTCATCCATGCCATCTAAAGCATCTCAAAAATAAAGAACTTGTTTAAATTTGACTTTCACGTTCTGGAAGTGCAAGGCAAGTATTACAAATAAAAGAAGGAATTATATTCACACTATAGACAAAAGTTATAATGTAGATCTAAATGAAAAAAAAAACCGGCTAAGTGCGAGCTGGACTCGCGCATCGAGTGCCCGCAAGGGCCGATGCCTGCCAGGGCTGCGGGACTGTTCGAAAGAGATACTGGGGCCCTGGAACACAAAGGGCAATATAGGAAAATGGATGGGTTTTAGTCAGTAAAAGTCTGACACTCCGTTCCGCTCTGCCCGGAGCGGGAGAAGTCATTTGATGATTTCCCATCCGTAAAAAAAAGGGTTCCGTATAAACTTGTAGGTATTTTGTTATTAAACTACATATTTGCGGTTTTCAGATTTTTTCCTTTACATGTGCCTTACAGCACATGTAAAGGAAGGGCATTGCTTCTTGCCAGATTTCGTAATTCTAGGTCAACGGGAACTACCATATAGGTTTTCGACCCAAAACCTATAGGGTACTTCCGGTTGACCTAGAATTGTCAATTTTGGTTAATAGCAAGGTCATACAGCACAAGTAAAGGAAAAAAATCTAAATTTGCCCATATCTTTTTATCGTGTTGACCCAGGACCTTGATTTTTATACACCTAATAGGTACTATAGACCTCAGTATCTGGTATGAATTTCAACTTGCTAGGTCTACCCGTTCCTGACAAAATCGGTGGTGACACGGACAGACTGACAGACGCTTTATTCGCATAATATTAGATTCTCAAAATATTAAATCCCTAAATATTATATTCCCAAAATAGCCAAAATACAATCAAGCACTCAAAACAAATAAAGCTAAGACTTTGTTTTGCCTTTTTTATTTTACAATATTTACACAAAAATAAATACACAACCAAAAAACAGAAAAAGGTGGTGTCACTGACTCTGGCAGAGCCACCATCAGGGATTTTCATTTTGAAAACACAAAAAAATTGTCGCTAATTAGTCGAAATTTGTCGCCAAATATCAGAATTTGTCGGTCACTGGTTCAAAAGATATAAGGGTTTATAGGTGGCCGATCTGGAGAGAGTCTCCCCAGCAGGGCCACATTTATATCTCAAAAACTAGGGCACCTAGCAAATATCTCTTTTCTCCCATAATTTGTCGCCAATTAGTCGGAATCAGTCGCCAAATATCAGAGTTTGTCGGTCACTGGTTCAAAAGATACAAGGGTTTATAGGTGGCCGATCTGGAGAGAGTCTCCCCAGCAGGGCCACATTTATATCTCAAAAACTAGGACACCTAGCGAAGATGTGTTTTCTCCCATATTTTGTCGCCAATTAGTCGCAATTTGTCGCCAAGTCACAGATTTAATCGGATCTTAGTTTAGGAGATATAATGAGTTCAATTAGTAAGGTATAGTCCAAGAGCTAGGTCGAAGAGTTCACGAAAAATACCAAGAAAAAAATATTTCTATTAATATGTGTAATATACTTCTAGTTTTATCGGTCTAAAGTCTTTAGAAATGTCCGAGAGAGATAAATTCTCAATTTAATTCATGTTTTTATGTTTTAAATTACTAGGTTAGAGTGGCTTAAACTTCTTTGAAAACATTAAACCTTGCTCTTGGTCTATTTGGTGAAAGATGTACAGTCGCATGCAACTGTTTTACCACTTTACAATGTTAAGCTCTAATTAACTTTAGAATAATAAATAAATGTCGTACCTTTAGTAAAATGTTTAAAATACTTAAACGTTGAAAAAGTATTGTCAATTGTAATCAAATTTTATTATATAAAAATGAATTTCCATAAAGTTCGTTTGATGTGTGTTGTGTTGGTGTGTATTTTGAGGTGATTGCGAGTGTTGTGTTGACTTCAACTTACGTGACGGGCAACTCGTTCGAAGCAGCTCATCTGTACACGCGCATCTATCTCTTTCTTACTTACCGTAAATGAAACGGAGCGCAGCGATCTATCTGCCAGCGACTAAGTGGTAAGTGCACATTGTGTTAGATATATAATTACATAATTATATGTATTGTAGATTTGTTTATAGGTAATGAATACAGCTTTCCTATGGTGGGTTGAAATTATAGAATAAGTTTACATTTATTTAATTCGAAACAAACATTCCTCCATAAGACGTCATAGATACTGTCTAGAAACTACATAAAGTATTTTGTACTCGCTTGTACCACTGTATGGGGAAATTGAATTCTTTAATATCTTTTTAATTACACACCGACTAAATCTGTAACTTTGCGACAAATTGCGACTAATTGGCGACAAAATATGGGAGAAAACACATCTTCGCTAGGTGTCCTAGTTTTTGAGATATAAATGTGGCCCTGCTGGGGAGACTCTCTCCAGATCGGCCACCTATAAACTCTTGTATCTTTTGAACCAGTGACCGACAAACTCTGATATTTGGCGACTGATTCCGACTAATTGGCGACAAATTATGGGAGAAAAGAGATATTTGCTAGGTGCCCTAGTTTTTGAGATATAAATGTGGCCCTGCTGGGGAGACTCTCTCCAGATCGGCCACCTATAAACCCTTATATCTTTTGAACCAGTGACCGACAAATTCTGATATTTGGCGACAAATTTCGACTAATTAGCGACAATTTTTTTGTGTTTTCAAAATGAAAATCCCTGATGGTGGCTCTGCCAGAGTCAGTGACACAAAAAGGTGACTAAGGTCTAAAATTTATTGATTGTAAGTTAAATCCTATTCAATTCCATTGTTACTATTAAAGGTCAAGGTATGACATCAATGACGAATTAAATGTAAAAATATTTTTTCAGTCCGATTAAGCATATCATTTCTTCATGTTCACCATGTACCTACACTTATTCATAACATTCTAACTAATATTATAAATGCGAAAGTAAGTTATTGTTTGTTTGTTTGTTAGGCTTCACGCTAAAACGGCCTAACGGATTTGGATGAAATTTAGTACACGGGTAGACCAAGATCTGGAATAGGAGATGGGATACTTTTTATCCCGCTAGTATATTCCCGTGGGATAATTTCCGAAATGCACGCGGGCGAAACTGCTGGCAAAAGCTTATAAAATAAAAAAAAATAAAAAAAACAATCAAAATATTTTATTTCACATAGGCCCAGATGATGGGCACTAAAACGTCGACAAAAAGGTTCACGGTTCGGTTGGTTGTTTCCTATTGTGAAGAACCGACAAGAAACTCCATGGTTCTTTCAAATCATTTGGTGTTACATTATCATGTTACAGCATTAACTTAAGTATGGAGGAACAGCGTAGGCCTGACAATAAGTCACTGAGTCCTACACAAAAATGTAGTACAAGACAAAAAGTTAACAAGCATCTGGGAATCTACAAAGTCTACAGTGTTCACACATTCACAAAAGATCGTAAAAAAGAATCTATACAAAGGTAAGAAAATATTGTAAAATACTATAAATTAACAAGTGACACAAATATTGTTATCAGTGCTGTAACTATTCAGAGCAAAAAATGTACAAATGATTTGAAAACTATTGAAGCAAGTCTGATTAGAAAAAAGGGAAAATATGAGATTGAGAATAGTTAGACATCCACATATTTGTGCCGTTTATGATATACCAGGGAAGCCGCATGCGTAGAAGTTACTAAAGCCAAACTTCTTTATCTTCAACGTAGTCCTCGATTTTGTAATATATTATGCTTTTTTAATAAGGATGAATGATGAATTTAGGTATTACAACTTCGTGTTTACTGCGTGTATTTATATTGTGGAAGTCGCTTCTAATTCTGAAAAGCCCTTGATTTTAAATATTTATTAAGTACTTATTTATTTAACGATAGTAATATGTCTAAACATTTTAGTATTGTAATTTTGTTTGAGGTGCAGTCTGTTATTATGTTGGCAATCTTCCTATGTTTTCCAACATATTGCTGTGCTCTTTTTTTACCAGAACAATGATGTGCTTTTCTTTGTAATTTTATATTTTGTGTCGGGTTTTTAATAATGTTAAAGACTGGAAGAGGGTTGGTTTAGCCCGAATTTTAGAATTTATTCTTCGGTGCCATCCTTGGACTGCATTCGTAGTTCGATGTTTTTCACGGTGGCAGCTGAATATATCTTTTGTAATTTTTTGCAACCATTGGGTGTTAAAATAATCTAAAAAACTTTGAGATAATTCCGTCTCAGGTGCAATTTCATGAATAGTCAGATATGCTTCTGGGATCAAGGCGGGAGGTAGCAAAGCCAAAAGCGTGCATAGATGCGTAATTTTGCGACCTTCCTTAGTTTCATTGTAAGCCATTTTTTGCTCATTCTGAATACTGCATTTAAATAATGGTAATAGCAACATTCAACATTTTCCGGAGACACTTCTTTCATTGCTTGAATTGCTGCGATTTCATAGTCACATTTAAACGTGCTAATATTCATATGAAATTGATCTTTCAGTATACAGAATAATCACCGGTATGTATTTGTGTTCTTATTAGGTAGTAAAGCATAGATAATAGGTACAAAATCAATCGTATCATCATCTCGAGCAATATCAATATGCAAGGTATACAATTGATAAAAAGGAGTAGGTGTTACTTTAAAAGTGCCATCACCGTAAATAGTTGTGACAAACTGAAAATACTCGCGGAGCTTAGGGCCTGGTAATGTTGAAAATATTATAATTCATATTATTTTTATTATTATTTTTTATTTATTTTAATATTATTTTTTGTTTTTTATTATTTTAATTTTTTTTTATATTTTAATGTATATTATTATTTTTTGGTTCTGATTCGATGTCGTAGTCGTCAAACAAAAAGAAATCTTTAACGAGTTGATGCGGCAATCTTACACTAGGTCCACTTTGAATTGCCAACGATTAAAATTTTGTTTCGGGTTCTAAAGAGTGCATCTTTTACCGATGTAAATGCCGGAATAGCGTATTCTTTACCTAACCTAACCTAACTTCGGAATGCATCATTTCTTAAAAATATTTTTTCATAAATTTTTGGTATGGATTCGAAGTTGTCACATACCTCACGTTTGAATTTATCCATTATTGTATCTAACGAATTGCGTTAATTATCAGGAGCACAGGTTTGTTATCCTACGCGTATTATCTCATTTTTAGTGTTAAGCGTGATTCATGTTCGGCAATTTTGTTGGTTGCACAACGCCAGTTTGTGGTTCCAGGTTTATTTTTCATAAAAAAATTATACTTGAAGCCGGAGTGTAGAAGGGCAGGTTTGGTTTTGTTATTTTTAATGAATTTGATACTGGAGCTAGGACCCTCAAAGGAACTTGACTCCATTTTAATACACTAATTAATTTAACAAAGTTAAATGAAACTTTAATCAATAATTTTAAGAAATTACAGTGACCGTGACAATCTCAAACAAATAAAAACTTACACCTTTCCAGTATTAAGTACTCATAGCAAAGAGATTGTATGTCATTACTCAAAGCCGAGTCATGTTATGTTGACCGGATATTTTTATCGAACTAATCACAAAAAGTTCATTATAAATAAAAT
This sequence comes from Lycophotia porphyrea, assembly GCA_950005105.1. Taxonomy (NCBI): domain Eukaryota; kingdom Metazoa; phylum Arthropoda; class Insecta; order Lepidoptera; family Noctuidae; genus Lycophotia; species Lycophotia porphyrea. Next base: position 24,086,443 of record OX465383.1, on the reverse strand, counting down.
GCACTTCTCGAGTTAAATGTAGAATTTCGGCTATTTTGAGAATATAATATTTAGCGAATAAAGGAGACAGACGAACGGACAGACTGACAAGAAACTGATACATTTGAGGTACGGCACCCAAGTACCTGGTCGATCTCGATCTTTGATTTCCAATATTATAAAATGTTGTTAACTTGGTAGCAATTTATGGTAGTGTTGGATAGATGCGCCCATTGATCTCTCATTTTTTCGTACGAACTGCGGAGACTTGCATTTGTAAGTACATGGTAAGACGGCCATAGACTATAGGTTATGCATGTGTAGTCAAACTGTGCAGGCATGCGTGTATGGTAAGCATGCCTGCACAGTTTCACTGTGTGTAGAAGACGTGTGTAGGTGACGGTGTGTAGGAGCAAACTACAGTTATCCTGGTGTTTTTTACAAATTATATCCCATTATTTCTATTGCGACAAAAAAAACGCAGTTATGTTATTTGAAAAGTTTTTAATGAATAGATTAAAATTAAAACATGACTTCTCGGTATTAAAAAAAAAAATGGAGAACAAATTAATAATCTGCCATTTTTTTAAATAATTCTCCACCACATACTCTATAGTACAAATCACACAAAGCCACCTCGTCACTACGCAGATGTATGGATGATTGTTTGTGACTGTACTACCTCACATGTTTCCATTGGCATCATTCCTTCATCGCTTAACGATATTATTCCGTCTGGTATACTTTAAAAAATAAATCAACCCTTATCGTTGTCGGTAGTTTAAGATTATAAAACAATAATTGAATGTTAAGAAGCTGTAAACAAGACAGTATAATTATTAGAAATATAGAATAATTTCAACATACCACAAAAACACTGGGTCGTATGACTTGCTACATTTTCCAGCACCGAGTTTTCATCACTTTGTAGGTGTTCATCTATTCGTGTTCATCTAATTTCGAACGCTTAGCTTAAATATAAGGGCAATCTTTAATAAGAATTGTCCAGATGCTTCATCGCCTTGAGTAATTTTATTTGTTCATCTAAGATCATCTCATCTTTTTCAATTGGGCTATTACTTGTTTTCGGGAATTCTTTTTTATTGAGTATTCGTTTAATTTTTTTTTTGTTCTTTTAATTTGTCTTTTATTATGTGCAAAAATTTAACAGTGTTTACATTTTTTGGCACCGGGCTATTTAATTTTCTATTCCAAGATTCCACCGCATTATTAGTGCGGTGACGTTCTCCAAACACACATCACACCCTTGAAAAATTATTTTTCATCCAGTAGTTCTCTATGTAGTTCTTAAATTTATTTTCGGCTTCACTGTCACCCATCTCTGCTAAAATGTAATTCCAACCATCTTGTATTTTATTTTTGGGCAAAAGCGGCAGTCCGTAGGTAAGTTGTATTATCAATATCATGCGGATGGATTTATTCATGCCAAGAGATTTAGCTTTCTTAGTCAATGATTTCACAAAATGAAAATAGCAGCCGTTTATTTTAGCTGCTCCATTCAGGTAAACTTTTTTTTAATAAGATCAAATAAAATGCAATACGCTTTCCGTGATTTACTCGATAAAAGCGCATAAAACACTGGCACCACTTTGCTATGATTCCAGTCACTTCCGAAATCAGCGTGGATTGACAATAATTGTGCAAATGGCGCTGGATACGCAAATAATGTCCCGTTAATCAAATAATTGCCGCGGATTAAATGTTACTGGAATTTGTACTTCTTGAACGGTCTTGTAACACACCTTTTTAACATTTAGAGCATTGTTACGACATCTGTACATGGAAGACTTTTAGAGGTGTATTGTGGCAATGGTTTACCAAGTAATCGAATTCCTTGGTCAATCATAGAATTTATTGCGCTATTGAAAGCTTTAGGTATTGTTATTTTTCCCATTGCAGCTTGATCAAAACTACAACTCATTGCAACTTCAATCGCGGATTGGTTACTGTCGGAAATACAGCGAGAAGAGTGTTCAATTGTTCTCGCTATGGTGTTATCCTAAGAAAAAATTTCAAATAATATCAAAAATACAGTAGACAAAATAAATGTACTTACGCCAACTACCGACCTACAGCCTCTGGTAAACTGATGGAAACTTACCGGGGATACTGTTATCGACCCTTTGCATTTTGTTTTGTGGCGCTTGTTGCATTTCCACAACGTATTATTATACGTATGATTCCAGCATGCGCCGGAATCCACGCATGCACTGTATTGAATTACCCTCAGAGATAGTTCTGAACGCAAATTCTCTTATTAAATAAATGATAGGAAACTGCGATTTTTGTTCGAAAGGGGATTTGTTGATGGCTAGAAGAGCACTTTGAGGATCTGTAAAAATTATAGTTTTTTTTGAGTTTAAAAAGGCGAGAATATTCGAATGCATTCAAAATACCGAAACATTCCTCCGTAAAAACAGAAGTTTCCGGTATTTTTTTCATGATGTTGTATTGAGAGTAATACGTAACTATCCCAACACAACCCGTAGGGGAACGTTTGTCAGCATCCGTAAATACAAGGTGATACTCTAAGTGTTCACCCAAAAAAAATTAAATCTTGAAATTCTGTTAGTGTCTGATTTTTTAACACAGGTAAAATTTAGGGTGTGGCTGAACAGTACACTTTCATAACTACAGTTCAACATGGAAAATTTATGGGAACATTTCACCCTCCAGAATCTTTATTTTTATATCTTCAGGATTAGGCAGGGTGTCTCGAGATTCGATGGCTATTCTAAAGTTTTCAAATGTTGTTGGCAAACTGTAGAGAAGCATTATGCTAAGCAGTTCTGGAGGTAGGTACTTTTATATCCATATCTGCGAGTTTGTCCACGATGTCCATGAAATTGTTTATGTGGTCATGGATATCTTCTCCTGTGGTCATTCGCTTTAGAACCAACTGTTTTAATAATGTGGTTTTTCTTGCAGGCCCTGTGCTTTGATAAGTAGCTTTTAATTTGTCCCATACAGCTGTAGAGGTCGCGCAGACTTTAATTTGTTTTAATTCAGACGGCGACAAGTCCTCTTTGTTGAACGCCGATCTCGCCGCCGCATCCGTAGCTGGTGGTAACGTTTTCTCGCCGCTTACAATATCCCAATAATCATTTTTTATTAGGACCGCTTGTGCTTGCAAATACAAAGTGTCATAATTTGTCTTGGTCAACAGTGTATATTACGATAATTCATAGATGCCATTTTTCATATTTGCAGAATAAACCACGCTCTACTACCAATTTTGAGGATTAATTCATTAAAATATATATATTAATGATAATAATATATGAATGATAGGAAAAGACGGAATAAAAAATAAAACACGAAAATCGTTAACTACTAAATAAAAATAAAAATCACTTCCGTCGAAAGGATAAATATTCAATGATGCTTGATATAGTGTAAATTATTATAAAAAAAAAACAACCTCTATAGGTTCACTATGTCTTTAACGTGTTCTTGGTTAAAATCTTGTTGTCCCTTCCCTCAACTGACTCCAGCACTTTTGTGTCAAATGCTCATGGCCCCCAAGGCACACACGGCTTCTTGCTAAGCAATACTTAAGCTCTTTGGTAATTTAATAGCTGAGACAGCGGTTCATTGAAGCAACCGATAAAAATGCACCCGCTCTCATCCGTATCAGCTTGCACGGGTGCAAGCTGATATGGATCTCCATGTTCGGGATTTTTGTTTTTTACAAAGCTGTCAAAATTATTGATTCTTCAATTCTAAACAACTTTATTTATTTAAATATAGGACGGATAAACAGTGTGATTGTCGAAGGTACGACAAAGACAATATAGCCATTGAATTAAAAAAAAAAACAGAAGATCCGTAACTTATCGTGTATTACACTACACTACACACTACACTATTGTGGCCAGTATTGTACAGACGCAGACGCTACAGTTTAAACTACAAAAAGATTATCTCAGTGTTTATCGAAATGTTTGTTCCGGGTACAGTTTCGGCATATAGAGGAAAAGGCTAACGATGAAAAAAAAATGCCCGATCTCAGTATCTCCGTGTACCAACTGCAGTTGCGTGCTAATAATTGAATGATCCTTCTCTATATCTATTTGTATTCGCTTATTTGATTCTAATTGTAAATTTATTTTATTTGTTGTTGAATCTTCTTTTAACGCCGAGAGTAATTTTGCGAGAGTAATAACTGGGAATTCCAATTTTCGCTGACATTATTAGCGGTGGCGTTCATAACAAATACACCATTAATTATTACTTTTTAACCAAGTTCTCTTTATGTACCTCATAAATGTACTCAATTTTTCATTGCTAAAAGGTTTACATTGAGCTTGAATATATGTATATCCACCCAGCTTGGACTCTATCAACTGGCAACAATGGAAGGTATGTGAATAATCCCACTATCCAACGATGTGTTCTTGATTGTATACCAATTTCTTTCTTTTAGTTATGATTGCCAACCCTTTATCAATTATGAGAATAATGCTTTTTTTGTAGATTTTCGACATGGGATTTACTGACGTGCGAGCCGTTTCTTTCATCTTTTGTACACAAATGGCTACTTCATTTTGTGCTTTGTCCGACTTTCATTCAAATTTGTGTTCGATGTGTTTTATTATTTCGTCGTCCTATAACAAAGTTACTTTCATTAAAATCCTATTAAATCATTCATTACGAAGTAGTCTGATGAAATCATTGGACTGCTCGCAGAAGATATTTTGAAATATAGTTAAGATAATTTTCATATAGATCAGTCTTTAATAAAATCCAAAACACAGAAAAGTTGGGAAACAAATTGACAATTGTGCTTTTTACTTACTTTTGTAGTCACAGATCCAGTACACTTAAAATCTTTTCGTCGATTACATCATCATCTTCCTGCCCCTATCCCATTCTATTTGGGGTCAGCGCAACATGTTTTCTTCTTCCATTCTCAGACGTTACGTCGATTACAACTAAACTAAATGATATTACCGCTAATATAACATTTTTGTTTGAGATATTGATGGCCATCGAACAAAGTACCTTTCCCGCATTTCTGTCAATTAGGGAAAAATCCATTGTAATTTAAGTAAACATAAAAGTAATAATATTATTATCCCCTTACCAAGGGAAAAGCTGGTTGTATCAGAAAGACAGACATTGATGACGGTTCCTGCTAACATATAATACGAAACTTCATCTTACTGATAATAAATACCCCAACTGACCTGTGATTCTTTCCAAACCTCTTCCGAGTCATAACGCCAGTATGTGAATTTCCCGACGTTCACATTGATGTGGCAGGGTTCCCATCCGTAACACTAGTGGTAGACTATATAAATGCTAGCGTTAAGGTCTGGAAAGTAATTTCCGTACCTTAACACTGGTGTGAAGGCTGGGAAATAAATTTCTCCACCTTAACACCGGTGTGAATGTGGGTCGGACGTGCGATACTGGAGTATCCTGGCCTACAGACGACAGTCCGAGTATAGTTGATGAGAATATCTTTGGCGGCATTATCGTCACGATCAAACTCGGTGTGGCAGTTTGGGCAAACCCCTTAACGATGTTTGTGATTCATTTGCTGCCCCGTTTTCTGTATGCACGACGAGCACGCTTGAGAAGTATAGGGTTCATCTACTATTTCGACGTCAATATTTCTATTAGTTCTTAATCTTTTTCAGGGAATCTTGCTTGAATTTGCGACCGCTGAAAGTCGCCTTGTTCAGGAAGCTGCTGCCGGCTCCGTAAAAGACCAAAACTTGTTCAAATCCTCCGTCGTCTAATTAGCGTAGCGTACAAACGATATAGGACCAACAATCCTGTTGAAGGCTGGCACCAAAGAATCAATTCAAGTATCCACAAGAATTTGAATGAAGGGCGTATTCAGCCTTTGGATATTTGAGAAAATTAATAATATCAAAACTATTATGTAATTTATTTATTTAAGGAAAACCAACAAAGCATACACCAAAAATACATGTTAAAGTACTCGTATCATTTTTACATCTTATAGTGTAGCCTTAATTAAAGGCTGCCACGGCATGCATTATGGATGGAATGCAGTTACAAAACAGACTTTACTTATTTAGGTACACAAATACAGTTAATTGTTACAAAAATCCGAATTGCAAATGAAAACTTACTAACTTATACTACATTGGTTCGATTAATTCAATCAATTTTGTTCGTCGTCGTGCCAATTAATAACAAAAAAATACAAATGTTTTATAAATCTTTACGCCAGCGAAAAAGACAATAGAAACTACAATTATCCTGTTTCCAATGCCCTTTGCAAGACAGACTTGAGCTTATGTAAAGTGTAAGACATATCAATACCCGCACTGGGTAAGCGTGACAGGCGACTAAATTGAACCTGCATTCTATTATATATAATAGTGGGAAAACCCCAGGTTGATTTTAAAGCCCTTAGCGCGAAGCAACTGATATCTAGATTTGCGAGCAACTTTGTAAGGTACATTTACATTTATTTGACTCATCTCGGGTAATCTCTGGATTTACTGAACCGATTTTGAAAATTTTACCAATAGAAAGCCACATTATTTGTGAATTTCAAAGGCTATATTAAAAAAAATGTCCACTCGGTGCGACGCCGGGACGGGCCGCTAGTATAAGCAAAAAGTTCAATTTTAATTGTTTCATTTAAAGTAAGTCGAAAGTCGGTTCGTCCAGTCGGTAACAAAAAAGTTGGTGTTATGTTTAGTTGGTATTATTTTACGAAAGTCAAAGTTTGTGTTATGCTTATTTGGTGATTTGCGTAAGCATCACTAAACACATTAAGCTCTGTTATTGACAAATATCGGACTAAGCATCTTTTGATTATAATGTTATTTATGTACAACAATGAATCAACATATTTCTAGACAAGAAATCTGAATATCATCTGGTACAATTTCATTTCATGTAATCTTTGAAAACTATGACTTCTGTCATATAATAATATTCCTTTATTCATTTTAACACACATGTTTTTTTTAATATCAAAATAGTAGCCCACTGGCATCGGGTACTGGGTCCGAAGATCCGAGCTACCGATGGTCAGGACTCTTGAGAGTGGAACCTCCTAACAATACTCCCCGTGTCCAGAAGTACTGCTTTCTGAATTAAGCCCGTTCTTTATCCAGCTGCCAAGCGCAGCCGCCTCCTCAGTTATCGGTCGAGGTTATTAGCTATGAAGCCATTGGTCGACACGACTATCGGCGTAATGACTGCAGTACTCACGTCCAACCTCGCGAGCCAGATCTAGATACTTGAATAGCTTATTTTTCTCTGCTTTCACGAGGTTCTCGTCATCGCGAGACCGTATCAACAATCATTGCGCGCCTCTCCAATCGATCAATCACCACAATGTCAGGCTTATTGGCAACAATAGTCCTGTCAGTTACGATAGGTCAATCCCAATAAAACGTCATATTTCTACTATCGAGTACTGCGTCGGGCGCATATTTATAGTATATGGCACTTCTGATTCTACAAGGTTGTGCTTCAAAGCAAGTTGCTACTGGATAATCCTGGCAACGAGCTTGTGTCTATGCAAGTACTATCCGTTAGCTAGACGAGAACACCCAGAAATAATGTACGCACGACCTAAGGGGCCTTGATCAAATGATTCGACTATTAAACTGTAACTAACTATCTAACAATAGAGTCGAAGAAGTGCGCGGGATGGCGTACTTCTTCTTGATGACTTGCCCAGCCCTAAAACCATAATACAGACATTATGCGTGTGTTGTGTTGTATGTGCTCAACAGCTTATGGTTCGTTTATCGGTAACGCACTTACAGTAATAATAGCAAATGGCATCTTGTCCCAAGGCATCGCGATGGATCAATAAGTTAATAAGTCTTTACACGCACGTGACGGCCGTGAATACGACCTCTGAGGAACCAAATATGATTTTGTCTTATCCCGTAACGTGCAAAGTTAGTTAATTTTCCCTATAAACTTTTATGAAGTACATATGTCCCACCCCTAACATGCTCACTGTAGTTGTAGCTCCGAGCCAGTTTGATTTGGTACGTACCAAGAAACAAAATAAGGTCTTTTAAAATGGGGAATAATGCCAAAGACGTCTGATGAAATACTCGTTACGTGGTGCCTATTTAAGTTACTATCCGAAACATATTCGGAATGGATTTGGCATGTTTATTCGCTATTTGAGCGAACTGTTGATCATATGGAGTGTTTTCCACAGATGGGTGAAACACATTTACTAACGCAGCAGCTATGCGGTTATGGGAAAACATGTATTAAAATATTTAAGCCTCAGAACCTAGTCGCGCTTAAATGGACCAATTACCGCTTCCACCACCCAGTGATACAAAGTGACTTTCCGTGATTTGTTGGCTTGAATGGTGGATAAGCTAGTCTTGACCACGAACGTGAGATTCGGGTACCGCTGTTTCATACCCGAAACCGTGTAAATCTGGAAGGCAATCCCTAAAGCAAGCATGTCACTTTCGGGGAAAATCCAGTTAATGACCCTCCTCATAGTGCAACAACTCTTGTAAAATGATGGCATCAGATTTGGTTGCAGGATAGGGGCCAGTAACATCCAATATGTACCAATCTGTGCCACCTAGTACCATGGATTTTAATAGGTTTCGTAACTTATGCGGGCTGTATCTATTTCTTTGGAATCTAAAGTTTAACTTTTTTGAATAGACTGGTACGTACCATCTGCAATGACCATCGCTATTTTGTCTTCTTCCGAAGCATTTAGATTTCCAAACAGTGCCTCAGGAAGGACGAGATTACGCACAATAACCGTATCTCGATGTGACCAAAAACAAGGTGCATGGTACGAAATCTGCTATCAAATCTGTCAACACTTCTCCTACTAATTCCAAATCAGGTCGATAATCGGTCATCGGAGTCGCTTCTGAGTTTAGCCAAATAAATATCGAGACCTTTTTTGGGTTCAGAACTTAATCTTGAAGAAGGAGTTACATTTTTTATTTTATTCGTGGGTGCATCCTGTCCAATAATTTAGCTCATCAGAAGGCTTCAAGGTTTTCAAAATTTAAGTGTGCCATGTATAGCTTTTTTAAAATATTAACTATATCTAATATGAATGCACGAGATCATGTATTCTAGATCATGTATTGTATTAGGTGCATTAAAACCTTGCTGACAGAATCCTCATGGATGGATGTAATGGGCCAGCTCCGCCGGTACGCTCCCGGGCGGCTTTGATGAAACGCGATAGCCGCCGCGCCGCTACTTGGGACTTACGGAGTTCATTTTAATGTGCTATTTTTTAACAATTGACAAACTTTTGAACCTTAACGCTTAATGCATAAGGGTCAAAAGTGGTCAACCGTTATCTTTGTCGAGTGTTTGTAGATGGGATAGGATGTGACTGTCGTTAGAGTTTGATTTATCATTGCAAAGGAGACAATTTTTTTTTGTTTGGAGAATAGGCCCACCACGTAAATTTTAGCGCGTAGTAATGAAACGTATATTGATTTCTTCCTTAAAATCTCTAGATTAGAGTGGTAATATTAGCTAATCTTTGTCTAACCGGAATATTGAGAAATGCGAAAATGAAAACGTGAACATAACAATAACCTCAAAACGTCAATATTGTCATATTTGAAAACACTTTCACGAAAATCAAAATAAACGGAAAGAGTAGCTGTCAAATGAAGTTTTCTGTCAACCACCAACAATGCGAAATTAAAACGTTCCGTTTCGTACAGACGCCAGCACGTCAACCTACCCGAATCTGTCAGATTTTCCCAAACAACCTTGAACTTAATGTCATAGAGATAAAGTTGAAAATCTAATAAAGAAATCTGACAGATTGTAGTAGCTTGATGTGCTGGCGTCTGTACCATGATGATTGGTAACCCTCTACGTAGTTTTAGCAAAAACCTTTAAAAATAGTGTTCTATTTTATTTGTTTTACGTTTAGTATCGGTTGGTCAATTGATATTTATATTAGTTATATTAGTTATATTTTATCTGTGTCAGTTTCTTATCAGTTGATCAATTGATTTAAAGTGTTGGTAAAATGACTGATTCCGGAAGTTACGATTTTAAATAAATAAAATAGAAATGGCGGTAAAGCAATGGCGGGAAGGAATGGCGGGAATAGTTTAGGTGGCAGCCATTTTGACCTGAGCGCCCCTCATTCTTTCTCCAGCCGTTGCAACTTCAACATTATAACGAGTGCTTGTATATTTGTTGAGAAAATATTAAGTAGGAATAAGAAAAGCCTTATTTCGCCTCCTTACTCCTGTATTATTCTATAATAGCATTAATCCACAGTTTAATACTATTTCTTTTTATATTCTATTCTATTTCTATTATAATTAAAGCAGATATTATTACCACTAGGTACCGTACTTTTTTTTTAAACGTTAAAACACGCCCCTACTCACGTAAGTATCAGCTGTCAAATTACATTGACGATTACAGTAATGACTCGCAAAAAAATATCAAAACAATTTATTTAATATGATTTCAAGATTCCGGTTAGACTTCTGTGTGATCTTTCGTTTATTACTATAATAAATTGGTTACTTTTTTTCGGTGTATTATGAATATTATGCGTACGATACTAGCCTAAAAAAATTGTCTCCTTTGTTAATAAAAACTTAAAATTATTATTCGATTCTAAATTCTCATTCGATTTTGAAATCAACATTTTATGGTTTAAAATCATTTGGAGAAATTTGAAAATTTTCCTAATCAACCTTGAACCTAGCGATAAAGTTGAAAATCTAATTAAAAAAAATCTTCAACCTTGTCCTCTGGCTATCAGTTAGCTAGGTTTGAACTGTGACCAACCATGTGCGAGATTAGATGGAGCTAGGGCACCCCAACCAAATCGCCCACAACATTTACCGTTATACAAAACGTTACAAAACCTTTACGTTACGTTAATAAAACCTAACAGTTACGGAGTGTATGGCGGTAAAAGTTCGAAATGAACGATGATCCCAAGATAGGTGCGGACTCCACTAGGAGTTGGTAAATCTTAGATTTTACTGTAAAATCTATATAATCATAAATATAAATAAAATACATAAAATGAATATTATAAAGTTTAAACTTTCTGTTTTAAATAATGGAAAGGTCAGAAACTTCATGTGGGTTCTCTATAGTTTCCACGGTAAATTGTGATTTAAAATCATTGAAATGTTTTGTTGGAAACCGGAAATGTTTTCCGAATGCCGGTTCAGAATATTTTTTAAATATTTTGAATTCTCTTTCTTCTTTTTCCCAATCTTCTTTTTTGACATAAAATATAGCAGATTTTAACCATTGTGGCATAAACTCATCCATGTAATAGTATCGCCTTTTCCAAACTCTGTGTGTCTCACAGTAGTTGCCGGCACTTCCTCCGATCCAGAATGGAATACTGCGGAAAAATAAAAAAAAATAGGGTTAAGTTTATGAAAAGACTTCTTTATTTATTTATAGGGAGAGTATCAGGGTCCTATCATACTGGCTGAACATCATAAAGTTTTTTCACCAAGTGGAAGCAATGTCTTACGACACGGGTGAATTTATACCGTAGATAAAAAAATACAATTCTAAAACACATATTATATGTATACCTTTATCCCTCTATAAAATACTCTCGTTTTTAACATTTCAGTTCGCCTAGAAGGATAAGTATAGGCAACCTGGCCACTGGACCATTTACTGGACTCATTCCAGTTATAGTGATCTAAGAGACAAGATTGTCTTAAAGTCAAAAGGACGATGACATATCTGGGTTAGCTGAAGTATGTACCAAAATATCCGTTTTTTTTTTGCTAAGGAAATGACAAAATGCATCTCCATTTTTTAACCGACTTCAAAAAGGAGTCAAAAAGGAGGCAAGGAGGTTATCAAGTCGACTGACTTTGTGTGTATTTTTTCAGCGTTTTCTTCGCCAGTTTTTAACCGATTTCGATGAATCTTTTTTTTTGTTTGAAATAGTATAACTTCACGGTGGTCCCGTTTAAATTTTGTAAAGATATGATGTTATTCTTCCGAGATTCAGGGTGTAAACAGACTCTTCACGAAGCCGTCAACCAAGCATTATGTACATCAAACTAAGTAACTTTACGCAAAAAATAGTGTTGGGAAATGATTTTTTTTTTGGGCTGAAAAATCACGTTTTACAGTAGGATTCAATGTTACGTACTGAAAACATTGTGCTGATGGATGGATTGAATGGTAAAGGGGTCCTGGAGCTGTTTAGAGTAAAAATCATACATTAAAAACACGTATTTAAAAAAAACTTGTGAAAAAGTTGGAACTTTGACCCCCAATATCTCCGTAACTAGAAGGTTCCCAGGTATGGTCTAGAACAAAAAAATGATCGCAATGACGGGGAGAACAAGTGCCTTTCGGCTTCGTTAAGAGTCTGTTTACACCCTTTATACAGTGGAACTCTTCAATAATAATAGACGGCAAATGTGTTGTGATTTCTGCATTCGCTTGGATATGTATTGTTTACACAATTTCATGACGTAACATCACGCCTGTATGCTCTGAAGGGGTACGCAGATATGTACAGTACACCCACATTTCGCCAGTTATGTATGTTCAGCGATATCTTCAGCATTTGTAAACAATTTCTGATTATATTTTTTTTTGTTTGTAAGAAAATGCTTTTGTGTTGGTCTCGTATGATTTTGGTGAAAATCTTCGGATATACACAATGGAACTCTTCAATATAACATTGCTAATCTCCCGCTATAGCTGCAATCGCTTGGTTATGTATTGTTGACACAATTACATAATGTAATATCACGCAATGTCTGTCTACAGAACACATTGTTATGTTATGTTATTGTTATGTTTTGTACTTGGTACTTAGTAAGTATCAGATCACGTAGGTACAAAATCAAATCCAAGACACGTCGCGAGGGCGATACCGATAGCCTTAACATCACTGTTTATGAACGAAACCATAGCGCGATGTGATTCGACGTCGACGTCATCTACATAGTTAGAAATGAGGAATCATTTTTTGTGTATACAATTTTAAATGTAGGTGCAAAGTAAAGCGGAAATAAAATCCTCGCGTTATATCTTTCCAGTAACATCAGGTACTTAGAAAAATAAACATACATAGTATAGGAAAATTAATAAAATAAGGAGAAATAATTCGTGTAGTTTTGTAAATTATCGGTATCCAGATTAACATACTAAAAGTCCTCAAGGGTGGGGGGTGTGCTGAGGGTGGGGGGGGGGGTTGAAGGTACCTTTTTTCAGGTTTTGGCTCATGTCTCGAATATCTGTAGGAAGCACTATCTCATACTTCTGATAAAAGTTTCTACATAAAATTTCCTACAAATTTGGTCATTTTTATTTTTGCTCTACGATTAATACCTTAGGTGCTATAGGGTGTTTTAACAGAGAGATAAAAATTGACGATTTAAGAAAAAAAAATGACGTTTTACCCCCCAACCCCTTAAACTAGGGGAGGGAAGTTTGTATGAGACTTCCGCAAAGGACGATGACCAAGTTTGTATGAGACCCGTCCCCCCCCCCCTCCAACAGATGTTTCGTATGTGTTAGTAGGTTCATAAGGATCTATAAAAATACTAGCAACCAATTTTAACTTTAAAATCCATGGGGCTTAAAAATAACATAAAATTAAAAAAAAAATGCTTATTTATTATTTCATATTCGATACAAAATTTTATAAAAAATTAAAATAACTATATTGGCTGTTATGTTATATTAATTTTATCATCAATTATACTCGTAATTCTATTGAGCAGTTACACCGGTGGATTAAAATTAATTCTAGCCTCATGGACCACACAATTGAAAATATATGTGCGCAGTTTCCTAGAGTTCGATTTCCTATAATAATTGTAATTTTAATTTTGAAATAGTTTTTTTTTATGTTATTTAAATTACAAAATGATAAAAATATTAAAAAGTATAATTAATGTGCACAGAAATAAATGTAAAAAATAATTAAAATACTTTGAAAACCAAAAAGTATGGCTTATAAACAGTTATTTTGTACGAAAATGTTAGTATTAAAACATGATTTTTCTCGGAAACCCAGTTTCTACATGACCAAAGGCTTATCTTAAAGTTACAGGATGTACTTATGTTTATTTGTGACACTTTTGAGAGTTGTCTCCATAATCAAAAATGATCACCTTACTAAGCTGTTTGAACTGAGATACATTTTAAATCTGTTGGTCGATGTAAGGGTTGGGGGCACGTTTTGACGCATCGTCCTTTGATGCTAGAGATCTGAAAATTGATATAGGGACTCCTTGTTGTAAATAATAAAATACAAATTTCTGGATTTTTTGAAAAAAAAAAAAAATGGCAAGAAAGAATTAACAAAATAAAAAAAAATATTTTCTTAAGCAACTTAACACATTAACAGGCCCTAACTTTACAAACTCTGCACTAAACTTGACCGACTTCTAAATAACTGCATTCGATTCGTTTTTAATCTTCGTAAGTATGATCATGTGTCCGCACATAGGTCACGTTAAAATGGTTACCCATCAGACAGCGCAGAGCGTTAAGGGCTTTGACAACCTTGTTTTCTCTTCTCACCCACTTCTCCTTCTTATCTGACTTCTCACTTCCAATATTTATGCTCTGCGCACAGCAAGACTCTTCGATCTTCTAATAATCGTCTTCTACGATGTCCTACTCACCGCACTGGTTTTCTTAAATCTTCTTTTCTTGTCCAGGCGGTTTTCCTTTGGAATGCGCTCCCTCTGAATATCAGGACGGCAACCAGTCGGTTTACTTTTAAGGTAAAAGTTCGCGAACACTTTTATTAGAAGTTGGCAGACTCGTCTCACAATTAATTTGTTGTTTTTCTTCATCTATGTATCTTATTATTTACTTTGTATATTTTGTTGTATGTATGTATTTATTATTATATTTTATTCTTGGAAAAATTTTATACTATTGCACCTACTGTTTTGTTTCTGCATCACCCTAAGGTAGACTTGTAGAAAATGTCCAAGGCATTAAGTCCGCCTTTGTACATTATGTGCATAAAGTTTTAATAAATAAATAAATTATTTCCCCTGATTGCCCATATTCGGCTTAATTTGAACGGACTAACAAGAAAATTACCTATGTTAAAAAATCGAATCTGAATATGAGTAAATTTGGTAATAAATTATTTCTATAATAAGTATTCTGAACAGACAGAAATGATTTAACCAAGATAATATTCGGTATCAGCATCGTATCTTCATCCTGTAGCATTAATTTATATTTACAAAAAAAACTAACTAAATTATGAAACTCTAAAAAGCTAAAATAAAATAATTAAAAAAAAAACACAATACCGCCTTCAAAAACTTGCCTTTCATCTACACTAACAAGTTGTGAATAATATAAAAAATTGCATAAAATATTATTGAAATATTTAACATTAATCAGTTATTTTGGAGTCGGTGCCAGCCAAAGCTAGAAAACTTAAAAATACAATAATAATGAAAGCGACCCACACAATGCTAGCAAAACAACCTGATTACTGGTTACATATACAACCTATTACAGGTTGTTTTGCTATAGATTTTCTTTTAAAATAACCAATTTACAACAAGTTATTGCACACAATAAATACAAGCCGACCCTACAATTGTAAAGACAATTCACTTACAAAACAAAAAAGAATTACTTTGACACCATTAGCACCGTCTCCAAAAATAACTGATTTATATTGATTTATAGCTTTGCCTCACGATTAGATTATGCCATTTTTTATATTATTCACAACTTTTTAGTGTCGATAAAAGGTAAGTTTTTGGAGGCGGTTTTTTTTTTTTTATTATTTTTACTATGTAGGAAGCGAGAAACAAAATAATCGATTAAATACTTTATTTATCGAGAATGAATAAATATAACGGTAAAACTAAGAATATGTATTATCCAGAATGACTTGAGATATCTTGAGGAATAGCGAACCGATAAGAATTGAGCGAGGTATATGTCAGGGCGATAGTTTAAGTCCACTTTGATTATGCTTGGCCTTGAGTCCTCGTTAGGTCACTGCTGGAGGATTCAGGTGTAGGGAATCGGTTAGGAGAGGTCAGATTATATCTCACCTTGATTAAACTAAAACTCTTTGCCCCCAACAGGAATAGTTACTGACGATTGAAATTGTAGTTGGAGAAAAATTCGTAGGCGTTTGGTATCATAGGAGCAGAGTAGTAAGTGGCTGTTTGACTTAAATTCGAATTCAATAATTGCATTACACCAGTGCAATTCATACAATTGCACTGGTGTAATAATTGGTCTACATAGTAACTGAAAGCTGTAGCGTGTCGCTAAACTTTTCATGGCCCTTTATCATGAGAGATTGGATGAAAATGAAAGTCTGCATCTGTCTTAATAGTCTCAGATCCGAGCTAGAAATGACCTTCGCTGATCTGTTTCGTGGAAAAACTATTTTATATTAACTTTAGTATGTTAAAAGATATATCGCAAGTGGAAAAAAAAAACATAGAACTTACAGGCTGATGTATCTTAGTGCCCATCTGTACACATTCGTGTAGAAATACGCTCGCATCGGGTCCAAATGTGGATAAGTATTTGCACTGGATAAACCAGCAGCAATACCTATGACAGCAACACCTGCTTTATACCCATCGATCAATATACATGTGCCTTCCATAATGTTTTGTTTATTACGCAAAGAAACCCGCTGATTGATCTCTGAAAAAAAAAGTTTGTTACGTAAAAGTACACTAAGATACAAGAAAAATGCTAACTTCGAGTAAAACATAAATGCTTCTTCATGACAACAATTGTATGGGGTTGTGCTAAAGAAGCTTTTGAAAGAAAGAAAGAATCTATCACCCATTTCAAGCAGAATAAATATTTAAAAAAAGATATTTGATACTATATATTCGAAACTGGCTTTTTTAACCAACTTCCAAAAAGAGGAGGTTATCATTTCGACTGTATGTTTTTCCTTAGCTTCAGAAGTCGGTGGCAAATAACTGAATCAAACAAACAAAAGTCACCGACTTCTGAAGCTAAAGAAATACAAACAGTCGAAATGACAACTTTCTTTTTTGCAGTAGGTTTTATTTTTTGTAAAAAAAGTTTTTTGGCTAATACTAGTTCTAGAAGTACCCTGCCTAACTAAGAAAACACAAAAAATCTAAGTTTTTTAAGTTGATTCCTCTACTTAGTCCCCTTTTACGCGATGTACATTTTCAAAAACTCGTCTTTATTGGCCTGTATTTTTGCACAACACTCGACTTTTTTGTTATATTGTGAGGAATTGCGGCAGCCGTTTTTGGCTCGGCTTTTCAAGTCCAAATTTTCGGCCAACATGCTTACGATGTACAGCACTTTCTGAAATCCTTGCCTTATCTGCCAGTTCGCGTACTTCAATAGACAGTCATCCAATC
The DNA here is from genome assembly GCA_950005105.1 of Lycophotia porphyrea. Classification (NCBI taxonomy): domain Eukaryota; kingdom Metazoa; phylum Arthropoda; class Insecta; order Lepidoptera; family Noctuidae; genus Lycophotia; species Lycophotia porphyrea. Next base: position 24,069,098 of record OX465383.1, on the reverse strand, counting down.
ACATATTTTTTTTTTCATAATTTCCGGTGCAGTCATTTCATTTGGTCGAATAATAATCTAATGCGATGTTCATCTTCTAGCAGTTCATGTGGCCTCGTTTAAACTCTGCCACCCAATATTTTATTGTTCTAAATGAAATAGCATACTCCTCCGGCGTAGAATCGGACTCGGCTTTCATATGGGTCGGATTGAAGATTTTCAAATAAAAGTTTTGTATCACGTAACGGTGACCAATTTTATCCAAGTTCGAAAATTCTGTGATTTGATGGGGGTGGCAGTAATGTTCGAAAATTCAATGGTTTGATGTGTGGCAGTGCTTTGATGGGCGCAAAACAAATAATAAATAATATAGTGACATGAATCTCGATTTTAGTTTTGTAAGGTAGGTACTCTCTAATTTTCGATCAATAACCGCCATTTATACGTCAGGTCGGGTACTTCTGGGACCGTCCTTGTACGCGAGGGGTACACTCATACAGCCTAGCGAAACCAAAAAATAAATCTATGGGTAAAGTTTCTTTCTGTCAAGCAGTAGTGTTGAAGCCATGTTACAAAACGAACTACGATTGAGAATGAGGGGCGATATGAGCCTCGATATCGAGCGCAAAGGTTCGAAGTTACAATACCACCTTGAATAGAGAAGTGTTATGACATCGTACGGTGCTTCTCTTTGGACGAGCTATGTGGCATCTAGCATCAATTTCAAAATGCGACAGACGCCATTAACGTAAATTTAAAATAAATTCTTACCGGTTGTAGGAATAGCTAAATCGAGACCCAACCGGGGCTTCCAAAAGAACGAGCCCGGTACTGCACCCTAAAACCAATATATTCATTTTCAAAAACCTTTAAATAGGAAACAAAGTATTAGCATGTTTTCTGTGGTATTAGACAAAAATATTGTGTGAATTTATCGCTTTAATAAAAAGCAAATGTTTTTCTTTGGTACTTTCATTTACTTTAATTATTCTAAGAAGCCTCATCAGATTCCTTATAATCTTGTAAATTAATAAACAGAGAGTCTTTGTCAATTTCAGCATTAAAGGCCGATTAAATCAAAGAAAAATGTTGTACAAATCCAAACAGTATATAGCTTGCTTGCTGTTTATAGCTATATATCTATACATATAATAAGACAGTAAAAAAACTGCGTCTGTACATTGAATATATTAAAAAAAAAAAATGGGGGGTGTTTAGAAAAAGTAATAGAGCACGAATCCAAAAAAAAAATTCTGTCTGTTTGTCTGTTTGTCTGTACACGCTAATCTTCGCAACTACTCGACGGATTTGAATGATTTTTTTTTGTTGTATAGGTATTAAGTCTGGGCAAAACATAGGCTATAATTTATCTTGGAAACTTGAACAACTGATGCAGAACCGCAACAGACCAGCTAAACTATAAGAGATACAAAAATGGTACCATAGCAAAAATTGTTCCACGTAATGAGCATTTTCTGCTAAGAGAATAAATTTGAAGATCTGGAACAGCTGATGTGGAACTCCAAGAGCCCAGCCACACTATAACATATATAGGAATGACGTCTTAGCAAGAGTTGTTCAGACTGATAAGCACTCTCTGTTGACGTATAAAAATTGAAGATGTGGAACACGTGTCGTGGAGCTCCAAGAGCCCAGTAACACTATAATATATATAGGAATGACGTCTTAGCAAAAGTTATTCAGCCTGATGAGCACTCTCTGTTGACGAATAAAAATTGAAGATCTGGAACACCAGATGTGGAAATTAAAGCTATTACTAATTTCACTGTATTTCTACCAAAGGGTATCGTATTACCCAGAACTAACTGGGTTGTGGAGGGCAGATAGACAGTCGTTCCATGTAAAATACTGGTATTCAGCTGCATCCGGATGTACTGGAAGCCGAACCCAACAGCACTACATATTATAACACAATGTTCTCCGCCGCGTCTATCTGTCTGTTCGCGATAAACTCAAAAATTACTGCACTGATGTGCAGTAATTTTTGAGTTTTAGTTTAACCACTCTATCTATTTAAGAAAACAACATGAACATCATTTCATGTTGTTTTCTTAAATAGATAGAGTAGTTCTCGAGGAATTTTTTAGTATATAATTTCTCAAGTTTTTGTACAGATTGGCTAAAATATAATGATATATTTTGTTGGAGGTGTTGGAAAAAAATAAGCCGTCTGGGGGAGCTTTCAACGAAAACGCTGCCCTTTAAGATATAACAAAATGATGGATGGTAGAATTGTATATCTTATATAGGTCTACAGAAAAATCTACTATGGCTTATGTCTATCTCTTAAGGATAATATACTATATCCATTTTAATACTTTGAAAATGGGCAAACTAGGTTCCCATGAGTTGAGGAAATGGGATCATCATGATTACTTTTGGTCGCTATAACCGATATCCACGCAGGCGAAGCCGCGGGCATCAGCTAGTATTTAATATATATATAAAATAATCATGCAATCAATGTCCCTTAAATCAATCAATCAATGTAACTTGCTAAAATGACCGTTTGAATTCGTCTGGGCCTACTAAGGAGGATATTCCTAATGATTTCTTGTGGAATACGTTCGTACTCCGCGCCTCGACAGTCACATTCTTTAGCTCCCTGATGTTTAGCAGAGCGAGCTGCACTGATCTAACTCGTTTAAGAACATCCCAGATGTGTTCTATTGGATTGAGGTCGGGACTTCCAGTTGGCCAATTCACCAGTTGGCCAATTCAAACGACGAATTCCGACCTCTTGTATAAAACGTCTATCTATTCATACAGGAAATATCATCATGGGGTCATTGTACTCATCATTACGATACACGAAATATCATCATGGGGTCATTGTACTCATTATTACGAACAACTTTCACAATGGGACCAAACTCGAAATCGCAAAAAAAATTAAGCTGTTACCCACTATTTTGACAAGTTATCCGAACATACCTAAATGTAGGCAACAACTGATTTTTTTTATGATTACATAGACCTTATATGTTACCGGCTAATCCCGATTTCAGACCAAACTATTTTGTCTGTTACTGCTAAAACTGCAATACACGGTCATCAAGTATGGAACAGTTATTTTTTTTTTAATTACTCATGAATTTCTATGTTTACGCTTCCATGTTACGTGTCTGCCATTTAGCGTCAGAGTCCCTTCCACCTTGCATACGCTTTCACATCGTCAGAATGATTGGCTCGAGCGTTGTCATTCAAAAAATTGCATTGTCTCCAAGGGGAATCAATGAGGGTTGTACAGTCAGCCCCAAAAAGATGTAAGCATGGACAAGGAACCATTTCATTTGCATTGTCTAAAACCATTATTCTATAATTGTGTATACAAGGTGAAGCTACAAAACATAGACAAACAAATCATTTCACCAAAACCCGGCCGGCCGTTACAAAGACCAAATACATAAAAATATTAACTAACACCCTATGGCCAAAATAAGGTACAATGACAATGTCGTAAGACTTACAACGATTGACGTGTCTCGAACTTCGTTTGATAGAAGAACACGAACTTTATTTCTGTCCTTTTCATTTCATGCATCGACGTTAGTGACGTGTCATTTGTGTTTTGTTGAACTTGAAATACATATAATCCAACGAATGATGAGAATCTAAGAATGATGATTAGCCCTTTATAGGTACTCACCGGGAACATTTGCGTTTTATAAATAAAAATATAAATTACTTTTGAGCATTACGTTACAATACCAGCTCGATTTACTGATCAAGGAGCATTCGCATTCGAATTGTAAACGTTCGTATGCATGACATCGATGTAACTGTATCGACATTGTCAGTTGTATAGATCGGTTTTTCGTACACTGCTGTACTGTTGGAAATAATGTTAACAATACAAGTTCACTGATGTAACGAACGCTCCCGCGTTGAATCTGAAAACACGGTAATGCTCCCATGCAGTGAGTGACTACCTTTAGATGTGATCGTTGTTATGGTAATTAATAATACACACTAGGTTGGAGCACACATGTATGATTTTTTTTGATGTATGATTAGTGCAAGAACATCTTCTGCCTCCGCACTGACCTCAAAAATGGAAATTCCTAGTATAAGTGATAAAATCTCTATGATTAAGACATTTTTTAATAATTTTTAATCTTAAACATAAACTAAATTAGTTATTATTATAATTAAAAAAAAACAATTAAATGGCATGAAAATAAATCTCTTTTTGTCTCAAATTTAAGCATTACATTGCGTGAGTCCAATTTGGCTTTTATTACATTCGATTGATAACCTTTTAGGGGCAAGTGACATTGTGCTTAGAGATTTAGTACTTTCAGGTGATTTTCCAGAAGAAATTACTGGATAATCACCTGAAAGTACTGCCGATACAATCTTGTGCAAGTACTGTTGATCTGTACTTAAATCTTTAGCCCTTTCTGGAAGCAATTCTCCTTCAATGCGCTGAAACTTTTTAACAGGCAATTGTTCACATGTCTCGAGAGCTTTCCCCAAAGGACCAGTGTAAGATTTAGGCCCCGAAGTACTTCCGTCAAGATAAAGAAACAAGTGTCTCAAAGGAAGTTCGTTCATATGTAGTAAACAAACTATCCACTGTAGTGGTTTTTGCAGCCTCTTAGAAGTCTAATGACACCGCCATATTTGCCTGTATTTACATTGGTACCGTCACAACCGATCGCCATTAGACGATGTCGGGGAATACTTTTATGTGCTAGAATCCCGCTCAAGCAGCACACATAGCTGTATAGTCACTGGACAATAGAATTTTTGAAAACTCGAGGCTGTAATGCTTTCTGTGCAAGGGCCGGGTTAGCCGGGTTAGCAGCTCTTATAATTATAAATTTGGCTCCAAATTAACCAGCCCTGAGCAATATAGTAACTTGTTAATAACTGTCCAGAGCATTGTAAGAGCTGTACATGTGCTGTTCAATGGCTTACCCCTTTAAAAATTATGGTTGTGAAGGTTACGCTTAAGTTTATCAGTCATGATGTATTGGTTAATCTTCTTCTTAGCGTGTCGATGGCAATTTATATTGTGTCGGCCCAGAACTGAGCTACTAGTTTGGCGCTGTCGATAGCGTCCATCAGTTCCTGTAGTGAACAAACTACAGGACATACAGGATACGATATGAAGTGCCCCATTGTTTGTAGAACAGCACCACATTTACACTCCAGGGCAGAGTCATTAATGAATCTCCACCTGAGCAGGTTTTCTTTGCTGCGGCCAACCTGTGTCCGGAGTCTATTTAAAGACTTCCAGGTCAGCCATGGCAACTCATGTCCAAATGGGAGATTTTAAGCTGGTGGAACGAATGGGTTAGGTAAGGATGCACTCCCTCGCCACAGCTTTAGTCTTTCTGTAGATCGCTCGCCAGTGAGTGGGGAGACACACTTCAGAAAGCTGTTTCGGTTTTTCAGCCTTTGCGACACGAGGGTATTTAGGTGTAAAGGGTGTCATGTGTCTGAGACCATTTTGGCTCTTTCGCTAGAGCTTGCCACTATTCTGAGACCTTCTGATGGCGCTATTCCTGCCAGTGGGTACAGCATCTGTACCAGTGTCGGTTTAAGGCAACCAGTGATGACGTTTCATTCAGAGCTGTATCCACTAACTTTGCAGGGGCTGAACGACTCCACACGGGGCACGCAATTTCGCCAGCTGAAAGCGCCAGCGCAGTAGTCCACAGGACATGAGGCGAAGCACCCCACTTAGAAGAGACTAGTCGCCGTAAGAGATTGTTGCGGTTGTGCACCTTCTGCTTGATGGTATTGGAGTTTTTGCTGAATTTCAATGATCTGTCCAGAGAAACGCCAAGATACTTTGGAAAGTTACTGTGCTCGATAGACACCCCATCCCAAACGATGTTAAGTCTTCGCCTAGCCTAGTATTTTAAGTTTAGTCAGTCTCAGTCTTCTATAGTCAAATCAATGTATATAGGGTGATTTTGACGTTAGCTTCCCAGAGCTAAATCCAAAACTATTGGTAGTAGAGTGGTCAAAGGAACCGTGACTTTAGAGCCGCAGTTTTATTAAATTAAAAAATGGGCTAGGTAGGTTATTACCTACCTAGCTACTTGAAAATATTAATCCAATTTCAAGTCGCAGTTTTTACTATTTGTAGTCGCTCACTATCAGTCGCCCACCACATTTACCCAGTGTATGTTGGTAAAAGTTTGAAGTGAACGATGATCAGAGAATAGTAAGTCTTAGGTTTTACTTTAATATTGACTGTGTGTCCGGACATGGACTAGCGGTATTCTAAATACTTAAATATAGACTATTTTCAAGTACAAATACACTCATTTTGTTTTTATGTTGAAATATTCTCTATGCGTGTACAAAAACAATCATTACTCTCAAAGTTTTGGTCAGACTGAGATAAAAAGAGGCTTATTTGAAAGGCAACAATGTTGTCTACCGTCTACATCACAAATCAATGTGTTCACATTTACATAAGTTTTGTAAAAAAAAAAAAAGTTGAAAAAGGAACCAAATGTTTTTGCAAATCAACAAGTAATTGTTAATTACTGCAAAAACACACCCGACAACTTTTCAATTTTTTTTACTCAATCGACAGATTTTTAGCTAAGCTACATTACAACATAAAATTTACAGGTGTATGTCTAATATTTTAAGAGTTATTGTTGTTTGAACATAACGTATGCGCAAGCACATAAGGCCATTGTGGGAACCCTATTCAGGAAATCAATAAAAGCGAGGCAATGTATTGGGCCCAAGCTTTTTGTGTATTTGTACTTGAAAATAGTTGATAATTAAGTATTTTGAATATCGCAAGTCCATGTCCGGACACATTGTATATAAAAATCTCGTGTCACGGTGCTTGTGGTCGCTTTCCTCCGAAACGGTTGGACTGATTTTTATGTAATTTTTTATGTATATTTGGTAGGTATTAGAATAGGTCACAAAGTATATTTCACACCATAATTTATATGGCAGAACAACGTTTGCAGGGTCAGCTAGTTAGTATGCATATATTTTCCACTTACCTTCGCCATGGGAATAAAATAAATTAACGCAACGTAAATACACATGACTATCATTTTGTTAATCTTTGAAAAAGAACAATACATGTTTGCTAAACGAGATCTCGCACGGTTCTGACTCTATTCGCGCTATGAATGTTACTCTAAATCTTGTTTTGATGACAATAAATTCCTAACGATCGATGGAAGTTGCTTGCAAACACTGTATCCCTGTTTTGGTAAAACGTGCTAAAGCAAATACTTAGTGTTTAATATTTTGGGGTTCCGTAGTCACAGCGTATCTGAATTTTTTCAGAAATAATATTCAGAACGAAAACTTGATAGATGAATTAGGTGGGCGACGTGCCCGAAATCATATTCAAACGTAAACGGCATATTGAACAGATTTTGCTGTGTTTTATTATTAACCATCTTGGCTTACCAGGCAAGTAGAATAGGTTTCCCTCATGTCTGGAGCGACCGCATGCCTCATTTTTTCGGTGAAATCAGTGGCGTAGCGTGCCTTGGCCCCGTATAAAAATTTGTTTGTGGGGGCCCATGAAGGGTAAAGATTTCTCACAAAAGAAAAAAAATGTTTGCATAAAATTAATAGTACATTATATAAGTGCGGTAGGTTGAAAATTACAGCCGAGGCGATATTGCTAGCCCGAGCCGTAGGCGAAGGCTACAAGAAAGTAGAGGCTATAATTATCAAAGCGCACGTATGTCATACGACGTTTTATAACATATTTGCGAGGAAATAAATAAACCTCGGACTTTCTTAAACGAAATTTTGATACGCTTGTAAGTATCTATCGGGCAAGAGGTTTAGAGTAGCCTTTTTCGCTGCCTCTGAGACTTAGGCGGTGTCAAATTAATAAATTCATCTTTACTTGACGACATTTTCAAATAAAAAAAATACAGCGGAAAGAAAAAGCGCGCGGAATAATTTTTACTTGTTACTAGCGATGCGCGCATATCAGCGCTTTTTTAAGGCAAAGGCACAAAAACCAGTATTACTAATAGAATAAATTAATATTTTTGTGTTTTTGTTACAGTTATACGGTTGTAATTTATTGTCAAAATTTATTAAATTAAATGAATAAAAGAATTAAATGTTTATTTATTATGTTTTATCTCCCAGAGTTAATTTTATTCATAAAATGTTGACCACTTTTCTGACATAAAAACTCTTTGCTTAGATGTAAAAAAGTAACGTTCGTTTATGACGGATCTTGATAAACCGTGCGTTTTACATTACATTATCGCACAAGTACGTAATGAGATACAATACGATATTGAAATTGGTGAAATAAGAGACCATTTACGAGCAAATGTGTTATAAAAGTAATAATTATTCATCATAATTATCTATCTGTCACTTTTTCCAAAATTTTTAGAAACAATTCAAATTAAATATACAAGTTCCTTGCCTTTTTTTCGGCAAACTGATTTATCAAATCATTTATAGCCGATGATGACTTTAGTTATTCTGAAGTTTCTGCCTCTATGGACGATAGTGACAGGTCTGACAGGCGTTCATGTCCCATCGAAGTTCTTAGGTATTTTTTTATCAGTTTTGATTTTGAAAAACTTTTCTCAGCAGTTGCGGTTGTAACTGGAAGGGTCAACGGGGTATACAGGGCCCCCGTGGGGCCCCGTATAATTGATACGGCAGATACGGCGGTAGCTACGCCCCTGGGTGAAATAATCCAAAACTCGGCCCGTGTTCGTAATCGAACTGCATTTAGATTTGGCGAAGCTTAGGTGAGTTCTCATAAACTCCATTTGCTCCGCCCACTGTCAGACTTTATGATTTTTAGCCCTTTGGCTGGTCGTACATTTTGCGCCCTTATATATCTTGAGAACTTCTACTTTCAGTGTATTCGTACATCAGCACCTCGGCAAATTTTCGGGGCAAGTGCACTCTTGCTTCCAATACTAGCCCTGGCGCTACATTTTGGTGAACCACGAGACTTTTATCGACGCTTAGTTTGAATTCGTAGAAAGTGATTGGCCTACAATACGTCTTGAATAACCAAAATAAATTTACCATCATAACCTCCATGAGGTTAAAATAACTTTTTTATACCACCTTAAGTTTTTATGCAGTACAACACGCGAGCATTTATTTGGTCGTGGTGGTCAACTGGCTTCATAAATTGTGTAAGACATACAGACAGACATAAACTTGTCCATATTTCAAGTCTTTCCAGGAAAAGGCTCTTGCTTGAGGGATAAACTGTCATTTGAGCATATTGCCATTCTCATTTGTGCACTTTAACAATGTTTCAAGAAAACTAGATTCCTCTAAAGTAGTCAATAGGCTTATTACCTAAAATTACTTTCAGTTATATCCTAATAAACGGAAATAGGTTCTTGCTTTCTGAAGATGGATTACCCACACTCCAACCCATTTCTGCAGGCTCAGGTTTAACGTCGCTTCCATTATCAGGGTTTGCTGGCAAGTCTACTTACAGTATAGTCGAGTGGTACTTCCTCATCTGAATCTTCTGTACCACTATAATCTCCTTGCATAATCTCAATAGATCATTTTCTATTTCATAATATAAAGGAATTAGGGGCGAGCCCTACAACATCATGGGCATATTTTCGATATTATCCTCTTCAAAAGCAGATGTGGAAGGTCTGGGTTCTTCAATCGTATTCATTTTACTATAAAAGTAGAATAAAGTGCTGTTAGTAACTGGTTCCGATTCGTCATATTGTTGGTTCAGTGCCGACTGAACTGTAAAACAATACTAGAAAGCTATTAATTGGTTGATTGAAAAGCAATAGAATAAAAAACTAATTTTCAAAATGTTTTTTTAGATAAAAAAAAGACGTGTGGCACTCGGAGAATGCCGCGGTAAAGCTATTGCATAGCATTTTTTATCAACTTATGTAATTATAATTATTTATTTATTTTATTTATGCAGTATTTTTTTTCCTTTGTTTTTCTTTGATATTAATTCAAGGTACACTTTTTGAGCGTGGTGACCGATAAGAAAACAATTTTTTTTCTTTTATTAAATAAATGAGAAGCAATATCTAACACTAAGCTAACTTCAGGGTGTATGTTGACTAGCTAACTTCACGATGTATGTTTTTGGTGTCGGTGTGCGCGCGCATCGGAGTGGGGGGTGTTAGGTTATTTTCGTTACGGAATTTCTGGATTCGGTCTCCACGCTCAAGGCCCGCGATAGAAGCCATGCAATAGCTTAATAAAAAAGTTAAAATTTTGCTAAAATTTGACTTACTGTTTTTGGTGATTAAAGCAGGAAACATTTAAATGAAACAATAAATTTTGCATAAAATAAAAATTAATAAACTGTAAGAGCACCTCGGACGTCTATACCACGTCTGCAAAGATTATTTATGCTCAAAACGAGCTTGTCAAGTACACCTTGTGGTATATGGTACCATATCTGACGAAAATGCGTGAAAAGTGGACTGTTCGGCAGCAGATTCTTGGGAATCCGAACCAGGATTCATCTGAAAGTAACATTCTAGACCATTGACTATCATTCCAAGCCAATTGCTCGTTTGCCTATTTTAATCTTTGCTCGCGATTGCCTCGTCGTAGTGCTGGAAGCAGAAATTGTGTAAGAGCCTAAAGGTTGATTTCATGTGGTCTTCTGCCAGTTTGGTCACTAACGAAGACCAGGTGTTCCGACTGTAATTGCCAAGTCGTTGCGTTCGGTTGTGTTCTTCTCGTCGTAATTTGTAAAAATCAGTCTTGACTGGCGGTGGCTACCCGAATATTCCCAGTTTGCCGTTCAGCCACCTCACCAGTGTCCCGATTGCGAGACCACAATCTAGATATGGCGCTTTGTCTGGTGCCAATGGCATCAGAAACATTGCATGGGGGAGCGCCTGCTTCCAGCATGGCTATGGCTCTCAACATTTGTTTTTTAGTTTAATAATAACGTTTTAAATATACGAAAAAGTAATTTGTTTTTGTTAACATCATCATCAGCCTATAATGTTCCCACTGCTGGGACACAGGCCTCCTCTCTAAGAGGGGGTTAGTTTTTGTTAAAATCAAGAAAATCTTTAACAAGTGTACTGAATTTTGTCAAATCCATTTTATTTTTTAATTTAATTTTTGGATACCGAAGATAAATGTGCCAGGAATATATATCTAGACACTTTTGATGTGTGTATTATCTATGAATGAATATTTTTGCAAGCTTTTCGCTACTATGTGTGTGCTAACCTTTTTTTGTTTTTTTTTTACGGATGTGAAGTCGTCAAATGACTTCTCCCGCTCCGGGCAGAGCGGAAGGGAGTGTCAGACTTGTACTGACTGAAACCCATCCATGTTCCTTCCTTGCCCTTTGTGTTCCAGGGCTGCGGTATCTCTTTCAAACAGTCCCGCAGCCCTGGCAGGCATCGGCCCTTGCGGGCCCCTCCGTTTGCTGACATCTCTTTGAGGTGCGCATGGAACACGAACGCGCCGTCTACACGGCCTGTCGTCAAAAGACGGCTGGACGGCGAGCTAGCCCATTACTCACCGTCCACAGGTCCGTGTCTACGGTGGCCGGAAGTCACCACGTGACCCCCGACGCCCGGGGCGTCTCGTGCGGCGGCTGGGACGAGAGGTTCTCTTCCTCTCACGCTCCGCCACCTCCTTTGCAAGCATGACTGCTTCGCAGAAGGAGGTGACGGCGTCCCATTCCCTCTCGCTCCGGACCATGGACTGGACCAGGGCCGGACGCGATAGGTCGCCGCCGCCGATCGCCGCTACGAGGACACGCCGGTGCTCTGCCCAAGCGGGGCAGACCTCCACCGTGTCCTCTGTGTGCTAACCCTCATGTGGCAGATTTTATAGGCTAGATTACGTACTTTGTTAGTTTACCTAAAAGACTTTTATTTTTATCATATTAATATTCTGTTTATTCATTTTTCTACATATTTCTTAAAATATATATATATATATATTTATATATTTATATATATATATATATATATTTATAATAGTAATGTGCTTTTATGAAGTGAGACGAAATTGCGTTTTCTGTTATAACAAAATACTTTTATTCATAATACAATGAAAAACAAAGTTTTAATACTATTTACATATTCTAAACTTACCCTAACTTACCTGTAATAACAAAAAACAACATTTAAAGCCTTTACTTCTCCTTAAGCTATTTACTGTTTCACGTTTTTTAAAATAACATAACCTAACTTAAATAACATCAATATTGGCAGTGGGTGGCATTGACATAATAATCCATAAAGAAAAGGATAGATTTTCTTTACATCCCCCACCCTCGGAGAGAACAAAATCAAAATGATTGTACGATTAAGAGCCAACCTTTACTGGAGATAACTTTGTAATATGGTAGTAGTTTGACTCCGCCTTCTTATGTCCAGTATCAACTTCATAGATTGAATTTGAAATCTTTCTTTGGATTTTGTATGGTCCAATCCTTAATTCATCCATTTTCTTCCTATTTAGCCGGTTTCCGTTTTCTACATATACTCTATCACCTACTTCGAATTTATATTCGTCTCTATGTAGATCATATATTTTTTTATTATGGTTGTGAGATTGTACTCAATTTTCAAATGCTAGTTGTCTATCTCTTTTGAAATCTTCTATTGTGCATATGTGCTTGTATCTTGATTTCAATTCCAGTGGCAAGATATCCATTTTAACTCCTTCCAAAAGATATTTAGGAGTAAACTTAGTGACTGTATGTTTTGTTTCGTTATATTTTTCTACACATTTTTGTGCAATAGTTATCCATGCTGTTTTCTTTACCCCTTCGTTTATTTTGCATCTTATCCTATTGACTCAAGTTTGATTTAACCTTTCATTAAGTCCATTTGAAAATGGTGCGTCCACAGCAGTGAATACCATTTTTAACCGACTTTCTTCAAAAAGGAGGAGGTTCTCAATACGATTGTATGTTTTTTTTTTTTTTTTTTATGTTTCGTACCTCATGTCTCCGTCGTTTCTTAACCGATATCAAAAATTCTTCTTTTATGTGAAAGGATATACTTCCCGATTGGTCCCATAGAAATTTCATCAAAATCGGTTCAGTAATTTGGTATGTTTTCACGTTAATTGCTATATCACGCGACGACGCCTAAAGTCTTGCATGTTTAATTTGACACACTTCCTAATTTCCGATTGAATTAAAAATTTGCACGCTTATGTATATCGCGTGATAGTACAATATACCGATGACATGGAGCTGATCTGATGATGGAGCTGGACGGCGGCCTTAGGAACTCCGTTATGAAACGACATAACCCCATCGAGTTTGGGCTCGTATGATTCGTCTTGACGAGTACTTTGTCTCTAGATGTTATCCAGGGTCTGATGAAGCTGGAAGGTGGCCATAGGATCTCCATGATAAAACGACGTAACCGCATACAGTTTGGGCTCGTTTGATTCGTCTAAATGAGTAGTTTGTCTATAGATGGTATCCAGGGTCTGATGATGGAGCTGTAAGTTGGCCATAGGATCTGCGTGATAAAACGACATAAACGCATCGAGTTAGGGCTCGTTTGATTCGTCTAAATAAGTTGTTTGTGTTTAGATAGTATCCAGGGTCTGATGGTGGAGCTTGAAGGTGGCCATAGGATCTCCGTGATAAAACGACGTAACCGCATCGAGTTTGGGCTCGTTTGATTCGTCTTAATGAGTAGTTTATCTTTAGATAGGGATGGGATCCAGGGTCTGGTGATGGAGCTGTAAGGTCGCCTTTAGAACTCCGCTATAAAACGACAACCCCATCGATTTTCGACTCGTTTGATTCGTCTTGACTATTACTTCCTTAAAGTTCTGGTTACAATATAAAATTAATTCATTATTAGAATTTGTGTGGTATGCTAAAAAGTCTACAACTTAAAAGGGTAAAATAAAAAACTTTCTGTGAAAAAAAACCGACTTCCAAAAAAACACAAAAAAAAACTAAAATAACTTTTTTTTTAAATTACTTTCGGAAGTCGGTGACAAAAAAGGACAATGAAACAAACAAAGTCACCGACTTCCGAAAGTAATTAAAAAAAAAAGTTATTTTAGTTTTTTTTTGTGTTTTTTTGGAAGTCGGTTTTTTTTCGCAGAAAGTTTTTTATATTTGTCTTTTTCAGGAAATCTTTAAATTATTTGGAATTTATGCCAGGGTATTGGTCTGTTAATACCATATCAATGTGATGGCTTTGTGTCACTTTTTTATTAACTTGATAAAATCATTGGAGTTTTGATTTTTGATGTCAAAATATAAGCATATCGTGTAAAATGATCAACCAGGAGATGTAAGTATTTTTTTGTAGACCGTGATCCTCCGAAACCTCCAATTGTATCAATTGATATAATTTCAAATGGGCGTGTTGCTGGGCCTAAATGGGACATCAAACCAAATTTGGAATTCCTTCTTGATTTGTTTTTTATACAAATGTCACACTCATCACAAATTTTCTTAATATTTGTGATGATATTCTTTGCTGTATAGAATGGGGTTATTTTATTTATCATCTGGGTTCTCCCAATGTGGCAGTAAGTATTGTGGATATCCCTAATTAGCAGGGGCGTGCCGTCCATAGAGGCAATTAGGCCTAGCCTACCCTACCAACAACGCCAAATGCATTTATTATAACTATGTAATAAAATAACACAAAATATTAAAAAAGAAAGTTAAAACTCCTGAGCAACACTTATAGCAACTTGTCGCGCCCGTATGACGTATTTCACAGTACTACGATTATAAGGCAAGAAGTCGTACGGCCTACCTGTGCATTCATAAATTTACGCATACTGATGCATATTTTCGCGTGTATGAACGGCACACATGTATAGATATGGGAGTCACCTCCTTGGACTGTAGACGGCCATCGTGTGTTGTGATTGGACGAATGGCTGCCCCACAAAAGTCAAGACGTAAGGTCACGGTAGCCCGCGAAATTCAAATTGTCTTACGTTTTTTGTGATTTGTATCGCAATCTTGAATGTTTTGCTTTTTCTAACTTACTAAGTTATAAATAATTAGTTTCAAAAATACAGTTACTGTAAATATTATTTGTTGTGTTTATTATTTGTTTATTTACATAAAAATGGTGATCTGCGAACTTTGCGCTGATAATGGTGCCGATTCTCTTGTCTAGTGTGACAGCACTAAGATGGCACGGAGATATTAATTTATTGAAAATGGCAAATTTTGCTATTCTGAATTTGACGTTTTTCAACCAAAATTTTGCGATTAAAAAGGTGTGAAATAAAATTAGTTGTCATGGACTAAAATTCATACCAACACCTCGAGTTCAGGTGCAAAACCAGTACTGTCTTTTTTTTTTCTTTTCTTTTGCTTATATCTCGAAAATAGTGTGTCCTCCTATCGCAAAAATAATGTAAATTTCGACCCCCTTTATAAGACCCAATAAATTTCAAATATTATAAATCAATAAAGGTGACTACTTTGAAGGTCATCTTAAGTAGAACGACACTGTAATGTAGCGCGATTTTTTTTTTCGGCAGTCAGTATACGTGGCCTACCCTCCGCGGAGAACCACTGCACGCCACTGCTAATTAGTGTTTTGCTTAATGCTTCTGATAATATAATTTTTATTCTACTTTTTCCTTTTTTGTAATAAATGTTATTCTCCTGTATAAACCTTGATTTTTCATCTCGTAGAGTTAGATTTGTGTCTTGGTCCTTTTTTATACCTTCCATGTTTATTAAGTTTACAACTTTAAAAAAAATTTCAGTGTAGTCTTAGTCTTTCAGTGTGGTTCTAGGACAAGATTTCTGCTTAAGCAGTCTGCCTCTTTTATATGACTGTCACGGGTTATATTTTATCTTTAAATTGTATTGGGATAAATAATATGTTAAATCACCCAGTTCTTCATCAGTTCTAGACTTGATGTTCAGATTTTCCAATGGTTTATGATCTGTATATACTATAAATTCTTTACTCATAAGCCAATGTTGCCAATATTTAACAGCTTCCTTAATTGCCAGGCATTCTAGATATATTGCCTTCTTCTTCTTTTGACTTTCTGTCAATTTTTTTTATAAGTAAGCTACTGTTTTATATATTCCGTTTTCATCTTCCTGTTTTAACACAGCTCCCACTCCTTTAATACTAGCTCAGTGTAAATTTTTATTGGTTGTTTTGGGTCTAATATTTTAGAATTGGTTTCGAGCATAGTAATTCCTTTATTTTATCAAATGATATCTGGCATTCTTTGGTCCATATAAATTTTACATCTTTCCGTAGTAAATTGTGTAATGGTTCCAGGATAATTGCATTGTGCGTTACAAATTTATGATAAAAGTTTTCCTTCCCAAGGAACTGACGTATGTTTTTCCTTGTTTCGGGAATAGGGAAGTTTCTGACAGCTGTTAAATAATCTTTGAGAGGTCTAACTGAATTGTTTTCTATTATGTGTCCCAAATACTTGGCATGATTGTTTGCAAAAGTGCATTTCGAGAATTTCAGTCTAAATCCTTCTGTTTGTATTGCCTCAAGTAGTTTTGATATATGTATTATGTGTTCCTTAAAAGTTTTTGAAAAAACTAGGATATCGTCAATGAAATTCACTGCAAAATCTGTGAGTCCATATTTTCTTAATTTGTTTCTCAATATTCTTTGAAAAATAGCCGGGGCTGTCTTCAAACCAAATGGGAGGCATGTCCATTGGAAATGGCCTTCTTGCGTGACAAATGCACTCTTATGTCTATCTTTGATTTTTAATGGAATGGACCAAAATGCGGAATTTGTATCAAAAGTGGAATAATACTCACAGTTTACAGTCTTTACCATCAAGTCTTCGATCAAGGGGAATGGCTGTGATTGAGGGACAACAATTTTATTCAAATCCCGAAAATCTATACAAAGTCTTGTCCTCTTCCCATCTTCTTTCTTATACGCCAGGGTAACCGGAGCAGCAAAAGGGCTATATGATTCCTCAATTAAGTTGTTCTTCAATAGTTTTGATATTTGATTTTCAATTTCTTTTCTATCATCAGCTGTGCATCTGTATGGGCGCTTGTAGCAATGTTTATCTACTATCAAGTCTATGTGAGCTTCATAACCTCGTACTGTACCAACGTCGTATTTGTCCTTAGCAAAGACTGGTTTGTATTTTTCTATTAATCTATCAATTTCAGTTTGTTTACATAAATCTAAGTGGTTTACTGTAATTTCAAATTCACTGTAGACGGCAAGTATGCGAGTACTTGACTGAAAGTTTTGGTGAGCACTGGATCGGTCGCGGAGGACCTGTGGCCTGGCCTCCGCGTTCTCTGGATCTGACTTTTATTTGTGGGGAGACGTTAAAAGGTTAGTTTACACGGAGGAAGTGACAAGTGTAACAGAATTACGTGTAAGGATCATTAGTGCTTTCGACACTTTAAAAACGAATGTGTTAGTGTTACGTAAGCTGAAGGAAAACCAGGTACGTCGTGCTCGATTGTGCGAAGAGTATGATGGTGGCAACTTTGAACAATATCTCCGGGTAACATAAGTAAGTTATTTATGTAATTATTTGTACATTTTGTAAATACGTTGTTAGCTTAATCAATTTTACTAGTGTAAATAAGTTAATTTCAAACTTTTTAACTACGCCAATAATACCTAAGAGTCGAAAGTATCACCACGTACTGACACTTACGAGTAACTAGCACGTCTTTCCATCTCCATCAAACGTAGAAAACATTTTTAGACTTAGTAGATCGGTACACCAACTAAGATTATTGCCGGTCCTAAGCCCGTTAAGTAGGAAGGAAAATCAATCAACCAATTTAATCCACAAATAAAAACAAAATCACTACGAAAACTTTAGGTTGAAGGATTAAACTAACATTTTATTAATCATCTGATAACAGGTCAGTGAACTTTTCTTTGGCGCACTAGTATTACATCATTAGAATACGGAAATCTTACTAATGACATTAGTAAGATTTCCGTATTCTAATGATGCTCAAAAATGAGTTAATTATCAAGCGAAATTTATGACAATAATGCAGGTGATTTTCGAAATAAAATTAGGTAAAATTATTGCTACCGGTCATTGCTCTGTCGCGCTCGCGCGCGCTAGCATTTCGTAGGTAAGACGTCGAAACTTACGCACACAGCTGCATTGTCACTGTGTGCGTAGTCGGGTTATTCTGTTTAATTTGTATTGAATTAAGGGTTTAATTCTAAAATACTGTTTAATTTCAACAACAAAAAGAAGCAGCGCTTATTAGTTATTGCCTGCTACCGTACTTTCAATTGTTTATTTATGTATTTTATGACAACCTCCTGAAATTTGACGAGGATGCAAATCATCTTCTTGTACAGGAACCGGGCTTTACTCAATGGGAACATGCATAATAACACCTGTATTTTCAGTAGCGGCTGCAGGAATACTTGCTTTCAGTTTATAACTGTCCAGAAATTTGCGGTTCATTAATGCTGCATTGGCTAAACCAGGGGTTCGAAATTAATACCAATTTTATATCAATTCATGCGTAATACTCGTAAACTAATAATTGTTTAACGCCCCTAATATATTTTTAAAGCTGATTGAGAGGGACATCATCTGTCTATCAACGATCGGGACTAAGTCAATGCTTTCTAAAATTCAACATTTTTAAAATTGCCTCCGTTTTTTTCTTTTTTTTTGGATTCCCTTTCTTCCCCGTCATGAGAAAAGCAAGCCAATAAACTTTTGAATTAGTAAAATAATTATTTAAAAAGTTGTTTTAAAAAAGCGTTACGAAATTCCCGCGCTTTTTGTTCAATAAGAAATTACGATGATTTAACTGATGTTTGATTTACGGTGTTGCCAGGTTATTAATATAATATTAATATTCCGTTCCCGTTAAATTTATATGGAACCATTGCCCATGCTTCCTCTACCTCAAATGAAAAAAGATTCGTGACAATCGGACTAGTAATCACTAGAGAAATCGGTGAACATACATGTATTAAAAAAGATGCTGGTGGAACTTAACCTCCTCCTTTTTTTAAGTCGGTTAATAATACCATTTATATTTTAATCCACCTGGCCGTCCTTCTGTCCTGTTTGACCTTGGCCGCATTATTTGTCACATATTATTGTTATGTATGTATTGACAACTCGTGAAACAAAGTTACCGAGAAAATATGTTAATAATTCGTATCGATTGGAAAGTAGTCACCTTTCAAAAGTATGGGCGGCATCTATTATTCAAATCAACATTACTCAGTAACGATTTGTTTGCCTGATGAGTTATGGTTTGCAGTCGTGACAAATTTATTCAAAAATTCAATCTTATTGGAAACTGTTAAGCAATAGATGCATGTAGTGTTTAAGTAGAAGACAACCTTGGTGAAAAGTACCTATTTTGCATTTCCAACACACCACCCACTTTATTCACCAGAACAATATCATCGGCCGCTTAAAAGATTCATTTAATTTACTCCTTTACATCTTGTGAACTCGTAGATGAAGGACAATAATTGATATTTTACGCTCGTTTTTTATTCTGGGATTTCAAAAAGATATTTTCAAATACGTGAGGCGGATCTCGAAGACGGGCAAGCAGTAGATTTTTTCTGTTTCTCTTCTATTGTAGATCGCCTTCTTGTTAATTAAAACTTTGTCTTTATCTTTTATAAATATAAAAGACATACGTTATTGAGAAGGCGGCGATTCGCGGAATTCGCGAATAGCGTTAAGAAGTTTCGAGTTTGTTTTGGTAATTAAAACCATTTGTAATTATAAATAATTATAAATAAGTATCGATTAAGAGATTCTGTTGAAATTCGTTGTATCAAGTAACAACCGATTTAAGACAGTAATAATCTAATATGTTGGTTATTATTATGTATGGCCAGGGACACAAGAGCGCTGCGGCGGCGGTGGCGGCGGCAGTTCGTACTACGAGAGGGCGGCTTGGTGGCGGCATCGATCCGCCCCGCCCGGCTGCCTCCTGGGCGCACTTCACGACGATACTTCCATGCCTTGCTCACTTCACGACATCCACCTTATGTATGAAACGTAGTATCTATACGCTTTATTGTTTAGCCACCCCCATTAACAAAACCTGATATCTACCGCTTGGCGGCATAAAGGTCACTAGTCGAAGAGCGCAGGGGACGTCGGATTTAGGCCATGGTATAGTTGACCTCTATTTGACGTTTTCTTCACCATCCCGAATTATTTATCTTAGTGTACATACGGGCCAAACCTCAAGAAACGCCGTACGATACATTTTGAGATAAGTGAGAACTGTGGACGTTTGTTGTGATCGACTGGTTGGTTGCGGTAAATTTAAAATCACGTCTGTATTAATATTATAGCATTCCGACGTTCTTACATCGATTTGTCGTACAAACTAACAGAGCGCGGACTTATAGTTCGGTGTGATAAGTGGAATGATACATATTAGTGAAAAACATATCAGAAATGTATAAAAATTCTTAGTGACTTAGAGCGAAAACGTTTGTGTGTTATTGTTATTTATTTAATAGACGGAATAAAGCTTCACCACGTTCCGTCACAGCAAATTACGTTAATCAAACCATTTGCCTTCGCGAGGTTTCCCCGTGTGGAAAGTGGAATGATACATGTTAGTGAAAAACATATCAGAAATAAATAAAAATTCTTAGTGACTTAGAGCTAAAACGTTTGTGTGTTATTGTTATTTATTTAATAGACGGAATAAAGCTTCACCACGTTCCGTCACAGCAAATTACGTTATTCAAACCATTTGCCTTCGCGAGGTTCGCCATTAAATATCCGGGGACAATCAGTAAAAGCGGCGTCATTGAGTCGCATCGAAGCTTCGCCGAGGCTGGCAGCAGCCCCAGAGTGCGTCCGCAGCGCGGGCGGCGCAGCCGGCGGCGCCGCCGCTGGCGTCCGCCCTGGCTACGGGTATGAGGCGCTCTCGGCGGCGAGTGACGGTAGTGAAGGAGATCCCGACGAAGCACCCGAGTACGCCGCTTTTGAAATGGAACTCTCAGGAGGTGGCGAATCCGTGGAAGGACCTTCTTCACGCGGATCAACTAAAGTCAATTTTCCACCCGAAGTCGAGTTGGAGCGGCGACCTACAGTCTCCGCAGTGGCCACCGCGGCCTACCATAAGGGCCGTGGAAGATCCATGAGTGCCTGGAGCGACATTAGCCGATCCAGTATACGCTTCGAAGAAAGGTCAGTCTTAATATTTACTTTGTTGCTAAATATTATAATGTGTTTGTACAGGTAAATTGTGGAGTAGGTAAAGGTAATCGCTATAAGTTTTACTTTAAGTGTCTTAAAACAGCAGTAGTTGATTAGTTCATTATCTATCAATAATATATCATGCGACAGAGGAGAGTGCGGTAATTCTGTAGTGCTTAACAGGAACCACGAATTCATGCGAATAGAAAAATCTTCTAGAAGGAAGGATATTATCATTAAACCATCGGGAACACGGAACTCTACAGCCACTCACCAATTTTTTACAATTAAAAAACACATCAACGAGCACCCTTAGCATCATTCTTGACGCATTCTGGCGTTGGGCTTGTTTTGACATGCGCGAAGCAGGCCGGACGACTTACTGCAATTTTAGGTCGAAAAGGGCTTTTGTGCTACGTGACCGAATTTCAAATTTGATGCTACTTCATTGGATTAAAATTGTAGTTGATTTCAAAAAACGACATTTTTTTCCTAAAAATAAAATATCTGATTGATAAGTACTTACCTACTTAAACAAAAACAAAATCTTTAAAAGTATCTTTAAGATAGAATAGAATATTCTTTATTATGTACCTACACCATACATAAAAACCTACATTTATCATAGATATCCATATTTATCTGATTATATCTTGTCTACGTCATTGTAAAGATACATAATTGTGTTTCATATTCGTGGTAAAGTGTAACCTAACAATAATGTAACGTTTAAGAATGTCTCAGTAAGCCCCCATTGCAGTTATTATAGGTTTTCGTTTTTGCTTAAATACAGGGTAATCAGTTGTGGAGGTCAGATAGGCAGTCGTCCATGTAAAATACTGGTATTCAGCTGCATCCGGTTAGACTGGAAGCCGACCCCAACATAGTTGGGAAAAGGCTAGACAGCTGATGATGATGATGATGACAGGGTAATCAGTAATGGGTGCAATCCTTGAAATGGGTACTAGACCTAATTTACAACCTAAGTCCTAACTGGATTGTTTCGGAGAAATCTAATAAAAACAAAATAACTACCCACCAAAAATTGCTGAGAAATCTACGACGGTCAGGACTTTAAACTGGGACTTTTCTCATAGCTCATGAACGAAACAATGCATCCACTATGCGCAGTAAAGTTAAAATTAAGCACAGTAAAGTTCTCGTTCTGAGATATCTTACAATGTCCCTTGTTTTTGTGAAGATCTTTCAAAATAAATGTATGGCACTTGACGTTCATCAGTAAAGACTTCCTGTAGTTAACTAACATACGCTGCTCAAACTTGGTCCCTGAATGAATCGCAAAAGTCCAAACTCAAGGTTTGTCAAAGGGCGATGGAGCGTAGCGTATTAAGAATTAAGCTCAGTGACAGAATTCGCAATACCACAATACGCTTCAAAATTGAAATTGCTGATGTGGGGAACGAGACTGCTAGGATGAAGTGGGATTTTTGTTAAAAATAGTAAAATCTTGAACACACGTAGGTAAGAAAATTGTTTGTTATGAAGTATGCTGAATTTTGCCACATCTGTTTTTTTTCAATGTTGTAGATAAATGTGCAAGGAACAAATTCAAGTTTATATATTTTTGAAATGTCCAGTACTTTTAAAGTTATGCTAATAAATGTACAATATCCCTAGACACTTTGATGTGTGTATATAATTTGTTTATAAGTCTTTTCCATTATGCTCTTAACATGTCTTCTTCTTATACCATACTTTTCTACACTCATTGCCATCATCTTAATAGTCAGTCACTCTCCTTTTCGAGCCTTGACATTTATATCTTCCCCTTGTATCCCCTTGTATCTTCTCCTTGTTTGTTTGATTTAACAATCGTCTGTACTTTTTATGAAATACGAGTACAACATATGTATTTCGGCGGTGCTTTGTCTTAACTTCCTTTCTTAGTTTTTGGACAAAGTAGAACGGACTGAGTCTTTTCAGGATCAGCACATTCATACGGTGGTGCCACCGCCCCAGAGCATTACTGGTCTGGTGACGTTATTCGGCGCAACTCAGAAGCCTTGGATGTAGTCGTGGGTAGCACTGATTTTGAAAATATAATTGAAATCGAACCATACTATGCTGAGTTTCCTCTTCAATATGTTCTAAAATGTGACGGGGTGGCAAAAGTGGGAGAATGCAGACCATGCGGATTATTTTTCTTTGACGCGTGTTCGTATTACTTGTAACTCAGCCTTCTTTTTAATTGCTTTTTGGAAATGAAACACCACTAATTTTTGCCTCTGGAAACACATCTGTAACCGCGTTCATAATGGCCACTTCTTAATCACATTTTAACCTAAATAAAAAAACTGATAAAATGGCTGGGGGACACATATAAAAGTCCCGCAAGCTTAGTATTCTTTTCTAAAATTACGCAGTTTTTTTTGGACAATGTTGATGAAAAAATTAAAATGTGGTCCATCTTCTGTTACAAGCATTTTTTTCCTAATCCGTCGGCCCTTAGTCAAATACCAAGTTTTCTGCATTTAAAACTTTCTTCTTACGTTGTACAGGCAATCTTTCTTGTCAAAAAAAGTGTGTGTGTACTAATGTTCACGCGTTAGAAGTTATACTTCTTTGGCGTAACAAGATAAAAATCTTTTTAATATTTTTATCTTTCGCCTTATCCTACGTTTGTAGAGACAAGGTCTAATATCGATTACCTATACAACCTAACCTCCTAGCTCCAGCAGTAGATAAAAAATAATAACCTAGGCTTAGCAATATCTGACACTAAGCTAACTTCAGGGTGTATGTCGACTAGCTAACTTCAGGGTGTCGGTTTTTCGTGACGGTGTGCGCGCGCATCGTAAAAATTTACTCTCATCATTTTTCCCTAACGCGCTAAAAGAAGTATAACTTCAAAAATTCCGGATGTGTGACTTTTTTATCTATTGTTATCGATGTGTTGCAGCATTTTCTATTTATACAACGCCAGCATGAACTTCGGCTTCTATTCGTTCTATTAATTTTATTATACCGAAAACCATAATGTAAAAGTTTTTGATTTTTGTCAATGATAAACTTAGTTTCCATATTTTAAATAATAAAAAAGCAAATTCAACACAGACCAATATTTAATGTCATTTACAAGTGAGAACTGCACACTAGTCGTTAATTCATAGCCGACGTATAAAATAACTGAACACCTAAATCATAATTATTATACCAGTGATGTGTGAGTGAGATGATGATAGGGAATGATAAATCAATTATTAACCATAAAAACCATAAACCAACCAAAAACCATAAATTAAATTAATTGATTTATCATTGCCTATCATCATCTTGGATGATTGATGATGATTTCATAATTTATGGTTAATAATTGGTTACTTTAATTTATGGTTTTTGGTTGTTTTATGGTTAATAATTGATTTATCATTGCCTATCATCATCTTGGATGATTGATGATGATTTCATAATTTTGCCCTGGTGGCTGAGAGACTGTCATGCTCACTCAAGTGTCTCGCTGATGGTGGCGGGTATGTTAGTTTCTTTCAATATGGTTGAGCTGAATGGGGCTGATCCATGCGTTATGTTTGTGAACGGGTTGCTGTCAGTTGAGACTGGTCAACTCTAGGCTGCCACGGTTTATTTTAACTATTTCGTTTTTAAATTGTTGATATTATCTTTTACTCTGGACGCTCTTAATGTGCACGTCTTTCTACATCGTTCTCACATATATGTATGTGATGTAACCAAGATCTTGTAACAATACTTTGATTGAAAAAAGTGTCCTTGGAGTTTCTTGCCCATTCTTCTCCATAGAGATCTACGCTTTTGGAATGGGCAACTACAGTTCTTTCACATGTTATTATGCCTTGTGTCTGTAGCTTCGCCTTCTTTTTTCTTTTTCTGACGTTCAAAAGTGCCTGTAATGGTTTAATTGAAATAAATGCTTTGAGTTTGAGTTCATCATTTCAGCCGAAAGACGTCCACTATTGGATATAGGCCTCCACCAATAAGACCACTGCCCACTGCCACTTAAGTTTGGCAATCCTTCGGGCTACGTCGGTAACCTTGGTCCTCTTGCGGATGTCTTCATTACTCATTTATATCACGCAAGGAAACTCCGAGCATAGCCCTCTCCATTGCCTTTTGGGTAACTTTAAGTCGCATGCGCCACATCAGAACTAAAGCCATCATCTTATTTTTTCAATAGGTACATTTCACAAATGTTTAGCAACAGCGCTCACCTATCAACCTCAATGGAGCGTCCAAAGATCCGTAAAACACTGTAGGATAGACAACTACGTCAGCCGTGATGGTATTCAAAAATATTTTCATTTTCATACATGCAATATACCTTATATTTTATTACAAGTACGTAGAATTTAAAGTCTGTCTATAGGTGTTCAGGCTGCGGAGCCCGCACTTGCACAACCTTGCCTAATGATTTGAGTCGGCTTATTCTTTAACTAGCTTCTGCCCACGACTTCCTACGCGGATACTGATGCTTATGCCAGCGATAACGGGGTCGTCAAAATCGAAGATCTGAAACGTATGATGTAGAATTTTAAGGCCCGGGGACGGGAAAACAACGGGATGACCGAGTCGATTGGAGACGTTCCAGATCTTTCATTTTGTAAGTCCTAGGAAATGCCCATCAGACTAAACAACTTTTGCTAAGACGTCATTCTTTAATATGTTATAATGTCGCTTGGCTTTGGAGTTCCACATCAGCTGTTCCAGATCTTCAAATTAATTCTCTTAGCAGGAAATGCTCATTACGTGGAACAATTTTTGCTATGGTACCATTTTTGTATCTCTTATAATTTAGCTGGTCTGTTGCGGTTCTGCACCAGGTGTTCAAGCTTCCAAGATAAATTATAGCCTAGTTGCCCAGACTTAATACATATACAACAAAAAAAAAACATTTATATCTGTCGAGTAGATCCGAAGATTAGCGTGTACAGACAAACAGACAGATTTTTTTTTAGGATTCGTGCTCTATTACTGTTTCTAAACCCCCCCACAATTTCTTTTTATAAAGGGTGTAAACAGACTCTTAACGAAGCCGAAAGGCACTTATTCTCCCCGTCATTGCGATCATTTTTTGGTTCTAGACCATACGAGTACCTGGGAACCTTCTAGTTACGGAGCTATTGGGGGTCAAAGTTCCAACTTTTTCACAAGTTTTTTTTTTAATACATGTTTTTAGATTTTTACTTTAAGCACCTCCAGGACCCCTTTACTATTCAATCCATCCATCAGCACAATGTTTTGAGTGCGTTACATTGAGTCCTACTGTAAAATGTGACTTTTCAGCCCAAAAAAAAAGTCGTTTCCCAGCACTAATATTTGCGTAAAGTTACTTAGTTTGATGTACTTAATGCTTGGTTGACGGCTTCGTGAAGAGTCTGTTTACACCCTGTATATTCAATGTACAGACCAGTTTTTTTTGACGCGGGGATCATCATCGACATTACTATATTCACCATTCTATGTTCCTCAGACATGCTAGCAGCAACTGTACTCAATGGCATTGTTTTAGCCTCTTATCATCTCTGCACACCTTGACTGTACATTACTTCACTATGGAAAAAAAAGACTGCTAATAAACCAATAAAATAACTATTCACACAAGATTTTAATTGATCAAGACAGCGAAGTGACAATATTTAGACGACATAGCTTTGAATGTTGTTATTTAAGCAAAATTTTCAAAAAAAAATGTTACGTACTTCACGTTTTAAATAATAGCAGTCACTAATTTATTTAATAGCATGATTATTAAGTTACATAAAACATGTTGTGAACCGAATAAGAGGCTGGCTTTAGCAAATAACTCATTTGTGTATCCAAAATGACTTTGATTTGATAGTACAAAACAGATATCGCAGCAATGTACGAGTAAACGGCTTCTCTTGTTATACTAGGTAGCAAACGCCACATGATACTCACTATTACTACGAGCAAAATCCTGCTAATTAGTATTATTATAGAAATAGAAATTCCATATTCTATTGAATGTGAAACAGTGTGTGTGCAGTGTGGTAACTCCATCGCTTCCGTCACTGTTTCTACGTTTCGATATTGCAAATGATTGCGTTTAGAATTTTAGATGTTCAGATATAGTAAAATATTTGTTTCTTATTTTTTTACTTTGTGCAGTTTAATAATAATAATAATGTTGTTCTCGTCTGGCTAACGGCGAGTACTTGCACAGGCACAACCAAGTAGCCAGGATTATTCACCAGCAACTTGCCTTGAAATATAAACTTGTGGAATCTGAGGTACCGTACTACAAGTATGTGCCCGACCCAGTTCTCGAGAAAGACCATGTCACGCTGTACTGGGATCGGTCTATCATTACTGACAGGACTATTGTAGCCAATAAGCCTGACATAGTGGTAATAGACCGATCAGCGCGCCGCGTAATGATAATCGATGTCACCATCCCGCATGACGAGAACCTCGTGAAAGCTGAGAATGAGAAACAAATAAAATATCTCGACTTGGCACACGAGGTTGTCGACATGTGGAATGTGAACTCGGCTATCATTGTGCCGACTGTCGTGACGGCCAATGGCCTTATGGCTAAGAGCCTCGACGACCATCTCTCGAAGCTCGCCTTAGGCGGTTGGATCAAGGGCCTGATTCAGAAGGCAGTACTCCTCGATACGGCTCGCATTGTGAGGAGGTTCCTGTCTCTGGAGCCCTAACCACCAGTAGCTTGGACCCTGTTCCCGACACCGGCGGACCGCTATTTTTTTATATTTTTAAATGTTTTTATATTGTTTGTTTTAAGAAATATTTAAAAATGTTAAAAAATATGTATAGGTATATATGAATAAACGGAATAATAATATTATATTTATATTTTTAAATGTTTTTATATGGTTTGTTTTAAGAAATATTTAAAAATGTTAAAAAATATGTATATATATGAATAAACGGAATAATAATAATTCATTTATTTCAGATAATTTCAATCCATAATCTTAATTAATTCACGTGAAAAAAAAGAATGAAAAAAAAGATATTACATGCAAAGAGAAGCCCCTTAATTGCTTCATATTATGATGTACATACTTTCATTGATGAACGCTTCTGAAATTAAGAGATTCAGCTAATATTCTTTTTTGATTCTTGTTATCATTTCCTTAAAATCTAACCAACTTTTATTACGTCACAACACAATGTTCCGCATTAGTATGTTCGATCGTCCGCTGTTTTCTTATGATGTCACTATCCGAGAAGCGACCGGAGTGTATCACCGACCGCGCTCCTGTGTTGGCATGTTTTTACTCAT
The DNA here is from genome assembly GCA_950005105.1 of Lycophotia porphyrea. Taxonomy (NCBI): domain Eukaryota; kingdom Metazoa; phylum Arthropoda; class Insecta; order Lepidoptera; family Noctuidae; genus Lycophotia; species Lycophotia porphyrea. The sequence continues at coordinate 24,040,723 of OX465383.1, read as the reverse complement.
TGGAATTAATTTTATTTATTTTTTGTCGGGGTATTTGTTTTCTATAATAATTTTCTATAAATCCAGGGCCTAAATAAAAGAAAATCTAGTCTCTATACCTAATAATACCCTCCTAGATCGGACAGGGTTCTTGTCTCCGTTGAGTTCGCACTCTATCTACCAATGAATGTTTGTTTATGTTCATGTATGTCTGTGTTTTACAACAAGCATTGAATGTTACTTTTTTTATGTTATCTATTTTTGAAAACTAGATGCGCGATCTAACTTGCGTTCACGGTCGGGACCGGATTGTGACTTTCAGATTTAAAAACTGGATTTCAATCATCTTTAAATCTGACTAATCTGACATTGAGAACATAAAACATATTTAAAAGCTTCGGAAGACGGTGACCATAAGTTGTATATACCTCCCTCGACGCATGCCTTCGGCAAATACAGGCGTGATGCTTTATGTTCATGTGTTTTACAACAAGCATTGAATGTTACTTTTGCGAAACTCAAAGCATCCATTACTTTTTCTATTCCAGTATCCAATTTCCTCCAACTATAAAGATCACTATCGACTGCTCCGGATTGACGTAAAAGCCACTTGGTCTGTCGCTGGCGTTACAAATCGGTCACCCGAAATTGCCGTGTAAACTTCGTGCTCTATTAGTAATTTCAAGCTATGGTTTGTTCATTAATGAAAGGAATAAAATTTACTCTGGGTCAAGGGAACTTACTGGTACTTGACCCTTATCCCACTTAGGATTAAGTTATAATCATAACATAATAGTAGTAATAAAGCGCTAATGTTTTAGTCAGCTCTAACAATATCTTACCTGAGTTGATCACTAAGCCCGGCTACAAAGAAAGCTTTAACATCTAGTGTGTGCAGGATTAAAGAGGAGTAGAGTATGTATAGGTTGGGACGCGAAGGACGCGGGGGTGCGCGTAGAGCGCGGCGGGAGGCAGTCGTGCAAGGGCGGCCGGCTGGCGGCGGCGGGCAGTATCTCGCCGGCGACGCCGACTCAAATCACATAGTCTTACAGCCGGGGTGATACGCACGGCGCACACGTCACGCCCGCGTGCTCGCGTCGTGCCGCGCTCGCATGTAAACACTGCGCGCGTTCCGCGGTACCTTGAACCAAATGTGAATAGGCTCAGTGACCAAAAATAATTTGATTGATTAAACACAAAATAATACAATTAATGTCCTAATTGTGTCTTGAACAGCCTGTTTAATGTCTTATTTGATAAATTATCGTCTCTAACTATATCCGTTTCCTACTTTGAGACAATTTTCCGAAAAACTTGTTACTTACATTCTCGCGCTAACTTGTTCTAATTAGTTGGATGGAGAATAGCGGCATGGAATTAGGAGACGATCTATTTGTCATATATGGACGCACCGGGTTTGTATTTCTTATTTCGGAAAGTACCTAAATAGGTACCTACCTAATAAAAATGAAGGAAAAACAAATAGTGTGGTGACAAGAAATACATGGTAGGTACATTTCTAACGAAAAAAAAAACCGGATAATTGTGAATAAATCAAGAGAGAAACGGAAAAAATGCAAACTCATGTTCCTTATTACAATGAAAATCTGGATGGTATAGACTTGACTGTAAAGTATCTCCATTTTAGGTCAACTATAACGAAAAACAGCTCGCAGCCGTCGAAAATAGACAATTGTGAAACGAAACAGCACTCTAGATGCTAACACTCATATTCCTGTCCCTTCCACTTCTTGTCGCTCCGCAATACACATGTACTTTTCTGTACATACACACAGTAAATATCCAGTAGTGTGCAATGTATATAGAGTTTGAGCACTATAATATAGATTCGATACATGGTTACGTACCGAATGATGTCGATTGTTTACACACTTGGCATTTAAGTTAGCACTTCATAATAATTTTTTGTTAAGCTTTTGTGCGGAAAGACCGTGAGAACCGCTTTTAAATAATGTTATTATCTTAACCAATAAAAATAACATGTGTTCAAGTCAATGAATCAACGAATACTATTCATAAAATAAAAATGGATTTTCCCATGTTGCATGCCACTTGAAACCCATGGCAGTGATAAACGAGCTGAAAATTACAAAAATAATATCTATATAAACAAAATTAAAAACATAAAAAAATCACCGATTTATGTATGTAATATATACTCGATTTTGGAACTTGGTTGGAACTTGGCTCGAACAAGTGTGTTTCTCCCAGATAATCACAGACTTGAGCTTTATAACAAAATTTTACTAAAACAGGCGACACATAAATTTTCCATAAATAGTATCTACCTATAATTACCTAAGTGTTTAGAAATTAGCATCTAGGTTTAGTTTACACAATATTTTCACTGTGGTAGAACTAAGTAAAAATTACAAGACGTTTTTAGAACTATGAACTTTGATTGAGTTGCATTTGAGGATTTGGCATTTATCGGGAGAAATACCACAAAGGCCAGGAATCTAAAAATATTTCGGAACCAAATAAATACCATAAAATTTTCGATTAAAGCCAAACCAGCTCCGCGACTCGACTTCTGTCTTACTTAATAAAGAAAAATAAAGATTGATGATAGATGTTTCGAAGTTTCTGACGCAGTCCCATTAGATAGCGTATTTGGTTTAGGACTGAGTGCTTATGTTCGCTCTAAGAAATGAACATAAGCTATTCTTGAGATTTAATGACAAGAATATTATCAATGTCAATGACCAGTCAATTTAAAAGAATACAAAAGGATTTCACAAAAGAATTCCTGGAATTTTGTCTTGCAAAGAGGATCTTCGTCTCGGAAAGGTATCTTGACTATATATCTACCATCGCTATCTCTCTTAGTAGTCTCACTAACTCCTAGAGGGATTAAGTATCGATTAATGCAAGTATCTTGTATCCCAGAGGACATGTACGATACGATTCTATGTATATTTGGAGAATTGGATCGAAGCCTTTCTTCAAAGTTAAAGTGATCTTAAATATTCTTAATAGATGGATCATCTGCCTCGAGCTCTTGGGTCTTACTTAAGCTCGCAAAGCCCTCAGAAAGCAGCTGAAGCAAGTTAAATTGGGAATGGATAAACGTTGAATTTTGATCCCTTCTTTTTGCTGTCCTAGATATTTGGTATTCCCATTTTGTTCACGTATCTCGTTTCTATTTCACCCATGATGTTAACCGAGCGGATAGAAAATAAAAAAAGCTTTTAACAACGCGCCGAAGAAGGTTTCCTTTTACAAAATTAAATGAATACTACGTAGCAGTCGCAGCGAAACACGTACTTGTAACTGTGTAGTTATGTATGGTTAATTTGTTTAGGCCCACTCACCAGCACGCATAGCTCATGTCGCATTCTCTGCATTCTATTTGCTGTAGGTACAAATGAAACTATAATAACGTTTAAAAAGTTGGATGTGTATTAATTGACTGGATTACAATAGAAGAAACAAAAGGATTTGCGGTTCTTTATTCATAGAGCAAGATCCTCGAGATGTATATGTACTGTTTACGCATGCTTACATGCTAGATTGGACTGACAGCCAATTTACAGGGACCAGGGCGTCCATATTAATTGAAGACGTGAAGCGATTTGGTGACTTTTCGAATCCCCCTTGGTGAAATGTCGTGAGATTTGACATGACGCCCCCTCTAATATCATGTGAGATTTATCAAAGTGCGTCGTTGGATTTATTTAGAAATTTAATTTACCTAATTATTGTCATTGAATATTTCTTTATTCAATGTACATACACATTTTACATATTTTTAAATATTCCAATAAAAATATATAAAAAAAAACATTTCAAAATATAAATAATAATAATAGTAGCCCACTAGCATTGGGAGCAGGGTTCGAGCTACCGGTCGACAGGTCTTGAGAGAGGAACCTCCTAACAATACGCGCCGTGTCCAGAAGTACTGCTTTCTGAATCAAGCCCTTGATCCAGCTGCCAACGAGAGCCTCCTCAAATGTTGTTTGAGGCTATTGGCTATTAAGCCATTGGACGACACGACTATCGGCACAATGACTGCTGTACTCACATATGTAAATATTTATTATTTTAGTTGTTGTTGCCCGCAACCTTCGTCCGCGTGAAATTATTATAAAAATATTACTTCGGATATTTGAATCGGATTTTGTTAACAATTTCAAGAGTTTTAATTTTTTTGCACGGGGCTTCCGTGCAAAAAAATTAAAACTCTTGAAATTGTTCTTCTTGCGATTCTTTTTCTTAAAAGTAGCCTAAGATAATCCTCATATCATCAGCTGTCAAAACTATAAGCCTAAATAATACAAAAATATTATTATTATTGATTAAATAAGTACGAATTAATATTAATTACTATTTGGGGTGTCAGTTAAAAATATAATCTAGGATAATGTCAAAGTATCAACTGTTAGAGAGAGATCAGATGTCAAAGTATACAGTGACGGCCCTTTTTTGACCTGTATTAAGCTTAATATTATTCGTAAAATAATTCAATGCCTATCAGAAGGGATTTGAATTTCGTGTAAGGATCCGTTACATGGTTCCAACGAACAATATAAAATCATGCATTATTAATTATTGTGCGAATAGAGTATGGTTTGTAGGATGTTGAAATAAAGGTACCTATTGAGTGTAATAACTTGGTACTTTCAACCAAATTTCATGTCCATTATAAATCATACTGAAACAAACTTTTGCAGGTTGGATTTTTACTCACCAAAGAGAATAAGGGCCGAAACACTTGACGCTACTGATGTATAATCTCCTTACTAACTGACATAGTATTTCATAATGTTGGAAATTGTTCAGTGAAGAAATACAGACTAACGTGAAATGAGCAAAAATGTAACTTTAGTAAAATTACGATAAGCCTTTTGGGTTACACGATTACAAATAATATGATTGAGCCTGATAGAGATCGACTTGTTCCTCTTATAAATTTGCTACCTCCGCTACCATCTAAAGCCGCTGAACTCAAGAGAGCACAAGGGCTGTTTGCCCACTACGCCAAATGGGTGAACAAATATTCCGAGAAGATCCAACCGTTAATTAATGCAACCCACTTTCCTCTTAATGAGACTGCACAGAACAGCTTTCAACTAAAAGCAGACATACTGAAGGCGGCATTGATTGCTATTGATGAAATGGAAATATTAACAGTTGAAACAGATGCTTCCGAGTTTGCTGCAGCTTCGACGCTTTCCGAAAAAGATCGCCCCGTTGCATTCTTTTCAAGAACGCTGTCAGACAGTGAACGCAAGCATGCTTCTGTAGAAAAGGAAGCTTTTGCTATCGTTGAAAGTCTCAGGAAATGGCGGCATTATCTATTAAATAGACCTTTTATTCTTAGCACGGATCAGAAATCTCTGAGCCACATCTTTAGCCAAAGTCATACAAGCAAAATAAAAAACGACAAATTCGAAAGATGGCTAGAACTATCATGCTACAAGTATGACATAATTTATAGACCAGGTAACGAAAATGTTGCAGCTGATGTACTCGTATCATGCTGTTCCCTCTCGAGAGTTTGCGCATCCATGAGTAACAACAAGTTATATGAATTACATGATGCCCTTTCTCATCCAGGAATAACTAGAATGTACCACAGGATCAGGCAGAAAAATAAACTCTATCAATGATATTAAGCAAATGACTGCCTCATGTCCAATATGCGCAGAAATTAAGCTACGTTTCGCAAAATCCTGGGGAATACTTATTAAAGCTACATCAGTTTTTGAGCGACTGAATATTGATTTTGGTCCTTTGCCATCAAATACTAAGAACAAGTATATACTCACGCTAATAGATGAATTTTCACGGTATTCGTTTGCCTATCCTTGTGCGGACATGACCTATGTGACTGTCATAAATTGTCTCAGAAATATTTTCTTTGAATTTGGTCAACCCCCTATAAAGGGTGTAAACAGACTCTTAACGAAGCCGAAAGGCACATGTTCTCCCCGTCATTGCAATCACTTTTTTGTTCTAGGCCATACCTGGGAACCTTCTAGTTACGGAGATATAGGGGGTCAAAGTACCGACTTTTTCACAAGTTTTTTTTTTTTAAATACATGATTATTTTAATCTAAGATTTTTATTTAGACACCACCAGGACCCTCTTACTATTCAATCCATCCATCAGCACAATGTTTTGAGTGCGTTTAATTGAATTCTAATGTAAAACGTGATTTTTCAGCCCAAAAAAAGTTGTTTCCCAGTACTAATTTTTGCGTAAAGTTACTTAGTTTGATGTACATAATGCTTGGTTGACGGCTTCGTGAAGACTCTGTTTACACCCTGTATACACAGTGACCGAGGTGCTTCCTTCATGTCAGATAATCTGCAAACCTTCTTACGAAATTGTAACATCGCGTCTTCTCGCACAACGCCGTATAATCCGCAAGGAAACGGCCAGGTAGAAAGATTGAATGGAACGCTCTGGAGAACAATACAACTTTACTTACGTTCAAAAAATCTACCCATTGAAAACTGGGAGCAAGCTTTAAAACGGCCACTCCACATGAGAGACTATTTAACTTTCCTCGAAGAACACCTGTTGGAGAATCCCTTCCATTGTGACTCGTTCCAGGTCCAGTATTGTTTAAAAAAATATGTACGAGGTTGTAAGACCGTTCCCTTTGTGGAATAAGTTGAGCTCCTGCATAGTAACCCAAGTTACTCGTACGTGAGAGGCAGCAATGGCCAGGAATCGACGGTGTCTAACAGGCATTTGACACCGCTTCCTATCACGTTGGTGGATGAAGCTGAGATAAGTTGTCGAAATACGGAAAACAGAAATGATTCAAACGATGACGAAAATGATGAAGAAGAAATTTTCAGAACTCCTGAAGCCGATTCCAACGGTGCCGAACTACCTCAGGCCGTTCGTAGATCAGCAAAGTTAAGGAGCCTCCCAATTCGTCTTAATGATTACCTCCTCGATCAAGAAAACATAGAGGGGGTGAATGATGTATAATCTCCTTACTAACTGGCATAGTATTTCATAATGTTGGAATGTTTTGTAATGACAGTTGTCATCTTTGATTATTGTTGTCAATCTATTATAATACATATTATTTCTATGGCTTGTGAAAATAGTTAATTAAAGCCAAGTTTCTGTTGGTTTATCTTTGTTTCCGTATGTATCAGCTACGTCGGTCGTGTCGTGCATAACTGAGACGTTGCGTTGAGACGTTGTGTCGTGGTGTCGTGATATGTTGTTTCGTGGAAATCTATGACGCGCATCGTAAAAAATCGCGACATGATGTCGCAGCACGGCACGATGTTTTCGATACGATGGTGATTTTTGTATAAAAAATGCTAGTTTGTTACGGACAATTATAATTTTAAGGACCGCACTACATCCTCTTGCTTTTATTTAAAAGATGCTTGTTTATGTGGCACACGAAGGTATACCGCTAACAAAGATAACATAATGTGCCAACCCTATGCATTCGGTGTCCTGGCCAATAAGTGGAGGGTATTTTATCGACCATTGAATGTCTATGTATGTAATCATTCAATTATTCCATTGACATTATAAAATAATGTTGTTAAATATAATACCGTTGTGGATAGAGATTGAAAAATTTTTTTTTTGGAAATACCACTATCAATAACGCAGGATAGAAAAATCCCTCCGAACAAGGAACACATTTTGCAATTACTTTAATAGTGAAATTGGAGCACTTGGCAACTAAGTTGTATATGTGACCAAGATTTTTTCTAGTTTATATAGCTTTCAAAATCAGGGAAAAAACTACAAACATCTTTCCATGCTGCCGTTTTAAATCATAATTTTAGTCGTCTTTTTTTGTTCCATAGTAGGGGAAGCTACTATTGATTTAAAGTGATTTACATCGTTGTCTTTGTCTATTGTACGACAATTACGGTACTGGCGCACGATTGTATCGCCAGTTTTTACGACACGAAGTTGTGTCATGCATCGTGTACATATCGTGTTGTGCATTGTGAGTACTGGCCATCCAGTATCAATAGACACTGCATTGTCGTTTTAATTTGTACCTTAGTTACCATATAACAAGTGTATCGAAATAAATAATTAAATTCGGTCATAAGTATATTTTAATGAATTAATCCTCACAATTGATAGCAGAGCGTGGTTTATTCTACAAATGTGAAAAATGGCATCTACGAGTTATCGTAATATAGAACCATTGACCAAGACAAATTATGACCAAAAATGATAGTAACATTATGGAATGGCATCGCAAACACACACAATCACACACACAAACGAACGGCCACATAAACGAAATAGATTTAAAGAAAATGGCTAAAGATAATCTCATGTATGGTTTAAATTTAAATAACGAAGACATGGAAACATTTGAGACCTGTATCAAAGGCAAATTGTCACGGTTACCGTTCGTACGACATGATGATTTATATACAACCGATAACCTGGAAATAATCCATAGCGACGTTTGTGGACCTTTTGAATGTGATACACTAGCAGAATCAAAGTACTATGCTACTTTCGCAGACGACTTTAGTCGCTATTGTCACATCTATTTCATTAAAAGAAAGAGTGACCTATTCAATGTTTTCAAAGAATGCAAAAATGAAGTTGAGACGTTCCATAACAAGAAGATAAAGAACCTGCAGACGGATAATGGCACAGAATACCGAAACAAGGAATTCGATGACTTTCTCAAATCGCATGGCATCCAAAGGAGATTGACCACAGTTTACACCCCTCAACAAAATGGGATTAGCGAGAGAAAGAACAGATCCTTGCTAGATAAAGCCTGATGTCTGTTAATCGAGGCCAAGGCACCTAAAAAGCTATGGGCGGAAGCGGTAGCAACCGCAAACTACCTCAATAACCGTAGCACGTCTAAAGCACTGAATGGCGAAACTCCGTTCAAGAAATGGCTAGGCCGAACACCATGTGGACATCATCTTTACGTGCATGTCAGGAAGGGCTTTTGTTTTGAAAAAGAACTAGCGAGACAAACTTACCCAGAATGCCAAAGAAGGCGTATTTATAGGGTACTCAATGACCTCAAAGGCTTACAGAGTGTACATACCCGAAGATGATGATGTAGTGATAAGCAGGGATATAAAAGTCATAGAGAAGATGTATTTCGAAGATGACAGTCAAAACTATGATAAACCTATTAATGAAAAGGAACACTCTCGAATATCTGAAAACAAAAACAATGATAAAAGGATACAAAAAATAGAAATTAAAATAGCGGAATGAAAAGGAAAATATATTACAAAATTTCAATGAGCAAGAAGATAAAGTTTCTTCCGTAGAAGAAATAGAATCTTACGATGACGCATCAGAATTTGTAAAAATTACATTCAAATAATTACATTCGGTCATATGTATATTTTAATGAATTAATCCTCACTGTTTCAGTCCAAAATTGACGTATTTCCTTCGTGCTTCCCCTTTATGGAAGCACACTCCCCTTTTGGACAAAATGGATGAAATTATCAGACATACTCTAACGTCAATTTTAAATGTGGCTTTGGACGACCGAGCTTGGGCACAAGCTACTCTTCCTATTCGCATGGGAGGACTCGGCGTCCGCAAAATTTCCAGTATTAGTTTACCGGCTTTTATATCCTCGGTCCACGGCACTAAGAAATTAATCAGGAATATCCTGTCTTCCACACTGATTGATTTTGATGTGCCGTGCATGCCCGAGGCTATCGATGCTTGGAAACTCGCTTGCCCGAATACTGAAGAACCCGACCATCCATTTTCCCAGTGACGGTGGGACGAGCCGCTCTGCAGAGTAGTTCAGAGCAATCTGCTGAACACATCTGCTACTACTGCTGAGCGTGCGCGCCTGCGGGCTGTGGGTGAGTGGGAGTCGGGTCTTTGGCTTCACGCACTACCGTCGTCGAGCATAGGCACATTGTTCGACGACACAACCTTCCGCCTCGCTGTTTCTTTACGCCTTGGTGCCGCTTGCTGTTCTCCTCATCGCTGTCACTGCGGTGAAGCTGTCAACAACCTCGGTCACCACGGCCTGTCATGCAGCCGAAGTGCGGGCCGTTTTGCACGGCACGCAAATATAAACGACATTATCCGACGAGCTCTTGTCACCGTCGGCGTCCCAGCTGTTTTAGAACCCAATGGCTTGGCACGCGACGATGGCAAGAGACCGGACGGCATGTCTTTGTTTCCTTGGAAGATGGGTAGGCCTTTAGTGTGGGACGCAACATGCGTCGATACTCTTGCGCCATCCCATCTTCCAAGCTCATCGTGCTGTGCTGGTGCTGCCGCTGCGGCTGCAGAGAACCTCAAGCGGCGTAAATATAGAAACCTGTGTGGTAACTATATTTTCGAGCCGTTTGGGGTTGAAACTCTAGGGCCGTGGGGTCCGAGTGCTCATAGCCTATTTAAGGAAATTTCGAAACGCCTAGTTGACGCTTCCCGTGACCCAAGGGCTGGCTTTTACTTTGGCCAGAGGCTAAGTGTTGCCATACAACGTGGCAACGCCGCCAGTCTCTTGGGCACATTACCATCTGACAGCGTTGAGGAGGAGTTTTTCGATGCCCTTTTATAGTTTGTTGTTAGTTTATCTATTTTAGTTTAATAGTTTTTAATTATCAATGTATATAGTTAATACAATAATAAACCATTATTCAAATTAAACAAATTATTATCCTCACAAGCATCGTACCACACAACGTGGCGTTCGTTTTTACGCTGCAGATCAAGTATTTCCACGACACGACAACACATCGCGACTCAGCATAGCAACGAGCATGGTGCCACGTCTCCATGTGTTTTGTACCAGCATAATATTTATATCATGTATTTCGAAGTTTTTAACTTGATAAATTCACCAATCGAGGAAGCTATAAAGTGATTTATAGTAACGGTTTTGTGTTTCACTAGGTAATACATTTTGCCATCCTTAGTTAACAATTTCTGATTCGTTTTAATCAAATTGTCGGTCACGCGGAAACGGTAGCCACGTATTCAGTACATCATCCTGATCGTTACATAGAAAAATTTCATGAGTTATTAAAAAAAAATCTGCTGTTCCATACATTTTGACCATGCAGGTATTGCACTTTTTTTTAATAACCGATGGAAAATTTCTATGTGGTAACCGTTTTCGCGTCGGTGTCCCTTCCACCCCGTAAATATTAGTTAAGCTTCCCAGCTAAATTATGTGCACTACAAACTTGTTGTTTTATAGAATAGTTGCCAATAGATATACAGTTAAGTTACGAAAACATACATTATTTTACGAATAAAATTATTGTGCCTTCACCTTGTGCAAAACAGAATAAATAAAGATGCAGAACGTAAGGAGCCTTGACGCTAATGAGAGATAAGGTGAAGTGCTGTCATCCACTGCCTTGCTGGAGAATCTAGACGCGTGTAGGACAAGACAACTGTCTAATAATAGACTACCTTCATAATACATGTAAATGATAAAACATGAGCTATACCTTCGCAACAACAACAAATCTGGAAAAATACTCATACACAAGTGAATTTCAAGTGCCAATAACTCAAACAGGTACGAACTGAATATTTATCAGAGTCTTTCAAATAAAATATAGTTCCCTCTTCAAGTAAAATATCTGCCTATTTTTACACCGTGTTAGGATTTGTATCGAAGAGTTAAGTGCAGCCAAGTTGAGTAGAATGTCGGATCTAATTGAACTGTGGTGAAAGTGACATGGGGAAATCCATTAGTGCTATTGTCAATATTGTTATCTAAATACAAGCGATTAGCAACAAAGGACAGGTTCGCGTCTCAGAATAGACCAGAAACATAAATTATGTACCTAAAAGCTGCCGCTCCCGAAACAAATGTAGGTCATCAATGTAGGAAAAGTACTCCTCTTGCTAAGTATATTTACCAATAACTAAATGCAATTTATTACTGGACAAAATTGTTATATTCAAACATTGAATAGGTATTTGTATATAATTGTGTATCTTATAACATAGAGGCTAATTTCACATGTTTCATCTATAAGGAAAGAACAAAAAGAAGAAGAAGCGCAAATAATATAACTGCATTTTGTTGTATCAGTGCATAAGTGAACTTTTTAAACTAAAGACAGTAGTGATTTACACACGGTACAGGTACTGGGACTAGAGAGACATATGCACAAGTGCACATAATTGAAATATAATGTCGATTTTCTTCTTCCGATTCCACAATCTACAACGCGCCGAGGAAAAACGAAAGATGTACAACAGAAACGCAAATACTAGACGAAACATGAACTCAGACCTGCTTACCGCCCCGTCCCGACTGCTCGAGCGACCGCTCAGCGAACCGGTTGACAGCCTCGACGAAATCGCCCTACAGATACCCAGGTTTAATAGAATTGTTATCATTTCGCTTTAGCTTTTTGTCATAACTGGGCCCCGTGTGCTTTCCTCTCTCTGTGCTAACTGCTCTAATTTCCAACACCCAAATGGGTATTTTCTATAAATGAGTTTCAACTGGTCCTGAACTCCCGATGTTCTCAGAATTTTGCAAGCCTTTATGATACAACCTTTTATGATAAACTACTGTTATGTTGTTCGTAAATTGCTCGATTAAGCTAATTGTAAGAATCCTTGAAGAACAGCATTAAAATTAATGGTACTATCATCATTTAACAATCTAAATGATGATAGTACCATAGATTTTATTGATTCTGAAACAATTTTCAAGGATCCAATTTCATTCGTAAGTGAATTTTCAATAATCAGATACGAATAAACGATCAATATTCAATACCGGTGCCGGGCCTTTGTCCGTAGTTACCGTATTGCAAAAGATTTTCAATTGAATTTATTACTTTTTCATGGGAATTGGATTCTAGAACTCTTCTGTACTCATTCATAGTTTAAATATGTTTATGATTGTTCATTTCGCTCTGCGTAATTTCTGTGAATTAGATGCGTAGCCTTCTAATATTAAATCCCTCCATAATAATTTTGTTACTTCAGCAGCACGTAGTTAAAGTAAGTGCATGTTGCACCTACCCCCCATCCAATTTAGACTACCGAATGTACTTACATACATAATCTTGGAAACTAATCCCAAAGAAACGTTATCCTATTTGACTGGAAAACAAATGGCTCCTCCCATACCTGCTTTGGTAGCATACATATTTTTAAGTTTTCGGATTCAAGCTGCAGACAATACGACTTTGTCTGGTTTATCTTGTAATGCACACAGTCTCACAGGGCAACCAAGTATGCGAAGTTTTCCTTTCCAACTGGACATGGCCCGACTATTTGGTTGCTAAAAGGCCAACTAATCGGCCACGTCGGTCATTGTTTTCGGTGAATTTCAGAGGGCATCGGCTATGTCCGCGGCGTTCCATGTAGAGTCTTGATGTCATAAAAAATCTTAATTTCTTTTTGTTACAAGTTTAATTATATTTTTCTTGATTTAAGTTCAATTTTATTGACAAAAGACGAGTTCCGATTCTGAAATTATGACAACCTTAAGCTGATTATAAAATAACATTACTAACAAAAAAAAAAAGGTTATAATTACATTTAAATCACTCGAGCCGACTAGCCGACGCTTTTTACCGATTATTTGCTGACTACTGTGGCTGGATAGTCGACATTCCCAACAGTCGCCGACTTATGAGCTGGGTTTAATAATATCACAATCTAACTACGAATGGCACTAATAAAACTTTTGTTAAGGATGTGACATAAAACGAAGACTACTTGAATAGCAATACGAATTTCATGACCACACTATTATTACCTATTAAAAGATACTCTAAAATATTTCAAAGAAAATTTGTAATTGAAAAATAAAATTAACATTGTAAAATATTTTTTTGCAAAATAGTAGGTAGGTATCTCACCGTTTTTAGAAATAGTAGGTTAGTCAACAAGTTCAAAAACGTGTTAATTCTTGATCAAGCTCCTAAAACTTTCAGCGATGGCTCATTCGATTCCGAATGACGTCTAGAAAAATGTGTCAAAAGTATAATTCATCCCTTAAATATTGCAATTCGCTTGAGCTTGATCAAGAATTAACACGGTTTCGAACTTGTTGACTAGCCTATAAGGTCAAGGCTAGCTATTGGCGGTGCAGGCTTCAGAGAGTTCTTATTGTCATTCCAAGTCAGTATTTTCCCACTCACCATTTTGTTCTATTGGCAAGATAACATCTTTTTAATTAGATAAATTAGATACTGGTAAGTCTGATGGAATGATCATCAGCATCATTTTGACAAAGACATTTTGTTTATCCAATAAATTCGGCCTACTACACATATCAAAAGTGTCTAGGGATATTTTGATATTCACGTATTTAAACAAAACTATAAAGAATTTCTTAAAGCATCCTTATATCAAAGTGTGCAGATTTTTATACTCTTACAGAATATATCATAAAAACTGAACTTTTTTATTTTATGAAGGTTTCGGTTACGTTTAGGTTACGTTCATACACACGAAAATATGCATCAGTGTGCGTAAACTTATAAATGCAAAGGTAGGCCCGCGATCTTCGAGCTTAAAAATCCAAACGGAGCGGTGTAGTAACGTATAGTGTGAGTTCACACGGGCGCGAGAAAGTTGCTATAAGTATTTACCAGGAGTTTTAACTTATTTTTTAATATGTTGTGTTATTTAATTACGTAGTTATAATAAATGCATTTGGCGTTGTTGATAGGGTAGGCTAGGCCTAATTGCCTCTATGGACGGCACGCCCCTGGTCTCACGTCCAGGTGTTCGCCAAACACGTATTCTTCGTGTATCTGGAAGGATGCCGAACCGGGATTCATCTGAGAGTAACATCTAGACCATTGGCGATCATACCCAGCCAAAAGTTCGTTTGCCTATTCTAAACTTTGCCCGCGATTGCTTCGCCGTAGTGCTGGAAGCGAAAATGATGTACTAGCATGAAGGTTGACTGCTCGGGTCTCTTCCTGCCAGTTTGGTCACTAACGAAGATCAGGTGTTCTGAGTGAACCTTTAAAACCAATCACCAAGTCGTAGCGTACGGTTGTCTTCTCACCGTAATTTGTAAAAATCGGTCTTGTCTGGTGGTGGCTTACCGTATATAACCAGGTTTCTGCTCAGCCGACTCACCAGTATCCCGATAGTGAGAACACAAACTGGATATGACACTTTAACTGGTGCCAATGGTATCAGCAATATTGCACTGGCGCGTGCCTGGTTCCAGCAAGCCTATTGCTCTCAATACCTCTCACCTAGTTAAATTTCGATGTTCCATGGTTTAGATAAACTCAGCAATGTTGATTTAAGTCAAAAATGTACGAAAAAAATCTTTGTTTTAAAAAAAAAACAGTAAAATCTTTAACACATGTAGGTAAGAAAATTATGATTGTTATGAAGTATCCTGAATTTTGCCACATCTGAATTATTTTTTTAATATAGAAGATTAATGTACCAGGAACAAATTCGCGTTTAAATCTTTTTGAAATGTCCATTACTATTAAAGTTATGCTAATAAATGTGCATGATCCCTAGACACTTTTGATGTGTGTACTAATATTAAAGACCACACGTGTTGTCAAAAGATTTCTCAAGTGTACCTACATTAACTATAAGCCATGATGGGCGTCGAGTTAGTGTTGCAAACCCATCCGTGTTACTGTTACATCGAGGGACCAACTAGTACAGCCAGGTTTTAGGTTAGCTAAAGTAGACTCATCTTTCATGGGGTACTGTTTAATATGTTACAATAAAATACCTCCCCACATTCTACAACTAAACGAGACGAAATTTAAATCCTGTATAAAACGCACACTATGTAGGCAAGCATATTATAAGTTGGGGGATTACATTGATGATAAAAATGCTTGGCTTACTGCTGGTCCTGCTCCACAACCATAGGGGCAAACTAATTTATTACCACTTGAAGTTATTGTGGAAGCTGCAGAAGATTGTAATAATATCTTTGCTTTGTATAAATTCAATCTCTTAATATTATATAATTGCATAGCACATGTGTGAGTACTATGTACTGTAAAGCTACCATTTACATTTAGTTATCTTTCATTGACTTGAATTTGCCCTGGTGGCTGAGAGAATGTCATGCTCACTCAAATGTCTCGCTGATGGTGGCGGGTGTGTCGGGTCATTTAGCTCCCTTCAATATGGTTGAGCTGAATGGGGCGGATCCATGCGTCATGTTCGTGAACGGGCGCTGTCAATTGGGACTGGTCATCTCTAGGCTGCCATGGTTTATTTTAACTACTTACTTGTTTTTAAATTGTTGATATAATGTTTTACTCTGGACGCTCTTAACGTGCACGTATTTCTACATCGTTCTCACATATGTATAATCTCAACATGAATGATGTAACCAAGATTTTGTACAATATTTTGTTTGAAAAGAGTGTCCATGGAGTTTCTTGCCCATTCTTCTCCATAGAGATCTACGCTTTGGAATGGGCAACTATAGTACTTTCACAAGTTATTATGCCTTGTGTCTGTGACTGTAGCTTAGCCTTATTTGTTTTTCTGACATTCAAAAGTGCCTGTAATGGTCTAATTGAAATAAATGCTTTTGAGTTTTTGAGTTTTATCGTACCCACGATGTAACAGTATGATCTCGGGGGGAGAGTGCTGAAATTTCACAATTTATCTCCAACATGCCTACACATCTCCGGGCGAGCAGACGGACACCGTTGCGCCGTTATTATGTGGGATACTCCCCACCTACACAAACGAAGCGTTTCGTTGGCACATTTATAATGTAGGTCAGAGACAGTATTTCCCAACCTTCACAGACTACTGAAGTAAGCAATGATGTACATTAAAATTCCTATGGCAAAGTATTTCTTATACGCGAGGCTTACTTTTTAGGCATATTATTATAAATGTAACCGACTTAGTAAGGTTTTTATGAAGTAAGTTGTTAAAAAGTAGCCATACCTTATCGATCCTATGTTTTATAAATACGTATAGGCGTTTTTCTAACTACAACAAAAGAAACAGTAAATAAAAAATTCAACTTGAACTTAATGTGTCAGTCAAAAGTTAAAATCCTTTTTCCACATCGCGGCCTACAGATACAGGCGTTTTATTATGCTCGAGCTGCGGGAGCTTTACCCCGAAAACGAGATAAGCCTCTCACAATAATAAGCCTCTCATCTGTATAATATAATCTTATACGTCGTAATCCCTGCAAAAAATATTTCTAGTTAATGTAGGAGTAGGTATAATAATATAGTAATAATGAAAGGATGTAATGCAGGATTGTCCATCATCTGCCTAGCCTTTTCTCAACTATTTTGGGTTCGGCTTCCAATCAAATCGGATGCAGCTGAATACAAGTATTTAAAATGGAGCAACTGCCTGTCTGACCTAGTCCCTCGCAAGACTACAAAGATATTTTCGTACCACTTGCTCAAAAAAGTGACATTCTATGCTACAAATAGCGAACATAACAATAGTCATTTTTAATCTGTTAAAAACAGGGAAAGAAAATTGTACTGAATTTCACTCATCCTCTAGGGGAGAACGTGATTTAAATTTGGAATACTTACCGAAATTTATACTGAACTACATTTGTGTTCACACTATTGAGTTTGTATATAAAGCATTATACATCTTTTTGAAAAAGGAATACGCATTTATTATGCAGTTATGATTATTAAATAAAATTACGAAAACCGACGAGGCCGTATGAGCTTGATGCCTTTGCTTTTCCGACAAAAAAATATTAGTCTAGGAATTTGCCGCGTTTTTGTTTTCTTCAAATACATAAACATTAAGTTTATTTTAATTTATTTTTATAAATAAGTTAATGTTCTAAAAATACGTTACGATGTTAAATCAAAGCGACAGTGACAGTGAATTGTCGGATTCCATCAGTGCAAATGCTGCCGCAATTATAAATAATTTGCTTCCAACAAAATCCAAGGAAAATTATTTAAAAACTTATGAAGAATTTTCAACGTGGAGAAGTGCGAAAGGCCTATCATTTTCAGAATCAGTACTTCTTGTCTATTTTGATTATTTATCCAAGACAAAGAATCCGAATACACTTTGGTACATGTACTCAAAACTGAAAGCTACAATAAGCATCAAACACAGCATTGAAATAAATAGATTCACGAAATTACTGGCTTTTTTTAAAGAAAATCGGAAGGGCATTGCGCAAAAAAGTCTAAAATTTTTACAACTCAAAATGTGGAAAAATTTCTTAATGAAGCTCCTGACGAAATTTTTCTGGCCACAAAAGTAAGTATACATGATTTAACTATGAATATTTCGTATCTTAGTAATGATAATTATCCTATATATTTACCTGTTTTTTATCTTTGTTATAAGTGGAATTAATTTTTGGACTCAATGGTGCTTGCCAGGGATCTGAACTTGTAAACTTAAAGGTGGAGGACGTTGAAAATCATTCCAATGAGTTACTGCTGATTAATGTAAAGGAAACTAAGACAAAGAAAAATCGGTCATTCATTGTACAAGGACAATATACTAAAATCATTCATAAATACCAAGCATTACGTCCCACCAACATGGAAAACAATAGATTTTTTATAAACTATCGGAATGCGAAATGTACTAGACAAGCCATCGGCAAAAATAAAATTAGCAAAATGCCAAAGGAAATTGTTAAATATTTAAAACTTAAAGATGTTGAACTCTACACCGGTCACTGCTTTAGAAGAACTGCGGCTTCCTTCGGGACTTCTTGCGGGAATTTCTTGGCAATAAAAAGACACGGTGGTTGGAGCTCTGATAGAGTAGCTGAGGGTTATATCGAAAGCTCAATGGCGAATAAAACCATATTAAGCAGTCAAATTAACAAATATATAAAACTTAATCCATCAGAGCCACAACCATCAACTTCCGGCATCTTATCTTCGTCCGTAACTCACGATGCACCACCATCATCTCCGACGTATACTATCTACAATGAAACGCAAGTTCCTCAGACGCAAGAACAGAGAAATACTCAAATCAACTCATCAACAAAAAATGTAACTCTCTCTATCAATAATTGGACCAATGTTTCGAATGTTAACTTTTACTTTTAATTGACATTATTTTTAATAAATGCTTATCTCATATTATTATTGTGTTATTTTTTTTCGCAAATGGTACGAAAAGTAGAGTATTTGCCTCGGAGAAAAAGCTGTCTTAGTATTGGGTGAACTTAGTAGTAACTTAGTATCGAGGTTTACACCCTCGCTACGCTCGGGAGTAAACCTCGAGTCCTTCGTTACGCTCGCGATTTAAATCGTCACCCGCGACAGAAGACACGGCTTTATCCCCTTGGTTAATAATTTACTAATAACGACTGTCAAAGATTTAGAAATGACGCAGAGGCACGGAGAAAACTCGGTACGAAATAGATCGGAGTTGCAAGCACAGAATTAACACTGGATGGATTAAAGGGATGAATTAAAGACAAATGCCATGTGGCTGACATGAGAATGGTAAGGGGATGTGTGGTGTAACGCGAATGGATAAAATAAGGATCATTAATAGTACATAAGAGGAAATCTTAGTGGCGCCGGTGACTGAAAACTTGTGTGGTAATCGGTTATCGTGGTATGGATATGTGATGTGGAGGAATGAGGAAAATGTTGAGTATGAATGTAGATGCCTATAAGACAAGAAACGATGGATGGACTGTGTGAAAGGAGGTAACTACTGAGATGACGAGTACTAGAAAAGTATGGAAGAAGATGACATACTGCCCCGACCCCAAATAAATTGGGATAAGGGCAGGAGAATGATGATGCTGCTAAATGCACTTTGATTCTCAGCGTGATCTGAACTTTGGATCAGTTCTTCATTCCTTGCTCATCCTTCTGTGAGCGCTAATTTATAACACTATCTGGCAGACTTCGAATTTCAAGTCCGTTAAAAAAACCACGAGTCTAAAAACGAGCGGCCACGCACTTAGCAAGCGAAGCACCGGAACTGCGCTGAGCAAAGCTAATTTCCACTTGATCGCTTTTTTTTTCGATCCTACTAGTGAACAAAGATCGGTAAAAATATGTATAAAATAACATTCCCTTCAAAAGGTTATTAGAACTTGATATTAATTCGTTTAAATATTTATCTTAGTCCTGTGTTTATTAGGTACATACGTAGATTTATCCATGTGCATTATTATTGTATTTAGGTCAAATTGATTGTAAATGTCAAGCCTGTCAGAACTCGGGGTTGACTGAACAGGGATAATTATCGTGAGATAACATGTACCGGACACACAGTAGGAGAAATGCCACTGAACCGTAACGGTTAGGTAAATCACTGACCGCTATCGGATTTCAGCACAAATACTTAAAAATATGTCAGTAATTTGACTATACTTAGTTTTCTTTTCCCAGGTGTTTGATATTCAATTTCATTTCACTACTAATATGCAAACCACGATCTAGATTTTAAAGTCTTTCGAGGCCGGAATTGATCCCGTTAGTAAAAACACCACATTTATTTATTGCACTAATCGGTAGATTAGCTGGCATAGATAAACTATCGGGAAAAACTACAATGTGAGAAAACAATGGGAACGCCTTTTTAAATATTAAAAATCTAAATAATTGCAAAATCTGACACTACCTTTGATATCACACAAACTTTATTTTTTTGAAACGATTGCTCAGTGAATTTAAGATGAAATCTTCGAAAGGTATACCTGATTCAGGCAGGAGCTTTTACAAACAGAATTACAGCTACAGTTTTATTTTTCTTCAATATCGAGGTCATGGTTCTTTCGCTTCCGCCTGCTACTTATACCTACACACACCAAAAGTTTCTAGGGATATTGAATATTTATTAGGATAACTTTAAAAGTACTGGAAATTTCAAAATTAATTTATACGTGAACTTATTCTTGGTACATTGGCTACAAAATACCGTCATGAGGGGCTGGCACTTGTATTCCAACCACATCGATGGCAAATGGGATAAGATTGTATGCGTTTGCGTATGCATGATGAGGCCCGCCCAAGTTTAATTTTAATTTTTTCATTTTATCTTAAAAAAACCCTCATAAAATAAAAAAGTTCAGTTTTTTATTAAATAAATTAAAATTTCTGTAAGAGTACAATTCTGCACACTTTGATATAAGGAGGCTTTCAGAAATTCTTTATAGTTTTGTTTAAATACGTGAATAACAAAATATCCCGCTTTTGATGTATGTAATTATGTAGTTTCGAATTTAGCCGAATGTGCCATCGAAAACCTATGTTCAAATATGTATGCTACTTACACACGTTCTCCCATTCCATTTACATGCAGCTGAATATTTATTTTTCAACGCCATTCGAAAGTTTTTACATATTTGACAAACCACTGGAGCAGCCGCAAACAATTGTAAAACAATGATTTAGTGATATGATTTTCAGCAGGTTTGAAAAGGCTTGCTCATATTAATGCATCCTTCCCTGATATAACGTGTCTTTTAGGGTTCCGTACCCAAAGGGTAAAACGGGACCCTATTACTAAGAGTCCGATGTCCTTCCGTCTGTCTGTCTGTCACCAGGCTGTATGCATGAGATACAGCCTAAATTTTAACTGTCTAGCGAACCGTGATAGCAAGACAGTTGAAATTTTCACAGATGATGTACTCGTATTTCTGTTGCCGCTATAACAACAAATACTAAAAACAGAATAAAATAAATATTTAAGGGGTTCCTTACACCAAACGTGATTTTTGCCATTTTTTTGCTCGATATTAATAACGGCGACACGACAGGTAGACGCTTGAAATATTCACAGAATATTTAGTTATAAAATAAATAATTAAATTAAAATACAATAAATATTTAACCCCAATACAACAAGTGTGATTTTTTTGCCGTTTTTGTCTGATGTTGTATAGATAATGGTACGGAACCCTTCGTGCGCGAATTCGACTCGCACTTGGCCAGTTTTTTTGTAAATACTGTATTTAGGGGTTTGCTGTGGCACGTCATAGTAGCACAGTACGAGCTACGCCGTAGCACTCAGCGAGTTTAGTCGTAACACTGCGCGAGAACTTTAGGCGATTACATAATAATATTATGAATTTAAAATTAATATATTTCGTTGCTTAAGTTCGGGAGATATCCGAAATAAGTTTCAAATTAAATCTGAACAAATTTCGCCCGTTTCTATTTAATTGTGCTTACGGCTGGGTTATACTTTACACAGACCATCGCACATCAAGTACCAGTTTAGCTAACTACCGTAAAATTGCGCATAAATGCTTATAAGTTTCATCTAAAACCAATCTAAGTACCGATATAGAAGACTTAGTAGAAAATGCAATATCACAAACAATAAAACACGCGATCGTAGATGATAATATTGTCAGTATCATCATACCTTTCCATTCGAAAAGAACATCTAGAATCAGAACTTAATGAAGAGGGCGCTGAGACTAGAGACGGATGGGTGGGGGTTGACCTTGATTCGGCGGTCATCTGTTTTGGCTGAAACATTAAAACCTTTTTAGTAAATCTATGGCTTTTACAGTACTGTTAGCAACCGATTATTCTGAACACCAACATTCTGGAACCGTTCAAACATTTGTTTAATCGATTAACTGTCCGATTGAAATCTAGTATGAAGTGTTGATTTACAGTCAACTAGCTATAATTGAGAGTAATCAAATTAAAATCAATCGGGATTTGTAGGAATAAGTGGTAGCTGTCTCATGTTCTTCAGTAGTGTATCGAAGTATAATTGATTTAGTAAAGTACTAGCTGTGCCCGCGGCTTCGCTCACATGACTCATGACTGCGTTTTCTAATCATAGTGATACTCGTACATAAATAGATACTTCCATGGTTATAGCAACTTAACATGGGGCTACCGATCAGACGATGACAGATTTGGGAGTTCCCAAAGTATCCTTACACCTGCGTTTTAGAGGAATTACTGTCGAAACACTACTGAAACCGCAATTAATAAAGTATGTGCACTTAAGCAGTCCCCTTTTAGACTTAGGAAAAACGTTTGCTGAAACTGTAATTATATTCAAATTAAGTAAACAATAATTTCCCATCAGGAATAATAATTTTCGTTAAGGGTATGGCATTTCAAAAATCCTCATTTGCTCACCTACGTTACGTAAAATTTCATGCTTCTAGACCCAGCCGTTTAGAATGTCTGCTATCAGTGGATACATTTAAAGTTTGTAATGGTTTAAAACGGTTTAAAACTAAACTTATACTGTCTCTTACGGGATATCTTCCGTGATTGATCGTGATAACGAAGATATCCTGTAAGTGACAGTATAAGTTTAAATGCCTATTAGTGGTTAAATTACGACAGTATCAGTACCTTGATGATTAAAAAAATCCGGAAGATTTCTCAACTTTAATGAATAGCACTTAATATTCATTTAATTATCATCTATCTACATTATAAGTGCGACGAGCTTTTAGTTATATCAGTTTAATTGCTCTAATGCATTCCATAGACGTGCGGTGCTCACCCTCTGAGGCCGCTAATATTTAAGTCTTGGCCTCGGGTACGAAGTCAGCGGTGCGGCGGAGGCGGCAGCGGCGGCGCGGGGAGCGGCGCGGCAACGCTGTAGCCGGTCTCGAAGCCAGCGGGCAGATCGCGTGGCGCTAGAGCAGCGTAGTGTTGTGTTACGAAAAATTTATCTTTGTTCGCGATCGAAATGTAAAGAAATGTATTTCCTTCCCAAGGTTTAATTTATTGTGGGCAAAAAAATATTTTATGGTACAGCTCAACACTACGTCAATGCAGACGCGCGGGCGTCGCTAGATTGGTACTCACCGCTCGTGAACCGCCGCCGCCGCCGTTGCGCCGATGACTTCATGCCCGAGGCCTTCGAGGTTTATTTTGTCTGAAACTTACGAATTTATTGACTTTAGTTCTAGAACTATTTTTTTGCTTAATGATTCCGTATGTGCTTTCGTTATATAGTCCACCCAAAGATTCTGACAACTAGTCTTACCAAGGGGTATCGTATTACCTAGTACTAACTGGGTTATGGAGGTCAGACAGGCAGTCGCTCCATGTAAAATACTGGTATTCAGCTGCATCCGGTCAGACTGGAAGCCGACCCTAACATAGTTGGGAAAAGGCTAGGCAGATGATGATGATTCCGTATGTGCTTTCCAATCTAATTTGCTGTCAATGGTTACTCCAAGAAGTTTGGGTAGGTTAGGTTAGATAGTTTACCAGAAGTGAATATGTGAATATGTTACCCTTTGATTGTGAATAGTAAATAATCTAGAGATTATAGACTTGCGAAAAATTGCGATCTGCAACAAACCGTTTTCAATTTAACGCATTATTTTGATACCGACAAATTGTTAACTGACCAAAATTGCATACGATGGAATGCATCTCATCATATCCGATTGGTTGAATGTCACGTGTCTGCCGGCATGACCGACCAATCTGGGATGGTTCATAATTTTACAGGTGATAAAATACGCCAAGTTTTGTTGATAATTTGTCGAGGTTACACACGGTTCGACGGCACGACGATACACAATTTGACATTTTTTTTCTTTAAATGATCATTTTAATTTTGCAAAAAAAGCAAGCAAAATCCTCTTTCTTTGAGACATAAAGAACAATCAAATCAATCGATATTTTAATTTGTTTACAAAGGAGAGAACATTAATTTGCGGCCGAAACACCAAAGTTTGCCAACAATCGAAAAACATTGTGTCACCACTTTTGGGGAAGTCTGCCCGAGCATTTTTTTACTACGGCACTAAGTCTCTACAACTATTGCTACAGCTGATTTTTAGGTTGAACAATCTGGTTTTCCGTTAACGTTACGTTTTATACGACAAAAATCTTTGAGGCTGCTGGCGAAAAAGTGATATGAGCTTGTTGGGATGATGACTTTGAATAAGTATTTTACAAAACATTTCACCTGTTTTTTTGATAAAAATGCGTATTGGGGACTCAAACCTGAGACTTGCGTCCATCTTTAAAACGTGAATATCTCTGGCAGTCTGGCAGACGTGGGCTATGGCCACATGAACCGTGAAATCTCACTGTGCCGGAGACCTTTTTTGGAAATCCCGAAAGTCCTATTAATGAAAGAAAGGCAATAAATATTTGACGGGACTTATGTGTAAATTACTGGTACTGGTATTAGTGAAGTGAGAAGATTTGGAGAAAGAATAGAAGACCATGGTAAATACATACTACACCATATTGGGGAGACGCCCGGATTATACGGAGTCGGGTTCAAGGTTAAAAGAAATCTTGCCAAAAATATACAAGAAATGAGAGGGATTTCAGAAAGGATTGCACTTCTCAACATTCAATTACCTGTAGATGGCGAGGAAGAACAAGTGTGGTCTATAATCCAGGCGTATTCGCCTACAGAATCAAATAGAAAAGAAGACATAACAAAAATCGAAAAGTTCTATGAAGACCTACGATCTACTATTGCAAATGCATCCAAAAACATAATAGTTATGGGCGACTTTAATGGACAAATTGGCAAACAAAAAAGAGGAGAAGAATATACCATAGGAAGTCATGGATTTGGCAATAGAAGTAAAAACGGCTTACGACTGGTGTCCTTTGCTATTGAAAATAAATTAAGCATCCTAAATAGTTTTTACAAAAAGAAACCATCAAAGAAATGGACATGGATCTCTCCTAATGGCCGGTATAAGAACGAGATCGACTACATATATTATGTCTAACAATGTAAAAGTTTTTGTAGATTTGTCTATTTTAAGCAATTTTAATTTTAACTCAGATCATAGAATAGTTAGAGCAAAACTATCAGGGATACGTGCTAAAAGAGCACGACAATTTCACAACAGTATTAAAGCCATCGAATGCACCGGTAGTACTGATTTACTTGTGAACAACCTCGAAATATCCTTGTAAGATGGGGAAAAAGAATGTATATCAACTCAAGAAAAATACAACAGATATCTTAAACATTAAAAACAGAAACTAAAAAAGTAAACATGACCAGTAAGACAGCGATATCGTTTAAAAGTAAACAATTATTACAACAACGGAAAGAACTTATACAACAAGGAAAAATAAATAATAATAACGGCCAAAAGATAGCAGAAATAAGCAAAAAGATTAGCGAACAACTTATAAGAGAACGGAAAACAAAAAGGTTAACAACATTAAGACAACATATCGAAAAAACAGGAAGAATAAAGAAGGCGCTAAAAGAAATGAACTACAAAAAGGACTGGATTCCAAATATGAAAAATAAATATGGCGGAAAGACCAGCAAAAGACCAGAAATACTAGGAATTGCTACGGAATACTACCAAAATCTATACCAAAGTCGTAAAGGGGAACAAGTAATAAAGGAATATAATTCAGTAAATAAAGAGGAGATTAAACCAATTCTAAAGGAAGAAACAATAAAATCTATCGAATCACAAAAACTAGATAAGGCACCAGGATCAGATTTAGTCACAAATGAACTACTGAAAACTACGTTACCAGTGATAGCACCAAGATTTTCAGATTTTTTCAACGAAATCCTTGAAACAGAAATCATCCCGGAAGACTGGACTAAATCGACAATCATACTGCTGCATAAAAAAGGAGACAAGGGCGACATAGGAAACTAGAGACCGATCAGTTTAATGTCCAATATTTACAAAATATTTTCAAAAATCATACTAAACAGAATTACCCATACACTAGAAGAAAACCAACCTAAGGAGCAAGCTGGTTTCCGAAGCAAATTCTCAACTATAGATCATATACACACTCTAAGACAAATTCTACAGAAATATAGAGAATATAATAAAAAGTATTACATAGGGTTCGTTGACTTTAGCAAAGCGTTCGATACATTATAACATGAGTATATATGGGAAACTCTAAAAAGACAAGGGGTGCAAGCAAAATACATAAAAATAATTAAAAACGTATCCACAGCGAGCAAAGCACAAATTAAATTTGAATCTACTGGTAACGAATTTCCTATTAAAAGATGCGTTCGCCAAGGAGATCCTATATCACCTAAATTATTTTCAGCAGTGCTAGAGATGATCTTCAGGAATCTAAACTGGACCAAAAATGGCCTCAATATAAATGGCGAAAATCTCAACCATCTACGCTTCGCGGATGATTTGATTTGGTTTCAGAGGACGCAGGAACTCTGGGACTAATGTTGCAGGAATTATCCGATTAAAGTGTTCAGGCCGGCCTGACAATGAACCTAACTAAAACCAAAATTATGACGAATTCCCAACAAACAGTAACCAAAGAACAAATAACAGTCAATAACGAACAGATAGAATATGTAAAGGAATATATATATTTGGGGTAACTTATATCTACAGATGATTGCATGAACAAAGAAATAGAACGAAGAATAACTAATACTTGGAAACGGTTTTGGTCTCTTAGGAAAATAATGAAGGATAAAGATATGCCACTGAAAGGAAAAAAGAAAGTATACGAAATATGCATTATGCCATGCTTACTATACGGGTGCCAGACATGGGCGTAGACAGAACTACAAGAAAGTAAAATAAAAGTCTGCCAAAATGCAATAGAAAGGAGTATTTTAGGTATAAAAAGAAGGGATAGAGTGAAATTACAAAAAATTAAAAAAAAAACAAAATTTAAAAGTGCACACACAGTCTACAGACAGCTTAAATGGCGTTGGACGGGACATATGTTAAGAGAAAGTAAAGAAAAATGGACTAAGTTAGTAACAGAATGGTATCCAAGAGATAGCAATAGAAACAGAGGCAGACAAATCAAAAGATGGGAAGATGCCATCAAGAAAATAGCAGGTCCGGTATGGACCCGTTTAGCAAGAGATAGGAATACGTGGAAATCTTTAGAGGAGGCCTTAGTCGACAGACAAGCGGTTCCACACAAACAACCAGTTGCCGATTGTTCAAATTAGAGTAAACATTGATTAAATCAATGTAGTTTTAGTAAGTAGGCATGTATTTAATTTTAAGGAAAGAAACAGCAATAAAGGCTATTTTATTTTATTTTTATTTTATTTATGTGTAAATTCAAAAGAGCTTTAGTTTCTTTTTTCAGCGAGAATCTTACATCAATTACAAATACAGATATTAAGCTTAGGGAGCTGCTTGATGTCAGTCTGGCGTCGATGCAGTTCCCTGAGACTTGGCGGGAGGGTCGACTGGTGCTGCCACAGAAGGCAGGGCGGCTCCCGGAGTCTCCATCGGTGTATAGCTCGATTGTCTTGCTGGACCAGGCGGGGAAGATGCTAGAGAAGATTCTCGTTACGCGGTTGGCCAGACCTTGTCGGAACCCCAGTCAGGTTTATGGGCAGGGCGTTCGACAGTAAACAATATCTTGCACCTCAAGGCGGAGGCGAAGTATGCAGTTGCTCAGGGTAGGATCTTAGGACGCGACAGCCAAGTTGTGCCCAGAGCCATCGCGATCGCGTGCGGTGTTCCACAGTGGTCTGTTTTGGGTTGGCTCTTGTGGAACAGGCTACGGCTGGGCTTAGCGCATTGTCCTGCTAGCGCCATGTTCTCGCAATGCAGCAATCGGGGCAGACTTCTCCTTGCCAGCTGTAGCCAAGGCCATGGTCGACAGTAGGGGAGCATGGAAGGTCGTAGCATCCTTCTGCGGGAAAGTCATCTCGCAGAAGGAGGCGGCGGAGTGTGTTAGGGAGGAAGACTCCCTCATTGACGCAATTCGTCGAAGGAGGGCAGGGCGGTGGAGGAGGTGTCATGACGACCTGATCCTGCCCTAGAAGGTGCCAGTGGGCAATACATCGGAGAGTCTATCATTGTCGAATTGCACAGCCCTCACGAGTGGTGGCGATATCTCAGGTGAACCCGGACATCGCCAAAGGAGTTTGGTGCCCGAAGGCGGGCTGCAGTGTTTGGGTCGCGAACGTCATGCGAAGCAGTTCTGGCGGTTTATCCACCAAGGTGAAAGTAAGCTCACGGTAGTGTTAGGTCATCATCTCAAAAAGCTCATGACTGTTTTCGCCAGCACATTAAAAAAACGTACGGAATTCCAACACCAAAAAAAAACCAGCTGAAGGAATGGTTGAATAGACTTACTGCTTTTAGATGCTGTAGTATAAAATTCTAGGACTGAAAACAATGGTGACACCTTTTCTTTCGTTGGGTTTTGGCCCGAACTTTGTATGAACCGTGAATGATCTCCTTTGAGCTACTAATGGTTCAATACGATCAGGTGAACATTTTTTTAGTTTTTATTAATTAAAGAATGGAAATGGAATGGAGGGAGGCTTTGCGTAGCAGTGGGACAATATGGGCTAACTATAATAATAATTAAAAGCAAGGTTAATTCCTCCCTCTATAGCCCCATAATTAATATGCGCGCATCACATTTTCGTTCATGGACTGCATCCATAGAATACGCGACACATTTCCACCGGCAGCGGGGACCCTTTCCGGGGCCTGTTTGTCTCGAGGTCCTAAGCCCACCGGTAGCCGGGTCTTCCTCGTCGTCGTGGTGGTGATGTTGTCTTCCTTTGAAACTTGGCTAAGACCTATATACTCTACCTCGGTAGAGGACAGAGCAGCACACCTTTGCCTTCGACTCTCCCACGATATTAAACTATCGCCTAATCCTTCACGGGTCTAATGTTCATGTCATAAGACCCGTGAAGGATTTTCTATTATATGACCCACCCCAATCCGCATCCACGTAGCCAAGAAAGTAGCTCCTCGTCCATGGCCTTCTGCCACAGTTCATGTTCAGGCCTTGCTAGCGCCTGCTCTACAGTCGTCGGATCGCCGTCAAGTGCCGCGGGAGCGTTGATGCACGTACAGGAATAGTCGACCGGTTTCTGTGTACGCAGGTTGTATCTCCGCTCGATACTCGTCTCAACACTTGGCTCTGGAGTCGTAGCGGGTTCGGTACTCCAGCATCTGCATCCTGAAAGTTGTCTTTACTGTTCGAGTGGACCTCAAGAAATACATCCGATAACGCAGGTTCAGTTCGTTCCTGTTCTAGGGATAAAGGAACAACTGCGTTCTTGGTCACATTCGTACCATTGCCAGGAAAAACATTTTCCATGAACTTTACATCTCTAGCAATAAGTATCTTGCTAGTCTGCAGATTTATCAGCCAGTAACCTTTCGTAAGCTCACAATAGCCAACAAAAATCAAACCTTCAGTCTTCATGTCAAGCTTTTGCCTTTTCTGCTTCGGTTTCAATGCAAACGCCAAACATCCGAAGATTTTAAATGACTTAAGTTTACTTTTTTACCAGACCATAGTTCTTCAGGTACTGTATTCGTGACCGCGGGCTTCGATTCTTCAGGTATACCATGATATGTACTGCCTCAGCCCAAAACTTCTTGCTTTAGGTTCGCCTTCACAAAGCAATGTCCTTGCTTTCTCAATTATCGATCTGTTCGCCCTCTCAGCTACGCCATTTTGTTCGGGTGTATACGGAACCGTCGTTTGGTGCTTTATACCAGATTTCTTGAAAAATCTGCCGAAGGCATGATTACAAAATTCAGTACCATTATCAGATCTGAGGCATTTTATCGACTTACCAGTCTCTCTCTCTACTTCGGCCTTATATTCACGAAATTTATCGAAAGTTTGACTCTTATTTCTCAAGAAATACACGTGCATCTTGCGCGTGTAATCGTCGATAAATAGCAACATTAGAAGGAACCAACAAACGATGGCTCTTCCATTGAACCGCAAATATCCGTGTGTCAAGAATCTGTTGTGCTCGTGTGCCTTTATTTTTGAACGGACTTTTACATGTCTTACCTTGAATGCATGGAATACATTGGAATACATGGCTCAATATTCTGTTTACTATCGAATTTCATACCAGTTACTAAATCTTTTTTAATATCAGTATGTTATTTTGACCTAAATGCGCCAATCTTCTATGCCATAAGAGTTTGACAGAAGTTTTTCACACTCAAAACAATGTTGTCAAGTTCGCCTTGTAGTGTAAGGTACCAGGTCCGACGAAAATGCACGAAAAGTGGACTGTTCGGCAGCAGATTCTCGGGGAAAATTCGTTAAGACCTTTGTCGCAGCTTATTCCAGGCGTGCTTAACAGGATTTCAATCTGGGGAATTAATCTGAATTACCGCTGGAGTTACAGTTGGGCGGGCCTCATCATGCATACGCATACAATTTAGTCCCATTTCCATCCGGTGTGGTTGGAATATAAGTGCCAGCTCCTTATCACGGTATTTTGCAGCCGTTAAATTCCATTTTATGTAAATACGGTTAGTTCTCCCGCCTAGACGTAGTGTCGCCCATACGATGATTGTTTCACTTTGATATGGATAGACTTTCTGGGGATTTCGCAGCTGGTCCCACGTCCAAGTGTTCGCCAAAATCATGGTATTTTGCAGCCGTTAAATTCCATTTTCTGTAAATACGGTCAGTTCTCCCGCCTAGACGTAGTCTCGCCCACACCATGATTGTTTCACTTTGATATGGATAGACTTTCTGGGAATTTCGCAGCTGGTCTCACGTCCAAGTGTTCGCCAAACACGTATTCTTCGTGTATCTGGAAGGATGCCGAACCGGGATTCATCTAAGAGTATCATCTAGACCATTGGCTATTATACCAAGTCAAATGTTCGTTTGCCTATTCTAAACTTTGCCCGCGATTGCTTCGCCGTAGTGCTAAAAGCGAAAATGGTGTACTAGCATGAAGGTTGACTGCTTGTGGTCTCTTCCTGCCAGTTTGGTTACTAACGAAGATCAGGTGATCTGACTGTACCTTTAAAACCAATCGCCGTAGCGTACGGTTGTCTTCTAACCGTCATTTGTAAAAATCGGTCTTGTCTGGTGGTGGCATACCGAATATTCCCAGGTTTCCGCTTAACCGACTCACCAGTATCGCGAGAGCGAGAACACAAACTGGATATGACACTTTAACTGGTGCCAATGGTATCAGCAATATTGCACTAGCGCGTGCCTGGTTCCAGCAAGCCTATTGCTCTCAACATATTTTACCTAGTTAAATTTCGATGTTCCATGGTTTAGATAAACTCAGCAGTGTTGATTTAAGTCAAAAATGTACGAAAAAAATCTTTGTTTAAAAAAAAAACAGTAAAATCTTTAACACATGTAGGTAAGAAAATTATGATTGTTATGAAGTATTCTGAATTTTGCCACATCTGAATTATTTTTTTAATATAGAAGATAAATTTACAAGGAACAAATTCGCGTTTGAATCTTTTCGAAATGTCCATTACTATTAAAGTTATGCTAATAAATGTGCATGACCCCTAGACACTTGATGACTGATGTGTGTATTTGGTCGGATTTATTCCTTATAATGCAACCTCCTTTGTCAAAATAATCCGCGAAATCTTTCTTAACAAGATCGCTCACTGATATCAGGTTCAAGTTTAGTCGAGGAACATGAAGAACATTTTCTAACGTGAAATCTGAACTTCCGCTAAATTTTGGCTTAGCATTTCCTCTACCTTCAACTACATTAGCTACTTTGATTGTCAAGTTACCCTTTACTTTCTTATAGTTACATAACTTTCCAGCATCGTAAGTCATATGGGTCGAGCATCCGCTATCCACATACTAATCGCTTTTCTTCTTGGTATCTGCCGTACTCATGCTCAAACCGACCACACCGGCATTCAGCTTCTTACATTCAGCTGCCTTGTGTCCTTCTTTGTGGCATTTATAGCATTTGCGCACTGGTTTACGAGCATTGGTTTTGGGTGCCTTTTCCTGTTTAGAGGCAAGGGCGTGCTCACCAGCTCCAGCTGTTTCAGCTTGTCCATTAGCCTCCTGCAACAGTTTGGTTTTGATCTACTCTAGGCTAATATCCTTTCCACTATTATCCACTGCCATTACCAACGGGTTGTACTCTGATGATAATCCGGCAAGCAAAATGGAAATGATCCAATCATCTGAGTCTTTCGCGTCTATTGCAGCCATTTGTTGTGCTATGGATAGTACTTTTCCATATTCGCAGTTTTCCAACTTACATGACCATAATAGACGCTGCAGTGATATACGTCAACCCCAGTCTTCGTATGCACCACACAGCTTGTGCCATACCTCATGTGCAGTCTTCAAATTGCAGACATTTGAAAAACATGAAGGCACCAATAGTAGACACATGATAGTACGCGCCTGTCGATCAGCATCTTTGAGTTCTGCAGAGACTTCCGTGGCTTCTACGGCCACCCACCAGTTTTGGATAGATAGTTTTGGACTTGGAACTTCCAAACTTCAAAGTTCTATGCACCCACGACAGGTTTCATTTTTGGAATCGGGAAGCTCAGTTCCCGATTCCAAAAATGAAACCTGTCGAACAATTGTTATCCGTCATAATCGAAAGTGCGTACTTCCCAATTTTTAAAACGTATGATATCATGCAATTTTTTTGAGCAATCTCTGGTGGAAAGCGTCCTGGGCCCATAACCTGATGGAAAGTGTCTAGTAGAGGTAGCACTGCGTTACTTGCGATATTATAAATTATTCACAGAAAACACGTTTCAGTCGTCAGATATTTTATTTGGAACTGTTGTTATGACTACGTTCAAAGTCACTATGTGACAGATTACACAGGTCTACAATGATTTTGGTGCCGCTAAAACTAAAACTGATTTCAAGTACATTCGGTACCCTGATAAAAACGTGATACTTACTTTTTTAATGCTACGTATAGTTTTCGAGATTTCGTTTATTAAAAAACAAAAGAACATTTAATTCAAAACAGTTAAATACATTTTTCAACACACTTGCTCATAAAATGGCTCTAATTTCACTGCAATTAGGCACATAATGACACCTGTAATCAAACTGTGACTTTTTCATTGCTATTATTCACAAGTGAGTTATAGGGTTTTTTTTTATTTTATTGGTTGAGTTGCTTTGTTCTTAAAAAAGTTTCGATACAAAAAAGATCGTGTTCAATAGTACAAATAAATTAATGTACCTATTGCTTGGTCATTTCATGCAACTTCGTATTTAAATAGATTAAGTATTTCAACTTGTACGTTTTTAATATATAAAACTTTCACTCAAATTTTGAATTCCCCATTTTGTACGTGGATAAAACGCTATTCATGAAATGCCAAAAAAAGAAACATTCTTTTAGTCTATGGTCGATCGCCATGGTTAGATGCGCGCGCATAGGAAAACTGATTAATTTTTCCCGCCATTGCGAAACTTTTTTCATAACTCGTTTTCACTATTGAAATTATAGTTATTTATTAATTAAAATGTCTACAAGTACTAGTTATGAAGAAAATGATTTATGTTGTACACCGCCCGTTATAAGATGTGAAGCCCTTAACGTTATGGAAAGTTTACTACCTGAAAAATCCAAGGACAAATATGTATTTGTTGTTATCTAAAGAGACTATCCGATGGATTTAGAAAATAGAAGCAAGAAATCAAATGTTTTATCGTCTCCAGAAAACCAATATCTGGCTACTAAGGTTAGTTAAATTAATTTGAAATATCTATGCGACTTCAGCCTGTGTTGTGTGTTGTTATTTCTTTTTTCAGGTTGCTTTAATATTTGGTGTAACTGGTGCATTTAAGATAAAAAAACTAATAACAAATATAACTGTAAAATACAAAGAACCATGGCGATCAAAAACAGTTAATTATAATTTTACTAACTGCACATTTACTAATTGTTTCTCTAAATAAACTTTTTATCTATTAGATAAAATGATTTTTTATTTTCTTACACATTACATTTATTATTTTCTTCACAAGTGTGTTGAAAAACGTCGTATGATACACGTGTGTATTGATGATTACCGTCCTCGGCTCTCTTAAGACCCTCACCTAACGGCTCGGGTCTCAATGGCGCCTCAGTGGTAATCACCAACATTACACACTTGTACCATAATGTACTATTATTTCACAGGTTAGAAGCTTCTCTTTTTAGATTTTCTCCGATGGATGTCTTCAGGACATTCCCGTGTAATACTCCAACAGTAATCTGCCATCATATGCTCATCCCAGCGACCTTGGTATCTATCTTCCATCACCTTTAAATCTTGATGAAAACGTTCTCCTTGTTCTTCGCTATACGCTCCAAGATTTTCAGGAAACTTGTCTAAATGATTGTCCAGATAGTGTACTTTTATGCTCATATTACATCCAAGATTTTTAAAGCTAATTAAGAGGTTTTGAACTAACTCTTTGTAATTTTCGGCCTTCTGATTTCCTAAGAATTTTTTTACAACAGCAACAAAAGATTTCCAAGCCTGTGATTACCTGAACGTAGCTTCACAATTTTGACAGCTTCACACGACATCTTGTGGGCTAATTAACCAAAATATAACCTAGAATTAGCGGCACTAAACAAAAATTTTTTTTTAGACCTGTGTTATATACCATGAAGGTATCAACCTCCAACACAGGGTCTCTCCGCCATTCCCTTCGAACCTAACCTGTCCGAGTCAGGGTGCCACAAGTTCCGAGCTCGCTTTGCTCGCTCTTGCTTCCTCTGTTCTCCTTGCCGCAATGACTGAACTTGGTAAAATAGTCGCCCATTCACTACATTATTCGCCCGACTAATATAATTTCCCATTTTCAATTACCAAAAATTAATGCGTGATATTGTAACAGTTCACAATTTTTCAGCTGTTTATTATTTTGTGACACATATCATTGAGTAACGGTGTTCACAATTTTACTGTGAATTATATTAGTATATAATTCATAGTTGGCTTTAGTAAATTTAAATTATTCTCAACCGCAGCGTTGACATGTTGAATAGCAGTTGGATAATTAACAATTCAGTAACGCTACGCTGACCTCCGAAATTCACGTGTCAAACATATCTACGTTAACACGCAAATGGAGGATGGATGTCGCAGAACAATTTCGGTATGCATATTCGGAAATCTGCTTCAAGGTCGAACTGGGATTGTCAAACGTTTCACAGCAGCATGTTTAATTGAATCCTAAACTAATGAGACTTGATCGTAACAAGCGTGTAACGTTAGGTTAGAACGCGGCTTTTTCAAGTTGGAGAAAGTTCTACTGTGGGTGTCTATTATTAACACCTCTCTATAGAATACTGTGTTATGCTATTTTCCATCAAAGCTGGTCGTAAAAGCGAGAAGGTACGTAAGTTTTTGACGATTTTACACTTCTCTGTGTGAAGAAAACAAACAAAAGAGGGATCAAAGCCGCCTCCGGTCTGGTTCAGCGAATACAACACACGACAAGTTTGAAAGCAAATACCACGAGCTGTGTTCTGGCAAATATAGCCGAAACGTTTGAACAAATAAAAGCTACGTTACGGTGAAATCTAAAATCACCTCGGTGTGCATTTTCCGTTTGGACGGTGCTCACCGCGAACATTCGAAAACCGAATTTGTTTTGCTAGCATTCGTAGTGCGAACGTTATTTGCGAGCATTCTTTGCGCAGGGATTTTTTTTCCTTTCATATCGGAAGGACATTTAAGTAAAACGTCCTATGAGCAAATGTCATAAAAGCAACGAGACCTGTGAGCAGCTCTTTCTTTTAGCAACATGAACTAATAGCAAAATAGTCCTTATATTATAAGGACATGATAGCTAAACGTCCTTAAATAGGCAGGTACACTCGATAACACAATTGAATAATAAAAAATGATCAACTTACTAATGTTTTGACAGAGATATATTTTAAATCAGTTGGTCGGTGTAAGGATTTGGGGGACGTTTTGACGCATCGTCCTTTAAGACAAACTCTGTTCGATGTTTTTGTCCATTATAAAATTCGCAATACACACTAGATATGATCTAACTAAAAACATGTATTTAATCTAAATAACAGATGCAACTCAAACTCCGCGCCAAAATGGAAAACAGTTGTGCCAAACTAACAACAAAAACAAAAAATAATAATTTGGAACCAAGCTTTTCGGTGGCCGGCCTCTCCCCTGCCGACGTACAGGTGTTGGCGACGTCGGCGGAGATAAATATTCGTCGCTCGAGCTCGACGCAACTGCCGCTGCCGGTGACACTGGGGATCCGGGGTCCGGCGGAGCTGGTAGTCGTGCGCGTCGGGAAGCAGCTCTCGTAATCATTCAAAATCATTCAATCCCGATACTTTTTTGAAAAAAATGGTCCGACGAACTTTTAAAGTCGTTGTGCAATACGGTTATAACTCAACAAATGTTATTTTATAGAAACGAAAAGTTGAGTATCATTGGTGGCATTTTGCCTATTATCTTCATAGTCTTCATCTAGTGAACTTTGAGGTTTCTCCTACTAACCTAGAATCCTGAGCCGTCTGCTATTTTCCTTCAAATTCATTATTGTTCTTCAAAATCAGTAAAAAAGTCTTCTTTTTTAATTCTTTGCACAAACACCGGTTTGTTTTCTTAAGTTCATCATTACATTAGATACGTAGTCTTGGAGAGACCACTTTTTTACATCGCTAATTCTAGAAAAAAAAATCACATCTTAACTTGCATTTAATAAAACTTGCGTTGCTTTTCGTTGTCGTTATGCTTGAAGATTGAATTTATTTTGCCCAAAACCTCCAAAATTTCTATAATGTTTTTTCAGCCCAAAATTTCTGTGATGTTTTTTAGCGATAAAGGCTCTTTCCGAATTTTTGTCGAAATCTGAACTCGTCCATGAGCTTTATTTTTATAGCATCTGCACTTTTAGCTATCCCTGAATGCTCAATGGGGCTATGGATTATGGGGCTGTACTTCTCTGGATGCCCTGGCATGAGTAAGGACCCGATCCACTCGTCATTTATCTCGAAACCAGTACCTTTAAATTACTGCGCTGTTTCCACAACTTGCGTGACGTAACTAGTCATGGACTCACGTTTCTAAGCTGATGTAAATACGAGTAAGATTCGTCAAACAATGACTTTAATTTCTTCCAGATAGTCATAATGATATTCGCTTTTTCTTTCTTGTCGTTTGCTTCATCTAGCGATTGGCTGCTGTTCATTTCGACACCTTCCAAGATGAGATAATTTTCCACCGTAACTTTCTCGTCCCTTTAACTTGGGAACGTTAACCGAATAATGGCCTGACATTGTCACTGTGCACCTTTCGAAAAACTAATTATTTGCGGGACTGGGCCCATAACCTAATAAAACATCAATATGGTTTTCTACTGGCTGTTTGATTCTGTCTCTTGTGAATACGTTGTTGATGTCCTATCTTATATGTTAAGATGTGTACTTACACTTGTGACTTGTTAAGGCTCATCATTTTAGTTACAAAACAATAATTCAGTCCTGAAAGATTCAAAGCTTTTCTTTGTAACAGTTATTACAAAGTTTATGATTTTTCAGGCTACCTGCGTTGCTAAGAACACAACGTATCACAAACATGAACATTTGCCTAGCCCTTTCCCAAAAACTGGGTTCGGCTTCCAATCTAACTGGATGCAGTTAGCCTTGATTTTTGTGATGAATATAACAGCAGTATTGGTTTTTTGAAAAGGTTTTTGCCAGTGCCAGGAATGTTTTCTTACAAAAAACAGTATTCGTTATTGTGGCACTCATCAATAGTGTTTCTGATGTTATTTATGTAAAATCACAGGAAGTACAGATGAATGAGTTGCAGGGCATTTCTGTTGGTTTGCACAAATAATCCTTATCAAGTCGTTTAGTGATATAATACCGAAGGCTGATTTATTATTGAAAACCCGATCAATATTGAGATGAAACTGGCATCGCGATTTTATGGATCAATAGACAAGCAGCGCAACCTGTTCATAGCTTTGCGGACAAGTAGCCTTAACACAGCTTTTAATTGCAGTTGTGTCCAGATGAGAGATTTTGTTGCAATCAAACAGCTTTTCGTTAGTAGGTACTACGTGAATTGTATATGGATTGTCGTGGTTGGAAGTTAATGAAATATTTTAACTTCTATATCTAACTATATATCATCATCTTCCTGCCCTTCTCCCATTCTACTTGGGGTCGGCGCAACACGTTTTGTTCTTCCACTCTCGAAAGTTTGTGAGGATGTATGTATAGAAGTTTGTTACTCTTTCGCGCAAAATTACTGAACAGATTTGGATGGAATTTGGCACCAAGATAGTTCCCGGAAGGACGATGGGATCCCGTGGAACAATTACCGAACTCCACGCGGGCCAAGCCGCGGGCCACAGCTAGTTTATGTTTAACATTATAGTTTGTACCTCTATACTTCGGTTCGTATGTACGTATAGTGTCCTATTGCAAAACAACACTGAGATAGGAAACTGTTTTTGTTTATTACAATAGTAGTCGGTAGGTGGGTTATGTTGTAGTGGAGGTCTAGTGGGTGCAGTGGTCGGGCGCGATAGGCGAGAGCTTGGGAGCGGGCGCGGGCAGCGGTTGGCGGGATGGCGACGCGCGCCGCGCGCCTCGCCGGCAGTCGGTCGAGAACGGTCGCGCGGCGCGGTTCCCCATCCGCTGAGCACAATACCAACACCTATTACTCTACATAAACAGAAAGTAAACTTGCACGCATTTTACGCTCACATTAATCATCACCGATCTACAGTAGATTAAAATACACGTTGGTATATAACATGCCGATGAAGATATCACTTTAAAACAAATAGGTACACAGACAGTTGTTTTACGAACATTCAAACAAATTAACGTATTATGTACTTACTTGAAAACTGTGTGAAATTTTAAAAAGTGTTGTTCGCAACGTATGAAAATTTAATCAATCTAATTATTTCAGTACTTTAATGGTCTGTACCCTAGGTACTTGTATTTTGTAATACATAAATGTTGACTTTTAAAATCATTTAAACAATTATATTATTGACAATCTTTAAATTTGTTAAAGTGAACAAATTGTAAACTCAAAATTGAATACGTAATAGCATTAAGTATGACTTATTTATTTTACGTCGAGGTGTCGCATACTTTGAAGCTTTTAAGTGAATTAGCATCTAATTGAATATAACTAAATTACCACGTCGCGAAACATGCGATCAAATGTGGATTAATTTTATAATTATATTGTGTACTCATCATTGGTAGAAGATCTGGGAAACATAATAACTTAATATTGTTTTAAAGCACATTTTATACAAAAAACCAGTGAGAGCGACCGAACAAATGAAATCAGAGGTTTAAAAAAATAGGTCCATTAGAGCGCCACATGTTTGCCGCGTGTGGGTCTATCATTTCGGAATAAGTAAACTAGGATTTTTCTGAACCACTCTCCAACTCAACATCAGCTGCAGTCGGGACCGCCAAGCCGGGTTACTTTGACGACTGCTGAGCATTAAGCTACTTTATTTCTAGATCACTGTGACGCAGTTATACCATATTTTCCTAAATTCTGAGGACACATACAATGGCAGCCGTCAACAGATATAGCTCGTACAATTGCTTGACAGGCTGGGATAGCTATGACAAGATACCGAGGTAAATATTTTAAATTGATGTGTTGTCCTACCCAATTTAATTTTTAGATTTATCTATCATTTTGTAAGCGAAGATTAACTGCGTGCACCAGTGAGATCTACAGCACGTTACATTATATTTTATGTGTACTGCGGTCCTTATAAAAAATCCAGTACTTTTATGGTTAAAGTTTCACATATTGTTATAGCGTCCAGCGGGGTTTGTTATCAAACACAATACGACGGGAAACAAAGTTTTGAAACTGAAACTGGTCAGACGTATGTCGTACGTAGATAACATCTGTGTATGTATGTACGGGTTTGAGGCAGTGATATTATGCAGTGGCACTGCAAAAAAACTTATCTACAACAATAATTATAGCCCATTATAGCCATTCTGCATACTTTTTGATCGTTGATAGTGATGGTCCAGCTTCATGAATAATAAAGATTGTTTCGTTCTCTAGGTATTGTATTCATGAAAGCGTAGGTGGCAAAATTCCCCGCTTATGGTTTGCCATTAATATTTTTCCACTACAGGGACCCGTGGACCTACCCGCATTTCATTGTATTCATTCGCTAACGCTCTGTCGTACGTACCGGTCCGGTGTCAACGTATTAGTTACTTGTGCGCAAACTACCGCCTACTCTAACGAATGACCAAGTGTGATAATTGCAATAAAGGAATAACCAGCAGATCGCCAGGATTGGAATGCAGATCATGTGCTAAAACTGTTCATGCTAATAAAGCCTGCTTTGGTCTTACCGCGAAACAATTATCTGCACTTCGTAATGCGGACAGCCTGGACTGGATATGTGATGAAAGCACTCATAGCTCGCCTAACAGGTAATCATCTTTCTTTATTCCGGACGAGGAAGAAGAAGAAGAAGTCGCAACCTCCAGTAGAAACCTAGGTAACTGCAACATAGACAGTGACAAATTTCTGAAGGACAATACAGCCGAACTTAAAAAAGTTTTAAAGAAAAAATTACAACCAATTGAAGTATCAGTAAGCCTCTGCAGCAAAAAAGTAGACGAGCTGACATAAACTGTGGAAACCCAAAATAAGCACATACAGGAGTTGGAGAAGAAGTACAACCACCTTACCAACGAAAAAACTCATCTTGAACTAGAAATCAACTCACTAAAATAATATGTGCGTAATGTAGAACAACAGCGCCTAGATAACGTGCTAGAAGTGATAGGAATCCTTAAAGGTCAAAACGAAGACCTGGAATCGATATCTGTCAAGCTGGCTGAAACACTAAACGTGGATAAATCGCAGATACTAAATGTTAAACGTGTGGAAGATCGAAATGAACGTGAAGGAAACATCCAGGTAGAGTTGAAACAAGCAGAACAAGCACAGTCATAGGTGCGTGCAGCCAAAAAGGAAGAAGTGCTGCTAGAATCAGTTGTTTCGGAAGCCCCTATAGAAATGTCAAAGTCAAGAGTGATCCTGCGTCGGGCCCTTACAAAGTCAAATAAGTCGCTATTGTGGCTGGCCCAACAAAAATTGCGTCCAAGTAAGCGCGTAAGGCGCGTAAGGCGTACGCGTTGCGTATAAGTATGTATGGTTCCAGGATGAAAAGGTGCTGCTACGTAGAGAAGAAAAGGATAAGCCTACAGTCGTACGGAGCGAAATGGACATCGATCGAACTATTCGACTGTGCAAATATTAATGTTTTTTGTAAGTTTATACCCGCCATCAGTAATAGTAACCTGAATATTGTTCACATAAATATTAGATCCATATTAAAAATTTTTGGTTGTGTAACGCAATTAATTAGCTCATCGAACGAAACTATAACTGTCTTAATCTTAACAGAAGTTAATATAAATGAAAACATTATTCATATGCAACATTGATGGCTATGAAATGCACAGAAAGTTGCGTGAAAACAGAAAAGGCGGCGGAATAATAATGTATGCCAGAGATGGCTACGTCTTCACACCAATGAATCACTCGTTTATACACTGTGAATGTATTATTCGTCAAATCACTACACCTCGCAACTATCACGCATATATCTGTGCAATTTATACACCCCAAGCGAAAGTAAATATCTATTCGTAAAAGAAATAAGTAGTGTCATATCCAGTTCTACTATTCAATCGAACGACACTTATTTGCTAGGAGACGTCAACATGCCATGGCGTAATTATCGCGACAGTGGGATCCTCTGAGCACCACCTCCTTGATTATTTTTGCCGTACCAAACAATCATATATACCAGCCACAGCCACCCACCAAACGTAACGTAACCTAGCAGATATTTCTTTTTCTTAGAATCGTCCATAGAAAAATTTGTATTTTTTTGCGATATAAATAAAGATCGGGCTTTCAGAACATTGACAGAACAGTAGAGGTAGAAGACACCTAGCAAGGAAGCAAACGGAATATTATTTCGTGTGACGGTTGAAAGTTGAAGGGTCAGTAAAATGATTTTACAACTAAGTCCTAGTTACAAAATGGATTATGAACAATTTGAAAACCCTGCTAAGCTTTATCTCAATGGTATATTTAATCATTACCTTTCTGTGGCGATTTTTCGGAAGAGTTGACTCGCGCATGTACGTGAATGTTCGAGCATGCTCGCAACTGCCTGTGTGGTGGCCGTGAGGAACATACGCGAACGCATGCCTTTGGGAATTATCTCTTGCACGCTAGTTTCACCTAAACAGTACTTTGAATTTAGTTCATTGTTTATTAACCAATGGATACTGCATACGAGCAAACTATTTATTTCTGAAGCGTATTAGTGACGTGGAACAGTTCATCATAGCTATACACTTATATTATTAATATTTTCGTAAGTACTATTAATCATTCCGAATACCTGAATAATAAGCTTGGCAACAATTTATATGTTTATAATTAACAAAGTAATGAATTTTTTATGTAAATTCGCTGTTCGTATAACCAAGTAATCTCTTGCGTAGGATTACCTTATATTGTTATATATTACATGTATTTTCGTATTCCCATAATTGTAGAACAAAGGTGTTAGGAAACGATTGTAAAACTTAGGCAGTGACAACCATTTGGAGGTGAAAGTACCACGCCAACGTCCCGCAACAACTGTCAATAGTGACACGGTGTATGACATAATATGAAAGCTTATGGGGCTTACTTTATTACTTTTAATGTAGCTAAGCTCAAATCTACCTCAATAAAGTTAGTTTGGGGACATTAACACACAGTTTCTACATCACACAAGTATATGTCGGGTTGTCGGGATTTATTCCATTAGGCTCGTACATCATATGGGCAGACGATGGGTTTCGTACAATGACAATCAGTGATGCCAGATCTACTGATTAAGCAGTTGAACTACCTGATTAAAAAAAAAATCTACTGCTTTGATTGTTATTATTTAACAAATATACCTGCTTTCTTCCAAATCAGATCGGATCATCTACTTTTGCCGTCGTGTTGTGTCATCTGGTCTTTATAAAATGACATTTGTTCATCAAGTTTTGTGAATTCGCTGTATTTCTTTATCAGTAGTGTGGTAGGTTAACTGAACCTGAAGTCAGCATTTCTATTAACAAATGCTTCGATTCGACAAGTCGTATGTCTATCTTTTTTTGGCATTACGAAAACGAGTGAGATAGACATACGACTTTCCGAATCGAACCGTTTGTGAATAGTTATGCAGGGCCGCTCTCTCAGGGCGAGAATCCCTGAATCATGCGTGTCGTCCTCTAATAACTATATTGCAGGTGCAACAGGAACACGCATGGCTCGGGATGTCTAGCCATGAATTTGCAGGACCAA
This sequence comes from Lycophotia porphyrea, assembly GCA_950005105.1. Classification (NCBI taxonomy): domain Eukaryota; kingdom Metazoa; phylum Arthropoda; class Insecta; order Lepidoptera; family Noctuidae; genus Lycophotia; species Lycophotia porphyrea. The sequence continues at coordinate 23,996,750 of OX465383.1, read as the reverse complement.
AGTCTGTGTTTATTCGGTATATATTTAAATGAACATGAAAGTTCAAATGATCTAATGTATTTTATTATACTTATAGTTCAAACTCAAGTCCATTTTACCTCATTTGGGTATTACTTTTTTAATCTACTGATTTTTCCCTCTATCTACTGCTAAAACTTTAGTTTTTCTACTGAATACTTCAGATTCCATCTGGCAACACTGATGACAATACACATTGGGTGCGATACACTGTTTTTATTGAACTAACAAATTACTTGAAATTACACTTTAACACAATAACACGGGGCACAATGAATCGGGTACAGTCTCAACTCCGCTGCGATCAGACACTGAATCTCGTTTTCGCCCTGAGCTGAAAACAACAGGGCTCTATAGAAGCACGCTGTAGTGTTGGTGAACATATAAGAAGATCGTGTGATGTCACCACTCACCACTAGCGCGCTTACGATTCATTTTATGTCCGTTCCAATGACCAGATTCGACATATAGAAATCTTTTACTTAATATAAACAATCAAAAGTCATTCAATCATACTTACAACTAGGCTGGCATCAGCACTTTTGGAACGTCAAAAATGACATAAAACAATTCCCCAAAACGCCCGCCCTTCGCATTTGTAAAATACTTCAGAACTCAAAACAACATTTTTGCTTCTTGCTGGTTCCATTGCACCTACAGAACTACGGTTGCACTAGATTTTTCACACATTTTGTCTACTGTCTACAAGTTGTAATCCAAAACGTACAAAAGGTTTCAAGGTTCTCCAGGCACCACGCAGTTAGCACGGTCTCTCGGAGCTGTAAACTCGATGTTACACTATTTGCATATTAAATCCTAACTTCTATGTTGTGAGGAAGTTTTTTTCAACATTGCATTTTTTATATCTACCGGCGACGTAATTCCTTTTAGAACTGGTAATAGAAGTCTTGTTAAAACTTAAAATCTAGGTATGGGTCGATCCTAAAGCACGTTAGCTTTAGGATCGACTTAGTTGGAGTCATGAGGTTATGTTTTCTTTTTCAAGACCAGTTTGTTGTTAAGTCATTGAAAGCTATCGCCGAGGTGGGGTACATAATAATTTATGCAATTACAAATGATACCACTGTAATGGTGACCATAAACTTTTTATCAAAAACTTGATCCCTAAAGGTTAAAGAGTAGTAGGAAAATTTGAATTACGCGGGGTTCCGCCTTATTTGATCAATTTACGTTTGTTTTGCGAAAAATATCTACGCGCAGTATTTTACTTTCAGAACCTGTTTATTAGCTGCCAGGTATTTTTTATTCACAACTCCTATCACAATACTTACGATTTTTTTTGGTAAATATGAGTACTAACTTACAAAAAAAAACAATAACCCTCATGTATACGACACCCACTAGCCAGTCCACCTGCACATAAACGCTTTGGATGACACGGTCAATAATACCTCGTGTATCTTTTCAACCATGTCAAGGAAGTGTCAAGCAATCGATGCAGACACCGGTCATTGAATATCTCATTACCTACATACTGGGCCCTGCTATCGTGAAGTTCGATTTAAATATATGATCAGAAGAGCTAAAAGGGTGACCAAAGATATCGTTTACAACAACAGATTTTAGTGTCTGAATATGTATGTCGACCTTCTTCTTAGATAGGGTAATTAATAATTTATTCAACAGTTGGTGCACACAGAAACAGATAAGAAACCAATTTTTTTTTCGGATGGGTAATCATCAAATGACTTCTCGAGTGTCATACTTGTACTTACTAAAACCCATTCATGTTCCTTCCTTGCCCTTTGTGTTCCAGGGCCGCGGTATCTCTTCCGAACAGTCCCGCAGCCCTGGCAGGCATCGGCCCTTGCGGGCCCCTCCCTGTTTGCCGACATCTCTTTGAGGCGCGCATGGAACACTAACGCACCGTCAACACGGCCTGTCGTCAAAAGACGGACGGACAGCGAGCTAGCCCATTAATCACCGTCCACAGGTCCGCGTCTACAATGGCCGGAAGCCACCACGTGACTCCCGACGCTCAGGGGGCCGCGGCGGCTGGGACGAGAGGTTCTCTCCCTCTCACGCTCCTTAAATCTCTACTTTCTGATGGTGTAAAAAAAATATACATTACTATGGTAAATTTATTCAGAAAATGTAAAAAAACTCGAATCCAATTTTTTTTTGTTCTGTTCATTATTTACACTTTAATGTCGAGTGATTAATGTGTACATTTTCAAGTTTAAAATTGTACACTTGGTTGAAACAAAAAAGGTGTGTGTGTACTTATGTACACGCGTTAGAAGTTATACTTCTATGGCGTCTGAAGAAAAATTTTAAAAAACAAAACTGCAGTAAATATCGAAGAAAAATGTTAAAATCAATCAAAACAGTATAGGTATACAGTAAGTACTGTATATTCAGTTTCCTTACTTATAAGTTAAGCTGGTCATTTAAAGAAATATATATTATTAATTCTATTCTGCAGCCAACTTCATCATGTCGTTTTTTTGGGACATCGTGCGCGCGCAGGTCATGAATTCACTCTCATCCAAACGCGCCAAAAGAAGTATAACTTCAAAAAAAATCGGATTAAAGTTAACTTTTTTCCTTAGGACTTGTACTTTTGCCGGAAATCGAGATAAACCATTTTTTAGCCTTAAAATCTCACCCCATCCACTTCCCGACTTCAGATCGCCCGTAAATTATTTATTTTTTCATTTTTGTTATTTTCTCTTCCTTTTCCAATGGGTTTCATCCTTTTTTTTCACTTTTTACCATTTTCAAAGGCCCTGGTCTACATGCGGAGACTATTCCGACTTTAGATCTCTGCTTTCGCGAGATCAAGTAAGTTCCGCATCCGTTACTGCGTTAAATGAGTTAGTCACTACTACGAGTACATGTAGGGATATGACAATGGAAAATCATACCGTTTTTCCAGAATCATTGAAGTTTATGACGGTAAACGGTAGTCTGGCTTTAGGATGATTTTATCTGCGGGATTAATGGTCACATTGTTTTAATGGTCTATTCATTCAATCATTCAGTTAAGATAATGTTTACTTAAAGTACGTACTGCAGTGCGGTGCCAAAATTAGTACAACGTTACAGGGTACTCAAAAGTACATTCAATCTAATTAGAACCTTGACGAACTCATATTTAAACTTTCATCCAATATATAAACAAGGGCTGTTTGGTAATGGATTTTCAAAAACCTTCAGCTTCCAACTTAAATTCGAGTACATATAATAATGATTAGATTGATGCAATAGTGTCGAGATGTTCCGATATTCTTAAATTCAATAATTGTGTGAGTGACTCTATCACTAAACAGTTAGAAGGCAAATTTTGTGGGTATTTTGCGGAATCAGTCGTGGTCATTACCCTTTAAATAGAAACGAGGTCAGATTTAGTCTAAAAGCACACACCGACCCAAACGAATAAAATTAAATACTCGTCGTATACGGTCTCTGTATCCACACCCGGCAAATTTTAAATAAGGGCCATACCAGACATGCAACTCTTAGCATCGGCGAACAATGATTTGGTGAGTGCAGCAATTCTAGATCACGATGTAGCGACTCTCGAAAAAAACCTGAAAATTGTATTGACCAGTACTGCTCTGTTAAAATCATTATCATCATCAACTTGCAGCAGTCCACTGCTGGTCATGGGCGTCTTCGATTGCATGCCATTTCACGCGATTGTCAGCAACTCTCATCTAATTGCTACCAGCCACCCTGCGAAGATCGTCGCTCCACCGAGCCTGAGGGCGTCCTGCCTACGCTTGCCTATTCGCGGTCACCACTCAAGAACACGTCTACCTCAACGTGGCTATCTTCTTATCTCTTTATTTCAGCTTATTCTGTAAGCTATATCGCCAACTCTGGTTTTTCTGCCAGATCACCTCGTATCAGATACGATCCCTCAGGGGGACCCCAAGCATAGCCGTCCACGTTTCGGCCATGAGTTATGACTCATGGCCGAAACGTACGTATAGGCAGGACCCACTGGTTGATGACCGTAGTCTTTAGGCTCTGTAGAATACGCGACAAAAAGACCCCGTGATATATATTATATTACATTTATTAGCATAACTTTAAAACTACTGGAAATTTCTAAAAATTGAAACGTCTATTTGTTCCTGGCACATTTATTTTCGGTATCCAAAAACTAAATTACAAAAAAAAAATGGATACGGCAAAATTCAGTATATTTCATAAAAAGACATAATTTTCTCCCCTACGTGTGTTAAAGATTTTATTGATTTTAACAAAAACAAATGATTTTTTTCGTATTTTGTTAATTAAAGTCAATACTGCTGAGTTTACCTAAACCATGGAACGTCACCATTAAACTAAAAAAGAGATTTTGAGAGCAATAGGCATGCTGGAAGCAAGCAAGCCCCCGTGAAATGTTGCTGATGCCATTGGCACCAGACAAAGTGTCATATCCAGATTGTGGTCTCGCAATCGGGACACTGGTGAGGTGGGTGTGCGGCAGACTGGGAATATTCGAGTATCCACGGTCAGTCAAGACCGATTTTTACAAATTACGACGAGAAGACAACTGAACGCTACGTCTCTGGAATGTTACTTTCAGATGAACTCTGGTTCGGATTCCTTCCAGAAACACGAAGAATACGTGTTTGGCGAATACTTGGACGTGAGACCCGCTTGCGAAATCCCCAGGAAGTCCATCCATATCGCGGTGGAACAATGATGGTTTGGGTGTGATTATGTCTAGGCGGAAAAACTGACCGCGATTTGATAAAATTCAATTTAACAGCTGCAAAACACTGTGATGAGGTGCTGGCACTTGTAGTCCAACTACACCGGTTGCAAATGGGTCTAGATTTATGCGTATGCATGATGATGCCCGCACAACTACGACTCGAGTGGTAACTTAGCGGCTCGGCAACATAATGAAGCGGTCCTGAACAGGCTTACGCAGTCCCTAGATTTAAATCCAGGTGCAACGAAAGTGTTTACGAATTTTCCCGAAAATCTGCTGCCGAACAGACCACTTTTCATGCATTTTCGTCGGATCTGGTACCATTTACCACAAGGTGAACTTGACAAGCTCATTTTGAGCATAAATAATATTTGCAGACGTGTTATAAACATCCAAGGTGCTCTTACAGTTTATTAATTTTTATATTATGCAAAATTTTTTTTTTAATTTAAATCTGTTTCCTGCTTTAATCACCAAAAACAGTTAGTCTAATTTTAGCAGAATTTTAACTTTTTATTTGTATCTAGAAGTTTCCTTATAAAAAAAAAAGGTTTAGCTTTTTATTAAATTTTCTGTGAGAGTATACAATTCTTCGGACATATAAAAATGCTTTAAGAAATTCTTTACAGGTTTGTTTATATAAGTAAATAACTAAATACCCCTAGACACTTTTGAGGTGGTTCGACCAAATACACACAGTATTTTATCCAATCACCTCCAAAGAGGACCGCCTTTGACAACAATAGGTCCTGGGGTGTCGTCTTCGTTGAATATAACCTAGGTTTAGTTCAAGTTCACCCTGAAACCAATGCATATTGAAGAATCAACTATCCCATCCAGCATCTACTGCAAGTCGTGAACCGATTAACCAGTATGTCGATGTCATCTGCAAATCTCAAGTGTGAAATGTACTCGTCGGTGATGTTAATGCCATGTCATTCCTAGTTCAGCGTCTTAAACACATCCTCCAGTGCGTAGTGAACAATATTGGGGAAATTACGTCCTCTTGCCTCACCCCCGATGCAATGGGATGTGCTGTTTGCTGGTTCTGAGTTTGGACGGCTATTGTGACGTTTTCATAAAGACTACTCAGCACTTCGATAGAAGGCACTAGGTTTGAAGCCGCTAAACAGTCTAATATAAAATTTAAAAAATAATTATTTAGAAAACAAATAAACACTACAAAACAAAACATAATTTGTTCAAAAAACTAAATATTTTTTTAATTAATCATTTTTACTTGTCATATTTACTACGAATTTTATGTATACACTGACTTTTTAGTCGTCTGACAACGGCAGCCCACTTCATGTATCCAACGAATACTATACATTCATAACAAAAAAAAAATAGTATTTAAGAGATAAAAAAATATATATATTATTATTCCGTTTATTCATTTATATATACACATTTTTTAACATTTTTAAATATTTCTTAAAAAATCCATATAAAAACATTTTATATATATATATTATTCATTATTATGATGCATATGATGCATAACGTAGTTGAAACATTCTGTTGCGTGTGCGTTTTTATAAGTAAACATTATTAACAGAATGTTTCATAATTCTAATGTATATTTTTTTTGTACCTATTATCTTAATTAATGGTAAAAAAAAACACCTACAGTTATTTTATGTTGGATTCAATGTGAGTGGACCACCTTTGTCAGACGACTAAAAAATCAGGGTGTATATATATTATGTGGAAATAATGTTTCCACACTAGTAGACATTATCAAAATCCACGAGTGTGAAATAACATTGCATGTTGAACCTAGTCCTAGTGCGATTAAAGAGGTAGTTTATCGAGGAATTCATATAATTTATACAATTTGTAAGCAAGCCGGGTACCGAAAGATCAGTTTGTCATCCATATTTGTTTCCAGTCACTAGATGTGTTCCGAAACGTAGCCGTTCCTGCATACAGCAAGATAAAGGTCATGTTCAACTTTTTTTTGCATTTGTTTTATTCTTTATTTATCGTGTGGTTAGTGCCTAACCTAGTGTCAGTAGTATTTGTAAGTTTGGTTGTAATCTCCGAAACAAATGGCCATAGGATATGTTTTTTCGACGCGGACTAAGTCGCGAGGCACAGGCCAGTGTTTATTCCAGTAGGCTGGCGGCTATCTTGTCGTATTGACCACCACTGTCCAGGATGCGGAAAAAACTTTTTGATTCCGTATGGTTCTTGAAAAATTTGAAATTCATTAATTTTGTATCGAAAATATATTTTTTTTGCTTTTATTTTTACCGTTTTACTAGATAGATATAAAACTTTTAAATCATTCCACATAAATTGGCCAAATTTTGACTTACGTCATGTTAGAATTAGGTCGAAGATATGTCATGCTTTGAACACAGTATCGTACAGCCAGTTTGTCAAATTAAAGAGGCTTTAAAGTTTAGCAAGGCCGTGTTCGCATGTCAGTCGCTATCCAACCAATTATTAAACTTAATATTACATCATACAGTATTTAAAAATCTATCCTTAAAAGAGAAAGCAAATCCTGGGCTCAGTTCTTAACCCATTCAGTGCCCAGAACCCAGCATATGAGTCGAACAATAATTTGTTTGTGCGCACAACCCGTATCCGTAGCTATGGACTCGCTAGTCGAGTTCTGGGCATGAATACAAGTCATCTATAGTTCATTATAACGACGACTCGGATTCGAGTTGTGGGCACGCGAACGAAATTCACGAAGTTTTCGCGAAGACTGGGCAGTAAATGGGTTAACTACGTCACCTCTTACTACAATGTGGTCCTCATTTGATATCTCCTGCGGGACGGCTAAGTTTAACATCATAAGGTAACGCATCAAATTATTGATGTAGATACCGCGAGTCTAGTCTGTTTCAGTTACTTACATAGTATCATGTCTTACGGAATTTTTCAATAGGGACGGACTGGACACATCAAGTCTATTTTTATTCTGTAGAAAAAGGCTAGCAAAGCCATATAAATAATCTCCGTAGGCGCAATTATCTAAGGGATAGTAACATCATGACAGTACCTTGTCAATTATGAAAACCATCATGTATTACGTGTATCCTAGAACTAATTGAGACAAAATTTATAACATGCATTTAAGGCTGGTAAGACTGGTAGTTTTACAATTTATCGGCCAGTATTACGCTGTTGTTTAATAATTAATAAATTTGGGGCCATCAAATATGTATATTTATAGAATTAATAATTAATAAATGAGTCTACATGTTAATATCAGGTGAGCAGGAACAACAAAATAACACATTCGGCGATTTCCCTTAAAAAACCGGCTATGTGTGAGTCGGATTCGCTCACACCGATCATTTTTCTTTGTTGTCCGTTAATGTCCCACTGCTGGGCAAAGGCCTCCTCCATATTTTTAAGCACCACCAGCCACCAGTTAATTGTAAACTGACATATGAATGAGCTCATTCATACGTCAGTTTACTCTTTGATTTTCATAGTTATCATCATTAATTTTCCTCACCAAACCCATGTTTACTTGTACCTCTTTAAGCATACCTCTCCATTCATTCTCTTCATTCCTTAACTTTGCAAATGAAACCTTCAATCGCCCTTTTATTTCGTCATCTTGATACAGAACCTTAGCAGTGCCATCTTTTATACCCTTTAATTATCAGATAGAGATCCTACTGGCCTCTAGGAGTGTCCAGTAACTCAAACAACATCTTCTGCGCCATAGGCATGTAAACTGCTGCCGCCTTTTTGTTTTTCTCTTCCATTAATCTACTCCTTTCAAACTATCGTTCCCGTTTTCTACACCCTGCCATTCTTTAAACGCAATCTTCTTTTCTTTCAGACTCTTGCACCTTTTCATTCCACCACCATGTATAGTTATATTCTATCTATCATACGTTTCCCTTTTGATTCTCCAAACATCTTTTGCTACTCTCCTTCGTCATCTTTTTCCAACATTTATTCATAGATATTCCTTCCATATCCTACATTTCAATCATTTTTAAGAGTCATTCTTGGGGCACGGAATACAAGCATCTTGAGGCAGTTGGCACTGCCCGGGCGCATTCCCGCAGAAACACGTCGACTCGCTACCTAGGATAGCGTACTTGTAATAATACACTGGCTCGCACGCCGACAAACAGACATCAACGGACTGTCCAGTGTGAGTGTTGAGCACATTCTCAACCATCACCTTGTACCAGCCGATGTAGTCACCTCGGTCGCCGCTGCATCCCCACGAACACAATAATAACAACACAATTAAGCAACACTGTATTGTATTGTATAATGGGCTGGTGTCCGCAACTCCACGTCCAATGCGCGTATTTTGCGTGCGGGTGGGAAATTTATTCGATCCACCCCAGCTCCCCGAGAAAGGCCAGCAGCGCCTTGATGTTGCCGACAATCTCGCGGAGAGTACCAGGGTTACCGAAGTAGTTTGCCCTGTATGGTCAACCTCAGGGCAGTGCAGAAGCACGTGGGCTGCTGTTTCATCTTCCTCCATGCAGGCTCGGCACAGGGGGCTGTCTATAACTCCTATGACAAAGAGGTATTTGTTAAAAGAGCCGTGTCCAGTGATGGCGGCTGTAACTGTGCGCAGCTGTAATTTAGTCAGCCGAAGCGCCCGTTTGGTGAAGCGGCCGTCGATAGTAGGAAGTGCTTCCTTGGCCTGCCTGCACTCACCGTGGTCTAGCCAAAGTTTGTGGTGCTGTTCAATGGTTCGTTTCCTTACAAGTGTGCGTAGATACCCGAAGAGGAGTGGCGCGATGGGTTCAGGTCCCACTGCTGCCATACTCGATCCCCTTCTAGCAAGTTCGTTCGCTGCATCGTTGCCCCGGGACTCGCTGTGTCCTTTGATCCATTGAATGGTTATGTTATTGAGATTACCAACCTGGTTCAGGCGTTGATGACACTCGTATATTAACCCAGAGTTGACTGTGTGGTTGTTCAGTGCTAGCAGTACAACCATGCTGTCTGAGAGTATGCGAATTGAGTGATCCACAACCTTCCGGGCTAGGATAGCTGCTGCCGCCAGGGAAATGCCCATGCATTCTGCCTGAAATACTGTGTTGTAAATACCCAATGGTGTGGCAATGTGGATGTTGAGATCCTCCGAGAAGACTCCAGCTCCAGTGCCAGTATCGGTTTTGGATCCATCCGTGAAGATCCGTAGTTCTGCGGGGCTTAGTCCCTCACAGCGGTGATCTTCGTGGAGTTGGATTTTGTATTTTTTATCGAATACAAACTGCTTAGGTATCCTATTGTTTATGGGTTTCGCTATGGGGAACTCTTGGTAGAATCCCTCTAGTATCGCGGTGTGCTGTGTGTCTTTCTTACCCCATAATTGAAGTGTTTTAAGGCGTACTGCAGCCATCGTTGCTTCCTGCTGTATGAACAGATGAAGCGGTGGGAGCCCCAACATGGCTTCCAAAGCCACGGTCGGGGTAGACCTCATGCAGCCTGTAGTCGCCATGCAAGCAAGCCTGTGGATGCGTTGCAGTTTGGTGGAGGCTGTGGCTAGTTTGGTGCGAGGCCACCAGACCACTGCCCCGTACGTGATCATGGGTCGGATCACCGCACAGTATAACCAGAGTATAATTTTAGGGGATAGGCCCCACTTCTTACCTATCGTCCTTCTGCATTGCCAAAAGGTTATGCAGGCCCTGTTTAGTTTGTTGCCTAGATGACTGCTCCAGTTTAGCTTACTGTCCAGGGTGACTCCCAGGTATTTGACTTCGTCGGCTAACTGGAGTTCTGTATCGAATAGTTTGGGTAGGCGATAAGGGCCTAGTGCTCTTTTTTGGGTAAACATGACTAATTCAGTCTTCGTGGGGTTCACTGAAAGGTCGTCAGATTGCAGATGGTCCCCGTCACTTTCCCCGAAATGAGGATGGCGAGGTCGTCTGCGTACCCTATTGTATAGAAGAGATTTGCGTTGAGAGATGTGATGAGGTCATTCATTACCAGATTCCAGAGGAGGGGTGATAGTACTCCTCGCCAGCTGCTCCCCTCCAGCCTAAGCAACACTGTCTCTCCATTGTGTTCCACTGTGTGATTAACTCATACAAGCCCACTTGACGTTTAGTATACGCCCAAAAGAAAAATTCGTTTTTATAACACCCGTTTTTGGAACTGCAAATTTACAGCTGTCGAGTATTTAGAGGACATGACGTACATCATTTTGTATCACAAGAACTTAATATTAAACTAAACTTGAGAAAAAATCGTACATGAACCGCGTTGCTTGTTGGTTCGTTATTATTTTTACGCCTTAGCTCTACCGTTACTTCCATTTACTCTTTGCATACTGCTTAACTTTTGGCTTGAACATTACGACCGGCCACCTGCCAAAAGTCAACCCTCTATGGGAATGCATATCTATATTATTGTTTATATGCTAAGCTTATTCCATTAGTCGCCTCTTACGACCACCCGCTGGAAGAGATAGAAAAAAAAACTGCCCATGTTGTGCCGAAATACCTCATTTCGGCACAACATGGGCAGTTTTTTTTTTCATAGTATGTTAATGAAAAACAAAGTTACTGCTGCAGTTTCACGAAAAAGTACCATATCTTAAAAATTATATCTTATGATATTCAAACCAACTTACGTGAAAAGTTCTTTTTAAGTTAAACAAACTCGCATTTTTTCCTCTTTAAAAATTTGAAGGATATAACTTTTACGTCTTTAGAAACAAATATCTCGAACCATTGACTATTGATTTTCAAGAGCTGTCGTTATACCCCACACAGTTTTATACGTAGATATTGTCCTTGTCGGTGAAGATGGGCCTGAGACCCTGACTGATCGGCAACAGAAGCTGGAGAATGTTGGCTTGAAATTCAGCAGAACATTCGTTCTGCGATTTCAGCGGTCTCTCCAGTCTCGGAGTCATAACGCTAGATGGCGGTTTTTTCTTGTTTGCACCGACTTTCGATATGTCGGTTCATTCGTGCAAAGTGATGGCGAAATAGATCGTAGTGTGAAGCACAGACAAAACATAAAGGTATGATTTATAAAACAATGGCTAACAAAGGGATGAATGATAGGCATGTGGCTGAGGTGAGAATGCTAAGAGGCATCCTTGGTGGACGTGGTGGTACGCGAATGGATAAAATAAGAAATGAGTACATAAGAGGAAGTCTGAAAAAAGCGCCGGTGACTGAAAAAATGTGTGGTAATCGGTTGTCGTGGTATGGGCATGCGGACGAATGAGGAAAATGTCGTGAGGAAAGTTTTGAGTATGAATGTGGATGGATATAAGAGTAGAGGAAGACCAAAGAAACGATACAATAGAGAAGAAGACATGCGCCGCCCCCAAATCAATTGGGACAAGGGCAAGAGAATGATGTTGTTTTTTTCAACCTTCACTTACCTTATGAAAGGCCAGCTCTAATTTTTTTTCATAGGCTCACACCACTTTTGTGTAGCGGTTCATAGAAGACACCTACTTCCGAAATATCAACTGTTCGGTGCCAATAGTCTCTGAGTAAAACGGCTGTGACATACGGACGGACAGAAGAACAAGATGAATCTGTAAGGGTTCCGTTTTTTGCCATTTGGCAACGGATAATCTGATGTTATCATCTCTAATCTACTTCAGGGGCAGCAGGGTACACATTTAAAACCTTTGTCAGAGAGTTTAACCAATGCAGCATGCCAATTCCGTCGATAATCAAAAGATCGACTCTGCCTTAAGAAATTCCATAGACCTATTTCCTTATAACTAATTTGTCAACCATTACGAACGAGTGACTTGCGACCAGACAATAATGGCACTTGAAAGAACAGAATTAGATTGTCATTGAGTGGAAAAATTGCCATGAGTGCTTATCGATTTATTTATTTGATGACAGAGAGTAACTCTGTCATTACGTAAAGGGTACCCATGCTGTGTTTATATAGACAATATTGAGTAAAAAATCTAGTTACAAATGGTAAAAATATGCATATTTGTACCAAAACTTAACTGTCCAGCTTTTAATGAAAATTCGTACCCTTGTTTTCGTGAAATTTCAGCCTCAGAATCTCAAAACATACTTTCATAACAATCGGCTCAGTGGTTTAGGTGTGATAAGGAAAGACACACAGAATGTCAATATAGAAATTTCTAATGAGGATTATAAAAACATGAGAAATTGCGAACACTTGCTGCCATTTTGTAAACAAAACTTAAATCTTATCTTTTAAGACGTATTCCTTCAAGGAAACAACTTGCATAGTGCTTTCAGAAGTACTATGCAAGTTTCCTGCAAAACTTACTCTCGTGTGGATCTAACGAGATGTTGAAGTTTGTGTGAACCCTCAACGTGTGACGTAAATATTTGCTATTCAAGTATACCTCTTCTAAAATAAACACATACAATATGTATTGTTATTACTTCACTTTATTTCTATCATTTTTTTTCTTAATTCTACGTTAGCCTTGCCCTTCACTGATTTTAAAAATTTCTTTGAAACTAGTTCTATTTGAGGCAAAATGTTACGTAATCATGCAGATGTTGGTATATCACGGAAACAATATAGTCGGAACAATTCATATGAATACATTAAAAATGATAGACGCTCTATGCTTTCGTTTCGAAGCGGATATGATGGTTTTTTTTTGTGTGTGGAAATCCTCATGCCACCTGGACTTAGGGAAAGAGGCCTGCCTGATTTTTACGACTAAAACCACAAGGTGTTTTTCTACTACATTTGGCCTGGGTAATGGAGCGCTTGCGCAGTCCGGTATTGACACCCCCTGCGGTAACACTATCGGTTAACGTTAGGGCAATAAGACAAGTGCGAGCCTCATTCCTAGTTCTTATTAAATCTTATTCAAAAAACTAAAACATCGTTTTTTTTATTCTGCTCCAAAACCTAGGTCATGGTTCCTTTGATCAGTTTACCAGTATCCTCTACTTACTACACATCATGCTTTTGGTTTTCGCTTGGATGAGCTAATGTAAACCTTGCCATGTATAGGCTGATTTAAGTTAGTTCGAACTGAGTTTTGAGCTTAACTACCATAAAATTTTAATTTGTTTTGTTATTTCGCGCGTGATAGGCTTCATCCGCCAATCCGTCTAGAGCAAGCCGAATGCTCGTAACTTCTCTGTATGAGAAGAGGCCTATTCCCTGCAGTGGGTCGGTAATAGGCTGTTATTATATGTTATTGTCTTCACGTATAATGTTTCTTTAGTGGCCGCCGAAATAAAAAGGTAATTTTGGTAAGGCTTTTGAGAATTTTTTTTTCTTCAATATTATAAGATCGGCAAGATTGCATTACACTACGATACTTTAGTAATGCTTGCAGGCGTGGCGTACATTACGCAACCGAACACTTCTTAGGTTGACCTGCAAGATGCCATACCTATAAAAATAACGTTTGGTTTTAACGATTTTTTTTTCGAAAAGAAATCGTTAATCGCTACCGTAACAAGTAGGTAATCCTGCTGAGTGCCTGTCTTACCACTTAACGGTACTTAAACGTAATCAAAGCATTAGGCTTTAGTAGGAAGCGCTCAAGCAAGGTGGAGCGACGACATCCGCAGGGTGACCGGCGTAGCAGTTGGATAAGAATAGCCAGGCCTTTATCAAGCAGTGCTAGGCTACTGTATGCTGAAAATGATTTTGTTAACATTTAATTATGGTTGGTACTCAAATGTATTATGGGCACTTTGTTTGGACCAACACTATATTTATATTGTACTCGTCACGAACTTATCATTATGTTGATACCATATCATGATTGTTAACATCACATTACCTACATACTAAGTAAGTCACGATTTGGTTAGTATCATGTTACGACCTTTAAGAACCTTCCCAGTATTGCATGAGTGGGTCGAGTAAGTATTGAAGGTTCCATGCACACACGTACACGCTGTATACCAATGGAGCCGGTAGGCAAATGCTGTCTGCCACAGACCTAGAGCCCAAAGTCATCAAAAACGTACACACGCTCACCGTGTGCTCACCATTTTATATTAAAAAGGAATTTTTTGAATCTCATGATGTTTTTTTTTGTTTCAGGGTCCGCGTGGAGTATTATGTAAACGAGAACACTTTCAAAGAAAGACTGCAACTATATTTTATAAAAAATCAACGATCGAGTAAGTATGTCAAGGCATATAAATTAACAACAATCGACATCAAAGTAGGTTCCTTCGGAATAGACAACTACTACCTCACATAAATGCGAAATTAAGTGGCCTTCCATGTGAACAGATTCTCATGAAGACTTGTGACATGGGTGACACGCGATTGGTTGCGTACTTGTTACATGTTTTGTTTCACAACATGTAATGGGCTTCGAAAATAATTAGAAAACCGGAAAAAAACCTTTTACATTCTAGGGTTGATTGATAGGTCCGTAACTTCTGGGTTAAGAAAAACTTTTTGAAGGGGAGCCGAGAGGGTTTTTCATCAAGCGTATTCAGTACGAAAAGTAGGCAGCTAGTGAGGTGGAGCGTGATTAGAAAACGCCAAAACTATATTTGCAAAGTTACAGATAACGAGACCTGCGAGCAGGGTCCACTTGTTCAAAAAAGGATAAAAGCTAATAACGGGTATTGATTTCCATCTTATCGTGGTATGCGAACTATCCTGAACCAAAAGACTTAAATAAACAAATCGGACATAGCTAATGTAGGTTTTCACTAAATCTAACGATATTTACATTGTTTACAATGCTAAATAAATAGGAGGAGGGCAAGATGAAAATATATTAAGATGAGTTTTTCATTTGACGGCACGGTTGGCGCAGTGGCTGAGCAATTGACTGCTGCGCTGCGTGTCGCGGGTTCGATCCCCGCACGGAACAAATATTTGTATGACCTACAGATAGTTGTTCCGGGTCTGGCTGTTTGTGTATGTGAGTTTAAATGTTTGTGAACGCACCCACGATACAGGAGAAATTCCTAGTGTGGGGCAACGTTTTTTTAAAAAAAAAAAAAAAAAAAAAAAAAATATATACGGGGCGTGAACAGACTCTTCACGAAGCCGCTAGCTTTTTTTTTGGGGTGAAAAATCACGTTTTACGGTAGGACTCAATGTAACGCATTCAAAACATTGTGCTGATAGATGGATTGAATAGTATGGAGGTCGTGAAGGTGTCTTAAGTAAAAATAATACATGAAAGACATGTAATTAAAAAAAAAAATTGTGAAAAAGTTGGAACTTTGACCCCCAATATCTCCGTAACTGGAAGGTTCCCAGGTATGGTCTAGAACAAAAAAATGATCGCAATGATAGGGAGAACAAGTGCCTTCCGGCTTCGTAAAGAGTCTTTTTCTAATTAATATGAATTGTCCAGATTATGCCCCGAGTGACTTTTAACCTGAAAGTATTATGGAGACAAATGAGCTGGTTGCGAGGTAGAATATAGCTGGATTTGGTTTAATTAAAGAGTAAATGGGGCTTTCTTCTCAATGTGTCGGAATCATCAAGCTGCAACAACTAAATCGCTTTGCAAAATTCGGCTGAGTTTTGCTGCACAGAATTACTTATTATTCTGGTTGGAATTATGCAAATAGTGTATTTTGCGGAGGTTGGTTTTGCATCACTTTCTTAGATCCTAGTATGTACCTCCATATAAAATGTGTTTGATTTTAGTTGCTTGAACAATTTTGTCTGAAGCAGGCAGGGTTCGGCTAACTTTCTCGTTTCTAAGATATCAATTAACAAAGTTTTACTCTTAGCCATCAGTATAACTTTGATTCTCACACAATACTAGTTCCTATTGAAGCCAGGTTTTAATTAACACAGTTTTAAAATAAGATGGTGGATAGTTAAGGGGGGTCCCTATCAGTTCCGCGGTCTGAAAACACTACTTTTTACGGCTCAAATTTCTCAGAAACCATAAGGTATCTGGTATGTTTTATAATGCATAGTTATAAATCACCTTTATGTCTAAAAAAATAAATCATAGACTTACTAATATACTATATGCCCAGTATGTACAATTTTTTTCAAATTATAATTCATTACCAATTAGCAAAAAAAACTATTGAAAGACCTGGTGTTTCGTGCTTACGTAAAAACGTATGTTTATTTAGGTGATATATAACTGTGCATTAAAAAAAATACCAGATACCTTATAGTTATTGAGAAATTTGGACTGAAAAAACTAGTATTTTCTGTTTTTAGACAGCAAAATTGAAAGGGTATCAACACCTCGTTATTTGAGACCTATTTTTCAAGTTCTCAAAGGATTTAAGTTTCAGGGTTATTTTAATTTGCAAGCTTTAAAACAATTTTTCTTTGTTTCAGGTTTACGCATTAGAATAGCTAATTTATTTTTCAAACTTTTGACCTGTGTGTTGTATATATGCCGAGTTTGCGCTGATGGAGATCCCATTACTGCTTCCTGGTAAGTCAATTTACACGCCTTATACATTATTTTTTTAGCACATAAAAAGGTACAACAAGTTACTAGGTACTTACAAGTTTTCAGCGTTTTAAACGGATTCGGATAACGCGACCTCTAGATTTTCGCTGATACCATGAATTTTTACCTAGGCCCTTTTACAACAATTAAAAACATTTAGCTCTTAATTGTCGCAAAAGGGTCATAATATCACGTCCTGGAAGGAAAACGTGGAATTATAAGTTACATTATATACTTACTACATGTATGAGAAACTAACATTATTTCACCGTTTATTAATATTATAGAACAGCAGGATCACAAACTTACTGCACTCGTCTGAGTTTTATACTTCCCGAGGATCGATAGACTTACCTATAAGTAATTCAATCATCTTGGCCTGGCTCCTAGCCCAGGAGAGTATTTCAATAAAACTACGTAAACGTAATGTTAGGCGAACTCGTAACGAAGTTAGAAAGGTATAATATATATACTGTTAATGGCTTTATATTGACGAATTTTCAGACAGTTTTTTCGACTGATTTTTTCTGAGGGCCTACCCAAAAATCAAAAAGTCCTTAAGCTAGATATTAAGCTCGTTTAAGCGCACGGAGGCCAAGCACTCAAGCCTTAGCTACAAAAGACTAATATGAAATACGTTCATAGTAAAATAACAATTAATAATAATCATTTTATTATCAGACAACTAAGGCCTTTAGATAAAATACACAGCGGCGGCGGCGGCGATGTAGGGAGGAAAAGGGGTAACATAAACAATAGGATGCGTAGGTCTCCATGACTCCACTGAAGAGTGTTTAATTGTTAGGGTATATTTACATAATGCGTACGTGATACTATTATAAATGAACTATGAACACTGTGTTATACGTGACGTGCACATTAGCCTTCTTAAAGTAGGTAAAAAAAATACTAAATATTTTTTTTTCATTCCATTACATTCTCATCTTACATTCTAACTCTTAGAATATAACTTTGTCCTATTTTTATGTATTACATCTATCTTATTTTTATACACAACTACAAAATTTGGTGACTCGTCTTTTACAACCTCTTATGGTCCACCTTCTTTATAAGTTACAGAATAGAGATTCTTATCTTAAAAATGTTGTCTTGCCAACTTACTTGCTATCAAATTTTTTTCGCATCATTCGGAGCCCTTTGTAACCTGTAGGTAATTCTAAAGGATAATAATCATCTAAATTATACAAAGGTTCAACACTTTCACCTTTTTTTACGGATGGGAAATCATCAAATGACTTCTCCGGGCAGAGCGGAAGGGAGTGTCAGACTTGTACTGACTAAAACCCATCCATGTTCCTTCTTTGCCCTTTGTGTTCCAGGGCCGCGGTATCTCTTTCGAACAGACCCGCAGCCCTGGCAGGCATCGGCCCTTGCAGGCCCCTCCGTGTTTGCTGACATCTCTTTGAGGCGCGCGTGGAACACGGACGCGCCGTCTACACGGCCTGTCGTCAAAAGACGGCCGGACGGCGAGCTAGCCCACAGGTCCGCGTCTACGGTGGCCGGAAGTCACCACGTGACGCCCGACGCCCGGGGCGTCTCCCGCGGCGGGACGAGAGGTTCTCTCCCTCTCACGCTCCGCCACCTCCTTCGCTAGCATGACTGTTTCGCAGAAAGAGGTGACGGCGTCCCATTCACTCTCGCTCCGGACTGGACTAGGGCCGGACGCGATAGGTCGCCGCCGCCGATCGCCGCTAGGAGGACACGGCGGTGCTCCGCCCAAGCGGGGCAGACCTCCACCGTGTCCCCTGGGCGATCCTCGCACAACACTTTCACTTTGAAGATTACTTCTGCCCTCGTAGTAGTAAATGCAGTAATCGACATTTATACGATTTTCAGTTTTTGTCAAAAATTACATCTGGAGGCTTTAAGCTACCCGTAGATTTTTTTTTGGAGAAATAATAAAGAAAAATGCAGTATTTCGTGTGAAATTATCTGATATTGTTAGACTAACAATATCAGATAATTTTGCAAGTACTGCATTTACTATTACCAGGGCAAACTTGGTAACTTGCTTTTACCGAAAACTAACTCATATGGTGTATATTTCTAACTCATATGGTCACAGTATTCACTGTTCTGTAAGTTTTACTAGAAAAATACCAATATGGAATCTTAGAACTCCACGATGATGGATTATTATTTACTTTTAACTAACCACACGATCTAGTAAAATGTAACGGCAAAAAATCACTTTATATTGCAAAAAAAATAGTAAATGATCACCAAAATTCAATCCCCATTTATTTAGCGTGAACTTTGAACCAAAAATTTTACAACCTGTGAACCAACTCAAAATTATGATTGTTTAATCCAAAAATAGTTAATGACCGCCAAAAATTAACAATATCGCTATCACTACATATTATAAAACAAAGTCCTCCGCCACGTCTATTTGTCTGTTCGCGATAAACTCAAAAACTACTGCACCGATTTTCATGCTTTTCACCACTGGATAGAGTGGTTCTCGAGGAAGGTTCTAGTATATAATTTGTTAAGTTTTTGTTGCGGGAACGGGATCAAAATTCAATGATTACTTTTGGTCGCGATAAACGACATCCAAGCGGGAGAAGCCGCGGGCATCAGGTAGTTTTAATATAAAATAACATTTAAATATGTAACATCTTCTTATCCTATAAAAGTAATTTACTTTAGATAAATCTAATATAAGATTTTTAAATGATTAACATTAATGTTAATCATTTAAAAATATTTTAAGTTCTCTAAGAATCTTCTAAATAAATATTAAGTACTTCCTTACTTAGCAATTTTATAATCATAAGAAGAACAAAAATCAATATTCTGGTCCTAAAAATAGTTATTTTGAAATTTACTGCACAATTAATGCTTTCTTAGTTTTGGCTGGTTACTAAAACAATTTATGGTAATCAAACAGTGTATTTAGGTAGAAATAGTGCAATATTTTTCTCATTAAAATTTGGTGATCAATTTACTAGATTTGGTTACATAGTACAATTTAAAGTGCATTCATGACTAAAATAGCTAGAACCATTGTAATTTTAGGTTTTCATTTTTTTATCCCCTTATTATTTGTTTGAATCCTTAAAACGAACTATATACATTGATAATTAAAAACTATTAAACTAAAATAGATAAACTAACAACAAACTATAAAAGGGCATCGAAAAACTCCTCCTCAACGCTGTCAGATGGTAATGTGCCCAAGAGACTGGCGGCATTGCCACGTTGTATGGCAACACTTAGCCTCTGGCCAAAGTAAAAGCCAGCCCTTGGGTCACGGGAAGCGTCAACTAGGCGTTTCGAAATTAACCCTTAAATATGCACCTAAAGTTTTATGAACGTTTTCCAAAGATCCTATACTCTCGTGATGATATGACATTTATAAGATTTTATTGATGCCCAAGATATGTATTACATAACTCTACCATTACTTACTACCCCTATCCGTAGCCATCGTTCGCGGTGTTCCATATCTCAAAATAAAATTTTCTGCCAACGTTTCTGCTACCTCATTTGCAGACTTATTCTATAACGGATAAGCCTCCACAAACTTCGTATGTTCACATTAAAGAGTCAATAGGTAAATATTACCTTTTTCGTCCCCATCCAGTGGTCCTACTATATCTAAATAAATATTTTGGAAAGATGAAGATGCAGTAGTAGTAATAGCAATTGGTTCCTTAGTATGTTTGGCAAACTTTTGCTTCTTACATTTATCACATTTTTTTCAATAGACGGCCAATAATAATATTTCTTTATATTATTCACCATCCTGCGTATCCCTGAATTACCACTCGTGGGTAAAATATGGAAATCTACTCGAGGTTTAAAAACTTAAATCACGAGCGAAGCGAGGGATTTAAGACGAGTCCTGAGTGTAGCGAGGGATTTAAGTTGACTAAGACAGCTTTATCACCGAGGAAAATATTCTACTTTTCGTACCATTTAAGAAAAAATTAACACAATAATAATATGAGATAAGCATTTATTAAAAATAATGACAAGTAAAAGTTAACATTCGAAACATTGGGCCAATTATTGATAGAGAGAGTTACATTTTTGTTTGGTACATTTATTGTTGATGAGTTGATTTGAGTATTTCTGTTCTTGCGTCTGAGGAACTTGCGTTTCATTGTAGATAGTATACGTCGGAGATGGTTGTGGCTCTGATGGATTAAGTTTTATATTTTTGTTAATTTGACTGCTTAACATGGTTTCATTCGCCATTGAGCTTTCGATGTAACCCTCAGCTACTCTATCAGAGCTCCAACCACCGTGTCTTTTTATTAACGTAATGTCCGCCCCTGAATCCGCCAAGAAAGTCGCCGAAGTTCTTCTAAAGCAGTGACCGGTGTAGAGTTCAACATCTTTAAGTTTTAAATATTTAGCAATTTCCTCTGGCATATTGCTAATTTTATTTTTGCCGATGGCTTGTCGAGTACATTTCCCATTCCGATAGTTTATAAAAAATCTATTGTTTTCCATGTTGGTGGGACGTAATGCTTTGTATTTATGAATGATTTTAGTATATTGTCCTTGTACAATGAATCACCGATTATTCTTTGTCTTAGTTTCCTTTACATTAATCAACAGTAACCCATTGGAATGATTTTCAACCTTTAAGTTTACAAGTGCACAATGTTCACATCCGCGGCAAGCACCATTGAGTCCAAAAATTAAGGCCACCTATAACGAAGGTAAAAAACAGGTAAATATATACATAGAATAATTACCATTACTAAGATACGAAATATTCATAGTTAAATCATACTATATATACTTATTTTTGTGGCAAGAAAAATTTCGTCAGAAGCTTCATTAAGAAATTTTAACACATTTTGAGTCGTAAAAATTTTAGACTTCTTTGCGCAATGCCCTTATGATTTTTTCTCTTGGATAAATAATCAAAATAGACAAGAAGTACTGATTCTGAAATTGATAGGCCTTTCGCACTTCTCCACGTTGTAAATTCTTCATAAGTTTTTAAATAATTTTCCTTGGCTTTTGTTGGAAGCAAATTATTTATAATTGCGGCAGCATTTGCACTGATGGAATCCGACAATTCACTGTCACTGTCGCATTGATTTAATTAACATCGTAACGTATTTTTAACACATTAACTTATTTATAAAAATAACTTAAAATAAACTTAATGTTTATGTATTTGAAGAAAACAAAAACGCGGCATATTCCTAGACTAATATTTTTTTGTCGGAAAAGCAAAGGCATCAAGCTCATACGGCCTCGTCGGTTTTCGTAATTTTATTGAATAATCATAACTGCAAAATAAATGCGTATTCCTTTTTCAAAAAGATGTATAATGCTTTACATACAAACTCAATGCTGTAAACACAGATGTAGTTCAGTATACATTTTGGTAAGTATTCCAAATTTAAATCACATTGTCCCCCTAGAGGATGAATGAAATTCAGTACAATTTTCTTTCCCTGTTTTTAACAGATTAAAAATAACTATTGTTATGTTCGCTTTTTATGTTGTACGAAAAAGATGTTTTCACTTCTTATGCTCCAAAAGTACGCCAATATAGCCCTACGAAGCGGGACTAAAGTGACCACTTTAGTCCCTAGGGAGTAAAAAGTAATTAGTTTTTTAATTTACTTCATGTGACATAGACAAACTCAAACAGCCAGTAAATATACTATTATCTGTGGAGTGTGGACCATGTTCAATGCGAAAATGTTGAACTCAAACAGCCAGTAAATATACTATTATCTGTGGAGTGTGGACCATGTTCATTGCGAAAATGTTGAGAGTTTTAGTTCCATGGTTTTTCCGCAGCAAAGAAGGTGGCGCCATGTGTTTTAAATTGTTAATCTGTGACTGGTTTAGAAGAAAAAACTGACCGCGAAAATTTATAGCTTGGTCGAATTTTTGTCGAGTGTAAATTTGTTCGGTTTTAAATAAATTTATTAAGAATGTCCAGTGACAGTGAAGAGTTTGACGTCGAGCAAAGAGTAGAAGACATAATAGATAATCTTTTGAACGCTCACAATGAAAAATACTTGGCGACCAAGGTATGTTTAGGTACCTACCTATCCATGCTTTTTATTTAGTTACCTATATAAAATGTCGATTGTCACATTTACTTTGTTTACTTTGAGGTTGCCTTGATTTTCGGTATAAGTGATGCATGCAGAGGAGTAGAACTGGTGAATATTACTCTGGCCGATGTCGAAAGTGACACCACTTTACAGGTAAATTTGCTTTGTACTAAGACGAAAAAAGAAAGAAAATTCGTAATAAATGGAGAGTACTTAATAAATGTTTTTTTTGTACTAAATTGACTATTTTTCTTGCACTTCAAGTGAAAAGTACAGTTTGCACCTCGAGATTAAACGCCAACTTAATATACCCTCGGTTTCATTACCAACCAACAACGGTTCCATAAACCAACTCTGGTATATTATGGCTTCGTTTAGACCCTCGATATAAAATATACTATTATGCCTTTCTCAATACAAAATCGTCATTAATCGTTATTCGTCTAAAACGATCGCCGCCATTCGTACAATAAACACAGTTATGCCATATAAACAAGTTTGTGTCCATCATTATTTATATTTAAAGGTTAAAAATGGCTTGGCACGCGACGATGGCAAGGGACCGGACGGCATGTCTTTGTTTCCTTGGAAGATGGGTAGGTCTTTAGTGTGGGACGCAACATGCGTCGATACTCTTGCGCCATCCCATCTTCCAAGCTCATCGTGCTGTGCTGGTGCTGCCGCTGCGGCTGCAGAGAACCTCAAGCGGCGTAAATATAGAAACCTTTGTGGTATTACTAAACTATATTTTCGAGCCGTTTGGGGTTGAAACTCTAGGGCCGTGGGGTCCGAGTGCTCATAGCCTATTTAAGGAAATTTCGAAACGCCTAGTTGACGGTTCCCGTGACCCAAGGGCTTTTATTTTCGCCAGAGGCTAAGTGTTGCCATACAACGTGGCAACGCCGCCAGTCTCTTGGGCACATTACCAGCTGACAGCGTTGAGGAGGAGATTTTCGATGCCCTTTTATAGTTTGTTGTTAGTCTATTTATTTTAGTTTAATAGTTTTTAATTATTAATGTATATAATTAGTTTGTGTAAGTTATGTTATCATGTTTATTCGTATTTTAAATCTGAGCAATCACAACAAGCACATCAGCAACTTCTTATTTCAAGTGATCTTTAAGCAATTTTGTTTCTTAGTTAGTTTTGTTAGAAATAAAGTAAAGACTTTATTTCCAATGCTGATAAATGCATCTTGGCTTATTATGGAGGACATAACAAACTAATATTTATCCGGGGTAACTATTCCTTGGGGTTTGTTTGGTGCGTCCTGCAGGCTTTATATTTGTTTCGTAATAAATTATTTCACATTTTAGACAAACTTTTAAAAATATAAGAACTCTATGAAGAAGAAGACCCTGTAGCGGTTATTAATAATTATGGCAATTCAAAAATAAACAAAGATTAATCTCTCAGCGTAATGGAGTGTATAATATTTTTGGTCATTCCGTCTTTAGCCAATACAAATAAACTGGATGGTTTTCCCACGCGAGAACATGCCACATATAGTTGGTCGTGGGAAAAGCATGGTGAACCCAAATCTAAGCCACAAACAGACAACGTTTGGCCTTGTGACTTATAGATCGTCATTGCGACTGCCAATCTAGCAAAAAATGTGGACGTCAATGGATTAAATTCCAAGATACAACAGCTGTTGCCAGGAACACTCCCTTCCGCTCTACCCAGAGCGGGAAAAGTTATTTGATGATTTCCCATCCGAAAAAAAAAGGGGGCTCGGTGTCATAGAAAACTGTCGATGCAGTTTGCGATGCCAACGAAGCTGTGAATTATCCAATTGAGTTTTTGAATTCATTGGATATGCCAGGCATGTCACCGCACGCACCATTTACAATTGAAGGTTGGATCTCCGGTTATTTTGAACCCACCACGGCTTTGCAAGGGCACACGATAAGTCATTAAAAAAATAATGAAAAACATTATCGAAGCCAGCATTTTGAATGGCCAGTTCCGAGGTGAAAATGTATGGCTGCCACGAATCCCTATGATTCCTACAGATGTGCCAATTGAATTCAAACGCATTCAATTCCCAATTAGATTGGCAGTCGCAATGACGATCTATAAGTCACAAGGCCAAACGTTGTCTGTTTGTGGCTTAGATTTGGGTTCACCATGCTTTTCCCACGACCAACTATATGTGGCATGTTCTCGCGTGGGAAAACCATCCAGTTTATTTGTATTGGCTAAAGACGGAATGACCAAAAATATTATACACTCCATTACGCTGAGAGATTAATCTTTGTTTATTTTTGAATTGCCATAATTATTAATAACCGCTACAGGGTCTTCTTCTTCATAGAGTTCTTATATTTTTAAAAGTTTGTCTAAAATGTGAAATAATTTATTACGAAACAAATATAAAGCCTGCAGGACGCACCAAACAAACCCCAAGGAATAGTTACCCCGGATAAATATTAGTTTGTTATGTCCTCCATAATAAGCCAAGATGCATTTATCAGCATTGGAAATAAAGTCTTTACTTTATTTCTAACAAAACTAACTAAGAAACAAAATTGCTTAAAGATCACTTGAAATAAGAAGTTGCTGATGTGCTTGTTGTGATTGCTCAGATTTAAAATACGAATAAACATGATAACATAACTTACACAAACTAATTATATACATTAATAATTAAAAACTATTAAACTAAAATAAATAGACTAACAACAAACTATAAAAGGGCATCGAAAATCTCCTCCTCAACGCTGTCAGCTGGTAATGTGCCCAAGAGACTGGCGGCGTTGCCACGTTGTATGGCAACACTTAGCCTCTGGCGAAAATAAAAGCCCTTGGGTCACGGGAACCGTCAACTAGGCGTTTCGAAATTTCCTTAAATAGGCTATGAGCACTCGGACCCCACGGCCCTAGAGTTTCAACCCCAAACGGCTCGAAAATATAGTTTAGTAATACCACAAAGGTTTCTATATTTACGCCGCTTGAGGTTCTCTGCAGCCGCAGCGGCAGCACCAGCACAGCACGATGAGCTTGGAAGATGGGATGGCGCAAGAGTATCGACGCATGTTGCGTCCCACACTAAAGACCTACCCATCTTCCAAGGAAACAAAGACATGCCGTCCGGTCCCTTGCCATCGTCGCGTGCCAAGCCATTTTTAACCTTTAAATATAAATAATGATGGACACAAACTTGTTTATATGGCATAACTGTGTTTATTGTACGAATGGCGGCGATCGTTTTAGACGAATAACGATTAATGACGATTTTGTATTGAGAAAGGCATAATAGTATATTTTATATCGAGGGTCTAAACGAAGCCATAATATACCAGAGTTGGTTTATGGAACCGTTGTTGGTTGGTAATGAAACCGAGGGTATATTAAGTTGGCGTTTAATCTCGAGGTGCAAACTGTACTTTTCACTTGAAGTGCAAGAAAAATAGTCAATTTAGTACAAAAAAAACATTTATTAAGTACTCTCCATTTATTACGAATTTTCTTTCTTTTTTCGTCTTAGTACAAAGCAAATTTACCTGTAAAGTGGTGTCACTTTCGACATCGGCCAGAGTAATATTCACCAGTTCTACTCCTCTGCATGCATCACTTATACCGAAAATCAAGGCAACCTCAAAGTAAACAAAGTAAATGTGACAATCGACATTTTATATAGGTAACTAAATAAAAAGCATGGATAGGTAGGTACCTAAACATACCTTGGTCGCCAAGTATTTTTCATTGTGAGCGTTCAAAAGATTATCTATTATGTCTTCTACTCTTTGCTCGACGTCAAACTCTTCACTGTCACTGGACATTCTTAATAAATTTATTTAAAACCGAACAAATTTACACTCGACAAAAATTCGACCAAGCTATAAATTTTCGCGGTCAGTTTTTTCTTCTAAACCAGTCACAGATTAACAATTTAAAACACATGGCGCCACCTTCTTTGCTGCGGAAAAACCATGGAACTAAAACTCTCAACATTTTCGCAATGAACATGGTCCACACTCCACAGATAAAAAAACATTATTGATTCAAAAAATATTTATTGCTTTATCAATTAGATTTAGGATTGCATCCAAAAAAAGATGCAGGTGGTTCTACCTCATTTTGATGCCGCGCCCAAGATAAGAACCACACGATAGACATTACGATGTGCATAACCTCTGGCATATCGGGCGCAGGCTTTGGCGATGGTTTTAGGATGTTTCTGCTATGTTCTATTCCTATATCTATTGGCTGTATTTCCATATCTCTGATATCATGTAGTTGCCTCTGCCTGTTCACAGCTCAGGAAGCTCTCAACCAGCTAGCCATACAGACTCGTTCTAAATGTTCCACCTGAAAAAGATCATTAATATTTTAAATATATCATTATATTTTTTTGTTAGTCTGAACTGTCAGTCCTGGGCAAAGGCCTCCCCCATCCCTTCCATTTATCTCAGTGTTGTGCTTCTTCGAGACCGAGACCCCGCCTAGCCGTCAGCGCTGCAGAACCCAAATAGTCGAAATACACACATCAAAAGTATTTAGGGATATTTTATTCAATTTTGAATTTCTGAAAGCATCCTTAAAGCAGCAAGTGCACAGAATTTTATAGTCTTACAGAAAATTTGATAAATTATCGAAATTTTTTAAGAGGCTTTTTTTTAGATAAAAATGGAAAAGTTAAAATTATACTAAAATAGACTTACTGTTTTGGGTGATTAAAGCCGGGAACAAAAATAAATGAAACAATTTTTTTTATTTAATCTACACTTATATATAGGGTGTCCAGTAAATAGCACAACATACTGCAGGGGGTCATAGCTTGAGTCAATACCTACCAAAACAACACAATATATGTTCAGCATCTCTACCTTGAAACAGATTTTTTAGCATCTCGTAATGAAACATTCCTTTTCTAGTTTTTTTTTTAACATCAAATTATTCGTGAATAGTTACTTTACTCATTGATAAGTCTTTTTTCTATCAAAAGCAAGAAAGTTTTCAAGAAACAGTATTTTTAGTTTAAATTTTCACAGAACGATTTTTTTTTCGCATAACTTTAACCTACGGTGGTGAAAACAAAATGTATGTGGCAGTTTTGTACAACAAACTTAAAAGATAGCCTGTTTAATGTTGATTTTGGAAAGATACAATACTAGTGCATTTTTATCAAAAAAAATACAAAAAAATGCTATTTTAGTTTCAGAGAAGCTGATTTTCTTGAAAATGTAATTAACGTAATTTTGTCAATAACTACTACGAGAATAAGTAATAGCTACTCATTTACGCGAATAATGACCATAAGTTGGCTAATTCACGTAACTAAAGAAGTGCTGTTGCAGTGCAGTTGCAGTTAAGTTCAAGTTTTAGTGTTATGTCTTTTAAGTTTGATGTACAAAACTGCCACATACATTTCTTTTTTCACCACTGTGGGTTAAAGTTATGCGAAAAGAAAATCGTTCTGTGAAAATTTAAACTAAAAGTACTGTTTCTTGAAAACATTCTTGGTCGTCATCATCAATCATTTCGAAAAATTTTGTAAAATTGTAAATCCGTAAGATTTTGCTGAACATATATTGTGTTGTTTTGGTAGGTATTGACTCAAGCTATCACCCCCCGCAGTATGTCGTGCTATTTACTGGACACTCTGTATATATATTATTATAAAGAGGTACAATTTGTTTGTAAGTTTTTATGTAGGGGGTAATCTCCGGAAATAATGATCCAATTTTAAAAATTGTTTCAATGGTAGAAAGCTACATTATTCGTGAGTGCTATAGGCTATAAATTATACTAATATCTTGCATATTAGCCGAGCTATCACAATTATTGTCGGGCCAGGCGGAAAAAGTACCTCCCAAAACAGAGTTATTTGCATACGCTGCCTTAACCGTTGTATATAATTGAAAACAATGTAGGGCAACTTGGTTTGTTTTAAATAGTTCTACAAAAAAATCCATGACACCATATTTCTATCTTTTATATTTTAGCAGATATAGTAGCTTTTATATACTAAAAAAGTATTTTTCGACATACTTACGTTTGGACGATTTTTTAAACAACAAAATTTAGGGCGTAAAGCCTAATATCTCTCAATAATAGTTAAATGTTCGTCGCGAATAACAAATGACCTGTCAATGTTCGCCTTTTTATTCGGCAAGTTGATTAACATTAATTTGTCTGAATGCTTTTCGATGGCATTACAGTTAGATTTAATAGTTCGTTCGTGCGGCATGCTCCATTTAATCCAATAATGAGGATAACCTGCAATAAAAATATTAGGTTCATGAGTAATTAAAATTCACAACAGACAAAACATAAGTACGTACCCACTTTCTTTAATAAGTAAGTAACTCGCATTTAGTTAAAACTAGCGACAAGGCCGATGCGACGAATTACAATCCACAGATATAAAATATGCATACCTACTTAAATTATACATTAAAACCAAGAATAAAGTAAAATGTTAGTGAAAACCGCACCAAAATCCGTCCATTACTTTCCGTGCCTATCACAAACATACAGATATCCAGACGATGATGTGTGTATTTATACGATACAATATACAAGAAAAGATATTGAAATTTGTAAAAAAAAAATGTTAAGTTTCGGCCTAGTACTAGGCCAAAACTTCACAAATGGGTAGTGTGTTCTAATTATATTTATCAATACTACATTACAGATAACTAAGTATTTACTTTTGCAGCGAGAAAATTGCAGTCCGGAGCTTCATTAACCTAACCTAACCCCCTAGCCTACCATACAAACCACACCAAATGTAGGTTATGTTCGTTTTAAGTGAGGGAAGTCTGTTACCAGGAGACCTACGGTAACAAACGGAACTTGGGTAGGAATAGGGGTTTGTGTACGTCGTGCAATATTACACAGGAAATGGGTTTTATCACTACCGATCCCACAGACTCATAGGACCGATGATAGCTAAAGGTGTCTTGGCCACAGTGACAGAAGGTGAATATATATTTATATATATATATGAGATGGATCACACTCGACTCAAGCTTAATGACTAATCTATTACAATAATGAACTTAATTATATACAAATTTTGTGGTAAATACATATTGATAGCTATTTACATGTGTGTTGTGTGTGTATCGAGCCGATGAAGCGAAGATCTCAGTAGGCCACTTCTTAGCGCTGACGGTGTGCTGGTGTTGCCGGCGCGTGGAACGAATTTATGTCACTCTTAACGCTGACGCTGTAATACTGTTGTTGGTTATAAAAATAGCTATATAACAGCTTCTTTTGGTTTTGGATTGAAAGCATTTTTTCGTTAATTAAAGCACGTACTCGAAACAACCAATTTCCAAAATTACTTCCTTCCAATATCGGTATTCCAATCCGCATATTTTCTCGGACACCGCCATGTTTAAGTTTCTGAACTTAAAACTGCCCTAAACTACGTCAATCAGACTGAATTGGACTTCTGGGCCCATAGCTATATTACAGCTACTTTTGGTTTTGGATTGAAAGGATTTTGTTAATTAAAGTCTTTACATTTTCGTATCACATATTTCAACCGTAAAAATTACACAGAGTAGTGTTGACATAAAACCACAGACAACAAAAACCATAGATAATATATTCTTTTTTTAACTGTTGGCGCGTGTAATTATTTCATGTTCACGGTTGAACAAACGGAAATGAATAGCATTAAAAAACGTTCAATTTAATAGTATTTATTTTTATATTCTATACTATTTCTATTATAATTAAAGCAGTCATTGTTACCACTGTGTACTGTACTTTTTTTGTAAACGTAAAAAAGGCCCCTATTCACGTAAAGATTTTCTGTCAAATGACATTGACCATAACAGGAATAAATTGACTCAGGAATCAATCGACTGAATAATTGACAAAAAATATCAAAACATAACTTATTTATTATGATTTCAAGATTCCGGTTACATTTTTATGTAACCTTCCGTTTATTACCATAATAAATTGGTTTTATTTTTTTTGGTATAATAGGAATATATATATATATACGAACATACAAGTGGACGTAAAAAAATTGTGTCCTTTAAACAAAAATCTTTATTTAAATAGTGAAACTCACAAAATAGAATCAATAGTGATTCAAAATAGTTAATATAATAAACTTCAATTGCAGCAATACTCTAAAATGTAATTGAGACACTTTTGATAAGTGTAGTTGCATTTTTTAAACAACAGTTAGCATACGATTACCGAAAAATACTTATGGTATTGTGAATGTCCCAAATTGGTGAAAGTACATGTACACCGATGAATGTCCACAATCACCAATTTCGATGGTGTGAGTCTGAAATTGATTAATTAAATTATTAGAATCGGACATACACCGGTGAATCTTAACATTAGTACACCAGGGTAATTTTGATGGTAGGTCTGTACGTGAATCCGTGTTAGACCCAAAAACAAAAAAACACAACTAGAACATCTTTTTATGATGTGCCTTATCCAAGTAACTGCAACCAAATATCGCGTGCCTTAATCCAGGTTACTGTGTTCCCTAGCTAGGCCGCCAGACCGACTACTGTAATTTACTACTCCGTTAGTTTCACTATTAATTCCTGAAGGTATACATATTGTAAAAATTAGTACCAATGTTTGTGAAATATAGTATACTAGCTGACCCGCGCAACTTTGTCTGCGTCTCATAATGTAATAATGTAATTAAATAATATTGCGACTATAAATTGAGATATAAGCTATCCTATCTTTCAAGTTGGATCAAACTACACACGGTATGCAAATTTGATTAAAATCGGTTAAGTAGTTTAGGAGTCCATCGCGAACAAACAACGTGACGCGTAATTTGTATATATTAAGATTAGTTAGGATGTAGTGCTAACCGCTTCCGCGGCATCACTCGCTTGGCTCACAGTCCAAAGCTAACATAACAATATGGGTTGCTATATTGTGAGGGTGGGGATGCCCTACGACCGTCTTTTTGTAATGTACCCTGACCATAAAGGATGTAGTGCCTACATATAACCATCACTCTTGTAGGTCTGCACTCGTATCTTGGCTAGTCGAGCCAATGATCCACAGTTCGATCCCGGAGCTCCAGAATCATTTGCAGTAAACATAGTTCTCAGCCGTAACTTGCTTAGGCACGGACCCATCGATGTCCAGAATCCCGGATTACAGCAGAGGCTTGCCGGGATCGTATTCCTGAATGATGACTCTTTGGGAGGTCGTTATAGAATCCGCTCAACTGCATGCACAAGGGTGTACAATGTCTTGTCTGAGCTAAAAGATCGATTCAGAGTGGTGGAGTATAGCAGAGAAAACGTGGTCTAAGTCATGAATAAATATTATAATTTCGTTCATAATGAACATTCGCTAAGTCGCCGTCGCGTCGTGGTGAATGATAAAACTTTCACCGATGTACTTACGAGTATGTATAACGAAAATCGTCATGACAAGAATAACTTATGGTATTCCCTAGCGCGGTTGGTCAATGTCAACATTCCGGTCTGGTCACACGTTTCAGACATTCACAGTAACATATGTAGGTAATGTCGACCATAACATAATTTACTTTTGCTTCTTTACAGCTACGGTTGCAGGCCTGGGAATAAGACTGAATTCGAATATTCGGCTAACTTGACGGAGGAGGAATTTCAGGAGCACCCGATTATTAATTGGGACGGAATAATATGGGTCAATAGGCCCCTATATTTGTGGGTTGTGCAAGTCATATTAGCTATGATATCTTTTACCGAAGCCATACTACTTGCTTATTTAGGTTACAAGGTAAATTAATTATGTCATCAACTAAATTGAAACGACCGTAAGGGACCATCTATTAATTACGTCACACTGTCAGGGTGTATATAAAGGGTGTTACGAGGATGCGGGTAGGCGGCTTAATAAAAATACAAAGGTGAAATTATACGATCTCAACACCTGCTTGCCAATGTCTAATTATGTGGCAAGTTAACCTAACGATAAGACAGTCATTGCCGTAAATCTTCAGGAGGCAACTCATTGGCATAAGACACTGCTTTATCCCCTCGATGCATAATCTACTATTAAATGCTTGTCTTTTCATCTTGGCTAAAATAATTTAAATTAATATACGAACAAAGTAGTTTGAGCTTTTGATTTGAGCTTTTCTGAGTAGGATTATATTTTAAATCCTAATAAAAGCACCGTAAACTCAGTGAAATAAAATGGTTCTTCATTGAGTAAAATAGTTTTTTTTTCATTTACTTTAAATAATATGCCTTATTAACAATAAAGTTCATATTTTTTCTAAGACATTGGTAAATTGTTTGTTTTCATAAAATCATTATTCTCAAAGTAATCATATTTTTTCAGGGTAATATATGGCAACAAGTGTTATCATTTCACTTCATCTTGGAAATGGTGAATACAATACCATTTGCATTAACGGTAAGTTTTTGCTTACTTAAACATTATTAATTTGTAATGTAAATAAAAAAAAAAAGTCTTTGCGATACCCATAAATAGCTAATTTTGTCTTGGTTTGAAACACTGTTCTACTCCCTCAAGCAACCAATTCGACACAAACTATTAGTACGAATATATATTAGGAGAATTAAAAAAAAAAAAACAATCAGTAACCATTACATTTAGTCAGATCTTTTTAAATTTCTGCCAGCTGCATGGAAATTTAAGGAAAATGTGATTTTTTATCAATATGAGTTCTTGGCGTTGCCTAAGGGCCTAGCCTAGCTGTAACCACGGCTTGCAGTCTGGCCTGATTAATTATTTGATAGCGGCTTGACGAACACCACCCTACTCCCTTCAATTCCTCAATAGTCGAAGACAGTTCATTTGGCTTGATCTAATGGTAATGGTTATAACTTAAAGCGGTTAGAGAATGACTTCATTTGATTGCTTACGAGAGTATTTTGTCATTGACTACATAGCATATTTTCATCTAAAAATGTAATTCAACTTTGATCTAATCTTAAGGAGCTGTTCCACGCATGCTTTTTTTAGAAGACCTTATATTTTTTAATGGATTGAAGTTAAACTAAGGCAATTATGATTCCAGTTGCCGTTTCCACCGCTCAGAAACCTTTTCATTCCAGTGTTTCTAAACTGTTGGCTGGCAAAGAGGTCGCTCGAGAACATGTTTGTAAGTTTCAACACTTTTCAACTCCACCTGCTTATTCATGCCAAAATAAATTCATTTCAATATAACCCGCTGGTCACTGAAGTGATTTGAATTTAATGCCAACTATAGAATTCGTATGAAAACAACCCAAGAGTTTTTATTTCGTTTAAGTTGAGTTTTGTAAATATTGAGAGTTAGTAGAAATATTGTTTATATGTTTAGTAACTAGAAGATGTATACTACTAGTGACTTATTATTCCACTTTAAGATCGCTATTAAGTTTAAAATACAATTGGGTTCTGCGAAAAAATCTTCCTGCCCTTGACCCATGTTATTTGAGGTCAAACTCAAAGCATTTATTTCAATTAGACGATTACAGGCACTTTTGAATGTCAAAAAAAAAAACAAAAAGAAAAGAAGCTACAGTCACAATCACATACATAATAACTTGAGAAAGTACTGCAATTGCACATTCCAAAGCTTAGATCTCTATGGAGAAGAATGGCTAAGAAACTCCATGGACGTTCTTTTAAATCAAAATATAGTTACAAAATCTTGGTTACTTTCTTGGTCGGCGAAACACGTATTTTCTTCCATTCTCCTCTGTCTATCGTCACTATCTCCTTTTTCTTGCAAATCATTTCTCACACAATTCCATCCTTTCTTGCTTTGGTCTTCCTCTCCTTCCATCAACATTTATATTCATCACTCTTTTAGTCATATGTGTTCCATCCCCCCCTCACAGTAGCGAAGGGTCAATTTTTGTAAGAGGTAAGCCGTAGTACATAACTTTAATGTGATTATAATATTTGTCTATAGAATACTGACTGTGCCATTTTCCAAGGGGAAGCCGGTAGGAATCGAGTTGTATGGAACCTTCGCCACTGCCCGCTCATCACATATCTATACCAAGACCCTTATCGTAATATACAACATCCATCGTCGGTCAAGTGGAACGATGATTGTGAAGACAACTCCCTTTAATCATTTTTGTAATAGGCGCCACTTTCAAAAGTTCCTTTTATATGCTCATTTCTTACTTCGGGAAAGCGGCAGGGTAGACCAAATTCAAATTGTCTTAAGTTTTTTGCAATTTGCAGGTCCGTGTCAGGCTTATTCGACACCGTAACACGTTTGGAGTTACAGAAGTATCACTATCATAAATATCACTACAAATTAAAAAACAAAGTCTTCCGCCGCGTCTGTTCGCGATAAACTCAAAAACCATAGCACCGATTTTCATGATGTTTGGTTTGGTCACCAATGGATAGAGTGGTTCTCGATGAAGGTTTTAATATATAATTGGTCAAGTTTTTGTATACATTGGCTAAAATATAATGCTATTTTTTGGAGGTGCGGAAAAAAATAAGACGTCTAGGAGCTTTCAACGAAAACGCTACCTAAATCCTTTGAGATGTCACAAAATGATGTATGGTGGAATTGTGTATCTTATATAAGTCTACAGAAAAGTCCGCGATGGAATTTGTCTATCTCTTAAGGATAACATACTATAAAGGGTGTAAAAAGACTCTTAACGAAGCCGAAAAGCACTTGGTCTCCCCGTCACTACGATCATGTTTTGTTCTAGACCAAACCTGGGAACCTTCTAGTTACGGAGATATTGAAAGTCAAAGTTCGAACATTTTCATTTTTTTTTTTAAATACATGTTTTTATTTAGGATTTTTACTTGAAACACCTCCACGACCCCCTTACTATTCAATCCATCCATCAGCACAATTTTTGAGTGCGTTACATTGAGTCTTACCGCAAAACGTGATTTTTCAGCCAAAAAAAAATAGTCATTTCCCAGCACTAATTTTTGCATAAACTTACTTAGTTTGATGTAGATAGTGCTTCGTTGACGGCTTCGTGAAGAGTCTGTTTACACCCTGTATAAATTTTAATACTTTAAAGAAATGGGCAATTTATTATAACGCGGTAATTGGAAAGCTATTTACACAAATACGGTATTAATCCTTATCATTTTAAAGAATGGCTACTTATTATCCCTGGAATCCATGGGTTGCGGGAACGGGATCAAAATTTAATGATTACTTTTGGTCGCGATAACCGACATCCACGCGGGCGAAGCCGCGGGCATCAGCTAGTAAATCATTAAAACCATCAATACAACCCTCAAGTTTATTTAATTCCATTCGATGACTATTTCATGAAAAGTCATTCACTGGGATCACATTAAATTCTTTGTAATGCCATATTTGTTACGGGTGGGGCCCTTTTACCCTGGCGCTTTCACCCTAAGTGTGTTGTTGCGTTGGAAGCCTTCCCACTAGGTGGACCTATGACCTTGTGAAGGTTGCGAAGTGGATCCCACTGGATGCGAGTCGCACGGGACCAGTTAATGTGGCGACACTTGGGGGCCTATCTATCAGGGCGCTAGGGCAGGGCGAGTAGCGACGTCGCGAGTAGGCGACACATGTCGTTATGTGTTGTTGTGTGTAATAACTATCAGCGAAACAGGATTAGACGATAAACAGCAAACTGACTATTTGAATTAAGGCCGAAATGATGATGATGAATTGCTGTTTCTACATTATCTATGGCGGTAATGGTGGCTGGCATGTCAACTCAATGTGCGTTAGAATATAGAATTCGGGCGCCATATTTACGACACTATTTTGTATGTTTTTTTTTTGTAATAGCTCGAGTTCAGATAAAAATACACGACACTTTACATAACATATAACGGTTATATTATCTCCTAGGAGGTCAGAAAAGTAGAGCATTTCCCTAAAAATCAAGGGCTCTTCGCCTTGGGCGAGCTTGAATCTCTCGGTGCACTTAGGATTTTAGTCGTAACTCTCTAGTTTCACTCAGAAGTTAACAAGAAATTCTTCATTACGTTCAAGAATGAATACAGCGTCCGTGACAAAAAAGTTGCTGTCTTTGTTGCCAATTTACTATTTGGTTCTTACGCGAACTTCATACAAAAATGTATTGTTACAACGACGCATCCAATGTTGTTTAGGGTCAGCGAATCATGTTTTATTCTTTCATTATCTCTTGTCAACTGTCCTGCGATCATTCACCCCTTTTTCTTTTATATAATTAAAGGACTTTCTTCAATGCACATACAGACGTTTGAGCTCTATTACAACTTTTCAATTTGGTTTATTTCAGAACGATCTCCACAGAGCTATGCAGAAGTCTCAATCAGCCCTATCGCAACAACTGATGATATTGTGCGTCACTCTACTATGCCTGGTGTTTACAAGGTACCTAAGCAATACATATTCTGAATTTTATAATAGTTAATCTGTAATGTTTATAAGATTGTAGTTTCTGACATTTTTTATCTAAAAAGCTATTAATTCTTTAAAAATACACTAAAAAAAACAAACTACACATAAAAATAAACTGTGCTATTTACCTTTAGGCGTCGTTACATTGTACTGTGGCCACTGTGGGAGTCTCATTTTGTAAATGGGCTAAGGTTTTGTTTATTTTTTCCATTCCGTCCAAAGTAAATATAAGTCTTTATAGTGCCTACCTTCATAAATATGTAGGTAGTATAAAGACTTTAAAATTCTGTATGGTGAGGTCTACTGCCCACGGCGGCGTTGTCATTTGGGATGGAGACATTCGAATATTTTCGGCGTAGGTACATACGTGAGATGGTCAAATTCCAGGTACATTGTATGACCATTAAATAATAACGTGATAATAACAATTATTTATTTATTTCACAGGCCCATAGAGATATCTGATCCAAAATATTAAATTTTTTATTTTAGAAATAGTATGTTAGGGATTTTCAATTACATCATTGTAACTTAAAAGCAAACGTTACTTTTCCAGTGTATGTGGCATCCAGCACTTCCAACGCGCGGGGCACCGCCACCTGAACTTGTTCCAAGCTACCTACTTCGTGGTGGTGACTTTCTCG
This sequence comes from Lycophotia porphyrea, assembly GCA_950005105.1. Lineage (NCBI taxonomy): Eukaryota > Metazoa > Arthropoda > Insecta > Lepidoptera > Noctuidae > Lycophotia > Lycophotia porphyrea. The sequence goes on along the minus strand of OX465383.1, from coordinate 23,958,663 downwards.
ACAGTGGGCTATGGCGACTTTGTACCTGACATTTGGCCATCACAACTCTTTATGGTTATCATGATCGGGGTGGCGCTGGTTGTCTTACCCACACAGGTAAATAATCTTTAAACTAAATTAGAAACATGTTGAATTACTGCAAGCTATTACTTTGTGGTTGCTCCGAAGGAAATGGCAAACGTTCTAGAGGTTGACGTAAGTTTAAATCTCGGCAAGTAACACAGAAGGAGATAGATTAGATTGACAAGCACTGACAGGATGTTAAAAAATTTAAACTTGAATTAAAAAAAGAAACTAATCATAGTTAAAAATATATATGTTGGTCCTTTAAGTAAAAAGTTAACTGTAGCTATTTTTCTAAACAGCATTCTTTCTTTATTGCGGTCCACCGAAACGACCACGCATGGATAAAAATGTTCCTACTTATATAGAAACAGTCCATGCTTTTTTTTGTGGGTTTATAACAGTGAGCCGATGTAAATTGAAGGACGAAGGAGAAACAGACGTTGCCAAAGTGATTCATTTCCCCCACGTTGCCATACACGCGGATAATGTAGGTGCATTCATGGGTGCACCTTCATCACCCCGATTCAAATCGCGTGCATCCTTTGAAACATTGATACTGCCATAGCTTCATAGAGAGACGGAGATACGTAATTTTCGCATTTACTGAATAGATACACCCAAATTGATACCGAATGTACATAGGGAACATTACAAATCTCATGTCCTCATGGTCATCATGATTATTTTACAGATCTAATATTAATTCTTGCAAATAAAATAATTGATGAAAATGAGAATATCCTTCTCTTCCTGAGTAGATTTAGCTTTTGGAAGGGTAATATTTATACAGGTTACATTCCGTGTTTCTTTTACTTCTAGATCTTACATGTGGGGACACTTTTTATAACATTTATATGAACCACGGAGAAAACGCGACTGCGCTTTCATCGAGGACTTGTAAGGCTCTCTACTTTTACCTTAGACTATCTATCGTTCAAAATACTAGTCCTTACCTTCTTCAATAAATTGATAGAAGCACATTTGAACCGTCGTAACATGTTCTTAATTTGAGTAATTCGTAAGGAAAATATATCCATCTGCTTAAAGTTGCTTCTATTACAATAGGACAACTTCACTTCCAGGTAGAAAATCTTGACGACCTGATGTTCGAAGTGTTTATTCAGACGTAAATTATAAATTATACTAGAAATATTTCACAACGATAACGGCCGTGTGTGAACGGTCTCGCTGCAACTGCCTGTAGTAGCATTGTCGCAACCACGAATTACTTGTGGTTGCAATCTTCGAGTATTGGCGATTGCCCTGCAACAGAATAGCCTTTGTAACTTAATCGTTTTTCGATAATGTACACTCCCCACCACTTGCATGTGACTGCCGCGAGTGTGTTTATGACCGCGGTGTCGCGAGTATTTACTTCACATTGTTAAATGCAACTGCAATTGTACTTGTCTGAGGAATCACTGATACTCGTTTGCAGTATTTCGTGTGCCTAGCGACACTTCTGCCGCTTTAGGGTCGTCCGTAGAGGCTTTAATAAGGTCTAAATGGTAGTAAAATAGTTTCTTTTTAAATTTTATATTTTTCTTTGCGATGTTTCTAATTCTAACATACGAAAATTACGTATCTTTTTTTTCTATATTAACGACTAGCTGACCCGACAGACGTTGTCCTGTCAACCATGAATATTAAATTCCAATTGACCTACTACCTACCTACCCTGACAGCATGAAATCTTAATTTTCCTCTTAATAATTTTTCTACTAATGCTCCAACCCTTTTCTGTCGCTCGGAAACCGTAATTTACAAGAGCGTGAAACAGAGCGTGCTGCCGATTGCATCGTCGACGCCAACATCATTAAAGCAGCGCGTGCTGCCGCGTGCGGTCTAACTCCGGTTCTATTTCTCGCTCTGACAAATGACGGTTGTTTTTTGTTAGTGAGGGTTCATAAAAGTTTTTAGAGAAGCTTTTGACACCATTTTTTTTCACAAGTCAATATTTTGTGGCTATGAAGCTAGAGCAGTAATTTTGAACTCTCTAGTCCATTTCAGTCATGTTCCATAATGCCCAGGTGAACCTCAATTTTTAAGGTGGTACTTGACACTATGGTGATGAATTTTCACAAAAACCAAAACATCCAATAGAAAGAGAAATTGTTATTTGTGCAACATGAGAGCAAAGTGGGTTTTTGCTGCGAGTGTTGATTTTGAATCCCGAGTAAGCGAATGATTCTATAATTGAATCATGAGCGTAGCGAGGGATTCAAAGACACGAGATGCAAATAACTTTGGTCTCGTGTAACACATACAATTTTTCACCTCAGCAGCGAGAACATATACCTAAAGGTAAAATAAAACAACATGGTAAAACTTAAACCACCACACCACCACATATATTTACACAATATCAAAAAATCAAAAATTAAAAGTAAAATGGTTGTAGTTTTGCAAATTAAAAGTAACAGTTTTGTTTGGAACTGATATTGTTGTGTTCGCGACTTGACTTTGAGTATTCGCTGAGGTTTCGGTTACCTTACTTGTGGAATGTGACGGGAGGAAAGTGACTCAGCGGTGGTATTCGTGACTCTAGAAGTAGACGGGTGAGCCCAAGGATCTGAGGTCTGTTCCAAGCTTATAGTTTCAACTTCCTTACTTGTGGATTGTGACGGGAAGATAGTAAAAGTAGGTGACTCAGCGACGGTATCCATGACTCTAGAAGTAAACGGACGAGACCAAGGATCTGAGGTCTGTTTCAAGGTTATGGTCTCTACTATACGCTTACATATTTTAGATTTATTTTGGATCGAATCCTCAATATATCCTTCCGCGACTGTATTCGACCTCCATCCGCCGTGTCGTTTTATTGTAGTGAGGTCGGCTCCTGAATCAGCCAAAAGCGTGGCTGAAGTTCGCCGAAAACAATGTCCAGTGTAATGCTGAGGTTCCTGCAGTTTCAAAAAAGTGGCTATTGCTCGCGGCGTCCCGCCTATTTTATTGACTCCCATAGGCTGTCTCGGACACTTATCGTTATAATACTGCAACAAAAATCGACCTGTTTTCGTATTAGCAGGGCGTAATGCCTTATATCTCTCAATAATATTACATGTTCGTCGCGAATAACAAAGGACCTGTCAATGTTCGTCTTTGTATTCGGCAAGTTGATTAACATTAATTTGTCTGAATGCTTTTCGATGGCATTAACAGTTGATTTAATAGTTCGTTCGTGCGGCATGCTCCATTTATTACAATAATGAGGATAACCTGCAATAAAAATATTAGGTTCATGAGTAATTAAAATTCACAAAAGACAAAACATAAGTACGTACTCACTTTCTTTAATAAGTAAGTAACTCGCATTTAGTTAAAACTAGCGACAAGGCCGATGCGACGAATTACAATCCACAGATATAAAATATGCATATCTACTTAAATTATACATTGAAACCAAGAATAAACTAAAATGTTAGTGAAAACCGCACCAAAATCGGTCCAGTACTTTCCGTGCCTATCATAAACATACAGATACCCAGACCATGATCTGTATATTTATACGATACAATATACAAGAAAAGATATTGAGATTTGTAAAAAATAATGTTAAGTTTCGGTCTAGTACTAGGTCAAAACTTCACAAATGGGTAGTGTGTACATAATTATATTTATCAATACTACATTACAGATAACTAAGTACTTACTTTTGCCGCGAGAAAATTGCAGTCCGGAGCTTCATAAAAAACTTTTTAATGTAGCGGGCGAAAATATTTTGGACTTTTTGGATTTGTGCCCTACTGACATTCTTTTCAAAAATGCAATTAGTTTGGGATAGGTTTCAATGTGCTCGTCATCTTTTGTTTTTATTGTGGCTTTCAACATTGAGTAAATACTCCACATTGTAGATGGTTGCCTAGTTTGTGATAATTCTATGAAGTACGATAACAGTACAGTCTCCGAAAAAGTGTTTGCACCCTTTGTAAGTCTTAATTCTGCATTTTTTACACTATTCCTCAATTCTTCGGGTGTTAAATAGCAGACTTCGTCACCGGACTCACTCATATTTATTTATTATTATTACTTTATTATCCAAATTGTATTGTACTTGTAGCTAGCGTACCAGCGAATATAATTTGTAATACGCTATTTTTTTTAAATGCGTTCTGAAACTAGACTCGCGGTATTCTGTCTCAATATTAAAGATTGTTAAAACTATAAATAAATCAGTAGATACATGATAGACTTCGTATTTTTTTCTACAACATTCTTCATTTTGATTTAATTATAAAAAAATGTAATTCGATTATTTGAAATATAACAATTTTTCATTTAAAACCTAAACACGTGATTTACTGTATTACGGTTATCGATTTAGAATATCGGTATCCGAACGTTTTATTGTTTGTTTCTTTTTTGGGCCTACATACTAGATATGGAATTTGAAAATCGAATTTCGAATCGACTTGTTTCTATCTCTCGCTTTTTTCGTATCAAAGTGAAAGTGACAGAACAAAGTGAAGTTGAATGTTTCGAATCTTTCAAAAAGTTCGCGGTATTTAAAAAATAAAATTAAAAAGTTACTTTGTCTCACGCTCGCAGCAAAATCGAATTTTGCTCACTGTCTGTAAACAGCAAAACCTGCTTGTTTGAGGTGCTGAGGTGAAAAAATATTTAAAACCTAGATCTACTACTGAATAATCTGTCTACGGATGCTGTAATGAAAGGCAAATTTACTTTTAGACGTCATTTCTCAGGCCACGATGAGCCGTAAGCGAGTTGAGTTTCGGTTCGTGAGCTTGTCCCGAAGCGAGGCGATTACGTTACGATTCCGATTAGTGTGCAGTAGGGAGTTCCATACAAATAATACTGAACGGCTCGAGTTGATACGGTGCCGATCTCTTTCAGATTTGATATGTGTGCTGTGACCATCATTCATGAAAAGACTCTCAAAAGATAGTTCTCGGCCAAACTAAGATAGAAGATAATCACAGCATATTTTTTGTAAGTTTGGTTTTGACTGGAGAAACATGATTTATATAACCATACATACAGGGGATCAACGGACTCTTCACAAAGCCGTAAACCAAGCATCATGTACATCAAACTAAGTAACTTTACACAAAAAATATTGCTGGGAAACGACTTTTTTTTTGGGGTGAAAAATCAAGTTTTACGGTAGCACTCAATGTAACGCACTCATAACATTATACTGATGGATGGATTGAATAGCACGGGGGTCGTGGAGGTGTTTAATGTAAAAATCTTACATTAAAACATGTATTAAAAAAACATGTGAAAAAGTTAAAACTTTGACCCCCAATATCTCCGTAACTAGAAGTTTCCCAGGTATGGTCTAGAACAAAAAATGATCGCAGTGACGGGGGCAACAAGTGCCTTTCGGCTTCGTTAAGAGTCTTTTTACACCAAGAAAATTCAGAACTAAAGCTGCCGTTTTATTTTTTCAACAATGCATTTCATACCACATAAATGTTTACCAACAGCGATATCTTGAGAACCTCTATCGAGCGTCAAAGATCCTTATAGCACTCAGATCATGTCATGAATAAACAAATGGGAAATTAAGTAGTTGCACTTAGGTTGGCAATAAATATTACCTACCAGGTGATATAATTACTATATGGAAGATACAGTCAATAGCTCCAATTCTCCTTCCTTTTGGAAATCTGACTAAGTCATAAAATTGACAAGGTATGCTTTCTAGTTCTTTATTTCTTGGCATTTGTATGATCCCCCAGCTAATGAAGCTATTGGGCTCGCTGGGTGCGCGAAGACAGCACTAACTAGCGGTTACAATTAACTTTGAAATGTCAAATGGCTGGCTGTCATTACGATGAGAATAGGGTATGTGACAGGAAGTCAAAATAGTTACTTTTTTAAGAACTGTCAAAACGCAAAATGTGTACGTGATTTGTATGAAATAGCACGTTGTGACGTCATACTTATTTGGGATCAAATGTAATACTTATTATCAGTAAATCCAATTTTACAATTATATTGTCCCCCAATATTTAATTTCTGTACGGTGATGGTAGTTTTGATGAGTGGCCTTATTTCTACGTATTTTTATATTTTATTTTTGACCTTGTCAACTACCCTATTGTTGAAAAAAAATATCATTTTTTACTACCATCATTTCATTCCGTCAAGGACAAATTATAAAGGGTACGCAAAAAATATCTAAACACATGTCTATTACACCATAGTACTGCTACCTAACGCTTAAGGTATGAATTTTTTTGTGTGTGAGGACGGTGAAGAGGAAATAATTATCATATTTGCCACTCGCATAGCAAGAAGACTAATGAAAGCGCCTGGATCGTATTACGCAGATGGTACTTTTCAATCAGCTCCACGTCCATTTTATCAGGTATACACTGTACATCTGGATGTGAACTCAAACGAACAGGTTACTGGTATAATACCTATAATTTATGCTTTACTACCTAACAAAACACAACAACACGGCTCTTTTCAATATTGAAGGAAAAACTCGGTATAAAGATTTAAAAAATTATATCTGGTTATGAAACAGCGCAGTTGAATGCAGTTTTTCCGACTGTAGAATTGAGCGGATACAACCGTCATTTTAACGCCGCTATATGGAAAACAGCTCAAACAATCAAATTGCTGAGCACAACAGCTGGTCGGAGCACCGCCAGGTTGTGCTCCATTATAGCACTAGTACCAGAGAACCATATTCCCGCCCCATGGACCTACATTGTAAGTGTTTCTCCAAACAATCAACAAATGACGAAATTCTAAGAATATTTTGAAAAAACGTGGTTTCCGAAAATGTCACCGTCAATTCTGAGCTGCGCAAACCAGAGACACAGGACTACTAATGCCTTGGAAGGATGGCATCGCCGTTTAAATGCTCGAATACCTGAACATCCCAGCTTGTACTTGTTTGTACACAAATTAAAAATAGAAAGTAAGTATTGGGACAAGTGTGCGCTTAACATTTTATTTCACTATGTCAGAAAAAACCGTAAACAGTGATGTGATGTTTGACCGAAAATTTAAGAAACTATTACGTAAATTGGAAGACGGAAATCTAGCGGTGGAACATTTCATGAAAAAGATCACGTTTCTCTAATTATTCAAGTAATAAAATTTATAGCTATTTACTTAATTAATAGTAACAATTACTAAGTAAGAAACAAAGGTTTATCTATATTATTTATAACCTGTTTTTGAGAAACAGGATATGATTTTTTCAAAGCTTATATTTAATTAATAATAATAACTATAACTAAAAGAAGTACAGTTAAATTATAATATTATAAAGGTTATTGATATAATATGATATGATATTATGATAACTTTTTGCTGTAAATCTATTTTTATCTTACATAATTAAATTTTTTTTTTTATTTCAGAGTTACTTTTTTTTATTTTTGAAAAAATAAAAATCTTATAGTGATTATGTAGAGTTTAATTAAAATTATTTTGTTGATTGTTTTTTTAAGAAAATTACCTATGCAAAACCAAAGATTCTTTCATTTTTACGCTAGTTTTCCAAATCTCCACTCATCATAAAAAGTGCTCCTTTTACGAAGTACACCAATTGAGAAGTGCACCAGTTGCGAAGTTCACCATTTGAGCATGGTGTACAAGTTGAGATGTGCACAAAATGCGTCAAACCCGTAAATGGGTTTGACGCATTTGCATATTCTATTCGATCATGTAAATCTATAGTGTCGATAATAACGTAAACCTTTTTTATTTCCCGTCTATAATGGCAGAATCGATAAAAATTAGGTAGTACATACGGACTTTCTCATGGCTGACTTCAGAAGAAGTAAATAAAGAAATAAACAAATTGAATCGAATAACGCATTTCATATATATTGCAGACGATCATTTATGACTGTAGTGTCGTTAATAACGCAGACTTTTTGTGTATTTTCAGTAAAACATGATCACATACGCCCTGCAAATCCTGTCATGTGGCGTTGGGTACCATGGCGATCTATTGGCACTAAAATAAAACAACAAATAAATTAAAGGTACTCTACCATTCCCATATCTTTCCATGGGAGTCGTAAGAGGCGACTAAGGGAGTTACCAGAGAATGGGCAGCAGCGTTCTCTGTGCCTTTGTAACAACTGTACTGCGATCGCCAACCCGCCTGCCGGGGGAGGTTATGACAAAACCCTCCTTTAGGGGAGGCCTTTGTCGATGTCGATTATGATGATGATGCACGATAACCATTGTAACGTGCTACTTCCTATAACATGCAAAATATTTTATTAAAAATGTTGCTTTATAGGTTAGCATACTTACTTTTTCCTCTTGGCAACGATTATCCGTCACTCGTTGTTCTCGTTTCTAATTTGCTTGTGGAAATTTATAGTATTTGTGATCACTGTTTTTGCCATTGTTCTTGCAGTTAATTACGCAGCAGGTTTCGTGACGCATGTTTATTTATTTTTACTTAAAATGCACGGATTCATTAATTTCGCCAGTAAAAAGACATTGGTCTGCCGAAAGTTCCTTTTTTGGCCACGGTGTGCGCTGTGATCGATTCATGTTTCTCCTACTTCGCACCCAGTGAATTGCCTGTGATACTTTGAACTTTCACTGGAAGAAGATCGTATAATATTTTAAAAGTAAAATAAAACCTAAGTTATTTTTACCCGACTGCCAAGGAAGGGTTATGTTTTTCACGCGTATCTTGTATGTATGCATGTAATATTCTTTATTACCTCATATCTTCCAAACCACTGCACGGATTTATTTAAGTAACATGTCGTTAGATTTGCCTTGGTAACGCAAGCGTTCTTAGATAGGTGACGCGAAAAAAAAACCAACATGACGACTGTAAAACGCTATCGTTTAAAGTATTCTTTTTTTTGCATACTGCATTATGGGTATCAAATTAAACGGCTCAACATGAGGATTTTAAACTAGTATATCATGACCATATTTAAATTTAAAACAATATGTTATTTATTTATCTAAGTATACAAGATACGCGCGGATGACTAGGTAGGTTTGTGAACTTTAAAGTGATAAATGTACTAAAAAATAATGCGAAATTCTCCATCTTGATCTAATCGTTTAAAAATGTAAAAAATAAAAGTTATTTTTGACGCAGTCGGCGTCAAAAATAACTAACTAATAACTTTAAATAAAAAACCATGTTCAGTCCAGAAGTGTAGAAAGCAATTTAATTACTACAACATTAAAATAATTTCATTATCAATACACACTTAAAATAAAACAAATAATAAATTATTCTAATACAGGACATATTGACTGCAACAGTCGAAACCCATTAATTTAATAATCTAGACTGAAATCATTCTATCCAATATGGGTCCCGACTATTGCAGTCAATATTTTCTGTATTAGAATGTATTATTAGTTTGATTTGAATTGCACATCCACGTAACGGAAATCAATGTACCAGCGATGGAGAGCGCGAAGAGACTCCGTGTTAGGTTACTTTAAACCCTATAGTCAGAAATAGGGCTACGTCGACTACGCCTTATTACAACATTTTGATATTTACCTTGACGTTAATTTTATTCGTGTCTTATTTATTATATGCACAGAGAGCATTCGTTTTTTACATTTCCTATTATTATCTCGGAAATGCATACAATTCACAGGAAATGTACAATCTTTAAAACATTTCCTGAATAGGCTCGGAATTGTATATACATCCTAGGGACAATTCTTAAGTTTCATACATTTCCGGTAACATATAAATAAATAAATATTAATGTACGGATAACTTTCGCAGTTCGAACAACTTGCATTTACATGGATGGAGAGACAAAAACTCGGAGGATCATACTCGTCTCATCGCGCGCAGTCGGAAAAACATGTCGTCGTGTGCTCAACGACCCTACATGCTGATACTATTATGGATTTTCTAAACGAATTCTACGCCCATCCCCTACTTCAAGACTACTATGTAGTGTTGCTGTCTCCAATGGAACTAGACACGACTATGCGAATGATATTACAGGTAACTTTCATAAAATAATTTTCTTTTTCTTAAATATAAAGGGTGTAAAAAACGGAAACTTAAAAAACCGACAGCCATTTATTTTTCCCGTACCTAGTTGTGATTTTGTACTGGATATAGACCATACCAAGGATTTCTGGGAACTAACTGGTTACGGAGATATTGTACCAAGGCTAAGGATAAGGTACCAAGCTTCATAGCCACCAAAAAATATTATACAAAATAATAATAAAAAATATAGTACCTGCTATTTTATAATAATTCTTCTCTCCTTTCACGGGTATGCTGGAAGAGATTTCTTTAGAAATAAGCTTCACCTTTGTACCTATTTTTCGTGTGTAAAAAAAATAAGTCCGAACTGAATTAGTTCAGCGTACATAGGATGATTTTTGCATTGGCACGTGTCTAGCAAAGTCGGCAAAGTCTCTATAAATATAAAAATATACACAACATTTGATCATTGGGTTTGACACCGTCGCGCATCGCAACTATAGATATTTGATGAAACGTTTTAATGACCATTTTTAATATTTCAGGTCCCTATTTGGGCACAAAGAGTAATTTACATCCAAGGATCCTGCTTAAAGGATACCGATCTAATAAGGGCACGAATGAACGAAGCTGAAGCGTGCTTTATTCTAGCTGCCAGAAATTATGCAGACAAGACAGCAGCTGATGAACACACCATACTGAGGTAAAAGTTTAGGTGTTTATCCTTAGTGCGATCAGTTGTTCGTGAAAAAACTCGAGGACAAATAATAACAGCCACACGGGTCGATCTTTCAAGTTAAGCAGCGCTTGCCACGTTTGCTCCGTGGATTTGTGACCATCCATTAGATACCAACTTACCTCCGTGGGCAGTCGTTCCACGTAAAATACTGTTATTCAGTTGCATCCAGTTAGACTGGAAGCCGTCCCCGTCCGCAACATAGTTAGGAAAAGGCTACGCACTTCAAACCTTATTTACACCTTATTTTCATCATCATCATTATCCCTGCCTTATCCCAATGTATTTGGGGTCGGCGCAGCATGTCTTCTTCTTCCATACTTCTTTATTTCTGTCATCTCAGGTGACTGGTGTTTTCTAGCTATAACATCGTTTACACAGTCCATCCAAATTCATGCTCAAAACTTTTTTAACGACTTTTTCCCTCATCTGTATCGGATCTTCATAGTTCGAGTTGATTTCAGCTGTCGGTGTCCCTATAACAGCGCCACGATGGCGCCTCTCTCGTTCTGTTGATATGTTCTGATACTCGTTTGATTCGTAGTGAAACGCCCTAAGCGCTAGACTTCTTTCCCGCTACCGAAAAGTAATTTTAGAACGTGTCCTAATTTCCACGCGGCACAACTTTCCGCTCGACAAATTTAGCTAAGCAAACATTTTAGAGTTGCTACATACAGCCCTTGAGAACCTTTATGATCAGAGTGTCTAACTTTCAATTCGTCTACGAAGCAAAATGCCTAAAATACAATAATTTCTAAGTAGTATATCGCCTGGAGATCTAAATGCCTACCAAGAATGTTCCTAAAAAGCAATAATTCTAAACAGCAAATTACATGAAACTAATATATTTGAATTTAATATAAGTTTCGCTAAAAACTGAATTGGCAAATATATTTTTTAGAAATAATTTTCATATATAATGTATTTGGGAAACATCTAGTTTGCCGAGTTGAAACTGTCTGAAACTGTAATGTCTGGATTAACAATGAGACTTCTTACTTGGTATGTAAGTATGTACTGGCCACTTTAGATTGAAGTATACATTGATAGGCAATTGGAAAGAGAATGTGATAATATATCATTGGTTCAAGAAAAAACTATTTACAATCAATGTCTCATTAATATTGAGGATATTGGTATATGTATGTCGGGAAAAGCTCTCTCGCATTTTGGAATGATTTTCATTTTCTCCTTCGCGAGAACAAGTCTCAATAATGTATAACCGTCAGCATCTTATGGAAATGTCATATAATATCGAGGACCTTAATGAGTCAGTGGCTGATAATGTGCCGAAATTGAACCAAGACCAGAAAGAAGCATACGATCGGATTATGAAGAGTATTATTTCAGGTCACAGCGATTTATTCTTTATTGACGATATGTGTGGTACGGGGAAGACATTTTTAATAAATTTACTATAACTACTATAAGAGCGGGCCAGAATATTGCCATTGCAGTTGCTTCTTCAGGAATCGCCGCAACTTTGACTGGCGGAGGTAAAACGGCACACTCTGCATTTAAGTTGTCCTTAAATCTCAATAACTCCGAAATTACTATGTGATGCTACAAAGAACAAAGTGACTTGGCAGAAGTGCTCCGAAAACCAGAATTAATAGTTTGGGATGAGTCTCCTGTGGCCCAGGTGTAGAGCCTCTGGATAGAACACTTCAGGATTTAAGGTATTGCAATAGACTTATGGGTGGAATTACAGTTTTATTATGTGGGGACTTTCGACAAACATTGCCTGTCATACCACGCGGGAAACGTGCAGATGAAGTCCAAGCGTGCTTAAAATCTTCATTTTTATGGCCATAAGTTAAAATAATTTCTTTAAGAATTAATTTGCGTGTTCATTTACGAAAAAAATCAAAAGCAGAAGAATATTTAAAATTATTACTTGACATTGGAGATGGAAAGATTTCTGAAGTGGAAGAAAAAATAAATATCCCTAACAGTCTCGGTACCATTGTAATAGTACATTATGATATAAGTGCGGTAAGTTGAAAATTACAGGCGACAGGCGAGGGCTATAAGAAAGCAGAGGCTGTAATTATCAAAGCGCACGTATGTCATACGACGTTTTATAACATATTTGCGAGGAAATCAATAAAACTCAGACTTTCTTAAACGAAATTTTGATACGCTTGTAAGTATCAATCGGTCGATTTTTCGAGCAGATTCTTAGAGTAGCCTTTTTCGCTGCCTCTAAAACTTCAGGCGGTATCGAATTAATAAACTCATCAGTGGCGTGCAGTGGTTCTCCAAGTAGGGTAGGCCATGCACGGACGCGCTCACAAAATATTTTTTTGTTGACTCTTTGGTAACGTAAGTCATCTCAAGTGATGTTTTTTTTAAAGCTATTGAATGACTCTTTCAATGACTCTTACTCTATAGTAGTGTAATATGTTTGTTGTAGGTTTATCCAATACAGAATACATTGATTGAAGGAATTCCCACTTACGTAAAAAAGCACGTATTTTTTTTTTGTTCTGTGAGGTTTAAAGATGTTTTAATTAACTATTTTCTACAAGAAATGCCCTTTCCAATGAGGTATCACACATGTTATTCAATAGCCATCGAAGAAAAATACAATTAAAAGAATATCGCAAATCGGCAGATAGGACCAGCCATTCCATTTTGTTTGTTTACATTTCGTTTTTTGCCGACCAAGTTGAACAAAAATTATTATCTTAACTATTATTTAGTTGTTTTTGTGTATGTTTTGCTTGAAAACTATTACCGAGTAAACATGCAATGCGATAGTTATTACTTTTTACACAGAATTGGTCTCACAATTAAATAAAATACGATATTTGCGACAGCATTCCGACAGAATTCTAGTACCGGTACGCGTGCACTGAAAACCACACAGAAATAGAAATATACTTACTTCAGGTTAAAATCCGTTTGCACACACGTAAAGTATATTCTAATTAGCCATTAAATCACTAATTTACTCAAAAACACTCACCCACTACCGAAAAGTAAAATTATTAATCAAAGTAAACATTCGCGACCAAGACCACAGACTAACTTTGACTTTTTTTTAAATCTGAATGAGCGTTTCGAGAACGATTGTCGTATTTTTAGCATGAAGAAATTCATTATGGTTCACGTGGAAAAGAGAAAAAGGATATAAAACATCGCGTATTAGAGAGAAACAGATAATTTTGCACGGATCATACCAGGCACGCATGAGTACCACCGACACAAACCCCGGGAAAGGGAACCCTGATTCATTCAAAAGTTAGCCAATGACAACACAGCTCCTCTGGCAGGAGACGCGCCCATAATCTGTGCATGTGTGCCGTTTATACACACGAAAATATGCACCAGTGTGCGTAAACTTATGAATGAAATTTAGGCTGTCCGCCTTCTTGCCTGTAGGCACGCTTGGAGCGTCGTGCGTTACGTCATACGGGCGCGACAAGTTGCTATAAGTATTTTACAGGCGTTTTATTTTTTTTTTTATAATTTGTATTATTTTATTTCATAGTTATAATAAATGCATTTGGTGTTGTTGGTAGGGTAGGCTAGGCCTAATTGCCTCTATGGACGGCACGCCCCTGAAACTCATCATTACTTGACGACATTTTTAAATAAAAACAATACAGCGAAAAGAAAAAGCGCGCGGAATAATTTTTACTTGTTTACAAATTAATGAGCCGCGCGCATTAGCGCTTTTTTTTAAGGCAAAGGCACAAAAACAGCCAGTATTACTAATATAGTAAATTAATATTTTTGTGTTTTTGTTACAGATAAATGGTTGTAATCTATTGTCAAAATTAATTAAATTAAAGAATTTAATGTTTATTTATTATATTTTATCTCCCAAAGTTAATTTTATTCATACAATTTTGACCACTTTTCTGACATAAAAACTCTTTGCTAAAATTTAAAAAAGTACCGTTCGTTTTGACAGAGCATCTTGAAACCGTGCGTTTTACTTTACATTACCGCACAAGTACGTAATGAGATACAATACGATATTGAAATTGGTGAAATAAGAGACCCTTTACGAGCAAATGTGTTATAAAAAATTTAAACGGTTAACTGATAAAATATACCCCAACATTCATCAAGTCGCAGATAAATTGAGAGTGGCTAAGGGAAAGAGCAATCCTAACTCCCAAAAATGATACAGCCTAAACTTACATTTACTGGCGAAATTGCCCAGTGCTGAAGTGAAATATGAATAGGTGGACTCTGTATTAGAAGTCGATGATGCTGTATATTATCCTGTAGAGTTCCTCCATTCTCTCGAGCCACCTGGAATACCACCTCATATTTTGTTACCTAAAAGTAGGCGCGCCGATTAATTTACTACGTAATCTAAACCCACCTAAATTGTGTAATGGAACTTGGCTTCAAATGAAGACCTTTCAGAAATACGTCATTGACGCATGCATTTTCACTGGTGTGAATCAAGGAGAAATTGTTTTTCTACCGCGGATCCCTTTAATACTATCGGATTATCGAATTCAATTTAAGCGCCTCCAATTTCCGGTGAAATGATGTTATGCCATGACTATTAATAAGGCGCAGGGCCAAACGTTAAAAGTAGCTGGCATAGATCTAAGAAATTATTGCTTCTCTCACGGTCAGTTGTACGTGGCCTGGTCTAGAGTAAGTTCGCCTGATAGTTTATATATACTGCAGCCTGAAAATAAAACTAAAAATGTGGTGTACAGAGATGTTTTACAAAAATAACATCATCTATTTTTTTAGGGTTCCGTACCTCAAACCATCACTTTGTTGTTCGTCTGTCTGTCTAGCTAGAGACTTTATCTCGGAAACGCGTGTAGGTCCCTTGAAGCTGTGAAAAAATCAAACTTATAGTAAAAAAAGATACGGCTGCTTATGCAAAAAACGTATATTTTGACACTCAAGGGAATCAAAATTTGATACTTCTCGTTGAGCGAGAATCATGAAATTTGGCAAGAAGTAATGTCTTATAGCACATGTGAAAGAAAAAACCGTAAATATATAGTTCAATAACAAAATACCTACAAGTTTATACGGAACCCTCGATGAGCGAGTCCAACTCGCACTTGGCCAGTTTTTTTTTTCTAATTGGTGCCTTAAAAAATTTACTTAGTATGATAGGCATTTTTTGTTGACTGAAATATAAAAATAGTTTGCATCAAACATCATTCAACTTAATATCTTCATCACGCGGACGAAGTCGTGAACAACAGCTAGTCTATACATATACTGAAAACCTGACTGGAGATGATACACATCACCGCGCCCAAACCACTGCAGTTACGTAGACATGAAATCCTATGAACTGCCGACTGCTTATCTGTAAACACGTAGTCGGTGTTTAGGCTGTGCTCTGCCGGTGACCCGACACGGTGTGGGACTGTCGGCAAATGTTTACTAATGTGTGGAAACAATTCGATCATTGCCTTGGACTTGCCTTGGATGGCAGGACACCTGATGCAATTGGAGACTGACGGCAAACTGGCACCTTAGTTATTATAAGGTTTGGTTCAAATGCTGCAGCGTCATAATGCAAGGTAGGCATTTTGCTGCATAGTCAGAATAAGGTTTAGTTCAAATACTGTATAGATATATTACAAGGTAGGCATTTTGCTTCATAGTCAGAATAAGGTTTAGTTCAAATACTGTATAAACATATTGCGAGGTAGGCATTGTGCTTCCTAGTCAAGTCAGTGGTTTAGGTTCTTTTTTTTTCGGTTTTTATACTTGGCATAGACGTTTTGATTTCTAGTGAGCATGACCATTAACGCTTGAGAATCACGAGACATATCGTCGGGGATAATGCAAAGCCGCGAATCTACCATAGGTAAAGGGCGCGTATCTGCATTTGATCTAATTTTACAGGGGCAGGTTAAAACTGTTTAATATCGTTATTTTAAGGGCAAATGGCCTCATTTTTACGTAGATAGTAATAATTGATGTTTTCTTTATATTTTTACCATAGATCATCCGTTACAATGATTAATTTAACCGCCACGCTACGCGGAATTATCCAAAGCTAGATACGCGGAATTATCCAATGCTAGATACGCGGATTTGCACTATCCCCGACGATATGCATGTTTTTGTGACAACAAACGCTTTTCATCGCTTACTCTAGCGGAATCTACGGGTACCAGCCGGTACGGGGCTTTTTTCAAAACCTTTTTACGTTCAAAACGGAATCAAACGAACTAAAGTTACCGTATTCCGAAATTACATTAATTTTGTACCATATAATGGGTTTTTTTTTAGATAACCTCTAGAAAACAGGCATCCCCCTCTGTGATAGATGTGTTTCCACATCCTTTATTTTTCCTAAGAGTTAGGCAGAAATGTGCCATATAATAATTGGAGGCGAGCGGGCCTATTGTCAACAATCGGGCACGAATCCAAATTTCGGTTTGTTACTTTTCCCTATTAGAAACCCAATAACACTGCCCGACCCGGGTATTGAACCCAGAACCGCTCAGCAGTAGCGCTATAGACATCTATACCTACGAAGTAGTTAATTTTATAATTAATTTTTATTTTCAGATCGTGGGCTGTGAAAGACTTTGCACCAGCAGTGCCGCAATACGTGCAGATTTTTCGACCCGAAAATAAATTGCACGTTAAATTTGCCGAGTTTGTAGTTTGTGAAGATGAATTTAAGTATGCCCTTTTAGCAAACAACTGCACTTGCCCAGGAGCTTCTACACTTGTAACTCTGCTTCTCCATACTAGCCGGGGCCAGTAAGTTAAACTAAATCAATAATCGGAATGTAGCAGTAGCTTTTAATTCTGATAAGAACACTTTTAAAATTTACAACACTTCGTCGAGGTGGTTCAATAATAATATGTGTAGTATAATTCACTTGATATAATTACAAAGATTTCAACGGAACATTATCAAAATAACTTGAGATTACAATGATAGGTAGTGACTAAATCCAAATTACAATAATTATTAGATTTGAGTTTAGAGCCAATGGATTTGTGCGTGATCACCGGGTGACAGTCACATAAAAAAGCGCTGTCACCACCGCCATGACATTCACAATCCCATTCGGTGGTAACCGCTCTAAAATAAATTTAAAACTACAGAATAAAGATAAACAATTGCAACTTATAAAAAAGTGTTGCAATAAACCAACTAAATAATCTCACGCCGTTAGGCCGCTGCCTCGAATTTAGCGGGCAGCGGGGCGGCGGCGCTGGCGGCGCGGGCGGTCGCCGCTTGACTGGAGTGCACCGCTCGTTGCCCGCTCCCGCGCCGCTGTTTCCGAGAACCGGTCCATTTAAATGTACGTATAAGATCCTGCCGCTCCCGCGCCGCCGCCGCCGCCGCCCCGCTACCCGCAAGATTCGAGGCAGAGGCCTTACGGCCGTCCTGCATCTTCACACGTCTTCGTGTGTGTTTACTTCAATATCTGTGGACCAATTATCAACCGGAAGGTCACTCAGTTCAAAACTCGGTCATTCTGACCACACCACAATTAACATGAATGAGGAAAGAATTTATCAAAACTTGACACCAATAGTTAGCGTAATCGTCACTAAGACCGAACACATGACTCAAACTAAAAGGGTACTAACACAGTGCTACGTAACGTATGCACTACGCATGCAACGCACCCACTACGCATGCAATGCACATAGTACGCATGCATCGCACGCACTATGCATGTAGCGCACACACTACGCATGCAACGCATGGACTACGTAAACAACAAATGCACTACGCATGCACTATGTATGCACTACGTATACACTAAGTATGCACTACGTATGCACTACGTATACACTACGTATGCACATCGAATACACTACGTGTGCACACCATAAAAGCTCCCATCAATGTTAATTGTCACAGACTTACACGTGCCACACAGGCCTACAGATGCCACACGCAGGCGCAAGTTTGCCACACAGACTGCCACACAAGCGCAAGTTGCCACACAAGCTACGAAACTTAAATAACTACTCACTAGCTACTGCGCCGTTAAATACAAATATCCTGAAAAAGGATATTTTTGCAATCAGCGTGCGACAAGCCTAGCACGGCTAAATGTTGCACGCCGGCCTCAAACCATATAATATTCGTAAAATTGATGAGATTTAGCAAGTTTTAACTTTCCTACAGGGAAGGCCAGCAATCACCTGAAGAATGGCATCGACTGTATGGTAAATGTTCGGGAAATGAAATTTACCACATTGTTTTAGGTGACAGTCGATTTTTTGGTGAATATGAAGGAAAAAGTTTCACCTATGCTAGTTTTCATTCGCATCGGAAGTAAGTTCAGCCTAGATTTGTAGACATTTGTATAAAGGAATGTAACAGGTACAAATAACGTGATTTTTGTCAAGGTATGGCGTTGCTTTAGTTGGAGTGCGACCAGCAGAGCTGCCTGAATTCTATGAAGAAACCATTCTGTTAAATCCTGGGCCTCGTCATATAATGAAAAGTAGTGACACCTGTTATTATATGAGCATTACAAAGGAAGAGAATTCTGCTTTTGTTGTGGCTGAAAAACAAATAGAACAGAAACCTACAATACCAAAAGACCAAACTGCATGTAGTCTACTTTCTAATGAGAAGAAACCAGGTGACGCAGAGGAGGTTTCTGAGCAGCAGAAAAAACCAGACGGTAGTAGCGTCGCTCAATACGACCTTCCACAAGTGATTCTCCAAGCTCCCGCGAGTTCCACACCAAAAGCATCGCCATCACGCATCAACCAAGCTAATACTGTATCATCCGCTAATTTTACTGTCACTAGCTGTGAGTGTCACAGTTGGTAAACAACCAAAGTAGATCGAATGCATATTCCCTGCACATTAACTTTTAAAACATGCATTCGGCTTACTTTCTTTTTTTACTTTGCTTATTGCTCGTTGTCTTTATTGGCGCAATATATAATCATACGGTTGAATCCGATTATTACGTTAAAGGCAAATAGCAACTCACTCATTTCAAAAACAAAAGTACTATGATAACGAGGCAATTAAGCAATTAAATTATTATTAGTAACTTCAAACATTACGGTGTTTACAGTTTAAAGTTAGCTTCCTTGTTATCGTGTACATCTTCATAATCTGTGTAATGCAGGTAAATCCACAAACCGTTCAGTGGCTTGGATGTGCTTCGTGTCAAGTAAAATCATCTCAATATATTTTCAGAAACATAGCCCTCAAATTGAGTTTCACTAAATTGTAACGATTTTTGCATGTCTCGTTTGTATGTTAACATTGCATTTAGTTACATGGATTGAGGAGTGTGGGTTGATTTCGAAAATGATATAAACCATGTCAAAATGTCGCCAGATGCATCTTAGTTTACACCTAATTACTGTCCCCCCGGAAAGACATATAGCAAAATATTTTATTAAAATTTGCTATAGATACGTTTCGTTTTTACAGTAAGAATAGAATATGTATGTGGTACTCGTATGCTTTCTCACGACTAAATTTGAACTGACTTGAGCTAAATCCTTATCCCAGCGTCATACACTGTTTGGCAATATAATTATAATAGCCTTGTATCCGGACCACAGAAGATAAGAATCTGTGTTTTTAATTTAGGTTGGCCCCGTTGAATTCGACAGAATTTAAACAGTGCTTATTAGTTGAGCCCCAGAGATTCTGCAGCAGTTAACGAGTCGCGCGTGTGCACCACGTTTTCGTTGCTTCAACGACGATTTTGCGACTCTCACTACCCCCGATCAGCTCATCTCATAATTATTGAGTGTTTTTTCGGGGTAAATTCTCCATCGTTACTTTTAGCATATAAAGTAGTATTGACGGTAGGAAAAACACTAGCTCTTCTGTTTTCCCAAACGACAATTTGTCACCTTTATCGAAAATGCATGAGGCCACCCTAAAAGTTTCACGTCACCTTCTGGTATACCGCATTTCCGTTTAGCTTTAACGTGATTCTTGTTTTGATGAGCGAATCGTGCATGATACATTTACAGCGTATTTTAAGTGACAAAGATTGGATTCACTTCAAATAAACTTAAATTTTTTGTAAGAACTATTTTTTGTCTTCAAGTTATTACAGTTCCTCTAAGTCAAGAGAAGCTGTACATTTTTTCTTACAATTGTCGTTGCTATGTTCGTAACCAACTGTTTCCAATTCATAATCAATATTTTAGTTCACTACAGAACGATATTTTATAATTCCATTCAGAAATTTACCTTATATATGCAAAATAATGAAATATAGACGTTACCAACTCTCAGAATGCATCCTATCGGGGCCCAATAACGAGCTTGCTTTGAACAAATTCTTTGATCAATGCTTTAAGTTTTCGCTTGATTATAATTATATTCGTAAAAGAATTCAATATCTGTATATTATGAAGTATCATCGAACATACATGCATCTGGTATTTTTTAATTTTATGGATGTTAATGTTTATTAATTTTAAACATCATTTTATATTCTAGATAATTCACGGGTACAGATTTCCATATTCATATTCAGTGTTTGATAATTCCAACATTGTAGTTACACCCTTTATCACAGGCATCACAGAAATGTGTTTATTACGCTCCCTGAAAATTAATTTACTCTTTTTATATAAATTAATTACTGTAGTACATCTATTTTATAATATTTTTTTTTTATTTGGATGTTCTTTATCTGCACAGCTAAGTATGGCGAGGGCCCATCGGGTTCAGAGTCTAGAACCTGTTTAAAAGATTCTCCAGGTACAGACAGTGCTACCGATAGCCATCTGTTATTACCTAAGCCCGATACTAACTTTCTTAGCCCTGATGCCTTAAATTACCGCCGAGGTAAGAAAAAATAAATAAACCTTAATAATATGCATTTTAAGAATATTAGGTATTTAATATGAACATTGTTGCAATTCAGGAAGTCGAAGACCATCTATTCTTCCCGTCCCTGATATGGTAACGAGCAATTTAAATATTGCGTCTGATAATCAAGACGAAGAAGCCGAAGTGGATGAGAGCGAAGATGAGTTGGAAGACGATGTCCCATGGCGATCGCCATCGGAGAAGATCGCGTAAGCACACTTGTGTATTGATCGCCTTCAATGCATCCACATGCACGCAACATTTTAAAGTTACAGTAGGTTAAAATTTTCAATAATTTCTAACAAATTATTATGATTTTTACATATTTTGTATGTATTTAAAAAACAGTTTTTTTTTCTTTTTTTCCTGATAATCTTATTTAATTTTTTTTTCTGTTTTCTTTATTATTTTATATCGTTAACTGGCTTATTTTGAACTGTTGACGTATTTTATTTTTTCACTGTTTTAGCGTGTATTCACTTCTGTAGATAGGCCGACCAGGATCACTCAAGCTGCATGAAAACCGCACAGTACGTACTACATAGACCCATATACATACACGTCAGCTTCGGTATTTCAAATACTTTACCTTTTTTCGATTTGCTAAAATTATTCAGCCCTACTTCGTTAGCGACATTACTATTGAAAATATAGTAATGATGCAGATGAACGGACTTACCTTTCGAAGATAGTAGGTACAATGCAAAAATGTTCAGCAGAATTATTTCAAGAAATCCGTATTAATCGATATTTATATCGATCAAGAAAATTCCTGATTGTGCAACTGATGGATTAATGAAAATGGATAGATACGGTCAGTGATACAAATGGGCGTACAACTATCGAAAGTTTCGGAGAGATTTAAAATTAAAACTGACCATTAATAAATTACACAAGTGTTTGTAATATGAGTAGAAGCGAATACTTCAAAGAGCCTTATAATATACTCAAAATAATACTAAAACAGTGCTATGACATGGAACGTTATTTCGTTTCTTCGCAAGTCATCATTACACGATTGTTCTGTCAACCAACGTTGAAATGCACGAACGATCTTTCCCTCACATTATCTTTTCATTATTTCGGTCATCAAATTTCGCAAGTAATACTTACCGCACGAACAAACATATAATATATCGACTTTGATTAGTCACTTTCATTTCTATTTTGGTGTAACAGTGTTCCTACTGTGTACCCTCTGTAAAATGTTTACTGGTTTACACCTGCAAAAGGGTATACCATAATAAGAGGTTTGGTGTCATGTAATGTGAATTGGTGAACGCAGCAAATCGCACCCTGTTCAGTGACTCCACCAAGCTATGGCCCGGAGATCTACCTAGTATCCTTCTCTGCAAGTTAGATTTTAACTTTCGCTCTCTAAAGTCAATCTTATCTTCAAGACGCATAAAAGTAGACAACTACATCCCTAAAGACTATCTATCTATTTCCATTCACCAAAATTGCATTTTCAAAAATCATATGTTGTTTTTTCAACTGCATCATTTTGAGTATGACTTAGCTAACAGCATATTTAATTTATTTATTATCTGCTGCAACCACAAGCACCACAAGCATTAATTTCAATTGATAAAAATAATTTACATTCTGTAGTAAACTGTATTTGACATACAGAATATACAGATACTTTAAAACTATTCTTGTTGCAATTGTGTGCATTGTGTATCTGTATAATCCCCTGAGCGTAAACCCCCAACCACACGGCCCGTACCCCTGCTCCAGTGATGACGTCACCACCAGCAGCTTCTCGTCGCTGGCAGCCAGTGAGATCGGGCACAGCGCCTGGCGAAATGATTATATGAGGTAAGCTATCATAAGAAATTTTAAACACCTCGGCCTTACACTTACAACTCGGCATTTCACATTACTTCATAATTTGGTGGGAAGAAAGTGGCGAAGAGAATAGTTTGCCAAAATGCGTGGATTAATTAACCAGCAATCGTTGAAATGCGCCGTACTTATTTTTATGCATGATGAAATACGTCGACTCATTACTTATTATTTTTCTATACATCTTTAACAATAGTTTCCCGGTATCTCTTACGAAACAGATATCCCCGCGCATTTAAAAACACTGTACAGGATGTAAGGGACAGCCGTGCGCAGACTGATGGGATGAATTCAGTAAATCATACTAAGATGACCAGTATGTAAAGTACGTACAGTATCCGGAATAAATTTAATTAGTTTTATGTCCTCATACTCATGGTATAATTACCGTGGTAAAACGCACGTAGCGAACGGCAAGCACGATGACGAGTTCATGTTCATGTACAAGATTATTTACTTAAGCGTTAACCGATAGCGTTCGTGTTATTTCTTATTTTAGAAGATAGTACTTAATTTGTTCACAAACACATCTTATGCTAAAAAAGCCGCAACTACATAGGTAGGGTTAGTAGTGAAATTACATTATTATGGTTTCATAATTTCATAAATCACTCTAATCATAGACTTTATAATTTCTCGGTTATTATCTCTATAGATTCATAGGTTGTGAAGTCGAACAGTGGGTATTCCGGATGCGCGAATTCCTTTTTTACTTGTTTTCTATTAGGTCTTAACTGAATCAACATGAACATATTTTTCTTTGTTACTGGGAAACGTCTCATTTTCACGTTATTTTGACAATACACTGTTTCGGTGCGAATATTAACACATTACCGCTGATAAACCAATTCTACGTCTTACTCTTTCTAGAATGGTGGTCGGCTAAAGGTAGGTAAAACGAAATTAGAGATGTTTCGATTGCACATATAACAATTATATAAGCCAATAATTGTATCACTCGTCTTAGAACGTCCCTTTAAATACATTTAATAATAACTTACCCACCGACTGCTAAAAATAATTACATTTTGAAAAGCAATCAATGGTACTATTAAAACGTCTTAGTGATGACTTGTCTTATCTTATGAATCAAACAAAATCGACACATGCCTAATAAATGGTAATATTACGTTATATAGAGTTAAGGTACTGTTTAGTCCTAGTGTTATTTGTTCCTACAATATCACATTGTTACCATGCTATATTAACAATACCTCCGATCAACGTTACCCTTGAAATCAAAATTTGATGCAGTCACATACATATTTCATCTATGTCCAGCTCGAAATGCAAGGGCAATGTCGTCTGCTGTGCAGCTACGATGTGAAGAAGTCTAATGAACACACAACACAACTCTTTACTTAGTAAATATCAATATATCAATAACCCATGAAAAATAATCAATAAACGCAACTGGTCCGGTGCTGGTAGAACAGCTTCACCAATACTCAATAGTGTGATTAACTCTTTGATTTCTACCTTGTGTCATAGGGCACTCACGTGTCGTTACCAGTTTATGCCCTTTACATATGGAACCAGAAGTTCGAGATACCTATGCCCCTAGAATGGAAATCGGAAGAAGGCAATATGGCCGATGGATAATTTCGGTGTCACCTTAGAATTGAACTGGTTGGCAGCCATTGTGACACTTTCGAAATTGCCCAAAAGACATTGTGAAATATTTAAAAAAAACGCACCTGTGAAATCGCCTAAGGCCCCTTTGAACGCAGTTCGTAAAACTGGGCAAGTAATCTAACATACTAACGCTATCTATGACATACCACTTCAGAAATTCCGGAGACGTTCAGTTCGCAGACCCAACTAACGCCAAGTAAAATATAACTTTAAATTTAACTAGCTAGAAGCTAACACTACCTATCGATCATTGTGAATTTAGGAGACAAGGAACTTTTAGTACTGTGATTATGGAATTGTCTTAATGACCAATAATTGAAAACATGAAACTTATTACTTAAATCGGCATTTCATAGCGTAGCGAAAAAAAAGTCCACAGATCTTAGCCACTGATCAAATACTTATAATTTGTAAAATAACAATAACAGTTGAAAAGTACAAAAAGGTATAAACAAGTCTAGTCGAGGAAAATACGTCAATTTAGTTGTGTATTAGGCTCTTCTACTTAATATAAATAATGATAATAAATAATCAAATTAATGTTTTTTATCAATTTAGCACATATTTCATCCAACTAAACTTTAAGTAACAATGTTAAGGAAGGAAAAAAAAGCTTTCACAAAACTGGACTCTAAATTTATGGACTTTATTGAAAATATGTATATACGTCAAAAACCATGTCAGCGATGCTCACCAGACGCCGGCCGGGCCAAATTACAAGAGAATCACCCACCATCTTCGGGTTCGTCACTCAGCTCCGCCTCGCAGCCGCACCACATTCGTGAGCGCTGCATCGCCGGTTGCTGCAGTTGCGTCGAGCCCGAGTGACGAGTTTTTTCCCTGCCGTCGACACTATCACCATCACGACGATGTGGAAGAGGACGGCTACCGTCGGGTTTCGGACTTCGAGACCAACAGGCTCCGAACAGGGTCCCCGTTGCCGGTAAGGTGGATACAGACTGCGAGGCATGCGCCTTGAAAGGCGCACAGGCGAGGGCGAGCCGATGTCGGCAAATGCTTCAAGATCAAAGTGCCTCAGTGCGAGCATTACATCAGTTGTGGAAATAGTCGCGCATGCACATTCGAGGTGTGCGCCGCGTACGACATCCACGCACACCTCGACTAAAAAATGAACCTGCGTTGGCTCGGGCCAAACAGCGCGCAGCGCATGCTCGGGCTGATCCAACCGACACAGCAACAGTCAAGATGGCATCTTTGCATCGCGTGCGCGTATCCGCCATATGTGTTCTCTTTTGTTTTTATAGTAATAATAATGGGAACTAATTTTTTGAGCTGTTATTTAAATATTCGAGATGATCAGTTGAAAAACATTTTGACCAGTTATTTAATTTAATGGCGGTTGATTAATTATTGCGACAGTAAAACATGGACAGTAATAAAAAATCAATTACTTGGTTATTTTATCATACAATGTCAATTCTAAAAATAATTGAGCAGTCCAATAACTGAATGAGCGGTATAAATGATGGAATGAGCAGTAAAAATGATGGAATGGGCAGTTAGATTATTATTCTTATTATAAGTATGCATTTCGTTATATTATCTCATAAAAGGTGAATTGGACATTAAAAGCTGATAATTTATCTATCTAATTTGATTTAGTTCTTATATTTCTGTCCCCGCATATGCTTACCGCAACGCATGGGTAATCAGCAATTAACCCAAAAATTATCCTAAAACTCTTGCTAGCTGGCATGAGGAGTGTAGGCTGAAGGCCGGCGGAGCGACGACGACATTTGTGACAGAAAGTGGGTTTGTTTTTATTATTGCGAGCGCAGCGAGCGCGAGTCATGGAGTCGTCGTAGCTAAAGCCGTTGCATGCTTATTATACGAGGAATATATTTTACCACCTCATTGTTTATAGAACTGCTTAGAATGAGATTTCTTACCGACAAATTCCGATTTATTAGTGCCCACACGTAACCACTCGTTCAATAATTTTTACCGCTACTAAGGAGCTGCTCCTTATCGACATAGCCATAAGCCAACAGGTTCGTCGATCCCGGAGGGATCTGTCGACGTGTTGGATAGATTATAAGAAGACCTATGACTCGGTGCCACATACATGGCTCATGAGGGTGCTGGAGTGAATGCATCTCTTCGCACCTTTTTGGTGTCGTGTAGGAGGCAGTGGAGGACGGTCCTTCTCTATCCAGGAGGTCAGGTGCTTGGGAACGATGAGCCGTTCAGGATTGAGCGAGGAATATTTCAGGGTGACAGATTGAGTCCGCTTTGGTTTTGCATGGCCTTGAATCCTCTGAGCACACTGCTGCCCGCGTAGCATGGCGATTCTATCTCTATTCTACCCCAAGAATTTTCACAAGCGTGCGGCGACCCGTAGATAATTAGACATAAATAGACAGTATTTCCATAGCAACGGAGAAGTAGCTAATAATGTAGATATTCTAAGAATCCTACGATAATGATAGATTACGTTTAGTTAACCAAAAAAATGTGTCAAATGAAGAACGCGACAACAACGCAAATTTTAAAACCATTTCAACGTAACTCAAAGCAACAACGAAACTTATTACTCGTATAGTTCTTAATCTGTTTCGGACTCAGATGAAATGAATACTTTTATTAGCTGTGGAAGAAGGATTTGTTGGTTGTTGACAAAGTAAATTATGTTTGAATTATAAAATCAAATTAAAACATTGGAAAGATGTAGTTTGTTGTGGTGGCAATGCGAAAATAAACAAAATGTTCCTTTTGGCCTTCCTATCATTCTTCTCGGCATAAAAACCCCGATATGTTTTAATATCAAAGTAGCTCACAAACACAAATAATAGTTATAAAAATAATCTTGTCTCGGACCGATGTGCCGCTCTATTTGAAAGTGTCAAAAGTAGTAAAAATTGAAAAAGTTGTCGCCATGCTTTATGAGAATAGAAACGTTTCTTTTCTACATTTCTAACATCGCCATGCTTGCGACTATAGAAATCTTTCCACAATCTGTCATTTTTGTCGATTCTTTTACTGTTTCTCCGGTGGTCATGCTACGCGGGCTGGAGGATTCAGGATTAGGCTGCCATTTATAAGATAGTCAGGTTCTCATTGCGCGCCTGGGTCAAGGGCTTGATTCAGAAAGCAGTACTCTTGACACGGCACGCATAGTGAGAAGGTTCCTATCTCTGGAGCCCTTACCACCGGCAGCCTGGACCTTGTTCCTGATGCCGATGGGCCATCTTTTTTTTATATTTTTAAATGTTTTGTATACTTTTTTTCTAATATTTAAAAATGTATGAAATAAGAAAAATGATAAATACGGGAATAATTTTAAAAAACGTCCGTTAAATTCAAAATTAAATCAATTCATTGAGACATTTGACGAAACTAGATCCTTTTCCCAAAAGCAATTGCAATCGCGAATTGGCCAAAGTAAATTCCTAGCCCAACAAACAACTAAATTGACCTATTTTTCACAACTAGGCTTGTTTATAACTTTTTGTACTTTTTCAATTTTTTTTTATATTATACAAATATATAAGTATTTAATCAGTGGCGAAGACCTCTAAGAAATACTATAGTGAAAGGTGTGTGATATTATAAGAACGACACTACATTTTCGCTTCACACTTGCGTTTCAGCAGGTGCCGATTTATCGCAATTCAGCATTTCAATACCAAACAGAAAAAATACAACTACATAGAATGTAATTACCAACGCTTGCACGTGCGATTGATGGCGTAGCGCATGCTAAACGCAGGTGTTATAGCGGATCTAGAAACCTTCAAATACTTTAGATACTAAGGACTAGTTTACTTTTGCACATGTCCCTTTGCGTTTTCGAGCATGATAATTTCGTAAATTTGATGTTTAATGTTAAACACCACTATATAATTAATAGACCTAAACACAGTCCTGATATACATGTTATGTTAGATGTCTCTATAACTTTTTCTTGTAAGTATGTAAGATTTTCAGTTACACTTTTTTGTCACTTTTAATATTAAAAATATTTTAATTAAAAGCTTTGCTTCGCCTTTTTTTATGACGGATATTAAGTAATATTTCTAAGTTTTAAAATATTTGTTTATATAACCACAAATAACGATAACGAAATGAGATATTTCAGGATCGTGAAAGGATTCCCACCGGTGTCTCCATTCATTGGAGTGAGTCCAACTCTCTGTTACTTACTAAAAGAGAAGAAGCCACTATGCTGCTTGCAGTTAGCACAAGTTTGCGAACATTGTGCTTATAGAAACGCTAAGGAATACCAATGGCAAAACAAAACAATAATTCTTGCTGCCGATTATGCATCAAATGGAATATATAATTTCATCATACCTCTGCGAGCCCATTTTAGGTCGAAGACTTCGCTGAACCCTATTATTCTACTTCTGGAACGCAGACCAGACGTAGCATTTTTAGATGCAATATCATACTTTCCTCTAGTTTACTGGATGCTGGGTAGCATCGATTGGTAAGTACTCAGAGTGAATTCACCATTATAAAGTTAACAAATGAATAAAGTTAAAGTAGTAATTTACTTTTCTTTCCAGCTTAGATGATCTGTTGCGAGCTGGAATTACATTGGCCGAAAATGTGGTTGTTGTTAACAAGGAATTATCGAATTCTGCTGAAGAAGACAGTTTGGCAGATTGCAATACAATAGTTGCTGTTCAAACTATGTTCAAGTAATGGTTTTTAATCATTTAACGGCGCTGCGCACTGGCGAATTGTGACATTTTAAATGTTAAAAACATACAACATAAAACATTTTTTTTTTTAACATTTCAAAAAATGATGAAATGTTTTTAGTATTCAGTGTCGTCTTATTTTTGCGCAGCGAACATAAACGACTTTCATGGTACTTCTACACGGTGCTAGTTACACGCACGAGTTATTCACAATGTCTCTAACTCCCCCGCTGTATCCGCGATGCATGTGACTTGCGCAGGTGCGTAAACGTGTCCATTAAACCCGCGCTGAGTAGAAGCACCATAAGTCTTATAGAAGTGGTATTATAGTATCAATCAAAAATTAGTTTTTTTTTTCAGATTTTTTCCGTCAATTAAGTCAATAACTGAGCTGTCACAATCATCAAATATGCGCTTTATGCAATTTCGTGCTCATGACAAGTACGCCTTACACCTCTCAAAAATGGAAAAGGTATCTATTGGTTCTAAAGTATAATATCTTATACTTTAAGTTTGTATTATTCCAAAACATTTTCTGCTTGCATAATACTTTTGTTTTTTAATATTTTTTTTTAGCGGGAGAAGGAACGTGGCTCACACATCTCTTACATGTTTCGCCTACCGTTTGCTGCGGGCTCTGTATTCTCAGCCTCTATGCTTGACACATTACTCTATCAAGCATTTGTAAAGGATTATGTCATTACATTTGTGCGACTATTACTGGGTGTAGATCAAGCTCCAGGATCAGGATTTCTCACATCAGTAAGTTTTAAAATATGAATACATACCTATATGCCTGTGCACCACATTACTAAATTTTGCGAATTTCCTGGTAAAGAACATTTTTTTTCATGTCATTATTTGATTGCGCTGTAATTATACAAGCGAAATATTGCGAACGATTATAGACATTTAATAAAAGCTGTGATTTTTATCAAACATAGACAGGCTTTATTATATTCAACTTGGACTTCTAACAGATGAAAATCTCAAAAGAAGATATGTGGATACGAACATACGGTCGATTGTACCAAAAATTATGTTCGACAACATGCGAAATTCCGATCGGAATTTATAGAACACAGGACACGACATTAGCCGATGCATCTCACCACGTGAGTATGTCGCCAAGGACACCATCAAAGTGGTTTTGGTCACGCCTCGCGAGAATGCGACCATCGCGTGCATCGGTGAGTCGGTTAACTCCCTACTCTCAAATATTTGTCTCCTTAAATACAGTCCTTTACTGCAGTTTACGCCTGAAAGCTATTGAACCATCACACACCATTTCAAAACTTCTAAATTCCAAATTAATTTAGTACATCACAAAGTTGCATCTCAGTAGTCCGAGTCTTTGGACTGTATTTCGGGTACATTTTTTAAATCTTATTTTTCTTTTTCTCGCGTTAACGCTACACTTTTTCCATTATTGTAACCTATCTACATATATTCTGAGCCTTACACTTGTGGAGTGTCTGTAATTAGTACCTAGCAATTTTTATATAACTTTCTACCTCTCACGCGATACTGTCTTATGGACTACACGTGCTTCAATTTTATGATTTATACGCAAACTGCTACGGCCGGATGGGTTAGGTAACCTAAGTTTAGCTTCATTGTGGACACGACAAAACATGCATAATTCCAAAAGCTGAAGTGTCAAATGGTAAAGAAGCTAGCCTGAAAGGTATTAGCTGACCTGGAGCAGTATAAAATTTCGCTATTGAACTCGATGATCGCAATCCCGCCTATTTGTTATACTTGTAGTTTGTGTTTTGCATGATGTTATAGAAACTTAGAATCTAACAAGATGAATGAATAATGAAAATTTGTTGCATTATAACAAATACTACAGCATACATTTTATATTGGTATAACTTTATAAAATAGTATTTCTAAGAAAACAAAAGGGTGATCGCTGCATGTGCATATCGGAAGACACCTGTACCAACTGGTTCAAATACATCACACTTTTCCATAGCAGTGACAGAGGACGAACACTAACATAGCGCTATTGCTTTTGCTTTATGCATGCTTTTAGCAAGAAAGAGTAGAAATCATAAAAAATACTCATCTTTCATGATTTAAACGACAGTTACGACATTGAACTGAATCCAATCACAATGCTCAAATCCCTTATATGATTAAAACATTATACGTTATTTTATCTTCTAAGATCCAAACCTTTACAATATTAAATAAAGTAGGTTTAATTTAAATGTCGAAAGAACCAATTTGTGGCCGATGTGTTGTATAGTTAGGAAAAGTATTGGAAAACTGTGACACGATAGTTGCAGCAGGAGGAGGCCGAAGGCGGAGGATTTTCCACTTGCGGGCGCCGGGAGGCGGCAAGCTGCCTCCGTGGCTGCTACGGAGAACGCACGCCGGCGGTAAGGTCACTGCCAGAGACCTTTCACATGGACTTTTCTTAATAATCATATGGTGATAATGGGGTCTGGTAGCAAGGGTAACGTATTACCCAGCACTAACTGGGTTGTGGAGGTCAGATACGCAATCGCTCCATGTAAAATACTGGTATTCAGATGCATCCGGTTAGACTGGAAGTCGACCCCAACATGTTGGGAGAAAACGGCAGGCAGAGGCTAGGCAGATGATGAATGGAGTCTGTTTGAGCGATGCTTAAATTCCGGTGGTCCCTGACGCGAGAACAATGTGCCAATACTATGACAACATATGCTGAAAACGATATTGTCGTATCTAAAAAAAAAACAACTATTTCAGGTCGTAAAATTATTAAGAAAATATAATAAATACTGCATTGGATGGTCTGACCCTTGCATTCCCATGATTTTTTATAATAAATTCTACTTCGCACTTGTCTTGCACATTCTCGAGTCATTCAGGATGATCATCATCAACTTACAGCAGTCCACTGCTAGTTGTAGGCCTCTTCAGTTATACGCCATTCAGTTCGATTCTTGGCAACTCTCATGCAGCTTCTTAGAAGATCGTTGTTCTACTTAGCCTGAGGGGCATCCCACATTACGTTATCCGAGTCACGGTTTCCACTCAAGAACACGTAACTCGTAAGAAGCCATGTTAAAAAATTAAGTACAATTTAAAAACGGTCCGAAAAATAACCGGTTTTCTTTTATTCCTTTCAACATTGTAAACTGCGGTTTACTAGCTGATCCTGAACCAGATGCCGTTACTATGCTTATAAGTGTGCAGTATGAAGTTTCATTAAAATAATCCTGAACGGTTCGAGACGATAATGGCCCCGTGAAGTGTCTTTAAGTGTTAAGTTTTGGGTTTACGCCTGGTTGACGACGAGCCGGTATGGTGAGCTGGTAGCGGTCCCATGTATATATCCCATCTATACGTGCGCTGTTGACTTTTTTGAATATCCGGTCAAAATTGCATACAATATCGTGTTAGCAGTAGAAAGAATGCTTTTATAATAGTATTGCCCCAAATCCCTCATTTTCTGTTATATAAAACTTTTTTTAGAGTTACTTTAAATCACAACATCTGATCATCTAAATTACAGAAACATCTAAATTGCGGTAGCCAGCTCACGAGTTATGAATTTTTGGTCGTAAGTTCCTCATTTCGAGATACGACAAAATCGTTTTCCAGCATATACCTGTAGTTTACTGTTTTTGTTTGTATTACTGAAGAAAGTGGTCTGTTGCTGGTTTTTATTTCCGAACCTTTTTATGTACTTCTGCAATACTTACCCCAAGTGGGTTTTCTTATAAGAATCATCATCATCATCATTTCAGCCAAAAGACGTTCACTGCTGGACATAGGCCTCCCCCAAGTGTCGCCACGTTGACCGGTCCCGTGCGACTCGCATCCAACGGATCCCCGCAACCTTCACCAGGTTATCGGTCCACCTAGTGGGAGGCCGTTCAACGCAACGGCTTCCGGTTCGCGGTCACCATTCCAGAACTTTCCGGCCCCATCGACCATCCGTTCTGCGAGCAATGTGCCCTACCCACTGTCACTTAAGACGTGGTCGCTCACAATGGGCCTCATCACAAGGCTTAAAGTCACCCAAAGGGCAATGGAGAGGGTTATGCTCGGAGTTTCCTTGCGTGATCAAATCAGAAATGAGGACATTCGCAAGAGAACCAAGGTTACCGACGTAGCCCGAAGAATTGCCAAACTTATAAGAATAGTTTTGCAATAATATAATGATGTATAGAATCCTGGTGATTGGTCGTTCGTAATCTCCTAATAAGATGAACGACAAAGAATAGAATTAAATTGGGGCAAAATATTTCAACACTAAGTGCCGCAGCTAGTTTACGGAAAGCACTGATTTTAATGTACTACCGCCAACCGAATATCGATGGCGCAACGCCGTATCTTCAGTCTCTACATCACATTTAGTCTGGTTTTCTTCGCCCAAATCGGCATGCCCATTAAATCAATTAATTAGAGCACCCATTTAAAAAAATCACACAATATATCCGACATGACCATAACGACAGTCATTGTTTTATCCACTTGGTCATAAGTCGGTAAAAACTTTACAGGATTTCAAGCGAATGTTCTCATGTATTGCAAGACGCTATTCGAAAAATGGCTTCCAGCTTGAATCACTTAAGTAAAAAGAATAGATTTTACACCTCATGCCGCTTTTCAATCCTTTTTATAATTTTGAATTTAGACACCATAGCGCACTAAACTATAGCTTCAGAATAATTATTTAATATAAGAGCGACATCTGAGGTTATCTGACTTTTCAATTTTACAATAAAACTACTGTTCCTTCACAATAATATATACTCTAGCCTGAAAATATGTGTTTAGAGATGGAAACTCGGAACTTATCAGTTACTGACTTCTTAACTTAAAAAGGGTTGCACCTCTTTAAAGGCATTTTATAGTTCATTATTTCTATGTGAAAGGACTCTGCTTAGAATTGGTATCGGATGAAATTAAGTTACTTTGTAGTGACAGCAAGACGGCTATCTTAACTTATCTTAATCCTAACAATTATTATAAATGCGAAAGTAAGTTTGTTTGTTACTTTACCTTACTCAACATTTATGTTGAATTTATTTGACTCGTGTATTTGTTTCTTTTGTTATGAAGAGAAGTAAATGATAGCTTGTAGGCGTGTGTAACTCTTTACGGAACCGACTCACTGATCCGGATCATTGAAGTGATTCAAAAGATTGGTTCAGTAACAACGTTTCAAACGCATTTGGATCTGAAACATAACTTTGTTGTGGTTCATTCCGCGCGACGCGTCGCTCGTGAGGCAGCTGAACAGTGAGCGAGCGAGAGCGGGAGACTGAGACACACTGAGTTACTTAACTATTGACTCGCGAGTCGCGAGTGAGTGGGTGACATAATTACAATCTATACAAGTCGGAAAGAGATATCAAATAACGAGATGTGTATCACGTGAGAGTCAAAATGACGGCTGTACCATAGCGAATCAAATTATACCAATTACCAAAAAAATGTATTTAAAACATACTATTTTGTACCTAGCTCTAAAAAATCTGTACCTCCTTCAGAAAGAAATTATTTCAGTTACACGGTTGTTTTATTTCTCAGGAACTATCCCACTGATCATGTGTGTGTTGGTTTTATTTGAGGTACTTTTTTGGTACAATTTTTTGGTATAATTATATTTTATGAGTAATGGTTAAATAATAAAATATTATAGAACACCCGCCATCTTGATGTCAATATGGCGGGTGTTCCTTAAATTCGAAATAATTATTTTTGAAGGTAGTACAGATTTTTAGAGCTAGGTACAAAATAGTATGTTTTAGGTAAATTTTTTTGGTAATTGGTACAATTTGATTCGGTATGAGAGTCAAAATGGCGGGTGTACCGCCATTTTGACTCTCACGTGTATCACTTATATTCTCACAGATTTTCCTTGTCGTTATCCATGCGTGTACGTAATGTATACGTAACATTCTGTATTTTATATCCTTTGAGCCGATGATCCGAATGAGCCAAATTAAACATATCAGTGTTTCGGATCATTTCAGTGATCGAGATGCAAAGGTTCCAATCGCAAAAATGATACACTTTGCCCACCTCTAATAGCTTGACGGCTGATTGGGAGAATGAGAGAAGAAACGTTTAGCGTCGACATCAAGTAATATATGACAAGGGCAGAAAGACGATGGAGCCACATGCTTATTCACAGAGGCGATATTCTCGAATGTTCTGGACGGACGAACACGCACTCGACTTTCTATACCTTTTACAAATCCAATTTCTTGTTCGATTTTTTGCACTTTGTTAACCAAACACTTTACACATTTTAAGAGTTGGAACAAAACACAATTTCTCAATATTTTTAGTGAATTTTAACAATATACGCGTGTTCCGTCGTTTCATAATTACCGAACCCTAATAACAACAGCGGGACTGTTATGCCAATTAGCATGCAGTACTATTATAATGAGCTTTTTTGTGAGTCGTATTGGGCTAGCAACCGTTTTTACGTCGAGTCGGTTTTTGGGATTTGGTAATAGGTATTTCAGTCAGGTTCAATCACATTAAGTTCAGTCGCCTTCGTACACTTCATTTCTTACTAGTGTAGGTATACGGTTGATTGCTAATTCGAACCATTTCTCGAAAATCCACGCAATTACGGATATTAAACTATTAAACTAACTTTACTGATAGGTCATGAAAACAAGGATTCCTTATAAAAATCAATATATCAAGAATGTACCCACACATTAAGCGTCCTTAAGTTTATGCTATTAAAACCTCTGAATTTTCTTGTTTCAAGTCAAAATGAATAGTCAATTGAAAATGAGTACCTATCATACGTATCAAGGAAGGCACCGAATTACCAAACAACCTGTATAGTCACTTAGAACACCAGTAACAGTACGATGTCCACCAAACGAATGCCCTCACTCCATGTTGTTGGAGTAGAATAATTAATATAGTAGGTACCTAAGTAGAAATGAAGTAGGTATGCATTCAATCAATTTTTACTGTAAAATTATCGCATTATCCGCGTATCGTTTCACTCAGAAAGCGTACAGAACAATAAAGCAGATCATGCATGTTTGTCTTAGAGCACAGGCACCAACAATAATGTGTATGTTAGTGTACATAAAAATGAAGTCTCAAACTTTTTCATTTATGTATAAAATTCTGCCTATATATTAATATATTTAATGATGACCATCATTTTGTGCCACGAGCGGGCTTTGTACAAACAACAATGTACCGTATTAATTATTTATAAAATTCACAGTATTCTGCAAGTCTGGCGGATGAAGCCCGGGACAACCACGCTCAAAAAATTGAAAGAGCTGAAATCGCAAATCTAGTACGCTCGAGAATGGAATCGTTAAACCTTACTGGAATTGACTATGATGATGTGAGCGAGAAAAGAAATAGTCTCTCATATGTCATCATAAATCCTAGCTGTGACCTAAACCTGCAAGAGGGCGACATAATGTAAGTATACAGAAGTCAGTCGGTCATATATTAGATAAAACTGTTGCAAATAATACCTAATAATATATTTATTGCTTTTCAGATACTTAGTTCGACCGTCGCCATTTTCGGCACAAAAAACGTTTGAGCGCCATAACAGTCGCCGAAAATCAAATATAAGTTTTTGTTCACAAGCGTTAATTCAAGCTCAGGGAGTTTCAAGCAGAAGAGGATCCACCATCGGCGCAAGTTACCCTCCACCTCGTGCGCCTCCCCTTTGTACTACGAAAGCTAACTCCTTATCGCTGCCTGATAGTCCTACTATCATCACAGATTTCAGAGGTAGGTCGAATTCACTCCGGGTGGTCGACGATATATTACTGAGGCGATCTAATTCTCTACGTCAGGGACTAAGTGGTGTTGGATCACGTCGCCGCAAGAGCAGTCTCGAAGAAATTGGTATATCTCACTTCAATTCATTATTACAACATCAACAACAACAGCAGCAGCAGAATGCTTTTAAAATTGCTTTGAATGGCAGTATTGGTTTGGAAGTAACCCCGCCTGAAGAACATCCGCTGGAACGTTTTCCTGGACCGAGCATACCACTCGGCGGATATCAAGAGGTCGCCGCAGCTTTGCCGTCCATGTCCCTAGGTCCTACGCTTCCGATTGCCTCCTCATCTCCGGATCCCCAACATTTGCAAGGGACTATTGTATGATACCACCTCATGTGGGGACGACGACTGAGTTCCGTAATTAGAAACAAGTGGACGTAGAAATTAGTCCGGTATAAATGTAATCGAGCTATTTCTGCTGTAGATACCGGCTAAGTAATGTTTACTTGAACGCGGAACTTAGGTCATCTCGTAGCGTCTCTACTTCCTCGTAGTATCACCTGTACATGTTTAAGTACATATTTAGTGTTTTAGACTGGCGGTGAAAGAGCTGTGTAATGTAAGCGGGATCAATTAGTTACTAGGAAATGGGGATTTATAAGTCAGCACATCGCTGTCAATGTATATCAGAATTGTACGTGATTTTATTTCAAATTGTAAATTTTAAATCGTAAATAAACTTTACAAAATGTGAATTATTGTAAATATATTTACATAGAAAAACTATTTAACTTTAAAAGTAACTAATCACTTAGGACTCATTTTTCTAGATTTACTGACCAAAATTTATTAAACTTGTATTTCAAAATAGATTCCGTACTTTATCTATGCAGATTTACATTTATCTAACAGTAGTTTCAAACCATCACCTAACAAGTTCAGATAATGATGTAATAAACAAAATATATGTATTCACACAGTTATGGCTGGTTTTAATTTCAATCCTTAACCCCACCCTTCAACTGCCTCGTCTCACCACAACCTAAGCTGCTACGTAAATATGTTGTGTAACTAATGGCAAAAAATACCCGTTGGATACTATACCCAGCCGCTTCGCTAGATCATAGTCTACATCATTGATTTAGGATTGAAATTGTAAAGAAACGCTATCATTTTCATGACGGCATGAATACAGCTTCATCATCATCATATCTGCCCGGAATCACCCACTGCTGGGTATAGGCCTCCCCTTTTTTCTGCCACACTTTCCGGTTCTGTGCGTCCCTCATCCAGGTGTTTCCCGCGACTTTGACGATGTCGTACGCACTCGATCTAAGAGGGTAATGCCGAGCGTGGCTCGCTCCAGGGCCCTTTGTGCCACTCGCACTCGGTGAACAGTCTCCTTTGTGGGCGTCCATGTCTCGGCACCGTAGGTCATTGTTGGCAGGACACATTGGTTGAAAAGGCGGGTTTTTAGGCACTGGGGGATCTTTGTGGACCGAAAAATATGCGCCAGTTTACCACACGCCGCCCATCCGAGTTGAACTCTCCTAGAAATCTCCTTGTTGGAATGCTCCCTGTCAAAAGATAGAACGTGTCCCAGATAAACATAATGGTCAACCATTTCCAGACGCTCGTTTCCAACCATAAAAGCTGAAACAGAGTCGTCCAGAATGCCTGACATCACCTTCGTCTTGGACATGTTCATTCTTAAGCCAACTTGTAGGGAAGCATCGAATTGTTTCAGCATGCATTGACGGTCTTCGAGGGATTCGGTGAACAACACGAGGTCGTCCGCAAACCGAAAGTGTGACAAGTAGACAATTAATGTACACCACTTTGGTCCAATTTCAGTGTTTCCATCACGTCTTCCAGGGCAGCAGTAAAAAATGTTTAGGCGAAATGGTATCTCCTTGTCTCACTCTCCTTTTGATCGAAATCGGTGCGGTGAGTTCATGCCATCTGACCTGCATTGTTGCCGCATCGTACAACTCCCGGAGTACGTCTATATACCATATGCCAGCTTATACATCATGGTCCTCACGTTCACAAAAATAAATAAAATAAAATAAATTAATAATACTTTACAAAATAAATGTCAATAAAAAACATAAAGAGTCATTAAATATCACAATAATAATAAAAAAAATTAGTTTGTTTCAACAATGCTCAGTAGGTAAGTTAAACCTGTTCGACTTGAAATAAAAAGAGAACACTGGGACAGAATTTGATGCGCTTTGGCACAGAGACACATAGCTGTGATACCTTCCAAACAAAAATAGTCTAAGCTGTGGCGGACAAGAAAAAAGTGGTTAGGTTAGGTTTGTTTGAACCCTGGGACAGAATTTGATACGTTTTGGCACAGAGACACATGGCTGTGATATACAAACAAAAGTAGTCTAAACTGTGGCGGACCAAAAAAAAGTGGTTAGAAGTTTGTTTCAATAATGCTCAGTAAGTTAAACCTATTCGACTTGAAATAAAAAGAGAACCCTGGGACATAATTTGATACGCTTTGGCACAGAGACACATGGCTGTGATACCTTCCAAACAAAAGTAGTCTAAGCTGAGGCGGTCAAGAAAAAAGTGGTTAAGCTAGGTTTGTTTGAACGTATTCAGTAAGTAGACCTATTCAACTCGAAATAAACAGAGAACCCTGGGACAGATTTGATACGCTTTGGCACAGAGACACATGGCTGTGATACCTTCCAAACAAAAGTAGAAGCTAGGTTTGTTTGAACGTATTCAGTAAGTAGACCTATTCGACTCGAAATAAAAAGAGAATCCTGGGACAGAATTTGATATGTTTTGGCACAGAGACACATGGCTGTGATACCTTACAAACAAAAGTAGTCTAAGCTGTGGCGGTCAATAAAAAAGTGGTTCGGTTAGGTTTGTTTGAACGTATTCAGTAAGTAGACCTATTCGACTCGAAATAAAAAGAGAACCCTGGGATAGAATTTGATACGCTTTGGCACAGACACATGGCTGTGATAACTTCCAAACAAAAGAAGTCTAAGCTATGGCGGACGTGGGTGTATTTTTTTAAATTTTAGACTTACCTGTTCCAGCAATTGATGTTTTTAGTTTTTTGACATATTTATAATTAATATTTCTTTGGTCAGAAGATCACACTCTGCCTGCGCATTGCTATATGCGCTCTAATAAACAATGCACATTGCAGTATTTTTGCAGTAGTGTGGGCTGTCTGAAATGCGTTTTTAAATCATTGAATTTAAAATTACAACCCAGGAAGCTCGTATGTTTTGATATTGCTTATAGTACCATAACATGTTAGCCATGGAGCACCATAAACATTTTCATGTAAAATATTGCCAAGACAATAGTTCTTGTGGTAACGAAACATTATTGAATATTTCAATTCATTGGGTAGTGTCAGAGAGCAGAACTTACATTTTTTGGGGCTTAAAATTAGTGTAGCTATCCAATACTGATCGAATAACATTCAAAAAGCTGTACAAATTACCAGAAAATAAAAATAAAAATCTTAGTACTAAGCTTTAAGTTAAAAAAAAAGTAAGTGCTAGTGAAAGACAATTCTAGTTACAGTGACAAATATTCGTTACGTTGAGATAAGCAACTTAATTCATTACGGTTTCTGCTTGTTTCATTAAATGGATTTTCGCAATCAGAACCCATAAACAAGATAAAAATACTACTTGCTATTTGAAAATGTATAGATATGTGTATCTTGCACTTTTACTTCAATATTTGTTTACGGTAGGTATAATAACCAAACTGTAAAAAAGTGTTCTAATTTACCTTTTTTTAAAGTCATGAATCTTGACATTGTAGGTGCCGCCTGTGCTTCTTGTTGATAAAATGAGTATTCTCGATGGAATGGCACTTCGGGTAAGTTTTATACAAAAAATACAGTCCTTAAGAGTTCAATTCGATCACGTTCCCGGCTCCCGACTAATACGGCGCAGGCACTTTCCAAAAGACTACTCCTACAAGAGCTAGCGAACCATCTGACTAACCCGTTTCCCATAAAGCAAGAAAAAAATTAAATGACGTTTTATTATCGGTCAAAAATTACCGTCCGTAACCCGTTGCCCATTGCGGTCGTGATCGGTAGAAATTACCGTTCTAGCAAGTCTCTCGCGGTTACGTAATCATCCCTTAATTTCTTTTAAATGTAAAAAAATGTTTTAATATACTGCCAAAGGCTAACAGTTAATATGTTGTAATTTACTTAAAATTAAGTGTAAAAAATTGAATTGAATCTATTTTGAGGGTTACAAGTACCAGACAATAACAAAGTTGTCGTGCTTCCCACAAAGCTAAAAATTTAAAGGCATGTTCGTTCAATTGTTTAAAAAGTATATGTAAACACCAGAATATTCTAGCGGTTGTAGGAGTTTGACAGACGAGCAGAGCCGGATTTAGAGGTCTGGAGGCCTCGGGGCAACAAAGCAGTGGAGGCCCGAAATTATTTTCCAAATAAAATGAACAATTTTTTTCAGTCGAGTTTTTCAATAAATAATTAAAAAAAACAATAACAAAAAAAGAGTCGAGACATGGAATCGTATACCCAACCTCCGAGGTTGCGGGCAAGTACCACCCCACTCAGCCATTAGGATACTCGCTTAAGATGGGTAGTAAATTCAAAGTGCTTATCAGGGCCATTTGAGATTTTGATATTTTACTGATTGATCGATGATTTCTGTTAATATTTAAGAACAATATAATCATGTTTGTACAAAATACTGTAGGTAAAGGAAAATCAGCGAAAAAAAAATATCAAAGGAAAAGTTGTTTACCAGTCGGATTTTTTTTTCGAAGTCTCTATTGTGGGGACCCTCTTTTGTGGAGGCCCCGGGGCTGTAGCCCCGGTTGCCCTCACCTAAATCCAGCCCTGCAGACGAGTAATAATATTCATGACGCTCGATGGGAGTGCGAGCGCAACAGACTTGTACGGGTTACAATGTCAGAATGAAGGAATACATCTATTGTACTGTAGACTGCAGTACAGGTATTCTAACATTATTTTAAAGAAGTGCGATGAAGAAATCGGCTAGGCCGACTGATCATTTAAAACGCAGTCAGCAACAACCATCATCTGCCTAGCCTTTTCCCAACTATGTTGGGGTCGGCTTCCAGTCTAACCGGATGCAGCTGAATACCAGTATTTTACATGGAGCGACTACCTATCTGACCTCCACAACCCAGTTAGTACTGGGTAATACGATACCCCTTGGTTAGATTGGTTGTCAGACTTTTTGGGCCACTGACTACCTAACGACTGTCAAAGATCTTCAAATGACAGCCGGGACCAACGGCTTAACGTGCTTTCCGAGGCACGGAGGAAACTCGGTAGGTAATGGGTGGTCACCCATCCACAGACCAACCTAGGCAAGCACGGCTTAACCTAAAGATCGACCCGAGCGGCTGATATTATTTAGCCACGAGCTCCTCAGCAGTCAGCAACAACCATGAGTACATAATTTTTCGTCGTAGCAAAAAGCTATTTGCTGCTATTAGCTTTGTGGGAAACGGGTTTTTCGGATGGTTCGCTAGCTCTTAGGCTTAGGTCGATCTATGAACGCAGAGCTCCTGTCTGAAAGTAAGGGTGCCGGGTCATTTGACACAACGTGTCTTACCGCCACTATTGCGACGCTGCTGTATGTACCATGCTTATGTACCTACAAAGGAAAAACATTTAATTAATAAAGTCGGTTCCACAAAAAAACTGAGTATAAAAAACTGTGTAAAAAAATACTCAATAAAAAAACTCATTAATTTTCTAGCAAAACACTATCAACTGTACGGCAAAGGTAATATCTTTCAAAATTATATTTACAGGGTGGAAGGTACTCAATTAATAATACATTTCCCGTTGTAGTGCAAAGGAGCGGACTGCCACGCAAATGTAAGATTTTCTTATAAACCATTTACTTTAAAGCTTTTTGGATGTCACTTTCATAGTCTCCTTCTTCTTAGCGTATCGATGGTAAAAAGACATGGTAATCGTTTCATATTTCTAAAAGTGCTTTCATTAGGATTGACATAAGTTAACGGGAGCTTATGTCCGACAATTCAATTACATCCTTTTCACTTCTCATGCTCTAAAAGTACGCCAATATAGCCCTACGAAGCGGGGACTAAAGTGACCATTTTAGTCCGTAGAGAGTAAAAAGTAATTCGTATTTTTAGTTTGCTTCATGTGACATAGACAAACTCAAACAGGCAGTAAATATACTATTATCTGTGGAGTGTGGATCATGTTCATTGCGAAAATGGAGAGAGTTTTAGTTCCATGGTTTTTCCGCAGCA
This sequence comes from Lycophotia porphyrea, assembly GCA_950005105.1. Taxonomy (NCBI): domain Eukaryota; kingdom Metazoa; phylum Arthropoda; class Insecta; order Lepidoptera; family Noctuidae; genus Lycophotia; species Lycophotia porphyrea. The sequence goes on along the minus strand of OX465383.1, from coordinate 23,914,946 downwards.
AAGAATCAGCAGCAGTTAATCTGTGACTGGTTTATATGATAAAACTGAACGCGAAAATTTCAGAATTTTTGTCGAGTGTAAATTTGTTCGGTTTTAAATAAGAATTTCCAGTGACAGTGAAGAGTTTGACGTCGAGCAAAGTGTAAAAGACAATAGATAATTTTTTGAATGCTCCCAATGAAAAATACTTGGCGACCAAGGTATGTTTAGGTACCAACTTATATAACCATGCTTTTTATTTAGGTACCTTTAAAAATGTCGATTGTCACATTTACTTTGTTTACTTTGATTTTCGGTATAAGTGATGCATGCAGAGGAATAGCTGGTGAATATTACTCTGGGCGATGTCGAAAGTGACACTACGTTACAGGCTATAAATTTGCATTGTACTAAGATGAAAAAAGAGAGAAAATTCGTAATAAATGGAGAGTACTTAATAATTGTTTTTGTACTAAATTGACTATTTTTCTCGCACTCAAGGTGAAAAGTACAGTTTGCACCTCGAGACTAAACGCCAACTTAATATACCCTCGGTTTCATTAACACCTTCGCACGCTCGGAAGTCACACCACCTCTGGTATATAATGGCTTCGTTTAGTCCCTCGATATAAAATACTATTTCATCATCGTTATCGTTGATAGAATATCACTTTGTCTAGAACACATAGAGGGGCATAGAGATAACCGTCTTACGCGTAAATTACTACGGCGTAAATATTTATTGAATATCATATTTTTTTTTGTATTTTTTTTTGTTATATCTTATTTATAAATAGAATATCATAATATTTTTATTTGTGTTCTTAATTCAAAAATATTTAAATTTTCTATTTTTCAAATGCTTCTTCTTCAACTTGGAGAAAGCAAAGCGCGAAAAAATCGCAAATTAAATAATAACTCCCTAATAATTTATGACAAAATACTTTTCGTTCTATTATATTATTTCTTCGAAAGGGCATTTGTTACTGCAATTCTCGGCTTCATAACAACCTCGCCTACAGCTACGGCTCGAGTGTTAATCCCGCCTCGACAGCAATAACAAAGTTTCCCCGCTAATTTAAAAATGTACTATTTTATTTGTTTAGTGCACGGGTATGATGGCAACAGCAGCGGTAAGAATAAATCCCAACACCTAATTATCTGCTTTGCATTTTACAAAACATTGGTCTAATTAAGAGAAAATTCAGCCCGCGGCTTCGCTCGCATTGATTTAGGATTTGAAAATCAATTCGGTTTGTACTCTGCTTGTAAAAATGTAATTATGAAAGACACGTGGAGCCATCAATTATCATAAGAAGGTTATTGTTGTTTTCCCCAGGAACAGTAATTTTTGTCGGAATTAAAGGTACCCTATGTCCGTTTCTGTACACCTGACAACATACTACTTTGTCAAGAAAGTACCGGGAAACAATCAATAATACAAAAAAAAGTTAGTTATTCATCCAAAGTTTTTTTTATCGCCTTCAAAGTATGCTCCTTCAGAAGCGATACACTTACGTCAAAAAATAATCCAAGCATCAAAACATTTTTTTAATCCTTTTTCCGGAATTGAGTTCTACCGAATGAAAACGGGTGCCACGAAGTGGTAATTTGAGTTTAGGAGAAAGAAGGAAGTCGGCTGGAGCCATATCTGGTAAATAAGGTTGCTCGATGGTATTTGTTGAGTTTTTGGTCAAAAATTTGTACACTATAATGCGCCTTGCCAGGCGCATTATCGTGGTGCAAATCCGAGAATTTTCTTATCACTAGTCAGGCCTTTTTCGTCGAACGTGCAAGTTTTACCTTCAATATAGCTAGGTGTTCTGGGCTAATAATGCTCATGACGCAACTTGGTAAAGTTGTGTATGAAAAACATACAGATCAAGTTGCTTGGAAAAAGTGGCGCTGTATTGAATGTCGTTAGTTCATAGAATATAATATAGCATAGCAAGCTTTCGAAGTTCCGTATATCTCGATAATGAACATTTCCTATTAAGTAATTCGGCATAGCAAGCTTTCGAAGTTTCGTAAATCGCGATGATGAACATTCTCAAATATCGTACTTTTAAATTTTATGTATAAGGTACATCGGTGTTTGAAACTTCGAAGTTCAGTAAAACAGTCATATTATGTTTGCGCTTCCAATTTACAATTGCTTTTGTCGAACTGAAGAGTCTTCTTCGATCAGTTTCAATCAAATCTCCCACATGGCTATACGTTAAGTACTGCCACTCGAAAAAACGTGCCGGTACTATTTAAGTCCACACGCACAATCTACGCTTTCATGTAGCTACATGTATGTGTTCGCGTCAAAACGTGAGCATTAGTCCGGAATACAGTATTACGCCTAGTAAGTTTTTAAACGCAGCCACTTGTACGTGTATGAACAATAAAAAGTGCGGCGAGCGTATAAAGACTGCGCACAATGAAGTAATACTGATACTGAAAGCTTTCACATACTCATTAAGATAAAAAGTTGTTACTTTTGATAAAGAGTTAAATTGTTTTGTTCATGCACATTTCAGGCTATAGGCTTCAACGCAACAGCAGTAGTAAGTACAAAAAATAATACAGAAGATGACTAAAATCCATCGAATCAATGGTAGGTCCCTACGAACATACGACTTTTGAGGGCGCCATGGCTTCTCCAACCACTCTTTCATGACATGTCTAACGACATTTCTTTGTTTAGTCTTTTCGCTATTTTTAATTCGGTGCCGTCGTCACGAAGTATTCCCATTTGAGCACCGATTTAAAGAGCACCAATACTTAGAGCCAAAGATATTCCCTTTGCTCAAAATGGAAAATCTTTGCTACTCTCGGTGCTCAAATGGGAATACTCCGTCGTCACGTATTTAAGGCGATTAATTGATGAGTAGTATACAAGTCGATTATCCAAATAAGTAATAATAATAAAATAATAATAATAAGACTATATGTCCCGTATCACAGAGCGCATCGACTTCCTGAAGCAGAAAGTGTTTGCATGGGCAAACCGTATTCGTAGGTTTAACCCATTCGAGTCCACCCCCGTTTCATAGAACTCATGCGCCATCCCACCATACATATTGCAAGTGGACCCTCTAGGTGGGTCACTGTTTTACGTTTGCGCAAAAGTGAACCCACCTGGTGGGTTCCCTACATCGCAAGTGCGACTTGAGTGAACCCACCAGGTGGGTTCCCGGCACTGAATGTGTTAAGCGGCGGGTGGAACGATACACTCAGAATAGCACATTCCAAAGCGATGAAAGGTGGGTTTATAGAGCATGGGGGCGACCGGACCAAGGTGTGTCTGACACGTGCCTACCGGATGATGACGCCATGTGCTGTTTCTGGCGCAGCATCTGGTCGGTGCCTGTCAGTCATACCGAGGGTGAATGGACTCGGGAGGTCGAGCGAGCGTGCGATTCAATACCAGAAATGGGGGCGATCACAATCAGCCCCCAAGATGTAGCTCGTGCAGTCCGTCCGTTACCCAATTGGAAATCTCCAGGAACGGACGGGCTGCATAACTTCTGGATTAAATGGATCCAGAGGTCGCACGCTCGCTTGGCAGCCCTATTTCAGTCAGCCTTGGAGTCAGGATCGCTTCCCGAGTTCCTAACGACTGGAATAACCCACCTGCTCCATAAATCAGGTAGTACTGCGGAACCCAAAAATTATAGACCTATTACGTGTCTCCCGACGGTCTATAAAGTTCTTACCTCCATTTTGAGAGCTAATATCACTAAACATATTGACGAAAATTCTGTTATGTCTGCTTCTCAAAATGCATGTAGGAACGGGTCCCGCGGTACTAAGGAGCTACTCCTCATTGATATGGCCATTGGTCAACAGGTTCGCCGTTCACGAAAGGATCTGTCGACATGTTGGATAGACTATAAGAAGGCCTATGACTCGGTGCCACATACATAGCTCATGAGGGTGCTAGAGTTGTATAAAGTTGATGCAACTCTGCGCACCTTCCTGATATCATGTATGGGGCAATGGAGGCCAGTTCTTCGCTATCCAGGATGTCGGCAAATCCAGAGGAATAGCGAACCGATAAATATAGAGCGAGGAATATTTCAGGGCGATAGTTTGAGTCCGCTTTGGTTCTGCTTGGCCTTGAATCCTCTAAGCACACTGCTGGAGGATTCAGGGCTAGGCTATCGGTTGAAGAGAGGTTGCCAAGTTATATCTCACCTCCTTTACATGGATGACCAGAAACTCTTTGATCCCAACGATTTGCAACTGAAGGAGCTACTGAAGGTAACTGAAACTTTCAGTAGTGCCATCAGGATGGAATTTGGTGTGGACAAATGTGCGGTCATGCATGTAAAGCGAGGGGAGATTGTTGGAATCTGTGGGGACCAAGCTCACGGATTCCATAAATCTTAGATCCCTCCAGCAACCAAAACCTATAAGTATTTGGGTATGTCAGAAGCGCTGGGCATCAATGTTGCTGACATGAAGCAATCGTTGAAGAAGCGCTTCTTTGGCCGCCTGAAAAAAGTATTTAATAGTCTTTTGTCAGGCGGAAATAAGGTGCGTGCCTTCAACGGTTGGGTCATGCCGGTTTTGATGTACTCTTTTGGCATACTCAAATGGACTCAAACAGAACTAGACGCCTTAGATGTGAAGGTCCGCAAATTGTTGACGGCATTTCGAATGCATCACCCACGTTCTTCGGTTATGAGACTGTATATCCCGCGGAAGTGTGGGGGTCGAGGCTTTATAAATGCTAAGACTCTTCACAATCGCGAGATATGCAGTCTCAGGGAATATTTCCTAGAAGCCGACGTGGGGATGCATCGAGATGTGGTCGCGGTGGACAAGGGCCTCACCCCGCTCTCCTTGGCTAAAGAGAACTGGCGCAAACCTGTAGTGCTTGACACTAACAACCGCAGGGAAGTATGGCAGAGTAAGGAGCTTCACGGACGCTTTTTCCGGGCCCTGCATGGGCCCGATTTAGACCTATCAGCGTCCGTAGCCTGGCTACGTTCCGGGGACCTCTTTGGAGAAACCAAAGGTTTTGTCTGTGCAATTATGGATGAAGTTATGATGTCGAATAACTACCGGAGATTTATTGTGAAGGACGGCACGGTTGACATATGTCAGGCATGCCACCTTCCAGGCGAATCAATCCGTCACATGGCAATATCACACTGTACTGGGATCGATCCATCATCACTGACAGGACTATTGTAGCTAATAAACCTGATATAGTGGTGGTGGATCGATCAGAGCGGCGCGCAATGATTGTTGACATTACGGTCCCGCATGACAAGAACCTCGTGAAAGCCGAGATAGATAAACAAATCAAGTATCTTGACTTAGCTCGCGAGGTTGTCGACATGTGGGATGTGGACTCAGCGATCATTGTGGCGGTAGTCGTATCAGCCCATGGCTTAATTGCCAAGAGCCTCGACCAACACCTGAGGAGGCTCTCGTTAGGCAGCTGGATCACCAATGAGGTCAGCGTATGTTCTTCTAGGGCGTCCCTTCCCGGCGTTGCTACTCACATCTGCCTTGTAAATACCATTTGTTAATCGCCTTTCACTCATCCTCTCCAGATGACCAAACCATCTAAGCATACTTTTTTCAATTTTTGTCACTACATCTTCTTTTAAGCCGCAACGTTTCCGTATAACCTCATTCCTCACTTTATCATTCAGAGTTACACCACACATGCTTCGCAAGGAACGCATTTCCGCAGCATTAACTCTACTTTCATGCCTCGTTTGCCATGCCCAACACTCACTTCCATACATACTCGTAAGTGTTGGTGCCTACACTTATGTATGGACGTGAGTGTGCACACCATTGTGAAAAGCCAGACGAGCCTTATTTGACATCGACTGGTTGGTCACAATCGTATGTATAAGTAACCTATAAATGTAACAAGTCAGGAATGTAGAATGAGATACATTTATTCTTATGATTTCAGACCATTGGCGATCTTTCTACAGTTGAGGTAAGGCATGTTGATAGGAAATCTATGAATATTGATATCGGAAAAAAAACTAAATAATTATTCTCTGAACATTTCTTTTCTCCGAAGTGCTCGTGGCTAAATAATACAGCCGCACGTGTCATCTTCAAAGTTAAGCAGCTCTTTCCAAGATCGGTCCGTGGAAGGGACGGGGGACCTTCTATTGCACACGGAATTTCCTTTGTGCGCCGGAAAGCACGTTAAACCACTGGTTTCGGTTGTCTAGATATGGTTGGCTGCATCCGGTTAGACTGTAAGCCGACCCAACATAGCTGGTGAAATAGGTTGTATTGAGTCCCCCTGGTGTGGTTGAGTATTTCCAAAGTACCAGGAGCCCCAAATACTTCAAACTGAAATAAAAATTTTAACCGACTTCAAAAAAGGAGGAGGGAGGACAAACAAAAATCGGTGACTTTTGTTTGTTTGATTTAGTTTTTTTGTCACTGACTTCAGAAGTTAATGGTGTTTTCGAAGTCGGTTTTACTTTTTTCAAAAAAGCTTTTTCAACACATTTGCTCAAAAAATGCATTTACGAAGCCTGTATACATTGTTCGAAAGCTAAAAATTACGCACCATACAACGGAACGTGCGGTAAAATAGGTACTCTCAACTAAGTACCTATTTTACTGCACACCCCGTTGTTTAGCAGCGTGCGTATTCTTTACGGTTTTTTTTTAATTTCCATAAATATAAATTACATACAGTTTATAATCCTTCAAATAATACTAACATTCCCTATTTACTTCATGACATATCTAGTACAATTACACTTAATCAGCAACATGAACTTTACAAATGTAATGACACTTGGATATGTTATTCTGGCAAGTACAATAGTAAATTTATAGATATGAATATTTTTACAAAGCATGATTTGAAAACCAAGGAAGAGGTGTACCAGTTACTGCGTGAACATTCTGGCTATCGATGTATATTCACTGATGCTTCTAAGAGAAGTACAAATGTTGCAATGGCTTTTTATATACCTTTTAATAAGACTGGTTATGGTGTAAGGTTGCCTGATGTTTTATCTATATTTTCTGCTGAGGCGATGGCTATTTCAGCTGCTTTAGATTTCATAAGTGAAGAGAACTCTGGTTTTTTTTTTGGCTTATTGTAACGGACAGCATGAGTGTTCCTATGGCATTGGATAACAACAAACTGGATGCTTCTACAAACTACATCATATATAGCATCAAAGAATAGTATATCACACTTCAATCAAGAGACTTTGATATCAAATTTTTATGGACCCCTTCGCATATCGGAGTCAGTGGCAATGAAAATGCAGACACTTTAGCGAGAACCATTGTTGACATAGGAATTGCAGAAATTAAAAGTGTTGCCATACCTTGTTCAGATTTATTACCTAAGATCAAAGAAGATAATATTCGACGTTGGCTTGAAGATTGGCAGGAGACTCTGCAAATAAAAGGCACTTGGTATGCAAAAATCAATACAGCTATTGGTTCAGTTTCTTGGTTTACAAAGGCACAATTTCACAGAAGTAAACAGTTTTATTCTTTACTAACTCGGTTAAGATTTGGACATGGACGTTTTAATGCTCATCTGGCCAGAATTAAGATAATTGCTTTCCCTAAATGCACTGATTGCAGCCACGATAAAGATCAGACCCTTAATCACATTATTTTTTAATGCCCAGCGCATAATGTGAATCGTATAATATTGATTGACAAATTGCTAGAGATTTACATAACACCGGCAAACCTCCCGCGCGACATTCGAGGATTGCTGGAAAATTTTTCTTCATATATTCCTTTATTTAATTTTATTACATCTAGTGGGTGTAACATTTGATTAGGACTTAAATACATGGCTATAACATTGAATGACAATTGAATTGACATAACTCTTGGAAATGATCACATGGAAATGACGATGAAACTCACAGATATAGATTATATCTGTGATGAAACTAGATTTAACAAAAAAATTGGATTGACGAAACATTTAATATTAAAAAAAGAAGACATGGCATATGCCTTTATTAAAGGATATTAAGATAAGAATTTACTGATGACTTGGCTTTGACCTTACTTTTATTATAAATAGAAGAATATAAAAATATGAGCAGGCTGAATGGTCTATAGATCGATGCCTGCCTTTTTAAAGGCGAATGAAATAGAAAAAAAAAACCGACTGATATTAATTATACAAACAAAATAATAATATGAGTTCAAGCGAGGAATCTGATATTAATATGGAATCTACTCCACCTGATATTTTGAAAGAGGCGAAAATTGTATAAAACGGTCTCTTGCCGCCAAAATCGCGAGAGCGATTATTAATGATTTAAGTACAAGAAGAGAAGACTCGAAGAAATACTCAATCATTCTCTGAAAATGTTTTGATGGTTTATTTCAATCAATTACGTGTGAAATATAAGCCGTCCTCCAATGTGGTCAATATATTCAATGTTAAAAACTGCTGCAAGCTTCGCCACCACCGATGTCACCGCCGTCGTCGCCAACGTTTACGCCACATTCTCCCGTCCAACATAATACATGTGAAATTAATAATGTCAGTCAGTCAGTTAAGCTTCCAAAGCATCAAATTTCACTGAATTTCAATAATTGTTTAAATTTCACTATATATTTCCAAGAGTAGTGATCTATCTGTATAATTTCTTATTTGCTATTAAAAATAGTCTAATGAAGAAGTTTATTTCATAACATATTGTACTGTTTTCTCGCAAATGTGTTGAAAAACATTGTATGACACACGTGCAGAAATTGGTATTTACAAACTCGTGACTATGGTACGTACTTACATTCATCTACTCGTTTGTAAAAACCAACTTACCGCACTGGTATCATAAATAACTATTTTATACGTCTTCATAAGCTCACGATAAAGATCATGAAGAAAATAATGTAGTTAAAAATCTCGCTGGTGTCCATAATAATCTTTAATGCTGTTCAACGCCACGATTCAAGAACCAATGGACGCTGAAGAAGAAGTCAAAGTGTTAGCTTAATTCCCGGCTGACTCAATTTATGACGCGCTACGATTTTTTATTTATTTAATTAACAATTTAAATATGTACACACTAAATAAATAAAAGAAGAAAGGAACAGAAAATAATAATACAAAGGATATACTTATTTCTAAAGAAATCTATTCCAGCATACCTGCAAAAGGAGATACTAAAAAAAAGATGTAGACAAAGTGTGTAAAAGAAGAAGAGAAAATGGAATACATAAAAAATAAAACAGAGATAACTATTTGCATATAATATACAATACAGCGTTGAGGAGGAGTTTGTCGATGCCCTTTTATAGTTTGTTGTTAGTTTATTTATTTTAGTTAAATAGTTTTCAATTATTAATCTATCATACATTTAATAAAAATGTAACGGATCGCTGTCTGTACATGGAAGATATATGCGAAAAAATATTATTGGGACCTTTATCAACGCAAATAGTACCCAAAACAATGATTATTAGAATTTTTGTCTGTTTGTCTGTGCGTTTGTGCACGCTAATCTCAAAAACGGCTTATCAGATTTTTGTTGTGGTTTTCATTATTATATTGTGGTAAGCTTCACTTAACATTTAGGGTTTGTTTCATGTCAATCGGTTCATAAATAAAAAATGCCAATTTAAAGAATCACGTCGAACATTTGTTAAACTATCTATATCTATCAACTATTATTTCTCTGTTCAGCAGCACTGACTGAAACTTTACTAAACTTCATAATAATGGTCTATTTTAAATTATGATTATATAATAATAATTTAAAAATAATCAGTTTCGGGAATATTTAATTACCAATGTACTTGACGTCAGATCTATATCATCAATTATATTATTATTTCATATAATTTTCAGGTTCAGCTTAGGCTGGACGTTTGTAGGTTGTACACGCCTGCGCGGGCATATAAAGCGCACCAAGAACCGCGCCGCTGCCTCCAGCCCGATCACTGTGTACGGTAAGCCTATCCCTTGGCAAGCCAAATATCTAGGATTCATACTGGACCAACATCTGTCCTTCAGTCCCCACATCACTGCAGCTCGCGAACGAGGTTTCTTCGCTATGGGAAGACTCCATCTCTTGCTTACGGTAAAAAGCAAACTGTCCCTCAGGTGCAAGTTGAGCCTCTATACCGCGGTCATCCGTCCCATCATGACGTACACTTGCGTCGTGTTCGCTCATACCAAGTTTAAATACCTCTATAGGATGCAAGTTCTCCAGAACCGATTCTTACGCAAAGTCACGTAGTAGGAAAACTAGCACGCTCAAGAAGCGCAAACAACCGTCTTTCCGCCCTCGCCGTCGAGGCTCGTCGCGAGATCCCGGTCCAAACCCTCCCCGTCCCTTGCTCAGCCACCCCGCGCGGCTGAGCCTGTAGTTTTAAATCAGCCCCTAAATAATCATAATCAGATCCAGCTAGCCCCTTGCTGCCCTCCCCCAGCAACGCCCTAAGCCGAGGCCCGTACACCACAGGGGGTGCCCTTAGCGTGTAGTCGCTTAATTTGTAAGTTTTTATGCCCTGGCTGGAGACCTTACACTCAAGGCACCCATAGGATAGTCCGGTTAAGCAGACGACAACCTGGTTGAACTGCGAGATGCCGTTAGAAAAAAAAAACGCGCCGCATTCAATTATTCGCAGCGAACGCACGTATTCCAGGCGCATGGCGTAACAGTTGCATTCGATAACACTGACTGTTTGTATATTTCATTTATTTATATTTAAGGGTTTATAGGGTGGGCTGCGGGCTGTTCGAAAGAGATACCGCGGCCCTGGAACACAAAGGGCAAGGAAGGAACATGGATGGGTTTTAGTCAGTACAAGTCTGACACTCCCTTCCGGAGAAGTAAAAAAAAAGGGGTTTATAGGGTTTGCACAAAGATATCTCCAAAGCTGCCCAAAGTCACTATTCTACGCGGACTACGCGGCACAGCTAGTGTATATATAAAGGGTGTAAACAGACTCTTAACGAAGCCGAAAGGCACTTGTTCTCCCCGTCATTGCGATCATTTTTTTATTCTAGACCATACCTGGGAACCTTATATTTACAGAAATATTGGGGGTCAAAGTTCCAACTTTTTCACAAGTTTTTTTTTTAAATACATGTTTTTAATGTAAGATTTTTACTTTAATCACCTCCAGGACCCCCTTGCTTTTTAATCCATCCATCAGCACAATGTTTTGAGTGCGTCTCATTGAGCCCTACTATAAAACGTGATTTTTCAGCCCAAAAAAAAGTCGTTTCCCAGCACTAATTTTTGCATAAAGTTACTTAGTTTGATGTACATAACGCTTGGTTGACGGCTTCGTGAAGAGTCTGTTTACACCCTGTATAGATAGTTTATCAAGTTAATGTCAAATGAAAAAATCAAATGAAACTAATCTCACTTATTGAATGGAGTAAAATATGTTGTAGTGTCATCAAAACTAATAAAATAGATCACTATGTAAAAATATATGCGTGATCATACATTAAAACAATACGCTTCAACTTGAGAAGCTCTTCCTTTTTTCTGTGAGGAAAAAGAGTTTCCGAGTAGCCTTTTTTTAAGTACTCTTTTCTTTTTGAAAACTTAACGTTTATGTTGATTGCCCTGTTCACAGTGTTATGGTCCCTTATGCAAATCTGCGGTAAGTATAGATAATTTGTATAAAACTATTACTTATTTCAACCAAACAGGGCATAGCAAACAAAACTATATAAAAAGGTGCAATTGAAATTCAGTAATATAGCGACGACCGTAATGCGATTGCTGAATAGCATTTTATGATAATATGCAATCGTGCGAGAGCGGGCGGCGCGCCAGTCGCTTCCGTATCTCCGCCCAGCCACATCGATTTATATATCTATTTCCACGTCGTCGTATCATTTGGTAATAACCTACCAAACTATTACAGAATCCAATAATTATTATCAGAATATCAGGCAATGTTTATTTGCACCTCCTTTTGTCGGTACCCTAAAAGACAACACGCACAACACTGAAAACATGAAAGGCCTAAATTATGAACAACTTACTACGGGAACTGGAAATCCCTGAAATCCTAAATCAGTCAGCTATTGGTCATTTCACATTTGGTAAATTTGAGCACATGTAAATTTATGGAGCAGATGATTACTACGCAACTGGCGGATCCCTAGTGATAAATAAAAACGCAATCCGTGTGTAGTCATAGTTTCTCATCATCGCCTTCGTTGGCAATCTTGAGTGAACACTAACGAGGAACAGAGCTCTCTCCTCTTTATTGACCAGCTTTAGTGTAGATTCGCAAGAGTACAGCGTTCGGAGGAAGATTATTACATTTAAATGCTAGTGAGAATCAGAAAGAATCTTATCGGGTTCACTAAACGGGTTATTTTTGTTGAATCCTGTAGTGCTTTAAATCATGATGAGTGTTTAGATTCATGATGTGTGTTGATTTTCATGCATGTACTACTCTGACAAGAAATACCGAGAAACGATCAATAATACACCAAGTGTTAATTATTCATCCAAAGTTACCAAAGTTATTGGATCGCATTTTTTCCGGAATTAAGTTCAGTTCTCGCCGCGAATTCTATTTTATGTCTTCTACCGAATGAAAACGGATGTCACGAAGCGGATGAAAACGGGTGCCACAAAGCGGTAATTTGCGTTAAGGAAAAAGAAAGAACTCCGCTCGAGCCATATCTGGTGAATAAGGTGGTTGCTCGATGGTATTTGTTGAGTTTTTGGTCAAAAATTCGTTCACTATGATGGCCTTGTGCGAAGGCGCATTGTCGTAGGGCAAAATCCAAGAATTTTATTTCCACAAATCTGGCATTTTTCGTCGAATTTGCTCTCTTAAATGCAGCATAATGCTCAAATAATATACTTTATTTACTGTTTGACCTTCCGGCTAGAATTCCGAGTGCAGAACACCGCGATATTCAAAGAAAACGGTCAACAGGACTTTGACTTTTGTTCGATTTTGGCGTGGTTTTTTCGGTTTCGGTTCAGTTGTAAGGCGCCACTCCGAAGTTTGTTAACTAGTTTGCATGTCAAACTTTTACACCCACGTCTCGTCACCAGAAACAAAGCGTTTCATGAATGTTGGGTCGGAATTGACTCGTTCTAGCATGTCCTCAGCGACTCTTAAGCGATTGAGTTTTTGAAAATTCAGGTCTTTTGAGACTAGTCGAGCGGCAATATGTTTCAAACCCAAGTGATTATTTGAAATGGTACGGATCGACTCGTGAGATACACAAAGTTCAGCGGCTCTCTTTCAAACTTGAATTAGGATTTTCAGTCACTATTTCCTTCACTTTTGCGATGTTAACTTCAGTTGAAGACGTTGATTGCCTACCAGAACGAGGCAAATCTTCCATCACATCTCGACCGCTTTGAACGCTTTGTACCACTCAAAAGCACGTGTTTTTTATAAAGTCCATTCACCGTAACCCCTCAGTAACATTTCTCTGACACCAAATCCCTCTGGACACCAAACACGAATTCTTTGTTCGATGTTTTTGTCCATTATGAAATTCGTAATACACACTAGATATGATCTAACTAAAAACAGCACTGTATTTGATCTAAATAACAAATGCAACTCAAACTCCGCGCCAAAATGGAAAACATGTGTGCCAATCCAACAACAAAAAAAAAACAAACCATTGAATTTGGAACCATAAACCGTTACTGTTCACAGAACATTATATCGTGTTCTATACTATATATCGCACCTTCGGTGCAACAAAGTCACAACAGCCCATTTTGTAAATGGGCTGTTGTGACTTTGTTGCACCGAAGGTGCGATATATATTTTAGTTAAAGTTACTTGGAAAATTAAACTGTTATTATTATTTAATTTCAGTGTGATGGAATGTTGAACGTCTGCATGGCTAAAGTAAGCTGACTCCTTTTAATTCTGGGTTATAGTTAAACATCGTTCCCACCTGGAAACCGAATACTTCTGCAGAGTCGATCAGCATTTAACTGCAATATCAGAAGATAAAAAACATGCATGCAGAATAATTTGCTATTTTTTTTTAATGTTATTTATTTTGTCCTGAGATCGCGACTATATGGATATAATATAAGAAAAAAAAGGATAGTGTCTATATATATGGATTTGATTTTATTTGATGTTTACTCCTTTGCTAAATCAATATCAGTATATTCATCTTCTTCCTGGCCTTGTGCCATGTACTTGGGTCGGCGCAACACGTTTTTTTTTTTTTTTTCATTCTCCACTGTCAACCGTCACGCTGTCATTTTCTTATTTTTCTTTCATAATATTCCTCACACAATTCATCCGTCGTTTCCTTGATCTTCCTCTCCCTCTTTATCTATATTCATCACTCTTTTAGTCATGCGATTCGTGCCTCCTCATTACATGCCCATACTATGAAAATCGATTCTCTTTAAGGTGTTCTGTAACTGGCGCAACTTACAAACTTCGTCTAATATACTAATTCCTTACTTTACCCATTCTTTTCACACCGTACATCCATATATGCGTGGAAATATAAATCAACTATAATTGCGAGTTCAGTCCAGTCAACTTGCGTTTACCTCGGGGACGTAGTAGTTGACATAAACTGCGAAAATGCCTGGCTAGCAAAATTCACATTAGTTTCAATGAATTTCAGTGCGTTGGGCGTGGATGTGAAGCACTAGTAAGACTTTTTTTCTTACTTGTTACTATTACAATATGTTTCAGTTATAATTGATGAACAATAGTAACTTTAATGTAATAACATTATTTGACAGTGTCGTTCAGCTTCCTGTCTAACATTCGTAAGTGATATTTTATTTTTTATGCAAATTCGGCCAATCTACCAAAATTCCCCGGTCTACTAAAATTGACTGGTCCGATAACTGGCGTATGTTTGAAACTATTTTTATACTTAGCTTTAATTTAAAGCTATCTTTAATCCTTAATCCGGCAAAAGTAAACCATTTTAAATATAGAAATCTTTTCTTTTATAATTAGAGGTTCCTAAAACGAGGAAAAATAATAAAAAAAATCTTATCTAGATTTTTAGAAATTGCATATTCAGTATTCTGAACATTGCCAAGTTTTCCCGGAGGTAAAGATAATTATCGATGTACAGGATATAAGGGATATTGCCGAATTAAGGGTTGAGCAAATATGTAGTTAAATCGCGGCTTTAGTCTGCAACGTCACACAAAGTTTAAAGACAAAAAACTTATTTCCGAACGCAACCTTATTGTATTGCCATCTGCCTCTGTAAACAATCTTCATTAAGTTCATAGCGATTTATTGGCGTTAAAACATAGGGTCCATGCTCATATAACTATATAACATGGAAAGTCTGGGTCGGGTGGGACTAATCATCTTCGGACAATACAATAAAAAGCACAATTACCGTCGAACATCACTTACAGGTAAGTTCGTATGGCTATTCAATTTATGTATATTTGATATATTGTCCTCGATGATTCAGAACACTAGTGTAGATGTTCAAGAACAGTTGTAAAATTAAACATTTATTTAAAAAGAAAATAAAAAATTATATATATGGCAAATTCTCAATGTTAGTATGAACGACATTTATGCGGTGCACCCCGGGGTAGGCAGGACTACTCGTCCCCCTCTTCATCTGCTTCACCTCCTCAAATGCATAAGTCACAATTTAGCTACGGAACCCAAATGTCGCTTGTGTTACCATTGTGTGAAGTAGGATTTATGAGCCAACAGTGGTCAGTTGTGTGAGACGCAAGGAACGACCTTGATGCTCATTTGAATATTTACTTCATTACCTCGCTATTTTTCAGGGCATGGGTGTTGTCGCTACCTCAAGTGTAAGTCTGAAATTATCATTACATATTATTAAACCAACCCAACTATTATCAAACCCGCCGCTTCTGTCTGCATGAACATGATAAACTCAAAAGTATCGAACGGATTTTCATAAGGCTTTCACCAACGGACGCGAACGGAGTGATTCGTGAGGAATGTGAAGTTAAGCTTTTAATTCATTAAGGTTTTGTGGAAAATAGGGAGTTGGATAAAAAGCTCATATGTCGACGCCATCAAAACTTCTTAGCGCGCAATTTACCCTTATAAAATACAAGTCTTGTTCAAATTGCATAAGCAGTGGTAATGAAGATTATTGAGTATAAGTTTCGCGCCAAACGTACGCACGATTGGCGCGAAAAATTTCTGATCTTATTTTTGCCCATTACTGGCTGACCTACTTACTATTACAGTAACATACAAAAAATCTATTACTGTTTATATTTGAAAGGCGTAGAGCTATGTACTGCTCGATAAATCGAACATGCCGGACGCGCTGCAAAAACGCGGCAGCCCCATCAACACCCGGAACGTGTTGTTATATTGTGTTGTTATTATTATCAATAGTTGTAATATTTAGTACAATTACTAAACAATAGTTTATGATAGAGCAGGTTGTAGGTGTTAAAGCATTAAGTTGAGCTCTATGAAACAGTTTAATGAAGAATAAAAATAATTATTTTGGCTGTGGTGATTTCTTGAGTACTATCTTCAACCTCGGAAATTTTATTCAACAACATAATAGAAAGTTTTTTTCCTAACAGTTACTCATAACCATGCAAAGAGGACGCATACCATCTATTCCTATAGAAGAACAAAAATCATTATTTGCATAATATATCGATGACCTGCAGGAAATAGACATTAAATATGGTAGAATGCGTGCAAAAGCTCGAATCCAATAGAAAAACAATTTGCTTTCTTACCACTCAATTCAGATATGTTATTCATTTTTGGGATGGAGAGTTTAGAAGACGCAAGTTTTGACGAATCATTTAAGTCTCATCTTACTTGTGGTTCTAAACTAGCAGTCAACTATGAATTACATTTTGTCATTGCATTTGATTTAAACGGTACTGATGAGTATTGCCTGCAGGATATACCGCACACACTAAGAATAAAATCAAAGGTGTACGAACTTATTGGAGCAATTGAATTTCTTCCTCCACCTTTCGCTGATAGTATTGGTCATGACAAATGTCATGCATTAATTAATAGTAATTTCAAATGCTATGACGATAATATTCGAAAAATAGAAGCAATTTTACCTATCACAATACATTTACTGATTGATTGCTGCAATCTAAAAGAAATTGTGGTCACCCTATTCCCTAATTCAGAAAATAAAAATAAAACTCGATTTTCTTAAACAATACAGGGTCTTTTATTTTCTTTCTGGTATCGAATTTGTTGCCCATGTTTTCACAAAAAGACACAATTTTGTATTTGTCTTATCTTTCATACGTTAAGAATAATAAAACGATAACAAAAAAAAAATGACTGAGGGCCCGAACTTTAATCAAGGTCATAACTTTCATACAACAAGAAGTGCTGACCTGTTCGTGCTTTCACAAAGTTTCACAATTACGAGGTGCATTCAATAAGTACCTAGCCTTATCGCCAGAGGGCGCTGTAGTTTCAAAAGAATTTTACCACAATGTAGCACATTCTTTTTTAATTCTTTTTTCAAATTTTCATTCCAATCCCTTCATTAGTTATAATTTGACAACTTATGGAAGCGAACGTGTCGATCGGTTTTACAAAAATGGAAAAAGAGCAATATCGTTCGGTGATTCGATTCCTATTTTTGGAAGGTAAAACGCGCATCGAAATCAAATAGCGCTTGGATGCTGTGAACGGTGACTCTTCTCCATCGATGGCCACCGTCAAGAATTGGTTCAACGAGTTTGCACGTGGCCGTACGTCGGTTTTTGATGAACCACGTCCAGGTGCACCGAAAACAGCTGCTACGGAGGAAACATTAAAAAAATCCATGATCTCGTATTGGCAGATCGCCGATTGAAGGTTCGGGAGCTAGCTGAGACTGTAGGCATTTCAGAAGGAACAGTGCATCATATTCTTCACGAGGAACTCGGCATGAGAAAGCTGTCGGCGCGATGGGTGCCACGTTTACTCACACCGGAAAACAAGCGCAACCGTGAGACCACATCGGAGACGTGTTTGGCGCTGTTTAAGCGGAATCCAGCGGAGTTTTTGCGTCGTTTTGTGACCGTCGATGAAACCTGGATCCACTGGTACACACCAGAGACCAAGGAGCAATCAAAACAATGGATCCAGACCGGGGAACGTGCTCCAAAGAAGGCGAAAACTGTAAAATCGGCCGGAAAAGTTATGGCCACCGTTTTCTGGGATTCACAAGGTGTGATCTACATCGATTACCTCGAGAAGGGTAAAACAATTACAGGGCTTTACTATGCCGAGTTATTGGGCCGATTCGACGCCGAATTAAAGAAAAAACGACCCCATCTGGCGAAGAAAAAAGTTCTGTTTCACCACGACAACGCACCGGTTCACACGTCTGCCGTTGCCATGGCCAAATTGGTCGAATTACGCTACGAATTGCTGCCCCATCCACCGTATTCTCCAGATTTGGCCCCTTGTGACTTCTTTCTGTTTCCTAATCTGAAAAAATCACTCGCCGGGAATAGATATGGATCAAATGAGGAGGTCATCGCCGCCACGGAGGCCTATTTTGCAGAGTTTGACAAAAACTATTTTTCGGACGGGTTTAAAAAGTTGGAGCATCGCTGGGCTAAGTGTATCGAACTAAAAGGAGACTATGTTGAAAAATAAATTGCCACTTTTCTAAAATTTTCGTTTACTTTTTGTAGGCTAAGTATTTATTGAATGACCCTCGTATTTAGTAGTATATAGGATTTCGAATAGTAGCTGTAAGTTAATGGTTTCATTTTATTTGCGTTATAAACTTTTACGTCTATGAGATTTAAGGGCCCATTTTGAACGAAGATATACAAAGTAGGATAGCGTTTTGCGATAATATCTTGTATTCTCAAATTTTGTTAGGCAGACACTTTTTCTGTAGTGTCCATAGTTTATCAGGTACAGGTGGGCCCTCGATCCTCTATGTGAAAACTGAGGGCCCAACTTTACGGTCCATAACTTCCTTATTTGACTCTCACAAAATCTGATTCCAACTTTCACAATTCTTTGGGAATTTTGACTAAATTCTCAGTGCATTTTCACACATGAAGGAGAATGATCTTACATACAAAGATTTCCAACCTACTGACAACGAAAATTGTCATCCTGAAGATTGACATAAAGACTACCTTCAACTCAATAGGGACACCTTGTTAACAGATATTAAAAAAGAACTATAGTTTTCTTTGGTAGTTTTATAGATACCCATCTAAATTACTGTATTGGGACAACCTTCTGGAATCTATCTAAATGCGCCAACAATTGACGAAGTCGCTATTGTCGTCGTGGGTAAAAATTTAGAAACCGAGATATTGTTTTACATCGGCGTAGCAATCAACTGGAGCGTGTGTCCGAAACATCGATCATATGATGCGTTACAATATCCTATCTTGACGATTGACATTTATCAGGTTGAACCAGGCAAAACTGCGTTCTGAAGAATACATTCATCTACGGGATGCCATCAATGCTGATGGAAATGCACAGAATGTAGGTAGAACAACTATTCTCCCAGCAACATACGTCGGAAGTCCGCGACATATGCATGAATACGCCCAGGATGCTATGTCGTATGTACGTCATTACGGCACACCATATTTGTTTATAACGTTCACATGCAATCCACAGTGGACAGAAATTCGACAAGAATTATTTCTTTGCCAATCACCCATTGATCGCCACGACATTACCGCAAGGGTGTTCAAAAGTTAAAATCACTCATGGACTTCATTGTTAAGCATAGCGTATTCGGCGAGACGCGCTGTTGGATGTATTCAGTCGGGTGGGAAAAACGCGAATTGCCACATGCACACATTCTCATTTGGTTGGTAGAGAGGATAAGACCGAATGAAATCGACGATGTGATATCTGCGGAATTCCCGATAATGATGAAGATCCATTGTTACATAAAATTGTAACAAAAATATGATTCATGGTCCCTGTGGAATTTTAATTCCGAATTCTCCGTGTATGGTTGATGGAAAATGTTCAAAACGGTTTCCAAGACAATTAATAGTAGAAACTATTAGTGGAAATTATGGTTATCCACTTTATCGCCGGCGATCCACCGATGTCAACGAAAGATCAACAATAGTCAAAGTGAATCAGCTGGAAATTGAATTTGATAATCGTTGGGTTGTTCCGTTTTCTCCGTTACTCTCTAAAACATTTAAAGCACACATAAATGTTGAATATTGCCATTCCGTAAAATCGATAAAATATATCTGCAAGTACGTGAACAAAGGTAGTGCATGGCTGTATTCGGAGTTGCTGCTGAAAATTCAAACGATGAGATCACTCATTTTTAAATGGGACGCTATGTCAGTAGTAACGAGGTGATGTGGCCTATTTTTTCGTTTCCAATACATGCAAGACACCCGACAGTAGTTCACTTGGCCGTACATCTGGAAAATGGTCAAAGGTGTACTTTACAACGGAAAACGTATTACAACGAGTTGAGCGGGCTCCATCCACGACATTGACCAGCTTGTTCGAAATGTGCCTGAATGATGATTTTGCTAGAACACTGCTATATCAATCGTTAAAGAAATTTCAACGAGGGAAACAAGGACAGCCAGTTCCAAGTTACTCTCAAGTATTTTCCACCGATGCACTAGGACGTCTTTACACAGTCCATTCCTGCCAAGGCGAGTGTTATTATTTGCGTATACTGTTAGTCAATGCTCGTGGCCCAACATCATTCCAACATCTGCGAACTGTTGATGGTGTATTGTGCGGCAAAAACAGAGAAGCCTGTCAACGTTTGGGATTCCTAGAGAATGACACTCATTGTAACCACACTCTCGAAGATGCTGTGATTTCGCCAAATGCTAAACAAATACGAACATTGTTTTCCATAATTTTGGCAATAAATGTACATAAACTTCCTTGAAGACGAGTTACATTGGGGTCAACGCCTCGTCTTTGCAGACTACGCATACGCAGCAAAGAAATGAATTGATGCGCTTTTGCTGTTGCTCGCACCATTCTGAACCAAGAGCTGAAACGCAGCGGATCTGCGGAGATTGGTGCGGGCATATCAGTATACGTGATGAGATGAACATGATGTTTAAATTCTTCGCGGCCTAGTCCACTGACATCGATCACAGGTTCAGTGGGACAGTCCGAAGAGAGTAAGAAGGCAGGACCTGAGATCCAGCGAGATTCTGGAGTTAACTCAGATCGTTTGACCCGAGTTGCGTCATCTGCTACGTTTAAATCACTCGGAATCCAACGCCACTCACGTCCGTGAGCTCCAGTATCTCGCTTACTCTATGAGACACAAAAGGCTTAAGAGTGCGAGCGTCGCTGCGAAGCCAACCTAAGGTCGTCATTGAGTCACACCAAAAAACGCGTCTCGTTGGTTTGAGTCGGTGGGCTTCACATATAGACGTAGCAAGACGTGCAGCCATCAGAGCACCTTGAAGCTCTAAACGGGGAATTGAGACAGGCTTAAGGGGTGACACGCGAGCTTTGCTGCAGATAAGGGAGAGTCTAACATCATCGTTAGCGTGCAGAAACCGCCAATAAGCAATAGCTGCAAAGGCAGACTCCCAAAGAGATGTTTTAGGAAACCAACCTTCTCCTCTCTGGTTTGACATGCGTTAAATCTTGCCGAGAAGCCACTACTTGTAGTACATTTTCCTAAAATCGTTGTGAGGTCCTGGTTTAGTATAGTCATTAATGCCTTCCCTGACATTTTAAGTTGTCCTAGCTCAGCCAAGGCCATAGCCCTAGCAGAGAGAGGAATTATGGACACATCTCCATTAGGACCAATATCCACATTTAATAATTTTTTACGATATTGTGACCCTGGAGTAATTGCGATGTCGCAAGACAATTCTGTCTGGGGGGAGCTGATTGAGTCGGTTGTGGGAGATGCGGTACTGGCACACATGCGAACCAACAGCCGTTGCCTCGTAATAGTCGCCTGTTCAAGCTGTCGCCATACATAGATGATGATAATCAGTTGCGAATGTCAAGCCGCGTTGTTGCTGCCTCAGCCGTTTCAGACAATGTTAAGCGTCCGCTCATTTTGTATGGAAAACACCCTGCAGTTCGTCTTTTGATTCAAAGTTATCACCAGAGGCCGCGCATTCACACCTAGATTTGATGATGAACGAGCGTCATCAACGTTACTGGATAATTGGACTCAGAAACGCTGTTCGATTCGTGGCCTATACCTGTCAGCTGTGCAAATTACGCCGTGCTCGACCGTTTCAACCACCTATGGGAAATCTGCCAGAAGCTCGCCTAGCTCATCATCAAAGGGCCTTCTCGTTCACCGGTCTCGATTACTACGGGCCCGTTCACGTCACGGTTGGTAGAAGAAAGGAGAAGCGCTAGGTGGCCCTATTCACATGCTTGGTTGTGCGCGCTGTACACCTGGATGTGGTGCACAGCTTATCGACTGACTCGGCGATCATGTGCCTACGTCGCTTTGTGTCACTCCGAGGAACCCCATCGGAAATTTGGTCCGACAACGGCACTGCTTTTGTTGGGGCCAGCCGAGAACTACGAGAGTTATACGGTGATGCGCTAGAAGACTACGCTGCCAGCGAGTTTATAAACTGGCGTTTCATTCCCCCCTCTGCACCTTTATGGGTGGAGCTTGGGAGCGCCTTATTCGAAGTGTAAAGGGAGCGCTGAAAGTGTCACTCCATGAACGGATTCCCTCTGATGAGGTACTTAGAACCCTGTTGGCTGAAGCTGAAGCCTTGGTCAATTCGCGGCCTCTGACGATGATCTCACTCGATCCTAATGCCGAAGAAGCATTAACGCCAGCTCACTTTATCCTTAATGGTTCACCAGGGCGTCCCATCCCAGCCACACTTCAGGAGTCGGACCTCTCGAGCAGAAGTCATTGGCGGAGGGCACTCAGACTAGCCGATCATTTCTGGCAGCAATGGGTACGAGAATACCTGCCTTCGTTGTCACCCAGAAGGGGTGGAGGCACCGCGCCTTCAATTTCAGAAGGAGATGTGGTCGCAATTTAATAGGTCTCGGCTATCGTAGCTTACCTTAGGCAGCGCACGTAACACAGATACTTCATGCATCACGACGAGCTCGGGGCGTCCGTAGCGCGCGTCCAGCGCAGCTAGCACCACCCCGCGGGCACGCGCCGCCGCCAGCAGGCCCGCCACTGCGTCGCGCGCCCTACGAATACACGGATATGACATCATATTATAATGATACTAGCTGACCCGCGCAACTTCGTTTGCGTCACATAATGCAACTAAATAATATTTCGACTACCCTACCCTACCCAACCCTACCCTACCTACCCTACCTACCCTACCTACCCTACCTACCCTACCTACCCTACCTACCCTACCGACCCTACCTACTCTACCTACCCTACCTACTCTACCTACTCTACCTACCCTACCTACCCTACCTACCCTACCTACCCTACCTACCCTACCTACCCTACCTACCCTACCTACCCTACTTACCCAACCTACCCTACCTACCCTACCTACCCTACCTACCCTACCTACCCTACCTACCATACCTACCCTACCTACCCTACCTACCCTTTATTATATTAAGTATATTTAGAGATTTTCAAAAAAATCTGAGTTACTCCCTAGTCGCGCCTAAAGAAGTTTTACTTCAAAAACTTTGACTTTGACTTTATTTGCCTGAAATATGGTGTTTTACAGATTTTATAACACAAACATAGTTCTTTCACCTACTAAAAACGGCATGCAAATAATGCGAGGATATGAATTAAAATTTTCAAAATCAATGATGCACACAAACAACAATATTTTTTCTCGCGTTGATGAGTTCATTTGTTTTTTTTCAATAAACTGCTTTCTATTTGCAAGCCAATTCGATATTTAAATAAAACCTTTGATATGTGGCTCCTTGGTTGCCATGCTTTTGAGTATAAGATTGTTCCATTTTTAAATATAACATCTGTTAGAATCATTTGGAGTTAACAGATAATTGTGACTGTCAAATAATAACAGACAAATAATTAGCAATAAATTAAAATTGCGACTATAATTTGAGATTTAAACTATCCTATCTCTCAAGTTGGATCGAACTGCACATGGTGTGCGAATTTTATTATAATCGGTTAAGTGGTTTAGGAGTCCATTGAGGACAAACATTGTGACACGAGATTTATATATATTAAGAATTGACTATAATAATGAATACTGAAGACATGGCTCTGGCCTAACATAAATTTAAAACAAGGTGTAAAAAACTACTAAGGACGACGCTGCGGCCATATTGACTTTTGTACAAGAAGGATAAAACTGAAGACGAGGCTTCGGCCTTACTTACTTTTGAACAAGAAGGATTAAACTGAAGACGAGGCTTTGGCCTTACTCATAAACAAGAAAGTTATTAAGCACTGAAGACGAGGCGGTATGGTCCAAGACCTTAGCCTGCCCGTGAAGGACGAAGGGAAAAAAAAAAAAAGGTGTCATTATGTGCCTGATTGCGGTGAAATTAGAGCCATTTTATGAGCAAGTGTGTTGAAAATTATATTATCAGTTCAATGTGAAGACGAAAGCTCACAAAGGTGGGTCACGGTATGTAGGAGGGTGTAAACATGCCATTGTTTTCTTGGCTGGGCTGGGCTTGGGCTGGGCGCATAGACGCAG
The DNA here is from genome assembly GCA_950005105.1 of Lycophotia porphyrea. NCBI lineage: Eukaryota > Metazoa > Arthropoda > Insecta > Lepidoptera > Noctuidae > Lycophotia > Lycophotia porphyrea. Next base: position 23,890,410 of record OX465383.1, on the reverse strand, counting down.
TGTAGAGCCACCTTCCACTAGTATTGAATGCTACTGGAAGAAGTCAAAATTATCATCAGTGGATACAAGCCTTAATTTTATTAAGGCGAAGGATATGTGCATTATACCCAAGATGCAACCAAAACCTGTATGCGGTGCTGAGTCAGCACAGGATTCAACTAGCAGGGAAATCCTATCTTCTTCTAACTGAAAAACAAACAATAAAATAAAACATGATATGAAATCTGTGAAACAGATACATTGGCTAACAGATTTTTTAAAATAAATATTAGTTTGCAATATTCTGTGTTTATTATATTTTGAAAATCTAAAATTTCATAGGACATCATTCTAACTAGTAAGTCTGAGTCAGTCAGTGGTCGTAATTGAACCAAACCTTAGTACATAGGTATAGCTTTTTTCAAGTAAGGTTGTAATGTAATAGAGGATAATGATGACATTTGCCAAGATCAGCTGATAAACAACAAATTGTACTTAAAGTGAAATAAATAGTTTCGTCAGAATGGTCTGCACAACAGTATAAACAAGTTGATGGAGATATCATGTCTCTTTTCATGATTTTACACCACTTTCTCCTTGTTTTCACACCTCTCAGTACAAGAAAATAACACTTTATTTGGTGCATTTTTATTTGTGTTTTTACACAAGGGCACGATACAGTACCGAAAAGCAGGTTTATTGTCCTGTTGCATTATTTAATTGAAGTAATATACAAAATATTAATATATTACAGCCCAAAACACGTCTGCAGCTATCCACTAGTAGTTTGTTGTTACAAACTGTGCCGTCACGACAAGCGCGCCAAAATGGCGGTCGTTTAAAAAGCTGATTTCAGCCACGTGAAAGAGAAGGTCTACGCCAACAGCCCAGCGTCGATTCAAGACCTCAAAGATGGAATTCGTGAGGCTATCGAGGATATAGGGCAGTCACTTTGCGATTTGGTGATGGAAAATTTCATGAAAAGGATATAGTCCTGAAAGCGTGGTCGTGGTAGTCATTTGCCTGATGTTATTTTCCACTATATACACACCATACCTTCCTCTTTATAATGAAATAAACATCCCTCCACAACAACACCCCTTATTGGAAACCCCTTTATATCATAAAGCATTAGAATAATAAACACTTTTTTTTTATATTGTTTTATTAATTATACCAATTCGAATTCAATATTCATAGTTAATACAGAACAACGTCTGCCCGGTCAGCTAGTATTAAAAAAAAATACAATACAAAATTAAAAGTACAATTATTACAGGAAATCGAACAGTAGGAAGCTGCACATATGATTTAAATTTTGTGTTACATAGGGGGTTTATTTAGGGGGTTTCATTAATTTTAACCCACCGGCGGAACTGCTCAATAATATTACGAGTATAATTGATGATAATTAATATAATATAACAACAGCGTAACATAACAGCCTTTAATATTGGTCTTTTATTTTTTTACAAAATTTTTGTATCGAATATGAAAAAGTAAATAAACGTTTTTTTTTTTAATTTCATTTTATTTTTAAACCCCATGGATTTTGAAGTTAAGATTGATTGTAGTTTTTTTATAGATCCTAATGAACCTACTAACACATACGAAAGATCTGTTGGACGAGGGGGGGGGACGGGTCTCATACAAATTTGGTCATCGTCCTTTATAGTTTTTTTGGCCGTGTTATAGACACCCGTCTAAATTACTGTATCGGGACAACCTTCTGGAATTGGTGTTCCCTTGTTTATTTAACACTTCAAGCACAAAGTACAGAGGCGGACTTAATTACTTGTTCGAGAGAGAAATTTCATAGAATCTTGTTTCTCAGAAAATGTTTCATGTAATATTTGGTCCTTGTATTTTTATTTCGAATATTATTGTTTAAACGACTATTTACTTGAATGAAACATGATAAGGTTTGATACGAGTAAGTCCCTAACTTTTAAGGTTAAATAAAATATTTTTTCCCATGTTGTTCTCCTCATCGCTGTCACTGTGGTGAAGTTGTCAACAGCCTCAGACACCACGGCCTGTCATGTAGCCGCAATGCGAGCCGGCACGCGAACTTAAATGACATCATCCGACCAGCTCTTGTCATCGTCGGCGTTCCAGCTGTATTAGAACCCAATGGTTTGGCAGTTGGCACGCGACGATGGTAAGAGACCGGACGCCATATCTTTGTTTCCATCGAAGATGGGTAGGCTTAGCTCATGGTGCTGTGCTGGGGCTGCCGCTGCGGCTGCGGAGATCCTCAAGCGGCGTAAATATACTAACCTTATTAGAAACTGTATTTTCGAGCCGTTTGTCGTTGAAACTCTAAGACCGTGGGGTCCGAGTGCTCACAGCCTTTTCAGGGAAATTTTAAAACGCTTAGTTGACACTTCCCGTGACCCAAGGGCTGGCTTTTACCTTGGCCAGAGGCTTAGCGTTGCCATGCAACGTGGTAACGCCGCCAGTTGACTGCGTTTAGGAGGAGTTATTTAATGCCATTTTGTAGTTTATTTTTTAGTTAGTTACTTCAGGTTATTTTAATTTATAAGTGTATATAATACTGTTTTATTTTGTTTGTGTTGTAGTCTATTAAGTTTTACTGCAGTGTAGTTCATTAAGTATTGTTTTGTTTGGTACTAGTTTGTAATTGTTCTAGGTTTAAGGATATATAATAATTAGGGGTGAGAATTGTGATGTATTTCAGTAGGCCACATCTATTAAATTGATACTGCGTACTATACAGGGAGATTGGTAATTGGGTGCAGGCCTTGAAATGGGAGATAGTAGAGCTCATTTGCAACAAATTTGGCCCCGCTAACTAGGGCTCTTATCGTATATTAATGATGACGATTGCGCTACCTGGTTTTACCGCAACGGTTATTAGAAAACGGACACGAAATTCGAGATTAGGAGCACCGAACGTCTTTAATCCAATATTGTAACTGATTTTACAACATTTGATAGATCAATTAATTCTTTTTTTTTTTGGTTTCAGTGTTTAGGTCAAAGATGTTTTTCGAATGTAAGTATTCAAATATTTTATTTGCATATTATTGTGATTTTACAGCGAGAGGACGATGGGTTCTAATATACTGGTTGGAAAGTTAACGCTAGCTCGAAGATCACACTCCGGACTGTCTGACCACCAAATCTCAACACCGGCGGTCAGTTGAGACAAAAATTTACCCATCTGACTACTGGAGGTAAGACTATTTTAAATGTTACTAGCTGATGTCCACCCACGGCTTCGCCCGCGTGGATGTCGGTTATCGTGACCAAAAGTAATCATGAAATTTTGATTCCGTTTTAAGGTATTAAAATGGATATAGTGCGAGTATGTTATCCTTAAGAGATAAGATTTATGCCATTGTGGATTTTTCTGTAGACCTATATAAGAAACACAATTCCACCATACATCATTTTGTTATATCTCAAAGGGTTTAGGCAGCGTTTTCGTTGAAAGCTCCCAGACGGCTTATTTTTTCCGACACCTCCAACAACAGATAGACAGACGCGGCGGAGGACGTTACATGCAGTGACTGCGGGTTATTTTACACGCTGAAATTTGAATAGTTGTTTTCTCGCGGCGAAATGATTTTGTTTGGGTTATACAATCTTTTTATAAAAAAAATAGTAGCAACCAAAAATGGCAGATTAGCAATTGTGTAAAGCCAAACTGGAAAGCGACCATGAATCAATTGTAATACCTCGCTATAACTTCGCGCAGCGGGGCAGCTCGGCCGCTACCCCGCGTGCTCGTCAACCAGCTCATAACTACATCCGAATTAATGAAACACAATAAATCATAGTAAGCCCATTGCTGTCGCACTGCTGGACATGAGCCAAGCACAGGGGACACGCTTCTGGGCACGAGCCTCTCATCAGTATTGAGAAGGATTCATTTTCGTGCTTTAGTCTACCACGCTAGCTAGGATGGCAGACTACACACGCCATCCAGAACTTTATGGAGCACTCTCAGCTGTGCAAGTTCCTTTAAGATAATTGTCGTAGATAGGAACGTCACACGTGACATTTTACGCGAGATTATTTAACAAGTTTATCTTGAGGTCATTATTATTTTTTTGTTTCTTTCTACAAATACAAAATAAATAAAGAAAATGGAAGAAAATAAAAATAAACTTGGGAATAATTACACAACTATGGAAAAAGACATGCTATTAGACCTGGTGAAGAAGTACTTAAGTTAAATAAAATTTGTTTTTTTTTGTTAAATATAAAACAGTTTTTTTGCGGACGCGGAACTGTACACGAAATTTCTCGTCGGTACATTTTTCGAACGCATTCAGCTTTTCAGAATTCCTGCGGCCCGTGGTGGGTCTTCCATGATCCGAGAGGGAAGATAACGATGAAACAGACTTTTTAACACCAAAAACTAATTGAATTTAAGTTTTAAGATAGCCCGAGACCACTCTCAAATATAACATCTACTTAACTCGATTTGACAGTTGATGTGACAGTTAAAAATCGCTGAGTGACGTTCCAGTATACAGATTTTATACAGAGTTGCGTTTAAGTACAACTTAATCTGAGATCCTTTTAAATTTAATCAATGCTTTTAAATGACATTTGAGAATATGAATTTCGACTTTAGAAGCTTCTCAAACGTTTAAGTAGCCGTCAAATATTTGAGAGACGTTTCAGTATTCGGGCGATAATTTTGTATTTAGAAGATGATGATGTACTGGAAGCAGAAGTGTATGTAACTCCCGCCGAAAATTTTGATAAGAGCGACAAAGATAGTGGCAATGAAGAATCTACTGATATCAACTGCTTGTCTTGGCACCAGCTATAGGCGGATGCAGAAGTTAAGGCCAAGGTAAAGGGACGGATAAAGGAACAACAGCTGCCAGATTCCCCAGAGCAAGAGCCCATTCCAAGCACGTCACAAAATCCACCTGCCTCAAAAAACAAGTAAGCGTACAATTTAGGAAAATGCGAAATGTGGATATCCTACACAAAGCAGAAAAAGAGTGGCCACCTTCTAGTTTTTTCGAAGATTTTCAGAATCCACTACAATTTTTAGAGTCATTTTATGATGAAGATAATCGTCTAGTTTTACTATTGTTTTCTCACGCTTTCGAGGTTATAAATATTTTTTTAATTATTTATTTAACTCTGTTTTGATTGGTGGCAAATTGTTCTGACCCGGGAAAACAACCATTAAAATTTCATGCTGTATACATATTATTATCAGTTTTGTAAACCCAAATAAACCCGTTAAACCATTAGTAACTTTCACCCGGTGAGAGAAATCTAGTTCTAAGGAAAAGGAGAACGAATGAGTCAAAATAAGTATAAAAAACGGTGGTTAAATAACAATAATTCACAAAGAGTTAAAAATTGGTGAATGTCGGAAGTCACCAAACCCGTGTGTGCTAAAAAACGATTATCCGTTTTTCGCATTTTTCCTGCAAATATACATAGTTTAAACCAAAATTGTAGATAATTAAATAAATAGTCTACAAAAATGACTACACTTTTTTTCTTACGAGTCACCATTCCCGGGATATCGTTTCTGCTTTAACTGAACTTTTTGGAGTAGTAACTTGAATGATAACCATCATATGGAGCGTGGCAATACATTTATATTAGCATTGTTTGCAGCATATTTAATAGATGTGTCAGTTTCTGGTGGTAATATATAAGGTGGAAACTGAACTGCTGCTGCCGCATACATCATAGTATCATTGTAGGTTGCACGTCTGCATCCTGTAATAGTAAGGGAGCCCAAGCGGGGATTTTGGGATTTACTCGAGCGCGGCAGAAAAACATAAGGGGAGAAAGCCTTGCACCTCGTGAAGTACTCCCACCATACCTGAGCCCTTTATAGGGTAGACCGTCGAGGACAGCCGATCAGATTAGTAAAAAAAAATTGATAGAAAAACTCGTGCGCGTCAGATTAAGGCAAGAAAAGTGTGCATTTCAATAATCTGACAATTTGAGCGAGTCATAAGGAAATGGGAGTCACAAAGTTGCAAATAAAACGTCACCTGGACATTCTCGAGCGCGGTTATTTATTTATTTTATTTAGAAGGAAATTAGTTACGGATCCCGGAAATAACATAATCTGCCGACTTGCAAAAGACGAAGTTGCTAAAATCCTTTTTACCGTACTGAAATAATCTATGGCGAAGTTCATCATGGTAGGGTTTGACTCATAATAAACTTTGCCGTCAAAATATGCTTTTTGTTTTTCAGTGCACAGGGGATGGCTGTATATCACTGGTAATTCATAAAAATATTCTCTAGCTACTTGCAATAAACCAATAGGTATTTCGTGACATTTAAATTGACATTTGCGTGCAGGTAATGTGAAAATGTCTAATTGGCTGCCTTAATTTTTTTTTTCTCACAATTACTTTTTTCATTATATGAATTTTATTTCAACAGTGCGAAGGGGGAGGGTGTGTAGCGGAGGTAAATAATAAATATAGATACGTCAAAACACTTAACTATTTTATGTATGGTGATAGACTTAAAAACTATAGGGCAAGCGAAAACTGAATTTAAAATCAAATATTATGAAAAAGGCTGCTAGAGCAAGCGAAGTAAACTCAAAAAATTTTACATCCGCCTTAGATAGGTACGATTTTCTTCTAATACAACTTGAATCAATTCGCTTACATTATAGTGTCGCGCAAAAGGTTGCCAAGCATATGTAAGTATTAATATCTCAAAACTTTTAACTTATTCTACGATAGGCAAAGATCCCAAAATCCCCAAAACGTCATTTTATCAAGGTTAAACTTTTGAGGAAAGGTAATCTAATACGTAGTTGAGAACGTATACGGACTTGGTGGTTCGAAGGCAGGGCCCTTTTACAGATACCAACTATAAAAAGTACGCAAAACCTTGGTCATCTACGCTTAAAGTATGATAGCTGATTTTCATAAATAATTATGTTTTATGTTAGTTGTAGGTGTATGCAATCAAAAACCGATGCAAACAAACCGATTAAAAAAATAATACAAAAAAGTGGCAAATAACTTTAGATACGGCAGGCGGTGACAAAAACAGTGAATGATCCCGCTCGTATCGAAAAGTCTTATTGGCAAGTAGTCCTATTAGCAAAACGACCTATTATCAAAACGACGCTTCAGCAAAATGTCCTATTAGTAAATTGTCGTCGTATTAGTGTTAAAGGACAAAGGAATGGGAATTTTAGTCATTGCACACATACATGAAAGTTTTTTTAAAGGAATAAATGTAATTATGATCTGTTCGAACAACAAACTACATCAAATAAAACAGAGGAGTGGCTCCAGTACGGGTTGGCGGATTTATTTACTGACAGACCATTTTTGGGAACCTTTTGTAAGGGAACGTTACATGAACAATAATGTTTCTTTAATAATGTTTCTTTGTTTAATAATGTTTCTTCTTTTTCTTGTTATAATTCATTTTCTGTTGTTAACCCTTTCAGTGCCCAGCACCCGACACGCGGGTCGAACAATAAATTCGTTCCTTCGCACAACCCGTATCCGTAGCTATGGACACGCTAGTCGGGTTCTGGGTATGGATACACGTCATCTATAGCTTATTATAACGACGACTCGGATACGGGTTGTGGGCACGCGAACGAATTTCGCGAAGTTTTCGCGAAGTACTGGGCAGTGAATGGGTTAATTCATCTTATTAAATAAGCACCCCTCCCCTCTATATTTGCGTCGGGGTTTAATTAAAACTAGGCACGGCAGCCCTATCGCGTGCGTACGTACCTCGCGGCTGTAGGTAGTTATTTCAAGGACAGGGCCGAGTCATAATACTGTATTCTATTTATACTGTGACTATGGCAAGGTCCACATGCCTCAAAGTGTAGATTTGTGACCCCACCTCAGCAACAAAATTCGGTACGAACACTTTCAGAATTTATAAAATCTAGTACAACTTTGCAAGCTAGCAAGTACGCATACGTTATTTACTACGTATTCCACTGTATATTCTCCAAATCGGCTTGGTCTATATTATTTATAGGTTCTGGCTTAACACCAATGTTATTTTGTTTTAAGTGCGCAGGCATCGAATGTACTGCTACGGTAAGATTATATTTAATAATTTTCATATTCCGCAGGAGGAGAGCGCAATTGCTTTTCAGAGTCAGAAATGAACATTCTCTGGTATACTTAATGATCTAGAATGTTGGCGTACTAGGCCAGTCAAAGAATGCTCAAAAAAACGTTTAGAGAGAGATGCTTAGAACACAATTTTAGATTTCGTAACTTTGTTTGGACTACTTAGGAGGTAAACATCAGGGGGAGGGCGGGTTTGAAGGTCCATTTTTTTAGTTTTTCGCTTATATCTTGGAAACTATGCGTCCTAGCGATGACCACTCTATACATAAAGAAATGATTTTTGCTACGAGTTTATCACCACTCCTTCACCGTTTTTGAGAGCAGTGGTGATGAAATAAATTACACAAAGTAATGCACCTGCCTGGGTTCGAACCCACGACTTACAGTTTGTAAGTCGGGGTCGCTACCACTGGGCCACCGCTGCTCTCAGTGAATATCGTGAGGAAACCGGCATGTCCTAGAACCAAAAATTCGAAAACATGTGACATCTACCAATCCGCACTGGGCCCGCGTGGTGGATTATAGCCCAATCCCTATCATAGAAAGGAGGCCTGTGTCGGGTGTCCCAGCAGTGGGAACGTTATAGGCTGATGATGATGATGATTATCACCACTTAATCACGAAAAACTACCACGGAAAGAGATATACGAGGGTGAATCAAAAAGTTCTTAGAAGCGCATATTTAAAGAAAAAAAAATGGGATTGTTCGATGTTTGATTCAAAGAGTGACAATCTCAGAATATTTATGCCAAATGTCAGTCGATTTCATCAGTTCGTTCGCACACAATAAATTGTTTTATACAACGAGCTTCCAAAAACGTGAAATTATGGAGTAACGAACAACAGCATAGAGAATATCTCAATGGCATAATCTTCCTACCCTTGTCCCATGTTATTTGGGGCGGCGCAACACGTTTTTTTCTTCCATTTTGCACAGGATATCTCAAACTACAAACAAAATTATTTTGTTGGGGCGAATACACACACGTTTACCTACATTAAAGCACAATTCACGGTTCATTCCCGGTCGTCCCCATCTCGTCGTCCCCAGTGGTGACGATTGGAATTATTTATTTCCCACTCGTTCCACTAGAGAGTCAAAATGTAGTAATAGGGATTAGTGAACAACGTTTTTGATTAAAAATAATTTGAAAAGTCTGAAGCACAGGTAATCAACGAATTTATTCGTTGATTACCTGTGCTTCAGTCTTTTAAAAATATTTTTTATTATTTTGAACGTTGTTTACTCTTGGTGAGAAAGTCGTAATTAAAACATTTTAACAATCAGTGAAATCTGTTATTGAAATCCCTATTACAGCATTTTGACTACCTGTCTATAGCGGAACGAGTGGGAAATAAAAAGTTCCAATCGTCACCACTGGGGAGGAACGAAACTTTTTTTTCCTATTCGTACCCAGTGGGGACGACGAGGTGGGGACGACCGGGAAAAAACGCAATTCACACTACTAACATTAACTAACTGTTATTAATTATTTTCAGTGCTACGGGCGTCTTTGCAAACACTATTCCTCATGATTTTAATTTACCATGAATGACGACTTCTTACAACAATAGAGAATGTTAAAATAAAAATCTTGTTTGATAGTTATTCGAGAGTCGAATGAATGTCTCAAATTAAGCCACAATCATCTTATCCCGACATAATGTCATAACAAAAGCCAACAAAAAAAACTGAGACAATTTGATAATATAAGCGTCGATAACCAGCTCGCCGTCTTAAATATAAGAAGAAACAATACCTGATGGAGAATTATCGGAGAATATAAAGGCATCACCGGAATCAATTAAATGCAATTCTGAAACAACAACAGAAGACGACGAGCCGACTACTAGAGGGCCCGCCCAAACCAAAGGGACTAAGTCACTTCGGTGGAACCTTGCTTCACACCTTCGCACCGCCTACACATATTTTACTGAAGATAAATGTACTAAATATGTAAACGAAATACTTAGACAAGCTAAATAACAAGTCTAGTTAGAATTCTTTTGTGATATTTTAATGTGTTACATAAACAATACAATAATAACAGCTTGCAAACATATTTTTTTTACTGACGCTGCCGTATCCCAATTTTTTTCTTTTTAATCATTTTATATTTGTTTATTATATTACAATCTAGCCTAAAAAGGCTTATAAGCAATTTTAACCTAACTTAATTTACTAAAATTAATTATATCTAAGAGCACGTCCATTGCGTTTACTTAGCGAAGTCACTTTGTTCTTGTCTCCATATAAATAGCTAACATGGCTTTCTTTTTAATGCTCCATACATTAAGCATTCTTATTTTTTATTTATATTATCCCTTTCACGTTTAATTTTCACGATTAACAATAATAGTACCGTCATTTGGTTAGGAAAAAAAAAGTTTTAAGGGAGATTTGAAAAGACCTGGCCAGAGGCCCGACTCCCACTCACCCACAGCCAGCAGGCGGTAAAAGTTATAATTGTTAAATTTAAGTTAATCTTACAATGACCGAGAAGGTTGAAATAACCATGGAGGACATCATTGTCGATGAGGAGGATCACTTAGATGCGGCATATTACGAGCTCCACAGTAGAATGAAAGGAGATGTGATCCAGCAAGGTGTTACCGCTCTTGGCTCTTGCTGCAGGTCCCTCGAACCAGACGGACATCCGAGGTGGGCACCGCTCAGACAAAGAAATAAACAAAAATAACAAAAAATAACCCTCCGTTGCTCCAGGAAGAGACGGATTATGAGGACTATGAACCTCCTACTTATACCAGCGAGCCTCCGGAATACGAGGGGGAAGGAAGCACCCTAAGACTAAGAGTAGAAAACCTGCAGAAAGCCAGGATTGGTATGACTACAAGCCTTGGCCAGGAAAATTTATTTTTCAAAAAGTTAATGATGTAGTTTTAGTTTTTAACAAAATCGAGCTTGAGCATTTTTCGCTATTCCTAATAGTTTCGGATTTGGCCATCCACGCCCACTTGAAAAATTCACCCTGTATAGATCCGACCGTAGCACAAATGGCACAAAAGTATTTCCAAACAAAAGAATGTGGTTCAATAGTTGAAATCAATTTGTGATTGCAATATTAACAATTTGTTTGAACGTATATTAATTGACCTTATATTAGTGCAGCTGCAGATGAAGCTGAATCCTGTTCCAATACCGATTGTCCGACCAATAAAGTGACAAGGAAGGTACCAGTTCTGGGGCACGCCACAATAGTGGCGATAAGTCCCCTCTTTGAGGAGTGGCCGGAGAGGCGCCACGGCAACCTCACCTTCCGCCTGACGCAGGTCGTCACCGGACACGGTTGTTTCGGGAGGTTCCTGCACCGAATCGAGCGGGAGGAAACGCTCGGGTGTTACCACTGTGAGGATCACCCAGAGGACACGGTGGAGATCTACCCCACTTGGGCGGAGCACCGCCGCCGTGTCCTCGTAGCGGCGATCGGCGGCGGCGACCTATCGCGTCCGGCCCTGGTCCAAGCAATGGTCCGGAGCGAGCGGGAATGGGACGCCGTCACCTCCTTCTGTCATAATAGCGAAGGAGGTGGCGGAGCGTGAGAGGGAGAGAACCTCTCGTCCCAGCCGCCGCGGGAGACGCCTCGGGCGCCGGGGGTCACGTGGTGGTTTCCGGCCACCGTAGAACGGCACCTGTGGACGGTGAGTAATGGACTAGGTCGCCGTCCGTCCGTCTTTCGACGACAGGCCGTGTAGACGGTGCGTTCGTGTTCCACGCGCGCCTCAAAGAGATGAGATAACGTAAATAGTAACATAGCGGAGATTTTCAATAGCGTGATTGCAAAGTTTATTGTCGGCAAACGTATAAATTATTCAGGGAGACAATCATATTCTGGACGCTGTGCTGCATCAGTTGTCAGTTTCAACACCAAAACACCATGTACGTACCTCAGTAAAAAGATTTTACGGAGAAGCCCGAACATGATGATAAAACGTCTCGAAAACAAAAAAAAATGCTAGACGATTAGCATCCACAAAACGTATAATATATCGATCGCAAACCGTTACTAACTCAGAGCGTAGAAAGACTCGATCCAAATAGGCCAATAAGAACTACGGTGAATTTTATCAAAAGCCCGACCTTAGTAAAGAAGATTACGATTTTGCTGTAAATGAGCATATGAAACTAATAACATTATCCGCCGGAGATCGGCATACACTAGAGCAAAGAACCATTTTACAAGCAGAATCGATTGAATGGCGCCAGGAGCGAAAACTTCGGCTTACGGCAACAGTATTTGAAAAAGTATGCAAACGAAAGTCGATTAAATGTAGTCCATTAGTAAAAAATTTGGTTACGGAAAAAAAATTAAACCATATTAAATCGATTCAACATGGCCAGAACCACGAACATCTTGTACGCGAGCAATTGGAATTACATTTAAAACTTCCTATTAATAGATGCGGTTTATTTATCGACAAAGACTTTCCATTTTTTAGGAGCAAGCCCTGATGGATTTGTTCAGTAAGCAGATCAAGATAACCCGAGAAAAACCACTTCGCTGGCATTTTTCCGACTTTCTAGCTGCATATTACACTTATAACAAGCGACAAGGTACGATCAACTGTAGAAGACCAGGGACAACAACACATCTACAGCTATGTAGATGTCGCACTTAGTGGATCAAAATAACAATCAAATAATGAAAATAAAAATATAGAGTAAAATAAATACCTAATAATTTATTAATGCCCTATGATTGTTTAGTTTCGACACATTCATTAACGACACATTTATTAATGCCCTATGATTGTTTAGTACAGATTGCTATTTTATTAAATTTTTTATTACTTCTACTTTACAAACGTATGTTTTTTTTAAACCTACGCTTCTTTATAGATGAAAACCAACAATAAAACCAGACGTAACTTACACAATTAGAATAAAATAATAGCTAAAACATGATTGCAACATTTGAGCAATTTAAAAAAAAAACAGGACGTGACGAAATCACTACAAAAAGTGATGCACACATGCACACCATCAACAAAACTCTCAAATCATTAGTTTTTCATCAACGAAGAACAAAATTAAATGCGTGCAATCGTGCATGTATTTTTTTGTTTAAGAAATATTTTTTACGAACCACTAATCGAATTAAATATATACAAACAACAACAAACAAAAGCCATTGTAACCTAAACCAAACTGGTGCAATAAACCCAAAATCAATAGATGTAATACATATAATATTTTTAAATAGTTACCATTTCACACGCCGTTTCGACTGTCATTATTTACAAGAATGGCGTTGACCTGAGACAGCAACACAATAAACTTAAAACGAAAATAATACAATTAAAAATAGTCCATCACACACAAGTTTGTTTTTTTCCTATGAAGATTGGCAGAAACTACAAATAAATAGCTCAATAGGTAAATATTTCCCTTTTTTTCTTTTTTTTCGGATGGTAATCATCTAGTGACTTCTCCTGCTCTGGGCAGAGCGGGAGTGTCAGACTTGTACTGACTAAAACCCATCCGTTTGCAAGGAAGGATCCTTGCCCTTTGTGTTCCAGGGCCGCGGTATCTCTTTTGAGCAGTCCCGCAGCCCTGGGTGCGAAACAACAACCTACGAATAGTAGAGAGTACCTCGAGTCAACAACCTACTATAATTGTTATTTAAACCATCGTCGAAATATAATAAAAATAATAGTACAACTACGAGCAACACAAAAAACCTAAAAGGCAAATATGGTGATGAACAGGCATCAAGCTTAAAAAGAATGCGAATACCTAACAGAGGGGGATATACTTTTCCTAGGCTTCGGCACTTTTCCTTGTCAGCAGTTGTTAATATAAACCTACACGGATGGATATTCATGCACGTTTTTTTTTTTCGGATGGGATATCATCAAAGAGTGTCAGACTTGTACTGACTAAAACTTCCTTCTTAGCTTTTTGTGTTCCAGGGCCGCGGTATCCCTTTCGAACAGTCCCGCAGCCTCGGCAGGTTTCATACATCCCTTAAGTGTGAATGTGGAAGTTATGGAACACCAGTTCCACAGACGATTTGAGCATTAGATATCGTGACACGCTGTTTGCTAATTACAGGAACTGATGGACGGTAAGTAGACTAACTGGTATCCAAATTCTGGGTAGACTCAATTTAGATTGACATCGGCACGCAAAGGAGACGCAGATACTAAAAAAACACTTCTGATGATGGATTTATTAGATTTAAAATCTTACTACTATAAAATACTTATACGTATCGATTGATGATGTTGTATAAAAAGCAGAAGTTATCCTTATGAGCTGTATTTATTACAGACACTAGACAGTACAGATAAAAACAACGAAATAATGCACACTGTAATTTAATTAAATACATATTTTAGATGTTTCTAAATGCATTTTGTTTTAAAAATATTTAAAAATTTACAATAATAAAATAAATAAAAGAGGCGCAACTGCGGGAAAAGTGGAAGGAATAGGGGAGGCCTTTGCCCAGGAGTGGGACAGCTCACCTTACAAAAAAAAATGAAGGAAATACGTATAAATAAATAAATGAATGAATGAAAAGGATCATTGAACACGACGTCGGTCAAAATATAATTAAAAAACTATCTACTACCGATTATCTATCAGCAACGTCTATATAACATCATTGGTATGTAATGAATACTTAATATTATACATAGAAAAGTTTAGTGACTATTATTATGGTTTATACTCTGGACTGTAAAAGTCTGTGCTTGCACTTCGGAAGGAGCCTCTTCGGGAGGAGTAGGAAAGTGACCATGAGCTCTTCGGTGATTCTGCAATGCGGTACCCTGAAACAAAAATGTATAAGATGTCAAAATTTTAAAATTATTATGCAACGTGTCAGAAAAGTTATAGTCATATGAAAGGACGTGCTACAATTAAACTGAACAAATTTCTCCATGATACCAACATCGTAATATAGCGAAAAAATAATCATTTGGGTCGAACAGCTATTGGAAGTTAGTTTTTCTGTGAAGAAACCCGTGGGTTATGAGAGGAGGCATTTGTACTTTATCCAGCATACATCAGAATAATGTACATACGATTTTGTATTGCGTTTTGGAATGGGCGACTACTAGCTTCAACTTCCTGACTTACTAACAGACTCTTTGCAAATTCAAAAGTGCCTGAAAATGGTATAATAAAAAATATAGTTTAAATTTAGAATAACCTGTATAAATCTGTCGCCGCAGACTTCGCAGATGTATGGCCGGTCGCCGGTGTGTCGGCGGATGTGCAGGTTGAGGTCGTTGCTCTGCGAGAATGCCTTCTCGCAGTACGTGCACTTGTATGGACGCTGGCCAGTGTGCACGCGCATGTGCCGGGACAGCTTGTTGCTGCGCGAAAAACCTAAAAACACCATAATAACAGTCCTATAAAAAGTCTATTAAGGTCCTGCTGTTCATCATTTGCCCAACCTTTTCTCAACCATGTTGGGATCGGCTTCCAGTCTAAGCGGAAGCCACTGCTTATCTAACCTCCATGACCCACTTAACCCAGTAAGTAGTGGGTAATACGATACTGTTTGTCAGACTTTCGTATTTCTGACAAAATAACGATTTTTCGAATGACCAACAGCATAACGCAGTCTCCGATTTATTTTAGTAAAGCTACACATTTAGCTTTATTGTGAAATCGACACACTAAACTTCAAATCGCTTTCATTTCCATGGTCATATTTTTTTTTTCTAATCTTTCCAAACGACAGATTTTAAAACACTCGATGCAATAACCATTATTGTCATATCGAAATGTGCTACTAATAAAAACATATTAAATACCTTAATAAAAATATATTTACCTTTACCACAAACACGGCATATGCAAGGTTTCTCGCCAGTATGAGATCTTCTGTGGCACTGAAGATCGGAAGATCTTGGAAAACCTGTAAGTAATGAGATTGAGATAAAAACTCACTTTTATTACAAATCAGATATTCAGCTAAAGGCTAACCTTTGCCACAAAAATCACACTTGTAGGGCTTCTCTCCGGTGTGGCGGCGCATGTGTACGATTAAGTTCGACGAGTTAGAGAAACTGCGGCCACAGTAAAGGCATAAGCAGTTGCTAGACGAAGTCTTTTCGCGCTGCGACTGATGAACTCGTTTGTGAGAGCTGAAAATATTACCACATGTTGAATTTGTCTATATTATGTTAATTTAGTGCATCATAAAAACCAACTAACCGGAGATTGTCACTCCTGTGAAACTTCTTTTCACAAACGTCACATTGGAAGAAGTTCTCGATTGGCATGTGTATTTTAGTGTGTTTAACTAGTAGGTCTCTCCTGGAAACAACAACAAAATAAAAATGCATTGTCACTTTCCGAACTGTGCTAGGGTATACGATACAGTTGCCTTGTATTGCACTAGCTGACCCGCGCAACTTCGTCTGCGTCACATAAGAGAGAGAGAGAGAGAGAGAGAGAGAAAGGGTTAGATTATTTTGTTGCAGAGTTATTTTAAAACCGTGATACCTCCTAAGATATTTATTGAAATCAAATGATGTAAGGGCAATTTTGTTCAAAATTAAATATTTGTGATGAATAACGTATTTATTTGGATAAAGGTTATTACCATGTTTATAAAAACACTTTCGCAAATAATGCATTATTTTATAACTAATTTGTTTTTCCATTTTGTGTCCATTATTTTATTACTATAAAAAAGGTTGTAGTGAGTCAACCTTAAAAGATAGACATATGCTTTGCAGCTTTTTTTAAGAACTTTTTAAGAGGAACAATTCCATCATATATGATTGTTGCGTAACTTTATGTAAACGCAACGGAAGGTCTCAAGAGGAATAAATTTGCCCCGTTTTTGCAACATTTTTCATTGATGCTCCGCTCCTATTAGTCGTGATGTTTATAAATCCCCTTGCAGCGGTTCCAAAACTTTTTCAGTTCGCGGCGCACTTACAGGGTTAATATTTTGTCTCGGCGACCTAGCTAGTCGACAAAGCCGAGTTTTTATAATTATTTTGACTCACGAGAATATATTTGAAACCCGGTTTCAAATAAGATGTCGCGCAAAGGGAATAAGAATTCTTAAATGTTTTTATATTCATACCCTTGTTTTAAGCCTGCTGTCGCAAGAGTTCAATGAGACCCTTTTCTTTTAGCGAAGTGGATTCTGGTGGATCTTGTGCATGGAACGGATCTTGGATTCACGTAAAATTTTTAATCATCGTCTTCGGCAAAGTATTTCAAAAACCATTAAGTGACCTTCGAAAGATGTTCCGTGAAAAGGGACATTAAGTATTTTGAGACAACAAGGTCATTAGATTTTTATCGAAAACCTAAGTATAGTTTCCGGATAAAAGTAAACACCCTATTCACTCTCTACGGAGCACCAGGGCGCCACGGCAAACAGTTTGGGAAACCCATGCCTATAGCCTTCTTCGTTAAATAGGCTACCCAACACTAAAAGATTTTTTAATTCAAACTAGTAGTTTCTGTGATTAGCGCGTTCAACCAAACAAACTGTTCAGCTTTATAATATTATTATTACTTATAGCTTTCTTTCAATTTCGAGTTTTTAATTAGATTTCACAAAACCCCGCACACTTACTTGTAAAAACTTCTATTGCAAGTATCGCACTGAAACTGTCTCTCTTCTCTTTTGGTTTTAGAATCAATAAATTTAACCGACACGCTTTGTCCTTCATGATATCGTAGAATGTGCTTATTTAAAGATATTTCATAAGCGAATTTCAGTCCACACGTATTACATTTATATTTTCTTTCAATTTCCTTACAAATGCTTCTGTGGCGCGCCGCTGACCGCAAAGAAGCAAACGACTGGAAATATAAAAAATAATTTATTTTAATAAAGGCTTTTATCCACCTGCGTATAATTCTGTTCGCTAGTCTAAAGATACGATGGATTCCGAGCCCACCACACAAATGAGTAGTAAGTAGAAATCAACATTTATTGCGCATGACTAGGGGCTCATTTACAGAGACGCGGTGCGTTGTGCGACGCGTGCAGCGTGAAGCCTCGCAGTGCGTTTTATGTACAATGTACGATGTTATTTAAAAGACGCAAGGCCAAGCCCGGACAAGCCGAGACGCGGCGCGGGCGTCGCCGCGTGCTCCGCCAACGGAGACGCCTCCGTGAACGGAGTATTGCAGGAAACTGGCTGGTCGCAACATAATATTATGTTTGAATTGTTTGCGGGCCGCGCCTCATAACGCATTGCGTAGATGAGCCCTAAAGGTGACTAATCAAACGTTATTCAAAATAAGCAGTGTACAAATCAAAATGCTGTATAATAAAGATAAAAAAACTAAGTTATTAAATACGTAAAGAAGCATTTATGCTCATTCAAAATGACACAAAAAAAGAAAAAAGACTATGTGCCCAGTGCCCACAGAAAACTATATATACAGGGTGGGAACTTTCAGGAGGGACTGTAAGGGGAACTACCTTAACCGTTGCAGCTACACGAAAATGGTCTTAGGAGACTATCCATAATTTTTCGTTAAATTTTGATCCCCATTAACAAATTTCCAAAAAAAATTACAGCCAGAAAATTGCCATTTTACACAAAACATTTTATTGATGCCAATCGATCCTGTTTCCTGATTGGCAGTGTCTCAAGTCCTTGAATTTCAAAATACATGCGTGAGCACGCATACAACACCGCAGATAGTCCTGAGTTGGAATGCTATGGATTTAGTGTTACACAAGTCATGATTCAGTTGCATACATACATAAACTCACGCATTTTTCAGTTACGTTAGTGCAAAATAAAATTAATAAAGAAATATAATCCGCTGATAAAAAAGAAACGAATAAAGTAAGTACCTTAGTGCAGAGGTTGCACCGGTGAGACAGTTCCGGATGCTCGGCATCGCGGTGGTTAATGAGATCCGTTTCTGTCGGCAATATGCAGCTACAAGTACTACATACAATAAGCAAGTTGATATGCTCCTGAAATATTAGACATAAAAAATAAAATAAATCACCTCATAGTTATCGACATGGTACATACGTCTTTTTAGGGTTCCGTACCCAAAGGGTAAAAACGGGACCCTATTTCTAAGATTCCACTGTCCGTCTGTCTGTCGGTCTGGCTGTCAGTCACCAGGCTGTATCTCATGAACCGTGATAGCTACACAGTTGAAAATTTCACAGATGATGGAAATACACCATCTGTAAAATTAAAAAAAAATATTATTTAATAATTAAAGCTCCCATGGCGGCGGCGACGGTTCGGTCGGTTTATGGTACAGGTTTCATGTATGGGAGCCCCATTTAATTATTAAATAATTTCTATTTTTATTCTTTGTTGTTTTTGCGGCATCTGAAATACATCTGTGAACTTTTCAACTGTCTAGCTACTGTTCATGAGGTACAGTCTGGTGACAAACAGCCAGAAACGTGTATTTTCGGTTTATGGTACAGAACCCTTCGGCTCGCACGTGGCCAGTTTTTTATATAAGCCTCCAGTCAGGCAAGAGCAAGCACCAGCTATCGGTCTACTCATGTTTTATGTTTTTTAAATAGATTTACTAATCCGTTAATCAGTTACCCCTATGTATTAAATAAATGCTTGGTATCTACTACATACCAAGCTTATTTAATAGAAAGAAAGAAAAAATATTTATTTGTCGCAGGGACATGACGTGCATACAAAATGACTAAAAATAAACAATAAACATAGAACGTATTGCAAATATTTATAAATACAACAGGAGGGAACAAAAATAGTTAACAACTTGCACGTCGTGACTGCGACAAGCAGGCTACCTCTCAGCATGATGCTGTGCTATCGAGGACCAACAGCAAACCCTATGTGAGTATTTATTTATAATATACATAATTATTTGCTATTCATACTTTTCTAAAAGGACTTTTTCAAATGTAATTTAAAATTTTGTTTTGTTTTTAGGGATCTTATGGGAGGTGACAGATCATTCCAGCAGCGAGTGGCGGCGGAATACTTGAAACATCCCCTCAAGGCTATGCAATCTCTTCCTCACTGCGACACTATGGCAATCCCTCACTCTGTACATAACCTTTCAGTCTATAAAAACAGGTTTTTACTACGCCATTTATATGTTCCTCAAAATGTAGGTCCGTATCAGTAATTAGCCCAAGGTAACAAACCATTTCTACCTTTTGTATACTTTCTCCCATAATTTTAAGATCAGGTTTAGCAGAAAAATTGTTTTAATTTGATTTCTGCTCCCTATGACCATTAACTTAGCTTTTTGAGGGTTCAGTACTAGAGAATTATCCTTAAACCACAAAGCAATTCTATCAAGCTCCTCATTGAGTGTACGATCGGCGCGGCGGCGGCAGCTGTATTACTGGCGTTAAATGAAACATACATCTGAGTGTCAACTGCGTATGCATGATACTTGCAGTTCTTCATGGATGTTGTTATGTCAGCACTATATATATAACATACAGAGAAGCGGACCGAGCAGGGATCCCTGAGGAACTCCCCTTGATATGGCTTGTTGGGAGAAAGATAACGTGGAACGGTCTCGCGCAAGTCAACCCATTGCGACCTGCCGGTCAGGTAGCTTTCAAACCAACGCCGCGGGAGACGCCGCCTATCAAAACCATAATACGACAGTTTGGACCGTCATAAAGGAATAATAAATTGAGTCAACGCACGCGAGTAGTCGAGCAATTTCAGGATACATCCGTCACCACGGTCTCGAACTTCCAGGATGTTACCAACACATCTGCCAAGGCAGTTGCAGTTAAACATAGGGGTAACTACATTTTGCTAAACTGTTTACGACATATTACTAGGTTGTAGACCAACGAGGCAGTCAGGCAATATCCCTTATATTGCCTGACTGCCTCGTTGGTCTAGTGGTCGCAAGCGCGACTGCTGAGCATGAGGTCCTGGGTTCGATTCCCAGGTCGGGCAAAGTGCTATTGGGTATTTCCATCAGGAATTTCTCAGTAGCAGCCACGGAGTCTGGATTTGTGCCCGGTTGATGGCAATAGGCTCGCCCCCTATTACATGGGACTTAAAAACATAACTGGCGAAATGTGGGTGTATTATTAGGTACACCTCTGCCTTACCCTACGGGGATTACAGGCGTGATGTTATGTTATGTTATGAAGGGATATTTTTGAAACTCTGCAGAAAACCTCCCGACACCCCCCTTATCACATGTTAACGAAATCGTACGTTGTTCCTGTTCATGTTCGCTTCGTTCTCACTACCTACAACATTCTAGTTATTATGAATGGAAACGGATGGATTTCATTATGGCCACCGTTTGTATATTTGTACCATACTCATCCATACATACCATATCCATATTCGGATCTAGAAATTCTCGCAGTGTTAGTTCCGACGGAAAATTTTGGGGCCTTTTTGCAGTTGTATCTGTTTTAGCCGAATCCTGAAAGAGAATAATTTTGTCAAGAGTTACTAGGAGACGTTTAGAGAGCTAAGATAGTTTAGGTCTATTTAAAACAAACAAAAAACCGTTGTCTATATAATTATAGAAAAGACACGATAATTTACCCTTCCAAACTACTACAAAAAAATGACTTTAGAAACTTATGAAGGTGAATCTAATAAACTTTCTTCCATCTCCATTAAACTTGGCACTCAATTAGATCTCAATTCTTTTAGTGGTGAACTTGGCGCATTTTACATGACTGTAATAAATGAAGTTATGTCATCATCAATATAAAGTTGCATTGCACATGAAAATCTTTTAAGTATCAAAAACGTTTTTCCTTAAGGATTTCTTAGCAATAGCAGGACTGAAAGCTTTTAAACATAAGGTGATATAGTACTCACATTTTCTACATTGTTTAAATCAGCTTTCTCTTCAATGCAGATATGGTTATCAAACTTTATCCTATCTATGTATATTTTCTTGCACAGTACACAAAGCAGCACTTTCGAATCTGAAACAATAATAAAATACACCTGATGGAGTTACGCAAATGCTGGACATAAGGGAGCAACCAGACCTAATAATTTTCAATACAAACCATTCAAAGTACTTTTTGGACAGGAATGTTTACTCCTTTCAAAAATAAAATTCTAAATAGGTGGGTTGTTGCACGGTTAACAAGTCAATGTACGCCTTGCTTTACCAGTCAGCTCGTTCTGCTAGAGACTTAGAGATCCCAGACAAAAAACTCCACTCATCTACGTATAATCATTGTGAGTGTGTAATATCTAGGATGACTGAGCATAACTGTAAGGTTTGCTAAGGTTACTAACAGATTCTAGCCCATGCTAGACTGTCTGCTAAGTAGTTTTAACTCCACGACATTCTGAATTCATTGTAGGAATAACTCCCTAAATTCATCATATTTTACACTGAAATATCACAGTTGTATTATTTCTGTCTCACGAACGGATTGTAAAAGAAACTGCAATGCGCTTCTGTAGGAGGCTATATCAACGCTTGATTAATTAACTTATAATAAATTAGAAACAGGTTTGAACTTTGTTTTACAGCTGTGTCATGTATAAAGACCTACTTGCGACTCACAAATTGATAATGGTTCCAGTTAAGTACAAGAAACGATCGACTACTGTAAAGTGTACATTCACTATCTGTAAAGTGTAACTGGTTTACCTTCTAATTTTATACGATTTTTTTTTAATTGCGTCCTTTTCGCTGCGGAATTTAAATGTTATAACAAGCAATTAACAGTTGCGCTCCAGATTCAAAAATGGGCGCCTTCTGCTTAAGGGTCAAAGAGACAAGTAACACGAAAAGGAAAAGGTAAGATATACCATTGAGTTATCTTTAGGCATAATAGATGATGCTCGTTAAAATCGATGCTGTGTGTTAGGAAACATCTATAAAAGGGGGAATTTTTCAAGTAAGCGGGGATGGCCAAACTATGAGGATTAGCGAAAAATACTCAAAGTGCGAGCCCGATTTTGATGAAAACTAAAACTGTATCATTAGATTTTTGACAAATAAATATTCCTAGCCAGGAATCGAACCCATTGATTTCAGAAAAAAAACTCACACTGTATTATGACACCATTCGATAGTGTCGCAAATAAAAATCAAATTCTGGGTAGTAATGGCACACGGCAAACTAACGGTCGGACTGAATTTTTTTTATGTATATTTGGTAGTTATTATGAGAATAGGTCGTAAAGTATATTTCACACCATAGTTTATATCGTAGAACCACGTTCGCGGGGTCAGCTAGTTACGTATACATTTTAAGAACATTCATCAAGTAGGTACTAACCTTTGTGAGTTATAGCATGTGATCTTAATTCTTCTTTGGTTTCAAAATGTTGCTTGCAAAATACACACTCAATCTTTTTAGCTGGCATTGATGTTATGCAAAATCCATTTTCTGATAACTTGTTAAGAATGGTCTGAAATGTTTCAGTTACAACATAAAATGCACAAAGTATTACAAACATGCTCAATGTCACAATTTAAGGGGCTCAGCACACCTAGCAACTTTGAGCTCCCAGTTGCGGCAACCGGCAACTGGCAATTACATAGACTTTTTTCATTTACATTATATAATTTTGAGAAACTGCGCAGACGTAGCAACTCTAGTTGCAAATTTTGGTGACCGCAACAGTTTTTGTTGCTCTTTTTCAAAGAAGGCACCTACTCTCCATATTTCAATAGTGTGGTGCCAACAGTCTTGGAGTAACATGGCTGTGACATACGGACGCGGAACAGACAGA
The DNA here is from genome assembly GCA_950005105.1 of Lycophotia porphyrea. Lineage (NCBI taxonomy): Eukaryota > Metazoa > Arthropoda > Insecta > Lepidoptera > Noctuidae > Lycophotia > Lycophotia porphyrea. The sequence continues at coordinate 23,866,669 of OX465383.1, read as the reverse complement.
CGGACAGGACGAATCTATAAGGGTTCCGGAACCCTAAAAACCTTCAATTTATTTGGACAAGCCTCGCAGTAGAAAGACACATGCTATCAGTATCAGGCAAAGGCAACATAACAATAATCAGTAAGCAATTAACTGAATGTAAACTCAGTTTTAAAACTCACACTAGTTAACATCTTCTTAGGTCTGCCTCTCTTTTTTGGGCCCATAAGGTCTGAATGATTTTCCCACATATGTTTCGTCAAGTTTTCTGCACCATTGTAGCACGTACCGCAAAGTGGGCAGTAAGTGCGGTTGGTTTCATCACACTCAACTAAAATAAGTAATGCCAAGTTAATCTTTATAGACACCACAACAAAATCCTATAAAATATTTTAAAGCAAAATAGCCAAATAAAATTTCCAAATTGTAAAGATATATAAGAAACCTTTTATAAACTCAAACTCAAAAGCATTTATTTCAATTAGACCATTACAGGCACTTTTGAATGTCAGAAAAACAAATTAGGCTAAGCTACAGTCACAGACACAAGGCATAATAACTTGTGAAAGTACTGTAGTTGCCCATTCGAAAGCGTAAATCTCTATGGAGAAGAATGGGCAAGAAACTCCATGGACACTCTTTTCAATCAAAATATTGTTACAAAATCTTGGTTACATCATTCATATTGAGATTATACATATATGTGAGAACGATGTAGAAATACGTGCACGTTAAGAGCGTCCAGAGTAAAATATTATATCAACAATTTAAAAACAAAGTAAGTAGTTAAAATAAACCGTGGCAAGCTGCCACGGTTTATTTTAATGACCAGTCCGAACCGACAGTGCCCGTTCACGAGCATGACGCATAGATCAGCCCCATTCAGCTCAACCATATTGAAGGAAGCTAAATGACCCGACACACCCGCCACCATCAGCGAGACATTTTAGTGAGCATGACATTCTCTCACCCACCAGGGTAAATTCAAGTCAATGAAAGATAACCAAATGTAAATGGTAGCTTTACAGTACATAGTACTCACACATGTGCTATGCAATTATATAATACTAAGATATTGAGTCTATACAATGCAAAGATATTATTACAATCTTCTGCAGCTTCCACAATAACTTCACATGGTAATCAATTAGTTTGCCCCTATGGTTGTGGAGCAGGACCAGCATTGAGCCAAGCATTTTTATCATCAATGTAATCCCCCAACTTATAATATGCTTGCCTACATAGTGTGCGTTTTATACAAGGTTTAAATTTTGTCTCATTTAGTTTTAGAATGTGGGGAGGTATTTTATTATAACATTCTAAACAGTACCCCATGAAAGATATATACATTCTCACTTACCCAATGAATTACAAATTATTCTGCCTCTAATTATTTCAGGTTATAGATAGATTTCTTATTATTCATTGTAAAGCTTGACAGTGACACAAATGAATATTAGAATTAATAAAGATAACAGTAAAAAAAATAGGCATACTAACCTTTTATGCATATCTTCTCATGTTCATGCAGTTTACAGTGTGTATCAAAAACGACTAAGCAGCTTTTGCATACAAAACATGACTTGCGTTCCAAGCTCCCATGCTCAATTTTAACATCTTCTGAAAATCAAAACTTATTTAATTTATAGAAAATAATAGTTCACATTATGTGATTTGTGATATGGAGACAGTCGGTCAAAGGTAGAATGGACAATCAATAGAATGAGAAGCCAGCTTACTGGTTTAATTAGCACAATAGCATCGAAAGATCGCACATTCATCTGTCTGTTATTTAATAAACGTATGGAATAAATCATACCTTGTTCATGTATTTCTGCATCATTGAAATCACTATCGGCATTGTCATCATTGTCATGTGATGACAAATCTTCAGTTTTCACATCTGATGTATTAGTCTGAAATCAAAGTTTAAACCCTTTGCATAAAAATACAGTCTAAAAAGTCAAATTATCATGTTAAAAGTATGCAGTCCAAGAAACTATAAAAGTGAATTGCTTATAAATAAATTGTTAAGTTTATGGTTGAGTTTGGTCTCAACCATATTTTTAAGTTTTTGGTGGAAATGGACTATCTTAAGACAACTACACAATGATATTGTTGCAAAAGGGGGTTGATTCAACAGGGACCTTAAGCATGACCACAAAGTCCTTGTTGAATCCTTGCAGTTCCATCATGCACCAATATGTTTTTTTTTTTACTACAAACTTACTTGACTTAAATTTTTCGTTGAGTTTTCTTTCTTTTCCTTTTTTAATAATATCCCTCTAAGGGACATATTAGCTTCTTCCGATTTTTTCTTAAATTCAAATGCCTGTGATGCTTTTTCCTTACACTCGCAGCAAATTGTTGAAGGCAAACCATCATTTTTGTCTATCTATAGTTGCAATAACCACAAATAATGAATATATTAGAATAATGGCAAAGTATTTAATAAAAACTAAATGAAATATGAACACTAGTTCATTATAAGAATAACTGAATGGGTCAAAAGTCACACTTATCAAAAATTACCAGAAGCATTTTGCAATTGCACTGCTTTACCTACTTGAATAACTGGTACAGAATTTAATATTTAGTATTTTAATTTTTGTATTCTAAAATAGGTATTTCATAAGTGAACACCTAAAAATAGTTTTGTAACAGATTGTGTGGTATCATTAGAAATATGAAAAAAACACTTTACAAGTGACAGCCTTTTATAGTTTGTTGTTAGTTTATTATTTTAGTTTAATAGTTTTTAATTATTAATGTATATAGTTAGTCTATCCTAATAAATATAATACTTTACAAGTGAAAATAACTCTTGCCATTTGATAATTCACACATCCCATAAGAAATTCTGTACAAACAATTTGTTTTGCAAAGCATAATTTTTGAATGCACTTCTGTCCTTTTGGCAATCTTGATCTTTGTTGATAAAATTAATCAATGAATTTTTTGGCACCTCATAGGCAAAGGTATTTTTTTGAATGTTGCAAGCTGTTGTCAGCAGTGGGACAGTGTAGATTTAAAAAAATCACAGGGAAACAAAACTGAGCAAGGAAACAATGTTTGTCAGCATTTGTTTTTTTGTGAATATGGGTCCATACATTGAAGCGCAAGCATAACGGCGCACCGCGGTGCACGGATAGGCTGGGCACGTGTCGCTTCGCTTTGCAAGAAAATGTATTTGATTGTGTCCACTGCAAACCACGGACATGCTATGAATCAATTGATATCATTAGTAGGCGCTCACATAGCTCAACGCTGTCAACGCCATGCACGCTGTGTATGCGGTACACGCTATACACACGAATATTAACCCACGACTATTGCGCGGTGGGCCACGCACACTACAGTTGTACATAGTTGTTGGTGTGTAGCGTGTACTGCAGTGGAAACGTGAACTCCACGCAGCTAAAGTGCGCCGCGTGCCCGTGCACAGCATGCACCGCGGTGGGTTTGCGCCTTAATGGTTATTTCATCCGCTAGTTTATACTATTTATCACAAGCACTTAAAGGCTAAACATTGTAGTGATAACAAGTTGCAAATGGTTAAAAAGAAGGAAATGGCGGGACAAACTCAACTCTTTCCATAAGGATTGGCATACTACAGCACTGGAATAAGTGGAAGAAGAGAGGGAAGGTTTTGCCCTGCCGTGGAACACAAATGGCTGATAAGAATAATAAGTGGGCAAATCTTGTTATTAAATTAGTTTTTAATATTATGTTTTATATAGTATATTTAATATGTTAAAAAACCCTGTCCAATCCGAAAGGGGCATATAGGTATACCAAACACATTGCCAAATAGAATAAGAAACATAAAATAAATTCATGATTATTCATATTAATGAATTTTAATATGCATATTTTTTTCCCAAATACCCACCGTTTCCCTAAATTCAAACAAAGTTTTAAAATGTGACATCACACCCCGCGAAGCTACTGCTGGCCTCTGTGTGTTGTCATAGAAGTTTTCCCATTTTAGTACATTTTATAAAATTTTCATCAGGTATTTTTTTACTAATACCCTCACAAATTGGCCATCGATTTTTTTTTAACATATTGTATAAACACATTTGTGTGTGTTTTACATACTTTGTAACATACGTTTTGCCAGTCTGTTTGTGTTTCATTTCATAAGATCAAAGGGCATTGAATTATTTGGACTGCCTAACTTCCGCCATTTTATATTATCTTCAAAATAGCAGCCACGAATTATACTTACAAAATATTCTAAACCGTCATATTTATGAGATATAAGCTATCAATGTTGCAAATGATGGCAAAGATTCTAATTTTGATGTCTCATCTCTTGGGAATGTGACGCTTAAGAAGATTTTATCCTACACAATACTTGTTCCTATTGATACCGGCTATTTATTGATATAGGTTTTATGCGTAGCTAATAAAATCAAAGAAGTACTGATTGTGACATCAGTGCATAGATTCTAATTTTGATAGTTTATATTTCGGAAACATGATGCTTTACAAGTGTTGTCTCATACAAAACTCATTTTTTTTATATGAGCTTGATGCATGGCCACTGTTTTAAATAAAAATTTCAAAATGCGGATTTTATGCTGGCTGCTCTTCATACAAAAATCTTCGAACCAGTTTTTTCATTGTTCACAGAGTATGCAATTTTTTATTTAATATGACCTCTAAGAAATGGTTTATAAATATCTATTTGTATGGAAAATAATAAACATAACAATCACAAGTATCCTTAAAGTAAGTTTTGGTAAATATTTTCACAAATTTAATTATTTTGTCATTAAAAAATGGTTGGGCAATGGGTAGTCTTACAGGCGAAAAACATGCTTTTATTTAAATTATATTACTAAATTGTTTTATCACTTTCTGTAAAGTAAGAGTGCCTAACATCACCCAAAGATGACCCACTGTCCTAATTCTGTTTAAATTAGGAGCCCATGATAGTTTATTGTTTTATTATATGTTAAAATACACCAAAATATTATGTGTAGGTGGTTCTACAAAAATAATAAAATAAAAATACAAACAGCGAACAGCGAAAGTTATGTTAAATTTAAATAACAATTCGCATTTTGCAGGGTCAATAAATTAAAAATAAATTAGTACTGATGTACAAATAATAATTTACCTTTAACCCAGTAGTTGCAGTTACTATGTAATCTAAAGTAAATGTGGAGCCAAGTAATACATCAAATATCGAGAATAGTTCATTATCCTTCGACAAACATGTTCTACACAATTCTTCAATTTTTATGTCGGTTTCCAGAGTAGTAGCCATTTTCTTTCTGCTTTGCCAACAGTAAGTTCGGCAGTAATTTTAATATTAAAATCACGTCGGCGTCATCAATATGCCATATTTTGTTGGTTTGAAGTGCTGCTTAGTCTTATCGGCCATGGCTAGTCTAGGATTTCCACTTTCCAGTGAGTATTCTTTATTCGCAAACAGTACAGCGGGGAGACACCAATTTGCCAACAGTTATTTTGGCAGTAATTTCGATATAAAATTTGGACACCGGAAATAAAAACTCTGGAAAAACGCCTCACAAATCACAAATGCATCATATTTCATAAAAGTCTACTCTTTGATTATTTTCTTGTTGACCCGGGCCGGGCCGCTCGTTAGCCCCCTATGGCTGCTACACACACATGGCAAGGGTAGACTAGACAGTTAGACACTAGAGTAAACAGTCCATAGTATAATTAGAGTAGTTACTATCTTACTAACTCATAGTACTAACTATACCACTAGCCTAAACTGGCCTTACATTACCCCGATATCCAGTCTACTAAACCGTACTGGACTAATGGCTAATATACCGATACTGCGTAATGAAGTAGTTTTTACTCGATAGTATGTACTTATTTTAGTATTGTAAAAGGAGTGTTCTCACGCGTTATGTATTTGGACTTGGCAATAATAAGTTCACGCACATTAATCAGTTAAAAGTATATTGTAAAATGATCAAAACAGGGTATATGGCAATGATATACAAATTAAAGATACGTTGCCCGCGCTCTGTAGTGGCAACTTGAGCGCAAGGTAATTACCGGACCTCCATTTAGTCACGTACCAACCACTGCCGTGGCTGTACGTAACATTAAAATAACTTGTGTGAATAACTTCCTCAACAAGTAAAAAAATGCTGTTCTCTGTTTTTATGAAATTTAAAAATTATACTGCAACTGTGAAAGATAAAAAAGTATCACTTCATGCGTAATTATCAAGAAATATGTATTTTATTTTATTTTTTTCGATGCCTTCTAATAGCGGCTGGCGCTTGAGGTAAAGCACGTGAGTCACGTACGCCAAACAGCATGCTCCACAGAATGACAACATAATTAATGAAATATATTTATCTCTGTGTAACAACAGGAATTCAGTAGATGACATTTAATTTTCTTTCCCTTTCTCCGTGCGTCTAAGTAGCTATCTAGCTACCAATAGGTTTCAGGCTATTATTGAGTGCTCTGATGCTCATGCATGACGCGTCTATTTATATTATGTCATTGGTATATGGGCACAAACAAGTACACAATGGAATTTAAGAATATAAGCTGCGGGTGTTTTGCGAGCGTGAGGCTTGCACCCGCGTTCTATGGTCCACTCAAGGCGTGTGGGTGGTTGCGGGCGCAAGTGTCTGCTCTGCCACCCGTCACCACAGGGTGCGTTCAAACACGTCTTATTAAGGCGGTGCCCACCCCCTCTATTAGAACTGCGTAGAGCCGAAAAATTGTTGAGAACCAACAGCAGTAGACATTGTCGCGGAGTAGTTACAACTGCACTGGTGAAATGTGGGTGTAGTAGGATTAGGTACGGATTGTGAAGCTTACCACCAACCCTGCTTTGACGACCACAACCACTCTGTCAAGAGTGTGACGACGAAAATTAGGTACAGACGCCACCACATCAAGCTACTACAATCTGTCAAATTTATTTTTAAAATTTGCGTTTCGTTTGGGTAGCTTAATGTGTGGCATCTGTACATCCACCATTGCTTGACCCTTCTGGGATTACAGGCCTGATATGAAACTGCACAATTTTTTATTTTTAGAAAGCACTTGTTTGTGACATAAAGTAATACACATCCATCATAGTCGGCGAATGCACTAGTTTTGTAAAACGTATTGACATTAGTTGGGCAGAGGAGATCCAGCTTTGCCAACTCTAGAGCTAATTCTTTCAAGGTAAGGTATTTTTTTCACAACTAATCGACTAAATTTTGTGCATAAAAAAAAACATGAACGAATCGACGGAGAGATAAGAAAAAAAAACAGAATGTCGATAACTGTGTGCAGTGTAGACGTTTATTATGGTCTATTCCAATGTCCTGTAAACAAATAAAGTGTTTTTAAAATATCTAAAACAATTCACAAATATTAATTGAATGAATAATTATCTGGAAATTATTTAATGTGTTTAAAATTCGTGTCTGTGTGTCGTTAATGTTCTACTTTGTGCTAATCATAACATTGTAGATTGGAAAATGTAAGTATAAAAATGAATAGTAGATTTTGCGAATTTGTCATTGTTCTGCAGCGAAATTGTACGATATAACTGTTACTAATATCTTGCTCGCTAACACTAACTATGTTCATATCATCAATTCACATTCTAATTATTTTACTGTTCTCTACTCTTGGTAATTAATGAAATCGATTGAGACCTCTAATTTAAAAACATGCGAATATTACGGATCATAGTGTTGATTTATTTGAAAAGTAATGTAGTTATTTACTCTCATACATACTGTACAAAGTTAATACATAATATACAAATATTGCATTTATTAATCCTCGGTTACTGATACTTAAATAAAGTTTGACTGGTCCTAAGATGACCATCTAACTAAAGAATATCAGCAGGCCTAGAATTCGGACAAATAAGTATTATTCCACCTCATATACATAAATTACATTACATAACCCTATACACCCGATAGATTTTTAATTCAAAATCCTCTACGTCATGGTTTTTATAGCATTCTATACAGCCTCAGGAGCTAAAAAAAAATACTTGAAACAATCTCAGGTTTATAGTTAACCCAGGAGTTCTTCTTCTTCATGGCGTGTCGATGGCAATCTACATACATTGTGTCGGCCCAAAACTGACCTACTACTTTGGTGCTGTCGATAGTGTCCATCAGTTCCTGTAGTGAACATACTACAGGACATGCAGGACACGATAACCCAGGAGTTAACCCTCACGATTGTGAGTTTTAGGTACAACTTGATCATAATCGTTCCAGTGCTGTGAGGATTTCTCTTGTGCATCTCTTTGATCAATGCGACAGTAGTAAAATGTCTATCATAGTAGATGCAGCTCCCAGGTGGGACACTCTTGCTTAAATGGCGAAACACAGAAGGCCCCAGCCCGAGTGTTGAGTCTCCAAACATGGTTTTAGCCCCCTGATAAATATCGAAGTTAAGCATCAAGCCTTCACTTATGGTCAGTGCAAAGTTTTTAAGTCCAACAGGGCGTGGCTTGTTTCTAACTACTTGGCGAAGACTGCACCTATCAGTGAATGGCACTATTTATTCATCAATCAAGTAAAACCCGGTGACACTATCAAGTTTTATTCATCGACTGTACCATGGTAATAATCTGTGGCTGTACCCTCCACAATGGATTGGTTCTTTCACTTGACGGAGCTTTGTCTGCATCTACGGATAGTTAAAAATTGGTGATGAGCCATTTGCTTCTGATCTTAATCCTGGTCGCCAGTACATTGGGATTCGAGAATAATGAGTACATCCAATGAAAATGTGGATCGAAAACACTTTGGCTATATGGACTGCAGTAGTTTTGTTCGTGCCCCGTATTTCTGAAACGAAAAATCTACATCAAAGTGGTCACAAAAATATTCCATGGGCGTTCTCACAGTAGATACTGGCAGCGAAGGATAGTCATGGGAAGAATCTCGGAAAGATACCTGTTTCCAGACCCGATTCCGAGGAGCTGGTTGAGTAGTTCTTTGGCGGCACCCAGCTATTGAAGGTGCAGGAGTGAGGGTTTGGCTCAGGATCCAACCCGGGTTCTTCTTCTGTGTCCATGCCAGAAATTACTTCCCCGAAATTGAGGTCTTCCAGGACATTAGGTTAAAAATTGTCATCCAGAGACATCCTCACAATCGATCGATGCCGGTTGCAACTTTGCGCAAAAATTAGTGCAGGGATGCGATTTTTTTTTGGGCTGAAAAATCACGTTTTACCGTAAGACTCAATGTAACGCACTCAAAACATTGCGCTGATGTATGGATTGAATAGTAAGAGGGTCCTGGAGGTTTTTAAAGTAAAAATCTTACATTAAAACATGTTTTTAAAAAAAAACTTGTGAAAAAGTTGGAAATTTGACCCCCAATATCTCTGTAACTAGAAGGTTCCCAGGTATGGTGTAGAACAATAAAATGATCGCAATGATGGGGAGAACAAGTGCCTTTCAGCTTCTTTAAGAGTCTGTTTACACCCATTAGATCGCCCAATAGTGCTTGTAGTTAGAAACTATTATGTACCTTACAAATCCAAAATTTCGACTTTCTGCGAGCTAGGCTATACTTCAGAAGATAATCGTTATTCAAACAAACGTCCAGCCAGCAGGCCCCTTTTTAAATACTATTCTTTTGTATCATACTTTTTATAGGAGCTTCTTAGAGTTGTGGAAAACTTATATGTTAAGGTAGCAATCAGGTAGTAAATATTTACATTAACAACGCGGTTAATACAACGCTAAAACTATGAGAACTTGGAAGTGGTCAGCCAACCTGATGTCAGGTTGGCTGACCACTTTATTTCTTTGATAAATTTCTTAACGAAAAGGTAGCAAATATTTCACTATAGGTAGTAAATAGTAGCAAATAGGTATTAAATAGTGCACATGGTCTCAAGGACATATCTCGTTTGGTCCAGCCATCCTGACGCTAACAAAATTCCGCTGGTTGGACGATTGGCTAAATAACGAATATCTTCTAAAGTATAGCTCACAGAAAGTCGAAATTTTGGATTTGTAAGGTACATAATAGTATCAAGCTACTAATGCTATTGAATGATACAAAAGAATTTAGTTAGTATTTAAAAAGGGGCCTGCTGGCTGGGCGTTTGTTTGAATAACAAATATCTTCTGAAGTATAACCTAGCTCGCAGAAAGTCTGTATGTATGTATGTATGTCCGTTTCTTGTTTCCTCGTAACTCCTAATGTGATTTGGATAAATTATACGTCGTTAGATTGGTCTTGGTGTTGCGAGTGTCACTGGCTACATTAAAATTCGAAGTGACAAATCGTAAATAATAAAACAATAAAAACAAGGTAAAGACGCACCGAGAATGCTTGGATGAGCTATACTGGTCGATGAAACATTTAATGAAGGGATCTCCCCCTCTTTCGCTTAAACGAAAGCTCATGGATACATGCATACTCCTCAAGTTTCCACCCTCACCTATGGAGCGCATACATGGTCGCTTACAAAACGGCAGAAGTCCGCACTTGTGGACTGCCAACAGCTATGGAGTGAAGTATACTGGGTGTCAAACTTACAGACCGCAAAAAACTCCACACTTCGCTCAAAAACCCAAATAGTTGATGCTGGCCTTAGCTGCTAGGTTGAAATAGAACTAGACTGGTCACATCTGTCGCATGTCAGAGTAGCAATGGGTAATAATTATCACTTAGTGCATACTAAATAACAGGAAACGACAACGCGGCAGGCCCAGAAGAAGATGGCGGAATGAGCTGGACTCTTTCTCAAAGGATTGGCCTACAATTGCACAAGATCGCGAAATGTGGAAGGAGGGAATCCCGAGGCCTTAGCTTTACAGTGAAATCTCTCACGTCATTCTTTTATTCAACTAAAAAGCTGGAAATAAAAGAGTAGTTGAAAAACTAAAAACCCGACTGAAAAATCTGAAAAGCAAAAATCAAGCCCATTGAATATAAAATTATGAAAATTGAATGGGCCCCGCCTGCTTCCTTCCAACTTTTGGTTAATTTAAAATGTGCTTGTTTGTTTGCTTTTCAGTTTTTTTGTGCATTCTCCTATCGAGTTACTAAGCAGCGATTATTAACTCGTCAAGTGGCTGCCTACAAAGAGCATGTAAAGAGCTCCACGATTATATAATTTTTTGTTTACATTTTTCTTACGTACTACTGTCGGTTCATTCGACATCTTGTCGGGTTAAAATTACAGATGTTAGGTAGGTACTAGAATCTAGTAGAACGTAGTTTGTAGTTAGGAATTATTGCCTCGAAGGTCGTGAACGGAACGACTTAAAGCATGTGATTATACCTGCTGATTAAAGGAGTCTACACACTACACCTATCTTTTTTTTTTTGCCTTACCGTGCTAGGAACGTGTCAGGCAAAAAAAAAACAAATGTGTGCGTGTAACCTTTACGCGCGATTGAAGTAAAAGTTCTTTTTCTTTTAATTTACTTATTTTAAAAGTAATAAATAAACAAGTATATTTAGAGATTTTCAAAAAAATCTGAGTTACTCCCTAGTCGCGCCTAAAGAAGTTTTACTTCAAAAACTTTGACTTTGACTTTATTTGCCTGAAATATGGTGTTTTACAGATTTTATAACACAAACATAGTTCTTTCGCCTACTAAAAACGGCATGCAAATAATGCGAGGAAATGAATTAAAATTTTCAAAATCAATGATGCACACAAACAACAATATTTTTTCTCGCGTTGATGAGTTCATTTGTTTTTTTTTTCAATAAACTGCTTTCTATTTGCAAGCCAATTCGATATTTAAATAAACCCTTTGATAAGTTGGCTCCTTGGTTGCCATGCTTTTGAGTATAAGATCGTTCCATTTTTAAATATAGTAAGCGTTACTTCCGTCAGAAAAAAAATCCGAGTTACTCCCTAGTCGCGCCTAAAGAAGTTTTACTTCAAAACTCTGAGTTACTCCCTAGTCGCGCCTAAAGAAGTTTTACTTCAAAAATCTTTTTATTGAAAAATACGAGCCTATCCCAATGATATATTTTATAAACTATAGGTACGTTACCCGCGCTCTGTAGTTGCGACATGAATGGAAGGTAATTACCGCACCTCCATTTAGTCGCTTACCAACCAGTGAAAAAATGTTTATATCTTTATCTCTATTTAATTATGGTTTTTATTTTAGTTGGCCTGCAAAAAAAAAACTTCTCGGTAGAATAACTTCTCGGTAAATTGACTTACGTCGTAGATGTAATAAAATAAAATAAATGTTTATTATGTGATGCTCTATCCAAATTTTAATTTTACTTTTGAAAATAGCCCAATCTGGGTGATCTCCTTTAATGGCTATTTTAATTTATATTTAACTAACGACCAGCCCCGGCTTCGCACGGGTGCAATGTTAAACATATAAACCTTACTCTTGAATCCCTCTATCCATAGCTGAAAAAAAAACTGCATTGAGATCCGTTGCGCAGTTTAAAATATCTAAGCATACAAATTATTCCTTGTTGAGACGACGTCATTGAAGGTTAAATAAAGGTAAACTACATTTCTTCAAAAAAAATAAAATAATAGGGAATATTTTGTATTTTAATGAGATTTAAATAGTTAGAGACCTTATTCCTCAAAATGGTTTTGTAACTAGCACAGTTTTTGAAAATTGGATAATCCCCATTGTTGACGCACACGGGTATAATACGCTGTTGATTCGTTCCAGTGGGCATAGTAATCCGTGTCATGTTTCCTTCCGTGCTTGATACGTCCATAGCACGGTCATGGTATGGTAAGGAGTTGGGGGTAGACTCCTTTAGAGCCAAAGAAAATACTGCCGAGTCACACGCTAAACGTTTCTAGCTATGTGTTGCAGTCACACATTGCTTGTTTAATAGCGCCTTAAAACATTGTCTGAGATGACATTAATGCGCCATAAATAGGACTATATGTATAATGGGGCGTATTTTCGCTTTCAATTCGATGATCGTCCTGCAACCTGCCGGAAACACATTAAAATGTATAAATGTAATGTATACAAGGTTAGGTTAGGCATGGTCAATTGGCCATACCAAAAATGTTTTGCTACTAGCGCATGCGAAACCGGGTTTTCATCCCATAGAAAAACCGGTTTTCCCTGGTATTACCAGTGGGACCGAAACCGGGTTTCGGCTACATGGCCTGGCCACATTTAAAATGCCATATGGTCTGAGTGTAATTGCTGTCAATGTGGGCAGCAATTGTATTGCACCCATACTTTGTAGTAAAAATATTGCCCGTTTAGAAGCACCTTTATACACATTATTTAAAATTATAGTTTAAAAGAACGTGTTCTACGTATACATATGTGTAAAGTCCTTCATATTGCCAACTGCGGACTTTGTAATCCACGCTATTGTTGAACCTGATGTTATAGTACGTCAGAGGTTCCTATTCGTCTTCAATATGTTTTTTTACTATTGGTATAGATACCTATAACATCACCGGACAGTTAATGATTGAAAAAAACAAAACTATACAGACCAAATACATTGGCATAATAATTCTTGGCCTTTTGTAATGCATAGTAGTTAAACTAATTAGAAAACGTGCACAAAGACGTGGCTAATGATTTTGTGACGTAAAACGGCCCCCACATCTCAAACGTATAGCAAAGCAGGCTTGAGTCACTGAGACAGTAAAGAGTGAAAGTGAGGTAGACACCAGTTGCTGACAAACTTTCACTAAAAGTTGGCACCGATGAATATAAACATACTCGTATGCCAGAAAACATAATATGCGCTCAATTTTTATTAGAGATGAAGAAGGCTGTTTTAGTGCCCAATTATTTTTATTGATTATCTGTGTAAACTTTAAAGGGTAACAAGTTAATTTTGTATTCTGTTATAGAAATTATTATATTTTAACAAATACGCAGGTAATTGTTTCAATTAAAAGTTTTTGTACTAGCTATTACCCGTGGTTTTCCCCGCGTCGACCACGTCCTAGGCCACACCAAACAAAAGTTTCCCATTCATTTCGTAGTTAATGAAACTCGACAACAATAACAACATTAACATTAATAATTAATTATTTATATTCATTATTTTTAACAACAGTCTTATTGATTTTCTGTCTGTCTATTCGCGATAAACTCAAAAACTACTGCACCGATTTTTATGCTGTTTTCACCAATGGATACAAGTGTTCGAGGAAGGTTTGAGTATATAATTTATGAAGTTTTGTTGCGGGAACGGGATCAAAATTGTTTGATTCATTTGGTAGCGATAACCGACAACCACGCGGGCGAAGCCGCGGGCATCAGCTAGTTACCGATAAATAAGCCAAGGGCTTCTAAACAAGTACATGTAGTAGTAGTGGGGACTCCTTTGTCCGCACTTAGACTCTCATTTGGTCCATTGTGCGTGGGGGGTCCTGGCTAAGATAGCCAGCCTAACTCCGCCCAGAAGCACAGAAGCTTCCTGGGAGCTTCGCAGGCTTCGCGGAGCGACCTCACTGTTCCGAGGATTTGTGCACGTTGGGTAGCCACAGCCTCGCATTCCAGGATGACGTGGGCGGCTGATTCCTCGGCGTCAAAACAACCTCTGCAGAGAGGGCTGTCCGTGACACCTATGTTGAAAAGATGTTTGTTTAAGAGGCAATGGCCCGTGATTTTCCCTATCATTATTTTAAGATTAGTTTTGTTGAGGCTTAGTAATCGTTTGGTTAGTCTCGGGTGCAGGCACGGCATGGCCATTCTTGACTGCCTACAGTCTGTTACCCGTGACCATCTGTTGTTGTGTAGATCAGTTGATCTCTGGCGTATCCATGTACGAAATTGCGAGAAAGGCAGGGGGAGCAGTGGGTATGGGCCCAGCACTGCCATCTCGGAACCTCTCTTTGCTAGCTCGTCCGCGGCGTCATTGCCCAAGGATTCACTGTGCCCCTTGATCCACTGGAGTGTAATTCAGTTTGATAACGAAATACTCTCCAGGGCCCCGTGACACTCTAGAATTAATTTGTTGTTTGTCTGTCTGTTTTCTAAGGCTTTGAGCACTGCTAGACTGTCTGATATAAATCTGATACCGTAGTTTTGTATTCCCAGACGCTTTACGGCCGTTGCCGCTTGCGTCAGGGCGACAGTCTCGCACTGGAAAATCGAGCTGTGTTCGCCTAGTGGTATGTGAAGTTTCATGTTGAGGTCTAGAGAGTATACACCAGCACCTGAACCGTTGCGTGTTTTTTGAGCCATCCGTGTAGATGCGTACTTCATCGACACCTGACTGGTCTCTTACTTCCTCTGCGGTTTGTATGCAATAGTTTTTGTTAAAGGTTAATTGGTTAGGTATTCTGTCACACGGGGCAGCGATAAGTGGTTGATACTCAATCGCCCGGTCCAGGATGCCCGCGTGAGCACTGGTGTGGTTTTTGCCCCATATGCCTAGGTGCATAAACCTGATGGCGGCTAGTGCCGCCTCCTCCTGTATGAATCTTCTCTGATGGTCTTTTCCCCTAGTCTCTCCAGAGACTTTAGGAAGAATAAGGTGAGACTTATGGGCCTGAATGATTTGGGCTGTGTAGTCGCCCCTGCCAGGTTTTGGAATGAAAATAATCTTAACCTCGGTGGGCTAGACAAGCACGGAAGACTTTGACCAGATGTTCGAGCAGTGAGTCTCCGCTCCATCTGAGCAGGGCTGGAAAGATTCCATCCCTTCCTGCTGCCGCTTCCCAAACCAGACTAGTCGCAGCGCGTTCATCGTGCGGCTCCCAGTTTTGATGGATTGCAATTTGGCAGCCTGGAAAGTGGGTTGTAAGAAGTAGTTCGCTTGTTTCTGAGTCGTTTGTAGTATAAGTGTTGTCAGGTCTTTTGAGACATCCTATGGAGTGATCTGTCCCTGTGGCAAGACAAGTTTTGACCCTCATAGCCTGGCTATTATTTTCAATATTGGTGCAGAAACGCCTCCAGCCGTTCCTTCCTCTTTGGCGTATTAGTTTCTTATATGCTTTGCGCGATGTTGTGCATCGGTCCCAGTCACCTGGCGACCGTGTATTCATGGCTCTGTTGAAGAGCCTTCTTAGTTTGTGTCGATGTCATTCCAGTTCCGGGCTCCACCAAGACTGTCTAACTCCCTGGGTAGTGTGAGGGGGCAAGACTGCTCGTAACTGGATAACAGGATGTTTGTTATGTTGTTAACGTGTTCATCTAAGTTAGCTGTTGTAATTTCGGCCGGAAGGGAAGTTAATCTGCTTAGCCCTACTTCGACCAGTCTTGTGAACTTTGATCGATCTTTAACAAGTACACAAGTACATATAAACATTTAAAATTATTTGAGGTCGTTTTCGTTACAGGATGTCATAAAATACAAGCAGCTGCTGACCTGTCAGTAAATGCATAATCATATTACATTCTTAGGTTTCCTTTTCTTCTCATTTTGGAATTCATACTGTTCTCATTAGTTCGAGAATGTAGATTATAGTACCTAGATGGAAGATGGTTGCTTTTTTGTAATTTCTATCTAACATGACTCGAGGAGGAAGGGGTGTTCCTAAGCAACGACACCGCTTAGGAACCCCGCTTCGTCCTTAGCCATCGTAAATCGATGTCTCGTGAGCTTGTGAGTTTATTTCTTAGCTTTCTGCAAGTACAAAGTGATGTTATTTTTATTTGACTGTATTCGATAAAACTCTGAATGACCAGTAATTACACGGGACATTGTTTTAAAAGGAATATTCTTCTTATCGATATAACTGGCCCCAAAACTGTAAAAAAGCGGTTTTTCCAAGGTTTAAAAATTGCTTTAACCTACAAAGTTTCTTTTTGGCTTAAAGGTCATTTTCAAAGAATATTTGGTTTTACTTTTTAGGGTTCCGTACCCAAAGACTCCGCTGTCCGTCTGTCACCAGGCTGTATCTCATGAATATAGTTGCAAAAAAACCGTTTTAAACCAATATTCGTGGTTTAAAACCCGTTTTAAATTTGTTTAAATCGGTTTAAAACCACGACCACGTGGGCCGTATGTTGCTTACGAATTACTTTAAAAATTAAGTTTAAAAGGCTAAATGAAGTCATTTACCATTTTTATTCATATATGTAAAGTCATATATTTATTTATTAAAATAGACAGACTGAAAACAATCATGATATGCGTATTTATTAAAATATAACGGCAACGCTGCATTTTTATTTTGCGCTTTGCCACCTTAATCGCAACGTAGATTTGAGGAGAGAGGGGGCAGGTAGGGTTCGATTTTAAATATGTTTATTCTAAATCATCAATACAACTCTCTTTTTCATGAAATAGCCTGCGCAACTCATTTTTCATGAACATACCACTTGACACTGACCTGCAAATTGCAAAAAACGTAAGAAAATTTGAATTTCGCGGGCTACCCTGGCGCTTGCTTCTCAATAAAGGTTGATTTTAAAAGATTTTTATTTTAATTTCCTTTGATAAAGAAGGTGTGGTCTAGATTACTTCGTGTACAGCCTCAGAGCATTCCAGTAAAAAAAAAACGAAATAAACCGCTAAATGTGGTTTTAAATCGTTTTAAACCAAAAAAAACGGTTTAAAACCAATTGGTTTAGAACGTTTAGAATCCGTTTTGCATCTATACTCATGAACCGTGATAGTTACACAGTTGGAATTTCCACAGATGATGTACATATTTCTGTTGCAGTAATACGCATCAGTAACAACACTCAACTGGTTAGAATTTAATGTATTTAGGCAATTGGTCACTTACACTTTTTGCGACAATAAAACAATTGGTATCATCGAGCTACATCGAGTGTTGTAGATGTACATATTATGGTGGTTAACGGGACCCTTGAAATTGAAAGGCAAAATCCGACGTGTTTTCAATTTTCCGAAGTTTTCGATTTCATTTCGCATTTTAAAAATCCCAACAAATAAGTATCGTAGACGGGGCATAGCCATTTAGATGTATCATGGTGTACTGTTTGAATGGTAGATAATGCAACCCTCGAATGTCTAGACCTACTTTGTAAATGCAAGCGAGTTTGAATACCGTAAAATATTCTCATCATCATTATTCATAATTCTCCTGCACTTAACTCAATTTACTTGGGGTCGGTGCACCATACCATGTCTTCTTGTTGTTTTAGATTGGAGATGGCTCTGAGACAAGAGACCTCTCCGGCGCTGACTCAGCTGCACGACCCATACCATGTGGAGGGTACGCCGCCTCTTGCCGACGACGAACATTTTGAAGTGAGTTTACTTCTTTACATATTTATGCAATAGCTTTCTTTTGAAAAAAATGAATTTATGATACTATGTATTACAGATAAATTGTTTACAGTTGGATTCTTTCACCAATATGTTGGAGGTAAATATTTGACTACCTCAAATTTGAGCCCAATAATTTACCCCGCATATCGAGTAATTTTCAGTATTAGGGTCTAGAAAAAAAACCTAGGCTTATCCCTAGGTTTTTTTTTATATATATATAGGTTTACATAAACTTATTTTTAGCATGTAATAGTACATTATGCTACAAGTGTGTAATGTTGGTGATTACCGCTGAGGCGCCATTGAGACCCGTGCCGTTAGGTGAGGGTCTTAAGAGAGCCGAGGATGGTAATCATCAATACACACGTGTATCATACGACGTTTTGCAAAACACTTGTGAAGAAAATAATACAAAAAAAAAAAAACATTTTATTTAATAGATAAAAAGTTTATTTAGAGAAGCAATTAGTAAATGTGCAGTTACGAAGTAAAAATATAATTAACTGTTTTTGATGGCATAGCGGTCTCATCAGATAGATTATTTGTACTATTGAACACGATCTTTTTTGTATTGATACTTTTTTAAGAACAAAGCAACTCAACCAATAAAATAAAAAAAAATACCTATAACTCACTTCTGAATAATAGCAATGAAAAAGTCACAGTTTGATTACAGGTGTCATTATATGCCTAATTGCGGTGAAATTAGAGCCATTTTATAAGCAAGTGTGTTGAAAAAATCTTTTTTTGTTCTTGTTGCAGGATGAGTTCGAAGATGCCACAGATGAGCATCCAACGTAAGTTAAGCTTTTTGCTGTATAATATGGGCACTTTGTTTCCAATTTCACTTAATGTTTTGAAAATTGATTTTCCATAACACGTTATTGTTTTAGGAACACAATGGATTTACAAACTGCCTTCGATGACTGTGAAGTGGCTATTAGAAAATTCTTCAATAACGATTTAGTTGGTGCCAATAACATGATGAAACCATGGTGAGATTAACGGCATTTTGTTTTGAAAAATAAACGTGATATCAAATAGGTTTGTTACTTAGTAGACCCATATACTTAGAACAGTATCTCTTTGCCTGGTTTAATATTTTACGTCCTAGATTACTACTACCAACTTACTTTTGAATACACAACCGTGCTGGGGGGATCCAGAACCATTTGTATACCTATTATCGGATATTAGCCGAAACAAACAGACAACCATTGATATCCCTGTAATCCCCAAAGTGTTATTATTTTAGACATGGTTGATTACAGCATAAAATAACAACCACTGGGGTTAATGTTTTATTTATAGTATATTGCCCCGGGTATACCTATAATCTAAAAAAGCACACACCATTTTTTATGTCCAGGGAACGCACATCGCTTTACCACAGTCTTGGCACTTGTATGTTCGAGTTTATACCAGCCATGCTGACTTTCGACCACGCACAGATCAACCGGACCCTGGCAGCACTCAAAGTATCCATCTCCCTATGTAACCAACACAGGAAAAATTACACTTTCGTAGAGAGCATCGGTACAATTATAAAGAAGGTAGTATACTGTTATTACTTTTTTATTAGATAGCTAAAATAAAGGCGCAAACCTACCGCGGTGCATGCTGTGCACGGGCACACGACGCATTCAAGCTGCGTGGATTCATTTGTTTGACAACGTGGGTCTACGTTTCTACTGTAGTATACGCTACACACCCACAACTATGTACAACTGTAGCGTGCGTGGCCCACCGCGGCGCATGGAGAGGGTGCGATACATACATAGTGGGTAAATCTTCGTGTATAGTGTGTAGGTATTGCATGGTCAGCGTGCGTGGCGTTGAAAGCATTGAGCTATGTGGGCGCTTTATTCGAGCAAGCCACGCATGTACTAATGACGTCAATTAATGCATAGCGTGTCCGTGGTTTGCAGTGGAAACTATCACATACATTTTCTTGCAAATCGAAACTAAACACACGTGCGAAGCAGTGGTTATGCGCCTTAACATTAAGTATTTACATATATTTGTCTCCCTCTAGATTTATTACAAATGAAGCGAAGATTAATAAAAAGGAAATATTATAAGTGCTAAAGTAAGTCTTCTCTGTGTGTGTGTATAACGCAAAGATTATATAAGGGAGAAGAGAGCCCTCTTGTGCCATTTAGAAGCATGTAGATTCTAAACGCCATCTTGATTTCTTAACGGGAACTAAGGCTATATAGGTAGATAGGTTTGTATGTGGTTTGATCAGTAGGTATATTGTTTACTTGGGTCATTCAAATTTCCTTGGTTTTTAGCAAATAGCAGCTGTGGTCACGACGTATGGTAATGCTATTTATAAATATAATGATTCTGTTATTGATATTTTAAGGAAAAAAAAACATGCCTCCATTTTTTTCGCGAATTGCAATTTGATCCACATACGATGTAAACACAGTTTCTATTTGCAAAAAAACAAGAAAGAATTTCGCCGGCTACATTTATATTTGAATAGAATTGACAGCTCCACAGTAACGAACTATTTTTTTAGATATTCATTGTAATTTGTAATAATTAAACATAAAATGGACCCACGAAACACAACAAACGCAAGCGCAAGTTGCGGCGGCCATGTGTAGTCAGATTATAAAAAGATTACCACGACAAGGTTGCCATAATTGATAATACTGGACAGCTATGAAATATAAAAATGTGATAATTTTGATTAAAAATTAACAATTATTCTCTAGAAAAATACTATAAATTGAATTAGGCATCTTAATTATTTGATTTTCTTATTTGCATTAAAGTTGGGATCATAGAGACATCTATCGATAATTATTAACTAAGTAAAGTTATCTCTCTTTGTTAAGAAAAGTAGACTCTTTCTTCACTGAAGTTGTCCTTGTTGTAACTGTCTCTCCCCTGGTATAACGCTGTAACGAAGAAGAAGAAGGGGCAATTTATATCGACTCTGGGCCCAGTGTTGTAGCACTTTTAAACCTAACTTAAGTGAAGGTTTAATCAATACTAACATTTTATTAGAAAATACCATGACGCTAATCAATTACATAACCAGGATACAGCTCTTCTAAAATACCTATTATTACTAGTATTGTCTGAACTTAATCATTGTATTTACCATATATCTATATACTTTTTTATAAATGTTCCAAGCTCATAAGAATAAACTAAGAAGTATCGGATGACTGTAATGACTCAGTGCTGCTACCCAGGATCGTCTCCATACTTGGGAACTCCTGAACCGTTGATAACACTGAGGTGCCATTTTGTACACACGTTCAGAGCTCACAACAAAACATTATTTAACACCAAAATTGGGTGCTGCTGCCAGCATTGTCCTCGAACGTGGGACCTTCCAAACGGTTAATAGCACCGAGATGCCGTTTTGTATGCACTTTCAGAGCCCACAACAAAACATTATGTTATACCATAACTGGATGCTGCTGCTTAAATGTATGGAGGCGATCATTAAATAGCACTACTTTATCGTTCTGTATTTACGTTCAGAGCTCATAACTAAACGTAACGTAGATACAAGATTTAATCTAGCTGCCAGCTGCAATCAGATGTGCCGACTTGGTCAGACTACATATGGATGGTGGAAGACATAGTATTGAGGTACAAGGCACCAGTGGCGAAGGTTCCATAAAACTCGATTCCTACCGGCTTCCCTTTGAAAAATGGCACAGTCAGTATTCTATAGACAAATAGTATAGTCACATTAAGGATATATACTCCGGCTTACTTCGTACAAAAATTGAACCTTTGCTGCTGTAAGGCACTTTACTGTTTGTCAATTATTTAATCACCACTGCTCTAAAAATGGTGAAGAAGAACATTGTGAGGAAACTGGGGCTCTGGGTCCACGTAGTGGATTACGGCCCGTACCAATAACGGAATAATACGGGAACATTATAGGCTCGTTATTTAGTACTAGTCATTAAGGCGTTAATAGGTTCCTTCATATGAAGATGAAACCTGGCTGCAGCAAAAAATCTTAGTTTTACATATTTTTTTGTCATAAGCTCTGAACGTATTACCAACTGGCAAGTCAGTGCTATTGAACATTGAGGAGTGGTTCATGTGGAGGTGATCTTGGATGCTTTATTTTCGCAGTTGTTGTATTAGGAGCGGTCATAATTACTACGTAGGAATGTCCTTACATAAAACACTAACAGCCCGCGACTTCGTCCGCAAAAATTGTGAAAGCTCGGCTAATATGCATGATAAAAATTACCCACGAATAATGTAGCTTTCTGCCAGTGAGAGAGAGATTTTTTTAATTGAATCATTCGTTACGGAGTAATATTAGTATAGAAAATGATTTATTACCAAATCGTGAAAGTTGGTCACAATTAAATTAACGCATTACTAAGAAAAAAATGAATATTTGAACTACTGTAACTTTTTTATTTGATTAGTGAGCGTCATGTTGTCATAGAATAAAATGTTAGGAATGATGAGATCTTCATTTTGATGTAGGATAGAAAGTGGCACACTGCTGGGCCCATTCTGCCCCATCGGTCGGCAGGCCCTTAGATGGATAGAAAATAATTCTGTCTATGCAAGGGACTGCCGACCTGAGTATCTAGTATTAATTAACTTGTTTTTAATGATAGTTACATTGAATTTGGTTAATGTTTTTTTAATGGGCCAGTATAATATTTGACATAGTACCTAACACACCTAATACAACAAAATAGTGTGATCTGTTGTTTTCATCATTAGCTAACCAATGTTCACATACAGAACTCGGTATCTTATCACGAGTATTTTATCATACACTTAAGATTAAGCAATCCTTACAGATTTGTATTGTATGGATACCTGCCATATTATTAAATACCTACTCATATGTATAAACATTTTTTTTGTAGCCTAATTATGCCACATACACAGATTTGGAAGCTCACGCTGAACTATGCTACGCAGAAGCCCTTATGCTTCAGGCAGCCATGACTATAATGGAAGGAGAAGACCTTACTGGGCTTATCAGGGGCACAATCAAGGTCAAAAGTTGCTACAGCAGTTACAAGTAATTCTTATTTTTATTGAATTCTAACTTTTGCCCGCAACCTAGAATGAGTTTCGGAATTATATAGTTTAGGAACAATAATAACATTAACCCTTTAACTTTAAAATACGCTAATATCCAGAGGATGAAAGTATGTCGTATATACAGGGTGTAAACAGACTCTTCACGAAGCCGTCAACCATGCATTATGTACATCAAACTAAGTAACTTTATGCAAAAATGATTGCTGGGAAACGACTTTTTTTTGTGGGGTCAAAAATCACGTTTTACGGTAGGTCTCAATGTAACGCACTCAAAACATTGTGCTGATGGATGGATTGAATAGTAAGGGGGTCCTGGAGGTGTTTAAAGTAAAAATCTTACATTAAAAACATGTATTTAAAAAAAAACATGTGAAAAAGTTGGAACTTTGACCCCCAATATCTCCGTAACTAGAAGGTTCCCAGGTATGGTCTAGAACAAAAAAATGATCGCAATGACGAGGAGAACAAGTGCCTTTCGGCTTCGTTAAGAGTCTGTTTACACCCTTTATATCCAACTTCTATTTTATCGCGATAATTTAAACTAATTTCCGTTGTAATTAAACAGGGAATGCTCAAAAATACTTGAAAAGAAGCAGTGGGAGTCGGAGCAATCGAGGGTACACTTCCAAAGCGGTGTGCGTCTGGGTATCGCTACCTTCAACGTGATGATATCGATGCTGCCGCCAAAAATCATTAGCGTGTTAGAGTTCGTTGGGTTTTCTGGAAACAAGGTAAATAAACGTACATTATTTGAACAACGTGTTGTTAACCTGTCTTGTGATAGTTTGTCTCTTGTTACACACACAAAAAACACATTACGGGTCTTAGTAATAACGAATAATCATAGAAAAAAAACATGGAAATATTTATGGATGTTATAAGCACTCACAAGGTCACTTATGTTAAAACAAAAACCTGCTACTCGCTAAGAAACTAAAACTAACTAACAAAAAAACAGCGCTACAGCAATGCGAATTCTTGTAATATATGATAAATATTTGCTTAATCAAAAGCGCAATTAAAGCTGGCGATTAAGAATCCTCAAAGTTTATGGCGTGCTCGAAACATGATCGGGTCGTCATAATTCGTCACGATTGGGCACAGCCGGACGAAAAAGGGTTGGAAGATATTATATGAAGTGTGGCCTGCCCAACTTCCGCCATTTTATTTTACTACTACCTTTTGCCCGCGGCTTCAATGGCGTTAATTTGACCACTAACCCCTTAACACACTGCTAAAGTTTCTATAATAATATAATTCAATCATGATTCGAAAGACACGTGGCGCCATCTATGAACATAAGAACGTTATTGTTGTTTTCCTCGGGAGCTGTGCTTTTTTTCGGGATGATAGGTACGAGTACCTTAAGTCTGTTTCTGTACACCTGACAACGTAGATGCAAAATTTCAGGATGATCGGTTCAATGGTTTAGGTGTGAAAAGGTAACAAACAAACATAGTTTCGCATTTATAATATTATATAGTAAGGATACCACAATAAATAAGGTCTATCTATTCATACACGCAATATCTTAGTCATCATTAGGAACAACTTTCACTATGGGACCAAACCTGAAATCGCAAACAAGAAAAGCTGTTGCCTACATTTTGACGAGTTTTGCGAACATAAATGTAGGCAACAGCTGATTTTTTTTTCGATGTCTGGTTTGGTCCCACAGTGAAAGTCGTTTGTAATGATGAGTACAATGACCCCTTAAGAGATTTCGTGAATGAATAGATAGACCTTATATACATTTTTTTTTATTGTCACTGGAACATCCCATGATCCACGGATGCTTCTCAAATTAAAAAGAAGATATACAAGACCGAGATTAGACCAGTCATATGGATCAGTATGCTGGGCTGTGAAGAAGATTGATGAAAAACACATCAACGAAGCGGAGATGAGAAGTAAGGAATGAGTATATTAGAGGAAGAAACTGGCGCCAATTACAGGCAAAAAGGCAATCGTTTTTCTTGATATGGACATGTGATAAGGGGGGATGAAACATAGGTGACTAAAAGAGTGATGAATATAAATTTTGGTGGATGAAGAGGTAGAGGAAGACTTAAGAAAATACGGACGGATGGTGTGGGGAAAGATATAAAAGAGAAATGAATAAATGATGTCGTGACTACTGACAGGGGAGAAAGACCAGGGGGGAAAACAAAACGTTTTGCGCCGACCCCAAGTAGAATGGGACAAGTGCAGGAACATTATGAGACAATACTGAAAGTTAGTAGTTCATCGTCAGAATGGCAAGCAAGATGAAATCAGTGAAACCATTAGGGATTTCACAGTCGGGTATCAAACAAATTAAAAAAATAAATCCTGTTTTAATTAATTTGTTAAGTGTCATACAATATTCAAAACTCGTAATATTACACCTTGAGTTTTTAGGCAAACTTAAGAATGCGGTGACGATACTGTTAGTTCTAGTTCTAAACAAGCTCAATATGTGGGTCGATGCTTTCTGTTGTATCAATATACCTACACATATCTACGGAAAACTTCATGTAATGGAATAATAACTTTATCGTCAGAATTTCAGACTACACATACACAACATAACATCTCGCCTAATCCCTGAAGGGGGGCAGAGGTGTACCTAATAGTACACCCACATTTCGCCAGTTATGTTATTTCAGACTAATAAAGAGAAAATACTGATATTGAGCTGCATCCGGTTAGACTGGAAGCCGACCCCAACATTGTTGGGAACAGGCTAGGCAGATAATGATAGAGTCAAAATCTTGTTATTTAGTTCATCAAAATTTGTTGTAATGATATTATGATATCCTTTCACTTACGCATTATTTTTACACCGCACCGTGTGCGCGTTAGAATTAAAATCACCCAACACAGAGCCAAAATTACTTAGATCCGGACATTAGCAATGTAGGTTTGTCAAATATTTGTCAATTTCAGTTTGTTAATGCAATAATAAATTACTGCAAAATCAATTACAGATTTGTAGTGTGGTAGGTTTTTTTTTATTATGTGACAAGCTGGGCCATATTTAGGTATATTACTTAACATGACACAAAAATCTTCTAGTCTTTAATAACTTAAAATAAAAAATACTCCTGAGACGTTGCGTTTTGCTAAAATTTTGCAAGGATCATTAACTATAGCATATTTCATCTGAATATTAAAAAGATCAAAACATTATGACTACATTATTTTAAGTCAAAATAGAACATTACGAAAGTGTGTGACATACTTATAATACCGTTCGCAATATTTACGGTATCAAAACAAAAATAGCGAAATATCGTAATAATGAGGATACGATAATTAGAAAAAATAAGACATGTTAAATAAAACAGTGTTTTCGTCTAATTTGATTTGACTACGGCAGGCCACGTGACTCGGTGAGTGGCAGGTTGAGACCGTTGCGAGGTCATCGGCAACAAGAGTTTTAAGCCGATGTGTTTTGTGGTAACTGAATTATATAATATTCAAATAGCAAAATTGTATTTACAATCTTCTTCAAGAAATGGCTAGTAATGTATGCCATTATAAAACAGTTATTGCAAAACATTTATGTCATTTATTAACACTTCACAATTTCACGGGTGGTCTCATATAAGTGCATGAAAAGATAAGAAACCTCAAAAAACAATTTGTTCTACTTTAGATAAGATATTCTATCTCTATAATTATTACCTAAAACTTTGCTCAAAGAGAAAAAAAAACTTGAAAGATTTATCAGCCACAAACGATAGAAGTATGGCAAAGTCCCAAAAAACAACACATATCAGGTAAATTCGAAAACATTATTTGGTGCAATTGGACTTGAAAATGTTGTTAAGTAAGGGGAAAAACACAATATTTTCAAACGTACTCATCATTAGTATTATAATGTGTTTTTGGATGGCGTAATCTATTATTAATGGTTCTGCTACGAGTAACTAGCTTAGAGTAGACGAGATCGTGGCTATATAATATTGTTTAGATGGAATTCAGTGGGAAAGATCACATGATATAAGCTGCCCTTTAACTTTATATAATTTCATACATACACAGTTCAAAGAATGTTATAAAAAATCAGAATATAAAACCAAAATTAAAAGTAGTGCATCGCGTGGTAAAAGTGATTGGATGAATAAAAAAATAATCAAAGCCTGTGAATATCGGGATAAATTATTCATGAAGTGGATAAAAGATTCCAATAACGTAGTACTAAAACAAAAATTTAATAAATCAAGAAACTATGCAAATACTATAATACAAACAACTACAAACCATAATATAAAGTCAGAAATTGTATCAAATAAGAGCAATACTAGACAGCTGTGGCAAATTCTTAATCGAATTACAGGAAGAATAAAAAATTCTATTGATGATGCTATTCAGAACTCATTTAATACAACTACTACAGATATTGCTAATAATTTTGCACACACTTTCGACCAAAGCGTTAAGCTAATTATTCCTAAGTGCTCGATATCACTGTTAAATAAAACAGAGTATACAACTCCAGTTAACGTTACTATGCGTATAAAGCCTGCGGAGCCTGACTTGGTTAAAAAAGTCATTATGTCTTTAAACATTAATAAAGCTCCAGGAATAGATGGAATTAGAGCCATAGATATCAAAAGGTTGTGCACGACAATCACCTCAGTGATTTCAAAATTAATTAATCTATGCATACAAACATGCAAGTATCCATCTACACTTAAAACAGGGATTGTCAGACCGATTCACAAAAAAGGAAGCAGACTGGATTACAACAACTACAGACCTATTACTATATTGCCAAGTATTGATAAAATAATAGAGAAATATATTTGCCAACATATACACGAATTCTATGACAAAAATAAAATACTAAATGACAAACAATATGGCTTCCAACCAAAAAAGAGTACCACACAGCTGCTATCAACGTTCACAGATAGTATTCATAAACACTTAGATGAAAAAAAACACGTATTAGTAGTATTATACAGCAAAGCATTCGATACGCTCAGACATGACCGATTACTAATGTGTCTTCATGACAGTGGAATTCGAGGCAAGCTACTAGATTGGTGCGAAAACTATCTTGACAACAGAAAATACATGGTCAAAGTCAGTGACGTGATAAGTAAACCGGTCATCGTAACGGAGGGAACGGCGCAAGGTTCGGTCCTTGGGCCACTGCACTACCTCACTTATGTAAATAGCCTTGTTAATATAATAAAAAAATGCGAGATTTACCAATTTGCTGATGACACCTGCCTTTTAGCCGCTGGACAGAGTCTTAGTG
This sequence comes from Lycophotia porphyrea, assembly GCA_950005105.1. Taxonomy (NCBI): domain Eukaryota; kingdom Metazoa; phylum Arthropoda; class Insecta; order Lepidoptera; family Noctuidae; genus Lycophotia; species Lycophotia porphyrea. Next base: position 23,838,214 of record OX465383.1, on the reverse strand, counting down.
ATGCCCAAAGGCAACTACAGGAGGACTTTGACTTGTTGGCTAAATGGTCTCATGATGCTGGTCTAGTATTAAACGCTAGTAAGACCAAACTAATGTATATCAGCACCAGTCAAAATAGAATCTCTTCCTTGCCTAAACTAACAAATCACTGCCATGAGTGTTTGCATGATAAAGTAGCCAAGCCATGCAGCTGTGACTCCATTGATCTCGTAGATAGCCAAACGTACCTAGGACTTACCATTGACAGCCGACTAAATTGGAAGGAGCACATTAACGGAGTGTGTGATAAACTCAGGCGTATGTTGGCAAAATTCTCTATTATAAAAGGCAAAATTCCATATCAAACTCTGTTAATGCTTTACAAAGCCCTGGCCGAATCAACGATATCCTATGGTCTGTCGAGCTATGGCAGGACATATAAGTCACACCTTGACCAAATTTATGCACTTCAACTACGGATATTAAAAGCAATTGTCCCGCATAGCATTAAGAAGAAATATAAAAATGACTATCATAAATTATTTGAATTCTGTAAGATATTACTCATACAAGAAAAAACTAAATTTGTACTTTTAAAAGAAGAGTTTTTTAATGAAAGTTTAAAGAAAACTAAAACCATAAATATGAATGAGATTAGGACTCGTAGCGTCCTCACTGCTAAGCTATTACTTCCAAAGTACACAATTTGCAAAATATAAATTAAAGCAACATTTTTTACTATATTTAAACACCTAAGATAGATAGGATGAATATTAATAAAAATATTTTTGTAATTCAACATTGATAAATAATTTAAAGCATACAAAATTAAGCAAAGGAAATACCTAACAATAATAAAAAAAAAAAACAAAAAAAAAAACTATTACTAGAACATATACTTTATGAACAACCTGTATCAATCAAAAACTTCCCTCACCACTTTTGTTTTTATGAACGGACGGTCGGATTGGTCACCGAGGTTCGCTCGTTAGTACGAGTATTAGATATTATTTTGCCTAATACCCGATGTAATTTTAATTGTTGTTTTTTTTTTAACTAAGTACCTACTTTAGTGTATCTGTTAATTCTCTAAATTATGTAGTCGATGATTTTGGTGCACGGTAAATCTCTAATGAGTTTATGTTGGCACCAACTTGAATAAATAAAATGTATGTGTTCTACTGAATAAATAAATAAATAAATGAAATGAAAGCCGCTCGGGTGGATCTTCAGGTTAAGTCGCTCTTTCCTGGGTTGGTCCGTGGATGGGTGACCTCATACCGAGTTTCCTCCGTGCCTTGGTAACACGTTAAGGCGTTGGTCCCAGCTGTAATTTGTGCTTCTTTGGCAGTCGTTACAGGTAGTCAGTAGCCGAAAGTTTGACAAACAGTCTTACCGATGGGTACTGGATAATACCCAGTACTAACTGGGTTGTGAAACTTGTGGAAGTCAGATAGGCAGTCGCTCCATGTAAAATACTGGTATTCAGCGGCATCCGGTTACACTGGAAGCCGACAACATGGTTGGTAAAAGGCTAGGCAGGTGATGGCTACAAGGAGTTTCCAATTAAGCTACAGCATACTTAAACACCTTTGGTTAAAATAATATGGTACCATAGAACTAGATGGTGCAGCCCGAGGGTGAGAACTCCTCTGTCGCGTTTGGTATATTTATACTTGTCTTGACAAATAGTATAAGCCCTTAATAGAATTACTAGACTAATGATCCTAAAAACGACGGTCTTTTCTTGTTTGCTTAAGGAGTTCGTATGACTACCTTTTTGTTTCATTATCAGATTCTGGAGACCGGACTCCATCTGGGGCACGGCTTGTCTATTGGATAAAAATATATAATTATTTTATTAAAAAAATATAAACAAAGGAAATGGAAGTCCTCAATGGATGTCCCCCGACTGTTCTGTCAGACTCCTACTGACTTAAAACCACACGGTGTTCCTCCTCACTCCTCACATCTGGCTGGGGTGCGGGTATAGGCTCAAGAACCGCTGGGTCTAAGATGGTATAAATGTTACACAAAAATCTCTTCTTTAACGCAGATGTGGAGGAACATATTTTATGTATAAATGAGATCCTCATCATCATCATCATCATCAGCCGATAATGTTCCCACTGCTGGGACACAGGCCTCCTCTCTATGAGAGGGAATGGGCTATAATCCACCACGCGGGCCCAGTGCGGATTGGTAGATGTCACATGTCTTCGAATTTTTGGTTCTAGGACATGCCGGTTTCTTCACGATGTTTTCCTTCACCGTTTTTGAGAGCAGTGGTGATGAAATAAATTACACAAAGTAATGCGCCTGTCTGGGTTCGAACCCACGACTTACTGTTCGTAAGTCGGGGTCGCTACCAAAGGGCCACCTCTGCTCTCAAATCCTAATCTCAATCCCAATGAGATCCTAAAAGGGTTGAATAAGAGAAAAACGCGTTTATATAGAAACGCTTAATTTTTTCCCTACGGTAAATCTCATCGGAATCAAGGCTAATAACTGTATAACCGGTTCTCTGACTGTAGTACTAGGTTTACTTCGGATCGGAGCAAATATTAAATACAATATTCATTATAAAACAAAACAAAAACCCACAAGTGCGTGCGAGTGTACTCGAGTTTCCAATTTTGGATTGAAGAAATCTTATTAAGCGAGGAAGCGGTCCGCAATTGCAATTTGAGACGAGTGCAAAATTAGTGCTATCTCAGTTTGTCTGTCGTCAGATCGCACGTGACACGGTGTAGTAATATAACTAGAAACGAATGCATCCAATACCGATACATCGGCAATATCGCGAGTTTTCCGATATATCGGAATCGGCGATATTAAATTTGCCAATATATACATAATTATGTACTTGAATTTCGCGCTATAGACAACCCATGTGAATGCACCATTACCGCGCTTAATGTTCTTAACATTCATGTTAACGCGGCCTAATTGGTCTAAGCTCTGGGAAATCGACTTTTAATGAATAATTTAAGAATTTGGTGTTTCCTGAATAAAAATCTCATAATTGTGAATTTTAATTATTAAGTTTTGTTTTCTGATCTCTTATGAATTATCATTTCTAAATAATAATATAAGTAGGAGTAATTTAGTCTGTTTCTAAAGCCACAGCTATTTATAGTTTTCTTTGAATCTCAACTGTCTGTATCTGTATCTACGATGCATTTTTATAAATACTCGTACATATCTGTAAAAAGGAATCGGAATCGTATCGGCTGAAGTGCGTATCGATGCATTCGTAATTATAACTATATGGTTGATTCATAACGACTCATGTGCATTTTTTTTGTTTTTTAATTAGAATCATTTATTGCTTTATTTTTTTAAACTACTTTGGGGAATCGTTAGTGAATGTAACGCGTTTTATTAAAAATTTCTCTACAATATCTACAACACAAGATTAGGATAATAGCTTGAAATCTAGGCCTTGTAGAGGAAATCTAGGTACCTAGTAAACTTATTTTATGATGAAGGTTACCTATTATAAATAAGTTTAATGCCTTTATGATACATTACTAAGTTAAGCTAATTCTGCTAAGCTAATCATCATCATTATTCTCTTGCCCTTATCCCAATTTATTTGGGTACGGAGCAGCATGCCAAAGACAGACCTCACAATGTAGATATAACTCTGATGTCGAAGCAGAATAATAAGTCCACTTATAGCGGCGGTTAAGGCTTACTTAAATAGTGTAATGTTGATTTTCGTTCATTGTACCTGCTTTTGACCACATTCTTGCCTAATGAAAAGTGGTTAGTAGTTGTAAGGTTTAGAGTAACCATATCTGTTAACTTTGCTTTGAAGTGTCATGGGTGGTAGGCAACACAGACTCTGGCACAGAATTACTTTAGTGCGACCATAAGAAATGTAAATTAATTTAGAGATTTCGTCTTTAAAAGTGTATCTTTATAATTTACGAACAGAACATTTATCGGTTAGGAACATGAACAACCTGATAAAAAAATGCACATAAAAAGATAAAAACACAACGTTTGTCTTTTACAAGTTATTTAAATTCAAAACATTATACCAATATTATCATTCAAACTGGATATTTGACATTACAATTCACAAACAAACAGGATAAATATAATATATTTAGGAAAAAAAAAATTATAGTACCTAACAATCAAGTTTTAGATAGAAATTGTTTTATTTCTTAATTAAGTATGTATTGTGTTTTGGTATACTGAGCAATAACTGCTTAGCTCAGGTGCGATCTACCTAGGTTTTGGAGTGACGATTTATCAAATAATTATGTGCAACATCTAAGCGCCTTGTGGCGTGGCGTCGCCGCGCCCTGACTCTTGCTCTGACTGCTGTTTACTAGAACTGAAACGATGTGCGTACCATCCGTCGAAGTGCGTACCGTCCGTCGAAGAGCGTACCGTCCATCGAAGTGCTCATAAGAGTGCAGTATGAAGATCCGTAGAAAGAATCCCGAACGGTTTGTTCCTGACCGAAATTTTCAGAGACTGAAACGAAATTCGACTATATTTTATTTATCTTATTAAATAAGTATATTATTTAAAATAAGGTTAAACTAACTATATACATTGATAATTAAAAACTATTAAACTTAAATAGATAAACTAACAACAAACTATAAAAGGGCATCGAAAAACTCCTCCTCAACGCTGTCCTCTTATTAAATACATTAATTATAAGTATGCCATTATGTGACATGTACCTCCACAGACTCTGCAGCTTTTTCTGCCTTTTTTTTGTGTCAGACAAATAATAGGACACCGTCAGTGCCGCCGGCACTATCTGTTCGCCCCACCGTCATCCAAAACTGTTGCCAGAGCTGAATCTCCGGTGTGTCGTACCCTTAATAAAATATGTACCATGTCACCTATTCGCACGGGGTTGATATAGTTGACGCAGCGCTCCATTTCATACAGAGTTTCTTCCGTACCTCGGAAAGCACGTTAAGTCATTGTCCCGGCTGTCATTTGTAGATCTTTGACAGTCGTTACAGTTGCAAGTAGTCAGTGGCTTGAAACTTTAACTGCATGCCCTGAGACATGCGCACTTGACGATCTCATGACAGGCCAAAATGCTGCATTTTGGGCCAAATATAATGAATATTTACCATCGACACGCTAAGAAAAAGAGCGGCTTGAAAACCTGACAATCAGTCTTACCAAGGAGTATCGTACTACTTAGTACTAACTGGGTTGTGGAGTCGATCTGATTGGCAGTTGCTTCATGTAAAATACTGGTATTCAGCTATATCCGGTTAGATTGCAAGCCGACCCCAATATAGTTGGGGATGTGGCTAGACAGATGATGATTTATTTGACCTGGACCTGATATAAAACAAATTTACATAAACTGTATTGAACCAATGGGTTTTTTTTGTGTGTCAGTGTCAGCCAATGTGTTCAACTTATGCTATGCGAGGATGGGAAAGTTTTCGACTGACCGGATTAGTAGTGCTGCTATGCGGCGATTACCTTGGATGTGCTAGACGAATGCTTTACCCAAAAAAAAAACCCAACCAACACAAGAAGTGAGAACTTTTTTTTCAAGAACCTGGTTTATTTTTAGAAAATATTTTTGCATAAGTCTTTTACTTATACATTTCACTATACAGTGTATTATTTTTGGGCTTGTAATATGTAGCAATACGGGTAACTCAGCAACGAAAAAAAATTTTTTTTATTTAAGTTTCTCAATTTTTGTAAAAACATTTTAGGTTTGCCTACTCTGTCCCACTGCTGGGTAAAGACCTCCCCCATGGCTTTACAATCCTGTTTACAATAAGCCCTCTCCGACCAACTGGCCTTAAAGCCTTTTACTCATACATTTCACTGTATTGTTTTTGGTCTTGTAATATGTAGCAATACGGCTAATTCGGCAACGAAAAAGAGGTCGTTTAACGGTGCCGCGAGTTCAATTGTTTTTCCCCATCTCAAAAATGCCCAATGCGCCAAAAGAAGAAGTTTTCACTTCCAAAATTGTCTAAACAAAGGTTTGAAATGTTTCAGAATGTTGGTCTGGCGGAGCTGGAGGCAGCTTCGCTCGCGCCCGGTATGCGCTCCGTGCTCTGCGACCTGACGCTGTTGAGCTACCACCTGGTTATGTGCCACTTCATCGGCGCTCCTATAGACCTGCCCGTTTGCGAGAGGATTTTAGAGAAGCAGCTGAAGGTTGGTACCCCGCATGAGTTTAGATGTTTAATTGTACTTACAGTACAGCCACGAGCACCAATAAGTATACATTCAGCAACTAAAACTGATTCTCTCCTGCTACTTTGGTTCTAATTTTATGTATTAGGAGGCTAGCTTTAGCGTTAAATCTCACCCAGCTGGTCCAAGGGGCTACGAGGGTACCAGATGTTGGCACGCATACCTATGCTTGGCCCTTGTACTGACAGATAAACTGATCCAGAAATGTCAGTATCACGTTCATACGTTCATACTAACGACCTGCTAAAGCCCGGTACTTTTGGGTACGCAGACGACAGCACGGTTGTAGAGAGTTGCAGAACACGTGCCAGTGCTGCCGAAATCCAGACACTCAGGGAGGCCATGTTGGAGCGCTTCAACTGGTCTCTCAAGGCAGACTCCGATTGGAGCGATGTCAATCTGATCAAGGTCAAGACCAAAACCCGGGCGTATCTTTTCGCCGCCAAGAAGAGGCCTTTTGACTTCGTACACGTATCCGTTCCGATAACAGATTGTTTTGTGCGTCTTGGTGCTCCTCTGACTTCGACCCTCATTTTTGGTGATATATTAAAACTATATAATGAGTCCATGGTCTAATTAGCCGCGAGAATGTATTCCTCAATTCCAATAAGCCTATTATGTATTAAAAAATATAATTTCCCAAAGAACTTAAGTTTCAATAGTACACACGGCGGCACATCAAGCTTGACATTTCCATATATTATCTGATATATTTTCTGTACAATGAGATACCCGCATAAACTGGTTTTGTATAGCTTGATCAGTGGGTGTGCGTACCTGAGTAGTTAAATTGAAAAACAGCTAAGAGTAGAGAATCCCGTTCGACTTCAATTGACTGATTTACTGAGTTTACAAATGAACTAATAACTACATTGATAATGATATAGGTACATGAAGGGGAACACTAAATTTTTATGAATCTTAATATATAAAATTCCGGTATACGGTAATTCTTCCCTTAAGGTTGATAAAGATATCATCTATGCTAATGTTATACAGGATAGAAGGGGCATCGACGCACAAGCACGCACTCAGTGAACCAAACTGAACCACATGACACAATTCTGTCGGGGGGCTCAGAAAATTGTACTGAATACCCGTTTGCTCGTCAATGTCATTTCCACCCTATACAGGGTGTAAACAGACTCTTAACAAAGCCGTTAACCAAGCATTATGTACATCAAACTTAGTAAAAACAATGTTTGAAATTGTTTGTTTTACTGAACATTGGTTAAAAGACTATGAAATGTTAATTAATTACGCAAATTACAGTGTGGGAAGTTGCTTTAACCGAAAAACTAAGATTCGTGGGGGTTCATTAATCTTAGTTAAAAATTGTATTAAATTTAAGACTCGTAGTGATATTGTTGATCTATCGGTTGAACATAATATTGAGCTGTCTTGTGCTGAGCTCGATAAGCATGTAATAGTGTGCGTTTACAGACCCCCAAATTATCAAAACTACTCTATATTTGAGTCAGTAATAGAAGATGCTTTAGCAAAACTTGCAACTGGTAACAAATCACTAGTTATCTGTGGTGATCTTAATGTTAATATTTTAGACAAAAATTCAGATAGCAGTAGATTCTTACATCTTTTTAAATCATTTAATTTGTTAAACGTGTTTTCGGAACCAACTCGAGTTACTACAAATACTGCTACATGGTATTGATAATGTATTTTTTTGCTGCGATTACTTAGATAAATCCATTGTAAATTACCTGCCTTCTGATCACAGTGGTCAAACCGTTATTTTTGAGTCCTACACACCATTACAAAAAATTCAGATAAAATCTAGACAAATAACACCCAGCAATTTGAATAAATTTAATGATAACCTAGTTAGTAATTTAGGCATATTATTGAAAATGTTAATCTATTTTATGAGGAATTCTTTTCGGTAGTTAACACAGAGTTCAATAATACACTAAAAATGAAAAGTAAAACTATTTGCCCCAAGTTTATCTTCAGTGACTGGGCAACTAAGGGTATTAGGAAAAGTAGGGAGCGATTCTTTGAGCTGTACGGCCTTAAGCCTTACATCAACTCGGAAACTTTTAATAAATATGTTGCAACTATTTAAAAAGAAATTAAAATCACTTGTAAGGTTGCTAAAGCCTTATTCATTAGCAACAAGATTAAATCCGCCGATAATAAAATAAAGATGGTTTGTAAAATTATCAATAATGAGACTAATAGAAATAAAAAATATAATAATGTAATAATAATATAATACTAATATCTTGGGACAACCAACACACCGCCATCTGATCCCAAACTAGGCAGAGCCTGTACTATGGCAACCAGACAACTGATAAACATACTTATATAATTCTAAATACATACATATTATTGATAAATTATACACCCAGATACAGAACAAATAATCGTACTCATCGCACAAAGATTGGTCCTGTGTGGGAATCGAACCCACGACCTCCGTCCTAGCAGTCAGGGTCACTAACCACTAGACCAACAGGTCAATCATTATCAGGTCAGCATATTATAAGTTGGGGGATTACATTGATGATAAAAATGCTTGGCTCAATGCTGGTCCTGCTCCACAACCATAGGGGCAAACTAATTGATTACCATGTGAAGTTATTGTGGAAGCTGCAGAAGATCGTAATAATATCTTTGCATTGTATAGACTCAATATCTTAGTGTTATATAATTTGCAAAGCACATGTGTGAGTACTATGTACTGTAAAGCTACCATTTACATTTGGTTATCTTTCATTGACTTGAATTTACCCTGGTGGGTGAGAGAATGTCATGCTCACTAAAATGTCTCGCTGATGGTGGCGGGTGTGTCGGGTCATTTAGCTTCCTTCAATATGGTTGAGCTGAATGGGGCTGATCCATGCGTCATGCTCGTGAACGGGCGCTGTCATTTGGGACTGGTCATCTCTAAGCTGCCACGGTTTATTTTAACTACTTACTTTGTTTTTAAATTGTTGATGTAATATTTTACTCTGGACGCTCTTAACGTGCACGTATTTCTACATCGTTCTCACATATATGTATAATCTCAATATGAATGATTTAACCAAGATTTTGTAACAATACCTTGATTGAAAAGAGTGTCCGTGGAGTTTCTTGCCCATTCTTCTCCATAGAGATCTACGCTTTGGAATGGGCAACAACAGTACTTTCACAAGTTATTATGCCTTGTGTCTGTGACTGTAGCTTAGCCTAATTTGTTGACATTCAAAAGTGCCTGTAATGGTCTAATTGAAATAAATGCTTTTGAGTTTGAGTACCTTTACGCAAAAATTAGTGCTGGGAAACGACTTTTTTTTTGGGCTGAAAAATCACGTTTTGGAGTAGGACTCAATGTAACGCCCTCAAAACATAGTGCTGATGGATGGATTGAATAGTAAGGGGTTCCTGGAGGTGTTTTAAGTAAAAAAAATATATTAAAAACATATATGTTAAAAAAAACTTTTGAAAAATTGGAACTTTGACCCCCAATATCTCCGTAACTAGAAGGTTCCCAAGTATGGTCTATAACAAAAAAATGATCGCAATGACGGGGAGAACAAGTGCCTTTTGGCTTCGTTAAGAGTCTGTTTACACCCTTTATAAACGCCAAGTTTATAATTTAGTTAGGGGGTGATCATCAAATAAATTTACTAACGAGTGTGCTTTAGACCACACGACTGAAGTAAAACTTAAACAAATGCCGAACAATCGTCTGTCAAATTAAAAAACGTACCTCTGTATCTTTCTATCTTCGCTAACTTATATCTCCCTCTCAACTTCCTTTTGCCTCGTAACGTTACACATTCATCAGCTTAGTCCCAAGTCAAGCGTGCGTAAAGAAGTTTTTTAGAATATAACAGGAGCGAACCCGGCCGCGGGCAAACGCTAGTAGGTACATACATAAATAGGCACGCTAAAATTATCATTATTTATACAAACCCGGTGTGCGTGTGTTCGTTATTCTTCTCCTCCTAAACCTCTTGCCCGATGTTGATGCTTTTTTTGGCACCGCTGTCGACAGCCAAAATAGGAAAAGACAACAGTCAGTCGGGTTAGCTATTTAGTTTATAAACACAAACTTTATGCCTAAATAACAATTTTACAGGTGTATCCAGACAGCGTTTGGTTTCTAATGTTCAAAGGCCGCATCGAGCTTTTGAAGGGACAGTTTAATACTGCCATCACGACGTACAACCGTGCCGTCAACAGTCAGAAACAATGGCATCAGTTCCATCACGTCTGCTTCTGGGAGATTATGTGGGTGAACAGGTGAGGAAACAAACAACACTCTAAACCTTGGCCCATTTGACATAAGTTTTTTATTTACTACTTTGAAGCGCATATTTAAATGTATGTAAATCACCGCATTTTCTTTCCTTAACCTCGAATACCTAATTTTAAATTATTTTTTAATATATAAATGCAATTATACATAAAATTACTTGACTTTATGTTTACTACCGAATTAACGTGATTGGATATAAAATTTTGATGAAAAAAAGACCCTTTTTTCACAAGTTACGAAATCAAAAAACTATTTAAAACCAAAACAGCCAGCCTTTGGCCTTTACCAGGCCATGGCCATTCTAACTCAACATACCATACCATATTTGTTGATTGGTTACAGCTTAAAGATGGACTGGCGCGAATCAGCTTCGTACGCAAGTAAACTGATTGAAGAGAGCTCATGGTCCAGGACCATCTACTCATACTCCCGAGCGGCAATGTTGTTGGAGCTCGATGATATCACGCCGTCGGAGAAACAGCAATGCACCGATCTGATGAGGTGGGTGGTTGGATTACGATTTAATTGTTCGAAAAACCCGAGTTTTGTAAGGTTTAGTTTCCAACCGAAGCTTTGGTTTCGCACAAGATCAAAACGGCTTTGGCTTCGGCTAAAAATCGACCTTGAGTCAGGCAGTAGTAAGTTTATTGGTCGAAATGAAATAGCCGTGCTATTTACTTAAAGCCACTTATTAAATCACATCGTCTGTTTAACGATGCAGTACGTAGGTATGATAATGTATATCTGATTACATGTTAGTGGTTTGTTAACGCTACCACCAAAATGCAGGAACGCGTCGTACTACAAGCAGCGCATCGCGGGCAAGTCGCTACCGATGGAGAAGTTCGTGATCAAGCGCTGCGCGCGCTACCAGGTGCAGGGCCAACGCCTGCTGCTGCCCACCATCGAGCTACTGTGTCTCTGGAACATGTTTCACATCCTCGCCAAGAACGACCGAAGCATACAGAACGTTCTTAAGGTAACTTGCCTTCTTAGGATAGACTCATTTTTACATCTATATATATATATATAAAAATAATAATAATATCTTAAGACAACCAACACACCGCCATCTGATCCCAAACTAGGCAGAGCCTGTACTATGGCAACCAGACAACTGATAAACATACTTATATATTTCTAAATACATACATATTATAGATAAATTTACACCCAGATACAGAACAAATAATCGTACTCATCGCACAAAGATTTGTCCTGTGTGGGAATCGAACCCACGACCTCCGTCCTAGCAGTCAGGGTTACTAACCACTAGACCAACAGGCCAATCAAAATGAACCCCTATTTCCCTTGGTCACGGCATCACGCGTGAACGGCGCGGAAAATTAGAAAATTTAAGAATACTTAACCACCATATTTTTTCTAATGATTTTCTAATGTAGCCTTGGCGCTTTTGACAATATAAACTTTTTGAATGTAACCTTATGGCGTTTGACAGAATGCGTGTTGCAAAATATCGTTAGGTATATAGTAGGTCAATTCGACTTCAATATTTATAGTTGACAGGACAATGTCTGTCGGGTCAGCTAGTCACTTATAATCATACTCTTGTGGTGGCAGTTTCTTTCAAAGTACACACAGTTAGCCGCCATGTGTACCTCGGCAGTAGGCGTAGGTGTGCGTACCATTTGACATAATAACACAAGTTCTAACGATCACATGACCTAATTTCATTTAATTTTTTTTTTTTAGTATAACGATGAAATGATATAATGAATTATTGATATAATTTCAGTTTACCTAATTTTATATAGTATAATAAACATTTTCTATAATGCACATTTGAACTAATATTCAGTTCGTATAATATTCAAATTCTATACTACTACTACTACTACGAATTAATATGTTTCTTTGTTATTTCATATATACCTACGCCAGATCCCCCCTATTGTGGGTGAACCATCTGGGTTAGGTTAGGTCCCCCTATTCTGGGTGAACCATCTCAGATCCCCGTGGGTGAACCATCTGGGTTAGGTTAGGTTAGAACCATGACCATTAGCATCCTTCTATTGTTGGTGAATCATTTGGGTTAGATGAGGTTATAACAGTATGATGTTTTCTGATATTTACTTATTCACTACAGAATTTGGGCAGAAAATGAGTAAATATGAAAATTAGGTCAAATGAAAATTAGGTCAACTGAACGTTATATAAAAAGAGCAATATACTAATTGAAAATTATATGAGATGAACGTTATACTAAATAGTATTAGAGAAAAAGAAGTTTATATGAAATGTAATATTATATAATATTAGGTTATTTATTTTTATAGCATATGAAAATTGTATCATGTGAACGTTATTTCAAGTGATAATATATTATCTGTTATTATGGCATATATTACACACCCCTAGGCGTAGATCCGAAACCCTAATGATAGCGTCTCTCGGTTATTCTTTGCTTTCATTCTAGAAATTCTCACTGAAATTGCTCAAGTACCTTTTTAATAATTTCTCATTGTTCCTGTAATATTATCTTCTCTCTTTCTTTTAATACAGGGTGGCAGGGACGCCAGGTATTTTTGTAAGAAACAGCTTATTTTTTATCAGAACGATGTACTAAATTCGTGGTAACTGTTTGCACGTCGGCGCCCCTGTTTATTTTTTTAAGTATTGAACTAGCATTTTTCAGGACTATCTTTATTTCTCTTCCGATTCAACTACACTCTATTCCCCATGGGATTGTGCTCCCTTCACCAGTTAGGTCCGTCGCCCAGTTACCAGTGGGCGATCCGCCTTATGTTGTTCAATAAGCTTGTTCTTATGTATGAGATGCGTGAGATCACACTACCACAACTGAGCTTTTCGTTTTTATTTAACCTATTCTGTCCCTATGCTGGGCAAAAGCGTCCCCCAATCTTGATACCGCGACGCGTTCTTGAGAAATAAGGTCATTACAGACAGATCCACATACGGACAATGAAGTGATCCTTTAAGAGTTCCGTTTTCCTTTTGAGGTAGAGAAACGAATACCATAGGTAGGGAACCGAATACCAGCGTTTTTTTTTCAATCCCTAAAAGAAAATATAAGAGAACAGCAAAAAACATTACCAATTATGATTACACTTTATGTCTGATATATTTATACCAAAATATGTGTTAAACAGTTGATAGAAGCAACGAGCGATCGCGTGGAGAGAGAAAGTCGCGCTTGGATGGGTGTGCACGAAGGAGACAACCGTGCGTTACTGCGCTTTCTTAAGGGATGCTGCTTGGCCGCCATGAACCTGCCCCGTTTAGCACTCGACACCTTCGACTCTGTGCTGCAGTAAGTACTCAATATTACGCTTGCATTCCACGAAGGGTTAGACAGAGATATTTATAGTAGAGCTTTGTAGATTTATGTAATCGGAAGCTGGCACATTACTGCCGACCGCACCTACTGGAATAAGTACTAGCTAGATTCTATGCGGCTTTCTAACGTATGAATGTAGGGCTAGTTATAAAAGATATTATTTAAATGGAATAGCGGTATATTTAATAATATTTGGCGGTTCAAGCGCCGGACCTCCACCAGCCGCTTGTTACTGCCGACTTAGTGGTTACATGATGACCTTGCTCAAATTCGGGCAGGTACCAATGTGACTTTTTCGGACCGTAGGCAGGTCAGGCGCCCGCCGTATCTATATTAAAATATTGAAACCCCGTTTCGAAATAAGTATTTTTATTCATTTACAGGCTAAAGAATGATATTAAGGAAGATACATTCTTAATTCCGTACACTGTTGCTGAGATGGCGATGTGTCACTATCAGCTTGGCGATAAGGATCGCGCTCTGCAAATGCTGCAGGATGCCAGGTTCGTATGCCAGTAACTTTAAAAAGAAACTGACAAGCACATCATTATCTGCCTAGCCTTTTCCCAACTATGTTGGGGTCGACCTCCAGTCTAATCGAATGCATCTGAATACCAGTGTTTTACATGGAGCGACTGCCTATCTGAACTCCACAACCCAGTTAGTACTGGGTAATACGATACTCTTTAGTAAGACTGGTTGTCAGATTGACAAGCACATAACAGTGACATATAAGGCACTCTCGAAAGCGTCTATAAAGCCGATCTTTTTGTAATTGTCAGTCTGAAGGCACTGCGCCCAGTTAATGTCTTTCTTTTAAGTTAATTGGCTAAAAGAATTAAAGAAAATAACTAGATTATGCTGTCACGACTACAATGTCACTGAACTCATTATTTTTTACAGGAAAAAATATTCGGGATATTCTTTGGAATCACGGTTACATTTCCGCCTGCACTCAAAGCTAGACGTTGTCAAGAACGGCAGCCCCAGAGCGAGCCCAAGTCCACGTGAAAGCACTTCTTAAAGCGACAACAAAGGACTGACCACATTGAGACGTGATACTAATTGTGTTGTACCATAATTTAAATGCTCTCTTATATAAAAATTATGAGTCTCTTGAATCCGTCACGTATCTGTTTGAACTATTTATTCCGTGTTTAGGGAATTGCATTATAATCAAAATAAAACTTAAGTAAAAAATAGATTTCTTGCGGATATGCAAGAAATTATTCATGATAAATATTTAAAAAAAAAACCGGTTTCACTAATGTCAAGTTAGGTGTAACGACAGCTGATATCTGAAAAACTCACTCTTTTTGTCAACATTTTCATTAAAAATCTGGTGACCTGCAAATCTTAAAAAAGGAACCCTTATAAGATCACTCTCTTGTCCGTCTGTCCGTGTGTCACCACCGATTTTCTCACGAACGGGTGGACCTAGCAAGCTGAAATTTATACGGGGTCCTGAGTTGACGCAATAAAAAGATATGGGCTAATTTAGATTTTCGCGAAAACTTGTAAGTACCAAAATTCACCTTAATTTTCAACTTTTTTTTATTTTTGGAATTTTCACCTTTACTTGTGCAGTAAGACCTTGCTTTTAAACAAAATTGACAATTCTAGGTTAACAGAAAGTAGTTCCCGTTGACCTAGAATCACGTAATTTGGCAAGAAGCAATGTCTTACAGCACATGTAAAGGAAAAAATCTGAAAACCGCAAATATGTAGTTTAATAACAAAATACTTACAAGTTTATACGGAATCCTCTGTGCGCGACTACAACTCGCACTTGGCCGGTTTTTTTCATATTTGTATAATTCTTTAGATCAACTTGGGTGTCCCTCAATGTTTTTAGAAATTTGTTGATATGCAACCTACAAATGCAGTCTGAGCAATGTTTGAGCATTACGCATCAGCGAATCGGTGGCGTGATGAAATATATTTTTTTTTGTTAGATAAGGGTCAGTTCATTTTCTAGTTGTGAAAACGGGCATTAGTTTATTGTTTAAATTAAATCTTCTTATATTTCTAATCATGTGCTTTTGAAATATATCGGATTAAAATGTAATTTGACAATCATGTGTAGAGTGTATTTAAAAATGAATGACTAGCATTATATATAATTATACAGGTTGTGTGGTAGAAGGATCGACACACTTTAGCGAGCCCATCCCTGAAATGTAACCATAGTTAAAATATTCTTTTTTAACACTAGAAAAATCACTTCCGTGTCTTCACAACTTCTTGTTCGTGGTTGTTAAATAACGAAAAAACTCTTGGTGTTGTGTGTAATGTACATCTTACTACTATTATACAATCCAGAACAGCTGAAATGATCTGGATGAAATTAGGCACAGACATAGATTATAGTCTGGCATAACACATAAGTATTTTATCCCGTAAGTACAATCCCGCGGGCAATTCCCGAAATCGACGCGGGCGATGCCGCGGTCATAGGATAATGTATGTATAATTGGTCCTAGACAACCGAATGACAGCCTCAATCTCTCAAAAAATGTGTCTATTCTTCTTCTAATCATCCAGTATTAGCTGTAAGTGTATTTGAAAGCTACTTACATAACCCTTGCATCAAAGTACAATATTGTCGCAATTATCTATAAACTTCCTGCATATCACTAAACTCAACAACCACTTCCAAGTGATATGCCTCTTATTTTTTGTAATCTATATCTATTTGTCACTGTTGTCTTTCTTGTTATATTTAATTAAATGAATTGTTTTTGTAAGACTTGCTGAAATAATGCTGATCCTTGTGGAATGTCCCATTTTTTCTCTTCGTGTTATTTATTTTTAGATACCTATACTCACACTTATGTATAAATATAATAGAATTAATGGTATATAAAAATAATTAATTTTATATCAATCTAAATGTATAATCCTAATCGGTACACACGACGAGCAATCAGGCTATACAAAACCAGTTTATGCAGATCTCTCATTGTAAGGGAAATCTATACAAATCGAGGCTATGTTATACTGGAAATGTATACCTTGATATGTCGCCGTGTGTGCAAGAAATTGTGATGATAAAGGATCTGAATTTTATTTTCGTACTTTTGGTTGTAACTTAATATTTACGAGTGTAAAAAAAAACATTACCCTCATTCTGACGCATTCGGGTGAAAAAGGGTATCATATATATATTTTTAGACATGATTATTCATTAAAGCGTCCGTTACTTAGGTAGATTACGAGTAGGCCGCGATTCGGGAACATTTCTCCGCGATTTCTCATTTACAATTTTTCAACATACTATATGGTATTGGGTATTGAAATATTAAATGTCAATAAATTTAATGATATAATAAATAAATTTGACACTAATTGTGTAATTCCACTATACACTCTTAATCGTTCCTTCCGGTCTAGAACCGCTCTAATTTCAGAATTAATAATAAAAATAACCATCTATGCCTATCTTCGGAACAAATCCACAAAGTAATTCTAGCTATGTACTAAATTAGTCAAAAAGTTCTAAGATGTAACAATAAAAACTATGGTGAATGAGGTATTGCAATATTAAAGATTTTATCTATTGCATTTTATTGCATAGCCATTCCACGTTAAATAAATCATTAAGCTGGATACAATGTGGAGACGCTCCCACAAACAAAACTAACCAAACAAAACTACTCAAAATAATCTTGAATGTAAATTAACAGGCTGTGAATGACTTTACATAGGTGCAGACTAGCATATTATACAACAAAATCTTCCACACCTACTTTAGCACCGACTCGCCATGTTACGAGTGTTTTTATTCCCGTAAGCTAAGTCTTTGTTTTATTTTGTTGAATTAATTATTAGGGTCATAGGAGATGGTAGTAAATAAGTATTTCAATTAAAATATGTAAATAGTGCTTATAATTTATTTGTACAATATATGTATATAAATGGTACTCGTTTATAATACGAGACTTACTCTTATAAAAACTTGTTGGGCAATATTAGAAATAATAAAATTTCCTACAATAACAAGGGATTTGAATATTTTAGCCTGCCTACCCGCCATTTTTTTTTCGAAATTGCTTCCTTGTCTATTTCCTGTTCATATACAGGAAATAGACAAGGAAGCAATTGCCTGAATGACTGACTGACGGATCAACGCACCGCTGATCGTAAAGACCTGAAACTTGAAGGGTGTGTACTTTGTATGACGTAGGCATCCGATAAGAAAGGTATTTCTGAAATTCTACCCCTAAGAAGGTGAAAAATGGGGGCAAAGGTTGTATGGGACACACTACAACCCCAAGTAACACAGCAAGCATTTTATCTAACAAATAGTAAACTTATATAGAACCTAAGGTCCGTAGAGACTCTTATATAAGGTCACACAGCAGCTTGACGCTTTATATCGGTATTTCAAAACCATCATGATGCTCTACACTGTATAACGGTTGACTAATGGCATATCAAAAAGCTTTTGTAAAGCCTTTAGTTTTAGTGCAGCAAGCCACAAGACAGCTGTACAGGTTGCAGCTGTTTTTAGTGCATTTAGATTTAAAACTATTTTTTACGGCATTGTGTAGTTGGTACAAAAATTACTGAAAATAAGAAAACAATATTATTAAAAAAGCATAAAAAAGATAATAGTGCGTTTTCTGAAGTTTTTAACCAGTCTAAAGCATACAAAATTCTGAAATGTATTTTACAGACTTGCTCAAGGATCCCCAAAATTGCGTTCAAGTAATGGCACTATTTCAGTCTACATCAAGTCTACTGGCATACTGGTGAACCCATATAGAACTACTTTATGAAGAATGGCACAAGAAAGGTTCATCAAAAGTTTTCTCTCTGGCCTCTGGCTTAATGATTGTTCACGTGTGAGTATTTATACTACTGGCGGCATTAATTAGCCATTTTAAAGGCTCACCGGGCTGCCATAGACCGACACCATCTTGTAAATATTTTATAACCAAAATATATTTTCATTCGGACCTATTTATAAAAGCAATAGACCTTTATCATAATGGAATAACTTGATTTAATACTGCCCAATCAATACTGTTATGTTAGTTATGCAAAGTTCGTTATATACTAGAAATACACAATTGTTTTGGTTATTTCATATATATCGTTTTATAATTTTTTTTAACAAAACCACAAAATATCGAAAGCGCGTGAAAATGTTCAATGAAACTTATATAGACATTTACAGTAAACTACACTGCGTATAATATTTGAAGGCATGAAATAACAAAAGAGTTAAAAACTTATCCAGTATATTTATATTATAAATTTTGTTTTGATGCAAACAATTGTACTTTGACGTTCCATCCTCGAGATTTATGTTTACTATGTAGTCCAATCTTCTATGTACCTGGCATCGAAACACTTTCAGAGCTAATTAAAAGAAAATTATATTAAAAAATTATGAAAAAGTTACCCATAGTACGTCGACGCTAGCGCCCTCTAGGGGACTTGGTCGATTACCGCACTGTCATTTGTCATTCGCTTTTCGTGTTCCGGCATCGGCACTTCTTGTTACCCGATTTCAGTGTTAAAATTGGTAAACAACGTGATAAAGTCATGGGATAACGTAAACATTACAAGCACAAGGACTCGGAACAACTTATTCGTAAGAAAATACCGAAACTCGAACGAAAATTAGAGGATAAACAAAAATTATCTAGTGTGTCGAGTAAGTGTTTGTACAATTGTTTTTTCCTTCTTTTAAATATTGAACCAATCTCAATAATGCTTGTCTTACGGATTAATCAGTGTTAAAACGAGACTAAATTCAAACTAGCAATTACATTGTACTAAGTTTTTATTTCGAAATACCCGAAAAAGAAAAAAAAACTTTTGTTCAATCATTTACAAAGGCAGCTGTAATGCTTAGAAATAGTATAACAGTTTTAATTATTGACTATTTACCAAGATAGCTGTTTATTTTACAACATTCTACGAAGAAATGTTAAATAATAACTATTTACGAAGACATTTAATGAAGATATAAAGTATTTACAATTGCACAATTTTCTGTAGTACCGTGACGCGATTACGGTCGTGCTGTTATATAATCTAGTATCGTGACGAGATTACGATCGATTTCCATACATGCTACTGGTAGTGCTGTGACGAGATTACAGCCTAGTTAGCAAAATAATCATTCTTTCAGATGATGATTCTTTATCCTCGAGAGAACCCTCGCCGATACCGTGGCCTAGCGACTGCAGTTCGAATAAGGAACCAGAGACAATTGACTTAAATGAGTCCGATGTTGAAAATGGTTTACGATCGGTGGTGACGGTAGCACAAGTACATAACTCCAACCTTCCCCAGAGCACACAAGACACAGTCGACCAACCACTCCAACCAGTAATGACTCCATTGTCTTCGGACTTTCTTAACATTCTTGGAGATTCCAAAGTCAAGGAAATACCACTGGGACCCAAAATACCTGAAGAGGTCTCTAAACGCTGGAGTAGAATCCTGGTTGACGGCCTCAATAGAGATCATAAAAAGGAGCTTTTATCAACAATTATGATACCGGAAAATTTTCAAATATTAAAGGCCCCTTTGCTAAATCAAGAAATTGCATCAGTTATGACTGAGTCCTCCAGAAATAGAGATAAACGTCTTGAACGAGCCCAAAATCACTTAGGTGTGGGTATTGCAGGGTTAACTGACCTGATGACGTCTTTGATGGAAGGTAAAAATATTGACAAACTAGAGATGGTTAAGTGGTAAGATATGGCAGTCATATTATCAATCCTAAGTAATATTTCTTCGTTATGTAACTCCTTACAAAAGCATTTAAGACCCATCAAAGCTGCTTTCAATTCTAAATAATTTATATGCATTTTTGCGTCATTTGTGTCATAATAAAATACACTAACCAGGGAAACTGGAGAGGCCCACCCAGACAACAAGGTCATCGAGCTGTCAGACAGGGTGGGAACATGCCGCGGACTTCGAACTTTCTTCCGAAACGACTAACCCAACCACCGACATCGACATCGACCACAGTCAGACAGCGGCAAGACCATCGTACATCGTACGCAAGTAGCTCACGAAGTAACCTCTCATGCCGGTCGCTTAAAACATTTTGTCTATGCTTGGCAGTGGATCTGCAATGATCCAACTATTTTACAATATGTAACTGGTTACAAAATACCATTAAATGGCCCTATAAATCTAAAAATTCAACCAAAAAACAATTTACTTTTAATTATATTTTAAATACTGGAGAAAGCTAACTGTTTTTTGAACACAATCTCTGCAGGTAACAAAGGTTAAAAAAAAACAAAGGTAACAAAGGTAAAAGGTAAGGTTAACATTAAAACATTAATATTGAAATTGTTATCGACGATTTGATTAAAACTTCAGCTCCAGGGCGACGACCACCGCGGTTGATTATACCTTTCTTTACGAATGAATTTCAGATATGTCCTGCAAAAACGTTATTGTCGTGTTTGGAAATTACCAAAATTCACAGAGACAAACCTAAAACTGAGAGATTATTATTAACCTTTAAAAAACCGATTCATAATGCGACTAGTTCTACCATTAGCCGCTGGATAAAAAATACGCTATATAATAGCGGTATTGATACATCATTTTTTTCAGCGCATAGTGTTAGTGTAAGACATGCTTCAACCTCAGCAGCTAAAAGGAAAGGCCTCTCAATTTAAGTCATAAAGAAAACCGAAGGATGGACTTGTAACTCCTTGGTATTGGATTTTATAATAGACCACTTATAGTTGACGATGATAACGCTTTTGCAGAGGCAATTTACGATAGTAATTAAGTTCTGTAGACTTTGTTGATTAAACTTGAGTTTATTATATGAGTTCAATAATAAATGTAATTTCTTTTTTCGCAAACTTCTTATTCTAAAAACTACATAGTAAACATAAATCTCGAGGATGGAACGTCGAAGTACAATAAAATTGATGGTTAAACAAACTTACCTGAAGTGAAGTTTGAACGTAATTGTACAAGACGTTCCATCCGAAGAGATTTATGTAAATTCCCTCCCTTCCCTAATCATCATCATCTGCCTAGCCTTTTCCCAACTATGTTGGGGTCGGCTTCCAGTCGAACCGGATGCAGCTGAATACCAGTATTTTGCATGGAGCGACTGCCTATCTGACCTCCACAACCCAGTTGGTACTGGGAAATACGATACCCCTTGGTTGTCAGACTTTTTTTAGGGCCACTGACTACTTAACGACTGTCAAAGATCTACAAATGACAGCCGGGACCGACGGCTTAACGTGCTTTCCGAGGCACGGAGGAAACTCGGTATGTAATGGGTGGTCACCCATCCACAGACCGACCTAGGCAAGCACGGCTTAACCTAAAGATCGACCAGAGCGGCTGTTATTATTTAGCCACGAGCTCCTCCCTTCCCTAATCATAAGCCCTTATTTAGGAATTAGGGGAAGGTTGCGATCATTGAACCAGCTCTTTCATTGGACCACCAACGTATTTCCAAAACTGTGCATGATACCTGTACCTAAACTAGTCGAAACGAGTCCTTAGCGGCTCAGTTGCACCCCCCCCCTTACCTCAGTGACGCTGCGGCACGTGGCGAGGAAGGACGCGCGTTGTTGTGTTTGCGGCAGTCAAAATCTAATAATTTCACTCTGGATAATTTGACGTAAGTATAATTGCATCCATATTTATATTCAGGCAATGTTATGACATATTAGAGAATTTAATTGTGATTCCTAGAGTGTTATTCAATTTTGTTTTATCGTGGTCATGTATATTTTAGTTAGTTTTTTCTTAACGAATACCTTGTTGCCATCATTGGACTCCAAGAGAGATCCATCATTGGACCGGTCCAATCATAGCAACTTTTTTACTGTTATTTTCTGGTCATAATTATGGGAATAGATTTCGATTATTTAACTTTCTGGAAATAAATCATAGAAAAATCACTGTAAATTTGAAATTCCAGAATGTCGCTAAACAAAAGGAAGTACTTCGCATGGAATGAAACGAGTATGAACCTTGCCTTAGAATCAGTAAGGAAACAACGAGTGGGCTTAAATGAAGCAAGCAGAATATACGGAGTCCCGAAAGCGACACTAAAACGGAGGTTAGATGGTGTAAACCAAAAGGCCAAAGAACACGTCCAAATACCAGGTTCCGAAAGTGACCTCCCTCCAGAATTAGAAGCTGAGCTGTGTAAACACGTGCTTGAGATGGAAGGTTGCTTGTATGGCATTACTCCTACAGATATTAGACGACTGGCATTTGAGTTAGCGGAGAAAAATAAAATAAAGCATCGTTTTAACAAAAATAAACAATCTGCGGGAAAAAAATGGTACTACGCGTTTATGAAGCGGCATCCCAATTTAAGTTTACG
Source organism: Lycophotia porphyrea (assembly GCA_950005105.1). Classification (NCBI taxonomy): domain Eukaryota; kingdom Metazoa; phylum Arthropoda; class Insecta; order Lepidoptera; family Noctuidae; genus Lycophotia; species Lycophotia porphyrea. The sequence goes on along the minus strand of OX465383.1, from coordinate 23,815,087 downwards.
ACAACCAAGAGCAACATCCATGAGCAGGGCTACAGGATTCAATAAGCCAGCTGTTGACGATTTTTTTAACAAATTAGAAGCAGTCTTAGACAAACATGACATAAAAGATGCGCAGCGGATATATAATATGGATGAGACAGGCTTGTCAACTGTGCAGAAAAAGACTAGAAAAGTGCTGGCGTTAAAAGGTAAACGCCAAGTTGGAGCCATCACTAGTGGAGAACGTGGTGTAACAACAACAGCCGTATGTTGCGCTAATGCTGCTGGAAATTTCGTACCGCCACTCATAATTTTCAAACGCAAACGCGCTAAAGATGAACTGAGGGATGGGGCACCACCTGGCACCATATTTGCTTTCAATCCAGACAGTGGATATATAAACAAAGAGATTTTTAATCTGTGGTTGCAACATTTTGTTGAGACTGTGAAGCCAACACCAGATAAAAAGGTTTTGCTTCTGATGGATGGCCATGCAAGCCATACTAAAAACCTAGAGGCTATAAATTATGCAAGAAGACATGGCGTAGTTATGTTTTCGTTTCCAGCTCACACAATGCACCGGCTGCAACCCCTTGATGTGTCATTCTTCAAACCGTTGAGTCTTTATTACATAGACGAAACTGAAAAATTGCTCCGGCTAAATCCTGGAAGAACTGTGACTGTTTTCCAAGTGTCTATGCTCTTCGGAAAAGCCTATTTTCGAGCTGCTTCCGTAGGCACGGCTGCGAATGGATTTCTGAAAACAGGCATTTACCCTCTCAACAAAGATGTGTTTGCAGACTATGAATTTATAGAAGCAGCCGAACAAGAAAACGCAGAAGATTATTTTGGAACGGTGTTGCATGTCCAAGACCCGATAGACCCATTGTCTGTAAATGCATCATCACAAGAAGAATCTATAGACCCAATCATAGAAGAACCAATGCCCCATGCAGAGCCGCTACCTACAGCATCAATGCTAGCAAAACCGACTGATTACTCACCTAGAGATGCAGAGGTGAGCAACGTAAATGTTGGATCTCCAGCTGCAGCACCAATTCAAATAAGTCGAAGTGACAATGTCCAAACGCCTATAGTGGAGAGTAATTCTACCAACTTTGAATTCCACATTCCTCAAATATCTCCTGGAGCCAAGAAGATAGCACAGGAATTACGAAAAAGAAGTCGAAAAGCCCAAAGTAGCATAGAATTGACTTCGTCGCCGTACAAAACTGCCCTAGATGAGAATGCAAAGGTTCCAAAGCAGAAGAAGCCAAAACTGTCTACAAAAGAACCTCAACCATCAACCAGTAAGCAAGCTAACGAGAATATAGAAAAATGGTTTTGCAAAATCTGCTTAAAATGTGAAATAGAAGACATGATTCAATGTATGATCTGTAAAGCCTGGGTACATGTTGATTGTGCTTGTGTTAAGAAACATATCAAAAAGTATCTGTGCCCTCATTGCACATCATAGACATCACTTACATTAATAATTGTAATCTATTGTGCCTTTATAAAATGTGATTTTTATAACTTGTTGATCTTGTTTTAGGTGCCGTAAGTGACTATATTACTTCAAAGAGTTAGCAGTAGCTACAAATTTAAGACTTTATCTAGATCTTTATAAAAGTTTTATTGATCTCATTTTTTTTTATAAGATTTAATTTTTAATACTTGTTAACTTGCTATTACTTATATACTACAAGTGACCTTAGATTTTTAATAAGTTGATTTTTATATTTGTTAAATTAATATTATGCAGAAAATATGATTTATTCACTCTTAATGTTACTTTTATTTAGATTGTTTCTTAATTTTGATGACGCGTTGATCTCATTATGTGCCAAAGTTAAAATTTAATTACTAATTAAGTATTATAAGACTGTAGTTTGTTTGTTTGTCGTATGTGTATGAGTATTGTTTGTCTCTTTTCGTATGTCATAGTTGTGTAATATTGTTAATTATAATAAGTTGCCTCGATTGGACCTTTAGAACAAATTTCTCGAAGTCCAATGATGGCAACCTGGTGGTCCATTGAAAGTGCCTATGGTCCAAAGAAGGCGACAGCCCAAGATTTTGTTTTCATCGTATAAATTAAAAAGTATAAGCCTGAATTGTTAGTGCGTTTGATTATTATAAATAAAGGTTCTACGGAATAAAAATAATGAACTGCTTTCATTTTAATACTAACACTGTTTGAGATATGAAGTCGTAAAGTTAAGTGGTCCATTCATAGCAACCTTCCCCTATTTTGCGAAACTATCTCTAAAACGAATGACAAATGACAGTGCGGTAATCGACCAAGTCCTCTAGAGGGCGCTAGCGTCGAGGTACTATGGGTAACTTTTTCATACTTTTTTAATATAATTTTCTGTGCTATGGTGCAAAATGGGCATCCTTGCTACTTCAACTAGGTACTTAGATGAAATTTTCAAAGATTTATCTTTATGTAATATGTAAGGTACCGAGGTAGGTAACTTCTTATTTTTCCTTTGATTTGATGATGGCAACCGGCTATCGCTTGTATTTTTTCCCCGAATAAAGCAAATCTAGAAAATAGCTCTTCTTCATTACTCGCAGGCGCCCGTTTTGGAAATTATGCAGGTAATGTTATTAGTTAAATATTTGATTTTATGAAATCGGTACGGATGGTCTTTTCCCCATATAAACGCTCTCGCCTGATTTCTTTCTGTTTTATAACTTTAAAGCAATGATTTTTACAATAGGTACCTACAATAAATAACACCCTAATAATATGTCCCTTTGTTTTAGTTTCTGATGATACGTAATCTTTAAAATCACTATAAGTTGCTTATTATACACGAGGCTGTGGGTTGCAGCCAGAGCCGTAGCTTAGGCGAGGACGTATTCAGCCGAGTGTCTAGTGAGCAAGTTGCTCACGAGTTTCATACGCACTTTTTCAACACACTTGCAAGGTAAAAACAAACATGTATTGCATAAATCTAAATGAATGTACAATTTTCAAAACGGTTTTGGATTGTTTTTGATGGTAATTTCTCAGTTTGTGTTACATTGGTACTTGCCACTTCGTGACAAAGTTTAGATTTCCGGCCAATATAACCATCCAAGCGTCTCTTCAAAAATGCCATCAGGTTACAGTAAGTACATTTTGATATCAACACCATGTTTGAGTTCAATCATGCTTCATAACATGGAATAGATGCACCATAGGGAGCTGGGTTTGTTTATATGCATTGGCAAGTTCAGAGAAATACGCCAAAAACACATTTTCAGAAAATGACTGGGTTTTTTTGTTGCTCTTCCATTGTAGAAAACTATCCTAAGCAGCTAAGTACTTTGCTCTAGATTTTGCAGGTATTAGGCTTTCGTATGCATTTTGTGCTACATTAAGTATTTCTGGCGGGGTTAAATCTATCAATTGTTCATCTTCTGTACTAAAACTTGACATTTTTACAATTATTTACCACACAGCAACAAATGCGATAAAAACAAAATATGAAAATTGTGGGAAATGGCGCGCAAGGTTTTTTTTGATTGATACAGCCAAGGTACTTACTTCAAAATTATAATTTAAGTGATTTCACTTCGTGAATCTTTCGCAAATATTTTATACCTGAACATAGGTACATGCAATAATATATATACTACGTCATTGGGTACATGGGGGTTACTTCGGAAAGCCCTTGGAAACAGTTTTAATTTTTCTACCAGCGACCCGCCCTAGTTTCGCACAGCGCCACCTATCGGTCAAATTATATCTAATGTAGCCCTATAATGCATCTAGCAGTCGAGCAGTAAAAACTGCGTTCAAATCCATACATACAGACAGAAAGATAGATAAAAATTCTAAAAACTGTTGTTTTGGCTTTTGTTGCTCTATTACAGACCATATAGGTATATTTTTTTCAATATCTCCAATGTACAGACATCGGCTTGTTACAATTTTAATTAGGTATAGATTTTAGACGATATTACTGGGCCACCTGTATATTCGTGTTCACTAAAGCGCTAATAGATGGTGCTAGTGTAGGTATAGTTGACAAAAAGTCTTTATATATTTGCGCCACCTATCGGTCAAATCGGTGTATATTCCTGTTCACTAAAGCGCTAATAGATGGTGCTAGTGTAGGTATAGTGAGTGACATAGAAAATAAATCAAGGTTTTTTCATTACTAAGAAAACGTAGGTAGGTTTCGGTGACGAGACCCCATCCAGGGCCCAGGGTGCAAATAGTAGCGGTACGCACCTTCAATACAGTAATAAGTCGCAAGTTAGGAATGCGATAATTCTAACATTAGTAGTTTTAATTAATTTCTTGTGTTGTGTTTTCTAATTAGCTTTTAAAAAGTTACTTACACTTAGTTTTCTTATTAGAATCGTTTAAATACCGATTAATGTTAATTTGGAGAGAAATTTTCAAGTTAGAGAAAAGATCTCATAGAATTACATAAATTGAAAATGAGATTTTTAACAAATGCAGATATTTTGACCAAATTAGTCTCAAATGGTAGGTTTATGTTCAAAACCAATTATACAAAAGGATTCATGTAAATAAATTCATTAGTTTAGAAAATATGATAGAAAATGCTAAGTACAAATTCATCCAGCGTAAATTTTTGAAGATTTTGGTCTAGGATATTTTTGTTAATTAAGTTTCGTGCCATGTTATAATTGCATAAGGTAGTATGTGTAAATAGGTACGTAATAACATATAATATGTAAAGGTTTTTAAGATAAAATCAATAAAAAAGGGGTTCCGAAGGTTTCGGCTACGGGAAATGTACCGAATAAAATAGTCCAAAATACTCAGTTCTCAACCACGTAAGGAAGGTCCGTATAAAAGACGAGGCACTTTTCGGTTAGTCGTCCGAACCGATTTTTACGTAAAATCACAGGAGCCCCCTTCTATGTCCGCAATGACCATCTGCACATAGACCTCAAAATGCCCACTATCCAGCAGTTCATGAAGCGCCTCTCCAAGCGCTACTTCGACTCTGGCACTAAGCATCGTAAGTCGTAATCCCCTGAACGCATCGGCCGACCGATACAAACCCTCGCGTATTCAGATTCGCCGTCCTAGGCATAAGTCGATCCCGATGACGCTATCACTCTCCTCCAAGACTCCAGGAGAGCAGTAGCGAAATCCCGGTCCAAATCCTCCCCGTCCCTTGCTCGAGCCAGCCCGCGCGGCCGAGCCTGTAGTTTAAAATCAGCCCCTAAATAATCACAATTAGATCCAGCCTGCCCCTTGCTGCCCTCCCCCAGAGACGCCCTAAGCCGAGGCCCGTAACTCACAGGGGGTGCTCTTTGCATGCAGTCGCTTAGTTTGTAAGTTTTTTGCCCTGGCTGGAGGCCTTACGCTCAAGGCACCTACAGGATAGCCCGGTTAAGCAGACGACAACCTCTCTAGGTTGAACTGCGAGATGCCATTAAAAAAAAAAAAAGTCGGTTAGTCGTAAATCGCTACACAGCCACCGAAGAGGCAACAACAAGGAAGCCGAAACCTGGGGAACAAGAATCTAGAAGAAATTGTGTTTTAATTCCGCCTACACCGCCGCTTCAACGTTCCTGCTCTCTCCTCTGAGGTCCTAGTGGATCGTACCTAGTACCCATACCCTGCGCATTCAGGGGTGCGACGAGACGTGCGGCACCGGCGAAGTCATTACCAAGCAAGGAGCGCACGTCTAAAAGTAGTGGGAGATTGTCCCAGGACGACCGGCAACTGAAAAGGCCAGGTTTCCGAAACAGTAGGAACAGTAGATAAATTCAAATACTTATGAGGAAATTAATTCGTCAGGTTCTGGTTAATTCGGTAGTGTCGTGAGTTTGTTAGTTATCAATAAGTTGTGTTGCGAACTACCTACATAGAAAATCGAAGACAAATTGGCATGCTAATCCAATTGAATAAAATATCACCAACCGGACAAAGACCCACATGGTCCGCACACTTGCCTTTTACATCTTTTTCTATGCGTCAGAAACTGGTAAGATAAATCTACCGATATGCAAAGTGTTGACGCCCTTTGAAATGTAAGTAGTGCTACCATATCAACCCACGGCACAAATCTCTCAGTCCTTAAGAAACTCAATTTAAGCTTTTGAACGCCATTGTATACGCCAAACTACACAAATATGTGACTAAATGGTAGGTGAAATTGTAGCTTGGCGCAGAAAAGAGAGCACGCGCGTTTATGCTCTGGTGTTCAAAACAACAGCTGTCTTTAACCAGCCTTCTAATTAGGTACCTACGTGTAGTGAGTGAGATACTTTGGTCACAACGCCCGTAGAGCTACCAACAACATGGGAAGTCTTACACTACTTACTTTGGAAAATCTAAAAGCTGAAGCCTAAAACGGTGGTTTGAATACCTGTAAGCGCCACTCTCACAAGTTATGAAGTTCTGAAAAAAACTGTCGCAGGTCGTAAACTTTTAGTCGTAATGTGCACTTACGTTTTTTTCAGAGTGACGATTCTCAGCTGTGACGGAACGATTAAGAAGAGGGCCGTGCGTAGGTATGTTATAGTAGTTTGTAGGTAGGTAGGTTCCTACCAACGGTAATACACGCATGGCCTACTAAATTGCTTTGAGAGCTGCCATTGCTTCCATCATAGCCATAAACAATTAGGCAGCAGCAGCGCGCAGCGGCAGCACTCCACACTAACAGTTCTTCTTTACACTTCCCAGCTGACGAATAAAAAAATTGACTTCTAAGAAGGCTTTAGAATAAAAGGTAATAGAACATTATGGTGAACATTGTTGGTGATTACCGCTGAGGCGCCACCATTGAGACCCGAGCCGTTAGGTGAGGGTCTTAAGAGAGCCGAGGACGGTAATCACCAATACACACGTGTATCATACGACGTTTTTCAACACACTTGTGAAGAAAATAATACTAAAAAACATTTTATTTAGTAGATAAAAAGTTTATTTAGAGAAACAATTAGTATAATTGCGGTTTGCGGTTAGTAAAATTATAATTAACTGTTTTTGATGGCCATGGTTCTCTATGTCTTTAACAGTTATAGTTGTTAGTTCTTGTATCCTACATGCACCAGTTACATCAAATATTAAAGCAACCTGAAAAAAAGAAACAACAATTAAGTTCAACACACAACACAGGCTGAAGTTGCGTATATATTTAAAAATAATTAAACTAACCTAGCCACCTAATACTAGCCAGATATTAGTTATCTGGAGACGATAAAACCTTTGATTTCTTGCTTCTAAATCCATCGGATAGTCTCTTTAGATAAGCTGACAAATTAAAGTATGTTTTTAAGTTCATTCCTTTCTTTGTTCGGAGTGTACTTTTTAACATTGAGTCGTTATTATTGAGTATACAGGGTGTAAACAGACTCTTCACGAAGCCGTCAACCAAGCATTATGTACATCAAACTAAGTAACTTTATGCAAAAATTTGTGCGGGGAAACGACTTTTTTTTTGGGCTGAAAAATCACGTTTTACAGTAGTACTCAATGTAACGCACTCAAAACATTGTGCTGATGGATGGATTGAATAGTAAGAGGGTCCTGGAGGTGTTTAAAGTAAAAATCGTACATTGAAAACATGTATTTAAAAAAAAACTTGTGAAACAGTTGGAACTTTGACCCCCAATATCTCCGTAGCTAGAAGGTTCCCAGGTATGGTCTAGAACAAAAAAAATATCGCACTGACGGGGAGAACAAGTGCGTTTCGGCTTCGTTAAGAGTCTGTTTACACCCTTTATACACCACAAAGAGCTAGGTTTGCACATAGAAGATAATTCTTTAAAGTACGCCATGAACACATTTTCTGTAAAAGACTGCGTATTCTTGTTGTTTTGCCATTGTATGAAATTTTGGTACGCTAATAGATATTTGTCCTTGGAGTTTTCAGGTAGTAAACTTTCCATTACGCATCTTATATCGGGCGGTGAACAACATAAATCGTTTTCTTCATAACTAGTACGTGTAGACATTTTAATTAATAAATAACTATAATTTGAACAGTGAAAATGAGTCGTGAAAAATGTTTCGCAATGGCGGGAAAAATTAATCAGTTTTTCTATGCGCATCACAATAAACAATGGCAATCGGCCTTAGACTAAAAGAATGAGTTTTCTTTTTTTTTGCTTTTGGCGGATAGCGTTTTAGCCACGTACAAAAAGGGGAATTCAAAGTTTTTTTATTACAGAGAAAACAAAAGTTATATTTGAGTGAAAGTTTTATATATTAAAAACGTACAAGTTGAAATTATCTATTTAAATACGAAGTTGCATGAAATGAGCAAGCAATAGGTACATTATTTTATTTGAACACGATCTTTTTTGTATCGATTTTTTTTTAACGCTACCTTGGCGCTTACTCCATAAAGCACAAAAGATAAAATAAGAGCAACCCCGCCGCGAGCTAAGCTAAGCCAGATTTTCAGATCTCACAGAACTCAGGTAATAGTTTTTATCTATTCCGGGATAAAATAATAAAAACGAGAGAAATACTCGTCCCTCGCGCTCGACGCAACTGCCGTGCGTCATTATTATTAAAATTTTTGGTTCTGTGATTAAAATTTCTACTTAGAAATAGGATACATATCGTCGTTGTAGAGCGAGAAATCACTAAGTGCAAAAAGCTAGTTTCGAGATAACCGCGTTTTAAAGTTTTTTTGTTCTTATTATCGGCTTATCTCATTAACATGTATAGTTACAAGAATGCTTTTTATGAACAAAATTTTGATATTTTTACCCTACGCTTTAATATTCAGTAAATTATGTAAATATTTTTACTGTTACTGAGAAATATAATAAAAAGAAAGTTAGGTAATTCTAGCATACTCAAAATATGAAATTTAGGTTAGTTGATTAATGTAACTAAGTGTTGTTGGTGACTTCTTTCGGACATTTTATTTTATCTAATGTAATGCTTTTGTCTGCAAGAAATACCTTAGTGACGTTACAGGGGTTTTCGTCGAATATATTGAATGCAAAAATTAACTAAGTAACATTAATGAGCAGGGAAGCCCCAGTAATTGAGAAAAAGTTAGTTGATATAAATTACTCAAGTACCGTTAGTTAATTTTCATAAGCTGGCGTTTTACCTTAACAAGTAGTTATGCACTGCTGACATTCACGTATTATCTAAAATACTAAAAAACTCCTGTATCTTACCTTTTTATAAGGTAAATAATGTTTTAAAAACACTTTGACATCATTAACTAATTTTGGCAAAAATGTCACTTAGTGACTTCTCGCACTACAACGACGATATAAATGTGCAGTGACCTCCAAAAGATTGTTGTCTTCGTCGCATTATGATCTAAAATCATAGTTTTTATTATTCAGGCCCTTCAGTTTTGCTTGGTCTTACCCAACATCCAACTAACAATGATAAGGGATTTCCTACATTTTTATTTTTGACAACCCATTTTTAGTAAAGGACGATGACCGAGTTTGTATGAGACCCGTCCCCCCCTCCAACAGATCTTTCGTATGTGTTAGTAGGTTCATAAAGATCTATAAAAAGACTAGCAATCAATTTTAACTTCAAAATCCATTGGGTTTAAAAATAATATAAAATTAAACAATCACTTATTTATTTTTTCATATTCGATACAAATATGTTATAAAATAACAATATTATAGGCTGTTATGTTATGATGTTGTTATGTTATTTTTTTTTTTTTTTTTTTTGAAGGGCATCTCGCAGTTCAACCTAGGGAGGTTGTCGACTGCTTAACCGGGCTTTTCTGTGGATGCCTCGAAATTAAGGCCTCCAGCCAGAGCAACTTACAAACTAAACTACAAACTAAGCGACTACGCACTGAGGTCACCCCCTGTGGGGTACGGACCTCGGCTCAGGGCGTCGCTGGGAGAGGGCAGCAAAGGGACAGGCTGGATCTGAGTGATATTATTTAGGGGCTGATTTAAGTCTACAGGCTCAGCTGCGCGGGCTGGCTCGAGCAAGGGTCGGGGAGGGCGTGTACCGGGGTTTCGCGACGGGCCTCGTCGGCGAGGACGGAAAGACGGATAACGGCGTCTGTGTTTTGTGAGCGTGCTGGTTTCCCTACTGCTCTCCTGGAGGAGGGTGATGTCGTCGTCGGGGTCAACGAGAGTGTGCCTCGGGCGGCGGATCTGACTAATACGCGAGGGCTCGTATCGGGCGGCCGATGCGATCAGAGGGTTACGGTGTCTAACAGCAGAATCGAAGAAGCGCTTGGCGAGGCGTTTCATGAACTGCTGGATAGTGGGCAATCTAAGGTCAATGTGCAGACGATCATTGCGGACATAATAAGGGGCTCCCGTGACTTTACGTAGGAATCGGTTTTGGAGAACTTGCATTTTATAAAGGTACTTTGGACTGGCGTGAGCGAATACGACGCACGCGTACGTCATGATGGGACGGATCACCGCGGTATAAAGGCGCAATTTACACCTAAGAGATAGTTTACTTTTTGCCATGAGCAAAAAGTGGAGTCTACCCATCGCGAAGGAAGCGCGGTTACGAGCTTCCGTGATATGGTGTCTGAAGGACAGATGTTGGTCGAGAACTACTCCTAGATACTTGGCTTGCTTCTCCCAAGGGATAGGCTTACCGTACATAGTGATCGGGCTGGGGGAGGTGCGATTGTTACCGCGCGACGGTTTCGAGTAAAGAACCGCCTGACTCTTATCGGGATTAACCTCGATTCTCCATTTCCTGAACCAAGCGCCTAGGACGTTGGCTGAGGTTTGGAGGGTTTTGGCGATAGCGTTCTTACAACGACCCGTATAGTAGATGGCCGTGTCGTCTGCAAACAGGGCCAACTGAGCCTTTTTGCTCTTTGGTATGTCGCTCGTGAATAGGGTGAAAATGAGCGGAGAGAGAACGGAGCCTTGCGGGACTCCTGCGCGAATGGGGTGAGGGGAGGAGAGAGCGTCTCCGATGCGATAGCGGAAGGTGCGATCCGACAGAAAGTCTCGTAAGATGAGCACGAGACGATCCGGCACGCCCAGTTGGTACAGCTTGTACAACAAGCCGTTGTGCCAGACTTTGTCGAAGGCTTTCGCTATGTCGAAGTACAAAACACCTGTCATCGCTCCGCGCTGGAAGCCAGCGCTCAAATGTTCGACGATGCGGTGAACCTGCTGAATGCATGAGTGTTCGGTCCTGAAGCCGAATTGCTCGTTAGGAATGAGGCTCTTAGCTTCGGCGTAATCCTTGAGTCGCTTATAAATAAGCCTCTCGTAGATTTTGCCGAGTGCGTTCAGGAGACTGATAGGACGATAGCTGGAGGGCTCCGCCTTGGGTTTGCCGGGTTTCGGGATACCGATAACAGTGGCCTCTTTCCATAATTGGGGGAAGAAATTGTTACTCAGGGCGCCATTGAAGATGGCCGCCAATAAAACTATGAGTTGACTGGGGAGAATTTTGAGTACCTTGTTAGTGATACCGTCGGAGCCTGGTGCTTTCCGTGGTCGAAGCTTTTTAATGATGTCGTGCACTTCGTCTGGTGAGACTTCAGACAGAGGATCATCGGGGTCTTCGACGGGAGGGATGGCAGCCCTACGTTCGACTTCAGCGTTCACCATCTCAAGGTGAGCTCTGTCTACTGGTTGAGAGCTAGGAGAGCACTGAGTTTCTAAACTGTCGGCTAGGCATTCGGCTTTTTCAGAGTCGTCAAAAGCGACGCTCTTGTCTTGTCGGATGAGAGGAGGCATCGAAGCCTGATCGGTGGCACGCATCTTTCTTTGCAATTGCCAGAAAGCGAGGTGGGTGGGCTCGAGTTCACTTATGTCCTTCTCCCATTGGGCGGAGCGATGCTCACTGATGCGTTTCTTTACAGCAAGCTGCAAGTAGCGCATGTGAGTCTTATTCGCGTCGCAGGGAAAAGAGCTGTAGGCACGGATGGCCGCGTTCTTCTCGTTTATCAGTTCACGTACGTCATCGGGAAGACGCCAGCGATGATCACTCATGACTGGGACTTCTCGTGAACAATCCTTCAGCACGGATTGGATGTGTTCTGTAAACGAGTCGATGGCGGCCGTCGTGTCAGCAATTGAGACAATGTGATTGGGGATAGTATCCAGGTGAGGCGACGAGAGGCACTTCAGCTTTTCGCTGACTTTCCTCCAGTCGGTGATCACTTGGGTAGGCGGGGGCTGGCTGGGGTCTGAGGGACCTGAGCGAGGAGTTAAGTGCATGAGCACTGGACGGTGGTCGGAGTTGAGCTCATGGAGCGTTTCGATCGAATGCAACTTGAGGTTGACATTCTTGAGAAGCGCTATGTCTAGGACATCTGCGCGAAGATTGGGATCGTGGGGATAATGAGTGTGCTCCATAGGAGCGATAGGGTCAAAGATGAGAGAGTTCGCTAGGTTGAACACGAGTCGCCCTCTAGGAGAGGTCAACGTGCTGTTCCAGGCTGGGTGTTTGGCATTGAGATCTCCCGCTAAGATAACGGAGTCACTCAGACCGAAGAGGACGGTGAGGTCCTTGGTGAGTGGGATGTGCTCCTCGGTGGAGCCACCGGGAGGAATGTAAGCCGAAATGATGGTGATCGGCGAGTGACCGGTCATGCCGAGCCGACAGATGGAAACCTCAAGAAGAGACTCTAACGGGGGGGGTCTAATTTAACGGGGGGGGGTCTTTGTTATGTTATATTAATTATCATCAATTATACTCGTGGAGAGATTTGGAAGAGACCTACACTCAGCATTGGGTGGCCAAGGGTTGAAGAAGAGAGAGAGAGAGATACTCGTAATTCTATTGAGCAGTTCCGCCGCCGGTGGATTAAAGTAATGTAACGCCCTGGCTCCATGTTCCACACCATTGAAATTATACGCAGCTTCCTACAGTTCGATTTCCTGTAATAATTTTAATTTTATAATAATTCTTTTTTGTTATTTTTTTATATATTATTTAAATTAAAAACTGATAAAAATATAAAAAAAAAATATAATTCCTGTGCACAGAAATAAATGTAGAAAATAATTAAAATACTTTTAAAATAAAAAAATATGGCTTATAAGTAAACAGTTATTTTGTGTAAAAACGTTACTAATAAAACATAATTTTTCTCGGAATTCCCACACTTTTGAAAGTTGTCACTATAATAAAAAATGATCACCTTACTAAGATGTTTTGATTGAGATACATTTTAAATCTGTTGGTTGATGTAAGAGTTAAGGGAACGGTTTGACGCATCGTCCTTTCAGGCGCCAATTTTTTTTTTAGTTTTTACGTGGTCATGAAGGAACACCGACGCACAAACGGTTGCCCGTTTGTGCGTCGGTGTTCCTTCACGATTTCTTTAAAAATATATATTATTTCTCGACAACGCGAGGAAGCTCGAGAAATTCTTGTCGGGAATTCCCGGGACTCGAAAAAAAATAAGTCAAGTCATGAGAAACCCCAATCCTAACTTCCTCAGCAATGCATGTAGTACAATAGATAAAGAATGATAAAAATACTACAAGACCACTTCTTTGTTTCTCTAATTTATAAAATTAGCAACCCGCCCCGGCTTCGCACGGGTGCAATGTTATACAAATATAAACTTTCCTCTTGAATCACTGTATCTATTGCTGAAAACTGCATTAAAATCTGATGCGTTAGCGTAGGTACAGACAGCGGGAGTGACTTTGTTTTATACTATGTAAAGATTTTTAGATTATTAAAACTCTATGAATGGATCTCCTTTCTGGTTAAATAAAATAGGCATGGCCGTCGCGTTAAAAAGCTAAAAATTTCAGTTCGATTTTTAGATTGACGTCAGTCAGATTTATTGAAGACAAAAGAAAACCGACTGGCCGCTGGTGTTGGACGTGACTGTCGTAATTTTGCGACTTTGTTATCGGATTCGTAAATATATTCCCTGAAATACCTATTAACTACTAAAATGAGTGAGCCAATGAAGTCTGTTTCCGCCATGAATAAATTGTACATAGGCAACTTGCCCATAGAAGCCGATGAAGCAGCAGTGAGACAGCTATTTGCTGAACAGAATCTGACTGTTGCCGATATCTCTGTAAAGAGAGGTGGTTACGCTTTTGTCGACTTTCCTGATCAATCAGCTGCAGATCGCGCCATAGACAAACTGCATGGTTAGTAAAATATTTGTATCTAAGCAAAACATTGCGCGTAGATTAGTAAGGACTATATTTACTTTTACCAGTCATTCTTTTACTTTTTTGTTCACGATGTTACAGTTAGAGTGAATCAAATATCTTATAATCGTAGGTATCAAAAACCTGCCAAGAAAGTTAGGTAATTGGGGGAAGGCAGTCATTTTTTGACAGCTTGTAACACTTCATAACTTTGGCAGAGACAGTTCTGACGAAATTACGCCTCCCTCCGCTTCACAAGGATGTGTAGGTACTTACTTCATCTTAAATATGCCTTGTCTAACTACCTTCTTATATAAGATTGATTTTATGTTATTTCAGGTTATTCGTATTGTGGCCTGCCTCTGATTGTTGAACCTTCGGTTGCAAACAAGAAAATGTAAGTACATGACTAGCAACCAGCATTATATTTACTTAGTTACATCGGGCAGGTGGAACTGACTGGAAGGAAGTATCTCGAATGATTTTTCCCCTGTAACTTCCCAGAAATGTCTGTCTACCTTTGTGTACGTGGTTTTGGATTACAGGCCATTGTTCACACTGAAACAATGGTTAAGAATACGAGGCAAATAGAAGAATTTACCACATGTTTTCCGGTTTTCCGATTTGTCTAGGATTAAGATTTCAGGATCAACAAACTTGTCAACAATTACGAAGTTCTTAAAACATTTTTTTTTTATTCTGAATACTATAATAGTACTATTGGATTGTCAGATTTGCTTATTCTTACCTTATATTTCTTTCAGAATCAACGTACCTAATCTTCAAAGTGCAAGTACCACTCAGCTGAAGGAGGGCAATAATGACTCTCTCCCAGGAGGTTGGAGGTAAGTGAGCTTTTATGTATCCAGAAACCTGTTAAAATTAAGTTGTTGAAAGAGAACTGCTATGTTTCTACTGAATAATAACCGAGGCTCGGGGTCGGGGTACCGGTTTGCGAGAAGCGATTAAACTACGGGGCGTAAGTACGTTACCTGTTTTCATTGTGATTATGTGTAACAGTGTTTCGGCAACCGTATTTATTTAAGTACCTACATCATTTTAACGATAGTTAAGGTTTGAATCTAAAATCTGAATTATTTACTAATTGATTTTTAACTTTGTAACCATTTTGATTGTAAAAACAAAATCCCACAGTATAACTACTAGTTTCTGATTTACGTACCTATTTGAATAGAGATCTAATCAAGCGTACTTCATGTTTCTGGCACGACTATTATATTTTGTTTGCCCAAAACTTCGCCGACTCCAAGGTCCAGTTGTCGACTTGTCGATGGGAGCGCAACAGTCACTACATACAGTCTTTCGGCTTTTTTTCCGCTCTAACATTAAGTTGTACAATATTATCAAACTGGAGGGTCACAGTGGAATAGTCCCGTAAAAATATCTGACAGTGGATTATTAGCAAAATGACAATGAAAGGGAGTGTAATTCGGGACGGGGCAGGTCGTCGTGGTTGTTGTGCCCATGGCCTCAGCAGTGCAAGTCAGTGTCTAAATAGCTTAGCTCTAAAGAGACTACTTAAGCAAACTTCCTAATTGGACATTACAAAAATGCAACGTGAGAAATATATACAGAGAAAATTTTCTATTTCTATTCTGTTAATAAAAAAAGTCAAAGCAAATCAAATACCTATGCTTTTTGCATAATAACACTTTCGTTTGAGACTGAAAATATATTTAACTTCGATTAAAAATCATGGGCAGGCACGACGGCTGATCAAGCTATGCAAAACCAGTTTATGCGAATCTCTCAATGTACAGAAAATATATACAAAGCGAGGCCACTGGAAATGTAAAGCTTGATGTGCCGCCGTGTGTACGTTACGAGCTTGGTATGACCTTCACTGATCTTTTTAACGGATGAAAACTATTTTAAATCAAATTTAGTATGTTAAAAAATATACTGCGAGTGGGTTGGCTAAAAAATTCCTGGCCAAGCTATTATTTATTCGACAACCCTCATTCAAACCGGATTTTTTGCAGATAACCCTATACACCATCGTACTCGCAATGAAACATCGCTTATTTTGATATACTTAAGATTTGTTTATTCAACAAATGGGTGCAAATAATTAGAATCGATATACCTGTTTATACCTGCCAACCCGTAGTAGAAAAAAGTTGACAACCCAACGCTTGCATATCATTTTACAGGCTTCATACTTTCGGTAAGTATTAAAATATTTACTCGTTAAACTCATGAGTGCACTGTTTAATAAAAAGTTTACTTTTTCAATTTTTAATTATTAATAGCTTGGCCAAGCTCGAGATATATTTTTTAACATACTAAATGTGATATAAAGGCCAGCCAGCTTGAAAAAAAAAAAGTAGTGCCTTTCGGCTTCGTTAAGGGTCTTGTGACACTTTTTATTTACTTGTATTATGTAAGCAACCCCTATTCAGGATTAATTCTCACGTAGTCACTCGTAAAAGGGATTAGTAACACATTTAGAAGGTTTCAACTTCATATCTTACCAATTGATCCAACAACTATAACATTATTTTATAGTAACTGTGAAGTTGTCGACGAACTTCTCTAAAGTAATGTTCAAATAATCAAATCGGCACTCAATTATTATAAATTGCACTACTAAGTGCCATCCACTGGTACGTTTTGTTCGATTTTTTAAACGCTTCAGTTGGCTTCCGATAACATTGTGTCGGGGATGTCGTCCTTAGTATGTTTATTTGAGTACAGGTTGAGTCAAATAATTTGACGAAAATAATTAAATAACTCGTTAAGGCAATAAACCTATGATTACTAATATTACTATATACGCAATTTAATATTCGTTTACTAACGGATATGTTTTTTTTTATTATATCTTATTAATCTCTATTAACTATACAAACAAGACTGTCGAATAGAACCATCACGTTTGATATCATAGTACGTTCCAAAAACATTGACAAATTGGAGCACCCCTGTTGAGGGGAGCATTCAAATGTTATGGATATCAAATAGTGTCTTTTAGTTTTTATTTTATTTAAGAATAAGAATAATTTTATTAAGGATATGCAAGTAAAACGTGAGGCTAAGCTATTTGCTTCGGGAATATTCAGGACGCGGATATCGACTAGATTTTTATTATCGGATCTATTTTTATGGTTTTGTGAAATTATAATGTGTCGTTTAAGATAAAATAACTGTCGCACTCTTCAGCGAACTCCTTATGAATTGAGATCTGTTGGGTAGCGAATAAGTTTTCTTAAAACTACTTTTATAACGACTCTGAGCTGTTTCTACTTCTATAATAGTGCTTTTCCCAGCTGCACCCCGAACAAAAATCCCTGTTATTTAATGATATTGTATTGGTACAGGATGTACACACTACAATTGTTCCTCACAGTAACTGATCACGAACTCTATTATCCCCTTGTTTCTTTCTGGGGTATAATTTAATAGTAATTTTATATCCACGACATTTAGATTCAATTTTTAACACTCAACAAATGGCACAAACTAATTACTTTAAATACCTGTCATTACCACTTTCATACAAATCAACACATTGAAGCTAAGTGTGGATAAATAATAACTATGTACTTATGTATACTTTGTTGGGAGCCAGATGGCGCATGTCAAATACATTAATATTCGTTTTTTTATTGACAGCAGTTTAGCGAACCATTTTTTACCTCAGCAGGGAGTTTAGTTTGTCTTGGTAACACGCGTGTATTGCGCGTGCATTCCATTTGGCAATTAGGTACTGTCAGCCTCATTAGATCTAATTAAACTATCTATTTTTTTTTTCAACAGCTTGTACTGTCCCACTGCTGGGAATATAGAATTGGGGGAGGCCTTTGCCTCCCCCAATTCTATTACTACATAAAAAAATACACATCAAAAGGGGTCTAGGGCTCAAATACGTTTTAGAGTATTGCTGCAATTGAGATTTATTATAAAGTAGCGACCCGCCCCGGCTTCGCACGGGTGCAATGTAGATATAAACCTTCCTCTTGAATCACTCTAACTATTCAAAAAACCCGCGTCAAAATCCGTTGCGTAGTTTTAAAGATCTGAGCATCAATAGGGACAGACAGACAGCGGGAAGCGACTTTGTTTTATACTATGTAGTGTGTGTTTGTGATTAACTGTTTTAGATGGCTATTGATTCTATTTACTGAGTTTCACTATTTCAATAAAGAATTTTGTATAAATTTCGACTTTAAAGAGAAAATAACTGTCAATTAGGATTTCTATAAAACTGTAATTGCGTTTTGACAAAATCATTATAATTTTTGCGTCGGAACTGAATAAAATTAGATTGATGGAGCAACGACGTCATGTAACCCGAGAAGAGATGGTGAGAGTCGTCGAAACGTTGGAAGCTGGTTCCAGGCAACGTCCTGTGGCCCGCTGGTACTACACAGAGCGTTATAAGCCGCCTCTGGACACGCTATCGGATCACGGACAGCAAGGCCGAGCGACATGGAGGACGATCTCGCATCACCACTCGCGGACAGGACCGGTACATCCAAAATACTGCTCGACGGAATCGTACAATGACCGCAATGATGTTGGTTACGAGGCTCCACAGCTCTTCAGGCTCGTCAAACCATCTGAAATCGTGTACGTGAAGTGAGTCTACGTTCCCGAAGGCCGCTGAGATTCCCACCTATATCTAGCACCCTGCAATCATAGGGTTTAATTAAATGTAAGGACCTCGTTACATTTAAATTATAGAAACGAATGAATTTAATCGCAATGGCTTAATTGCCAAGAGCCTCAACCAATAACTGAAGAGACTCTGATTAGGCAGCTGGATCAAGTGCTTTATTCAGAAAGCGGCCTTGGCACTGGTGGCATTGCCGGTAACGCCCGAATAGAGAGCGCGAAACAAAAATGAGCTTAGTGGTGATCAGGCGGGAGTGAACTTGATTGTACCGATTTGAAGAAACTATTTTCCGTCGCGCTGCGTCAAGCCTGCCCCCGTAGAGTACGATAGGAACAGCTGGAGCTCAGATCGAATTATATCACAAAAATTCTGACGAGATTTCATATTCCTCTATTTTCTTCAGAAACTGGGCAAATTCAATTACTTTTGAAATTTAAAGAAAGAGTATGTCTAGGTTCCTATCAATTTCTTTTATGTTAAAAACTATTCGAAATGATCTGGTAGTCTTCTAATCACGGCTGTAGAAATGGGGCATTTTTTTAAATTTTTGGACGTTCATATTTTCTTAGTTGCTGAAAAAAAGGAAATGACAGGAACGTGTCAACAGTAAACCTTGATTTTATGAAAATTTTTGCGGAACATATCGCGGGCGAAGTGCTAGTCTTTAAATAAAGGTCTTAGATAGTTTGTGGAAACAATAGAATTTAAATTAATTATAATTAATTACAAAAATATATATTAGCCAAATGTGTGTGTTCTTGAAAACGATTATTTTCATCGAATGCTTTGACGGGCCATCTGCCTACCTAGTTCGAAAGCAAATGCATGCAAATGTGTGTATGGAGTCTACACTACCAAATTATACGCCTTTGAACTTGTACTCTCTTATATTTTTACTTTTAAATCAATTAATATATGTTTTTACATTTATAGATATTTTCTATGTCCTTCTGACAATCCATCATATTTGTTTCTTCTTTTACATAATTTTTAAATTTTTCACTGAATGTAAGTATTCATCAATTCTTCAAATACAATCCATCGCATAATCTACATATACCATAACCCCTTTAAACTTTATAACACCTAAAACATAAATATATAATCCTGTAGAGGTAACGAAACCCGTCTTATGCCTTCCTTTTGTAATCTCTGACTGCCAGTTACCAGAATTGAGATCTAATTCTGCAAAATATTGCGCTCCAGCAAAGTTAACAATAATATCATCTATCCGCGGAATAGGATAATTATCCCTACATATTTTCTTATTCAGCTTCCGATAATCGATACTGCTTCTTGACTAACATGCTGCTGCGTATGATCTCGTCGACTCTTTGTTTTTAAATTAATAGATATTTTCTATCCGTCCTTCTGACAATCCATCATTTTTAATTCTCCTTTAACTTCAAATATATTTACTTCATTAAGCTGCCAGTATCAATCGGCTGCCTAGTACTCTACAGTACCTAGTCTACATAGCATACAGTACCTAGTCTACATAGCAATCTATCGATGCGTAAAGTCAAGTGAATTGTCACTTGCTTTGTTCATAGGTAATAAATAATACTGTCCATCAACCCTTGGCGAGTATGAAAAGTATGGAAACGTAATCTCCTAAGTCCTACTGTCTTCGTCGGTCCTTCTCTTTGCCCAAGATACGAAAATAGGATTAAATAGAAGATAATACATCTAAACCAGAATCAAATAAAATATAAAATAAAATAAAATGTTTAGATACTCTAACAATGCTAACATAGATGATGATAGTAGAGGATTCGAGCTTAATAACGACCTTCACTGATGTGATTAATGGATGAAAATTATTTTATATCACGTTTAGTATAATCAATACATATAATAAAAATGAAACGTGTCGCTGTCTGTACATGGAAGATATATGAAATAAAAATATTATTGGGACTTTTATCAACACAAATAAAACCCAAAACAATGATTTTTAGAATTTTTGTCTGTTTGTCTGTGCGTTTGTGCGCGCTAATATCAGAAACGGCTTATCCGATTTGAATGTGGTCGCTAATATACAAACTCTTTACGAAGCCGTCAACCAAGCATTATGTACATCAAACTAAGTAACTTTACGCAAAAATTAGTGCTGGGAAACGACTTTTTTTTTGGGCTGAAAAATCACGTTTTTCAGTAGGACTCAATGTAACGCAATCAAAACATTGTGCTGATGGATGGATTGAATAGAAAGGGGGTCCTGGAGGTGTTTAAAGTAAAAATCTTACATTAAAAACATGTACTTGAAAAAAAAACTTGTGAATAAGTTGGAACTTTGACCCCCAATATCTCCGTAACTAGAAGGTTCCCAGGTATGGTCTAGAACAATAAAATGATCGTAATGACGGGGAGAACAAGTGCCTTTCGGCTTCGTTAAGAGTCTGTTTACACCCTTTATTGTGGTAAGCTTCATTTAACATTTAGTGTTTGTTTTATGTAAATCGGTTCATAAATAAAAAAGTTATGCCAATTTAAAGACTCACATCGAACATTTGTTAAACTATCTATTCTTTCTCTGTTCAGTAGCATTGACTGAAACTTTACTAAACTTCATAATAATGGTCTATATAAAATTATGGTTATATAATAATAAAAAAACATACCTGCCATATCAAAAAATGAATTAAAAAAGTGAACTAAAAAATTAAAAACAAGTTACATGATTTTAGTATCAAGGCAGGAACTAAATAGATTATAATATTTACTGTGCAATTAAAACGCCATTGTGCCCAACAGTAAAAAACTGAAAACTGCTGCATTCTTTGTAAAGAGTAGGTATCGACTAAGAAAGGGTTTTTCGAAATACCACCCCAAAGAGGGTGAAATGGAGTGTTGATCGCAGAGCCTAAACCGCTGGTCCTAAAGACGTGAAATTCGGAGGGTGTATTCTTTGTGAAGAGTCCACTAAGAAAGGGTTTTACGAAATTCCACCCCGAAGAAGGTGAAAGTAAGTAGTCAATCAACCCCTTGAGTAACATTTTTACTCTACTCTAATTTTCACCACGTGCATGTGGCGCCATTTGCAAATTCGCGCCATTTTCATATTAGAAACGTCAAAGATTGTTGCGACTTTCCGACTGATATTTACAAACAAAATAATAATATGAGTTTCAAGCGAGGAATCTGATATTAATATGGAATCTACTCCAACTGATATTTTGAATGAGGCGCAAATTGCAGAAAACGGTATCTTGCCGCCAAAATCGCGACAGCGCTGTTTAATGATTTAAGTACAAAAATTTTATAGCATGGACGACTCGAAGAAATACTCAATCATTCTCTGAAAATGTTTTGATGGTTTATTTCAATGAATTACGTGTGAAGTATAAGCCGTCCTCACTGTGGTCAATATATTCAATGTTAAAAACTGCTGCAACCTTCGCCACCACCGATGTCAACGCCGTCGTCGCCGAAGTTTACGCCACATTCTCCCGTTCAACATAATACGTGTGAAATTAATAATGTCAGTCAGTCATTTAAGCATGCAGAGCAGCAAATTTCACTGAATTTCAATAATCCAAATTTTACTATTAATTTCCAAGAGTAGTGACCTATCTGTATAATTTCTTATTTGCTATTAAAAATAGTCTAATAAAAAAGTTTGTTTCATTGCATATTTTACTGTTGTCTCGCTAATGTGTTGAAAAACATTGTATGACACACGTGCAGAAATTGGTATTTACAAACTCGTGAATAGTGACAACATCATACCTGTAATCTCCGATGGGTTAGACATAGGTGTACGCACGACGGCTGATCAAGCTACACAAAACCAGTTTGTAAATAAGAATGTAATAAAATGTTACCATAGGGGATTAGTCATTTACATTCGCCATTTACATTCTTCTACTCGTTTGTAAAAAACAACTTACCGCACTAGTATCATAAATAACTATTAGAATTCTATATTGTAGTTATTTTCACCAATTTGTTTAATAAACAAATCATACATCAAAATAAGCGCAATTTCATTGGGAACAAGATGATATAGGGTTGTCTGCAAAAAATCTGGTTTGAATGAGGGTTGTCGAGTAAATAATAGCTTAGCCAGATTTTTTTTCCCCACTCGCGACATATTTTTAAACATACTAAATTTGTTTTAAATAGTTTTTGTACGATTACATCGCACATTTATTTAGATCACTAGCAAAAGCATTTTTACCCTATCAAAGGTGTTTACTATAAGACGGACGAAAGTGTACTCAATTATAATTCAAATATTCACTTTAATAAGGTAAAAATGCTTATGCTAGCAATCTAAATAAATGTGCGATGTAATTGTACAGTTTTCATCCATTAAACAGATCGGTGAAGGTCGTTCATAGCTCGGATCTTCGAGTATGATAGGTTTATAAAAGTGATCTTGGGAAGTGTGAGTGTACTGGAACATTCCCTCAGTGAAGTAACAAGGAGTTACACTTACAAAACAAACATTTCCATTCTAGGCATTTTCTTACTAGCGTTTGTATAAGTATCGAAGTCCGAGTTGAGACTGAAATGCTGTCCCCCCATATTGTTCAGGCATAAGTAAACAACGCTAGCCGTTTCAATAGTGCAATTGATACCATTGGCATCACGCAGGGCACGCAGGATTCTCACTCAATAGTGACCAACTGTCTGCTTAGCCTTTTCCCAACTATGTTGGCTTCGACTTCGTCTAACCGGATGCAGCTCAATACCAGTGCTTTCACGGATGACCTATCTGACCTCCACAACCCAGTTAGTATTGCGTAATACGATATCTCTTGGTAACTCTGGTTGTCAGACTCTCAGCCTGCTGACTACTTACTGTCTGTCAAAGATCTACAATTGACAGTCAGGAACACCGGCTTAACGTAATTTCTGAGGCAAGGAGGAAACTCGGTATGTAATAGGTGGTCACCCACCCTCGGACCAACCTAGGCAAGCGCGTCTTAACTAGAGGATCGACCAGAGCGGCTGTTATTATTTAGCCAGGAGCTCCTACTCAATAGAGCGCAACTACAACAACTATTAATTAATTTTAGATGAGATACCTCTGTACGAATTAGTTGTTCCATACGATACCTACATAAGGGTTGGAATAAGTGATATATACATGTATCGAGGTTGGCAAAAACCGCAGGGAGACGCATCAACGCCGTAGTAGCTGAGAGAGTCGGCGCGGGCGGCGTGATCATTTGATCAACTCTCCATGAAAATTGGAGATCCATGCTTCTCCCGGTTTACACGTACCTACTGAAGAAACTGACGGTTTTGACGTCTCCGAGACAGAAGTTGTGCACTCGGTGTTTTCAACACCTACTACAAGTTTTATTATCACCTGCCATCTCTAGACGCTTGCTGCCACCGTGCCGATTCCGTCCTCTGGCAAAAACCATCAGAGCCTTCTACTGCCTGACTAAGTTATTAAACACATGGCACGATGTAAGAGTGAAGCCACACTCCGTTGCGTTGCGTTGCGACGTCGCAGCGCAAGATTTTCGTTCAACAAAGCAACGGAGAAGTGTGGTATGTTCTAAAATTTATATGTATGTAAAATGACGACGCAAAGCAGCGCAACGGAGCAATGTGGCTCCGCTCTAAAACAGCCCAACATTTAAAAAATGAAAAATAACGTACCTAAAACATTTCTACCTTTAGTTCATTCTTAATTCATAAACCGATTGTTACGTCTCGTCTGCTAGAAATAGGCTACCGACCGTTGAACGATGTTTTGCCTCGCCTACACTATATTTATTTCTTAATGCCAGGGCCGACTTTTCCATGCCCAGGGCCCCACAATCCATTGGGGTCCTTAGTGACAATGGAGCGCCCCTTGCCTGCCAGTGTCGTAACTAGGGACTGGCCACAGGGGCGCTGTGTAACTAAGGGGGGATTGGGCTCATATTAAACAGACTACTTTATAAAAAAACTAATAAACCACTTTCCCAATAATTAAATGTAAACAACTAGAATCTGGTGCTAAAAATGTGCGATAGAATTGGTTTGTTATTCGATTTAAAGGAACCTCATTTTAGGAATATTAAACTTGTGGCGTTTTGCTTCGCGCTTGCTCTTACATCCCAGATTCATGAATAGTCAAAAGCGGAATGCTGCAATTTATTTGTCAGAGTCAGAGGCGGGTGCGGCCACATTATTCCCAAGTACCACGGGCCTTCTATGGGTTAAGGACGGCCCTGGCGACCTGCCCATAGACAATTCATAAGCATGGGAGCTAGGCATGTGTTGTTCCTTGTGTGTATTTAACCAGCTGCAACTACCCCGATTTAGAATTGTTCGATAACTCATATGTTTGCGACTAATAGTCTTATTTCATTTATACCCTGGACGGATTTCGAAACACGGTGTCTCCTTTCGCACTATGATCACTTTGTTGTAATTCGAAGTAATCGGTCGCGATCGCAATGCCAACATTTAGAAACCACCCATAAATGTAAATCATCTACTTATATTTACAAACACCCACAACTAAATAATTTTCGTGTTGACTGTACAAACGTATTATTGAAAATAAGGCATCACCAACACCAACATACTAAAAGTGCTGACTGCATAAGAGTAGGAACATAAAAGGAAGTCTGGAAGTGGCGCCGGTGATTGAAGATTGAAAAGTTGTGGTAATCGGTTATCGTGATGTAGACATGTGATGCGGAGGAATGAGGAAAATGTTGAGTATGAGTGTGTGTGATAGCTATGAGTAGAAGTCTAGAGGAAGACCAAAGAAACGATGGAAAGACTGTGTGAAGAATGATATGGCACGAGTCTGAGATGGCGAATAATAGAGAAGTATGGAAGAAGACATGCTGCGCCGACCCCAAATAAGTTGGGATACGGGCAAGAGAATGATGATGTAGGCGTTATGAGAGCTAATGTATGGTGGTTTCAAAATGTTAGCATTGTGTTTTCGATTATACCTACTTGATAAATTGATATTATAAAAAAGTAGTCGTAGTAGGCATCCTGCTACTCAATTTGACCCCGGCACTTGATATGCTGACAGTCACTTCAGATAGAACGGAAAAATCATCGCACAATTTACTGGCTGCATTGAAATTAGGACCGTATTAAGTATATTTATTATCATATCACATTTATCACTGTTTAAGTAGAAAATTATATGAATATCGATGTGGCGTCGAGTGTCGCCTCGCGCATGCTGGCGACTCATACGCGGTCCTTAACACGATAGTAATACGGTCCTAGTTTCAATGCAGCAAGCAATTTGCTCGCGCAGTTTTCGTTCTGTCTGAACTGACCTTAGGGAGATGACGTCAAATTTGATTCTAAGTAAAATTTCTAACTGGTGTTGTTAGACGAATCTACATGAATATTAAATTAACAAAGTGGAGAGATTTCGGATCACAAGTTATATCCAAAGTTTCTTTCTGACCATTAAAACAGAAATTGAAGTTACTTAGATACTTTGTAATGCATCCTCCGCCTTGGATAGATTCGTATCTCTATTGTTGTCAGAGATTTCGGGAGATTAATACCTCCCCCCCCCCCCCCCACCCGCCTACTGCCCTGCTTAAACAGGGATGAGTTCTTTCGTGAGAAAGGTTATTTCTGTCTCACAGACTCACAAAGACTAATAAATTCAGTTACAAGTATCAAATTCTAAGCAAATGCTAATCACCCCTTATGGCCTTTTCGCAGCACTCCCCTATGCCTAACTAAACTTCAAAGAACAACCAGTTTCATACGACCGTTAGCGTTATATAATATATTCTATCTCAATATAATTCTATTGCAGTGACCGTTTTATCTCTGAACCGGTCAAAACTCAACGATGTTTTTTTTTAATGCTAAGCGTTTATTTAGTCTGAAGGACATAAACCGTCGTTCTTTTCATCGTTTTCGTCACATCAAACAAATTATTTTAAAAAATTCTACCTTTTAATGAGGAGTAGGTAATCGTTAAAATTGGCAAACACTTGAGCCGCCTGAAAATTACCCAAATACAATGTTATAAAGAAGTAACTTGAAAGATTCGTAAACTTCACCTTACCGTGATCACTATAAAAAACTGGCCAAGTGGGAGTCGGACTCACGCACGAAAGGTTCCGTACCAGAAACTGGTAAAAAGTTTCTTGTATGGGGAGCCCCCTTTAACTTTAAATAATTTATATTTTTATTATTTGTTGTTATAGCGGCAACAAAAATACATCATCTGCGAAAATTTTAACTGTCTAGCTATGACAGTTCATGAGATACCTGCTGCCTGCTGACAGAAAGCCAAACAGAAAGACGGATAGTGGAGTCTTAGTAATAGGGTTCCGTTTTTACCCTTTGGGTACGGAACCCTAAAAAGTACCAGAACGCCTCATGTGACGTGTCGGCGTATAAAGCTACTATTCCAACTAGATACGAGGTCACTCTCACTCAATAAGGCTTCAATTCAACAAGTCGGTTCCGCTCTGTTTTGCCGTCGTCGTAATACAGAAGTTAAGTACCTAATCAATACACATCTTTTTATCTGTTAAAATCCTTTTTTTTAACAAGATAATGAATTTGCTGTGAAGTCCATATTACCTTTCACTTTAATAGTTATATTTCAAAACATAACCTACATTCGTACGTAGGTACTTACTGCATGTTTCGCAGAATATACAATCTATTCCGTAGCTTTTCTAATTAAAAGTGCAAAATATAGTTTTTACAGGGACAACAGTATTTCATTTTAAAATGAACTCGGAAAATTCGTATTTTGAGATTCTTTTTCCACAGAATTTCATCTCTGTGAAGTTGAAATTGAATGGAAGCTCTTGTATGTCATTCAGTGGAAAGCAAGCTTTGAACTGAAATTCAGTGGAAAAATGGATTGACGTAGAAAACATATTAACTGATGTTCCGTACCACCCCTTACCCCCTTACCCCCTCAGTGCCCAGTGCCCCACAGTCCGCTCCTCTCCACACTCAGTTGCAGTAATCCTATTACCTATGTTTAAATACTAAACAAAACATTCATATTATATTCGCCACCGGCACTCGGCAGGCAAAACTTCAATGGAAAAAAGAATCCCATTCAGTAGGTATTTAATAAAAATCCAATTCGTCGGTGATTGATTGCTTAATATAAAAAATTATATAAAATAAAATAGTAGCAAAAAAAAACTGGCCAAGTGCGAGCCGGACGCACACGCGCACGAAGGGTTCCGTTCCGTACCATAAACCGAAAAAAACACGTTTCTTGTATGCACAGCTTTAGTTATGTTAACTTTTTTAAGCTTCGCCTCGAAGTTTGAAACAAGAAGCTGGGGCAGCCCGCGCCCTATGTCGGCGCGCCATGGAGGGGCAGGCAGAATTGTCGCCCTTATCTTACTACGTGATCGGTAATCTCGGTGCAAGTGGGCTTTATTGCACGTTGTTGAATCAAATGATATACCTACATACATGTACGACGCGCACATTACGTACGAGGTAGGCCGCCGCCGCCGCCGCCGCCGCCGCCGCCGCCGCGCGCCGCCCCGGTACAAAAACACCGGTGTAGGTACCTACATTTGAACTCAGTAGGGTACCGCTAATCACATTGCTGATAAAGTTTTGTGCGCGATTATGAATATAATTACATGTACCTACATGCCAATCAAATGTCTACTTCAAGTGGATACCTACCTTACTACTAAGTGGGTCACTACAAGCTTTGGCCTAATTCGGTACAATGCCGTTATATGACCTACTGCCTGCATTATTTCACTCCTGTCGTCTTAAGACTGCAATGGATGCAACGCTTATTCGGAGATGTGCCGTGCCTACCCTACATTCAACAAGTAACGCAGTGTTGGTACTGTGCACATCGTTTTTGTGATG
Organism: Lycophotia porphyrea; assembly: GCA_950005105.1. Classification (NCBI taxonomy): domain Eukaryota; kingdom Metazoa; phylum Arthropoda; class Insecta; order Lepidoptera; family Noctuidae; genus Lycophotia; species Lycophotia porphyrea. The sequence goes on along the minus strand of OX465383.1, from coordinate 23,786,610 downwards.
GATAATCATCGCCGAACATTCTAGGTACATAGGTAATATATCTGATACCTGCCCAGATCTCATTGTTAATGCCATATATTTCCGGAGACACAATGAAAGTGACAGGCTAGCGAAGGATGTAGCGCGGAAAAAGTGTAGGTGTAGCACGTAGGTTGTAGTAGGCTGGCGGGCGCGCCGCGGCACGTGTCGCCGGGAGTGCCCGCGGAGCGCCCACGTGCCTCCTCGCCGATCGATACACATCGCGCACGCGCCGACTCTCCCGCCATTCAGCCGCCTACCGGCCAGGACCTTCCGAAACGTCCCCTAAAAATACAGCCTCGATAAATTGCTACGCACATATCTTGAGAGCAAAAGTTCAGAATAAAACCTCACGCGTTCAATGTAATATGTAGATACAAAGAAAGGATTAGCAACTGTTGTGCCAGCTCTTTGTGTTGAAAAATCCAAGCAAAGTTCAAAGGAGTCGCATAGCAGCTGTTGCTATGCGACTCCTTTGAACTTTGCTTGGATTTTTTATATTACATAAGTATATAAAGGGTGTAAAAAGACTAACGAAACCGAAAGGCACTTGCTCTCCGAGTTATTGCGACCATTTTTTTTCAAGAGTATCACAAAAAAATGCTCGCCTAGTATCTAGACCATACTTGGGAACCTTCTAGTTCTGGAGATATTGGGGGTAAAAGTTCCATTTTTTAAGTTTTTTTTTTTTTAAACACGTGTTTTTAATGTATTTTTTTACTTAAGATACCTTGAAGCCGTAATATTTAATCCATCTATCAGCATAATGTTTTGATTGCGTCCTACTGTAAAACGTGGTTTTTCACCCCAAAAAAAGTAGTTTCCCAGCAATATAATTTTTACGTAAAGTTACTTAGTTTGATGTACGTAATGCTTGGTTGACGGCTACGTGAAGAATACACCCTGTATATACCAGTAAGAAAAATATAGTACTTGGGACGAACAATATAAAATGATAAGGTATTTTTCTCGACTGGGAAAACAGGAAAATAAGAATGTTAACAGATAAAAATATCTAACGCATGCCAATATTGCCAATTAGAGCGACTGGATTTTATATCCTGTTTACGAGAAAACAACCGCCCGGAAATAGAAATGTTAGCATCAGTTAATCAGGGAAATTTCCTTCCCCCTCCACGGCTCGTTTTAGAGAAGTAAGTACCTACCTACATGTCCTACTTACATAGACCATATTTGTCATCGCAGAGTGTGCCCGGCATAATATCCCGTCGGCACAAATGAATAACTTGGATGCAGACTTTCATTCCCCTGGAAGGGGAAGGAGGCGTAAGGGATGAATTTTCTAATCCTTCCGTTGTCACCCTCGTTATAAAAGGAATAAAATAATTGAATCCTAGGACAACTCCGGGTAATAATGCAGTTATAGTGTGTGTGTGTGTTCTTTGTTCCAAATAATTATAATCGCTCTAGAAAGCATAAATTGTTTCATGTCCCATTTTGTCGCACTGTAGCTCGATCCGCCTCCCCTATACCGCGTATGCTTACGATGCTCAACGCGCTCGTGGAGACCAATCCAGGATTGGACTTGTTTGCTGATGAATGGAAGACGATAATGTTAGAATGTTTGAGGTTTTGTGAGAAGACCGAGTAAAAGGATTATTTAATTTAGTGTTAATGGCTTATGCTGTACTAAATCTAATAAATAAATAAATAAATTAAAAAAAAAAAAAATAGATATGACTAGCTGATGCTCGCGGCTTCGCCCTAGTGGATGTCGGTTATCGCGACCAAAAGTAATAATGAAATTTTGATCCCGTTCCCGCAACAAAAACTTGACAAATTATATACTAAAATCCTCCCCGAGAACCACTTTATCCATTGGTGAATTTACACTCGTATCCATGAGCGTCGCGAGGGGGGGACTGCTGCCCTCCTGGAGGCTCAGGATTTTTTAAAGTTACTAATTTTCGTGCCACAGAATTAGTAAGTACGTAATAAATTGTAGCGTACAGTAGAATTTATACGAGCGTATCACGAATGCTTTTAAACCGCGCGCGAAATCGTCATCCACTACCGGCTAGCTTGGCGAGTCGTGGAGTTGTGGGCGGTATTACCACCTCATAAAAAAAAATGTCCTAGAAGCCATCCCAATAAGTATACCTCCACAACATAATGATTTCAGTTCAAAACTTTTATGAATCAACTAAGCTAGTTGACATTGACATTTTATAGTAGACGGATGCAATAGATTTTTTTTTTCTGTATTATTTCGGTGGTTTCTGTAGTTAAGGGAGAAAAGCCGGCCAAGCGCAAGTTGGACACTCGCACCGAGGGTACCGTATAAACTTGTAGGTCTGTTGTTATTAAACTACATATTTGCGGTTTTCATATTTTTTCCTTTACATGTGCTGTAAGACATTGCTTCATGCCAAATTTCGAGATACTAGGTCAACGGGAACAACTACCATATAGGTTTTCGACCCAAAACCTATAAGGTATTTCCGGTTGACCTAGAATTGTCAATTTTGGTTAAAAGCAGCACAAGTAAAGGGAAAAGGCAGAAAATAAAAAAAGTTGTAAATTTTGGTACTTACAAGTTTTAAAAAGACGGCACGGTTGGCGCAGTGGCTGAGCGATTGACTGCTGCGTGTCGCGGGTAAAAAAAATAAAAAAAAATAAAGGTCATTGCCCACCCATTAGAACAACCGTAACCCACAGTAAATACTGATACATAGTTTATGGAATTATAGTTTAAGTTGTTATGGACACTTTCTAGTACTTATCAGTTTAGAAAATAAGTCGCCATTTGGAAATTAAACAGTTTTAATTATCTCGAGGGTCTTCAGTAGATGCGGGGTCAACAGTTTCCATATTCACATCAGGGGGAGCCAGGGTCCAAGTATGCGTGAGCGGTGAGGGTCGTCATTCAGGAGAAGTTTTCGGTGTCCATTATCATAAAAAAGGTCACAAAAGGGGCGCAATCCACGGAAGAGAAAACTACGGTTGTGAGTGAGCTAATGAGAAAATATATTAGTTTACTGTCAAATCCAGACATGACAATGACAGAAGATGCATTTGCCTGATGATCTTAAGTCAAAAGATGATTTTGCCATATTTTAAAATATAATCGATTAGTTGCATCGATTGTTGGTCTTGATCAATTTAAATTTTATCTAACTACGGCAAAGCCATAAACAAAAACAATACATTGATTCTACCATTTATATGTTAATGTGTTAAGGTCGAGTAGGTTTCGTTCGAAGAAACTAAAATGGTCGTGATATTATAAGGAAAACTTCGTTATAACCATAGAAATATTTAAAATCAGTTTTAAAATCTGAAACCCGACGTATTGAGCAATATATAAAGTCAAAGCATTTAAAATACTCAAGTTTTAATTAACATCAGCAATATAACCTATGTACTTACTCTTCTTAGGTACCCTTTTTCTACCTAAAGTCAAAGCTAAGTAAGATGAAAGTGTAAAGTATACATGAAATAGGACTGAAGTGTACCTACACTCCTACTACACTGGTTCATCAACTTCAACTTATATCCACTGCTGGATATTAGTCGCGCCCTTCGATTGCACACCATTGAACACATACACGTGTTGATTTTTATAATAAATCCATATTAATTAATCGATTAGAGTTTAATCGATCGATCGATTAAAAATATGAATTGAAAACTTCGCCTGAAACTAAAACTTGTATTGATAATAAGTTAAATTACTTATTTATTTGATATGATCACGGCGTGTTATTTGGAGATAGATCTTTAACGGATAATTCCTAAGTTAAAAACTTATTTTGTTGATTGTTACAAAATGTGTTTGTGGTGGGCTAGAATTGGGCAATGTCTTTTGCCCATATCTTTTTATCCTGTTGACTTTTTTTTTATACACTTAATAGGGACTTGTAGACCTCAGTATCTGGTATACATTTCAACTTGCTAGATCCACCCGTTCCTGAGAAAATATGTGGTTACACACGGACAGACAGACGGACAAGAGAGTGGTCTTATAAGGGTACCTTTTTTTACCTTTTGAGGTACGGGACCCCAAAAAGAGAATTTTATCAATCAAGATGAAAGTTTTAAATGGGAAACCTGTGTGAAACTATAAAAATCTTAATCTTTTTTCGTCCATTGCGTATTTAATAGTAGATTATTAATCAAGGGGATAAAGCAGTGTCTTCTGTCGCGGGTGATGATTTAAATCGCGAGCGTAACAAAGGACTCGACGTTTACTCCCGAGCGTAGCGAGGGATTTAAGTTCACACAAGACTAAGACAGCTTTATCACCGAGGAAAATACTCTACTTTCCGTACCATTTGCGAAAAAATTAACACAATAATAATATGAGATAAGCATTTATTAAAAATAATGACAATTAAAAGTAAAAGTTAACATTCGAAACATTGGTCCAATTATTGATAGAGAGAGTTAACATTTTTGTTTGGTACATTTATTGTTGATGAGTTGATTTGAGTATTTCTCTGTTCTTGCGTCTGAGGAACTTGCGTTTCATTGTAGATAGTATACGTCGGGGATGGTGGTGGTGCATCGTGAGTTACGGATTAAGTTTTATATTTTTGTTAATTTGACTTCTTAATATGGTTTTATTCGCCATTGAGCCTTCGATATAACCCTCAGCTACTCTATCAGAGCTCCAATCACCGTGTCTTTTTACTGACGTAATATCCGCCCCTGAATCCGCCAAGAAAGTCGCCGAAGTTCTTCTAAAGCAGTGACCGGTGTAGAGTTGAACATCTTTAAGTTTTAAATATTTAGCAATTTCCTTTGGCATATTGCTAATTTTATTTTTGCCGATGGCTTGTCGAGTACATTTCCCATTCGGATAGTTTATAAAAAATGTATTGTTTTCCATGTTGGTGGGACGTAATGCTTGGTATTTATGAATGATTTTAGTATATTGTCCTTGTACAATGAATGACAGATTTTTCTTTGTCTTAGTTCCCTTTACATTAATCAGCAGTAACTCATTGGAATGATTTTCAACGTCCTCCACCTTTAAGTTTACAAGTTCACATGTGGCCTTAATTTTTGGACTCAATGGTGCTTACCATTGAGTCCAAAAATTAAGGCCACATATAACAAAGATAAAAAATATATAGAATAATTACCATTACTAAGATACGAAATATTCGTAGTTAAATCATGTATATACTTACTTTTGTGGCCAGAAAAATTTCGTCAGGAGCTTCATTAACAAATTTTTCCACATTTTGAGTCGAAAAATTTTTTGACTTCTTTGCGCAATGCCCTTCTGATTTTCTTTTTAAAAAAGCCAGTAATTTCGTGAATCTATTTATTTCAATGCTGTGTTTGATGGCTTTCAGTTTTGAGTATATGCACCAAAGTGTATTCGGATTCTTTGTCTTGGATAAATAATCAAAAGAGACAAGAAGTACTGATTCTGAAATTGATAGCCTTTCGCACTTCTCCACGTTGAAAATTCTTCATAAGTTTTTAAATAATATTCCTTGGATTTTGTTGGAAGCAAATTATTTATAATTGCGGCAGCATTAGCACTGATGGAATCCGACAATTCACTGTCACTGTCGCTTTGATTTAACATCGTAACGTATTTTTAGAACATTAACTTATTTATAAAAATAAATTAAAATAAACTTAATGTTTAAGTATTTGAAGAAAACAAAAATGCGGCAAATTTCTAGACTAATATTCTTTTGTCGGAAAAGCAAAGGCATCAAGCTCATACGGCCTCGTCGGTTTTCGTAATTTTATTTAATAATCATAACTGCATAATAAATGCGTATTCCTTTTTCAAAAAGATGTATAATGCTATATATACAAACTCAATGGTGTAAACACAGATGTTGTTCAGTATAAATTTCGGTAAGTATTCCAAATTTAAATTACATTCTCCCCCTAGAGGATGAATGAAATTCAGTACAATTTTCTTTCACTGTTTGTAACAGATTAAAAATTACTATTGTTATGTTGTCACTTTTTTGAGCAAGTGGTACGAAAAAGATATTTTTCGTGTATATTGTAAATATATTTGAAATTTTTGGTATATCTTGTTTAGACGTTCAATTTTAGTCTCGGCTAAAACGCCATTCCTCTTTAACTTCGCTAAGAACTACTTCGCTCCTGCGCACAGCTCTTTGCCTATAAAGGTGAGGTTTACCGACCGACGCTATGGCTGCTGGCAACAATGTGAAATATGCCTCAGTATCTCCGATATCCGCAGAAGTTTCACGTGCATAAAGGGTGTAAACAGACTCTTAACGAAGCCGAAAGGCACTTGTTCTCCCCGTCACGCGTCATTGCGATAATTTTTTTGTTCTAGACCATACCTTCTAGTTACGGAGATATTGGGGGTCAAAGTTCCAACTTTTTCACAAGTTTTTTTTAAATACATGTTTTTAGTATAAGATTTTTACTTTAAACACCTCCAGGACCCCCTTACTATTCAATCCATCCATCAGCACAATATTTTGAGTGCGTTACATTGAGTCCTACTGTAAAACGTGATTTTTCAGCCCAAAAAAAAAGTCGTTTTCCAGCACTCATTTTTGCGTAAAGTTACTTAGTTTGATGTACGTAATGCTTGGTTGACGGCTTCGTGAAGAGTCTGTTTACACCCTGTAGACGACACAATGCCGCGCCGCCGCCGCCGCAGCGCCGGCGCGGCGACGCAACCATGCGCGTCTACGGGTGCGAGAGACATAGACATAATAGAGCTACTTGACGCACTTGTCACAGTATCACAAACAGTTGACTGTTCACTATAAGTACGAAGACGATCCACTGATTCTGATAACGGTGAAACAAGGTGAGCCATTCTATCCTAAGTTCCTAGCCCATATTCAAATAATTAATTTACAAGAATTAAAGATTTTTTTTAAACAATTATTGTTTCAGTAGGTATGCGACCACTCTTTCTTACAAGTTTAAACATTCCTAAAACTAATCAAAATCGTTGGAAAGGTTATTTTATTATATTATTGTCGTCCAAAATCAACCCCTGATAAAAAAACATAACTGCCCATTATTTTTTCAACTGATCCTCTCGAGTGTTTAAATAACAGTCCAAAAAATTAGATTTCATATGGCAATGGATTAATAATTCTTATTTTCGTTATCTTTGTGCAGTAATGGTCGCTGCAATTACTGGCTGGTTCCGTAGAACTTTTTGATAAGTATTAGAAAACAGGATCGAGTGGCATCAAAAAAATGTTTACTGTAAAGTGGCCATTTTCTTTCCAACTGTATATATTTTTGAACATCTATAAATATACTACAATATCATCATCATCAGCCTTTTTAATGTTCCCACTGCTGGGACACAGGCCTCCTCTCTATGAGAGGGAATGGGCTATAATCCACCACGCGGGCCCAGTGCGGATTGGTAGATGTCACATGTCTTCGAATTTTTGGTTCTAGGACAGGTTCTAGGACGGTTTCCTCACGATGTTTTCCTTCACCCTTTTTGAGAGCAGTGGTGATGAAATAAATTACACAAAGTAATGCGCCTGCCTGGGTTCGAACCCACGACTTACTGTTCGTAAGTCGGGGTCGCTACCACTGGGCCACCGCTGCTCTGTACAATATAGATAGATAAAAATACTTTAGCCGTAGTAACAAAAACAACTTCTTTAAAACTTTTTTCCAATACTTCTGAGCAATGTGCACTTTTTAATTTTTGTTATAGAAGATTTTTAATTTAATATTCTTGAGTCATTTGATTCAAGTAGGTGCATTCTTAGTTTTATGGAAAACGAAGAATGGTTTTTTTAATAAACACATTTATTTATCTATTGAAAAAAGCTGTTTTATAACAAAAAAACCGATAAAGTTCCAGAAAGGTAGCTCTTAGTAACGCCCCGGCCCGCGGCCCCTGCTCTCCGGCACGAATTGCGAGGCGCAACAAGTTCAACCTGCCTACCTACAGTTCCCTATACGGTTTATGCTGTGGGGGTGTAAGTTGCACAACAAAACTTTTTGTGTGGCGTTTAAGCTCAAAACTCGGTCCGTAGTAAAAACTGTTTACACAGGATTAAAAAGTTAAACTCAACAGAGCTAAATCAGTGCACTGAAGTACTGCAAAAGCATATGTATAATTATGTAAAATCAGCACGCGGCATTTCAACAACTATACTATCGGTTAATGCAATATAAATAACACAGGATACTGGAATACCCAAATTATTTTTTTATTTTTTATTTATGCATTATTAATTTCCTGCTTTAAACCTTTAACAAGGGAAACAAACATTTTGAGGCCTACCCGATTTAGTGCTAAAATTTTCGAATCCTCTTTGCTCGCTCTGACTGACATAGGTAATTATTTCATTTGGTATAAATCGGCTGTCCGCGATAATATCACCATCTAAATGAAGTTAGAGTTTTACCGTGTTTAAAGTAACTTGTACTATTGAATGATTTCTAAATGGCGCTTCTTTTAAATTTACATTTTATAAAGTAATGTGAAAGTTATGTTGTTCAAAAGGGCCAAAATGTCATTACCAAGCAAGAGGTGTCCGCTTTCCAGTTTTCGATAAAACTCCAGCAAAATGTTCTATCAAATTCATGTTTACGGCTTAAACTACTGTATACGTAAAAAGTTCAATAGTTAATAGTTCCACGTGGCAATATTTGCACTAATTCTGACATGAAATTAATTGAATATGATTCAGCTAATTTCTGTCACCATTTTACGAATATTAGAAGAATTGCAAATGGTCTGCGGGCAATTCGGGAAATTAATCGCTTTAAAGGAATTGCTTAAAGTAACCATTTTAACACCCCCTTATGTATTTGTCTATTTAAGCTGTGTGTTGCTAGTTATTAAAAATTAATGCAACTACTCACTTTCATGTAATTTCAGTAGGTGTAAAATGTATCGCCTTGCCACGCCACCAAGAGCGTTTTATTTTATGTATGTAATCAGTTACTATTGAAACCTACACAGTTAATACCTGGGGAACGAACCCAGGACCCTACCTAGTTGACCAACTTTACAAACAACCAATTTTTTTCAGAAGTAATTTTATTTATTATGTTAAATCCATTGACATATTTAAGAACGATATTTTTTTACCTATGCCTATCTATTACTATAATGTCAAATAATATAATGTTTGTAGCATAGAAGGAAACGGTAACAACTTTTTATTAAGTAGGTTGAGACAAGTTTGAAAAAGTAAACATATAGAGCGATAAAAGGGCGTTTCTTAGCAAAACTAGGTAACCTAGATACGGTACATAAAGGAACTGTACATAGTTATAACAAGTATTACAGAGTTATATACATATAACTTAAGATTATAAAGTAGTTGATAGAGGCGACATTATATTGCTAGGCCGGTTGGAAGAAGTCGGTACTTGGTAGATAATACTTTTCCCGCGCTCGGTTTCGTGCTGAACTTAGGGATTGCCTCCATGCATTTTCTTAGTAAGCAGAATTGCAGATGCACCTTACCTTTCTTATTGTGCACAATGCAAAAAATAAGATTTCTCTACAGGTAGGTGCCTACCGTATTCAAAAGGAAGTTTTTGTTAGGGTTTCGCCGTTCCTGGTTATTTTCCTCCAAAATCGAAATTCTTTTGACTGCTTTGCTCCACTTGCCATAGACAGTTACAGTTTCAGCCCTGAAGTGCCATCACATATAAAAATGCTATTTTACTAAAATAAAAATACTTAATTTTTTTAAATTCTTTCTATATAGGTTTCTCAACGGAACCCTACTTGTGGAAGCCCGGTTTACTCTTGGCCGATTTTAATTGGTTCGTAATTTTGTGTAGCTGCCCCCTAATAATTAATTAAGCCGGTTTCATACAGATATTTTTATAAGGTATATCTATTCATACCCGAAATCTCTTCAGGGGTCATTGTACTCATCATTAAAAACAACTTTCACTATGGGACCAAAACATGAAATCGTAAAAAAAATATCAGCTATTGCCTACATTTTGACGAGTTATGCGAACATAATTATACAACACTGTGATCACATGTGAACATATATGTATTGAGTACATTTTCGTGTATAAATAGATATACCCATAAAAGTATAACGGATAGCCGATAGGGCTGAAAGTTATGAAGTGGCGACCGCGAACCGGAACTCGTTGCGTTGGAAGGTCTCCCACTCGGTGGACCGATGACCTAGTGAAAGTTGAGGGCATCCGCTGGATACGAGTCGCACGGGACAGGTCAATGTGACTACATTTGGGGGAGGCCTATAGCCAGCTGTGGACGTCTTTCGGCTGAAATGATGATGATGGTGATGATGATGATTCTTATAAGAAAACCAACTTCCTCGGAGCGACAATTACACGACATATGACAACCATTGGTATCCCGCACGCTCCCCTGATGCACCCCCCCCCCCCCCGCCCCACACCTCGCCGCCCGCCGCCGCCCGCCGCCGCTCCTCACCACCCCTAAATTATTATTACTTAGTTACCTTCTTCTTATTTTATAGTTGTTCCTACAATCAATACTCAATCAAGATTGTGTACACCTGAGCGAACAGTTCGAGGAATAACAAGGCTTCTTGATGTGCTTAGATGTGGGAGCTCTTCGGAGTCGGACCACTCCCCTCCTCGTACCTACCTCTCACAGCTATATTGATTAATTGCGAGTCGTGATATCTGATCTTATTAACTTATAGTTCAGTGCAGATCTTACTATGTCTAGGGAATAGATAAAGAAGCTTCGAGTTTTTGTGCAATGTTTAATTTGTTGGGCGGCAAACAGTCATCCGCATTTTTTTATTACATTCATATTTTTATGACATTCTGTCCAACTAACCCATCTTTACCAACGTGGTTACCAATTATTATATTGAATTTCGCATATTTTATACAAAAATGTTGCCAATTAAACGCAAATCGCAATACAACTTCAACAGCGATTGCGCGCCTTTTGAGTGTTCTGTTTTTCTCTCGTTAATTCTGGTGTTTGGCGCCCAACCAAATAATGCTTTTCTGTTCCTTGCCCGTTTGCAAACACCAATTCTTTCAGAGCCCATTACATTACACATACCTAAAATCGCTTACAACTTAATGTTACGCCAAAATATTATTACATGTTGAATGAAGTCTCGGCGCTGTGTGATGTAGACAATCGATTTAGGTGTCGTCCAGTGACAGAACACAAAAAAAAAGTAATAGGTAAAAACTAGGAGAGAATACAGGCGGGTTAATAAAAATAATGATGCATCTCCATTCTCTCTAACTGTTATTTTAAATCTGTAGTAATAAACGCCATGATTTGAATTCTGTTCTGGGTTAAGTTTAAGGTCGCCGTTGTAAGTACCTTCATAGTACATAAGCTATAGGTATTATTCTTATTCTTTATTGCAAACGAAATTAAAAGATATAAAAACAAAATTACAATATAAAACTTATATACAACGGCGAGCTTAACCCAGAATTGGGTTTTCTTACAGCAAACCAGCGGTATTGTTGTGATTTCTGTGTACATCTTTAAATTGTGTCTGCAATTAAAAATAAGAATATTAAACATCGTAGGTAGAGATCACCCTTACTCGAAAACATGAATTCTGACCCTAACTCGGCTGTGGTAGCTTCGCTTCGGTCCGAATTGCGAAGGGGTTGACCGTCATCCTCATTTCGTGTTGGTTTCGTGGGGCTCCGTCAATATCGTTACGGGACGTGCCAGTGTGATTTCGTAACCTTGACCTGCTCGTATTTAGCCCTACAGAGAAACTCTACAGAGTCACCGACAACGGTTTTTCTTTGAGCTTTTAACTTTTAGTAGACACCTAAGCAAGGCGCGGTGATGACAGGTGGAGTAAAGCTGTGACCTGTGAGAGAGTGAAGATGTGCATCAGATAAAAAATTAGTGCGCTTTGTCGTTTTGGAAAAAACGAAAAAAACTAATCCTGCTTGAGTAACGTTTTTATAGCAGGAAAATTCTAAACGCATGATCGGAGAGAGAAAATTTGAGCATGGTCAGAGAGCTTATATTTATGTATAAAACTGCACCGAAAATAACGTTTGTGCGGATTCAGGTTTTCAAGATATTGCATTTCCTGCTGGAGTAACGTTTTTCAGAATCCTGTACCGCTAAAACCATAGCATGTGCGCCTGTAGAAAAAACATACACAAGTAGCTCTCTGTTTGTGTGTATTTGTGACAGAATTAAATTTAAGAAAATATTTATAATTTTCAAGTAATCGCGCTTTTTTCAAACCCGAAAAAATATTGTAGCGCCTAAATGAGAAAACGTATAAGCTCGCTGAAAACAGTATTCGGTCCTTTTTGACGCTTATAATAACTATAAAAAGTTTCGAAAGTGTACATGCATGCATTATTGAATAATATTGCTGAAAGTCAAAACGACGGTGTCATAATATTGACGGCAAAATACAAGAAACCGGCTCATCAACCCCAGATGTGTAGGTGTAAAACAACGGCTGGTTATCCGACCGAATGACTACAAAAAAGCGATGGATTCGTGCGTATTAAACCTAAGCTGTTGTCCGTACAGTCGCGTTCAAACGTTTGTTAGCGTTTGTTGTTTTGTATGGGCTAATTTTGGGGGCTAATTAAAAAATATATTAGTTGCATCTTGTGACCATATCAAATGAAACAGCTTGCTAATGTGGAAATTATTATTTTTATTCCCTTAATTTTGATTCTAAAGTAATTATGGCATCAAATCACAGATCAAATCAAATTATTTGTACCTTGTGTAGTCATTATTAGTCATTATTGTAGTCATTATTTAAAATCACAGATCAGTTTTAATTTAAGTCCAAAAATACGAACAGTAACAGTACAACCGCGTGACTCAACGCGTCAGTGTCTTTGGCGTCACACTCATAACTGATAGAGAATTACAGCCCATCAACGCGAAAATTGCTGTCATGAAGGACTCTATGAAATTCATGAACAGTCAGTACGAGGACCTACTAAAGAAGCATGCTTCATCCAAAGAGACCATTATAGAACTGCGGAAGGAGAATCTAGTAATGAGCAATAATATCAACTTGTTAAATGTGCGTGTGGATCAGCTGGAGCAGCAAACTCGATCTAACAACATTGAAATTCAATGCTTATCCGAGAAGAAAAATGAAAATCTCTTTGATATCGTGTCAGAAATTTACATATAGGGCTCTGCACGCTGCTGCGAGGATCAAGGCCAGAGAACTTGGTTATAAATTTGTGTGAATTCGTGGTGGTAGAATCTTTATGCGTAAAGTACAAGAATCGGAACACATCATGATTAGAAACATGGACTCTTTAAATAAGTTAACTTAGTTCTCGAATTCATTTATCATTAATTGTGATCGCAGCACTGGTAATGACCATCGTTAAAATTCTCTTCTCTAAATATTAGTATTTAGTACCAAAATACAAGAGGTCTACGCACAAAGACTCTTAATTTTTATCGTCAATTATCTTTAGAGAACTATGACATTGTTGTATTAACTGAAACATGGCTAAATGGTAGTGTTCTGAGTGCGGAGCTTTTTGACGATAGATACATAGTATACAGAAGAGACAGAGATTGTAGGAAAAAGGATGGAGGTGGAGTATTAATCACTGTATTAAAGAAAATTAATCCAAAACGCATGGTTCACTGGGAAAGCCAATGTGAGGACCTTTGGATAACTGTGGAGGTACCGCTTTCTAAGTCTATTCGTCGAATAGCTCTGTGCGCAGTCTATTTGCCACCCCCTGTGTTCCGTAGTACCTTGGACAATTTTTTAGACTGTTGTAATGTGATACTTGAACAGACAGACACGCACGCATGTATTGTCGGGGATTTCAATTTAAGTAACATAAAATGGAACTTGGTTTATGACTCAGTGAATAATTATACTCCTCATGGCATTAGTAATGCACTAACAGACTTTACTCACATGCATAAATTAACACAACATAATGGTATTATGAATGTGTCTGAACGAATATTGGACCTTGCATTAACTAATTTACCTTCCGTTAGCGTTACTGCTGCCCTAAACTCTCTTAGCACCATTGATGTCCACCACCCCCCAATCGAAATCCTGCTTAAAAAGAGTGAAGAAAGCCGACTTCCATATAACCCTCAGACTTCAAGAACGAATTATTATAAACTTCATTATATTAAAATTTGCAGTATTTGAGAATATGGCTGATGTTAATGAAATGCTTAGTGTATTTTACGACAGGCTTCTAAATATTATTAATTTGCACGAGCCCTCCAAGCCTACTTTTAAATATAAAAAGTATCTTTCTTGGTTCAATAAAAACCTAATAAAAGCATTAAAAGAAAAGGACAAAATAAGATGTCGCTACAAAATCTATAAGAACCCTAGGGATGATCTCGAACTCAAACTATTAGGCAAACGGTGTTCCAAATTAGCTACTGATTGCTATAATAATTACATAAAAGACATAGAAAACGAAACTCTCTACTTGCACAAATCTAGTGACCTTTACAGAAATGCTATCGGGTGCCATTGACTGCGGCAAGCAGGTGGACGTGATTTACACAGACTTTAGCAAAGCTTTTGACCGCGTGCCTCACCATATACTTCTGTCGAAGTTATCTGCGTATGGAATCACCGGTACACTTTACGCTTGGCTAAAGTCTTACCTTGAAAATCGTTTCTTCTTTGTCGCGGTTAATGGTTTCCAATCTGGAACCTACAAAACATCCTCAGGGGTTCCCCAGGACTCACATGTTGGGCCTGTTCTATTTAATGTTTTCGTTAATGACATCCCGCACTGCCTAAAATTCTCAGAATGCTACATGTATGCAGATGACCTTAAATTTTCTAGAATAATCGAGTCTGAAAACGATACAATTTTACTTCAGAGGGACGTTGACTTATTGTCTTGTTAAATGTGACTTGTTAAATGGTGTACTGATAATGAAATGAGCTTAAATATAATAAAAAAGTGCTACCACGTGAAATACACCCGAAAGAAGAAGTGTACGGCTTGCGTATATCACGTGGGCCCTGACGTTATCCAGGAGGTGCATCAAATTAGGGATTTAGGAGTTGTTTTTGACGACGCCTTAACATTTGTACCTCATGTTGAGGGCGTCGTCAAAAAGGCTTCTAGAATGCTGGGATTTGTTGTAAGGAATGTTTCGGGTTTTAAGCGCAACCAAACTAAGATCTTGCTGTACAACTGTTTAATTCGTAGTACCTTGGAATATTGCAGTACGATTTGGAGACCTCATTACTCCACGCACATCCTTAGACTGGAGCGAATACAAAAAAGATTCCTCTGGCATCTAGCCTATGCCAGCGGAATTGTAAAAAGGATACGATCATACGAAGCCCGACTGGCTTATTTTAAGGTGGTCACACTGGAGACACGTAGAATAACCATTGATTCCATCTTCTTATACAAGCTAGTCCGATGCAAAATTGATTGTCCCCAATTATTATCAAAGTTCCACTTTCGGGCTCCTGCTAGACTCCCTCGTACTCCTATTACTCCTTTACACCCTCCACTCCGCAGAACAATACTTGGTGCAAACTCAGTCGTCCCTCGCCTTTGCAAACTGTTAAATAGTTGCAGCGATCTTGTAGACGTGCATTTTGATTAATATGCCAAGTTTCATAGAACTATTAGAAACGCATAATTTTATTGTTGTATTTTAATATTGACTTACTCGTATTTTATTTTTTTGATTCTGACATTGATTTTAATTTTAAATTGATTTTTATTTGGTTTAATTGTAATTTTGATTTTAATTATAATTTCATTTTTATTCTGATTTTATTATGATTTCAATTTTGTTATTATTAGAAACGCATAATTTTATTGTTGTATTTTAATATTGACTTAATTTTAGTTAATTAGAAACCAAATTTATAGTACAGTGCTTGTGGCACATCTAATATGTTTATGGGGCATGCGGTGCTAACCTGTAAGAAATTGTTACGCTAAATTTATATAATGGTAGATAATTACTCAAAATATTTAGTGTAAACAATTGTTGGTTGGCCAATAAAGGAAAATAAAAAAAAATTACTGCAACTGTTTACCAATACCAAGTGATAACCCAAACGCACTTCCTAGTCAAAAAATGATGATGATAGAACGATTTTTATGTATCTGTCTCAGTTCCACTATTACCGTACGCGTACTAGGTGTCTCACTTTCTCCAAGCTAGACAAAGCGACTCCTTGCGACGCGAGTTTGCGACGACGTTAGCGAATAGCGCGGGGCCATAGGTGGGGTGAAAAAAAAGGGAATCTTCTATTAATGATGAAAAAGTTAATGTTAATTTATCTAACTACGGCTTAAATACAAAGCAATACAAAGACATAACATCATAATTGGCTTTTATTTATATACTGTATCTGAAAGCTGTTTTTTGTAGTAGGTATATTCATCACACATTTCTTGAACTACATGTATATTTTTTTATAAACAACCGCTAATCTTTTGAGTCTTTATAGTATTTTTTTCGACTAATATTAAAAATGCTAATGTCTGGATGTACTTCGTTTACCCACAAAATACTGAATGTATTTTAATAAAATATGGAATGAGATATATAGCTTTTACCATGGAAAAGCATTTACCTAAGCTACTTTTTATAATGCGCATAGTCATGTGCAAAGTCGCAGAAACAGCTAGTAGAATATAAACCAATAGCAATTTTATTTTATTATAAACTCTTTTCTACTTCAGTGTACTCAAGCACAGTTCGTTTGAACCGGTTAGTAAGTAAAATAAAGAAGGTCATCGATATGTACGAATCCGTCGCTTTTTTGTAGTCATTTGAATTTGGTCGTATAACAGTCGTTGTTTTCATGTTTTGTTTTTTGTTTATTTTCATTATATATTTTTGACAAAATACACTAATGTTTGGTTTACACTTACACATTTGGGGTTGGGCCGGTTTCTTGTATTTTGCCGTCAAAGTTATGACACGGCGTTTTGACTTTTAGCACCCTTTTTCAAGAAGGACCGAATACAGTTTTCAGCGAGCTTATACGTTTTCTCATTTAGGCGCTACAATATTATTTCGGGTTTTCAAAAAACCGCGATTACTAGAAAATTATAAATATTTTCTTAAATTGAATTCTGTCACAAATACGCACAAACAAAGAGCTACTCGTGTATGTTTAATATACAGGCGCACATGCTATGGTTTTAGCGGTACAGGATTCTGCAAAACGTTACTCCATCAGGAAATGCAATATCTCGAAAGCCTGAAGGCGCACAAAACTTATTTTCGGTGCAATTTTATACATAAATATAAGCTCTCTGGCCATGCACAAAATTTCTCTCTCCGATCATTTGTTTAGAATTTTCCTGCTTGAAAAACGTTACTCTAGTAGGAACCGTTTTTTCCACAAGCGCACAAATTTTTTATGTGGTGCAAATCCACAGGTTATACACTAATCATTCGTTCCACTCATACCACTCTAGGAGCTACTTTCCTGCTGGGGTAACGTACACTGGCACAAGCAGAGGAAACTGAAAACTTGCGTTTTTCATCCACAGCCCGACTTTACCCACTGCTGTGTAAAAACGGGGCCCTATTACGTCTGTCTGTCTGGCTGTCTGTCACTAGGCTGTATCTCATGAACCGTGATAGCTAGACAGTTGAAATTTTCACAGATGATGTATTTCTGTTGCCGCTATAACAAAAAATAATAACCTCCCTCCCTCTAATTATTAAATTATTTTTATTTTTATTATTTGTTGTTATAGCAACAAATACATCATCTCAACTGTCTAGCTATTACGGTTCTTGCCCTTGAGATACAGCCTGGTGACACACAGCCAGAAACGTGTTTTTTTTTCGGTTTATGGTATGGGAACCCTTCGTGCGTGCGAGGCCGACTCGCACTTGGACAGTTTTTTCTTTATTTGCAGCTATAACAGGTTAATTATAATACATTAATAATAATACGTTAATATTTTTTTAATGAAAACCAATTTGCGGCCGTTACAAACTTTATTTTACAGAATTGATATTACCTATACTTACTTCGTCAATAGTATATTACTTATTAGCTGCAAATTGCTGAAGAACATTAGACATTTGAATACTGCAGGCTAGATACCTGAGTACTTCCAGTTCCAGTGTACCTAAATCCCGACAGTAATTTCAGGTCCTAGTAGATGCCCATTCCTCCTCAGTTCTTTTGAAAAAGCAAGTATTGACGAGCTTGAAGCAGCAGCTTGATCGGAAAGCTTCTCCGATTTTAAATATTTTTCAATATCGCTGGCACCCCCATGACCAACACTAACATCAGTAAGTACGACTCTTTGCGCTGCCGGCCTGCAGCCTATCGCCCCCGCGCGTTTCGAGTCCAATGAATATACTCGTAGGTAGGTAAGGATTCGTTTAATGAATTTATCATTTGATACCTTTGTAAAAGCGGGACATTTTTGCTCTGGTTGGGGACAACGGGACAGACGACCTGAAAGCGAGACTGTCCCGCCCAAAGCAGGACCAATGGTCACGTTAAGTATACCTAGGTTCTAATAACTACTTTATTAGAAACTACTAGAAAATATTAAAAAAAACAACATTTTTAAATTTCTCGATCCCCCGGGCTATGCCACCGGCGGCACCGGGTCGGCCTGCTACTTATTATCATAAGTGGGTTAAAGTATGGAAAGCATGATGGCGGTACCCACGACCAAACAGCCACCACGTGCGCCTTGGCGGCAACGGCGTTGCCGTGGAGACGCGAAGGGGGGCGCGGGCGGCGCAGCGCCCCCCGGTTTCCACCCGCGCACGCCCCGCGCCGCACCGCGCCCGCTCCGCTCGCCCGCCCGCCGATCGCGCCGGCGACGACCGACCGAACGAAACGAACGGAACTACTCCGCTCAGTACTCGCTACACGCGCGCACCGGTTTATTCCGTGTGCCCATTTTTCATTCCGTAAACTAAACGCCGCTCGAGGCCCGAGTTCTTGTCGCCGATACCGAACGACTTAACATCGCAGCATGGACGGTGACATGTCCCAGGGTGCTTCCGGCGACGTCTCACCCATTTACGAAGATAGGTAAGAGTTTAATTCTCTAATGAAAGGAATCTTATTGGCGAAATCTATGTATGGTGCACAGCGGTTCTACTTCTAATACATCACCATCAACAGGTGGTGCCTCGACCTATCGTAATTGGTTACTTACAAACCAAATAGTGACTACACAATTTATAGATTTTTAGGTACATGAAACGATAATATTATCTTAAATAATGGTCGGTATTCATTATTTATCGGATTAGATTCTTACATATGCTTACCGGTCTACTTACCTATATGTCCCAATAAAGTAAGTACCCTTTTATAAGATTTTAAGTAGGTACCTATTGTTTTCAGGTTGTTATTAGACAATCCATGGATAATTATTAAGTATTATTGTATACCTCTATAATTGTACCTATTATTACCTACCGTGTTGGACAGGAAGAGTTGGCTTATCTAATTAGATTAGGTAGAGAGATGAACAGGATTATGATGATAGTCCACAATTGATATTTTATACAAAATGTACATTTGTATACAGGTAGGTACCATCTTTGATCAATAGGTACCATACCTAGATGAATATCCTCTTGTAGCTAGTTATACCTACTGGTTTCGTTCAATCTCGGAGATATTATGTTGTACTTAAATTAGTAAAAACTGCTTATCTGCCCGTGTAGGTAAGTCAACAGTGCAGAGTCAGACCCAAATGAGGAAAACTTAGTTGATATTATAAGTAGGTAGGTACTTATGTAGGTACCCTTCGCCTTGACTATGGGTCACGGTCCTGGGTCGAAAGAGTGTCATAACGAAACTTATCATTAGGCACAACCCAACTTTGCAAGCATCCGCAAATAGTTATCCACAATCTTATGAGGGATCGTTAGTTGGTACGTGGGTTTATGGTACTTATAGCCTAGTACCGTGGGGTACTAGGCTATAAGTACCATAAAGAAATCCGTTAAATTAAGAAATATTATGCTACTCAAACATTCAAAAGATTATACCGATAAGGCTAGCCAATCATAAACAAGCAAGCCTCAATAACTGATGAAACAATACTCAAGTTATGATAAGTTCAGACAGCTCAATTAAAAGTGGAGGGAAGGAGAGGAGCTGCGGCTCACACCGCAGACTAGTTACTTTGTGAACGACATGGTAGATACACATACTCTCACACTTATTAGTCAGCTGATTGCCTGAGGTCAAGTATTTGATCTCTGAGAATCTAGTACCTGAGGATTCTTTCTACTTATATTATGAATCATGTACCTACACGGCACCAATGGGTTAATCTAATTCGATATTTTGTAGTTCGTACCATCAACTGTCTCTTGTCATTGTCTTTGTTGTTACTTTGATAGTATATCATGGGGGATACCAATCCAACTATGGTATGTATTACAGGTATACCTATCCAACTTATCTACGAGTACATACCTTAGCTATTTACATAAGGATTTGGCATTGAACTCGATGCTCCAAATCCTTAATACTGTTAGGTAGATACTGTTAGAGATTGGGTTTATTATTATTATAAGCCTCTACTGTCCCACTGTAGGGCAAAGGCCATCGGTGCCACTTGTATTATGGCTTTTCTTCAACCGTCTTGATAACGGAGAAGGCTACTGGCTGCTTAACCGGACTTGCCTTTAAGTAAACGGATCTCGGCTAAGTGCCTCGTTGGGTGGAACGGAGCAGCCTAGGACAGGCTTTATCAGATCGCGGGCTGGCACGAACAAGGGCCGGAGCATTATTGCATCGAACCTGCTAATATAAACTAAATATTTGCTAAATCACACAAAATGGCAAACAACATTTACAAACCGGTTTCAGTGTTACTGATCATAACGCTGCATTTTTTCTGCAGCATTGTGATCAGTAACGCTGAAACCGGTTCAAAAATGTAACTGGTTTCCAGGCCTTGCCAAAAACCTAGTATTCACGGAAACAAAAGTTAAGAAACAGGTGCTAAACAATTTTTCCCACGACTACAAATGTTGCGTAGCTCCTGTTTAGGTACCATGAATACGAAACTTGATCACGTGGGTACCACCCAGCTAGCAAATTAGTCTTGTACAAAATCACACGATTGAATTGATGATTTGAACTAAAACAACGTATAAACATATAAAAAGGAAACTCTTTCTTCTCTTATATACGGATATCAAGAACTCGCATGTAAAATATTTATAAGAACAAAAGTTTACAAGCGCACTTAACTGTTGATATATATTTTTTTTATACTTATTAAGTAAGACCGTTGTTAAGATCGTTGTTCTTATAGCGTCCTTGAGCAAGTATTATAAAAAAACACTGCTCTTAAAAAGGCATGAAGGCCCAAACCTGCCGCGGCGCACGCTGTGCACGGCGACGCGGCGCACGCTGTGCACGGCGACGCGGCGCATTTTAGCTGCGTTGATTCGTTTGTTTGATCACGTGAGTCTACGTTTCAGTACACGCTACACACCCACAAATATGTACAACTGTAGCGTGCGTGGCCTACCTCGGCATAGTCGTGTAGCGCGTGCACAGCGTGCATGGCATTGACAGCGTTGAGCTATGTGAGCGCCTTATTCGAGTATGAAGTAAATATACAAATTTTATTAAATTAACTGCGTGCGCACAACGGTCTGTTGTGATTTTTGAAAATACTCTTACATTGAGATCACAAAGAGGTAAATAAGGCAAATCACACTTAGTACGGCATTAGTAAGGCTAAACAATGGCATTTTAACCTACACCATGCCAGTGTATTTGCTTTTGCAGTGTAATTGGAAAACTGGCAGTTATTGTTATAATAAAAGTGTGCTGGTGGGTCCTATAATAATTAAATTTCGACAACTGTCGAGGAAGAGGGTTACCTCAACCTTATTTACATCACAATAATTTGTATGAATCTTATGTTGGACTAAACGTTGTTGATCCCTGAAAGTTTACAATTGGAACGCAAGTTAGGAAAATTTTGGTTTTTTGCTTTTGAAGTTTTTAATTTTACAATATCAAATTGATAAGTCGTACCTAATCTCATAAAATTAAAGGTTACCAAAATCCACTATGGGATGGGAAATCATCAAGTGACTTCTCCCGCTCTGGGCGGAGCGGAAGGGAGTGTTAGACTTGTACTGACTAAAACCCATCCATGTTCCTTCCTTGCCCTTTGTGTTCCAGGGCCGCGGTATCTCTTTCGAACAGTCCCGCAGCCCATCCACCATGGCCTCAAGTTATCAAGTTAAATTTCCGATATAAATTTTAATTTTGCTTTCATAGAATCTAATGCTCAGCAAAACGGGTTCATTGGGCCGTATGGAACCCGCGCCAATTAGAACATGAATTCAAAAAAACACATGCGACCGGTGTCGAGCAAGGTCCAATCCAAGGTACCGGTGGTGTATGGCTCCACAGATAACCTCCTCACAATGCGAGACGAATTATTATTGCAAATATAAAATTAAGCCATCAGCTGGGCAGGCAGGTTTATTATAGAGTGCGTCACCAACGCAAGGCGACGTTCTATTTGCGATCGCGCCGTCTACTAAATAATGCATGGTGAGGATGGCCCCATGGTGACCCAGTTAATCAATGGGGGTTACAAATCGATAATAGCGGATTGATAGTTTCCCCATACCTAGCCTGCCTCATCCCACTGCTGGGCAAAGACTTCCAGTTGCTTCGATCCAGGCTAATGTAGTTTATTTTCACATAATACCTATATTTATAGACCAGGGTCGATAATTTTTAAAACGAAAAAAAATAATAGTAAAATATATATTTCCCCGTCAAAATATATATTTTTTATCTTTTTAGCTATGTTTTTTATGTCTTTTAAGATATATTTTGAATGTATCTAAAGTATATTTAAAATATATGAAATATACATGAAAATCGGCCAAAAGTTAGTTATTAAAAATATATTTTTTAATATATTTATAAATTTTTAATATATTTAAAATATATTTTTTATACACTTTGTCTTTTTTTTTTATATTATTTTTCATGGGGGTATACCTACTCACGATAAAATTGTGAAGGCATTATTAATTCGATTTTGTCTTTTCAGATTATCAGTATGGATGAATCTGTTTTGCATTTTCTGAGAAGATTTACTGTAGTAACATATATATTTTTTTTCACCATCGGGAAGTAGAGATTTTAACGAACAGAAAACATACCAACTTTTTGAAAAAAACTGATATTTTGACGGGTGAATTTTCGATTGAAAATTAAGGTGCTTTTTCGATATTAATTCAAAATAAGGTGAAAAAATAAATATTTCTAATCAAATAAATTACAGCGTATTTGGGACATAAAAAGGTAAGTTTTCACCAAATTTTGTGAAAAGAAAAACAAAATTGTAAAAGATAAAAATAAAAAACCAAAAACTTGGTTTTTTGAATATTTCACATACATTTTGAGGTTATGTGAAAAAAGTGTAAGTACAAAAGTTTTAGATCTTTTTATTACCTACAACTTTGCCATTTGACTTTTTTCCATAGGACTTTTAGTTTTGCCGGAAATCGAGAAAAACCGTTATTTGCCCTTAAAAACTCACCCCCATCCCCTTCCCGACCTCAGATCGCCCCTAAATTATTTTTCCTTTCATTTTTATAATATTCTCCTCCTTTTCTAATGGGTTTCATCCTACTATTATTTTGTTTCATTTTTTATTATCTTTAAAGGCTTCTACCCTGGTCTATTACTAAATGTTTGATTTTATTTTATTTGTCGTAGGTAACTATGGCGATTAGGTACTCACGATGGCTGATCAAGCTATACAAAACCAGTTTATGCGGATCTCTCATTGTACAGAAAATATATACAAAGCGAGGCCTCGTTATACTGGAAATGTAAAGCTTGATGTGCTGCCGGGTGTACATTGATTATATTTTTAATGTGTTGTATTAGCAGAGGAGAAGAGATGGTGTGCCGTCCCCAAATAAGTTGGAATAAGACAGGAGAATGATGATGTTGTTGATTAGCTGTACACCACTGACTAATCCCCCCTTTATATTTTATGTTCGCACAGTTCAAAGATTGTCTGGAAGATATCGTTATCGGCGATAAGACCGCCATTGGTATCACAGAATTAGCAATACCTATTATAAAAATAAAGTATAACGCTCCTATTGGAATTTCTCAGTAGCAGCCAACGGAGCCTGGATTTGTAATCGGTTGATAGCAATAGGCCTCCTCTTTTTCCTGCCACACTTCCCGGTTCTGTGCGTCCCTCGTCCCCATCCAGGTGTTACCCGCGACTTTGACGATGTCGTCAACCCAACGAGCTTTAGGATACCCAGCAGTGGGTGATTCCGGGCTGATATGATGATGATGATAGCAATAGGCTCGCCACGTATATAACATGGGACGTAAATATAACTGGCGAAATGTGGGGTGTACTATTAAGTAAACCTCTGCCTAACCCTTCGGGGATTACAGGCGTATAGTACCTGGGCGACCGCGCTCTACTCGGGTGACAATAGGGAAAATTCGAAGTGGAAGGGACCACGCTCATTAGGCTTAAGGGGGTTCGTCATTATCAATTTCACGGTCAAAAAACAGAAAAAACCTACTCTTTTCAGCTCAAATTTCTCAAAAACCATAAGGTATCGGGTAATTTTTTTAATGCACAGCTATATATTACCTTTATAAATATTTAGTAAATGTACGAATTTTAATTTTGATAACCACTCAACATAAATTAGGAAAAATAATAATCAAACATACGTTTTTACGTAGGCACGAAACCAGGTTTTTCAATAGGTTTTTTGGCTAACTGGTAATGAATTATCAGAAAAAAAGTGTGTGTGTTCTTATGTACACGCGTTAGAAGTTATACTTTTCTAGAACATAAACGAAAGTAAAGTTTATAACAACGTCTAATATCAATTACCTATACAACCTAACCTCCTAGCTCCAGCAGTAGATTAAAAATAATAACCTAGGCTTGTCAATATCTGACACTACGAAAGTAAACAAACATTGGGAGAAGTAAAGTAAAACTAGCTAACTTCAGGGTGTATGTTGACTAGCTAACTTCAGGGTGTCGGTTTTTCGCGACGGTGTGCGCGCGCATCTTAAAAATTTACTCATCATTTTCTCTCATTTTTTCATTTTATTTATTATCTCCTAAATCCAAAGTTACAATCTTTACCTCTTTATAATATTAGTGTACATAAGAAAAGACATTTCTACAGAATAACTGATGTCTCCTATCAACCAAGAGCAGTTTAGATTCATCTGTCAATAAAAAATGCATTTTTAAACAGAGGTTTTGGAAAAAATATTGTTAATGGATGTAAAGGTCTCAGCATAGCTAAAAATCCGTTGTTTATTGACCCACTTTGGAAAGTTTTTTTTTTCAGCGTCTTATAACGCTCCTGTTGGTGTTTCCAGTTTAATAAAGCTCGTATTAAATATAATTTCTCAGCTCGGCATAAACGCACTGTATATGTACTGCTTGAAAGATGTCGTTTTGTGCGAGTTTATTACGAGATTGTGAGTGCTGAACATACCATTCTACTTTTATCTAGATCGGAATTGATTTCAATTGATGGAATTGTGTTATTAGAATCTATTGCGCTAATTTTGAATTTTCTTACTAGTTTTTTCATCACTATCTGTGTCACTTGTAATTAGTACCTATCAAATTTTTTTTTTTTTACCTGAGCAAAGGCCTCCCCCGATTCCTTTCACTTCTCACGATGGTGTGCAATCTAAATATTATGCCATTAAAATGTTCCGAGCCCTAGAAACTTCTTAGTTTCGTACACAAGGCGTTTCGTGTGTTATTACGTTACGTCTACAGTGTGAACAACCAATCTACTGTTGACTATGAAGTAATCAATAATATTCCAATCATTTGAATCTGAACGCTCCGCGCGCGGTCACTGAACTCTACGCAAACTACTTCTAATCGCAATCATACTTGGTCGATTCATAAATAAATGGGATGCAATTTTCCTTTGAGTTGCGAGCCCTTTGAGAGCTTTATTTCTCTGAATTTATTAACTAGCCAATCGCAAGCTGAAAATGTCAAAGCTTCAGTCGACAGATGTTATGATTATGAACTGGTGCGTTTCTACTAGGTAGGTACTTCATATACAGCCCAGTCAAAATAGAAATAAAAAATAGGGGTAATATGCACTCTTTTCCATACTCCACCACCTATGAGGTAGTGTACTTGGCGCGATTTTTTTGTGTGGTTTCTCCGGTAGGCCTACTCTATGGTTTATTTTACTGAAGTTAAATTAAATGTCAGGTCTTATTCTGCTTCTTCTACTTCATTTCTATTTCTTCTTCTACTTCTTCTTAATCTTCCTGAGTCGACGCAAATTGTTGTAGTAGCAATACGTCAGTTGTTTCGTCGTTGATGTAGGGATCTTCTTCTTATAAAGATTCAACATTTAAACACCACTGGCCTTGACAATTGGTGCAAGCTGGTGAAAAATAAGCCTTCTTCTTTGCAGCAGCATTTCGAATTTTACCCCTTTTTGCAATTGCATAAAATAATATTAAGGAGTTTTTCTGGTGCAGGTGGAAGTTTAGTGTGACTTGGTTCTAATACATTATTGATTAGCTTCTAACCCCATTCTTCTGGGTCCAGTTGATAACCAAACGGTATCCCTAACGTTCATGCAAAGTTTCAGCTGTATCGGAAATTATGCAAGGGTTCAATGTCTATTTTGACTGGGCTATTACTTATTACTCGAAATTAAATCATTTTGATTTGAAACATCTATATATGCGGGCCTAGGTAGTAAAACCAGATTCGTATGCCGTGACGGAAGATGGCATGACGCTGACATGACATGGCGTGATATCTCCTCTATGCCACGTAAAATCAACTTTTTCCCATTAGAATAGTTTGTTTTGGAACGATTGTTGGAGTCAAAATAATATTAAAATAAAGGAAAAATAAATTGATTTTATTACGTATTTTTAAATGTTTTCTTTATTTTACTACATAATTTCGTTATATTTTATTTTTATTAATTATGAATTCTAATTACATGACATAGATGTTTTACATCTGCCGAACGTCCCGTGACAGCCAATTTTTGTTATTTTCTAATTTTTTTACACAAAACTTGCCCTGGCTTGGTTTTCGTTAGCGGTTATTTCTGACTACGCGCGCTCGCCTGCCAGAATTCATCAGGGGTGGCTAAATGAATTAAGGCGAAGCCTCTGATAAAAAACAAAAGAGACATTGATAGCTAGCCAGCCCTGATGGCTTAACGTAAGGGGAAGGGTCAGACTATTCTAATCACATGTGACACCGCTATTGTCACTGGTCAGTGTCAACCTGTCTATGATAAATATATGTAATGTCACTTGAGAGACCTGACGATTTTTATCGCGAAAGTGCATAAAATAATAATACTATTTAATTATGCGTTTCTGACAATTCGCTAATCTGTCATTTTGCGTTCCTGACGTTCAACGCCCAAACCGTACTGGGGGTATTATCTCATGAAGTCATGATCCGTTCATAGGATAAGTTATGAAAAAAGAGTACTTAGAAATGCTTCTTCCTTTTCTATGTCGACGTTGTTTGTTTCATAAAGATTTCTTGTTTTTCATTCCTGAGAATTGTATAATCTCCTTTGGTGGGTAGTACATCGTCAACTCGATGGTTATGTACTTATGTCAAAGGGGTTTGAATATTTTAGCCTGCCTAACTGTCCGTCATTTCATTCTATTATTAAAACAGCAGACAAAATACTCATAAAATCTGTATTAATTAGCTGGCATCAATATAAACATGTATTGTACGAGATAAAATCTTCGAAAGCGTCACATTTTCAACATAATTAAAATCTATCAAAGATAGATTCGATTCACCAATGATGTGCAGTACAATTTTGGAAGCACAAAATCACGTAGGAATTAGCAGGAAGGAGAAATGTAAGCAAAACTATCGTAAGTTTGAAGCTCCCATCTTTATTGGCGAATTAGTAAGTTCCAGATGCACTTCAGCACAGACCCGATGACAATTGTAACAAACGAGAGTGACTGCTAGAGAGCTGTTAACTAGAGTACAATGATGTGCATATCCTCGAGGAGAGGGGCTCGTTTAACAAGCAGCGTAGGGTTCGACGAATCTAGAATATTGTTTGATTGCTTCACGACTAGGTCACAGGGCTGAACCGCGAGCCTGTTTGCTATGCATATTAGAAACTAATTCAAAATAATTTATGTAACCTACTTATTGCCTAATGTAATTATTTATTTATTCTCGCTCACCGAATCCCTTGTAGGGAAAAGCGGTGAGTGATTTTTTACCTTGTATTTAATTAAATGACAGTTTACTAAAGCTTTCTTAATGCAGTTGCATTAGCATTCTAGTTCGGTTAATTTCACTATACTCATTTGTATTAATAATGTGGTTTGTGCGTTCGCATAAAAGTCAAAATGTCTTGCTCAAGAACGTCGCGTACCTTGCCAAGTTGCCAAATTAGCAAATGTTCAGGCAAGCGCGGATCCACCGTTGTGGGCACGATGGGTATGCTCACAACCCTAATTGATGTTGATAGCTTGATGTTCTACACAAATAGTGTTACAAATTGGAAGAGACCTGCTATAATTTTCCAGCTCGCTACTCTCGCTCCTGAATTATACAGTCTGTTGATTATAATTACTGAAAATCGCGGGTGCAAAAAAAATCGAGCATATTATTGATTTTTAAAATTAATCAATAAACTACTACCACTAAGACAACTAACGTCATTTCGATAGAATTGTCAGTGAACAGCTGTTGTCGTTACATTCGTATTTCTCATACAGCACACTTCCGTTCTGTTTCCCTATCTTCCATCTTTCACCTGACGGACCTGGCCGAAGACGAGAGCTGCCTTGTTAGACGGTAAAATGTTGTCAGCCTGAAAACTATCCCTTGTACCAAGTAACGCGGATAGGGGACTGAATAAAATAATAATAATGAAAGTGCTGTTAAATCTCGTGACATAGATTTTAGCAAATATTATGCTTATTGGGCGTTAATGTTATTGAAAGGGGCGAGGAGGTACAGTTTGAGAGGGGTGACACCCCTAGTGTTTAGCAACTGTTGCTCCCAGTTAAAGGTCGTTGATTTATGTCTCACCACTAGCGCGGTAGTCAATTCATGAGTTTAGGTTATAGTCGGTTAGGTACTAACTAGAACAATAAGTAAAGTAACATTCTCGAATTGTAATGATTTAAATAACTTTTGAATAATAATTGATTACTGTTATCATAATTTACCCTGGATTTGCAAAGTAAAATTTAGAGTAATTATCATAATTTGACAGATTCTGTTTGCTGTTGTTTAATCTATCCGTTTTCACTAACTTTAAGCGATACCAGGGCCTGCAGTCTCGGACATAGATACCGATCGCAAAACAACCGAATTCGGTCGCAAAGTCATAATGATGCGAATTAAAGGTGGGAGAGAGTCAGGGGAGCCCGCGAAATTATTATTTTTTGCAATTTGCAGGTCAGTGGTGCCGATTCCCTTGTTTACAAACTTAACCAAATTTAAGTTCAGTGCATCTTTATCTTTCTATTTCATTCAGAAAAGGACAAGATATTTTAGTTTATTCCTGTCAAATCAATCAGCGTGATTAAAAAGTTGACTACTAATATTACATCAAATTACGTCAGATGCTGACTAATTTGACAGGACTAAACTAATGTTTATCTTCTGTCCTTTTCATAATGAAATAGGAAGAAAAATATGCACTCAACTTAAATTTAGTTTAGTTTGTGAACAAGGGAATCGGCACCAGTGTCAAGTTTTAAGTATTGTAACTCTGTAACTACATACGTTTTACGGGTGCGACTCATTTTTCATCAACATACAACTTGACATACTGACCTGCAAATTCTAAAAAAACGTAAGAAAATTTGAATTTCGCGGGCTATCTATCCCTGACGCTTTCAACTTAAATTTTGCGACCGAATTCGGTTGTTTTGTGATTGTTATACGTATGTCGAGACTGCAGGCTAGTTGGAATGCCAAAAAAAATATTGCACTTCTGCACTTTTAATGCTTGGCTTTGGGCTTATAGTTGAAAATCCAATACCGCGCTCTTATTTAGTCATTAATTTAGGTGATGTCGTTTAGTGTTGTGACAACGGGCGTTAGCCCTAGTACGCACGGGCGATTTTTAAGGTTAATTAGCGGACAATAAGTAAGTGTTCTGTTGGAATCTTAATGCCGGTCAAGAGTAGGTATCGAGTGAGATTCAGTCACAGCCAATAAAATAAACCTTAGCACACGATCAGAAATGTTTCTCGCGCACCTTCGTTGTATCGCCTGATACGCGCAATTTTAAATCGATGCAAAGTATGCAAACGCAACAATCAGATTTTACGATGCGGCGCCGCGCCGCGCCGTGAAGAATGCGCATTCGTGAAACTCGCACTCTGCGCGTATTAAGGCTTATATTTTTTTTGGTTTGTCGTGTTTAAATTTCAATACCCGTTTAGTCTGTCGAATTTTGTTAACTAATTTAATTTGGCCCTTTAGATTGACTTATGGCGGATTGCGGTAAATATAACTTTTTTGGTAAAATGGCCTTCAATTCGTGTGGCCGGATATCCATTAAGTACCTGGTCATTCATATCTAGTACATTTAAACTATATTTATAAAAACGGAACAACAACTAGGTAATAAGTGAAAATTAGGTAATACGAACCTTTAATACGATTACGCGTTGTAGGGCAGTTGAAGATCTGGCCAAAGCTAAGCAAGCAAGTTAATTAAGGTGACTTTTAACAGTTATTTTGCACATGGTTCATAATCGCATGTCACTTCGCTAGACAATTTAGTTTTAGTCTAACATTGACCTGGAAGAGTGCACGATATTATAACCCCTATGACACCTAAAAACTTACCTGTTTTACCGTACGGTGCCTATCTTTTAATTCCATTTCCGAATACCTACGTGTTTTAGTGCCGGCCTCGTGTATGACACGTGCATTGAACGCAACAAAGCTACAAGTCTAAATTATTATATGCATTATGCAGTTCTCATATTTCACTTATAAATAAAGGGTTCAACAAGTTTACGAGATGCATCGCCGAGAAAGTGCTTTCAGAAAGTCGCCCGCTGCAGGGGGGTGAGAGAGGTAGCCACAAGCACGTGTTCGGCGCGTGGACTAAAGAATCAAACGAGCACCTGTCATGCTCCTTTGATAACTCCTTGTTATTTTATTACGAAAGTCCCATACTATAATCTTTCAAAATAGGACCCCACCTACTCAGGCACTACAAATTGCATAATCTAATATTTTTAAACCCTTTTCAACTAAACTAAAAACGGAAGGCACACACATAGTATCTATTTATTCAAACAAATTCAAGGTCTTCTTTTGGCCTTAATTTTAGCCGGAATAACGATTTAATAATAATAATAATATTCTCGAGAAAGACCATGTCACACTGTACTGGGATCGGTCTATCATTACAGACAGGACTATTGTCGCCAATAAACCTGACATAGTGGTGATAGACCGATCAGCGCGCCGCGTAATGATAATCGATGTCACCATCCCGCATGACGAGAACCTCGTGAAAGCTGAGAAAGAGAAACAAATAAAATATCTCGACTTGGCACACGAGGTT
Source organism: Lycophotia porphyrea (assembly GCA_950005105.1). Taxonomy (NCBI): domain Eukaryota; kingdom Metazoa; phylum Arthropoda; class Insecta; order Lepidoptera; family Noctuidae; genus Lycophotia; species Lycophotia porphyrea. The sequence goes on along the minus strand of OX465383.1, from coordinate 23,755,055 downwards.
GTCGACATGTGGAATGTGAGCTCGGCTATCATTGTGCCGATTGTCGTAACGGCCAATGGCCTTATGGCTAAGAGCCTCGACGACCATCTTTCGAGGCTCTCCTTAGGCAGTTGGATCAAGGGCCTGATTCAGAAGGCAGTACTCCTCGATACGGCTCGCATTGTGAGGAGGTTCCTGTCTCTGGAGCCCTAACCACCGGTAGCTTGGACCCTGTTCCCGACACCGGCGGACCGCTATTTTTTTATATTTTTAAATGTTTTTATATCGTTTGTTTTAAGAAATATTTAAAAATGTTAAAAAATATGTATATACATGAATAAACGGAATAATAATATTATTCTCGTGGGTTTGCAGAAACGTGGCACATGGTCCGCTATTGTTTATGTTCTAAATAATGACCCGAAACCTGTTGCCCTGTGTAGGTCTACTTATTTAAAAACCAATTAAAGTAACGGTGGATCGTTTATTTCCTACATTGTGATTTTAACAGTTACATATTTTAATATAATGGGTGTAAAAAGACCCTTAACGAAGCCAAAAGGTACTTGTTCTCCCCGTCATTGCGATCATTTTTTTGTTCTAGACCATACTTGGGAACCTTCTAGTTAGATACTGGGGGTCAAAGTTCCAATTTTTTAATACTTACTTACATGTTTTTAATTTAAGATTTTTGACACCTCCACGCACCTCCGTGCACAATGCACAATGTTTTGAGTGCGTTTCATTGAGTCCTATCGTAAAACGTGATTTTTCAGCCCCAAAAAAATCCCAGCAATCATTTTTGCGTAGTTACTTAGTTTGATGTAGGTACAGAATGCTTGGTTGATGGCTTCGTTGAGAGTCTTGTTAAACCCTGTATTTTAATAAGTTTTGGTTATACAAACTTACAGGAAAATTATATTTATTTATAGACGGTAAAATATTACTTAATAATAATCATAGAACTTTTGGTACTGAATAAGTGGTAAGGTAAGCAACCGTTTTCGCGTCGATGAGCCTTCCACCCCGTGTATACCTTTGTATGGATTATGGAATAAGAATATTGAACACATCAGCCATGATTCTGTAATGCATATTAACCTTCTGTATATATCTGTCACTTGAATACAAATCAAGACGAAACAAAAACTACGACATTGAATTTATTATAAAGTTTGAATAAACTAGTGTGTGTGTTTAAATAAACTAGTTTAACATCGCAATACTATCCATTCAAGAGAGAAATACCACTCTTATTTTTTCTAAGCCCTACGCATCCAACTTCTGTAGAAAAAAAAAACACTTGAATGCCAAAAATAGTAAATGATCACCAAACTTAGACCCCCATTCTAGCGTGAAATTTGAACCAAAAATAGTTAATAACCACCAGAAATTGAACTTTTATGCTCTTGCATCCGAGTCGAGCGAGACCCGGACGACGGAGCCCCGTTTCGCGGGGCTCCTACTTCTGAATGGTTTGTAAAAAAATAACCCTTCTAACTTAATCTATCCGTGTCGGGGTGCCCCAAGTCGGCCTAGGGAAAACTAGTTTGTCATCAACCAACACATTAAAATCTGGTGCTCATTTACTAAATTATTAAGTTATTTTTGGTGGTCATTATATTTACCCCCATTTCTTTTGATTAGTGTTGCGAGGCGTGTACGCGAACCCCTCAGCTAGCTTGTGTCCAATGTGGGTGGACAGATGGTTATGGCAGATTCGCCCCGTGTTTATAATACTGGATCATGCAGAAGCTACTTAAATACGCGTAACACTGATGACGATGTGGTACTTAAACCGGCGCTTGTCCGGCCAGTCGCGGCGGTAGTCACAACTACGTGTGCGGGCGCGCCGGCTCGGGTGTCTGCAATTGTTGAGATTGTGTTACCAACTAATTTATCAGTACGACCGTATTCCTAAAACTAATCATCGTCATCAAAGGGCTTCTAGGTATGCACTCGAGTCTAGACTACGGGCGCTCCTCTTATTTATTTTTACACCAAACTAACTCTGCTGCGGGGCCTTCCTCCGCGAGTAATTATTTTAAAAATACTAACTGACCCCCACAAACGTTGTTCTGCCATATAAAATATGGTGTGAATTATACTTCACGGCCTATTCTCATACCAACCTACCAAAAAATTCATAAAAATCAGTCGAGGCGTTTCGGAGGAGTGTGAGCACGAACATCATTTTTATACAGGCTGTCTTTCTCTTAGTAACTTTATTCTTCAAAGTCTACATACATTCTACCTCCGCAAAGAAGCGTGTACGCACGACGGCTGATCAAGTTATACAAAACCAGTTTATGCGGATTTCTCGTTTTACAGAAAATATACACAAAGCGAGGCCACGTTATACTGGAAATGCAGAGCTTGATGTGCCGCCGTGTGTACTATAATTAGCTAATACTATAAACTGACTTTTTTCAAACACAATTATGATGCCTCTGTGTGCAGCTTCCCTCGGGTTTATAACAAGCGTGAAGCGTTAGTATGACGTTACGATATAACTGATCTTTAAATTAATTGAAGTACGTAGTCTAGACGTTCATTTCCTTTTCGCGTTCGTTGACTTTGCAAGTAATATGTAGGTATCTTAAACAGCTAAGTCAGTAAACAGTAGAATTAACTTATTCGCCTCGGTTTTTGTTCATAAATAAATAAACAAGTTTGCTAGCATATTCTGGCCTACTTCTGGGCAAACTCTAATTTTCATGCATGTAAGCCCCAGAGTTTGCATGTAGGCTTTCTTTCAAACCGTTGTCCGTAGCGAGATAGACTAGCTTCGCCAAGAAATCCTAGCTCCCTAGGGGGTCCACAGGCTTCCCGGAGCGACCTCCCTGTTGGTCTGTGTGTTGAGGAGTTGTTCTCGTTGAGGAGCTACGGCCTTCCATCCTAAAATAACGTGTTGCAGATTCCGCGGCAAAGCAGCCTCGAAATCCGTCGACTCTCTGGTTTTTCTAATTGATAAATGAGTAATGGTTTAAAGCCCGTAATTGTTCCGATAATTACTGGAGGTTGTTGAGTTCAGTCGCTTAGATAACGGCTAGACCCTCACTATAGCCATGTTTGCCTACATACGGTCAATTTTCAAGCCCGCGACCATTGGTCGTCCTGATGATCATATGCTTATTAATATACGAAATACGCGAAAAATCACCACTTCATCCATCTTTCGCGTTTCCGCCCTTCATTTTAGTTCTACGGGTAGTAATAATAACTACGTCTAATTATCCTTACATCCTCAAGTCTACACTAGTATCCAGATCTGGAGAGCTAACAGAAAGCGCATACGCCTCTGGGTTATTGCTCTTCAATGGTCCTTATCTACTTACGTCAACTGCGACTTCCGCGCCATAGTGCGTCGGTTGGAAGGATCCGCTGGCGTAGAAAGTAGCTTTGGTTAAATTTTGCTTATGGTGGTTGCGTCAGGGTAGCCCGCCAAATTTTCTTACGTTTTTTGCAATTTGCTGGTCGTTATCAGATTGTATGTTGATGAAACATGAGTCACGCCAGTAACACGTATGTAGTTACAGAATGAAAATCATCAATATACTTAACTCTGTAAGTTCATTTAACCCTATTGAATGACTTTTTCATGAAATATTCATGAAAAAAAGATAGTCTCCAGGGTCTGATGATGGAACTGGAAGGTGGTAGAGACTCCGAACTTGATAGGAGTGGGTGTCATATGGGCATTCAACATGACCTTGGTTTTGTCCATGCTAATTTTAAGACCCAGTTTTGGAAAAACTTTAATTTATTTTAAACAACCTATACAAAATCCCTTCATTTTCATGACATTATTTTCCATTTTTAGTATTTTCAACAAGATGTATCTAGATCTTTTAATAGACTACCACCGAAAGGTTAACGACCCCGCATCGGTATAAACAAGCATGTTCCCAACTGGGATACTTAAAAAACCTTCCCCTTAAATTATATTTTCTGATACAAATATATTATATCTTATGCCTGGAACCAATATTTTATTATTGGTGTCCTATTTTGTTTACAGCTTTATGCTATGATTTTTTTGACGTGACAACGTTTAACGAATCGATGGCTGCATGTACGAAAAAGTGTCCCATTACGTTCATTTTACGCATGCGCCACTTTCGTTGTGTCAGATATTGACAAGCCTTGGTTATTATTTTTATTCTACTGCTGGAGCTAAGAGGTTAGGTTGTATAGGTACTTTGTCCCTTCCACTCGATTGTATAAAGGTTATCACGTTTAACTATCGTCCGTAAACCAACATTACATACAACCATTTTTTTTTAAATTTGATTTGATTCGTTTAAACTTATTCCTTTGAACTAGTATTACCAGTATTTTATAGCCGTTTTTAGCCAAATTTTCCCAATCAACCTTGAACCTAATGTTAATAGCTATAAAGCGAAAAATCTATTAAAGAAATTTTGACAAATTGTAGTAGCTAGATGCGCTGCCGCTGGAGTCTGTACAAGCGCATAGTAATACCTATGTATTATCAACCAATAGTCGCTATCTTCAACGTTTATCTACAGTTTAGGGAGAGCTATGGTTTTTATTTGTATGTTACCAGAATTAGTTCCTACCTAACCTTCGCTATTATTTTTTAAAAGATCTTTTGTCAATAATTCTAAAATCCTGAAATAGGCTTTGTATTATTTATCTCCAAGGAAATGGTCAGTGCTTTGACTGTGCTTACATGGTGCCACCTGGTTAATTTTCAATTGAACAAACACATGGGCATTTGGATAGGCCTGTATGGTCGTGCAGCGACTTTTTAAAGTACGTCAAAGCCATCCCGCATTAGTTTACTGAGATGATAAATTCTTACCATCGATGTAGATGCATTTTGAAGAACCATGTGGTATTTCTGTTGCATAAAACGTACCTTTCATAGCATAACGAAATAGCTAGCAGGTAGCTTGGCACATGTAGGATTCTTTATACAATTCCGGGAAAGGCAAACGGCTGTACTCCAGAAAAAACGAAATACCTGAATGAAATGTTAAAACTGATTCAATTCACTTGATAAACATTTGACGCTCTTGGTATTATTTCATGTTTGTGGCTAAATTAGTACTTTTTTGCAAAATTTACCATGATCGGTCCGAAATGAAAACTGTGCCTTACGCGGGTAATTCGACCGTGACACGTGGCCTACTTATTATAATTTGGTCATTATTCCGCGTAATTAATTATATTCACTACTATTGTGAATGCTTGCCGGGGGGGGATGGGGATGCTACGTCCAAAAACGTGGGTGTCTTTTTTTTTGCTTACCTGTTTAGTAGGATATCAAAAGAAAGGATTTTTTTTTTTATAAACTCAGAATTTTTTTCCTCTTGTTCGAATTGCGAGTTTGAATGGATGGATGTTTGTTACTCAATCACGCCTTAACGGCTTAATGGATCTGTATGAAATTTGGCACACAGATAGTTTATAACCTAGATTAACACATAGGATACTTTTTATCCCGGTAGTTCGATCCCGTGAGACAATTACCGAGACCCACGCGGGCCAAGGCGTGGGAATCAGCCAGTAAAAAATAAAGTTGAAACTTTAACCCCCAACTACGACAAAAACAGCAACTATAAATATTCAAGACATTTCGGTTTCCTATAACCGGAGTCACATATATATAATGTCTAGTATAAGACGTGAAAAACCTGGTATAAGGTTAAAGTGATTCCCACTAGCACGAATTGAGTTGACTAATCCCTGAACCAATGCGTCTTTTTGATTGCACGATATTATTAGACAGTGTTTGAAAATGAGAAGAGCCGGCTTTTGCTTTTCTGAACATTTCATTTTGTTCAAATGGTGATCAGTAGTTAGTTTTCCTTACCTAGAACGACCACGACCACCTGTGAATATACAGTACGAGAGGTAAGGTAAGGCAAGGTAATAGTCCTTTGTTGTTTAATACTACTAAGTATTATTAGTAACTAGTAATAAATTGATAAGGTGCAAAAAGGCGGGGTGGGGTTGCATATGCAGTACAGGGGCTCGAGGGGTCGGGGTGCATATGCAGTGTAGGGGCGCGAGGGGTGTGGCCGGCGTGCTATTGGCCCGGCTCGCTGATTCTAGCATACCGTGCAAGGGTTATTACCGCTGCGGATAAGTGAAAATAGCGATCATCGAGCTGGAGATTAGAGGATCGTTGATGGCCATACAACTGTTATTTGAGAACAGGAGTCCTGTTTTGGACCAGTCTTTTAAAAAAAATCATAACCGTCCCTTTTTGCTTTAATTTTCACCAGATAAAATATCTGTCCAATTTCCTTGCGATGTCAAACTTGCCTTTCTAGGACAGGATATCCGTGACTTTTTTTCTTTCGGGTGATTTTATTTTCTTAATCACAAAGAAAGATGCGCCAATAGGAGGATCCTAATCTACCAACAAAACTAAATAAATAATAAGTACTTCTTCCTTCGTGCGAGGTTTATACTCGCTACCTGGACAGCTGGAAAATTCTGAAAAATTCCGCTTTTCCGATGTGCTTCGAGATATGTATTTGAAATCTTTGAGAAGAAGAAACTTGTTCGGGAACTACGAGTAGGTATATCAAAGGATGCAACGCAATAATTTGGCTGTAGGTACCTATCTTTCTGAAACATCGCCATTGCTGCTGCACTCCACAAACATCCTATCAATGTGTAGTTAATTTAGAAATTACTACCTAACTTTTAATGGCTAATTAGTAATAACTTAAGGCGCTGAGCAAATTATGCGTTGTATTGTATACTGTAAGAATGTAAGAGCACAGAATCAACAGGTTGGATGGCGTTCCCGAACATTCAGAGTTCTCAGTTGTATAGCTCTTTTATGACGGAATAACTAAAGAAAAGTATAGACGCCAGTACATCAAGCTACTAAAATCTGTCAAATTTCTTTAATAGATTTTCAACTTTATCTCTAAAAGCATTAGGATCAACGTTAGTTGATCTGACCTGCTGGGGTCTGTACCCATCCGGCACACGTTATAAAGGGGGGTGTGGGTGTCCTTGCACAAGGTCGGGATATAGTACGTCTGGCGTGTAGGTGTTCGAACTCGACTTTCATGAGGACTTTCAAATCTCGCTTTAAAATATTAAATAGGGAACAAACCATCTTAGGACATGGTGTTCGGCAATATTGGTGGTGATTAAAAGTAAAACACGACGTGCTGCGATAATTGCGATATCGATGATACACGCGCGCACAGGTTGCGTGTGCTACGCATTTGATCTTTTTGAAGGTCCTTTTCAATCAATCAATGTACATAGTATGGATTATAATCACTATTGTGAAGTGGTTTTCACCAAACCAACCTTCTTCACGTACTTCTTAATATTCACGTACTTAGAGCGGTTTTCAGCAGTACCTAATTCATTGTTGTTCATGCCTATTCCGTCAGATCATCATCATGAATTGTCCCCCGTAACATTGTAGACATTAATTTGGCGGTGCCTTTCTGGGACTTCTTTTAGTCAAGCTCTCGCTCATTTCCACATTCGCTTAAATATCTGCGCGCCAATTTAACCAACTTTTGTAAAGGGTAGTAAAAAAGCTACGGAAAAAAATATGAGCATACTCAAAATATGAAATATACTGCTTTAAATACTAATCTTGCAACAACTGAAAGGACTAAGAACTGCATTTGTTGACATAATACTTTTCTACCAGTTAAAATTGCGTTTTAACCTATAAAATAAATAAAACAGGAATAAAATCAACGTCAAAATAAATATCAAAATGTAGTAGGCGTAGTGGACGTAGCCCCGCTACGCGGGGCTCTTATTTCTGTCTGCAGGGTTTAAAGTAACCTAACCAAACCTAACGTCGGGGTGCCCCAAGTCCCCGAACTCGCATCGCTCGCTCTTGGATCCTAACTGAGTTTTGTTAGTTATAGAGCTTAGGCTCAAAACAAAACAAAACTCAGTAAAACATTTTCTGGAAAATATTTTCGGAAACTTAGTATTTCTGTCGCAAACTTAGTATTTTTTCGAAAAATTAGTATTTTTTTTTCCGAAGTGTTTTTTTTTTTGGAAATTAAGTTTATTATTTTTCGTAGAATTGTCATTTAAGTAAGCTTATGTTTGTTTGTTAAATACAACATTTTTTGCTGATTAATTTTGTATTAATTTTTCGGAAGTTCATTGTAACGAAGCTTAGTATTACAGTCAACCACAAATTGTTGGAAGTTTTTCGTAAGCTTTTATTATTTTCTTTTTGTAAACATACTCGGGGTAATAATTTCACTCTTGACAGTCGGCCGGATAACTGCTTTATTTCTGAGGAAACTTCTTCCTTGCGTTGGTTTTGTTGAAGAATGTCGAAAAACTACACAAGTGTACAGAATGTAGTTTGAAAAACATATTATATTTATTATTTTTATTATATTATTTATTAATAAAATCATATTATTATTTTCGGTATGGCGGTTAAACAGCCGTTAGTATTCTAATATTGCAAACATTTAGCAACCAGCGATAGTATTTAATTTAACCCTTCGCGATTGAATAACAATGTCGGACAAAAGTCTGCTCCCGCTTAAAACCTGATCGTCAATTAATTCATATTTCGGAGGGGTGGCCACTGAAAGCGGATGCCATCTAACGTTCGTAACGATCTTGCGGTATTATTATGTGCGTTAGTTATAAAAAAAATATGTATTGTTTAGTTACTACGGTCTAACCTTAACCTGTAGGTAAGTACCTACCTATTGTAAATTAAAATAATGTAATGCCAAAACTACCCTTAAATATGAGACTCGATAAGTTGCACTATTTTCTTTTCTTCTGGAAGGTCCATCCATTGTTTGAAAAGTTTTTTTTTTCAAAAGAAAACCGCGAAAACAACCATGTCGGGCAATATCGATTGAAAACAAGCGTCTCGTCGCCAAACGGGCTACTAGCCGTCTGAATCTATTTTTCCAAATCAAATGAACGCAAATGGATAAATTATAAAATATTACAATATAATCGTTTGTCTTATTTAAATAATAATACTTACATTGGTGACCATTGCCCCAACCGTAAAACCTATAAGCGATGGGCCTGTATTGATTTTTGTTACGACTACTCTCATTTCATTTTCAAAACACACTTGCTCGTAAAGTGGCTCTTATGGCGCCGCATTTAGGTTCAAGATGCAGTGAATTTGACACGTGTGCTTTTTACTTAACATCCCCTTTACGCACAGTTTTATAAATTCGTAAAATTATTTATTTTTGTAATCTAAACAAACTATTCGTTTTAAAAATCATTTGACGGCTTCAGTGCCGCTAGTGCCTCTCCTTCAGTATGCGAAGGCACTCTGCAAAAACAAAAACTCATTTATTCTATTTTTATTTTTCCAAAGGTTGTGCAAAATATTTGCAGATTTTTGCTGGCAAGTAGGTAGTTTGAAAAATGTTGTTCGGAAAAATGTCGTTCGATACGCGTTGTGGGCATTTTGTGCAACTCGCTCAAGCCGAATAACTTGTATCAAAATCTCCTTTATTCATTCCTAGCATATTTTATTTAAATATGATTAATAACAATTTTCTTAATATAGAAAGTATTTGCCCAGTATCGCGAACAGGGTCCGAACTACCGGTGGTCAGGGCCAATGAGATAAACCTAACAACTAACGCCGTCTCCAGAAATACTGCTTTCTGATTTCTCTGAATTCAGCCCTTGATTCAGCTGCTCAGAGAGAGCCTCCTCGGATGTTGGTCGAGGTTATTAAGCCATTGGTCGACACGCCTATCGGCACAATAACTACTGTACTCACGTCCCACATGTCGACAACCTCCCGAGCCAAATACTTGAATTGCTTATCTTTCTCTGCTTCGGCGAGGTTCTCGTCATGCGAGACCGCTATATCAACAATCATTGCGCGACGTGCCAATCGATCTATTACCAAAATGTCAGGCTTATTGGCAACAATAGTCCTAATTATTATTATTTATTCATTTAAACCAAGATCTCGGAAGTCGTGATCATCAAATACATTTAGCGTATCGTCAAAATACACAACATTTACAAGACAAGATTATACAGGGTGTAAACAGACTCTTCACGAAGCCGTTAACCAAGCGTCATGTACATACGTCAAACTAAGTAACTTTACGTTAAAATTATTGCTGGGAAACGACATTTTTTTTTTGGGTGAAAAATCACGTTTTCTGTTATGACTCAATGTAACGCATTCAAAACATTGTGCTGATGGATGGATTGAACAGTACGGGGGTCGTGAAGGTGTCAAAAGTAAAAAAAAATACATTAAAAACAAGTATTAAAAAAAAATTGTGAAAAAGTTGGAACTTTGACCCCCAATATCTCCGTAACTAGAAGGTTCCCAGGTATGTTCTAGAACAAAAAAATGATCGCTATGACGGGGAGGACAAGTGCCTTTCGGCTTCGTTAAGAGTCTGTTTACAGCCTTTATTGTGGTAAGCTTGTAAGTTGTCATATTTCAGGCTAGATATCCGAGATGTTATTAACTTGAATCGAAAGATGCCATAACAAACAACGTGCCTAGATATTTTAGCTAAAATGTCGTTTGGATGCTAGGTTAATGCATGAATAGCCTGAATTCGGGTCAATGGCGTCATTTTCTCGTCTTTCTCTTCTTAAAAATTTGTTAAAACATCTACCATGAACTATTGGGCGGTTTGTATCTGATCGATAAAAAAATGTAGCATAAAAAGGACGTTGGTAAAGCCGTAAGTATCATAGTATCTAGATCTAGTAGATGGATGTTGGAGGTCAAAGTAACACTCGCGGTCTAAGCAGATGGTGTAGTCCCGGCACAATGGGAGCGTCGAGAGTATGTTGTAATGTGTATTTTGGACATGAGGGGTTGTCTCCCCAAAGCGACGCGCCGCGCCGATGCACAGCTGCCGTCGCCGTTAGATCTGCGTTAGATCCCATTGGCAACACGCTCTATATTACTCATACGGGTACTTGAAAAGTGATCCATAGACCGAATTTGGCTGAATCTTCTTATAAACATAAATTTGTAACGAATAGCCTCATTCAAACATTGCTGAAAACAATATTTTCATAAAATTATTGTAAATTTTTTCCCCGAAAATTACCGACACCTAAGAAAAATAATAATATACAAATTGAACTTGCAACAACAAGCATCTGGATGCATGGCCGGGTGCCGATGCTAACAAAAAAAGCAATTCTCCTAACTTTTTTTTCTTTTATTTCACTTCTTCGGTTGCGTTTTGAAGGTCGCGGTCACGGCCGCAACGTTAGAGATCACAGCTTAGATTTATACAAAAATGGCCGTGTAGGTTTTGGAAATCAAATTAGGCTCATATTTTGCTACTGAGAGATGATATAGGTACCATACCTACCTATTACTACTAGACCAACTTAGAAAGAAAAAAATTAATGCATTAATATTTTTTTGTTATTTATCGGTGATAGGTATAGCCGAAGGAAAATAAATTGTGCTTTTAGGGTTGAAAACCACATTCTGGTCCTATTCTTATCTGAACTTGATATTATCATAATGACTCCTGCCTGAGAAGTCTTCATCAATTATTTTTTCTTAAGTTTCAATCTGATCTGTGGTTTTTGCCCACCATTATGCACATTGTAACAGGCATACGTCTATATACCTATGTACTGTATTTTCAATAAATAAAAATCAATTGCCGCATGTATGAAGGATCGTCTCTTCAGAACGGCTAGGGATCTGCTTTTACCCGACTGCCGCGAAACCCAAAAGGAGGATTATTAAATAAATAAAACAAAATTAATAAACCCATTCACTGCCCAGTACTTCACAAAAACTTCGTGAATTTCGTTCCCGTGCCCACAACCCGTATCCGGGTCGTCGTAATTAACTATAGATGATTTGTCATCATGCCTAGAACCCGACTAGCGAGTCCATAGCTACGGATACGGGTTGAGCGAGCGAACGAACGAATTTTTGTTCCGACTCATATGCTGGGTTCTGGGCACTGAAGGGTAAATTTAATTCAGTTGGAATTAAAATTGGACTTTCTTTTAAATTGTACACACTTGATAAGTTGATATTGATTGGGTATTTTTTAATATGAAATTACATAGACGAAATCCCTTTCCAGATACCTTTAAACGAGCAATTCTTGTTTATGAATGAATCTGAATCTCAGAAACGGCTCCAACGATTTTCATGAAATTTAGTATGCAGGGGGTTTCGGGGGCGATAAATCTATCTAGTTCGATATTTAGATATTATTTGGCAGTCCATTGTAGGTAGGTACCTATTTATTGTGTAAAAGGTAGTGGTTATAAAATTTAATTTAACAAAACCAGATTGGTATTTGAAGGTAAAATACAAATGAATGTTAGAGACCAGACAATAATAAAAACTTCGTTCGATACCTAGTACTCAATGATGCTGAAATTCCTTCTGCTCCGCGTACTCCGATATATAGGCGTATGTGTAAGGACGTCTGTAAGTAAAATAATGATTCATACAATGACGTAGGTATTGTATGTAGAGGTAGGTATAGCGTCGGTTTAGTGCAAGCGTTCTGGATTGAGCTCGTTGTGTTGTGGTTAGTGGGCTCGTTCTCGTCGCTCGTACGCACGCATCGAGTATGCGACGTCCCACCTAAAAAATTCGGTCGATACGTTCGTTGTAAATATTTCAAAAATACTTTTCCTTTCAAACGTTTTTTTTTTTCATAATTATTTAATGGCGTTACTTTGGTTTATTGGATTAGCCAATTAATATTAGAGCTGCTAAGCGCTTGTTGATTTAGTTCGCGTAGTGGAACATCAGCATCTGTCGGAGTCAGCCTTCTCATGTTAGTAACTTAGTGCCTTACCCTCGTGTAAGGGCAGGATAAGCTATTTGAAGGGCGTTTTCTCCTTGGAGCTACGTCTCGTCTACTTGCAATTTTAAGGTGAAGCGGGACACGAGGCGGGCGACGCCTGTACCAGACGAAGTAGGCGGTGTCGGGCGACCGCCCTCCGCGGGCCCCGGCCGAGCGCTGTGGAAAACGCATGGGCGCGGGGCGCCGTCACACGGACCCAGTAACAAATATACTTCACGAACCTGTTATCGCTCTTAGTGATTGACAATCAGTTCCATTTTGTCGATATTAGTTAAAATCAAATTAATTAGAAATATATAAATTATGAAATTATCCTTAGGAAACTACCCCGTTGCCCTCGCCTAATACATACTAATATTAAGTATGAATGCAAAGCCAACACGTGAGCGGATAACTTTGTTAAACTTGTTTGCCTTGTAAACCTGCTATGTTGAAAACCTGTTAGAATCCTGAAAATTAACCTCCTAAAACCAATATACCCAATTAAATGTCCACCGGGAGCGCGCAGCAGCGCTTCACTACGTGCAGCGGCAGCGTTGCGCTGCATTTAGTGGCGAGCGCGGTGCTAACTCATCGCTTAAGTCTATTAAAAACATTGTAGAGCTATAAGTTGTTTTTATCTTTAATTTGTTGCAATTCGTACTCAACTCAAATTCCGGAAAATATGCCTCACGCACAAATGGCGACATAAATATTTAGAATCAAATGAGAAAATAAAAAAAAAATAAACAGAATTAAGCTAACTAGATGCCGAAAACAGTATTTTACTACAAAGTTTGACAGTTTGCGCTTCCTAAAACACGTAGTCATAGTGAGGTGCTGAACAGTGCAACAAGAAAATTATCACTTTTAATTCAGGTTAAAACGACAGAATTCTAAGATAAAGTAGACCTGTCTATTGCTGCCTACACGCTATAATACACTATCCGAGAGAAAAAAAACAAACTACAAGTTTAGCAAAATACCACTGCGTAAAATCAAGTTAACTATTGCTTTTAAGTAAGTAGGTTCGTAATTTTATTGGTGTGTCATAATCGTAAGGTATTGTTACTCTTGACAATGTACAGATAACGCTACAAAAACCGTTCTTTACAGTTAATGATGGTGGAATTCATCAAGAGTCGCGAATTTAAGAAATAATCTTTTGGTTTCGTGTTATATTTCTGAAATTAACATTCGATATAATTTTTCAACGGGAGCATGGTTTGGTACCGGCACCAAAGTGTATGACGGTATATTAATTTATAAGAATACTAATTAATTCATTTGTACGTATATCGCGTTAGGACGAAAGTAAAATGTATAAAAATACTAAGCAATACTGGCCGTTGCTACACTCGATATAACTTTAAGATCGATACTTGCGCTTCACTAAGGTGTGGCGTTCTCTCCCCGCGGGCCCCGGCTCAGCCACGCCCAGCGCGCGCATTCTCAAACAAAATCCGCAGAAAATGTTGTGCGAAGAATCGAGTAGAGTCTGCGTCGTTCGTTTCGTTCAGTCACGCACGTCACATCAGTTAGGCAGCTCAGTTGAGTAGTGATCTCGATAGCCGACGAACCGTACGCACGGCGCACACGTGCCACTCGCGCCCATCCCTTCTCCGCCGCACCGCACTCCCGAGCGATTTCGCCGCTCGCTCGGTGACGCCACCGTCCGTCGCTACTCCGCCGACGCCGCTTGTGCTCGGTGTCGTTCCGTACGGAGCTTTGCTACATCATAACTATATTATGTAATACGAAAATAAACAGCTCAAAGCAACCACGTGTGCGCGCCGGCCGGCTTACATTCAAATTTGTAATTTAATTTCAATCAACCAATATCACGCTCCCGAAACATCAGTTAACATCTAAGAATATAGTGATAGGTGAAACAAATAAAAAAAAACATTCCAATCTTTTAATCAGTATTTAAAAATCTAAACATATTATTATCGCGGCAAGATAATCAAATAAAAACAGTGAAAATGTCTAATTCCGTGGAACAACAATTCAGCGAGCTTAGTTTGTCACAAGAGGACCATGATCAATATGAACCAGAGGATCATCAAGACCAAAGGTTAGTACCAAAACGTTAAGTACACATTTTACATAACATTCTATTTTTACAAAATTTACACCTACTGTTATTTTTTAGCTGTTAATGTTATTTTTTCACTATAACTTAATTTACTGAAGGGTTTTTTTTACTAAATATTTGCGCGAAATTTCTTGATTATGTAGAATTCTATTCATCTTACTAATGATATTTAAGATAGTTAATAAAAAGGAATTTGATTGTGGTACACTAACATCATACGGCCCCTACGGAATACTTGGATTATTTCCCATTTTAATGGACAAACATTATTTGTTTAAATAGAATAGAAAATAATAAATAAATAGTAGGAATATCAAATATTATTTATTAAACTTACATCAAATTATATTTTAAAAAACCTTAACCGTGACGATTATTTTTTAGAAGTGGGTTTCTTTGTTGATCTTGATTCATTTTGTAAATTAGTCGGGTTTAATTTTATTTTTACTAACTACTTTTTATTTAACTATATAATAAAATATTTTATTTAATAACCTTGATAATTAAGGCTATAATACTGAACTGCATTAATTATATTGTCCACGATAAGCGATTTCAAACTAGGTAGATGGACTGTCACGACCAATAATATGCAAATTATTATGTACTTAGGTATACAGTTACTAAAATTTGAGAGAGCAATAATGGTTGCTATCTCTCACTTTCATTGACGGCGAAACGTTTGGCGCAGTGGTAGAGCGATTGGGTGCTGCGCTGCGTGTCGCGGGTTCGATTCCCACACGGAACATTTGTATGGCTTTGAGGTAGTTGTTCCAGGCTGTTTGTCAGTTTAAATGTTTGTAATACCAGATACAAGAGAAATTAGTAGTCCGGGGCAACGATTTAATTATGGTTGTACCTATGGGTTCCAAAATAGTATGTTCTTAATTTTATAACCTAAAAATTAATAGAATAGGAGAGTGTGACGAGTATACATGTGAGTGCCCGTGACTGTCACCTTTATCTACGTTCCGTAAAAATATGTTCCTGAAGCCGATTGATGAAATGATTATAAATAGGTACCTATATTACTTTTCTTTTTGAATCGGATTTAGACACGGAACCCAAATCCTTTTTCTAAAATAAAAGAAGCCTTAGTAACTCCATTTAACCGAACAAACACACCGACATCATCATCTTCCTGCCCTTATCCCATTCGATTTGGGGGCGGACATAAAAAATTGGACATAAAGGTTGGAGGTGGCGCGCAGGAGACGCGTAATTTAAACCTGGAAGGATATGGGTATGGGATATATACAAGAAATGGAAGATACAAGGCTATTGAAAACAAAAAAAATTTTTCAAAACATTCCTAAAAGCATTTAGTAAAAAGCTGTTATTTTCAAACAACAAACACACACTTCAATTTTATTTAATAGAGATGTCTGGGTCTGAAATCTGATATAATTTATATTTTTTATCTACAATTAAGATGCCACGATTATAGCCTTAAAACAAATAAAGGAGGAACCAACATTATTTTTGTAACAAAATACTACCATGAGTGAGGGTGAGAAACTCACCTTTGCCTTTAAAGTTCGCACGCGACGCTCCATCTCAGCGTCCAAGGGTCAGTTCACACCAAGACGCGACGCTGCGCGCACATCGATTCAATATATAACTTTATTTACTACACGAAAAGATACACAATATTTCAATTGATTGGCGCAGCGCGACTTATTATTATCTTTCATGTAGTAAATAAAGTTATATTCTGAATCGAAGTGCGCGCAGCGTCGCGTCTCGCTGGAACTGACCCTTTTTTTTTCTTTTTTTTTCATATGGGAAATCATCAAATGACTTCTCCCTCTCTGGGCAGAGCGGAAGGGAGTGTCAGACTTGTACTGACTAAAACCCATCCATGTTCCTTCCTTGCCCTTTGTATTCCAGGGTTGCGGTATCTCTTTCGAACAGTCCCGCAGTCCCTGGAACTGACCCTTACACTTCGTCAGAAAACTACTGGATTACACTACTCCATACGCTTAAAAATACAATTCTTTTTCGATGCTAACATTAGTGAATCCCGTGGATTCATTCATGGTGGTGAATTCAGGCATAATAGAAGTAGGCACATCGCACAATATACGCATGCGCCATCAGATTATTATTTATTTGTGAGCGATAAAAATAATCTCTAATGGGAACTGGCGTAAACCTTTAGTACTTAATACCGATGACCGCAAAGAAATGACAAGTCATGGAGCTTCACGGGCACTTCTACCGGGCTCTTCATGGGCCTGATGTAGATTTTCTAGTATCAGTGTTCTGTCTACATTTCAGGGGAAACTGAAGGTTTTGTCTGTGTAATTATGGACTAAGTTACGTTAATGAACAACTACCGGAAACATAATGAAGGACGGGACTGTCCTGGTGAGTCCCATCAGACATACCTATTATTTCTGGTTGTTGTCCTCTGGCTAACGCGAGTACTTGCATAGGCACAACCAAGTTGCCAGTACTATTCACCAGCAACTTGCCTTAAAACATGAACTTGTGGAATCTGAGGTACCGTACTATAAGTATGTGCCCGACCCAGTTCTCGAAAAAGACCATCTCACGCAGTACTGGGATCAATCAACATAGTGGTGATAGATCGATCAGCGCGCCGCGTACTGATAGCTAGTCGATTTTACCACACCGCATGACGAGAACCTCGTGAAAGCTGAGAAAGAGAAACAAATAAAATATCTCAACTTGGCACACGAGGTTGTCGACATGTGGAAAGTGAACTCGGCTATCATTGTGCCGATTGTCATGAAGGCCAATGGCCAAGAGCCTCGACGACCATCTTTCGAGCCTTTGCTTAGGCGGTTAGATCAAGGGCCTGATTCAGTAGGCAGTACTTGTCGATACGGCACGCATTGTGAGGAGGTTCCTGTCTCCGGAGCTCTAATGGCAACTGGTGCAGGGTTCGATCGGTTCGATCCGGGTTCTGGGGGATTTTGGGGATTTTGTAAGGCTTTTTCTATAAATAAACATAGGGCACTATTATTTACCCGATTGATGGCAATAGGCTCACCCCCTATTACATGGGACTGAAACATAACTGGCGAAATATGGGTGTACCATTCGGTACACCTCTGCTTCCTTCCCCTTCGGGGATTACAGGCGTGATGTTATGATTTCTTCGCAGTTACGTTACGTTTACATCGAATTTTGTACCGGCAACTGCTGGAACGCTCAGTAGATATACTGACAACTGGACCAGTTGTTGCCAACTGCTCAGTCGTTTTCAACCGCTGGAGTTGTGAATAGTCTTAACTGCAGTTCCAGTATGGATTTTCATGAAGAAGACTACTGTTGCAACTAGTGCAACTTGGTACTCGACAGCTCGAAAAAACAGTGTATGTCTGCAACTGCTCCAGAACGCACGCAATTTGCTCATGCTAAATGGGGGTTTTCTATTTTTCAATAATTGTGCTAATTGCAAAACTATTTCGAGGAAAGGACCCTCATTATTTCTATTTAGTTAAAATTAGAACAATTAAACTTTTGATGGGAAATCATCAAATGACTTCTCCCGCTCCGAGCAGAGCGGAAGGGAGTGTCAGACTTGTACTGACTAAAACCCATCCATGTTCCTTCCTTGCCCTTTGTGTTCCAGGGCCGCGGTATCTCTTTCGAACAGTCCCGCAGCCCTGGTATAGTAAACTTCACTAATAATGTTATGAACAGGAAAAAATTGTATGTTTGTAACGTATAATAAACTCAACCTGAACGATTTCATAAATTCATTAACCATTAAAATGCTACATTATCCCTGAGTACATAAAGGGTGTAAACAGACTCATAACGAAGCCGAAAGGCACTTGTTCTCTCCGTCATTGCGATCATTTTTTTGTTCTAGACCATACCTGGGAACCTTCTAGTTACGGAGATATTGGAGGTTAAAGTTCCAACTTTACTTAGTTTGATGTACAAAATGCTTGGTTGCCGGCTTCGTGAAGAGGAGTCTGTTTACACCCTATAGGCTATATTTGTTTAAAAGAAAAATCATGTCCACCCGTTCGCAGTTTATGGGGGCGCATTTCAGCCAGGACAAAACAAAATGCAGTCGGTTTTATCACTATCTGATTGCAATTCTACTAACAATGCTTTCTATTGTGTTTTACTACGATAAAGTTTGGTTTCAGATGTTTTGCGCGTCACATGACACGCGACTGTTGCGTATTCTGAAATATGACAAAAATATTTGCTGACCAGTCTTAGCAGCCCGGTTAATTTTTTTTTAAACCTTTTTTTCTGAGCAACTTTCTTCATCATGTCGCGAACATTTTCCAATCCTATTACCGGTGGGCATAATTTTTCAACACGTTTAAAAAGGTTTAAAAAAAACGTCTTATGCTTTAAGTAACGAATTATCACTAGAAAACAAACTTTCAGACGGTTTGCTAGGTGTCTTATACCTCATTCCTTATGGTCTCAAATGCATTTCTTAGTACGTGCGACGCTATTTTTATGAAGCAGTAATGTAATTTGAAAATGCGGTCAGATCAGACGTGACGCGGAAAATTGAAACTAGTATTTTGGAATAGAATAAGAATAAAGGTTTTAATCAGAAAACGATGAGGCAAAAATTTTGGTCGTGGGTAAAGCAATCGTTCGTGTCACTCACTTATCGTTGAATGGTCAAATGCTAGAACTTTAAAATGAAATATAAATTTGAAGTAAATAAATAAACTTGATTAAATAAACTTAAAAAAAAAAACATTCAAATTAGTTTCTTAAAATACTATAACTACCGATTACTTACAATGAAAATTTGAAGATAAATACAAATATTATCAGTTAAAATCAGTTTTGACTGAAATCCGAAAAAATCGAATTTGAGTCTTAAAAACTGGATTTCAAACGGTCAAGAAAATCCGGATTTTTCAGTTCATACATTTATTAGGTTAAACTCACTATATTCATTAACAATTAAAAACTATTAACCTAAAATAAATAAACTAACAACAAACTATAAAAGGGCATAGAAAAACTCCTCAACGCTGTCAGCTGATAATGTTCCCAAGAGACAGGCGGCGTTGCCACGTTGTATAGCAACACTTAGCCTCTGGCCAAGGTAAAAGTCAGCCCTTGGGTCACGGGAAGCGCTATTTTTGAATTTCGAAGAATCCGGATTGCAATCCCCGCCCCCCCCCCCTAGCCACGCCGTCTCGAAATCTAGAATACCCAAACAGCTTTCTACAAACGGTAGGTATTCTTGGGGAATTTATATGTAATTACGGTTTTGGCATTTGATTCAACGCGACTATTTTTTCACCTGACAAATTAAAATTTTGTTTTGCAAAAATAACTTTCAAACGGTTGATGTTTTCGAGAGCATGATTTTGTGCGAAACGATCGCATTAAAGATAGTTTCCTTAGCCTAAAGCTTTAACTAATAATGTATGCCGTCTGCATAATATTATGTGCATCACGGCGCAGTTGTTGCGGCTTTGCACCTGCCGGCAGGTGGTTCGGCCCTTTAAAGCACACGTGCCGTCGGTCGCCACGCCACGGGCCGCGCTCTTCATATTACCCACCAACTGTTCGTTTTTTATTGCTAAATTGATATTATTAAAATAAATTATTTCTGCTATATATTATATTCCAAAAATATATATAAATTTAAATTTAATTTAGACTACCTAATATAATAATAATAATATTTGCAGTCAGGTTGATTTTTCTAATTATGTAACTTGTAAATATCGTATTTATGCGAATGAACAACGTAACAAAAAATTTGAAATTATTTTCAAGCAATCCTTTATTTTAAATTATCAATAACAACAATAAAGTTTTATAAAAATGATATCTGTACCGAAATGTTGTATACCTATTCTACGTTACGCCTTAATTAATGCCGGAAATGCGTCATATTGTGAAATAAATGATTCTGATTATTAGTAGTGAGTATACATACATACTACTCAAGTACTCAGACTTAGTACCCAGATCTGCCCGGTGATAACGAAAAATAAAACTTATAAAACGTACTAGCTGTGCCCGCGACGTCGTCCGCCTAGAATAGTGTCTTTGGGCAGCATTTTTTGGAGATATCTTTTTACAAACCCTTAAATATAAATAAATGAAATATGTAAACGTGTAACTATGTTATCGAACGCAACTGTTATGCCATGCGCCTCCGGAATACGTGCGGTTTTTTTTTTTTGAATGGCATCTAGCAGTTCAGCCTAGAGAGGTTATCGTCTGCTTAACCGGACTATCCTATTCTATCTATTAAGAGTTTTGTTTCCGCACTTAGTCCTTAAAGGTGGACCATTGTGCGTGAGCCATGGTGGCCGTTACTCCAACCAGCCCACCTCCCTCCAGAAGCAGATCAGACTTCCCGGTCTTCTCAGGGCATCCGCGAGGGATCTCGGTGCACCAAGAGTCTCCTCGCGGATCTGGGTTACAACGGTGCACTCGAGGAGCACATGCGCCACCTTTTCCTCCGCCTCCATGCACGCTCTGCACAGAGGGCTATCCGTGATTCCTAGGGTGTGGAAGTGTTTGTTCAGTGAGCAGTGTCCAGTGATGGTCCCCGCCACCAGTCGCAGGCTATCTCTATCCAGGCGCAGAAGGCGCTTGGTCAGCTTTTCATCCAGGGACAGGATAGCCTCCTTGGACTGCCTGCACCCTGGTGTCGAGCTCCGGACCGGACTATCTAGTGGGTTCCTTCAGTGTAAGGCCTCCAGCCAGGGCACAGACACTTACAAACTAAGCGACTGCACGCTAAGGGCACCCCATATTGTGTACGGGCGTCGCTGGGGGAGGGTAGCAAGGAGACAGGCCGTATCTGATTATGATTATTTAGGGGCTGATTTAAAAACTACAGGCCGCGCGGGCTGGCTTGAGCAAGGGACGTGGAGGGTTTGGACCGGGATCTCGTGACGGGCCTCGACGGCGAGGGCGGAAAGACGGTTGTTTGCGCTTCTTGAGCGTGCTAGTTTCCCTACTGCACTCCTGGAGGAGGGTGATGGTATCATCGGGATCGACTAAAGTATGCCTGGGACGACGAATCTGACTAATACACGAGGGCTCGTATCGGGTGGCCGATGCGATCAGGGGATTACGAAACGAAGAATCGCTTGGAGAGGCGCTTCATGAACTGCTGGATAGTGGGCATTTTGAGGTCTATGTGCAGACGATCATTGCGGACATAGAAAAGGGCCCCCACGACTTTGCGTAAGAATCGGTTCTGGATAACTTGCATCCTATGTAAACAGACTCTTCACGAAGCCGTTCCTTCATTTTTCACGACGCGATGTAAGCTTACGTCATGATGGGACGGATCACCGCGGTATACAGGCGCAACTTGCACCTGACTGTCCCTCAGGTCTTTGCTCTTTATCGTAAGGAAGAAATGGAGTCTGCCCATAGCGAAGAAAGCTCGGTCGCGAGCTGCAGTGATGTGGGTACTGAAGGTCAGATGTTGGTCGAGTATGACTCCTATATTTGGCTTGATTCTCCCAAGAGATAGGCTTACCGTACATAGTGATCGGGTTGGGGGCAGCGGCGCGGCTCTCGGCGCGCTTTATATACCCAGGCGGCAGGCGTGTACAACTTACAAACGTCCAGCCCAAGCTGAACCCTATTTCATATGATTGATGATATAGATCTGAGGTCAACTTACATTGGTTATCAAAAATTTCCGAAACTGATTATTTTTAAATTACTTTTATTATATATAATCACATTATTTAATATAGACCATTATTATGAAGTTTGGTAAAGTTTCAGTCAATGCTACTGAACAGAGAAAGAACAGTAGATAGATATAGATAGTTTAACAAATGTTCGACGTGATTCTTTAAATTTTAACTAACTTTAACTTTTTTATTTATGACCGATTGACATGAAACAAACACTAAATGTTAAGTGAAGCTTACCACAATATATTAGTGAAAACCACATCTGAATCGGATAAGCCGTTTCTGAGATTAGCGTGCACAAACACACAGACAAACAGACAAAAATTCTAACAATCATTGTTTTGGGTACTATTTGTGTTGATAAAGGCCCCTATAATATTTTTTCGCATATATCTTCCATGTACAGACAGCGATCCGTTACATTTTTATTATAGATTATACAAGTATGTATGTATACAGGCTGTTTGGCAGAACGTTGAACAAACGAAAATGATGGATAGGTGGGTTCTCATCTGCTACTTACTCAGCCCTAATTTATTTGGCCCTGGCCCCCTGGATATTTTTTAAAATATTTTTTTGTTTTCTTGTTTCACCACTTTCTTAACTGGTAATTTTTATTAAACATGGGTAAAACACGCAATACTTTGTTTTTATTTTTATATCTTTAATGTTGGCAGATTCTTATGAAACTATTGCTTCATTTAGATGTTTGCTAGAAAAAAAGTTACAAAAGTCCTCAAACTTCTTACAGAAAGATGTAAAAAATACTTAAATCTTAATTTCAACTTGCATTAAAAAAAAAAACCAGGAAATGATTGAGGAGTTCCAATTATAGCAAAACATCCCTAGTGTGTGACCTTTATAATGGTATGTTATTTCATAATTTTATCAAGTAGGAATGCTTTTACGGAAAGTGAAATGTTTTGCGAAATTTAATTCTTCAATGTTGGTAAAAATTAAATGATCGACCGATATCGACAAAATATTGCCTGTTTTACCCATTTTTAATTAAGATTAGAAAGTTAAGAAAGTGGTAAACTAGAACAAAGCAAAAATTATTTTTTTTAGATTCCAGTGGGCCAGGGACAAATAAATTAGGTCTGAGTAAGTAGCAGATGACCCCACCTATCCACCATTTTCGTATGTTCAACGTTCTGGCAAACACCCTGTATAATGTATTTATTTATTATTTGAACTAACTTGTATTTTACATGAAAATTCAATAAAAATTGTATCGTTTTACACAACTCGCTTATATCTGTTTTCAGGTACAGTTGCCCGCACGTCGTTACCACACAATGACAAATGATTTTAAACCACAAAATGTTGTTAGAATGAGAAAAATTTAGTTTGTGGTAACTTGATGCACTAGCGACTGTACTTCAGGAAAATCTTTAAGTAAGGGAGCAGGGGACTTGACATTAAAATAATAATAATAATAATCTATTGTAATTTAATTAGTATTCCTTGCTGGTATAGGCCAGGGTCGAAAATTTTTGAAACCAAAAATAAAATAGTAGGATGAAACCCATTGGAAAAGGAAGAGAATATAACAAAAATGAAAGGAAAAATAATTTACGGGAGTGTTAAAGTTGTAGGTAATAATTTACACTTCTTTCACATAACCTCAAAATGTATGTGAAAAATTCAAATAACCAAGTTTTTTATTTTTATCTTTTACAAAACAATTTTCAATCGAACATTCTGACGTCAAAATATCCGCTTTTTTTTAAAAGTTGGTGGGCTTTTTGTCCGTTGAAATCTACTTTCTGGTGGGGTTAAAAAATATACATTACCATGGTCAATTGTAATGTATATTTTGAAAATGCAAAATAAACTCGAATCCGATTTTTTTTTGTCTTAAATATTGACAGTTAAACTGGTGATATTCGACGAAAATGTAAGCCGCTGTTCGCCAGGTGTACAGCTCGCGTAGTAAATAACAAAGCCGTTGAAAAAACGCAAACCAAACCATCAGGCAAAAAACAATCTTTTTCGTAATTAGTCACCCTTCTACTGACAAGTTCCGTAGTTACTTATTACATAATATTGACCTGGATTATTGCAGAGAAGTAAGAATAAAGCAATTACTCAGTGACAGACGGTTCATGAGTAATTACTCGATTGCTGGAGTTCTATATTCTAAACAATAAGTCTCCTCAAACCTCCACTGCCATGCGTTATGCTGTTTTTATAAGCTTGTATTTAACTTGTCTTGTTAGTGTGTATTGTTCATAACTTGCAACTGAATTTGAAACCAGTCCCCCTCCAATCGGCTGAAATTTTGCATACACCTTTGGTTCTGGTGACAATGCATTTTTATTACAGACATGACTGGATTCTGCAGTCAGGATCATCTCCTCACCAGAGAACTCTTCAACGATTAATAGCACGGACATGTATACGCGTTCAATGTTGATCATCCACAGTCTGAATTCTGTGTAGTCCTCTCATTTCAATCTCCACGTTCCTGTGCCAGCCTCATTCAGGTTTTTTCCCCGATGGCAACTTTATCGGCAGCCCATGCTGCCGAACGACCCACATTTCTTTGACGCCATTTGGTGACAGCCTTAGTCCACCTGTCATCGCTGCGCCTTGCTAGGTGTCCTGCTCAACTCAAGTTTCAGCACCGTACGTCATTGTGGCAAAACACATTGGTTACGGAGGCGGGACTTCGGTATCTTGGCCGATTTTTTTAAATTTTCATTTATGTTTTTAACTGATGTCCCACTGCCGGACAAAGTTCCTTACAGTACGTGGCTATTTTGATTGCACCCAATAGTTCTATTATTAGTTCCTTTATTTATATCTTTACAAATTTCTTCATTTTATATATAAAGACACTGGAAGGTCTGGTTGTTGGATGCCTGGTTCCGGTTGATTTTTTTCTTTTCTTAAATATTTCACTACCTACCGGTATTGGGAACAATGTCCAAGCTACTGGCAGTCAGGGCTCCAGAGAAAGAAACTAAATGGCCTCAAAATTTAAAAAAAAAATATGCCCGTGAAATTTTGATTATTTCTCTCGGGGGTGTTCTAATAAAATATTTCAATTTGTCTACACACATGGGTAAAAACCTTGTCTCTGTAAATTATATTTCATAAACACCTTTTTTCGTCCAAATTTTTTTTTTTTAATATATAATCCAAATTCAAACAAATTCAAACTTGCTTGAAAAAATAATTGTCTATTCAAAAGTAAAATACTATTTTTAAATAATTGTTTTAAGCAATGCTAAAAATCTATATAAATCTCGAGAACGGTCGGTCCCTTGTTTAGTCATGTTGGTTTGTTCCTGGTATCCGAAGCATAGCTGCTTGCATGTGTGCGTAGCGTACTTCGCTAGACGCACACGTGCGCGTCCCCCCCTGCCGCATGCCGTCTAATTTACCTAATCTGAATTCTTTTATTTCGTCCGCGAGTCCACGACTTGTCGTTAGGCGCATATTTACTCTCTTACTCGTACTCTTGTGCCTTTTAACACACCCTTCATCCCATTTAAGAGATTCTTGGAAAATAAAACTTATGATCTATACTATTTATCTAATTGTTTTGTCCCAGTTTCGAAACGATCGAAGGATCTTATATATCTTCCATACAAACTACAGGTCTGTATTATCTGTTTTCCTCCGGACTGGAATTGATGGCTGAAGAATTTATTTGAGCGAGTTACACCTTTTTTCCCGGTTAAGTGTTGATTTTCGTAAAATCGATTTATTTGGTACCAACTACCAAGTTTCATTTGACGTCCAGCGCTATAAATTTCTTCCATACAACTTTAGCACTGTCTTAATGTATTCCCGTGGAAGAGTTTATGTATTTGTTCAATAAGAAATCATGTCAAAATAAAATACCCCGTACCCCCCCCCCCCCCCCCTTGAGTTCATCCCCACTCAGACTGGAATTTACAAAAAGGCTGGGCGTCGATATGCGCGTTCGGACTGTTATTTATTCCATCGTCTAGGTATATTTTATTATATCAAGCATAAACTGGACTTTTTATCGAGCAAATTATTTACTGATGTACTATTTTTCGGAAATTAAACCAGTCTCATAATGATAGCGGATTAGTGAATGGCATGGGTTGTTGTTTTTATCAGTATGAAGCGGGAGGGTGGGTGGAGGGCGGCGCGGCATTCTGTCGTTTTGCATTGCAAGTTCGTTCTGAACCCGCGTCGCGTCCGCTACACAGCCGGGTACTCAACTCGGCTCGAGTCGGTTCACTCGTTCTTCAGTCACACGGCAACACTCGCAGTTGCGCTACAGCTCGTGTACGAATGGGCTAGGTTCATCACTCCTTCCGGTCCTTTATTCATTTAATAAACTACAAATGTACCAGAGATCGTAATACGCTTGATGTTTCTATTATTTCTATTGGAATCGTGGTGGACATTTCTGTCGTAGTGGTGAAATTGAAAGCGTCGCTGTGCATCCTCATCAGGCACGTGCTGTGTTAAGTTTCACAACTTGCTTATGGCTTACAGAATGGCGAAATACCGCAGGTATGACTAGTTTAGTAGGCTATCCTATTCACATGAATACGCCCACATTCCTAAACGATCGTTACAGCTGGTATACTCGTAAAGTTATAGTACGATTGTAGTTTGGCAACCGTGAACACTTACATTACATTTGACATTTCATCTACGTTTGCTGACGTAGATTGTTTAAATGCAGTGGAAGCTTTAAAATGCTTCAATCAATTCGATGCACATGAACACGTGGTGCGTAAAGAAAATGGCGGCGCGCAGAGCTGCTGCTCGCCGGCGGCACAGCGGGCCGTCGCGCCGCGGTCATGAATCACTGATACCGAACGCGCCGGCCGGCCGGCAGGCACTATGCAATAGGTTTATTGATAACAAGTTTTCATATGGTTTAGTTAGGTTTCATAAATAGGAAGTATTATTTAGAAGAATTCGTAAGTATGGTATTGTGGATAGGTAACCACACCAGTAGTCCAGTAAGTAGGCTAACATTTCATTTGCTAATAAATAATACCTAACTAATTATTAAGCCAATAGGTACTTCCATAATTATATCTAATGTACCATGCAAATCTAGTAGATTCAAGTATCAACTCACAGTACCACGCAGTCCGCGTACCTAATATTTCATGGCTGTGATTTTGGGAACGCTTGTGCATCGATTAGGAGTTCAAAGGTAGGTATTTATTTAGCTCACAAACACAATACAGTGAGTGTAACACACAAGCGATTACGCTAGCTCCTTGTTTAATAGCAAATTGCAACATTTATAACTAACCCAACATTGATTGACACCATTCATTGATTGATTGATCACATTGATTGATTGGATTGATTAAGTAGCCAGGATTGTAGTGAACAACGAAGGGAGGTTGCGACTAAACTGAAATGGTTGTCTGTAGTCTGTGGGTATCTGCAATTCTTCATGCTCCACAAGGCTCGGTTCTTTCTCGTCGGTCTTGACAGTGCTAGGTGCTTTCTCATCTGGAGTGGTTAGGCTTAGTTTCCTCTCTTACTTTCCTCTCTTCCTTGCCCGACTGGGCTTGGCCCCTTATCGTCAAGATGTGTTGGGCTAGGTGCATCTAAACAACGTGAAAGTAGGGAAATTATTAAAATCTGAGCTCACCGATTTGACAACTAAATTTATATCGGGTTGTACACATTTACGTTTGCAAACCTACTTCCAAACAGGTTAAGACGACAAACAGAATAGGTATGCCGCCTTTTTTGGCGAACTGCAAAGAACGTGAACGAGTTTGGTAGCTCTGAAGTTCTTGGCTTTCTCGTTTTGCCCGTTTTTGAAGATTGCAGTATTTTTAGGTTAGTCGGTGGTCAATACAGACAGCTATAATTACGTATATTGGACTGGCTCACCATAGTGGTGAGGCACTTTGGGAATGGCTCCGACACGAATAAGAGCTATAGCTACAGGCCTACCGGTTAGATATCTGAATTCTCACTTGTCGATGGCGTCCGATTGGCTGCGCAACCAACCATACATTTTGTTGGTAGCGCAATCATGGTTGCGGCCACCATTAATGATGCTTTTTAGTGCGATATACAATAATGTAAATATTACCGGGTTTTAAATTCAATATAGACCTTTATAAAATTTAACTAGCTGATGCCCGCGGCTTAGCCCGCGTGGATGTCGGTTATCGCGACCAAAAGTAATCATAACATTTTAATCCCGTTCCCGCAACAAAAACTTGACAAATTGTACTCTAAAACCTTAATCGAGAACCACTCTATCCATTGGTGAAATCAGCATAAAAATCGGTGCAATAGTTCTTGAGTTTATAGTTGAATATAAGCTTATAATTATGTAATAGCAGAACAGTCTGACAACCAGTCTTACCAAGGGGTATCGTATTACCCAGTACTAACTGGGTTGTGGAGGGTAGTCCGTCTTTTCAAAGGGTATAATTTAATTGTTAACGCCAAGGTAGCAGGATTCGAGTTTATCGCGAACAGACAGTCAGACGCGGCGGAGGACTTTGTTTTATAATATGTAGTGATAAAGCTACCGATTCGAATAAACTGCTACATATAAAAGAAGCATACTATAAAAACAGAACACGTGCTTGGCACTGGCAGTCGGGTAAAAATGCGCCTATTAGTTACAGCTAAACGAAATAAGTAACAAGTATACCTATTATCAACAGAATTTTAAATAAATATTATAAATTAAACTTATCTGTGGTTGTAGATGATGTTCAATGAAGTTTTTAATAACAAATAACCGTGCACTGTTATAAGTTTATTGACCCATGACGTAATTAATTAGTGTGGTAGTGTTTATTGTAATTGCATAAAGTAGTAGAACATTATTTTAAAAATAAAATTATCGAAATATGTAATAGCTTTTTAGTCATTCCAGTGTTAGGCTGAAATAGGTAAGTGATATCAACTTGCTTTCTAAAATCACATTAAAGAAAGTGGCGTACAACTAGACTTCATGTACAAAGAACGTATAACGTTCCTGTTATCTAGTGGGAAGTACTCGACCGCGGAGATATTGATTCACGACCACGAGAGGGGAACGACCCCAGGAAACCAGGTTAATAAAATTACGGGCTCTTTGATAAACATGATAACGTTGCGTTGCTGTTACGGATATTTTACCTGCTAAGTTTAGAATATTGATACTCGCACTTTTTGAAGCTTTTCGACTAGCTTATTCTATAATTTATAATATGTGTCAATAATTCCTTAGTAGAATGTATAGGAATAATAAGAAATGAACTTCATTGTATTTTGTATGTATTATACCTACTAAAGAATTTACTTTTTTTTTTTGTCATGTCATGACACTTACCTAGATAGTCAACATAATGTAATAATTCTTATAAAATGTAAAAAGGTACCTACTCGATAGGTATTGTAAGAGCACCACATAATTTTGTTACAATATCCAATTAAACGCAGAGCGTAAAACTACATGCAAATAGTAGACAGATAGATACCTAATAATAAACGAACGATTCGGTTGTTGGTTGTTTCCTGCGGTCGCTTTGAGTTTATATCTAGCTATACATATTATTATATTATGTGTAGAGTGAGGTAGTAGGTAGGTACATTCACTACGAGGGGTCATGCATCGAGCGAGTGCAATGGAACGAAGTTGTGAATGGCGTGCGAGTAGTGGGGAGAGCCGGGGGAGAGGCAGGGACCGCGGGGCGCCTGCCGGCGTCGCCGGGCGCTGCGCCGCCGCGCGCCTCGGCCGTAGTGACGAGGGCGCGGATGATGTCATCTCCGGAGCTCCGCCATTTTGTAGCCAATGATGTTCGAATAACGCTTTGTACTCAACAATTGCCAATTTTTATTTCGTCGTCTATGTATTAAAGTTTCAACGTGTCAGCCCACCAACATTTTAGTAACTTACTTTTTAACGAACAAAAAAAAAGCTGTTCGCGTATATTTTTTTCATAATTATGGCTTTATGCATTGGCCTGATTGTAACAAGGTAGCGAAAGGGAGGGTCCCTTTCGCTACCTGTAGGGGTTTTAATCGGGTTATCTCTTAAGGTATGGTGAAATTCCCTAGAGTATGGTTAATCAGCCTATAATAACCGGTTCACGAAAATGAAAATGTTGTTTTCCTCGGAAAAGGTACTTTTTTTCGGAATGAAAGCTCCCTATGTCCGTTTCTGTACACCTAAAAATGTATATGCAAAATTTCAGGATGATCGGTCTAGTGGTTTAGGCGTGAAAAGGTAACAAACTTACTTTCTTTCGCATTTATAATATTAATATAGTTAGGATGAAATTCATTTGTATTAAAAATGTAATATGCACTGATCATCCAAATTAAAGTCGGCTGTTGCACCGATGAGGGTTGCATCCTAAGTTGCAGCTTGTCAAAGTTGTAAAAAAAGTAATTTCAAACCGCGCGAAACCCAGGGACAATAA
Source organism: Lycophotia porphyrea (assembly GCA_950005105.1). Lineage (NCBI taxonomy): Eukaryota > Metazoa > Arthropoda > Insecta > Lepidoptera > Noctuidae > Lycophotia > Lycophotia porphyrea. The sequence goes on along the minus strand of OX465383.1, from coordinate 23,724,151 downwards.
TTGGGGACACGTTAAATCTAGAAAAAAATCGTCAGCTGCGTTAATGATCTTGGGATTTTGGAGGGGCATGACGCAGCCGGATCTTTAATCCGGCTGCAAGATCTCTACGTTCATCGTCTATGTAATCAAAATCTATTTTTATGCATAAATTATAAATGGGGGAATCTATTTTTGCCAAGGTGCCAATCAAAGTTTGGTCGCTAGTATTTTTAATTAAAATAATATTAATTAAGTTGCCCGCTCGGGCCGCAACCTATTCGCAGCCAGGGTGTAAACAGGTAGTACTTTGATACATTGATTCGTCCTTGACAATTAAAGCTATTTTTCTGTGCATGACAAAATACCTCTGCCTGTGTAAAATTACCCGCAAGTAGGGGTTACTAGCAGTTAAGGTGGTTGCGTCAGGGTAGCCCGCGAAATTCAAATTTTATTACGTTTTTTGCAATTTGCAGATCAGTGTTAGGTTGTATGTTGATGAAAACGGAGTCGCGCGAGTAACATGTATGTAGTTACAGAATTACAACCCTAAAAATGTGGTTTTGTTACCGTACTTACTTACATATGTGTTCAGTAAAAAAGTTATTTTTAAATTTCAAAAATTGAAGGCCTACTTTTACAATTTTATTTATTTGTTTAGATGATTTTCAGCCGGTATAAAAAGACTTCGTCAGATTAACTGTACCTCCCGTACCATACCATCATTTTACGCTTTACATGTAATTTGCTTGTTAGTTTGTTATTCAAAATGTGATACTTACATTTACGATTGAGGAGCTTTAGTTATAGCAAATGTTTGCAATTTTTATTTCACTTTATTTTGTTAGTAAAATTTTAGTTACTTGTTTGGTGCAAAATAGGCCCAAGTTTACATCGCAAGCTGTTACGCGTTTTTGAGTAACGAGCGTCTCTTGACATTCTTCAAATTCATACGAGAAACGAACGTTTCTGTGCATTTGGCGTTTGTCCAACAATCTGGTAGGGGTCACAAAACCGGAGGAGATATCTTTAGAAAACTGATTTCGATTTTAAAAGAATCAGTAAAATGAGTTTCCATTTCCTTCTGAAAATTATATTTTACTAGCTATTGCCCGCGACTTTGCGTGGAAGCTTTGATGTGTATGTGTGAGAAAATGTGCTTTTTCAGACCATCTCTGTGCCAAATATAAGCCGTTCTGGTGTGATTGAGTAACAAGCATACATCTATTAAAACAATAACATACAACTATTTATAATAGTACTATATATTACATATTGTTTTTTTTTTACCCGCCTACCGCGGAGGTTTCGGCCCGCATATCTGTTCATCTGTTCCCGCATAACTACATTATGTACATGTATTATAAAAATAATATATAATATAATATAATTTGACAAATGAAATTTCGTTAGTAGCATCGCGTCTGGGTCGTCCATTCGATGGTTGCATAGACTATGTGACGTAACACTAAATTCATTATAATATACTTCTGAATAGACATAAAAAAAATGTAATGTGCCGTGTTGGGTATCGGATGAAAGATACTAAAACTTAATATATTTTTAGTTACTTTTTAGAGCGCGATTTTTCCGCTTTAGTTCTTGTATTTGTTGCAATTTGCAACATATTGTCGTCGGTGCACGTGCAAAAGACCGCAACAGCAATTTGATACTAACATATTTTACAAGCTTTATTTTAACTAGCAAAGTTGAAATTCTGCACAAATTAAAAAAAAAAATGGCAGACATGACCTGATGCCGCAACTCAGGTTCGCCTCTTCATGAGAGTACTCCTCAAAGGTTAATAGACGCGGACACTAAACTTTATAAACGCGTTTTTTTTTTTTATAAATGAATGTAATTGTTTTCTTGCCATTTTAAGAAAATCTTTATTTTTTTAAAGAAAATGTTTATTTATTTATTTCGGAACTTTTCTCAAACTCCTTTTTTATTATTTCACGGGGTAGTTTAAATAATCTGTTCTAGCGCGGTTTCTTGAATCGATTGAATGAAGTCTGGTAGCGCCTTTATCCTTTTCCAATTCGTATAATAACTAAGCGGAACTCAAACGGAACCAAATTATTACACCAGTTGAACCTGCTTATGTATTACCTGTATAATAATTAATGTGCTATTTCTAATTACTACATCACATTATCAGTCACTACTACAGTAGTAAACAATTTTATCTGTTACCTTGTATACCTTATCTACCTTATCAATGTATGCACACGCACAGCTATCGATTACTAACGCGTTTAGTTAATAACTAGTCACAAGCAACGCGGGAGTTGGTCGCTGGGGAACTGGTTACCAACGCAACCCAAATAGTTACAGAACTAGATGTCTCGAGCTAAGCTATCAACTAAAACCAATAGTTAATATCAATAATAAAAAGCTTAAATAAAATGAACGATAAAACAGTTAGGTACTTTGTAAAGTAGGAGGTACCTATAGTATTAAAAAATATTTATATTGGATAGGTGCCTGATGGTTTTCTTTACATGGGTATCAAAAACACCCGTGCATTTGTTATCTGAAATAATATTTATACCTACCTTATGGCTATAGTATATATGAAGTTAATAGCAAATTGTTGTAAACAATGGTTATGTCGCTTCTCGCAGCCGGTCATCAAAAGTACTCATCAGTGGGCTACCCCTGCATGTTCGCTTCGACAACATCGAGCCCCTGCTCTCACAGTACGGCAACGTACAACATTGCGACAAAGCGAACTCGCGCGATGCCAACACCCAGGCCGTGTTCATCACGTTTGAGACGCCGGAGCAGGCGCAGCAGTGAGTATTATTGTCTGTTTGAGGGTTCTCTTGGGTGTGCCGTCTTGTTCGCTCCGTCTGCTTCGGTTCCAGCTTTTCTCTTATCTCTCGCATCTGTATTTCGGCGTTTGCATGAAGTATATAGTCATATGTTTTGCTTTATTACTATTTCGCTTATTGCTTTCCAGGTGGCACAGAAGGTATTAATGTACGACTGTTTCTTTCTTTTTTTTTTCCTCTGTCAGCCGAGACCCCGTCTCGCTGACACATAATCGCGTACGGTGCCTCTAGTGATTTATTGTTTTGAAGTTTCATTAAAGTTCATTATGAGTAAAATCAACTCTTTCCTTCACTTGTTTGTTATGGTCTCTTGCGGTTTTTCACTGATTTTGATTGATAACTGACAACTCTGCTTTTTATATAAAGTAATTGATTACGCATGGATTGCTGTTAAGTGTTTTGGCGTGCTGTTAAGCATTATTTGTATTTTACACGGGCCAACTTGTTACAGAGCCATCAACGGTCTAAATGGGTGCGAACTGGAGGGAAGTCGGATGAAGGTTGAAGCGGCGGAGCAGAACACCCGTGGCGGCAGGCGCGGACGCCCCGGTGGCGGCCGCGGCGGCGGCGGTGCCACCGGCGGCGGCTCGCGGCCCACCGACTTCCCGCTGCGGCTGCTCGTGCAGAGCGACATGGTCGGCGCCATCATCGGCCGTCAGGGCAGCACCATCCGCCTCATCACACAGCAGAGCCGCGCTCGCGTTGATGTCCACCGCAAGGACAACGTTGGCTCTCTCGAGAAGGCCATAACCATATATGGCAATCCTGAGAACTGCACCAATGCATGCAAAAGAATACTGGAAGTCATGCAACAGGAGGCCAACAACACCAACAAGGGGTAAAATCTATACAGCTTTTTATTTTTAATAAAATACAACATAAGTTGTAATAATTCTTTACTTGGAACTAACATTGCATCATTGTTGTTTTCAGTGAGATCTGCCTCAAAATTTTGGCTCACAACAATCTAATTGGCCGTATCATTGGTAAGGGCGGTAACACGATCAAGAGGATCATGCAAGAAACTGATACAAAGATTACCGTCTCTTCTATCAATGACATCAATAGCTTCAACCTGGAGCGGATCATCACCGTCAAGGGTTCCATTGAAAATATGGCTAAGGCGGAGTCACAAATTTCAGCAAAATTACGCCAGAGCTATGAAAGTGATTTGCAGGTAATTTGTCACTGGCTACTAAACAGTAAGGTACTTGTGTATTGGTGTGTTTGATTAAAATGATTGTTATTGGTGTTATAGATGCTGGCGCCGCAAAGCATCATGTTCCCGGGGTTGCATCCTATGGCTATGATGTCCACTGGTCGTGGATTCTGCGGTGCTCCCCCGCCGTTCCCGCCGCCTATATACGCTCCTCTGCCGGGCCAGGGCGGCGCGCAGCAGGGAGCCGGTGATTCACAGGTACTAACTTGTACATTCCCAGGGAAGTCCTGCTGTTAATGACCCCTTCTGACTTTTTTGTATCCACTTTTGGCCGTAGTGCTTCATTGGTTGTTCAAAAAGATGGACCTTTCGTGATGCCATGCTGAATTTGGAGAGGGAAATTCGTTCGACGGGTTCCCGATCTGAACTCAAGTATAGGTTGTATAGGAAGGCAGTGATGTTTCGATACCAGCTACAAACTTTATTAAAACTAACAATTATTTTCTACAATAGGAAACTACATACTTATACATCCCAAATAATGCTGTGGGCGCGATTATTGGCACCAAGGGCTTGCACATTCGCAACATTATTCGATTCAGCAACGCTTCTGTGAAGATCGCTCCTCTGGAGCAAGATAAACAGGGAGAGAACCAAAGCAACCCTCAACAGGAGCGTAAAGTCACCATAGTCGGCAGCCCTGAGGCTCAGTGGAAGGTATGTACTGGTTATATTTTGACGTTTATTGTGTAGACTGTTTTGAACGTACTGGACATAGTTTTAATGACTTTATACTTGACTTTTACAGGCTCAATATCTCATTTTCGAGAAGATGCGAGAAGAAGGATTCATGTCTGGCTCGGATGACGTGCGGCTGACAGTGGAGATAGTGGTCGCTTCGTCGCAGGTCGGCCGCATCATCGGCAAGGGAGGTCAGAATGTGCGAGAGCTGCAGCGCGTCACTGGCTCGCTGATCAAGCTACCGGAGCAGCCGCAGCTGCAACAGGGCGGCGGTCAGGCGCAGGATCACGACACGACCGTGCACATCGTGGGCCCCTTCTACAGCGTTCAGGTATGAATAAGTAAAATACTTCGCCTATTTTGTTGAGAGAAGGCGGTGTTCTTGTAAGTATTATTTTATGTTAATATGCTGAAATTTTGCTTGATATGATAAAAACGGATCGATGCAGAAATTTAGAGAGGTAAACGACAGATAAACAAAGATAAATTATGAAAAATTACAGCATTTTGGCATATGAATAATATTTTAAAATGGGGGTACCAATCAAGACATTTGAGTTTCCATGTTTAGGATGTAATTGAATATGAAATAAATTGCTGAGCGAAATTTATAGAATGATACTGTACTGTGTAAGATGTATACATGTAGTTACGAGTCCAAATTGAATTAACTTGTATGAATAATTTATTGTAATATTTATTTTAAGAAGATGTGGTGTGTCGACATACATTCAAAATGTCAAAAAGATAAGTATATGGTTTTACTAATAGCTGGCGCAATGCGATGCAATAGTGCGTATAAATTCGATTTAAAAAACACGACTCACTTTGGCATAATGAGATATTTACGTTTTGTAGCAATCACCTGACGCGGGATGAAACATTATCGAGACACTGCCTGTCTAAGAATACAATCCTCAGTGAGAGCCAATGAAATGGCACCACACCATGGCCATGCCAAGTTATTTTATGCCTTTGATGCTAAACAATAGGTGAGTTATCCCAGTATCAACGTAAATAATAAATTATATCAATTTTATGGCGAATGTTAAGATTGACAATAAAATTAATTCTTTATGAAACATCTTTTAATTATCTGCTACGCCTTTTACTTCTTGTTATTGGACTATGTAACTACATGTATATGTATTGTACAGAACTGACTGATCACTGTTTGATGATAATAATAATTATAGGATATATAATAAGTTTATAAAAAAACCACGAATGATTAATTACGACTGTATTAAAAACGATATGACAAGAAAGGAGGTGTCTGATAAGATGAAAGGTGATAGAGACGTATGAAAGAAACAGCATTTCTTTCGCCGACCCCAAATAAATCGGGATAAGGGCAAGAGAATGATGATGATGATGAATGATTAATTATGGCAATTCATATTGGGGTAATATGTTGGTATTATAGATATGTAATGCAAAGCGATATTGTGAAGTACGAAATAATGCGTTGCTAAATAATATTTGCAATGGAATAAGTTTTTCGCTGCGTATTTGATTGAAGTACGTGTGGATCGGCAAAAAATCTTATAAACCATTCAACTCCTGCGAATGTGATTATCGTTTAGTCGTTTAACGGTTCCTGTGTATGTTATCAGTCGGCGCAGCGTCGCATTCGTGCGATGGTTGCGCAGGCGAGCGCGCCGGGCCGCCGCCGCGCAGCGCAGCCGCCGCCGCCCGTGCAGCAGTAAACTGCCTCCGGATCTCCAGGAACCCCGCGCGCCCTCCAACACCTCTCACCCTCGAGCCCTCGCAACACCCGCCGCCTCGCCAGCCTGGCCGCGAGCAGGCGCGGCGCCGACACGGTCACCACAGTCACCTCGGGCACCTTATGCCAGTGCTGTCGTAATGACGCACTTCACTAAACTAGCTTCACCTGCACACTTCCGTTGCGCTAAACGTAGACCGTGTCGTAACGCTGCAGCCGACTACTGCGTAGGCAGGCTGTCGAGTTGATTATTTGTGTCCAAATGTTGTTGTTGACATAATTCTATTATTGTAGTGAATTGTAATTAAATCTATTGATAAATCCATATTTTATCCCGGGAATTATCTATGTTGATGATTAATATTTGAATATATATATAACACATATATATAATATTCTTCATATACACTATTTTTTAATAATAACGTGATTGTTAAGTTGTTTTCATACCATGTTATTATTCTGGTACCATGTAAAGAGTTGTCATAGATTGCAATAGTTATTATTATGTTCTGTATACTGTTTACAAATGTTAATAGCAGTTTCTATAGTAGCGTGCCGTTTCTATATACAAACAAGAAGAGCAAAATATGTTTTTTGTTATAAAGTAATAGTTTAATCTGTTAGTCACAGCACCATACTGTTAATGTCATTTTTTGAAGGGTGTGTGGGATACAACTACTAGGAACGGAACTTACACGACGTTGCTTTAACGAGGAGGCTCATTGGACAAACGGCTTTGCAAAGTATATTGTAAGAATATTTCTTTAAACTATACACGGAGTTTCTGCATGCATGCTGTTGAGAATGTGTCGTACAATGGTTTCTATTGAACTGATGTGTGTTGGGTGATAAGTAACTAATCCAAAGAGTGAACGCCGATCGTGTGTCGAATCGGCCTGACGTAGTGACGAGCCTTGACTTGACGAAGCGCGCGCGGCCGGCAACCTGCGCCCCGGCCTGCGCCTGCGCGACGCTCCTATCGATGATATGGAGACGATGATCTACCTAATTATGATGGACAAATATTTTTGATATAATAGTAATTGTTGGAGAGTAAGGAGTAAACTTATGAGTTTTAATTTGTAAGTAACATTTGTTGATCGTTTTCTTTGTAATTTTGTCTTTGTTAGCTTTATAATGTTTTCTTGTATTGAAAATGTAATACAAAAGTTTCGACATTGAACGGATACCGTAGCGTTTAATGGTGCGTGTGTAAATGTCGCGTCGGTCGTATTGTTCGGTTCTATCGTGATATGTTTTATTATTCAATTGTGCGATTTGCGTTATCATTGTGCCAAGTGAGATAATTTAAACTATGAGAGATTAAGATTAAGTGAATAATATCAAAATTAATGAAAAGCTTAGATATTTATATGTATAATGTGATAATATATGGAAGTTTTGGCAAAAATGTTACTAAGAATGTTTTACATTCTTATTTCCATTTTCTCATTTTTTAGGTTAGATTATAATAAAATTATAAATTGTAAGTCGTGAGGCGGTGGCGAGGGCGCGGCGGCGCACGGATGTCGCGCGTGGCCCGCCAGCGCACGCGCCTCACCAGCTAATGTCCCGATACTTCAACACTTGTCTCTTAACATCTCGTCACGTCTATTCCGTGTCCCAAATGCATTAAAATAATTTTCAATTCATTACGGTTAAATGGCGTAATCTTCTCAGTTGCACACAGTGTTTTAGTGCTGAATGTAAAGGGTACAATATGCATGCTTACTTATGTTACATATGAGAGATTACCTAATAACTTTTCAACAAGACAAAGTTCTCAAAGACCGCTACGTTGAGTTTTGACCGCGTTTAGTTCCATTTTGACCACGGTTAGTTCCTGTGACGACTAACATGCTGGATGTACGCCGTCACATTAACTAAGGTACCGGATCGTTGCGTTTTTATACGGGTCCAATTTTATGTCAGCCTTGGACTTTGCTTTGTTACACTGTTATTAGGTAATAAAACTAGTAACATTTCGCGTTTATATTATTCAGAAAGAATTAACATGATTAGATCTTCCGATAGATCTCAATTTCCCCCATCACCACCCTGCTGACGATTAGTATACACTAACCATTACTTTTTTATTTTTACATGATAGTTATGTGCATAATGTTGCCTCCCTGAGCTATCCATTGCTTCATGCATTTGAGGAAGGGTTCAAGTTCTGAAAATAACTGATCAGTACCCCACAAGCACAGAATCCAAGTATAAATTATTGTCAGTTTACTATCGGAAGATATTCTCTACGCACTAATGTCATGGATCTGTGTCGATAGATCATTTTGTGGTTGTAGAACTACGGTATCTTTGCTAATAGGTGCGATCTTGCTTTATTGTTATAATTTATTTGTAACTTATTTTGTTCTGTGCTTTAATTTAATATGAATAAATTTTTTGTGATGAATACAAATTTTCTGATGACCCCCTAATACTTCACGTTGTGTGATGGTAGTTTATTTTTTGTAATTTTGTATTGCTTCCACATATTATTGAAAATAATCTCACATTTGGCAAATAACTCCTTATAATCAGTCGGAAAACAACTTGCTGTAGGTGCTTGTCATATTCAACGATAAACTAAGAAAGTAACCACTTTTAAAGTACGAGCCGTGAATAAATACAATTATGTCGCCGTTATAATTTTATGATTTACATTTTTTATACTATAATAGTTTCACGAGTCTACAATTTTATTCTATTGAAATATATACTGCCATGTTACATACTATTAATAAGTCTCTCTTAAATTAGTTACTGTTAATTATTGATCCCAGAGATATCGTTGTTACATTACACGAATACATTATAATATTTGTATTTACAATAAAAAGGAGACTAATCGTAAACTTATAACGGCTTAATTTTAATGTGACAAATCCGTCTATTATAATTAACAGTACATTTATGTAGTACGAGAGTATTCACAAGAGTTATGTACGTGAGTTCCTTTACACGCTACGGATGTGTGTGCGCTTCTATGGAGAACGCACAAAAAGCCATTGATTATGTAAATAACGTATGACATTGTAGAAAACGGACTTCATTTTTACAAACATATCAGGAAGAATAAACTGCCTATGATCAGAGAGCAGTGAGAGTCCACTTAACGACACGCGCCACGCATGTGGTGTCGTGTGCAGACGCTACACAATGCGAACACAAATGTTTGGGCCAGGATACAAGTTTTTATAAAATGAGTGTTTAGTGATTAGAATATCGTGCGATTGACCGCACGCGTCGCTAACTTTGTTACTCTCCACAATAGCTGTATCACTTAAAACTGATAAGCCAGGAAGTAGTGTATAAAGTACCAATAACGATATCTACGTTTTTCAATACATAATGAGTTAACTATAAGGGCTCCTGAATTTATTATTAAACTGAATATGAATTTTTGATGCTAGAAGTGTAATGGTTTATGCGCTTAATAGCGTGTATAATATTGTCAGGATGATCAGAAGAGTCCTATATCGGCAAAAAAAAAAATACATTCCATATTTCACGAAATAACACCTATTGCTGAAAGACCGACCACCTGCAATTGAGTATTTTAGAAAATTTACTAAATTATAATATAATTTCGCATTCAATGTTATTACTTATTATACGGTACGAGTGAAAAATATATGTGTAGATGTATGCAAGCTAATTATTGTTTCGCTAAAAGAAAATTGTATGCATTATCGATATTTGAATGTCTTGGAATTAATGTTAGAATTCATATTGGTGTAACATTTCCGCTCGTCAGTAGAATAAACAATATTTTCTGGAAAGAGAAGTTGTCTTGTATTATGTGTTCAATATCGGTTGACTACAGCTGTGGAGCTAGTTGACCGACTATTGTTCGACACACAGACAGCCAGATTCCGCTTGCATCGGCTATCAGAATGGAATATAATAAACGGTTACTTTCACTGCGACAGGAAGAGTGTACATATAGGCATGTTGTTTATTCCTTCCAAATGTAAGCAAGAGAGGGTTACATTATGATTTGTAATGTTAGGATGCAGAAATAGTTTTAGTTGATTATTATTGTATCGTTGCGAAGTAGTTTAAGTTGATGTAGGCGCGGGCGGCGCGCGGCCACGAGACTGAACTACACCCCTGCCGCCGCGCCCCCGCGCCCATTACTTACATATTGTCATTGTCGCTATTATCATTCTTGTTTGATGGTTCTACTGTTATTTACATTACATTATAATTCTTTCTCGTGTGTAACCACTATTTTGTGTATTTACGTGTGAAAGGATCGATTTCATTTAATGTGCATGATTGTAGTTTTGGATTTCATCTAATATGTATGAAAACATTTTACTGAATAATTATTACGACGAATAATAATTATTACTACGAATAATAGTTTTAAAACATTTTAATTTTATGAAAAACCTCGAGCGCACATTGCATTATTATTTTTTCAATTACTTGTTAATTTTATTTAGTGGGGAAATGGAGCACTCATTCTGTTGTTCGTATGTTACAATCCCCTCCAGTGTATGCTATTGAAGTTTACCGAGTCTATAGTAATAGTGTTTATGTATGTCGTATGTATTTATGTACCTTGCTGGAGCATGTATATCAGTGTGTAGCGTGGTCGCGTGGCGGCCGGGCGGGTGTAGGAGCACGTCGCACCGGGTCGGGGGCGCCACCGCCCGGCCAGACTCGAAATTCGTGTCGTCGCGTCTCGTCCCGCCCGCCATGTGATAAATATATTATAAAATAACGGGCGTACATACGCGATCTCATGAGGCGGGACCCACAGTATGCGTTATTTTTGTTTAGGTGTAGAGAAGCTGTTGTTGTTGCTTCTCAAATTAATGTATCAAGGTCCAATATTCATTGATATATTGTTTTTTTTTTTCACTATTATTGCAAGACAGGACATACATAGTTCACAGCATTTTCTTTAAATTTTTACTGTTATTTTTAGAACCATTTTATAATTGGTTTAAGTTCTGAAACTAATAACTACCTCAATATTACTAAATGAATATGATAATTATCTTTGTGCATGTTTTTGGGAACTGAATTTAAAAGAATACGAAAATTCAATATAGTATAAGATTGCTATTTTAAACATAGTAACAGAAAGTTGTCAAAATTAGGTTTCTTAACGTAATAAAACTGGTGAAATTTGATTTTGTTTTTTATTTCCATATCGCCCCCTAGCCCCCAAGACTATTCGGCACGACATTGCCGATTTGCTACTACACTGAAATAGTGCCAGGAAGACAGTCACGATACAATACAGTTTCTGCTACTACGTAGAAATAGCGCCAGAACGACACTGACACGACATAACACAATTTTTGCTACTACACAGAAACAATGCCTGGAGGACGCACTGTTAAGACACTACTATTTCGGCTACTACACAGAAATAGCGCTCGATCGCAATAGGAGGTCACTCGCGACACTTCTGCTACTACACTGATACAGTGTCCGGAATGTGCGTAGTCGCAGCGGAAAAATGTCGAATATCTTAATTTCAGTTTAGCAGATATTTAGTGTATGACGTCGTGTAAATGTGTATGGTAAATACAAATTTGTGTATCCAACCATTGGGGAGATATTCAAGAAAAACTTTCCGCTGGGACTACGTCATCCCAGCGGCACTTTTTTTTCCTATGGACGTACATGAAAAAAAAACATACAATACCGTCAAACGGGGTGAATAGGACTGCAGGGGTGAATAGAGACAAAACTTTGAAAGGGATTTTAAAGTTGAATTGACATGATATGTTACCAAAAAGTAGGTACTCGTATTTTATTTACTTAGTTACACTTAATTATTTAGTGACCTTGTTGGTAACATATATCAATTCAACGTAAAAATCCCTTTCAAAGTTCCCAAAGTTTCAAAGTTCTCTATTCACCCCTGCAGTCCTATTCACCCCGTTTTACCCGGTAATTAGTGTGTAACGAGAGGTAAATGTGTACGCTAAAATGAAATTTGTGTGTCATCAAACAGCGTAGATAATCAGGTTGCCGCTGTGCTGACGTTTGGCTATATGCTGAAAATCATATAAAACGGTTTAGTTTAGAGTTGTATTTTTTTACGCCAGTTGCTCCTAATTAGTGTATAATGTTTGTGAAAACAGAATTTGAAAAAACATACCGTTCAGAAGATATACACGTAACAGTAAAATAAGGTTATTAGGTTCAAGTACTTAAAATAGGAATAGCCTAACTTATAACGTATAATTTGTATCTTGTAAGGGTCTACAATGTCTTGCCAAGTTTGGTGTATGAGCTCTTAGTAATTAATGAGTAATGGCATAATTTACTACGACTGGACCACCATATTGTATGACATCCGATTGAGGACTTTTTAATGGAAGCAAAATAAAACATTGCGATATTTATTGCCGCTGGGCGCGGCACCCGAATATTTACATTAGTAAGTGTACTTGATACACTACATATTTTACTCACATAATACCTGACCCTAGTTTACTAACATTCTAATAAAGTAAAACAACAAAAAAACAAAATTAAAATGTGTGAACTCTATAATCTAATCTAAACTAATATTACAAAGAGGTAAAATTTGTTGGTATGTGGGGGGTAATCTCCGAAACTAATGATCCAATTTTAAAAATTGTTTCACTGGTAGAAAGCTTCATTATTCATGAGTGCTATAGGCTATAAATTATATTGATAGCATGCATATTAGCCGAGCTATGACAATTATTGTCGGGCCAGGCGGCCAGGCGGAAAAAAATACCTCTCAAAACAGAGTTATTTGCATGCGCTGCCTAAACCGTTGTATATAATTGAAAACAATGTAGGACAACTTGGTCCGTTTTAAATAGTTCTACAAAAAAGTCCGCGACACCATATTTCTATCTTTTATATTTTAGCATATATAGTAGCTTTTATGTACCCATTCACTGCCCAGTATTTAGCGAAAACTTCGCGAAACTCCGTTTGCGTGCCCACAACCCGTATCCGAGTCGTCGTTATAATAAGCTATGTGTGTAATGTATGACTTGTATTCATGCCCAGAACCCGACTAGCGAGTCCATAGTTACGGATACGGGTTGTGCGAAGAAACGAATTATTGTTCGACTCATATGCTGGGTTCTGGGCACCGAATGGGTTAAAAAAGTGTTTTTCGATATACTTACGTTTGGACGATTTTTTTAAAAACAAAAAAATTAAACTATACAAAAAAATATTTTTATGATCATAGGGATATCATAGAGATAAGATTTGCCCTTTACAGTATGTCGATCGGTTAAATAGTTTCGAAGATAATATCTAAACTAATATTATAAAGCTGAAGAGTTTGTTTGTTTGTTTGGTTGAACGCTAAGATCACAGGAACTACTGGTTCGAATTGAAAAATTCTTTTAGTGTTGGATAGCCTATTTATCAAGGAAGTCTATAGGCTATATATAATCACGCTACAAGCAATAGGAGCGGAGCATCAATGAAAAGTGTTGCTAAAACGGGAAAGCTTCAGTTGCGTGCGCAGCGTAAACGGTTAAAGTTACATGAAAATAACGTTTGAAGGAATTATTTCTCTTAAAAATTTCTAAAAAAAAGTCAGCGACAGCATATGCCTATCTTTTAAGGCTTAAGATATAATTTCTTAATACAATAGGTGGAAAGTTTTCTATAAGCAATAAGCCATGGTTACCATATCGAAACATTCAAAACGTATTGAAGGTTACACTAACTGTGTATTACATAAAAAAAATCTGCCTGTTATCAATAGTTCTACATATTAATAGGTGTTTTTTACAAAAAAGATCTAGCTAATACTGGCTTTCTCTGATAGATAATCACGACTTATTTTTACGCGATACCGTACCGTCCTGTAATAGAAACCTAGGATTGTTTGTAGTATTTTTACATATTTCGACAAATTGAAATCTGTTTTGCAAAAAACTTCAGACGTCTGCGATGCTTTTTCAGCGAGATATCGGCAATAACGTATTGTTCACCGTTTTAATGGCGCGGCCATGGTTTTAGTCTTACAGCTCCTAAAATATAACCTTGGATTTTTCTCTATATTTTTACAAATTTATTCTTCAAATTCAATCTTTTATATACCTAAATTTCTGATCTCTGCAAGGCTTATTTTTAAAGACTTCCGTGACCGTGCGGTTCTCCGCGTTTCAATAGCGCGGACACGTTCAACCCCTTATAACTTTTTAACCGTAATTTTGACAAAATGGTTTTGGGAATCAATTTTTACATATTTTTACATAATCTTAGCATAGTTTTTAAATATCGCCGTGGCCGCGCCATCCTAACGCACAAGATTGTCCCGTCGTCTTTGGTCTTTGGATTCGATTTAAGACTAGTTCCTATAGCCAAGTGTGGCCACCAGCCCTCTTATTTTATTGGATTTACCCTGATTGAAGTATCCCTCTCATCCCAGTTTGAACGTCAGGTTTAACATTTTGAACGCTACTGTCAGATACGTGCCAAGCAAACGCGTACCCTGTATTCCAAACGACACAAATATATGACAAAATGGCAGGTGACATTGTGGCTTGTTTATAAGCGTTATGGCGTTATAAGCGTTGGCGTTATTAAGCTCATGTAAAATCTGAACTGTTCTAAGCTTCTCTCAGCTAAGTAATACACAGATACATGGTGGATAATAAGCCTAACTTCATACAAAAATCTTCCGAACCCTTTATGTTATTAGGTAACATAAATGTAAGCAACAGCTGACTTTTTTTTGCGATTTCAGGTTTGTTTGTAGAGGCAAATACTTACAAAGCTTAAAATATAAGGGAAGCTTGATATCTTCCATGAGCACAAAAAGGGGTCCGTCTTTCCAGTTGTCTTCTGAATAGAAAAAAAAGTATTGAAGAATACACAATTGAAAGACAAAATACTTAATTGTTTTTCTACTTAAAATCTACTTTATATAAAGGTATACAATAAGTATTTCATTTAATGGGTTTTTAATTACACAAAGAAGCTAAATATATGAATTTAATTATTACATATAATGTATTAACTAATAAATAATACAAATTATTTATTGTTAATGATATTTCAATGATATAGTAACTTTATACAAGGTATTATTCAGTGAGATTCACGGTAGACCTTGCATTACAGTGAGTAAACTGAGTACAGCTGATAGTGAGTACGCTGCGGGCTCTCTGTCCTCTATCTCAAAAACGGTTTGGCGTATGAAGCAATCTAAAACAATATTTGTTGCAAATTTTATGTTCTGCAATTTTCACATCATTGGAGCTACAAAAACCGAGACAATTGCAGAAACTGATTTTTGTGACCTTTGACATTGAATAACTTACGACGCATACACGAGATTTTAACTTTTATAACACCAAAATGAAGGTGTGTCCGACTTTAGAGCTTTATTATCCCTCATTCTGTCACAAGTCTTCAAAAGTCAGAAGTCAGGTGAGAATTATAAAAAGCTCAGGTAAAGTATTTAAAAGAATTGCTACACATGGGGGTGCTTCGGGAAGCACTTCGGGAAACACCTCGCGCTCGCACGCTACACGGCTACGACCACGTTTTTTGCCGCAAAGCTTCAACCAGGAAGAAAGTTTGGTCCCAACCTGGCGACCAACAAGTTTTGTTCAAGATAGCGGCCGTTCAAATGACAAGTTGTGTTCGAGGCCGCGTACTCGTGTCTGAGACGTGGACACTTTTTTGACGTTTTTCCTGGAACTCCCTTTATATTATGATAATTGTAGACTAGGAGTTTTACAAAGAATAAATGAATAACAATGGACGTTTGTCACAAGACTCACAGCTCTATCAGATAGTAACTTTCAAATTTCTCCACTATTGGATTAGCTGACGGACGCTCAGATTTCTGTTGAAATACGGTGAAACTATGTTTTTGATGTGATTTTTTAAATAAGAAATCTTTAAACTAAACCAGTTTTAATCGAATTTTTAATAAGTTCATGATCTGCTGTTGTAAGTATACACAGTCACTAGCACTAATATGTCGTCCGGTATCGTGACAGACAGTGTTCAGCCTTCATTATTTACTAGTTTGCACCACATAGGGAACTTTCAGGATGAAAATGACAAAAGGCGTTGTTTTCAGGAAATGGTATAGGCAATCTGGAACTGCCCTTTAAAAACATTTTCATAGTTGTAGTTTTTTTTGGTTTGACTTCAGTGCAACTCTCGTTGTTCTTCTGAATTCTATTTTTTAAGTGTTCCTCTTCTGGCTCTTCTGTGTGCTCTAACTCTTCTTCCAATTCTATAGCGACTTGAGACATTTCGACTTCGTGTGCGACGATTGTTTCAGTTGTGGCTGTGACTGCTGTGCCAGCCGTGTCGTCCGTGTCAGCTGGGTCAGCCGTGTCGTCCGTGTCAGCTGGGTCAGCCGTGTCAGTTGTCTCAGCCGTGTCAGTTGTCGCCTGACGCAGGTGGTGATGGCTGACCCTGAGATGTTTCTTGTTGCGCTTAGAAAATTTTGTAGCTTTTGCTATAGAAGAGAAAATAAAATGTAAAAATTTCGTTAGTTCGAACTTTTCAAAATGAAAAGAATATGTTGTGTAAGAATAACCCCAACTACCGCGTGGCCCATCTTTGATACAATATGAATTCAAAATCGACTATGAAATAATCACCTTTTGGTTTCGGCACACGTTTTTTGTGTCTAAGCCTTTTTCGGGGTTTGGTTTTCAGATTTGACGGTTTGATTTTCGGTAAATTGGATACTTTGGTTTTCGGTAAGATAGACTGTTTGGTGGATTTGGCTAGCAAGGACTGACTGGTAGGGTTGGTTGCCGGCAGGATTGACGTAGACGGTTGCCCTTTCGTTGTTGGTAAAGGGCTTGTTGAGGCTGTTGACTCTTCCACGTGTAAAGTTGTTGCTTCGCTCGTCACTGATGGTAGGCTAGATGTGGTTTGTGCTTGTGAAGTAGCTGAAACCACATGTAATCGCAACTCGTCACAATTATTAGTAGGAAAGTTTTGTAGAAGTTTAACCAGTTATTATTATTGAGACGCACGTTCGAATTGTACTGGCTGAACATACCTATTTGAAGCTGAAACTCGTGAGTAAAGATAGAAGAGATAATTAATGGCTACTTGTGGTTTTCACAAATAGTGAGCTGAACTGTAACCGCTTGGTATCACAACTTGTCACAAATTATTTAGAAGGAAAGGGGTTTGATTATTTTGGCCATTTACTTAAAATTTATTTTCGAAACTGCGGCCACGTTTTTTTTTTTAAACAAACAAAATACCGGATAATTAGGCAAGCTAGGCACCATACTGAAATACTAAAATCCCTTTTGTAGACGTATGAAATAAATCAAATCTTTGAGATTACGATAGTCCTGCATTTTCCGCAGCAATTGCTTGGGACATTGCTGCGTTCCTTGGGGATGCAACCTGAAGTTATTTTTTCATTATAAATCAATAAAAATATTGTTTAAGTCCGTTATTGTTACTGGGTTATTGATCCACACGAACCTTTGACCCTTTTCTCGAAAATGAGCCGGTAACGTTGTTTCCGTATTAGTTTCAATTTTGCCATGTAACCAATTAGAACTCGTTGGTCAGTAATTATTAATTGTAACAAGCCTAGAAATGCATTTATGCTGTGTGGTTCAGTGCTTGTTTCAATAAGGTACCTACCTATTTCGATATATTCTCGCTGCATAATTCATGGTTAAATTAGTGGTGTGTGGGTTTCTTATTCTGGGAACTCAAGGAGATGGAAATTGACTATTAATAATTATAATACCAGATGATTGTTATCCACCAGGTTTTATTATTCTGCTAATTTAACGTGCTAGATATAGTCTGCTGTTATTTCGAAGCAGTCGTTCTGCTTGGATGCGGCTTACCTGAGGTGTAACCAAGATCAGCAGTTGGGTCATTGTTTAATCTTCTAAAATGTCCTAGAAAATAGAATTCTATATTGTGATACCTATTAGATTTTTTCAAGTTCAAAGGTAAGTGGATTCTTATTCAAGTTACTTTTAATCTTTCACTTTAGGAACGTAAGGAATGCTCTGATACTTATGTTATTGTGTGCCACACTTACCACCTCTTTTAAAAGGAGAATCTGAAAACCGTTAAGTTTAAGTTACCGTTAAGTTATAATTATA
Source organism: Lycophotia porphyrea (assembly GCA_950005105.1). NCBI lineage: Eukaryota > Metazoa > Arthropoda > Insecta > Lepidoptera > Noctuidae > Lycophotia > Lycophotia porphyrea. The sequence goes on along the minus strand of OX465383.1, from coordinate 23,705,617 downwards.
CTTTTCTTAAATAACAGGTACAGTTAACGTAACTAACAGAGAAACCCCTTTTCACCAATCCAGGACCTGGCAGGAACTCACCATACTTTGTTCCGTTATTTTTATCACCACAGCTTTAAAAAATGCGAAAGAAAACATCGGGTGGAATCCGGAGTTTCAAACCAGTCAAAACTTGAAGATATGAATAACTTCCACCTATCAGAACTCTTGCTGGTGATGTATAGCACCTTAGAACTCTCTTGGCGACACCGTCATCATTCTCGGAAATCAGCCGACGCAAAGTGTATGCGCTGTAGGTACCTACCCACTAATACTAAGGCGCCAGTTTATTGCAGCAATGATTTTAGGTTCTATAGTTAACGCTAATGTCAACTTACCATAATAATAATAATCAGGCATCATTCGTCGACGGCTGAGTCCTAAAAAGGATCAAAATTTTATAATCTCACAATTCACACCTAGCTTATTCAGCTAACACGCAGGCCGTATAAAATAGTAGCTAACTGAATTCTAATCCTACAGCTGAATGCAGATGTTTCATTTTGAATTAATCTTAACGCAACTTCCTGCTTACGATTCACTGACTTATGATGACTGACATGGTGTAATTTCATTCTCATGAAGGTGCCATTGCAGCTGGCGTTGGTCCTGCGTAGTACTTAATGAGTTCGCTATTTAAGAAGATAACACGATATGATTATGAAGAAAACTTAGCTGGTCACGATGAGTGCTGAGCTCGCGCAATACATTCTATTTTATCTATTTTACCGCCCGGCCAGTGCCGAAGCATTCCGATCTGAACATGGTTGTCCGCCACCTTAGATTAGCTTACTGGGTAGGACGACATAGGCTGCGATTCTCCATAGAAATTTTGACGAAATCGACGTTTCGTATTCCGCTTTATTCTTTCTGAATAATGCCTCGAGAGCCATTTTTTTTTTCATATAATCAAGGTCTAGTAGTGCGTAGACACGTTCCTGTCATTTCCTTTTTTTCAGCAACTAATAAGTAAAGAAAATGTGATCCTCAAAAATTGCCAAAAATTCTTCATTTTTACGACCGTGATTTGAGGCCTGACAAATTCGAAAAGTTTTTAACATAAAACATATTGACAGGAACATACATACTCTTTCTTAAAATTTTAATGTCAAATATAATTGAATTGGCTCATTTTTCGAGGAGAAAAAAGGGAATACGAAACGTCGTTCTCGTCAAAATTTTTGTGATATTTGCGGTCTGAGCTGCAGCCCTATCGCCCTATCGCACTCTACGGGGGCAGGCTTGACGTAGCCCGACGGCAATAGTTTCTTCAAATACTTATTTTTCAATTTCCTCGCAGCCCCTGTCCCCTCAAACTTGATTGAGTTACCAAAATATCCACTATTCCACCTTTTTAGTACGAGTTTTGATTTTTCTTTTGTCCCTTTTGAGTTTCGGTGGTCAAGAGCGTAATTTAAGATCAGAACAACTTCCGCGTCAGAAGATAAAATGATGACCAGCTACATAGGTGTCTATTAGATCACTATCTTACTGTACGGGAATCTATAATTTTCATCCGGAAAGCTTCGTTGGCCTGGTACGGGAGGCGGGTAGCCCATTGGCATAGGGGGCCAGCTCGCGTATGGCATCATCATAGGTGCCCCAGGTAGCATATTGGGCTGCGGAGGTGGCAGTGAAACTGGCGGAGAAGACTGCGGCGAAGCTGGTGGCGAAGCTGGCGACGCAGGTGGTGGCGAATCTGGCGGCGCAGGTAGCGGCGAAACTGGCTGGGAAGCTGGCTGAGAAGGTGGCGGCGAAGCTGGCGGCAAAGGGGGCGGCGAAGGGGGCGGCGAAGCAGTCGTCAAAGTAATCGTTGAGACAACATCCTTTAATGACGCACCACTCACTGGAAAATAATTACACTATCTACGAATACCTACTTAGGTAGTATAATGATTAGGTAGTCTTGCATCCTGCAGGATGTACAATCGCCAGTGGATAACGGTAGGCAAATATTTAAACAGCTAGAGCAGCCTTCTCCTTAGCATGTCGATGGCGATTTAAATTATTATTTCCTTTATTTATTTCTATACACATTGATTATATTTTTAAATATTTCACTGTTGTGTTATAAAAAAACATTTAAAAATATAAAAAATAGTAGCCCACCGGTAACGGGAACAGGGTCCAAGCTCAGAGTCAGGGCTCCAGAGAGAGCTTAACCTCCTAACAATACGAGCCGTGTCCAGGAGTACCGCTTTCTGAATCAAGTCCTTGATCCAGCTTAACGAGAGCCTCCTCAGGTATCCGCTGAATCATATTATTATTATTATCAGCCATTTCTGTCCCACTGCAGGGCAAAGGCCTGCCTTCCCTCCTTCCACTTATACCTATCCAGTGCTGTAGTACGCCAGTTTTACGATTTAAACTAAATCGGTTCAAAACTTGGTGACGAATTTGGCACTTTCAATAGAGCAGACTGGCAAGGTTGTTATTGAATTAGTATCATTACAGATTTTTTAAATCACATTTATACCTTCTCAGAAATAGGTTAATCCGAGGATTTAAAACATTCGTCAGAGGTGATATTATGTGAAGATTAATTCAGGAAGGTAGGCTGAAATGTCTAATAAAAACTAATACCTGTTACGTCTGTTTCATTAATTGATATCGTGGAATTGAAGTCTTCTGAGGGTAGCGAACATGTGCTGTTTGTATCTTCTTGTTCAGTAGAATTTGCCAGAGCATCAACGTTTGCGCGTAAAACTTGTGCAAAGTCTTTTCAAAGAGAAAATTAACAACATATATCTGTCCAGATCTATTTACATAAATGTTATGAAGGAAATTATATTTATGACTATTAGATCTTACCTGTTTTAAGCAGCTTAACCAAAAATATGGCTTGTTTTAGAGTCTCATCGAGATCGTCACTTGCTATAACCTCCTGAAAGCTGAAACTTCCTATTGCTAAAATCACTATCAAATTCAGTAGCTTCTTACTTGAATTCATAATGCCTATGCACATTGCTAAATAAAATATGGACTATTTCGACATTTTATGCCAAAAGAATTCGATGTAATAAAATTTTGCGTTTGGTATGTTTCTAGTTACTTAAAGCATTTATATTTTGCAAGTAAACGTGTCGTTTGCTGAAAAGTAGTTTAAAATAAATGATTGTAACAAGGTACATAAAAAACATTTTATTTTTTATTACATAATAAAAGTATGTAGCTACCCATGTACAAAATAAGAAGTTTAAAATATTCAATAAAACTGAAAACGGTAATCACATGTTATAAATAAACACTCACACAGGATCTGATTAAGTAGGTAATATTTATTCTATGACAACTTTTAAACAACTGTTTTGTTTTTCAGGGAAATTAACTGGACACTCAAGTATTCATGGTATTCACTTCACATAGCACTGGCTCTGATGTAACTTGATGTTCAATTTCGTAACTGCACATCTTTCCTATGCCTCATTATCCGCACTTTGCCAGAAGTTGCTGACTTCGTTGAAAGGTGACTGTTGTTCTGCCACCTCATTGCTGCTTGCCGAGTCCTGCTGAATAATCGACAATAATATTAGTTAGGTACCTATTAGATAAATTATTAATCTCCTATTGCTCGTGGTTCTAGTGGTCGCAAGCGCGATTGCTAAGCATGAGGTCCTGGGTTCGATTCCCGGGTCGGGCAAAGTGTTATTGGGGTTTTCCATCAGAAATTTCTCAGCAGCATCCATGGAGTCTGGATTCGGATGGCCCGGTTGATGGCAATAGGCTCGCCACTATTACATAAGACTAAACATAACTGGCGAAATGTGGGTTTACTATTAGGTAAACTTCTGCCTAACCCTTCAGGGATTACAGGCGTGATGTTTTGTATTAATCTCCTAGTTAGGTTTATATCGACAAACAAGGTGTGCTCGAAGTATTCTACCCTTTGTCAGGGCCAATGAAGTCAAGATTTAAAATAATTTTATAGGCTTTGTAGGTCTGGGTTAATATTTAATTTCTCATTACTAGGCAAGGGACTTTTAATATATTATGGTATGTCACGACATTTTTGGTAACGATATCCTAAATGAGCCTATTCTGGGTTGATAAAATAAAGAGCAACTCCCTGTTGTCCAATATGTCGTTCTACCTGCGCGAAGTGGTTGTGTATAATTATAAAGGGTGTTATAAAGGGTGTAAACAGACTTTTAACGAAGCCGAAAGGCACTTGTTCTGCACGTCATTGCGATCATTTTTTTGTTCTAGACCATACCTGGGAACCTTCTGGTTACGGAGATATTGGGGGTCAAAGTTCCAACTTTTTCACAAGTTTTTTTTTAAATTCGTGTTTTAATGTAAGATTTTTACTTTACTTTACACCTCCAGGACCCCCTTACTATTCAATCCATAAGAACAATGTTTTGAGTACGTTACATTCAAGTCCTACTGTAAAACGTGATTTTTCAGACCAAAAAAAAATTCGTGTCCCAGCACTAATTTTTGCGTAAAATTACTTAGTTTGATGTACAAAATGCTTGGTTGACGGCTTCGTGAAGAGTCTGTTTACACCCTGTATATGGCGCTTGAAAAACTAGTTATCGCGACCAAAAAAAAACCATTCCGGTAAATGGCAGATTTTTTTTAATTTTTTATTCTTTAAATACACTTGGGGGAGGCATATGTCCAGCAGTGGACGTCTTTCGGCTGACATAATGATGATGAAGATGTTAAAATACAGAATTAAGTAATAGTAGCACCCACATATGTTTTATTGTTTAGTTTCAGTTTAGTACTTAATAACAAAAGTGACCAAAGTATTGGTTGCATTTCATATTCATTTAGGATATCGTTACCAAAAATTTCGTAAGTGTTGTGACTTCATCCCTAGTCTAATTAACAGGTAAGACTTATGTTATTGTTATAACATTATCCCGATATGCTTTGGCGAACTCACACTCCACGTCGACATGTGTGTTTGTATCGCAGAATTAATAAAACAAGGATTCTATCCTCGAATCCAGTATCAAAGAGCTCGACCACGGTGAAAAGAATATCATCAAAGCACTCAATTATACGTTTGATTTCACATAACTAACTAATTAGTTACCTATATTTAGGTAAGTATACTGTAGAGGTCCAATGATGATATATCGTTCTGGCAGCCGATTGATACTGGCAGCTTAATAAATGATTAATTGATTTTAAAAGTATAAATATAAAGAGTTACCAGTTTACAAGCGTATAATTTGGTAGTGTAGACTCCGTATACACCACAGTACCTATCTACTGGTACTTGATCAGTATCACTAAATCAGTAACTGTTGTCTATCCTTACTTTAACGGTATGGCGTGCTGCATATCCCCGCTTCCGAAAGGCCACTAGAGTTACAGGCCTCGGTCGTCTTTCAAAGGGTTCGAAGTAATCCTGAAACAATTGCTTAGGTTATTTTATGTCTTTCCAGACCTTGGACGCCACTCGGTCACATCATTACTCCTCCTGCCATCACCGCGTTTTGCTAGGTCTTAATGTTATTACTTTACTACACAATGTATCCATTAGCACAATGTTTTTGTTGAGTGATATTGAGTCCTACTGTACTAACTATTACTACTGTGAAGTAAACATGATTCTGCACCCCAAAAAAAACATTTTTTTTGCGTAGAGTTACTTAGTTTGATGTACAGAATGCTTAGTGGACGGCTTCATGAAAGGGCCCGTTTACAACCTGTATACGTTAGATCCATAAAATATAATTTGGTATGATTTTCAGCCGGTATACAAAGAGTTCGTCAGATCAACGGTATCTCCCGTACTAAAACTAATTGCTCTAATTTATGGGAAATTGATTGTTAATTAAATTGACAACTACAACTTAACAGCAACCATATTGTCACGAAAATAAAGATTAGGTATATCTACACACTACATCATTTTGGCAGACTTGCGTCTGAGTGATAGCAACCGAACACACAGAAACCTACGACTACATGAATAAAGATCATTTAGATTTTGACAGAGAAAAAGCCAGCTGAAAATATGTGAAACGTCTGTAGTCTAGGTAGGTGTAGTAGGTATAATCAAATCAAATCTGCCATATTGCCATATTTTGACATTTGTATGAAGTAGCTTTTTTATTTCGGTTAATTGACGTAAGGTTGACATCATTGGCTTAACAATTAATTATGGAGATAATGGGGATGTTTTAAAGGGATTTGAATATTTTTCGTAGACAAGGCAATAGAATGCCGAAAAAATTGGTGGGCCATGATGCTTAAACCAATCAAAACTAAAAACCACTCACTATTACTTACTATTCACTGATGGCGCCAGACCAGCATACAATAATACTTAAAACGCCTTAAGAAACGATTACTAAGTAGATGAAGTTCTTACATTGCTCACCTTATTAAACGAAGGATCAAATCCTAGAGACAGCGTTTTAGCAAGTTTCGTCAAAGAATGCGGGGTGTTCAGTAACATTTCATATCTTCTTATGTTAGCTCCCCACGATTCTGGTAGCTGAGAAAAAAAAAACAAGTTTTTGTTATTTGTTATAGCTACAGGGTGGCATTGTAAGCAAGGGCCGGTACCGGCTAGGCTACAGGAAAACGGTGTTAGGAGATTAACCATTTGTTTTAAGTAATTCAACCAATCAATTTCAAATCTACAAGTTTTTGATCTAACATGGTCAATTGATCACTAATACTCATCGTAACGAGTCAAAACGAATAAAAATCATGGTAGGTACTTAAAAACACCGCTTTAAGTGCTAATGATGAATTTCGATCTGCATTCACAGATTTTGAAAAAAAAAGCAAGAAAATGGCCAACTTGCACAAAATCTTTTTTTGATGCCAATCGATCTTGGTGCTTATTAGGATCGAAAAAAAACTGACCAAGTGCGAGTCAGACTCGTGCACGAAGGGTTCCGTAATCCTGCACTGAACTGCAGAAAACGACGGTTGTTCCTGACAAGGTAGTATATTTTTAATGAAACGGGTAGTACAGGTTTTCTGTCTCTATCTGGAGTAAAATACGGAATTTCTACGCACAAAGTATCGATAAATGCTAATGAGATTTTAATTTATCAATATTTCGCGCGTCGAAGTTCCGTAATCTACTTCTCTATCTGGTGTCACGGCAAAATTTTGAGCCAATCTCATATTATAAATACAAATATTGTTAGGAGGGAATGGATGTTTGTTACCCTTTCACGCAAAATCATACTGAACGGATTTGGATGAAATTTGGCACACCGATAGCTTGCAAGATTAACACATAGGACACTTACACTTTATCCCGGAAGTTCGAACCCGTTCCCGTGGGAAACTGATCGAACTTCACGCGGGCGAAGTCGCGAGCTAGTAAAACATGTCGTACCAGCGACACGACGAGGAACTTAGCACATACTCACATTGCTCATGTGTGACGTAGGAGTTTTATCCGATAGAGATTCTAGCTTTAATGATAGGGATGGCACCTCCGATGTGGGCCTGATGGTAGCATGCCCTGTTGTTGGTTTGAGGGTAGTTTTCACTTGGTTCATATCTTTTGCGGGTTCCTTAATGACTGGGGAAAAACACGTTACACATGTTAAATAATATTGGATTTTATCATTTTATTTGAATTTTAAAATAGCGGCCACGCATTAAACCTGTAGGCTTGTATCAATACACACAAAAGTAAATAAAGTGTTTTATAAAAATGGCCATCAACGTTATTGCAAGCTATACGTGGGTTGCTAATGAGCAACCCACGTATAGCTTGCTTGGTATACATAATGATGTATACCTGTGGTAGAAATGAATACGCAAGTATTTTTACAAACAATTTTCTTTATTTTTCAACGTAATCTCTTTCGAGGTTTATACCAATGATATATATAAACTATAGATACGTTACCCGCGCTCTGTAGTGGCAATATTAATACCGGACAATTGTCCTGAGTCCCTTTAGTCGCGTACCAACCAGTGCCGCAGCTGCACGTAATACTAAATTAACTTGTGTGAATAACTTCCTCCAAACCAAAAACTAAATGCCATCCTGTGTTTTTAGGAAATGTAAAAATTATTCAGCTATAAATAAAGATAAAAAGTATCATTTCATTTGTAAGTATCAAGAAAAATGTATTTTATTTTATTTTTTTCGATGCATTCTAATGGCGGCTGAGCATGCACCACACAATGGCAACGTAACTAAAGAAATATATTTATCTCTCTCTAACAATAGGAATTCCGTAGATGACATTTAATGTTCTTTCTCTTTCTCTCGCTACCGATAAGTTTTACGCTGTTTTCGAATGCCGTGATGTTCATGCATGACGCGTCTATTTATAATACGTCATTGGTCTATACACTTTTCCCAACGTTTCTGCGACTTTTTTAAGCCCTCCAAAATAGTACATTTTGATATAACGGGGGAAAGTTTGTTATTGCATTCGAGGCAGAATAAACACCCGAGCCGTACGCGAGGGTATAATGGGGCCGAGAACTGCAATAACAATTGCCCAGGTATATCAAACGACGTTTTCCAATACACTTTCGAAGAAATAAAATAATAGAACGAAAAGTATTTTTCATTAAAATATTTAATAATTGAAATAGTACCTACTGTATTATTAAAGGAGCAATTATGAAACTGATACACAGCAGATTTTGTTGTTGTTGGTTTTGTTGTTGTGTTTTGTTTTTGTTTTGTTTTGTGAAATTTTATTGTTAATAACTTCATTGATTTCACTGTTTTTTGTGTTAGTGAATGTTGGAGATAACGGATTAAAGGAGGTGGAATGATGTTCTAATTGGTCTTCAGTAGTTACAGGAGGCTTACGGATTTAGTATGGCTGACTTTTGACTAGAAGCAATTTGCCATGATTTTCGATGTCGTTAGTTATATTACAAAGTTCCTGATGTCTGCATGCACCATTTATTCCAAATATTAACGCAACCTGCAAAGAGATAAAACATTGCTTAGATAGATCGTTTAGTGTACGGACGCAGGCTAGGCATAATAGATATTAAATAGTTCAATTACTGACCTTTGTTGCCAAATGTTGACTATCCGGAGCTTCTTTCAAGAACTTTTCGACGCCGTTTGGTGACAATACCTTTGATTTTTGTCCAATATAACCGACTGAGTGTCTTTTTAGAAACGCAGTCATATGACCTTCGCAGGTTAGAGGAGAAGCAAAGGTATAAAGCCGCTAAACAGCCTAATATGAAAAATGTAAAATACAAATATTCAGTTTAGAACACAAATTAATGTTGATTTGTCCATAAAAGTTTTTTCTTTTTTTTTAAGTAATCATTTTTTATAACTGTTTTTCTATTTATAAACACAATTTAAATATACAACATTTATTTACGCCGCTTTCTGCAAAGTTTAAAAAAGAACAGCGCAGATTACAGGCATTGAACCAATTTGGACTTTGTATAAGTTTAGTTGTCTGTGGAAATTTTTATTTCCACACGTATGCGAAAATAAAAAACAATATCTAACAAATTTTACAGAAGGGCAACTCCAACCAACCAACTTCAATTTTATTTTATAGCATGTTTTATCCAATAATTAAAAGTGAGTGACAGAACGATATTGCTCATTTTCCATTTTGTCGAGGAACACGAAACATTATGACAAAAAAAAACTTGGCGCCAAATGAAAACTAATGTAAAAATTAGTCGGAAAATCAACATAGCCTAGTCAGAAAGGAAGCTGTTAAGTTGTTTGCGTTCGGGTAGCCCGCGAAATTCAAATTTTCTTACGTTTTTTTGTAGGTCATTGTCAGGTTGTATGTTGATGAATTTCGCGGGCTACCCTGACGCAACCGCCCTAAGATAGTAATGTGAGCTACTTTTTGGGGTCATCCATAAATTACGTCACACAAAGGACACAATTTGTTTTAGCTCCACTTGTATCTTACGCATAATCTAGAGATTATAAGGAAGAAATCAATATTCGTTTCATTACAAAAATTTACTATATGCTATGCGCTAAAATTTACGTGGCGAGCCTATTCTCCAAACAAAAAAAATTGTCTCCTTTCATGTTTTGACCCCTCTCCCCGTCCTTGTTGTCCTTTAGATAAGACATATTTCGTAATGGTATGACTTCCGAAATACTATATCCGTGAAAACGAAAAACGTGAATCAATACAGTAGGAGAAAATCACTTTAAAGTTGCTTCGTGTATACATATTAGTGCTTGTGACTGTACCTAGGCAAACAAAGACCAATTCAGTAGGTGCCTAGCCTAGTTCCTATCTAAATCTATCCTTCCTATTTGCTAAGGTTTCCTCAATATTGGTTTCCTTAAAAATTAATAATGTTTTTGGCTCATGTTACATATTCCACCATTGGAAGAGACTGGTGCATGAAGTAGGCTTTTGAAGAAGCCGGTACTTTACGTAACCATTTAAGTAACAGATATGCAAAATGTATACTTACTTTCGCATGATACAATGTGTGCCACAAAAGGTAGAATAGCGACCGTCATGTAAATGTACATCTTAATGAGTAACTACTATAATCTATTGTACAATAACCCGCGTGTTACTCGCGTCAAGTATCGGATCAAACTGATAGCTGATTGTTAGTAAGTATGAAAGAAATACTCCGTGAGAAAGGCTTACTTACACGTGTAAACATGCCTTACGCGGTAACGCTGCCAAGTTGAAGCCGTTCCTCGAACTAATGTTCCACAATGTCTCTGTCGTAACTTAACACTTGTTGCAAGAACTGAGGCTCTCCAGCACGAGCGCGCGTTGTTAACGTGACGTAAATAAGTCGATTTATAAATAAATATATATGGATGATACTGATTGTGCTTGTGGCAAAAAAAAATAGTAAAATAACATAGCATAATTATTATAGTATTTTTGATTCGAAATCACTTTACGTTTACACCGCGCGCCACGCACGAGCTAGCCTCTGGGCACTACGTTGGACTAGTGGTCGCAAGCGCCCTGTTCAACACGGTGTTCTAGGGTCGATCCTCAGGAATTTCGCAGTATCAGCACGAAGTCTGGATATGTAATATCGATTACTAAGGGCGCTTTTCTGCACAATTCCTGAAGAAAAAACTAAAGAGAGGATGCAAAAGCGCGCGTTGCGAACTTGAAAATTTAATCCATCATGAGCCTTTCTTAGGTAGGCTCTCTATTATTAAATATATTTATTTGTTTTTATTTCGTATTGTTTTTGTGTATACCGGGGCCTATTTCTCTAGCAAACAACCCACATTCGGGTACAAATTGTTACAAATTAGAGTCATCACCTATGTCATCGCATGCACCCAATGACCCTCTTATACTAACTAACCTTAAGAGGTGTTCATGAAAATATACGAGAGTAGTTTGATCCAGATTTTATGATAGATTTGTATATGTCAGGCTATAGAAAAATAAAATTTGCAGTGAATTAATATTCAATTATCGGCCTCGGGAGGGTCATCGGTGATGTTGTAGAAGGCTGCGTGGCAGGGCGCGCGGGCACAGGGCCGGCGCTGCTCCTCGCGCTCGCCCGGCGCGCACCGGCCCGACACGCACACGCGGTACCGGATCACGATACCGTCACCGCATGTCACTGAACAATGGCCCCATTTGCTCCACCGACTCCATATTTTACGATTCTTCAATGTTTGGTCATCCTCGCATGAAACTGTTTGGACAACAAACATAATAAACAATCAATACCTTTTAAAAGTGTGTTTCGCAACGGTAGTGTTGCATGTACCTATTCATAGTTTTGTATGGGCGTATTTGGGGGTGTTTTTGGGGCTTGATTTCAATACAATTGCATAACGGGGTGGGTCACTCCTGTCTACCCGACTTCCCGCTCCCCCCCTCGAAATCGTCAATACCTACCGCGTCTGTCCCGCTTGCAACAAACAGAACGAACGTGATTGGTTCACTGCAGTGGAGTCATCGAATCATTACTCACGTTTCTACTCACATGTTAAGTACAGTAATTTGTCCCTAATATAAAACGCTTTATGCAAAAAAAAACGAACTTCCAAAGAAACACTAAAAAGTTTAAAATAACTTTAGTTTCGGAAGTCGGTGGCTTTGTTTGTTTCATTGACTATTTTGCCACCTACTTCCGTTAGTAAAGTTATTTTAGACATTTTAGTGTTTTTTTTGGAATTCGGTTTTTTGCAAAACATTTTTTGTTTTACCCTTTTTAGTTGTAGTACTCACGACGGCTGATCAAGCTATACAAAACCAGTTTATGCGGATCTCTCATTGCACAGGAAATATATACAAAGTGAGATCATGTTATACTGGAAATGTAAAGCTTGACGTGCCGCCGTACACACGGCGGCACGTCAAGCTTTGCACATTTACACAATACAACACAAATTCTTGTCATAAATTTATTTTTACATTGCATCTAGAACTTATTTAGAGATCATACATGGGAGTTTTGGAAATTGGAAGAGATATTCTTTAGTTTCTTTTTTTATAATGTTTTCATCGTAAATTGAGCTGGAAACGCGATATTATCCAATAAAATGACCAAGTGCGAGTTGGACTCGCGCATGAAAGGTTCCGTACATTGCATAGGAACAACCGTTGTTTCTGGTCATTCATTTACTAAAAGTGGGTATTGTGGCACCACTTCGGAAAGCTGATGAAACAAAAAAGGCGGCACTGTAATTTGCAGGACAAGTGTCATAACATTTATTTTGAGACAAATACCTCGAAAAATAAGACAAGTTGCAAGACATTTTCAGAAAATGACCTTATAGCGATTATTTTCCGAAGGCAGATATTTTATTTATTATACGGTAAGTACTTTTTTGACAATTGGTTTTCGAAGGATGTACATTCGTTTACGAGCTATCTGATAAGTACCAGTTTAACATCCTGAACCACGTAGATTTCTCACAATCAGCACTTTATGGTAAAAAAAACTTTAAAAATAGTTTTTTGAATTATAACATAACAACGCCTGTAATCCCAGAAGGGTTAGGCAGAGGTATATCTAATTAGGTGGGTACACCCACATTTCGTTAGTTATGTCTAAGTCTATTGTCATCAACCGAGCACAAATCCAGGCTCCTTGGCTGCTACTGAGAAATACGAAACGGAAAAACACTTCGCCTGACCTGGGAATCGAACCCAGGACCTCATGCTCAGCTGTCGCCCTTGCAGCCACTATACCAACGATTTCGTAGTATTTTAGGGTTTTTATATAACATATAAATGTAGTAGTAGTATTTTAGGATTTTTATATTACATTTATATGTTATATAAAAATCCTAAAATACTACAACTACGAATCTAAATAAATGTAGTGTAGATTGAACAAAAATTCATAAGTACATAACCTCACGCCTTTATAAAGGGTGTAAACAGACTCTTAACGAAGCCGAAAGGCATTTGTTCTCCCCGTCATTGCGATCATTTTTTTGTTCTAGACCATACCTGGGAACCTTCTAGTTACAGAGATATTGGGGGTCAAAGTTTCAACTTTTTCACACATTTTTTTTAAATACATGTTTTTAATGAAAGAATTTTACTTTAAACACCTCCAGGACCCCCTTACTATTCAATCCATCCATCAACACAATGTTTTGAGTGCGTTACAATGAGTCCTACTGTAAAACGTGATTTTTCAACCCAAAAAAAAAGTCGTTTCCCAGCACTAATTTTTGCGTAAAGTTACTTAGTATGATGTACATAATGCTTGGTTGACGGCTTCGTGAAGAGTCTGTTTACACCCTGTATATACCCTACAGTCTGGGAGATCATACTGGCACGACATATGAGCTATAGAAAGTTAAGAATGTGCTCATCATCAACGTACAGTAGTCCACACTTCCACAGCTAGACATAGGCTTCTACAATTGCACGCAGCTAGTTCTCGGCAACTCTCGTCAAAGTGTGTTCAAGTTAGTATTTGTTTACTCATTACTGATACGGAAAATACGGATAAACCATGAAATTATGCAAAACCTCAATGGGTGAGTGGGTACCTATGTCATATTCTGAATTATCCGGCTCCAACGGTTTACTGGTCTTCTCTGTATGCGCCACCGTGGCTGTTTGTTGAGTCGCTTTGTTTTTATGCTGTTCTTGTCTCACGAGATCAATCAACTCAATGGGACTCAACAATAACTTGTCTTCCTTTCGGTTTCTGTGAATTGATTGCGCTAGGCCAGTGAGCACTACAAGAAACACAGTTATTTTATTCATTTTAATAAAAGGGTACACAAATGGTACAAACAAGTAAGTACATACAAGTCGACAGGTTATGCCATTTTGTGACATTACTATCCGAAAGAGTTTGTTACCTGAATAGGTTTTAAGATACCATAGATGTACTCATACAAGGTGTAAACGGAACCTTAACGAAGCCGTTTACCAAGCATTCTGTGCGGGTTCCCATACTTGTCTTCGAAAGTTGATGATTCGATTTTTATTATATCGAACACGGTGTGTCGATCATTCAGTTGTACGATGTTTTATTCTATCGATGCTTTATTGGTGCGATGTAACGTTTAAGCGAAAATTCCTGTTACGAAAAACCCTACAGCGATTGCTCATTAGTTCGGTAATTTATTAGTTCGATAGTATGTCGGTTCGAAACGCCTACTGTTGTCCGTGACATTTAATTAATAATCTTATTTTTCATTATAGACGTTAATAAAATGAAATAACGTAATAAAATAGTCAAATCAAGTCAGTCATAGGCCTCGAGTTCGAACCCAAGGCATGCACTTCTGATTTTTCGGATTCATGTGCGTATTTTATAATTATCACTTGCTTCGGTGAAGGAAAACATCGTGAGGAAACCAGCATGCCTGAGAGATATTTCTTGACGGCATGTAAAACCAAGTCAAAGGCCCTTGGGCGACATAAAAACTCGACACCAATTAGGCACTAACCACACGGCAAAGAAGAAACGAAAGAACATTGTAAAATTATATTCTACGAAAAAGTTGGAACATTGACCTCTAATATCGTAACTAGAAGGTTTCCAGAGGTAAGGATGATGTTCGCAATGATATGGAGAAACTAAGTATACTTATAGGAAGACGAAACACAGCCACCACAGACACATCACAGCCGCCTTTGTGCGGGCGTCAGTAATACTACTGGCTCCGCAGATACGCAGTCATCCACAAGCTAAAACTGAAATGTTTCATTTTCTCATGTGCCTGTTATTACACATAACTGCATAACTGCTACCGCTGAGAAGCTCGTGCACAAAAAGGCACTGATTCGGGCCGATGATGGTTACGTGACGGTATTGAGGGGGAAGCGCCGTCAAGGTACCAACAAGAGTCGCTGCGGTGCGGCTCCTCGGAGCCCAACGGGCCTATTCGTACTCCAGCACTCCGGTGTACATCTCCCGCCAACACTACACTACTACGGCGGCGGATATCGTGGAGTACGTGCGTCAGAAGACCAAGTTCCTACGTCCAAATACAACGGCGAGTATTCAGCTGCTTAAGTCGCATCGCAACGTCAATTGTAAGGCGTTTGTGGTGCGAATACCAACATGTTTTTTGCACCTCGTCGTGGAAGAGGACTTTTGGCAGCAGGGAGTGGTGTTCCGTCGGCAAGTGCCACATGAACGCATAGCGACATAGTGCACAAGTGAATTTTTACTAACATAAGTGTTCTAGGTTTTATTTACAAACGCAAATTGTATTTTATTAAGTACTAGCTGACCCGCGCAACTTCGTCTGCGAAGAGAGAGTGGGTCGTAGGCACCTATAATTCTAAAGGAGCTGAAACTTTCTTTGTTTTATCCACGAACCACTAGAGAACAAGAAGAAAATTTGATAAAATTTGACATTATTCGTATGTCTGTAATAGGTAATATTTATCTATTGGTTAATATGAATATTGATTTATTCGTTTTTTTTTTATTATCTACGTTAAGAGTAAATAGGCTATTTTAGGTACAGACGCCAGCACAAGCTACTACAATCTGTCAAATTTCTTAAATAGATTTTAAACTGTATCGCTAAAGCATTAGATTCAAGGTTGATCGTGATAATTTAACAGTTTCGGGTAGGATGGCTGATACAATCAATCGCATTCAAGATGAAAATTGGTACAGATCATACGAGTAGGTAATGCTACCTGCATTAGAAAAAATCAATTTAGATTGCCATCGTTACGCTAAAAATGTAAAAACACTAATAACTACTCAGTTGCAAATTGCCTATATAATAACCACTAGGAACTTGTTTAAAAAAAAATCTGAGTGGCATGTGTTGTTCATGGTACTGATGATTAGCAGATAGTGTGTGGTGATTGTGTGGCAGTTTGGGTTTTGGGATAGCGAAAACTAAAACTGCATTATTTTATTATCATTTATTTAAGAGATTTCTTTGGTTACACCTTATACATGATCTTTACTACAGTTACTGAATATTAAAGAAAATTATATACAGATGAATTGAGAACTTCCTCCATTTTTAAACACAGATAGAATGATCCTGCAATTCAAAAAGTAAAAAATAGAACTTAAATTGTCTCACCATGGCAAGAGATTTCTTGTTATTCGGAGGGTACCTTTGAATGTTACATAGACTAGAAAAGTAATCAGTAAATTAAAAAGTACCTAAGCAACAAAATTACTCGTACCTAATGATATTGAAGGATTCGTATAAGTGTGAAAATAAATTCATTTTGACAACATTTAGATATCATATCACGTTATTATTTAGACGAGGTTACCTATTATTAAGGTTTTGTGAACACATAATTATATTAGAAAGATTTTCTTTACCCAAATACATCGTTATTTAAATATATCTCATACCATAACTACCGGCAATTAATTAAAATTTATAATTATAACTAAGTAGTAGTTACATGGACAATTACAACACAATAAACCATACGCGACAAGTTTCGATATTCGCTACAATGCAATCCTTATCACTCTTCACAAACTTTCTTAAAACAACTAGATCACTATTGCTAGCTATATTTGCTCTCATAACATTAATAAGTTTTGTCTCAGTATTTGCTTGTGTTGTTATGTAACGAATTTAAATATAACTATATATCATTTCATAATTCTTATCACAATCGGTTTTGTGTCTGTCGATTATCACTTAAGTAGTTGTAAACCACTCGGCAGAAGAGCCTTTTGATTTTGTAACATTTATTGTCAGTACTTCGAGTTATCAACAGTAGTAGGTAAGCATTCGATTTATTGGCAAAGCTTTCATGTGTAATTAAATAACTTCAACAATTACTACTTGTTTAGTTGAGACGCGTTTGAGAGCACTTTGCCACGTGAGCTCGTGGACACAGGAGACAGGGAGGCGGCCTGGCCCTGCAGCTGACAATAAATCGAACATATACTAAAAGAAATCCTGAAGATCACAGAACAGACTGATTTATATTAGTTTTAACTGCTGCCTGCAACAAAAGCGCTTAAACGAGTTATTCGGTTCTGAACATAATAATGAAAATTGAACCTTTCTTATTTTTAAAGATATTTTAATGTACATGCATTAGGCCCAGATATGAGTTTAAATAAATGAATAAGTGAGGTATATTATTACCCTACGCCAAGAATACGTTATGATGACTAAGCGTCTAGATAAACCACGCAAGAGCTCCGAGACTCCGGCTCCATAAATGCCCAATATTCATAAAAGACGAAGAAATCCGGCTTCCCAGTCCAGCGCTCGAGCTTAAAGCATAATTATAGATACGCTTTTTATTAACCAGTATTATCTTCAGCCTTTTTGCAAAAGCTGCAATCATCATCATCATCAACATTTCAGCCGAAAGACTTCCACTGCTGGACATAGGCCTCCCCCAAGTGTCGCCACATTGATCGCTCAAAGCTGTAACGCACCAGCGTTAAAAAAAAAAAATAATAATAAAGGATAGATATTTTTCAAATGTCATCTGGTAATTCATGATAAATCCTATTACTGGCTGATCGTGTAAAAATGTCGATACGTGCGCCATATATACAATAACGCGCTAATTTCAATGTTTTAAATATTATTACATTTGAATGCTTTAAAAGCACGAAGGATAAACGATCAATGTACATACATATATTTTTAATTAAAAACTACGTTTAACCATAATTTACATTGGGTAAGATCCCATTTTGTATATTCAGACTTTTGAGTACTGTCTTTAATTTGGGTTTTATATAACAATTTATTATAATCCCAAATTGTGTTTTAGATATATTTTAATCTTTTAAATCGAGAAAGTTGATAACAAGCATAAGTATGACATTTAATGTTACCTATACAATTAAAATTGCTTTAATATACATCAATAACAACCGATTTCTGAAAGGCTACAAAAAGGAACACTAAAATTAGCTAACATGCTAGTTATTTGGTTTTATTCCTTTCAGAAATCGGATACAAATAAGGTAGCTAAATATTTGATTCGATTGTATTAGAAGGTATTTTAATAAACACTTATAATGGTGTGCATATTAGTTAATTACAGGAGATCTTTTAGAAACTTATTGTTATGTACTAGCTATCCTTGGCTATATAACTGAATATTTCTGTCTATTTCCAATAGCTCCAATAGTATTAAAAGAAAATGAACGCCGGGCATCCTTGCGACTAGATTCGACTAGAACAACGAGTTGCTATATAAAGGTACAGGAATTTATTAACAACAATTTTATCAACTACTCAGGTCACAAAGGTAACAAATACAGACTGGCGTTAATTTAATTTTAAAAGGAACTATAATAAACAAAAAAAAAATTGGCTACATACGACGAAATACAACATTATAATTAATACATTATTTCAGTACATTTATTATATTTGATGCATTTTATTACTTAAGATAACGAACACTATACTTGAGACATCTAAGACATAATAAAATATGTACGTTTACAATATTAGCAAAAACAATAACAATTACGCCTCAGGGGCTGTCTATAAATTACGTCAGACGAATTCCATGATTCCCCCCCCCACGTGTGCGTACAGATAGAGTTGGAAATATTTTTAAGATTTTCGTTAATAGTATAATTTCGTGTTTTAAAACTTAGATATATTAGATTTTGGAATGTGACGTCACGAAATTAAGGACCTCTCTCACCTCTTGTCACGCAATGTCACACTTATTCGACCCCCTCCCCCCTTAACATGTCACGTAATTCATGGATGGCCCCTCATACACTTGATAGAGTTTAATCACTATCGTATAACACTGGATGTATAGGGTTAAGAAATGCGGAATTAACAAAGCTGTGATTTTTTATAAAGTACAAGAAGTTCATTAAGGCCTCCAGTGGGTAACATCAGTCCAGACAGTATTGCGTTTTTTAGAAACCGAGTTAAGGCGAGATGATCCAGTTTTTAATATAGTTTCTCAAAGGATGTGCATAGTTTAGTTTCAATTGGGCTATACATAATATATATTTGGAGGTAAAGTAGATTTTGAAGGCCGAGAAAAATTATTATTCGAAGTTTTGATATAATTAGTGTAAAAATACCCTTAACGAAGCCGAAAGGCACTTTGTTCTCCTCGTTATTGCGATCATTTTTTTTGTTCTAGAAATCTTCTTATTACGGGGATATAGGGGGTCTAAGGTCCAAATTTTTCTCCCTTTTTTAAATACATATACCGTGTATATGTTGTTATAACTTTAATTTAAATACCTCCACGATCGCCATACTATTCAATGCACCAGCACAATGTTTTGAGCGTGTAACATGTGAGTCTTACCGTGATTTCATACCCTAAAAAAACTGGTTACAAGCAATAATTTGACGTTCTAGGGTTCCTTAATTTGATGCACAAAACGCCTGGTAGACGCCTTCGTGAAGGGTTCATCTACACCTTTTATAAATTAGGGATAGTGAAGACAGTGCAGTTTTAAATTATATCTTCCATTTCACAAAACCCATGGACACGCGAACTAAGGTACAGTCACAATTAATAAGGCTTATTTTATTTACACTAAGCGTACTTTCAAAGCGTTTTATTAAATTCTAATTTAAGTATTTACATCTTAAGAGACCTCACTATATGATAGACCGGATACACGGGTAGGTACTCTAAATGTAATACTTACTATTGGTAGGTTTTACTAATAAAGTTTGATGCTGTTTTCATGTTCGAAAGAGATACCGCGGTTCTGGAACATAAAGGGCAAGGAAGGAACATGGATGGGTTTTAGTCAGTACAAGTCTGACACTCCCTTCCGCTCTGCCCAGAGCGGGAGGTCATTTGATGACTTCCCATCCGAAAAAAAAAATATGCTGTTGTCATGGCGATTCATATTAAGAAGTTTCAGATATCGATAGAGTTTCAAAGTACTTATACGTGCGGACCTGTCGAGCAAAATACTCAAGCATGAAGTCGTCACGCAAATAAATTTGACCGCGGTGAAGGTGAAATGCACCTTCCATGGAACACATACATGAAACACAATATTTTATTCTCAATTTTTTGGATTTTCGTTTTCATGGACACCCAGAGTATTATTAATTGTAGATAATTAAATACTAAAGGATACTTGTATAGTCTGTCTCTAAGTAATCTCTAATAATTGCTGTATCGTGAAAGGTATTCGTTTATTGCTTCTCTTCTCCATCTTATTGAACTATTTAGACGTTTATATTTTAGAATACGTTCGAAAAATCTGTGATGAAATACAGGCAGTCTGTCTTATATTACATTAAATTAATGTTTTGTTAGGGGCAACGCATGCTAAACATCATGAATGATGTTTCCATTTTTTACAGTATTTTACAATCGTCTCTCATACTCATATTTATTTTGCGCACTCTTATGCCATTTGCAGCTATGCCATTTACAGCCGTTTACGCGTTTTCTTTCCTCGTATAAACGAGGAAAGAAGAATTGAATAAAGCACACACATCCTAAAAAAATACAGTAATCGGACTATCGCTAAACGTAGACTGCCCGTATTCTCCTTGCCAAAGAACTTCCACTTCCACACAAGACAATATTTATTTTACACGTTATTTACAGACAAGTATTTATGCGAAACATTATTTCATTGAACTTATAGTGTCACTTACAGGATATCTTCCGTGATAGTTATTTATTGTGAGCTCCATTTACTTACATTGTCAAGTTCCAGTAGTGCGCGTAGCAAAAGACAAAGACCGAGGGTAGACAGATTTGTCTGTTCCAAACAAGTGATTTCCATCCAACCGCATTCTCCAGTCAACACGCGATCATGGCGCTTGCAACAGCGTCAAAATATAGGGAGCTCAAAATAAATGACTATAACGGAAGATATCCCGTAAGTGACCATATAAGTTTAGTTATAAACCGTAAAAGCTTAAAACATTATTTCATTGTCTTAGTCGCGTAAACTTATAATAAAGCTTGGGTGTAAACTATTTATTCGGAAATAACTACTCAAATCTATGGTGTGGTTAGCACCCTATAACTATGCCCTAACATCACTGTTTTTTAGAATTAATGTACCTTTAGAAGTAAAGAGTCTAAAAGCCATTGGTTTGATCGTTAGTTCATATTTAGAATTTAATTGAGTAACGGATGGAGCGTGTCGTGTGTCCTCTCAGCAAATGAACGATAAATACAAATAATTATCGTTCATTTGCTGAGAGGCATGCGTTCAATGGGGACTATCGCGCATAAATTCGCCGCTAGAGGCGTTCGTGTAGAATAAGGTCTTCCGAAATGACAGATGTCATAGAGTTTTCGAGCGTTGCGTGTTTTTTTATCATGTATTTTAACTAATATCCATGATTCTAGTCTAGATTGAGTCATTCCTGATTAATTATTTGTTAGTACCTGGAGGCAGAATGATTTTTAAATGTGAAATGCTTGTTAATATTAGGGAGAATATTTGTAAATATGTATCTGAAATTTACACTATGTTGATATACGAAATGAAATAAACTTTTTATGAAGTTATTTGTACTTCTAAGTATAAAATAGAATTAATGACAGGACCTTACTCGACAGTGGCGCCATCTGGTGAGCTTAAAATCGATAGCCCCCATTACAAGTGCACTCGCGACATCGCGTGCGCCGCATCACACGACGCCGCCCCGGGGTCCGCGTGCGGACAATCATCTTACAGACTAGTTTACTAACAAATTTCATTAAATTTTTCAACAAATAACTTTAATCGACCACTACAAAATATAGCTTTGCAGCTTTGTTTTATAGTGTCGTCACTATGGTAGATTAGAATAATTCTGTAAACTATTACATGGCTAATAAATTATGTATTTTTTTCCTTTATATTTTTCTCGACATTTATATTTATTAAATTAATTAATGAGATAATTGAGGTGTCGCTAAGTCCCGGGCTCCACCAAAACGGAGTAGAGTGGTACGGAGACGTGCAAGTTTCGCCCAATCATAGATTAGTCACGATGGAGATTGCAACTAATATGATTGGTCGATTTCCGCACGGTTCCTCTCCGCTCCGCGCGTGTACACTTTGGTGGTGTCCGGGCCTTAAACAGTTGTCTAAGTATTACAATTTTTTGAAGAGAACAATGAATACAATGTAGTCATATAACATCAATCGTTTTTCGCTTCTGTATTATTAAATAAATTGGTCTAAAATATTATCTGTTTTTGGTGTTTCTTATAATCTTTTTCGGTCTTTTATATAATAGAATCTTGCTTATATCTAACTAGCTGATGCCCGCGGATACGCCCGCGTCGATGTCGGTTATCGCGGCTAAAAGTAATCATTAAATTTTGATCCCGCTCCCGCAACAAAAACTTGACAAATTATATACTTAAACCTTCCTCGAGAACCACTCTATCCATTGGTGAAAACAGCATAAAAATCGGTGCAGTAGTTTTTGAGTTTATCGTAGACAGACAGACGCGTCAGAGGACTTTGTTTTATAATATGTAGTGATAATAATAATCACTTGTTTGGCGGCTAATCGCACGTTGGCTACTATCGTCAGACTGTCAGCAGTCTGTGAATCTGATGCAGAAGCGACCGACCGCCGCATCCTTATTTATGTTGCACAGCTGAACGAGCTATTCTCTCGGAAAATCACTAACACTAACGCAAGAAGGATCATAGGGACACTGTCACAAGCAACCAGGGCAGTCGCCTCTGCTGCGTTCATATACCTTCGGTGCATGCTTAACAGCTATTTATCGGTTCCTAAAGTGAACAACTGTCCCATACTTGTGTCTATGTGACCGTGCGGCTACAGAGGCTGCCAAAGGTACTCTGCTTTGGATTTCCACCGGAAAATGACGAAATTGGGTTAGTGCTATTTGAATTGGATAACATACGCATGCCGCACATGTGTGAGCACATGCGGCAACAGCGCAGATTGACTACGAAGCAACTAGGAACTTCTCAAGCGACATGCGACAGTGGCCAAAGTGCGGCGAACCTCACACAATTGTACTTACGGACGAGCATTTTAATAAGTCACCCTCTCAAAGGTGCAGGGTATCCAATTAACGCAGTCAATTAATGATTATTGCAAGTTATTTCTTGTATAAATCCATTTAATACTTTCTAGTATAATCCCAGACGATAAAGCTTTTTTTTCTTAACTAACTATAAATTTTAACGTCAAAGTTGATTAATTTAATTAGTATTAATCTATGCATCGTTATTTGGTGTCTATTTTCATTAGTAATAAGGCAGTATGCAGGTATTTTGAATTCTTTTACTCGACTAAGACAAGGTAAATAATCTATTAGAATATGATTATTGCCAGCATTGTATAGCTACAGTCACACTCTAGTATATCCTGTCATCATTAATTAATAATATGCTACAGAAGCACGCAAACTCGGTTAACTTATTGATGCTCAAAACAACTCTACGATATGCGTTTAACTTACTTTTCCGATAAAATCACAATAATAAAATACCTTAGTCTATTTTGCGAAGCCCTGTTCGTGAAAATATAATATTCTATTAAGCAAAAATATATTTAAGGCTTTCATCTTTAACAAACACTTTGAACAAATTGAAACTAATATTATATTTTTATAACAAAATATTGGGCTAATTATCCTACTTTACTACATGTAATATATTTAAAGGATTTCAAAAAATTTCATTACTTGTACATTGGTGCTAAAATTATACTAGGTATGATTCTATACACATTTGCGGCGTAGGTGGTACTAACCGTTCAACAAAACGTTTTGGACTAAAAGTGAGAGACGTTTATCTTACTGGACCCAGGAGGCCGGCACCCATAGCGGCTCGGACTGCACCCGCCACGCCGCCTTCAGCAGTTGCGACAGCGCACTAGGCAGGTCGTCGTTCACAATCTCTTCATCAAACATGTATCCATACAAGAAGTTGATTCGGTTGGACGAGCGCACGATGTCTGAGAACTCTTCTTCCTGTCAATATACATTCAGTTAAAGCAGTATCGGGAGTGGATGATTTTTTTATGGTTCCAAATTCAATTTTTTTTTTTTTTGTTATTTGATTGGCACAACTGTTTTCCATTTTGGCGCGGAGTTTGAGTTACATTACACTTACATCTATTATTTAAATTAACCACAGTGCTGTTTTGAGTTACATCATATCAGTGTGTATTGCGAATTTCATAATGGACAAAAACATCGAACAAAGAGTTTGTCTTTAATTATGCATCGCCAATGGAATTTCGCGTTCGGAGTCCCTGAAAATGTTACAACAACAACATACATTTATTTGCAGGCTACTTTGGCCCATAGATATCTTTCAAAACTCGGCTTACGGTGAATCGACTTTATCAAAAACACGTGCTTATGAGTGGTACAAACCGTTCCAAAGCGGTCGAGATGTGATGGAAGATTTGCTATGCTCTGGTAGGCCACGAACCTCTTCCACAGAAGTTAATATCACAAAAGTGAAGGAAATAGTGACTGAAAATCCTCATTCAAGTTTGAGAGATAGCCGCTGAACTTTATGTGTCTCACGAGTCGATCCGTACCATTTTAAATAATCACTTGGGTATGAAACATGTTGCCGCTCGGTTAGTCCCAAAAGACCTGAATTTTCTCCAAAAACTCAATCGCATAAAAATCGCTGTGGACATGCTGCAGAACAAAGTCAATTCCAACCCAACATTCATGAAACGCATTGTTACTGGTAACTAGACGTGGTTTACGAGTTTGACTTGCAAACTAGTCAACAAGCTTCGAAGTGGCGCCTTCCAACTAAACCGAAACCGAAAAAACCACGTCAAAGTCGATCAAAAGTCAGTCATGTTGACCGTTTTCTTTGACTATCGCGGGGTTGTGCACTAGGAATTCTTGCCGGAAGGTCAAACAGTAAATAAAGAATATTATTTGAGTGTTATGTGGCGTTTAAGAGAGCAAATTCGACGAAAAAGGTCAGATTTGTGGAAACAAAATTCAAAATTAAAGGACCGCGATAATGCGAATTCGCACAAGGTCATCATAGTGAACGAATTTTGCACCAAAAACTCAATAAATACCATCGAGCAACCATCACCTCATTCATCAGGTACGGCTCCAGCTGACTTCTTCTTTCCTAAACTCAAGTTCCCACATCGTGGTACCCGTTTTCATCTATCAAGCGTCAAAGATATTTATATATTTTTTTTTTAATTGCTTTAGAGACAGCCCGTTTAGTTCACTTTAGTTATTTTCACAGCGTGATGTCGTACGGTATTCTCTTGTGGAGCAATGCCGCCGATATTCAGATAGTATTAGTTTTACAAAAAAGGGCAATTCGTTCAATTTATAAATTACATCCCAGATACTCCCTCAGAGAAAAATTTAAAGAGATTAATGTACTTACTGTGCCCTCTCAATTAATTTATGAAAATCTTTTGTACGCACATAAAAATATTAATTTGTTTAAAAAATACAGTGATATCCATAATATAAATACGAGGAACAAACACAAATTTGTTGTTCCTACAACGAGGCTCAAAAAAATTGGGGGTACATTTAGATGCCATAAATTCAAATCGTTTATAAAACGTAAGCTATGCCTAAAAGCCTACTATCATGTTAATAACTATCTCGAAGATAAAAAGGCATGGGATTAAGCTGCTCCAATGTAATTTGCTCTGTGAATGTCGAAATTTCGGACTTCGCTTGTTTATTATTAGTTCTTTTCTTTTTTACACTGTGACATGAAACGAGTTGATTGGAATACTTACCTTGTTAAGTATTTTTTTTTGTATTTTTTATTTTTCCTTTATTATTACATTTTTTTTTTTACTATTATGAATTTTGACATTCAATGTTTTTGACGGGAATACTTCGTTAAGTATTTTACTATATTTCTTTTTTTTTATTATTGTGACATTTAATGATTTTTTTATGTTTTTTATTGACATTTATTTTGTGAATTATTATTAATTAATTTTATTTAATTTCTGTGAATGTGAGGACCATGTGGGTAATATTTTAATTTTATTTTTAATTTTTCCCACGATTGTCTGGCAGTTTGAGCACTACAAGCGACCTACCCAAATGTCCTTTCTTTGGTATTGTTCGTCGTGTCGTTGAGCTCCTTGAGTTATAAGTCGAGCTCACGATAACTGACAAATGCTTGCACTGACTGGACAGGTCCGCTCAAATCTGTGTGGATCTTTCTTCCAAAGGCCATCTCAGATACTAATCTTCATAGTCCTCATGTGAGTAAACTAAGATTATGTCTGGACTTTAAAAGAGACTATGACCTCCGAGTTTGTTTCGGCTGTTTCTTCTCAGAGTAGTCAGGTACGAAACACCGGCCCCATCTAGCTTTAAAAAGCATGACGTGTAAAAGTGTTTGTAAAAACCTACTTGCAAAATAAACATCATTTATCATAATAGCACTCAGACTATGTCCTGGATTAACACATTGGATACTATTTATTTATCCTAGGAAATTAAGTATTTGCAGTGGTGTGTTGTAGTACTTTTTGGGGAACATGAATAGCCTCCTATGTACCTGAACTGTCTTCTAGTAATAAATACCTTCATGGATTCATGCCAGCCTAGTACTGTTCGTAAAGTTACTGCCCAACTAGCACAACTGTACTAACACTACTTGATCCCATGCAGTGTTTTTGAGTAATATTTAATTATTCAAAAATACGGTGGGGCGCAAGGGAACAATTTCAAATTATTTTAATCATGGCCCCACTAGGGAGACATGGGCAATGGGGCCAACTGGAATAGACCTGTGAGAATAGTGATACGGAGCTGTATTTATATTGGGAGATTCTAGTGCGCATCCCGATGAACGTTTTACGATCTTGTTATTGACAGTGTGTGCGGAGCAATTGTGTTCATCTGAGGACATGGAGTTGTTACCAGAGGAGACGTATACGTTCGTAAGCACCGCGAATGGCTAGACTACTGTGTGGTAAGTAGTGCTGCGAGACAACTAGTTGTGAAAACGTCTGTTATGTATGATGTGTACTACTCTGATCACATTCTGGTGATAATTGAATGTAATTTAAAATTAATACCCAAATGACATAGTATCCAAAATAAATAAATCTAATAAAGGTGTATGGGGTGAACTGGGTAATACTATGACTGTTGTATAATCTGGCTATTGTCAATACAAATTAAGGCGTATTGTTTTTCCTATAGAGTTGATTAATTGTGCTCATGGAATACGAAAGAATGGCGAGAATAATTTAGGTGGCGACGATTTTGACCATTCAATACTGTGCTTTATTTCGCCTTACTTCTGAATTTTATACAATTAACACATCATTAGGGGAAACCCTGTCATTTTCACCAGCCTGAGTAAATAACTAACCGTGAAAGCTCGTGAGCATTCTTTGTCGAAGGTGGAGCGTGCGTTGGCGGCCGTGCGTGTTTCGACCAGTCGCTCCTGAGTGGGTGGTCTGATGAACACGATGTAGGGCCGCAGGCGCGGAGTGCGTAGCATCTTCAGCGCCTGCCAGTGGGGACTCAGCACACACACGCGACCTGCAAACGTTCATCGAATTCATTACGTCATACCATGTAGTTGTCGCAATCGGATGCTAAGATAATTATACTATGATCTTTATGCGGCCTACCCAAATGTCCTTTGTTTGGTATTATTCGTCTTCGTCAAGTCGTTGAGCTACTTAAGTTCTGAGTTTAGTTACACGATTACTGACAAATGCTTGCACTGTCTGGGCAAATTCTTTCCTAAATAGACCATCCCAAACACGAAATGGTCCTCATACGACTTGACAAGTTTATAATATGTCTGGAGTTTAACCTTTTGAACGCCATTGTCACATAGGTATACGTGACAAGCAAGTGCATGCCCTGTACGCCAAACGGCACAAATATCTGACAAAATGGTAGGTGAAATTGTTGCTTGGCGGGGAGGGCCTGCGCGTGCGTTTATGCTCTGGCGTTCAAAAGATTAAGACTGCGATTTCTTGGCTCTAAGTTTGTATCGGATGTTTCTTCTCAGAGTAGTTGGGTAGGAAACACCGACCCCATCTCGATTCGATCTCATCGATTCGTTTTGCCGTTCCACTTGTTCGTTGCAGTTTCACTTCTACTATGTGGTATGTATTCGATTTTTTTTCCAAAAAACCCAAGCATCCGCTATTGCGACATTTGTCAATTGTGAGCTATTTGAGGGTTTCCGCTACCCTTTTTCCGAGTAACACGATAATGGAAAATTCCAAGTACCTACCTATCTTGTAGACAAATCAGTGACAACCAGTCATTCCAAGTTGATTGTCGGCTGGTTGTCAGAATTCGGCAACTTTGGGCGTGCCCAAAGTTAGGTGTGTAATTTGGGTGTGAGAAGTCAATTTAGAGAGGTCTCTTAAAAATATTTTTACATTCTGATGGACTTGACAAATATTGGTATTCAGCCGCATTCGGTTAGACTGAAAGCTGACCCCAAGATAGTAGTGAAGTAATTATAAATAACTAGTTAAGTATATAATAGCGATGTATCGACCATCATAGATGTTACTAGTCATTTCGGTACGTACCTTCACAATACTTCTTTTAGATTGCTTTTTCGTGAGTGCATAGGTATCCAATTATCAGTCGACGTTTCGTATTCATGAAATACTTACTGGAATTTACGATGGTCTCAACGCTCTCCGCCGAAGTTCCGTATAGGTTCCCCTTATATTCGCCATGCTCAATAAATTTCCCATCGGCTATATCTTGCTCCATTTTTTCACGACCAACAAACATGTAATCTTTACCGTTTTGCTCACTCGATTTTTGAGGTCGAGACGTAACTGAAAATATTTGCAGAATTTATTATTGCTTTATTCACATTTCTAACTTATTATCTACATTTGTAAATATTTTTAGTAAAAAAAATTATGTAGAAAAACAACATTTAAAAATATAAAAAATAGTAGCCCACCGGTATCGGGAACAGGGTCCAAGCTACCGGCGGTCAGGGCTCCAGAGACCTCCTAACAAAACAAGCCGTATCCAGGAGTACCGCTTTCTGAATCAAGCCCTTGATCCAGCTGCCTTACGAGAGCCTCCTCAGGTATTGGTCGAGGTCTAGGCAATTAAGCCATGGGCTGATACGACTACCGGCACAATGATCGCTGAGTCGACAACCTCGCGGGCCAAGTCAAGATACTTGATTTGATTATCTTCCACTAGGTCCTCGTCATTAGCAGAATTATTGTTATCGTTATTGTCAGTGCTCAATTATACAAATAAGTCACGAATTCGCATGAAAGAGTTTGTTTTAATTTTTTTCTTGGGGCTAGCAATGTTGCCAAAGC
Organism: Lycophotia porphyrea; assembly: GCA_950005105.1. Taxonomy (NCBI): domain Eukaryota; kingdom Metazoa; phylum Arthropoda; class Insecta; order Lepidoptera; family Noctuidae; genus Lycophotia; species Lycophotia porphyrea. The sequence goes on along the minus strand of OX465383.1, from coordinate 23,675,985 downwards.
TGCACAAAATTATTTATTATTACGCAAATTTTTACTTACATGGTATAGGTGTGACATATTTTTCAGGATCAGTAGCGATAAGTCTTCTACGCAATTCATTCCTGCCGACTCCGGGTGCACCTACCAACACAATTGGTCTGACCATTCCCGGGCGTGGATATAACCGGGCTACCTCTTCGTACGTTGGTATCATTTCACGATCAAAATCATCATTCTCTGTAATGTCATATATAACCTTTTTCACTTTGGGTGTGGACTTGCAGGGCAATAATGCAGTGGCCGTCGGCGTTGGGGAGCACGGGGTTTTCGAAGTGCAGTCTGAGGTTGTAACGGAGACACTGCAAAGAGCCGGCTTGCCTGCGCCGAGCATGCAAAATGGGTAAATGCTAATGAACTGACAGTGAAATGACACAACATGGATCAGTATAATCGATAGTAATATTATTTTTACATAAATGTATATTTGCATACTTGTATAACCATCGCAATTGCTAACAAATAGATACGACTAATTACTATTTTTCACCAAAGAACTAAAACGCACCATCCAAAGTTTGCGGATCCGTTTGTCTTTCATGAATGATGCGACCTTCTTGTAGTGCTCTTGACGGTATCAAACCGGCTCTCATTACTCTGTCGCCCTCTCTTCGAGCTTGCCACCTAAACACAGGAAGGCAGCCGTTAAAATACATTAAAATAATGGATAATAAAATACACCAGTGGTTAAAAACTTGCCAATATGCGTCATCTTGGGACACTATATGCAGTACGTCTCCTTTCTTGAAGTCCAGCCCCGCCTCCTTGCACGGAATGTACGGATCCTCTGAAGAGTTGTAATTGAAAAGAGCGCGGACTCTCACTTTACTCTCCCGTGAACCTCCTTTGCCAAAAGATGGCACTAATTTGAAGGTAATAGTGCCCTCGGAACTTTGCTGTGAAATCAATAGAAACTATTTTAGTAGTCCATTATTATGTAGGTATTATTACAAGTGCACGATTACTGAGGCTGGTAATGACGTACCAATATCGACAGCACGTCGGCAGGTGTCTTGTTTTCTACGCTGATACCATTGACCTCGATCACTTCGTCCCCGGCGTGGATCAACCCAGACCTGTCGGCCGCGCCGCCGTGCATCACACGAGCTATCACAATTTTCCCGGTCTCTTCATCCGTTTTTATTGTTGCTCCCTATTGTACAGAGTGAGTCTAAGTATGGATAGCTCCATGTTAAGTCGACAGCTTTATAAAATTATTCATGTTGTTTTGTCGGCGTGATGATATTAATACAATACCATACAATATTCGAACTTTTGGAAAAACACATACTTTTTTGAAAAATGTACTTATTTGAAAACTGGGGGATTTGATTCACATTCATTATAAGTACTAGGTTATAGAAATAAATTATAATAACAAGACACTATGCAAAAAATCAAATACATATAGGTCAGGTTGATAATCAAAATAATAAGCAAAATGTATTGTGTGGGGGATAACAGTGTAACAAACAAAATATTTGAAAATGATGTCGTACTGGACAACACAATACAAATTGCATCGGCATCTAGAGATAGCAGCTAATCATTCTTTAACTTGAAGACACGGTGATGGTGAAGAATAACAAATACAGAAGAACATCGAAAAGACAAATGAAAAATAGGTGAATGCGTATACGTACACTATGTGGAAAGGATTGAAAATAATATTGTAAGCATTCAAATGAGTAGCATAAGTACTAAACATATATCAATACTTACCACTATTGGCTCTGCACTCTGTGCTCCACCCTTTTAATAAAAAAATAATTTCAATATACCCTAAATGATGACATGGTATTTTATTCACTAATATTACATAATATTGCGGACATATAGAATATGTATTGTATATAGAATGATCCATGCATCTGCTTCATAGGTACTTTAAAATAAATTCTTTGTTTTTATGGAATTAGCAAACACTTTCACCTATATAAGAATTAAGTTAAAACTAATATTGCTGAGTATCATGTTCATTGACCACATTTAGCTGCTATTTCTAAATGAATTTACTGGAGTTTGTTGTTAAATCTGCTATTGAATTAAGGAATATTCCATTCTAATTCTTACCAAAGGCTCGTCACTTTTAACTAATTGGACGATTTTCACAGTTTCTTCTTCATCATCCATTTCCGGAGGAATATCGGGGAGATGCGGATAGTAATCTTTTTGAGCAACCGCATCATGAGTGCAGAGTATTGCCTGAGGGATACACAACTCTATTATTACCTTTGTGGATCTATCTACCTACTAATATTATCATCATTCAGACTGTCACTTCACTCCTTTTTTTTTAAACATAATTTCAAAAAAGAGAAGAATGTTATTTTATTCTTCAGACCAAGACTAACTCAATGGTATGTTGATTTCACCATTATAAAAATGTATGTTTGGCAACAAGTCAACAAACTTATTCTCAAGCCACATGATCCTCTGGCTTCTTCTCAGATTAATTTAGAGTTTTTGTTCTCTTAAATGATTTTGCTATGAACCCACACAAATATGGTTTTAAAGAGTGAAATTTAAAACAGAGAACATATCTATAATTCCATGCAATCTAAATAAGAATAGGGTGGACTTTTCAGTTACATTTAGCTAGGAATATTTGATCACAAGAATACATTTAGAAGAATTGGGAAGTGAATTGGTTTATTTGGGTGTCTTGAATTATGGCAGGGTTATATCAAGTTCAAAATTAACAAAAATTTAACTACCTTATTCTTAATTTACCAAAAAAAAAAAAGTAAAGTAGAAACTACTTACTTGGAAATGTGGTTTCTGCAATAAGCTAAGGAGCTCTCCATATTCTTTAGAAACTGATACTACATCATGGAGTAGCTCAAAAACTTCAAAAGTCACTTGCATAGCATTGGATAGGAGAGGATAGAACTTATCATCTTTGCCTTTGGCCACTATTTTGTTGTGTACTTGAACAAGAGCATGAAGCTGTTTTGACTGCAGAAATTCAGTTAAAAATGCAACATCTTCTCCACCTGATTGTACTTCTTTCAATGATGCAAGGAGGCGGGTGAGAGCTACGAAACAAATATTACATCTATTTATTAATTGCACGAGGGCTGATGAAGGCATTAGATAAATAATTTATTTAGTATACATAAGATAAATAGTAATAATAGTGTTTGCTCTCTTTGCCCAATCTCAATTTCTTGAATTAGTCATTGGCGCGGGAGAGATTATAGTGCACAAGCGTCTATAAAGTTATGAAGACACTTGGATTGCTGTCTTGACTGAGAGTCACGGAAGAAAGAGTGCACCTGTGTCTGTGCAGCCACACTCTCTCTTCCTTCCCTTTTATAGTCGGATGGGACAGCAATTGCTGAGTTAGTAAGTCGGCGGCATATCAATCCTAATCCACACCTAACAATTTAATTCTTCTCGTATTCGAGTTGTTGGTAGGTACTCTTGAGATCAGTTGGGCCCACTAGGTGGAAGCAATTAACGATAAAGGAGATCATTCACGGCCCGTACAAAAAATACCAAAAATTTAAAGTAAATACTTTGAAAGAAGGTATTCTGACAGATAAACTGTACGAACAATACTACCGTATTTTTGATGATTGGAAATGTGTGTTTTTTTTGTAATAGTCCTAAGTACGAAGCTTATTTATTTACAAAAGCTTATTTATTTAATAAAACAACCGTGTTTTGAGTTATTTTGAGGAACAGATTTGGGAAGTGTATCACCTGAACATTGTTAGAAAGCAGCGAAAAAGAAACGAATTTGTACCTAACGCTGTTGTCCATTTGTACCATGGCCATGACTAAGTAGAACGTAGGAGTAATACAACACAACAACACTGAAATCCAATGTATCAATAATTCTGTGGTGTCAAGGAAAAAGGGGATGAATCAAAAAACACAACTTTTCACCTGGGCCTATTAAAGAAAACGCTTATTAGTTTTTTAAGATAAATGCACTTTAATCAAAAATATACAGAAATACATAATACAAATTAGTTTTAATTTTTATTAAACAATTTAGTCGTCTTTTTTATGTATTTAAATGATAGGTTTTGGTAAAAACATCAGCAGGCATATGTTCAGTAGACAGATATTTTAATTTAAAAATATTATCTTTCACAATTTGTCTTACATATTGATGTTGTCTTATATCTATGTGCTTGCTGCGGTTATGATTCATTTGGCTATTACAAATCTTCTGTGCTGATTGACTATCGTTATACAAAGTCACGTACAGAAAACTCCTAATAAATTTAGCTTCTTTTGCTCCTTCGCACAATGCCATGTACTCTGCTTCTGTGCTCGATAGAGCCACCGTTCTTTGCTTACGGCTCTCCCACGACACAGCAAAGTTATCAATTGTAAACACATAACCAGTGTAAGAGCGACGGTCCAATTGATTAGATGCCCAATCAGCATCTACAAATCCTGTGAGAGATAATGAAGATTTTTCATATACTATTTTATAATCCATAGTACCTTTTAAATATCGCAATACTCGCTTAGCCGCTTTCCAATGCGTATCTGAGTAACAATTATTGAACTGGCTCAATAAGCTTGCTGCGTGTGCAATGTCAGGTCGGTACAAACTGCTATGTACATAATACATCCAACAAGACTTTTATATTTAGAATCAGGATCAGTTTGCTCTCCTTTTTCTAGTTTCATGCCACACTCCATGGGCCTCATCAGAAAGCTTAGTCACCCAAAGGGCAATGGAGAGGGCTATGCTCGGAGTTTTCTTGCGCGATCGAATCAGAAATGAGGACATCCGCAAGAGAACCAAGGTTACCGACGTAGCCCGAAGAATTGCCAAACTTAAGTGGCAGTGGGCAGGGCACATTGCTCGCAGAACGGATGGCCGATGTGGCCGTAAAGTTCTGGAGTGGCGACCGCGAACCGGAAGACGTTGCGTTGGAAGGCCTCCCACTAGGTGGACCGATGACCTGGTGAAGGTTGCGGCAACCAATCCAATGCAAAGCAACCATTCCAATGGTCGCTTTCTGTAAAATAATAATAGACTTTCCCGATATTAATGCGGAATAAGACCACAAGTCAGTCGTGATGGTCTATTTATGTCATAGTGAAATTCAATTTTTTTCTTAGGTTTTGATCTTGCAGAAAGCGACCATTGTAATGTGCGCTTTCTGCAAATTAACCAGGCATGCTATCTTGCGATTTATAACCAGCCAAATCCGATGGTCGCTTTCTGTTAAAATACTGTTCGTGTATTTTGTGTTTTAGCTAGACCAGTTGCTGGAGTTGGTCGCTTTTAGCATAAAAATGGGTGATGGTGGTAGTTGGTCTCATTTGACGAATTAAATCTCGATAGTTTGTAATTTCAGGACTTGGCTTGTCTTTGCATAAGGTAATGAAATATATAGCTAACCCCGTAGGAATTATAACTCATTTTCGCAAAAAAGGACGATGGTCGCTAACGACGCTCCTCCACGCTAGCTCCACGTCCTCCGTCAGCTTCACTCTACATGTAGCAATAGCTTTTATTGCTATAACAATCGTAAAATGTTAAGTTAAACGTCCACAGCAGTCGTTTGTAAAAAACGATATTTGTCTTTAAAAAAGTGGTTGGAAGACATTACTGGAGGTCAAAATAATAATAAATTCTTTTAATATCGCTCGACTCTTCTTTGTCCTTTTTTTCATAGAAAAACCTGTATCAGCTTCTGACTGGTGGACCTCAAGTTCTTTCTTTAAAATTTCTGACACGACTCGACTTATCTCACTATGCCAATTCAATAAGTGAAGAACTACGAATGTTATAAGGAGATGCGTACACATAACTCCTTTTTACTTTTTAGGTTTTGCTATTAAATGACTAGACTCGTTTTGTTATTTGAGATTCACGAAATAAAAATACATTCTATTGACTCATCTTCTTTTTGCCGTAACACTTCGTAAAATTCTCTATCGAACTGTGTATTTAACTAATTTTTCACAATTTCTGACGCATCCCCTTTTTCCTTGACACCACAGAATTGTTAGCGTATGTAAACAAACCAAAATATTGCTGGCAAAAATATGAGTTATGGTACTTTCAAACTAGAATTAACCAGGGGTTAATTGTCTACAGACTTTTAATGTAAACGTTAAAAATCAAGATGTTATTTTCAATTAAAAGTCTGTACCTATTGTTTTAAATATTACCTACGCGTAATCAGTTTAAAGGAAACTATGGTTTTTAGTATTTCCAAACTTAAAAAGCAGCGCAAAAGTTTAATGGTAGACACCAGTAATAATAAAAAATGCTGAAGGTTTTATAGTCCAGGAGCCAGTGACAGATTTTCTTAACCAAGTCCCTCCCAATCGAAAATTCGTGAAATGCATTAGGGACTTATACTATGAATACTCGCGACCGTCAGCTGCGACTCCGTGGGTGGGGCGGGCAGTGGCAGCCTCCCACGAAGAAAAAATAACTTAAGAAACGTTATTTCCTCCTGAACGGAAATGTATAAGAGGATTGTTAACATACTCTAGTAAATAATGAAAGAAATCAGCTAGCTGTAAGTCAAGGGAAAAGTCGTCAGCTGATAAGATTCAGTAGGTGATAGATGCTGCTGCGTTACACCTTTCAAGGTACCAGCTGACAAACTTTCCACTGAGATACAGCAAGCTGACATTGATTTTCATTCATAGTAGTATATAAACGATCACCAGGTAAATTTTTAGTTGAGAGGAAATCATTGAAAATATATATTTTTTTGTCATGTTCAAGCAGTCAGCTGACGTATAATCCACCATATTACGGTCAGCTGACTTTTTTTTTCTTTCAAAATACTAGGTTAACTTTAATCTGACAAATTTTCAAGTGGGAGGAAATGACTAAAAAATCTTTTTTTTGCTCCATGCGTGGGAGGCTGCCACTGCCCGCCCCACCCATGGAGTCGCAGCTGACGGTCGCGAGTATTCATAATATAAGTCCCTAATGCATTTTACGAAGTTTCGCTCGAGAAGAAATAATTGACCTAAATTGTACCTGGCTCCTGGACTATTATGTATTAAATTGGTATTTTTTTTCCTGGCCTTTCATTTTTTGGTACAATTTGAATGATGTCCTTTAGAAGTCATTGGGTTAGATTGGGAATCGTATGGTATGGAATATAATACTTTATTGCGACCACAAAAGCACCAAAGTTCAAGTGCTTTTGTGGTCCCAATAAAGTGGCGCTTATTTTCTAAAGGCATATTTACTTTTTTTTGACAAATGGTTTTCGAAGGATGCATTTGTTCATTAGCTATGAGAAAAGTATCAGTTTTACACCGTGACTGGCGTAGATTTCTCAAAATCAGCCGCTTAACTTTTTTGGATTTTTTTTTAGAAACTTAGGAGTTGGAAAATTTCCAAAAAAGTTTAAAAGTTCGACTTCTCTAAAACAATCTAGTTTGGACACAATTTAATTTTAAGGAATTACCAATCACCCTGTATACAAGGTGTAATTGAAAACCCGAAAAGAGGTTTGAGGTCATTGTACTTATCATGAACCCCTCTTCGGGTTTTTATTTATGTAAATTACACCTTGTTTATAGATTGCATGTTTGTGCTTGCATTTATTAGCAATGGATATTCCTCCAAAATTGTAAAAAAATTATAAAAGAATTTCGAGTAGGTACAGAGTTTGCCAAACAGATTTTGATCAAATATCTTAAATGATATTTGGTCTATATATATGTTTACTATAATCTTAAAACCGAGATTATTTTTTTAGGTCAGCTCTTGTTAAAGAAATTAAGATAAAAATCGATTTCACTAAAAAAACAGCTGTATTTCGGGCCTCTACACAAAGTAGTCTCTAATCTGTCAACATATGGGCATCCAATCACCCTTGCCATCCTAACAAATTCCCACGATTTTTAGGCCCTGATGGAAGCGCTCTCCTTGCTCTTCACTAAGTCTTCAAGGCTAACTTGGAAATAATAGATTTAACTGAATAGTAATGTCTATCTTGATGCTCATAGTAGTACAGCCTGCTAAGGAAAAGGGCCCAGACATGTTATTCACATGGTCCACATAGGCACATCAGCCTTCTTGTTCCCTAGGTATTTTTGAAGTAAATCACAGATAACTCTTTTAAAAAAAAAAACATTTTTTTGAATCGGCGTATTATTAATCAATCGAAAATGTTTTTGTACAGAAACGTCAATGTTTTTAGTCTATTCGTCAAAAAATCATGGACTATTTAAGTACTGAGAAAGTAAAAACAGGCATTTTTGATTGACCCCTTATATATCGACTAATTAAAGATATTACTCAGTTATCTTTCTTCTTCGTCATGTCGATGATTCCCGTTATTAGAGTTAAATTAACTTCCACCATAACTCTCCCACTTCGACGGCGTCGGTGGTAACCTCGGACACATCCCTCATAGTGCAGGTGGAATTACACATAGAGCAGAACATAAGGTGAGCCACAGTTTGTGTTAAGGCACCGCAGTTACACCCTGCCTCATTGGAAAATCCCCAGTGGACCAAATTGTATCTGCAGCAGCTTATCTGGGTTCGCAATCGGTTTAGGGTCTTCTGAGTGGGCTTGGCAGTAGGTATGCCTATGGGAGCTTTTCAGCAGGTTTGACATAGTGTGCTGGAGGGAGAGGTCTGAGAACTCGCAGATTTTTTTGCTTCATTAACCCTGTTGTTGTCGATTAATGAATTGGCCGCCCTAAGGGAAGTGTTCTGACTTTTCAGCTGCCTCTAGGCGTCTCCATACTGAACAGAATTATCTATGACTAAAGTAGAAACACTTGCGTGGAAATACTTTGTGGAAGTAACTCAAAATGGCCTTGGGAATTAGATGATGAGTATGTGGACTTGGAGACAGAACATGCTTGAGCGTTTTAAATTAGCAGGCTAATATTAGCATCAAGTTACATATTACCTTACAGCTATGTCCATCATTTCCCGCCTTGGGAGACTAAGCGAAGAACAAGGGCACTTCCATCAGGAGATAAAAACAGTGGGAATTTGGTACCAAGAGAGATTGTATGACCTATACGTAAAACCCAAGAAAAAACAAAATGCAAACTCAAAACCATATCCTTAATAATGCCGGTAGTGATGTCAAAAGCTATGTTTTTATTTGATAAGTACTTGAAATTTCACTAAGATTTTATTATAATATTGTAATTGCATTTTTTGCTTGAATAAAGAACATACAATTAGTAAAATCATTCTGTTAAGGACAATAAATTAGATGTGTAATGGTAACCTCTGAATTAAATGATGTCACATCATGGCTGCGACTGTCACGGATGTTTAATAGACGTATAAAATTGCAGGGATTTCAATTTTTTTTTTGAGCGACTATCTGTAGTTGATCTTAAGTTTTAATACTTTTCTTGGGCTTATAATGTCAGTGTGACTTAAGCATGGGAATCAATGCTCATGCCTTTCCTGTATGAAAAGATGCTTAAGCCCAACAGTAGGACAGTAAGAACCTGGTATTGTTATATTTACGATATCATTGTTATGATACGATGTGCATGACTTTTGTTACAATTACTTGTAAACATAACTAAATCAAAGCATTGAAAGCTAGTTCCATTCGCAAAATATGAGTTTAGTTTGTGGAGTTGCGGACACTACCTGTTTTACAGTACGAGCTATGGTCAGTGGGTCGTCTTAGAGGCAGAGTTTTGTAAACAAACAGTTAAGTATAAGAACAACATGAGATAGGCTGGAATCTCTCAACAATTAGCAGTGGTTCAACTAGAAATGAAGGTAAAATGTCACATCTTATGTAAGCATGTTACAGCAAAGACAGATTCACTTGTGTGCATAACTTACTCAACAAATGGGTATTTAATGAGATCTATTCAATGAAAATAAACTAGCATTGATGAACTTAAAGATTGATAGTGCCAAGAGGTGGTTCCACAAAAATAGCAGGAATATTGCCATTAAGTTGTTTCATGAGTCCCATTCAATGTTAGTTGTGATTAGGAGCTCATGATGGACCCAGAGCCAGAAGTTAGGCACAGGAGCTCCATAACATAGATATGGTTTGGCCTATTACATTATGTACTTCTACAGTACATTACATAACAAAACCATCATCACAATGCCACATACCTGGGTCCCAGTGCTCAGATGAAGAGTCCATTGTCACAAAGTTCTACTTCAGCTGGATAGTGAACCTTGGAAAATAAAGACATTCAGCTATTGATTTTCACTATGAACACCCTATTTCACATGGCTAAAATCGCGTGCTGCATTAGAATCTATGATGTATAACCGCGCCCTAGAACTTATGAGGTGACTTCAAAAAAAAAACAGTGAAAAAATATATTTTTAACAAAGTGTTAATTATTATTAAACATTAATTTCATCTGCACAGATTTCTCCAACCAGTGTTTAAATTTCAATAACTGTTCGTTTGCCATTCGGTCGCAAATTTAAATAATATTTCAGGGGTGTATGAGATGCTGAAAATTCAACGGTATATATTTTTTTAATATCCCGGTTAAATTAAAGTCGAATTAAAAATTATAATCAATGAGAACATGAAGAAAAATAATCTTCACAACTGTCAGAAAAAATATTGAATTGTCTCTAAAAAGGACGAGCTGGCCAAAGTAAACTTGTAAAACTATGCTACACACAACACATCTATGGCGTTTAGTACGTACTGGAAGTGGAAACTGAAACGTCAAATGAAAGAAAATCAATATGTACAGAAAAAAAGATGCGTTCGTAATTAATAATTTGTTAAATTTATTTTTATCGACATAATTTAGCTTGTTTTGGTAACCTAATAATTATCATTGAAAAATTAAGGGACCTTGCTTCGGTATAAGTATTCTACTCATTGGACATCACGCACTACGCGGCCACGACTTTTTATGTGCTATCAATCAAATTAAGCATACAAAAGTCAAGAATAAAATAAAAACAAAACTGACTGTAATGCCGTCTTCGCACCAACACACTTGCATAACCTCAATAAATTATTACATCCTATCAACATTTTTGATCGTTTCCTAGGTACCGTACACCTATAAATGATCAAAAAGGTTGATAAGACGTAAACAAACCGGCTGGATGATCTGGCAATTCAGAATTTGATCCAACGCTCATCAGTAGTCTGCTATCTGATTTATCTTAATCATTCAATAGTTACTGAGAAAAAATAGCAAAAGCAACAGTGTGTGATGTGAACAGGAAATGATATGAATTCTGTTTTTTTCCGGATCATTCTCTAAAGTATTATGGGCCTATGTAAACCACCCCTGAGTCGATTAAACGTTATGACCTGTGGTTTTGATTGACAAACATTTTTATAAAGTTCGAGTTTGAAAGTGCTTTCATAGGTTTACCAAACATTTTTGGCGCGTTTGATTGTTTATGGGTCTATGTCAATGTGTATGTGACAGTTCCGAAAAAAGTTATTCAACTTGATGGTAAATGCATACCAGTTAGAGGAACTTGTTAGAAATTGTACATACATACATACATAAACTCACGCCCTTTTCCCATGGGGGTAGGCAGAAACCACAGAACGCCACCTGCTACGATCCTTACATACTCCTTTTGCCTCGTCCACGTTCATACATGGACGAGAAATTGTACATCCTAATAAAAAGAAATATAATGTCAAATTTATAATATTGAAGGAAACATTCCCAGAAACATTCCCACTCTTCTTGGTTGCAAAACATGTCTAACATACAATTTTGTTTCAGCAAACACAAATCTTGTGAATATACATAATGTCACATGTGGTAATGATGAAGGTTATAGTTTAATAAAAAAATTGAAATTTAATTTCAGTGAGCTGTTTGATGGTGTCTTGGTTGCATTCCAGGGTCAGTGGGTCGTCTTAGGGGCGGATTTTTAGGAGTTGGAGTATACGCTTAGGGGCACTATGAGCAGCAAAGAAAACGAAAAAAAATTTTTTTTTGGTTTAAAATAATTCAATTTTCCAAAAAAAAAATTTTTTCCTAAAACTGTTTTTTTTTGCAATTTCGGGTTAACCTTGACCATAGAAACCATTTCGGTTCTGAGAAGCATGGTCCTACGACGCACCGTTTCCGAGTTAGGAGCTTTTGAATTTTTTTCTTGTTTTTACAAAACGGTAGCTCGGATGAAAAACCTTTCAGGAAAGAAATTGTTGCTCTAGTTCCAAACCATGAGATGATATAAAAAAACCTAGGAAATATTGTAAAAAAAAAAAATACGGAATTTTTTTTAAATGTCGGACGACGATCTTTTACCTTGTGTATCCTTAGGGGCGCGGACTTAGCCAAATTTTTCCGGGTTTCTTTTGCTAGCTATTATATTATATTTCTTCCCTGTCCAGTTCATTCAATTAACGATATTTTTGCCCGAGCTTTGTCTGTAAAATCTTTTCTTGAATATTCGCTTAATGAATGATTATATAGACAAGGGAAGTCTTCAACTAGTTTGACGAATTCAACACATTCATCATCGGTACGGTACGACGATCGTAATGACAATAAACATCTACGATTCGCTGCAACACCGCTTCGTATGCGGACGGCTCTCGTCGTACCCGCGGATTACGATAAGCTTACGCTATGACGCCGCCGTGTGCAAAGGGGTAAGTAAGTTAGTAAGTATATTTTTGCATAAAATGTGGTATATACAGGAAGTTATAAAATATTATAGAGCAGGACACCTTCCGGCATAATAATAGCACGCTAATTTAAAATCATTTTTTACATTATAGGTTTGTACCTACACTGTAGTGTGTGTGTTGGTGTTGAGACCTAAAAGCCCCCGCACATTATGGCCACCGGTCGCCGCTACTAAACGCGACCACCAGTGGTTCAGTCAGACCACTACACGCCGCCATCGCCATCAGTGGCAGCCACTGGTGGCTGGATGCGGCTTTCAGTGGCTGCCATTTGCGGCAGTAGGTTAAGTGGTACTCTACAGAGGCGGACGGGAAGAAGCCGGCGACTGTGGCCGTGTGTGCGCGCGAGTCGAACGACAAAACGCGGCCAGAAGTAGCGAGCGCGGTCGACTCCCGCAGCTTGTGGCTCGGACGCGGCCACTCAAACGCTCGGTGTGCACCGATGCTATACAAAATGTATGGAGAAACGCGTCCGCAACTTGTGGCGGCCACTAGTCGTTCTAATGTGGTCGCCACTACTGGCTCAATGTGCGGGGGCTCTAAGCTGAGTTCGCTCGCTGGCGGGCGATGTGGCTGGTACCGCATGAAAAGACTGTGTTCCGACTTTAGGTATGTACCTATACATTTTTTCTAAGAGTAGGATTTCTGTTGTGTTGCCATTCACGGAAGCGACATTCCCATAAGTAAACATTAACATAAAGTATAGCACCAAAAAATAGCATACTATTTGTTCATAGCGTAAAGCATTTTTTATACCAGCTCTGTCTTCGCACTTTATTATACGTCTCACTCAACAACAAGCTATAACGCCAACAGCGGGGTCAGAACGGAATAGCAACATAGCACAGAAGCACCCGCGCCACTCGCCTGTAGCGTGTCAGGTGAACTCAGACGACAGTTGGCCCGCGGCGTATTTTTTGTTATTATAAAGCGCCCCCGAGACGGTCAAACTGTTTGATTCAAACACGTAGATTTTGGTTTGACTCAAACTATTTTGATAGTTTACACAGCTAGTTTGAAAGGTTTGTCAAACATTAACGGGTTTGAAGCTTGTTTCATGAAATCACATATTTTTGCTGTGTTTGACGCGTCGTGTAATCGTCTCCTAACGCGTTTGAACAAACACGGCTCAGTTTGCAATGGATTCAACTTAGGTTCAACTTTAAGCAATAAGTTTTGTAAGCAACATCATCCATTCTAAGAAAGTTCTTATAATCATCTGGTGCGGTAGCTTCACTGTAGCTAGCACTTTTTGTAGATGTTTGTGTGTGAATCTTAATTCGTACCATTCTTTAGACCAAATTCTTTTTCTTTTTGTTTTGCGTAAAAACGCAGGACATTAACGTAATAAACACAAGGAAATCGCGATCCCTGTTCGAGGGCATCCCACAATTTGTCTGCATCACAATCACAAGTCTAATTACGGCGGCGTACCGAACCAAACTGCACAGTGCCGTTTTACAACCGTTCAATCCGACATCGAACAGTTTCATCAAACACGTTATGTTTGAATCAAACCGTTTGACAGTCTCGGGGGCGCTTATTTAACGTAGCGCAATACGAGTCTAGTTCCAGCGAAGTGTCTAGTTAATACGGCCGGGTTGAAACTAAGCTCCGCGTTATTTGTTTGTCAACAGTCATTTGCATTCGCTCGGCGCTCGCGAATCGTGATTATTTTGTATATTTTTTCGAATATTAAGTCGTTTTGTGATTGTGAATCGCATTGTTATTGTTGTGAAGAATAACTTATCACTACATGTTATAAAACAAAGTCCTCCGCCGCGTCTGACTGTCTGTTCGAGATAAACTCAAAAACGATTGCACCAATTTTCATGATGTTTTCACCAATAAACAGAGTGGTTCTCAAGGAAGGTTTTAATATATTATTTGTCAAGTTTTTTCTATACATTGGCTAAAATATAATGATGTTTGTTGGAGGTGTCGGAAAAAAAAAGCCGTCTGGGAGCTTTCAAAGAAAACACTGCCTAAACCCTTTGGGATATAACAAAATGATGTATGGTGGAATTGTGTATCTTATATAGGTCTACAGAAAAGTCCGCGATGACATTTGTCTATCTCTTAAGGATAACAAACTATATCCATTTTAATTCTTTAAAAATGGGCAAAATAGGTTCCCATGGGTTGCGGGAACGGGATCAAAATTTCTTGATTATTTTTGGTTGCGATAACCGACATCCACGCTGGCAAAGCGGCGGGCATCAGCTAGTTATACATATAATAATACTCATGTTCGTCGTGCTATCGTAAACTGTAAATATTGTGTCACTTTTTAAGACCTGTGAATAGTAGGTTTAGGTACAGATGCCAGCTACTTCAATCTGTTAAATTTCTTTATTACATTTTTAACTTTATCGGTAAAGCATTAGGCGTTGTCCTAATTGGCGAAGATCGCACGATGACACGATGCGTTCTCGTCGTGCGATGAGTTCAAACATACAGATTTCATCAGAGTGTCCTATTTAAACCTCGCAAGTAATCGTGCACATGAAATGCTTAATAACGATCGTACGATGCGTTTGATCGTGCGAACATGTAATCAAAGCAACAAATCTCTTTTGAGTGTCCTAATCGGTTACCTACGCGATGCATAGACGCGCGAGGGGCGCGGGGCGAGAGGGGCAAGGGCCAACACCAGTGTCACCAATGTCATTTGCAATTTTTAAAGCAATATTGCCTGACAGCAAAAACTGTGCATCTCTGTAAAGAGTCATCGTTAAAGTGGCGTGAGCGCGTCGCCAGACATCGAGCGACGGCATCACCCGATGGACATCGCGCGATCTATTAGGGCACCTGTTAGGTCATCGCACGACCACTTTGATCGTGAGATGAAAAACGCATCGCGCCATCGTACGATCGCTCCCAATTAGGACGCCGCCTGAGGTTCAAGGTTGATCGGGAAAATTTTACAGTTTCGGGTAGCTTGATGTGCTGGCGTCTGGACTTTGTTATAGAGTGACTGTTTGATTAGGTAGTTAAGCTGTAAGGACTTTTGTGAAGTTATCTATCAAATAGTTAAATAAAGAAAATGCCCTGCGGTGGTGTGGTGATCTATCCATTTGGAGCTTGTTTGAGAAGTCTTGTGCAGGCAGTAAAACAGCCGTGTGCAACTATTGTCACATAGAATTGTCATTTATATAGACGATAACTTTAATAAAAGTACGCCTATAATAAATAATAATTTTCTCACAAAATGGTACTAATAAAATTAAATCAATTTTATTGTAGACAGTCCTAACCCTGGAAAGTATGAAGGATTATTATATTCTTTCGTGTACGAGATAAGATAACACGAGATAACATTCACGGCGCCCGTTTAGAGCGTTGTCGAATAAAATGTTGCCGAGTTGTTTTAACGTGTTATAATGATAGCTAATAAAATAGCGCGCTAACGCGTCTATAGTTTATAGCGGAATTTAACATCATTGTATTTCCATGTATTGCGTATTGTATTGTGTAAAACGGGAAAAATGAGAAAATACGAATACGAATTAATGAATGCTATAATGATGACTTAGAATCAAGGCTTTGAATTTTTAGCAAAGCGATGTTTTTTATTTTTTTTAATCTTAAAAATAAGGAGATTAAACAACGTGCTATGGGATTAAGGGATAGTCGCTTTAAGAGTGTGGCAACACTATGAAAAAGTTTATAGATTGTTTTTGAGACTGAGGATTTGATGATTTTTTGTTGCAAGTAGCGGCAGCGGTTGTAGGAAGTAAACTCGATTGTGATCTAGAAATTGTAGAAGATTGACCAAACAAGTTGGAGATTTAGAAAAGGTTAGTATTGACGTCGCTTAATTATACCGGAAAGTATTTAGAGAAAGAAATGATGGCGCTAGTTTCAGATCCTCCATGTAGTTTCATGAACATACACAGATAGGTTGATGTAATAGGTGCTTAAACCAACAGTACTATGTGTAAAGAAATCGATTGACCTTTAGTGAAACGCCGATTGTTTACTTACTATCACTTCTTCTATTGAAATTACGTTGTAATAAAAAAAACTTGACTACGTGTCGTCGAAGTATATTGCTCTTACAAATTAAGGTATGGAATGAGACTTGTTACTACATGGATCATAAAATCGTTGATAAAAAATCGTATGGAGGACAGTGTAACACGATTTACTACATAGGAAACCCAAAATAACGTCATCACTAAAATTAATTCCTATTATTTTTTTACTGCAGTTGATACAAACTTGTATCCTATTAGAAATATGTTGATATATAGAAATATGAAATATTTTGTGTTACTATTAAGTTAATTTAATCAGGTTTAAATAGTAAACCAATGTAAATGGTTAGTAAATGAAAGTTTTTAGTGCTATGCATGCCTTAATTAATAATACTTAGTTATTTGTGATTATGTCTTATTTTAGGTCATAATTGTAGATGTTTTGTTTATCACTAAACAAATCTAATTAAGAAGTTCTTTTTTCATTTGTTTTGTGTTCCAAAATCTTATCCTATTTGTTTCTTATTT
The DNA here is from genome assembly GCA_950005105.1 of Lycophotia porphyrea. Classification (NCBI taxonomy): domain Eukaryota; kingdom Metazoa; phylum Arthropoda; class Insecta; order Lepidoptera; family Noctuidae; genus Lycophotia; species Lycophotia porphyrea. Next base: position 23,658,849 of record OX465383.1, on the reverse strand, counting down.
CAATTCAGTTACACCACTGCATAGCAAGCAGTTCATTGTTTTTTTTTTAAATCTAATTAAAGGGCTTTACGCTTAGCAACCACATCGCCCAGTGCAGGAATAGTAGATTGTTGCATCAAGGGCAAAGTGACTTATTAATGCACAAATGTTATGTTAACACGAGTGCATTAATAACTCACTTTAGCAAGGTGCGTAATCTACGTTTCGTTCAAGTACCAAACTCCCTACCGTGATAAAATATACCTACTAAAAAAAAACTCAAGTTATTGAAAACAAAGTTTAATTCATCTTCTCCTCAAACATTTAAAACTTACAATGATTAAATGTGCAGTTATTAAAAGTGAAATTGGCACTTTTACTTGGAACATTTATTCTATTATTTGTTTGGTTTATTTGTGAATAAAATTATGTACCGTTTGTATTTTGATTTCTAAAACTCAATAACTTTTTTCCCCCATATTTTATAGGTGTGCATACAATTAAATAATACACTTTTCAAGTACTTTCATTTGATACATAGATAGGAGTGTTACAAGGGTAGGGACGCTTTGCCCCTTGTTCTTTGCCCATATCTTCTTACCGTGTTGACTCAGGACCTTGATTTTTATAGACCTCAGTATCTGGTATAAATGTCAACTTGCTAGGTCCACCCGTTCCTGAGAAAATCGGTGGTGACACACGGACACATTAGACATTAGAGAGTGATCTTATAAGGGTTCCCTTTTTTTACTTCAAAAGGTAAAAAAAGGGAACCCTAAAAAGGTCAAATGTGTAAATAAAGCGCGTAAACAGACTCTTAACGAAGTCGAAAGGCACTTGTTCGCCCCGCCATTGCGATCATTTTTTTTGTCTAGACCATACCTGGGAACCTTCTTGTTACGGAGATATTGGGGGTCAGAGTTCCAACTTATTCACAAGTTTTTTTTCAAATAAATGTTTTTAATGTAAGATTTTTACTTTAAACACCTCCAGGACCCCCTTACTTTTCAATCCATCCATCAGCACAATATTTTGTGTGCGTTACATTGTGTCCTACTGTAAAACGTGATGTTTCAGCCCAAAAAAAAAGTCGTTTCCCAGCACAAATTTTTGCGTAAAGTTACTTAGTTGGATATTCATAATGCTTGGTTGACGGCTCCGTGAAGAATCTGTTTTCACTCTATATAGATACTCTATATGGATACATAATCATTTCACTCTCTCAACCAATTAAGAAGCAAGAAACTGGAACACAAATTTTTTCAAACTTTGGATTATGGTGAAACATAGTTTTTTTTTTTCGAAATGTCTTTACTCCATTTTGATGGTCAATAAAGATTGTGCATTAGCTGAGATTTAATATGGGTTTTATCAGGTTGTGAGGTCCTTTGCAAATATTGACTGATAAATAAGATGGGCACCAGGCCTGGGGTGCTAAACAAGTGAGTGAATGGACTGCCTTCTGCTCACCACTTCAATATGTAACGGTTTGCTAGTAACTGCATTGGTTAAAGAAAGTTAATGTGTTGTTAAACTGAACTGTCTACCATTCTCTGTACTCATGATCAAACATATTGGCCAACATTCGGGTAAAAATACTTATTGAATGTCTTAACATCACAATACTTGAATATAAATTAGCAATAGATGCTTACTGACGCTACAATGTATGAGCCATTTACTGATGACATTTAAATACTGAACATAATGGAAATGTGATCTGAATATAAATGAAATAAAATGAAGGGTTCCTTTTATAGCTTTGATTGGCGTGAGTTTATAAATCATGGCATAGCTTATGTGAACAACGCAGGAACATCTTGAAGTTTTAATTAATTCGAACTTAAGACTTCTTTCGTGTGTGTATAATTTAAAGTGAAGTAAGTGGGAATTTAGATTTGGAATTTTGCACTCAACTTTTGAGAAATGTTGTTATTTAGGATATAACATAACCCCTTCTAATCAGCTTCTAAGCGGAGGTATGCGTAACAGTAAACTGGGAAGCCACAATGTAAGACGGGCGAGCCTATTACTGTCAACTGGGTACAAATCCTGACTATCGAGATATTTTTGATGCAGAAAACCCAATAACAATTTGCGATCACGCAGTATGACGCAAACTTTATAGGAGGACATACTTATATATGTACCTACTCCAATAAACTTATTTTTGACTACCTATTGTAATATATATTGAAAAAAAAAGTGATGTTGACTACATATTGCTTAGAACATCTTTTGTGTAATATGTATTGGTATCATTGAATGAACATTATGGTTTAAGGTAGGGTAGGAAGTGTACGGGGAGCCCGCGAAATTCAATTTTCTTACGTTTTTTGCAATTTGCAGGTCAGGTCAGTTGCAGGTTGTATTGTTTAACGGGCTGGTGTCCGCAACTCCACGTCCGAGCGCGTATTTTTCGTGCGGAGTGTCAGGTTGTATGCTGATGAAAAATGAGTCGCGCCAGTAACACATGTGTAGTTGCAGAATTACAACCATGAAAATCATCAATACAACCCTCTAAGTTCATTTAACCTCATTGAATGAATTAGTGCGAGGTGGTCTCAAACAAATGTTGTTTTTTCGTCTAATACTACGTTTTTATGTTTCACCTTTTTTGTTTATCTCATTGGCATTGATTCAAAGAAATACTGATTGTTTTTTTATTTATTTGCTTCAGACAAGAGATGCTTGATGCCGGTCACTCAATTGAACTTTAAGCCGGGGCCGGCTGATCAGTTTTCGGCCTGCACAGAGGAGTCGCAGCTCGAGCTCCACCTCCAGAGGCAGCTGGAGGATGATGTTGCGAGGTAAGAATCTTTTTTAATATTTTAGATTATTAGTGTATAGAACAGTAAGTCGTGGGTTCGAACCCAGGCATTACTTTGTGTAATTTATTTCATCACCACTGCTCTCAAAAACGGTGAAGGAAAACATCGTGAGGAAACCAGTATGTCCTAGAACCAGAATATCGAAGACATGTGACATCTACCAATCCGCACTGGGCCCGCGTGGTGGATTATACATCCCATTCCCTCTCATAGAGAGGAGGCCTGTGTCCCAGCTGTGGGAACATTATAGGCTGATGATGATGATGAGTGAATAGAACTACGAACTACTACTAATTAGTTATCAGAAAAGATTTAAAAAAAAAAACATAGTTTTCAGCCAGTGAAGACGTCCATGTTCTAACCAGGTCCTCGCGACGTTGACAACCATGATACAAAATGTCAATGTATAGCACATAAAATGCTCAGAGTTACCTGTCACATTTAGTTGATTTGAGCAGTAAGGAAAGTACACTGAGCGTATGTCCTGCGCAGATAATTTTAACCGTCATCCTAAAACTTATAATCGAACTTTTGTGTCCTTTCTATAATTACAATTACAATGTACATAATTATGTCTGATGTCTTAAGTGGAGTTCTAGTAATGTTAAGCTTTATCTACGACATAAAACCTAGAAAGTCTTACCTACATTTTATTCTTATTTATATCTCACAGAAAACGCACGAAGACGGTGATCCTTTTGCTCACCAGGCACGTCGATAGTGATTACTTGGTATTATCTTTTTTTATGATTTTTTTCTACTCGTTAGGCATACATAAACCTACCTGTTTTTCGTCCTGGAATGCAACATAACTTGGATTATCATAACTTACCCCCGTCTTAGTAACCAATCCAAATCCCTACTTTGCTATCTTAATGTGTTAATGATTGTTGGTTCATTTTATTGACTAATTTAATAGTGAAATAAAAGTGTACAATAATTATTGTATGTTGTGTGTTCGGCTGGTGTCCGCAACATACCAAGCTCCCATTTTGCGTTTTGGACGTAGAGTTGAGTTAAAGGTCTCTATATATTTTCCAAGTGAATAGCAGTTCGTATAAATTGAATAAATATTGTCACGGATGTTCGCTCGGTAAGGTAGATGTTGAAAAACAATGCTGCGTTTAATATTCCTATCTAACCGATATGTACGTATTACATTACCAGACCATATATTTATAAATCAATTTAACTTTTTCGTGAAATGATACCATAGGCATGAGTATAACAGCATGTATGTTACGAGGTACTAAATGTATAACAACATCCTGTATCAGGGTTCAGTAAGGAAACAATATTCTGTTAATCAAAAATTTTTAGATCGGACTACCGAGTAGTTCTATTAAAGAAAAGTGTATTGACATCTCTATAGAACATAGTTACTACTTGCAATACATATGCTGATAAGCCAATCAGTGTCTCAGGATTTATTTAACCAATTGAGATGTAACAGGGGTACCTCAGTAATCGAAGGAAAAACAAACAGACAAAGGACAATGCTCATGGATGTATGGAATCTCGTACCATGCTTCATCAAAATCAAACTTTGTTTTTTCTACACTTATCATCATTAACTCCTACAAAAGTTCTTTTTGTAAACAAAACCCGAGTTTCGGAGTAATTTGATAAAATCGAAAATAACCTCATTATTTTCGATTTTATCAAATTACTCCGAAACCAGGCAAGTAGAAAATTAACAATTGATACATTGGTTTTGCCGGAGTACTGACGGCGTCATTCGGTTGACCCCACGACTATATGCATATTTGCACAATGAAATACACAGAAATAAGCACACAAACAAGTTCTAGTTACACAACCAATACAATATTGAATTTTCAAAAACTTCAGATCAAATGTCAGAAATGTGCCTGCCGGGATTTAGGGATGAGATCGATAAATCAAAATCTTTATTTAGTAAGTAGATCGATTTAATTCGTAAAATATTTGTGAAGCAAACGTTATAGGTAAATACTGTTACGAGCTGCAGTGCAGGGGGAGTTCCAGTGATTAAATCGAAGGCTGGTGTCACAGTCGTACTTTCGTGGACTGCACTACGGTAGGACAGAAGAAACGGCTGTATGTGCTTGTCCCAATCCCTTTGCCTACTTTCCACGACTTTTGCCAGATATCTTTCCAACGTTTGGTTGAATCGTTCCACCATTCATATTGTGGATGGTAAGAAGTGGTTCTGGTTTTGTGGGTACCCATTAATCGACAAGCCCATTAATCTGGCCACTTTGTGAAGTAATTCATGACAACCATGAAGTACTAGTTCCCGTTTTCACTTTCCGGAAATGGTCCCGCAACGTCTAGTGCTATCCGTTCCCAGGGGGCTCCAACGTTATGTAGACTTTTAATGCACCTCTGCTGCGTGTTTGGGGTCCTTTCACAGCCGCACAACTCGTACATTTGCGACACCAGTCCTCCACATCATCTCGACAGTGGATCCAGTAAAATCGCTCTCGGATCTTCAATAGAGTCCTTTTTCCCCCATATGTCCTTCTCAACATCATCATGGTAGAGCCGTAAAACATCCGGTGCCTTGGCTTTAGAGACAACCATTTGGAAATGACAGCTGTCTCCTCGAGCGTTTTCACATTTACGGCACAAGACTCCATCCTGGATCACCAAGCTGTTCCATTGTGCCCAATAACTCTTCGTGATGGAACTCATCGCTGCCACATCACTCCACTTGGGCTTAGGAGCACCAGCTTTGATCCACTCGAAGATCGGTTTGATGTCCGAGTCATTTTGCTGAGCCTGCTGTAGGGTTTCCTTCCTTTCATCACTAAGATCCGTTCTTAGCATCCTCACGGGCACTACTTCCTTAGTCTCCTGCCTGGACCTGTGCGTACAGGCCTCAAATTGAATCTTATAGGCCGACAACGAAGATGTTCCGTCAAATGGCGGCACTTTAAAACCACGTGCTGAAGGTGCAGCAACCACTGAAGCCACAATCCCGTCTCCAGCCTTAAGTTCACCCAAAGCCTTCTTCACCCCGGCAATCTGAAATTCGGCTTCGCAGATACGATTTTCATGCTGGTGAACCTGCTCCTTCATCACCTTGAGATCTTTACCAAATGTGTCGTGAAGATCCTTTATGAGGAGCATCTGCTCTTCTTGGCGGCGGACCTGCTCCTCTAACCGGCGAGCCTGGTCTTCCTGACGGCGAGCCTGCTCTTCTTGACGGCGAGCCTGGTCCTCTTGACGGCGAGCCTGCTCCTCTTTATCACGTTGCAACTACTCCTGCAACTGACGACTCTGCTCCTGCAGCATCATCATTAAAACCGACAAATCTGGTGCCGCGGATACTGGAGGAACCCCGGATGGACCAGCGACTGGCTCTGACGTAGGCTGGACACCGCCCGGTGTCTGTGTCGGAGAATCTCCAAACCGCCTTTGGTCCATGTCCTGCTGTCGTTGACTCCTGGTACGGATACCGTCCGTGTCGTCCTTTGGTAGAATCGGCATAACTTATCCCTCACTTCTGACACCAATTTGTTACGAGCTGGGTATGGGATAAATTATTTACCACCGATTAAACAACAAATAACTTTAATTAACACAAAACACTTAAAACTCAATTACAAATACACTATTGATCACTAGTCACTTAAATATCGCACTTCTAATTCACTTCGATTCGCTTCGTTGTGTAGACAAAATCAGACTGCCTGCCCCCGCAAACATGACGGCTATTTATAGGTCGACCGATCCTTCTCGAACCTTTTCACTGAGACACAATGGAACATCATCCTTCTAGAAACTTCGACAACTTTCTCGAATGTTCTAGACAGTTCCATAGTGAATACTGTCCTTCGAGAAGGTTCCACAACTCTCTCGAATCTTCTAGAAATTTCTATACTAGAACATTCTAGACTCGAGTCGTCTTTGACAGTTCAATAGAAGATCATTCGAAACTCGCATGTAATCTAGAATGTTCTCGTAAAGTAACCGACGTAACAATATCTATAACGTAATAAATATTATAAAAATAGAAACGGTTGGAATTAGTGGTTAGTCGATTTATCAATATAAATAGTTTCTATTGTATTCTACATCTCTAGACCGGTTGTTTGAACGTCATGTAAAAGGAGTACAATATTATTCATACTTCTATACTTTAAATTAAATCCCCTATTCAAAAATCTAATCCATGACGCGTAATATAGTAAAAAAATATGAAATTAACAATTACTATAAAATGTTGATCTTGATGCATGAGACGTTTTGGTACCACTTTTGGTCATTGTCCTTTTAAAAGCGATTCTTCTCGTACCTCGTTTTTCCCGTCAATTAGTGTGAAATTAATTCCTATGTAGAATTTTTGACCTTAATGTTGTGGTCATTGTGTGTATTTAGATATTTTTGTTGTTTTTTTTTTTAATAACTACTGTGGATTGGCTATTAAGATTGGGAGCTGGTGCCTATTTTTTAAATAGGATTATCACACGCTTTTTCGTAACATAATCATTACTAATAAATAACATGTTTGGTGTCCTCGTAAAACTGCAAAAATACAGAATCTGTATTCTGGTTCTAATGTTAATTTTGTATATTTTGTGTTCTGTCAAAAAATAATCTGACTATCGTGAGGCTATGTAATGTGGTTACTTTGTAGGGCTGCTTATTATATTAACTATGCTTCTTTGCATTTACTTGTTACAGAATTTTTGACGAATCGATTTATTCTGATCTTGAAGTGGTGTGTGGAAAATTAAAGATCCTGACTCATTCTTGCATTTTAAGAGCACGCACTGATAAATTTTTTCACCAACTACATACATTTTTGCATGTGAACATTGAACGCAATACTTTTGATGAAATATATTCTTTCATAAGGTACGATGGTCAGTTGGTATATTTATGATTGTAGTTGCCTTTTGTGGGTGAAAAGTTACTGTATTATTGTTCAGTTTGTGAATTTTAGAAATGGGTCTTTAGGGCGAACACTTGTTAGAGCAGTATTATTTTATTATCACTTCAGTATGTACGTGTATCAATATCGATCTCACTTAGCTTTTCTGTTCGCCTTGAATTCCCTTAATTAAAGTAAATCTTGTATAGCATTGATTGTTATTCAATAGTGACCACATAAAGTATGCTTTGCATGTTAAACCCCATCTATGTTTTTATTAATCACACTTTAAGGTCCAGCGCACACCGCTGGGGGCGCGGCGGAGTGCAATTGAAGACATCAATTTAATATAAACCTTAACAACCTTGACTTCCAGTCGCGCGCATGCTCTTGTAGTAGCTTGAGAGCGCTCCAAGCACCGCTTGCGAATTTAATCTTATATTGACCGTATGTAGTTAAGGTTTATATTAAATTGTTGTCTTCAATTGCGCTCCGCCGCGCCTCCAGCGGTGTGCGCTGGGCCTAATACGACAGTCATAAAGCATTTTTTTTTTATACAGGGTTTTGTCTCATAGCAAGTAAAAAAAAAATATTTATATCATTGAGGGCTGGTGGTGGGGGAGGGGGGGGGAGGTATTTACAGTGTAATTGCTTCTCTACTGGAAATGTGCTCAAAGTAAACGTAACTGAGCCTGCTATAATATTCCGATGTGCTTCTCAGTTGTTCTCTTCAGTCTTTTTGTGAATGGCTAAAACTACATACAAGAATACGAGTCAAGCTAAACAAATGAAGATAAACTCCAACTCACAACACAACATATTTTGGAAAGCAACTACGTATTTTTAGACGACTTTTTTTGCCTTGAAGTAGCAAAAGGCTACACATGAAAATGTTTGCTGTTACTGTAACAGCAACATTTTAACTCGTTCATTGCCAAGCAAAAATGCTGAACTTACCAAGATGGCCAAAATAAAAAAATATAATTCAGAATTCATTTAGATTTAGAATTTTTTCAACGATTTTTTTTACGAAAACGCTGCGCACTGTATTTTATGGCTCGTACATAATTATAAGGCACCGTCACTCGACGTGGCGTGAACGGCCACCGCAGTACAGACCGCTTCACGCGACATCGCGGGATGTGGCAATGAAGGTGTTAACGCCTTTTAACAAAATTGCCAATCGCTTTTAATTTGGCGAGCACACTCTGTGCCTATGCTCCAACTCTTAATTTTAAATTTAAAAATATATAAAAAAATGATATCTAAATCCTAATACTGCCGTGAGACTCCCTGTATATTTGATGAACATCAGAATCGCGGGTGTACTTTTTGGATTTGCCTAAAATTGCAGTTATTTGGTACCTTTGTGTACCTTTACGTATCTTTCTTGAAAATCTGTGTACCTACCCCCGTAAAATGATATTTTAAAAATTAGGTACTCCCTCCATCCTGATCTCAGTACCGTGGGTGTACTGCTAACCAATATATGTAGCTAACAGACACTACACATTACACTGTTCTGGACACTACACTGTATAAGTAGTGTAGTAGTGTGTAGTGGTCCATAACAATACGAAATACATAAAACAGAAATCAATTTCTAAACAAATGACCTATTGCTGACTTTTCCTTTATATTTTGGACAGTATGCTTTATTTCTGGCTATAAATACGTTTACGCTTGACCAAAATGCGCTTACCTTCTTACTACAATTATATATGCTTCTAGTTTCTGCTTAAACTTTTCTTACTTTCTGATTACAATAAAATATCGTGGTAATAACGGGCTACGTAGATATAAAGTAAGGTTTTTTTGATTTTACGGAAAATTAATCAAAACAAGAATGTTCACCGATCAGCACAATAAAGCTGCCATGCTAAAAAATAATGCAGTTAAAACAAGACATGCCAGGGAAAAAAGAACGCTCTTTTTCAATTGTATATGAAAAATATTAATGCGATTGAAGATATTTCCCAGAAACTGCAAAAGTGAAAATTGATTGATTTCCCTATAACAAAGATTAAGACGTCTAACTGCCGCCGAAATAACCTGATTATTGGTGCCTGTGCAGTGATTATTTTACATGATCTAGGTAAATAAAGTGAATACAAAACCCATTCATAGAATCAATACCTTGATCGCACTATATTATTTGCTATTTTAGTAAAAGTCAGTTGTTACCAGATATTGTTTGAGAAACTCTGAACATTTAATTATTTACTAAGTAAATCTTACCTACGCCATCCTATTGGTAAAGATTCCTTTTATGATGTTCATATTCTATTGCAGTGATGTGTATACTGAATGCAACATTCAACATGAAGAAAAAGAAATAATTAAATATCTGAAACGCAATTTAAGTGTTAAAAAATCTACCCCAGCCAAACCTAACAAACCCAAGGACGAAGCGGAAGAACCTGAGGTTTTTTCAACGCCGAAGTGCATTACTCCATACGTAGATAATGACGTCCAGAAAGTAATTCATTCTAGTCCAAGCACTGAGTTAACAAAAGAATACTACGCACTAGTTCCCATTGAAGTAAATCTACTTGACAAGGAACTTATTGAGCAGGACGAACTCTCTAATGCATTTCATTCCATCATAAAAGGTCAAGCAGAAGACTCCAGTCAAGTAAAACATTCGCAACTCAATAAGCCAACTTCGCTGTCCCTTAATTCTAGTCATACTTCCAAAACAGTCAAACATTCCAGTAGTTGTGATATTTTGAATAACATTTGTCTAAAAGATAAAATCTCTCCAAAACACGATGATAATCTAAGCATAGTCGCTGATAAGGACTTTAAAACTGATCAGACATTACCGTTAAGTGATGCAACTGGATGTAATACTAGTAGGAACATAACCAAACCTAATCTGGGTGCTGATAAATCTTTCGATCTTCCATATTCGCCTGACAGTCTAATTACGGATGAACCCAGTTCTTCTTCAGATTATCTGTCTGCCGCATACGCTTGTTCTCCGGGCGTTCATTCGTCTGGTTTCCAACATCAAGTAAATGTTGAAAACATCACGTCCAGGATGGAAAACATTTACACCTTGTCAGATTCAGGCTTGGAAGATACAGCAATGTTGGGTAGCGTCAATAGTCACAAGGACGTTACTTTAACAAATATGTCTTTATCTGAAAGCACGCTCCACGATTTAATTGCTGACGATGCAAGCATCTCTACAATATCCATACCTAGTTCGGTAGCAGAAAAAAATCACGTACAACGATCAAAGCAGAGCGGTATATCTTCTGAAAAAGATTGTAATGGCCAAAATACCATTACAGAACTGTGTGGTAAATCGCTTAAAGAAGAAAAACAGAGACAAAACGAAGAAATTGTACTATTAGAGTCGTCTTCCTTATCTTCAGAAACGGGTTCTTGGGAGTCAGTTTACCCACCTAAATTAATAGAAAAAGAAATTTGTGAAAAATTTTTAGTCCATGAACGCCGGCAATGTTTGGACTCACTTAGTTTAGTTCAAAACACTCAATTTAAATCAACAGCCTGTTTCATAGATGCCTCGAGCTTAGTTGACGAAGAAGAGACAACAAAATTTGAAACAACTAACAACGCCCCGCCCTCTAACGTTATGTTAGATATTTTACCCGCGCCAAGTCAACCGGTACCCTGTTCAACTATTAAACCGGACATAAGTCCAGTCGATTGGTCGGAAGGTAACGACGATTCCTTGGAACAAGCAGAAAAGAAAGACCCTGATTCTATACAAAAAGATTTATCACCCACTATTTTTGATATGACTCCGATTACCGAAGACTCCTTATGTATAAATGCATTTGAAAATGCGACTCAAGCAGAGCAAGCTGCAGAAATCGACGAGAGTGCTAACTACATGTTTGACAAAGAAGGATCAATTCGAGTTAGTGCTGTTTTCATGTCCAACACTCCAAATAATTCAATATTATCATTAAAAACCTATAAACAGTATGAGTCAGAAGACAGCGAAAGCAATACTACTATTGTAGATTCCGACAGTTTTACAACGAAGCAAAGAAAAGGCAGCAATTCTCCACCTATTTTGTCAGGAGGCGTGTCGGTCGAGGATCACTTGCCTCAAGTAGGCAACAGTCACGAAAGTAGTCCAATACCAAAATTTAAGCTGGAAAACACACCTATTGTAACTGGCGCATATTTACCACAATCAACGGACTATAGTCAAGGAAAACCAAGAACAAGTTCTGCTTCAGCTTGGGTGGTTGATATGTCTAGTGATCCAAAAACAGATGACAGTAATTTAGCGAATTCTAAAGCATCCGATGAGGTGGTAAACGAAAAAAAGAATATATTTTCTATGTATATAGATCTAGGTGACAAGTCGACTTTAAAAGACATGCCTACCAGATTGTCTTCTTCCATGAATACAAAAAAGAATTCTGTTAGTGTTGAAAATAAGTCAACCCTGCGGAATTCTAAAACTCCAGCAAATACTACCGTACGTACTGTGAAAGAAAATGATGCTAGTGTATCTATTTTTGAGAAATATGAATCTTTGTGCAACGATCCTAATATTAGTATTTCAGAAATTATTGCGATCCCGGAGAAGCATGAAGCTGTTCCAGAAATCTTAGAAGATTCTTTTGCAGATCTTACACCCAAAGCAAACCTGTCGCGAGCGCAAAAAGGTGCAGACAAAATGTCCTCTCATAAAGAATTGCCTGAACAAGAAGCTTCAGCCGATGAAGCCAAAGATCTTTTCGTAAAACTATCAGACTTGGATAAGCCAGTGCAAAAAACGGAAACGTTGATCTCAATCGACGAAAACAGAGTGGATGTACGCATGACAAGATCTATTCCCGACTGGGGTGAACAAGCATATTCTACTAACTCTAGATCGATTGAAGTTATTACATCCTTTCACTCTGAAAATGCGCTAAGTCTGAACAGATTGTTTCCCCATTTGAGAAACGAGTTCAGTAGAAGCATGCCAGGTTCGTTGTCAAGCAGAACACGCTCACCTTTAAGACTAGGAACATCTATTACCCTCGGGGATGCCGATGAGCAAGTGTCAGATATGTCTGAAATAAGTAGCATGCAGAGCAGTAATTGTCGTTCGGGATTTGGTAAGATTATCAACAAGTTTTATTAAAACGCTAACGTAGTCATTTTTGACTGCTCCCACCCTTCCAACTGGATGGCAAGACTAATTGTGGACTAAAACTAAACAACTGTTTGTGCCGTGGGGAAGGGCTTTGCAATAGTGTTCCCTACTGCCCAACTAGCTGTGCCATCCAGTAGGCTGGTTAGCAGGCAGTCATATATTTAGCCTCATGTGTCATCGATCAGTATCCTGAGTAAGTGGTCCACTGCTCAGCTGGTCTCAGTGCTGCCATCTTTTACTTGATTTTATGAAATTCACTTATAGATCATATTGATTTGGCACAATAGAGCGTTACATACTAACCCTTCAATATCACTGTAGGAAACAGTACAACAGATAGTCAGACGTCGAGTTTAATTGAAAATTGTACGTCACGACTTGGTCAAGATCTTCTTAGAATGTTCCTCGAAGAAATAGCGCCTGATGTCATTGTGGAAGTGTCAGGGAAACGATTTAAAGCACACAAGTGCATTTTGTCATCCAGGTAAAATATTTAGTTTTTTCATCTAGGTATTGTTGCATAACGTCGGTAAACTTGAGTACCATAGTGCGCACATAAGTGCAATTTTGCTTGAAAACTAGATTAAATTATAACTATCCTTATCCTAACTTTTATATTTATATTTTATATTAATATTATAAATGCGAAAGTAAGTTTGTTTGTTACATTTTCACGCCTGAACCACAGAACTGATCATCCTGAAATTTTGCATATAAGTTGTCAAGTGTACAGAAACGCACATAGGTTACCTTCATCCCGAAAAATGTACTATTCCCGAGGAAAACAACAATAACGATCTTATGATAATAGATGGCGCTACTTGTCTTCTTTCAAATCATGATTGAATTATATTAGTATAGAAACTTTAATAGTGTGTTAATAGTTTAATTGTCAATTTTTAAATTAACGCGAGCGAAGCCGCGGGCAAAAGCTAGTAATTTATACTTTTACCAGCATTTTCCTCCAATTCGAAGTTAATTTATTGATTTTTTATTGAATTATTAAAGATACGCGAGTGAACACGAATGCACTGTCTGGTATTATCGCGACTGTCTTTGGATTTTCTGAATAATAACTTCTTTCTGTTTTAGGTGCCAGTATTTTGCCGGTATTTTGAGCGGCGGTTGGGTGGAAAGCTTAGGCAACGTCATTGTACTCCCACCGTAAGTATTTCGAGAATTCAAATGGCGTTTGATTACATGCAGGATTGGGACTCTTTAAATTGAGATTGCTGGCAGTCACCATGCTACCTGGGCTACTTACTTATTAACAGGTTATTCATGACCTAGGTCGTGGGATACTAATATACGCGCTGAAATTTTAAATACCTAGGCATTTAGATTCTATAGCGCTAAGCTAAACAAATGTTAACCCAAACAATATGTTTCAAGGTTCTCATACAATGTGGTTTATTTCGCACTGTGTCACATCTACTCTGGTCTGGCCACCATCCCAGATTCTGTGAGCATCGTAGAATTAGCCACAATCGCCGATATGTTGGGCTTAGAAGGGTTGAAGGAAGCCATCATGTTTACGCTTAAAGCTAAATATTGCCATCATTTCCATAAGGTATTTAAAACTAAATGTGTTTTTAGTAATATAATATTATAATTCCTGCTCGCTTTTTAAAATTAAATTGCTATTGTACTAAAATAGGTATTTTATTCGAAGGCCTTGAGGGGTTTGGCATGATGGCTTTATAAACAAACTTCCATCACATCGTTCCATTCCATCATACGGCTTATACACGGGTTTCTGTGAGTGGATATCGGACTCAAATTATTACTGATGGCTGCTCGTCTGATGAAATGGCTATAAATGCCGGAGTTCCTCTGGGTCCGCTACTTACTGCGACCCTTTTTTTTGCTTCATATTAACGACCTGCTAAAACTCGGTGCCTTTGGGTACGCAGAATACAGCACGGTTGTAGAGAGTTACAAATATTACGTGCACGAGCTAGTGCGACCGAAATCCAGTCATTTAGAAAGGCCATGATGGAGCGCATCGATGGCGTGCTTCTCTCAAGGCAGTCTCCGATTTGGGTGATGCCAATCTGGTCAAGTTCAATGCAGCCAAGACCCAAGCGTGCCTGTTCTTCGCCTAGAAGAGGCTTGTTGACCTGGCCCCCTTTCCTTAACATATCCGTTCCGATTACTGACGATCTCGACTTTCTTGTTGTTACCCTGACCTCGACCCTCAACTTTGGGTCCTATATTGAGTCCAGGGCCCAAGTAGTCGCTAGAAAGCTGGGTGTTCTCGCAAAGGTGCGAAAGTACTTCACACGCCGGAACAGCTACACACAATATACCAAGCACAAGTTATATCGTGCATGGAGTACTGTTCGAGCTTTTGGGATGGATCAGCCAAGTACCAGCTGCAAGCGTTAGAAGCTACTGAGCGACGTGCCAAGATCAGGCTATTTAGTAAAATATATATTTACATATAATGTGATGTTTGGGTAACAGGGAGATCGACCTTAATCTAAAGTTTCATTTTTATTTTAGCCATGTGAAGTGTGTATAGTTGGAGTTTTGGAATGTTTCCCACTGTCTGCCGTGTATGGTTTGGATGATTTATATCACAAATGTGTGAAATGGATAACGAAGCACTTCTCAAAAGTTTGGCCAACTAAAGCATTTGCAACATTGCCCACGGATCTCCTAGACAAATGCTACCATCACCATACTGTCAATCTAACCATTGATAATGTTGTAGAAACAGTATACGGGTGCGGCATCGCTGGTAAGTTTGTTATAACATATTACGGAACATACCGATGAGCAAACTTTGAACATTCAGATTTAGTTTCTCCGTTGTTTTATTAAATTTATATACAAATAAGTTTAATTCATTATTATAAGTAATCAAAGTTATTGTTCTTTGTAGCGGCATCCTTACAAAATAGTAGATGGTCCGAAGGCGTAGCGCGCATGTGCCGGAGGCTTATAAATGTGGCAGCGCACTTCGCAGCCACCAAACTTGTTTCCGTGTACAAGGCCATCCCTCCGTTACCCAGCGAGTCTCCTCACGCCGCCAAGCAAGCCTTGGACGATTTTCTCGCGGCTGCGATAGAATGGGCACCTCCCGAAGTAGTCTGTTGTGCTTATGGTTACCTCTCGGCGCTTATCAAAGAAATACGTAACGGCCAGTACTCGAAACCTGATT
This sequence comes from Lycophotia porphyrea, assembly GCA_950005105.1. Classification (NCBI taxonomy): domain Eukaryota; kingdom Metazoa; phylum Arthropoda; class Insecta; order Lepidoptera; family Noctuidae; genus Lycophotia; species Lycophotia porphyrea. The sequence goes on along the minus strand of OX465383.1, from coordinate 23,642,881 downwards.
TAATCAGCAATGGCACTGAATGCCGCAAAAATTTCGGCCCAGGTAGCCTACTGTTCACGAACGCAAGCAGTTGGCGCATGCAATGTGAGGGTGCGTTGGTGCGGGCATCGCCTCGAGTTGTTGCTACACAAGCCTTTAAGGAGTTACCTTCTGACTTACGAAAAAGATTGCGAGAACTCGGATGTATCAGGTATGGCGCTCATGCTATGCCACTCGCCTCTCCTACACATCAGCCAGAGAGAAAATCTAAAACAATCAACACCAAGACGATAATTAAGAGCAAACCAGTCACGACAACGGTTCGCAGTGTAGATATAGCTCATGTGCGCGCCTCATTTGTACCTTACACGGCGAAACCTTTGGTTCCGGTCGGTTCTGTTGATACTCTTAAAACCAACAGCAGTCTCCGGATGAATGAATGCAAGAAACCATTTGTATCTCCTCATACACCGAAAGTGAGAACAACGAAAGCGCAGGAGGAGCGTGCTAAATTTAATAAAACAAAGAAAACTAAATCTCAAGAATTGGTGAATAGTAAAACGAAAGTGCACCGAACTCTTTCGTACGAGAAGACCGCACCGAGGTATTTAGAACCGCCACACAAAGAGAAGAAAACGACAGTTGTGAACAAACACTTACCGAAGATTGAATCTTCGAGTGAGTCGTCACGTAACTCAAGCCCTGTACATTTGCGAAACTTGCGGTCGAGCCCGCAGAAGGGGCGGCGCGGCGAGATGGGTGGGCAGACAATGTCGCAGGACAGCCTGGCCACCAGCTCGCGGCCGCGCACTGCCGAGCCTAGCACGGATTCGCTCAGCGAGTCACAGACGAGCAACAGATATGCCACTTACACCAAGCAGAAGCATACCAAAGGTTCCGCCGAATGTAAGTACTATTTGCTTCATAATAGTTCGGCTTCTCTATTTTTATCATTTGACTTGTATAACATAGCGTAACACCATGTGACATCCTCGGAAGGGCATGGAAGACGTGTGCTTTTATACAGGGTGTAAACAGACTCTTCACGGAGCCGTTAACCAAGCATTATGTACATCAAACTAAGTAACTTTACGCAAAATTTATTGCTGGGAAACGACTTTTTTTTTTGGGGTGTAAAATCACGTTTTACGATAGAACGCAATGTAACGCGTTCAAAACATTGGGCTGATGGATGGATTGATTAGTACGGGGGTCGTAAAGGTGTCTTAAGTAAAAAAAAACACTAAAAACATGTATTAAAAAAAAAAAGTGAAAAAGTTGGAACTTTGACCCCCAATATCTCCGTAACTAGAAGGTTCCCGGTATGGTCTAGAACAAAAAAAAAAGTGTGTGTGTGTACTTATGTACACGCGTTAGAAGTTATACTTCTTTTTAAAAAAAAATATCTGTCGCCTTATCTCAGCCAGCAGTAGATTAAAAATAAAAAACCTAGGCTTGTCAATATCTGACACTAAGCTAACTTCGGGGTGTGTGTTGACTAGCTAACTTCATGCTGTTAAATTTAGTTGTCGGTGTGCGCGCGCATCGTAAAAAATTACTCTCATCATTTTTCCCTAACGCGCCATAAGAAGTATAACTTCAAAAATGATCGCAATGATGGGGAGAACAAGTGCCTTTCAGCTTCGTTAAGAGTCTGTTTAGACCCTTTATACCTATGTTCATCTACATTTCGCCAGTTATGTACTTTGAGATTGTTGTGTATTTTTGTACTGTTATTCTAGACGATATTGTGGACGCTTCAAAAACAATTCTCTGTTTTACTTTCTACAGCCATAAAAATCATCAAAAATGTAGAACCAGCCCCTGTTTCGGTAACAGAAAATAAAATGAAGACGAAGATACCTGTGTACTTAAACCAAGGACCAAAGTACAAGGGGCTTGACAATCGGAATTCGAGGGATCATCAAAAGTGGGGCAGGCTTGCCCCCAAGACGAACACAACCAATAACAGGTCTAATGAGCGCAAAGTGGCGGGATCTTTGATGAACGCTACAAAGTCAAGCTCGGCGAAGATAGTTCCGAAGGTAGGTTTGTTTTGGTCCCGCTTTCATTTTCTTACCTGTATTAGATTTCATGTTTTCGTGCTAACGTACTTATTTTGTGTGTATGTTACATAAAATTAGAATTAAAAATGTTCAAATCACAGAGAACGATGTTGCTTGGGTGAGTTTTGTTATTAACATCTATCTATCTATCTAATACTTCAAACGAGCAATTCTTGTGTGTATATATAATCTAAATATCGGAAACGATTTCAACGATTTTCATGAAATTTAGTATGCTGTGGGTATCGGGGGCGATAAATCGATCTAGCTAGGTTTTTAGAAAAGGCAATTATTTTTAAAAAGAACTTAGCGAAACTCGGTCATCCAGGTACTGGATCTTTACACAAGAACCCACAAAAGCAACACCCGTTCAGTTCACTGGCAGGTCTGTTCCCCAGTATTTATGTCGATAAATACTGGTTAATAGACCTGCCGCATGCTCGACCCGACCGACACCAATACTCGGTGTGTTTTCCGCTTTAACCAATTATATATCACAGGTAGTGAAAGAGGCGGAAACGCCCTGTAAGACCAGTATGTCCCGGAGTCAGAGATCTCATCCCAACAGGCAACATCCTCACCATGATGAGAAGGAATCATCTTCCCTCGTCGAGTCGGAGACATCCAGGAATAATATGTCGAAGAGCCAACGAAGTCCTCATCCGCACTCGAGCAGGCAACAGCCTCAAGATAAAGAGTCTTCATCCTTGGTAGAGACAGGCTCACTCAAGAACCACATGTCAAAGAGTCAGCGAAGTACCCACTCCAACAAGCCACAGCCTCAAAAAGACGAAAAAGAGGCCCCATCATTCAAAGAGATACCTGTGATGGAACGTTCCGGAACATTCCTTAAAGATGAACCCACTTTCGGCGACATCATCAACTTAGATATATCACAATAAATATCTTCAGTCTCATTAGCAAATAGTAGAATATATTGGGATATATATTATATATTATACACTTTAATATCAAAGTACTAGTAGTACATGTATATTTTGCCTAAGTATCTAAATCTTTTTAGAGTATTATAATGCTTTGTGAATGAGCTCATCCGGGGAAGTACTTTAGTCTCCGTTTCTGGCAACACATCTTCGCACTTGTAATATCGTTATACTTGCAGATATCCGTAGGCCGCGGTAACCACTCTAGGTGGTCTGCCGGGCATTTCCAACGTTTGGCTCAAGCTGCTCTTGCCCAACCTGGGGGGTCCAAACGCCTCCTGCCGGAGGCTCTACGCTGGGGTCGTGCGGCCCCTTTACGGGGACTCGGTGGGGGCGCGTTCCTTCATGCGGCGAGCCGTCCACTACCTGAACGCTACCCAAAAGGTGGTAGTTGTAAGGTTAACCCGGGGGTATCGCATGATCTCCGGTGAGGCGGCGAGCCTCCTTGCCGGATTGCTGCCATGGGATCTAGAAGCGATACTCCTCGTGTGCCCGCACGAATGGCGCGCGGAAGCACAACGCCGGGGTGAACTCAGCGGACAGACCTCCGGCGCGATCTCATGGCGACATGGAGAGAACAACTGCCGTAACCCCGTGCAGGGCACGCCAGAATAGTGCCCCTCTTTGAGGTGTGGCAGAGAGGCGCCAAGGCGGCCTCACCTCTCGCCTGATGCTGGTCCTCAGCGGACACGGTTGTTTCGGGAGGTTCCTGCACCGAATTGGGTGGGAGGAAACGCCCGGGTGTTACCACTGTGTGGATCGCCCGAAGGACACGGTGGAGCATATCGTGGATGTCTGCTCCGCTTGGGCGGAGCACCGACGTGTCCTCGAAGCCGCGATTGGCGGGGACGATCTCTCGCGTCCGGTCCTAGTTCAATCCATGGTCCGGAGCAAGAATGGGAAGCCGTCGCATCTTTCTGCGAAGCAGTCATGCTAGCCAAGGAGGTGTCGAAACGTGAGAGGGAGAGAACCTCACGTCCCAGCCACCGTAGGCGCGGGCCTGTGGGCGGTGAGTAATAGGCTAGTTCACCGTCCGTCCGGCTTATGACGACAGGTCGTGTCGACGGTGCGTACGTGTTTCAGCTTGCCAGGGCTGCGGGACTGTTCGTAAGAGATACTGCGGCCCTGGAACACAAAGGGCTAAGGAGGAACATGAATGGGTTTTAGTCAGTAAAAGGCTGACACTCGCTTCCGCTCCGCCCAGAGCGAGAGGGGTCATTTGATTAGTGAACCAAGAGCATTATTACCATCCGATACTTCACAAAAAAACCGCGGTTCTTATTCTCTCATTGTCTCAACTCTTATTCAATCTCTCTACCTAATTCATGATTGGTGCTCTGAAAGAATAAGTTTTTTCAGTGTATAGATAGTCTCTATTGCAAGTAACTTGTATATGAGTTGCGCGGTTGGCAGATGACTAGTTTGTGCTCAAAACATCAGCTCTGGGTACGGCATATACTCCTCTTTGCACTCGGTGAGTACATCAATCAGTAGATAAATTAATGTTAAAACGTTACACTTTTACTGTATAAGATTGAAGTCGCCTTTTGAATGCTATCGGTGACCATAATATATAAATATGATTACTGACGGTCTCGAGTTTAACTTTGGGTCCTATATAGAGTCCAAGGCCCAATTAGCCGCTAGAAAGCTGGGTGTTCTCGCAAAGGTGCGAAAGTACTTCACACGCTGGAACAGCTGCTCACGATATACCAAGCACAAGTTATATCGTGCATGGAGTACTTTTCGAGCTTTTGGGATGGATCAACTCATTACCAGTTGCAAGCGTTAGAAGCTATCAAGCGACCAAACGGGTTGGGTAACAGGGGGATCGACCTTAATCTAACTTTTTTATTTTAGCCATGTGAAGTGTGCATAGTTGGAGTTTTGGACTGTTTCCCACTGTCTGCCGTGTATGGTTTGGATGATTTATATGACAAATGTGTGAAATGGATAACAAAGCACTTCTCTAAAGTTTGGCTAACTAAAGCATTTGCAACATTGCCCACGAATTTCGTAGACAAATGCTGTCAATTCAGCATACTGTCAATCTAACCATTGATAAAGTTGTAGAAAAAGAATACGGGTGCGGCAGCGCTGGTAAGTTTGCTAGAACACATTACGAAACATAACGATGAGCAACCTTTGAAGAATCAAAGTCAGCTTCTTCATTGTTTTATTTAATTTATATATAAATAAGTTTAATTCATTATTATAAGTAATCAAAGTTATTGTTCTTTGTAGTGGCATCCTTACAAAATAGTAGATGGTCCGAAGGCGTAGCGCGCATGTGCCGGAGGCTTATAAATGTGGCAGCGCACTTCGCAGCCACCAAACTTGTTGCCGTGTACAAGGCCATCCCTCCGTTACCCAGCGAGTCTCCTCACGCCGCCAAGCAAACCTTGGACGATTTTCTCGCGGCTGCGATAGAATGGGCACCTCCCGAAGTAGTCTGTTGTGCTTATGGTTACCTCTCGGCGCTTATCAAAGAAATACGTAACGGCCAGTATCGAAACCTGATTTAATCAGCAATGGCACTGAAAGCCGCTAAAATTCGGCCCAGGTAGCCTACTGTTCACGAACGCAAGCAGTTGGCGCATGCAATGTGAGGGTGCGTTGGTGCGGACATCGCCTCGAGTTGTTGCTACACAAGCCTTTAAGGAGTTACCTTCTGACTTTCGAAAAAGATTGCGAGAACACGGATGTATCAGGTATGGCGCTCATGCTATGCCACTCGCCTCTCCTACACATCAACCAGAGAGAAAATCTAAAGCAATCAACACTAAGACGATAATTAAGAGCAAACCAGTCACGACAACGATTCGCAGTGTAGATATAGCTCATGTGCGCGCCTCATTTGTACCTTACACGGTGAAACCTTTTGTTCTGGTCGGTTCTGTTGATACTCTTAAAATCAACAGCAGTATCCGTATGAATAATAATATAATATATTAATAATAATAATTTCTCTATCCAGGATGTTGGCAGTTTCTTGGGAACGATGAGCCGATAGGGATTGAGCAAGGAATATTTCAGGGTGACAGTTTGAGTCCGCTTTGGTTTGGCTTGGCCTTGAATCCTCTAAGCACACTGCTGGAGGACTAGGCTACCGGTTGAGGAGGGATGGTCAGGTTATATCTCACTTTCACATAAATGATTTTTGCTCCCAACAATTTGTAACTGATGGCCTAGAAGTGACTGAAACTTTGAATAGCGCCATCAGGATGGAATTTGTTGTGGACAAATGTGCAGTCATGCATGTAAAGCGAGGGAAGATTATGGAATCCGTGGGATCTCAACTTTCAGATTCCATATTCCTTAGATCCCTCTCCTCAACCGAGACCTACAAGTATTTGGGTATGTCGGAAGCATTAGGCATCAATGCTGCCGACATGAAACAATCGTTGTAGGAGCGCTTCTTTGGCTGCCTGAATAAAGTGTTAAACAGTCTTTTATCAGGCGGAAACAAGGTGCGCGCCTCTAATGGTTGGGTCATGCTGAATTTGATGTATTCTTACGGCATACTCAAATGGACTCAGACGGAACTTGACGCCCTGGAATAGGAGGGTCGGCATACTACTGACCGTAAACCAGATGCATCACCCACGGTCATTGGTGACGAGACTGTATATCCCGCGGACGTGTCGTGGCTTCTTAAACCTTGCACAACCGCGAGGTATGCAATCTCAGGGAATACTTTCTCGAAACCGAGGTGGGGATGCACCGAGATGTGGTCTCAGTAGACAAGGGCCTCACCCCGCTCTCCTTGGCTAACGAGAACTGGCGCAAACCTGTGGAATTGCATACTAATGACCGGACGGAGGTATGGCAGAGCAAGGAGCTGCACGGACGCTTTTTCCGGGCCCTACATGGACCTGATGTAAACTTCTTGGCGTCCATATCCAGGCTACGATTCGGTCACCTCCTTGGGGAAACCGAAAGTTTCGTCTGTGCGATTATGGATAAAGTTATGACGAACAATTATCGGAAATACATTGTCAAGGACGGTATGGTTGACATCTGTCGGGCATGCCACCGTCCCGGTGAATCGATCCGATATTATTGTTTCCGGTTGTTCTCGTCTTGCTAACGGTGACTACTTGCACAGACACAATCTAGTAGCTAGGATTATCCACCAGCAACTACCTTTGCAATACAACCTTATAGGTTCTGAAGTGCCATACTGCAAGTATGTGCCCGTCCCAGTTCTCGAGAACGGTCATGCCACATTGTATTGGGATCAATCTATCATCATGGACAGGACTATTTTAGCAAATAAACCTGATATTGTGGTGATAGATCCAATAAAGCGCCGTGCAATGATTATTGACATCACTGTCCCATGACGAGAATCTCGTGAAAGCTCAAAATGATAAAAAAAATAATTATCTTGATTTAAGTACATAAGGTGGTCACATCTGGGATGTGGACTCTGCAATCATTGTATCGATAGTCGTTACGGTTAATGGACTCATAGCGAAGACCCTCGACCAACACCTTAGGAGGCTCTCATTGCGCGGCTGGGTCAAGGGCTTGATTCAGAAAGCACTCCTGGACACAGCACGCATAGTGAGGAGGTTCCTCTCTCTGGAGCCCCGACCACCGGCAGCCTGGACCTTGTTCCTGATGTCGATGGGCCATCTATTTTTTATATTTTTAAATGTTACTTTTGTTTTTAAAAATATTTAATTCGGTGTGGACAAATGTGCAGTAATGTATGTAAAGCGAGGGGAGATTATGGAATCCGAGGGAATTTAGTTCTCGGATTACATACATGGACGCCAGAAGAAGGTATTTAATAGCCCTCTTTCAGGTGGGAATAAGGTGCACGCCTTCAACGGTTGGGTCATGCTGGTTTTAATATACTCTTTCGGCATACTCAAATGGACTCAGACGGAACTCGATACCCTAGACAGGAGAGTCCGTACACTGTGACCGCAAAACCGGATGCATCACTAACGATCATCGGTTATGAGACTGAACATCCCGCGGAAGTGCGGAGGTCGAGGCTTTTTAAACGCTAAGACCCTCCACAACGCACGCGAAGTGTGCAGTCTCAGTGAGAATTTTTTAAAAGCCGAGGTGGGTATGCACCGAGATGTGGTCGCATCAGACATATTATTTGTGGTTGTTCTCGTCTGGCTACCGGCGAGTACTTACACAGGCACAACCAAGTAGCCAGGATTATGCACCAGCAACTTGCCTTGAAATATAAACTTGTGGAATCTGAGGTACCGTACTATAAGTATGTCCCCGACTCAGTTTTCGAGAAAGACCACGTCACGCTGTACTGGGATCAGTCTATCATTACTGACAGGGCTATTGTCGCCAATAAGCCTGACATAGTGGTGATAGACCGATCACCGCGCCGCGTAATGATAATCGATGTTACCATCCCGCATGTCGAGAACCTCGCGAAAGCTGAGAAAGAGAAACAAATAAAATATGTCGACTTGGCACACGAGATTGTCGACATGTGGAATGTGAGCTCGGCTATCATATCGTGCCGATTGTAACGGCCTTTTGGCCAAGAGAATCGACGACCATCTTTCGTTTCTCCTTAGGCGGTTGGACCAAGGGCTTTATTCTGAAGGCAGTACTCCTCGATATAACTCGCATTGTGAGGAGGTTCCTGTCTCTGGAGCCCTAACCACCGGTACCTTGGACCCTGCTCCCGACACCGTTGGAAACCAATTTTTTTAATGTTTTTTTAAGAAATATATAAAAAATATATAGAAAAATGAATAAATGGAATAATAATACCTGAAGAATAGTAAGGAAGTTCATGCAATCGATGAAACTGAAATATCACACACACACACGCTAAAAAAACTAGCCAACGAGCTAAGAAACAACATGTTTTCCAAAATAAAATAATAAAAATGTATACTTAAAGAATCTTAGACGTAAGTTACAAGATATTTTAACAGGATAATTTAGGTCAATATAAGTGGTGTAGTGATCTGTAGTCGAATGAATGCAAGAAACCTTTTGTCTCTCCTAATACACCGAAAGTGAGAACAACGAAAGCGTTGTGGTAAATTTAATAAAACAAAGAAAACTGAATGTCAGGAGTTGGTCAAAAATAAAACGAGAGTGCACCGAACTCTTTCGTACGAGAAGACCGCACCGAGGTATTTAGAACCGCCACACAAAGAGAAGAAAACGACAGTTGTTCACAAACACTTACCGAAGATTGAATCTTCGAGTGAGTCGTCACGTAACTCAAGCCCTGTACATTTGCGAAACTTGCGGTCGAGCCCGCAGAAGGGGCGGCGCGGCGAGATGGGTGGGCAGACAATGTCGCAAGACAGCCTGGCCACCAGCTCGCGGCCGCGCACTGCCGAGCCTAGCACGAATTCGCTCAGCGAGTCACAGACGAGCAACAGATATGCCACTTACACCAAGCAGAAGCATACCAAAGGTTCCGCCGAATGTAAGTACTACTTATTTATTTATTTCTTTCTTACACCAACAGCAGTACATACTAAGAATTAATGTGAAACATAAAAGTCGTATGTTTATTATAAGTATACACAGCATTCACCTTATGACAACAACATAATGTTCTCAAATCTTAATAACGAAGTAATAGTAATTAATAATAATCCCAGTTCTCGATAATGGCAATATCACGCTGTACTTGGATCAATCCATCATTACTGACAGGACTATGTAGCCAATAAGCCTGATATAGTGGTGGTGGATCGATCAGAGGTTGATCGCAATGATTGTTGACATAACGGTCCCACATGGCGAGAACTTCGTGAAAGCCGAGAAAGATAAACAAATCAAGAATCTTGACTTGGCTCTCGAGATTGTCGACATGTGGGATGTGGACTCAGTGATCTTAGTGCCGGTAGTCGTATCAGCCCTTATTTCAGCCATTAATTGCCAAGAGCCTCGACCAATACCTGAGGAGGCTATCGTTAGGCAGCTGGATCAAGGGCTTGATTCAGAAAGCGGTACTCCTGGATACGGCTCGTATTGTTAGGAGGTTCCTCTCTCTGGAGCCCAGACTGCCGGTAGCTTGGACCTTGTTCCCGATACCGATGGGATACTATTTTTTATATTTTTAAATGTTTTTTTTTAATGTTGTTTTATATTCAAATATTTAAAAATGTAATAAATATATTATAGATAAATAAAGGAAGTAATACAATTTAAATAAAATATGAATATAAAGTTAACTTAAAACTAAATGAGATGTTATGAATTATGATGATATAATATGTGTTATAAGAAGTCTGTTAACTAATTATTTACATTTTTGCTAACCACTGCAAATATTGAATTGACAGAAATTAATTATTTAAAGGAAAATTAGTGCATTCCCGTACTTTAGAAACGGATCTTCTGAACTTGTTGAGGGAAACACCGAATAAATCGGTTTCCAGTGATGTGCAGGAGCTATTGTAGCTTCTACGTATTCGTATCAACTTGCTTGCTTGCAAACTTGCTTCAATTTTATCATTTGACTTGTATAACATAGCGTAACACCATGTGTCATCCTCGGAAGGGCATGGCAGACGTGTGCTTTTATATACTTATGTTCATCTACATTTCGCCAGTTATGTACTTTGAGATTGTTGTGTATTCTAGACGATATTGTGGACTTTTCAAAATAATTCTCTGTTTTACTTTCTACAGCCATAAAAATCATCAAAAATGTAGAACCAGCCCCAGTTTCGGTAACAGAAAATAAAATGAAGACGAAGATACCTGTGTACTAAACCAAGGACCAAAGTACAAGGGGCTTGACAATCGGAATTCGAGGGATCATCAAAAGTGGGGCAGGCTTGCCCCCATGACGAACACAACCAATAACAGGTCTAATGAGCGCAAAGTGGCGGGATCTTTGATGAACGCTACAAAGTCAAGCTCGGCGAAGATAGTTCCGAAGGTAGGTTTGTTTTTCTTTTCTTGCCAGCCTGTTGCGTCCTACTCATGGGCAAATGCTTTTTTGTACTCGTAACATCTTACGCAGTTCCGTGGCTTTCAGTTATGATGTGTCTGTGTGTGAATGAAAAGAAATTAAATCTTTATTTACCACATATAAATCAAGCGCGGACCCACCGTTGTGGGCACGATGGGCATGCCCACAACCCTAATTGAGGTCGATAGTCTGATGTTCTACACAAAGGCCTAATAAAATGAAATAAAATATAACCCTAGTTTACCCAATATCGACAATATTACCTATATGAATAAAATCTAAGTATACAAATCCGAGGACTGCCAAGTTTGTCAAGCTTGTTTCGCTAGCTCTTGCATTCTGGAGTCCTATTTATTTATTAATTCTGAAATTGTTGTGCATAAGTCGACAAAAGTAAGGCGGGTGCTAAAAAATTTCGAGTTCGCTTCGCTTGCTCGCTCTTAAGCTCGTTAACGACGAGGTCTGAAACTTTTCTGACAAAGTCGGCAAAACCATTTCAATAACGCCCAAGTGTTACAAATCAGAGGAGAGCTGCTAAAATAGCTGCACTTGCTCTTGTATATTCTTAATTTTTTCCTTGTAAAATTCATCATTAAACAACTACCACGAGGACTTTCCCTTTTTTTTTTGTTTCGACGTCGCTTTGCCTCTTTTAGGGCCGTGACCACAACCTATTTTGACGGCTGGATCCGCGCCTGATATAAATCCACGTATAACATTCACAAACAGATACTAAAATAAATAAATAAAACACATAGACATTACACACACGCGTTCCAAATGCAGCGAATTAGGTAATCGGCGTGTGGTAGAACTGCCTTATACCTACCGGGGCTGTGGTACCATTCTCGTACCAAGGCCACCAAGGAAAAAAGCCTATCGATGTATGGCGGTGCGTGGGGCGACCGAGCGGCTCCTAAGCAGCGCCTGCCAGCAGGGCGCGCGGCCCGCTGTGAACATGGCGCTCGCGCTGCACCACCGAGGTAGTCATCATCTCGGTAATCAGTTCAGCTTTTGAGCTGCGACACCTACTTACGTCTCAGGGGCGTTCTTTACTATTTGCGCCCGCAACTTTAGTGTCATGCGGCTGCTTTAGTTAGACATGTGGCTTGTCAGTTATTTTAATATAATTAATAAGACACGCAGGTATTAGTGGCAAATTCAAAATCTCCTTACAAGTTACTCGTAGTTCTTACATTTCGTCCAGCATCTCGCGCGCTTTTTGGTCAATTTAGCTTAAACTCTAAAATATTGATGCACTGCACATGTTTGTTAGGGGGCGTCCATAAATTACGTGAGGCGTTTAGGGGGGGGGGGGGCGAATCTCACCCAATCTCACGAGGGAGAGAGGGGGGTCTTGGCAGATATCACGTATTTTTTTTTTCTGCAAACAGGAACAGTGTAAAATTTACATTAAGTAAACATGTTTCTTTACGTCAGTCATAAATTGTCAATGAAAATAATTAAACATACTTAAGTTTTTTAAATGAATTCAACGCAATCAAGCACAAATTACCATATTTATACTAATTTTCCATTTTGATAAATCTCACGTGAGATTAGGAGGGCGGTGAGGGGGTCATGTCAAATCTCATGACATCTCACAAAGGGGGGAGGGGGGGGTCGAAAAATTGCCAATATTGCTCCACGTAATTAATGGACGCTCCCTTATAGTTTTATTTTTCAATTCATTTATGTCATGCATTTATTGTTCGTTTCCTTTACAGGTTTTAGCGCTACGATGTTTTTAAGCACATCGACAACATCAACCGACAACATCAACGGGCAGCCTCGTTTATTCGTAAAGAAACTACGTTGATAAATCTATTCTTCTCACACATTAAAAAAAAAATAAGTTTATGTTGTAAACATAGGATTTAAAAAACTTCATAATGAACGTTCGTTTTAAAACCCGTACTGTAAGCTGTTAGAGACACTGATTACATTGCAGGGGGCAAAACATTTATTTTTGTATTTAGTCTTATTTCATACGATTTTAATTTGTGTTCTTCCCCTCATCGAACTCTTATGTATTTACCTACATTAATAAGTTACATGTGCCAAGCTCATAATGAAAAACTTTGTGCTTTGCTTTGCCACAGTCGGATCAAAACTTGTTCTAGCTGGAAAAAAATATGTGTCTAGTTAGTAACTGGGGTAAAAAAATTTATATAGTTAAGAAAAAGATTCAACTTATTCTAAATCATATAATAACAGAATAAAACGTAGTGGCCACCTTTCAATAATCTTGATGTTATAGTAATTCTATAAATTATATTCTATAAGTTACCGAGGCTCTTATGTGCTTTCCGGTTATATGTATATTAAGTCTTGTTATTCTTAGGCAGTTTATTATAATCCATTTTACCATGTAATTTAAAACTAAAGATAGTTTATTTACACTGACACATTTCCCAGAGGTTATATAAAGTATATGGTACTGGCATCGTAGGAAGTTTTGTAAGAATATCCAACACGCGGTGCACGACAAAATATGTCCGTGTCCGTGTGCTCATTTTGTGAGCGCTTGCTCCACATCTCACGAAAGCGTTTAAAAGAAAACATGATAAAAAATAATTCTGTCTCTATCTTCTTCAAATCATTTTTAGAAACAGAAGGATGTTTTAAATAAGTTTAGCACTAAACGCATTAGTGATTAGTGGTAAAAGTGGGCCTTGTCTGGATGAAGAGACTGTGTTGGCGCTTGCGCTCTGTGCTGCCCTCACTCTGCCCGAGCGCCGACACTGTAAGATAGCTAGTAATAAATCACTCTTCAATTGTATAGAATGCGTATTTATTAAGAATATTTTGTAATGACATGTTTACTTGTAATTCGACTTAGCTGAATAATTAGATTTTTATGCAACAAATACTTAACAGAACACCATTGGACTTAAAAAAAATTGCTGTTTAGAAAAAATAATATTATATTGATTAGGATTGAAAATTCTCTACGTATTGGCCTGCCGTGTTGTTTTACGTCCAAATTAAATCTGACATTCTATAAAATAGTGTGAAAATACACGTCAAAGTAGGTGAATATGGTGTCCCTTTAGTGTTTCTATCCATTAGTATATTATGTAAATGCAATCACTTAAAACTCACCCTGTATGTACTTACTGCATCGCTATTAATTTACTCGTAGAAATATTTAAATGTCTACCTGGATCTAGAACATAGAATAGAAGTAGCGATTATTAAGATTAAAATTTCGTTGCCATTAAAATGATTAAATACTAAATATTATGTAGGCTCTAGTAGTAATAATTCAATGGTACTGTCATTATCATAAAATAGGGTATAATATATAGTATTAAAATAACAACTATGCTTTTGAATAACATTTCAAATAATATTATGTTTATTTTTTTGTAATATTTCTATATATTTATGATGTGAGTGGCACGAGACCGGTCAATGTGGCGACACTTGGGGGAGGCCTATGTCCAGCAGTGGACGTCTTTCAGCTGAAATGATGATGATGAATATTTATGTACTTAACATTTTGTAATTTAATATATTCTTAATAGAGGTCTTTTCTGTAACACATCTCAGCTCAGTATTAAGTATATAATAAGACTTCCCTCCGAAAAACATGAATATAATATTTCTTATTTAACTTACTTACTACTATTTAACTAACTATAGGTACGCTATTTTGTTATACTTATGCATACAAATGAACTGCTTTATATTTCATAACCGTAAAATTTTCTTACTATTTACTTATGTTTTCATAGATGGAAAAAATCTTTTAGTAGAAAGGTTTATTAATTTTATTTGTACAAGAAAAACTACTTTCACTGTGCTGTGTTGAGTGCAGTCGCTGCACTAGGGATCAGTGGTCATTCAAGTGGCTTTTAACCGTCTATTTCTTGTTACCATTCTTTCACAAAGGATGAATACTCGAGTTCTCTCTTCTGAGACAAGAAAAAAAGACGCAGTCCGACTAATTTTGCGATTTCGAGGCGATCTATGTGCAAGAGCCAGGTATCGTACGGTATTGTATTGAGAGTCAGTATAAAAACGGGATTAGGTGATTCTAAAAAGCAATGTTTGAGCAAACTACATGCATGACATTTAAAAAAGGTATTTTCCATACACGTGGTATTCTTTATATCCTACTGTATATTAAAAAAAAAACTGCTTAATAACATATAAGTGTCCAACTGTAGAATATTGTGGTATGTATGCAGGCATTTAAAAATGATATGGCAACATCAAATTCTATTTTATACCTATATAATCTTATCTTAATATAATAATATGCATAGGTTATAGGTTCTAAGTGTTTTTTTTTAATAATGATTGTGATAAATATTGTTTCGGTAATTTTACTTTTGTAAGTACATTTTCAGTGGTCTCATTATTATTCCTTTTCTCTTATACCTGCTTTAATCAAACTTCATATCTCTCAAACATGTCAAAATATCATTTTTTAATCGCCTTGTTAGTTGTTTCCAATGTGACTCGGTATTCTCACATTGTGATATTCCAGTTTTCTAAAAGAATTTAATAGAACTTATGAGTATGACACTTCTTAAAGTATGTCCCTTCGGTTACCTGCCGTGTTGTATTTAATGATGAGGCCACGGAAAATGGTTTTATTGACATTATCTTATTAGGTTATACTGCATTTAAATGTGTTAATGAAATATGGTAGCTGTAATTCAATTTATGTGTTTGTACTTGGGTTTACTCTAAAAATGATCTCAATGATGCACAGTATTCAATAATTTTGTTGGTTTCCATCAGCAGCACCAGGCCATCAGCCGCTGCAATATTAGTTTTTATTTTTATTGACTTTATTATATTTCTATATACTGGGACCTGTTTCAGTGTCTAGATAGTGTTGTATATTATGTTATTGTTATAATTTGTTGTAAATATTTTATTTTAGATAGTTCTCACGTTTATATCACAAATTACACCGTTTGTATGAATTCTAAGTCTGTAAACTTCTAGATTTTAATCATGAATATATTTATTATTGTAATTGTTGATGGAAAATGTTATTTTAGGAAAAAAGTAATGACGTTAATAAACATGTGCAAAACCATTTTGTTATTTTATTTTTAAAATGCCTCAAAAAACTGATTGACACTTGTAATACTTGAACTGTAGATTAATGTCAAAGTCGGGGATTATAAAGGCCCTTATCAGAAAAAAATTGTTCAGCTATATCTTCAGAATAGCTGTCTTTTCGGATTGGTGTTGGGATCGCAGCCATAAAGTGCTGGAATGGTTTTTATGTCTTTTACGCGCGGGTATGGAACGGGCCCAGGAATGTAGCACTTTCCAACCAACATTAAAATGAAGATTGATCAATCCTAACATGTTATGACATCATGACGCTAATTAATCAAATAAAAAGGTTACAGCAGTCGTAAGTCCATCAATGCCTCTGTTGCTGGCCGCTGCAGTAATGTTCTATTTTCTGTTTAGCATGTTGGACCATGAGGCCAGCAATCCTAACAACCAAATCACTGTCAGTAATGGTTTAACTTAATTTTAGTTTACTTTTACCATTTATCATGTTATCATTTACAGTTTTGTTTTATTCACGAACAGTCAGTCATTCAGGACAAAGCATTTTATATTTATAATTATAATAGATTCTTAGTTCACTAATTAGGTGAACTACAGGTAGGTACACTATTTTGTATAAATACCCATGGTTTACTCATTAGGTGAGTCAGGGGTACAGAAAGTTAGAGAACCACTTTGGTGTTCCACGAGTCAGAAAGGTTTTATCTACTTACCTAGAATTAGTAAAATAACCTGGTTTTGATTTCGAGATTGAAAAGCATCAGGCTATTTTCTAACGTAGGGATTAAAGCAAAGATGATAGATTCATAAATTAAGTCTTTTATTTCAGAAAACGATACAATATAGCATAATAGTACAATATAACAACAATACCATACGGAAATTTAAATGTTTTCTATTGTTAATTTTAAAATAACCCTACTGCATGCAGAATCCGTGAATTAAAGTTACGTGTATAGAATACTAAGATTACGACACATTCATTTTAAAATTAAACCTCTTGTTAAAATATTCTTACACACATTAAGCCTGGAATACACATGCTACGTAGTAGCACAGAAGTATGCCAATTTAGAGCAGATGCTACCTAGTAGCACACAATTTGCAAGTGTATACGGAAAGAGTATGATTATTTTTCACATTCGGAGAACATGCCATAAATAAGCATACTAACACGTGTATTGCAGCCTTCACGTATTGACATACATTTTACGAAAGGTTTCAACTCAATTTATCAAACTGCCGATCATTTCCAGTTTGCATGTGACAAAGTATTCTAGTATCTTAAGTAGCATTTTTAATGACTATGAATATGATAATATTATGCATTATGATATTAATAGTCATTAAAAATGTTTATGGCTATTTTAATTGTCTATTAGCACAATAACTTTGTGAATTTCAATTAGCTTTTAAATATTTTTAGAGACCAGTTTTCATTAGATCATTTCCAATTATAGTAAGTATAATACTAATGGAAAATAAGTGCTGTCATATATTTAACTCTTCGGTTTTCTGTACATTTGGTGTTAGAGTTAGATCTTATCTAGTTATTGTAGAGACACATTAAATACAAGTAAAACATTCTGTCCATCGGCAATAATTACAAAAACCACCACAAATGAAAATTAAAAATGCCATAAACAAGAGTGAAATTCTTCTAAATATACTGACACAAACTACGATTAAATGTGCTATGAAATATGAAATGTTGACGCCTATTTTAATATCGAATAGTAGCCGTGGAGATTACACAACAGGGCCACGGTTGTACCTACTACCAATTTATTTACTCGAACAATCCTCACATCGCACCTTGGATTTCAGCCCGACAATAGCTGAGCTTCACTACATTCATCCTACGATAAGTTTACCATGACAGTTTAACATGATCAGCAAGTCAAAACTTGCGTATTATACCTATGTTAAGATACATGTCAAGCTCAGCTAAGGTCAGAGCAGGCCATATTGTTTACTGTTTTTATAAAAGCGAGTTCCTACCCCCACTGCTTGTCACTCCCGCTGTGCTCTTAAAACAAACTTATATTCGTTGTAACAAAATTCATTTCATGTTTTAAAACAATGTATTTTGAAAATTATGCGACAGCCTTCGAACAGATAGAGGCAAAAAAATATGCTCCCCAAACCCACAGGGAAATAAACACTAGATTTGAAAACGGTAGAAAAAATCACCGGGATTGTCGAAACTATTCATAGACCATAATCAAGTTTACCTAGGGTTATATAAAGTTTTCAAATTGTGTAAGCGTACAAATTTCTATAGAATTTTAAGAATTTACATACAATAACCAAATACGCACTTACAATACGCTTACGCAGCCATAATTGTATACAAGTTTAAATATATTAACGAGACGTTTTATTCATTTTAGCTCGGCGCTTCGGAATATTAAGTAAACGTTGAGTGTGTAGTCACGAATAACACACGATACGCTAGACATTTCATTATTTATAAATAATAAATAACAATACAAATTACTAACATTTAGATTTAGCATGGTGCAATTGTTATTTGAAATAATTATGATTGAATCCACATCGACTGATTCGCTATATGCCAATAATTTTACTTTCGACAACACTGTTTTATTTATTTATGATATTTATCCATGCACGAAAATACAGATTAACAAAAATTTAAACAATCGATTACCTACCCTAAAACGTAGTAACCGAAAAGAATGTTTTTAATAGGTTATCTCGCATGCACATTATTATTTCCGCCAGGTGCTATTTTCTAAAGGCAGCTTTTTTTATATTTTTACAGCAATTTAGTTAAACATATTTTTTTTTGAGTATTTTACTAAATTGAAGAAAAATTACAGCTGCATCCCTAATTACTATTAACGACTTTTAAGACGTTGTGGTCTACACACTGCACAACTGTATGTTGTAGACGATAATCTGATGATTTGCTGATCACAGCTTTTACAACAGCAATTAGGTAACGGATAATCCCAGCCACAAACCTTTGAAGTCTCTCCAATTTAGTCTAATGCTCTAGGTTACTTGAGGCACCAAACTACAGTTCCAAAACTCTTTAAAACATTTCTGAATACTGTAAAAACCTTGACTATTACATAAATCTATGTGTAAAGTACCTAAGGCAATGGAGGGAGCCGACACCAGTCCAAATGGAACCAATGATGGCACTTCACAATAGACACGCGTCCACGTTATGACTGCACGAAGCAGTGTGATCTTTAGCTTACCCATTACCATATAATTATTAATTAAGAGATGACCATTCCCACCACACCGTGTCACCTGGGACTAGGTGTATGACTTTCAATACTTTGTCAACTGGATCCACCATTACCTCATTATCTTTACATCAAACATATAAAATATTACTTTTTCACAGAATGTGTAGGTACAACATTACACTAATTTTATAATCATATCATCAATTTAGTATAAATGCCGACAAGCACACTGGGCAAGCCGCATTTAGTAACTCTGTTTTCTTGATAATTTTTGGTAATTTGCCAAAGTAATTATTTTGCATTCTAATGGCAATTATTAATTATAACGACGATGTACATGAACAATATAATATAGAAGACCGTATGCGGCTTACTATATAAATATCACGTTTACTATGTATAAGATAATATCCAAGTTTTATCAAGAAAAATAGTTACATCTTTAAAGTAGATAAACTACGCAAAATAAATATCTATAATATATATAATAATCTATTGACCAATCTACTGCCCTGACATCTGACCACTGTTATAAAAATGCTTTATTATAATACACGTACTGATAACACCTTCGTTTTAATTCAGGATTGTGTTGATCTGACTTAGTACGAGTCAATCGGAATCAGCCTGATTACAGTGGTGAACGGTGACATAAAAAAAAAAAATGCCGCAGTGAAGCATCACAAAGTAGATGATAACAGTAACAGCATTATTTAATATAAACGTAGTGCTACTTATAATAAAATAACATGTCAATTGTTAAGTACAATTGTAAGTTGCATAAATGGTAGTGATAATGACATTGTGTGTTAACAACAATCTAAGATATGTAGTTAAATCTTACGCGTAAGATTTAACAATTAAAACAGAATACATTATAAGAATTCTCAGGCTGGATTGTACAATGACTCGCTAAATCTGTCCCAATCGACTTGAACGATATTGAAATGAATACAATGATGTTTTGAATATCTTCGATGGATGGATTGTATGAGTAGAATAGGACAAGGGCAACAAGACAGACGATGTTGATGATGTTTAAATATCTTTATTTAGTGAGTCATTCTGCAAGCAACCTTAAGCGTCTATCATTACAATAACTATAAGGCCCAGTCCCCATGATAAAGCTCATGAACGCGAGCTCATATGAACAAATGTCTATGGCTCTTTGTCATAAGAACCTGGCCTTAACGGGCAGGGCAATGATTGGTTTTAGAATCATGTAAATAATCTGTAAGCTCCAGGGGTCTTTATGTATAGATTCGGAAGAATGGCTTGGCATAAATACTAGAGTATTTTTAATTGGTAATATAAGAAAATCGTTATATAAACTTTTGTGAAAAGGAATATGTAGCAAAATTCTATGAACTGTGTTTATTTAAAAAAGGCTTTATTTGTTTTTCGACCACTAAATAAATAAACAAGTAACAGGAACACAGGTCGTATGATGAGAGCTAAGAAGGAGAAATGGACTAAAAAAGTTACTGAATGGTAGAGATGGAAAAAGATAGAAAGACAGTTATAAAGGTTCCCGGAGGATGATCTGCTCAAAGGCTCTCGACAGGAATTGGCGGAGAGAAATAGAGGAGGCCCATGACGCGAGACAGTCTGCCCTGGTAACCGATACGACGAAATTCAAATTTTCTTACGTTTTTTGCAATTTGCAGATGTATGTTGATGAAAAATGAGTCGCGCCAGTAACACGTATACAGAATTACAATCGTGAAAATCATCAATACAACCCTCTAAGTTCATGTAATCCTATTCAATGAATATTTCATGAAAAAGGCATTCAATAGGATTAAATGGACTTACAGGGTTATATTGATGATTTTCATGATTGTGATTCTGTAACTATATACGTGTTACTGGTGCGACTCATTTTTCATCAACATACAACCTGACAATGACCTGCAAATTGCAAAAACGTAAGAAAATTTGAATTTCGCCGGCTACCCTGACGCAACCACCTTAAGTTAATGTTATTAAATACTTGTTTATGTATTAAGAAGGTCAGAGAAACATAAAAGCTATATTTATTTTTAACAAGAACACATTGTTTGCCTTGGAATTGGATAGAGCACTTTATTAAGATATAACAATCATTCTAACAAACTATTTCTTAACGTTATTTGAAAAGTAAGTAGTCTTGGCGAATCTTGTGGAGCTTAATTCAATTTGGGATCGTATAAAATCATAAAGGAAGAGTTTCAGTTTAGAGGTTGGTTAAACAGTTGGGATTACACGGATTAAGTCGTCAAATTCTTAAAGGAACACAAGTACAGCATGACGGAAGCTATGGAGGTCGCTTTAAAAAAAATAAGCTGCCTTGTGCGAGGCATCGGGAGCGGTGTAACAGCGGTATCTGAGAGGCGATGTCAAGGTCACCGCGGGGTTTAGTAGACCATTCACATGAGGAACTTGCCGATGATGATGCCGAGAATAGCCATGCCCACGGCGGTGAGCACCCAGGGCATGAGCGTGATCTGTGCGTTTTTCTCGGGCCCGTATGAGTGAGGGGTGCGCGCCGCGCGCCCGTCGCCTCCCGCCGTCTGGCGCAGACGCATCAGTTCCTCCTGCAACACAATCACCACTTATGTACTCACTGACTCTACCTTAACACACACACTTATTGAACTGCGCATCGGATCGCTACTGTTTTAATATACGTAGTTGCACATTGCCGTAATATAGGGCATTATGCTATATAACAATAGCAATGCAACAAGATCAATGCAATTATAAGGTAAACGCATTTGTACAGTCACCAGCAAGAATATGTACCCTTACCAACTTTTAAAATTGTGTTTCTCCTACTGTTCTGATTAAAATTTCATGTTGTTACGAACATAGTATTCTGGAACTCGGACTTTTAAGAAAAAATCCTATCGCTAAGTTACAATCGTTATTTCTCGCGAAAAGTGCTTGTAAATTTAGGAAATTTTGGTGCTCGTGACTGTAAATATTTATAAACCGGATCTAAATACATCACTAGTGGTTACTTATGGTGAAAGGGCCAGCTAAACAAGTTTATTTTTTTTTGCTATTTCCGCGTTGGTATCAATTTGTATAGTAATAAAAAAAATATACGCGACCGTGTCAAATATTTATCTCATTAAATTCTTCAATACAACTCTCTCCGAGTTCAAGTTACCTGAACGAACGACTATTTCACTAAACCATGACATTTGAGGCTAATTCTGATGTTTATTGATTAAAATTCTATTACTTTTTTTTTTCTAGTACTGTCAACATAAGAACAGATGTCTGTTTAATTTTACTTTGATCAACTACATAACATATTTCTACAAGTATCGCTGAGCAGTTGTGTCTTACAAAAGGCAGAATGTTCTTCCGCTAGTACCTCACATGACAATTACAACAATGGTTTTTTATAGGTGTTTTGGCCGTGGCTTTGCGGACACCAGTCCGTTATAAAATACAATAGTTTTTTGTAATAAGAAAAGTATTTTTGTTGAAAGACATAATTTCTTCAGTTTTCATATGGGTTAAAGATTTCAAAACACTGGTTGAGAATTTCGCATTTTTATTTAGTGCATGTCCAAATAAGAAGTTTGTCTACGCGCGAAAATTGCTTATCAGGTCGAGCATTAAGGGATTATGAAATAGTGATGTTAGTAAGGAGCCATCTTGTAAGTTAGTCTTTTACGCAATGATGATTGAAAATGTGAAACGCTCAACACTTATTTTAGCGTTAGTAACTTTGCTCTATAAACAAGATTGTTTTTGTATATTTCTTGTTGGATATATAAAATGAACGGAAGCTTAGAAACATGGAATCGATTGTACGCTGAGCGCATTCATAATTTTAGACTTCTTTGACTTTGGTGAGTCAATCTACGTCACTTCAGTCCGTATTAATTAATGAACCCATATTTTACGAACTACATTTGATATCAATCATAAAATGTTTTTTTTTTTATCTCTTTAGAGAACGGTTTAGTCCACAAAATATCAACATTTACCACTTAATCTAAAAATATATGTTTTGATTCTACACCTCAAAGTTGCTTTTGCTTTACTAATAAGAATCAACAGCCCAAACAATTGAATGATAGTTACACTTCACTGTGACCATTTGTATGATTTAGAAAATAAAACAGGATTAGTCACGCGTAAGATTAGCAGAGCCAGATATCCAACTCGAATGGATGGTTTAATTAGTTACAGACTCGAAATAACTTATCAATATATTACTTTACTACATTAGTCTGATCTCCCATGTCTACAAAATCTTAATAAAAGTCATAGAAAATCGCATCGCTGGAGAGCTAGACAAGCCACAACCTCCCGAACGACAACCTTCCGTCCCAGACTTTCTACCACCGACCACTTCATCATCATCATCAGCCTATAATGTTCCCACTGCTGGGACACAGGCCTCCTCTCTATGAGAGGGATGTCCCATGTCTTCGAATTTTT
Source organism: Lycophotia porphyrea (assembly GCA_950005105.1). Lineage (NCBI taxonomy): Eukaryota > Metazoa > Arthropoda > Insecta > Lepidoptera > Noctuidae > Lycophotia > Lycophotia porphyrea. The sequence goes on along the minus strand of OX465383.1, from coordinate 23,619,237 downwards.
GGTTCTAGGACATGCCGGTTTCCTCACGATGTTTTCCTTCACCGTTTTTGAGAGCAGTGGTGATGAAATAAATGACACAAAGTAATGCGCCTGCCTGGGTTCGAACCCACGACTTACTGTTCGTAAGTCAGGGTCACCGCTGCTCTCAACTCTCTCAAACCGACCACTTGCATACAATCAATGAGATTAAAGAAAATTATATTGAATCTCCTTTAAGGCGAGACAAGACTAAGAAGTTGCAAGACGAACGGAAAACGCCTGGAAGAGCTACTAGTCACTGAAAGAGCTATTCAAAGACGATTTACCCATCTCCTTAAAACGCAAGCTAATGGACATGTGAAGTCTCCCAATGCTCGATATAATTCGATATATGGTGCACAGACTTAGTCTTTGACTAACATCCATAGATACAAACTCAAGGTTCACAAACGAGTGATGTAGCGCGGCATACTGAATATTAAACTAACTGGCCGCATAAGAAACACCACACTGCGTTCCAGAACGCAAATTACCGACGTAGCTTATAAAGCTGCGAAATTAAAATGGGATTGAGCAGGCCGTGTCTGCCAAATGTCGGCACAGCTGTGGGCCCGAATATCGCAAGATAGCTGAGACAGCTAGACGGGGTCGCAGCTGACCGAGGAGAAGATGGCGGAAAGCCCTGGATGGCTTCCTCATGAATTGGCGAGAAGTACATCATCAAGAGAAGTGGCAGGAATGGGGAGGCCTTTGTCTAGGAGTGGAACAGTACGCTCTAACAAAAAATACTTTTCCAACACATAAAACCATCATTTAAGAAAAATCACGCATGTGGGGCAATCCCAATCAATACCACATGACAGCAAAACGCTCTTAGGCCTTATACAGATGATGCAGTTTAAAAGCACTAGTAGACACCATGCGGTGTAAATATAAATAGTAGCACGGTAAAAAGCGTAGTGAACACATCAATAATCTTGCGTGCTTGATATCTCTTCGTGCTTTAAAACTGCATCATCTAGATAAGATCATAGAATTGTTGCCAAATCATGAATGCCTAGCATAATTTTGTATTTTGGGGTAAAAAATAATGCTAGTGGCATTTAGCTCAGAAGAAACATCGCATTGCAGCAGGGCATAGAATCGCAGAACGCGTACATAACATTGATGCAATTAGGTTATACTTGAATGTATTAGTATTGCATTCTTAAAAACAAAAACATGAATAAATTGATTCAATATTTTAACATAGGCAAGTCTTTGTGGACACTTACAGTCCCCTTTTTTCCTTGTACGGATGTAGACCCAGTGTTCGGTTAATAATTTGATTCGAAGTAAACTAAAGAATACCACGTTAGCACGAGATTTATTTGCTCATATAATGTTTTACTCGTGAAATTCCAAGTAGTAACATTGGTATACATTATAATGTGAGATTATTGTGCTGGATATTCCACACGACTACATCAATGCCTCTTCGTCGTATTATCAAATCAAATAGTTTATATTCGGCAGTTTCTAACATCACAATAGATCGCTGCAGCAAACAAAGTCATTACAATTTAGAGACTCGACAGAATTAGGACGGAGCCTTATGTTTTGTTATCATAGCTCCCATAGCGTTCTCTCAAATTTTGTCAAGCTCTGAACATCTTATGGGGGAATCTTTCACATTTATGTAATTCAGATCACCCGTTCGTACAACTCGTCAGATTCGCTTTGTGTGCACAACATTGTAGCCGGAATTTGCCAATCATTTGTCTTTTTAAATTTAAAGGAAAATTCATACACACAGTTTTCTAGATTGGGCAATATATGCTCAAATACATAATTAATAAATTAATAAAAAAAATGAAATTCTTGCAGGTTTCATTGTATAAGATAGATGGCCAAACAAAGAAGAAAAAATATTAAAAAAAAATTAACTCACTTTTAATTGCAGATTTTCATGTCTTAATTTGCTCTCTTCCTCCCTCAAGAGTATAACTTCTAATGTCGCCTTTTGCAAATCAGTTTCCGCGTTCTCAGACTTAGGGAAAGTCAAAGTCTGAAATGACGATAATAAAAAAAATGTATATACGACGATTCATATGATATATACTTACTTCAACAATAACAAAAAAAAATATATAAAAAGTACTTTTGCAAAAAATATATAAACATGCAGTTGAGGATGAGTTGAGGGCAATAATAGAAAATATACATTGTGTGGGTAATGGGATGTCAAGGATGTTTTGGAAGTATACAGGATAAATGCTAAGCTAATCGACTCCGCTTATCTATGAAATATTTAGCAATTAATTGTTGCAGTGCTAATGCATAGAATGTTTTTCCTTCAAACTTAATGTTTTATTGTGATAATATTTGTAAGTTAAGGTAAATGTAAAATTAGTTTTTTTTTTTTATTCTTATGAATGAGACGCATACTACTACCTAAGTGTAACAAATTTACAACGCACACAAGGCGAAATGACTGTTTAAAAAAAATGTTGGAGATCCCAAAACTAGAATAAAAATGTAATGGTCGGGTACCGGTTTCACGCCTGTAGTGTGTTCATCATCCTTCCGCTTAGCTTCATTCTGGATAAGACCTTCTACGGCATCCTGTAAGACAATCGAAATAACATGCCAAGCTTGGACTAATATTATCCAATGTGGATACGATATATACACAATCATAATTCACTAACGGTACATTGGTAATGATCGTCTTAATAACTACAGGTAATACGTTATCTAAGCTGAGCGTTAGTCGCAATACTACATGGTTGATAGGCGAAAGGGCAAATCAAAATTGAAAAAGCTCACAAACAACGAAAACGTAACGTAAATCGTAGAATAATTTCGTGCGCAGTCTCTTTCTACAAATAGAGGTAGAAGAGAACTCCACAAAACAAAACAACCATAAATTTTGAGTACAAAGTTGGTACATTACCTTTGTTGATGATTTAGCTTCATCTGCAACGGCGACACGTTTCTTGGTCACTTCGTTTTGAGCGACGTTGTCACCGGCATCCTACAAAAAGCTCAAAATTAAGTATTGACCAGATACGTATGATTGCTTCAAATTATTTGTCGTGAAAATCGGCAAGCGTAAGGTACGCCCTCAGATTAGGCGGGGCGAAGATCTTCACAGGGTGGCTGGAAGCGGCTGGATGAGATTTGCCGGAAATTGAGTTAATTGGGATGATAACGGATATGCCTATGTCCAGGTAGTGCACTTCTAAAGACTGATGATAATCAGTTCTGGTGCGGTTCCAGGACATATACGCAATTTTTCACTTACATTCAGATTGGTGCCGCGCGGAGAATCGAACACGCACTTCAGCTTGTAATCCATCAGTTGTTCGGGGCTGATCTCCTTCCACTGAAATAGTAATGCATAAAGTTGTATTAATACATTTCCAAGAAAACAAGTTTTGGGTAGTCTTTGAATAGATTTTTACTTAGGATTGGAGAAATGAAAATCATGGTCTCAAAAACGAGTAGAGAATTAAAATGGGCAGATGATAAAATAAAAATATTTTGAGACTTGTATGAATGTTTCGTATTGGCACAATATTTATTATTATAAGTCAGGTACATACCACTTGATCAATGTTAGTTTTACCCTCCGGAGCGACCACACTCTGCACCATAAACTTATGTTTGTGTTTTTCATTAGGGTCCACATACACTGGTTGTGGAGTGACTGAAAACATTCAACACATCATTATTTAGTTACACACAATATATACGACGCGACATTTCAACAGATAATGTACAAACAATGCCGATTAAGAGTGCTCAAGAGACAGAATTAACTTCTTGTGACAGCATCTTTAAAACAATAATAATACATTCCTCCTACAGCATAATTACTTCATAATGAGGATGACTTATATTGAATATGATACATTGTATAAATTACACTTACTAGCAATTTCCACTTTGGAGTTTGGCTCCAGCACTCCAGAGTTAGGGCGAACACAATACTTTTTAGGTGCAGTCGTTTTTATTTTGAACAGGACTGTATCGTTGGACGGGTTCGTCAACCGCATGTAGGTCGTGCAGCCCTGCTCGAATAACCCTGAATAATCAACTAAAAGATTCAATTATAATGACTATTTCTTTCAGGGTTGGCACAACTAGTAACAACAATATCCATTTATTTTAGGCTACTTTGGCCCATAGTTATATACCTTAGACCCTAATACATAATTATATAGTAACTGTTATGTAGGTACTTGTATCAAGTAGCGTAATGTTACTCTTAGTGCTCACAACATGGCAGAAAACACTAAGAAAATAATAACTATAATTATACTAGAACTCCAGCCTTTTATATTCTGAGTATGTATGTAGTAGTAAGTATATATAAAATATTTGTATGTGTGATGTTTAAGGCACTATTTTGCTGCAAAATGAACTTCGGTTAAAAACGGATCCGATCATGCAAATCAAAACACGATTTAAATAATGTAAACGTAAGCATAATCAAAGTAAAAAATAACCTCAAGGTACTCGGCTGAAAACTATAAAGATGTAAATCTACTACGCATTATGTTAATTGGTCGTTAATTGATTTGGTCTGCATAACATCTTGGGGAGTTGCCACTAAAACACACCTCACCGAAGTAGTGGCTCAGTGTGCCATACTCAAGGTTGGAGTTGGTCTCGCCTTTCGTAATAATAAACATTCAAGGAGGCTCTCGCTTGGCAGCTGGATCAATTCTGGATACGGCGCGTATTATCAGGAGGTTCCTCTCTCAAGAGCCCTGACCACCGGTAGCTCGGACCCTGTTCCCAAGGCTGGTGGCCCTACTATCTATCTATATAAATAAAAATGAATTGCTGTTCGTTAGTCTGGCTAAAACTTGAGAACGGCTGAACTGATTTGAATAATTCTTTTTTTGTTTTATTCGTCCGAATACAGGGAAGGTTTAAAAACAAAAAATAATAGGTAGGTTACCTACCAGGGTAGGTAGGTAGGTAGGTAGGGTAGGTAGGGTAAGGTAGGTAGGTAGTAGGTCAATTGGAATTTAATATTCATGGTTGACAGGACAACGTCTGTCGGGTCAGCTAGTTTGTTATATTTTTTAATGTTTTTTTTTAGACAGCATCCCACACTGCACTCACTCCACTGAAGTCAACCTCACCCACGCACTACACATATAAACTATATATACAATCCATGTTTCAATAATCTGTTCAATTATAGATAGGTAAAGGTATTCACTATTGTTATAACTTCTTTTCCTTTTATTATAAGTTTATTCTTTTACTCTGACATGGTCTCTTTATTTCTGCAAATTCTAGCCATGGGAGTAGTGTGGTCAGACTGCATGATGTAGGTTTTAGGAAAAAAACACCTGTGCTACTCACAAAAGTAGAATTTAGTTCAGGCATTTGTATAAAATACTAGCTGACCCAACAGACGTTGTCCTGTCAACTATGAATATTGAATTCGAATTGACCTACTACCTATTAACTACCTCCCTACTAACGATATTTGCACCACACATTCTGTCAATGTTATGTCTAACGCCATAAGGTTACATTAAAAAAGTTTATATTGTTAAAAACGCTAAGGCTACATTAGAAAATCATTAGAAAAAATATGGTGGTTAAGTATTCCTAAATTTTATAATTTACCGCGAAATTTTCATATTTTTTTCTTTCATAAGAACCTTCTACTGACAATAACAAACACAACAACAAAAGAATTAGCGAAATCAGTCCAGCCGTTCTCGCGTGATGCCGTGACCAAGGGAAATAGGGATCTATTTTTATATAGGTATATATATATATATATATATATATATATATATATATATATATAACATAACATCACGCCTGTAACCCGGGTTAGGCAGAGGTGTACCTAATAGTACTCCCACATTTCGCCAGTTATGTTTTAAGTCCCATGTAATAGAGGGCGAGCCTATTGCCATCAACCGGGCACAAATCCAGGCTCCGTGGCTGCTACTGAGAAATTCCTGAAGGAAAAACCCAATAACACTTGCCCCGACCTGGGAATCGAACCCAGGACCTCATGCTCAGCAGTCGCGCTTACGACCACTAAACCAACGAGGCAGTCGAGGATATATAATATATATATATATATTAACGTTATAGGTTTATAGATTAACTTTAAGGCAATTTGTGAAGACAGAGTAATAATATGAGAGTAAGTATGATATTGATATTTATGTCCGAAAACCTACAGCTGGTCCACTTATCGTAGGAAATGTATGTTAGGTGTGTCAAGAAAAGTCGGTGGGTGATGCTTGTGGTGTTGCATTATTGACGACGTTTTGTTACTGTTATTAGTAATTAGTTCTTCGTTTAGTATGATGATCCTAGTTTATCATTTGTGACTTCGAGTTACTGCTAAATATCAAACATTGTGTGTGTAAGATGGCACGCACTTTATGCCTGGTGGCATTATTTATTCTTTAGTATATTTTTTGTTTATTTTGGTTTTGTACTAGCTGACATGTGATAATAATTTTATTGATTGTATGTTTACTTAACAAACAATTGTATAAAATCAAGACTTTTTAGGCTAACAAACAGATGTGTTGCTGGGGAGTTTGCTCCTCCACTTCTTCGACACTGTCAGGAGTCCATCGAAAATACCTGTTTTTAATTTTACATTAAAAGTAAGTTTGTCAAATAGACTGAAAAAAATGTCACAAATTGTTTTTAGGAATCCCGATCATTTTCGATTATACCCCAAATACGTCGACATGAATTGCGAGTTATCAATGACTCGAATAGAAACACTCATGTGGAAATCTGTTGCGGATGTTACTCAAAATTCCTTTGGGAAAAGAAGGCTAATGACTAATGGACTTAGTAAATAACATGGTCGAGCGCTTTAAATTAGCAGGCTGCAATATTAGCATCAAGATAGAGAATGCCTGTAATGGGGTGCCTTACAGCTACATTCACCATTTCCAACATAACCTGGGAGACTTAGCAAAGACGAAGGCGAGCATTTCCTTCAAAAAAAAAACTTAAACTTAATAGAAATAATCAGGTCTTGCACCTAATATCATGTAGGACTGTGTTATAATGTGCAGTAATTGGATAAAACTCAACTCTGAATTATACATTGGATTTAAGTTTTAATAATGTAGGGACATCATTTTCTTGTTCTAGACCATTGTATGGCGAGTCTCATGAAGGACCGAGGACTCTAGCCTAATAAGAAAAACCCCAATAATTAAACTAACGGCCACTATCTTAGTCCGGGTATCTGAGACTCGCTTGCGATAAGTCAAGTTATACGAATCTCGAAACAAAATGTGCAACGTTTATAATAAAAAATATACCCCTTGGCCCCTACCCACGGGGATTCACGTAGTAATCGAACGCTGCCGTAATCCGCACGTGTCTGTTAAAATGGCACGTGGAGCCAGATGGAGGGTGGATCAACTTCTGCTGAAAGTGACAACTGTCAGTGGTCCCGCTTCAGTGGACATTGAGGGGCAGGGCGATCCAGTGAGACCTCGAATAACGTTCAAGGTCGAACCCAACCAGTCACTTAATTCAGTGTGATTTATATTACGACAACTTTTTACAAAATTTTGAAGGAAAGCACTAGATATCCTAAAACCGAAAGTTCGAAGTCATGTGACATCCATCAACCGCACTGGGTCCTCGTGGTCCAGGTCCACAATATAAAAGTTCCCTAAATTGGGTCATAGTCTACTTGTATTCCAAATTTCATTGAAAACAGAGTTACTTTCGCATTTATAATATAACTATAGATAATACACCTCTGCCTACCCCATTTTTTGTATTTTTTTTTCGGATGGGTAATCGTCAATTGACTTCTCCCGCTCTGGGCACAGCGGAAGGGAGTGTCAGACTTGTACTGACTAAAACCCATCCATGTTCCTTCCTTGCCCTTTGTGTTCCAGGGCCACGGTATCTCTTTCGAACAATCCCGCAGCCCAACCTCTGTCTACCCCCTTCCGAATATTTAGGTGTGATGTTATTTTTCTGTTGTCTTAACCTTTTGACCGCCACGTCAATAACGAAAATCTGTGTTCTCTACGCCAAGCAACTGTAAAAAAAGGTGCATTTTCGACGTGCCATGCCGTCCATGGCGTCGTGAGCACTTTTTGATTTGACGTCCATAGACGTCTGTGGCAGTCAAAAAGTTAATACAATAGACAAATTAGCATCAAGTGTTCAAAGGAATAAAGAATGTTCATAAAAGCCTGACAATAAAAAAAGCTAAAGCTAACTAAAGTTAAAGCTAAGCTAAATAACTAAAGCTCATAACAATATTCTCAGGAGACAAACCCTATGCCTAGCTAGCTATAAACTGGAGCCTTTTGTTTGTCCAGCAGTCAATGAAGTTCTTGTCGGCAACGACAATGAGTGATGTGGAAAGCTTATTGTTTAAATATGTATAGTATTCATGAATTGACGTTATTCATCTGAAGTATTACTGTTTTCGACATTTGGATACTCGTTCTAACAAGTATCATGAAATTAGAAAATTATAAAGGCAAATCTAGTTAATATTATAATAATCATACAAGTTTTTCTATGAACTAGTATTTTTGCTTACAAATTACCTACACATGTTTTGAAACTATGCCAAGACTCAATTTTATATGTTTGTCCCCAGTATAACGTTGAAATGAATGCTTATATCAATTAATATCTTAATATCAACTGTTAACGCATAAAAAAATATACTAATGAAGATGTTGTTTAATATTACCATTGTCACAAACTATTTATACAAATAAATAAAACTGAAGTGAGTTTGTAATTTCAAAAAAATAAGCGCTTTTTACTGAATATAATATACGGTACTTATAACAAAAAAATATTTTTGAAAAGGCTGGACCAATTTGAACGGGACTTTTCCGGCTGATAGCTGATGTTATAAAAAGTAACTTAGGCTGGTTTATGAGTTCTGTGTAAAAAAATTAAAACACTGGAAATTGTTATAAAATCCGATTCAAATAGGGAAGTAATATTTTTACTATAATATTTATAAAATTGAAAATGTAGGTGTTATGTCTATTAAAACACGAGATTTTGGTAAATTAGTTTATTGCGCAGAGTAGCATAGCACAGTACAGTAACCTACCCTCGACTTAGTAAATATTTTTAATAAAAGAATATTTCACAAGTATTGAAGGTGCCTACGTTATTCCATATATGACGGTAGGTATAATACAATAAATAATCTAAAACATAATACATATTTGTATTCTACCATCATATAAAAAATAAAAATCTTAATTTATGATGTGCATCAGAACGACTACCGTGTAGTTTAGCTTATTGCAGCTCAAATGGATGCATCAATGATGCTGAGCATTTGTTTCACCTCAGCTAAAACACTAGGAACTACGGAGTGATAAAGAATAGGCGTTTTGAAGATATTTATAAAATTGAAAATGTAGGTAGTCCATTAAACAAGAGACTTTGGTGAATTAGTTTATTGCGCTGAGTAGCATAGCACAGTACAAATGAATGTGTTAAATAACAACCTACCCTCAACATAGCAAATATTTTTAATAAAAGAATATTTCACAAGTATTGATGGTACCTACCTTTTGAAAGACTCTAATATGTAATTTTTTTGGTTCAAAAACTACATTTAAAACCAAATTTAAATTAATTTTGATTATTTGCCAATCTCTACTGGCAGATATGCATTGGCATGATTGGTTTTTGTTAATCAATCGAAATACCTAACGTAATCCAATGTAATGTAATGTGTCTTGATGAGACTTTCAGAACAAATGGTCAAATTAGTCCCTCGCGGGTACTAATTTACTGACTATTTATTCTGAAAGTAAGTCTAAAGTTATTATATTGAATTCAGTAAACCCGTTTACTGTTTAAGAATCTCAACTCAGTTTAGGTGCTTCCATTAACTTGACCTACCTATCAGAATAATCAACATGGACAAATCAATTGTCAAGTCAACAAAGACAATTTATTATTGCAATGCTTTATGTATGGGCCCCATCTTCACAAACTAATGTGATGGCACTATTACAAGCAATTCAAACATTTTGAACAATGGTACCCTCTATTAGATGAGAAAAGATCATTACTATGAAAGAAGAGATATTTAGCATTTAAGAACAACAATTAATGATTCAGCCTTGTTACTCATAGTAAAATAGTGTTTGTATAGTTTCATCCAAAAATCACTTTGACCTATCTAATTAATGTCCCTACAATGTTCAGTATAATATCATTGTCTTAAACTTGTAATCTAAATATTGTTTCATGAGCAAAATGTTACTGTTGTCTATTACTGTAAGATTAAAAACCATTTAACCAATGAAATACATGAACAACATGCAGATTATTGATATTTATTCAACATCACTGCTCACACAATGTGCTCTTCAACATAAGTAGGGTAGTGAGGGTACAATACAACATAATGTATCTACTTTAATTACCGATTCATATTTAATTTTCATGAGCAAAATGTTACTGTTGTCTATTACTGTAAGATTAAAAACCATTTAACCAATGAAATACATGAACAACATGCAGATTATTGATATTTATTCAACATCATTGCTCACACAATGTGCTCTTCAACATTTAATAAGTAGGGTAGTGAGGGTACAATACAACATAATGTATGTAATATAATGTACCTACTTTAATTACCGATTCATATTTAATTTTCAGTTTTAATTTGCAGTTTCCAAAACCATTATTAATAAGTTACGTGAACGGAACCTTACAGCTGGTCGGTACATTGGGTTTCACTACGACTCAATGGAACCCATGAACATTTTCGAGAATCTCGTTTTTTCCGGATGATCATTTCAACAATACAACGAAATGCCATTCACTAATATTAAAATAAGCGATTCGTAGCAAATAATAAGGAAAATGTAAAAAACCGCACCCTGACAAAACGCCGATATCTGGAAATAGAAACTCCATTTGTCAGCAGCTAGCTCGCGACCTATGTATGATACCCAAGTTTCAATGCGGCGGTTTATATCTCGTCCAAAATAAAGAGATTGAGTACTCACCTTTAAATTTCAGTTCATTTTGGGGTTCTATATTCAACACCTGGTTAGGCATTATGATTTAATTTAAGTTCTGCTAACTCGTTGGCAAAATTTGCAATCACGAAAAAATGACCGTTCCGCGATGTCGGCCAAAGCGAGCGAACGATGAATGACGAATTCGACATGCGCTTTGCGCATGCGTTCTCTTTCTTTTTTCTTGGCGTGTGTTCAGAAATTCGCGCTGAAATAACAAAATCTTTATCAAATATATTTGTTCTTAAAAAATATTTTCTTATGCTGCATAAAAACTAATCATCGTTTGAATGTGAATTATCTTTTTAATTAGAACATGTCCGTAAAAATATTACTTTGTTGGAACAGCACTTTATAGAATAACCGTTTTATGGATTAGATATTTGAACGTACACTGTGGATGTACCCATAGACCCATACCCACTTGATTATTTGCTACGCAAAACTGCGCGCGCATGTTTCTAATAAAACGGAAAACTTAATGAATCTTCAGATTTTTAACAATAATTGATGGGTCACATAAAATTATTACATGCGCCTAGTAGCATACAAAGCTACGGTGTATGAATAGATTAGTATGAGAGGCCCAGCCCTGCACCAATCAATTATTTCGATCATCAAATCAACACGTTGTCGATCTTTATGTTTTTCCTTGAAGATCTATATTAACAAACTAGGTACCAACCTACTTCTTTAGAGAACCTTCCCAAAGTTTTAAAGTACTAGAATTACGGATAAAACGTCTTCTTTGATTAAAAAGATATAAAATAATAGTTAAGATCATGATAGTATTGCACCCAAGTTCTTCTCTTGTTCTGGTCGATACACACTACCTGGTTTCTGACGTAAGTATGGTATGGTAGCTGGGGCTGGTGGAGTACGGTACTGTTTACTGACAATATACTATAATTATCTACTTTCTATAGTCTGAGCAAAGAATGCAAATCATTTTTAATTTGCATCCTCAGCCTCATGTGGTTTTAAGGAAGTAGGTACCTAAATGATTTTTCGATTATTTTATTAGTTTAGAGGAAGTCGCGTGTTGCTCACGCAGATTGTATTCAGTCATTCAGCTTAAAAAATGTATACGACACACATTTGTCTAGTCTTTTCCATTAGGTTTTATCGTCGCATTCGTGTCACGCTCGGAACTTCCGTTTTACCGCTTCTCCAAGGTGCATTCATATCACTCGAATTTGGCGATTTGAACCTGTACCGGGTCTGGCAACACTGTGATGATCGTTGAGTTTTAGTACCCATCAAAGTACTACAATCTGTCAGATATATATATATATATATTGCTGAAAAATTAGGTTCAAGGTTGATTGGGAAAATCTGACAGTTTCGGGTAGCTTGACCTGCTGGCGTCTGTACATATTAGCATTCGGATTATTATAACGCTCAACGGGCGCTACTCAACTTAGCCGCATAATAGTCGATAAAAATTAGAGGCGTGAAGTACTGAGACGGAGAGGGCCGTACCCGGTTAGCCACCGTAACGCCATGTCCACTCAATGTGATATGCAATACCAACAATACTTGATTTAAGGGAACATTTTATATTTAGCGGTTTATATGACACGTGAAATGGTTATTGTAAATTATTTTGTGTGGTCAGTGTTTCCTTCTGAATAACTTCTTTAAATTTATGTTAGTAAAACCACTTAATATATGTAAACATAATATATTTAGTAACCTCTGCAACTTAAGGTGGTTGCGTCAGGGTAGCCTGCGAAATTCAAATTTTCTTACGTTTTTTGTAATTTGTTAAATATTCCCAAATATGAAAAGAAAGGATGTTTTTCTGTTCCTGAATTAGATGGCTAATTTCCAAGAAAAACAAGTTGTCTTCATTTTGGTCTAAGAAAGTTCCTATCGTTACCTGGCAGTACAATTTGTATAATGTTACTCTTATGTTTTATTATTACACCCCACTCACCTACACAGGTGAAGGGGATGTGCATGAAAGTCAGCGTTCAAGATTCGTGCCGCTCACTGTACGTTTCTTTAATATATAATAATAACTTTATAATTTTTGTAGTTATACAAATATGAGTGGAATACGATACAGAATGTGAAATATCGTTTTGCTTCATTCTTTCTAATGCAGTAATCGTATTTGACGAAAGAGACAACAATATTTCAGTTGTTGCTCACAGCGCCGAGAGACTGTCCCACAGAGTTATAAGATGGTTATACGTGATCCGAAAATAAGACGTCATCATTTTGTTATTTGTTTTAGTTAGAAATTATAACATCTCTAGCCCAATGATTTACTGATAAAAATATTATCCTTTTTTGTAGGTTTTCCAAAAATGAAGGATTAAGAAAAAAGTGGTTAAAGGCTATGGGTGAAGAAAATATTAATCCTCGACATAAACAACGGTAGACCTCGGCAAAAAAGAGTTTGTAGTTGTGACAGGTGGTACTAAAATATTTTCTAAAGTAGAAGTAAGCAGTAGTACACATTAACGTACGAGTTGGGTTGATACAAATAAAATAATGACAATAAATTATATTTTCAAGTCAAAAGTATCAAAACCAGCCGTCATAGTATATGGGGTGGCTATATGACAAGTAGTGGCGCCCTCATTTATTTGCTCTTTTTTGCCAAGCTGTACATCTGTTCAATTATTTTTGAAGAAGTTATTTCAACAGAACATTGGTTTTACTTTCATCATTATCACACCAATAAACAAATTTAAAAAAATCTTATTTTATTTTACTCTACCAGTCAGTATGTTAATCATAATAGAAACATTAACTTCTTCCTATTAGAAGAACTTGTTTTTCACTAGGGTTCGCATACCTACGAGAAGCTACAGACCAGATATAAAATAAGCGGAAGCGCAAACGTGACGCACTTAAAAAGCGTTCTTTTATTGTGTGCAGAAAAACCATTTTAAATTAATTTTATTCTCAGGTATCAAGGTAAGTAAATTCCCTCATATTTTTTTGTTACAACGGACTGTAATTATAATTCAACCGTAATATCTAGTAAGAATCGTAATACTATTAAGAAGTACTAGTATCGATACTCGTTACAGTAACACTATGATCCATGATTGACACAACCCTAGCATTGGCAGCCATTTTATGCGACATTCTAGGTTGTAGGTATGCACCTTTTTTTGTAGGTATTTCCAGTCCATACTTTTTATAAGTCTATGACTGCGAAGTGATTTGATTTTCATTATTAGTCGATTATGAACTTTATCAAAACACTCGAATATGCACTTGCTATGAAGTGCCAACAGAATCTAATACTGATTGATTTTTACGAAGTCACACCTTCACTTCACTTCATTCATTCACCTTTTTCACAGCTAGTAAGTTTTGACATTTTGTGGTTGATTGAAATGTCAATGATTTTTTTTTATTTATTTCAAATTATTTGCTATTCTTATTTGCCTCATTGAACATGTGCAGTATTAAGATTCAGGAGATTCATTTGTAAAACGAAATTGGTTGGAAACATATTGTTCAATACAATGACATTTAAACATTTCTAGTGCTTGCATAACAAGTTCGTGATGCCCGGCTATTGCGGTTAGAAATATGAATAGTTTATATATACATTTTTCTCTGAATACGTGTTTGAAATTAAATGTGAGCACTAAAATTAAATTATTGTTGAGTAATATTCACAAAGATCACTATAAGGTTATCAATCAGAAATGCGGCTTTAGGTCCAGTTCCTATAGTTATTTTCGCGCAACAGAACCGCAACATGTGCTCAAAGATGGTGTTACGAGTTTACCATCACCACAAGAAGTAAGTTTATTGATTTTTCATAGCAAAATGTAGAAGTCATGGTAGAGAGCCCAGAGGTTTTTTGTATTCAGCATGAAAACTTATTATCTGGGTATGTAGGACATGTTAAGAGGATGCCAAAATTGTACTATTTGACCCATTGAAATATAAAATTATTAAAACATGGAATGGGTCCCACCTGCTTCCAAATGGGCTTTGTGGTTTTGTGCTTTTCAGTAGTTTTTTTTTTTATAAATACTTTTTATTTCCAGCTTTCAATTGAATAGTGTGAAAGAGTTTACCGACGATGTAACTTCTTGAGTTTTTCACATTTATAACATTTATTATTTGGACAACTAACAACAACACCACAACTTGTGTTGTTGTTAGTTGCTTGGGAAACAATCAACTTTAGATTATTATAAATCCTAAATGGGCATTCGAAATGAAAAACTTAAAGATGATTTTCAAATACCTATTCAACGATAACAAGTTTGTCGAACTTCATTTTCTTTTATATTTCACAATAATAATATGTCATGTGGTGGTTGCCAACTTTTGATTACTGTCATCAATATTATGTGACACTCGCAAGATTAAGACAAATCAATTGATGTAAGAATCATCAAAATTGGCCCACATGTCTGGTCTCTAGAGTGCCACAAAGGAACAATCAGGCTGATAAACATTACCTTCAGTTGGGTAAACATATTACCCTCAGTTGGGTAAAAAGCCTCTGGGACCGCCAAAAGTATGAAAGTTATCATCATCATCATTTCCACTGCTGAACATAGGCCTCCCCCAAGTGTCGCCACATTGACCGGTCCCGTGCGACTCGCATCCAGCGGATCCCCGCAACCTTCACCAGGTCATCGGTCCACCTAGTGGGAGGTCTTCCAACACAACGTCTTCTGGTTCGCGGTCGCCACTCCAGAACTTTACGGCCCCATCGGCCATCCGTTCTGCGTGCAATGTGCCCTGCCCACTGCCACTTAAGTTTGGCAATTCTTCGGGCTACGTCGGTAACCTTGGTTCTCTTGCGGATGTCCTCATTTCTGATTCGATCACGCAAGGAAACTCCGAGCATAGCCATCTCCATTGCCCTTTGGGTGACTTTAAGCCTTCTGATGAGGCCCATTGTGAGCGACCACGTTTCGGTCCCATATGTTATCACTGGCAACACACACTGGTCGACGATTGACCTCTTTCTCGAAGTTAGACCTACCTAACTGTACCATTTGTCCCAGGTAGACATAATCGTCTACAACTTCGATTGTAGAGTCTCCGATCTTGATAGGAGTGGGTGTAACATGGGCATTCAACATGTCCATGTTCATTTTAAGACACACTCTTCCGGAAGCTCTACTGAGGTCTTCGAGCATTGTACTGAGGTCCTCCATGGCCTCAGCCATGACCGCTGTATTATCGGCAAACCGAAGGTGAGAGATGTACTCGCCATTGACATTGATGCCTCTCCAGTCCAGAACCTTGAAGACATCCTCCAGTGCAGCGGTGAACAGTTTCGGAGATATGACGTCTCCCTGACTCACACCTCGCTGCAGAAGGATTGGTTCCGAGGTCTGGTCCTGAAGTCGGACTGACATGGTGGCATTTTTGTACAAACACTTCAACACCTCGATGTACCGATAGTCGATTTGGCACCGTTGGAGAGACTGCAGTACAGCCCAATGAGCCCAAGTCTTGATCGAATTAAAGGCTTTGAAAGTAATGGCTTAACACTAACAACAGAAATGAAACCAAATCTGTGGTTTCATTTCTGATTCAATAAGATAAAAAATTAACGACAGCAGTCACTCAGACCACACTTTCTCAACTATTTGTTTTGTTTTTGTTTGTTGGCACATAGCCAATTAGTATATCCTGAAAGTATTTTATTTTTCAATTTGATACTGTTTATTTTATGCAAGTTGGGGGAATGATTAAATTATTGTTTATTGACTTCTAGGTTACTGTCATTCTGCAAAAAAATGAATTCAATAAAGAGTTCACACAAGGTTCTGTCAAGTCATATGACTCCAACCAACTTGCTTCAAACAACCCTATTGAAGATACCAGATTGGAAGCTATCTGCACACTGTCTCCAGGTAGCTAAAAAAAGGATTCTTAATATTAAAAAATTCATGTTTTAAATAAGTTTTTTTTTTTAATTTTAAAGGTCATAGAATTTAATCTAAAATTCATATTGTAGAGTCTAGAAGACTATTTTGATATGAAAAGCTAGTAAATTGTACATTTTAGCCATAACCTAAACATTGAGCTAATGCTAATACTACAAACTTAATTTACACATAGATGCTGGGATCCAGTCCAATATACTTATTTTGATTGATTTTAATACAATATTTACAATTTTCGAATATATTATACAACTTTTTATTTTTTTTTGATGAATTTTATGCAGACATGTTCTATCACTACAAAGGGTTACAGGTCTGGCTAAAATGCTATTAGGTTGTACAGCTTTTCCATTACATAAGAATATATTTATATTTATTAGTGGCAGCCCGAGTTTGGAATGGGTTTGTGCACTATAATATCTCCCGTGTACTTGTTAAATTATTCTTGATATTGGTTGCTGTGCCCGAAATTCACTGTGGAGAATATTGACTATTGTTATGATTTGACAATTTTTTTTCAGGGCTGCTGATGGGTATATTCGATGGGCATGGTGGGCCTCAGTGCGCGCAGGCGGTGTCAAAACGACTATTCAGCTATATAGCAGCTACTCTCCTTCCAACAGAAAACCTCAAGGAATTCCGAGAGAGTGGGCTGCCACCTGAAAAATTGGTTGAAACATTTAATGACAAGGTATTTGATAGTTTTAGTAGTACTACAGTATTCCAGTAGTGCTATCATTATTTATTTATATAGCTTTGCTTATTTAATGTTTAATTTTATTAGAAGCAACTGTGCGATTGTTTGTGATATTATTATTAAGTAGTTGCTGCGAAATCTATTATGGATCACCTAGTCCCCAAGAAACTAATTTGTCTATTCAACTTCAGTTTTCATAGCTATGATACCTTTTAGAAGTATGATTCTATGCTGCTTTTTTTTACAAACAATTAAATGACATGTATAAAATATATGGATTTCAGATGCAAATGGTAGAAACTTTAAGAGTTAAATACCATACTAGTTTCAACCAATATTTAGCTGACCTTGCTCAAGAAACTGGGGAAATAATTGTCGAGAAGTCATTGGAGAAGGCTATATTAAGGTTGGATAGCGATTTATCAAACGAGGTTCTTGAGAGTTTCAAACACCACGGTAGAGTAAGTCAAAGAAGCCTGTCGGTGGCATTATCTGGGGCAGTCGCATGTGTGACGCACATCGACGGGCCACACTTGTACGTGGCTAACGTCGGCGACTGCAATGCGGTGTTGGGTACTAAGACGGATGAGAATGAATGGATAGCCAAAAAAATTACCAAAGAGCACAACGCCGAAAACTTCGATGAACTAAAAAGAATTTGGAATGAGCATCCTGACAGTGAAAGGAAAACGGTGATAAGAAGGGACAGGCTGCTAGGTGAATTGGCACCCCTTCGTAGTATAGGAGACTACAGATATAAGTGGCCTGCTGAGCTTCTGAAAACCCTAGCCACACCATTTTATGGACCTAAGGCTGTACCTGCTAATTATTACACTCCTCCATATCTAACAGCTATGCCGGATATCTTCTACCATCGACTAACACCTAAAGATAGTTTTTTAATAATAGCTTCGGATGGTCTCTGGGATATGATGACACCATTGCAAGCAGTAAAATTAGTTGGTGAGCATATGAAGGGAAAAATTTTCTTTAATCCGCTAAATTTGCCGAAAAAGAATATACAACTAGGCGCCATCGATGAGCTTTTGGCTCATAGGAGAGAAAGTGTGAAGAGTAAGCCTAAAGATAAGAATGCTGCGACTCATCTGATCCGACACGCGATCGGCGGCACGGAGTACGGCGTGGACCACGCGCGGCTGGCGCACCTGCTGACCCTGGCGCCCGACGTCAGCCGCACGTTTCGCGACGACATGACCGTCACTATCGCCTACTTCGATCCTGAGTTCCTTAGACAGTGTCCATCATAAACATTTAAATCCAAATCATGTGCCTTCCTATTTTGGTTATATTTTATCGAGACGCCTCAGTAGCGTGGCTGTTCTCGCCCATTGGAACGACTGTACAATAGAATGTCAATTTGGAGTTTTTAATTATAGCGGTAGCGATGTTACCTGTTATGTCAGCACTGCCTTGAGTGCCTTTAGTTTTACGCTGTCGTGGCGTCTCGGTGACACGTTAACCTCATTGTAATGTTTTGCCTATTAAATTTAATGTTATTTTAGTGTTTAAACGTATTTGTGTGCGTACTCAATCGTCAATTTTTTTTTTTATAATCGCTATTATTGCTGGCGCCCTTTGGAATTAAGTATTTTATTGAAGTTCTGCTTAGCAATAATTCGTAATAGAAATTAGTAAATACAATTGGTGCATTTATTCTAAATGCTGTTTTGTGAAGTTTGACATTACAACTCTATGGAACGAAAGGTCAATCGTCCATAGACCCGCGATTGTTAATGTTATTGAAGCTTTAACTGAAAATATTCTATTAATGATCATGTTAATTAGGTATTTAGGTTCTAAAATAATGGAAGAAACATCTTTTATTTTTTGACAAATTGACAGAGAACAGGTAATTAGCTATTGAAAAACAACTTTCCTACTTTTAGTCCGGTCAAAATCGACATTTTAAATAACAAAAACTCCAACAGAGCTGAATTTTGGTAGAGACCTTGGGTAAACACGGGTTTACCCAAGGTCTCTACCAAAATTCAGTTCTGTTACTACACATTAAACACAAAAAAAACTTATCTATTCAGCAAAATAGGCGGGCGCACGTGTACTGCATACGAAATAGTTCCGTACACTGACCTAATAAAATTCTTTTCTTGCCTAGAAAACCTGCACCACGCGCCCGCCGCCAAACTAAAATGTAGGTATCGTTTGGCCGGCCGAATATTCGGCGGCCGGATACCGGATATTCGGCCTGATCACCGGCCGAATATCCGGTATCCGGCCAAACAACTATCCGTTGCATCTCTATTTTTTACCAAAGGCACATATACTTGTCAGTACAATCCTTTTTTTTGGAGCTTCATAAACAGCAAGGAGAAAGCGAATTCCATATGTGATTATCGTTTCAAGGAGATGAGTCAATTTCTTCAAATACTTGGGCGTAATCAATAAAAACCTTTTTTTTTCAAATTATTTTAATACTGATGTTTTACCCCTTCAGAACATTACTGATGTAGTACCTATAGCAGCCGTTTATCCCATGTAAAAATAAAATAAATGGTTTTGGCACTCGCTCGGCTATCATTTGTGAGCTGCATATCATGTAGACTGTAACACCTTCAATTTTTAGAATCGTGATATCTAAGGAATGGTGATCATTTTTGTAGATAATTTTATGATCTACAATTTTTGTCTGGGCTATAATTTTGATAAAACTTACCGTTTTCGAGAAAAATTAAAAATCCCAAAAATTTTAACCTCTGTCCTCGGACTTTTGGCACTTTATTTCTACTGGTATACCCTAGGTCTTAACCAAAATTCAGCTCTGTTGGAAATTTTGTTATTTGATCACTATTTTTATGTCTAATTTGACCGGAGTATTTTAAATATAAGTACGGGTTACATCGAAATTGTCACAAATTATTGTAATTTTATTTGAACCAAACAAATGCAACTTCTGTACTTCTGTATATACATTGTTAAAATCATGTTAAAAATACACACTGCATGTGATCAATAGTCATCAGATAGTAATAAATAAGTTATAGCAATATCGGTTAATAGGCAGTTATTTTAAATTATTTAACTGTAGTTAAAAATTTCATACATGATTTCTAAAATTACTAATAATGTGTGGAAAACCGAATTTCCTCCGTCATTTCCTGTCTCGGAAAGCAAATGCCATTTATCCCGGCTGTCATTAGTAGATCTTTGACAGTCGTTACAGGTAGTCAGTGGTAGTCATGTAAAGTCCTGATAATCAGCTGTATCCGTTAACTTTTTGGAGTTAGGCAGATGATGCAAAGTTAGTGATATGTTGACTTATTTCGTGCAACAATCAATGTCTTCTTCCTTCTTGTATCAAATAAATAAGACGTACAAATCTCACGATCAATATTTTTGGACGAAAATGCCTTTTGAAATGTAGTCACGACTAAAATGTTTGTTGAGTGGTGAATTACCTTTAGTGATATGGGTAGTAAAATATACATAAGACCCAATGTATGGCTAGTATTATAAAAGCGAATTCATTGAGCAATAAAGGTAAAATCTCATGTCGCGTATTCATTGGGAAACTAAGTTGCGCAACATGTTTTTGTGTGCCGGAAACAAGTTGCTGTCATCTCTATTCATAGCAAACATAAAAACATCCCGCAACATCAAATGTTTCTGGCAATAGTTTTGCGCTGTTTTTGCTCAGCTTTGTTTCTAATCAATACGGCGCATTAATTTTAATTAATGCATAAATTCAAATTAATGCATAAATTCAAATTAATGCATAAATTCAAATTAATGCATAAATTCAATTTTGTTTTGTGATGATAGTTAGATCACAGTTTTGTTTCTGTTAGCTTTTAAGGATATTGAGTTCAATTAAATGCTGGATAATTAAAGTTTGTTATATTTATTAGATAATTTTACAATTGAACAAAGCTCACATTTAGCTACTAGTTTGACGCCTTTATTTATTGTTAGTCATTTTAATGCTAAATTATATTATTGTACGTTGTTATATTATGATGATGATTATTCGTTTGAAAATAAAAAAAAATCTCAAGATTTTTTGTTTGTTTTGCTATTTACATGCGAGTAGATCTATGGTTGGGGCGCAGCAAATAGCTGTAGTAGTGATGGCTGACGGTGCCGAAAAGTTCTGCTCTGGGGTAGTGACCGTACCAGTGACGTAGCTAGATGATAGGCCTAAGTCCGAAGAGCAAATCGGTCATCACTCATCTCCCGGGCGTGTTTCTTTCCATTGATTTTATTGTGAAGTGGCCTGTTTTCTGCTATACTTGTATCCTGCTTTGGATCTGTACAACCCTTCAGTGAGGCAACTCTTCGCTCTATACATATACTAGCTGACCAAGCAATCGTTGTTCTGCCATATCATTATTATGGTGTGAAATATTCTTTACTACTCTCATACCTACCAAATATACATAAAAATCGGTGGAGCCGTTTCGGGTGTAATTTCAAATTACACATTTGGCACACAGATACTTAGATAACCTGGATTAACATATGGTATACTTTTTATCCCCGTAGTACATGGGATGATTACCGAACTGGGCGTGGACACAGCCGGACATTCTCCCGAACGGTTCTTTTCGTCTTCTGATGATTGCTCATTTTCCAAATAAACTACTACCGCTAAATCAAGGTTGTCCTTTTTTAAAAAGACGGATGTGCGAGTCTCGGACACCACGTGTCGTCACCGTAAAGACGGTCGTCGTTTTGCGTTGGCAATAATTATTACGGCCGCTATATGATGGCACCGCTATTGGAAGAAACCAGAGCTTATAGTGCTGTCGGTTCTCGTGGTCGTGTGCTACCATGTACCGGTTATACAGCGAATGGAAACCTTAAGGTGCGAAAGTATACCACTCCACCTCTGGATAGATTTCCTACATGATTAGAAGTCCATTCATACATGATTAGGAGCCACCTTGGTGGTGAATTTAGAAATATGGCTGTTTTAGAGCCGATGCTTGGGGCAGGCTTGTAGCTTACAGAAGTCGTATACCCCCAGAATGACGCACATCATCATCCTTACCAACCTATTCACCTTGCGATGCTGTGATCTTGATGACTCATGTTTGTGTACCGTTTGTGATGATGATCCCCATGCACGAAAAGCTATTTTGATGATTAAGTAGTTAAGTAAGCCTCTTAGTGGCCTGGCAATGCCTATTTAAAATATTACTACAATGCTCGGCAATGTTTTTAGTGTGGTTCGGTTCTCTGGCAACTTGGTATTGGTTGAATCTACCTATAAATTGTTGCCTAAATTTTGTAACTTACCTAGTATTTCGTCGTATTGTTGGTCGTGTAAACGCAAATGGGGTAGCTAACATTAATATTGTTATAGTATACTGCCGTACAACTATTTTCTACATACAACTTTCTAGAGAGAAGGTCCCGTCACTCGTGGTTTCGTGGCAGCCGCACGGGGCGACCTTGAAGGTTAACTGTTAATTACATAACGAGATCCCTTGGTGCCTCGAAGAGCATGTTAACCGTTGGTATCGGTTTTTATTTGGAGATCTCTGACAGTCATTATGGTTGAAGCCGTGCGACACGCCAGTCCAAGGGGTGTCGTGTTACCCAGTAACTGGCTGGTGGACATCAGATAGGCAGTACCTGTATGTTAAATATTGGTATTCAGCTGCATTCGGATTGACTGGAAGCCGACCATATTTGGTAAAAGGCTAGAATAATTCATGATTTTCTGCATGCACCTCTCAAATTTTGCAGTGCTGTTAGGTATATAGGTACATTTTGCAGCAAAAGTATTGCCTATTCCGGAGAGCCTTAATATGCACTTTATTAGTAAGTAACCTACCAGCTTAACTTGACCTACCTAACAAGTAATGTGGGTGATTACCGCTGAGGCGCCATTGAGACCCGAGCCGTTAGGTGAGGGTCTTAAGAGAGCCGAGGACGGTAATCATCAATACACACGTGTATCATACGACGTTTTTCAACACAATTGTGACTCACTTTTGAATAATAGCAATGAAAAAGTCACAGTTTGATTACAGGTGTCATTAAGTGCCCAATTGCGGTGAAATTAGAGCCATTTTATGAGCAAGTGTGTTGAAAAATATGTTAGGGTACGCTTCCTTGAGAAACTCTGTGGGTCGTAGAAAGATTGCCACTTATCTAATCACCAACATAATTATGTACTGGAATCTTTTGCGAATATACAATGAACTATGAAGAGTTCACATTGTAAATCCCCATTATTTTAAGATAATCTATATAGTATCTACCTAGGTAGGTAATCTGGGCACTGAGGTGACCGAGCCTTGGTCAAATGGAAAAAAATTGCCAAAACTTTGTTTGGTTTAGCAATAGTATGGATGTTTTATACCTTCAGGACTATGTTCTAATCAAGTAGGTACCTATGTAGGTTAATAGCGGAAAATATATCAGTAAGTTGTTGGGGTTTTAAATGTTAAAATAAAAAATAATGCCAATTTTAATTCGTTTATTATTAATCATCATTATTATTAAAAGTGAATATTATCATAATATCTATGAAAGTAGGCGAATAATAAATTACTATTTACATAGAAAGAGAATAAGTAGGTATAATCAGTTATAAATAGGTATGATTACAAATCGGTTGATGGCGACTCTACTGCTGAATTTCAGCTTAGAAACTTTTTGTTAATTCGTTATTCGTAGAATAGGTACCTACACGAATAACGTTACGTACAGGTTAGTTAGACATTAGGCACACTTTGCATTTAGCGTTAAGGTTTGTCAAACGGTGCGTTAACGTGACGCTAATGTCGCATCATCGACCCAGCAATACCTACTTCAAATATTGCTGCAATACTTAGGATATTTTCGGTGTGGTTTGGTACTCGTGCATCTAGATTCATTTGTTCATCAAATGCTGCTTTAACGTGACCCTAATGTTGCATCATCGTGTCGTCAATCAAATTCAGATGTGAAGGCACAGGCACCTATTTCCTCATTATAAATTCAGTCAGGTCGTCGCCATTTTGATATAACATGGAAATAAAAGTTTGCTATGTTAGTCTACGTTTGTAAAGATACAGTTGACAAAATAAACGCGTGTTACACATCAACCGTTATTACGAGTATATTTCTTTTATAATATTGTAGGTATATTCATGAACAATTTTAATAAGTAGTAGAAAATATACTTATGTAGGTACGTCGGGTGAATTTCCCATTAAATACGAAGAAACGATTACATTTTCAACGTGGAACATGTTTTAAAATACGATATAAACAATAGATGGGATCTTTGGGTACAACAATCTGTACCTAAGCTCCTCTGTGATAGAATACTGATCTAAAATGCCTAGGTACTTTTATTTAATTACTTCTCTCTTTAGCCAGGCACAAGAAATTCCAATTAGGCGCCTTCGTTAATAACATAAATTATAGGTTAATAAGTACCTAGGTCCTAATGATTAGGATGGCAACAATACAACAGTTATTGTCGTCATATTTTTATGAAACAAAAATAATGAAACAAGTTTATGTATCGAAACAACTGTGAAGTAATTCATAGATTTGTTAAACATTTCTAATTAAATGACTTTTCGTCCGTGTTCAATCTAAATGTTATTAGGATTATGACACTCGTGATGTATCAAGCTCATCTTTGTGTTAGTTACTCAATTACACATTGTTACTATGTGATATACACCTTAGTTCTTATAGCTACTCTTCTTAGTTCATGTTGGCGTACCTAGTTCCATTTAGTTTGAGCAAGGCGTATACCTACCTGTTCCCCAAAAAGTACAGAAGATTGAAGTTCTCAAGCAGTAAAACAGTTACAAATGCATTTGGAGCAGAAAATAGCTACTGAAAAATACTATGTCTATATAATAATTATTATTTTTTAGTAATGTATGATTATTTAATATGAATATTTAAATTTCAGCGTACCTTTAAGATAAGATCAGATTTTATAGCCTTAAGTAACCAAGAGTTTAGAGCTATAACTCAGTCGTAGGAGAATTTTCAATTTGAATTTTAAAGTGAGAGCGTACGGGTAGCCCGCGAAATTCTAATTTTCTTACGTTTTTTGCAATTTGCAGGTCAGTGTCAGGTTGTATGTTGATGAAAAATGAGTCGCGTCAGTAACACGTGTGCAGTTACAGAATTTCAATCATGAAAATCATCAATACAACCCTCTAAGTTCATTTAAACCCATTTAATGACTTTTTCATGAAAAATTTATTGAATAGGGTTACATGAACTTCCTTAATTACCCGTACCTACTGTTAGGTTATAAGGAGTATTCTCAATTGAAGAAATCATTATCATTTTGCCGTTATTGTCTGCTGTGATATTAATCAAGATAGCCATAAATAGAAAACAAAGGAAGAAATCAACCATATCCAATTACAGAATAAACACAAGAATTAGATCTCTTACAACGAGACAACCGTCAGGCAGTTATACAATTTCAATTTGGAGAAAAAGTTGAAGTGGCAAAAGGAAAACTAAATAGGAAATGAAGTAAGTATGTAATAGAGTAACAAGCGCTGTAGGTATAAGATACATTTTCAACAGTCCAACATGAGATCCGCTACTTAACCTATACGAAATGCACAGCCCGCGACAAAGTCATTACACTAGTTCGTTTGAAAAACGCATCTTAACGTCTACAAACACTGTTGAAAGACACAAATTGACACGTGATCCAAAACTACCAATACAAACCTTACCTAATGTTTCAGAACTCCTAACGGACGACGCCATCGCAATAAATAGCTGAAAGGTTACGAAACGTGAAAGTTCACACCTTAATATAGAATCCATTACATGTATCATAAGAAGTTTAGTTTACTTTATAAGCAAAATATAACAATTAAGTTCGTATAAAGCTGTAGGGAAGTTCCTTACATGATAAGTAGACTCTTAACAACTACATTATGTTGAGAATCGCTAAACGGAAATATCCAAAAGTCCTCCAAAAAATATTTATAATTATGTGAAAGAGGATGGAGAGAGAGAGATGTAGGTAGCCCTGTCTTAGGGAGAAATTTGTATAGATATAGATAGAAACTATATATTTGGCAATGATTATACAAGTAAGATTATTAGTGCTCTCCAAGAAAAGTGCTTAAAGTGCCGCCGAGATGACTCGGACCGGCTGAAACGTTCCAATCGTGCTTTAATATTAGAAAGTTAAAATGTATTACACCAACTACGTCATCTACTACGGCTCTAACACATGGATAATTTGTCATAAACATAGACACAATGAATTTAATAGATTTATATGTCCTCATGATAAAAGTCGCCGAAAGAATTGCGCTGTAATAACGCATCGCGCTCGTCTCAACAATCATCATTTTTAA
Organism: Lycophotia porphyrea; assembly: GCA_950005105.1. NCBI lineage: Eukaryota > Metazoa > Arthropoda > Insecta > Lepidoptera > Noctuidae > Lycophotia > Lycophotia porphyrea. The sequence goes on along the minus strand of OX465383.1, from coordinate 23,592,305 downwards.
CGTTACTTACACTATTTTTTAATATTTTTATTACAATTTCTATAATGAAGAACAATCATTACACGACGATTCCTCTTCACGATCTAAATTATCTTTTTTACCCCTAACGAATTGTTTTTCCAATTTTCTACGTATTTAAAATAAATCAACGACTAATTCTTAAGTTTTAATTTAACTTACGAATTTCATAAGTTCAAAAATATTGTAGGTGTCTCGTCTTCAATGTAGTTTCCAAAGATTGTAGACGAGCATAATTTAATATTGGATAAAAAACGGCACAGCTCGTTTTTGGGTATGGCTTTGCCACATCTGCACTCCAATTTTATGAGAGTATTTTATATTACAAATATGGGGTAGTAAAAACCCAAAACGCCTGTACGCCAAAATTTTAATATTGTCTTAAAATGCAAATTTAACGTTAATGGGGCGCAACACTTAAAAAACTAACAATTTATCAACAACAACAGTAAAGTGTTAACGTGATGTTCTGACAAAACGCATTAAAATACAAAGTTGTTAGCATAATGTCAGCAGGGTGCGCTGTGCGACCCCGTGGGTGCGTGTCTGTATGTTGACACTTTTATGAATTTCTCATTTAAGTTTTGTATGACGTTAAGATTAGGCGATAGTTTAACAAATGGTGTATAATCACTGCTTTATGAAATGGGTGCCTAGTGCACTGACGACTAGTTTTATAGCCGTCTGCATTGTCTCCGGTCATTCTCTCGCACGGATTAAACTGTGTTTTGAGCGAACAGCTGCTCAGTCTAACAAGTTTAATTATTTATGAATGGCTGTTTATGGAACATTCTTTAATGTTGTTGCATTAATGGGGTGGGAGTTTAATGATATTCAGCATTAAGTACTAAAACATAAAAGAGCGTTGTTAAATTTGCCAACACGAAGCGAATGGCGAGAACAAGTTTAATTTACGTAAATACTGAATGGGTTTAACAATTTTCAAGCCAGTATTCGTGTGAAATGATGATTTTGATGCCAGTGATAGTAATTGCAATATGTAAACAGCCGCAAATGAATTCATTCGTAAATATGGATTGGAGTTCCATAGTATTTTCTTCGTAGGCCTGTCTTGGGTGTTAAACGTTCTGATTCCAATGTGAAGTGGAAGAGGTGTTAAAGATTTTCTATCAGAAAAATGTCAAGGCGGTTGGTACAATGCCCCTATTGCACTCTATTATTCGACACTTCGAGGCTTTCCTACATTTCCTACCTACCTATATCACAAATACTTACGGAAGTCACAAACTTACGTAGGTACCGCGAGGAGACCCATTCATTTTGTTTTGTTTTTCAGTACTTTCAATTTATTTATTTTTTAGGAGAAAGTCTTAGTTTTTATGCAGTATTTTATTTTTATATGGATCAAACATATCGAAAATAAGAAAGTTCGAAGTTATTTTTAAAATTATATAATATAAGTTACCTTTTGCGATTGAATTATTATTGTATTAATATTGATTAATAAATGAATCCTTGCTCCTGGCCTGGTGTTCATATTGGCAAAAACTACATATTTAAAAAAATACATCTTGATTAATATTCATCCGACGCCTATGCTACAACAGATTAACAACGCTTCAAAGCCTATCAATTAATTAAGTTGAGAAAGAATAGATCAATTGTTAATTTCTGTAAGTAGTAAGTAACCACTTATTGATGATAATTGAAACAATACACAGCGAAAAATTTAGTTACTCAATTCACCAAAGGACTAAATCATCTCTAGACTTAAGTGAAGACAACACGCACTATAAATGAATACGCAAACTGAAGTAGCTGAATGATAGCTTTCTACGTAAATGTGAAGTCCGGCGAGAGGATGACCGTCGATTAATCGCCTCCAAGTGAGAGAGCCTGAACAATGCGTGGGTCTGCCTTGCTGCCCTCGCGGAACTCCTCGAGGGTCAGGCGGTCATCGTGGTTCTTATCCATCTGGTCGAAGATCTTGTCGACGCGCTTCTGAGGGGTGTTGTCGTCCTCAGGCTGTGGGGTCTGGCCCTGGAAGTAGAACAAAGGTTGACATTGAGAAAAGAAGATACTAGAGGCAAATTAATTATGTGGATAAAAGATTTGATTAAATTATGAAGTATTGTAATAGGACTGCGAAAGTGTTAGAATTTCTGATGCCTTGATTTTAATAATACATAACATAACATCACGCCTGTAATCCCCGAAAGGTTAGGCAGAGGTGTACCTAATAAAACACCCACATTTCGCCAGTTATGTTTAAGTCCCATGTAATAGGGGGCGAACCTATTGCCATCAACCGGGCACAAATCCAGACTCCGTGGCTGCTACTGAGAAATTACCTATGGAAAAACCCAATAACACTTTACCCGAATCGAACCCAGGTCCTCATGCTCAGCAGTTGCGCTTGCGACCACTAGACCAACGAGGCAGTCAGTTTAATAATACAGCTTCATCAAATGGTAAATATTTGTAATTAGTTATGGGCACACCCAATCATGAACCATTTCAAAAGCTTCATCAGGGTCTACAGATACATTCTAAAGAGAGCAAATATAACAAAGCTCAATTGAAGCGTTGCCTCTACATTATGAAACGTGCCACTCCACTGCGGCATTGCATATTCCGCACAGGCTGTGTCAATAATAAATAGCAGATTCTGCCATGAAAATAAAACTATATAAGTAGGCAAAACATACGAATAGTTATGGGAAGGAACGCTATTAGATCCCGTCAACTAAAACTTATTATAGACTTGGCAAAATTACAACAGCAAACATTTCTAGTTTCACAATTAACTAAATCTCTTCAAATTAAGGCTGTTCCGGTATAAGCTCGTATACAGGGTGTAAACAGACTCTTCACGAAGCCGTCAACCAAGCACTAAGTACATCAAACTAAATAACTTTACGCAAAAATTAGTGCTGGGAAACGACTTTTTTTTGGGCTGAAAAATCACGTTTAGCCGGTTTAGCAGTAGGACTCAATTTTACGCACTCAAAACATTGTGCTGATGGATGGATTGAATAGTAAGAGGGTTCTGGAGGTGTTTAAAGTAAAAATCTTACATTAACAACATGTATTTAAAAAAAAACTTGTGAAAAAGTTGAACTTTGACCCCCAATATCTCCGTAACTTGAAGGTTCCCAGGCATGGTCCAGAACAAAAAAATGATCGCAATGACGCGGACGGGGAGAACAAGTGCCTTTCGGCTTCGTTAAAAGTCCGTTTACACCCTTTATAACTGTTCTATCACATAAAACGAAGAAGGAAATAGATATTTACTTCAGTGCTCTCCGTTACTAATCGAAAGTGAATCAATCACGATAATATCAATATTGTGATGACATTAAGGAGGTATTTTTGACTAAAATTCAGGTTCTGCGTGGTAATGTTTCCGATTTGTGTTGAACAGTAATGAATGAAGAAGAGGACGACAGTCTCTATAAGGAAGCTAAGGAAAACAAAAGCAAAGTAAATGAGGTTATTAACTTGATGAAGGGGGTCATTTATACGTACCACCATCTGATAGATAGCGTCGACTATGTTGTACATTTCATCCCTTGTGATGTAACCGTCGTTGTCAACGTCGTAGAGCCGGAATGCCCCTGAAATTTATAACACCAATTAACCTGAATAAATTTTCACTATACGACATACTTACTTTAGTTGAGGGATATATCATTATTTATGGCGAATCTGCAAGTTCAGTTATCTGGATATTTGGAGCGAATGCATTATGTTGTTCGTGTAGGTGTTACATTGAATTTTAAACATACTGTTTGGATGTAAATTAGTTGAAGAATATAAGAATGTTAAAGGTAGATATCACCAGTAGCACATCATCAGTGCGATGGGCGTATCAGTTCGTCAGTAGTATAACATGCATAATATAATCAGCCTATAATGTGCCCACTGCTGGCATACACGGCCTCCTCTCTATGAGAGGGAATGGCTTATAATCCACTACGCGGGTCAAGTGCGGTTTGGTGTCACATGTCTTCGATTTTTTGGTTCTAGGTTATGCCGGTTTCCTCACGATGTTTTTTCTTCACCATTTTGAGAGCAGTGGTGATGAAATAAATTCCACACATAAATGCACCTACCTGAACCCACGACTTACTGCTCGGGGCTTACTGTCAGGTCGCCACTGCTGTTTGTCAGTAGCCTACATACAAATTCTATTTAAAAATTAATACGTACAGTGCAACTTTTCATCAAGGTTGCCCCGCGACGTCACCGACAAGGCTCGAATGAATTCTTCAAACTCAATCGAGCCGTCCTGTAAACAAGGCGACAATCCATTAGATTCTACGATTGGCTATCTACGGTGTTATAGTCCAATAATGGCGAAGATATTCCATTTAATCTGAGTATTTTTAGCGTAGAAACCATGTTTTCACTAGGAATCAGACGTATATCTATGATGATAGAAGAAATTATGGATAAAGACTGGTGATTAATCATATTTTTTATTTTTCGGATGGGAAATCATCAAATGACCCTGCTCTTAGCGGAGCGGACGGGCATGTCAGACTTGTACTGACTAAAACCCATCCATGTTGTCTTTGTGTTCCAGGGCTGCGGTATCTCTTTCTAACAGTCCCGCTGCGGGGGGCAGGATTAATCATATTTCATGTAGTGTTGGTGATTTCGCCATTTAACCAAGCTTCAACGAATCTTCTCGAGTGAGATCTCTTTGGAACTGTCAATGTCTGTGTCTTATGAATATTAAATATTGTTGTCGTCAGTTATCTAATAATTATTAATAAGGGCCGTATATTCTAATCTGAAGCGTGTGGAAAGTAGGTCGTAGTAACGAATAAGTTGACCGGGCACACCAGCTTTGTCCAACCTGGGCATCGAACCTAGGATTAAATCTGAACTCACAGCACTGGACTAAAGATACCGATCGAAGTAAACTTTTGATTTCGTTCCCGAATTTGAATTAGTCATGTAACAGAAAAATGGAAAAATACTAGTAAGGAGATATAAAGATGTAATTCCTCTTACATTATTCTCGTCGAAAACACGAAATACCAATGATGCGAATTTGCTTGGGTCGCCTTGCGGAAAGAACTGTTTGTAGATCTTAATGAACCCCTGGAAATATGACATGAAGACGTTAATATAAATATTTTAGGATATTTTATTATATATAGCCTTACATTTATATGAATGAATAAGAGATCAGCTTCAGTTTCTAGATTGGATTCTGAAGGAATGTACGGAAAGCAATTATTATGCAATTGCCATTCATTCAGTTCCATTTGCTAGGTACAATTAGAAAAAGTAGAATATCGAAATTAGTTTTAATGAAATGGGCATGTGATACAGCGGGATGAAGTTTTGAACATGAATTTCGATGGTTACAAATAGGACTAGGACAATAGCATGAAGCAATGGATTGTCAAGAAAGCAAGAAAGGGGCTGACTGTGGAATTTACGGCTTATAGTGATGTTGGGATGGAAGAAGACAGTGTGGACTAGAAATAAATTGGAGACTAACAATAATTAATGTTAATGCAGGTGAAGAGGGACAAAATAAACATGTTATCTTTGTACACCTTTTGTGAACCGTACCTGTTCGGTCAGGAGCCCGTTTGGACAGTCCTTAAGAAATCCTTTGTGCCTAAAAAAAAACAAATCTTTAATACATAATCATATTAGGGCTTAAAGAAACAAGACCTGCATGTTTCACTCAGCATACATACCATAGCCGGATCTCCTTTTCCGTAACTGAAACAAGCAAAGAACAAAGAATTAATTATCGATAAAGGTATGAAAAGAGTAGATTAGGTAGGACTCTTGAGAACATGTTACTGTTTGAAACTTTGAACATCGTGCGTTCATTGTCAACATTGTCACAATAGCCATGGTGTCTGGTGTATGTATAACAATCTTAATCTGCTTAGCGTTTTCCCAACTGTGTTGAGGTCGGCTTTCAGTCTAACCGGATGCAGGCGATGAACTGAATACCAGTAGGTATTTTACATGCAGCGACTGCCTATCTGACCTCCATAACCCAGTTACCTACTAGTTACTTAACTTAGTTTTTTCGAGATTTAGATAACATTTAACCCACAAAGATCAATTTTTCAAAACCTATTTTCGCATCCATATTTTTCTCCTGCCTAAACGCGAGCGTGCTGCCACGCAAAACAGAAAACCATCCATACAGCAAATTATAATGAAATGTTTAGTAAAATAACAGCCCACGCTGTACCGAATTTATGGATCGGGCGGGTCTAAAACGGGTGCTACATGCAATAGCGATTGAAGTACATCACGCCTGTAATCCCCGAAGGGCTAGGTAGAGGTGGATCTTATTTAATACACCTGTACAAGGGGCCAGCCTTTTGCCATTAACAGGGCACTAACTCCAGGTTGTTACTCAAACTCAAAACTCAAAGCATTTTTATGTAAAGAATGCAAAATGCTTTCAAAAAGTCTAGAACCATAACACTAAGTTACATAACTTCCTTCATTTCAGCTTTTCTGACCAATTATCATGAAAATATATATTGCTATTTTCGTTTTTATAATAGCAGGAAAAGATCGTCTGATCTGAGTTTTCTATTCACGCTAAGATTTTGCTTAAATTAATCAACATTTTTGATTAAGTTTATAATTGAGTCATCTCCCCGTAAGCCTGGGATTAGGACAGAGAAAAAAGGCGGCAAATCTGTTGTTTAGCCAAGAAATCCTAGTTATTACTGTAAATGACAAAATAGAAATAAGATTCAGCGTACACTGTAGCAAAAAGAATTGCCATGAATATTATAAACACGTCTAAGCCGTAAGTACGGTCCACACAGTAACAATAAAATGTTACAATTCCGCGAAATGGTACAGTGTTGCCAGTAATGTAATATTACATAACATCTGCAAGCTCTTTAAGGAAACGACTTCCTTATTATTACCATCATAGTTTGTTTACTTTCGTAGATCAGAATATAAACTTGTTATTAAATAAATTGCACCTTTCAAAGGTCGTGAAATTGTATGTTTTGATTAAAAAATCGGCACGGTTGAGCTAGGTAGTTTACATAATTACGTGGTAGTTCTATTCTCCTAAATTTTCCACTGCTGAGGGCTTCTATCATCGTCTATCCGTGTGAAACTGTCGTATTCTCGCTCGGTTTTAAATATTTATGGATGGTGATATCATGGGTGAATTTAAACTGTGGATTAACATTTTAATGGTGAGATTAAGAAAGAGCGGATAGCGGATAATCTCATGAGAATACATCATTGGTGAGTGGTTGACTGGCGCGAAGTTTAAATAAATAAATGGTTTATTTATCGTATTGTTCCAACTGTAATGGACAGTTTAAAGAATGAATAATAAACAAAGGCATCTTGGACACTATATGACGCGTTTTCATTCATAGATTACTCATTCCATAGATAAATAATCCGTATTCACGAGAGTAAGACCTTTTGTTCATCATCAAGCTCTTGTCCCATCTTTTGTTCTATCAAGATATATTTATCTCAAGTTAAATTCCGCCATCATTGACACACACACCACCGCCTTAGTGACTCCGGAAATGTGATCAAATCGAAACTCATGATTTATACAAAATTAGCAAACCTAAGACACATCTTATCAAAGGGAAAGTGTTTATAAATATTGCCTCTGAGCCAATATTCTCATCATTTGGTTTGGTGTGTATATGGGAAAACGAAGATGTCATTCGTGCTGGTCAGTCCCTTTAGTTAAATTAAAAAAAATAGTTAAAAAATATTGTGTCAGTGAAGTTTTAGCTATGGTTTTGTGCGTCATGTGATCTAACAAGTTGTGTTATTGTTCTAGGTTTTAACAGTGGCCAGCTTGGCATTAGCAGAAGAAGGTTATCAGTACAATGCACCAACTGCATCCTTCGATCTGCCTGGTAATCTACCTGCAATCTTTCAACCAGGACATAGTCCACAGCAGCACGTCGCACTTCCGAACGAGCACGACAGACCGTTGACGCATTCGATATCATACAAGGACTATGTTTATTTAAAACTATATAGTCAGCACATTAACGGAAATCATGGAACTGTAAACCACGGCAGTAACAGTGGATTTTCAGCATCATCCAACATACAATCTATTCCTGGTCACAGTTCAAGCAATGGATACGTGAATGCAGGTTACTCGCAAAGCTACGCACCTGCACCGACTGCGAATTTGAATAATAACTACGCGGAGAGCTATTCATCATCAGTCAATAATCACATCAAAAGCGGCCATATTCAAAGTTTTGTACCGACTACCATTGGTTATTCACCGTCTGGTTCTAGTTCAAACGTGGGTTACACACAGAATTCAATAACATCCACCGGTGGTCTGAGTACTGGATATGCTCAGACCTCATCAGCATCTGCTGTTAATTTAAATACTGGTTACACGCATACTACAGCACCGACCGTCAGTAATTATTTTAACGGGGGTAATGCCGAAACTTTCGGAACCACTAGTTTTAGTAGTAGTTATGCTCAATCTATACCTTCTACTACTAGTGAAAATTTTATTAATAGCTATTCCCAGCCTATAGCAACATCAGGTAGTATTGGTTTGAACCAGGGTTATTCCCAGGCATCAGTCTCATCCACTAGTGGTGATCTGAATAATGGTTACTCACAAACCCTAGTCCCATATTCAAGTGCATCTAGTACAAGTAATGGTTACGCCCAAACATCAACTTCATCAGGTAGTGGTAACTTAATGAATGACCATTCATATACATTAGTCCCGTATACAAGTACGTCTAGTATAAGCAATAGTTACGCCGAAACCTCTGCTGGTACGGGTAGTAATTTAAATTCTGGGTACTCTCAAACTTTCCCGCCATCCGCTGGTAGTTCAAGTAACGCAGGTTATTCCGGAACTTCTATCCCATTATCGGTCGTTGGTTCCGACAATTATAATACAGATTTCTCCCATTCCCTATCGTCTGGCACCGCTATTACAAGTAATGGGTTTGCTAAGAATGTTATAGCTCTGAACAAAGGGTATTCGCAGTCAGCTACCTCCAACTTGAATACTGGAACACCACAAATTGGGAGTTTCAACAGTGGATTTAGTCAGACAGGTATATCCCAGACTAGCGCACACTTAAGTACTGCCTATGGAGCACCAACAAGTTCTTCAAATAATGGCTATACTCAGACATCCGCGACACCTCTCAAAATAAACCTTAATCCCTTATTAACAACTTTCGATACTTCTATAAACAATGGCGATATTCAAACTTCAACAGGTGCTCCTAATTTGAACATCGGTTTTACGCAAGCAGGTTCTAATAACAATTTCAATGGAAATGCCAACACAGTTAGTGGGGCTAGCAGCAGAACAGTCACTCCAGCGGTATTCAAGCACATATATTTCCATGTCCCGCCACCAGAAGTTGAAGAACAGAAAGCGATTTCACCACCGCCACCACCAAAGAAGAACCTCAAGATTATTTTTATAAAGGTGCCGTCGCAGGAATCTAGGTCAAATTTGGCTCGTTTAAAGCAAGTAGCTGAAATGAGTGATGCGGCCGTTTCGGTTGAACATAAAACTCTGATTTATGTGTTGGTGCAGAACCCGGAGGCTCAGCAACCGGTTCTGATCCCTAACCGAACTCCGTCGAAGCACGAGGTGTTCTTCGTGAAGTACAATGGTAACCCTTTGGATTTAGCGGCGGCGGTGAACGAAGACCTGGATAAATCTGGTGCAGTACAAAGTATTGTGCCTTTAGAGCCAGGTTTAGTGAATGGAACGAAGTGAGACGGTGGGACGCTATCACAATGGTCTCTCGTGTAATTAAAAAGTGATGAACATAATTGGCGAAGCGATTGCATTTTCAATAATTATTGTATATTTCAAAGTAAATCACAAAAAATGACAGATTTCTAATTACTAGTAGATATTCCAAACTATTGGCACTTCGTTCTGCAATCCGCCAAAATAACATTGTTTGCTACCAAAATGAGTTGATGCAGAGAATGTACTTTATGTTATTGTAAATAATTAAGTTATCTAATCATAGTTATATTTCGTATTCCATGAATTCCTCGCGTATTTTCGTTCAAAGGTATATTGGGATAAATACCACGAAGAGTTATGTTTCCCGAATGTATGCAAGGTATTTTTTTATTATTACATTTTTTATTATTAGGTGCGTTAATATGTATAGCTATATTTTGCCTTTATGCGAAAATCCGCCGAGCGAATTGCTACAATTACATTATTTTATGTTCGTACACGGTTTGTACCTTCAAACATTATTTCTGATTTATTCGTATATTAAAAATTATACTTCCTAGAAATCAACGTGGGGATGCATCGAGATGTGGTCGCGGTGGACAAGGGCCTCACCCCGCACTCCTTGGCTAAAGAGAACTGGCGCAAACCTGTAGTGCTTGACACTAACGATCGCAGGGTGGTATGGCAGAGTAAGGAGCTTCACGGACGCTTTTTGCGGGCCCTGCATGAGCCCGATGTAGACCTATCAGCGTCCGTAGCCTGGCTACGTTCCGGGGACCTCTTCGGAGAAACCGAAGGCTTTGTCTGTGCAATTATGGATGAAAAATAACTACCGGAGATTTATTGTGAAGGACGGCACGGTTGACATATGTCGGGCATGCCACCGTCCAGGCGAATCAATCCGTCACATTGTCTCCAGGTGTTCTCGTCTGGCTAACGGAGAGTACTTGCATAGACACAACCTTGTAGCCAGGATTATCCATCAGCAACTTGCTCTAAAATACAGCCTTGTGGAATCGGAAGTGCCGTACTATAGGTATGTGCACGATCCAGTTCTCGATAATGGCAATATCACACTGTACTGGGTTCAATCCATCATCACTAAAAGGACTATTGTAGCCAATAAACCTGATATAGTGGTGGCGGATCGATCAGAGCGGCGCGCAATGATTGTTGACATAACGGTTCCGCATGCCGAAAACCTTGTGAAAGCCGAGACAGATTAACAAATCAAGTATCTTGACTTGGCTCGCGAGGTTGTCGACATGTGGGATGTGGATTCAGCGATCATTGTGCCGGTAGTCGTATCAGCCCATGGCTTAATTGCCAAGAGCCTCGACCAATACCTGACGAGGCTCTCGTTAGGCAGCTGGATCAAGGGCTTGATTCAGAAAGCGGTACTCCTGGATACGGCTCGTATTGTTAGGAAGTTCCTCTCTCTGGAGCCCTGCCCGCCGGTAGCTTGGACCCTGTTCCCGATACCGGTGGCCTACTATTTTTTATATTTTTAAATGTTTTTTTATACTTTTGTTTTTTACAAATATTCAAAAATGTTATTGATACAATGGGGTTTATATGTAACACAGGGTATGTCAATTAAAATAATTCCAGGTTTAGCCATTGTTTGTGTTAAGTTAATTAAGTAATTTATTAGCTGCTAATGAAACTAAGTACATATGTTGAAGAGAAACTGATCAATCATATCATCCATTGTACTGTATACGTATCAGACATTGTGTTTCCAAGTTAAGTGTGAAATCACATGAACAGAGACCTGATTTTCAGAAAATCCATTCCAACACATAAACAAGCATTGTTATAAGTTTGTTGAAGGTAAAACTATTGGCTGGCTGTCGGTTGATTTAGTGGTTTCATAGCGTCACACGCAACGATCCACGAACAGAATACACTATAAACTTTGGTAAACACATATTGCACCAATTCGCATGCGATCATAAACATGGTAAATAAATAATTATGTAACATTCCCAAAACTATGTCTGTTTGATGTTTGGATGATTATAATCAAACTAGTTTGTACATAGGTACCATCAATGATGTTATGTAAATTGCCTAAGTTTTGTTACATAAATGAGTTAAGTAATATGTGAAATCTAACCATCGTATTGCAGAAATGAAAAAAAATTGATAATTAAAGTTAATGGATTGTTTACATTGCGTTTTTATATAAATATTTATGTTATCGTGTGAAAGTTTTATCGACCATGACAGGTTCCCAAACCTAACATTCAATGCCACTGCTCAGGGAAACGATGGTTCAACAATAAGTTAAATAAAATAGTTGTATTAAGTAACATTGAAGATAGTTTGAGGTCCGTTTGCACTTAAAATACTAAATTGCTTCACCGCTAAAATAATTCAATAAATCATTCTAAATATTTGTGACATTGTGAAAAGATGTTTTAAAAACGTTCAGCACTAAACGCATGTATATTGTGCAAGCGGTTCTAAATTGTAGTTAATTTTGTTGAAAAAGAAGGGGTACATTTTTCTTTTGAAACGACTTTATTTCCACGAAGAAAAATGAGAAGTGAAGCTGTAGTATCAGTTTGCGGCATTTATATACGTCTCTTCTTAGTCACTACACATTTATAGTTTTACTGCGTTTATTAAAGCAACCTTACAGAGATTAAATACTTTCGAATTGATTAGGAACTTTATTGCGTTTTTTTATGGCACATTTAATGTCAATTATCTACGTTTTATTTTATTTTTTATCTGTAGTCGTTTTACGTGATTTCAACTTTATTAATGACTAGCTTCTACCCGCGACTTCACCCGTGTGAAAAACACATTCTATGGCAATCGGATGAGTAGTTTCAGGGATTCCACCACGGGAACCAAACTTACTAAGAATACCTTTTAAGTACAATATTATTAAGATTAGAAATAGACTAGTTTAGATGGAAAAGATAATGGAAACTAGCTAAATTGTAGTATTGCAATTAGCTACGAATACACTGTGACACAGTTCGTGGTTAACATAGTAAATATTGGACGTTGGGTTAAACTAATCAAATGTCCAACCGTAAATAGAGTACTCCGTTCGACTATTTCAATCCTTGTCAATAATGACTCCGACAAGCGATGTTCAGTATCACACACAATTGTGACCAGAGCTGCTAGCACGGGCCACACCGTATCGTAAATACGTCGTTTTTTTTAAATTGGAAATACAGAATTTTAGAAATAAACAATCATTATCATCCATAGATGAATATAATGAATAAATTATTAAAATATTATATGTGAAACGAGTATTTTTTATTCGACGTATCTACGTCATGTTTACACCGAACGCCACGAGCGTGCTAGGGCCTCAGTTCCAATAGCAAGTAATTGAAATTGGAATTGTAAAGTGAGATCATGTAACTAAAGAAACAAACTTACCAAACAAATGGCTAGAATGGCTCAAGCTGTGAAAAAGAAGCGATATTATTGGTTGTTCCACACACATTCCTCGCGCATCCTAGCTCATCTCTGGTGCAAACGCGGTTAAACTTGCAAACTTTACCCCATTATAATATTAGTGTAGGTAGTAAAGTAGACGAATGACATAGCAAGAGTTGAAAAGACGAAGAAAATGCAAAAGGTAATTTTGTCGCAGAAAAAAATATTTTTCCAGTGGACACAATTTGGAGCGCTGAGACTGCCAAACCCAATAAAATCAGACGCGACATACCAAGGATGTTGTTACACTCGACTTTTAACAAACACCTAGACACGTCAATAAATTGTCCCAGTAGGTATACGACGTGAATTGTCAAAAAAAATGGCTGCTGGAATTTGAAAAAAAGTTCGGCTTTGTATAGTCTCTGTCTAGACTTGGAAACACACTATATTCAGCTAAAAGCCAAAAAGACACGGCTAGGTTGAAGTCTATCTGATGCGAGATATTTCAAACTGTCAGATGCATATACATTTTCAGATTGTTAAGTGACCCAGCTCAGGTATACCTACATACAGCAATAATCACGGGCAGTCGTAAGTCGTAAACAAATTAGATTAATGGCCCCCGGGACTGACCTTTGCCAAACAAACGGAAATTACAACCTTATCTTATTCATCTCGGCCTATTAATTCGACGTATACTTTGACCTAGGTACTGCCGTGCGTCCTTCTTATTGTGTAAATGAACCTCAAGTGCTTGAGGGTGGCTTTTTGACCGATGGCTGATGTCAATCTTATCTTACTATACTACTTCGTATTGTAAATGCGAATGTTTGTGAGGATGGATGAATGTTTGTAACATATTTATGCAGAAACTGCTCATCAGATTTGGATGGAATTTTGACACACTGATAGTTTATAACCTGGATTAACACATAGGATACTTTTTATCCCGCTAGTACGATCTCGTAGGACAAATGACCGAAACCAACGCGGGTGAAGCCGTGGGCATAAGCTAGTAGTTACATAATTGTGCCCTGTTATTAAAAATAATAATAATAATAACCGGCCAAGTGCCTGTAGGAACACAGAGTGAACGGTTCTGTAGTCAGGTTAAATAATTAAATATATTATGCGAAGACCAAACTTACATTAATTTGCTTTTGTAAAACCTGTTCTTCCATACATTCCGTAGGGGGCACATGTATTCAAGTTATTTTTTAAAATTGGTCTAGTATAAGTTATCCACGATGGGAAGCCCTGACACGACAGAAGGAGACGCGGTAGATCTCGCAGGAGATGTCGGGACGAGCTGGACGGAACCAACGACCGAACGAACGAAGGATTTGGAAGTCATGGGGAGAGGCTTTTCCGCACCAGTGGGATGACACAGGCTAAGGGTGCGTTCCCACTATATCGTCACGACATATTATCGTGTCGTTTAAAGCTTCGTGGCTTGTGTATTTAAATGGAGGTGTTCACATAAAGGACGACACATTAACTGTCGTCCACGACTTTTACCAACTAAACACCAACGATAAATTAATCGTCACGATATAGTGGGAACGCGCCCTAACAGTTATACTAACAGTAATAAGTTGTAAGTATTACTTACTTGTAAAGCCTATTTTAGCTTTACAAGTTAACGCGTAGCTTGTTGACAGTGGAATCCTTAAATAAACCGTTATTTTACCTTTCAATTATGCTGCGCGTCAAACCGATTTTCACAAAATGCAATTTTCAAATCGATTCTGTCGTTTAAGGATATTTTTTTTTTAATAAACAGCTGCAAATCTCATCGTGAAAGTTATGCAACGTTAAAACTTTACTTGAAGACATTGATGAGCACAAGTTGGTGCGCATGGAAGGGTCGACTCTCGCTCAATACTTGACACCATCCAAGTAGGACAGCTCCCAGGAGGCGAACCAACAGCTTCTGGCTTTTATAAAGAAAAAATAAATGCGGTTTTTGTGCCGGTTTGCGGATAACTGGTAAAATTCCATTTACCTACTTATCTTACGCGATTAAATGATGGCTCGTAGGATAGATTCATAAAAAGTCCAATTTATTTGAAAACACCACAGAAAGACGCAGACTATCTTTATATATATAATTCTACTGTGCGTGTGTATGTCACTGAACTCCTCCTAAACGGCTGGACCGATTTGAATGATTTTTTTTGTATGCCTTTGGGTGGCACCCTGGATGGTTTAGATTCACAAATCAGCCCGACAGATGGCGCTGCTGTCGTTATCTAGGTTTGACGCAGACGAAGTTGCGAGGGACAGCTAGTATTCCATAAAATAGTGTCATTGCGCTGTAGGTATCTATAATTTAACCAAAGAACATTTCTTAAGAAAATTCTCGCCAGATTTTCACGTTATCGTTGATAATATTTGCGTTCGATCGTAACTCAAATAAAGTCGGAAAAGTTTCCTTTCTATAAATAAAATCGGAATAAACCGATATTGTCATTCGTGTGTTATTTCATTTACATGTAAATTATTCGGAGTGGCCGGCGGTCAACACAGCAATGTCTTTGGACTGGAAAAAATAAAAGAATCGCGCTGATTCTATATACAAACAGACGCACGCCTTTTTCCCAAGGGTGTACGCAGAAATTACATAACTCCATCTTACACATAAACATAATATCACGCCTGTAATCCCCGAAAGGTTAGGCAGAGATGTACCTAATAGTACACCCACATTTCGCCAGTTATGCCTACTAACATCCATATTATAATAAACTGCACTAACGCAAAATGCATTATGCAGTCGAATTCAAAGTTTCTTCAATTTAGGTCACCCAAGCATATTTAAACGAAAATAAAGCAGAAAATGTGTGAAAAAAACGTATATACGTACAATATTTTTTGCGTAGATTTACTTTAGTTTAATGTCAGAATGCTTGGTTGCCGGCTTCGTCGGGGTCCGTTTACACCTTGGGATATTTTCCGATGATAACGCAATGGGGGTAATCGTTTTTAAGCTCACCAGATGGCGCCACTGTCGAGTAAGGTCCTGTCATTAATTCTATTTTATAATATAAAGTACAAATAACTTCATAAAAGATTATTTCATTTCATATATCAACATAGTGTAAACTTCAGATACATATTTACAAATATTCTCCCAAACATTAACAAGCATGAAACATTTAAAAATCATTCTACCTCCAAGTACTAACAAATAAGTGAAATCTCTATGACAACTGACATTTCGGAAGACCTTACTCTACACGAACGCCTCTAGCGGCGAATTCATGCGCGATAGCCCCCATTGGCGTCGGAGCACAAGCTGGTATATAAACCTCCTTAGTTAAAATGCAACAACATACTGAGGCATTTGTTCCGTGAGATAAAATATGAATGCTTCTAAAATCGTGCAGATTATTTTGCGAACAAACTTGCATTGGAATTAAACTTGCATAGTTGTTTTTCAACTCCTCGAGTAATTCTCTTGAAGTCAGCTTTAAGAAAGAAAACATTATTGGAAAACTTACCACCTATGTACGAGTATTACACTTAGCATCTTATGTTACGTAAAGTTAACATGACAGGTTATTTTAAAGCTAGCTAGGGATCTGACGATACTACGGGCCATATCGCCTAATCGCATTAATACAACTTACCAGTTTATCCACATACGATGTTTTTCTCCCCTCAACATATACCCCTAAAGTGACCTACTCGATGTTTTATAACCCATAAAATCTTTACTGGACCTAAATGAGCACAAGCAATTTAACATTACATCAAGTTAAATTGCTTGTTATTGAATGCACCTTGTGAAAAGCTTTTAAAGTTAGCTTTCAGAGAATCGTTTTAAGTAAGAGCAATTGTGAATGATTTTTGTTACTGAAAAACCGGTGCAAACACCTCAATAAACATTCTGAGAAATCAATTACACGAAGATCAACATCATCATCTGTTTTAGCATTACCCAACTATGTTAGGTGGCTCGCGGGATGCAGCAGAATACTTACTGGTAAGAAAAGCAACATTTACCGAAAATGGTCCGCACTCCACCAAAATACTCGTAGATTCAAAGTTCTAAACATATTTGATGCAACGTTAGTGATTCAGGCAACACATGTTTCGCCTATAAATTTTCACTGAGATAGAAAAATAGCAATGCTTTTGCAATAAATCCGGCCTGCGGGTTGTTGCTACCTCTCGAGTCACGAGCCACTTTTTATGCCTTCCCCCACGTTCACCATTTCCCTCGTAAGCATTTCCGATTTTGCACACTTTTCAACTGAATTAATGCCTTAATTCCTGACCTTACGACTATCAGCCACAAAGTTCTGAATTAGAAAACTTTTGATTGGAATCGAGAGTATCAACCTGTGAACTTTTGTGTTTGTCGCAATTACCTTGTATTTGTTGAAGTTCTATTGTCTTAGTTGTAAGTAAGGTTAGGGGGGCTGTGTTTAAAAACCAACTATCTAGACTCAGGGCTACGGACCCCATGGCAATGGCAATAATCATTTGAACGAACAACAAACATTATTTAGTACTATCGAAATCGATCACATTGTTTTGACCTACAGTACGAAATGAGGACCGATTGAAATATGATATTTTCAACTGGGGTGCACTCCAAGTTATTGGAGTAGATACTATGATATGGTTTACTGTTATACAACAGACAATCGAGCTGTATGAAAACGAATGACGGCCTCCACGATACAATTTCGTGGTTTTCACTCAAAGTTTTATCAAATTGATATCGGAGAGTGACGTAAATTGATTGTTTAAGGTGATTGTTACCGTTTCCGACGTTCACCCACGAACTATTGAAATTCTATCTCTAATCGATAATTACTTTCGCAATAAAAAATAAATGAAATTATATATAAATAGATTTGAGTACATTGCCATCACTAATCCGATAAGTCACACTGGGCCTAGGTGAGAAAAATATTACTTAACAATTTAATTTGAAGCCCACTTTACAATTAAACTTGCCTGATGAGATTAGGTATGGATATTAATGATAGTACCTACGCAACTTCTTCCGGGCGTTATGCCGGCGCAAACGCACTAGAAGATTCTTCACAAAAAGTTAAAGACTATACTTACAATAGAATAGAATAATTTATTTCAATCAAAAGAAAATCATAAAATTAAACATAAAAACACATCTTAAATATCGACATCGATATCGATTGCTCAGCAAATGAACCATAAAACAATGGTATTGGCATTCAAACCTCTGCGCGAATACCCTCAGGATGACTAGGTATCGCTTCAGGCCTTTCAGTCTTGGAATATTGCTTAACATCTTTTAGCAGCCTTACAGCGTGTATGGACTTGTGCTAACAATGAGCACTACCACCGAACACCTACCGCCCTATGTTCCTAACCTAGCAGTTTCCTGATCACCTAGTATTTACGACTGGAAATGCGGGATGCCTGTTACTATGAGCTCTAAAGTAGCTGACGTAGATTGGGGAGGAAAATATTTACCATGTACACAGGGAATGATTATCTCATTCCTAGTGAAGCAGGCTCACCAGGCCGCTCGTACTTTCTCACGGTTACGGGAATTTTGGTTACAGCGAGAGGTGCGGGAAAGGAAATGAGTCACCACTGAAGAAAAACAATCATCTCTAATTGCACGTAATCTCTACCGTGAAATCGTTCTCACCAGGTAGTCTGTAAATAGCTTTGCTTCACCTAGCCTTGAGCATCCAAACGCTGCCCGGCCCAGTCTGTCCCAAACGATCTTCCAATTACTACTTCTGCTGGGCTATCATATGGCCTATATCAACGACTACTCTTCCTGATCATCTAATCACTAATTCGTTCTAAATCCACATAGTTATAATCCTCATAGTTTTCAGAATTTTTTCTCTAACTCGGATCTAGGGATAACCAGCCCTGTATAGGCTGCATCGAGCGGGTTTCCCTAGCCTTCGCTAAGGCAAGGTAGAACTACGCTGCACCTGTACGCTTTAACAAACTTCCAGCCCAATAGATCAGTCGGTCGTAAAACAGTTCTGGGTGCAATGTGGCACGGTACCTACACGTACTACCTCTTAACTGTTCTCCTTCAGATTACGTTTGTTCCCATCATACTGTTACAGTATGACAATGAATCAAAGAGTTTTAAGATAATATAAAGGGAAATGTAGAAAAAACCCGTGATCTCATGTCTCAGCGACGTCATTATTCTCTTGCCTCTATCCTTAGAGGTTCTAAGGTAACAACATGTTACAGTTTTACACCGATATGCGACACCAAACATTTTCTTTTTGCTAGCAGAATACGATTTTGTTTGCGTTCGCCGGCAACGTACGTTTATTTAAATGCCTTTGCACTAAATGAATAAATAAAAGCGCGCATCAATCATTGTAGAACTAGGTGTGTTTTAAGTCTTTTTGCAGTACTTACCAGAACCCGTGCAGGGTGTTCGAGTAAATAAAAGATTGTGGGGAACTATTAAAGTTTTGTTTGAGTCTCATTTAGAAATGCGTGCCCGCGAATATAGATGAGAGTGAATGTCTGTGTGTCTGTGGATTTTGTGCTAACCCTGACCCTAACCTTGTCCTAGAAAAAGGACGGGAAGAACAATTCAATAGCAAAAACAAGACCTCTCTTGCATTTCCTTTTCTTTTTTCTCACCAGCCATTTATAAAGGGTGTAAAAAGACTCTTAACGAAGCCGAACGACACTTCAGACCTTCCGCAACTTCAGAGGCTGTAGGTGGTTCCGTGTTGATGTTTAGAAGCCGGGAAGGTGGGGAACTGACTTGCAGCGCGCCAGGCGCTGATGTAGCTGACAAACGGAAGACCTCCTCAAAGTGTTGACGCCAGCGTAGTAGCTGCCCTTCTGATGTCACAATGAGCTGATCATCTTTGCACTTCAGCGGCTTCTTCTTTGACCTGCTGTTACCTGCCAAGGTTCTGGTAGCGTTGTACAGCTCCTTCAAGTTGCCGTATTTGCAGCTTGTTGAGCACGATCAGCAATACCATCAGCCCACTGCCTTCTATCCTTGCGGGTACTGCGTTAGATTTCCTTACGTTTCTGACGGTATTGAATGTTAAGGTCGCCTCGTTTCATTTATTTGTATAGATAGACGAATAGATTGAATGCCATGGCAAATATCTATGCTTTTAATTTAAAAAAATGTAAAAAAAGACACTTTAAGATGTCTTCCAAAGTATGTCCTATGAAAATACCGAGAAGATATTAATAGTAAAATAAGTTGTACTTAATTTTATCATAGATAAGGAAGATACTAATGTAAATTTTAATGATATGCATATTTATAAATTAGATTAACATTGTATGTAGTTACTTTTATTGACAGTTTCATTATTCTATTTTAAAATGTTACAGTTAGCAGTTTAAAGGCCTGAAACACAGGATTACCTAGTTCAGGCTGACTCGTATGAACAATTTTGTATGTCCTGTTTTTTTAAATACCCACTCAAACGCCAGCGGGTACTACGGTACCCAGCAATAAAAAACGCTTAACCGCCAAATTACATTATTGACAATGACATTTAAAGTGACATTTGTCAGTTCAAACAAGGTTTAAATGGCGCGCCACTGGTGATATTAAAGATATCTCAAATATAATTTATTCTAATTAGTTTTTTCGTAATTTCACACACACCAAGGTAAAGCGGTGCACACAATATAACGAGATAAATGCAATTTACAATCTTGATAGCAAGCATATAAGTAAGAGAATGTATAATATTATATAAGGTCCCATTAAAATAGATGGACACACTTTTAGAAATCATTCAGACCACCAAAATAAGGAGAATGGTAAAAAAAATAATAAGAAAAACACATTAGATAACTTACAAGAAATAAAAGAATCTAACGAAAAATAAACTAAAAACGCCGGCAGTTTATTCTTTTAGGTCAAAATAAAATCACATTAATCAGTGTTTTTTTTGGTTAGATATCTTTGGTTAGACGTACTGAACGCTGTGTTAAAATTTGTCCATCTATTTTAATGGGACCTTATATGTTGTATTTTGTTAAGGTGTTATCGAAAATCAAGGTACCGCACTGGTTTGTCCAGAAACTTCGTGAATATTTACGATGGCAACTCAGCGCACACGATTGGAGGAGTTTTACTTTGTTGTGTGGGATATTTGATGGAATTTTGCATTTTTTTGTTATCTATACTAAAGAAGAAAAAGTTTGTAAGTTTGATCTGTCCAAGCAGGGGCGTATTTTGAAATTTGGCGCCCCAGGCCAATAAGTTTCGCCGCCCCAGAAATCAAGGAAAAAAACGATTTACAAAATTTAAAATCCCCAACCAGAATAAAAATTTTTTTTTTTGAAATTTAACTAAAAATTAAAAGTCTAAGAAATGTTGTACTACGCAAGGTTAGAAAAAAAATTACAACATTTTGTTAAAAAAAATTATATAAAATAGTATACAAGGTGTAAACAGACTCTTCACGAAACGTTTAACCAAGCATTATGTACATCAAACTAAGTACCTTTACGCGAAAATTAGTGCTGGGAAACGACTTTCGGGCTGAAAAATCACGTATCACCAGACTCAATGTATCGCACTCAAAACATTGTGCTGATGGATGGATTGAATAGTAAGGGGGTCCTGGAGGTGTTTAAAGTAAAAATTTTACAATAAAAACATGTATTTAAAAAAAAAGTTGGACCCCCCAATATCTCCGTACCTAGAATGGTTTAGAACAAAAAAAATATCGCAATGATGGGGAGAACAAGTGCCTTTCGGCTTCGATAAGAGTCTGTTTACACCCTTTATTTTTTTTTCCAAGACAATTTCTTTGCATAATAATTATTGCTTATAAACAGTAATAACATAAAATGTGGTGATTTTTTTTTTTTAAACTACATTTTTTATTAAATTATAAACAAAATAATAATCCTTAATTAACTTTTATCGCGTGATCTTGTTAAGTGTATGTATAAAAACGGCTCCATGAAGCCAAAGATTTTTAGGTATATTATTAAAACTTTTATAACAAAAACAATAGTATTTTTAATATATACAAAAATAACAATAGTATTTTTAACTTTTACCATAATTTATTCAAATTTTAAAATTTATATTTGTTCCTAAAAAAATAAAAAATATGTGGTACACTGTCTTTAGCGGCAGTGCGGCTATGTCGTTACGGTTGGGTAGAGCCCTACTTTCGGCGTTGAATTAAAATTATAAATAATAGAGATAGAGCTCCGGAAGTGGAACTTTTTTATTGGAAATTTCCTCCTCTTTAAAGATCTTTTTTCAAAAATCCTTAAATAATAATAGTTTTAGAGTTATTTATGAAAAATTAAAATTAATAAATTAATAACAAATTGCAATTTTTAAGTGGATTTTCAATACATTTTTCTAGACGTCATTCCGAATCGAATAAGCCATCACTCATATTGTTAGGAGTGGAATCAAGAATTAATACGGATTTGAAATTGTTGACTAGCCCAAGAGTTCCCAAACTTTTTCAGTTCGCGGCGCACTTACATGTTTAATATTTTGCCTCGGCGCATAGGGCGCCGAGGCAAAATGGCTAGTCTAGAAAGTTGAGTTTTTATAATAGTGTTGCCCACAAGAATACATTTGAAAATACGGCTTCACATGAATAAGAAGTTGCAAGAGGGATGAGAATTCTTTAGAGGTTTTGAATATTGATATTCATTTTGGACTAATAACCAAAACTCCATCAAATCGGAACACGTGAACCTTGTTGTAAGGCTGCAGTCGCCAGAGTTTAATGAGTCTCTCTTCTTTTTATGAAGTGAATTCTGTTGGATCTTGTGCTTGGAAAGGATTTCGGATTCACGAATTTTTTTCGATATGTATGGTGGTATTTAATACTTTAACTGTAAATCCCCTTCTTTCAATCAAAATATTCTAAATTACCACCAAAAATACTGAATTGCACACTAAATTTGCTCATCAAATAAATCAATTATACTATACTGTTAGAACTTTAAAGGTTAACTGTTTTACTGAATGACTATCTGTTAACGAAAAGTAAATCTAAAACTAACCACCAGATTTAGTAAATGATCACCAAAAATACTAAATGATCACCAAAATTAAATCTCTATTTTAGTGTGGAAGCTCGACGAAGCCCCGCTGCGCGGGGCTTCTATTTCTGTCTAAAGGGTTTAAAGGAACCTAACTAACCTAACCTCGGGGTGCCCTAAGTTCCCTATCGTCGCAGATCGTTCAACACCGCGACTTCGACTTGCAGTCCGAAACTCGACAAAAATTTGGTGACCAATTCAGTTGCCATCATCATCTGCCTAGCCTTTTCCCAACTATGTTGGGGTCGGCTTCCAGTCTAACCGGATGCAGCTGAATATCAGTATTTTACATGGAGCGACTGCCTATCTGACCTCCACAACCCAGTTACTACTGGGAAATACGATACCCCTTGGTAAGACTGGTTGTCAGACTTCTTGGGTCACTGACTACTTTAACGACTGTCAAAGATCTTCAAATGACAGCCGGGACCAACGGCTTAACGTGCTTTCCGAGGCACAGAGGAAACTCGGTATGTAATGGGTGGTCACCCATCCACAGACCAACCTAGGCAAGCACGGCTTAACCTAAAGATCGACCCGAGCGGCTGTTATTGTTTTAGCCACGAGCTCCTCCACGAGGACCAATTCAGTTGCCACCAAAACAAAAAATAATATTGAAAAATTTGTGTGCAAATCAGTATTTTTGTTTTACGCAGTAGGTTATTAGTGGAGAAATTTTATTTGTTTACTAAATAGAGGTGCAGTTAAAAATTCACCTTTTAGAAACCAGTAAGTGAGCTGTGAAAAGGTTTTCCGTAAAAATGGACATTAACTCTTGTGAGACAACAAACTCAATACATTTTTATCGAATATTTAAGATTACTTTCCGGAGAATAGTAAACATGCGCGCCTCACGGCCGCCCCTCTTCACTCTCTACGGCGCGGCGCACCAGGGCGTCGCGGCGCACTGTTTGGGAACACCTGGACTGGCCTATGTTTTTGACCAAATGACTTACTAATTCTTGTTTTTTATGTTAATTTTAAATTGAGATTGACAAGAAAAAAATAAAAAGGTGAGAAGTAAAAGTTCGGTCACGGGCGGCTACGTCGCCCCTGGCGGGTTGGCGCCCCGGGCCATGGCCCGGTTGGCCCTAGGGTAAATACGCCCCTGTGCCATAATGAAGTAGTTTTTTATCCTAACTTTTATTGATATAAGTCATCATCATCTGCCTAGCCTTTTCCCAACTATGTTGGGGTCGGCTTCCAGTCTAACCGGATGCAGCTGAATACCAGTATTTTACATGGAGCGACTGCCTATCTGACCTCCTCAACCCAGTTACTACTGGGAAATACGATACCCCTTGGTAAGACTGGTTGTCAGACTTTTTGGGCCACTGACTACTTTAACGACTGTCAAAGATCTTCAAATGACAGCCGGGACCAACGGCTTAACGTGCTTTCCGAGGCACGGAGGAAACTCGGTATGTAATGGGTGGTCACCCATCCACAGACCAACCTAGGCAAGCACGGCTTAACCTAAAGATTGACCCGAGCGGCTGTTATTGTTTAGCCACGAGCTATAATGTTACAAATGCGAAAGTAAGTTTGTTTCTTTGTTTATTACCTTTTCACGCCTAAACCACTGAAAAGATTATCCTGAAATTTTGCATATATGTTTTCAGGTGTACAGAAACGGACATAGGATACCTTTCATCCTGAAAAAAATTACTATTCGAGAGCGTAGCCGCGGGCAAAAGCTAGTAGGTACTTAAAAAACTATACTTTATAACTATTCTGTATGTCATATTATCATCAGTTACGATTCTATTCAGCTATGGCTTTTTACCAACACTTATTCACATTCCGTATGCAGTTGGGGGAGTCTGAAAATCTATCCTATTGAAAATAAATATAAATCGTCACTACAAAATGGCGAATACTATTCGCATTTCTGTAGGAATAAATTGAATTCTCGCCGCCGCCGGTTGCATCGAAAAATCAAACTCAACATCTTCAGATTGACCATCCTAAACCAAGTTATAGGGATGATTTTATTTTGTAAATATTTTCATAACAGTTTTATTTTTTTAAACAATTTTCTGCATGACTTTGTAATATTGGTAACGAGAAGCTTTTGGGTCGCTACTGTATTTTAATTAGGAGTAAATTCTATCTCAATTATTAGTCAAAAGGTCGCTAACCCATGTGTGTGCTCGCAGATCGAATTTCACATTTGAGATGCGAGAAAGGACGCTACAAGACTTAATTTAGAACTTATTCGAATAAATGATGGGGGTAGTTAAGCATGCCGCAAACGCATCAATAATAAAATTATATTAACCGCTTGGCCATGAGCTACGCGATCCAGCGATACGTGGGTTGCGCCTGCGGCTGCGACTTTGGAGATAACAATGGAAAGATGCATCGCCCGAGGTAGGGAACAGGGTTTAAGAAATTAAGCCGACCATAGACGATAGGTTATGCATGTGCAATTTACCTATAAATCAAACTGTACATTTGTACATGCATGCTTGAAGAAGATGACGATGATTGAACTTTTACTGGGAGATCAGCAGCCCGAACACAAAAACTCTATATGTAAATATTTACCTACAGATTCACAAACACACACACACACACACACACACATACACACACACACACACACACATACACACAGTCAGTCAGTTTCATAGTCTAAAAACTGGGAAAATTTTATTACGTAGGGAAACTTGTTCAATTTAAAAATCTAACGAATTTATATGTTCAGGTGCATACTCCTCGTGTTCTTGGTAGGCCCACGGCAGTGCATACCTAGGTCAAACTTAAGTATTGCAATCAACCACAATGCAAAGGAAAATGAATATCGGGAAACTAGTAACTCGAAGAGTTTTTCAGCAATCATCATGAAAACTTGATAGCTGAGCAGGTACGGCTGTGGTGACTGATGCGAGTTTCCCAAAATAATATTAGAAAATTTTAAAAAGACCCTACGACTTTTCGGTTTACATTGAAAATTACTCTTTTTGTTTGAAATGGTATACTCCCCAGGTCACATGGTCATTAGGTCAGGATCTGATGATGGGTTCCTGGAGAAATCGGGGGAACAATTCAAATTTTATAGGCACACTTGGGATTTTTATTAACTAATAAAAATCCCAAATTTTATAGGCACACTTGAAACGATTTGGGATTTTTATTAGTTAATAAAAATCCCAAATCGTTTCAAGTGTGCCTATAAAATTTGGGATTTTTATTAGTTAATAAAAATCCCAAATCGTTTCAAGTGTGCCTTTAAGTAATTTTCAATGTACTTCTTCTAAAACTGGCTCTTATCGCACTACGATTAGGTTTCAACATGCAATCACACAAGTGGATTTTTTCCGTTTATCACAAAGTGTGCGGAAATAAAAATTTCCACTGATAACTATACTTCTACTAAGTCCAAATTAGTTCAACTCCTATAGCCGACAGCTTCGTACCTTTCTTCTTCTTTAATCTGGCGAAAGCAAAGGGGAAAAAACGCAAATTAAATCATAGTTTCCTAATAATTCATGACAAAAATACTTTTCGTAACATTATTTTATTTTTTCGAAAGTGTGTGAAAAACGCTGTTTGATATACGTGGGTATTTGTTTTATTTGTTGAGTTCTCGGCTCCATAACATCTCGCCTGCGGCTCGGATGTGAATTGATGAATTCCGCCTCGAATGCAATAACAAAGTTTCCCCACTTATATCAATATGTAGTATTTCCAACATGGGACCGATTTCGGCATTTTCGAGTAATCGAGGAAGATACTCGTACATAAAAAATTGAGAATCTCCTCCCTTTTTGAAGTTAGATATGATAAACATGAAAGTATTAACTAAAGGACATTATAATCCTATAACATCGATCTTACAGAATCATGCCAACACGCAATGTTTGGAATTTTGTGAAAATATTTAAAACATTAAATAGAATCATGTAGAAATATTGGATCACTATATTTTCTTGGCAGTTGGCTTTCAATAATAAAGAAGATATAATGATAGAACATTACATAGCAAAAAATCTAAAATACGTATTGATGTAAAAATCCGTTTGACTGGAAAATATTCAAAGGATTGTAAAAATATATAAAGTTTTTAGTTTTACTTGTTCGCGTTATTGTCTTAGGACAGTGGACGACTTGGGCGCCAGACACTTGTCTGTGGTGCTCTTATGGGAAATTAATTTAAGGTGGCTGACTGGCTGTAAAAAGGAGAAGAACGAAAACACTGGTGATATAAATGATCCATTTTTTTAATAACTTATGATATCATGTATGAGATAGTAGGACTTCGTAGCTACGACGGAGTAGCGATGTTGTGACCTAATTAGATAAGCCCTAGATTAAGCTAGCGTAAAGTTTATTAACTAGGACATTAAATAAATAAATAAATAATAATATCTTGGGACAACCAACTCACCGCCATCTGATCCCAAACTAGGCAGAGCCTGTACTATGGCAACCAAACAACTGATAAACATACTTATATATTTCTAAATACATACATATTATAGATAAATTATACACCCAGATACAGAACAAATAATCGTACTCATCGCACAAAGATTTGTCCTGTGTGGGAATCGAACCCACGACCTCCGTCCTAGCAGTCAGGGTCACTAACCACCAACAGGCCAATCGTTTAGAAGCTAGAGGTACTGTGGAAACTTGGCTAATTATAAATAAAATCCACCTATCATTTATTTACTTTTAAGCAAACCGGTACAGAGAAGCTCAGGATGCTGCTCCGGACACCGGACTCAGAACGAAAACGTATTGAAGTACTGGCCACTGTCCGTAGCCAGTGCGGTATCTGCTCGTAGCGGTGTGACCCAAACCATAACTGGTTCTTAGTACGAATTATCAGATGGAACGGAACGGAATGGAATTTACCTGTGACTTTACAAATACTACTATAAAGGGCGTAAATAGACTCGGATGACGAAACCGAAAGGTACTTATTGTTCTCCCCGTCATTGCGATCAGTTTTTTGTTCTAGACCATTCCTGGGAACCTTCTAGTTACGGAGATATTGGAGGTCAAGGTTCCAACTTTTTAAGATTTTTTTTAAATACATTTTTTTAATGTAAGATTTTTACTTTAAACACCTCCAGGACCCCCTTACTATTAAATCCATCCATCAGCACAATGTTTTGAGTGCGTTACAATAAGTCCTACTGTAAAACGGATTTTTTCAGCCCAAAAAAAAAGTTGTTTCCCAGCACTAATTTTTGCGTAAAGTTACTTAGTTTGATGTATGTACCTAATGCTTGGTTGACGGCTTCGTGAAGAGTCTGTTTACACCATGTATATAACTTTTTTCCATAGGACTTGTACTTTTGTCGGAAATCGATTAAAACCGTTTTTTACCCTTAAAAACTCACCCCATCCACTTCCCGACCTCAGATCGTCCGTAAATTATTTTTCCTTTCATTTCTGTTATAATATTCTCTTCCTTTTCCTATGGGTTTCACTCTACTATTATTTTTTATGGTTTCAAAAATTATTATCGACCCTGGTCTAACAGTAATAAAGTGGATTCAAACAATCGACTCCTCAGCAATTTGTCCTTATTTCGTCGGGGTAACTGCGACTATCACAACTGCCATAATGTAAGCAAGTTGTTAAACATAAATTGCTGACATAAATCGTGGGCCAACATTAGACGCAGTTTCAGCACCGTCTTAGATTACAACTCTTGTTAGTAATGGGTTCTGTTAAATGGTGACTCTCATATGATCGTGTCATGCACACCGCGATGATACACAATTAGTCATTACATCGATGCTTTCACTTTACGCGGTTTGCTCAGTTTTCCAAAACATCCGCAGTTAGTGACTTAGTGTGTTGTAAACAACACGACAATAGCTACAGCTACAGTCTGGGTACAGTTGAAGGTTGGCTACGGAAAGTGATGGTTTTGATACCCAGAAATTCATATGGCGCGCGTGAGTTGAGTTTATTTATTGCTTTATTTAAGGACTTTGGAAGATTTACAGCTAAATACAATCGTTCAAAATAACAATATCATAATCTGACAGCCAATTACAAGTCTTCACGTCTAGGGCTTGTCTAGTATAAATATACTGTAAATATACTGTGGAACAAAATAAACATACGGCCAAATAATGCTAAAAAATTAAATCATTATTTAAAACTTATTATTTTTATTAATATAATTAGGCTTTCTTTCTTAGAGCGTGCAATACTTTTATGCCACCGTACACTACATGTCATTCCAATGCACAGCACATTAACAGGTTAAGATAAAAGTTTCTGTATTTTTTCTTTACAGGTTATCGCACTTCTGGTTATATTGTCAATGAATTTCGCCATCGAAAGTTTTCCTATAGAGAATGGGTTTTCGGTGAAGTTCAATCCCATTTCTTCCAAAGAAGAGCTTAAACCGAGAAACTTCGGCACATTATTCGCAAAAATTCCACAAGAATCTAAAGCCCAAGAGGAAATCAGGCGAGAAGAAATCCTCGATATGATTTCGATTCCTCAGAAGTCCGAAGTGCCGTCAGGATATTCGAATCAAGTGGGAAAATTATTACATCCTACTAAATATGTTTATGATAAAAATAGTACTAATGCAACGATAGCGCTGGCAACTCAATGGACGGGTATGAATCATTTCAATCTGCCTTTAGTGAAGCAGCCCTTTAGTGATTATAAGGTGTTAGTGGCTACTGCACCACCGAATGTTCACCTCGGAGGTGACAATAAGCAGACGTTGATATATGTTGTGTTCCCTGAAGAAGGATCTGGCGAACAGGAGGTCCACAATGTACCTCTGGTATACTTTGTTAACGGAAAAACTGAAAAACGCAATGCTAATAAGAAGCAGCGCGAAGATCCGATACTTATCGTCGACAGCAACCGGACCGTAACAGGAATAAAGAGTAAAGAAATCGAAAAGTTCGTCAGTTTTAAAAATAAATTGATACGCTACCAAAACGTCTGAAGTACTTTCCATCACATTAACGGTTTAAGACAACAATGTGCAGTAAGTTTTAAACATATTCTACCAAGTGTACAACTTAACATCACTATGTTAATTTAGTTTAATGAAGAAAGATTCTTTATAAAATTTGATGTTCGTTTCATTTTTGTCATTGTCTGAGACATTAAGAAATGATACTCTGGGCGCCTAACCAGTGGATGCATGGTGTAAGTACGTATTAGTCGGGTACCTATAGTGAGTGCGTTCTTCGAGACCTCACAATACACGTGGTATTTTAATCACGAGGTTAGTAGAGGAGCTCGAACATGGAATGCTGTTATTAATGTCAGATGTGCGACCAGCCACCGGTACGATATCACCGTCTTGGATCGTAAGTACTAGGTATTACGTAGTGCTGCAATATTAATTAAGTATTGGAAAATGTTATTTACCTTCTAACTTTAATCGACCTTTATCTTATACCTTTAAACGAACAATTTTTGTATATATGCACCTATATATATGTATATAATCTGAATCTCGGAAACGGCTCCAACGATTTTCATGAAATTTAGTATGCAGCGGGTTTCGGGGGCGATAAATCGATCTAGCTAGGTTTCAGTTTTAGAAAACGTCAAAAAAAAAAATCGAGCAAAGCTCGGTCATCCCGGTACTGCTATGATTATACGACCATCTCAGACGCGAACCTACGTGGTCCTCATATGATCTGACAGGAACAATGTCTGGACTTTAAAAGAGACTGGGAAGAAACAGCGGAAATAAAATCATAGGAGTTTGTTTCGGATATTTCTACTCAGAGTAGTCGGCTAAAAAACACCGACTTTGTATACCTAGTTTGTAAAAAAGACGTGTCAAAGTGTTCTAATAACCTACTTATAAAAATACATTTTTTATTATGTTGCCTCGAATTATAATCCACCACGCGGGACCAGTGCGGATCGATTTTTCCCAACAAGTCACACTGTTACCTGTCACAGTGCGACTCGTTGGGAAAAATTGTAAATAAAAATCCCAACCAGTCACACTGTTACTAGATGGCACAACTTTTTATCGTTTGTTCCCAACGAGTCACACTGTAAGGTGTCACAGTGTGAATCGTTGAGAAAAATGGTGAATTAAAATCCCAACCAGTCACACTGTTACTCGATAGGACCACTTTTTGTGTTTATTGGATCACACGCCAAGAGAAGAGTGTGACTCGTTGGGAACAAAATATTCTCATGCAGTAACACTGTGACATATTGGCTAAGGGTTATGTTTTTATTAGAAGGTGAGGAACATTTTCACAAGTTTTTTAAACGAGTCAACATATAAAAAGTACTAGGCTGGCATAAATTCAAGGTGGTATATTAACAGTTCAACCTGGATCTATTTTAAGTTTGTTAGGCACCTGACATTTATAGACGTGAGTAGTTTTCTTGAATTTAAGTAAAATTAATGTTAGGTATCAGATGAGGTGAGGTCTTACTTACTTATGATAGCCTAGTACTTTATACACGAGACGTATTCTATACTGACGCTTTAATGTTAGGTATCAGATGAGGTAAGCTCCTACTTATTTAAGATAACCTAGTACTTTATAGGCACGAGACTTATTCTATACTGACGCTTACTGTGGACCAAATAAAAATCAAAAGTTTGTTGTTATTGATATTGAAGATATTATGTTGATTTAAAAGGCACTTCTTCTTACCACTTTGGTAAGAAGAAGTGCCTTTTAAATCAAAAACTTTTTTATATGTCACAGTGTTACTGCATGAGAATATTTTGTTCCCAACGAGTCACACTCTTCACTTGGCGTGTGATCCGTTGGGAATAAACACAAAAGATGTCCTATCGAGTAACAGTGTGACTGGTTGGGATTTTTATTTACAATTTTTCCCAACGAGTCGCACTGTGACAGGTTACAGTGTGACTCGTTGGGAACAATCGGTGCGGATTGGTAGATATCACATGTCTTCGAATTTTTGGTTCTAGGACATGCCGGTTACCACATATACGTTTGCAAAAATAAAACAATTAAAAAATATGCACAGTAATTTTGCACACTAGCATATTTTTTAGCATTCATATATTTTCTTTAGTCACGAAAGAAAACTCTATCTAAGAAAATACCTATGTAGTTACTCATACTCACGCATTACAGTAACAAAATAAAATTAATAATCTATACTCATATTTTTCACATGATGGCAATGGATAATAATCTTTGTGTTATTCCCTTTATTTATTTACATACATATTCATTTCATTTTTAAATATTTAAATAAAAAAACAACTTAAAAAAACATTAAAAAATATAAAAAATAGTAGCCCACCAGCATTGGGAACAGGGTCCGAGCTACCGGTGGTCAGGGCTGTTGAGAGAGGAACCTCCTGACAATACGCGCCGTGTCCAAAAGTACTGCTTTCTGAATCAAGCCCTTGATCCAGCTGCCAAGCGAGAGCCTCCTTAGATGTTGGTCGAGGCTACTGGCTATTAATCCATTGGCTGACACGACTATTGGCACAATAACTGCTGTACTCACATCCCACATGTCGACAACCTCGCGAGCCAGATCTGGATACTTGAACTGCTTATCTTTTTCTGCTTTCACGAGGTTCTCGTCATGCGGGACTATTATATCAACAATCATTGCGCGGCGCTCCAATCGATCTATCACCACAATATCAGGCTTATTGGCAACAATAGTCCTGTCAGTGGTGATAGATCGATCCCAATACAACGTGATATTACCATTATCGAGAACTGGGTCGGGCGCATACTTATAGTATGGCACTTCTGATTCCACAAGGCTGTACTTCAAAGCAAGTTGCTGGTGGATAATCCTGGCAACGAGGTTGTGTCTATGCAAGTATTCTCCGTTAGCTAGACTAGAACACCCAGAAATAATGTGTCGGATCGATTCTCCCGGACGGTGGCATGCCCGACGTATGTCAACCGTGCCTTCCTTCTTCTTGTGTTAATGTGTTATTATTATAAAACCGTTACAGACTTCTCTGAAACGGTTATTCCAAAAAATGTTTAATGTCTCACGTCCGAGACACTCGAATTATGCTGGCAAACACATTGATGAGCAGGCGTGACGGGGTTATATTGAGCCCTTGTAACGAAACCATAGCGCGATTCAGGAAAGTGCGTTTTCCGTACAGCGCCATCTAGTGGCTCCCAGTGTGAAATGCGCAGCGTTGCCACCGCTACACCCTATATAGATTGAAATAAAGTTCATTTTGTATTGGCGCTATAATGTTAGTATCTATTTGTGCCAATAGGTGCGTCAATATCTTTTAATTCGTCTATTAAGGTCCTGATATTAATATTAATTAAGAATCCATTAAGGAACAAAGAAAATAGAATTACAATTCACGCATTTAATTTTTGTACATTCTCAAAACATTGTACATCAGTACATACCTACATTCTCTCATGAGATCAAATTTGCATACTAAATGACTAACAAAATATTCTTATGATGCAAATATTTCGAGTAAACTTTCGGGGCATGTGCTATTTCTGTTACATAATGTATTAAACAAGCGACTTTTTCCTGTGTCGTACTCGCACAGGTGACGGACTTAAGTCGGGAATGAAGGCGAAGAAATAAAATGAATAGGAAAGCAGCATTTTTAAGTAAGTAATTAAATAACATTATTGAAAGTAGTTCTTAACATTATAGAAATTAGTTTCCACCAGGACTTTTAATATTCGCGAGGAGGCTCAAACGCAGAAGTTAAAATTTTGAAGAAATGAAATTAAAATTTTGAAATAGTTCTCACTTGTCTAAGTCCATTTTATGACTCAACATCAAATATTTCAGGCAAAATATGAAAATGGTTCGACAAGGGTCACTTTATTGGCATAACTGTTTATGTTGAACATTTGTTCTGCGAGCTTATTGTTCGTCTAAGTATAGTCATCATGATGAAAAGAATCCTCGTCCAACGGCGGGGTTCGCTCACAATATCGGCCAATATATTGCCTCTTACAATACTTACTGTTCGGGGTAATATATCAATTTTTATGCCATCCATGAGTTGTTTGTAATAATAATGAATGTTGAAGTATGTGGTTTGAAAAGCAGTTTTTATTTTAAATTGTATTTTCTATTGGGTTGTCTTAGAACTCAGAGCCACCTATGTTGGGAAAACGAATACGGTTTTATGGACGTGTCCGTGACTTCGTAAGTCTTGTGGCTCGAAACTGTCTGATGATAATATAATTAATAACTTCGAGACATTTTGTATAGATGGCGCAGACGAATTGATTACGTATTCGAGACGCGATGTCGCCTTACGTGATGTAAGTCGCTGTGACTTTTCGCTAGCGATAAAAGTTATGAGAAAATGAACAGCATAGTAGTGGAAAGACTTCATTTCAAAATAACTTTATCTACATTTTTTTTAATGGAGAGGAATCTGATTATGGTACGGTCGAGTGTTTAGTTAGATATACATGTCTATGGTAGTTCTGTTGACTACACAGAACACACTCACACTCACTTCTTCTTCTTCAAACGTTGGCTACCTAATGTTAAGAGGTATCTTCCAAATCTCTCCACTTTTGGCGGTTTTGAGTCCTGGCTATCCCGTTTCTGCACTAGCCATACCACTTTATAATTATTCTTGAAGTACTAAAAGGAACGATACAAGTTATCAAACGCCTACACTTTTTAGTTCGATAAACTTGCATTTCGAGCGACAGGGTTATCTAGAAAACTTTTCTAATATAACGATCCCGTAAAATGTCTCAAGATAAACAATCCTATTGCTGCTTCCCGGAGCGCGTAAATTCATGCTGATAGAAAATCAGCTAAAGGAAAACCCGTTGCTAAAAAAAAATTGTCAACCCGCTCTGCTGTAATACCTTTTGTATGTATATTTTTTGTTGAGAAGCATAATTTTGGATAAATAAACAGCTTAGGTATACAGCGATGTCGAGAAAACACGGTTACTGTGTTAGAGTTGTTACAAAATGGGGTAAATATATGTAGCCTGTAGATACATAATACACCGCAAAAGCTATATTATTACATAGTACGCAGCATCACGTCTGTATTTCCCCTGGGTTCGGCAGAGGTGTACCTAAGCACACCCACTCCTCTCTATGAGAATTGAAGATTGCACGCTCAAGGCTTTGCCCTGCAGTTGGGCAGTAAAAGACTGGTGTTATTAAGTTTACTCTGAACCTAGTCGGGAGTTTGTGCAATTTCGATCTAATCACTAGTATTTACAACAGGTATTTACAAAAACTAGCCAAGCGCGAGTCGGCCTCGCGCACCAAGGATTCCGTACGTAAAAAACACGTTTCTTGTATGGGAGCCCCCTTTAATTATTCAATAATTTAGATTTTTATTATTTTTTGTAATAGCGGCAATAGAAATATATAATATGTGAACATTTCAACTGTCAAGCTATCACGGTTCATGAGATACAGCCTGATGACAGATAGCCAGACTGACGGACAGTGGAGTCTTAGTAATAGGGTCCCGTTTTTACCCTTTCGGTACGGAACTCTAAAATATGGGGAGGACATACGGCTCAGAATTGTACAACTATAAGTGGTATCGGTTAATTATCACAAGTAGGTAGATCGCTAAATCTATATCGACTCCTAATTTACCATCGTAGGGCCCCTGAGAGCGACAGTACCATGCGTTAGCGTGCCATAATCCTGGGCAGCCAGGCATAACTGGCTGGTTTTTTGCGATGACATAAGGTACCCAACCAGCAAAAGTTAGTTGTATAGAAGAGTTAAGAGGTAGTTGTACAACTCGTACCACAACGTGATAACAAGTACCACCAAAACGCCAGAGATCGACTAATACAAGTTGAAAAATTGATATCTAGTATAGAAATAACGAATCACAGATGTCGAAGTGACAAAGTGTCAAAATTACTTCGCGAATCCAATTTAGTGCAAGGATTTTTCGCCCCCTTATTTGTCAATTTTTTATTATCCACGAAGAAAAATGTCGGCTATAAAAGAGTTTGGCAGTAAAAGTCAGGTCCTATAGACGTTTGTACTTCGTTACGATAGGACTACTAAATTAAATTATTTGAAACTTTGACTAGGTACTTAAATTGGTGTCGTAAAATCCGAATTCTTCGACAGCCTAATCCCCGACGTATTACCAAGTTATGATGCGATTCAACTCTAATGGACGGTACATCGAAACAAAACCTTCAAGTCTTCAGGTGTCTTCGAAGTTCTATAGTAGAGTTTAGTAGTTAACGTGTTCCTTGTTAACTGATATAGAGTGTAGAACTACATAACCGTTTCGTTATCGAACGTCAAATATTGGCAACGTACAGTTTCATGATGGCTTGAAGCGAAGTTCAATGAGCAAACCGTACGGTCATTTGACGCATGCTTGCAGCATTCTCCAGCAGCATGTGACAAACTTAGAAAACCCCTCAACACTTAATAAACATAAGGTCTTCCTCATGTTTATTATCTCGTTAAAATTTTGTGATCACTAGAATATCGATATCGTTTATTTTCCTGGGCTGTACCTTTTGGGGTTCCAGCAACATTTCATGTAGTTCCATACATCTCTAAGACACACATTTACATTCATAATTAAATCTTTCTTTACAAATTGTCCTCAGTCCTCCGCATTGCATACCATGATAACCAATGATATATATAAACTATATATATGTTGCCCGCGCTCTGTAGTGGAAACCTGACTGCAAGGTAATTACCGGACCTCCATTTAGTCGCGTACCAACCATTGTCGCGGCTGTACGTGACATTAAAAGAACTTGTGTGAATAACTTCCGCAAAAAAAATGGTGTCATTTCTTTTTAGGAAATGAAAAATTATACTGCAACTGTGAAAGATAAAAAAAACATTCATTTCATGCGTAAGTATCAAGCAAAATGAATTTTATTTATTTTTTTCGATGCCTTCTAATGGCGGTTGGCGCCTGAGGAAAGTCACGTGCCATGCCAATGAGCATGCACCAAAGAATGACAACGTAATTAAAGAAATATATTTATTTCTGTCTAACAACAGGAATTCCGTGGATGACATTTAATTTTCTTTCCCTTTCTTCGTGTGTTTAAGTAGCTATAGCTACCGATAGCAATTAGATAGCGATTTTGATAGAGATTTTTGAGTGCCGTGATGTTCATGCACGACGCGTCTATTTATATTACGTCATTGCTGATAAACAATTGAGATGTTAGATATTCCGAAAATAGGACCAAGTAGTATTGTGTAAATGCAATTATTTTACCTAACTTTGTGTAGACCGGTGCTGCAGGCGGTAGATAATAAAATTCCGAAATGCTATTTTAAATTTCATACTCCAACTGACAATTACTTTCTTATCAGTTTCTTGAATGTCCAGTGCAATGCCGCAGTGCACCTGTTCAACACCTGGTCAATAAAGGATATACCTAGTTCGTTTCACCTCTATTTGTATACCTAATGTTAAATTATACGTATACACACAACTCTCATTTGCCAAATCCACCATACAATTATCGAAGCAGGCTAGTTTGGATGTTAAACACAGTAATCGTATATTTTAAGCGGTTGAATCTCATCTATTTGGAAAGATTACTTTACTTTTTCCATTCTAACAGTTCAAATAGATTTCCTTGAAGGAGCCACGACCAATAGACACCTCAGTCTCAAGCAGATTTGAAAGCAAAAGGGGATGAGGAGACATTTTGGAATTCATTTCCATGAAAATACGTAGGTTTAATGGACTAGAAGCGTTTGAGCCCTTTCCATAATTGTGTTTAATCCGAATAAATGGAAACTGAGAAGTTATCAACACTGAAATGGGATTATATGCTTTGTGCGCTTGTTTTAAAGTTTCAAATTGTGAGATTGATATCTTTGATAGTGGATATACCGGAACTAAAAGTAGGATTACAACTTTTTAATGTCTTTCTCTGTCTGGGGTCGAAGTTGCATTCCGCATTGATTGACAGATGAGGTTGCGTAATAATTTAAGAATACACCAAAGTTTGACATTTTTGAGCACAATTATACTTACCTACTGGAGTAACTTTATAATTGATTGATGTACTGTGGAGAAGGAAGTACCAGGTCAACTACAAGACCCCTAGAGTCCGGATGGCCATTTAATTGACTGATGGATGAATGTGGATATTCTAGCTAACTTTAGTGAATTATTGCGTTTCAGGAAGAGGATAATGGAAAATGTATGACTAGTTAAAGGGTTTTGGTGGAGTTTAATTAATGTCAATAAATAATTGGTGATTGTGATTGTGTTTGAAAACGTGGTAGGTTGGGTGGTGTGACGTGGTTGTGTGGGGTCGTAAGGAGATAAATAAGTTAAGTTAGTCTAGTAAGATATAAAATAATTGATTAAAAATAAACTGATTGCATTATATTTTACAAACCGAAACGGATCAATTGCGTAAAGGACTCTACGTAAATAGAACAGT
The DNA here is from genome assembly GCA_950005105.1 of Lycophotia porphyrea. Classification (NCBI taxonomy): domain Eukaryota; kingdom Metazoa; phylum Arthropoda; class Insecta; order Lepidoptera; family Noctuidae; genus Lycophotia; species Lycophotia porphyrea. The sequence continues at coordinate 23,553,741 of OX465383.1, read as the reverse complement.
TTATTTTTTACGTTTCAGAAATCTTTCACTAAAAGTTCCTCAATCATGGATTATTCTGACAGTGTTTTTTTTTTTAATTGTCTCTTTTCAGACCGTACTATTTTCACGCACCACCTAATCTTGGCAATAAAAAAAAAAAACATAATCTCATCGTTACATTAGATAAACTCAAAACAGAATATGAATATTTTGTGACATGTATTTTAGTACACGTCATGAAAATACCATGCAGCTCTGGAGTGGAAAGAAGTCTGAGGGCAGTTTGCGAATGTGCCCGACAAAGTTAAATTATCGGCTGGTTTGAATTGCACCCAAAGAGTTTGATAATTATCTCTCTGGTCATAATATAAAACTAAACAAAAGATAAATGTAATAAAAAATGTTTCTCGATCAAACGGTTAGGCTACGCGCAAACGGGCCACCGGTGGCCGCCACCGGTGGCTGGCGACAAGCTCTTGACATGGTTTTAAAACGTTTTGTATGGAATCGCCGCACACGTGTATCGCGACACGCTATCACCGGTGTCGGCCACTCGCGACTCAGTGTCCGCGACACGCCACCAGTGGCGAATTATAAATAAATACCGACCACTCGTGGCAGCTACTGACCACCTTCGTGTGCACGGTATCAAAGGACGTGGCGCGCGGCAGCCATCGGTGGCGGCACTTTGCACGGAGCCTTACATGTCAGATTGTAACCGTTTTTTAAATAGACTATTACCGCGTTTGGATACGATACGGAAAATCGCGTTCAGATATACGTAAAGTGACATTGATAATGATTTTTATTATTGTAAAGATCATCATCTTCATCTGCCTAGCCTTCTCCCAACTATGTTGGGGTCGGCTTCCAGTCTAACCGGATGCAGCTGAATATCAGTATTTTACATGGAGCGACTGCCTATCTGACCTCCACAACCCAGTTACTACTGGGAAATACGATACCCCTTGGTAAGACTGGTAGTCAGACTTTTTGGGTCACTGACTACTTTAACGACTGTCAAAGATCTTCAAATGACAGCCGGGACCAACGGCTTAACGTGCTTTCCGAGGCACGGAGGAAACTCGGTATGTAATGGGTGGTCACCCATCCACAGACCAACCTAGGCAAGCACGGCTTAACCTAAAGATCGACCCGAGCGGCTGTTATTGTTTAGCCACGAGCTCCCTTATCGTTTAGCTCGATATTATTGTAAAGATAATTAACATAATAACTGGCGAAATGTGGGTGTACTATTAGGTACACCGTTGCCTAACTCTTCGGGGCTTACAGGCGTGATGATATGTATATGTATGTTTTCATGATAATTATCAGTGATTGTTATCACTTCCTGGTTAAAACTTCATCAGTTCGTTTTTAGTGATGCGTTCTTTAAAAGTGCATGAGAGAAAACAAGATAACTGTCTACTAAGTTCTTCTTTCGTTTTAAAAAACAAGATTTAATTTTATCCAAATGCAAATAATAATACTTGAGATTGTTCCTCTTGGTCTTGAAGTATTCTCGTTGTCAATCAGAATTGGAAATATATATGCAAATGGGCGATCATAATCAAACCTGGCCGATTAATTACTAATTCATTGGTGTCAGTTTGGACTTCAGACTTGTGAAAAAAAAAACATTTAAGTAAGACAAATATCCGTTTTTACAAAAGAAATAAACACTTAAAGAATGTATAAATATAAATACACTGTTCGAACTCTTGAGCGTTAAGATTCTAATAAAGCGCTTTTATTTAGGTGTTTCCTAGTCTTAGTGAAAACGGGTATTGTTGGCCTAGGCGATAACACGAAGCAAAACTTGTACAGCAACTAACTATACTGACTGTAACTTTATAAAATTCTTGACTCACAATACTTACGAACTTGGCTAGAACTTTAAAATTGTGAATACTTAAGTTTAACGCCGTTATGCTGAGAATGGATTCCAGAGATTCATTGCTGAACCACGGTCTTACACGTACAAGAATGAATGGTGAATATACTTTACAAGTCGCCTAGACGTATTTCACAGTGGGAGAAATTCTTGCAATAAAATATTGGATTACCGGTTTATTGCCAAAGGTTTGAAGTCTTTAAGTAGGAAATTACATTAGACCACACTTTGTATTCTTCAAAGGGCTAGGCAGAGGTAGGCATATTTAACCAGTTCACCCATATTTCAACTTGTTTAAGTCCCATGTAATAGTGGGCTAGCCTATTGGTATCAATCGTGCACAAATCCAGACTCCGTGGCTGCTACTGAGAAATTTCTGATGGGAAAACCCAATAACGCTTTGCCTGAACCGGGTATCTCACTTAGGAACGGGAAGAGGTTTAGCAGACGCGCCTGCGACCACTAGATCAACGAAACAGTAAAAAGAAAACCGTCTGATTCAATTCATGTCTGAGTTGTTGTATACCTCCGCAACGGCTGCAGGATCGATTTTGACGTGACTTTTACTGGCAGATAGCTACTCCTTTTATTTTAGAACTAGCTGATAAATTATGGTGTGAAATATACTTTACAATCTGACACGAGATTTTTATGTATTTAGGGTGATTGGTAATTAGTGAACGGTACTTATACACGTGATAATGGTAACAAACAACTTTCCAAAAAAAATTTTTTTTTTTTTAGTTGTCTTTCACTTTTGTCATAATAACAAAACAGCCGTATGAAACTCTCGCGCACGTGCCTGTGTCCTATCAGCTGTTAACCGTGTGACGCCGTTCTGTCTCATTACTATCGTACCGTGCAACAGTGGGTAGGCAGAGCACCCGCGCGGCTCACAAGCCTGCTCCGTAAGCGGTTATTGTGATAAAGCGAATATATCAAGAAAATGTTTCTTTGGGAAAGTTTTTTGTTATCATGAGTACAATCACGGGTTTAAGTATCGGTCACTAATTACCAGTCACCTTTATAGTTAACAATAAGGGCTTTTTTTTCGGATGACTTCTCCTGCTCTGGGCAGAGCGGAGTGTCAGACTTTTACTGACTAAAACCCATCCGCGATATCTCTTCCGAACAGTTCCGCAGCCCTGGCAGGACAATTAGGGCTCCGTGCAGAAAAATTAAAATCCTTGAAATTGTTAACAAAATCCGATACAAATAGGGAAGTAATATTTTTATAATAATTTCACACGGGGCACAGCTAGTCTGAAATAAAAAACGTTAATTTGTTTTAATGCTGGTACGTGAGGGTCGAGGGTGTTTTAATTTTTTTTTTATCTTTTCTATACTTTTATAGTATAAAATATATAGTATAGTATTATTAGTAAATATTCTTTTAAATAGTTAATAGTTTAACCAAAAATTCGAAGGCATGTGACATCTACCAATCCGCACTGGGCCCGCGTGGTGGATTATAGCCCATTCCCTCTCATAGAGAGGAGGCCTGTGTCCCAGCAGTGGGAACATTAAAAAGCTGATGATGATTCTTTAAAATTGGTTTTTATGCGTTTTAATAAATGCTACATTTTGCCTGAAGCTTAGCTTGCGTGGAAGAAAAGATTTAAAAAATAACATAATTCTAATCTTGCAACAGCTTTGAGGTAAAAAAATACGCTTTGATCTCCCTTACATTATAAAAAATGATATAAAGGTTACAATTTGCGTGGAAAGGCTGTAATATTAAACATTTTATTATGTATTCAAGTGCAGTTTAATGTGTAGGTATAGTAAGCCGAGATTATATTAGAAATCAGGTCACCCAACCGTTGCCTGCTCCGCTGCTTGTCATTTTACGAGCCTTATGTGAAGTTGGTAGAGCAATAAATTGCTCCGGGAGAGTTCTGACACTAAACTGTGGATTCATTGGTTATATTTACTCTGATGAGTTTATGTTGGCACCAATTTGAATGAATAAAATGTATGTGTACTACTGAATTCAAAAAAATCTATAACTGTTGCTTCAATCATTACAGCGTTTTCAATTACGATGGATTAATTATAACGTGACATTTCAGTGAAACAAATTGCGGACGCAAATCAGGACACGTAATATAAACAATCTACTGGAGTATCTATGTGTCCGGTGTCCGTAGCAGATCCTCAATTTGTCCGTAAAATAGTTTGGCTGATCCTTTAGTTTAGCGACACATCAACGGGAAGTATGGAAGGCTCGGCGTGTTTACGCCTGCAAGTTGCGCCTGTAGTTGAATACTAGAATTTTACATGGAGTGACTGTCTATTTGTGGACACTTCTTCGTCTTTCAGGTTTCTGACTTTTCATAACGACTGTCAAAGATTTACAAATGACAGCCGGGATCAATGATCATCCACATTTTAGACCTAAATTACGTAGCTCAATTTTCGTCAGATGTATCGTGTAACAACCAGTACTAAAACACAGTCTTACTAAGAATAACAATATTAAATACATGGTTTTCGCTCTGTCTTTTCTCTTGAACACCATTTCAAGTCAAAAATGTCGTTTCATCCCTCCGATTAGGACGTTTTATTGCAAAACGGCAGGTAAGCTGCCATCTCGGTTCACCGCACCCTTTATTCTTTGAACTGAGGATTAAAAATGATAGTAGCGCGCTGTGACTCTAATCTGGGATATAATTGAGAGATTTTACTCCTCAGAGGCACTAATACGAACGAGCAGTGTAATTACGACCGATATTAAAATTTAAAAACTTCGTTTCACATATATATTAGCTATTTCGTGTATTTTAAGTATTTATTCATAGCCATCCGGATATGAATAAATACCTAAACTTAATACATATCATCAATTATAAATTATCATTAAATACATATCATTAATTCATATCCGGATAGATAAGAATAAATTTTTGAAATCGATTACACATTGTGTTGCAAAAATAAATAATTACCAAGATGCTTATGTATTTTCAGCTCGAGATCGAATTTACGTTGAACGTTAAACCTTTAACGTGCAAGTCCCAACGTATAATCTCAACATGAATAATGTTAGCAAGTTTTTGTAACAATATTTTGATTTAAAAGAGTGTCCATGGAGTTTCGTGCCTGTTCTTCTCCATAGAGATCTACACTTTGGAATGGGCTACTACAGTACTTTCACGTTTAGTCCACTCTCGGCCTCTGGTCCCCAAAAATATATTTGTTTCGTCTCAACCCTTAAACACAGTTCACACTCAACCCCCAGGGGTTCGAGTGTGAACTCAGACTCAATTTTCATACAAAGGACAGCCATACCTCGTCCACTTTCAACCCCTAGTTCGGTAAGTACCTAAAATTAATATTTTGGTACAGTTAGGTAAAAACTAACTACTAACGCTGTCACAGTTATTATTATGTCTTGTGACTGGGACTGTAGCTTCATCTTTTGTTTTTGACAGTGTAAAAGTAATTTTAATGGTCTAATTGAAATAAATGCTTTGGGTTTGGGTTTGATGCGCGTTCGTGTATGCCTCTATCTATCGTGTGCTTTAAATCTTTATACATAATGTAATGACACAGATTACTTAATAGTCGCCACGTAATCTGATGCAATCGTTAGTGTTTTAAAGTGATCAAGCCAGGCTGTGGTGCAAAGTTTGACTTTTATTTATTTGGTTATAAGATAAGGTTTTTATCTAGACAGACTTGCTGTGGGCAGACAGCTTAGCTATCAATAAGTCTCTATTACTCACTGTTTTGAAATAAATACTCTGTCACCTTTTACGGTCGCGCTGGCCCCACGGGGGTTTTGTACTGCTATAACTTTTCGAGCATCAAACATAAAAAAATAATAGTAATAAGTTTATTTCATATAGGTTTAAAGACATTTATTTCTCATAAGAACTCATAAATAACAGTTCACTTATAATGAGATACAGAGTTACTTCTAAATAATAACATAATATTTGCCTCGGTGGCGACGTTATAACCACATACATGTTTTTTTAGTTATCGATAGATATCATTTTGGCTGACTTTGCATTTTGAGGAGTCTCCATTTAGCCTTAGGAAATGCCTGTAGTTGAGGGCTCCGCTCTTCCCTTACATTACAAACTTACAATTTGGCAAGTAACAAAAAGATAAGAAATACGATCTATTGTATAGTGTGTTACATAACTTCATCGCTTACTATAAAACTCATGATCATTTTCCTACCCTTGTCCATTACTTGGGCTCGGGTTGGGGTGGATTTTTTTTGTCCGTTCTCACCCATCAGCCGTCACGGTACAATTACACGACGGCGCAAAATAACTAACACTTACTATAAAACTGTCGGACTATTATATTGTCATGATAATACAGGGTGTTAACAGACTCTTCACGAAGCCGTCGCTTCTCCACCAAGCATTATGTACATCAAACTAAGTAACTTTACGCAAAAATTAATAGTAGGAAATTACTTTTTTTTTGGCCTGAAAAATCACGTTTTACGGTAGGACTCAATGTAAAACACTCAAAACATTGTGCTGATGGATGAATTGAATAGTAAGAGGGTTCTGGAGGTGTTTAAAGTAAAAACCATACATTAAAAACATGTATTTAAAAAATAACTTGTGAAAAAGATGGAACTTTGATCCCCAATATCTCCGTAACTAGAAGGTTCCCAGGTATGGTCTATAGCAAAAAAATGATCGCTATGACGGGGAGAACAAGTGCCTTTCGGCTTCGTTAAGAGTCTGTTTACACCCTTTATTGTCCAGAAAGAGGTGGCGATTTGGACGCCCACTTGCCCAGCAGTGGGACAGTACAGGCTAAAAAAAAAACAAATATTGGCAAGTAGATAATAATAACGTTTAATATGGGTTCTAGAGTAGCTGATGCCTATTTATACCGTGATAGTATCGAGTCGAGAGAATTCGATTTTTATGAGGGCGTTGTTTGATGATCGGGCCCGATAATGAGTACAGAATGCTGGTCCATCCAGACTGCCTCGTTGGTCGAGTGGTCGCAAGCGCGACTGCTGATCATGAGGTCTTGGGTTCGATTCCCAGGTCGGGCAACGTGCTATTGGGTGAGTCTGGACTTGTGCCCGGTTGATGGCAATAGGCTCGCCCCCTATTACATGAAACTTAAACATAACTGGCGAAATGTGGGTGTACTATTAGGTACACCTCTGCCTAACCCTACGGGGATTAAAGGCGTGACGTTATGTTATGTGATGTTATGTAATGCTGGTCCAAGGTCCATGGTCAGGTTTCTATCGAGCAGAACGGAGAGGTCACATTGGTTGACACATACATCGCGACTCTCCTGTGACCGGTTGCATCTTACACGTCTTCACATGCACCACTTCCCTTGGACCATGATCTAAGTTGATCACATCTGTTACCATATTAAGGTGACGTAACATTACTTAACTGCAGTGACATGTGGACCGTCAACTCAATCTAGTTATCTTTGCTCACACTGACACAGAGGCATTTACAATTAATTACATACTCACGTGTATTTTAAAAAAAAACCGGCCACTTGTAAGAGTTGGACACGCGCAACACTCGGTATTTAGTTATTATACTACATATTTGCGGTTTTCAGATCTTTTCCTTTACATATGCTGTAAGACATTGCTTCTTGCCAAATTTCGTGATTCTAGGTCAACGGGAACTGCCATATAGGTTTTCGACCCAAAACATATAGGGTATTCCGGTTGACTTAGAATTGTCAATTTTGGCTAAGAGCAAGGTCTTACAGCACAAGTAAAGGGAAGTTGGAAATTAAGGTAAATTTTGGTACTTACAAGTTTTCGCGAAAATCTAAATTTGCCCATATCTTTTTATCATGTTGATTCAGACTATTATTATATTTCGATAAACTGAGGCCTAATAAACAATTATTCTACTTTACCATTATAAATGAGAAAGTTTGGATAGACAACTACTCAATCACACCATAACGGCTGAACGGATCTGGATGAAATTTGGCACAAAGATATATTTTAGTCTGGAAAACACACGGGTTTTGTTCCTCACACATACGCATTAAAATTTCCATGCGAACGAAGTGGCGGGCAACAGTTAGTTTTGTAATAATAATGAAAATGCGGCCAATCGGTACCTAAATCGTACCATCTAAATAAAGATGAACTCATAAATATTCAAAATAACACAATAATTACTTTTTATATGTTTCAAAAGTACACCACGATACATTGAAAGAGCAGTTTGAGATGCATCACAAATATCGTGTTACGTTACCTTACCACCTGTCAGGGTCAATTGTTTTGTTATTTTAATTAGAGAAATAATAACGGGTTTTTTAAATATTTATTGTGTTTTCCTGTTATTTGATGATGCAATTATATATTGTAAAGTTATCACATAACCGTTATATAATAATAATCCTTTGATATTTCTGATTTTAATCACATGAATTTTTTCTTTCGAGAAATGTGAATGAATTTGTAAAAAAAAATGAACAGTTGGAATGACCAAGTAATACCCATGATAAAATCGAAGTAACAATGCTCATAACAATATAAATGAATAAAAACAAAGAATATCGGTTCATGAATGACTGAAGCTATTGTTAGGGTACATAAATAAAACTGATTGTATTTTGAGATTACTTTTATCATTAGAGATAAGTCCTATATATTAAGAACTAGCACTTCGCCCGCGACTTCGTCAGCAAAATTGTGATAGTTCGGCCAATATGCATGATATAAATATAATTTATACTCTATAGCACTCACGAATAATGCAGCTTTCTGCCAGTGATAGAATTTTTAGAATTGGATCATTAGTTCCGGAGATTACCCCCTACATACAAACTTTCAAACTAACAAACAAACAAACAAATTTTACCTCTTTAGAATATTAGTATAGAAGTATAGATACAGATATAGATGCGCATTACAAAAGTAAAATTTTGAAGAGACGGGCGTTGCATACCGACACACGAATTAGTATCGGCTTATCAGTTCAGTTTATCGTCTCCAACGATATTAACATATTACAGAAGGTACGTAGTATTCGGCGTCTGCTGACATTGATAAATTGGTAGTTTAGAACATATTCTACGATATATCTCTATTAAGCAACATGATTTTGAAAATAAGACAGTTTGTGAGTTATGGAGTATTTAGAATATAAGAATTTGTTGGTAATACTGTGTATTAAATCTGAAGCCGAATAACGGTTGGTCAATGTCGGACTCAGAATATTCTAAATATGGTTTAAAGAGTTCGAGCCAAAACCATGTCGCTGTATCCTGTAAAGAGATTTATGTGCGAGTAGGTATATACCATTTGAAAAATAAATGTCTCTGTATATCTCTATTTTCGAAGCGAGTTCGCGTTATGTACTTAGAAAGCACAATACACATTGAATAATGGCCTTAATTATTAGGAACGAATTTACACGCCATTTAGTTTAATGTAGGTAGCATAATGGATAATTAAACCGTAAGGGAATATATATGTTATGCCGTCCATTTATCTTGTCGATCGAATTTGGCTAGCCACGAAATTAAATAGTTGATTAACGTTATGTCACTAATCACACATAACAGCATGAGTCACGCTTATGAAATCTAGTGGCATTCCAATACATTCTAATTCAAATTAATGGAAACTAGCTTATGCCCACGGCTCCGCCCGCGTGGAGTTCGATAATTGTCCCGAGGGATCATATACTACCAGGATAAAAAGTATACTATGTGTTAATACGGTTTTATACTACCTGTTCGTTAAATTTCATCCAAATCCGTTCAGTAGTTTTGCGTGAAGTGTAACAAACATCCATCCATCCTTACAAACTTTCTTATTGAAGTAGGATTAAAATGAGAATTTACATTTAATTATGTTTTGTACCTTATCGGAGATAAAACTTACAAGATAATGGATATTGAAGGTAAACGATCTGTCGTCTTTGAAATGAGATCAATGTCATAATTGAGCCTTAAGTATTAAATATCTTTCCAAAGCACTTGAAGTACTTGAGCCCCAATTTTAATGATAATTGTTTCCGCGCAATTATTTTTTTGACATTAACATTGAGTAAGATAATGGAAACTGAAAATATAAAAGTGTTTTTAAAACAATGCCAAGTAGAAACGTTTGAAATTAAATTTTAACTAAAATTTTGGCCTTTGTTTGTATCGATCAATGTTCACTTTTATTATGTAAATTTTTCATGGTAGGTAGACCGTCTGCTTTTCTATTCGTTGTTAAAATATTTCAAGCATAAAATAACGTTTAGGCATGTGTTAGAAGTGCAATTTTGTATAATAACAGGTATTAGCATAATAACACAATAAGTACTGTTCATTTACATGATACGAGATCTTATTCTGAACATTTTAATGTGAATGCTGAGATAAAATGGCCACACAAGCAAACACAATCGAAAGTAACGCCTTAACTTTGTGATTAATGTGTGTATTGTTTGGTTGCTGCAACACTAGTATAACTAGTGGTTGGCACTGCTGTGCTTTATTAGTTATAAACATGGAAGTAATAAGTACTCGGCATAGTTATGTCTTCTTCAAACAACACATTGTCTTAGTACCAACTAACCAAATTGGTGACGGTTTTTTGAAGTTATACTTCTTTTGGCGCGTTAGGGAAAAATGATGAGAATAAATTTTTACGATGTGCCTGCACACCGTCAAGGAAAACCGACACCCTGAAGTTAGCTAGTCAACATACTCCCTGAAGTTAGCTAGTCAACATTTTAGTTATATACGCCAAAGAAGTATAACTTCTTACGTGCGTAATAAGTACACACACTTTTTTTTAGTTCATTCAATAACTGTAAAAAAGCTCATTATGTAACGACGTCATCTGTCGATGTGCACATCTGTCTAAAGATTGAAATAATCAATAACCATTACCGCAGAAGTCAAGGTGAGTGTCCGTATCTAATAAAGAGCAGCTGTCGGCTGATGAAATTAGCTTTCAGAAGCTTCGCCAAATACAGTCGTCCATAGGCTTTCAACATTTCTTAATCGACACCAAATTTAGATTATTTTATTACTTTATACAAACTTCGAGCAGTTTAAAACGGTATCGTTCTATTACATCGATACACCTAATTTTGTAAATTAAAATAGCAAAGATGAAGTGAATGGAAGGTCATATTTACATCACAACCGGGGCCTCCCTGTTTGTATTTACGATGTCGTTGCGAAATCAGGATGCATGTGCCGACTTTTACTTTGCTTTGTAAAATAATATCTATACCTATTTATAATAACATTAGAGACAGATATTTTTAAATGTAGGTTAAACAGAAAATAAGCCGAATACTTACGTGTTACAAAATGAAGTTATTATGTAAATAGTTATGCAAAATTTTATATTTTTAATGTTCTTGTATAATGTTATAAACTGGGAAAATATTTCGAGGTACTATGTAAACTACATATGTATGAAGTCAGTAGCGTTTCAACTTAATATTTATAAAGTTAAAAATATGTCATTTGTTTTTGTAATAATAACACATACCTGGAAAAGGTAGGACGGGGAAGGTAGGTAGGTAGGAAGTAGGTAGTCGTTACATTTTCCCTTTTCCCGGAATGTGTAGGATAATGGTAGGGACGAACCCGCTTTAAAAAGGTGTGAAGCACTATTGGTATGTTATTGCAGTAAAGGGAAAGCTGTTATAAATAGCATTTTGGGTTACAACCTTGTCTCGACCTTCGTTGGGTAGGTACGCACTTTGTAGGACGGCGACAGAACTGAAATCAAGTCCTTGTTACCGTATTCTATTCAAAACTTACAGCCGATATTTGTATCATCATCATCATCATCATCAGCCTATAATGTTCCCACTGCTGGGACACAGGCCTCCTCTCTATGAGAGGGAAAGGGCTATAATCCACCACGTGGCCCATTGCGGATTGGTAGATGTCACATGTCTTCGAATTTTTGGTTCTAGGACATGCCGGTTTCCTCACGATGTTTTCCCTCACCGTTTTTGAGAGCAGTGGTGATGAAATAAATTACACAAAGTAATGCGCCTGCCTGGGTTCGAACCCACGACTTACTGTTCGTAAGTCGGGGTCGCTACCACTGGGCCACCGCTGCTCACACTGCTGCACTGGACTGCTGGTGATATTTGTATAAATAAAGATAATGAAGACGATATAACAACATTTTGGATGTTACCTACTTGAATTATGAGTAGCAAGAATATTGCTGAGAGTCTTCTTTCTGAAAATTTCAATGGAAATAAAAAACTGATATTTCATCGCCTTCTTCTACTAAAAACTCTCAAAGGAAGAACTAACCGGCATCGTCATGGCATGCTCGTTCAATGGTATATTTTATTCATCGCATTCCAAGAGCAGCTAGGCCCAACAACAACAAAAACACTGTCTTTTATACAGGGTGATTGGTAATTGGGTGCAGCCCTTGAAATGGGTGATACTAGAGCTCATTTGCAACAAATTTGACCCGATAACTAGGGGTCCTATCCGATACATTTATTTTGAATAATCTGCCTTGAAAAGTAAGGGTAGTTTCAATTTTTTTCATTATTATGAACTTTATGACGCTGTTCAACCAAAGGTTTGGGTTATTTTTTTATAAATTTATTTTCAGAATATTCATTCGTTTATACGCTCTCTGAAAAGTATCATATCAACGCTCTGAGCGACGTAGATTTGTCACAATTATAAAGTTTTGGTCGAGAGGAGGAAAATTTCCAAAAAATACTTAAAAGTTCGATTACTTCGATCGAAACCACTTAGATGGGACCCCTAGTTATCGCGCCAAATTTGTTGCAAATGAGCTCTAGTATCAGCCATTTCAAGGCCTGCACCCAATTAACAATCACGCTATATAAGTGATGACCTCATAGCCGCCACTGACACTACTATTGATATGAGGATCATTGCACTTAGGGAATGCAAAACCGGCCAAAATAAAAAACCGGGTATTTTCACGGTTGCCCTACGAAAAAACCCAGTTTTCGGTGAAATCGGTTTTAAAATAAGTTTTTTTAAAATTTGTTTATTTAAACGATATTTTAAAACTGCTTTTAAAATTCAGGCCGCCACAACTTTGCTTCTTTTCAATTATTAAATTAAAAAAATCTTAGAATTTTTTTAATTAAGTAATTAAATTAAAAAAAAAACTAATAAAAATACGGAAATAAGAAAGATCAAAATTCACCCACCCCACGTCCTACAACAATGAGAAGTATCTAAAAAAAAAAAGATAAATATGGGTATAAACAGCTCCATCCTTACAGTCTAACATATAAAAAATTAGTATGGAAATTCATTCAGGACCGTTATATCTACAATGAATGTACATATTACAAAATTGAGAAATACTGGCTATCTTGACTTGACTTCAATTATTGAGTTCCATCATCAAACAACTGAGGTTCTTTTCACTTGTTCGACCACTGGACATCGAAATAGTAAGAATTATAACTTGATTGTTTGATCATTAGCATTGCTAAATAGAATAGACTAAGATGGAGTAGGGTAGACTATGGTAAATTCCAACTCTACATATTGTTATTGTTTCTTTGTTGATGATTAACATTGATAAAAAAAGTTTAGTGTTCGCCAACTATCTTGACTTGTGATCAAGCTCTATTGACAGTAGAAGGTATTTTTTAAGAGGAACCTACTACTTAACAGTCAAGTTATAATTCACACTAGTTCGGTGTTCGGTGGTCGAACAAGTGGATCAAATCTCAGTTTTGGAATTAATGGAACTCAATAATTGAAGTAAAGTCAAGATAGCCAAGTATTTCTTAATATTGTAATATGATTTATAGTAAACTAGCGACTCGACCCGGCTCCGCACGGGAGCAATGTTATACATATAAACCTTCCTCTTGAATCTCTCTATCTATTGCTGAAAACTGCATTAAAATCCGTTGCGTAATTTAAAAGATTTAAGGGTACAAACCGCGGGAGCGACTCTGTTTTATACTATGTAAAGATATTACTGCCCCGCAACGAATTTTCATAGCATTATTTTTATATGTTAGACTGTAAGGATGCAGTTAGGAAGTATGCCATCTTTTTATACCCATTTTATATTTTTACTCTTATATTTTTGCTGTAGGACGTGGGTTAATTTTGTATGGACCATAACCCCTTTTTTCGGATGGGAAATCATCAAATGTCTTATTCCGCTCTGGGCAAAGCGGAGGGAGTGTCAGACTTGTACTGACTAAAACCCATCCATGTTCCTTCCTTGCCCTTTGTGTTCCAGGGTCGCGGTATCTCGGACCATACCCCTTTTTCTTTGTTTAAGTAAACTAACTAACTCAACTATTGGAAACAGTTAAAAGTTACCTAATACGCTAAAATCACACGTCTTTTCACTTACAACCGTTGGCATCGTTTGCCAGAACAAAATAGCTGACATCAAATGCTTCGTTTTGACCGACAAGTGGTGTAGTAATGTTGCCATTTGAAAATAATAAAAAGCCGTAAAACCGGAAACTTGAAAATACCATGAAATAACATTGAAAAACCCGTTTTTTTTAGTAATTACAAATATACCCAAAAACCGGTTTTTCAGATTTCGGTGAAACCGGTTTGCATTCCCTAATTGCACTGATCTGAGCGTGATCTTTCCTACTGATCTTTCCAAGTCGATGTTATTTCAGTGATAAAATGCTCCTAACTGCATGGGAACCATCCTGTACTGTACCTATATTGAGTTGAGTGGATTTGCAGAGAGTCTTAATAAATTGACGATGTGTTGCGGATAGAACAGTGGTCGGTGGAAGCGAAGCGCTCATCTGAACAAATTTCTTATTCTTGAACGTTGTAATGATTAAAAATCGCAAAGCGGTAAAACGGCGACAGGCGACGAAATTATGTTTATACAGGGAATTCTTCTTAAACAACGTTATTTGATGCTATCAGCAAAACATTTACTGGTTTAACTGTTGCTTTTCAGGAGTGCATCATCAGGAGTACTATATCAATGAATTTTGTGTTTCATCCGTACCCTCGGCGATCTAAGAAACGCCGCAATAAACGTAGCTACTTTCTGGGTCCAAACAGAATAATATTATGGATGTAATGTTCACGAGAAAAATAGATATCAATAATTGTAGCTCGTGTAGGTTAGGGGTGTTCGGATAGACCCGCTTTGTCATGATTTGGCACGATCCGAGCGGCAAATTGAACGTATATTTTGTCGACCGGTTGGGTAAAATTTTCATACAAAATAATGTATGGGAAAAGTTTTTTGCAATTTCTGACTTTTTTAGTACTTTAACCTGGATTGGTTCCACAGAAGTTTTTGATCAGTATTAGAAACAGGCAAATCTACTGGCATCAATAATTTTTTTTGTGAAAAATGGCCATTTTCTTGCTACTTAACTGTATATTTTTTTGAAAATCTGTGAAATGGCATCAAAATTTCACGAAAAATTATAAATGGTTTTCTAAGATCATTTTCGTGTAGCTGCAACGGTTAAGATAGTTCCCCTTACTGCCCCGCTGAAAGTTCCCAACCAGTATATGGCATATATTAAAAGAGCAGTCATAGCAGTTTAAAAAAACAATGCCATTTGGCAACACAACCCTGAAAACGCTAAAACACTGGCTCACATTAACTATTCCCACTTTAGGTCAATAATGCTGCGGGCCCCAAAACAGTTAAATCAATTCACCGAGACTTATGGCGCGCAATAGCCCGGATTATTGCTGGCTATTCTAGATCCTGGCTTACTGAAGTTACTGAAGGCAATGTATGTGTGTTAAGGGTAGTACGGTAATCCAACCGGTTTTAAGGGACGAGTGAGAAATCCATAAATGAAAGCAAAATGTAAAAGCAACCCAATCAATGGGGGGCTGAGAAGTGGAATACTCTGAAGTCTGTTTTTTGTATGTCTTACACATCCATACTCAAAACAATAACTGCAATGTGTATCTATAATTTGCTCTAGATATTTCATTTCTTAAGAAGACTTACATTTAGGATTAGAAGACAGAGTTTTCACTGTCAAGATTAGGGTAGCACAAGCAACAGTAGACGTGCAAGAGAAAGTAAGAAGTGAGCACTCGGAGAGAATTATGAAAAGACTGAATAAATTTCAGTCATCTTCAGAGAAGTTTTTACATAATATTATTTTAAGTTTAGAACACTGGTGGGGAATAAGTCAAGATCGCCAACACTCTAACATAAAGGGTGTAAGAAGACTGTTAACGAAACCGAAAGGCACTTGTTCTCCCCGTCATTGCGATATTTTTTTAGTTCTAGACTATACCTGGGAACCTTCTAGTTACGGAGATATTGACGGTCAAATTTCCAACATTTTCACAAGTTTTTTTTAAATACCGTGTTTTCAATGTGTCTCAACCCCCGTACTATATCTACATCCATCAGCATAATGTTTTGAATGCTTTACATTGAGTCTTACCGTAAAACGTGATATTTCACCAAAAAAAAGTCCTTTCCTAGCAATATTTTTTGCGTAAAGTTACTTAGTTTGGTGTACATAATGGCTTGGTTAACGGCTTCGTGAAGAGTCTGTTTACAACCTGTATAGTTGTATGTTCAGCTCTTAGTGGAATCCCTGAGGAGCATCATGGTTCTCGATATGTATCCATTTAGCACAACAGTTTGACATCCACGAGATCCAAGAAATGTCTACTGATATCTATAGCTAATAGCAGAAGCATACTTCTCTTCGCTTCCAACCGATCAAAACACTTGCTATAATCTGTGTAGATTACATCTACTTGTGTGCGATGAGATATACATACAATCAAGTAGTTACTACGAAGAATGAGATTGGTGGTTGTGGGCCGATCTCGCAGGAAACCATGTTGTTTAAGACTTAAGAGTAGCTTATTGCTGCCTGTAAATTATTTTTTCCAGGATACATAGTTTGGATATAGGCCTATAGTTCTCCACGAGGTCTCTAGGCACTTTTTTGAGAATTGGAGTCATTAACGCTGACTTCCAAATTGTAGGTACCTCACCCAGCTAACGACGACTTGGACTGAAGTGAAAAAGGAGTAGTCAGAATTTTTGAGTGGAGTATAAAAACTGGTAGAATATTGTCTACAAGAACTCATCTTTTCCAAGGATAGATGATGATTGCCTAAGCTTAAACTTTTTCTGGGAGATCTGTACCTACGTACAGTCAGCGTCACCATGTGGGTACCCCTCTTGAAAGCACCTACGTTCCCAACCCCCCAATAGATGCAGCCAACCGTACATCTGTATTGTTGGGTTAAGAATGATTCTCGATTCACTGACTAAGCTTGGAGCACAGACGTACACTGCTGATGGTTATGATGCTGTATGGCATATGCAACAATAGGTTTAATTGTATGGAAATTTCCAATAGATTATGTTACGTAGTACCTAGGACTGTCAATCGGCGGGAAGTGCGAGCACCCCGCTTGTTCTACACAGAGAAGTGTAGAACAAATGCTGGGGAGAGAGCTCCTCTCCGGCGATTGTTGGAAACGTATAACTCACATTTTATAAATCTAGATATTTTCGGTCATAATCATAACAAATTTAGAAAAATGGCTATTGAATCACTATCGTTATGATTTGATGTGTCTACAGACTAAATCTGGACGGGTAGCGCTGTCCAGAGTTGGTTAATGTGACCTTTCAGTTTCATTCTTATTTTCTTACTGTACCTTCTGTATACGTCCGTTTCCTTATTTTTTTTAAAAAATCGATGTAAATCCGTGGACAATAGTGTGGGTTATGCGTTTGTTTACTATTATACCTAAGCTAAATATCAATATTGTAACGTGTAACTGTTTTTTGTCCCAAATAAATAAAATAAAATAACCATTTCCAAAAACAGATAACAAATGAATGTCGAAAAATCGATAACAAATGAAAACAGATAACAAAATGAAAGTCGAAAGTTTAAGTAGGTATCTCGTATCGATTGCTTTTGAACTTGTTCGGCGAAGGCTGGTGTGTCGTTATATTGCTGCCATTGTTTTATCGAAAGTCAAAAATGGAAAGTAATCATTGCAATTGAGATATTTTGCTGTTTTTTAGAACTTATATATATCGTGCATGAATTCTCCGCTAAAGGCGTTCACGCTCGAAAAAGTGTCACTTTTCGCCTGAGCCGAGCGCGCAAGCGAGAGTGCGAAACAAGCGATAGAGAGGCACGATCGGCCTAAGCGTTCGGCTTGTGACGCATCTATGTATTATACAAATTAATGATAATGCCGTGATAATAATTCAATTCAGTTCATAAAAGTATGCAATTTTTCAACAATTGTGTGTAAACCGACTTTACGGACAAACATTTTTTATCACGTCTTTTACTAATATTCACGATTGCGGTCAAGATTGAGCCATTCCTGATTAAATACGACTTAAAGATTTTAAGTAGCAAGTGGGGATCTAATTTGTTGCTAATTTTAAGGAAATATTGTAAATATGTTGTTGCAGTTTACACTAAGTACGTTGTTATATGTAATAAAATAAACTTTTAATGAAGTTATTGGTAGGTACTTTAAAGTATAAAATGGACTTCATGATAGGACCTTACTCGCCATTACATACTTACATTAGATATAATACCGACAATGCATGTACAATGGCGGACACTCCCGCCTGATCACCATTAAGCTCATTTTTGCAACATGAAGCGTTCTCTGGCCTTCGCATGGTTTAGGCAAAATTTTTTTAACTGATCAGGCGGAAAACGCCGCTACTGTACATAATTATTTTCCTACGTTCTCATGCTAACGGAAAACGAATGACACGCGATTTTGAATTGGTGTAAAAAAATAATTACCTATGCAAAATTCGTTTTATTTGGAATATTCTAAGTCTATTTTGATGAGTTACAAAAAAGATAAGTATCCCATAATTTTTATGTAAAATCCACAATATACCAAAGTATCGAAAATACTTTTGAATTTTCATTCTTGGCTGACAGCTTTGCAGAGAAAGTTTTTTAAGCGTTGCCATTTATAAGGATTAATTGATTTCTGAACTTTTAAAAAGCAATTGATGGTCGCCTACGCTAAAGTGGCTTTTAAAAAGTAATTTGGTGTAAACGATTTCTTCAGTTTCATAAATACTTAATCATTAAAATTAGATGTTGTATCTACTTCGTATTAGGAGTGTGACCCATATATGCTCACAAAAGAAGATTGTATCCTTGCTTTGGAAGACTATCGTACTAAATTAGATGCAAGACATACCAAGCACCAACAAAAATGCAACAATTAGTGGTCATATTACACACGTGGTCATAGTTTTCCGGAAAACCCTTTATTTTCAGCGAGGGCCGTGAGAGGAGACTACGGGATTAAGGCTAACGTTACTGGTTGGACTATATGATGGTATAAATAGGTATATGAATGATAACCACATATTATTATCGCGGTAAGAAATCCCTTACACGTGTTGATAGAATATAACCACTCACATCTGAAAGTATAAAAGCAATGCTATTAATTACAGCACAAATTATATTTTCAACAAAAATTGTGTAGGGAAACGCAAAATCTAAAGAAATATTTTCGCTTACCCCTCTGCTATTGCTACCAAATTGATTTATGTCATCGTGCAACTATAATGAACACTTTATCACAAGTAGGTGTCTGCCAGCCTGTCGCTGACGGGAACTAATTAAGATGCATCGTCTGCACACCGCCTAAACTTAAACCTACTTTAGTAACTGCTTTTCCATCAGTACATGAAGTTGCTATGTTGATACTAGATATAGTATACACGAAATCAGTTAACATCCATTGTATTCGGCGAATTGTGACGTAATGGCAATTGGCAAATCATATTGCACCAATTTCGAGGATTCATAATGATAAAAAGTGACCGTATAAACAAAAGACTTGCTTCACTTCCTCGCTTCGACGTAGGAAACCATGTGGATCTCTCAAAAAATCTTATGCAATCATTTTATGAGTGCTCGTATTGGTCTCACACTATGGAACGCTGCTCGATTGCCGCTTGACTACCGCAGAGACGTCCACATCTAAGACACCGTACATTTAACTATCAAACTGGTTAAATTCACTTCAATAAAAAAAGATTAACCCATGTTGTTGAACCGCCGTAATAATCTCAGTATCACTGCAGCGGATCGAGAGGCCCATGAGAACACTGTTACGTAACATCTATGGATCCCGCCTGTACTACCAATTAATTAAAGCAGATAATTAAGTGATAATTTGTTAAAATCCACAGAGCCGCGATGTGCAGGGAAGTGAATGTCAGATGCAAATGGCATTAAGCCACTGTAATACAATCTTGCCGCTCTGTTTAAAACAATGACCAACATATGTAGCTGATGAAACACTTGTTTTTAAATAACTTATAGGCACATATGTCTTAGTAAAAATGTTTCAGTATTGGGTACTTGAACTAAATTGCTATTTAGTATAGCCTATGGATATTAAGTGAAAGGAGTCGGAGCATCTTGGTATGGTCGTCACCGTCGCGGTAAACGCTCGGAGCGACATAAAATGTTCCGTTGTCTCAAATTCTTACGTTTTATTGGTCCGTTAAATTGCTGTGATACTGAATTAAGAAATACTGTCTCGACAAAACGTTCACAATAATAAATATTCTTTATTCCAGACCTGAAGAAGGAACAATGTAATATGATTAAGATAAGTAGAATAAATCGAGATCAAACTTTCAATTTCGATTGTATTTACAATACAAAGTTCGCTTATTGCATTCAAGTGATTGCAAAAGCTTATGTTTCAAAATCATAGGTTCTAGGTATTCGGAATTGGTTTATTCGTGTGTGGCAATCTGTTGTAACTTAGTAACAGATGACGTCGTAGACTGTAAAACGAGATCTCAAGAACATTCTCCACTCTCCAGTCTGAAATGAATCATCACTTAGCGAGTGTTCTAACTCCACCTTGAATTATAAACCAGATAGTATCATGCACGTATTAAGGCCTTCACACTTCGCGCTCCTTTTCACTGAGGTGTTTTAGTTTTCTGTAGGTACTGCATTATTAAACAGCACATGAACACATGCCATAATGTAATCCAAGAAGCGATGTTTTAGTCCCATTTAATAGGTTGTAGCCTATTACCATTAACCCGGCACAAATCTAGATTCCGTGGCTGCTACTCAGAAATTCCTGATGCAAATTCCTAATAATACTTTCTACAACGTGGGACTTGAACCCAGGGCCACCATACTCAGCAGTACCTAGTTCTTGCGACTACTAGACCAACGAGTGGGTCTACTGGAATATAGGTAATATTCCAGTAGACCCTACGACTTATATCTACATTTTCAGGCCAAAGAGTCCAAAAATACATCTGGTTCTGTTACGATAAAAGGTCTAGTATGTCTCCATTTTTGTTCTGTACTTTAAAGATTCAATATAATTCTGGCCCCAAGACACAGGATATACTGAAAGGTTTACACTAGGATTTACAGACGCAAGCGTCTCATACGAATTTGAACAGTATTCGAATACAATTATGTTTATATTCGCATGGCACGCTGGCTAACATTTTGTTTATAGGAATATGCTCATTATGTGCATAGAAATCAGATACACATTCGTTTGAAGCACTTACATCACTTTGCAAGGTAAAGTCAAAGCGCGGTCTCTGAATCTTGTCCTTAGTGTTCTTCTTTGTACTGAATTGACTGGTTTCAATAATATTTCGAACATAGGTACATTTCAAAGTAGGCGATAGTAGAAGAGAAAGGAGAGTACTTTGGGTTAGTTTAACTCACCTGCGAGAGGAGAGTTAGTGCTTTTATTGCTTCTCGTTTTTTTGTTCAACACATAATGTTAATGAATATTTTACATACGTAATAAAGTTTCCGAAATTGGTAACTGTTATTAGAAAAAACATCAATTTCCGATACCTCTCAAAATGTTTTTACGAATTTTCGAACAGTACAAGTCGTTCTGAAATTAACTTCATACGCATAGGCACAAAGTTGATGTTTGAAAGTAGACGTAACATCAATAATTGCAAACAAAAATTGAATATGGAATAGGTATACAAACTGTTTGGTTTTAAAGTTTGACGTTCAAAAGTGCTTGGCCTAACTAAATAATTGGTTTGACTTCGACTCTAAAAATTCAGTGAGTACTAAGCTAGTTTCGTATAAATCCACCGAGGTATTTAATCGTCTAGATCCCGGTAATACGCCTCAGTAATTCAGGAGTTTAATTATTTAGGCGACCAGTCGCAATCAAGGATGGGTTACTTGCCGTCGGATTGCGGCTTAATCGCCCAAAATAACAGCCCCTTCTCAAATGACTAACACTGCTTGACTGACTTTGTTTGTGCTGATGGTGTTAACCAAGGTTTATGCTATTGTTTTTTATTGTATTTTGGCAGATTTGGATGTTTATGAATTCAAAAAATTGAGCAGTGTTGGCAAAGTATGTATTTACTGTAGTGTTTTTCTGTGTACTAAGTACACAATATTTGTAGGTTTATTACTGTTATTATTGTATCACTGAAAAAAATGCACGTCAATCAAGTGACTTTTTAGCTGGATTGACGATATTTTGTTTAGATTAATCAAAATCTTAGTTAAGTTAGTGATTGCAGTTGGTGGTTGTTGTTGTTGATTGTAGTTGTTGTTTCATTATTGTTGTTATTTATTTTGACATTTATTAATTTATTCTAAATTTTACTTTTGACTTGTTAATTTATTTATTTTTGTTTATTTGGTGTTATTCGGACATTTTGGTTTAATTTGTGATTGTAGCAATAATTTATGTGTGCGATTTGTATGTTATCTGTCATTGTTTTATATGGGTCTCGGACCTGCAATAAATGAAATTTATTTATTTTATTTATTGCAGCAATACTAGTTCAAATGATTGAACGCTCAAACAAGTTTCTTGATTACCCTTAACATGACATCATTGTAGAAGAGATAAAAAAGAGACAATCTTTATTGAAGTAATCAAAATGCTTGATTGACACAACCTACTTTTGACTTGATTGTTGCAAATAGATTTTGTGATAACTCCAAATAAGATCCCGTTTCAAATCTCAATCAAATAAAAGTAGTAGCTGTGATCATTGTGCTTGATAGGCTCAGATGTAAACAAGTTACTTAGCCAATCTAAACAAAATCTTGATTGTGGCAACTGCTTTTTTTTTCAGATAATAAGTTTTCGTTTAATCTCGGCTCTTGACTAAAAGTAAGTAAGTCTTAATGAGTTATACAGCAAGTCTATCTTCTCTAAGAGCTAGACGATTTAACGTACGAACTTACCTAATATAATAATCTTCAATCTGAAGCGGGTAAAGGTCTAAAACTCAATTACGTTACAATCTCAACTTTTAACATGACTTGTCGATAAATCCTGACGTATTCACTAGCTTAACTTAAGATGGATCGGTGACCGAACTTTTCGTGTAGAACAAAAGATATTTTACCACGACCACATTACATAAAATACTCATAAATATACGTCTCACAATTATTTTTGTGTACAAATAAGAAACTTAAACAGCAAATGAGGCGAATTTCCCGAAGAAACAAAGCCTAAACATAAGTTTACCAAACAAGACAGACGATAAATTCAGAAGATAATTTATTACAGCGCGATCGAATTGCTCAGAATTCACGATAATATTGTGTACTTGTATCAGAGTAATGGAGCTTCACGGAAACTATTTCACTGTTCTGTTTTTGATACGATTCCAAACATCGTCTAGTTTGACTCACTTCTATAAGGTTATATCTGTGGATCAATCAATACAATCTTTTCCTTCAGAGGCAGACAGAATATCTGGCTTTATTTAAGAGTTACAGCGGATTCGTTTCTCAGTTGCTTTTATTCATGTGATCAGAGGCAGTAACGGTGTGACCGGTCCAGCAGAATCGCCCCCGTCTACGTAGGTTATCCTGCACGTTAAATAAATTATTCAACACCGACAGACCTTTCGTAGATTTTTCCGTCCCTGTTCCTCCTAATTCTTCGAACAGGGTGCAAGGGAAACGCGTGTATCTCACATAAACGTGTGAAAGAGCCGATGACGAGTACACAAAGGATTCCATTTATCATTCGCTCGGAACACTGTCATTTGTGAAGTGTTCAGCTAGAGTCGTGACGCGTCAATAGCTAGCATGTTAATGGCGCTTACCTTCGAAAGATATTAATATAACGCTTTTGACCGAAAACCTTCAAAGGGTCTCAGTGGATGTTAAAAATAGCTCTTCTATTTTATGAGTTACTAACTTTTGCCCGCGGCTTTGCTCGCGTTAGTTTAGTATTTGACAATTAAACTCTTAACACAATAAGTTCCTATAATAATATAATTCAATCATGATTCGAAAGACATGTTGCGTCATCTATTATCATAAGAACGTTATTAAGCAAATGTTAGAGCTGTGCAGGTGGCTTCATACTGGTCTAATACAATTTGAGTTCATAGACACGAAAAGAAGAAGAACGTTGTTGTTGTTTTCCTCGAGAATTGTTTTTTTTTCTGGGTGAAAGGTACCCTATGTCCGTTTCTGTACACCTGACAATGTATATGCAAACTTTCAGGATCATCTGTTCAGTGTTTTAGGCGTGAAAAGATAACGAAAATACAAACGTTTATAATATTAGTTAGGTTTCAGGTTGAATTTACAGTAGCACTCATTCTGAGTCATTAATCAACCCATTTTCAGAAACGTCGCCAGTCGCTACGGGCGGTGTCAGAGCATAAGCTTGAGGGAATATTGTAGGGTACACCGAAAATTACATTTTATATGTTGGGTTCAAAGTTGTTTTAATTTGTCCCGTAGCCTTTAATTATAAAAATAATGGCAAAGGGTGGCGACCTTTTCGCCAAGATTTATATGAAGATATTAACACCTGAGTATAAAGGGTGTAAACAGACTCTTAACTAAGCCGAAAGGCACTTGTTCCCCTGTCATTGCGATCATTTTTTTGTTCTAGAGCATACTTGGGAACCTTCTAGTTACGGAGATATTGGGGGTCAAAGTTCCAACTTTTTCACAAGTTTTTTTTAAAATAGATGTTTTTAATGTAAGATTTTTACTTCAAAGACCTCCTTACTATTCAATCCATCCATCCGCACAATGTTTTGAGTGCGTTACATTGAGCCCTACTGTAAAACGTGATTTTTCAGCCCAAAAAAAAAAGTCGTTTCCCAGCATTAATTTTTGCGTAAAGTTACTTAGTTTGAATAGAATAGAATAGAATATATTTATTTGTAAAACATGAGTATACAACAAATAATATGTGCAAGGTCTTAAATAACAGGTAGATCTGCATGTTTTGCCAGTTATGGCGTACAAAACAACTTATTTTGGCTTAGAATAAAACCTTATAAAAAATTGAGTCTATACAGCAAACAAGGAAATTTATCAACTTAATCATAATTAAAAATAAAGTACTTATTGTTTTTACAGATACGGGGGTCAAATTAGGAAATCGTATTTGTATCTATTAAATGGAATATCTATTAGTGGAATCTAATGGAGTATCTATTAGTGGAATCTATATAATTAATTGCGGTCATTTAAAAATTCCGATATAGAATAATAGCATTTGGCTATGAGATATTTTTTTAAATTTATTTTAAATAGAGCAGTAGGCATTTGTCTAATAGGTTTTGGGATTTTATTATAAATGATTGGTGCTAAACAAAAAACACTTTTACGCATCAACGCCGTGGTTGATCTTGGTACGCATAATTTATTATTATCCCGTCGATTACGAATAGAAACATCTGATAGTTTCTTAAATAGGTTAGGATTGGTTCGTATAAAATTAGCTATTTCATAAATAAATAAGGAAGGCAGACTTAGAATGTTATATTTAATAAAATATTGTTTGCAACTATCAGTTATTTTCAAACCAAACATAGCCCTAATACACCTTTTTTGTGACTTAAAAATAATTTCTTTATTAGTAGAGTTTCCCCAAAATATAATACCAAACCTCAATATGGAGCCGACTATACCATGGTAGGCAGTTATAAGCGCATTGGTACTTATAGTAGGTTTTAGTTTAAGGATAAGTTAAGTTAAGTTATAGGCAGAAGAACATACTTTTTTATTTAATTCTTCTGTGTGTGCTTTCCAGTTCAGACGTTTGTCAATGGTTACACCTAAAAATTTGTTGTGTCTACATTTTTAATTGCAGTTAATTTATGTTGAACATTAATATTTGGTGCTTCTAAACGTTGACTGAAGAACATAATTTTAGTTTTTTCAAGATTGATTTTTAAGTTGTTGTTATCTGACCAGTGAATTATTGAATTAATTGTATTATTAATTTCATGTTCATACCAATCTTTATTTATAGAATTAATAGTGACCGTGCTGTCATCGGCAAAAAGTGATACTGGATAATTCGTTACTAATGGCAAGTCATTTATATAGATTATGAATAACAAAGGACCCAATACGCTCCCTTGTGGGACTCCATATTTAACTATACGTTTTTTCGATGCATATGTTTCTTCTTTTTTGGTATTAATGTTTATTTTAGAAATTTCTGTATATTGTTTACGATTTTTCAGATAAGATTCTACGAGATTTAGTACATTGCCTCTAATGCCATAAGCTTCCAGTTAACGGAGGAGAATGTCATGGTTAACATAATCGAAAGCCTGGGTCATATCGCAATAAATGGAACATACTGGCGTCTTTTTATCCACATTACCCATGACAGTATTTAAAAAATCAAAAATAGCCATGTTTATTGTTTTATTCTTGCGGAAACCTTTCTGATCTTCTGTAAGAATGTTGAATTTTTCTAAATAGTTATAAATTTGATTATAAATGTATTTTTCAAAAACTTTCGAAATTATAGGAATAAGTGCAATAGGTCTGTAACAGCTCATACTCTGCTTGTTGTCTTTTTTGAAGATGGGTTTAACGATAGTAGTTTTTAGACTTTCCGGGTATGATCCAGTGCTTATACACATATTAATGATATGACTTAGGTGGTCACAGATATGATAAGCGATATATTTTAGGATTCTAGTAGAGATCCCATCGCCATCGCATCACCATTTGATGTACAGAATGCTTAGTTTACGGCTTCGTGAAGAGTTTGTTTACACCCTGTATGTAATTAAAGGTTTCCCAACAGTTTATGTTAAGGTGGTATGGTGGAAACTATAAATTAATATTTGCTTAGCTATTATAGAGAAGCAGCTGTAAAAGAATCAAGAAAAATGCATCCTAAAGTTTGTTATTATTGAAGAGGAGGACATTAAATTGCAATAAAACACTGAAAAATGGTTTAAACATCAATTCTGGCTTTATTTATGGTATAAAATTATCAGTAATAAAATTAAGTCAATTTTATGGATATTAAATATATTTTTCTGTATTTTATTTCTATCCTAAGTTCTTCGCCTTTAATAAAGCACCCGTTTCGAAGAGATTGTCTCCATACTATTGTCCAAAACTAAAAGATTGCGATACAGTTCTAATGATGACGCACTCATTTTGACATTTTCGATGGTCGTGCATCTTTTGCAAACAACATGCTATCCATGAAATTGTATGCATTGGCTTTCTTTTAATTTATTTGTGATTCATGTCACACTGCTATGTGGTTGGTTACGTTGAGATTTGGTTGCCTGTTACCCAACCTTTACATTTTCGATTGTAATAACAGCACCCATCGTAAAACGCTTTTTAGCCACCGACCGAAAAGAGGGGTCTTATAAGTTTGAATTGTGTATTTGCGTGTCTGTTTGTGGCATCGTAGCTCCGGAACAGATGACCCGGTTTTGATTAAGTTTTTTTTCCGTCTGCAAGGTATCAAGAAAATCTGCTTAGCCGTTTGCATTTGTTGGTTGATTAAGAGATATAAACAACTTCCACAGGTCTGACCGATTCTAAGTATGATAACTTTAGACGCAGACATCATGCAGGATATCCAACCCGCCAGAAGAACTGTGTACGACATCTCCCTTGTGTTTGGGATCTGACGATGCGTTTTGACGCACAGACGCGTCAAGTTACCCAAAACTGTAAGATTTTCCCAAACAACCTGGAACCATAGAGATAAAGTTAAAAATCTATTAAATAAATTTGACAGTTTGCAGTAGCTTGATGTGCTGGCGTCTGTACATAAAATAGTACTGAGTAGAAAATAGCAAAATCTTAGCGGTCCCTTGGGACCGCTAAGATTTTGCTATACTTTTTTGATATACTTTAATCAAAGCGGCGTTGCATCTTGATGCAACGCCGCTTTGATTAAAGTATCCTTTTTATATTAAACGTAAAGGGACAATATTTATATATACTTTTTTTCCTTTTTAGAAGTTTTTTGTGCCGGGTTTTTTTGGATTTATAGCTAAAAACAGAATACCGAGACTCTATTCTAATGCAACGTTAATTAATGACATTATAAACGAATGTTAAATTTAGATATCTTGAAATTATCGCAGTATGTGGTCGGATGTAACCAGTATTGTGGTATGTCGACCACTCACCGATGACGTCACTGAGTGAACGTCGGCTGCGATCATTCTTAAGAAGCACTTATGGTGTAACAACTAGTTAGGGATAGTGATGGACCAATTTATGGATTTGCACCGCTGTCTATGCTTGGATGATTGCGGTGAGAGCCAGATCACGCAATGTTCAAAGAAAAATGCCGTGCGAGTGGGGGAGGTGACCTTCCAAGGTCATCTATTGAAAACATGGTCTCGCAACGCTTTGAAAATTCTTGAAAAGAGGTGTAATGACGCGTTGTTTATGAATGAGGTCAAATACGAGTGAGCATCCGCGGCGTCCAACACATTGTTATATAAACAATTAGTTGTTTCGAGAGCGTTTGTATTCTTTATTTTGGTTTCTTTATTTCGCGTACGGCACTCGTTGGGTAGCGCTATGCGGTGGCGTGTAATTACTGCCTTATTTTCACGCAGTTAGTGAGTGTGCCTCACGTGTCGTGTTAAGTGAAACGTAGTCAAAACACTGCATGCAGCCGGCCCCGGCAGGTTCAACAGAGAGCGAAAGTGGATTTGCTACCTGATGGTATTTTTGTGTCCGCGTCTGCTACATAAAGGGTGTAAAAAGACTCTTAATGAAGCCGAAAGGCACTTGATCTCCCCATCATTACGATCATTTTTTTGTTCTAGACCATACCTGGGAACCTTCTAGTTACAGAGATATTAGGAGTCAAAGTTCCAAATTTTTCACAAGTTTTTTTTAAATACATGTTTTTAATGTAAGATTTTTACTTTAAACACCTCCAGGACCCCTTGCTATTCAATGTTTTGAGTGCGTTACATTGAGTCCTACTGCAAAACGTGATTATTCAGCCCAAAAAAAAGTCGTTTCCCAGCACTAATTTTTGCGTAAAGTTACTTAGTTTGATGTACATAATGCTTGGTTGACGGCTTCGTGAAGAGTCTGTTTACACCCTGTATAAACCCAGCCTTAATAAAATAAATAAAATAGGACTTGGCTTATTATGTCATAGGGTATCTTTTAATCATTTTCTTCAAGGTCGTGCACAAAGTTGTTCGCTCACAATTTGTTCCAAAATCATCACGTGACAGAAATCACGTGATCAATGTTCTTTAAATGAACGTGGAGCAACAAAAGGTCAGTTGAAATTACAATTTCAAACGCATTAGCCATTGAAATAGTTTGAACTGACGGCACCTTAATGCGTGCTTCTGTAAGCGCACGCGCAGATTACTGCTAAGATAAATTGATCACGGCTCGCCACTTTGTTGTCTTAATGAAAGTTACGAAACTTGTTCGCTACAGACAGACGCTACATACCGATTACTCTCATCGATACGTTTAAGTGGTGATTATATAATGTTTAACTAAACAGGATAACTTCGCTCTGTCTAGAATTGCCATATATAAATGCTGACTTGAATGTATTACTTTATCGGATATAGGTTACAATTACTTAACAACTGTTATATTATGCGATTGGCTTGCGTTCACGCGTTCTGAGAACTGCGTTCCTCATCGACATGTAAACGCAGTCAGCATTTATCTGTAGTCGGCACTCCATGTCTTCTTTTTAGGGTTCCGTACCCAAAGGGTAAAACGGGACCCTATTACTAAAACTCCGCTGTCCCTCCGTCTGTCTGTCTGTTTGTTTGTCTGTCTGTCTGTCCGTCTGTCACCAGGCTGTATCTCATTAACCATGATAGCTAAACAGTTGAAATTTTCACAGATGATGTATTTCTGTTGCCGCTCTATCAGCAATACGGAAAACAGAATAGAATAAATATTTAAGGGGGGCTCCTATACAACAAACGTGTTTTATTGCTCGATATAACGGCGACAGGTAGACGCTTGAAAAATTCACATTGTATTTAGTTGTATATTTAAAAATATAAGTTGAATTAAAATAAAATAAATATTTAAGGGGGGCCTTTCCAACAGCCAAAAAAATCATGTTTGTTTAACAAACATGATTTTTTTGGCCGTTGTTGCCTATAATATTGTATAGATAATGGTACGGAACCCTTCGTGCGTGAGTCCGACTCGCACTTGGCCAGTTTATATTTTATTTTGTCTATTTAGCAGTCATCTCGGTAGTGGTCACTATTGCTGGCCACAAGTAAAATTTGTCATACAGCCTACCCTTCATATCCTTATTCACTACTCCGGTATCCAAACACTTCATATATAAAATTAATTTCATTGTCAGCTGCCTAGCCTCTGCCCAACTATATATAACAGGTGCGTTCAGTCTAACCGGATGCAGCTGAATTTTACATGGAGCGGCTGCATATCTGACCTGCACAGCCCACTGGTTTGATACGCTTCACTTAAAATTGTCCACACATATGGGCATTTTATTTGCCAAACGAAGGACAAATCTCTTCAAACGAAGAGCAGATTTCTAAACTAGGGATTACCTAATAAAGATTTTTTTATAATCACAATGCAAAGCACGGTTGTAACTGTCGGCGTCGCTCAGAGAGATATTTTGAAAGGGAGTTTTAGTCAGAATCCACCGACACGTAAATATGTTAATTCGTGTGCAGTATTGCCGATGTAAAGACAACACTTAGTGGTCGTATGTGCGTAGATTTGTAAACTTTGCGACCTTAAATCGGTCGCCAAAGTTTATGCCTTTTAGAGCCAAATTTAGCTTTCTTTGTGTTTATTATGCGTATAAGACCAGAGTAGTAAAATTTTTAGACTAGGTCGGTCGGTTCAATTGAATGTCCTTTATGTAATTACATTGTGTTTTACATAATATAATGTAGGTACAAATATTATATGGGTAAACCTTCAAACGCTACGTTTAATTGCAATAATATTGCGATGTTTCTTATGAACTTCACGGGGGCTATAACTAGGAATATAGGTAATGAGTTTGTGCTCGTCTGCTTGACTTAGTGACCATGTTTGGCATGACTTTTCAACTTCATGATTGTCTGGTGTCCTTTATGATTCCTTTAAAATTTAAAAACTTTTTTCATGATATTGCTATTTTCCTATTGATCTCTTGTTCGGTTTGGCGATGATGCTGCCTAAACCAAAATTTTAACTATCGGTTCGGCGGGAAAAACATATAATTGTAGATGGGCAAGGTATTGAATACGTTAATGAATACATCTATTTAGGACCATCCATTTAATTTGATGACCAAACCGCGGTCAACAGGTAGTACAACATAAATCCTGTTTATAATGCCGCTTTTCACTTTGCTTATTAACGATTGCCCAACAACTGACGAAAGGAAAAGATACACAGCAGAAAAGTAGTCCAGTACTTTTTATTGGACCCCGATCATTTAGTAAAATTACCTTTTAGTTTTTCCAATACTCAGGACCAACAAAAAGAGAACGGTAGCAAGCAGGGCTGCGGGCTGCGGGCTGCGGGCTTTGAGGTTCCGTCGAGCAAAAAGTGTAATTGGGTAGCAAAATTTCCAGTTACTCGTATAAGCCCGATATTGGATTTGTGCACGATAAATGGGTTAATGCTCGTTATATCGATGCAATCAGGCTAGAAATGCTTAAACTTTAATAAAAAAGAGCTCCCAATGTGTGCTTTAAAGATGAGTTTTTGCCACTCCCGAAAGTCCCGAAGTAATGACATGTTTTGAAGATCTTATCAACATCAAGCTATAGGTACTGTCACGTAGGGACCCTCAGTATACCGCTCGTAAAATTATATCATTACGGTTACAGTATATTGTTGTAAAATGGGTATAAAGCACAGATAACTTCTAAATAAATAGTAAAGTTACATTACTTACTATATTAGGTACAATTACATTACTTATTATATTACTGGTACCAAAATACTTTATCGCAAGATAATTTACAAATGAAATATTTACTTCTAGAAAAAATATATGGTAAAGATAGCTCTGTTTTATTTATTCTCATTTTATAGCACAAGTCAAATGTCGTAGGTATAAAGTGCCTCATCCCAGTGGCTGTCTGCTGGCATCCGATCAAGTATTGGGCTAAGCAAAAACACGACGAATGTTTGCGTAATAAACTTATATTGAGCCAGCCCTACTTTCCGAAATACATACAATTAAATAAAGCCAGATATCCCGGAATAAAATTGTCTTTTCTAATCGGATTATTGCCTAAAAGAACGTCTCTTGATTCTTTGATAGTATTATTTTACTTAATTAAAAAAATCGGAATGTTCCGACCGTATCAGACTTACCTCCGGTAATGGGAATTAATTTACATACCCTCGTTCAGAGAATATTACTGTTCTTGACTTGACGTAACTTGACGTAACTTGACATTGTAGATTAAACTTTATTGTACCATATTGATCTTCTTGAAAATAAATACTGAAAAGCATAGATGAAAGTGAAAGCGTCATGTTTTCATTATTTCATTTTTGTGAAATAAATATGTCTAAGATTTTTAGCTACAGTTCCTTCAACATTGCTCTATAATGCATAATCAGCCTTTATGTTCCCACAGCTGGGACACAGGCCTCCTCTCTATGAGAGGGAGTAGGTTATAATCCACCACGCGGGCTTAGTGCGGGTTGGTAGATGTCACGTGTCTTCAAATTTTTGGTTCTAGGACATACCGGTTTTCTCACAATATTTTCCTTCACCGTTTTGAGAGCAGTGGTGATGAAATAAATTACACAAAGTAATGCGCTTGCCTGGGTTCGCCTTTTCTGTAATAATGATTTAAAATAAAATTGCAACTGCATTTGCTTTAAGCATTTTTCATTCAAGCTGTAAGACGAGAGAGTGGAAGTGTCGAGGGATTTGAAAATAACAGTTATAATTTTAGCAAATGAGCTTATCTAGCATATCGACCGGTCAGCTTGTAGGTTCAACTGGCTGGAGTGCCATTGTGCTCGACGAGCTTGTACATTTTGATAACTTGAGCCCTTTGTACAAGTTCTGTTGTTTATTCTACTGCTGGGAATAAATGGACTTGATTTATTTGAGTGCGTTCTCGTGTTTTATCCATAGCATACATAACATAAACTCACGCCTGTAATACCCAATGGGTTAGGCAGAGGTGTACCTAATAGTACACCCACATTTCGCTAGTTATGTTAAAGTCCTATGTAAGGGCGAGCCTATTGTCATCAACCGTGCATTCAGACTCCGTAGCTGCTACCGAGAAATTCCTGATGGTAAAACCAAATAACACTTGCCAGCCCTGGGAATCGAACCCATGACCTCATGCTCAGCAGTTCCGCTTGCAACCATTAAACCAACGAACCATGCATACATTAAAAAAACTCACATACACTTACGTGTTAGTCTTACGTATGTAGGTGTTGGTGAAGTTCCTGCAGAACTTCATCACCAAAAAGATCAGTGCATGTCCTTCTAGGGCATCCCCTCCTGACGTTTCCTCGCACATCAACCTTTTGTTAATCGGCTTGCGCTCATCCTCTCAATATGACCTAACCATCTAAGCATAATTTTAGTTTATTTGTTAATTTAATTAATGTTAGTTAATTTTAGTTTAATTGCAGTTTATAGCATTACTTCTGTATACCCGTAGGTTGAGACCGTCCACATTCAGCCAGTTATGTTTGAGTCCCGTGTAAAAGGGGCGAGTGTATTAGTATACCATTAGGGTGTCTTTCCACCAGAGATTTGCTATGCAGCAATGCTGCGAGGATGTAATAGCTAAGCTGTGAAACTATGTGACCGTTTCCACTGATACTAAGCTAAGTAGCGGTGCGAATAAGATGAGTTATGAAGATGCGCCGCCGTAAAGTAGCTGCGTGAGGAAGATACGCAGCTCGAGCTATGCGATGTATCGATAATATGGAAGCGGCGCGGGCGCACATAGCTACACCACTCGGGACCATCCATAGCACGCATCCATAGTACGCATCCTTCCATATAAAAAACGCATCTTAGTTGAATCCGTTTCCACTAGTGCTAAGCTATGTGCACCAACGAATATGATTGGTGGATATCAAACGCATCCATAGCAACGTAGCATAGCACATCTCTAGTGGAAAAGCTCCCTTAATCGGGCACACACCCAGATTGCGGGGAGAATATAATAATAGAAGTACTGAATGATGGCTGGCCGGTATCAGCTGCAACTGCTAAACAAACGACGGGTGTTACTGGCTTAATCAGTTTGTCCGTCTGTCTTTTTTATACTAAAAGCGTAGTAGGTCGAGTTTTCTTTCTTCTTTTTACAGTACTTCATCACCGCCACCATCTGCCCAGCCTCTACTAAACTATGCTTGGGACGGCTTCCAGTTTACCGGATGCAGTTGAATACCAGCACGTACGTACCTGAATACCAGTATGTTACATGGAGCGACTGCCTATCTGACCTCTACAACCCAGTTGCTAGTACGATACCCCTTGGTAAAACTGGTTGTCAGACTTTCAGGCTTGTAACTACTCGTATTGCTTATGAAACAAATAAATTTAAAACATTTGCTAACTCTGATAGTTCTCGTAAAAAAACATGTTAATGACGGTCCTTGTAACTGCTACAAACTAAGTTAGCTTATCTCCACAAATTCTCCGTAAACAGTCATTACATTTTTATTTTATCTCTTCCAGATCAAGTTGAATGGAAAGTTTATTTTATAGCATCGCCCCAGCCATTAAAATAAGTAGAATTATCACTCAAAAGTTTCGAACGAGAGCGTTGTAACATTAGTCTGAATTCAACTTTTTATCGTACATGAACAAAGTGGTATATATATTATTCACTTTTTTTACCTGGGCTGTGTTAGTAGAAAGAATATGTTCAAATCAGTGGATTTCTTTAAAGGTCATGTTGGTCGAAGGGCCGATAGCTGTTATGGTGGCACACTCTTGCTGGGACACGCAGGCAGGGAGAGCGAGAGTGTATAAAGGATGTAAAAAGACTCTTAACGAAGCCGAAAGGAACTTGTTCTCCCCGTCAATGCGATAATTTTTTTGTTCCAGACCATACCATAGATATTGGGGATCAAAGTTTCAACTTTTTTCAACTTTTTTTTTAAATACATGTTTTTAATGTAAGATTTTTACTTTAAAGACTTCCGGGACCTCCTTACTATTCAATCCATCCATCAGCACAATGTTTTGAGTGCATTTAATTGAGTCCTACTGTAAAACGTGATTTTTCAGCCCAAAAAAAAAAGTCGTTTCCCAGTAATAATTTTTGCGTAAAGTTACTTAGTTTGATGTACATAATGCTTGGTTAACGGCTTTGTGAAGAATCTGTTTACATCCTGTATACAACGGGTAATGAATCCTAGAAGAAAAATTAAACTTAAAATTATACTGGTTACACCTTTTGTGTTGCGCTATTCATGTGGGGGGTTTTGCCATAATCGCCACGCTTGGCAGGCGGGTTGGCGATCGCAGTATGGTTGTCACAAAGGCACAGAGTGCGCTGCTGCCCATTCTCTGGTAAGTCCCTTAGTCGCCTCTTACGACACCCACGGAGAGATATGGGATGGTGTTATTCTTTACGTCCGACACCATACGGTACCGTTGCGGGGATCCGCTGGATGCGAGTCGCACGGGACCGGTCAATGTGGCGACACTTGGGGGAGGCCTATGTCCAGCAGTGGACGCCTTTCGGCTGAAATGATGATGATGGTGATACACCTTTTGAGTGAAAGACACCTGGATCCGCTACGGGCATGTCGGCAAATTACCACGTACGAAAGTTACATACATCGTTTACAAAGTATTATGTACAGAAACCTCAGAGCAACCTGCAGAAAGCAGCCCCCAGCCACCAGACTACACCCGTCTGGTCGGAGGAACCTCCCTTCTAAGGAGGCTAAGGATATTTGCATAATCATACCTCTAAAGGCCGATGACCCGGGCAGTCTGAATGTAGACGGCGGTAAACCAGGTGTTGTGGCACTAGGTATGCAGAGGCGTATGTCCAGCAGTGGACTGATATAGGCTGAGTTGATTGGTTTATTGACTTAGTGAAGAAAATATTTACTTTGTTGCTTCAAATCTTGAAGCGATGATATGTAGTTGGTATAAAGTGTGAGAGCCGAACTTGACACGTTCGGTAAAGTGCGCCCCAAAAATTAAGTAATACCCGAAGCAACATGTTTGTATATACTTTAGAGTTAAGAGTCGTAATCATTAATCATCGTTAACTGTTAGCTAATTATTGTGGAACGTTCTACGGTTAAGATGGTTATTTTGTTACACTAATATAACTTGCTTAACTGTTGTTGCCGAAGAATTTTAAAAGATAAAAAACTCATAATATTATATACACAAATATAATAAACTTATAGGTAATATATAGCAATCAAAACCACACTTAGTTTCAATTGAATACTTATTTGTCACGTTCTCATTTTTTTGTGAGCCTAAAATGTCCCACTCCTAGGTAAAATACACTTAAAAATATCAAAGTGTTGTACCTACCGTTATTACCTCTAATTACAGGCCCTAGTCTAAGCAGAGCTCCAACAAGAACTAACGAGCTGTGAAGGCTCAGTGATAAAGACTTACGAGTTTTAGACCATGAGTTCGAATTCAGGTAAGCGTGTTACTTTGTGTAGGCCATTCATTTCATCACCACTGCTCTCAAAACATTGCAAGGAAACAGGCATGTCCTAAAACACAAATCGAAGACAATATTGTGATTGGATATTACATAACTTCGATTTTTCTTATGCCCCGCATGGTGAATTACAGCCCACTTGTTTCGTGGAGAGGACCATTATAGGCTGATTATGATGAAGACCGACTAGTGACCGTCGTTTTGAATAGCTCCTTTATGACATAGATTGTAGACAAAATAATACGTTTAATTAGTTAGGCTCTTACTCATGTAACGTATTCTACGGATTACAAAAATAACTTTACATAATCCAAACTTGAGTTTAACAGTTGCTGCGAGAGATTCATTTAAAGTGTAAAAAGGGTTTGTTTGTCTAATTGCGAAAGCGTTTTATAATCCGATTAGGCTGAATTTAATATGGCGCTTAATGAAATAATTTAAACCCTTGCCAAACAGCCTGATAATCGAAAAAGCTTTCTAGAACATTCTTTGCTGTGTGTTCTAATATAAAGTGATTATTAATGAGAAAAGGAAGCCACCACCCACGAATGGACTGATGAAAAATTCGTGGACAAAGAAATATGAAAAATGGGTGTCGTTATTATGATCAGGTGCATATGAAAATGTCGTTATGGTAATGGACGTCTGCATATTTGATGAGTGCAGGAGCTCGATGAACAAATAGCTCATTTTATACCTTTACTTTGTGCAGGGTTTTTATCTGCACCGCGATCGCTGACGACGACGCCCCGCGCTCCGTCTCCGACGTAGAAATTACTTTTGATGCATTCACTTTAAACTTTGGAACAGGTAGGTACGCTAGATTCGTTCTCATTTTTATAGCAACATCGTCTCAAAACAACTGGTCTTATTTTAATAAAATGAAAGCAGTAGAAAGGACAGTGGACTTTACGGATCGCGCGAGTGAGAGATTGTTTTTACAAGAGATGATCAAATCGACATTTAGGTATGTCAGTAAAATTGTATGGCTAATTGATTAGCGGGCGAATGTATTGGAAAGGTCGTGCCAAGGTTCTTGGCTGGCCGTCGCTGGCCCAGCTTGGGCCAATGTATATAACGTATGGCGGTGGTTGGGCAACGCGACCTCCAGTAGATAATGAGACGCATACGAGGAGAAAAATAATATCTAAATCATTACCTACATTGCCTACCGCTGACCTCTGTGACTAGCCATAGTTCAAGGTGTCTGTCGTTCTAATAATTGGTGAAATAACGCTTAACGGCTGCGATTATGACGGGTTACAGTTCAGTGCCAAACTATGTTACTAAATGCGTAATGTCAGTTTTATTTTATTGATATTATTGTTGTTGCATAAAACCGCACCAAGTTCACCTCTGCTTGATTGATCTCGTTAGGGGATTTGTTTAATTATTCGTCTGTTCAAGTTGGAAAGATGAGGTTATTTCGTAATCTTTTAAGCGCCTTAATACTAGGGTCTGATCACACAGATAACGTAGCGAATACTTGAGCTGTGGTATTATCAAGACTTTACTTAGAAACTATGGAATCACTAGACATTGGAACAACAACAAACACACGACAAGAGATATGTAATCTCTTTCTCCAGTTGATCCAATACCTAGTGATTCCAACTCTATTGGAAATATTGTGAATTATAATCTGGAATATGATGTCCTTTAAAGCGTAAATGCTGCAGTATGAACTAACCTTTAATGTCACTTCTTGTTACTTAAAGGTAGAACACACTGCGGTGTGGTGTCGCGTTAGAAACATGTCGGTTTCATACATCTGGTATAGTTACATACACATTATTACAGTGTGACGTCTCGCAGCGCGAATGTGTTTACGCTCCATACCAACACAACAAGACACAGTAGTGTGTTTGAGCCTTAAGTTTTAATATTCAGGAAACGATATTATTACATGAAGCATCGAATTTTAAGACTTTCTCGATCATTATTATAGCCGAAATCAATAGACATATAGGTAAACTCAATTAATACAAATAATTTGAGTAAGAGAGAAGATAGTTTTATTATAGTAGTCTTACGGAAATAATCAAACGAATTGAATGCTTCACTAATAAACTAGCCACCATCTGCAATCACCGTCATGTGAATGTCGGCCGATAGATAGAGTTCCGTAGTCCACTTTTTTAATACTAGCATGTATTATAGCATTTTTTCATAATTAATAAAGCTTCATCAATATTCCTTCGTAAGACAAGCAAGTTCGTCGCAACTTACGGCATTTCAGACGGCACATAGGTCAAAAAAGTTGACAGAGGACTTTCCGAAAAATAGTGTTACAACTAAATTAGACCGATTTGATTTTTTCCATAGAAATATAAATTTCCAATTATCTTTTTTTTAAAAGACATTTCAAAAAGTCCTCTGTCTTTTTAGACTTATGTATTTATCCTGCTTATGCGTATGAAGTTTCATTAAAATCGGTTTAATCCTTTCGAAAAAAAAACGACTCGAAATTTTGTATGAAATGCCGTCAGTCGTTAACGTCTTAATCTATTAAATAAAAGCGGTGTTTCTAGAGTTATAAATGCACGCGTTTTACAGAATTCAACGTCTTTATAACAGTCTTATAAAGACGTTGAATTCTGTAAAACGCGTTATGGAATGTTAATGGTGTTATAAAAGGTTTAGTTGTTTCCCGATACAACCTTAATAATACGAGGAAGATGATAAGAAAATCTATTATTCATTTCTGTACCAACGCATCTATTATTTTCTGCAATCCACCGGGCTTGGAGTCATCTTCAACTAAGTATAACATTTTTTTTGAAGAAACCAATCCGCTGGAATTATTTGTAGCATTACTCGTACATTTTCTAATCAAGTTTCGATGGCTTCTTCAATAATAAAGTGTAAACAGCGAAGTGAAGCCATAGACACGGTCATAAATAAAATATAGTTAGTTAGGTACCTACAGTGGAATTGGTAATTAAATGTTGAAAACAACATAAATAACTACAAGTTTGATATGGAATGAGATTTCAATCAAAGATTTTATGTCGAACACTATAGGCTATTTCGTTACGTCTTAAAATTTAAATGATCCCTGAGGTAGACGTCACGCAAGACTTATCGATGTGGAAAAAAGGACTTTACGCCCGTGCGATAAAAACGACAATGACATCATTCACCTGGTTTCTCTTCGGCACTTTGGTGTATGGTCACTCTCTTACTTCCCAAAACTGAACCAGTGGGTAGGTAATAGACCAGCAAAAATTAGGGAGAATAAGAACACCCGAAACAACACACAAAGAACTGCAAGTTGTTTTACCGCCAACCCTTTTCTTTTAAAATTCTCCTTTCACAAATAATAGGTATCTAATGATAATGAATTGAATGATCAGTCCTTATTTAAATTAGTTTGTTTTAAGGGCATGCTTTCAATCCGTGCAGTTCTTTCAAAATGTACGTTAAAATGTTCATTATGCGGGTGCACTTTGAATCTGCGCGGGTTCCCGATGAATGTGAGCTCTGCATAAGATATTTACAACGAATTCTAGATGCTTTCCGAATACGGGAGTATCAAGTTACGGTAGCCATTTGTAAGCGCGTTGTTTTTGCGCTGTTTGCCCGTTGGAGATGTCATGCTGACTGGAATGGATGGCGCACAATGAGCAAAACTATACGCTGTAACTCTGCAGAATGTTGCTGTTCACGAAGATATATGTATTTGGTTTTAATTAAGTGATGAAAATGGCTAGAAAGGGGGTCATGAGATTATGACTAATAGAGAAATACTTATGGAAGAAGGGCAAGACAGTGATAATGTTATAAAAGAACAATATTCTACGATATAGTAGTTATCTCGCCTTCACTTATGCATCCGTGACTGCCACGAGCATGGTGATTGGAATGTACCCCAGAATAAATTAAGAAAAGATAGGTTTCTTTTCCGTCAAATAAAGTGAGTATTTATTTTTAAATAACAGAGTATTCATCATTTAAGCTCGTGAATGAATATAGCAGTGAAAATACAGGTTTATCGAAATTGCAAGAGACGAGATAGCAAGATGTAGGTAGGTAATTGATGTAACCAAATTCGCCTTAAGCAATGTTACGTATTTACGTAAATCTGAATTAGAGTTTATCGTTACTGTCCTTACTTTAAAGTCGATATTTGTAAAGTATGTATGTGTGGCTTTCAAAATAAATATCGGTTTTATTTTGTAGGCCATGATTATGAAAGAGTGATGCTGGTTTTGCGAATATCTCGCAAAGTATTTTAATTAATAATTTTTTATTATCATTTGTCGGGCGGTTCATGTAAAGGGTGCGAGCATGTTCTTCGAATATACCCAGTTCAATATTTAGTAATTAATTCGATGCAATAATGGATTGTGAATAAGGACTTCGATGATCAGACGGCACCCATTAATTTGATATGCAGCTCGGTAATTTTATTTGCTTATTCAGAACACCGTTTAATGAGAACTCCATCGGGGTGAAGGCGTACAAAATACGAACCCATTTAATTATTGGATTCCTTGTGAGCGGACGAAAATGAAACCAATTAAAGTATGGGTTCGTTCGTTAGAGCGGGCGGTCATTACATATTAATATACTTGCACGAAACTAGCATCCATTCATAACCGGAATACTTTTAAAAACAGGTTTTATTTTAACAAGATGTGTATAGATGTAGCAGTGACAGTCACTTTTTTAACGCTCTCCTTTCTCTGAAGGTAATAAATTAAATTGTTGCAGCATTGTTAAATAAAATAAAAAAAGGATGCTCTGCTTCCAGATAGCCTACATTGAAGCTGCAATATTTTAGAAAGGAAACATTTTTTACCCGACTGCGGTGACGCCCAAAAGGAGGGTTATGTTTAGATATTATTTTCCCCAGTTTTCAACTGAAGCGATTCGGTTATATTGCTCAATTGCGTCGAGGTGTGGAATGCGTTGAGCAATTTATAGTGATCGGGTGTTAATATGATTAACGAAGATGATTTTGGAGGCTACGTCCATTACCAGCTGTAAAGCAATATGCACGTTGCAAATTGACGTGCTAGCTTATGTTGTCAGAGCGGCGAATACCTAGAAGTAATAAATAGTTCACTCAATGTAATCATCGTAGTAACTACACAACAAGCGAGGTTCAAGGTTATTTCTAATGTAGAAAGATTAGTTCAAGACAAAGATAAAGAAGAAAATCATATCTCGATGGGCCCTACGTACAAAGCGACATGTCTAAACACAGGGTTTACAGGAGAGCGTTATAAGCGCGTTCCGCTTTTCATTTAACATTCATATGATATGAATGTAAATCAAAGCCGTTACGCCATTAAAAACTCTGTATTTCGAGTACTTTATATTAATAAAAAAATATATAACATCATTTCATAAAATTCATTTTAGAATCGTTTGAATCTGTGTAACACTCTCCCTCCTGTAAACCATGTGTTTAGACATGTCGCTTTATTTATTTATTTTGGACTGACTTGAAAAATTCTTTCAGCAATGGATAGCTACATTATCAGCAAGTAACATAGGCTATATTTTATCCCCGTA
This sequence comes from Lycophotia porphyrea, assembly GCA_950005105.1. NCBI lineage: Eukaryota > Metazoa > Arthropoda > Insecta > Lepidoptera > Noctuidae > Lycophotia > Lycophotia porphyrea. The sequence goes on along the minus strand of OX465383.1, from coordinate 23,511,445 downwards.
CTCCCACGGGAACGAGAACTACGCGGGTGTGACATCCGCTAGTCTTTTTAAAACCACTTATATTGGCATTCTCATCAACGCAATTAATCCAATAACTGTATGGGAACAACTTAAGCATAACATGCCTAAGAGGATTCCTGTGTGTCGTAATTATGAAGCTAAAGTTATTAATTAAACAGGACCGTCACATGCCGCAATCGATTAAAGGGTTTCTGGGATAATGGCGCCGGAAAGTCGTACGCTCCAGCCGGTAGGATACAAAGCCTTCATAATAGTAAATTATGCAAGTGTAAGACATTCAGGAAATTACGTTGCTTTGATGAACAGCTATCAGGGGCGTACCTCCAGTACACCTCTCGGGTCGTGTCTGGATGTCTGTCTTACCATGTCCGACTTTAGTCGCTCCATGTAAAATACTGGTATTCGGCAGCGTCCGGTACTAACATAGTTAGGATGGCGCTAGGCAGATGAGGTGAATGTCTTACTTACGCCTTTATAAAGGTGCTTACGTTTATAAAGGAGTTCTTGGGTTCGATTCCCAGGTCAGGCAAAGTGTTATTGTGTTTTTCAATCAGGAATTTCTCAGTCACGGAGTCTGGATTTGTGTCCGGTTGATGGTAATAGGCTCCCCCACGAAATGTGGATGTACTAATTGGTACCTCTCCTGCCTAACCCTTTGGGGATTACAGGCATGATGTTATGTTATGTTATAAGAAAAAAGGGAAATATTTACCTCAAAATCTGCCCGGCCTTTTCCCACAAAAAATTGGGGTTGGCTTCCAGTCCAAACGGATTTAGCTGAATACAAGTCATTTACATGGAGTGACTGCCTACGAGTATGTGATCTCGACATCCCACTCACTGGATAACACGGTACACCTTGGTAAGACTGGGTTTTGACAACCTGCAACAACTGTCACCATCATCTGCAAAGCCTTTCTCAATTATATTGGGCATGGCTTCCAGTCTAACCGCATGCAGCAGAATAAAAGCATTTTACATGGAGCGACTGCCTATCTGACCTCCACAACCCAGTTAGTACGGGGTAATACAATACTCTTTGGTAAGACTGGCTGTCAGATTTTCGGTCCACGGACTACGACTGTCAAAGGTCTACCAATGACAGCCGGGACAAACGGCTTAACGGCTTTCCGAGGCACGGAGGAAACTCGGTGTACAATGGGTGGTCACCCATCCACGGACCAATCTAGGTAAGCACGGTTTAACCTGAAGATCGAAGGCTGTTATTATTTAGCCACGACCTACAAGCGCCGCAAAGACTATCTCAAATGACAGCTGGTTCACTGAGAGGTCTCAGTACTGAATGGTCACTAATCCACGGACCAACCTCAGTAAGCGTTGTTTTACCTAGAAGATCGGACCGTGACTAACTGCCATTATTTAACCGCAAGTCTGTATCAAATCCATATCTAAACGGATATAATAGAAAAAAGGAAAAATCTTCGGTTCCAGTGATAACGCATTGCATACATCAGCACATCGTGTGAACAATGGATTAAGTTCTTTTATTTCTATCCATTTTTCTCTAAGATACTACAGATACACGGAGATCCGATACCAGAGGTCGAGATACTGGGTCTCTTGTACAAAATTAACTGTAACGTATCTAACAAGCCTTATAAGAGCAGCCGTAAGACGCTTATTTAACCTGACAAATAATAGTAAACAGTCAGGAAATTGTCCGAGACAGCGGAGTCCTGAAGCTGTGTATTTTCCTAATGCGGCAGTTCCGGTCGTATACGGTGAACGAAATGGATTTAAACCTTAACATTTTTTTAGCACTTTTTGTACACGTTGTTCACGTACCCTAATATTATACTGCAAAATTGTGTTTCTTGTTTGTACCTATCATTACGCCTGTAATCCCCGAAGGCGTCACAGGTGTAGATAAAGTGCGACTTCATTTGACTACTTTTATTTCATAGAGGGTGGGCTTTATTTGTCCGGAGTGTGCACTTCCACTTTCCTTACAGTAACACCTACCTGGGAATCGAATCCAGTACCTCATGCTCAACAAGAGTGCTTGCGACGAGCAACTGGACAGTCTTGTATTTATATTATTTTTATTTAACCGAGCCTGCTTTGTTTACATATTAATATTATAATTTATACAATAGGCATATGCCGTTATGTCGTTAGTTAAGCCTATTAAATAAATTATAATACATCTATTTAATTATCCAGTGTATGTGTAAAGATGTAAATGTGGGAATCGCAATAGTATTACGATACATAATGAGGTTGTCAGAAGCTCAAATATGTTGTTCAAAATAACATGTATGTACAAATATTTCGATGGGCAATCAGAGTTACATTTTGATCAGATTTCAAAAACACAAGTCACGGTAGTTATGTTTGAGGAGTATCAATCTGTATAGTTGCGCTACTAAGAATACCTTGATTCAAAACCTTGGTAAAACTATAATCATTAAGGTGTGTTTATTCGGTAGTAAGGTACGTCCTTAATAATCACAAATGTAAAGAAGGTACTCTCAAGTCCGCCTTCCCATATTCCTCTGGGTTCACAGGTCTTCTTGCGAAGACGTGACTTAAAAATATGTTCATCATGTATAAACTACCATATTTTATTTGTTTAAACGGCTTCGTTGCTGACAAGGACCTAATATTGGATATTTACAATATTACTTTTTATCCACATATTCCATATTTTAGATATGTATTTTACGGACGTTACTTTTTATGAGTATGAACGATATTTTTCAAGACTTTCGGTACATATATTTTCGCCCTATTTAGTCTGAATGCTGCCTTAACAATTTATTTTGTAAGACTGAATAGTCTGTTTGAAATTATTAAGGTCATTGAATATTTTCTGGTAGTAATTGGATAGATGGCAATAAAATTCACATAAAACGTATTAAGTGATTGTGAAGTAGTAATCTAGCTAGCTAGCTAGCTATTACGTAAAGTGGAACAATATTCCAGGCCTGTCTCTAGTAGAAGGAATCCAGGGATAATGTAATTAGCAGTTTATTTCTAGGTCAGTTACACACTCTTAATAAAATTAATGTAACTAGGTTTGAATGCGTAACGCAAATTAAAGCAATGAATCGGAGTGATTTGGTCCTTCGGGGCTTTTTTATTACGCAGATCGGTTTCCCAACTATTATGAAACTACCCATAAATATACGTAATTAGGAGCAGTTTTGACCAATCTGACGTTTCACCAATCACAGAAGATAACTTCAAAAGGGAAGAAAAATATGTTATTTGGTTTATTAAAATCAAGATACCGAGATTAATCAAAAGCAAAACACTTGACGCCGCTTGTTGAGGATCAACAATCTTTTTCTTTTCTCTCTGTATTTTCTGTATTCGTTTGACTTAAAACAATGGAATTATTCCCTTTATTGTGCATAAAATCTTATATTTCTTGGTAACATGACATAAATTACCAATTTAATTTTCTTGCGTTACACTTTCTCTAGAAGTCGAGCTGTCAAAAAACTTATTTGAAAGAAATAGATAAAAATGATATTTCGTCACAAGTATTTTGAATATATCTTAAAAATCACATTTTATTTATAAACATAAATTGTGTAGGTCTGAAATCGATTTTGCTAAAATAGATATGTAGTAAAATCCTTTGGTTTTTCAATTCATTCCAATTTCGCGAAACAACAAAAAATTGCGTGAAGTTTTTAAAATGAAAGCTTTTATTTTTCCCCAATTCAGAGCAATAATAAAGTGACATCAATGCAGTGCATTCCGTTGTTTTTTTGTTCCTACATGTATATTTATTTTATTGTCCAGTTTATTTGTCTGGTATATTTTCGCACATGTATGTATAGCACATAACAGAATAAACACAATTCCCTTTGTTTGTTCAGGATCGACCACCGAAATTGAATTCAGATATTTTTAGTTATTATTTTGACTGATAAAACAATTTTAAATTCGTATCCCTGTTTTTTGGTATGGTTATGTTATTCAGTAACTAGAGCCTAATAACGTCAAGAAAAGCCAAGCTAGTTTGCCTATGGCGGGACGAGGTGGACAAAATAAACGACAAGTGGTATACATGAGCCTTGGAACAAAAGAACTGGAAGTCACGGGCCCGGGGCTCTAGCCATACAGTAACAGTCTTATAAAAAGGATCAGATTGTCTTTGGCTACTCAGTAACATGTGTGAATATTTGCAGCTTTTTATTAACAAGTGGTTTGAACTCGATACAAAAAATAATGATATCTAATTATTGCGTTGGCGTTTTGAAGTATTACACTTATTTTCGTTAAAAATAAGAAATAGCACTAAGAAAAAAAAATGAATACGTTGCGTAACGTTCCGAAAACATAGTTGTAACATAAGCATGTTACACAACAGGCACCGAAGTAAACTTAGGCTATACATATAACCGTAACACGTTGCTCTCAGGCATATTTAACTACAACGTCATCCTTCGGGACACGTAACAGGCTATGCGAATTCTTACTCATAAACGTCTCACTAATATACATATATAATTTAGAACATTCTAGTACAGTAAAAAGCTTTTCATCTACTTAGTGGTTACTTTATGAAGAGCAATAACTATACAGGTTGTAAACTCAGACTCTTTACGAAGCCGTTAACCAAGCATTATGTACATCAAACTAAGTAACTTAACGCAAAAATTATTGTTGGGAAACGACTTTTTTTTTTTGTGAAAAATCACGTTTTACAGCCAGACTCAAAGTAAAGTATTCAAAACATTGTCCTGATGGATGGATTTAATAGTACGGGGGTCGTCAAGGTGTCTTAAGTAAAATAAAAAATACATTAAAACATGTATTTAAAAAAAACTTGTAAAAAAGTTGGAACTTTGACCCCCAATATTTCCGTAAGTAGAAGGTTCCCAGGTATGGTCTAGAACAAAAAATGATCGCAATGACGGGGAGAACTAGTGCCTTTCGGCTTCGTTAAGAGTCATTTTACCCGACTGCGTTAGAAGGAGGGTAATGTTTTTACACCCTTTATTGTACACGCTAATGCTGGCCAACACCAAGACTGCTCCGTATGACCCTCGGTATATTTTTTCAGCACTGATGTAATTAAAATGAAACTGAAAACCGGAAAAATAAAGGGAAATCCTCTTCATACAACTCTTTGGAAGAAAACGGCTTTTCAGATTAACATTTTACCTCGCCGTTTATTGATGCTAATTTTAATTTCCAAAAGGGGTATCGTGGGTCGTGAATTGTTTTTCTGGAACTTTATTGTAAGTAATAGCTTTTATGGTATCGCGCTGCAATGCATTTTCCTTGTTGGCCCAGTGAACTTTGAAAATAAGAGGACATGATAAAGCTTATATTTATTTATTTATTTAGGTTAACCAACAATTGTTTACACATACATTTTTAATTTAATTACTAGGGTAACATTTACATGTGCAACAATTAATTAAAGGTTAACACCACATGCACAAAGAATAAAAACGGCTTTAAATAATATAGGTACATAAAAAGTTAATATTCATACAAAAAACAAAATTAAAATAATATACAGACCATTAACAATGAAAACAATAAACAGAAAAAAAAACATTTGCATCAAAATGTCTCATTAAATTATAATTAATGTATGATTGATTAATTAATTAATGAATACAATTAAAATGATTACGAATATTAAATAAGAAAATTTAATTAAGAGAACAAATAGATTACACTTGAAAATAATATATAATATGCCATAATATTCTCTGGTCCTTATACCAATATATTTGGGGCCAGCATGTCTTCTTCTTCCATACTTCTCTATTGCTCGTCTTCTCAGCGGTCACCTCCTTTCTTGCCATATCATCCTTGACACATTCCATCCATCGTTTGGTTGGTCTTCCTTTACTACTCTTATACAGGGTGTAAACAGACTCTTCACGAAGCCGTCAACCAAGCATTATGTACATCAAACTAAGTAACTTCATGCAAAAATTAGTGCTGGGAAACGACTTTTTTTTTGGACTGAAAAAGTACGTTTTACGGTAGGACTCAATGTAACGCACTCAAAACATTGTGCTGATGGATGGATTGAATAGTAAGGGGGTCCTGGCGGTGCTTCAAGTAAATTTCTTACATTAAAAACATGTATAAAAAAAAGTTGTGAAAAAGTTCGAACTTTGACCTCCGATATCTCCGTAACTAGAAGGTTCCCAGGTATGGTGTAGAACAAAAAATTGATCGCAATGACGGGGAAAACAAGTGCCTTTCGGCTTCGTTAAGAGTCTGTTTACACCCTTTATACATTCATACTCAAAACTTTCCTAACGACATTTTCCTCATTCGATTATGAGATTAAAAGATTTAGCAGTATATATTTTTTTTTACAAGATGTTTTTCTTTTAAATTGATTCTTGTGCAGTTCAGGGTCTAGGTATTAATTGGGTATGATTTATTTCCGGTCAATGCATGGCCTGCTTTGTTGTGGCGTTTATTTTTAAATAGGTGTTTCAACAATAATTCATTCATAATGCAGGGTAGGCAGCATACCTAATTAGTTAATTTTGTGTGTTTACCCTATCATAATTCAAAAAACTGACTACAGTAAATGATTTCATGTAGGTAAAGATTTACTATGTGGAATTAAAGTTTTAAAATAGTTTCCTATCCTTATACCCCAACTCACAACATAAATCAAATGGTATCAATGAGTCCTATTCAAACGTCACACCGAGGAGACAACACACTGACCCTTTGCTCAAGAGCAATACCGACATCTATTCAGTTCAGCTAAATCTGTTTGTGACAACGTAGCATAGGCACCTACTGGAAATGGTAACATTAATATTAACATTTTCCGGCTCTCACGTTGGATATTGTTTTAATTTAATACTTGTAGTTCAGCATTTGTAGTGGACTCTGGCGTTGGTTCAACTACAACAAAGTTGCAAAGAGTATCAAACAAAGTAATTTACTGAGGGCTTGTCGTTTATCGCTAACCGAGGAAATCTGTTTGCCCTGAAATTAACAAAAACAAGTTTTATGATTCAATTTCGTTATTCGTACGCTCTCGTGGCCGCCAACGAAAACAAAAACACGTGCCACCAACAATGTATCTAGTATGTAGCCACATCTTTAATGTATTTTCTCTAACGCTGATTAAAATCTTCGTGTGGAGCGTAAATTCCCGCCAAGTTATACAATCGACCAGGTGAGATAGAATTTCAGACGACTGATGCATTATACGGAAACCAACATAGATATTGATTACAAAAAAAGAATCAATCCATTTGTACAGGCGAAGCGTCCACGCCAAAATAGACTGTAGTGGATATGGAAGTCGAGCAAGGCGATGCGTGGAGGCGAGCGGTGGTCGCTAAGGCAGCGTATCAAATGCGCCTGCGCCGGCCGTGGACCTCGGCGAAAAGAAAGGACCGTATACTTGTTGAATAATGACGATAGTTGCATGTTACCGAGTGAAATGCTCGTAGGGATGGAGTGTTCTGACGAGATGAGCACCTTACTATTTAAGAGCGGGTCGGCATGGCGAATGTCATCAGTTAACACAAGCTCTCAGCCACAGGAACATCTCCGAAAAGTGGATTTGTTCTAATCGGTTGCACCACTCGACTTCGGAGTAAAGGTCTTTAACACTCGAAGCCGTCTCACCCAAGCACAATATGCGTACATTTATGGTAAGCAGCTCGCGGCATATTTACTTCAATAATTTATTTCATTACTGTTTGGCACATGCGATTAATGACAATTAATTTTAAAAAGTAATATAATATTTTTTTTAAATGAAATCAGTGTTCCTATTGTGACATTTTATACAGAGTATAATCAGCATTACAGGAAGTTTGGAACTGGAGTGAAGTGTTCAGTGATTGGAATATCGCAGTGTGCCAAATAGTGAAAATACTTACTTCAGTGACGTTGAAGTGTAATAGTGAATCCAAACTGATTAGTGCCTGTGAATTATTGCCAAACTAATTCATGATTTCATAAAAGTTTGTGCACAGAGCAACAATTAGTGACGTTATCATTCTAAAATTACAAACTCCAAATTAAAATCAAACCTACTCCTGGAGCTTTGTATCTAAATTCGATTTTCAAAAATCACACCGGAATGATTTCGAAAAATAAAAGTTATATTTCAAAACGGGCTTTTTTTTGTGCATTGCCAGTGATAATAAAATATCGAGAGAAAAGGGAACAATGGGGATAAAACAGGCCTAATAGTTCAATTAGGGCATCAGTTCTCTTTAACACTCGTAAGCATTATATTGAACGAACGGCGGTGGGCAGCGCGATCGCATTTGTTACTCAAGCTCATGAAAGGACCACTCGATCATTATTCACTCCGGGTGCGATCTCCATTTCACTGAGTCCATTTCCACACTTTACATGTGCGCAATAAACGTAACTTGGCCATCTGTATTCCACAAACCTAGCACATACAGAAATCAACTACCGCCGATCACCGAGTCCCACTTGCATAATACAAATTATTTCAACTTGTTTAAGACTACCGCATACGACCCAAACTTACGTCACATCACATTTTGCACAGTTTCTTCAATATAATCACTTTCGTATTTGTTATATTTATTAAAAACTTACATGGATAATGACATATATGGGATAATGATGCTTTGCGAATTGATAATGCTGCGCGTTTGTTTTGTAGTTACAGAGTTAGTTAACTGGTGAGTGTGATGTGAGCGCTACCTACTTCTTCGACATCTTTCACTCCGTCTCGGCTATTGTGATGTGGTTAGCTAATGGTGATGCTAACTAACTTAAACAACTGATCGCTACATTTAGGTTTCCATACAAATAAGACATTGCTCTTATTACAGTATTAGGTTTCAGTCAGTTTACACTTCCGGTGATACTCGTAAGCGCAGGAAATGAAATAGTAGTATTTTGAGTGGAGTTCGCACCCTGTGCCGCGTAATCGCTCCGTACATCGGACGCGACCGTCTCTTCATACCCGACGCGCCCTCGCCCGCAATATACGGCGCTCGATTAGCTGCCTCGTCCTCATCCAATCATGGCTACGTGTCTCCAGCTTGTGTTCTGTGTTAAATTGGATTCTGATGTTAAAAATATTTGTTGTTTGTTATAGGTACTCGCCTGCGTGGCGCTGGCTTATGGCCGCCCCGAACCCCCGGTAGGCTACAGTTACTCGGCTCCCAGCTCGGGAGGATACAGTTCGGGTGGACATAGGACCGTGTCCGTCGGAGGAGGACACTCCGGCGGCGGCTCCTTTGGCGGAGGCCATTCAGGAGGCGGTCTGTCCTTCGGTGGCGGTCACTCTGGTGGCGGTCTATCGTTCGGTGGTGGACATTCTTCTGGAGGACTTTCTTTCGGAGGTGGTAGCATCGGAGGTGGAAGCATCGGAGGCGGAAGCATTGGAGGTGGATTTGGAGGAGATGATGGCGGATTTGCCGGTGGATACAGTGGCGGTGCTCTTGTCCAGAAACACATCTACGTCCACGTGCCACCCCCAGAACCCGTTGAGCAGAGACAGCCCCGTATCCCTGAAGTTGCTCCTCCCCAGAAGCACTACAAGATCATCTTCATCAAGGCCCCGACTCCTCCCACCCCCACCGCCCCCATCATCCCCATCCAGCCCCAGAACGAAGAGAAGACCCTCGTCTACGTGCTCGTCAAGAAGCCCGAAGAACAGCCCGATATCATCATCCCCACCGCTGCCCCCACTCAGCCCTCAAAACCAGAGGTTTACTTCATCAAGTACCAGACCCAGAAGGACGGCGGTATCGGCGGTGGTATCGGTGGTGGCGATGCTGGCGGTATCGGCGGCGGCATCGGCGGCGGTATCGGTGGTGCTATCGGCGGTGGTTCTATCGGCGGCGGCATCGGCGGCGGTGACCTCGGCGGCATCTCTCTTAGCGGCGGCTCCGGTTCTGGCATCAGCGGCGGTGCTGGCGGTCACGGCGGACTCGAAATCAGTGGCGATTTTGGCTCCAGCGGTGGCGACGACAGCGGCTCTGACGGACACGGTGGAGCCACCAGCTCCCAGTACGGACCCCCTGGACACGTGGCGGGACCTCTTCACTAAACGAATTATAGCTCGGGTGGTAGGATAATAAGTGGAGTTATTTATTATTGCTAAGCGAAAATTATGCCAGTCTTCAATATGACAAGTGATCGCGGGTTGTTTTCGCGATCGGAAATGTTCGAAAGGATCCTGCCACCGCGCGCCGCAGCACGCGGCCGAACGCCCTGCACATAGTCACCTGCTCCGCGTTCGCCCGCGAGCTACCCTACGACATAACACGACTCATCGATTATCTCATCATCGCCACTCATCTACTTGTTATTAGTGCACAGTGTTAATGTTGTTCGAAAGAGGCATTTTACTGCGACTGTTATGTTATGTATTATAATATAGCTTTTTTAATTTTTATAATAAAACCAAATGTGATGCTTAATCTGTTTATTGGTACCTCTTGGGGAGTGGGAATCCAAAATGGACAATGATTGCATCACTTTCGAGAGAAGTGGTGAAAAATAGCCCCGCGAGTGAAGGCGCTGTGGTGGCCAGTTCGGGCCGGAGTAGGTCCTTTCTCGGGCTACGATTAGTTTCAACATAAACTCGAAATTTGAACAATCAGAGAGGTGTTACGCAATTCGAACGAGTTCGGGCGGCGAGCGGCGCGAGCGGCCAGCCCGCTCATGTGTGCTCGCCGGCCCGACTCGCTCTCATTAAATGACCGCCTTAATGGATCATACGTGTAATTACACTTTCATATAATTTAGTGGATGTCGGAGTGGTTACGTAAACTATCCGTTTCGTCACACCGCTGGACCATTACTATTTTTATGGATTAGGGCATTCCAACTCTTATGATTTCACAACCCATAAAGTGAACGTGAAATGTTTTATTATCTTTTTAAAGGTTTACTAAACAAGCTCGAATGAGTTTTGGAATGACTATGATTAGTTCATTCTGGAGATGTATAGTTCCATCAATCACAGTAATGAGCTCTCAATTAGTTTATCAACTTGACTTTGAGCTATTATCGATCACAAGAAACATGCCACTTTGATCAAAATATTTTAAAACCGTCTAGTAAAGACAATGTTAAAAGCATATAGACCCGCCCTCATAGTCTAGACTAGAACGAAAACCATTTAACACTAAAAGTCATACGAACTTGTAAAAGCACTTGAAAGATTGGCTGAAGTGTGTCGTTTGATTTTATATTCTGCCGTCGAAAGCCACGAATTACAAACTGAGTCCACACTGGCCAAACTTTGCGCAAACTAAGGGCAACACAAATAAATAGGGTAAAACAATACAGCCTACGCACGTTGAGAATTCCTTTACTTTATTCTCCTTTCCAAAGATAGTATTTACCGGCATTTGAACGCCGAGGGCCCTGCTACCTTCAACAATAGTCGATATTTACGCTGGGATCGCAATAAACTTCTGGCTACCTTTCCCTGGCTAGCAAGAAATGACATTTTGTATTGGCAATGTGCCCGAAAAGCTACTACACCCGGCATAACATTGTATGTGGACAATCAGGAATCGATTTTTTGTCAGGCGAACCGAAAATTATCGTTGGTCCAACCATAAAACTGAATAGTCGATAGAATAGTTAAAGAGGCAGTGAACGCGAAAACTACTGAATAAAGTCCAATAGAGGGCTAATACTGAGGTAATATATTATACAGAAAAGTCCACTCTTCCTCGAGCTTACTTTGAAGGCGTTTGAGATCGTTCTTGTTACCGGCCAAGAGGTGACGTTGATAAATGAAGCTTTTCTAAGGTTAATCTTAAAGTAGTTCAGAGAGCTGTATTAAAAGAGTTTTTTTAACCTAGTTCGACAAAGTCGAAATAAAATTTATGTAAGTTTAAGATTAAATGTACCCACACCAAAATTACTCTCATGAATTTTGATAGGTAACGCAGATAAATACTAAATCAACTAGAAGCAAAAGTTTTGAAAGTTTTGAACTTATTACAATGTTTTTGTAGATAAGTAATATTATTCCACATTTAGAACATTGGACTAGTTTGTCGTGACCTTGTTGGTGGTCGTGAACTTAACAGATTATTGTTGGTTCAAGAACCAACACATCTTTTATGAGGAGTAATATCGGTCTCAGATTGTGCTCCAGTGTGCAGTGCCCAGCTTGAACCAGAAACGCAGTAAAATGAAGACAGCCACACACGTCCTGCTCATTAGACCAACCGTAAGCGGTCAGCCACTTGTTAGCTATATTAATGGTTCCATTTTGCTGTTCCAGCGCTTGGGTGCCACAGACCGCACAACTGCGGTGTACTGCGATCTTATATACATTTTTTTTTTCAGATCGGAAGTCTTCATGTGACTTCTCCCGCTCGGGGCAGAGCGGAAGGGAGTGTCAGATTTCTACTGACTAAAACCCATCCATGTTCCTTCCTTGCCCTTTGTGTTCCAGGGCCGCGGTATCTCTTTCGAACAGTCCCGCAACCCTGGGATCTTATATACCTTAAAAGACTTTCAGAGATAGAGGCTATTAGGACACTCGTACTTATTCAATAAAATTACTGGCTTGTTCAAAATTACAGCCCCGTGTGTGACAGACAGGCGGTAAGTAGAGCAAATTATTCTATATGAATCAGAAACGTGTAGCCGTGTTTATGGATGTGGAAATAGAGAAAAATCAGCTACCTCTTACCATTGGGGTGAGTAATAGTTGGATAGAGTGGTAGATATTGAAGTTTAGTGTGGGACAGTTGATTATTTTTACGTAATTACAATGTTGGTCCTATTGAGAAAGTTGTTAAGTTTAATTTTATCTGTACCTCACTCTTAAATAATGTGTGTAAAAATATTTAACGAAATCGAAAGGTACTTGTTCTCATTGCGATCATTTTTCTGTTCTGGATAACATACCTGAGAATCTTGTAGTTATCGAGATGGTAGTCAAAGTTCCAACATTTTCACATTTTTTTTAATTTACAACTTTACTTTAAATACCTCCACGACCCCTGCACTATTCAATGCATCCACCAGCACAATATGTTGATTGCGATACATTGAGTTCTACCATAAAACGTGATTTTTCACCTACAAAAAAAGTCGTATCCCAGCAATATTTTTTTGCGTAGAGTTATTTAGTTTCATTCACAGAACGCTTGGTTTACGGCTTCGTGAACACCTTTCTGGTACACGCTGTATAGGATATTATGTTCTCCAGCATTTCCCCATTATTGTAGATGCATCCTTACCGTCTTCTAAGATTATTATCAATCAAAGTGGTGACTTAAATGTACCCCAGACAATGAGAAGAAAGATGGGAGACTACGCATTCTTCCCGCATCATTCTATTGTCCGGCCATGCATTTATATAACAGAGATTTATTTCAAGTTAAAATTGTAGATTCAAAAAGGTTGCGCACTGATTTTGGGTAGTAATAAAAGCTTATAAAAATAAGTACATGGATAGTGGAGAGTTTAAGATCCTTTTACATTGAACCCAAAAGTTAAGATGTTCTTTCTGATTGGTGGAAAAATTTAAAGTTTGTTACTAAAAAGACATTCGAATATGTATTTACGAGCGATAGACGGGACAAGACTTAGAAAATCGTTATCCAATACTTGTTAATTCTTGGTAAAAAAATCGTTCTGCCTAGTGTTATATGTCGTGTCGTGTTTTGCATAGTGGTAGCATTCGTGTGGCAAAATCGAAGATCTTCGGGATCAACATTTTTGTATGACTTTATTCCTAACAACCACTTTTTAATTCTTTTAAATCTCTTTGGTTACTAATTTTGCAAAAAATACAATTTTAACTCAAAGTATATTGGTTTTTTTTTGATCTACACTTGGATAATGCGCCGGGAATTTTCCTTCGCTTCGTATTGCAATTGCGCGCGGCCTCCGCAGGGCTCTTAATATCGCCATTCAAGCTAAAATGTACCGTATACTTCATCGAGATATGCTTTTACTGCACATAAACAACCTCGTTATAGAACTATGAAAGTTTGTTACAATTAGTAAACGAAAGTAGGTACATAGTTTTTTTTGTAAACAGCTACCTGCTACAAGGTTTTTGTAATGGTTCGGGAGTTTTTGACGGCCAACGTTTCAGAGAAAAATAAAATAATATTTTAATGCCAGATGCCGATTTACCTACGTTACAAGAATAACAAATGGTACCCTAATCTCAATAAAGAGAGAAAAGAAACTGAGTAGGCTGCGAGAAAAATCTGGTAATACATAATGTTACTGTATTCCCGTTTACAAAGCAGTCCTTGTTTACAAATGTATAGAACAACCGAGTCGGCAAGCGAACGAAATTGGGATATCTATTATTTCCGGCCGTGTGACAGCGATAAGGAAATGTTCACATCAGAAATAAGAAAAACTTCATTAAAATAACTGATAGGTAGACGTACAGGCACGTGCATTAATATATGTACAACGCACCAAATGAAAGCGATTTTCTGCTGAATTATTTATTGTATATTTTTCCTGGAATAAACATTGCCTTTGGGGCTCATACTATATTGGAATAAGGCAAATCTCAAAGTTCCTCAAAAAAACTTCCAAATTCTGCTAAGTGTATACATATAAATGCTCGCGACTGTCCAACCTACCAACGACAGTAACAAAGGGATCCAGGCATGAATATAGATAACTTTAAAGCAATAAAACGGCAACAATCGTAAAGTTAGGATTTACTTTATTGAATATTCTGCCTTATGAAAATGTCGAGAATATTATGCAGAAGATCAAATATGCATTCTTATTCATTTTATTGCGTTCCATAATGTTAAAAAGGTGTTACAATAGGTTTACAGCTGAGAATAATCTTAATTCTTGACTGAAGTGTCTACTTATGTAAGCTCAAGTCTTAACCAGGGTACTTAAGTAGTGTTGTTACTTGTTACCCCAATTTCACCGTAACTAATGATCAGTTTGTGCTTATTTTTAACGAAATAGATATGTAGTTATGCTTTTTTTGTTGTGCGGTAAAATAAATGATTTAAAATATTGTACGAGTTTGTACAAACATAGAACGCAACGTGACGTGACGAGGACCACCAATTTTGTTTGGTTGATCTTAGTACACATTATTTTTTATAAACTTTTAACGTCTCTGAACAAGATGACCCGTCCCCAGATGACTAAGTCCATTTTCTTGTAGTTATTACTGTGCATTATATTACCTTGTTGTGTATTACTTTTAACCATTTGTTTCCTCCTCAAATCCTATTATCCCGGGAATATATACATACCGTAAATATACATATGCATTTATATTGTGTACCCAATCCCGTTTATTGGAACTGTAACTAACAACAACACATATCAAGCAATATCCTGCTTTCAGATGGAAAGGGATCCGGACCTTATTAACGCAAGTAATAATTAACAGATGGCGCCACACAATGGTTTTATATCACAAAAGCACTTTTGCAACGTAGAAAGCAAAAGCGTGAGTTTTACTGTCATTTATTACCGAGGTTTATTTATTAAGAATATAAACGCTAACTACCTACAGCAAAACTTTCACAGTTACAAGAGACAATAGAACTAACTGTTGTAGTAATAAAAGAAAAAGAAACTAATAATGTCTTGTTGGGCCAGTTCCACCCGCGGACAAAGAGTTCTTTGAGCCCTTTAGAAATATTACACTTATGTTAGTAATAGGCATTCAAATCTCTAGTAAAACCCTATTCAAATACTATAACTATTGGTCCAATCTGGAGTTACCTCACACTGCCATATCCGTGTTTACAGTTTACCTACAGCACCCGTAGTTTGACCACCGTAGAAACGGCTTTTGTCGACGGAAGAATCAACAAAATGAAAGATCATCAAAAGAAATCTGTAATTTTGTCGATTTTTCCGTCGACAAAACCCGGTTAAAGTTATTGTCTCTCTGAACTATGAATGACAATTAGTCGAATTTTGCAATACTAAATAAAGATAATTAATTCGTTGCCATAATAAAGCTCTTTTTATCTCCACGGACTCGGCATGATTAACTTTACGTAATTAGTTTTGTGCTAATTTGCTCAATATATCTTTTGCTTTCACTAGGCTCACTTAATGTTGCTGAAAAATAAATGGAAAGTCTTAACTTAATGTTGCGACTTTTTTACGACCAGTTTCACGATGTTTAGTTTTGTTAAGCGTGGAATTTGATTTCTCTTTCCGGTAAAACATGGCATCGCTTTTTATAGATTTCCAATACAATCTGAGATCTGCACAAACTGGTTTTGTATAGCTTGATTGGTCGCCGTGCGTACAGATTGAGATAAACCTTCTCACTTTGTGCAGTCACAGATATACAAATGGCTATCTAACTCTGTGTGCTTATTGGTGAAATATTCACATAAAACATGTCAAATCTCAATTTCCCTCTCTTCTCCTATTTTTAATCTTTTATATCATCATACAACATGTTTTTATGTGTGATGCACAATAATACTCGCAAAATCACAACCCTATCGGAAGCAAAAAATGTAGTAAAATAATCAAATAGAGCCGCTTTGTGTCACGCGACGCCAAGTGCGGAAAGAGGAATGTGTTAGTGCGTGTTGGTAAATTTGTTTTCTCTACAATTCAATACATTTTGAGTAGAACGTTATTTACATACAGAAGTCGTGCAAGTTCACGTGACAACAATACCGATGATTGGCGTGACGTGAACACCAATCGTGGCTTGAAATCGAAAGTGTCGACGTCATGTTCACCCAAATTAGCTACATATTGGCAACATTTAAATTCGTAATGTATTTCAACGAATATATGCAAAGTTTACGGGACCGGTTATGTTGTCATGGGTGTTGTACGTCTTACGCTAAATGTAAATATAATTATTAATAGCCTTGTATCCAAGTTTTTCCATTTTTAGGATGGTACCGTTGCCGAACGGCAGAAAATGAAACCCTAATAGAGTCGTCCTGTCCGAGGTAACGTTCTATTGGTGATAACCAATCAGGCATTATTATATTAAGACTGCGCACACAAATTTATCTTGTATTATTTATGACCAAAGAATACTTACAAAGTTCAATTTGAATACTACAGTGTGGTACACAGTTTAAATCCGCGTTACGTACAAAAAAGTTAGGCTAGTAACTAATAGGTACAGGGTCACAGAAAAACGTTGGTCTGATACAAAATTGCCTCAAAAAGTCGAATTAATGAAATAAGCTTTTTACGATAATAATCAGACACGTTTATATAAATGTCCGGTTCCATTTCCGTTGTACCTTTGTTTCATGATATGTAATTACGATAAATAAAAATATCTTATAGTTATTGTTACTAGCCGCTACATAAAACATTACTCAGAAAGTGATGTTACAAACTTAAGTATATATTATTATATGCTTTTTTAATTTTCTGCTAATGGCATCAATGTTTTTTCAAACAGTAGTTAATGACTTGGATGATCTCGTAGGTAAATAATAAAAATATCGTGTATATTTTCTTTATTACTTGTTTAAATCATGCATAAAATAGCAGGCATGAAAATCTTTCGGAATAAATTATATAAAATGATGGTGAAACCGCATCACAATCCGTTATGTATTTCAGTAAATAAATGCGGTCACGTAGAGTTACACAAAAATCGACATCAATATCTATTATAATATGTACTTAAAGATCTATTATCTATCGACTTTTTTCGAGCTGCCTGCAAGTTCTCCAATTCTTGCATGGATTATTAATTAGCATAATTTTACTTCACAATCAATTAATTATCGCGATCAACGTGGCTACCTCCCCGGCCCAAGAAATTTGAAAAGTCTTACCATCGATACAAAAGAAGAATACATAATTAGACATATAACAAGATCAAGTTGCATCATTACGTTTGGTAGCTTTTCTAGTCACCAGTCTAATGAGAGAACAATTAACTGAACTCCACAATTTTCCAGGATTTAAATTGGTTTCGGATAAACCCTATTGCAATTACTTGCAGTTACTTTCTGTAGAAATTAGACCCTAGTACCTAAATAGTCTGAACTATGTAGATACTAATTGAACCACGTGCACGTAGGGAAAATGTTGTTACACTCAAGTTATCCATAGGATTAGACCGGTAAGAAACAGAAGCCAGCCTCATAGGCTGAACTGCGCGATGCCATTACCATAAAAAAAAAACAAAAAAAAAACAGTTTTACGCAACTTCTTATCTACATGGCTTCTAACTATGTCGAAGCTTAACTCTTCAGCCAGTTTTAGTATTTAGTTTTCTAACATTACCGCCGAAATGTTTGAAATTCATAAATAGCTCTATGCTTCTTAGGGCCGGTTTTTCAATCGCCAGTTTACTTTTATCCGACGAATAAGTTTGTGATTTTGACAGTTTTTGTATGGACGGACTGTCAAAACATCATATTTACTCTTCAGGTAAATGTTATCTAATTATTGAAAAATCAGCCCTTATAAAGATAAATCATATCTTATAAGACCGTTGAGCAGCGGTGGCCCAGTGGTAGCGACCCCGACTTACGAACAGTATGTCGTGGGTTCGAACCCAGGCAGGCGCATTACTTTGTGTAATTTATTTCATCACCACTGCTCTCAAAAACGGTGAAGGAAAACATCGTGAGGAAACCGGCATGTCCTAGAACCAAAAATTCGAAGACATGTGACATCTACCAATCCGCACTGGGCCCGCGTGGTGGATTATAGCCCATTCCCTCTCAAAGAGAGGAGGCCTGTGTCCCAGCAGTGGGAACATTAATAGGCTGATGATGATGATGATGATGATAAGACCGTTTAAGTATTGATCTTAGTACATTCATTTTATTTACATTACAGAGATTCTTGGTAAGCATGAGTTGAACACCACAATCATAATAAATGACGAGTGACGATAAAATCATAATATATTAATAATAGTAATATTATTAGTAATAAATCTATTTAGGATGCAAATTGACACCCAGCAATATTATTTGATGGTTTCTGTCTAGGATTTTGGGAGCAAGCACCGCTCTTAGAACCTATAACCATGCCCAAGTGAAGAGGAACAAAGTTGTAAGTCAAGTCAAGTGCAGGCGAGAATAGTTCGTACTAACAGATGGTAGAGACTCAATTTATTTGAAGCGTTCACATTTACGATCAGTAGATGCTTTTGGATCCAAGATTAAGACCGCTATTACCAGAATGTGTTCGTATAGTGAAGATATGGTACTTACGAATCAAATATTCTAATTAGAATGTGTACGTTCGTATTATTATTCTTTAAAATCACGAGTTAAATACAATGTTGTATGTCAAATCAAATTTACCTACTTGATCACAAAAGCTACCAAACTTTCGCGTGCATGTACCTCAAAAGTTGATTTAAATAAGGTGAAGGAAAAACTAGAAGCGAAATGAACAAAAGTGAATAAGTACCTAAATAAAACCATATAAAAAGTTACATAATTAGAAAAATCAAAAACCCGACTGCAAATATTATTATATTATTCCTAATTAAAATTTAAACATTTTTGGAGTCCTCTTTTAATACGAATAGAATGATACCTTAGCGGTCGAAATCCATCCAGCCGTTTGTAAGTTACGAGGTAACAAAGATACATACAAGATATACGCGAGAAACATCCCAAGTAACAACAGCTTTTATAACCAAGGCATTTTATCACCAAAGTGTGATATAGTAGGCCTGTAATGGTAACCATTGTGACTGCTTGTACTATAAAGGTTTTTAACAGAGTGTTTTAGTTCTATAAGATTAAAGAGTTCTATAATTAATCTCTTAGAACGCTTACAGGGCCATACAAAAGAATGTTTAAAATGTTGCACTATAATAGATATGATAAAAGCGATTATGATAATATTTAGTACTATAAACGACCTTACTGACCCTTTTATGTATCCATTATGCACTAATAATGCGTCAAAATAATTTTACAGTACCAGTATTGTAGCAGTAGCGAAAACACTACTACATAATCGATCTGGACTATAAAAGTACCTTGTAAAATCATTACGCAACCTTTTAGCTTCTTAAAAGATCCCTCAACATCGCTATGGTGCTAGTTCTGTTAAAGTTATTAAAATTCTTCTATAGTACTAAATAACATAGCGACTCTTAGTGCAGTTGCTAAATAACTTAAATTCTAAATAGCTCTACAAGTGAGTTAGTGTTACTGCTACCAGACTAAAGTGTGACATAAAAGCACTAAAATTAATAAATAATGAACTAATTAGATCTATACTAGCTTTTCAGTATCAATTATATCACTAGTATTTCATAAATGGCACACTGTCGACTATCACTGAAAATATAGCACATGGTTCTGTACAAAATGTTCATTTTGTAAATATTTTGTACCACAAGTCTACAACAGGGCTAAAGCAATGCTGCAGCTGTAGCAAAATAAGTTGTGAGGTTGCATTAAAGACTATTGTTTTTTAGCTATACATTCGTGGTGATTTCGTGACTGAATTGTATGAGAAACTGGAAAATACTTTATGTTGTGTTTTTTCTATTCTAATTGTTAAAAATGAGAATTATACTTAAGTACATCTTTTAACTATGGTAATAAATAATCTCTCGTCTCCGTATGCAATTTTTATCTTAAGAATAAAAAATGCTACCTACTTACGTTTTCTAGGTGCATATTTATCATATCCCAAATTATACCCCAGTGTGCAATTAATGCAACTCCATACAAAGAAAATTTTGACTACACGATTTTATATTTGGCCAACGAAACCCTAATTCGGTTGAAATATGGCTGCTGTTTTCTGCCATGATAGCACATTAGTAGAACGGCTGGAGCCAATGTATACTATAGCGGCCATACTATGGCTGCTATAGTACACATTGGCTCCAGCAGCTAGGGACAAGTCCTTATTTTATTAATTTGAATTTAATTATGTCCTTTTTATAACATGTTACAGCAACAATGGCAAATCACATAAAGCATAAGTTACCGATTTATTTTGTTTTCCTGGGGAACACTCACGATCTGTGTTAAAAAAGATTACTGGAATCGTTTACGTTGCAAAATAGCACTATAAACATATTTTGGTTATTTTTATAGTGCAATTCTGTGACATAAACTTTGCAGACAACACTATTTTAGTACTAAAACGCGTTTCTTGACACCTTTACATTTCAACGATAGAGCTGATTTATCACCTCTATGTAATTTTATAGAATAAATAGACAATAGACAGACGTCAATCGTGCAAGAGTAACTGGAGTCTATTAAATAGCAAGCAAAGGAGACTGCACTACATAAGACATATCTGCATTTCTCAGAAAATAATAACGTAAATCCTTCAGACTTTTATAAGACTTAATACAGGCATGACTAGATGTTATAACAATAACTTGGCATTTCAAGTTGAAGAAAGAAATCAATATTTATTCTAAAAATGTATCTAAAGTCCTAGACATGAGGTAGGTAAATTGTACAGACGAGTTTACGTTACCAGAAAAAAAGCAAGTGGTTATCCAATAGCAATAAATGCTATAACAATAGTTTGATACAGAAAATTACTTACTTTGATGTACGCTTTGCTTGTTCGACGGCTTCGTGAAGAGTCTGTTTAAACCCTGTATTAAGGGTATTGACAAGTCCATACATACTTCAATTTCACAAATGGGCGCCACCGATTCTGCGTTAAACCTAACCATCTAAGTAATCTAGCTAGCTACGGATTTTAGAAGATGAAAAAGAATCACTTGCAGCCTTTTTTTCAGCTTCAAAGACGAAATGTTTTGTTGACCCTTTTCCTACTTGCGGTATCGAATCAATTTCAAATACGTGGGGTATTGGGCACCCCTGGGAGGAAATTGTTACTCAACGTGTACTTTATCTATCTATAAAGCTCTACGGTGAAATATTTTAGTTTATCTAACATCAAGGAGTTAGGTATACAAGGGGATTTTAGGAACTTATTTTTAGCTTTGCTCTTTTTCAATTATCGAAAATAAAATAATATTTTGTCCGAAGTCCGGATCTAATTTATATTTTAATTCATTAGGTTGAAGTGAAATTGCCCATTTGTAAGTAGAAAAAAACAGAGATCATACTCAAAACGATTGTACTGTCGGAAATGCATCATTTTTAGGGTTCTGTCCCCAAAGGGTAAAACGGGAACCTAATTATTACTAAGACTCCGCTGTCCGTCCGTCTGTCTGTCTGTCCGTCTGTCACCAGGCTGTATCTCATGAACCGCGATAGCTAGACAGTTGAAATTTTCATGTATTTCTGTTGCCACTATAACAACAAACACTAAAAACAGAATAAAGTAAATATTTAAGGGGCAAAAAAACGGCAAAAAAACACGTTTGTTGTATGGGGGCCCCCATACAGCAAACGTGATTTTTTTGCTCGATATTAATAACTGCGATAGGTAGACGCTTTAAATATTCACTTTAAAACAAATATGTTTAAGGGGGCTATGAGTATTTTGCCGTTTTTATAGATAACGGTACAGAAACCCACGTGCGCGAGTCCGACTCGCTCTTGGCCGGTTTTTTAATTAATACAATATTATTATTTCTTTCAGCCTCTCCCTAGGACCGAAATGCGCTCTGAATATAAATCTGAAGTTTATGATCATTGTAATAAAATACTTTCAGCATAACTATTTTCAATTATAAAATACTGATTTAGTATTCAGAGTCACGGCAGCCAGCTTATAATAAAATATGCGTAGACGGCAAACTGTAGTTTATAGATCTAATAAAATGGTACTTAATTAGGGTACCTATCAACATTTTTCAAAGGTTTGATAGTAATTGAATAAGCGGTGTTCTTAAGTAGAATCTGTTAGTTCTTCAAATAATTCAGTATGTTAGGCTCACCTATTTTGGCGATGTCACAGCAACGTGTGTACTGGCTATACCTACTAGGTATTGAGTTTAATCAACCGTCGTGCATTGTAATTACAATAGGGTTTTGATCCATGCTGTATGCAGTGAATGCTCCTGAGATTGCTTCATTTCCTAGATATTCTCCGTCCGAGGAATAGGTCATCTATTAACGGACCCGTCCGATACCGGAGATTTGACGAACGACAACGAACTTTAACCGATTGAAGAATTGAAATCGCCTCCCTATTGTGTTGCAATTTCCTTGCGCGCTACATACGTGAACGCTCGTTAAATATTCAGACCTGAGTTTTTGCGCGCCCCGCCGGGACCTGATACAAGCTTCCTATTTATTTTTTAATCCCGTTCACAAAGCTCGTGAAGCAGGTGGGCCTGGTTCAATGCGCCACATATCAAGATCCGTCTAAGCGTCTACCTACCAATTTTTCTCGCGACTCGACGCAACTGGATTCTCACAAAAACGACGAGGCGCATCACATAAAAAACTTTTATGTTGAATAGTAAGAAGGTATGTTTTAGGGCGAGGAGCGATCGTAAACTTAGTTTTATCCATGGAGTTTGCTGAGATTGAGTTGCGACCTTCATCGAACTAGATAAATATCTTTATGAGATTCATAGTTTATACTCCTGTTGATGCTATGCTATGGTAATTATTTCAATTCATTTAACTTTATGTAAGGCACTTTCGCTAAACCGTAAAACTTTTAAACATTACCTTTTACAAAAACCCGCAAGCCTCCTCGCCGTATTTAAATTAAAATAATATTTTCTGGTAGGTAATACTTTTCAAGAGAAACTCGCGACCTCGCTGAACTTTCGTAGTTTGACAGTGACTAAGCAAATTACTGTTGTGGGTGCGGTTAAAATGATAATATTACTTTAGTTAAACTCATCCTGTACAATAGGCTCGCCCCCTATTACATGGAACATAAACCACAACTGGCGTAATGTGGATGTACTATTAGGTACACTTCTGCGTAACCCTTCGGGGATTACAGGCGTGATGTTATGTATGTATGTCATCCTGTACACGTTGAATAGATCCCTGTTTATACCTACCACCTGCCAACCGTTCTCCGAGCGAGGGAACTTGTGTGAAACATTTTAAGGGATTAATCGATGCTATCTACTGTGAGATATGAGGTTTCATCCATAGAGAGCCGGCGATATGAGGTTGAGGTTTCATGCATAGAGAAATGGTTTTCCGGTTAACGTACGAACCTAATTACATAAAGGGTGTTAGACCCCCGACTCCCGGGCACCCAGATATAAAGCAGTGGCAGTGTTCGCGTGAATGGAACCTTTAATGGACTTCTTTATTCACCATCGGTTTGCACTTTTATTGTTCTCCAGCGACAGTAGAATAATACGGGTCTTTAGCAAAACTGTGGTAAATATCTCCGACTTAAGTAAAATGGTTTGTGTTTTCCTCCCTTTACGTGTTTTGACAAAGAAACAGTACCGCGAGTATTATTGTAGCGTGACAATAACATGTCTTTATGATTTCAATCATATGCGCCAATGAAAGCTGTCTTACTTGATGCGACATTTACGCGTATCTCTAATATTTAATAGACAACACAGTTACAAGAAAACCTTCAGTATTATTTTTATATTCAAAGTGTTTTAGCTAATTGTTCCTGCTATATCTACGGCTGACAGCGGTACAATTTATGGCCCAAATTCAGAAGCAATCTCGAATAGTAGAATTCTGTGTCCATGCACCGAGTTTTGAATAAAATCTTGTTTCATTCTAGTATCTAGAGAGTGTTGGGACACACTTTAAGGTATTGTAAGTACTATTATGGCGAAATCTAAGGTCCGAGCACGATTGCACAGTATAAACGTAACGTCAATACTTAGAAACGATTTTGAAATTTAAAACCCTTATTTCACATACAAATTAATCTTGATCTTACTGAGCTTTTCGCAAAAAATGGTAGGTACCAAAAGGCTATAGGATAGTTGCATTTTCGATTAAAAAACCGACGTTTTTAAATTAGGTATACACGGCGGTCGTGCCGTTGCCTGAGAAATAAGAAGAAAGACCCATGTCTATGGTGTGTCTGTCAATACGTTTGTAAAGAGTCGTGAGTAGCAGTCGTATTTGTCTGCACTGTAAACACGTGTGGCGTGTCCTGTTTGCAAACACGCCTATATTCATTATCTCTGAGAGAAGGTCATTAATTAGATCATTATCGAAATGATCTTTCATGTTGTGCATTCAAACTTATAAA
Organism: Lycophotia porphyrea; assembly: GCA_950005105.1. NCBI lineage: Eukaryota > Metazoa > Arthropoda > Insecta > Lepidoptera > Noctuidae > Lycophotia > Lycophotia porphyrea. The sequence continues at coordinate 23,486,398 of OX465383.1, read as the reverse complement.
AACACAGTAGATATTTTAATCGTCAAATCACGTCTGTAAAATTAAAATAAATTACCAGTAAGTAAGCAAAATCTGCAAAATTTCGTATCCGGCCTTTTAAAACTGATCTAGCTTGCGTGTTAGTCAATTTTTCATATTTAACGTTACCTAGGTACCGCATACGTATTTTGTAAACACGGAATATGTTTAAAATGGAAATGTTTGATTTATGTTCTAACTTTTTTTTTTACTAGCCTGCACTCCTTCCATCTCTCGCGAACCAGCGCTTCCTCCTTCCAGTTCGGATGGAACTTATCCAGTTCGTCCCGCCATCTCCTTCGTGGCCTGCCGCGAGCCCGCCTAACTATCTTATCTTTTTTTAGTCGAAAGAGGATATATAACGCGGTGCTGCAGTCTATCTGTCTAAATTCTGACATAATAAAGAAGTTGTACCTTCTACATCATCACCTTCGGTATGTATGTACTTAAAAACTCTGCAATTAAGAAACGAATTGCCTCGAATATTTCCGCAGGAACTCTTAAAATGATAAGAAGAAGAGTTTAGAGTAGATAGTAACAATTAAATACGTCAAATAATAGATAAATGTCCAATCTATAATACAAAGATAAGACAATCTGGCATTTTCGTCAATTTATGGCGCTATATATTCGGAGAATTTCTAGCTTACGTAACGTTGCCATTTTCTTAAGGCCGTGCCTATAATATCTGAAAGTGCCATGGACGCCAAACGTCCATTCTGTGTAGTCTTAGCTTATCACTCTTCTTTGTACGAGGCTTTAAGGATTATTGCCTCCGAGAAATCCGCATGAATATAGAACCATAATTCGCTACGGCCAAAACGACTCGTTCGTGTACACATGCCTATAATTACTCAATATAGACTTTTTTTACTGAACTTTTAATAGCTTTAAAGACGAGAAGGATTTATAAAAATCGTTAAAAAGTGTAATCTTCTTTCGTAAATTTTTATCAAAGTTTCCATCAATCAATTAAGGAAGAATAAGTATTAGGAGAGTGTGGAGCCTAATCCCAAACACAAAAAGCTTACAATTTCAGAACTATCTTTAACACATTTTACGCTAGGTCGGTGGCCTAGATTCTAGTAGAACTATTTTAGTGTAAGGAAAACTGAAATATACGGACAATATTTGAATAAAGTCCCTTCTATTTCTAGCGATCCTTTGCGAATATGTACCTAGCCGAGAATCGTATCAAAAACACTCTGAAACGCTTCATGATTTTAAACAATATGAGTTCATCATGACGGCATGATAAAATTTAGGAGAAAGACATGTACCTATTAAATATTAATGTGCTGAATTCAAGACTAATCTATATCTATACTAATATTATAAAGTTTGTGAGTTTGTGAGGTTGTAGGGGGTAATCTCCAGAACTACTGAACCGATTTAGAAAATTCTATTACCAATAGAAAGCCACATTATTTGTGAGAGTCACTAGGCTATATATTATAAGATATTTTTTATCCCATTAGAATAATCCCGTGGGACAATTATCGAACTCCATGCGGGCGAAGCTGCATAAGCAGTATTCAATTAACACACGAGTCATGATATCGAACCGCTATCGAATAAACTACGGCTCAGAATAACTCATCATCATCATCTGCCGAGCCTATTCCCAACAATGTTGAGGTCGGCTCAGAATAACTCAATCGGATAGAAAACTTTCCAAACAGGCTCAACTTAACTAAGTTTCGGCCTAATTGTTAATCTCTATATTACGTAACATCACACTTATAAATGCCTGAAGGTTAAACAGAGGTAGATCTTTAGTAAACCCATATATTGTCAATTATGTTTTAGTCTTAAAAGGAAGCAAGGCTGTCAATCAGGCAGACTTTACTCAGACATTTTTGAAGGAAAAACCCACTAGCACTTTGTCCGACCTTTAGTTGAACCCAGTAATACGCAGTTTTTTTATAGTTTAACTTTACAAGTAAATATTATAACTGCTTACACTACCATCAAAGTAATTCATCAAGCGACTAATTGAAACGATATCTCTCAAAGTAAATGATATCACAGTCTTGTCTTAATTGGGGAGCCGTTTAGTGATTAGATATTAAAACACGTTTGAACCCCGAGACGCGGCGAGCTCGTTAGCTGGTAAGCACCGGATGTCTTACATATGTACTACATGCACATACTTTATCCCCGATTCGACTACGTTAAATATGTTTTTCTATTTTCGAAAAGTCGAAAGTTGTGTTTTAAAATAATAATTAATTTCAGAAACACGCTTTTTTCATGCACAATAAATTGATTTTTTTATTTAAACTGAGTACATTTTTGACCTTAGCTTGGGTAGGATTTTTCGAGCTCCACAGAACTAAAATCCAGTCAAACAAACCCAACACTGAAGAATTCCACTATTCAACTCCTGGCTCCATCATCAGACCTCACACTTACACTAAGTACATTCTATTGGACTCATCAAAACGAATCATGTCACTCCAAACTCGGGAGGTTAATAGTAGCCACTGAAGAGTTCCACTAAGCACCTCCTAGCTCCATCATCAGATCAGGTCCAAAATACTTAATTATGGTATTGTTATCCGAACTACATATTCATACCAAGCTTCATTTCGATACCACAATAAAAGTAGGATAAAATTGAGTTCCAAGATTTGATTACATTGTTGATACACAGCATGAATGTCATACCTACATCCTTACATGTGCGGATACCAAACCTACAGATAGTTGAGCACCTAGTTGTCAGTGACACCATAAACCAAAATAAAGTCTTAAACGCAGTCTTCTGGACACGTTTGCTAATGACAGCGATGAGAAGGAGTACTTTGGCGCCTAAGTGTCCTATTGTCGTCGTTGTAACTATATATGTAGGTACCTATTTTTAGTTTGCTTTTTATCATTATTTTACTTCAATTTGTAGTCTGTATATTATAATGTACATATTATTTTTCATGAACGCACTTAATTTTAGACCTGGAAAACGAATAACTTTTAAAATAAGATTTTTATTTGCTTTGAAATCAATAAATAGTTGAATCACTTATCTGCCAGTTAAATGCTGGCAAATAAGCGATGTCACCAGTTTTTTTGCCATACAAAATCTATGGAGTACCCGTTTTTTGACAGGCCACAAAAGTATAAGTCTATTGATTGATGGTGTCAGTGTCAACTTATTCAATTCAGTTCGATGTCGCATTCATAATTTTCCCGCACAGTATGATCGAACCCTTACAGCACCATGCAAGTATTGAAAATGAAAATTTTAAAATTTCTCCTGCACTCCCTGGCTAGGTGATGAAATACCTAGAAACCGATTTAATAAAATTCTATATTAAAACTCATGCCTCGCAACCAACTACATTATAGTATATAGATATTATGATTTCTTTACTTTGGTACCTATTTTATTTAAGGAAAATGAATGTCTAGAAAAGCTGTCTTATCCATTGTGCCGCATTGTCAACCCTCGTCGATTTCAGACAAAGTATAAAACAGGCTTGATTGATGGTAATCATTAGTTAAGGCATAATCAATATTCGTGATTAAAACCTTATCTATTGTCCAGACACGATGCCCACGCAAGATGGTTAGGACCTTAACACCATGCCTTTCATGCACGGGTTTAAATCCGGACCAATGTAGTTTCTAAACTCATATCTTAAGTAGTTCCTAAGTTTGTAGTTGGTGTTACTAATATTGGTGAAACTTGGACGTATGGTGTCTGAAACTGCCCACCCTACTTGAGCAAGCGTGCTGATCAGTCTGGCTCATGCTTTCTTTGTATGAGACGAGGCATTTGCCCTGCAACGAGGCAATATAGGCTGCTGTTATTTACTATTACATAATATCAAGCATGTCATCAACCAAGCATGTCCCAAACGGTAAGGCAGAGGTGTACGTGATAGTACACCCACATTTTGCCAGCGTCCCATGTAAAAGAGGGCGCACCTATTACCATTAACCGGGCACAAATCCAGAATCCGTGGCTGTTACTGAGTTTGACAAACGCCTGATGGGTAAACGCAATAAAACTTTGCCCGACCCGGAAATCAAACCCACCTCATGTTTACCAGTCGTTCTTGCAATTGCAACCACTCGACCAACAATCAATTATTAATGAACTGATATTATGATAATTTCAGTTGCGATGTAGAAGGGTAATTTGTAACTAGCCTTCTACATCGGAACTGCACTTATACCTTTCAAAGGGAAATTAAAATCTAATTGCTAGTTATTCACAAGCTGATTTTCCCATATTAGAAATTCTAGTCACGAAGTATCTTTTCCAAGGACTGCATTAGTAGCATGAGTGGAATTCCATTATTGAAGGTATCTTGCCGCTTAATACAGTATTTCCTTTCCTGCATTTTCCGATTTATCGGTAGCTAATGGTTGACTTCCGTCACATTAATAGGGGTGTTAAAAATGCGTGGTACTATTTTCTACATGTTTTTAATTTATTTATTTACGTTATAGATTTTTTTATTTGAATCCGTACGTAGGTATATCGTATACAAAATATTTTCTCAATGACTAACTCGACGAAGTCATTTAAAAATTAACTAAACATTGAAATAAAGTTAAAATTCGTGGTAATAATATAGGATCAGGGCCACCGTGACATAGGTACCGCACCAAATCTCAAAGAGTAACCAATGGTGTGTCTTATCCGCAAAAAAGTCGATCTTCCATCATAACATTTTCCCTATTCAAAAATATTTTTTCTACGCTTAGTTTCGTTAAGCATGTGCGTTGATTCCAATGAATTTAAGTGTACCATGATAGTACATATAAATGAAGAAAAAAAGTGCCTTGACCTTTATTACTTACTTACTTCGTTATTTTGGGCCCTAGGTTCATGCTGGGGCTACTAAATCGCTGACCAAAGGAACGTCACTCTTCGAATGTTCACACGTCGATTGGCCGTCGAATTGCCGGCCCCGACAGCCTTTTATTATCAAGGTTGAATAGTATATAGGTAGCTCTCTACCTTATACAGCCTTTCCCAATACCCGATTATTTCTTACTAGCACTTCGCCCACGACTTCGTCCGCATAAATTGTGATAGCTCGGCTAATCTGCATGATATAAATATAATGTATAGCCTATGTCAAGCTGTTTATTAGGTTAAACTAACTATATACGTTGATAATTAAAAACGATTAATTATACTATTATTATAGCCTATGTTATTTACAAATACAAAAAACAATTAATTTATTTTCTTTCACAAGTTTTGTACTATCTATATATATATTATAGTGGTTGAAGTGGCCTTTTAGACAAAAATTGCCTGTGATAGGTCACTCCGCTCTTCCGTAGCTGACAGTTACTTCCTGATAATTTAGCTTTCTATTAGTGAAAAAATGGTTAAATCGGTCGAGTAGTTCTTGAGTTTATATGTTACAAACATACAAATATTTTCTCTGTTTAATATTATTAGTGTAAAAGAAAAGAGCTCAAGATACCTTGTAAGTATGTGATAACAATACTTTGCTGAATTTCCAAACCAATACCTAGGATCTTCCAGGGTTTCTTTTGAAGTCATCTGAGGGCCTGAATCGAGAAAACTCCGGAAAATTCCGAAGTAATTTGTTGAGACACAATCATAGCAGACCCAATCAAGGGTAATCAAAGGTCGCAACGTGACACGATTTTGTTTTGGTAATAATAAAGATTTTATAAGAATTCTGTTTGTGTCGAACTGTCGAACCCCAACTTATTTTATTAATACACTAGTTATTAACACGCGACCTTCGTCCGCGTGAAATTATTATAAAAATATGACTTCCCTTTTTTTAATCGGATTTTGTTAACAATTAATTTCATAGGTTTTAATTTTTTTGCACGGAGACCTAATCCTAATTTGTTGTAAGTACCGTATACTTTTATATCCCTTCAGTAAAAAGCTGTTATTTTGAAATGGCACACAAACACTTCAATTTTCGAGTATGTATTGAATTCAGTGGCTTTTCAATACATGCATGTTACTGACAACGTCACTCGGTCTCCAAAATATCATTCCAGCAATGTTTGTGTTGCCGTAACCGTCGCTGTATTATATTTTTCCTGATAGTAGTGAATAATTCAATTCTTTTTGAGCAAAATATTTTTTCTTAAACCGTAAACCGTTTGTGTTTTTTCCATTTCAGCTCGTATACGACCTTCACCTGCCACGGCAGTCAGACTGTTTCGAGGAAATTAATCCTGAGCAATAACAAACCAGAATGATTGTTCTGATTTGTTGGGATTCTGACCAAAATTAATACTGCTTATTAAACTGTCAGTGCACAGTGGCTGGACTGTTTCCAGGAGTTCGCATTTCAATTTAAATAAAAACTTGTATATTAATTTTGCTTTGCTTCGTTATTAATTTGTGTATTCTATTTATGGGCCTTAGATGCCCTGACAATAAAATGATTATTATTATTATTCCCTTTTATCCTTATTAATTACATTTTTAAATATTTTACTAACAAAAATTACAATATAGTGGCCCACCGGTATCGGGAACAGGGTCCAAGCTACCGGCGGCCAGGGCTCCAGAGAGAGGAACCTCCTAACAATACGAGCCGTGTCTAGGAGTACCGCTTTCTGAATCAAGCCCTTGATCCAGCTGCCTAACGAGAGCCTTCTCAGGTGTTGGTCGAGGCTCTAGGCAATTAAGCCATGGGCTGATACGACTACCGGCACAATGATTGCTGAGTCCACATCCCACATGTCGACAACCTCGCGAGCTAAGTCAAGATACTTGATTTGTTTATCTTTTTCGGCTTTCACGAGGTTCTCGTCATGCGGGACCGTAATGTCAACAATCATTGCGCGCCGCTCTGATCGATCCAACACCACTATATCAGGCTTATTGGCTACAATAGTCCTGTCATTGATGATGGATTGATCCCAGTACAGTGTGATATTGCCACTATCGAGAACTGGATCGGGCACATACCTATAGTACGGCACTTCCGATTCCACAAGGCTGTATTTTAGAGCAAGTTGCTGATGGATAATCCTGGCTACAAGATTGTGTTTATGCAAGTACTCTCCGTTAGCCAGACGAGAACACCCGGAGATGACGTGACGGATTGATTCGCCTGGACGGTGGCATGCCCGACATATGTCAACCGTGCCGTCCTTCACAATAAATTTCCGGTAGTTATTCGTCATCATAACTTCATCCATAATTGCAGAGACAAAACCTTCGGTTTCTCCAAAGAGGTCTCCGGAACGTAGCCAGGCTACGGACGCTGATAGGACCCATTATTATTATTATACCCTTGGGCAAGTTACATGCTAATTGTATCAAAAATATCATTTCCGAGTTTACTTTTATGGATAATATGGCCGGGAATACCACATAATAACTGTAGTCTGAAATGATTTACTTAATTACATTTCATGCTTGATAGTCGTAAGGTAATAAAGCTAAAGCATAGCGAACATTTTATACCTACAATTAAATTGTGGATGAGCGAGCATTGTCGCAAAACAAACTCGGGTGTCAGGAATGGGGAATACCGACACCGTCGGTAGTGAAAGTGGCCACAAGCACGCGAGCCCCCGACCTCCACCTCATAACCCTTAGGGAGGAGCGCGGGGGGGGCGACCTCCGCCACTGTCAACCAATGTACGCAACAAACTAACATCACCTATTATATCCTGGTAAGGCCTTACAATTAGTGGTTCGTCTTAGACAGTTACATATTAAGCATAAACTTACCTTGGGTATATGTATGCCTTACCTGCCTTACACAATAAACAGTCCCAACTTTATTTGTTAATCTAAAGTTGGAAATGGAACTTCTACATTCGTAACGTTATAAGGAAGATTCAAAGTAGAAACATTAGTAATTTAGCGAACGTTCATGTAAGTGAGATGTGATCAGTGGGAGACAGGGGCGCCGGGCGCGCTCGCAGGCGCACAGGACCCCGGCTTTCCCCTTGTTCGAAACTATTTGACATTATAATTGTAAACGACTGAAGAAAAGTTTTGTGAGCGAAACCGAGCAAGTTTCAGGACGTTTCTCTGGCTTGAATATTTTAGTTATATATCGTAGGTATTCAATTTTGTAATTTGAGGGTTTAAATGGTTTAGAGTAGTTAGAATACTGAATGCAGATGTAATATAATATAATAAGGCGTTGCATATAAATGGATTATGTCTACGTATTTATTTTTGTAAGAAAGAATTTTTATCTTCAATTTGGAAGGTTAAGATATTGAAGATTACTCTTGTAATATTACATACATATGTATGAGGCAGGACGCTGTTATCGGGCTGCATTGGCGACTAGCGAGTCGTCGCGTCTCCCGGCGCAGCCCGGCCGGCGCCACCCGACAAACTTCCTCACTTAACTTCGCCATAAAGCTAAGTTCGCCACTTATTTGGAAAAACTCCGCAATTACTACAGGGCTAAGATCCAGAGATCCAGCTACTTCTAACTTAACGCTGTTATTTATAGACAAATAAACTTCAATTACCTTCTTCAACATAACTAATTGAAATACTATCTTGATTACTTAGGGAGTTGTCTAGCTGTCAAGGCATGTGAACTAATTTGCTAATAAGCTTACCTATTGCCGGTGGCGGGGTGGCCGGGTAACTGGGAGCTTTAATTAGCATAAATTCGTATGACGATGACAGACGACTACTGTTTTCGTTTGGGCGCCGCGGCGCCGGATTTCCATATATTTGTCAATCCACGTGGTTAAACGGATTACACCTTCAATAAGTTCATTTATTATGCATTAAATTTACTTTAGTCCTATCAGATAATGAATCGGCCAACATTTCTAGAATCACCACAGTTTTGTGCGGATAATCAGTGTTCACTGAGCACGACACGTCTCCAATGTTGCTAGGTTTAAAAAGGGGATTTATCTGTTTTTGATTTATAAAGAGATTAAGGTAGCGGCCATGACCCAGTCTTAATGATAATTCGTAGAGTAATTAAGAAGTTACGATGCCGGGCGCGAGGCGAGGTAGTGGATCAGGCGCGGGGGCGTGGCTTGGGCTCACGGGCTCATGGCACGCACCACAGTTTCATGAATCATAATCATGACAGTGTCGCATTCACTTTACTTTACCATTAATACCTATTTAGGCGCCTAGTCGATATGACGACACAGAACTGAATCGCTTTGTCGCGTTTTTGTTGGCTACGTATAAGGGAGTTTTATTTTTATCTATCTATCATCATCATCATCAGCCTTATAATGTTCCCACTGCTGGGACTCAGGCCTCCTCTCTTATGAGAGGGAATGGGCTATAATCCACCACGCGGGCCCAGTGCGGATTGGTAGATGTCACATGTCTTCGAATTTTTGGTTCTAGGACATGCCGATTTCCTCACGATGTTTTCCTTCACCGTTTTTGAGAGCAGTGGTGATGAAATAAATTACACAAAGTAATGCGCCTGTCTGGGTTCGAACCCTCAACTTACTGTTCGTAAGTCGGGGTCGCTACCACTGGGCCACCGCTGCTCTCCTATGCTATCTATCTATACTAATATTATAAAGAAGTAGTTTGTGAGGTTGTAGGGGGTAATCTCTAGATTTACTGAACCGATTTTGAAAATTATTTTACCTATAGAAAGTCACATTATTTGTGAGTGTCATAGGCTAGAGGTCCTCTCATAGAGAGGAGGCCTGTGTCCCAGCAGTGGGAACATTATAGGCTGATCATGATGATAGGCTAGATATTAACCCGAAAAATGAAAAGTCTTTTTCGTGGTAGAGTAAAAATATTTACCGCCCAACGAAGTGGGCACGGGTCAGCTAGTATCCAATAAAAATAGAACATAACGGTTCACTGTAACATGTAAATCTTTCATTTTACAGTTCGAAATTTAGGGGCGTTTCGGTTATAAATTATATTAATAGATGTGGAATGCGTAAATTACAGCAGTTATTTTTCAGTAGGTACATCAAAAATGTTATAAGATTATGAAAGCCGTTTGTTTTTACTTTTGTTATTTGTAAAGGTAGGTTCGTAAAACGAGTGGGCGCCTAGCACCTTGTGTATTTAATATGCAACGTAACAGGTAGCGTAACGCAGCTAATCTTGGATTACCGGAATACCTCCATTAAATAGGTAACCGTTTCATACCTGCTTACCGTGTAATAACACAAGTGTAATAAGGATGAACACTGATTTCTCACAAATTATAAAATAATTGGCTACCGGACACACGTATAATATTGGAAAAGGTTACATTGTGCCCACAAAATATGATTAACAAAGTCATTGTTTAATTATATTTTGTTGCCCTTTTCGGATGGCGCTTTGGTACTTAGGTACTGCCTAAGTACCAAAGCGGTATCCGAAGAGGGCCGATCTTTAACAGTGACTAATCCTTTTACAGCAACAAAACGTTAATTCAGACCTTTTGTGGTGCCTTTAATTACGATTCGCACGGTTGCGACCCCTGATGAATCGATTTTCACTTATGGTGCCACTCGTCAAGGACGGGACCTTATTGAAGCGACTGAATACGCAACTTAGCCAGCTTAGCCCGAATCCTGCAATACCACTACCAAGAGCTTTACAGGAATTGATAGACACTAATGATGGCTCTAAACTCCAAGAGGAGTAAAGCGGAGGCAGGAAGGAGGCTAGGCACAAATATTAGACTTGAGCCCAATATCGAATCTGATTTACACGACAAAATCTTTACTTAAATATTTCAGTTTTTCACCAGCGTCATTTCATCGATGTCAAGTTTCTGTTAATAAACAGACTTGGGAAACATAGAAAGGGTGGGGTTGCGCCGCAAATGAGAACGTTGCGTCGCATGATGCCGCAACTCCGCAGCTCCGCCGCGCAGGGGGCACAATCGCGCATCGCGGCACGTCCGCACTAAATGACTCGCTTTATACCGCTTTACAGCGCTTTTTGTGCCCTTTGCATAGCTAATGGGCACAAGATTCGAAAGTTGATTACCTACTACTCTCTGAAAAAGTTCCATCTATAAAATTATGCAAAATATTCCTGCTTTGTTCATTCGAATTCTATTGAGCGGTTGGAAACAACATGTTTATAAAATATATTTCCCGTATTGTGTGTTGTGAATATATCTGAACATAATGATCGTGGGAACAGCTGCAATATTGTCAATCAGTATGATTGAGCCATGAGTAATTAAAGCTCTATTCAACAATACAGTGTTGTGTATAATTCAACTGGGCATAACAAGCAAATGCATGCATTTATTACGAAACATTGGTTGTATCTCTGGTTAAATTTTGTAGGTTTTGAGGCTATAAATCACTGAGATGATAATCACCTACTAAAATGTTATCTGAAATGAGTAAGCTCGATAAGCTACTTTTTATTAGTAATTCAGTGCCTGATTGGCGAGCTGGGCGGGCGGCGCGGGCCTTTTGAAATCACACGCCCGTTTTGGCCGCGGTGTCCCGATAAGACCCGCACTAAACCATACAGCTGGGAAGCCTTGACAACGAAGTCCTTGTAGCGCCAGTAACGGAACGGTGCCACAGTTCGAAGCTATAGTGCCTATCAGCGAGCTTCCCGTAAGAGATTGCATTAGTCAATAGCTGCTTTCAAAGCTTCAAAGACTGACTCTTTTTTAAACACTATTTGAATTTGTGAAGATTTACACTAACTATTAAATGGTCTATAAAGGTAAAGAGTACTTACAGTATGTTGCGGTCGTCAGACGGTCGATCGTATCTTGTTTTAGTTTCGAGTTCTTCTTACCCATCTTGGCTGTGGTCGATAATACGGCACCAGGTGGCACTCACACTAAGTAAGTCTGTGTTTGTCACTAAGCTGTGACGTATTACATATTATTCAACTGCGCCCGATTCACTCCACCTGTGAACAGGAATATTCTATATTAGAACAAAGTTTAACAATAACTATTTCCTAAGTATTTACGTAAGGTCGTTGTTAGTATAGAGAAATTATAGTTTTTATGTGGCATAATAATGGTCACGTAGTGTCACAATTTGTACGAAGCTGCGTCAACAAGGTCTCTTGCTTTTCTACCTCTCTTTGTCTAACAACAAGACTCCAATATATCCTTCTCGCTCTGTATAAATTATAGCTGTTTTCCTTCTCCTGAATATTGTAGGGTGAGTAGCGAACGGTGGCGAGACGTAAACGAAATACTTATTTTGGCGTATATTTGGCGAAAACAAGCCATTTATAAGAACGCGATAAATCAAGTGTTCTCATGTTACTGTGTGTAGGCAATATTTAGTCTAGACTAAAATTCTTAGTCATAACTGGTTATTACTTTAATAGCGAAGATAAGGAGTAAATATTTAAAAGGTTTGAGTGATTAAGAATTACACGATTCAGCTGGTCAAAAATTTATTTTTGAAACAGTTCTTGTTAGTATCTTCCATTTATTAAAATATTGAAACACAGTAGGCTTTTATACTGTGTTCAATTATGTAGGTAATTACAACAGTGCTTTAGATGTATTCCCATAATTATTAGTGAAGTTTACTCACAAAAAGAAACATTACAATTGTGATATTAGATGCACATGGGTACTTCTGGCAACAATTTAATTTTGATCACAGAAGAAAGTCGAATATCGCAAGACTTGCGAGCTTGGTGATTTAGGCTGCTACTGAATAATTGATTAGTAAGTGCAACGCTTCAGTCTGAAGAAATATAAAGAATTGGTCGAGTCTTTATAGAATAATATTTTCTTCAGCGTTGCACTAACTAATCAATTATTCAGTAGCAGCCTAGACCACCAAGCTCGCGAGACTTGCGACATTCGACTTTCTTCATTATTAAGAGAAGAAAAGAAAAAACAATTACCAAGAATCGAGAAATTAATTTCAACTGAAGAACATTATAAATGGGTCCCTGTTTCCACTAAGAACATTACGATAAAATATACGTTTCTGTAGATTTATTATTACCTTTTAGTTAAACTGTTTAGTAGTTATCCTCCAGGAAAACACTCCATCACAATATGACTACCTGATTATACACTACTTAAATGTTTTCAGTAACACTAAGTCTGATTCCAAGAACTCGGTACGATATCTGAAACGAGGGAGAAATCTCTCGTTACTAGTGTAAGTGGTTTATATTAACAAAGCTAAATATTCGCCGGGCATTTTCGCTTTTTCATCAACGCGACGCTCGAAGCAAAGTTTTGTTCGCTAACTCTATTACTTAAAACTTTTCTCAGTATAACAATCCTTCTATTTTAATACTGTTTTCAACAAAGATGATTTATGGGGGAAGAATTTGTAATAGTATGAGTTACAGTTTTACTTCACACGAATAATTTAGGGTGTGTTTTCATGATTAGAATGGTGCAGAGCGGAGCGGAAAAGCACTTTACGAGATGATTTTTAGGCGAAGGTGTGCCGGTAAAACGCATTTAACGGGGACGAGTATCACATACCTATAAATTATAATCATCTAAAAGGTTTCACTTTTGGTGATAGCGTGCCTGTTTACTGCACAGTTGCAGCTTAACCCTTGAAAGTATGAGCATTTTTTTCAAGTTTAACATAATGGCTTGCATGTAAGCTACAGGTTGTGGTGCACGGCAGGAAACGAAACCCCATAACGGTGAAAGTAATTTAGCCAGAATTGTGTTGTACGATATCGTATACAACAGAGCTTGTATTAACGAAATTGCTGGGTGAGTCATGTCTTATTATGGTCAGTATATCAAAGATTTAATATCGTGTACCGACCCTGTAGCACATACAACGTAATTTCGTGGCCAACTTAGTGTTAGCCAGTGCGGTAACTAGTTAGTTACTTAGTGAAGCCATGGTATGCCATGGCTTCCAAGCTTGTGCACTAAATTCCGTGCTGCAAACTCTTAAGTCAAGTAACTTCCATCCGGTATACTAATAGATTGCACATATCAACCTATCTATTGACTATTTGATTTCGTTTTCAGATATGGCGGAAAATATTTGTTGCTGCAATGTATGGCGTTTTAACTTGATATCACAAGAATGTCCTCTAAACTGAAATATACACATTGGACTGTAAGTCTGATATCATTCGTGGAAAAATCTCTTTGACAATTGAGAAACGTTAAAAGAGGACAATTTAAATTGTTTTGCGCTCTTGCGCGCTAGATTTGAGGGTACTAGCATTCTCGACTAAAAAGAATAACAAACTAGTATGAGCTGGGAAACATTCATCGTTTCCCTATTGTTTATCTTTTGTCTTTTCTGAAGCACGTTTCTTTTTTCTTTTGTGCTCGTTCAAGCCACTTTCTACGAAACAAATTCACGAGTTTTCGTGCAGTTTTGTTTTTTTTTTATGATGTTGTTACAATATTCAATGGCGACTGGTGTCACTTCGGTTTTACAGTGTCGTAAAAGTAAGCGTCAATGCGCACTGAACATTGATTAACAAATGTCAGCCATCACTGGTTATTTGAGTGCCGAATTTTACGACCGTAAAACTGCACTAACATACCTATTTCATTTGATTATTATTGTCCCTTTTATGTTTGAGGCTGATGTTATTGTTTTAATATCTCTATTATACATTAATGTTGCATTTTTTGATATTTAAAAACAATATTTAATGACGTAATGTGTAAATAAAAACGTAATATTGTAAGTTTCGTTTTTACTGGGTTTGTAAAACAACTTGAAATGGATGACGACGAACAGTATTATTTCATATTTATAGCTGTTTTTATTTTATTGGGTTCTTTGTATGTAATTTATTCAAAAAGTTTTTTTGGGAACTTTAAAGAAGTAATACAAAATAAACAATTTTCCTTCACAATATCATGTAAAAAGCTATTAGTCTTAGTAACATTGTGTCATTTATAATTTTATTCCAAACAAAAGCTGAACAACAATGTTCATTATTCATTGTCTTGATTATTAATAGACCTGTTCCAGAGTTAGATTAGCAGGAATTTAAAAATATGCCTGTTAGTTTACGGGTAGGATTGTGGTTCATAACGAATTTCGCGGATGGGGGTAATGATTCTAGTGGGTGCAACCGTAACTGCTGAGCACGGAGTCCTGGGTTCGATTCCCAGGTGGGGCAAAAGAGTTTTTTCAGAAATTTCTCAGTAGCAGCCGCGGAGTCTGCTGTCGATGGCAATAAGCTTATTATGAGATAGTGATTTGTTTTAAAAAAAGTCAAATATCATTCACATATCGATATTTTACTGCTACAAAATATAAAATGAAATTGTAGACTTGTTAACTCGTGATGTAGTAGGTTACGAACGTAGCAAGCATGAGATCCGCTACGAGCTACGAACGGCTACGATATCCGAGCGGATCTGGGCTGTGTTTGCTACGCTCCAAATCTGCTACGATACCGACTCCAGCCGAGATACAAATATCTAACATACAGTCACGACCACGTTGGTGCTCGTGAAATTGGTTTTAAATTTAGAAAAGTGTACACATATTGATGTATACACTTTTAAAAGCAATTTTCGCGAGAAATAACGAATTTTACTTGTAGATAATTATGACCTATTTCATAAAAATATGAGTTCCAGAATACTATGTTTTTAACAACATGAAATTTTAATCAGAACAGTAGTAGAAAAAATTAAACAATTTTAAAAGTTGTTAAGTGTTTACTTATTGGTGCTCGTGACTGTACATAACCATTCACTATCGATAATTGTAATAAATTCATAATTAAGGTTATTTTCGCAACGCAATTTCGCTAGGCGTATTTCAACATCGATAATACACGATTATAAAACGTAATAAGTAGGGACCAGATAATATGCAAATTCATATTTTGGCTAAAATCAGCATACTGTACATTTTTTGGGCGTATTTCCTTTATTTTATTTAATGAATATTACTGGAAAAATGCAAAAATGAGCCAGAGATGATCTCTGCAAAAAAGCATATCTATATCCAAATACGACTTTGACTGAAATTATAAAAATATTTTAATTAATAGAAGGCTTAGTTCTATTGTACAATTCCACCAAGGTAAGTTTGCACCTCGCTGGAAAATTTAAATAAATAATAAATGATGATAATGATAGTGAATGATGAAATGAATGCAAAATAAAATCTAATAAACATTTGTTAACTTTTTTGAAGTCATAGCGAATCCTTTTTTGCAGACGTACGGTCCAAGCGTCAGTGTGACGTATCGACGCGAGGTGCAACTTAGCTTGGTCGAGTTGTACTAATAATTTGGAACAGAAATCGAATTTAAGAAAAATAAACTAAAAAACACATCTTGATTTTATGTTATTTTTTTTTTGGCACTTATGTTGTATATTTCAAACATTTATTACGCATATTTCAATTTAAAATTGCATATAATCTGGTCTCTAGTAATGAGTTATTATATTGAAATAATGGCAAGAGCCACAATATTTTAATATCCTCATAAACATTGTTTAACCCGTTTTAAAAAGATATAGTTTCACAAATAAGTAAAATATGAAATAATGTTTATTCGATCGTAATGTAATATACAGGGTGTAAACAGACTCTTCACGAAGCCGTTATGTACATAAAATTAAGCAACTTCACGCAAAAAAAAATTTTTTACATACATACATACATAAACTCACGCCCTTTTCCCATGGGGGTAGGCAGACCCTACAGAACGCCACCTGCTACGATCCTTACATACTCCTTTTGCCTCGTCCACGTTCATACATCTGGTCATACACGCACATAAAATTTTTTTTTGGTGTGAAAAATCACGTTTTACGGAAGGACTCAATGTAACGCATTCAAAACATTGTGTTGATGGATGGAGTGAATAGTACGGGGATCGTGAAGGTGTCTTAAGTAAAAAAAAACATTAAAAACATCTATTAAAAAAAAAACTTGTGAAAAAGTTGGAACTTTGACCCCAATATCTTCGTAACTAGAAGGTTCCTAGGTATGGTCTAGAACAAAAAAGTGATCACAATGACGGGGAGAACAAGTGCCTTTCGGCTTCGTTAAGAGTCTTTTTACACCCTTTATATATAATATCCAACATTTGTGTTTGTTTATTATTTTGTTTTCGTATATAGAATAGGCATAAAACCGGATTTAGAAATAAAATAAATAATAGGTGTAAATTAATAGGTGAAGTTAAACAATGTTAGTTTGAGGCTTGAATTAGTAATCGCAAGCGGTTAGTCAGTCATATGTTAGTAGTTCTAAGAGAAAATATACTGGTGGACAAAAAAAAATTGGCTACCCATATATTTACGTAATATTGATGAATAACTTTTTGTTTGAAATTAAATAAAAAATTAAACAAATAAAGTTGTTCAACTTAAAAGCACGTTATTTCAATTAATAATAAACGAACAATTAACAAAAACAAAATCTAAATGTCTATTCTAAATATCTTCAATGATATTCACGACAGCCGATTTAATAAGCGGCCTAATATCTTTGTCCACCAGAATCTATTATGTAATAAGTACCAAATCAAGTGTCAACTCACAAATAACACAACATAAAGATAAAAAGACTTTGCCTGTTTGTAGCGGTCCGAAGATAAACAACTTAAACATATCGAATACCAACTTTATGTACTTTTGTTTAGACGTAAATAAAACCTTTTTGAGATATTATGCAGAAGATACTTATGTTTGTGTATGAATTTATCGTTTGTGTTTAGAGGTGAAATGGAAGGCGACAAGGTTCACTGTCGTATGAATGTGCACGTGTGCACGTGCGTATGTGTGTGTGCGTGTGTGTGATCACGTACATCCTACCTAAGTCCTCTAAATTACGTGTTTCCGACGTTAGAGGATGCCGCACGTCCACACGCTGCGGATTATAGCCGCTTGAATTATAGATAGATTTTATCAGGAATCCCTATTTATTTTAAGCTTTGCCACGCACACCTTCGACTAAGGACAAAGTGTACCAACAATTTTTGTGCGGCCATTTAAACTAGGTCAGACAAAAAGTACAATTGATTTTTTTTATGAGGCAAAATCTGGGTAAAAGTCGGGGATCAGAATTGTGCCCGGCATGATTAGCTCGTCCTATAAAACATGGGGACAGACCGGCCTAATTCGACGAACTGCGGTGTTCGACTAAACTGTTCGACGAAAGTTGTACAGACGCGACCATTAACTATGTAGATGTTCTAAAGTTATCTCCAAGTGCAGAAAACTTCTATGACACTAATATATTCGGTGGTAATTGGACCTGCAGTTTTGGACGGCACGAAGAACAGGGTTACAATTACAACAGCTTGTTTTATTTACCCACTACAGAGAACTCCAGTGCAGATATTTTAACAAAAGTTTTTTTTCTGATAAATATTGTTGTATTGTTGTTTTGTTGTGTGTTGTCAAATAAAAATCTTGATTGTTCGATGCGTTTGTTCTTTTAATTCTGTTTATAAGGATCGAAATTTATTTATATTTATTTATGCCCACAGTGAGGCGTTCAAAGGTATGCTCAAAACAAATTTCAGGGACAGGAAACTGAACTGGCAAAGGATTGACGTATAGCCATGACGGACAAAGGACACATTTGATGAAGCTGGAGAGTCCATGAGCTATTCGTGACTGAGACTCGGCAAAAATAGGACTTGAAACTGAACGAACTTCAGCGAAACGGGTATTTTTAGCCATGGAATGCTGAAAGCTAAGTTTATAAATTCAAGAAAAAAAGTGTATGTGTACTTATTACGCACGTAAGAAGTTATACTTCTTTGGCGTATAAAACTAAAATGTTGACTAGCTAACTTCAGGGTGTATGTTGACTAGAGCTAACTTCAGGTTGTCGGTTTTTCGTGACGGTGTGCGCGCGCATCGTAAAAATTTACCCTCATAATTTTTCCCTAACGCGCCAAAAGTAGTATAACTTCAAAAAACATTCGTTCTGTTCGGTAGATACACACGGCGGCACATCAAGCTATACATCTGTGTGTGCTTGTAAAGACTGAAATGATAATGACTTTGAGGTTAAATTCGGAACTCGAAAATCAAGTCAAGACTAAACGCATTAAACTCATCCTTTATACAGAACATTCGTGTTTCAGTGCAGGTCAGTTGACCTGTCGATTGAGTTCGTTACTATCATCATTAAGCGCATGTTCTTTATTTCCACGGCCATTAGCAGTGCTATTTCGCCAATGTAATGTGTCACATTATATATGCTGTCACTAATGTACTGCAGTGTATTCTAAAAATAACTACCGGATGCCACACGATGGAAATATAAAAGGTATTATTTGATTAGTATACTGATACGACATTCACATAATGTTTTTAAAACATTTTCATTGTTTGGACTAAATAAGCCTTTGAAATGGATTTCTGCTGTCAATCACTATTACTATCACTTCACTACATATTATAAAACAAAGTCCTCCGCCGCGTCTGTCTGTCTATTCGCGATAAACTCAAAAAAACTACACCGATTTTTATGCTATTTTTACCAATGGATAGAGTGGTTCTCGAGGAAGGTTTTAGTACATAATTTGTCAAGTTTTTGTGGCGGAAACGGAATCAAAATCTCATGATTACTTTTGGTCGCGATAACCGACATCCACGCGGGCGAAGCCGCGGGCATCAGCTAGTTTTATATAAAAAACATTTTTTGCAATCGAAAATAGTCTGTTATCTCAACTAATATTTGATTTTAAGTTTTAATTCTAAGATTTAATTTTGCTTTCTGATTAAACTTTTAGTTTTATAGATAACATTAAAAACACTGTTTTGGAAAGTTAGTCGGTCTGGGAATAGTTCGGTCATATTTTGCGGGAATGCTTTCATATTTATTTGTTCAACATGAGTGTTAAATTCAAATGATGCACCGCACAAACTAGAGCGTGCTCCAACACTGTAAAGTTACTTACTCTTCATTTATCTACTCTTCAATTGGAAATAAAAAAGCATACTGCAACACTAACTTTGTTAACGTTGACACCAACGAGAAAACTTTTCAAATTCAAGCAAATTGTTTAGACCTTTCATATTTTGTTACTGAATACATACGAACTGAAGTGAAGTTCGCACTAAGTTTAGCTTACTTTTATATGCAGTTTCAACGAGAAATGAAAACTTGTGGGGGAGACAATCTTTGTTTGTGCACAACTTTGTCGTCGTTCACTTGGTGTCTTGATAGTCGTATATTCACTAAACAAGGCAACGTATTCTATAAATTCACTACATTGCAAGTTTTAAATATTTTGCGATAAAGTCTGTCTGATCTAATCGATAAAGGCACAATTACTTGGTGATACTAACTATCTTGGTGTGGTTTGCCTAGGAAAAAGGTTAAGCATGTGATAAGTTGTTTTGCTTTCAGTCTAAGCGGATGTGACTGAATATACGTATATAAAATGAAGCTGAAGCTACTGCTGATCACGATATCCTTTACTGAAATTCCAATACCAATATTGATTTTATTACGGAAATATTAATAATTTTGCTGCAAGGTTCTGTCAACCTTTATATAAATTGCGAGAGGTTACGTCATCAATTTGCCTCGTGTTTTGTTTAATTCAGTAGTAGCATCACGTTGCCCATTATCCGACAACATACCCTGAAATTGAGTTACATACTGCCCGACATTTGTCTCTTCGCGAGCACAAGTTTAAAATTAACATTTGAAAATTTTAAGTGTTTTTACTTGCATGTGGATCTTGCACTCAGCTGCAGGAGCCAGAATATATGTAACAATTATAGCTACAGTGTAAAGGAAAGTCACTTTGTTCAGGAACATTTGCAAGCGTTAGCTCCGTAGCTTCGAGTTTATGGACCTTAGCTATAAGAAGAAAGTTAAAAGTGTTCTTATTTTATCTTTTATGTTGGCAACCTACTTCTATGTTTGTTTTATATTAGGATTTACTTATAGGATTGGTGTTACAATAACATGCTGCTACTTACATACTTGTTAGATGAAAATGTCTTTGTTATAAAACAACATTGTTTTTGCCTTTTTGATTCAGACGGAAATGTTGGTTGGTAGTAAGAATTAATTATTGTCTATTTATTACGTTAAATAGCTCTGAAAGTTTTATCTCTTATAAATATTTCTATATGGTCCTCATAAAATGAATTTCGAAGACCCATGATGTATAAAGTTAGCACCAATTCGGAGTCCGGAGAGTCAACTTTGTTTCAAACTTCATCAACATAAAACGGGATCGTCTTTTAAAACGATACGATCGGTTTTGACTTGAAAACGTTTTTGGTTTAATGAGTGTGACTATCGTTTGACTTGTAGCGATGTTAGAACTCAGTTTACCCAAAGACCAAGCAGACCGCTGTTCAGTATTTTTGTGTTAGCACCGCTACCTTTGTGTTTGTGCAACTAGATAACCTTTGGTAAGTCTTTTTGTCAGATTATCAGAATAACTTGCCGTCTATTCAGATTGCATTATAAATGTCGTATCTGAAATCTAAATCTCCTGCATAACCAGAATGGTTTTGTCTTGTACAAGAATGTTGGTGAGAAAACGCTGCAAGTAGTCGCCTGGGCATACCTCAGCATTCCCCGTGCAACGGCACGCATGCTTCATAAATTCCACGAGAGAAATTCTTTGAAATAAAATCACAATTTGGTACAGACTCAGAGCCGATATTAAACGTAGTTTCATTGTTTTATCTCATACATTCAGGTTATCTTGGTAAAGTTTGTTCCAAAGAGATAATTTACTGAACGAAAACTGGTGGGAAAGACGCTCCTTCATTTGAATCGGTGCCTTGTTAACGCGAATTGCTATCTGAAACAGGCTTTGAAGAATGAAACCACTAGTCCTACTGCCGAAATTGAACGATTACATATTTTCTGAATTAAAACAGTATTGGTGGCTGTAACAACAAAACAAAAAATCAATGTGGCTGAGATATATTTGATCAAAACTGACTATAAGCGCCATTTACAGTGTTTCTACAAAACTAAAGAAAAGGATTGGATTTCTAGCCGTTGCTGGCGACTTCGTTCGGGTGGAAATCATGAAAAAGAAAAAAAAAATTTCAGGCTATACTATAGGATATTGTATCACTGCGTCAAATTTCACTAATTCAGTGCCCAGCACCCAGCATATGAGTCGAACAATAATTAGTTCGTTCGCACAAACCGTATCCGTAGCTATGGACTCGCTAGTCGGGTTTTGGGCATGAATACAAGTCATCTATAGTTAATTATAACGACGTCTCGGATACGGGTTGTGGGCACGCGAAGTGTTCGCGAAGTACTAACAGTGAATGGCTTCATCCGTTCAGTCGTTCTGGCGTGATTGATTTATAATATTATGCAGTAAGATGGTAGTTGACTTGTCTTCAGTCGAAAGAAAAGTAAAGACAGGAGATTCCTTTTAGATCCCTCAATATCTGTTTTCTATCCACTTAAACTTTCAGTTTCTCTAACAATATTTTAGAAGAAGCTACTATTATTATGGTTTCAACTGCAAGTATCTGACTTAAAAAAAAAAGTGTGTGTGTGTACTTATGTACACGCGTTAGAAGTTATACTTCTTTTTAAAAAAAATATCTGTCGCCTTATCTCAGCCAGCAGTAGATTAAAAATAAAAAAACCTAGGCTGGTCAATATCTGACACTAAGCTAACTTCAGGGTGTATGTTGACTAGCTAACTTCATGCTGTTAAATTTAGGTGTCAGGTGTGCGCGCGCATCGTAAAAAATTACTCTCATCATTTTTCCCTAACGCGCCATAAGAAGTATAACTTCAAAAATAATTATCAAAATGTCGGAACCAAAATGAGACCTGTCCTACAAGATTGCTTCTCCCCATGATATAACTAGGTAAATAGCTTTTCCTCTCGTCTTCCGAGTATTTTTTGTTTAATAGCTTGGTGATCCCGCGGGACGACGTCTCTACCACGGGCTAGGCGTTTAACTTGTGTGGACTTATCTGACGTTACGTCACGCCACTGGTTTCTGCTTCCAACGGTCTTATTTCGTAATTAATCTCGTTTTTTTCTTTCTAGCCTCATTTTTGAAGCAATCCATATCAAAAGGTTCGCGCACTTTTGTTTCTTAAACATAGTTTTTTTTTTTAAGATAACTGCTTTTCACATAAATTCTTAATGCAACAAAAGTAGACCCCTAATTCCCTTTATTACGAGACCAAACATTGCCATATTACTGAATTCATAAGTGTGCTTATAGCGGACCAGTTTAACCAAACCAATTGTGTGATTCTGTCCAATATAATTTCCGTGGAAGGGTTATTGGGCCTCTCTCCAGTCCGTGAAGTGTATAAATTTCCTCGGTGTGCCGAATGCCGCTAAATTAGATTGCGCGGATTACCATGCGTTTATTATTTAAAACGTATGCTGTTTGGAATAAAAATTCAGCAAAAGGATTATTTTTATTTTCTGTGACGTAATAATGTGGAATGATCTAAGCACAAAAAGATATGATTAATGTTTGTGTTTCATTGGTTTGGAGGTTATTGGGTGGTTTATTTCGTCGTAAAATGAATTGGCACAACATGCTACTATAAAAGTTTATCTTATATTATATGTCGTCGAGATCGGGGTTTTATACAACTTATCGAGACTGTAATCAAGTGCTTAAGTTGTTGTAAGAATGAATCTTAAAATAAAAAAAAATATGTGTGTGTACAGAGTACACAGGTAAGAAGTGAAACTTCTTTACGACATATCATTTTTCTACTATTTGCAACTTCACGAAAATGGGGTAGATAAGGCTTAAGCCTTAAGAAAAACAATTTTTTCCGTATTAAATTAAAGCTATTTTATTATTATAGACATGCATACAATTAATGAGTAATTTATTTTATCATTCTTCTTATTATAATATCATTGCTATTGTTGTATTTCATCAATAATGATACATTATATTCTTTACGTCACTATACTAAACTTTGATAAAAAAATCAACATGGCGCGTAACCGAAAAACGTGACGATACGTCAAAAAAATGTCTCCCATACGTCGATAAAGAAGTTTCACTTCAATAAATGTACTTATAAATACTGAAGAGGAAAGAGCGGTGATGGTGGAGCCAACAACGACCGGTCGGCCCCAATACCATCACGGGCGTCAGAAGCGTATCACAGACTTCGGGATTACTTACAACAAACGCCGATAAAATACCGTACCCAGAAGATATATTATATAAATATGGACTTGCAATTTACAGGACTGTCCCATGGCAGCCATCGACTCATTTACAGGTCACGTACAATCCGTACTGAAGGATTGTTCACGGGAGGTACCAGCGTTGAGCGATCAGCGCTGGATACTGCCCGGTGACATCCGTGACCTGATAACCGAGAAGAACGCAGCCATCCGTGCCTACAGCTCCTTTCCCTGCGACGCGAACAAAGCCCACATGCGCAATTTGCAGCTTGCTGTAAAGAAACGCACTAGTGAGCATCGTTCAAATCAATGGGACAAGGAGCTCAGCGAACTCGAGCCCACTCACCTAGCCTTCTGGCAACTGCAACGAAAGTTGCGTGCCTCCGAAGAGGCCTCAGCGCCTCCTCTCATCCGCCCTGACAAGAGCGTCGCATTCGACGACTCCGACAAAGCAGAGTGCCTGGCCGACAGCCTGGAATCTCAATGCTCACCCAGCTCTCAACCAGTAGACAAGCGACACCTTGATTTGGTGAACGCAGAAGTCGAACGTAGAGCTTCTCTCCCCCCAGTCGAAGACCCTGATGCTCCTCTGCCTTCTGTCACACCCGAAGAAGTGCAAGACATCATCGACAAGCTAAAGCCGCGGAAAGCCCCTGGCGCCGATGGCTTCACCAATAAGGTGTTCAAACTTCTTTGCCCCCAACTCATAGTTCTTTTGGCAGCCATCTTCAATGCTGCCATGAACAATAATATCTTCCCACAAGTGTGGAAAGAGGCCACGGTCATAGGTATTCCCAAACCGGGTAAACCGAAAGCCCAGCCGTCGAGCTACCGGCCGATCAGTCTCCTGAGTGCACTCGGCAAAATCTACGAGAGACTTATTTATAAGCAACTCAAAGACTTTGCCGAAGCTAAGAGCCTCATTCCCAACGAGCAGTTCGGATTCAGGACCGAACACTCGTGTATTCAACAAGTACACCGCATCGTCGAACATCTGAGCGCCGGCTTCCAGCGCGGGTCGATGACGGGAGTACTTTTCTTCGATATTGCGAAAGCGTTCGATAAAGTCTGGCACAACGGCTTATTATATAAGCTGTACCAACTCGGAGTGCCTGACCGTCTCGTGCTCATCATACGAGACTATCTATCGAACCGCACATTTCGCTATCGCATTGGGTCCGCTCTATCTTCCCCCCATCCTATCAGGGCAGGGGTCCCCCAGGGATCCGTCATTTCCCCCCTTATCTTCACGCTGTTCACCATCCGACATCCCCAAAAGAGCGAAAACCCTCCTAGCTCTATTCGCCGACGACACGGCCATCTATTACACTGGGCGTAAGCAAGATGCCATCGCCCGGAATCTACAAGAGGCAGCCAACGCCCTAGGCGAATGGTTCCGTAAGTGGAGAATCGAGGTAAATCCCGATAAGAGTCAAGCCGTGCTCTTCCACAAATTGCGACTTCATCGCACCCCCCCCATCCCGATCACCATGTTCGGCAAGCCTATCCCTTGGGAGAAGCAAGCCAAATACCTTGGAGTCATATTAGACCAACACCTGACCTTCGCGTCACATATCAAGGCCGCTCGTAACCGAGCATCCTTTGCTATGGGTAGACTCCACTACATGATTACGGGTAAGAGCAAGTTGTCACTTAGGTGCAAGTTGCGTCTCTACACCGCAGTGATCCGACCCATCATGTCGTACGCATGCGTCGTATTTGCCCATGCCCACCCACGCTTCATCCATAGGATGCAGACACTCCAAAACCGATACCTCCGGAAAATCACCGGAGCCCCTCCCTATGTCCGTAACGAGACCCTCCATCTAGACCTCAGAATCCCTACCATTCAGCAGTTCATGAAGCGCCTCTCCACGCGCTTCTTTGACAGAGCTATTAAACATAAAAACCCCCTGATCGCATCGGCCGCCCGATACGAACCATCGCGTATTAGCATCGTTCGCCGTCCAAGGCATGCACTAATAGCCCCCGATGACCCCACCACCCTCCTCCAGGAAAGTAATAGGGAAACTAGCACAGTCAAAAAAATACAGATACAAACCGCCGTCTTTCCGACCCCGCCGCCGTGGTCCGTCGCGACGTCCCCGTTCAAACCCCCCCCGACCCTTGCTAGAGCCAGCCCGCGATGCTGAGCCATTAGTGATAAATCAACCCCTAATTAATCTCATTTAGATCCAGCCTGTCCCCTTGCTGTCCTCCCCAGCGACGCCCTAAGCCGAGGCTCGTACCCCGCAGGGGGTGCCCTTAGCGTGTGGTCGCTTAGTATAGTTTATTGCCCCTGGCTGGAGGCCTTAACTTCAAGGCATCCACAGGATTAGACCGGTTAAGCAGTAGCCAGCCTCCTAGGCTGAACTGCGAGATGCCATTCAAAAAAAAAAAAAAAAAAAATACAGGACTGTCCCTTGACACAGAGCCTTTGGTAATCTTTATTTATCTTACCAAAAAGGTAATTTAAGAGCTCGTAACTAGGCAACGAATTAAAGATCTAAAACCTAAACATATTTGAACTATACTTAGTTGTATTCCCGTCTTACAATAACAGCCACGGTATTGCAATTCTTTTGTAGGAAATTATCGAGCTGAGCAAGATTATTTTTCCAGCTTGAAATAATAAAAGTGGAAAAAGGTTTTCCTTTTGCTTACCTGTATTTATTTATTTAGTCCAGAGAGCTGAGATAAAGAGGCATTTTATCTGCGAAAAATTGAATGTATTGAAATAAAGTAAGCTTTCGAAAAACTATGTAAAACCTCCTGGAAGTCATTGTAGAAATATGAAACTTTATGACAGCTACCATAAATTGTCTACACCACAAGGACTAAACTGCAAAAGTAAATAAGCCTCACTGTTGAATCTATCAGTTTATCGGTATTGTAAAGTTAAATATACGCTTTATATATAACATGAGCAATATGTACTTAGTTATGGCATGTCTATGTAAACTAACTAATCGAGCATAAACACTATCGAGCCTATACGACATTACGTATAGACAAACTTCACCGTCTCAACGAGAATAGACTTATAAAACCCACTTATTCAGGGTTGTCTAAGGTCGTATTCGTCTCTTGAACATGCAAACATCACTTACGTCACGTTTATTTGTTCTAAAAACTGGTAGTAGTTGCGTGGCATTGAATGACAATTCTGACTTTTTTCATTCCGTTACGTACATAGATACCTCATTGTGGAAACGGATTTTTCAAACAGATGTTACAATGAATCGTGATAGATAGTTTGTACAACGCAACAACATGTTGGAGTGCTAAACATTCTTTCTGTCGGTGGGTGCGGCGATCGCTTACTTTAGAACACGGTGTTATAACAACAAATATCTTTCTGATTGTCATAGTAATTATCAAAGCTTCGCAATGTAATTACAGCTGTTAAGGAAGCAAGGAACTCCAATTAAGCAACTCAAGCAATAGATTTTGTAACAAATTTACAAAATGATGTGAAATTATTGGTTTGGATGTTTTTTGGGTAAGTATTTGCTTCATATTTTCGAATCGTTGTTTAGAAAAGCTTAGATGAGCCTTTATTAACTTCTTTTGAGGATGACAGTTCCTGAGCCTAGTTATTTATCATTTCGATAACATCCTAAAAGGCAAATATACTCAAATTCGTTATATTTATTGAAATACATGCCGTCAGTCCAGTTCGCTCGCGACACCAACTGCAGTTAAAGCTCAATCAAAATCTAATTAATTTCATAATTAAAACAAATGACGCTATATTAAAATTATAATGAGCACTAATTGTATTAAAATTGTGGAACATTAAGCGCCACGAATAAATTTATAAAAGACCGTAACTAAGATAGCAAGCGAAGTCAAGACAGGACAGTGTTTTTTTATGCTCAATGGTAATGCAGAAAAAGGAAGGTGAATGGCTACATACAATGGCTGCCGGGACATAGACGGCGCCGTCGTGGCCGACCCAGAAAGAAGTAGCGAGACGACCTGACGCTCGAGGTAGCGCGGGAAAAGAGTACCTGGAAGAACTTGGGAGAGGCTTTTGCACAGGAGTGCAATTGAAACTATAAGCTTAATAAAAAAAGTAATGCAGGATTTCACTTACAAGATTTTATGAATTTCATAAATTGGAATAGGGGAAAACTACACAACCAAAAGATTTATGTGAAACAGTAGATTTTATATAATAACTGGTGCATCTAGAATCATCCCTTTGTACCTTCTCCCTTTATTTATTCATGGTCAAGTAAACAACAACAGTACAAGTAACATAATACTCGTTATTTGGCACAAAATTTCAATCACAACACAAACATACAAGATAATATACAACTAAATTAAACCACAGCAATCCAGCTAATTAATTTCTATTTACAGCCGACCTTGGCTAGCCAGCAAAATAGGCCATCACGGACCTATATGGCTTATCAGACCTAAATGTCTGCCGAGATAAAAGACAGCTCAGCAGATGTAAAGAGTTTCTTCAACTCGCCACCAATCGGGTCACATCCTTTTGAGGTCGTTCAAGGATATTCGTATGATATATTAGTTACCAAGCAGTTCTAGATTTTTGGGGAACGTATTAATGCCTTAAGCTTCTTTTAGAAACAGCATACCTATGAGTTGTTTAGGGTGTACAAAGATCCTTACCGAAGCTTGTGAATGTACTCGTACCGCACGTGTACATGTACAATCGAGGACACTCCCGCCTGATTACCACTGAGCTCATTTTTGCTTGCACTCACAGCATAAAGCGCTCTCTAGCCGGGCGAAGCGCCTCCGCATGTTTCTAGCGAATTTTTTTTTAACTGGTCCTGGAGAAGACCGCGACGGTACCTACAGCATGTAGCAGAAATGATCACTAAAAAAAACGATATCGGATTGTTTGAAAAGCCTCACATAGATTTTTTTAGTTTTGGACAAATTCCGTAGCACCAAACCAATTTTATTCAAATGCCGAGCGCCCAAAGTGATTTCCGATGAAGATGAACTTCCGTCCCATATCCGTTTAGAGCATAATTTGGAAAAATATTTTCTTAATGTTCATGCAAGAAAGTCGTATGCCAAATTGTACGATTGTAGACTCTGTGCGTTTCTGTGTGTGCATTTAGGAGATTATTGATTACATCATCATGTTTGCGTTACATACCCATGACATTACTGTACTTATAAATTAAGGATTAATGCTACATAAACTACTAATTCTAATTCCACAGTTCCAAGGAGAGCTAAAGTTTAGTTAGGTAACAGCTAAAATATATTACCGTAAGGTGTTAGTTTACCAACAGTTAATATGAAAAGTTTTGTATACCAGACTGTTGAATGTTGACCTTCTTGGTGCAGTCACTAGTTTTGAATCTATACTACTATCGTAGTTAAGTTGAATTTAGAATGACTATTTTGTACTTGTCTATGTGACCTTGTGAGTCTTTGATTGCATCTACGAAAAACCCTCTACAACCAGTTAATACAGACCCACGCCCGCGCGTGTACTTACATGCAATCATTTTCAATTTACGTGACTTTGAACCCAGTATCCGGACGTATTATAAGTTTTTTACTTTGCAGTTTTTTATAGTTTTTGCCCGCCCGCTAGTTTCACGAATCCGATATCGAAGCAGCCCTCGAGCTTCTGTTGACGCCTCTTAATTTCCGCAATAATGTCTTGAGCGACTACCCTTTCGAAATATATCGCAATATATAGGTGAACGAGCCTGAATAAAACATTATTCTCCGCCCAAAGGGTGTTTGGTGGAACTAAAATATGTGGCCATCGGCTTACGCATGGCTCGGCTTGTTAATAAGTAACACGCTGCAGAAGGGAAGGCGGAGGTATTTCTGATAGCACACCAGACTTTTCGCTAGTTATGTCCAAGGGCGAATCTATTTCCATCATCTGGGCAGAAAGCTAGACACGACTGCCAAGCATGAGGTCCTGACTCCTGAGATTCAAAATAAATTCTAGTTCCACCTTCTCGATTGCTAATGACTCGAAGTCCAAGAGAAAGCTGGCAATTAATTAATGATTAAAAACGTAGACGACAACTCCCCCACTGTAGCTGATCTTTGTTTATGTGACAAGTATAATAAATAAGCGTCGTCGTCAGCCACTGAATATTATCGAAATAATTCACGCAGCTTGATATTTTTGTTTTATACTCTACATGATTATGTATCGGATACGGATATTGAATATTTTTGCTCATGACTAGAAATTCTTATCGGTATCCGTTGCATATAAGCAAAAGCGTTTTAATAGAATACTTTAGTCAAGATTGAATTTACTCGAACCTTCCCTTAACGGTATAAGCAACTTATTATTAGCTACAGCTCTTAAACAGAAAAATGAAGTTCAGTTAATAATTATTGTTGTCATTATACGCTATTGCGCGGCTGCCGTTGAGGACTACAAAACGCTGCTATTTATCAATGGAATGAAAGTATTCAATTGAATGAGCTGGGCTGATCGCCGGTAGGCATGATATTATGACTTTAAGGACGGGAGAATTAATGGACGCGCTTGTTTATGTTGCGGCGCACGCAAACCTTTCTGTGTCACACCTCTGTTTAACAATTACCAGCGAACTTATATTGACAGTCGGTAACACGATTGGTATCGCTGGCAACGGTTTATCGTTTTATTATGTTATATTTAGGCGGAAGGCTAAATAATAACAGCCGCTTGGGTCGATCTTCAGGTTAAGCCGCACTTGCCTAGGTTACTCCGTGGATGGGTGACCACTTGTTACATACCGAGGTTCTTCCATTTGTTGATCTTTGACAGTCGTTACAGGTAATCAGTGGCCAGAAAGTCTGACAACAGGTGAAAGGAGTATAGCTTAGCTGCAGAGCGATACACCAGACTTTGTAGACTATTCTTGACCACAGGTAAGTTTAGGATGTGCAGGATGATTTCAATTAAAGAAGATTTTGTAGAAATAAGCTGCTGACGAGTGGTGTGGAGTGTAGCGTGTGGAGTGTACGACTTTTCTATATGATGCTGGAGCGAGTAATGCCAGTGGTTTTCAGCGTGCCGTCTTTTATATCATACGACAGTGGCGCCGCTCGTTGAGGCATGAACGATCACGCCCCTTTTGGTTTGACCATGGGATTGGTCTTGTATAAAGTATGCAAGTGTGTGTAAATGTGCGTATGTGTGTGTGTTGCAGCATAATTTATTGATATAAGCAAATCTAGTTACATATCTTATTATTTACTTTTCTAAGTACACATTATCAATAAACATCGGTAGAACATCAAATTACACGATCATCCAGGAATGAAAACAAATAGAATCAAGATAACTTACAAGAATAACAAATAGGAATTTTATAAGACTAAAACAAATAACAATCAGAATCTTGCTCGTAAGCTATTATTTACATACATAATATCTTAGATTTAGGCTGTTATTTACAACAGGTATTATCAAGGGGTATGGTTTAGCCCAGACTCACTGAGTTGTGGACGTCAGATAGGCAGTCGCGCCATGTAAAATACTGTTATTCAGCTGAATCCGAGATTGGAAGCCGACCCTAACATAGTTGGGAAAACGCTAGGCTGATGATTATTTAGGCGGTAGGAGTAATAAGTGAGTTAGTGTCGATTAAATTTATAAAAAATTAGTTGGAAGCGTGAGTCTGCTAGACATAAGTAACTTACGTTGACTATATAATAGTCACTTAGTCACTAAGTCTCTTGGGCTACAGGTCTCTTCTCTGTGAGTGAGTGAGTGAGAGAGAGGATATTTTTTGTTATCAATACATTATGTGCCTTTACAAGATCTCTTGGCGTGTCGATGGCAATCTAGATTGTTTCGGCCCAGAACTGAGCTACTAGTTTGGCGCTTTCGGTAGCGCCCATCAGAAACACAAGGATGCGCAAGGTACAAGTAAGAGACATGAATACCTCATGTTAGATCATTTATATGCATTGCTACCTAATCATATACTTCGTGTTTGAAGTTGATTGTTAATTGAAATTGTGCTTTATTTAGTATTCCCAAACCTTGATATTTTTCGAAGGGATTCAAGAATATTTAATCATTCGTGTATATTTCCTAGCTGGTTGTCAGTTAAATAGATGTGTGAATAGATCAACAAGTGTTAAAATTATCTATTGAATTTTTGTAAATTATTGACGATCTCTCCCAATGTGTTTTACAATAATTTAATATCTATCAAAATCACCAACACCATTTAAGGGTTGTTATAAACAAAGCGTGAGCATCTTTCAAAGTTCAACCCTTTTCAACATCTTTGTGTTAAAGAGTACTTTATTTTCAATAATCTGTTGTTGCCTCGTTCACGTCGACTTCAATAGAGACATTAATTTCCTCTTGTCTTGTTTGATAAAGCTAGTTGTGGTTTAATCGGTTTTACACTTTATTGAAAATGAAAAACTAATTATTTTCTAGAGGTTCTCTCAGAAGGAAAGTAAATAGTTGTTATTTGAGACTTCTTCTTTATCGTGTGGTTACCCAACTAGCAAAAAAGTTGTATAATATTAGAACTATACAACTAACAGACATGTAAGGGCTTTATAATAGTTTTTCAGCAACTAAACAGTTGTAAAGTAGTATTCAGTTCGACGCATTAGTTATATGTAATTTAAGCCATATTAATGTGTCAGTTAAACGTCATCTCAATAACTTATTGTGATTGTTACATGACGTTAAGTCGAGTAAACGTTTCAATCAGAAAATAGTGATGAGTCGCCATGTTTTGTAAAGTTAGAACCTTTTATTCAACACTAAAATAACAAACTGCGATGTAATGATTTTATAATTAACTATTATAAAACCGCCATACTAGGTCGTTTAAGTAACCTTTAAGTTACTTTTTGGTTGAGACGTTATTCTAATATAACTTAGAAGGTGTCTGTAAATGTGTGTGAAGATGTGTGGCACTACTGGCGTAACTGACTATCCCACGTTTTAGCTAGGATTATGATGATCTCATGAAAGGGCTTAAGTATTGGGATCTTGTCATTACATAAGCCAAATAACAAGGGAATACAATCATCTTTATCGTCCACGCAAAACTTGTTGGTAACAAATTGTTGGTATCAGCCAAAAGTTAGTACATACAATTAGAGTTACAGGTAACTTATTAGCAAACTGTCTGACATAGTACTGCGTTCACATTGCCGGCTCATATTCCCACTGGATGTCGTGCTAGGGATTCCTATTCACAATTGTTCACAACTTGTTACAGATGTGGCTAATGAATGCTGGCCACAGTCTCAGAGATACTCTAATTTTCATGTTGAAACTTGTTGTGATAGCAACTTGATCTAGCTCGGCTG
The DNA here is from genome assembly GCA_950005105.1 of Lycophotia porphyrea. Taxonomy (NCBI): domain Eukaryota; kingdom Metazoa; phylum Arthropoda; class Insecta; order Lepidoptera; family Noctuidae; genus Lycophotia; species Lycophotia porphyrea. Next base: position 23,453,091 of record OX465383.1, on the reverse strand, counting down.
ACCTTTTCATCTGGCGCGAACGGAGGTTTATGTCGGAGTCTAACCGACTAAAAACCCACTTTTCCTACTACTACCATAAGTACATTCGCGTGCAAACCCGACTGGCAGCCCGCTATTTCTGGCGGGCTCCATCACCAAATGCGGCCTATCCAGCGACCGCATGTTGGCGCACAGGAACCGCGCTCCTCTTTGGGCCTGGCCAGTCGGGCGACGACTCAGCCCTAAGTCCGTCACCCAAAGGACTCTTTATGAAGGCCGGAGATCGTTAACCGCCCGTCGAGGCCCGGCTGCTCCGTGCTCCTCTAGTGCGGGTACAGTGAGAGGCACACTCTTTATCTCATTTCGCCGCCTCCTTTTCTTGCATTACCTCCGCGCAAAAAAGGCGACGGCATTCCACGCATTCTCGCTTCTGACCATGGATTGAACCACAATCGGATGCCAAAAATCACTCCTACCGAGTGCCACGTTGAATGCATAGCGCTGTTGAGCCAAAGCTGAGCAGTCCACCAGGGTATGCAGCGCCGTGTCCTCGGGACAGTCCACACAGTGATTACAAGCGGGCGTACCTGAGTGCCGTTCTATCAGCAATAACCATGATGGAAAAGTCAAAAACGCATGTAACTGAAATAAGCGGGTAGGTCCCGTTTGCTACTGAAAAGATTTTGTCAATAAAACCGATCGCCACTTGTGCAGACCTTTTGTTTTAAATACATTTGGCTCAGTTACATACAACAAAAGATACGAGCTGAAACTCAACTAAAAATAAAATAATTTTGTCTATAAATCAGTTTAGATAATAATACGTGATTTGAATTTATAAAGCTTAATAACTATATAGAAAAGACTGAAAGAACTCTTAAAAAGAAAATGGTGTAGCTTAACATGATATACGTAAACAATGTCAACTGCCTTCGCAAATCCTACCAATATCTCCTTACAGTCTAATATTTTGGTTCATTACCATAAAAAAATCGGATAAATATACTGAAACATTTCAAGCTCTACTGTATTCTAGTCTCGTGTATATGTCTAACTATATTCTGTCTCATTTCCTCGCGAACTATCAGCATGCTTCTGTTTCAACATAAATACCGATTCAAAGCAGTCGGTTGCAATCAGCTGCAGTCGGCGTTCCGCTTTTGCGATGTGAGGTCTACGCTACTTTGGTAGCCGATTCACGTTAAAATGATCGTAAAAATAAATAACTTTTTACGTTGGAAGTTATCTTATGTTGTCCTGAGTTTTCCACGGTTTTGTTATTTTGTAGGCGTTTAATTAAACTTTGTTTGCAAAGGATTGAAGATAATAGACAAGCTATCAGAAGAAATAACAAAGAAGAAATGATCACATGTCTCAGTAGATAAGACAATGACATAATTGCTAAGTTTGAAATGTTACATTATAGCCGACAGCGCCCAACGGGCTCTTGTTAATAGTTAACGATTTTGTTCGCGTTGTCTCGTCTTTCATTAGAATATTTACATGTCTTTTTTTTAAGTTTATCTTCGTTTAGTCTTCTAATTTCTAAAGACTCGATGGACAAGGACAAATTGTTATTTGTTGCAGGGGGTTGCCGGAGCAATGAACTAACATCCCATGGCTTCCATGACTATCCGACTTCAGGTTTGATATTCCTACACAGTATCTAATCTGAACTGGAACAGTAAACCAGCTTGAGTAAACTTTGTGGGAATGTATCGGTAGTGTATATTTTCGTAATCGGTACCTAAGTGGATTTGGATACCATGTGAGTAAAGTTTGGATGTAGACACTGTGATGCTACTTATTCAATTTTAAAAATTCTTTTACTGATGGATGACACTATTGCCTAATGCCATAAAATGTTTATCAAACTCAAACCCAAACTCAAAAGCATTTATTCCAATTAGACCATTACAGGCACTTTTGAATGTCGCAAAAACAAAGAAGACTAAGCTATACAGTCACACACACAAGGCATAATAACTTGTGAAAGTACTGTAGTTGCCTATTCCAAAGCGTAGATCTCTATGGAGAGGAATGGGCAAGAAACGCCATGGAAACTCTTTTCAATCAAAATATTGTTACAAAATCTTGGTTACATCATGTTGAGATTATACATATATATTTATTTATTTATTTATTTTATTCATTAACACATACAATTGTTTTACAGGTTAGACGCAAACTAACAAAAGTAGTCATTAATTGCTATTAGAAGATATATGAGAATGATGTAGAAATATGTGCACGTTAAGAGCGTCCAGAGTAAAAGATTATATCAACAATTTAAAAACAAAATAAGCAGTTAAAAAAAACCGTGGCAGCCTAGAGATGACCATTCCCAACTGACAGCGCCCGTTCACGAACATGACGCATGGATCAACACATATCACACGGGCGAAGTCGCGGGTAGAAGCTAGTTTTATATAAAATTCTTGAAATTCGTTATTGTCGGCAGTATTTCGGCGTGTCGAGCGCACTATGTTATTTTTTCCAGACAGAAAGACGCCCCTGTTTGTTCATTTGACGTAATCCCTTAGTCGGTAAGTCGCCTCATTCTGCCCTAATATGCCGGGCGGAATTATCCAAATTTTTTCTGGAACCACATCAAAACTATTTATGTATAGTATTTCGCTTGCATTTGTATGCTATAAATAAAAATGAGGGAAGTTTTAGCAAAACAATTTTCTGTGAAAAGGCGTTGGCAGGTCACTAATTCTTATAAAAACTCCTCATTATAAACGCTAAAGAAGTGGGGAATGTCACTGAGTTGCTTTAGATTTAGCTGCGTCATTGTGACGTCAGATACGTTATAATTAAAAAGCTTGTGAAATCTTAGAGGTGAAGAAGATCTACATATCTTGAAGAGTTGTTTTGCTTCTATGTACCGTGTAATGGCACTTATACTACGCATTTTTTTACACTTACAGTAAACCTGTTTCTTGGCACCTGAATGACAGAAAATACTCACTCATGCCAATGAAGATCAAATCGTGGTATTTTGAGTTTACTGGTTTCTTCTCTGTAGAAAAAGAGATCTTCAGTAATCATTCTAGTAGTCATTAGCTGTGTTTTAGACAAGTTCGTCATACCTATATGGAGTAAAAACAACTAATTAGGTACGAGACATCTGAGGGTTCCAAAAAAGAGGTATTGATTTAACTTATTTACGAAAAAAAGGAATCAATATGTTTGTTGACGTTACGGAAAGTTTCCTCTAAACAATCGCCCGTTGGAAGGGTGGTTGGGAGGCGCCTTTTGTGCTCAAGCCACAACTTTGGTTGCTGTCAGCTTCGGGACAAATAACTACCGTTTCTATAGCGAAGGTAGGTTGCTACTTATTTTGTTTAGACTCGATTATACTTTTCAAAAGTTTTCAGCGACAGTCTCGGTGAAAAGGCAAATGCAACAACATACCTGCCTGTTTTTAAAAATCTGTTACAACATTGTTCAGTGGTTATAATTTCATGTTGTTTTTTTAGTCAATCAGGAACAAGCATGTCGGATAAACTTAAGAAAGACAGAGTATCTATGTATAAAACTAATACCAAGAGTAACAAACGAAAAGTTTAATTACTCCAATAATATGCTATAGGTAACAAGTAAGCATTACCCGTCAGTAAGACATACGAATCAGGGCATGTCTGACTACCCCAGACGAGTGCACGTCACATCCTCTGAACCCTCCGATTTGGCTGCTGGCGTAATGCCAGGTTTGGCTTGCTTTGCTTAACGAAACTGGGTTGGCCGCCTTTTAGCTCACCTACGTAACGTTTTTCTGTCTTTCGTAATAGTTATAACGACCAATAGGCAGTTAGGCAGTAGAACTGGTTAAAACGAATAATAATAATCGAACCTAGATATCACTTCTGGGGGTATGAAGAACAGGGTGTAAAGCTCTACATCCCCCATAGGAAAGAACGGATCCTCCGACCAGAAGGGGGTTGTGTCTGGTGGGTTACTGCCCGATAGTGGTTGTCGCATTCTTCTATATAGTCTCAAGTCGCGGATAACTGTACTTGCATGATGTAGGATTTTTGTTGTTTAGTTCATCCGCTCCGTCATAGATGGCGCTGTAGTACTTTTTGTTCTATGTTGCTTAGTACTTTTTGTAGTGACGCTACACTCTACAGTCTCTTTTTAAATTGTATCTTACATAATTCATTATCACAATAGTAAATAATTCACTAAAAACAAACCCAAAAAGAGGTTCTGTTTGTCATTTATTGGCTTAATTCAGGCTCGGATTATTTAAAAAAATATTATGCTACGCGATAAAAGTGGCGAGACTGAAAAACGGCCGAATATTTAATTGAAAGTAGAGGGTAACACTGAAAACAAATCCTGCTTTATTTAAATATTCTGCAACATTTTAGTGCCGAAATAAATCAGCAGCTAAGCTTATCAGCTTTTAAGTAAACTAACAGTTTTAAAAAACAAAAAACAAGCTTTTAAATATAGGTGTGACGTCATTTCAGTCATGTTATAACAAAAACACAACACAACAGTCATGTTATACAACGAACCCTCTATATTGGTACCCACATCATGGGGGTGCATAAAAAACTAGTTCCCCTTCTTTGGGAGGCCGCCATATTGGATTTAGAAACACATCACTTAGCTAACCATATAAAGGGTGTAAACAGACTCTTAACGAAGCCGAAAGGCACTTGTTCTCCCCGTCATAACGATATTTTTTTTGTTCTCGGCCATACCTGGGAACCTTCTAGTTACGGAGATATTGGGGGTCAAAGTTCCAACTCTTTCACATGTTTTTTTTTAAATACATGTTTTTAATGTATGATTTTTACTTTAAACACCTTCACAACCCCCTTACTATGCAATCCATCCATCAGCACAATGTTTTGAGTGCGTTACATTGAGTCCTACTGTAAAACGTGATTTTTCAGCCCAAAAAAAAATGTCTTTTCCCAGCACTAATTTTTGCGTAAAGTTACTTAGTTTGATGTACATAATGCTTGGTTGACGGCTTCGTGAAGAGTCTGTGTACACCCCGTATTGACATCAAAACTAAAAGTGTATGCAAAATTTCAGCTCAATCGGTTGGGGATAACTGTTTTAAAATTCATTTGCAAGATTTGACCGAAACAAACTTACATTGCAAGTTTAAAAAAATCTCGAAAAAATACTGGTTTTTTAGAAGTATTATGAAAATACTAGTAAACGGAATAAGTTTGTAAACGTTTAGATATAGTGCTGCTTATACCTAACCAACTTTCCTTTGATAATTATTTTCTCATAAAGTCGACTCTTCCTCCGCTCAGAACTTGGTTTCCGTAGTATTTGCCGTTAGCGTGCATTTAAACTGCAACTAGTGAGTAAAAAAGCGGTCTATTGAATCGGACCGCCCGAGCCCCACGCCCAGCCCAGGGTAAAAATCGGACGGGCTTGTGACGGGCACACGGCCGTTGGCTAACATGTAACGTCAATACCAGCAAGTCGCTAGATTGAAATTCGAAATGAAGAAAAAATTGAGGTGGACGTTCTAAAAAAAAAATACAAAGAGATAATCATACATACAGATAATACATAAAATGTTTTTTCAATCACATCACATCACATCATCAGCCTATAATGTTCCCACTGCTGGGACACAGGCCTCCTCTCTATGAGAGGGAATGGGCTATAAGGGACTACTCACACTTATTCAGCTCCGTTCGCGTTTCGCTGAATGATTTTGGTCACACTTATACAGTTCTGCTTCTATCAGGTCGTAAGAAAACGCGGCAGATGAGCGCTGAACTTTATCTATCGTACTCACATGATAATAACACATTTGTCCTCATTTTATACTTGTTTGGCGCGAAAGCTGAATAGACGCGGAAAGCTGAACGGATGAGTACGCGTCTCCATACAAAATCGTTGTTTTCTATGGGCATAACCTGAATAGACCTGAATAAGTGTGAGTAGTCCCTAATCCACCACGCGGGCCCAGTGCGGATTGGTAGATGTCACATGTCTTCGAATTTTTGGTTCTAGGAAATGCCGGTTATTTCAATCAATGTTATTTATTTCAATTACATTTTAGAAAGGATTATACAGACTAATAACTATAGACCGGATTATTTAATTAGGATCGCACGGAGATACGGTCATGGCGCTCTATGGAGGGCCTCTGTGATGCACTGTGATGTAGGATTTATGGACCGGTTGACATACGTACTCTCCTGGCATGGGTACTTTGGAAAGTAGGAACTGCGCAAGTACTACAGCATCCCGTTCGAAGGTCGTCAAAGAAAACTGTGTGGTTTAATCAGTATGAGTCTGACAGCCCCCTTCTCCCACCCCAGGCGGAGGAAATTCAGAGGGATTTCAAAAGGAATGAAAAAATATAAAGTTATAACAAATGCATGGGTGGTATCTTCACTCGTTATGCCCATTGGTACAAGATACAGCAAAGGTCGGCGTCCTTTCTAAAAGTGCCGTGGCAGCTTTGCGTCGCCTTTAATACCGCCTCGCTCGCTCGGTACCGGACATTGGGGTACCTATGCATGGCCCAAAACCTTTTTATGACACTTCACTTTCTCACCTGGTACCCTATATGTGATTGTAAAGACGTTTCACGTCAAAACGAGAAGCGAGATGTGAATATTCGTATACGAATACAAATATAACGGAAATAACATTCCAGTATCCAAACATAATCGTATTAAACAACAGTATGTTTTATTTTATAGATATTCAATAGAATTATTTCCAATAAACACAAACATTCTCTGCGAATATTTCATAAACCGATTGTTCTCCTAATTTGATTAAAATACTGAAAATTATACATTCATACTGGGAATACGTGAAACAAAGCGTAGCTCACGAGTACCGAGAACTGCAACACAGCATACTCCAATTAAGTATTGTAAGTATTTTTAAAAGATCTACATGTTCCATTCTGGCCAAAGAACAATGCAGCACATAGAATCTGATACAGATTCGTGATTCATTGAATTTGATTGAGAATTTTATTCAAACTTCTAGATTTTGATCGTATGCATTTTAACTTTGCCAAAAGCGGTATCTCAAAAAAACCCAATGTTTTTTTCGAGTGCCTTAATTTCTCGCACCAGGCGGACCACTACTACTAATATGCGACTAATCAAAGTAATCTGTTTTAAAACAAAAAATGCTTATCTAATTTTTGTACTAATTAAAGAGCGTTACATATCCATCAGTGGAGAAGGTCCCATAGAACTCGATTCCTACTCACACGGCACAGATAATAAAAGACAAATAATATAATCGGATTAAAGATTATAATCCGGCTTACCTTTTACAAAAATTGACCCTTCGCTGCTAATATCCACGTACTAACCACGTAATACACCCAAAATAAAAAGATTTGTTCAGTTTCCACCATTTGGGCTTTCAGTGGCAGATGACTGGATAAGCCATATGGCAATCGGCTTACCTACGAGAGCCGGGGACGTTATCGGAGCGCCCGAAAGTGCGCAATAGCTGCAGTCGTAAAACCACAAAGGGCCTATTAAAGCTTGCTATTCAATAAAAACTTCTCAATCAAGCACGTTAAGGTTCACGACCTAATGATTATTTAGTCAGTGCGTAGGCGACCGTAGGCGATTACACCAACTTCATAACGACGCTACCTATTTGTTTTTTGCCATTCAAACATACCAACTTCAGCATGTTCAAAGGGTAACTTGAGCAAATAAAATATTAGTTTATCATCCGTTTCATGCTAAAAATAGTGTAAGTATTTACATATATTGCTTGTTGAGAACTGGAAATTAAACGTAAATTAGAATGTTTCAAATAAACAGACGTGGAAACGTTACATAGTGCACTAGGTAACTGAAACTATGTTGGGTCAGAAAACTCAAGATAGTAAGAAAATAACGCATTATTTCCTGGAAACATAACAGTGGGGTGAAAATATGATGCGTAGATAAATAAGCTCTCTACAGCCTCTACGTCAATTTTACCAGGAAATATGGCAATACTGCATGAACAACAGCGTGACACACAGGCTCCTGTATACAGCGTGTAACAGAAAAGGTATAGTCATATGTAAGAGCATGGTACAACCCATCAAACTGAACAATTTCTCCATGAGACCAACATTGTAATCACGAAAAATATATCAGCTGCCCCTTACATTTATGTTGAGTTGGTATTGATACCATATCCTTGGTATAACTACACCCATTCTGTTACATTCTGTAGATAGTCACACAAGGAACTTTAGGTTCGTCGCCAATACCGCAATACCACCGCCATTTTGTTTTTAACATATCATCACGCCTGTAATCCCCGAAGGGTTAGGCAGGGTACTCCCTTTCTTCTCCTAAAATTGTTTGTCCGAAAATCATTATTCATAACACGTTTGCTATAGCAAGTTGTGTGGTAAGTTTATAAACTTCAGTAACCATAATGTTCAAAATCCCGAAATTTTGTTTAACATAATTATCTTTAGTTCTAAAAGTATTCTGTCATAAAATCGAGTACTATAATAATTAAATCTCCTAATTTTACATGACCTAAAGTCATATGTCCTAAGTATTGTGTTAAATAATGTGTATTATCCCGAATATTCATTTAAAATAAATATTTTAGTCCTAAAACATTTGCTATAAATTAGGTTTTAGTGACAGAAACGAATCGCTGTAAATCCGACTCCACGTAGTCTTGTCTGCCCTACCCCTAGTGTGTAATAAAAACCCGCGTAGGCGCGGTTAAACCCATCTGCGACGATAAACTCGCGTGGGACAGCCGGAGCCCCGCAGCGCCGGAGCCGTGACAGAAACCATGCCTGCTGCATGTTGCATGCTTGCTTGCATGCTGCATGCTGCATGCTTGTTTGCATGCTGTATGCTTGCTTGCTTGCTTACAAAAACCATATGTTCACAATCAACTGCTTTATTGAGTACATGTATAATATATTTATTTATGTATAATAAAAAATTATAATGCCAAATCAGATATTTTTTAATTATAACAAAAGCTTTGTTATACAAATTTGTTCTAAGAATATTATTATAAATAAACATTATGTAGTTTTATTTTAGGATTTAAAACTTTTATTGAAAACGGTTTTATGTCTTTAGTATATTATTGATTGTAACATTTATGACAAACAGATTTAGGACATATTATATTTAGGGATTTCAATGTTATGTCATGTGATATTATGTGTCCTAATCATCATTTGTCCGAATGATGATTAGGACAAAAAAAGTTATGGCACTTTAAATTATGGATAAAAAATTTAGGTGACACAATACCATCTTCTAGCCAGGCCCATGTGGTGGCGATTTTAAAGAACAATTTCACAAAATATACGCTCCTTCCCCACATTGTCACTCAAGCCAAGCAAAAGATCCTTGTAGCTCTGAATGCCATTTTATTCGCCTCCAGTGTATTTTAAAAATAAAAGCTAATCGGTACACTGCGTGCCATACGCAGATAACCCGCCGTGTGAACTGTCATCCGTTTTGAGGTTGGATCGAAAATACATGTTCTGACGATTTGCGATACGCTCTATGTATATAATTCGGTAAATGGTATGGTAGTCGACAATATGGTGGAACGAAGTTTCTAGGTGTCGGATTTTCATGGAACTTGTTTATTGAGTTGCTAGAGGAGTAGAACCTCTAAGAACTCAATAAAAAAGTCCCCCTTTTCATTTTTTCTTTTAGTCTCCACCTTTTGAGTATTTTTTATCTAATTACACTCGGCTATGGATAAATACGTCAAAAAACAATTCATATTTTTAAACGGTTTCATTGAAAATAGAAAAATTGACTAGAGAAAAAAGCTTTCACACAGTGATCCTTTTCGAGACAGTTCAAAACGAATGAAATATGAATGGTACAAATCTGGCAATCATAATATTTATTATAAAGGCTTGCTGCAACAGGGGGTCTTAAATGGCCGCTTAAGCAGAACTTTGTGACCATTTTACAAATTGTAACGTAAATCGTATTATTATACCATTATCATTGGCTTGTCTAGGGGCCAACAATACGGCAAGCCCATAAGTCAAGCAGACTGTTCAGAAACCCTAACATCATGAAGAGAAGTAGGTTATCAGGGTCACCAAGCTTTCAGGCTTGTATGAAAGCACTGCCACTACCTATTAAGGTTCTGCTAATATGAAGCCCCCTGATTATTTATTCCATTTCACTGATCCCGTGATCCCTGATTAATTAACCAAACACATTCTCGTATCCACATTCTAATGAACCAGCTAACATTAAATCTCGGAATACATTTCATCCCTTACAGGTGGAGGACATTTGGCCGTAGGTACAATTGTGAGATAAAATTGTCGACACCCCTCTCAAAGTTGCCGTTTATATGTTAATTCCGAACGTTTTATTGTTTTCCCGGTACTTATGTACGTGGAAATAAAATGAGAAGCGCGCTCGAATTCTGATTTTAGCTTAGAGAGGATTTAATGGTCATTACGTCGGTTTTTTGACTGATACCAGACTTATATGTTGATATAGAGTTTTGCTGTCAATTTTGAAGATGGATTTAAAGTCAAAATACACTTCCAAAGGGGCCATCAGTTGCGAATTGGGGTTGTTTGTGAATTTAAATGTTTGTAAACGCACCCACGATACAGGAGAATTCCTAGTGTGGGTAGCATCTGCAACCCAACTGCTACGAGACGCGGCAGTTCGCTGTGACGCAACTGGTTTCTTGTAACTCTTTGAAAACAGAATACACTTTATTAAGTTCCACACTGGTAATCGTATCGCTCCAACAAGAAAAGTAGGCTTTTATTCTGGAACGATACCTCGCTTTAGATATATTTTTTTACAATAATCTCTACTGTAATGAGTTTTAAATTGATATTCGTTTGACCGTCGTACTAGTATATTGAATGAGCCTCACAAAATACTGGAGGTCCTCAACCAATCTAGTTTTAAATCGAAGCACACTTGAGCATCGATATTTCAAATTGAAATTCTATAGGGCTACTTGAGTATTGGACTCATGTCCTAGCGTAGGATCGTAAACCTCCCAAATGGACGACTTTTTCTTCGCATTTGTGGTGTTACCTACGTGTGCGAGTAAAATAATGATCTATAATTCTTATATTTCTTTTTATATTGAGATTTGAGACCATGGAGTTAGTTGCTCGTTCTTCTCCGTATAGTTCTTTTTGAAATGGGCAACTACCGTTCTAACAAAGTTACTATGCGTTTTGGCTTGGACTATATCTTAATGTGTTTGAGTTTTTGATTGATTTAACTGTTTTGGCAATTCAAAAGTGTAACTAACTAGTCTATTTGATAGCTTTGATTTTGATTAGGAATAAATATTAAGGTTATGGTTTTCTTTTTTGTTTAAATTTTTACTTTGTTTTAAATAGCTGCCACAATCTGTCAACAGATAGACAAACGGACAGTACAGCCTTAGTAATTAGCCGTTTTGGCGGCTCCCTTTAGACGGAACGGAACCCTAAAAAGGTAGTTCGTTTGAATTAAAATAAGTTTGCATCGTTCCTTTGAGTTTGTCCTGTAGTGGACGTTAACAGACTGTTGTGGCATACTATTATCTTTTCTGTGGACTAAATGTCAGCCAACGGCACAAAGAAATATGCTCACAATTATCTTTTTCTCTTTTTAATAAACGTTTTTCCTTAAAAAGTCCTGTCGTCGAGTTATCGGGGAAAACTTTTAATTTAGTTGTTAAGGTCGTGTTGTCGTGAACAAGGACGTCAAAGGAATGTTTCAAGCAGGTTTTGTGACTGTTTTTAACTTCCCAGTAAAGCCAGGCATTTCCTTATCCACGTTCATAATTTGTCAGTGTCATATAAACACTGACAGCATTTGAACGCGGTTTAGATACACCGTCAAAGTGCAATAGTGACCTGGTATTGGACTTCGAAGCGTGGGTAAATCCCCCACAAGGTGGATCGATAACCGACGTCGATAGGCTTTGTCTAGCAGTGACAGTCAAATTGATGGTTATGACCACTATGGGGTAGTAGTAAAATCCGGAATACTCGTCTAGTCTCAAGTCGCCAATGAATGGCTAAATCAGCCTATGACGTTCCCACTGCTGGGACTTAGGACTCCTGGTTGTGAGAGGTAGTAGACCACAATCCACCACGTGGACCCAGTGCGGCTTTCCTCGTTTTTCTGTCATAAAATCTATCGATATCAATTCAAAATCAATTTCGAATTACAAAAAGAAATGTGCATGCCCCACAGGCACCAATAGGTACCTAAGTTGTGGCCATCTCCGCTCAGGTCATGGACCAGCGAACGATCGATTAATTCATACAGCATGTACCAGAAAGGTGTGATAATATTTCAGGGTGTCCTATAGACAATCAAACTGAACCAGTTTCTCCATGGAGTTACATCGAAACCGCGAAAAATAGTATAGTTAATCAGCTGTACCATAAAAAACTTCAATAAATACTCGACCCTAATGTATGAGACCGTTTATTATTTTTCCTAATTGATACTATTACCATTAAATTAAGGTCAAATACAATATCCCCAAAGATCAAAAAGCTTTAAGTAGTACACAGCTTTAACTACATTATTGGAAATTCTTGCTATAGAGAAAAGGTTGTCGTGCCTAACTCGGTTGGATAGCCAAACACTACAAATGGAAGCTTAAAATAATTTTACCATGGTCGCCAGTAATGTGATCCATAAAATGTTACATCTAGATACCTATACATATACGAGTATCGTTTGCACACCGGTGTATATTAGGGATCCGTATAGAGAACCAGCATATTGGAATTGATGTAACCCTTGGTTTTAAATGACCTTGAATTAAGTACATACCTTTGAAATCCCTAACCGGTCTTAAAGAAACCCATGCATTGTAACGTTTTTTTAATAAATAAAATAAAACGTGCTAAAAACCAATAGCAGCCCTTTGTGATAGTTTCGAATAATATAATACCAAAAACTCATGTCAGGACTCATTCAATGAACTCTTACATGTCCATGTAGAAACGCTAAATTAAATCGTTAACCATTCACAAACCGGTCCAGCCTTAAATCGCAGTTTCCATGAAATCCGGTTTTCAGTTCCACGTGAGTTTTCCTCTTGATTCGGTAAATCTACGAAACCTGAATGAAACAGGTAATCGGTATTTTGAGGTACACCAAACTTATTCACGGCGTTGGTTGGTGATTCGGTGATTTGGTGATTTGGTGATTGGTGGTTGATTTGGTGATTTTGGTGACACTCAGGTTATTTATGTATAAGTAAAACGAAGATGTAAAAAAAATAATGAACGTTTGCCTTGCGCATCTATAGTGTTCAGAGTTAAGTAGTTATAAGTTTGACATATCCCGCCACAAGTTACTTATGCTCCAAGTTCCGGTGCACTCTGCGGTAACCTAATATTCTATTTATACCTTTAGGCAGGTAGGTAACTATCTTAATATGTCACTATGTTCGTACACGCTAATCTCCAGAACCCACCTACTCGAATTGAATGAAATTTTGTGAAAGTGTTAAAGTTTTGAACTCGATAGGTGGCGCCGGGTAAAGCAGGGCTGGGTTATTAGTATCATGTGAATAAAAAAATCATAACTACAACAAAAGCCCACTGTAGAATCTACCTGAACAACAAAAAGTAATATTTCTAAGCTTTGAACTGAATTTAAAAAAAAAGAAAGAGGAAAGGAGTATGTAAGGATCGTAGCAGGTGGCGTTCTGTGGTTTCTGCCTACTCCCATGGGAAAAGGGCGTGAGTTTATGTATGTGTGTATGTGAACTGAATTACTGACACCATTAATTGCTTATCTAGTTCCAGAGATACCAAGATGACTCACTAAAGAAGCGAGTCTGTTAGTCTTACCACAAGATAGTTAATTTAAAACTAATTAAAGCTATCCGAAGAACATGTACCCTGAAATTCTTTAAATTTTTCGAAACAGGTGTTCGGACCATATCGTAAGCGGTAAGTAAAAACTTTCCCTAAAGTTGTCACTCAATCATTGCATGTTTCAAACAAAAACTTAACAAGGACTCGACTGAAATAATTATATTAAAATACGTACTCGCCTCAGCCGCTAAGCTGTCTTAAAATTTTATATAGGAGCCGTTCACGCTTGAATGATAGTGAATTTTCCGCCCCAGACCACGAGAAAAACGCCCGACACCATCCCACCGTGGGGTAATGGCACTTTTTACGGTTCTGCACTGTAATCAGTAGGAGAATGACTGTACCTATTATGGCAAAGTGTACACACAATGCGGGGGTTTTCTCGACATTCATTTCGATTTTCCGCATAAACCATCGATTCCTTTCTTCGGCATTTTTGTAGCTGCATTGATGTCTATTCATCTTGAATATGAGGGGTGGAGGGTTTCAATGCATCCATTTTTCGGTCAACTTTCAAGGAGACGAGCATCATTCCGGCCAACTTTTAGGGAGACGAGCATCATTCCGGTCAACTACTGGAAAGTTCACACTGTATTCTCGTTCCGGTTTTCCGGACTTTTATATTTGTTTAGACACCTCGCTGAGGAAAGTTTGGAACAGGGAACAATTTTTTAAAGTTTATCCGAGTTTGTGGAGGTGAGCCTGTGACCTACGTAGAATAACATTGTTTTAATACTAACAGCAACTTAAACCTCGAAACTAAACGAAAAAATTCTGACAGCCCAATCAATATGTTCAACGTAAAAATTAGAAAACACCTATCTAAAATAGTAGATAAAGATAAGTGCGAAAAATATTATTATTAAAGCAGCACAGCGATGTAATAACAATATATTTATCTTTTTGGTTCATAAAATACGCGAATTTTAACGAAATAGGTAATAATTTTTCTTTATAAGATAATATTTCTGCGTTACCTGCGTCTGAAAGAGGTACCGAGGCCTTGTCTAAAATATCTTCAAGCATCTATTTTATGAAAAAAAGTACCTGAGCACAAAGGTTTTAAGTTTGATGTATTTTTTACGATTTTTAATAAAATATAAAACGTCATGTTTCTTGTGCTTAGTAGAAAATTTTGGGCCTTACATAATTAAATTTTATGCTATGGTAGGTGCAAATGCTCTCACGTTTTATAGCTGCACTATAATAACCTGCTTTGTCCAGGTGCAATAAACACGTCGCTGCCGTATTTTTACCATCGCCAGTGGGGTTAAGAGCATGCGATTAAAATTTTCTCGTTCGTTTAATTTTATCACGTTTGCGGCAAGGTAAAATCGCTCTAAAAGCCGAGATACAAGATATGTGGTCACGCCGTAAAAAATAATTAATGTCAGCGACAAACTTAGCAATTTACTGAGTGGCTCGTAAAGCCCAAAGTTTTGCCCGTCAACCCCCTGAGTGGCACACAACTTTGGACAATTCCAACGTAATGTCGACGCGTCAAATGACGTCGGGGGAGTGACACTGGCCTAATGGAATATCCTACATTAAATGAATGTCTAGCTACAATACTTCCACACGCTTCTACTACATTATGATGTCGACAAAGCCGAATTTTCCATCAATTGTGCCTGATTATATGTTACATTATGAGTGTTTCTAACACACAGCATCGATTGAAGAAGCATCATAAATAATACCTTAGGACGTGTTAGAAAATGCATTTATGTACTTACCTTCTCCCTCTTTTGTGTTACCTGTCTCTTTCACCCTTATGCAAAATGACGCCCACTTTCGAAACTTGAGCGCATCTGTCACTTGCTTGTCATAGCATTTAAATTTTGCCGCGAAATGGACGCAAAATTTTTTCTCTCTTTAATTTTCCTATAAAATTATTACATTTTCCGGAAAACTTTACAGAAAGTGAATATTAGTGCTCGTGGTAGTGTTTTAGTGTTCACCCAGATTGTGGGTTAGCGTATCACCGAGAGGGAAATCGATAGTTTTCTCAGAGACCACTTCTGAGAGCAAACCAAGTCTACCTAAGTGCTAGAGTGCCATCCTCGGAGGATATGTTTACAGCACTTCTAGTATGACTATGGATGTGTTTTTCCCCTCCGCCGAAGAAGAGGTTAGAGGTATCGAGAAATTTCTTTTACATAAACTACACACTAATAATGTGTGAGTCCGCAGGTAAGTGTTGAATCTTTATACATGACACAACTCGGAAACAGTAACTGTTTCTAACTTATTATAAGTTAGCTAATCAAGTGTTGATATTGCGTCTTTCAGAAGCGCATTGCAGTTTTCCTTAACAACCCGTTTTCTTGTCCCAAGAGACAGAAATACGATAACTATGATATTTCAGTGTAAGATATGATGAATTTAGGGAGTTATTCCTAAAGTAAACTTAGCAGTAATTCTAACATGGAATAGAATCTATTAGAAACCTGGGGAAGCCTTACAGTTAATCTCAGTCTTCCTAGATATCACACAGTATAGGTTACGAGTTGTTATAATACTAGACCAAACTATGGACTATTTAACCCCTATGGAGGGACTTTTTGTCTGGGATCTCTAATGTTAGTCCCTATCAGAAGGAGCTGACTGCTAAAGAGCACCTGAAGGCTAAGGCTGGCATTGACTTTTTTAACCGTGCAACAATCCACTTATTTTGAATTTTATTTGAAAGCAAGCCTGAATAGTCCTTTACAAGAAGTACTTTAGATGGACTGTATGGTGCGCTGCATCAATTGGGTACCCCAGATGGGAACGTAGGTGCTTTCAAGGGGGTTCCCACATCGTGATGCTGACTGTACATACAATTCAAATCTGTGTAGTGAAGGGGTACAATTAAATTTTATATTAAAAATTACTCATAAATAAAAATGACTAGTTCATTATAACATTAAGGTTATAGAGCTAATTAAAAGAAATTGAAGTAACAGGGTTATATATTTATATTGTTTTAATTTACTTACTTAATAATTATTTACTAAGTTTTTTTTTTTTGTAATTATCGCCATGATCATGACTATTGATTACTCTTATATCCCCAAGAAAGGAAAGAAAATAAATGTACAGATTGAGGATAGAATATGAAACAACAACTAATCAGTTTGATATTGAAAATACTAATAAGATCTAGTTATTTAAATAATTCACATACATACATAAAAATAACATCATACATTATTGTTTTTTGAGCCACACTAGCGGTTTTCAAATGAATTACTGTAGGGGAAGAGTACTCTTGTCTGAGATAAGAATCTATCTAGTTTTAGACATGTTTATTGAACATAGCCTATAATTATAATCATGGAGAATTGTTATAAAGTAGATGAAAGATAGATTATGGTCTTGCATTATATCACTCCTGGGGTGTCAGACAGCGGTGTCCATATACTGCATGAACAATCCATTTATGGAAATAATCTCTTTTTGTTAGAAAGACCAAAGCTTTTATCGCTGGATGAGGATCAGAGATTAAAATAACTCTGCCAAGCTTTAGAATTTTTAGGAGGATTTTTAGGAGCCTAAATAACTAAGAAAAGCTCTAAAATTTATTAATACAAACCTGATTTTGCTAACTCTGAGGATAATGACAGAAAGTTAAACCTCCTTCATACTAGTTTTCTCTTTAAACCATATCATTAATCCAAGATTATAACAATAGAATCAAAGAGCATATTGTTTACACTCTTAATTACTAAGGAGTAAAACAGAAGCAATGTTATATGCTGTTAATGATATTGGTCACATCAATAACTGCTGAGAAACAACTAAAAGTATGAAAATTGACAGTTCTCTGAATATTGGCAGCAGTATCCAATTGGCAAAAATTTTGGGAGCCTGTGGTTTCTGCATTATTGTTTAATACTTACTTTAGATTATGTTTTGCTGTCCTATGCCAACAAGTCATCAGAATCATATGTCTCGGAGACTCTGGAAGTTCTAACAAAGCAAACATGTGAAAAGCTGACGTGTCACAAGTTCAGAGGTCCGCCTATATGGTTATGCCTATGTTTTCATGAGACAATCAGATTTTGTTTTTGATCAAAACTAATGAATAACCCTTCCTTGGCAGTCGAGACGAGAGCTATCGGAGCTAGAGTCTGAACTTCTGATATCTAACAAGCTGCAAAATAGATTCATTCTTAGCTTGTAAAATTAAGGGAGGGGCAGCCTTGTTGCAGGGGAAGGTTATCAGCAGAGGAAAGAGGCTTGTTATATGTTAATTGGAGTAAATCCATAATAATCTAAAGAGTTTTCTTCTCTAAATTTTTGTCATGGTGTAGATTTCATGACGTTCAGCCTAAATAATTGGATCCGAATAGTAATGCTTAAAACACTATAAGTGTACAGTATACGATTTTTATTTTTTGATCTAATGTTAATTTCAAAAGTATTGAGGATCTACTTAGTTAAACCACTGCCTGAAAGACCACTTATTGGGGATACAAAACTACCCCTTGATTTGATTCGCAGAGATTTAAAATAACCAAATATTTGTGTATGTTGAGTAATGTAACATTATAATGTAGGGCTTACAGACCTTATAAGTAGACAGGGTTGCCTACTTATTTTGTTTACAGAAGCTAGTATGTCTAAGCCTGCTTGAAATTATAATTATATAAATTAAATATTGTCTCTCTTATGGATGGACTAAATCCATATTCAAATAGACCAAAATTAAGGAGCTTACCTGCTTGCAGCAGGAAGCATATGGTCCGTATGGTCCGCCTTCGGGAGGCTGACTGAAATATAGACCACTAGTTGAAATTTAATTGGAAGAGCAGAGAGTCTTTCAAAGAGTGCTACTAGTGTAAGTACAGTCATAAGAGTGAGACCTCTCTCAAGAGAATTTAGATTTGTAAATTTTCTTATTTTCCACTGTTGGGCCACAGGTCTCTTCTCTGTGAGTGAGTGAGTGGATATTTTTTGTCATCAATACATTATGTGCATTTACTCTTGGCGTGTCGATGGCAATCTAGATTGTTTCGGCCCAGAACTGAGCTACTAGTTTTGCACTTTCGGTAGCGCCCATCAGAAACACAAGGATGCACAAGGTACAAGTAAGAGACTTGAACACCTCATGTTAGATCATTTATATGCATTGCCAATTGCCATTGCATTGCAATCGTATACTTCGTGTTTGAAGTTGATTGTTAATTGAAATTGTTCTTTATTTAGTATTCCCACACCTTGATATTTTTCGTAGGGATTCAAGAACATTTCCTAGCTGGTTGTCAGTTAAATAGATGTGTAAATTCCTTAAATAACAAAGGAGTTTAATATTTTATTTCAGCTTAAGTCTCACTGAATTTCAATTATCAGTTGTTAAAGTTTTTTTATATTTTATGTGCACCTTATAAATAAGGCATAAGTATATTCATTTGCCATGATATTATTTATAACATGTTATGGAAAGCGTGTTCATTTTAACATTTTCTAGGATCACTAGATTGAGAACTTTTAATGTTTTATTGTCTTTAGTATCAGCATTTAACAGATATACAACGATATATTCGTTAATACTATATATAATTCACATAGCATCTAAATCCTTCAGATATTCTTTCACCAGCAGAGAGCAAACAGGTCTTCAATCGATGCTGTGTGTTAGAAACACTCATAATAGGACTGTTTTGCATTAAAACAAAACAGTTATTATGTGTGTGGAGAACACACAGCATCGAAGCAAGGTGCTTGCTGGTGTTTGAAGACTATGACAAGCAAGTGACAGATGCGCTCAAGTTTCGAAAGTGGGCGCCATAAGGGTGAAAGAGACAGGTAACACAAAAGAGGGAGAAGGTAAGTACATAAATGCATTTTCTAACACGTCCTAAGGTATTATTTATGATGCTTCTTCAATCGATGCTGTGTGTTCTCCACACACATAATAACTGTTTTGTTTTAATGCAAAACAGTCCTATTTAGTTTATTTATACCATGGCGTTCCCTTTCATGTCGTTTATGATAAGTAATAAATAACATCATATTGAAACTAAGTTAAACTGAAGTTCGCAACGAATGACGCACCACGAATGGCTAAATAAATGTGATTTTAAACGGTTACTTTAGTCATATTTCTAGTTCGGTTCGTTGTAAAAACGCCTCCGTTTAGTTTACATGGTTTTCAACTTTGAAGCGAAGCTCCGCCACCGATTCACACCCTCAGGGAAAAAGTTATGTTTTTGCCCAATTTACGGTTATATTTTTTGTTCTAACACAACTTTCCTTTCGACACAGCTCTTAGTACACCCGGTTTAGTTGCGTCGTTTTCAAAGTAAATAATGCTTACTAAGGATTCAAACTTTTGAATAAACTAGAAAATAACTCACGGATCAAAACGTAAGTAATTTTCTAAGCTAGAGGACATATGAGAACCCGAGTGAATAATGCTCACCCGTGATAATAACTCGAAGCGTGACGAAATTGAGGCTTCTCTCCGTAATCTTCTTATCGAGTAAAAAGTCAGGGGGAGCGGATTGCAGGCTCACACGGACTCATATCAGTCGTCAGCAGAATCGCACCATGTAACTCTTGGCAGCATAACTTACGTCACTTCGGCTCAAAACTATCGTCTATTCTCCTGCCACTGACGTAATCATGTAATAACTTATGTTGCAAATAATTAACGCAAATGCTTGTAACATTATTGTATAACTAAAGCGAAGTTTTCATCAGTAAAGTTGTAAAGCGATTGGCAGAGTAATTGTTATTGATAAATTCACTCTCAACTTGTGAAAAGCGGAAACTACAATTACTAGGTACTGTGTAAAATTGAAAGATAGAAAGAAAGAATGTAATCCGATCAAATATTTACTTTATTTATTATTTTTTTATGTGTAATTATTGTATAAGATAAGGTAACTTCACTGTAAAAAACGAGTTTTCCCATTATTTTTTTATTGAAACCCTGTCAAACCTTTTCAGCAGTGTCAGTTTATTATATAGCTGACATTAAATGGATAAGGAAAAAAAGTTTAAATGTGTTGGCGTTTTCAACCCCATCGCGAGGGCCGTCTGCGGGATAAGTACCTACCTAACTTTCCTTTGTATACTTGCCTTAAAGAAAAAGCTTTTTATAATGCCTACATATTTCCACTTTTTGTTGATATTAGAAATAGATTGTATAATTATAGTTTGTATTTTATTTGTGTTTTCTTTATAACAGTTCGACGTATAGTTGATAAGCACTGCAGACTGAGCATAGATTCGAATCGCACCAGTATTATTTCTATAAAACTCCATCATACGCACTCTTAAGAACGTCACAGCATCGCCTCGAATCGGGATCAGCTTATAAAAATGATCCAAGGTAATGATGATTCTACGCAGTGCTAATAACTGTGCGATATTCATTAATTAATATTGAGAAATTAAAAATATTTTGTTTTTGAAGACAAGCGCTTTTTTAAAGTCTTTCTTTAAATAAAGAAGACAAGAATAACAATGGAATAGTCAAGTGACTTGGATCGAAGTCGAATGCGCTGCAGCGTAGATTCGACGAGCGTAAAGTCACGTACCCCGTACATCCACGACCCGCTATAACAGGGTTTCATTTTTGTATCAAGTAATTGGGAATGCTCTAAATCGTCTTACAATGTCTTTTTAACTTAACAGTTTTTATAATCGGTATTTCCAGTAATTTCGCTTCATCTTCTAAATATAAAAGCGCAAGGTCACTCACTCATCACGAAATATCGAAAACCACTTGTCGTATAAAGATGAAATTTTGCAGGAAGGTAGTTTATAGTTAGTTGACGTCTGCTTAGGACGGATTTTGCGACAGGGCCGGATTAAGGAGATCTACGGGGCTCTAGCAAGTTTGTATGAAAGTTCTTCATTTTTGTGCTACAAACTTGAAATTTGGCATTGAGGTAGTTAATAGTTAGTGGACGTTCGCTTAGAGAGGATTTTGTTACAGGGCGGGATTTAGGGAATATAACAAGCATTTTATTGATGACTTATAGAATTGAATTTTCTTTAATCAAGTATCCATGACTCAAAAACTGTTAGTAAAACTTATTACTATGTTAGTAAGCACTGATGAAAAAAATACAACAAACATAAAAAAACAGCAAAATTAAATTCAAACGAAGATAGGTATTTTTCATAGAAACTATGCAATAGCTTATTGCATAGTTTCTATCGCGGGCCTTGAGCGTGGAGACCGAATCCAGAAACTCCGTAACGAAAATAACCTAACACCCCCCACTCCGATACGCGCGCACACCGACACCAAAAACCTACAACGTGAAGTTAGCTAGTCAACATACACCCTGAAGTTAGCTTAGTGTCAGATATTGACATGCCTAGGTTTTTATTTTTAATCTACCGCAAAGTATTTTTTTTTCCTTTGTTATTCTTTGATATTAATTCAAGTTACACTTTTTGAGCGAGGTGACCGATAAGAAAACAATTTTTATTATTTTATTAAATAAATGAGAAGTTATTATTGTTCAAAATTATTATTGACAAGCCTAGGTTTTTATTTTTAATCTACCGCTGCAGCTGGTTGTTATTTTTAATCTGCTGCTGAATTATTTTTTTTCCTTTGTTATTCTTGATATTCATTCAAGTTACACTTTTTGAGCGTGGTGACCGACAAGAAAACAATTTTTATTCTTTTATTAAATAAATGAGAAGTTAATATTGTTCAAAATTATTATTGACAAGCCCAGGTTTTTATTTTTAATCTACCGCTGGAGCTAGGAGGTTAGGTTGTATAGGTAATTACCTATTTAATAAAAGAATAAAAATTGTTTTCTTATCGGTCACCACGCTCAAAAAGTGTAACTTGAATTAATATCAAAGAAAAACAAAGGGCCACACGTCCTTTTTTTCCTGGTACTACGATCCCGTGGGACAGTTACCGAACTCCACGCAGGCGAACCCGTGGGCATAAGCTAGTTATAAATAAATTCGTATTCGAGTAAAATGTTGTGTGGAAAGTTTTGAGTATGAATGCGGGTCTATCTGGAAGTCTATGAGAAGGGGAAAAGTCCAAAGAAACGTTAGATGGAGTGTGGCTAGAAATCTTTAGATAATACCATATGGTAAACGAATAATAGAGATGTATGTAAAAAATAAGACTTTCTGCGCCAAATAATTTGAAGGAGGCAAGAGAATGATAACTAAGTATGGATAAAGTAGTATACCTAGTATCTCCGCACGTAACAAATAATTGAGATATAACTATGTGTATATGATTAGGTAATTGGCGGGTTTCTGAGTTCATAAAAACTCTCTCGAGTTTTAATTAGCAGTTTTCCGCTAATTACATGTGCTTATGGGCGGGTTTTTATAGAAATGGTCCTTAAACGCGACAGCCAGAGTCAGGGAGTATGAAAGTTTTTGATATCCCACATTAATAAAATCATGTTTGTGCCATACAGTGAAATACCCTTAACGAAGCACTTGTTCTCTTCGTCATTGCGATATTGTTTTAGTTCTAGACCATACCTGGGAACTGTCTAATTGTCAAAAGCTTTTTTAAATACAATTTTTTTAATGTCATAACTTTGCTTTAAAGAGTTCCACAACCCCCGTACTGTTTAATTCAATGAAAACTAACACAAAACGCGATGACTAAAACTAAGACTCAAAACTGAAAAAAAATTGGCTTCAAACTAAATGATCAACAAATACTTAACAACGGCCATCAATCACCCTAGAAGCCACATTTCTCAACAGTACAAAGGAAATACAATAAAAAAACGACTAAAATTACTTATTTTCGTGTTACGGGTTAAGTGGGGCTATTTTGTTAAAACCGGGTTGTTTTTGCTTTGGATAATATTAGAAGGATCCAGTAAGACGCATTATTAATAAAGAGATTTAGATGACTATAGAGAGGCTGTTAGAAAAGAAACGTCATTGAAAATACCGGCCAAGTGCGAATCGGAGTCGCACACAAAGGATTCCGTAGTACTAAACAATATTATTACGATATTTTTAACGCTCATTTAAACGACAATTTACACTCAACAGTAATACTAAAGTTTTTTTACAGTATGTTAACGAAAAACAAAGTTACTGTCATGAAAAAGTCCCATATTTCAAAAACTAAATACCAAATCTTGTTCTAGTCGATTTTTTTTTATTTGACTATGGTTTTCAGTATACATATCAAACGTCAATTGGTAGAGTTTTAATGATTTAAGTTTTTTTTGAGGAGTAAACTCCAGCCACTCGTCGGAGCTGACCAGCTCAATTTTTGAAGTTATATAACTTTTAACGCGTGTACATAAGTACACACACACCTTTTTTTTTCTTACTTTCACACTACTTTTGTGAAGCGGTTCATAGAAGACACTCACCTTTCAAATGTGTGCAGCCAACAGTGTCGGAGTAAAATGGCTGTGACATACGGAAGGACAGACAGTCAGACGGACAGGACGAATATAGTATAAAAACGTTTTTTGGAACCATAAAAATGTCTCGGTGACGCCTTAAAGCAAATTGATATACCTACCTACATCATTGCTGATTTGGACACATTACACTAGAATTAACAAAGCGGCTTATTGCTTCTATTGTTAGTACATGAATATGTCTTCGATTGTGAATAGTATCTCCTTTGTAAGCGAGCAGACATTGTAGCATCGTATGCATTCTACTGACAGACACCACTGACACTGTTCCAACTCAAAATAATTATATATTTGTCAAGTGTAGCATTAATTACTGAGCATTCCTACGTAAACACTGTTCTCGTGTTTCAATATTAGCTAGCTTGCATACATATTATAAATCTTTATTCAAAAACTCAGAAGGTAAAATACAATCTTAATCTAAAACTAACAATGTAGGTATAATAATGTGTGATGCCTGTACTAGGATAATCCTTTATAAAAAAAATACTGTCCTATAAATAGAATTTTCTTAGAGCTCCTCCAGCCTGTGTGGAGGAGCTCTAAGAAAATTCTATTTATAGGACAGTATTTTTTTTTTTTAATTTAACATTACATAATGACAAACTTATTTTTATTAACTTAAACTCTATTAACTTAGAACTAACCACATAATTGTTATACGAAAATATTTGCGTCAGCAGAATTAATTATAAACTAGGTTGCAAAACACATTCGAGGCGCACTTGTTTATATTCAATATTTGCGCCTAGCGACTAATATGCTTAGACAATAAATAAAATCGATGGTAAGTATGTCAGCGCAGTGGTCTGTTGTGTCCGCAACAAGCGTCAAATGCGGAAGTCTAACTAGGGTATGACGCTCTACGCTCCTTCCTAGTCGATGGAGTTGATATACCTATATTCTGCTAATTTCTTAGCTGGGCATTCAAGATCTCTGGTTTTGTGGTTGTTGGGCTTTTTAAACCGTGAGCAGGTAGCACATTTAGGGGTGTCCGCTTTCTTCGCGCACTCAGACATCGAATGTCCTGCTTCTCCAAAGTGACCACACGTAGAATTTATCTCTCTGCATGATTTTGCTGCATGACCAAATTGTTGGCATTTGTAGCATCTGGTAACCAAGGTGAAGTCTCTAACAGGGCAGGAAGTCCAATTTATAAAAAGCCTTGCCTGAGATATCAAAGCTCTACGTATCATGGCTGGAACTTCTATAACAAAGTTACAGGTCGATGCATCTTTCTTCCCAGATTTGTGGCTAAATTTAATTTCGGTCAAAAAGGTCTCCAGTGACATTGCTGGAAACTTATCGGCGATGTTCTGCTCGTACATGCACCTGAAGACGTCAGCATCAGCCAAAGAAGTCGGTACTCCTACAACCGTGATCCTTGGTTTGCGCTTGATGGGCTAGTCGGCGGTGAGTCCTGATGTAGACATTTGGACTGCGTTTTTGAGTCTATGCCTCCTGTTTGGTCTCAGTGCTGATAATGACACCTCCATTTTTGGTTTTCCGCACACCACGTACATGGAGCGTCATTTCGTCAGGGCGTATGATGTTTTGCACGAGGTTTTTTGTCTCGTCACTCATATTATGTAATATTTCAACCGAAGCAAACATCAACATAGAAATTGTTAGGGTTAACTACCCAAGTAGATACCTACGTAATATGTATCTCTATGGTCGTAAAAATAAAAAATAAAATCTCAATCTTTCATAGTCGTAACCTTGACCAACTGTTTTGTGTAAAAGTCGGTCAAAGTTAAAAAGCCGTTTCAGCGGTTGCGTAAGAAGAGGTGCGGGGGCGGTGGTGGGCGGAGATAAGCTTTGTAAAAGACTAGCTTTTACCAGCGACTTTGTTCAATACAAACTTCAAACCTCATTTGACCCGCTCAGAAATGGACTTTAGGGAAATCTTTTGTATAGGCTTACACGGTCACGAATACCTTCAGATTTGTCTTTTCTGGACCAAAATCCGTGAAACTGCTATCTACTACGGCCTATGTAATTAACCAAAGGAAGCCAGAACGATTACCTACTACAGAATCAAATTGAAACTGAACAGTTCAATCGTTTAGCTACATATGCACGCATGCGGTCAAATTCATCAGTCATCAACTCGTCATGTTTTGCTCGCTGTGAGCTAACATATGGTTTGTGCAATATTTTCCCATCTCAATTAAGTCCGGTGGAAATTATATAGTAATCGTAGGCTATCGATTACTTTTTTCACGAATAATTGACATGCTAATGTGCTGCTCTATGTATTTCAAACATACTTTTGCTGTGCATCTGTTGTTGGATAACTTCCTTTTTATGACAAAACTCTGACCACACTGAAGGAAATCCCGTGCGTGCGGGATACATGACGCGACCGCACGCCAATTGTGTCAACTGACTTGTATAAAAGTGTTCAAAGTTGTGTGACTTCCGTTATTCGTACATAGTTGACTACAATAGACTCTAGCAATTGAGGAAATGCTTCAGTATGAACGGCCCTTATTATAAGCGCCCACGTTGCATATCATGCTTAGCAGATTAAAGCTTCTAGTCATGGGGCAATATTGATACCACACACAATTTGTGGCCAGGCATGGGGCAGAAATTTATTCAACGTTGTTATCGGCGCCCCATTATTCACGCCATAAGTAAGCCTTTGTATAATTTCCAATATGTTCCCACTAAAATTCACTCAACTAAAATGGCTAATAATTACAAAATTAACATAACAAAACTCCATAGCTAATACATGGAAATACCTGTGTTTACCATACATCCAATTTGCATTGAAATTGAAACAGCATATCCTCATTTTGTTAAAAATTCTCTGTTTGGCCTTTGTGTAAAATTAAATGAAACAAAACCATACTGCGATATGGCTATAAATACATGTTTTAAATATGAGTTTACGCACAGAGTGACATTAGTGGATTTAATTCGAAACAATCGTGTTAATTATTCGTATTTAAGCCATTATCACCCGTTATGACCAAAACAATCGAACTATCGCCATCGGAATCATTGTCAGATCTAATATTGTGTTTGGCATTCAACCTTTTGGCCGCTCATGAACGTGAGAACAACAGACAATGGACGGGCGAACTAGTGGCTCGCTGATGACATCTCTCGCTAACTTGCGCCTAG
Source organism: Lycophotia porphyrea (assembly GCA_950005105.1). Taxonomy (NCBI): domain Eukaryota; kingdom Metazoa; phylum Arthropoda; class Insecta; order Lepidoptera; family Noctuidae; genus Lycophotia; species Lycophotia porphyrea. The sequence continues at coordinate 23,425,743 of OX465383.1, read as the reverse complement.
TCAATTGCACCTAAGCGGGGTTCAGAGCCGACTGTCGGTACCATTCTCCTATCTATGCAATTCAACTGCTCAATGCAGATTACAGTTTGTGTGCTTGTTGTGTTAAAGTTGGCCTTGATTCCTATATAACTACATAGTTCTAAGGTTGTTTTATTCTCAGTGTATTAGTTTTCCGCAAACCTTTTTCTTCAATAGATATGTTATAGTCCATCACAGAACTTTCTATTTCATTTTGCTGTTCAATATTTTTTGCAAGATTTTCTTTGTTAAAGTTGTTCTTAAAATGTTTACAATAGCTCAGTCACGTTAAAAATAGAATGTCGGCGAGGCGTGGCGACCGGCGACCGGCGGGTCACTGCCGCTTGCCCCCACAATGGCAATTTAGGGTTGAACGCTACCCGCCACGACTATTGCAAGACTATAAGCCTAGCCGACATTTCGCATAAAATTTTATGATGGGTCATGCAGGGTAATCTTTTTTATTCATTTTGATTAATGGCAATTTTAGAAGTGACCTCTTGTTCGAGACGGCCTCTGGCATTGCTGAACCTTGTATCGGACCAATACACTTTAATCTGGTTTAAATTAGATCCGTTTACACTTGGCGCCGTAAACTTGGCCTTGAGAAACGTGTCTCTAGCCGTTGAACGTCCTTCTCGATAGCATCGAATTTGGCAATATTGAAACAAACCCGTTTAATAGAATTACTCGGAAAAGTATATAAGTTATATGTGATTTGAAACAAATGGGAGCTTGGGAAACAAGACCCTTATTTTGTATCTCCAAAAATATTCAGTGCGGCGATTGGTATACATTTATTGTTTTTTTTGAGTCTTGATAAAAATGAGTGACAGGGTGCGTGCAGGTGGTATTTAGGGTTGTCGGGTTATCATAATTTTGATCATGGTTCCCCCTGCGCCGTGCTTGCGCACTGGTGTTATCGATTTATGACGATAATTTACGGGATGCCTACGCAGTACGCCGGGACGCATCCCGAAATTCCAAGAAACATGGGAGTTACGCAACGAAACCTGATCATTCATACTACGACAAAGTTGTATTAAATTTGTTTTCAAGAGATTTTGTCGGATCATCCGAACATAACGTCTGTTGCTTTTTAGGGTTCCGTAACTGAGTGGCTAAAACGAACCCTTTATCGTTCCACCAGTCTCGGAGTAAAATGGCTGTGACATACGGACGGACAGGACGAATCTATAAGGATTCCGTTTTTGCCATTTGGCAACAGAACCCCAATAAACGAATATTTCATATAGAACCGTTGTGGTTTAGGAAAGGTCTCAATACCTTGTCGTGAAGCATCGCTACACTACAATAACCCTGACTTTCCATACCGACTCCAGGTTCAGTTACTTATTCAGGAGAGTGGTGAAAAGCGTATCTTACACTATTCATGCGACGCGAATGTTCCTTAGAGACCAGATTCTTGCCGTTAAATTACGAGTTATGTATGTTTAGACAAGCCGAAGATATTACGTTCACATTTCCTTTAAAATATGGAACTGTAAAATGGAATCATATGTTCACTTTCTACCTAAAAGAAAATCGTGTTTTTTTTAAAAGGATTTTTCGAATGAATTTCATCCACACTTAAAAATATGAGACTGATTTAAAAGTGTTCATGGGGGTTTCTTGCCCAATCTTCTCAATAGAAATCTACACTTTGAAATGGGAATTGGGCACCTACAGTACTTTCACAAGTTATTATGCCTTGTGACAGTAGTGTGTATAGTTAACGTTATTAGTAACAGTGTATATAGTTTCGGTTTTTTGTGATTTTTTTTTTACCTTCAAAAGTGCCTGTAATGGTTTAAATGAAATAAATAGTTTTGAGTTTGATTCGTGCAATGAGAGCAGTAAGTTTCTGTCAAGGCGTAATTTCTTATACAGCTACCACCCTGATATAAATAAATACAGTATGACTACTTTATGTGTGTAGTTCAAGGTCGTGGTGTATGTCAAGAAAAAGAGCATCAATATGTCAAACATGGTAGATTTATTTTAGTTCTGAGTTCTCCTACTTGCAGAGATAAGTAGGTTAAAATGTAAACCCGAAGAAGCTTTAACTCTGAATAAAACATACGCGGTTCCTAAACTTTTAATAAGCAAAGTTACAATCTGAATGTTACAACAATTCTGTAGAATTTTACGTACGACTCAAATATCCTCCCGCCCGTCCTATCTTTTTGGCTACTGTGCATTTTATTTCGTTCAATTATGAACAGATATAAATCTACCTTACCTTCGGCGGAGCTTCGGAGCGGTAGGTATGCAAACAAAGGAAATGAAACAAAGATAATAATTTTGATAGAAATACGTAAATCCTGCCTCGCTCACTAGAATTACGAAATAATCTTTCTAATTTCCAATTAATTATATGGAGATGATAGTTTTAACAGAATTTAAAATTTACAAAGTAAGTAATCTGAACACGGAGCTATAATAGTATATTTTATATAGAGGGACTAAACGAAGCCATAATATACCAGAGGTGGTTTGACTCCCGAGTGTGCGAGGGAGTCAATGAAACCGAGGGTATATTAAGTTGGCGTTTAGTCTCGAAGTGCAAACTGTACTTTTCACTTTGTGTGCGAGAAAAATAGTCAATTTAGTACAAAAACATTTATTAAGTAATCTCCATTTATTACGAATTTTCTCTTTTTTCGTCTTAGTACAAGGCAAATTTATAGTCTGTAACGGGGTTCTCTTTCGACATCGGCCAGAGTAATATTCACCAGTTCTGTTCCTCTGCATGCACCACTTATACCGAAAATCAAGGCAACCTGTAAGTAAACAAAGGAAATGTGACAATCAACATTTTATATAGGTACTTAAATAAAAAGCATGGCTATATAGGTTGGTACCTATCTAAACATACCTTATGGTCGCCAAGTAATTTTCATTGGGAGCATTCAAAAGATTATCTATTGTCTTTACACTTTGCTCGACGTCAAACTCTTCACATTCACTGGACATTCTTATTTAAAACCGAACAAATTTACACTCGACAAAAATTCTGAAATTTTCGCGGTCAATAGTTTCATCTAAACCAGTCACAGATTAACAATATAAAACACATGGCGCCACCTTCTTTGCTGCGGAAAAACCATGGAACTAAAACTCTCAACACATTTTCGCAATGAACATGGTCCACACTCCACAGATAATAGTATATTTACTGGCTGTTTGAGTATGTCTATGCCACATGAAGGAAATTAATAAAACAATTACTTTTTACTCCCTAGTGTAAAGTGAAAAACAGTTTTTCACTTTCGGTTTATGGTACGGAACCTTTTGTGTGCGAGTCCAACTCGCACTTGGCCAATTTTTTTTTTTAATCTCAACAATGTGGCGCAAGTTTTTAAGGCTTTATTATGTTATGAATATTTAAATTGTATTTATAAACAACTTATCATAAATAAACAATATTATCTGAAAATGATTTGCATTTAACCACAAATTTACATTTTATTTTTGCGAAGAGGATACGTTGAATACCAGGCAACAATTGAAATTATGATAGCTCAATTTATGCTTATTATATGCAGCGCACAAACAGATAATAGAATATTAAGAACCTATTCGTTATGATTTATACATAGTTGTAATTATTGTTGAGTAGTTTTACTGTTCAGATTGACTAATTTAACTTGGAAATAAGTACTACGAAACATACAGAACGAAATATCGAAATTAATCATGCAAATACCGTTGAGAATATACCTATTTCGCCTCCAATATTAAGTGATATTGAAAACCATTTAGTCTACCCAGTTAGGATTCCTTGTGTGTTTTTTTCGTGCATGTGTAAGGGATAAAATATGGAAACGTATCTATTATTTTCACAGAAGCATTTTCAGTATTGCCACAATATTTTCCGGCTTTTTACGGCGTCTACGTTCCATTACGAATGCCAATTTGAATTTATGTTTGTATTATAGTCTATGAAATATTATGAGGAGTACCGTATACAATTTGACAGTAAACTTGATATTGGATATAAATATTGGCATCGGCTGTTGATACTTGTATGCGGTAACATATACTCGAATCAAGAAAAAGAAACACACGGTCAATTTCGAAATAAATGGAGCCTTGAAACATATTTTCTCTTCGACGCTTTGTTTTTTTTAATCTAAACTCGTGCAGATTTTGCAAATGTTCATTTCCGATCTTACGATTGTATATTCTCGCCGCGTACCACGACGGTCCTGCCATTTAGTTTCAACGCTGCATTCAGTAAACTTTTCATTTAAAATCAATTTCCTACAGCGAAGATGCGGAAAAGTGTTATGAAAATCCAATAGGATTACAATATTTACTCTTCGCATCAGCGCAAGGAGGAGGATATCGACTGTAATCTCAAACGTTGAATGGATAATCCCATACTCCGATACACACTCGAGAGCCGCCTTGCACGTCGACGACTAGTTTCCACAAACTACTCACATGTCTAAGGGTACAATTTTATTAGAGCCAGGTATCAAGTAGGTATGTGACTTCTTCAATTCATAGGTACATTAAGCTTATCTTGGTTCACTGACATTGGCGAAGGACAACATTTGTCAGGAAACCAGGATTTATAGAGTATAATTATGTTATATGATAAATACATTGCACACCCGCTTTGAGCAAGGGGGGTGATCAAACTCTTGGCTTATCTGTATGAGAAGTGACCTTTTTTTTTACGGATGGGAAATCATCAAATGACGTCTCCCGCTCTGGGCAGAGCGGAAGGGAGTGTCAGACTTATACTGACTAAAACCCATCCATGTTCCTTCTTTGCCCTTTGTGTTCCAGAGCCGCGGTATCTCTTTCGAACAGCCCGCAGCCCTAGCAGGCATCGGCCCTTGCGGGCCCCTCCCTGTTTACTGACATCTCTTTGAGGCGCGCGTGGAACACGAACGCACCGTCTACACGGCCTGTCGTGAAAAGACGGGCGCTAGCCCATTACTCACCGTCCACAGGTCCGCGTCTACGGTGGCCGGAAGCCACCACGTGACCCCCGACGCCCGAGACGTCTCCCGCGGCGGCTGGGACGAGGGGTTCTCTCCCTCTCACGCTCCGCCACCTCCTTCGCTAGCATGACTGCTTCGCAGAAGGAGGTGACGGCGTCCCATTCCCTCTCGCTCCGGACCATGGCTTGGACCAGGGCCGGACGCGATAGGTCGCCGCCGCCGATTGCAGCTACGAGGACACAGCGGTGCTCCACCCAAGCGGGGCAGACCTCCACCGTGTGCTCCACCGTGTCCTCTGGGCGATCCACGCAGTGGTAACACCCGGGCGTTTCCTCCCGCCCGATTCGGTGCAGGAACCTCCCGAAATAACCGTGTCCGGTGAGGACCTGCGTCAGGCGGAAGGTGAGGGTGCCATGGCGCCTCTCCAGCTACTCCTCAAAGAGGGGACTTATCGCCACTTTTGTGGCGTGCCCTCATGAGAAGTGACCTTAAGTAACGTACCGACAGAAATAAACAAAATAGGCCCAAACGGAAGTTCAATGGAAAAACTTCCTTTGAACAACTTTGTAACAATACAGGGCACGAAAAAATGACTGGGCCGGTTATCCGCTTCCTGTATCTCAGGTACTACACTCATAAGAACGACAAAATCACTGATGTTGACTTCCTTTGAATAATAATTATGATTTGGATGTAACGCCCGTAATAAAGCAGGAAATCATTTTTATTTTCTTAACATAGACTGAAGCTAATTAGCACATCCTGAGAGTAACAACAATAGTAAAGGGACTTCCCCGATAAACTCATGCTCTACCGTCTCTTTGCGCAAATGTGAAGATGTAGTTAGTGGACGAGGCCAAGAAAAAGTTAAATTCTATTAGCAAATACGATTTGAAAGAAAAAAAAATATAGCTTAACCTGGGTTTTCTATTCTTCTTCTTCTTAGCGTGTCGATGGCAATCTATATTGTGTCGGCCCCGAACTGAGCTACTAGTTTGGCGCTTTCGGTAGCATCCATCAGTTCCTGTAGTGAACAAGTGACAGGACAAGCAGGACACGATATTAAGTGCCCCATCGTTTGTGGAACAGCACCACATTTACACTCCAGGGCAGAGTCATCAATGAATCTCCACCTGAGCAGGTTTTCCTTGCTGCGTCCAACCTGGGTCCGGAGTCTGTTTAAAGACTTCCAGGTCAGCCATGGCAACTCATGTCCAAGTGGGAGATTTTCAGTTATATAGTTAGTTTTCTATTATCATCCCGACTGAAGCTATGGAAATTTTTCGAAACGGTTCGAGAAAACGTAGTTAGCCCCTTTTCTTTTTTGGCTCGTCTTGGCGGGGGCACTACCGCGCCCCCAGATTAGATTGATTTAAGCAACTGACAAGCTTACCTACGATGTTTCTATCATGTCGAAAGTCGTTACCGAAATACGAAACACTTCGAAGGCGTATTTTTCTTAGTCTGAGGGTTTTTTGGTCACAGTAAGAACCTGCTGATAGGCTGTTCTTCTTTTCGACTGCGCGATAATGCTAGAAAGTGGCGAGAGTTTTAGGAGCTGTCTTAACGTTTTTGACGGTTGAAAATTGTCGTATCTCACTAAATAAATGCTTGTTTTTGAATGTGTTTTTACATAAAGTAAGCCTTTATTTTGCTACGTGACTATAAAGGGTGTAAACAGACTCTTAACGAAGCCAAAAGGCACTTGTTCTCCCCGTTATTGCGATTATTTTTTTGTTCTAGACCATACCTGGGAACCTTCTAGTTACGGAGATATTTATTTAAATGTTTTTAATGTAAAATTTACTTCAAACACCTCCAGGACCCCCTTACTATTCAATCCATCCATCAGCACAATGTTTTGAGTGCGTTACATTGAGTCTGAACGCAAAACATGATTTTTCACTCCAAAAAAAAAAGTCGTTTCCCAGCACTAATTTTTGCGTAAAGTTACTTAGTTTGATGTACATAATGCTTGGTTGACGGCTTCGTGAAGCGTCTGTTTACACCCTGTATGTGTATGTATGTAAGTAGCTTGCTAGAAAATGTCATCTAGTCTTGATAGATCAGGCTGCTTTCCGGTTTATTAGACACAAGATGTCCAGAATTTCCTTGGACCGTCTGCAGAAGGGACTAGCTTTATCGACCGACAGTGGAGATAGAAAATTATTGGGTATGCGATTACAGAAGTATTTTTAACTGGCTGGCGAAACTAGTTTTACGATTTGACCTCGGTGACGATTAAGCAACTTACGTTATCATTTTTTTGTAAGTAATCGATTATTTTGGAAATTAATTCAAATTCATTTTCAAAACATATTAGTTGGTACTCACTGTTAGAGTAGATTTTGAAATTATCAAAATACTCTGTTAGTAGTAAATTTTCATAATTTCAGCTTTATGAAAAAACTTCATCAAAGCAATGTTCCCTTGCTATCATCTGCCAAGTATCGTAAATCAATTCTGACAAAAGAAAAAAATGTGACATAACAGACAAAATTTACCATCCAATAAAACAAAATAGTATTATTTTTAATTAATATTGAGTGTGTCAACAGTTTGTTAAATTAGTATAAAAAGTTAATCCAATCGCTTCATTAATTACATTTCCGTAAAATAAAAAAATAAAATTAGGTCATTCTGTTTTTAAAGGAATAAAAAACAATGTATATTAATAGCAAGCTTAATAGCAAACAATAGTAAGCTTTTTAAAAATAACAAAAAGCCGTGAAATTACACAACTCATTAGTAACAATCATTGTTGCGAAGGATAATCGCAACAAAATGTACAACATAAAATATCCTTGCCATTCGCAAAGTTTTAGGAAATGCTGGAAAAATATCTTATGATTTTGGTCGACGTTAATGTTTCGGTGTCCCAACAAGCACGGTAAAATATCGTACCGTTGCTATTGTACATACGGTGGTCATAAAAGCTGTGCTTGTTTCCTGCACAAAAGAATATAGCAACATGGTAACAAAACAGTGTTTGCAAGCATGTCACGGACATACTGCAACCACAAAGTCACCGATCATAGATTCTCCACACAGATTGCCTTCCGGCCGGTACACCGAGGTACACGACACAAGTTAATATAGCTGTGATAGCCACAGACATTGCACAGCATCCGTTGTCTGTTAGTCATAAATTACTTCGCCAGAATACCGCATAATGCGACTTCGAACTGACAAAATCGCTGGGAATCCCGGAACTTTGAAAATACTTAAAATTACACAAGTATTTTGTCTGTCGTATTAAAAACTTTAAATGTCGTGACTGCAGCTTTTGGCGGTAACTTTAGTTCTCATTATTTGGACATTAATTTTTAATATTGCTGACTTTTATTATAACTCTGATTTAGAGGCGATTTGCGAAACATAAAGCAGATTTAATTTGATAACGAATTATTCTTGATTAAAAGTATACGAATCGTCTCCGTTCGAGCAAGTACTGTCTCTACTTTACATATCAGATGTGGCCTTATTTGACGTATGTAAGCATAAGGTGTACAGGTAATGCCGAATATGTTTGCACGCCTCTGTAGTCTCGCATACTCACGTCTTTGCAGATTTAAATGTTTTTTGTAAAACTACATAATTTAATGACCAAACTCAATATCAGTATCCAATAAAAGAGCATTGACCTAACTTCTATTTATATCTTATCGAAAAACCTACAAATCGTTTCAGTAATTATCTGTAGGGCGCACTGACCTACACGAAAGCGCCTAAGTCATTAGGGCAAATGCTTTTTTAGGATGCTTTATTTGTTATTTACAAAGAAATGTGAATCACATTTCTTTACCTCGGACCTTGCAGGTTATGAACTGATTTCAGTTTTGTATAATGAGAATAGACCTCGGAATAATTTCTCTTAATCCATTGTGTAGAAAAAGTAAGCGATCTCGCGGAGTGCGAAAATTGAATTTGTTTTACATTTTGTAAAGCGTAACATAAAAAAAGTGTGTGTGTATTTATTATGCACGTAAGAAGTTATACTTCTTTCGCATATAAAACTAACATGTTGACTAGCTAACTTCAGGGTGTATGTTGACTAGCTAACTTCAGGGTGTCGGTGTTTCGTGACGGTGTGCGCGCGCATCGTAAAAAATATTCTCATCAAGTTTTCCCTAACGCGCTAAAAGAAGTATAACTTCAAAAACCCAAACCGATTTTCGACACAAAAAAAAAAAAAAAAAACAAAGTTGATTGGGAAATACAATTCGAATTTTAAAGCCATTATGTAGTCGACGATTTAAAAAAAAAATCTACAAGTATTTTCAGGAATACCATTGTGTTTATTGGCGAATGGAATATTAATTTCCGGCTGCATTCTATCAGTTTGACCCGGCCATTTTTATGTCAACCGTTTTTTTTTAATTGCTGAAATGTTGCTGTTTCACGAAGATTTTTTTTTTTTTAGTTTTCACTTGAATTTTGAATTGGTATTTGACCATAAAATCACGCCTGTAAGTCTCAAAGGGTTCCCGCAGAGCATTCACATTTTGCCAGTTATGATTAAGTTTCATTTAAAAGTGGCTAATTGGAATTATAACAGAATAATATAGGTGTATGTGTTAAGCGAAAAAAAACATAATTATCTAATTGTAAATCCTTAACTAGATAGTTAAGGATTTACAATAATAATCCCTTTTACTAAAATCTTAACAAATCCGTTCCCAAGCCATAGCAATATAAGAGTTCAAAGACTATCAAAGAAATCAGCTTCTAAATGTGGGTACGGCCCTTGAAAGCACCTACGTTCCCAACTGGGGTACCCAATTGATGCAGCCCACCGTACTTCAGTTTAAAGTTATTTAACAATAAGATCGGTGCTTAATCGGATTACTTAGTAGTGCTGGCGGCTGCAGTCGCGTCTAAAAACTTTAATTAAAAAGTAATTTTGTTCTTCTTAAGCTACAAGATACCAGTTTACCTCTTCGAGGGATTAGTCCGACAAGTATGGACGATTTAAGGACCAGCTGCGGACACTAACGTATATACTGCGGAAAGTATGTCTATGTCCGGAGCCGTGGCCACAATTTGTCCGAAACAGTTTCAACAAACCTCGACACAGTGCATCCAGCTGTAAAGACTTGGCAAACATACCAACTGAATTTCGTCATGAGTGTGTGTTTCTATGATTAAAATAACTTTGAAAGCATATTTGGCTGTATTAAAGTTCCCCTCGTTGAAAGTTCACTGCACACTTGTTCTGAATACCATGTTTCCTGGTAATGTTACAATTAGACTGCTACAAGAGCACTCACTGTGAATTAGGCTTAAACAACTTAGTTCCACTTAATCTAGGGCACCACTAACCCGGCTAACAATCAAACTGCAAAATGGCTGAAATATAACTGAATTTGGTGGTATTCATTTTGGTGAAGAAATAGAATCTGACTGATCAAACTGAAAATGTCAATTAGGTGATCCGAACATCGGCTACGGCGTAGCGCTACGCCTGCTACGAAGAATGACTTGGAGTAATCATCAACGGGGAACGAAATGTCGATTTAGACATGTTCCCGTCTCTGTCTTGCACTTGTAGTTTGAGAAAAGTATATTTGGCGATAGTGCTAGGAGTAAGCAAGTATGAGCTAAGTAATGTTTTAAGGCTTGATTCTGAGCAAACGCAGATTTCTAAGGCTGTCTTAAAAGACTGCTTAGGTAATATTATAGTGTACATCTGCAAACAAGTAACAAGTGCGTTATTTGCCGTCACTTACTGCGCTCTGTGCTATCACTTAAAGGCTTCGTATGTCATCATCTGCCTAGCCTTTTCCCAACTATGTTAGGGTCGGCTTCCAGTCTAACCGGATGCAGCTGAATACCAGTATTTTACATGTAGCGACTGCCTATCTGACCTCCACAACCCAGTTACTACTGGGAAATACGATACCCCTTGGTAAGACTGGTTGTCAGACTTTTTGGGCCACTGACTACTTTAACGACTGTCAAAGATCTTCAAATGACAGCCGGGACCAACGGCTTAACGTGCTTTCCGAGGCACGGAGGAGACTCGGTATGTAATGGGTGGTCACCCATCCACAGACCAACCTAGGCAAGCACGGCTTAACCTAAAGATCGACCCGAGCGGCTATTATTGTTTAGCCACGAGCTCCTCCAAAGCGCTCAGAATTGCTAGCCTTAAAGGCTTCGTATGTAAAACTAGAAAATAGACAGCAAAACCAATATAAATTGAGTTGACTTTGACTTCTCGCCCTACTCAATATCTGATATGATGCTAAATACGCCAGGTTATTCGTTGGGCTGTCAATTTTCGTAGACTGGACACTTAAATTGCTACACAAGCAAAGGATATAAATAGAAAATTATAAAATTAACTTCGTCAAAGCTTAAATTATGAACATTCCATAAGAACAATGACGCTACTACCCAGTTAATAACTGTACTTAATCACCAAAAAATCCAATTAGAAGTATGTTTGTGTACCTACGTTATTCATTTCAAACGCAATCTTTTAATTATTCACCCTGTTTTAAATAGTGCACGATTGAAAATGAATATAAACAATAGCGCTTGTAATCCTTTTGTGCGTGATTGAAACGTGTTAGCAGGAGCTCAGTCGGAATGAATATTGAAAATAAAAAGGTATGTTAAACAAGGCTAGGCAATGAATATTTAGGTACCTTTCGCGGTGATGTTGCCTGTTAGTTACGTTGGTAAACGTTTGTGATTCATTTTGAGAAATATAATTATTGAATAGACAGATGGCCGCATTAGTTACTAGATGTAATATCTTATTATGTGTACTTACATCTCGCTATGCCTGCATTATAGAATAATTTTAAAAGGCATGCCCCTATTCACATACTCTAAGCGACACCTTAACGAATCCCTCTGTTGGACTTTTGAGAAGAGGGCTTCTGAGCGCTTCGGAGAGAATTGAAGCACATCGCAGCGTAACGACGCACGCCGTACCGCAGTCTCAGCCTCTCTCGAATAACAGAGAGAAAGCGGACAGGTTGGTGCATTACAATGAATCTTATTCAGCTCTAGTAGGTGTTTACACAAACAAACAACTGTGTGTGTCATGCAAATGAGACCAGTCATGTCAATTTCTTTACGATGCGGTCCATTGCGCGCAGCTGGGCTTAGAAGAGCTCCGTTAGGCGGATATCGTTAATACATTTCCCCCTTCAACTCTTATTTCGCATAACAAACCCAGAAATAGCAGCGGTATACAAATTCATATGAATTATTAACCATTAGAGGTGTGTTCATCGGTAGCGTGGCTAAATGAAAACTGCCGCACGATCAAGGTTATGCAACACTGGTCGAGGCAGGTTCGTGAATGGGTAACCATCTATTAAATACCTAGGAACTTCCGTGCTACTGCCGGACCGAGCTGTCATTTGTGGATGTTTCTCTGACGTTTCGATTAGTTAAAAGTCCGAAAGTCTGACCACCAGTCTCACCAAAAAGTATTATCGTGCTACCCAGTTTATGACGGTCAGATAAGCTAGACGCTCGCGCCCTCCATGTAAAATTATAGTATTCAGCTGCCTGGTTAGACTGGAATCTTATTTCGGTACAGTTGGAAATAATCTAGGCAGAACATAAGACGAAGTTTAAAGAATTAGAAGTGTAAGTGTAGAAGTGAAGAAGGTGTGAAGTTCATAAAATAAATTGACAACATACTTAGATAAGCGAAGGGCACGTTTCAGTAAAAAGCTTTGTCCGCCGCCCGGATAACGTATTCCTAAATAGGTCTTCTAAAAACTTTCGGTCGTTCATTACAAGTCAGCCACTGAAAGGCTCGTGTGTTTCCTCGGCATATATAAAGAATAAGATCCTTTTACCACGACCTATTTCTGGAATATGAATGGATTAAATCGTATATTTTTCAAAGGATAAACTTATCATGTTATTTAATTAGTAAAACTACTAAAAGCTACCTAATCACAACATTGCACAACTGATAGCACTATCAGTAAATTATTTTAGCGCCGCGATAAGATAAAATATAAAGCAGCATGATCCTCCAGATCATAAGATCTATCCGTCACTATTGTAGTCTGGGAGCCCGATCGTCAATAACTTTTGTTCTTCAACTACCCTTATACGGCGAAAACATGCCAGGCACCGCTCAGATTGGGATTGATTGATTCGCCCGAAATAAAAGAGACGACATACTCGTATCTGTTCTCTCCATTACTTTAAGTATATGATGCGACTCTGAGAACACGGTTACGTAAGTACATCATTTCCAATACTTTCAATAAGTGCACGTTGACATACAATCTAGAAAACAGCGCTGAGCTACTTTCTACATGCCTTGGATCGCTTTTATAAACGGTGACATTAATAAAACATTGTCTGTGAAAACATTTTCAAAGAAGATGATGTTTCTAAGCTACATTTATCGTTGTCTGTTGAAAAATAAAATTTATTGCAATTTATACAGAGTTGATTTGATGAGTGATATTCAATGCCAAATAAAGAGCTTATTAAACGCTTTAAAACGAGTTTAAAGATAATGAGCTCAGAAAATACCTACATTATTCACTGTACAAACTCCTAGATTGATTCGAGCGGAACTTATACTTGAACGTCGTAGTGACCCTTGACCGATCCATATTTCTCAATGCTGAAAGCGAACTAGGGAAGAGGAATGAACGCATGAAGTACGTAGGTCAAAGAGCACATATGGAAATATGGGAACGTAGTAACAAATAGAAGAATACTCGGGAGTACCTAACTACCCACTCCAGATGCGATTCAATCTGGAATCAAGCAGCCCATTGTATTCGAGGCTGAGGATGTCACCAGTCCGTGATTGACGACACTGTCGAGTACTGTCGCCTACTCTACAGCTACTGCTGACTGACCGAACCCCTCCGTTACATAATTAATGTCGCAAAACTATATTTCCTTGGACTTGACGTAGCTTTGTTACAACATTAAGGACGGTGTTTTTATTACTACTTTATTCTCCTATAAGTCAAACTGACTTTATGAGGGGTATAATACCTATAAAAATCAGGCTTAATTAATATGAAAAAGATATAAATCTGGACGTTTTCCTGAACCCCTAAACTGAAAAACACAGAAATTTAGATCAATTTGTGGTAAAGTTGATAAATGCACATCAAATATGAATAAATACAATGTATTTGATCGAAGAAATTGTAATTAAAGATGTGCAGCGATAATGTAGTACGTCAAGAAAATAGAAACGCACTCTTGACTTTCAATACATTTTAACAGGTGTACTACATCGACCCCTATCAATGTTATACCGACAACAAGTCCATGTACCTATCACTGCAACTAAATTTGATGAGAGCAGACATGGTTGCAGTAGCAAAACAATAAAAACATCGTTACAAACAGTTTTATTATTTTAATAAATACTCACGAATACCTATGACGTCATTAAATTGTACGAGTATGCTCGAAATTAATGGCGTTCTGTTTTCATTTTTTAAATTGTGAAGTTGAAACATATTCTATTATTCATGTCAGCATATTGGTAGTAGTAGGTATATGGCATATCACTTTTCGATACAGTCATTATTATTTTTTGATGACGCAATAGAAGCTCGTTTCTGGAAGGCACCTACAAACGGCAGATATGGAGGATTGCCATCCCAAGTAATATCCGCACTTAACCGAGACGACGTTTTTATTGTTATTTATTTATTTAATGAAGTTATTAACCTACAGAAATAAGACGCAGTTTAGGCTAATGTTTCATAATCTTGTCTGTTACGATTTCCTGCTTATTTTTCAGCAGAATTTTAGCGTAAATGTTTCGTGTTAGCAGCAATTTGAGGCTCCAATCTAGACAAATAAAACTTTCAAATTATGAATAATAATAATCGATGTTTTTATTCGATTGGAGAGGATAAATAATCTGAAACGAAGAATAGATATTTCAATAAAGTGAGGCTGAAATATTCTTTTGTTACAGTGAGGTATTTACAAAAATACGAATAAATTTTTCGTTTCGTATTTAATAAATATTCCCCGACGGAAATATTAACCTAGCCTAGCATAACAAGCTGCATTGCCTAATAAAAGGAAACCTATCCCATTTATGTATTATAAACTATACATACAACTGTATGTAAAATTCTCATGAAACTGTCATGTAAATATAAATAGAACCGGTGTACATGCCGTTCAAATGTATTGACGGTGCATACTTGTGATATATTAAATCTCAAACTATAATGTCGGAATGGATGCCCGTGTTACTGGCACATGTAAACAAGCGCAGTGTGGCTGTATATGTCAAGACATAAATGGCATAGTAAGGGCGCCGCCGAACTAGGACGCTTGTAGGGGTTCAAATATTGCAAATGTAGGTACTCACTCCAGTGCCGTTGTCTACTTGGCTCGCAGTCAGATCATTACGCGACTGTGCATCGATTTTTCAGACGTTAAAAGATATTAGTACTTTAAAGTGCGCGTCATCTCGCGATTTTAGTGTTATGATGCCAAGTTGGCATTTTTGTTGCAACTTTTATCCTTCAGACTTAAGAATAATGCACCTGCTCTAAATGAAAGGTCGATGAGGAGCTCTCGGTGGCCTTCAACCCTTGTTTATCTTCTAGTAATGACAATAAATGGTCCACCCACCTTAGTATACCTGTAATTAATAGTATTCGGGGTCATAAGTCATCAATCATAACCTTTTGCCCATGTAAAGTTTTGTTCCAATATAAAATCGACACAGATAAAGCAAAAAAATGAAAAAAATCTGTCATCATAACAGAATCGACATTTAGCTGCTGCTACCGTGTCACGATTGTTTATTCCTATCGCGGGTCCATCAGATTCAATCTGCATACAAAAGATTCGATGACATTTTTCAGACTTGAGACAGGACTACTGAAAAATAAATATAAGCTATTTTTATTGAAAAAAAAAAATCTAAATTGGGTTTATCTATCAACATTGAACGCGTATACAAAATCTCATGTCCGTGCCATTAACCGTTGAGGGGTTCTCTCGTGAGGAAGCGATTTTGGCAGCAAAATCACGTCATGTCTGTCATAAAAATGTATTGTCACCAAGACTTTCAGCTCAATCGACTGGGGGAAGCGGTTTTAAATACAGTTGCAAGATTTGGCCAATACTAAATAACAAACTAAGAAGGCAAAAAAATAAAAGCTTATATCCACGGTTTAGAACAATAGATTCCCACTCGTTCAGGATTGCGATCTTTATATCCAATATCAGTTCGAGCACGTTCTGAATAGCTGTTGTTGCAAAAATACGAGTTCTCATAGTCCTGAACGATTATTGTTGTTAGCAAATACCTACTGAATCGCTCGGCGTTGATTGCCCAGCTCGTACATTGCCCAGGTCATTCATTGCGCAGCTTGTATTTTTCCATTAGCATGCATTGTAATAATTCCGTGATTACAACCTGTATCTATAGACAAATATTAGCTATACATGTGGCTTCTGTGCCAATAATTAACAGCAGCAAACTGAACCGCATCATAGTCTTTAATATTGGATTATGTCAACAGTGCCGCGAAACATCCACGTCTGCGTGGACACACTACGAATTATTATTGCAGAGCCAATTAACAGTAACTGTGTTAATTTAATAGGTAGCATAAATCTAATACTAAAGAGAAGAGAACATTTCAAACCTAGTAAAACTGAAGTTTAATTTAAATAATTGCGTTCGTTCACGGTTGTTGGTTTTTACAAGAGTTATTTTGATCTTGTAACGTCGATTTCGATTGAAACACGGAATGAATTTTGTTTGTTAGTCGACTAATTGATCCAGCAGTCTGTCTCTTTAAACTATTTTATCACATTGACGAGCCATAATATACCTCCCTTCAATGCACGAGAATAATATACGAGTACCAACCTATTACAAAGTGCAGACTCAGTATAGCCTTAACTGCTCAAGTGATTTTTCATGAAATTGCTTAATTTTTCCTCCCAACTAATGTAACAACTTTTCTTTGCTTTTAAAATAAATAAAACGCAAAAGTTCTACTGTACATTTTTACTTAAAATGCTAATTCAACTTCCGTTGAAAGCGCTCTAAGCGGCTTGCAATAAAACTAGTTTTGAGCGTTTATTGAGAGGGACTTTGGAAAACCTATTAATTTCTACAACATCGCAGAATGAGTTAATAAATAATGGAACTAAAAAACCCGACCACTGAATAGCATGCTCTAATTCAACTCGAGGTTTACAAGGTAAAATCGACTCCTCCTATTGTTGAAGTCAGTTAAAACGTAGCCTATGTTACCTGGGCCGTAATAACGAATCGATTGACACCTTATTCATCAAAATCGGATGAATAGTTTAAGCGCTACAGAGGAACATACGTAAATACAAACACTGACTGCTAAAATCATAACCCTTCCTTTCGGCTTCGACGTCATAGTCGGGTAAATACAGTCATAATCTTTAACGTAGAAAGGGTTAGCAACCTGTACAAGTATAAACCAGGAAAAGAGTTTCTCAGTACGTTACATACAAGTTCATTCTGTAGGATGTTAATGGTAGTGCCCCGCAGTTCTATCATTATTCTTTTTACACCCTGCTCCCTACTGGACATGGCATTTCTTCTCCTTAACGCGTTTTATATTCTCCTTCTGTACTAACTTATTTTAAAGTAGCTATACTTTAGTACTTTATTTAAATTTAAAGACAGCTACCGTTTTTTTATGGTACATTTTTAAGCAAGCT
Organism: Lycophotia porphyrea; assembly: GCA_950005105.1. Taxonomy (NCBI): domain Eukaryota; kingdom Metazoa; phylum Arthropoda; class Insecta; order Lepidoptera; family Noctuidae; genus Lycophotia; species Lycophotia porphyrea. The sequence goes on along the minus strand of OX465383.1, from coordinate 23,408,071 downwards.
GCTATTTCTTTTAGATTGTTATCTTTAATCAACTACAGGCGCTAACTTGAATACTTGGAGGAATGAATCCAGGAAGAAGAGGGATTACGGAGTACTTAGTATCACAGTTCAATTGCTCACAAGACCTGTCAGGTGCTAATCGAATCTATAAACCGGAATTCCTGGTACCAGCAATTCATATTACAGCAATTTCTAAGAAACGTATATTTGAACTACTGATACATAGAAGGTACATCTAGAATTGTTAGCGAAGTACGCAACTGCAACAGCAGCAAAGCTTCACAAAAGATACTTGAATCGCTTCTGCAAACTTTGGACGTCAGGTCACGTCAGCCTTTTTAATTGATAGTCTAAGATCCGAGCTGGGAACTACCTTCACTGATCTGTTTAATAGATGAAAAGTATTTTATACCAAATTTAGTATGTTAAAAAATATATCGCGAGGGGGATAAGATATCCTAGCCAAGCTATTATTTACTCGACAACCCTCATTCAAACCAGATTTTTTGCAGACAAACCTATTTATCATTGTGATCGCAATGAAAAAGCGCTTATTTTGATATATGATTTGTTTAGAAATGGGTGAAAATAACTAGAATCAATATACCTGTTTATACCTGCCAACCCAGTAGTTACGCCAGGAAAAAGGTAGACAAGCCAACGCGGTAACACTTGCATAATTATTATTCTACAGGCTTCATACTTTCGGTTGGTATTAAATGTATTCGTTAAACTCATGAGAGCACTGTTTAATAAAAAGTTTCATTTTGAATGATTAATTAATAATAGCTTCGCCAGGAATTGTTTAGCCAACCCACTCGTGATATATTTTTCAACATACTAAACGTGATATAAAATAACTTTCATTCATTAAACAGATCAGCGAAGGTCGTTCCTAGCTCGGATCCTCTACTATGACGAAATGCAGTTGATTCAAGTGTTGTCGTGCTATTGTGAATTGAAACACAATAATGCTCTGTTGGAATGCCCGGAGGGGTCGTTGGAATCCTTCAAAACTACACTGAATGCGTTTGACTAATTAGAGACAGCAATGCTTTGTCCTACAAGTGGGACGATTCAGACTCGACCATTCAATCCAATATGTTCTAATTGTGTCAATGTTCATCAGTTTTACACGTAAAATTTTTAGTCTGGAAAACTTGCTATCGTTTCAAAGGTTTCATTGTCATCATGTACATAAAGGAAAAGATTGGCTGGCTACTCAGGATTATTAATGAACGATAGTATAAAAGTTACAGTAAAATGCATCGTTTACGTTGTATTTTGTTATCTTGAAACTTAAAGATCCTCACGACCGGACTGCATGTATGAGCCGATGTATAACCGTGAATGAAGCAAAAGGAGCAATAAAATGTACGGATTGTAGCGAATGGTGTACTGTAGTTTCAGCCCTACCATGATATTTACTAATAATCTGCTTACCATAGGACAAAGCGAGAGAGTTTTAGTAATAGTTGCCTACTTTTGAATTATTTCAAAAATAAGCCGTCAAGTTTTAAGCACAAAATTAAGCCTGCTTATAACTATCATTCCCATTAAGTAATACGGAAACCCAACACGCAAATATGAGTCCAAATTGTTTTAATTGCGTTATCTTATTTCAGAGATAAAATAGGATTAAAGGCATAAAACTTAAACACGATGTGTGGAAACTGATCCATTTAATGTTTTCGCGAGCACATAAACCACACAGGTCAACGTGGCTGACTGGAGTACCGCCTTTGTCTTAAAATAATGAAAAAATCCCGCTTTGTGGAAAAATAGCTTCACTACGAGACTGCAATTAGACGTAATTACAACCTCCTTCGCTCCGTCTCAGAGCTAAAGCCATTTAAAACAACGACAATAGAAACTCATGCGCTTTGATGCCACCGCGCAATAATTAAAAACGATATGTCAGTAACTAATGCTAATCTATACTATAATATTATAAAGATAAAAGATTATTTTGTTTGTATTTACCGAATAAGCTCTGAAACTACTGCACCGGTTTAACCATTTTTTCACCAATATATAGCTAAATTAGAAAGTAAGAATATCATAGGCTATAAATTATATTTATATCACCCAAATTAGCCGTGTTATCTCATTTTTGCGGACGAAGTCGCGGCGAAGTGCTAGTTTAATATAATCTTTACGTTAGACAACAGTCAACAATGCGGACGACGACATTAAATTGTTCATTTACCAAGAGTTATGAAGCAAACAGGCAAACGTAATTAGTACTTTTAGAATTAGTTAGCCCTAGTTCCGTTATACACGGTCACTATCACTACATATTATAAAACAAAGTCCTCCGCCGCGTCTGTCTGTCTGTTCGCGATAAACTCAAAAACTACTGCACCGATTTTCATGTTGTTTTCACCAATGGATAGACTGGTTCTCGAGGAAGGTTTTAATATATAATTTGTCAAGTTTTTGTATACATTGGGTAAAATATAATGATATTTGTTGGAGGTGTCGGAAAAAACAAGCCGTCTGGGAGCTTTCAACGAAAACGCTGCCTAAACCCTTTGAGATATTACAAAATGATGTATGGTGAAATTGTGTATCTTATATAGGTCTAAAGAAAAATATGCGATAGCATATGTCTATCTCTTAAGGATAACATACTATACCCATATTAAATACTTTAAAAAATGGGCAAAGTTATTTACACAAACACGGTATTAATCCTTATCATTTTAAATAAGTTAGAGGCTTTAAGCTGAAATTTGTTGCATGTATAAATTATGGCCTGGAATAAGACATAGGCTACTTTTTATCCCTGTAATAGGTTCCCATGGGTTACGGGAACGGGATCAAAATTTCATGATTACTTTTGGTCGCGATAACCAACATCCACGCGGGCGAAGCCGCGGGCATCAGCTAGTTATAAATAAAGGTAGGTACCCACAGCATTTATACAGTTTATTGAAATTTTAATTGAGTTAGTATTGATTGCGTTACGGTCAAGTATTGGAGGTTTTTTTAGAGGTCTAAGCTTGTGTAATTCACTTACGGGTTTCGCCGGGCGCGCCCCGCTTTCTTTGAACTCGCCACTCCTGTTTCAGGGAAACACCTAAAATACCCAGCAAATATGTCACAGGTTGAACGTAAAAACTGTTTTATCCAGCTAAAGAAAAATTACATCAAGGTTAAAAGACTAGATTAAGGTATTTTATTTTTATCGTTTTTTAGTCGGAATAAGATATTACGCTGTTAGCCCATTTCTAAGCTTGCCAGCTTTAATGCCATTTGCCAGAATTACTCCGGTCTATTCGAGTAAAATGAGAAGTGCAGCCTTCGTTTTTACAGACGTATATTTTAAGTGAGTATTTATTTAATTTAGGTGCGCTAAAATACCAAAACTTGTTGGAAAAATATTATTTATCCAGTGACTTCTATCGTCTCTACTCTCTTTTATTTACTTTCATATTACATTTCAAGTTCATACTGTTATGAGTATTTTGTCTATAAATTCTGGAAATGAAAAATGGTACGTCCAAACTTTGCAGTCCGATCAGCAATATCTCGTTTGCAACTTTGTTACAACTGTTATGTCAGCATTCCGATATTATGGAGTTGTTCAAATGACACATGTGTCGCAGAAATATCTCTATTCGTAGAAATACACTTACGTAAAACCAAGGGCACATTCTTTAAGGTAGTGTAGTCCAAATAAAAATGAACAACTTTTACAATAGGACCAAATCTTAAATCCATTTCCGAGTCGACATTTGACAGATTCTTTATTTGGCAGATTCTATATTTGACACATTCTTTATTTGACAGATTCTATATTTGACACATTCTTTATTTGACAGATTCTATATTTGACACATTCTTTATTTGACAGATTCTATATTTGACACATTCTTTATTTGACAGATTCTATATTTGACACATTCTTTATTTGACAGATTCTATATTTGACACATTCTTTATTTGACAGATTCTATATTTGACACATTCTTTATTTGACAGATTCTATATTTGACACATTCTTTATTTGACAGATTCTATATTTGACTCATTCTTTATTTGACAGATTCTATATTTGACACATTCTTTATTTGACAGATTCTATATTTGACTCATTCTTTATTTGACAGATTCTATATTTGACACATTCTTTATTTGACAGATTCTATATTTGACACATTCTTTATTTGACAGATTCTATATTTGACACATTCTTTATTTGACAGATTCTATATTTGACTCATTCTTTATTTGACAGATTCATCATCATCATACTCCTGCTCTTATCCCAATTTATTTGGGGTTCTTCCTCTTCGTATATACATAAGCGTAATACAACAACAACAACGATCAGAAATGAATGGAACAGCTGTTTTTTATATAAGTATTAAACTAACTTATAAATTTTATGTCCGTCGTTTAACCTAACATAATGTATATCAGTTTGTAGCGCGGACCTCATAATATTATCCGTTGGTTTGCAACCCAGATGTGAAGTCCACAAAGAGGACAGAGGGTCGCATAACGACATTATGTCCTCGTGACTGAATCCGTGCAGCTACGTCATTTTATAAGGACTTGCCGAAAGGCACAGCACATTTTACTCGGAACTTTAAAATATATGGACAGTTATGCTAAAAGCGTTAGCGTTAGAAACATTGTCGGTTAAAAAGTTCGGTTTTGAATATAAGTTATTTATAATGAACTCATGAATAAAACAAAGTTATTTGGTAAGGCTATAAATAGCCGATATATTATGAGACATAACAAACGAATTTACAAAGACAAATGTACAATGGACTACGAGTATCTTATCGCTCCAATTGAAACTTCAATTCAAAGATCAAACAGTTACTTGGCACACGAATGGAAAACAAAGTTAAGAAAATAAAATGTTCGGAAAAGTATAAAAATCCGTCTTAAACGGAGGTAACACAGCAGAAAGGAAGGAGACGACAGGTATGACACCTCTCTATTACGTTGCATCTTTAAATTTTTGGAAAGAAAGAAGTAAACAGCTATTTTGCCGGCTATGAGCAAAATTGCTCTATAATAAGGGAATTTTCTTTTGAATTTCTGAACATTTTAGTTAAAATTTATTTGACATAAGAATACCCGTAGTATATTAAATGAATTCATAAACAATCCCAGCGTAATAATCTGATGTAATTATTTGTGTTAAGCACCGTTACATTGTTCATTGGCTTGAAATTATTGTTCAGGGAGACGTAGACAAACCCTGTGAACTCAATTTGTATTCCAGCGAACAAATACAGAATTCCGTGTTTCAATCAGGACAGCACCTGTACACGATCAAAATATTTCTACAGCTGTTGGTATCAAAGGAAATTTTGCCGCTAATTATTTAATTAACGCGAAAAATATCGTAGAGAAATAAAGGATGGAACGGGCGAGAACAAAACGATTCGCGATAAATTAATTAATTCGGTACGCAGTCACAGACTACACGCCTTTGTGAATGTGACTTTTTGATAAACTTGACTGTTTATAAGACCAGTGATGTCATCTCGGTAACAGCTGTAGGCATGAAGTACGGCGCAGAAAAGATATTAACCGTTTCAGCTGCTGGCAAAGTGGCAAGAAGTTGAACATTTCTGTGCTGTTTGTTCCAAGTGAGTGTAAGCCGGTGCAAGCCGTCTCGCGAGCAAAAGGGATTGTTGCTCTAATTGGCGCCTGTCCTTAACTACGCCTATGTGGGACTAACGAGACGTCCTCTCTTCAGACGCCTTTTTGCTATCAGCAAAAGCTGCTTTTGACCTTCTAGCAGCCAATGAACATGTGCTTTTTGTCTCCAGTTTTTTAAGTGAAAACTTCTTTAGGCGCGTTGGGCACTTCTGAGATGGGAAAAGCAATTGAACTCGCGACACCGTTAAACGACCTCTTTTCCTTTCAGAGTTAGGCGTATTGGTACGTATTGATACAAAAAAAAATATATTCAAATGTCCAAAAAAATAATCCAAAAATAAAAAGTTTCTCTTCTGTCGGCACTCCCAGATTGGTTAGGTTTTTTTAAGTATGTCCCACTCTAGGAATTTCTCCTGCATCGTATTTGCTTTTTACATACATTAAACCTCACATTTACAAGCCAGACAAAGATTTAAATGTGTGATGCAATATTGATAAGTAATACAACGGCGTAACTGTTGAGTTTGCAAGAGTTTAATGTTTACTGATAGTTTTTTTCATACAAAACATAAGGTTTCTTCTAAATGAAAAAGAAGTAATAAATAAATAATAAATTCTTTATTTCACCAAAACCCATCACAGTAGATCCAAAGATTAAGAGCATATAATGCTTATAACAGCTCTGACTCCTTATCTAGGAATCTATGTGCCTGTGTGTCAAATGTCAGTGATTCTCCGTAACAAAGAAAGCCATATTATACTAAATCAGGAATTCAGGGCGTTACAACACTAAGCAATTAATGTAAATGGAAACAGTATAATCTATGTAAAGAAAACAAAAGTAAGTAAAGATAATATGCACTGTTCTTGAGGAAATATCTTTTGCACGTTTGACTTAATTTGGTAAGCGTTTTAGAGATCAAGTTTTTTTCTCTTACAATATTTATTTATAGGAACTACTCGCTCGTAAAGTCAGACTAAATTCTATGGTCCTTATGAAGGCTCACGCGGCAGCAGTGCTGCGCGTGGTGAATTGAAAATTTTGTCACATATGATGATTGGAGATCCCGTTTTTGACAAGCTTAATAACCTCTGTTACCTTATAAATAAGGATTATTTCATTGTCGTTTACACGGAATAAGGTTAAAGTGTGTATTTTGTGTAGCTATGAATAGCTGGTCGGGATCTCCAACCATCAGAAGTGACACAGTCTTCAATTGTTTAAATCATCCATCCTCCTTCTTTTAACAATCATAACGCTTTAATAAGTCATTACAGTATAGATTAACTTGCTTTCCTTCAGTGAATACATATTATTTCTATTACTGCCAAGCGCTCCGTGCGACTATATTTATATTTCAACAAATAGCTTTTCATATGACATTGCGGACCTTGAATACTGCCTGGTTTAGTTATGTCAGACGTTATCGTCTAAATATAGTTATGTTGGTTAATATGTTATGTTGGTTTTCGTAATAATAATGTCGTTTGGGAAAACTTACTTTATTTACCGTCAGTTTATGAACACAGAAAAAGTATATAAAGAAGAAGATCGTATAGTTTCGCGGTACCTTCCTAATTACATAATAAAAACCTAGTGATGGGATTCACATGTAATTAATTAATGTGAAGTTCTTAAGAGGTGTCATTACAGTTAATTTAACCACGTCATTGCGCTTATTACGGGCATAGCTCCGAAAACTACATCGAAACATGGAAATATTAATCAAGTAATTGGCTCCTGATTCATTTAACATTAATATATACCTATGTTAGCGGTTACATCACTTTACATATTATTATGAATTACACGTAGGCTCGTGCCCGTGTAGCGGCCCCTCGGCCCCTAAAAAATATTTGTTCATTTGTTTCCTCTCAACCCTTAAACATAGTTCACACCCAACCCCCAGAGGGGAACTGACTGAATTTTTATTTAAAGGACAGGCATACCTCAGCCCATTTTCAACCCCTAGTTCGGTAAGTACCTAAAATTAATATTTTGGTTCAGTTAGGTACAAACTAACGTTTAGGCGCAGAATGTCCAATTCGAAAAATGTCCAGCTTACAATCACCGCAATACTGCCGCGCAGGTAAAAAGTACTAGGCGCTTATATGATTCGAAGAGGTGTGTTTAACAAAATATGGGTCCAGTATGGGGTGGTACATCGGTTGCGGCGGCGGCGTCGCATATTCGTGGTAATGTATATCAAGGTGGCCAACATGCCGGTGGCGCTGGGTTCGCTCGGCGGCGAGACCGAGTACCGCGAGTACGGCCACCATCTCTCGCCGCACCACCCGTCGCACATACAATACCAATATATGCGCCACCGCCGCCGATGTACCACCCCATACCGAACCCATATTTTGTTAAAGTACGTAAGTGACACATCTGCATGTAAGGTATATATTTCGTTTTTCAATAAAATCTTTATTTAGGCTACTTTGTTAGCCTAGTGTTTGTTAAGGGTAGGGTTCGATTCCCAGGTCGGAAAAAATGTTATTGGGTTTTTTTTACCGAGAATTAGTCAGTAGCGGAGGAGTCTGGCTGTCTTTATGTGTTGCCTAGTTGATAGCAATAGGCTCGTCTGGTAATACATGGGACTAAACCATAATTGTCGAGATGTGGGTTTAATAAAGGTACACCTCTGCCTAACCCTTCAGAAGGTAAGTAAGACTAAGTACATACTGTCAACCCACCAAGAAGGTCCTTCAACGTACTTACACACACGTAGACCTGAGTACCTTCAGAGTATCACATCCTCTGTCCTCCAACCAAAATGGGAACAATGGGTAATCTTTCCAATTTCCGCTCGTACGCAAACCGCAATATAAGTGGGTATGAGCCAAGTGTTGCCAACTTAAATAAAGTATCGATGACCTACAAGCTATTTCATATAAACCGTCGCTTTTTTCTTTAATATTTGGTAATAAAACTTTAGGTAACGGGTTTTCCAATAAGAGGTGTTATTTTAATATTCAAAGAAAAATGCCATTTTTTAATATAAATGATCGGATGTTTATTTCATTATAAAGAGGAAGGTATGCCTTTAATGGTGGAAAATAACATCAGGCTACCACGACCACGCTTACAGGACCATACCAACGACAGGACCACTGATCTTTTACGGGAAAAGTTTCCGAACCGTGTTTATCTCTCGAAGAGGTGATCACAATTGGCCACCGAGATCTTGTGATTTAACACCTTGCGACTTCTTCCTTTGTGGCCACGTGAAAGAGAAGGTCTACGCCAACAGCCCAGCGTCGATTCAAGAATTCGTGAGGCTATCGAGGACATAGGGCAGCCACTCTCGCAGTTCAACCTAGGGAGGTTGTCGACTGCTTAACCGGGCTTTTCTGTGGATGCCTCGAAATTAAGGCCTCCAGCCAGAGCAACTTACAAACTAAACTACAAACTAAGCGACTGCGCACTAAGGGCACCCCCTGTGAAGCCAGCGCTCAAATGTTCGACGATGCGATGAACCTGCTGAATGCACGAGTGTTCGGTCCTGAAGCCGAATTGCTCGTTAGGGATGATGCTCTTAGCTTCGGCGTAATCCTTGATTCGCTTATAAATAAGCCTCTCGTAGATTTTGCCGAGTGCGTTCAGGTGACTGATAGGACGGTAGCTGGAGGGCTCCGCCTTGGATTTACCGGGTTTCGGGATACCGATAACAGTGGCCTCTTTCCATATTTGGGGGAAGAAATTATTACTCAGGGCGCCATTGAAGATGGCCGCCAATAAAACTATGAGTTGACTGGGTAGAATTTTAAGTACCTTGTTAGTGATACCATCGGAGCCTGGTGCTTTCCGCGGTCGAAGCTTTTTAATGATGTCGTGCACTTCGTCTGGTGAGACTTCAGGCAGAGGATCATCGGGGTCTTCGACGGGAGGGAGGGCAGCCCTACGTTCGACTTCAGCGTTCACCATCTCGAGGTGAGCTCTGTCTACTGGTTGAGAGCTAGGAGAGCACTGAGATTCTAAACTGTCGGCTAGGCATTCGGCTTTTTCAGAGTCATCAAAAGCGACGCTCTTGTCGGGTCGGATGAGCCACTATTAACGGCATACCTTCCTCTTTATAATGAAATAAACATCCGATCATTTATATTAAAAAATGGCATTTTTCTTTGAATATCAAAATAACACCTCTTATTGGAAAACCCTGTACTAGGTAGGTAATCCTGTTTGTCATCCTCCATTATAATAAAGTAATTTTGTGAACAAACTTTGCGGTAGAAAACTACTTAATTAGTCTAATTTTAAATAAAATAAGCTACTCAGACCACCGCAGTCCAAAGCTATTATTAAACAAGGACTAATAACTGTAGGCTACAGGAAATTAGCCTGTTTAAGAGAGGGCTACGACAAGCCTACGGCGTAGCCGTAGGGTCTACGAGTCTTGTGGACAGAAGAATCAGTGATGTAGATATCAATTTGCTTTCGAGATTTTTCGCTGAATTTTAAATCAGTTGTAATATATATTGTTTAAATTTGAATTAAATTCGATATATTTTTGTTCAAAACTGTTTATTTAACGTTATGGTCTGTCTTTCTGTAACATAAAGGTTTTGCGCATATAAAATAATTTTGCATCAATTTATTTTCAATTTTTATTATGAAAAGGCTCAGCAACATTTCATTAGAAATAAATATCATCGGAAAGTAATGAGATTAAAGCTTTAATTATAATTATTTGGAACTGCAAATTTAATTAACAGGATCATGGCAATGCTAAGGTGACATCAAAAATTAAATTGCGGTTTAAAATAAATTGGTTCTTGTGTATTTAGCTAAAATTAATTTCACGTACAGTCACGGGCATCAACTATTCATAAATTAGTGGTAGTTTCATGGTGTAACTGCTACTACTAAGAAATAAGTTTTTTTACTGAACATTGCTGTCATTATTTTACGAGTAAATCACTTTTAAATGTTACGCAAATGTAAGGTATCTCGTGATTGTACATTCAAAAGACTAACATTATACGCGTCGGTATTTCTCTTCAAAGAAAATTACTTTGAAGCGATGATACAGAAAAGCGCATCTGAAATTTGTGTATTTGTATTTGTGTTGTGTTGTTTCGTTTGTGTCATATTTGGGTAGAGAAACAGATTTTATGTAAACAAATCGAATTGAAAACCGACAACTAACATTTCTAAAATATGAATTTCACAGGAGTAGGTAGTCTTTCATCATCTGCCTAGCCTTTTCCCAACTATGTTGGGGTCGGCTTACAGTCTAACCGGATGCAGCTGAAATACCAGTATTTTACATGGAGCGACTGCCTATCTGACGTCCACAATCCACAACCCAGTTAATACTGGGTAATACGATACCTCTTGGTAAGACTGGTTGTAAGTAGGTAGTCTATACTGTTTTTTATAAAGAGTTAAAATTTGTTTGTTTGTTTATAATTTTGTATGTAGGGGATAATCTCCGGAACTAATGACTCAATTTTTTTTTAAATTCTTTCACTTGCAGAAAACTACATTATTCGTGGATGCTATAAGCTATAAATTACATTTATATTACACATATTAACCGAGCTATCATAATTTTAGCGGACAAAGTCGCGGCCGAAGTGCTAGTATCTAATACTTTGGTAAACTATGCAGCTTCAATTCGAACTTGCTTCGTTTATCTAGTATTCGTAAAGTCGTTTGTGTTGACCCTTAGCCCTACTTTAGTTGAACTAACAGATTATTCTTATTCTAATTCTTATTCTTATTCTTTCCTTTATTCATCTTTATACACATTTTTTACATTTTTAAATATTTAAATATAAAACGACATAAAAAAAAACATTTAAAAATATAAAAAATAGTAGCCCACCGGTATCGGGAATAGGGTCCTAGCTACCGGCGGTCAGGGCTCCAGAGAGAGGAACCTCCTAACAATACGAGCCGTGTCCAGGAGTACCGCTTTCTGGATCAAGCCCTTGATCCAGCTGCCTAACGAGAGCCTCCTCAGGTGTTGGTCGAGGCTCTTGGCAATTAAGCCATGGGCTGATACGACTACCGGCACAATGATCGCTGAGTCCACATCCCACATGTCGACAACCTCGCGAGCTAAGTCAAGATACTTGATTTGTTTATCTTTCTCGGCTTTCACGAGGTTCTCGTCATGCGGGACCGTAATGTCAACAATCATTGCGCGCCGCTCTGATCGATCCACCACCACTATATCAGGCTTATTGGCTACAATAGTCCTGTCAGTGATGATGGATCGATCCCAGTACAGTGTGATATTGCCATTATCGAGAACTGGATCGGGCACATACCTATAGTACGGCACTTCCGATTCCACAAGGCTGTATTTTAGAGCAAGTTGCTGATGGATAATCCTGGCTACAAGGTTGTGTCTATGCAAGTACTCTCCGTTAGCCAGACGAGAACACCCGGAGATAATGTGACGGATTGATTCAACTGGACGGTGGCATGCCCGACATATGTCAACCGTGCCGTCCTTCACAATAAATCTCCGGTAGTTATTCGTCATCATAACTTCCTCCATAATTGCACAGACAAAACCTTCGGTTTCTCCAAAGAGGTCCCCGGAACGTAGCCAGGCTACGGACGCTGATAGGTCTACATCGGGCCCATGCAGGGCCCGGAAAAAGCGTCCGTGGAGCTCCTTACTCTGCCATACTCCCCTGCGGTCGTTAGTGTCAAGTACTACAGGTTTGCGCCAGTTCTCTTTAGCCAAGGAGAGCAGGGTGAGGCCCTTGTCCACCGCGACCACATCTCGATGCATCCCCACGTCGGCTTCTAGGAAATATTCCCTGAGACTGCATATCTCGCGACTGTGAAGAGTCTTAGCATTTAAAAAGCCTCGACCCCCACACTTCCGCGGGATATACAGTCTCATAACCGAAGAACGTGGGTGATGCATTCGAAATGCCGTCAACAATTTGCGGACCTTCACATCCAAGGCGTCTAGTTCTGTTTGAGTCCATTTGAGTATGCCAAAAGAGTACATCAAAACCGGCATGACCCAACCGTTGAAGGCACGCACCTTATTTCCGCCTGACAAAAGACTATTAAATACTTTTTTCAGGCGGCCAAAGAAGCGCTCCTTCAACGATTGCTTCATGTCAGCAATATTGATGCCTATTCTTATTCTTATTCTTATTCTTTATTGCACACAAATTAAAAAATATACATACAAATTGCAATGGTATAACTTATGTACAATGGCGAGCTTAACCCAGAATTGGGTTTTCTTACAGCAAACCAAATTATGTCAAGTAAAGGAACAGCTCCACTAACAGCACCGACGGCTGAAGCCCTTCTTCGTCCTCTATAACATAACGTTACATAACGCTTGTAATCCCCGGCGAAGGGCTAAGCAGAGTGCACCTAATAGTACACCCACTTATCTTTAAAGCCAATGTGATAAAGGGGAACCCTGGTCACTGCAGTTCTCAACTCTATCATCATCTGCCAAGCCTTTTTCCAACTATGTTGTGGCCGGTTTCCAGTCTAACCAGATGCAGCTGAATACCAGTATTTTAGTAGTTCTCGACTCTATAAACACAGTGAATTCCGCCTCGACTACAACGACAAAGTTTAATATGTAACAAAATATACTAGATTTTTTTTAATCGAATTTTTCGATTCAAAGTTATGAAATAACAGTTTAAATGGAAGTTAGTGATATTAAATATCTCGTAGAATATCAACTTTCAATAAACCTGTATACTGATACACTATTTATGTTGAAACATTGTATCCGAATCAGTCACTTGTTCTTATTTTACTACCAAAACCTGGACTCGTTGGAGGCTTCAAAGGTCTGACGGCGGAATCATTAGTGATCGCAGTTCCTTTGAGCGCAGCGGAGAAATCACATCGCCCCGAGTGAATTCCACTAAAAACTTATTTAAAAGTTCATGCAAACGCTCGGAAACGGTTCCCTTACTAGTGACATCTTAAAATGGATATTGATTAAAAATACTTTATTTATGACTAGTTTCTTATTCCGTCCGCAAAAAGATTTTATCATAAGACAGCAATGGCGTAGCTTTCTGTCTGTAAAAGAAATTTTGTAACAGGATTAGTAGCTTCGGAGATTATCTCCTATATCTAAGACAAACAAACAAACTGTATCTCGTGTGAGTGTAGATAAATAATAAACATGGCCAAGAAATTAGGATTGGCATTAAATGAGAGAGTGCTATGAACAATGAAGTAGTTTTAAATGCCATCCCCATACAAAACACATGTTAATCTCGTAACATGTATTTCACAATTGGTAGATTTAATTTATAGGAATACTGGGGTATCCCAAACACGAACTACAAATAACACAAATAACATACGGATGGGAAGAGCACTTGAACAAAATTAACACGGCGAAAGTATTCCAAAGGGTCGCGAAGGGTCTCGTGGGTCGAATATATCGTAGCAAGCTGACCATGGCAATACTCGTTCACGACGTTATTTTTAGTATAATGAAAAACCAAAACACTACGAACACAATGATTTAATTAAAAGATAGCATTGTGTGGAACATTTAAATAAGAGGAAACTTAATTATGAGTACTGAATGCGCAGCGTACGAATATTAGTCCGTACTAATATTATACATAAATGAGAAAGTACCATATCTGTCAGTATGTCTGTCTGTTACCTTATATATAGATTGCTATTGAACTTGCCACACAAGGAGACCATGACCTCCTTATCCGGGAGGTTTGTTTCCGTTTCCATACATATCCGACTTTCTACGGGAAAATCGATTAAAACACAAGCGAACCGCACGGATTCGCACGGGTGCTTTTTTTAATGAAAAACTGCCCTTATATTTTTCTTTGCTTCCAACTTTTATATATTTATAAATGTGCTTGTTTTTTAATTACTTTTTTTAATTATTAATATTTTCCTTCATGCAAACATTGTCATGACAATTACGAACACAACAAAAATAACAGCGAAATCTTCGAGCTATTTATGTGTTTTACGCGACTAACTCACGACAATTTGCTAAAAAAGATCTTTAGATCGAAGTTTAAAACTACTGAAATCAACGAAGAATTAAGAATTCAATTCTGAACAAACCACTAGGCATCAGAAAAACGAAAAACGTTGTAAATGTAGTATTTTCACAGTAAGCTGATAGTATTTGTGGCAATGTCTGTTTCTTTATTACGGGCGGGGCGAAGGTTATGGGAAACTACGGCGAAGTCTACGCCCAGCGGGACGCCTAGGGACCTGCGTTATGGGAATATATGGGGGTACTTTCAAATGTTTGTTATGGGCATGGATAGGACACGTCTGGCTTTAAAAAATAAATGGCAAGTTGGTAACTAGGTACTTATTTACTTTATTATTTTAGAAACTACTGGCCATATAACTTTTTAGAATATTGATATTGTCGATGACGTTACGATGATGTTATTAAGTCTGGGTTCCTCGAAAGGGTTGTGAAAGGTACAGGCGGGCCTGTAGTAATTTTTTAATTAATAATTTATTTAATCAAATAACATTGTTAAATAGGAACATCTTTAATGCATATTAGTTAACTAAACAGGTAAGTGTTGCAACCAGAACCCTTACTAAGTTATGAAATAACTTATATTAAGGGCAGTGGTTCAAGCTTATACCTATTTCAGTTTCACAAAATAATTGAAGGCCGAACAAGTGTTTTAAACGTAAAGCCATAATTCAGAAAATACAATTTATTTGTTATTTGATTTATTTGACATTTGGATTATTCGTGTCTGTATGTGTATCTGTATCAGTAGTACTGACAAACAATATATTTACGTCTTTTACACAAATATACCTTATAAGACCATCACTCATATAAGGTATATTTGTGTTGTAATAGGACTGTATTAAGAACAAAGAGTTATCACAGATTGTGACAGAAAGTAATTTGCAATGTTTAAATAAATGTTAGGACAAGCAAATGGCACACTTACAGACTCCAAACTGCTATTCTGACAAATTAATAGTCCAGGTACGGATATGGAAACATGAAGTATACAAATTTTGTAAGTACACAAATGTCTTATAAATCTTTATTTATGTTAGGAGGCCATTTGATGTGTAGCTTTATATTCAAGAGGGGCATACGCGTAGGTACTAAAACTCCTCCTAAAATATTAAGGGACCTGCTCGTATTGAATTTTATACTTTCAGCGCAATAACATGTCTGACTTTATGTTGGTTGAGAAAAATACGGAATGCGAAATTATTTAAATTAAAGCAATCGATGTTTCTGTGTATCGATATGCTATAGATATTTATAAGTAAAGACATAATTATTGACTTAGATATTGGATACGTACAATTTCATGAAGTGAACGTGCAATAAATTGAGAGATATATAGATAAACCATTTATTCAATGCACACAAAAGACAGCACAACACACAGAAGCACAGTAAAAATTTAATGATACATTAAATTACATGAACATAAAAACGGCGTCAATGTTCAAAAAGAAAAACATATTTACGAAAGAAGTATCAATATCTTTTGCAGTCAACTATTGTCTTGAAGTTAATTCCGAATTCGTGGTATCAGAAATTATTTAAAGATTCTTATTTTAAATAGATACATGTGTGTGAGAGATACGCGTAGGAAACCTAACAAAAATGTGATAAAATCGAGGTCGACACCATTCGGCAGGATTCCATTCAAATCTACAACCCTTTTTTGATTTCTATTTGAAGTAAAGTGACGAAGTGTGAGACCCGTCCGAGCCCCCAATATATCCTTATATACCAATTTGCATGTGCGAGAAGATATCACGAAAATTGACGGCCACGAGAATATATGGCAGAATATGTATTGGTATATTTCCTGTAGAATTTCCGTAAAACAATTTGTTTGCAGGGAGTTAAAAACGAAAACGTTTAAATTTGGACGTGGCGGACAGATTTCACCGGTGCACTTTTAATTTTAATCAAGTGAAAAGCAAAGTTATTAATTGTGCAAATTAACTGTATTTAATTTCTGTAATTGGAATGTATTCAATTTCATTTTTAAATGTTGATATTGTACAGTCAATGTAATAAGATCTTTGCGTATCTAGTTAATATGTGTATAACTTTATCTAACGACTAATATACTATTATAAATGCGAAAATTTGTACCTCTTAGGGTAATTACCGAACTCCAATCCGTCCATCCAAATCCATTCAACCATTTGGAACATACGAGGTTATAAAGACATTTACAAAGAAACATACAAGATACGCGCGAAAAACATAACCCTTCCTTAGCAGTCGGGTAACAAAGGAGTGAATGGGATTTTAAATATTCAATACCAAGTATCCAAGTCTTGGATACAAAGGCGTACTGGATACAAAGACGTATTGTATAGTGCAAGAAAAGAGAATAATTCCCATACATGTCCTACTTACATGTCTGAACGGTTTTATTTTTGTACTCCTTACAGATTGTGTTGAAAAGATTTATAATACACTAAAAGAAAGGTACTAGTTAAGGGTGGGCCCACGTTGCACGTAAGCAGTCATGTTAGCGAAGGAGGTGGCGGAGCGTGAGAGGGAAAGAACCTCTCGTCCCAGCCGCCGCGGGAGACGCCCCGGGCGTCGGGGGTCACGTGACTTCCGGCTACCATAGACACGGACCTGTGGACGGTGAGTAATGGGCTAGCTCGCGGTCCGGCCGTCTTTTGACGACAGGCCGTGTAGACGGCGCGTTTGTGTTCCACGCGCGCCTCAAAGAGATGTCAGCAAACAGGGAGGGGCCCGCAAGGGCCGATGCCTGCCAGGGCTGCGGGACTGTTCGAAAGAGATACCGCGGCCCTGGAACACAAAGGGCAAGGAAGGAACATGGATGCGTTTTAGTCAGTACAAGTCTGATACTCCCTTCCGCTCTGTCCGGAGCGGGAGAATACATTTGATGATTTCCCATCTGTAAAAAAAAAAGGTGGGCCCACGTCATCGCACGCGCGGGCGATTATGGCCTCGCGAAGTACGGATGAACAATAGGCAAATCTAACAAGAGTTGCGTGGACACTGACTGATAGCTCATCTATGCAAGAAGAACTTAACAAAACATTTAGATATTGGAAACGTCATGGTAGTGTCATTAAGGAAATAGGAAAGAATAATAAATAAGTATGAAATCAAACCACCCTAATCATGTGCCTACACTAGTCTCTTTCTCCAATTTCTCTTGGCGATAATATATAGGTATCTATTATAATCTATCCACCTTTAAAGAAGTTATCGTTCTTAAAAGTACCTAGGATTAGTAGCTCTTCGCTAAAAAATAAACGCCGCTGATTCAATCTTCATGTTAAGCCGCGTTTGCCTAGGTTGGTCCGTGGATGGGTGACCACCCATTACATACTGAATTTCCTCCGTGAATTGGAAAGCACATGAGCAACAACAACAACTTTCTTACATATAAATGAGCCTACGCAAATTCGATGAACAGCCTTATCGATTCGCCGCCTAAATTAAATACACAAAAGCGTCAAGAATATTATGTTAAAAATATTCTCGGTCGACAAAGCCAGAAGATCGTTGCATACACTATTCACAAAACAGGGCTATTGTTATGAAAAACAAAAGCATAGCGTTGCCCGTGAACTGTGAGTGAGAGTCACGGAAAGCGCTCACTCAGGTCATTTCCTATCAATCTCCGCCGCTCAAGTGTTAGTACCACGATCATTCCATCTGAAAACAAGCTGAATTAACAGACAATACTGTTCGCAAAAGTGATTCTGTAAATAACAATTTATTTATGGAAATGTGAGCTCTATGATAAATGAGCGACTTGTCTCCCGAAATACCTCTCACTTTATAATGATTGTCTGATGTGATATCCATAATATAAATACGAGGAACAAACACAAATTTGTTGTTCCTACAACGAGGCTCAAAAAAATTGGGGTTACATTTAGATGCCAGTGCATACGTTTCTACAATAAACTTCCGAGTTATATTCAAGCACTAAGCCTAAATAAATTCAAATCGTTTATAAAACGGAAGCTATGCCTAAAAGCCTACTATCTATATGTTAATAACTATCTCGAAGATAAAAAGGCATGGGATTAAGCTGCTCCAATGTAATTTGCTCTGTGAATGTCGAAATTTTGGACTTCGCTTGTTTATTATTAGTTCCTTTCTTTTTTACACTGTGACATGAAACGAGTTGATTGGAATACTTACCTTGTTAAGTATTTTTTTTGAATTTTTTATTTTTCCTTTATTATTACAATTTTTTTTATTTTTACTATTATTAAGTTTGACATTCAATGTTTTTGACGGGAATACTTCGTTAAGTATTTTACTATATTTCTTTTTTTTATTTTTTTTTTATTATTGTGACATTTAATGATTTTTTTATGTTTTTTTATTGACATTTATTTTGTAAATTATTATTAATTTATTTTATTTGATTTCTGTGAATGTGGGTAATATTTTAATTTTATTTTTAATTTTTCCCACGATTGTCTGGCAGTTTGAGCACTACAAGCGACCTACCCAAATGTCCTTTCTTTGGTATTGTTCGTCGTGTCGTTGAGCTCCTTGAGTTATAAGTCGAGCTCACGATAACTGACAAATGCTTGCACTGACTGGACAGGTCCGCTCAAATCTGTGTGGTTCTTTCGTCCAAAGGCCATCTCAGACACTAATCTGCATAGTCCTCATGTGAGTAAACCAAGATTATGTCTGGACTTTAAAAGAGACTATGACCTCCGAGTATGTTTCGGCTGTTTCTTCTCAGAGTAGTCAGGTACGAAACACCGGCCCCATCTAGCTTTAAAAAACATGACGTGTAAAAGTGTTTGTAAAAACCTACTTGCAAAATAAACATCATTTATCATTTAAGTGGATTTCATTTTCACTTTTCCGGCCATATTGTCGATCCATATTTTAATACACTTACCCATTTTCCCTACTTTGAATTGGCCACTAGACCACTTTAAGGGTTGTAAGTGCTTAAGAAGCTTAAGAATTATATCGAGTGGCTGTGGAGTAGTCGCTCGTATTTCTTCAACCCTCCCACACATATACTTGAAGTTATTCTTAAAAGATGTTCATCGGGTTTAAAACAGATGTCTTTATATGCCTACTTCTAAAAAAGATCGTAGTAAAGGAAGAAAATATTTTTATAAAAGTTTCACCGTTAGTTAGAATTATCATATATTTATCATCACTTTTCAACTTTAAAGTTAAATTATTATTAAATTAAAAACTCCAGGTACGTTATTTTATGTTCACATTGCTCTCTTCAATTTCGTAATACATTTACGTTGGACCTCTAATTTTATTAAATTCCTGACTAAAATATTTTTAATTACGAATCTTTTACATTCAGATACTAGCTCTTCACATTTATAATAGAACGAGGTCGCTCTAATGAACAAAGTAAAGAGACAAGCAAATTAATTGTGTCCCTTGGCGCGTTTTTGTGACCTAAATTACTAGCTATTGAAATTGTAAACGTGAAACCTATAAATTATTAATAAAAAATCTACAATCTGTATCTATTGTGATAATGTCGAATGTCGTATTTATTGCAGGCGGGTAGTTAACACGGACGTGAACCCTTGTCACAAGTAAGTAACAGCAATGTTAAGTCTGCAGCGATTTCGGAACTATGTTGTAACACGTATCAACTATTAATTGATACGACTGATCGGACAGAGAAATAGTTGGCCTTAGGCCGCGCGCCCGGAATGTGTGAATTCAACGACTTATTGCCAAGACCCGCCCGGGACATGCTAACATTCTACAAAATTATCAAGCATTTGATCAAACAAACATTTTAGCCCTAAAAATATTACTGACAGCTTTTTGCGATAAATGGTCGCACAAATATTTGTAATGGAGATTTATATCCAAAATGTAGGCGAAAAACGCCCGTAGTTATTCGCCTCTGCAAACTATGGATGAGTAAACGTGGCACTCAACATAATTGTATTAATAAAACTGGTTTCCCTATAAAAGTGTACTAGGCCAAAATACTCGTACATAATCCATATCAGCATAACCGTACCTACGAATAGTCTTTATTGTCACAAGACATACGACTAATATCGCATTCGTTTTATTCCATAAGCATGAATCTCTAAAACTGCAAACAATATTTAAAAACTACAATGCACACATAACATACATTTCTAAAGTCGTGTCATAAAATGGCCTCCTCTACTTTCCATTTATAAAATATAAAGACATTTAAAATGTAGGTACAATCGAGGACACTCCCGCCTGATCACTAAGCTCATTTTTGCTTGCACTCACAACATGAAGCTCTCTCTAGCCGGGCAGGGGGACCCCGCATGATTCAAGCGATTTTTTTTTTAATCAGGTGGAAAGTGGCACGGCTGTGCATTTCACGGGGATGCATTAAAAACGTCAGCCCTTACGTGCTGTAAAGGCGTGAAGACATGGAGCATCGCGAGTGAAACTCAATGTCAAGTCGCTTTCAAAGCGATGCTTTCCGTTATTTTTACCCGATTGCGGCGGAGCCCTGAGGCTGGGGTTATGTGATTGACCTGTATGTATGTATGTATATATATCCGTTTCTTTATTCTCTTGTAACTCCTAATGAACCGATTCCAAAAAAATATACGTTATTAGATTCGTCTTGGTGGCGATTAAAAAAAGAATCACGGCTGATTTTGGTTGGAAGAAAAAAGACATCGAACCTCACAATATGCGCCATATTGTGAGGTTCGATGTCTTTTTTCTTCCAACCAACAACATTCATTGTATCAAAAAGGGTTTTAGACGAAGATTAAAAAAATATATGTAACTTATAATATGTTGAAAAGTAATTCGAAATGACAAATCGTGTAAAAAGTGAAAAAAAATGTAGTAAAAAGTTAAATCGTCCGTAAAATCTTTACTAAACTAAAAAGATTGAAATAAAAAAAGTTATTTAAAAAACTAAAATAAAAAAGCAGGAAACAAGCTCATTTAAATTAAATACTCGTAAAGCAGACGGGACTCATTACATTTTTATAATTTTATATTCATATGGATAAATATAGATACACCGGGTGCTTCAATGTGTTTGTTTTCAGCTTTAGTACCGCAGTCGGATTTTTAGTATTTTTTATTACTTTTTTTATGAAATACAAAAAAAAACGTAGGCAGAGGCAGATAATGATTTGGAGAGCAGACTCAACCTCCAGTCGCTCGTTTGAAAGCGAACAATTCTCAGCCATATTTCTTAATTAAACACTGATTTGAATTATGATGCCTTTGTTTTGTTCCGTGGGCCCTCTAAGGAATACCTTTAATTCAGAAAATGTGAAACGTTCCGCCTATCTTGAAGGCAGTTTCATATTGTGTTTCGAATAAAATTTAGATATATATTGTTTTAGATCTGGTACAAAAGGGCATGACAAAAGATAAGACCTTCGGGGATATAGAGGGAACAAGGGAGCATCGGAGGCGTGATGGTCCGTGTAATTAGGCCGTGACTCGCCCGACCTTTCGCCCATCTGCGCGGCAGGCCCTTCTTCTACCTTCATTTCTACTTTCAATCTCTTTCCATTACTTACCCTTTGCCTAAACAAACCTTATGACTTCCAAATAGAATGGGTTATATTTCAGCAATATTTAAATAAGAACGGTTAGCCTTTTAAAGTTTCGTAGAAACTTTGTTTCTTCAGCTAAGTGCGAACTATAAAAAAGCACTTTAACTCATCTGTACCATTTGTAAGTCGGAAGGGTTCGATAAGTCTATTTGTAGACGTTTTAAGAGTATTTTGTAGAGGAATGAAGCTGTTGAAGTTAACTTCTAATATACTATACTAAAGGTTGAAGGGTGTTGAAAGTAGACAAAGTGCGCCTCACCTCATGCATTATTTCAATGGTTTCAAAACTGCACGCAAGGTGACTAACTTGACCTTTCATGTTTCGAGCTCAGTTAAAATATAATTAAAGATTGAAGCTTTTCATAGTGACTTATTAACGTATGTGTTGGTGCCAAGACTCGTAGTGCGGCTTGCGGCTCCTATGTCACTTGCGTATCATTTTAAGAGAATGCACCTCAATGATACACTAGCAGTAACATTCTAGCTTATTTGACAATTTGGCAAATAATACGTTACTACATACTTACATTACTTTTTCCAGAACACTACAATTCGATTCTAAGAGATGAATATAAAAACATGACACAGAATCACAATAAAATGAAAAAGTTGCATAAAAATAACTTCCACCAAAAGATATAACATTTCCCAGCCGTCTTTAAATGTCACGCGAACGCAGGCCTAAGCCAGTAGTCAAATAAAAATCTCAACGTTTCAATATCGAGAGACTGGATTACGGAATATAAAATACATTATGATGAAAGTAGAAAAATTGGAAAATATGAAAAACTGGAGGGGGTAATCATTGCAGTTTTATGGCCGGGGGCCACGTGCCACCGGGCTGTGATTTACTAGTAATTCATGATCGGCCGAAGCTGCACGTCTTGGTTGAGAGCGGGGTTAACGTATACATATAACGAAGCTGGTTTTATGCAGGGTATATTTTGAGAGGGGCAGTAAGAGTAGGTCTTAAACTTTTACCGTTATACCAAGCTATACGTACACAGTAACATGTTGTTTCTAAAATCAGAGAAACGTAGTTATCAATCAGACAAAAGGTTTAGGACTGCCTCCTTGTACTATGATTGTTCAATCATAGTACAAGGAGGCAGTCCTAAACTTATTGTCTGATTGATAACTACGTTTCTCTGATTTTACTATGATTGTTCAATCATAGTACAAGGAGGCAGTCCTAAACCTTTTGTCTGATTGATAACTACGTTTCTCTGATTTTAGAAACAACATGTTACTGTCACTTGGCAATTTATTTTAAACTACCTGACCTGCGCAACTTCGTCTGCGTCACATAAGAGAGAGAGAGGGTAAGAGAGAGTGTGAGTCAACCTTAAAAGATAGACATAAATATACTATCGCGGATTTTTTAATACAATGAATAAGGAGGAACGATTCACTGATTCGCGGTGCGTAAGTTGAACCGTTTACGCAGTACACTCATCAAAAATTCACAGACGGAATAAATTTTCCCTGTTTTTGCAACATTTTTCTTTGATGCGCCGCTCCTTTTAGTTGTAGCGTGATGTTATATAACCTATAGCCTTCCTCGATAAATGGGCTATTCAACACAAAATAATTTTTCAATTCGAACCAGAAGTTCCTGAAATTAGCGCGTTCAATCAACCAAACAAACAAACTTCAGCTTTATAATATTAAGTATAGATTTGGGCTGCACGAAATAACGTTGCGAGTACTAAAAAAGCCATAATCATGTAAATAAACCTTTTTCCTTGAATACCTTAAGAAAGTAACGAAATAAATAAAACGACAAAGTAGTTCGAATTGACACTTTTTACCGTCCCGCCGCAAAATCCACCTTGTATGAAGATAGGAATCCTCCTATCCTCCTCGCATATGTGAATTTTGCGGCGATATGAAGGATACTTTGTTATCAGTGTAGGTATCCACCTACTCAATTTATAATCACTGATGACAAAGTATCCATTGTTTCAACAATCTCAAGATTAAATTAAAACTTAAAACCTAACTTTAGACCATCTCTGTACGTTTGATTTTTTAGTTTAGTTTTTTGACACTTTTCATCAAAATTTCCAAACCAACCAAAAGGTGAAATTGAATAAGTACATTCATAATTATATGAAATTCATGTGTCGGCTACATTTTTCAAGTGGAAATATGAAAATATGAAAAAGTTGTAACTATCAATGTCTTGATAAAATGTCGGAATTTCAATGTTCAAAGTGTGTATTATATATTCTTGTTCGCTTTAGCTTCAGTTTTTTTGTTAGCTTAAGATTACCATCTCAGTTATATCTCTTTACTTTTTTACTCTCATAATAGATTACAACAAGCTTATAAACATTTTCTCTCAAATGAGTTATATATGTATAACAGTGTAAGTTAAAAATAGACGTAGGTAGGTACGAAAGTTTGCGTTTAATTGGGTCCAAAATTTTGGTCCTAGTACTGTTAAGCATGTTGATCGGATTTATTAGTTAACATAAATTTTAATAATTCAATTTCAGACATGCGCTTAATGACTCTGAGCCATCTTTTTCAAAATAATGTAAATAAGTACAAACACGTGTTTGTTCAGATCTTACTCAAAGGAAAACGCGACAATATATCATTTGAAATAGTCACGGTAAAGTAGGCCGCAGAGAAACTCAAATCCCTAGATTGACAAACAAAAACCTTATTCAGACGACGCTAGTAGCTGTCAATAAAAAATACGCGTGTCGTCGAAAGGTCGGCTTCAATACGTGTAGGAGATGAACGCGCCCGTCTCCGTCCTAATATGGTGATTCGTATGCAAGTCTGATTGTTTTCCTAGACCTCCCTATACCCGCCCAGACTCTATTGCCCCCATTGGGTACAAGAAACAATATAACTTACTGCCTCACTGAAACTAATAATTTGATTTCAAACTGTGAACAACGTTGTTCTGTAAACGGCATACATTTTCATTATTTCGGCGACACTACTTTTTCCACCCCACCGAAGTTTTATCTCAAGATTAAGAAATAACTTATAGCCGTTCCGCGTGCGTGACGCTAACATTATTTATGGTTAATTCTGAATTCGCGAAAAACAACTTTCTTTTGTTAATATACCAACACACAATAAAAGTATTTTCAATGTCAACTTACATAACCACCGTATATTTCTGACGTCATATTCTCCAATGCTATTTTAGGAACTTTATATCTGTTGTATTGTTTTTATGTAGATACCTACTTACACATTCAATGCTTATCTTTCAGTGGCATTGTACCTGCTTTTAGTGTTTTGCCTGAGGGTGAGCCCCGGGTTGCTAATATTTTAGTAGAAATACTTAATACTTTACACGTGGTAGAGAGGCTGTGTACATTAAATAAAATACCTTATGTTTGCGCGACTACTTGGTATATGTTTGTATACTGACATTCAATGCAGAGGGCCACTATCGTTAACAAACCTAAATATTCTACAATGGTATTCTCTAGCTTAAAAATCCTTTGGTAACTTAACTTTGGTAGCTAGGAGGCACTAATCCCTCCTGGCTTTTGCGAGTTACTTCTAAAGATTGCACGACGTTCAGACTGCAAGCCCCTCTTCGTACTCCATGACCTAATTATCACTTTGACCAAGCCTGCAAAAGGCGAAGATGAGGCTGACCAGAAGACACCTAGACATCTTTGCAAACGTTTCCAAATTCAAAGATGTGATACTAAAATTACTTGCTATTAAAATATCCAATGTTAAAACTAAATAAAAAGCAACTAAATTTAATTTACTTTGTACATGGTCAATGCATTATGAACATTAATATTCAATGTAATTAGTAGTATTATGCATATTTATTCATGAATTTCAGTTTTCCCATTAGCGAGCATAGGGTAAATATTTATACTGAAATTCAGGTTTGCTGACCGATGATGCTCTAAAACGGTACACTAGCTCCATTAATTAGTACCTGGATGACCGAACTTTGCTCGGTAACACGGTAAAACGACGTTTTCTAAATATGAAACCTAGCTAGATCGATTTATCGCTCCCGAAACCCCTGCAAGCCTGCACACTAAATTTCATGAAAATCGTTGGAGCCGTTTCCGAGATTCAAATTATATATACATACAAGAAAGCTCGTTTAAAGGTATTAGATTATTTATATTATTTAGATTTGCTGATATTATTTGTTTACTTCATTGTGATGATTCTGATACAGGGAATAATTTTGTCACGGAGATATACGTTTTAATTTTACGCTTGGTACCCCCTTGCGTAAAGAGTGATTTCGCTCACCAAAACCTGGAGTCAAATATAAATTTATTATTTTGTCAACAAACTTAGCTCGACGTACTCGTAGTTACCGAGTGCGTAGTTGACGGCTTTGTCAAGTATCTTTTATACCATGTATGGTACAATAATATTCATGCCAGAGTAAAACATCAGCTAGTTAGCAAGGTCATAGTGACGTTTGACTGGCCACGATGCGCCACGTAGTGGCTCAGTATCGCCTCACGTGGTGCCAATTTTAATACTAATTACCTAGTTAATAACAAACAACTATGCTATTTTTCAAGGATGAGACTTTTTCCGACATCTTCAACAATGATCACCATAGTCCAGCCAATTTAAACAACACCTCATGAATCACTCCGTCCATTGGAAATCGTATGAAAATCCATTTAGTCGTTTTTTTAGTTTAGCGCGTTCAGACAGACAGACGCCGCAAGGGGACTTAGTTTTATAATATGTAATAAGATATGACAATTTTCGAGAAAGTCCTTTTTCTAACAGCGGTTATTTTTTGCAGAAATAATAATGAAACAGGAGTACCCCTTAGGCCCTCCCAAACATACTGTTGATTTAGTGTTTCTAATACTCCCGTACGTTGCTAATAATTCATTGCTGGCAATAAACGTCACTAATACCCATTGGGTTGCCCATAAACTGGCTCAATAGCTGTATAGCTTTTGAAGGGATTATGCTATAATCAGAAAGGAGGTCCCAGCAGTGGCGAAGTGTCAAATTTGCCTAAGGAGAAGCCGAAGAAAAAATAGAGATTTGCAATTTTTGACCACACTTTCGTTATCAGCGACCCGAAAAACAATGGAAATTATACCAAGGACGAAAAAACCGAAAATTTTCATCGCCACTATCTTAAATTCTTTTGCATAATTTTATATAAAGAATAAAATGCAGAGAAAAAAAATAAAGCCGATCTACCTCGATAGCGATTTCCTCCGCCAGACGTTCAGTGACTGATGATCGTTACCCATGTCTCCGATTCACAATTTAAATATGTCAACAAAATAAAATATCTTACCAAATAACGTAATCGACCATTACTCAGTCTATCTCATTCTCCCCCACATATTTTCTATTTCTGCTTTTGCCATAATTGGATTATATTCGGCTTGCCTTATTTAAGTCAAACAAAACGAGAATTAATATAACAATTGTTAGACGTCGTGTGCAAAGCTTTGGCCAGTGTAGTGTTTGGCATTTGTCAAGGAACTTTAATGAAAATAAAAAAATACCGTCAAAATCCGACTTCATTCAATGTTCAATGTCAAATTCGTCAATATCAACCGGTTTATTTTTTTACCGGTAAACCAAACAAAGAAAAACGTTTTGTGTAAAAATAACCAAAAGCACGCAGAAGAAACCGGTTTTCTAATGCCTCGTGTTGGCGTTACGATTGAATTATTTACACAAGGAGGATATATACTTACGAGTATATCTCATCGAATTTTAGAACTTCCAAGTTGGAATTACTCTATATTTTCTTCCCAGTCTTTTTCACTCTTATCGTTGTGTCTCTTTCTAAAACTAGATGGTATCTGTTTAGCGGTCAATTATTGTAAAATCACGTTATGAAAATAATAATCACTTTTCACAGCCTGTTAACAACACAAACTTTTGTCACATAAACTTTCTTGTGGCTATCATTCGGCATCAATTAGGTAATGACTTGATTACTCTACTAAAGAGTTCGTAGCGTTTAGAATTGCTTTAAATAAGTTTTTATTTTGTTCAAATGCTAATTTATAATTTCTTAAAGGTACTACCAACCGCAATGAAATACCTACGCCCGAACACTTCAATAACGCCAGGTTAAGGATAGGTAACTAGGTACATAAATTACAATTCCAAGTATTTCTTCTTCCTACTTTGGCGTGCTTATTTCCTTCAAAAAGAAAACCTACAAATTAAAAATCTTGTTTAACTAGCAGGTATCCAGCAGCAGTAGAAGAACGAGTGGGTATTTTAAAATGGATTCAAGTAGGTAGGTATTTACAATGAATTAAAATCAACTTATTTACTCACTTATTGAAAGTTATCACAACACAACGTTTTTCACTTCGTGAAGTTATTGGTATTACTTACTTATCTATCATCAGATATATATCACACACAACACAAATTAGCTTCATCTTCCAATAACTTTTTTATGTTTTTTTTTTTTTTGATCTGGTTACCATTATCGATACTGCACCTACCCCTAGGCTATGGCACGCAATTTCTTTAACACCACAGGGTGTTATTACAGTTAAGGCTAAGGCTGATAGGTACGCATATAATATATCTAACATGCGGCACTAAATATAAACAAGCTAAAGTACTCAATGATGTCAATAATTTACGAGATAATTCAATATTCAGTATGTGAGATTGCTATTAGCTGGTAATTTAACGAATTCAGCCGTTATAGACGTGGCAGATAATAAAATTTAGCTGTTCAATTGTTTACATTTAGTCGAATCCGCATTATTACCGCCACCCGCAAATACAGAGATAGACTGATGGTAAATGGAAAATTTGAGCACACCACTTATTATTTACTAGCTTATGCCCGCGGTGAGTTCGATAATCGTCCCACGGGAACATATTATCGGGATGAAAAGTATCCTATGTGTTAATCCAGGTTTATAAACTATGTGTTCGAAATTTCATTAAAATCTGTTCAGTAGTTTTTGCGTGAAAGAGTAACAAACGTCCATACATACAAATTTTCGCGTTTATAATATTATAAGTAAGGATTAGTAGCTTCATAATTTATGAAGATAGCGATATTCATCTGCCTAGCCTTTTTAAAGCTATGTTAAGATCGGCATTCAGTCCAGCCGGATGTCCCGTTTACAAACGACCCTATAGAATTCATTATTGGAGGTGTAAAGGAATTCATTTCCTGTCTGTTTATTTAACTTGGAGCATATTCACGCACACACACTAGGAATTTCTCATGTATCGTGGGAGCGTTTACAAACATTTAAACTCACATACACAAACAGCCAGACCCGGAACAACTATCTGTAGGCCCTACAAATATTTGGTTCGTGCGGGAATCGAACTCGCGATACGCAGCGCAGCAGTCGATCGCTCAGCCACTGCGCCAACCGCGCCATCAAAATTATTTAGAGACTTTGTTGGCAACACAACATAATAATCCAACGTTAAAATCCCTTTCTAAGTTTTGTCTGAATTCACCCCGCGTTCCTATCCACCCCGTCTCACCCTGTACTCGACTATTCGAGTTAGTAATCCAACACTAGCAATTTAACTGTCTGTCAGTAATTCTAACTTGCCTTGTCATGTTCACTGTGTATTCCATTCTAATACAAATGGTGTTAGAGTCATTATCATTCTGATTAAACGTCATTCTTAGTTCGCCTAAGTATTTTTTTTACTTCCATGTGAGCGAGAGCCGCGTGTTTAAACTAGTTAAAAATAAAAATGAAGGCTGGTTCGAAAGAGGCGACCATTCAAAGGGCTTAATTCTGAAATACATAGTATTTTCAACAAGGATAATCTTTGTGGGGGATTCGATTTATAAAGCCTCAAAAGGCTCGTATTTTTAAAGCTTGCTGTAGTGATAAATAAAAGTATTTTCTCTTTCTGCACACGCAATTCGATTTGATCCTATAGTGCATTTAAATCTAACAGTGTTAAAAAACAAACTGATATTCAAGTAAATTGATTCGCTTTGCTGCTATTTGATCTCTATCATTATATTATTTTTATTTTAGAGTTACGTACTTACACGATACGTGACAAAAATATATAGGTACTTGTTTTTCACGGAACCAAAAAGGATAATAACCAAATTTTTTGAATAACATTCACAAATATTCAAGGGCGAAAAGGTGACTCGTCATGTTTCCTTGCTGTTATTTTTATTCGTAAAGTCGACATCAGGTCGCATTAAAGACATTGCGAGTTTAGTGCAGTGGGCTTATGAAACATATTGTTAACTATTATTCGACCGCTGCTTCAGTTTCGGTAGCCTTCGGCCTAAAAAAGCAACTTCGGCTTCACCAAAATAGGTTTTTAGCAAGTGCCGTAATTGCACAAACTGTAACGAATACGCAATAGAAGTGGCGACGCGCGGGTTGCAGAGGTTCACAACAACTCTTTCAATTTATAAGTACTTATACCAACTACCTAAAGGGTTAATAATAAATAAAAGGTAGGGACGACAGAATAAAGTCCAAGCAATCACTATTTGAAAAAATAATCAACGCTTTCGTAAAAGGATTGTACCGTACAGATAAAAAAAAATACCTATAGATGGACCTGATGACAAGTTAAGTTTCACTAGAATATACCTACAGATTTCTGATGGTGATGTAAAGGCGTGAAAGTCACTGACTGACCTTATTGGTGATGTTCTTCTGAAGGGTCAGGTAAATAGTACTTGCAACCGGAGTTGTCGTATCATGTAGCCGATGGCATTGTGAAGTGACTGCTTAGTTAGCCTCATGGGAAAAAGCCATGAGTTTATGTAGGTATGAAGTTTGTGACGCATTTGTTCACTTGGGAACATCTGTCTTGTTCAGACCGTCCAGCTACGTGTCTGCTCGTCATGACGTAGTATCTAATATAATTACAGACATATTCAACGGAAAAGCATAATTATTATGCATACCTAATTATTCTGTTTTCCCTTCCAACATGTCTTTGAATCGCTCTTTCCCTCGCGTCATTTATTATCCAGCTTTCCATTGAAAACTCTGCGAAGCAAGTACGCCCACTCGTTTAAATTGTGAGTTCCTATGAATTATACGAACTTAGGCTGTCATTGAAGGTAAAATTGACATTTTATGCTACCTAGTGTCCAACCGAAACTTCGGAAGCTGAAGGTCAAGAACAGGAGCAAGCGCCGAAATTTAGAGAACTGTTGCGAATGTGGAAGAGCGCGTTGGACTAGCGACGATCTATCAAGCGAACCCAAGAACTCATGCTCAGCTATAATGCCCGGTATACACGAGGCTAGTTTTTCAAGCTAGTAATCTAATAAAACTTTACTACTGTTGGAACTTGATAGTGCACTTTACATGATGTCAGTCTATTTTAAGCCAGTACCATTGCAGTGACTAGGATGACAACACGTCCGTTGTAAAAATAAACTGCATTCGTAAAAGAAACATTATTCGACTGAAACAGTTACTTCGGAAACATTAGAAGAGGCATTTGAAGAATGTGAATAGACCAAACCATGAACCATTGTACAAACTTTAAATTACTATCGGTACGAAGTTTGGGCATTTTATAATTTTCAAAATCGCATTTGCAACCAGAAAAACAAAATGCGTGGGGACTGTTCACTAGCCAATTGAATACTAGCTCCGCTGGCCACATGAAGCTAGTACTCAAGCCAGGATAGTAAAGTCAGTGATGGGGGCGCTAATAGCTGGAAAAATAGAACGCCGTGATATTAAACTATCCTAGCTTGAGACGCTAGCTTAGTAACTTTCTTACTAGCCTAGAAAAAAAGCTAGTATTCTCAGCTAGAACTGAGAATAGGTATTATTAATAGTTACCTATTTTATAAGAATGTTGTTGCTTATAAAGAAAACGAACTACTTATTAAAAAGTCCGGCCCAAAAGAAAAAGAAGACATTGCCGTTAACATGTCTTCGTCCCACTTAATTTTTTTGTCCGGACAACCTAAAGGACCCCTTCCTTTGAATATACAGCATAGAATTCTCATTCCAAGATTGAACCCGGAGACAAAGGCTAGGAGAGCGACCTTAGATTAGTACCTACCAAGTACGTACACAACAGACTTTAAAATAATTAAAGTCTGGAATTGATTTTGGGAATGCGCGGGCAATTATGCTAAGAGGACTCCTGTTTCGTAGGTCGTATTTTGCTGACTTAAAGTTGAAAGCAGCATACTGCTCTAAAATAAATAGCAACTTTAGAGAAGATAATAATATATGCACTCGGTTGTAATTAATAACATACGATAGTCAACTGGGTCAAACATAAATAACATAATATGTAGTATAAACTTTATAAAACAGTGTCCCAGACACCTAAAATAAATAAAATTCGGCTGCTTCACCACATTCTGGCTCCTGTCCAGAGGTACTCATCACGAAAATTAAAACTAGTTCAACTTGAGTATCTCAATTACGAAGTTAAAGTTATGTTCTAGCTACGTAGTCAAATCATCAAAAACAAGTTACATAATTTAAAAAATCAAAAAACCCGACTGCAAATATTATTATTGTTATATTGTTCCTATTTAAATTTAACGTATAATTTAGTTCCCTCTTAATTTCCTTTATCTTGATACCCTACTCGATAGGTTTAATTATATATTTTTTATTAACATATCTATTAGTTTTCCTCGCCAAAAATCCGCCATTTTGTTTTTTTTTTTTCAAACACCTATATAAGGACACTTGGATTTTTAAGACGAATATAACGATACTGTTACTGTTGAAATCCATTCAGCAAGTTTGGAAGATACGAAGGAAATAAAGAAATTTTCAAAAAAAACACAAGGTATGCGCGAAAAACATAAGCAGTCGAAAAAGTAACACTTTAAAGTTTTTCGTCATTAAATTTATCAAGATGTCACCGCTGAAATGTCACCTTCTCTAAGCCAGGTGACAGCCCAATCACAAATTAATGAACGTAAAACCAAACAGACGAATGGATGAATGGTTTAAACCAGACAAGTAATGATCGACAGGCGCGGAGAAAATAAATACCTGACAAAATGGAAATTGATCGAAACCAACTGATATCATTCAAGGGAACGACGACGTTATTTTTGTGTTTTTTTATTTTAAAATCTAACTCCTTGATGGTTCATTGAGTGTAATTTTAAAGCACAAGTGACTTTTGAATGCCCCTCCTTGTTTGCCCCCCACACCCCCCACTCGTTGTTTGTCGTGATTTGCATAATCAATATGCAAAAACAAGCTATCTAAAGATTTATGACATCCTGAGCAGTGTTGCCTGCAATAAATTAGATGCTATTCATATCGAGCGCCCATTATCACGATGGATGACTACCGGATAACTTAACCCATAAAAATGCCTAAGAGCCACATCACTGGCAAAAGACGGCACTAGTCGAGAATAAGACCCAATTTTAGTATTGAAATCTATCTCAGCTTAATTTGTAAAGATTCACAAAACTTATGATATACTAACCTACCTACTTGTTTAACATATTAAAATATTGCTAAAAACTCATAACTTACAAGACAAAAACAAATTTGTCCCAAGAGTGATTTGTAAATGAGCCCTCTTACTAACGAATTGTTGAAATGTTCAAATGACACTACTTAGTACGAGACTCCAGGTCAAAAAAGGTCCCGAGATCAAAGGCGAAGACGTGGCTCTAAACGTGACGATGAAGCACGAAAATCTCACGAAACCCCGTTAAAAACACTCGGTGAGTAACAACTCAAGTACAATCTGCTCGATAAACATAAAAGTTAGTACTAACTTTTATATTGCATAATATCACATCGACTAAGCCGTTTCCTATTAGGAACGTACCTAATCAATGCGACACTTGCTGTGGGCGCGGTACACCAGCTCAATATTCCTATTAGTTGAAAAGCATTCCTGTTAAAGTACATACTACAAGATAATATAAACTGCGTAGTACTTTTACATCTTAAGCTTCTGTACTGCTTACAGTCTGCGGTAAAGACTCTCTGAAGAGTCCCTGAAATGCAATACCTATTAGTTTATGACTGTGGAGCCAACATCTCTAATTGTCTAGTGCTGCGGTGCTGTCCCGGCCGAGGTTAACTGGTCAATTAACATCCAACGGATAGATAATTTATCCAACCAAAAAGCGATCGTTAGTTCTCTTCTATATTCAATAGTTTCCAATTTCTGAATTTATTTTAACTGATGTGAAAATCAAGGCGATGTGGTTATTTGTTCAATGGAAGTGAAACACACAGTGATCCGTCGGGTAATTGAAATAATAAAGATTTATTTACCTACAAGAATTCCCCCTCACAAAACAAACAAATGTCACAATAACAGATAAGTGATTTATTTATCATCATGAATTGTATTGGATGCGAAAACACGTAATAAGTACCTCCTGGATCTATCTAAACCGATGTCGAATATTCAAAGCAATGTTAATTACCTACAAGGGTAAACGTTTAAACCGAACCCGCAAATTATATTAAAATGAGATGAGGGAATAAGGTTTAGCAGGCTTAATTGCACGAAAAAGCAAAACATCGACGTAAATTTAATTGGAATCTTGCAACGGGATTGAATTTATAAAACTGAAGGAGACTTTAGAAGCAGCGCTCGTAGGGTTATAGTGTAAACAGTCATGAAGAGCCCTAAACTAACAGCATCAGGCGCAGCGCGCTAGGGTTACTTTCACGAGAATAAACTTTAAGTTAAGATCCCAAGCGCAGACCACTCTCCTAGCCACCCGCATTAACCAATCCGCACAATTTAATTTCTCCACATAAACATTAATGTAATATTATAACTTACATCTTATTCTCGGAGGTTATCGCAACCCTAAATTACAATATTATGTTATTGTATTAACCCACATGCAACACTCGGTTTTAGTTTGAATATATTCATACTTGTGTGCAGTTTAGGATGGCGCCAACGGGAATGCAATTTACTGCCCTCTGCGGAGACGTAGCGAACTTCTTACAACAAATATTCATATTCACTAACTTTTGTATGCAATGTGATTCACACAAACGCACGTGTCAGTGTGTCACCACTACACAGGGTTGCCAACATGTCTTCGGCAAATTATAGTACATTTCAAACTAAGCTATAAAAAATATAGCACACTTCAAAAAAATATAGTATTTTACGGAAAAAATCAGAAAATAGATATATTATATATTTAAGAATGTAAATCAAAAGTTCATTTTTTATTAATAAGATACTACTTCTATTTCTTTCTCCTCGCCATTTCCAATATCATAACTGAAAGTATCCTTTCTGAATGTTAGGAATAGATTTTTTTTTTTATAAATGTGCTGCCCTTTTTGGCCTGTAGTTTAGTCAGTAAACTCATTACTTACAATCTTATACTTTTGACAGATGACTTCGGATACATGCTATGCCATGAGTCAAAACTTAATGTAAAGGCGCTTTGTTAGATTTTGGTGTTAAAAATATAGTATTTTTGCGTACTATATATTTCTTCAACAGTATATGGTACGCTGCCCCTGAATATAGTACAATACTATTTAATATAGTACGGTTGGCAACCCTAGTCGCTACTAAACGTTTAGCTCAGTTTGCGGAGTCGTAAACTGTGTATATTCATGCCAGCCTCTTCAAGTGCTCGACCGACATCTACAATATTACGAGGCACCAACATCTTTACACAAAACCCTAAACTTAATCTATTTACGCACATGAGTCCTATAAATAATTAGCTAATAAATGAATCTAACAAAGAAATGAAAACTTTAAAGTATTATTCTTTTAGAATTTTCATGCGTAGGTAAATTTTCCTTTAAGCACTTTCTCAATTTAGAAATTCATGTACCTTCGTAATTACTTAAGGCGAATCTGCTGTAATGCTGGATTCCGAATTTGATTCGTTTAATTTGATATCGGGCTGCTCGGATTAATCCGATTATTTAATGAAACGTCGACGTCAGTTTGAGTCTGACACGCAAGTTCCGCAGCAAATAAACGTGACTAAAAAAATTTTGTCTGAAGGCATTTTTAACAAATTTTTAACTCCCCAAACATCAACTTTAACGAACTTAATATTTATAAAGTGTAACGTGGGTTGCAGTGGTCTGTGGCTGTGGTCACTAACCGCCTAAAGCCGAACCAAGCCATCGCCTACCCTCAAATCTCTGTAAGCTTGTTGCGGTTGAAGCCATTTGAGTGATACGTGTAGTTTTAAACACAAATTCTGCACGGGAATAAGCGAAACACAGTATTGTGGTTTTTAAGTGGAAGTCGAGCCTAAATATCAAATGGTGCTTGATAAAACGGAATGAAACAGGAAACTCTTGAGAAATATATCAACAATGTATAAGCACATTGTGGGGACAGATAAAATATAAAAATATTTCTTTGAAATGGAACCTATTCGGGACGGTAAATGTTTCCGTGCGTTTCACAAATGTCTCGAAATTGCTGGTATTTTACTCGCTATTTTATTTTTTACGTTTTTATAAATTCTCTTTAGATTATGCTGTTGAACAAAACGTGGAACTGAAAGGTAACTTTTGTACAAGAAGTGTTTATCTCTGGTGGGAATGTAAAAGTGAATAAAGTTTAGGTGCTTTACACAAAATGCAGTGTCTGGCTGGTGGACTGAAGCGCACTCTGAATCGCGTGTTATCTCACTGTTTCTCATTCCAGCGAAAACAAAAGAACTGTTAATTCAATAAACTATAATCCTCAAAAGTGAATACCTACGCGTTTGGTATTCGTGATAAGCAACGATCCATGCGCTGCACTCACGATTACTGATCAGATATCATTCGATAACTAAAAGCATGTTTATCAGAGTAGCTACAACATTTTTACAGAGTTATTTCCATATGCGTAAACAAAATTACATTTGGATATCCCCATATTAATCCCCACAGAAACCAGGGCCGTCCTAAAGCTCGTTGGGTTGACGACATCGTCAAAGTCGCGGGTAACACCTGGATGAGGGACGCACAGAACCGGGAAGTGTGGCAGGAAAAAGGGGAGGCCTATACCCAGCAGTGGGTGATTCCGGGCTGATATGATGATGATCCCCATATTCATGTCGCCGTTTGATGGATTATCTTGATTTAAGACCAAACTGTGGTTCCAAAAGCCTACGCGATAAGTATAACAATTCGCATGAAATCCTTTTCCAATTGAATGGAATGAAAAGGGGTTTTGTTCCGTCTTTATCAAAGCTTAAAACCGTTTCTTAGATTGTACTGCTCAAAGAATATAAAATCTGAAGCGCAAGGCTATAGTACATTTTGATATAAGGGGGGAAAGTTTGTTATTGCATTCGAGGCGGAATTAACACCCGAGCCGAAGCGAGGGTGTTATGAAGCCGAGTACTGCAATAACAATTGCTCACGTATATCAAACGACGTTTTTCAATACACTTTCGAAGAAATAAAATAATAGAACGAAAATTATTTTTATAATTAAAATATTTGATTATTGAAATAATACTGTATTACTAAGGGAGCAGTTATAAAAATGCATTTTCACGGTTTGTGAAATGTTATTGCTAATAACTTCATTGATAACAACTTAACTTCACTGTTATGTGTGTTAGTGAATGTTGGAGATAAGGGGTATACGAGGTGGAAGGGTGTTCCAAATGGTCTTCAGTAGTTATAGGAGGCGTACGAGTTTAGTATGGGTGAGTTTGGAATAGAAGCAATTTGCCATGATTTTCGATATCGTTTGTTGTTATATTACAAAGTTCCTGACGACTTCATACACCATTTATTCCAAATATTAACGCAACCTGGAAAGAGATAAAACACTGCTTAGATTGGTATAGATCGTTTAGTGTACGGACGTAGGCTAGGCATAACAGATATCAGATCAATTACTGACCTTTGTTGCTAAATACTGACAATACAGAGCTTCTTTCAAGAACTTTTCAACGTTATTTGGTGATAATACCTTTGATTTTTCTCCAATATAACCGACTGAGTGTCTTTTTAGAAACGCAGTCAGGTTGGAATATGCTTTTATGTTGACACCGTGTTTTTGCATAACCGTGCTTTTAACATGGAATGTATACTCCATAGCGTGTTAGGCTTATATTTAATGGCTAGTTCAATGAAATATGCTAAAAATACTTGCACCGAAAATGACGACGCATTTTATTGATTTTCCACTGAAGAAAATTTTACAAAGTCGCCATATAAACATAAGCTAAAATACGTATGTATTTTAGCTTCTGTTTATATGACAACAGGCCATCGCAAGCATTTTGTCCCTCAATCACAATATCTAGCGGCGTAGAATCTATAAAAGTATTCTCTTCAAAACTTAAATACGACATTTTTTCGCATATAACACAAATTAGGTAATAAGACTTCAATTGCTTTTTTCCCCGCGCTTTACCTTCGCAGGTTAGAGGAAAAGCAAAAGTATAAAACAGCCTAATATGAAAAATTTAAAATTCAATTATTTTTGAGTTCATAACACAAATCAATGTTGATTTGTCGATAAAAGTTTGTTTTTTTTAAGTAATCATTATTATATTGCTGATATTCTATATAATTATAAACACACGACGTAATTAAATATTCAAAATTTATTTACGTCGCTATCTACCGAATTTAAAAAAAAAAAAAAACACCGCCGACTATAAGCATTGAACCAATTTGAACTTGGTATAAGTATACTTATCTGTGGAAATTTAAATTTCCGCACGTGTGCGAAAAAATATTATAAGTCCACGCGTGTGAAATACATTGCATGTTGAACCTAATCGTAGTGCGATAAGAACCAGTTTTCGAGAAAGTGTATTGAAAATCTATTTTTCATACGAACAGACGTAAAGTATTCAATGGGGTCTAGATTAACAATTCCTTTTAGTTAATTTTCACTAGTTCTGAATACGGTCGGTTTATACATTTACACTGGCAGACAAAAAGAATGCACAAGTAGCTTTTAGCGTTACCGTAAAATAGAGGAACAATGTTGAAATGGGACGCAGCGCCTCTCGAATCAGCATTGAATGTATGCAGGCTCCATTTTTTTAATATGCCTGTATTGTCCCACTGCTGGGCAAAGGCCTCCCCCAATTCCAGTTCAGTTGGCTTCTATAGGCTCCATGTGGGCCTTAAATTCTACACGCAACTTTTTCCCGTAAAGTGAACATCTGTGCTCTGAATTAAAATTCTTTGCCTATTGCAAATAAAACACGGCACAGTCGGATTGTTTCCAAGTTTACAATCAAGTTTTATAAAATGGAGATCATGTTGAATACGCACGCAGAATAAAATTATTTCAGTTGTATTTCGGAGGCAAAATACGACATTAATATGTATTTATTTTCGTTCACATTTTAGTCCACGAAAATAACGCGATATGAAACATTTTTCGCTTCGGTTTTTACTTTGTTCGTGTCGTATTTCCCTAAAGAAATTCCTCGGTGGCCGGGAAAATTTTAATTTCGCTTAAAAACATTTTTCTCCTACTAAAATATTTTTTTTTAAATACAAGTCCTCGAAAACTGGTTCTTTTCACATTACCATTAGATTCAACATGCCATGTATTTCACACTCGTGGATTGTTTTCATTTATTTCTACTAGTGTTTTATTTCGACAGGTAACAATAAATAATTGTTTTATTTCTATAGTCGGCAATTATTTTTTTTTTTTAATCTCAGCATAGATGAAAAAGACGCGCATGGTTTAAATATTAAAAAAAAATTAAATAGTGTTAATATACAGAATATCATATACAAACATTATTATTTAGGATAAAATTATTTGCTTTTATCATCAAATTAATATTTATTTGTGACGGATAGATTATTTAAAGATATTATTCAAAAGTACTTATTAGTTTTATTTTTCATTTTTAATACTATGCTCTTTTGCGGCACCATACTTTTGCTTCTCCTTTAACCTGCGAAGGCAAAGCGCGGGGAAAAAGCATAATTAAATCATAGTTTAATAACGATTAAGGACAAAAATACTTTTCGTTCTATTATTTTATTTCTTTGTAAGTCTATTGAAAAACGTCGGTTGAATCATGTGGGCGTTTATCACTGCAGTTCTCGGCTCCCGTAAATTCCAGCTCTGTTGCAATGACAAAGTTTTCCCACTTGTATCGAAATGTACTAATACCCAAGGGCTTACTACTTTATTATAAAATATATACTTATGTATGATTATATATTTCGTTAATACGAGTATGTAGAGAAGATATCTTATAATAAAATACTAATTTCCTTGGTCACTAGTATAACAGTGTCGTAACGCCCACGTAACTACTAGGTTTTACAAAGAGCTGTTATCTAACAACAATAACTGTTGCCTTTACGAGATAATATGTCGTAGATAGATCAGTGAGCAGCCGACAGGATCGCTGCGAAGCATTAATCACGGGCTGGCTCCATAGCCGAGCCGCGCAAAAATGATAGCCGCTTTATTAGACCTCTACGAATTGAGTACGGCGTACGAAACTCCGTAGGCCCGCGACTTTCATCAACTTTTTCAAATATTTACACGATCCTAATCTTCCACTTTTCTTCACTTTTAGAAAACGTGACTACTAAATCATTTTGAATTCACAAAGTATTTCGCGGAAATGTAGGAATATAATTTCTTTCAGGGTTCTGGAGTTTAATATACAGTTAAAGTTAAGGCGCTAAAGAGTTTTCGCCAGCCTTCTTAAATATTTTTGCTAATTTTGATATTCCGATAACAATAAAAGTTCATTAACTTCTTTCGTGTAGAAATATTAATACGATTCGAAAACAGCATTAAGCATGTAACGCGCGTAATTTAAAAATTGAGCACTGAAAAGGACTCCTTTTTCAGAAAATATTTTTTAAATCAATGTAAAAATAATACATATTACATTCATTTTATTCTTAATTAAATATAGGTATCCTTTCGCTGGCAGCTGCAATCCTAATCAAGATGAAACAAAGATGAGAGCAACCAAAGCGATGACAAATTGTTATATAACGTAAGATGATATAGAGCTGATGAGAAAACAAAACAGTAACAAATAAATGTAAGTAAACAAATGGCTTACCGCCTTAGCTGGGAAGTTTGGAGCCAACTGCCGACGATTAAAGTTTAGGATCTAGACTTGGAAAGTGTTGAGAACAAAGATTCGCGGTTCGGCAGCGGCCGTCGGCGACGGTCGGCGCTACAGCGGGAGTACGCGGTACGCGCGCGCTCGGGGTAAGTGCGAGTGCGGCGAGGGTGCAAGTTCGTGTGAAGCGCGCTACCACGGCAGGTCCGTTCTCCAGGGCGGCTCTACTTGGAATCGGCGTCGCCCTCCGCCACGGTTATGTAACACGCGCGGCGTAGCGCAGCGCGGCCCGGACCCCGCTCACCCCGCTTTTAGGGAAAAGATGAATGAGTAAAGTTTCCTAACGGACGTTAGTCCATGGATCGCGCTCGGTTTCAGATCGGCCCGCGGTTACATAAAGCCTCCTGGCACATGCGCACTGGCTGCTAAGCGCCGCATCATGACCACGCGAGTAAGATCGCGCGCGCCGGTACTCCAGCCGCTCCCGAACCTACGCTTTATGGGGGACGCATACATCACGCGCCCACCTACCCTCGCTGGGAATAACATATCCTTTCCATCTATGCACACTTTTATAACGTACTACGAACGTACCGTCATATTTCTCTACGGCAACGTAACTATGACAGTTCATTCGAATTCGTACCTAACGATATTTTATGGTCGCCAGAAGCCGTCCGGAGAGGTCCCTTTACCCGCAGCGTCA
Source organism: Lycophotia porphyrea (assembly GCA_950005105.1). Lineage (NCBI taxonomy): Eukaryota > Metazoa > Arthropoda > Insecta > Lepidoptera > Noctuidae > Lycophotia > Lycophotia porphyrea. Next base: position 23,366,227 of record OX465383.1, on the reverse strand, counting down.
TAATAAAAGTGTTATTAATTAATGTCCTTTTACTGAGGATAGCCACCTTTATTACAGTTATAATAGATCCCATAGGTTTTTACTTTATGGGACTTATGCAAATCTGCTATTAGACCCTTGAAACATTAAATAGATAACGCGGCATTACTTTCGCTAGGGATTCATGAAATTTTTAATAAATTATTTTGATAATATGTAAACTAGTGAGTTATTCCCCATAGCCTAGCATAGCGGGGAATTTATTCGGTTGACGCAACTAACAACAAATAGGTGAGATCGTAAAATGCTGAGCTGGAACTAAGCAGCTAGAGAAATTTGAATCATTTCCTAACTTTACCAAGTTATACTGCTACAAGACCGGTCACTGGCAAGTAAGTTATCGTATGAAATGTTGCATTACATGTTATTTTTTTCTTGTATGAGACCTCTAAAAATCTTTTGTCCTATAAAATCGATTTAAGCTGAAATACTGTCACGCTCGTTGACGATTGACTAAGCATGTGGTTGGATCCCCAGGTCGGAAAGTGTCCAAGGTTCTTCCATTAGCAATTTAATAGTGGCAGACCGGTCTAGACTTGGTGCTAACAGTTCCTCGCCTTCCATGGGATTTCAATATTTAGATTTAATGTGTGTGTCGTGCTATATTTACACATCTGCCTACCCTGGAAATACAGCCATATATCATTATCATCTATACATATTATAAAATAACACGCTCGGAAAAGACCCGTTCGGCTCGAATTGGAACTGAATGAAACCAAATAATTATGTGATTTGCCCTGTCGTTTCTGTCTTTGTGATCGCATTGTTCTTCAAGACTATACGCAACGGATGCTGGTGTGCTTTTTGTAATATTTAGGAGAATTGAATCCTTATCCTTATGGTTTCTATTAAATTATTTAAATAATTAGCTGAAAGCACTTTAAAAGGAAAATTTCGTAATCACTATTTAAAGGCCCACTCCAAGAAAATTGACAGCCCGACGAAATATTCGCGCAGGTTTACAAGGTTCACAAGGTATACTAGTTCTGTTTCAGCTCTCCTTACGAGGCAACAGAGGCTATATTGCAAAATCATTGTAGTCAATAAATACCTTTCTATCTAATAATCAGTAATATCGTAAAGTTTCTCGGTTTTTGATCTCAAGTGATACTTGCTTTCTATTTGTGTTAATATTAGATTTTATGAAAGGGCAAAAAAAATAATGTAAACTGAAAAAGTATAACGAAACTATTAAAGAATTAAAGTTTATAAACAGGCATTTGTGCCATATTTCCTCGACTGGCGGTCGAGGAAGAAGTCGTGAAATCTTATTTTTTTTGGGTTTTTCATGATGGAACGTTTTGGATTTTGATGAAACATTTACGCTATAATTTATAAAAATATTGTGTAAAAAAACAATACGCACACGAAGCCGCGGGCATAATTAATGTTGTGCAAGCCTCGTGAGCAAGTACACGAACAATTCCACGTGTGCCGGTTAGTTGTTGAGAAAATGGTGTGGGCGGGTGGGACATGAGTTTAATCTTCGCGTCGCCATTGAGATATAATTGGTGTGGTGACACGTGGGTGTATTTCTTACCGAGAGTTGTGGAAATTTTATTATGGAAGCCCTTGTCCTTATAAACGTCTTCTGAAATGATGATGACGAAAAACTAGCTGTTCTACATAGGCCAGAGCTAGCTAGCGGGCTAGCTGTGTTCACGATAGTAACAAGAAAACTATTTATGTACACAAATTCCCTACCGAATTGTTATTGATAAAAAATAACAGTACATTTCTTCGTCAATATTTATAAAAACTGAAACTCAAACACGATACTTAATAAAAAAATAGCTTTTCTTCACATCACACATCACATCATCAGCCTATAATGTTCCCACTGCTGGGACACAGGCCTCCTCTCTAGGAGAGGGAAAAGGCTATAATCTACCACGCGGGCCCAGTGCGGATTGGTAGATGTCACATGTCTTCGGATTTTTGGTTCTAGGCTGGTTCCCTCACGATGTTTTCCTTCACCCTTTTTGAGAGCAGTGGTCATGAAATAAATAACACAAAGTAATGCGCCTGCCTGGGTTCGTACCCACGACTTACTGTTCGTAAGTCGGGGTTGCTACCACTGAGCCACCGCTGCTCTCAGCAAGGTTTTTTTACGTGCATCGAAACTAAAGGATTTTTTGTTCACGAATCGGATATGAGTTTCTTGGGGGAAGTTGGTTAATAGGACGTGTTACCTCACCTCCTTGAAAGATTCAGGTGACTAATCACATTAAAGCGTAGTTTTTATAGTATACCCGTGGGACAATAATCGAACTCCACGCGGGCGACACCGCGCGCATAAGCCAGTACTATATATAATCGGCCTATAACTCTCCCACTGCTGGGACACTCTCTAGAAAATACGTGGACCATAAGCCATGACGTGCTTGGTGAATTTCACACGTACTCGTTTTTTTTTTGCTTTGTGCATTTGCCACATACAACTTTCTACCTGACTAGTTTGACTCTACATATTATACAGGTTGGAAATTATTATTATCCGCACACGAAATTCACAAAAAAGGTTTTCAGCAGTAAGTAATTTAATAAAAAACAGCTTTTTCCTACAAAAGTTACAATCTAAACGGTCAAAACGTATGGAAAACATGATTTAAAAAAATACCCATGAAACATTTTGGAATGATAAATGTATACGTGATTTACGCGTTGTGCGTCGATATATTTATTACTCCTGTATACAGCTGCACTTGCATGAATACTAATTAATTTCCGACGCATTGATGACATCGTGTCAATTTTTGTTTCTACTTGAAATAACCAATCCGTTGCTGTTGTACGAGAAGTAGAATATTGTAAGCGGTCACCTAGCCACGTTTTTCTACAACATTTCTTCCGATATATGTACATTCGCGGCCTTTTCCGCCTGATCAATTAATTTTTTTTTCAATCATGCGGTGGCGCCCCGCCCGACTAGAGAGCGCTTCACGCGCGTGAGTGAAAGCCAAAATGAGCTTAGTGGTGATCAGGCGGGAGTGTCCTCGATTGTACATATATTTGTAGTATCTTAAATACAATCCATCCATACTATTATTATAAATGCGAAAGTTTGTTTGTTTGTTTGTTTGTTACCTTTTCACGCCTGAACAACTGAACCGATCATCCTGAAATTTTGCATATACATTCTTAGGTGTACAGACACGGACATAGGATACCTTTCATCCCGGAAAAAAGTACTGTTCCCGAGGAAAACCACAATAACGTGATTTTTGTAATAGGTGGCACCACGTGTCTGTCGAACAATGATTGAATTATTATAGAAACTTTAGTAGTGTGATACTCCCTCATACATTTTGAGAGTCTAAATTATAGATAAACCGGTTTTTCATACTCCTAACTATCCATCCTAATATTATAAATGCGAAAGAAAATTGCTTTGCTTGAAACCTTTTCACGCCCTAAACTGCCGAACCGATCATCATGTCATTTTGCATATACATTGTCAGGTACTACAAAAAAGTACTGATCCCGGGGGATAAAGTTATAAAAAAGTTCACTTTCGAATTTATAATATTAATTAGTATAGGAAATACATTTTGTGAGTCGAGTGTCAATGCAGCGTTTTTGTGGTATAATTTCAACAGTTTCACAATTTGTTTGATAGATGGCGTTGAAGTGACGACGCCGTTTTCTGAATCGCGGTGTTAAGTTTTTTTTGTGGAAGAATGATCATCGAAGGTTTTTTTGTTCCTAATTTTGTCGTTAGTTTTGGTGTTGAAATTGTCTCTAGATAAGTTGTTTAAATTATTCGCTAGGATTGGTTATCCTTTATTGTTTGTTCCTTTAATTGTTTGTTTGAAATAAAACAACAATGTCTTTTATTATTATTCGGTTAGTTTAGTTAGTTCTGTTTTTTATTTTGTTAGGTAAGGGTCCTTTGTGTGTTTCTTTAAGGTTAGGTTTCTTTGCCTTTTTCTATTTTATAATGCCTCGCAAACGTAGTTCCAACTTAGGTAGGAGCACATCGCGAGCCCGAGCAGCGAAAATTGCTCGATCTCAAGAATCCTCCGTTCATGCCAAATTAAGAAGGCAAGAACAAGCGGAGCGACAAGCAGCATTGAGAGCTGATGAGTCAAAGCCAGGAAAGACGGGAGAGCCAAGCCACCCACCAAGCTTCTCTGAGAGCGTCTGAGACGCCCTTTTAAACGCAATTGCGTTTGGAGGAACAAGCCGAAAGCCAGAGAGCTCTAAGGGTAACTGAGACGCCTGTTCAAACACAGCTCCGTCTAAGAGAACAAGCCCAGCGGCAAGCAGTCATTAGAGCGACAGAAACTCCGGAACAGTCGCAGGTGAGAAGGACCGCTGTTGCAGAAATGCAAAGCGAACGCCGAAGAATTTTTATGCATCACAGTTGGTCCGTATTTAATCATTCTGGATTTGAATACGATCCTTTAATTGATTACAACAATCAAACATCAGCTGTTGTTGTTGGTTCGATGAATAAAAAAATTCTGTTTTGTGATGCTTTAAAAAGGAAAGACGATGGAGACCGCAGGGGTGTGTTGTTCCAATGGCAAAGTTTCCCTTCCTTTACTTGGTGAACCAGAAGAACCTTTGAAAACTCTATATTTATCTGATGCAAATGAATCACGGCGCTTTTTAAATAAAATCGGAAAGTACAACTCTTGCTTTCGAATTACATCATTTGGAGTAGATAGAGAAATAAGAATGCCCGGGTTTTCGCCAACTTTTACCGTACAAGGTCAGATACTCGTATATCATCGAATTGGTTCACTTTTTCCAGCAGAGAACGAACAGCATACATTTTTGCAAGTTTTGTTTATGGGTGATGAAGAAAATGAAGTAAACCGTCGTTGCCAATATATTCAAGGAGTTGAAAGAGATACGGTATTAAAAATTCAAAGAATGTTACATATATTACCTTTAAAACCGCAATAGAAAACTGGCCTCAAGAAAATTATAAGGTTCATACTGATCGAACTCCGCGTGGCGAACATGAGAGGCGCTTTAATACACCGACTATTAATGAATTTGCAGTACAGCCAGTTCCCAATAAGAAAGTTTCCTGCGTGGATTTTTACGCCTACCACATGATGTCTCGAGGAAATGACTTTAACCTCCTTCTACGGTCAAGACAGCTGTTCCACCAATTTTTTGTAGATATGATATGATATACATCAAAGTCGAGAGCATCCGTCTTCGTTACATTTCTTTATACCAGAAAAAACTACGAGCTGAAAATTACATTCATCTGCAAGATGATCGATTAGCACGGATGGTAATATAAACCCCAACGATTTAGAGCGAATTGTTATTCTTCCCTCTACTATTGTTATGTTAGGTTCTGATGTGAATCATTACTATTTAATTCGATTTATTGCGATTTAATTTAATTTTTGTAATCGATTATTTATTGCAATCGACTAAATGTGCTTGCAACACTGACGGTTGAATTTCTCTGATTATCTGTGGTAAAGCTGTCAGTGTGCCGTAATGGCGGGCGACGCCTTTTAAAACGTTCTTGTTCCTTTGGCGCTCGTCGAGGTCGGACGCACAATTCGTCTTTTGCATTGATAAGCAGTATCCCTAAAAGTTCCTAGACTATAATAATTATTTTAATACGAGTTGTCTACATTCTTAACATTTTGTAGCAACATAATAAATACTTATACTGAAGTGCAGCAGTTTTATTACAGTTCAGAAGTGGTAAGTACACGCCTATCATATATACATAATATTGATTTGTTTTTATTACACGTGTTTTATCCCAGTAACTATCGATAACGATTTCATTAGATTTGTAACAGTCAAATACCGTTAAAAGTACATGATTTGACAATAATTTAATATGAGGGTAGGCCAGATCAGAAAATAATTTCATTTTTTTTTTGTGGATTTACGTTGCTTATCCTCTGTGCGGGGTATCTAAAAGGGGAAGAAAATTTCGTTATTTTTGACCTCAGACGCACCGTTTCCGAGATATTTTCGAAATACCCGAAAACATTTAAAAAAAAAAATTACGGCGTACTCACTTTGGTGTACATGATCTAAACCCAGTTTTATTTCTGTTTTATGGATTTGGACCATGCCACGCGATCGAGAGACTACCTCGCGGCGCTTATCGACGCCAATAAGAGGTCCATCGCGCCACGCTGCCGAAGCACGATCGACGGCGCAAGACAACGGCAGCGCTAGGCGAAGCAGTCACGGGCGCCTTCGAAGTCGAAGTCGTCATGCAGCTGAAGCCAGATCAAGAGCGCTACTTCGCTGACTCTACGCGAGAAGGAGCTGGAACGAGAACGGGAGCGCCTCAACGCTTTGGAAAACGAGGTGAGCAGAGCACGTAATCGTTTGTCGTCAAAGCGCCGGTATAGTCCATGTTCTCGTGAATCTTCTGTACATCGCGAAAACTATACTAGGTCAAATCGTCATCGTACGAATAATCGCAACAACTATGATAATGTTTCCAATGATGCGGAACAACCTGTGAGATCTAGTAGCGTTTCCTTTAGTGTTAAAGATATAGCTCATTTGTTAAGTTCTATTAAACAACTCGCGTCCCAACCATCAACCACTTCACCGATGAACCGTAGTGGTGATTCTAAAAATATTTTAGCAGAGTTTAACCCTTCATTGAAAAACCAGCGCATTGACGTATGGCTTAAGAAAGTTAACGAGTGTGCTTCTGTTTATGGGTGGGACGAGAGAACAACTATTCATCACGCGATGCAAAAACTTCAGGGATTGGCCAAAACCTGGTACGAAAGTTTAAATTCTATTTTGTTTACGTGGCCTGAGTGGCAAGAAAAGTTACTGAGTGCATTTCCATTCGAACAAAATTATGGCCAAGCCCTAGAAGAAATGCTGAAGCGAAGAAGTAGATACAATGAACCCATTGAAAACTATTTTTATGATAAACTGGCTCTCTTAAATCAGTGTGATATTTTCGATAAACGCGCGGTTGACTGTATAATTTACGGTATTGGTGATAAGTCACTAAAATCGGCGGCTTTGGCACTAAGGTGCAGTCATCCCGATCAATTATTGCAGCATCTGATGAGCAGCAAAGATAATAATGTAGGCGAACGCGTAGCTAATTCTCGATTCAGATCAGGGAACGATTCGGACTGGGCAAATGCTAAACCAACAACCAAAACTAATGGTGCCTCAAATATTCATTGTTTTAATTGCAAAGAAAAGGGACATATATTCTCTAAATGTCCAAAGCCTCTCATAACGTGTACTAAGTGTAATAAAGTTGGCCATAGTGCTGATAAATGTTATTCCAGCTCTGACACAAACAAAGCTAAGGATCCAAGCAAAACTTTGCTTATTTCTGCATCTAAACCAAATTCTAAATTCATTAAAACAATAAAAATTAATGGTCGGAATGTGAAGTCTTTCATAGACTTTGGTAGCGAAGTCTCGTTGATTACCCAGTCTCTTGCAGTGGAACTAGGACTTCAGCATGACCGCGTACAAACGGTTCTGAAAGGATTTGGTAACGAATTAGTACAATCGGTAGGAAAAGTTAACGTTGAACTTTCCGTGGACGACGTACTCGCTAACATTACTTGCCGCGTGGTGAGCGACAAATACTTAGATGTACCTGTTTTAGTTGGTCAGACTTTCACAGAACAGCCTCACGTTGTTGTGCATAAGACTGCCACGGATTTGCAATTTATGAACGTTGATGATGAAATGCCATTTTCACAAAATCATATAGACAGGGATAACGTGGTCAAAGTTAGGGTGCTCAACAGCGTGATGTTATGTGGAAGGGCTTCGGTAAGAGCTTCAGTAGAACCTCGTTGCGAGGGGTACATTATGTTAGATGGCAAGTTGTTAGGTAAGCCGCATCAGCAGTGTGTAGTGGCGGGTGGATTACACTTAGTCAAACATGGGAGAACGGTTGTCGATTTAACGCCTCTTAATTCAGAATTCTCATTACCTTTAGGGTCAAACCTAGGCCGAGCAGTAGTCGTTAAGGTCGTGAATCGAGTCCTTGTACCAGACGCATCAGTCTTTTCGAAACTCTCTAATGATCTTGACGTTAGCCAGATTCGCGTAGGAGGGTCTATTCATAATTCTGACAGGCTGAGGCTATTTGATCTATTGCAAAAATACAGGCACTGTTTTGCATCTTCACTCAAAGAACTAGGCTGCACAAATGTCGTAGAGATGAGCATCGAGGCTAACAGTAAAACACCGGTTGTTTACCGTCCATATCGTTTGGCCCACAGTGAGCGTCAAAAAGTTCGCGAAATGGTAGATGACATGCTCGGCGCCGGGATCATCAGAGAGTCTGCATCCGAGTATGCAAGTCCTATTGTATTGATTCGCAAAAAGGATGGCAAGCTGCGGTTATGCGTTGATTATAGGATGCTCAATTCTATAACAGTAAAAGAACGTTACCCTATGCCAATAATAGATGATGAAATTGCTAGGTTGTCCGGACAAGCTTGCTTTATCTCTCTAGATTTAGCATCCGGCTATTATCAGGTGCCTATCGCCGAGAATTCAAAACCGCTGACTTCTTTTGTAACGCCGGACGGTCAGTACGAATTTAACCGTATGCCGTTCGGTTTAGCAAATGCACCAGCAGTCTTTCAGCGCATGATGAACAAGGTTTTGGGTTCAGCGCGGTTTAATGAAGCTACAGCATATTTAGATGATCTCCTTATTTATGGAACAAGTGTAGATAACTGTTTGGTTAAGTTAGAGCACATATTAAAGTTGCTTGAGAAAGCCAACTTAACGCTTAACTTAACCAAATGCGAATTTCTGAAAGATAAGTTAGATTATCTAGGGTATGAAATTAGCTCCGCGGGCGTTAGGCCTGGTATGAAAAAGATACAGTCGGTAACAGATTTTCCTCGTCCCTCGAATCAGCACGGTGTGCGCCAGTTTTTAGGGTTAGCGAGCTACTTTCGCAAATTCATTCAGGATTTTGCTCAGGTTGCGCACCCTCTCAGTAGACTGTTAAAGAAGGATGTTCCTTGGTTGTGGTCGTGCGAGCAAGAGCAGGCATTCAATTCCCTCAAAGAAAAACTCGTCTCAAGACCTGTGCTGGCAATATATGATCCGTCTGCCGAAACTGAGCTCCATACTGACGCTAGCCGTGTTGGAATCGGTGGAATTCTCTTGCAGCGTTCGTTTGGCTCAAAACCGTTCAATCCCGTGGCTTTTTACAGCCGCCAAACTTCTCCGGAAGAAAAAAACTTCCACTCGTATGAGTTAGAAACATTAGCGGTCATCTGTTCTCTAAAAAAATTTAGGGTGTATTTGTTAGGGCAGAAATTTAAAATCGTGTCTGACTGCGGAGCACTCCGAACTACTTTTACCAAACGTGATTTAATTCCCCGAATCGCGAGGTGGTGGCTCATGATGCAGGAGTTCGAATGCGTGATTGAATACCGACCTGGTGTCAAGATGTCGCATGTTGACGCTTTATCCAGAAATCCTCAAACTCTGGATCAGTCTATTGAAGTGGATACATATCCTACAGTTATGTTGTTGAACAGTGATGATTGGTTGCTTACCCTTCAGTTGGGTGATTCCGAGTTGAATAGGATACGCGACATTTTGCACACAAAATTAGATCCAGAGGGGCTAAAATACATTAAAGATAACTACGTTATTAAAGATAACGGGCTATACAAGCGTGTCGACGGTGACCCTGATAAATTTCGTTGGGTAGTCCCAAAGGGAGCTAGGTGGCAGTTGTGTCGTCTTAATCACGATGACATTGGTCATCTTGGTGTTGAAAAGACTATAGATTGCATTAAAGGGACTTATTGGTTTCCTCGTATGACAAAATTCGTAAAAAAATATGTGAATGCGTGTCTCGAATGTGCATATTCCAAAACAAGGCCAAACAGGTCCGAGGGCTTATTGCACCCTATACCCAAGATAGAAATCCCGTTTCATACGCTCCACATCGACCACTTGGGTCCCTTCGTGAAGTCTAAGAAAGGTAACTCTTACTTGTTAGTGGTAGTTGACGCTTTCACTAAATTTGCCTTCATAAAACCGGTAAGAAATACGAAAACCTTGACCGCCATAAATGTATTATTAGACATTTTTGACGTTTTTAGACCACCCGATCGCATAATTAGCGATCGCGGTACATGTTTCACCTCTCATGCGTTTAAAAGATTCTGTACCGAAAAGGGTATCAAGCATGTGTTGAATGCAGTCGCTAGTCCACAATCAAACGGGCAAGTGGAACGGTATAATCGTACGATTCTGAATTCATTGACGGCGCAGAATCTTGGGGACGACGAAAGGGTTTGGGACACCAAGGTAGGCAAAATTCAGTGGGGTTTAAATAACACCGTACAAAAAACAACGGGGAGAACCCCATCGGATGTGATGTTCGGAACTCACATGAGTAGTGAAATAGATCCACGTTTAAATGAAATACGTCAAACTACTAGGGACGCAACTGATCTTGTCACAATTCGCGAGCAGGTTAAAGATAGGATCGATGAGGAACAGACGAAACAAAAACGTCGTTATGACAAGAATAGACGTCCGGCTCGTACGTACGCAATAGACGACTTAGTCAAAATTACAAAAACTTCATTTAGTAATGACGGCAAAAGCAAAAAGCTTAATCCAGCTTACGTAGGTCCATATCGCGTAGTTGCGTCGCTCGGTAATGATCGGTATGAGTTAGCCGCAATTCCCGGATTAAGTACCACGAAGAACAAACGTAAGACGGTAGTAGCCGCTAATCGAATGTTACCATGGGTTCATGTAGCTGCTTTAGAGCTTTACGAAAGTAGTACTGATGATGATGAAATTGATAAAGTTTCAAGTGATTAATTATATTATGTAATTCTAGTATATTTTTCGAAAGGAATCCTATGGTCTTAAATTAAGCAAATGCAATATGAGTTGTTTGATCTATAAAGTATGATATTTAAGGTGACATGTATTAATTTGGAGCATTGTTTTGTGATATGAATGTTATTAAAATCAATAGACCGATGATTGAGGTGTACCTGTTGTATTGGGGAACCTCCAAAAGTTGGAGAACTTTAGGGAACTCCAAAAGTTGGAGAACTCCAAAAGTTGGAGACGTAAAAGGGAATTCCAAAAGTTTGAAAAGCTTAGTGAACTCCAAAAGTTGGAGAACTCCAAAAGTTGGAGACGTAAAAGGGAATTCCAAAAGTTGGAAAAGCTTAGGGAACTCCAAAAGTTGGAGAACTCCAAAAGTTGGAGACGTAAAGGGGAATTCCAAAAGTTGGAAAAGCTTAGGGAACTCCAAAAGTTGGAGAGCTCCAAAAGTTGGAGACGTATGTGGGGAACCTCCAAAAGTTGGAAAAGTTTAGGAAACTCCAAAAGTTGGAGACTTAAGGGGGAATTCCAAAAGTTGGAAAAGCATAGGGAACTCCAAAAGTTGGAGACTTGAGGGGAAATTCCAAAAGTTGGAAGATTGAGGAGTATGGGGACTCCATAATATACAATTTATGTTCTGTTTTTTTTTCCATTTGGTTTATATAAGTTTGATATGTATTATGTAGTTAGTTTCTTTAGTGTAGTCATTACTGCTTGTAGCTTAATTATAATAATGTACCTAGCCGAGTGTTAGGTTTTGGTCTTTGCCTGAGAGCGTGTATGAGGACATACACGTTGTCAGGATGGACGAGTGTTAGGTTCTGATGTGAATCATTACTATTTAATTCGATTTATTGCGATTTAATTTAATTTTTGTAATCGATTATTTATTGCAATCGACTAAATGTGCTTGCAACACTGACGGTTGAATTTCTCTGATTATCTGTGGTAAAGCTGTCAGTGTGCCGTAATGGCGGGCGACGCCTTTTAAAACGTTCTTGTTCCTTTGGCGCTCGTCGAGGTCGGACGCACAATTCGTCTTTTGCATTGATAAGCAGTATCCCTAAAAGTTCCTAGACTATAATAATTATTTTAATACGAGTTGTCTACATTCTTAACATTTTGTAGCAACATAATAAATACTTATACTGAAGTGCAGCAGTTTTATTACAGTTAATAGCCCCCGCTATCTGCATGAATATACACAAGACGCTTTCGCCTATGTACGCACTTACGGCAGGCCTGACCTATTCGTGACTTTCAACTGCAATCCCTCATGGAAGGAAATAACAGAAGAGCTTATGCCTGGGCAAAGAACTACTGACCGACATGACTTAGTTGCTCGCGTGTTTCGAATAAAGGTCCAAAAAGAAATGAATGGTCAATAAGTGGTATGGTGAATGGTCTACCACATGTGCACATTCCTATTTGGTTAAAAGAAAAGCTGCGTCCCAACCAAATAGATTACATTATAAGCGCCGAGATTCCGGATCCAGAACAAGATAGGGATTTGCACGAAACCATAACCAGAAACATGGTTCATGGCCCCTGCGTAGCACGTAATCATCCAGCATCACCTTGCATGAGAGCTGCTGAAGGAAACAGTGCATCATGACAAGGGTTACCCTTTATACAGACGAAGAGCACCCGAAGATGGTGGAAGGGTAACGATTCAGACTCGCGGTGGGGCCGTCGGAACTCTTGGTCTATTACCAAGAGTTCCGACGGCCCCAGTACATGCAGATATGTCTTTTAATGATCGCATTTACAACGAACCGCTGACAAAGATTGAAAACAAAGTTATGACAATGACGGGGAAGAAGCTTCAAGATTTTGGAATGGTTGGCCCTCGACGAACAGGCGATAGTGACCCATCATGGACCCATCATGGAACAGAGCACTTTATTTCCCGCTGAATTTTTAAACTGTCTAGAGCTTTCAGGTTTACCCTCGTATAAACTTCAATTAAAATTAGTTGTACCCGTTATGCTTATGCGCAATTTAGATGCACCCCGATTATGCAATGGGACGAGGCTTCGGATTACAGAATTAAGACAAAATATAGTCGGTGCCACTATTTTAACTGATGTGAGAAAAGGGGAAAGTGTAATTTTACCCCGAATCCCGATAATCCCCACTGAAGTCTCCAGTTTCCAATGAAGCTAAGTTTTGCTAGTACAATTTAATAAAGTGCAAGGGCAAACATTGCAGGTAGCAGGGGTGCATTTGGAAAAGCCATGCTTTTCCCATTGCCAATTATATGTAGCACGTTCGCGTGTGTCCAATCCACAGAATTTATACGTATTAGCGCCAAATAGAAGGACATACAACATTGTGTATAGGAGCGTCCTAGAATAATGTTCCATTCTGAGCCCATGACTGCAACGGCCATATAACAAGCAGAGTACAACCCGAATTGATTGTCAAATCCTATATTAACGCGTGCGAAGCAGCGGGCAAAAGCTAGTAGACAATAAAGAATACTCTATCTATCTATGTGAGTTGACTTGTATAGCTTAGCTATGCACCCCTGCGCAAGCTGCACTGAACAAAGGCACAAATCAGATTTTTATCTGCAAGCCGTAAATTCTTTATCGGAGTGAAATGAGCGATTGAAGCGTAGGCATACCAAGGAGCTAAGCATGGCTCACATTGCTACGGCGAAGTATGACGATATGGTAATATGAGATACGGAGCTAATTTAGATTAGCTCGCGTATTCAAATGCAATTAGATAAGAAGATGGAACGAAGTTTATAGTTGTTGGATTTTCATGGGAATTTTTATTGAGTTCCCAGAGGTGTAGTCAATAGAATCCCCATCCCAGTCAGTCCAGTCCCATGAAAATGCAACTACTATTAAACTTCGTTCCACCTCTTGAGTATTTTTTGGCTAATTGCACTCGACTAGCGGTGTTGCCTGCGGTTACCGAGTGGCACAAGCGTAGGCTTTACGCTGTAGCAAACGTAGACCAATGGGCTATGGAGTAGCATATTCCTATGGTATAATGTGTGTATAATTTAGTTATTCTTTTGATAGCTATACCATCCGAGTATTGCCAAATAAACGTACCGTTAAATTATTGATTAATAGACTTACACAATATCTTTTGTATTTATTTTGAAGATTCAACGACTATCAGTCTTATAACAGGCCTACTTCAACTCAAAACTGCAACACAATTGTGTGTTATAAAAACCCAATCGTTAAGATTTTGGGCTGGCGCTCACTTGTATGGAGAAGGTATGACACAGCAAATCCTATGGCATGGCGAAGGATGCTGCGGAGTTTTGAACAATGACTAAGGCCGATGACCGAATTAGTAAACCGTCGTTTGTGGAGGTCCAGCGGTATACTGTTTCTCTAGTGAGTTTAAGCGCCTTTACAAAATTGAAAAGAGATCATTGTACAACAGCATAAACTTGTAATAATAACTGACAGGTTTTTACAAAAACTACCTCTAAACGATGCCTGTGGATTGAATTATGTTAACTGTATTCTTATCATAGTCTTAAAATCTCTGACAGTCAACGCACAGTCTAAACCTCTGGTTTTAAAAGCATAATATTTTGAACCAAACTTCAAAATATAACAAGTATGGAAAATGTAACCAATCTGAGGTGCTAACATTTTTGAAGTGGCTATTGCAATTTTAATTCTTAAATGAACTTCAACTACATCCGCAAATAGTAAACTTAACACTTAAAAATCGGTTTTTACTCGCTTAAACCCACCCAACTAAAAAACTGGCGACGCCCTTTTTGATTGCGTAACACACGAATTTCACCAAACTAAACTTGAACCCGCATTTACCCATTCAGTGCCCAGAACCCAGCATATGAGTCGAACAATAATTTGTTCGTTAACACAATCCGTATCCGTAGCTATGGACTCGCTAGTCGGGTTCTGGGCGTGAATACAAGTCGTCTATAGTTCATTATAACGACGACTCGGATACGGGTTGTGGGCACGCGAACGAAATTCACGAAGTTTTCGCGAAGTACTGGGCAGTGAATGGGTTTAAGAGCTGTCAGTGTTACAAAAGGAAGTGTATTGAAAAATGTTTTATCTTTATTTTAATAAATATAGTTGAATGGTCACATTATGAAAGACATTTCCATTGTAAGTGAGCGCAATTAGGCTAAAAGCTAGTAATCTTCCAGCCATAAGGAAGTAGAATTCTTCTAGACAACTACGCTACGCGATATGCTACGGACTCTGCTACACGCTGTGCTACGGCGTAGCACACGTGTAGTAATGACTGTCATTCCCGGTAATACATTTTCAAAAAAAAATCCTTTTCACGCTCTGGCTTGCCGCTCTTTGATTAAACTCCAGATGCAAGCGATTTTCGCCTTATGAGTGATCCACCGCAACAAAGCATGTTTGTACAACGAAGACACGCATGTGTGTCATCTATTTAATTACGCTTAATTATTTATACGTTATATAAAGCCCCGAACAGTAATAATTAATAGATGGTAATCGATACGTAATGTGTTTACGTTGCAAAAAGTTTTAAAAGGTTTCTAGGTCCCGGTTAAGGCTTTAGTCTAGACTCTAGGTCAGGTCAAACTATCTTACCAAGTTACATGATTTTTTTATTCAACGCTCAATTCAATTTCAGTCAAATTGTAGATTTGAATAGACGTACATGATTTTATTTGTTTGTGTGCGGTTTTCCGCAATGCGGATTAACCCTTAAATTATTTCATGCAAGTTCTGTTTCGTTTTTAAATGTATCCGAATAATAGAGGATCCGAGCAAGAAACGACCGTCACTGATCTGTTTAATTGATGAAAATTATTTTATATCATTTTTAGTATGTTAAAAAATATATCGCAAGTGGGTTGGCTAAAAAAATCCTGGCCAAGCTATTCACATCATCACATCATAATCAGCCTATAATGTTCCCACTGCTGGGACACAGGCCTCCTCTCTCTATGAGAGGGAATGGGCTATAATCCACCACGCGGGCCCAGTGCGGATTGGTAGATATCACATGTCTTCGAATTTTTGATCCTAGGACTTGCCGGTTTCCTCACGATGTTTTCCGTCACCGTATTTGAGAGCAGTAGTGATGAAATAAATTACACAAAGTAATGCACCTGTCTGGGTTCGAACCCACGACTTACTGTTCGTAAGTCGGGGTCGCTACCAATGGGCCACCGCTGCTCTCAAGCCAAGCCATTATTAATTAAAAAGTTAAACATGAAACTTGTTATTAAACAGTGCACTCATGAGTTTAACGAATACATTTAATAGCAACCGAAAGTATGAAGCCTGTAAAATAATAATATGCAAGCGTTGGGTTGTCTACCTTTTTCCTGGCGTAACTACTGGGTTGGCAGGTATAAACGAGTACCTATATCGATTCTAGTTATTTTCACCCATTCGTTTAATAAACAAATCACACACCAAAATAAGCGCTGTTTCATTGCAAACACGATGATATAGGGTTGTCTATTAAAAATCTGGTTTGAATGAGGGTTATCGAGTAAATAATAGCTTGGCCAGGATTTTTTTTCCACTCGCGATATATTTTTTAACATACTGATATAAAATAGCTTTAATATACTAAAAATATCGGTAAAGACTAGATGAATGATGCCCATTTTTATAAATCGTGGTGAAAGAGCCCTTACATTTTAAGCGTTTATTTCTTGTACAGCGATCGTTCTCCTATTCAACTAGAAAGTATTTTTAAAACTAATTGCGCAAGTTTTACAATTTTCGTATCAAAGCTTTTTTAAAGAAAGGCGCTCGACCGACATGAATAAAGCCGTACTATGTCCTGTATTAGACGTGGTTTCAAAATGATTTTTTTTCAGAACTGAGAGGAAATTGTCTCAATAACTAAACGAAACTAGGTAATCCGTGCCCTGCTTGCCCACTCATTGGTAAATGTTATTTTATTGTCAAAAATCTGCGTCACACATGCGAGACAGTCAAGTATTATGGGTTTCTGGTAGCGTTCTATATTTTTCGACGATATCTTCCATGATTATTTGTTATTTCTAAATAATCGTATGTAATGTAAGTGATAGTATAAGTTTAGTTTTAAACCGTGACAGGTTAAAAAAGTATTTTCGATTTTTCGTCGAATTTCGAGGATAGTTCGATAGATATTCGGTATAATAAAAATAATATAGATGGAAAGAAAAAAAAACGTATGCAATTCACACGTGGTAGAAGCGAAACCTTCAAAAATGTTGGCTTCAAGATAAACACTGTATAATGATTCCTATCTCATTTTCTCCCACGTTAAATCTTATGAATATATGTCTCTTTTTACTGTCGCTTTTTCGTTTCATCGACTTTCAAATCACAATGATGCTAAAGAAGTTTTCACTTCAAAAGTATTTAAAACTCGCATTAGTATTCAAACCTATGCAGTAACAAGAAAAACTTATTTTCAAACTTATTCGGGTCGATTTCCCGTCTAACCGAATGCAGCTGAATAACCAGTATTTTACATGAAGTGACTGCCTATCTGACCTCCACAACCCAGTTAGCACTGGGTACCTCTTAGTAAGACTGGCTGTCAGACTTTCGGGCCACTGACTACCTATAACGACAGTCAAAGATCTACAAATGACAGCCTGGACCAACGGCTTGATGTACTTTCCGAGGCACGGAGGAAACTGGGTATGTAATGCCCACCTATTCCATACCCACCCATCCACGGACCAACCTAGGCAAGTGCGGCTTAACCTGAATATCGATTGATATTATTTAACCACGAGCTTCACCTTGGATTGATTGCAAATACTGTGTATGAAAGAACCAGTACTAAGGCTCTATTAAAGGGTGAAATCGAGATGCAATAAAAAGACAGATATGAAGCCCTTTTTCTTTTTTTTCGGATGGGAAATCATCAAATGACTTCTACCGCTCTGTGCGGGGTGGAAGGCAGTGTCAGACTTGTACTGACTAAAACCCATCCATGTTCCTTCTTTGTCCTTTGTGTTCCAGGGCCGCGGTATCTCTTTCGAATAGTCCCGCAGCCCAGATATGAAGCCCTTGTGTGGACATCGACGTCATTGAATTTTTAGATGTAATGCCGCCCATGACTTATTTTTGTTGATGTAACTTAGATTATCCGTAATATTGGAGAACAGAGATGCAGATGTTTCACAATACCGGACGTTTACCAGTGAGTTGGTATGGTGCTGGTTACGGTATTCGTTATTTTAGGGTTCCGTACCCAAAGGGTAAAAACGGGACCCTATTACTAAGACCCTACTGTCCGTCTGTCACCAGGCTGTATCTCATGAACCGTGATAGCTAGACAGTTGAAATTTGATATTCACAGATGATGTATTTCTGTAGCCGCTGTAACTACAAATACTAAAAACAGAATAAAATAAATATTTAAGGGGGGCTCCCATACATGAACGTGTTTTTGTTTCGGCTTATGGT
Organism: Lycophotia porphyrea; assembly: GCA_950005105.1. Taxonomy (NCBI): domain Eukaryota; kingdom Metazoa; phylum Arthropoda; class Insecta; order Lepidoptera; family Noctuidae; genus Lycophotia; species Lycophotia porphyrea. Next base: position 23,347,943 of record OX465383.1, on the reverse strand, counting down.
ACGGAACCCTTATGCGCGAGTCCGTCTCGCACTTGGCCAGTTTTTATTTAAGCGTATACGCGTGCGTTAATTAGACGAGAAACAACCCACCCCAAGTTTTTCTCTAAGTGAACCTCGCTGTTCCAACTTGGATAAAGCCAAAGTAAGTCCTGTATTATGCAGTTCGAAAGTCGGTTCTAACAGAAAAACATGGAACAAACTTAAAACAATGAACCCATAATAAAAGGCGCAAATAGTACGAGTGACTGGTGGCGGTCTACAATAAACGATTGTTTTACAAACTTGGGTAGGTAAATCCATAGGTTTATTAAGTAGTTCAAAAGTAAGTTCCTTACAGAATATTTAAAATAAAATCGGAAAGGTAATTAACTTTTTTTTTCTTAAAAACGTAGCCCCGCACTAGGAATTTCTCCTGTATCGTGGGTGCGTTCACAAACACACACTCAACACTCACTCACTGTGTACACTCACTTTCACTCACACTGACTCTCACTCTGGCCCTCACTGTGTACTGTGTTCACTCATTGTGTGCGCAAGCAGGCCAAGGTTCCACATCCGAAGGGTAACCAATGTGATCCTGTTCTTAAGCCTCCACTGTCCGTCCGTCCGTCCGTCCGTCTGACAGCGGACAGTAATAGGTAGACAGTTGACACAAAATGTGTATGTCTGTTACCGCTATACATATAATAAATTAAAGGAGGCTCCCTCACTACGATGATACGGAACCCTTCATGCGCGAGTCCGACTCGGACTTGGCCGGTTTTTTCTATAAACGTTGCTCCACCAACATCGCTAAAGCTATAGGAAGTCCTATGTTGTGAACTTGTAACTAGTTCAAAAGTAGTTTCCTCGTAAAGTTTTAAATTAATCGAAACTATTACTTATTGCACAAGCAGGCGAGAAGTTACGACTAACTTGCAGTTAGTCGGGTTTTCTATAAACAGATAGCAGATCAAATATTATATACACATGCAAATAGTTATTGCACTAGGTACCTACATACATAAAGGGTGTAAAAAGACTATTAACGAAGCCGAAAGGCACTTGTTCTCCCCGTCATTGCCATCATTTTTTTGTTCTAGACCATATCTGAGAACCTTCTAGTTACGGAGATATTGGGGGTCAAAGTTCCACCTTTTTCACAAGTTTTTTTAGCCACAATCCAAACTTGTAGGTACCTACACTGCTTACGTACACCGATAACTAGCTAGCTGCACGGGTGCTCTGCTTACCCACTGTTGCTCGGTACGATAGTAATATGACAGAACGGCGTCATACAGTTAACAGCTGATAAATCACAGGCACGCACGCGTGAATATCATACGGCTGCTGTGTTATTGTGATAAAAGTGTATTTTTTTTTTAATCTTTGGGAAAGTTGTTTGTTATCATGAGTACTATCACGTGTTTAATTATCGGTCCCTTATTACCAGTCACCCTTTATAACTGATAAAAGTCTATAAGATCTAATCATGTAAGTAAGCAAGTGCAGTTGGAAAAAGTCTTGCATATTCAGGATCGCACGCCAGCTTTGGTATGTGTTATAACGAGAGATCGGAGTAGGTAGATTGAATTGGGGTCATTGATCCAAAACGTATATATTAATATGGACATTCCATCGGATTTTCGGAATTGGTTGATTATTAAAATAATCCGGAACTTAGGTAGGAATTGTATTAAAATGAGCAGTATTATATTGTTCATAATTTTTTTAACGTTACCCAGTCACGATTTGACACAATCCAACGACCAATCAGAGCAAAGGATCATGGGTGGTACACTAACCGGTGGTACCTTCCTTTAAATGAATTGGGTAGTAATAATATGACTACCAACATTAACAATATTTAATTGGATCTGAAAATACCGGAATTACTTACCGGGAAAATTACTTATCTATGTTATTGTTTCTGTGAACATTTATGATACAAGTATCAAAAAACAATCTACCTACTCCGATCACTGGTTATAACACATTGCATTCGTTTCAGGCCTGAAAACCTTTCATAGGACTTCTAGCGCCATCTAGGATCGTCTATAGTAAACTAAACTGCCATCTAGTGCTGATTATAGTACGGTACTTTCAACTCGCTTGTAAATGAAAGGCTCAACTGAAAGGTGGCGCTTCCTGAAACGTAAAAGATTGATGCGACACAACCTCATTTATCCAGCAATTATAATTAAAACAACTGTGAAAAAAATAAACCTAAGATTGCATTAACTGCCAATACTGCTATGCCATCCAGCTCACTGGGTAATAATTTCACAACAACACAGTAGTAGTACAAAAGGTGTATAATAAATATGAAATATCTAGAACTATTCGCAATTTCATGAATTAAATAATAATAATAAAAATCTTTATTAGACCAGAAAAATAGACATATGTTCACACAATTTGTCAACAAGCCACACAATATCAATCTGAAAAGTATAACATCTGCAATTGTGTCTATTTTTAGCATCTGCTACCGAACTACGAGTAGGTTTATAGCCTGTGTTTCAGTACGCAGCGCTTTAAACCCTCGAAAAAAGTAAATAGTAGTAGTAAAAATAATTATCCTTATTCGCATAAAGTGGAACAAACGATTTTAAGTTACAACGGATTGTAACACGTGAAGTCACGCAATTACGTATCTACGGAAACATATTGTTTGCAACAAGGAACGCAACGCATTTTTATAACAACACCACGCTTCTATTCCGCGAAGGGAGAAACAAAAGTATTACGACAATTATTTTAACATTTTCATTGTAAAGGTAGACAGTGCCAAAAGATTTAAACAAAGGGTCAAACTTATAGTGCTCTCCACACAATGTAGCACACTTTCATCGTTCTTACCTGTAATAAAAGACTAGACAAACGGCATCCCCGTAAAGGAGCAATAGGGGAACAATTTGTGAGGTTTTTCAACCGAATCGTAATTTGCGTGTCCACTAATAATTTACCACCCGAAATGTAGAACAATGGACGACTAGGGATCGCTACGATCACAAGCGTGGAGTGAACTGGGCCAAGGGAAACACTCTTATTTGTTTTTGCACAGATTCGATCTAAATCATTTGGACGGTTTAATTAAAGCCAGTGTGATCTAGTGGCGAGAGTGGGGCTTCGGGTCCTTTGGTACTGTTCCGATTACCTAATTGTATTTTTTGATTTCAAAAATACTCGACACATTCGCACTGGTAGGGAGGTACAGATTGAAAACAATGACTAGGTATTTTGGTGACTTACTAAATAAACATTTATTCCTCATATTATCTGCCTTCTTATATTTAACTAGATATAAAAAAGTAACATTATAATATTGATATCCTACCTTAATTTAGCAACGCCTTAAAAGTTGTAACTTTAGGCCGACAAAGTTTGAAATTCCTCGTACTCGGCACGAGGAAGTATACCTTGAGTTACAACCATGAAACATGGATAAATTGAAGCACTAATATAACTTCAGAAAATAAAAGGACGGCGTGCGTCCGGTTCGACGCATCACTTGAGACTAATCACTAACGCGTTAAGGACCGATTACGAACTGAACTCTATTCAAATATTAGTGCCGGGAGTTGGGGCTATCAATAATTAAAATAGCCTTCATAAGTGGCTAGTTTTTCGAGGAGCTCGTACCTGCATAAGCAGTCGCTTCATGTGAAATACTAGTACTCAGCGGCATCCGGTTAGACTGGAAACCAACCCCAACATGGTTGGGAAAAGGCTAGGCAAATGATGATTTGTTAGGGACAACGCTGTTTGCACTAGATTAGTTTGGATTTTGAAATTACATGTGTAGGCACTGTAACAGTTTTCTTGTGTTTTTTAAATAGGTAAATGTCTAATCGATGAGGGATCGCTTCTTTGGTCGCCTGAAGAAGGTATTAATTCTTTCAGGTTTGGTGGTTAGTTTCCTAATCACGTATTCTCGGTTGTTTAATAGTTATTTGTGCAACATTTATCATTTATTTATCAAAGTGGGTTTTTGCTGCGAGTGTTGATTTTGAATCCCGAGTAAGCGAAGGATTCTATAGTTGAATCACGAGCGTAGCGAGTGATTCAGGGTTAGAATCCTGAGCGTAGCGAGGGATTCAAAGACACGAGATGCAAATAACTTTGGTCTCGTGTAACACATTTAACTTTTCACCCCAGCAGCGAGAACATATACCTGAAGGTAAAAAAACAACATGGTAAAAATTAAACCACCACACCACCATAATATATTGTATTTTAATGTTAGCGGGCGAAAATATTTTGGACTTTTTGGATTTGTGCCCTACTGACATATTTTTCAAAAATGTTATGTTTGGGATAGGTTTCAATGTGCACGTCATCTTTTGTTTTTATTGTGGCTTTCAACATTGAGTAAATAGTCCACATTGTAGATGGTTGCCTAGTTTGTGATAATTTTATGAAGTACGATAAAAGTAGTCTCCGAAAAAGTGTTTGCACCCTTTGTAAGTCTCCATTGCTTAAAAATATCATAAGTTTTTTGATATTTTTCGCGAGACTTTTCAGGCGGGAAACTTAATTCTGATTTTTTTACATTATGCTTCAATTCTTTGGATATTAAAAATAAAATACCGAGGTCATCCACCATACACGGTCCATTCTATGAAATTGTTAAGAAGTATGAAAGTTTGCGTTCACCAAAAACAAAAAATGACTGTTTCTTTCTAAATTACCAGAATGGTAAATGGGTATAGGTATAAACAAATTTGGTTCTATGCCTAAAGAAATCGCTAACTCTTTAGGTTTAGCAGATGCTGACAGCTACACTGGACAAAGTTTCAGGAGAACTTCAGCTACATTGCTGGCTAATTCGGGAGCTGATATAATGACTTTGAAGCGTCATGGTGGATGGCGATCTGACAATGTAGCAGAATCGTACGTAGAAGATTCCATAGAAAACAAGAAAGAAATTTGTGCAAAAATCACAAAAAGAATTAGACTTGATTCTGAGGCGCGTCCTACTGGCGAAATACCAAGTACATCCAATGATTGGATTTCACCTACCTACACGAATATTGAACCATCCACCAATAATCTATCTGATGAGACCGCTATGCCATCAAAAACGTATGAGACCGCTATGCCATCGTTAATTATAATTTTACTAACTGCACATTTACTAATTGTTTCTCTAAATAAACTTTTTATCTACTAAATAAAATGATTTTTTAATTTTATTATCTTCACAAGTGTGTTGAAAAACGTCGTATGATACACGTGTGTATTGATGATTACCGTCCTCGGCTCTCTTAAGACCCTCAGCTAACGGCTCGGGTCTCAATGGTGCCTCAGCGGTAATCACCAACATTACACACTTGTACCATAATGTACTATTGTCTCACGCTAGCAGCAAAATCGAATTTTGCTCACTGTCTGTAAACAGCAAAACCTGCTTGTTTGAGGTGCTGAGGTGAAAAAATATTTCCACGTCATCTATCGACAATGCGCTGGACTATTATGCTTTTTAAAGTCATTGCAGTTGACCGTGTGTTGCGAAAACCGTGGTGGTTAGTAAACTAACTCCCTTATTCCTCAAAAACCTTTTGTGGTATTTTCGTAAAATATTTTTTTTCTTAATAATGAAACCCTAACTAAACAAAATGTCCAATTGTTTTATTTATAAAGTCATCTGATTTAAAGTGTACCTGAAAGAGTTAAATAACCTTCTTTCAGGCGGAACCAAGGTGTGCGTGACACTTACTCAAATGGGTCCGTAGTCTGTACATCGCTGACTACAAACCGGATGCATCACCCAAGATCATTGATGATGAGACTACATCCTGTGGAAGTTTGGGAGTAGGCTAGAGCCTAGAGGCTTTTTAAATGCGAAGACCCTTAACAACCGCGAGGTATGCAGTCTCAGGATTTTTTTTTTAAAGGCGTGGTATGGAGACGTTGCAATGGACAAGGGTGCCAGTTCTCTTTTCCTTCTTTAGCCATGGACAGTGGGAGCTCTCCCTGCTGCCCGTGGTTAAAGAGAACTGGCGCATATCATTCACCAGCAGCTTACTTTCGAAGTATAAACTAGTGGAATCCGAGGTACCGTATTATAATAATGGCCCAGCGCACACCAGGCAGGGTAGGGGATTTTGCCAGCGCATACCATGCCCCTCAGCTTGTCGTCGCATACCTTCGCTCCCTAAGCATGCAGGCGCATTCGTGTTCCACGCGCGCCTCAAAGAGATGCCAGCAAACAGGGATTGGCCCGCAAAGGCCGATGCCTGCCAGGGCTGCGGGCTGTTCGAAAGAGATACCGCGGCCCTGGAACACAAAGGGCAAGGAAGGAACATGGATGGGTTTTAGTCAGTACAAGTCTGACACTCCCTTCCGCTATGCCCAGAGCGGGAGAAGTAATTTGATGATGTCCCATCCGTAAAAAAAAAACGGTCTGGTTTGGAAAGCAGTACTCCTCGATATAGCTCGCATTGTGAGGAGGTTTCTGTCTCTAGCGACCTGACCACAGGCAGCTTGGACCCTGCTCCCGATACTGGCGGACAATGATTTTTATAATGTTGATTTAAGAAGGCCCAGTAGGAACATAGGCTGGTTATGCTATGCTATTATGTTTTAAGAAATGTTTACACTTGAGAGTAATAAAATCGTACACTTTTACACTTCATGACTATTAATTACCATTGTTTCTTTCTAATGCTTATTGAAACTTTACTTCACTGCCTTTCCAATGATACAGTACCTATACGAAATACCGATAAGGGGTTTAAGCCACAAAACCCAACATACGCGTGAAATTACCCGATTTGAAGAGAATAAAAATCAAAGATAAAATTAATCAAAGGATTAATACTAAAAAAATCTTGAATAAGGCCCATCAAGCTCAGCTTATGCTAATTGCTATCAATATTATTAAAATAGTGGAAAAGATAGTACTCGGTCAGGTTAACGAATCCTTAGACTAAAAAACTTTAAAAAAAAAAAACGATTTCCAAAAAACACTTAAAAAGTCGAAAAGTCGGTGACTTTGTTTGTTTCATTGACTTTTTATTTTATTTTACGCTTTTTAGTTGTAATAAACCGCATAAATTCATTTCATGTATTAATTTTTGCATACACCTAGACCAAGAAGAATAAAATACGTATTAGAGGGAAAAAAAACAACTAATTACTGAACCGATTTTTATAAAATTTTGGGACCAATCGGAAAGTATAGTATTTCACAAAATAAAAAAAAAAACAAATGGATTCATAAATGATGGATAAGAGGTAGGTAACGAACAAACAAAAATATACAACAAAATTGAGAAACTCCTGCTTTTTTTGAAGTCGGTTAAAATTTATATTAGCAGATGCAAAGCACCGTTTTAGGCAGGGTCGAAGTACCTTATCAGCACTATTAGTTTTCCGAAGATATGGCCAGTGGTCTCGACCAGGACCATCAGGTCCTGGCGCTGTTCAGTGATTATAAAAAGACGTTCTATCTATTACCTTGTCACCCATGAATAGCTGTTGCAAGTCCTGGATGAGTGTATGAACCTATTCAGTGCCCAGAACCCAGCATATGAGTCGAACAATAATTTGTTTGTTCGCACAATCCATATCCGTAGCTATGGACTCGCTAGTCGGGTTCTGGGCATGAATACAAGTCATCTATAGTTCATTATAATGACGACTTCGATTCGGGTTGTGGGCACGCGAACGAAATTCACGAAGTTTTCGCGAAGTACTGGGCAGTGAATGGGTGAACAGTGGCTGAACGCAGAACCTAACAGACCAGCATTTCTAGCGTTGCTAGTAAAGAAGTGGCGGTACAGTACAGCTTGGTGTTCAGACTAGTTCTATGTATGCTCCGGTTGGCTAGTAGGTACGTCAGTCATGCGGTAAGGAAATGTCAGGTGTGTGACGAGAAACTCTCTACGTATTCCTTGAAAGGGCAACAAATTAAGTCCAGTAAACTAAGGGTGACAACTGAACGGTTACCATATACCTGGATGTTTACCTCTTATGTAATGGGTGGTCACCCATCCACGGACCAACCTAGGCACGCGCGGCTTAACCTGAAGATCGACCCCGAGCGGCTGTTATTATTTAGCCAAGAGGTCTTTATATGATCATTGTAGACATTATGGATTCTGGGAGTAAACATATGTCAGTAGGTAAATAAAAGGACACGTTCGAATCAAAGTATTTATTTAATTCACATACATTTGCTAATAATTGCATGGAGCAAATAATTCATACCTACAACATATTTTCTAAAAATAATTAATATTAAATAAACATAAATCTAAAATGTACAGAATATTCATAAAATTAATGGTTTATACACAAAGAAAAATCAAGAAATAAAATATTAATACAATAGTATTAGACCAAAAGCATGGTTGAGCATGGTTTACCTTGTGAAATAGCTCTTTCATGAAGTAATTGATTGTAATATACATAAACTTCAAAGCGTGTATTTTTTTAATGCGGTGGTGTTTAATGTTAAAGAACGATAGCACTACTAGGCATGATTAAAATTATACACTTCTCTAAACACTGATAATAGACTTATGATCAATATTCTGAGAAATAATATATATATTATGATATATTCTATTACATATGATAAGTAGAAATATATACCATTTTTTTCCTAGCCTCCATCCCACCCCCACCACTCCCTACTCCAGTAAACAACAATCAACTTAGGGCATGCGAACTGCCAGTTTGCAAATGCCCTTAGTTAGATACTTGGCTTCGGAACAGGACGCTGATTTAGGGTCGCACTCACGAATCGAGTGAGCAGGTTCACTGTTCAACCCGCATTCGATAAGCGTGATGGTTTAATATCTAATCCCCTCCACAAGTACGAAGACATACCAAATATATAAAAATATGAATGCTGCCTGCTGCATACAATGAAGTCCGTGACTTCTTTCTATTTCTCAATTTAAATGGACAGAACGATTAATTATCATAATTTTGTGATCAGACATTTTAGTCGCTGTTTCGTGCTTGTAGCACGTTTAGATGATACCATTGTGTCATCGCTTGAATTCTAATATCTCAGTATTTTTTGTACTTTTTGTGTAACCTTAAATACAGCAGGCAACAGATATAAAGTACCATTATCATATAGCATATTTTAATTTTACAAATTTCAAACTACAATTATATTTTTATAAAAGTAGGGCACTTTCCATCACTCATTTCTTTACGTCTTAGAGACGTAAAAAACCTTATCTTAGATTTCTTTCCTATTAACATATGTATATAATACGGAATATATGTATATAAATAACATTGATAAATGTTTTTTATAATGTAAGTATACAATTTTGTATTATTTCTGCAACGCGAGCATACTCGTGTGCTGAACTAGTTATTTCAGATTTTCACAAATTTCTTAACTATAACAATATACGGGGTGGCTACGACCATGCGACAGTAAGTCAAAAGTTAGTGAACCAACATTTATATTTCGTTAACAGTGTTTTTATTTCGGTTTTAGTTATTATTTGACTTTTTCAAGAAAATATTACCCGTGTTTTAATTTATTGTTGTATGGTCGTCGCCACCGTGTATATAGGATAGAAATAGTAAGTTTAACTTTAGATTAACATGCGTGAAAAGGCAATAGACTCGCCCTATATTATATCATACCACTATAACATAACTGGCGAAATATGGGCGTACTATTAGGTACACCTCGCCTAACCCGTCGGGGCCTACAAAGCGTGATGTGGCGATGTTATGTAAAATGCGTAAAATGTTTATAATATTTGTAGACCTACTTATCTGTGAAATTAAAAATAAAAAAATTACGAAGGATGACCCTCTGTCTTGTTTACAAATAAGTCAGAGGTACTGAACATATTTGAGGATCAGTTAATTACATTTCAGAAAATGAATGTCATGGCAAATATTTTCAAAGAAATAAGCTTCAATTCTTATTTTAAATGATTTATTTCTTTTTTTTTATCGATAGTTTCGTAGATGAATCTGAATAACATCACAGGCTTCCCTGAAATAGATACAACGATTTAAATTTATTTTTATTCAATCAAGTGCTCTAATATATTTAATATATAAGTTCCTAAGGAACGCTACAGATAATTCTAATACTGTTAGCTAAGTGGTATTCTTAATAAATGACATTTATCAATAGCAATGGTAAATTTTAAGTTTAAGTAGACATTTTACCTACTTTTTAATCTCATGGTTGTATGGTATATGCCAACTGATCGAAGAAGTGTAGAAGGAAACTTGTGTGTATTTTCACCATAGATATGCTTATTATTGAATCTTGATTTTATAAGTTACTAATCAATGGCAATAGTAATTAGCTCATTTCAACTACATGAGCATGTCGTTAGTTAGTAAGATAAGATACCATATTGGTATTCCAAAGAAGACAGAACATTTTGTGACTAATTGTATTCTTTACTTATTTTTTTTTTATATCTTTATCTTAACAATTATATTTAAATCCTCCTAAGATATTTACTTAAAATTAAGTATGGTTTCATATTGTGTAAAATACGGTCAACATCCGTTGTTTTATGAAGCGAAATATGTGCAGGAAAGAAATTATGACTAGTTTTATGAAAGGTGGAACAATATCCTTTGCAACGAGTAATATTTTGTGCTTAAAATGTATTTGTGTAAAGTACGCATTAGTACTTGCTACAACGTTTGAAAATCTTCTTAAAACCTATTTACAACATCGATTTAACAGGCACGATTGCTTGCTAATAACATTAATATTTATAATGGTAACATATTAAAATTACACTAGCAAGAGACATGTCATGAAGTAAAAAGCGAAACTTATCATAATTTAATGCTATTAAGTACTCAAATACAAAACTTAATAATTACATTTTTTTGTAAAATAATAATAATAAATATATTTATACTCTTAAAATCAATCAGAATAACTGCAACAAATCCGGTTAGCGACAGTTTTATCTAAATACAGACATGAGTAGAAAAAAAATAATTACATAATGTTTCAAATCTAAAGTAGTTTTCTTTTTTTTGGAGCAACGAACAATGTGAACCAAAAACATTACCGATTCCCGAGTTCGCTGATTAAAATGACGATAAGAATACTGTTCTTATTATTATAAATAATATGTAATAATATAATACTTTAAAGAGTTCCCCGTCATCCAACGGAGGGGGTTGTCTACAACGAACCCCAACGGAACCCTAACACATTTAATATTTTTAAAGGAAAGTCTGTTAAAGCTTTTAAAGTCTTTTGCTTCAGTTTTAGTTTTTAAATGCTGTATACTTTTTAAACTGTCTGTTTCTTTCACTTGGGGTTGAATATCGTGGTTATCCGAAACTGGGTTGTTTCCTATGTAATCACTGGATAAGCTTACATTTTAAGCTTACAGAACTGCTTCTTTGCTGGTGCCTCCTAGTATTGGATGCTCCGAGAAGCCTCAGCATCCTGACGGGTAATGTTGAAAGCCTCCGTTTTGAGGAAATCAACAGTTTTGTATGCATCAGTATCAACTGCGGACATAGATTTTCCGTGAGCGATCTCAACCTTCTTGTTAGGCTTGCTAGGTTCCGGCCCCTGAAATTGTTAAATTATTGTTTATATTATAGCCAGTAAGCAACAAAAAAAAAAAAAAAAAAAAGAATCAAGTGATATGGGTGATTAAAACTTTCATAATTTTGGTTGGTCATTATTATTTTTTAATAGCTTGAGCAATTCAATACTTTTATCAAGTTGGTACTTTGCATGATCAGATCTACAATACAAAATAGTTGTACTGTGATTACAGTACCTTTACTTGTGGAGGTTTTGTAGTGGTGTGAAGATCCAAATCTAAATATTGGAGCACATCAGGTTTGTCCTCACATTGTCCTAGTTTTAGACCCTGAAAATCAACAAAAACGATATGATAATAGTCCACGATAACTTCGCCGGCGGTCACTAATACAACCAGGGACCAGACAACTAACAATAATCTGACGTAATACTATGGAATTACAATTGAAATCAAGTCGTATCTGACAATTGACATGCAATTGATTGCCAGAGTGATGTATGGTTCTGTTGGTGCAGAGCCATCGAAACTAACGCGGCCATCAATTTCGCCGTTTACGAGCAGCGCTTTCATGACAATCATATTCAAGCGCCAAAAGGGCCATGTGAACCTTAAAGAGCAAAGTTCTTGAAATTACAACTGTAATATCATAGTGATAAATATCATATTGATTACCGGTCATCTCAGTAATCCGCTCTGTTAGTGAAGGCCAGACGTTATACGGAAGGGAAAAGCCTCTTTACGTTCATGCTATCCGCCACCCAGTATTAGCTAAGAAATGGATAAATGGCTAATTTTACACAATATGTTTGTTTGCATAAATAAGCCACTGGGTAACGTAAAAAAATGGCAGACCGTCAAAGTAAAAGTGACCAAACATAAGAACTTCCAAACCAACTGACCCGCGCAACTTCGTCTGCGTTACATAATGCAATTAAATAATATTGCGACAATAAATTGAGATGTAAGCTATCCTATCTTTCAAGTTGGATCAAACTACACACGGTGTGCAAATTTGATTAAAATCGGTTAAGTAGTGTCAAACAACGTGACACGTAATTGATATATATTAAGATAGGCGTGCATTTAATCGCAACTTGCATATTGAGAAGCGATGATGCGACCTAAGGTGGAGATACTTATTTATCTCTTCATTTAGGTAAACATACTTCACTAGTCACTGTTTTCTTTATATTAGACTAGACCGTTTACCTCTATTTTTTCAATCTACATGTTTAGAAACGTACTATTCCATCCATCCATCAGCACAATGTTTTAAGTGCGTTACATTGAGTCCTCCTGTAAATCGTGATTTTTCAGCCCAAAAAAAAAGATTCCCAGCACTAATTTTTGCATAAAATTACTTAGTTTGATGTACATAATGCTAGGTTGACAGCTTCGTGAAGAGTCTGTTTACAGCCTGTATTATTGGTAAAATAATTTCGGTTTGGGTTGGGCACTTTTTCTCTGACGCGTCTGAGACGATTTATTTTATACATCAATGAACAGAGTCTAAAGCGATAATAATGTACTACCGAGCATTTAGACTATACAACAGATAACGTTCCAACAATATCAATCTAAAATGAAATAAAAAAAACCTTGTCTTCAGTTGAGAGGCATGCGAATTTATGATAATCATTCACCTAAATAACCATTCAACTAAACGATGAAAAAATGGATGAAACGATACATATGGGATTATCTAACGCAAATAAAAAACTTGAGCTGCGACGATTTCATGCTCTCTGTATACAAGGTGTCATAAACAACTGCTTATTTCGAAAGTGATTAAATGCAGAACATTTAATGGAATTCAATAGAGCGCTTTTGTAGGAACATTCTGATTTCCGCTTTGAAATAGGCCACTACTGTCGATCACAGTTATTATGCTCTATGGCCAAGAATAGATACAACTTCATGTTTAACATCGATACCTACTTTGACAATTCAAAACCTTATTGGAAATAAATGCCTTGATATTTTCCGAGGCCTTGTTGGTCCCATTAAAAAAGAAACAGTTATATTTATGTATTTTTTTTCTGATAAGCATTTTGTTTGGTCAAAAATAATGTCCTATATTTAGGAACTTTAATCCCGGTCTCGTTCCCGTCGAATAATTTTCGACCGAAGCCGTGGGCAAGATCTAGTAGTCCCTAATAACGCTTCACAACGAAATCTATTAAATTTCCTGTACTTTATCACTCTCTAAAACGTCAACAGTAAATTAAACACGTCGTACAATCTACCATTTCACTAACATTTTGACACGCAAAGACGAAGCCTAAGTAATGTTTAAATAAATGTAACGGTTTGTTCTTTTGTTTACCGCCACGAGTGCTTGTGCCGCGGGAGGTCGCGATTCTGCTTTTGCTTGAGCGGGCGCATTTTGCTGCGATATCTCGTTTTTTAGCGATACTGCCGATATTTGGGGCCTAGTGAAGTACGCCAAATTTGCGTATGTGACGATATTTTGATAATGGGGATACGCGGGGATATTTTCGGGTATGTATTCCGGTTTTTTTACGAATGTGCACATGTATACGTAATCGTTAACATTAGGAGACGTAATCTCCTTATATACAGGAACTTCGTAAATGTGTTCCGGTTCCTCGATTATTTCGAGGTACGGAGACGGTTGCGCCGGTACAGCCGGCAGTGGACGCTCAAGCAGCGGTATGGGTGGAAGCGGTCGCTGAGTAAGAAGCGAGGTAATACTTTGCGGTGAGGCCAGTCGCGATTGCGAAGATCTAGAGCGACTTGGTGGAGCCAGTCGCGATGGCGAAGATCTAGAGCGACTCGGTGGAGCCAGTCGCGATGGCGAAGATCTAGAGCGACTTGCTGGAGCCAGTCGCGATGGCGAAGATCTAGAGCGACTTGGTGGCGAGGCCGACGGCTCACGAGTTATATACATATGCGAAACCGACACCGTCTGTGGTATGATAGGGGGTAAGCTTTGTCTACGGCAGGGTTTGCAATGATTGTTATCACAAGCGCAGATGGTTTGATGCACCGGTTCGTGAAATTTATTAACAGCCTATAAACAAGCAAAGAAAAAATGGTGTTAGTAATGTTAAAAGTAAGATATCTATATTTACAAAAACAGTGTCTCGTTTAAAAGTAACAGGAACTTTCTTATTTCTATCTATTCAATTATTTACTCGATAGCTAGCGGGTACCTACCATAAAAATTTTGTATCATATAAACTCTAATGAAGGTTGACATCAGGATGGGCTGATTTATTATTATGAAATTGTGGGGGATCACTTTGTTACCATCCCTCGATGGTAAAGCACGTGTAAGCCTAAACGGACGCTTATTACGCTTGTTGCAAAGTTGACCAAATCTAGTGAGGATATCGTCGTCTCGAAGGCGGAAATTCTTTCAGAAGTCGAACACTTTTACGGCCAGTTGTACGCATCGCCTGCATCTCGACCAGATCCCGAAAATCAGGGTTCCAGAGCCACTTTAACTCGACCTTTCACAGAAGACCTGCCAGAAGTCAGCCAAGATGAAATAGAGGCTGCTCTTAGACAGCTTAATAATGGAAAAGCCCCTGGTGAGGATGGGATGACGACTGAGCTTCTGAAAGTGGGAGGAAGTCTTCTATCAAAGAGAGCTTCGGGATCTTTTCAACTCGGTCCTGTTCGCTGGGAGAACTCCAGAAGCGTGGAGAAGGAGCGTGGCCATTCTATTCTTTAAAAAGGGGAACAAGACCCTAGTTAAGAATTACAGACACATTTCGCTCTTTAGCCACGCGTTTAAACTGTTTTTAAGAGTCGGTATGCATCGTCCAGCGCGAGGACTCGACAACTTCCAGCCACCGAAGCAAGCCGGGTTACTAGGAGGATACAGCACCATAGCCCACATCTACACAGTGTGGCAAATTATACAGAAGTCCTTGTGGACTATGAGAAGGCTTTTGACTCGATCGAGACCTGGTGAGTTCTGGAGTCTCCGCAGCGATGCCAAGTCGATTAGGCAATACATCTAAGAGCTGAGAAGTCTTTATGAAAAAGCCACAATGATCGTCCAAAATTAGAACCAGCAACATAGCAATCCCATTGCGTCGGGGGGTGAGGCAAGGGGACGTCATTTTCCCGAAATTGTTCACCAACGCACTGGAGGTGTGTTTAAGACATTAAACTGGGAAGGACGTAGCATTAACAGCGAGTACATCTCACACTTGAGATTTGCAGATGACATTGTCATACTTCAATCAGTGCATCCTGCCTGTTATGACTTACGGAGCCAAAACGTAATAAATTCAAGGTCGCTCATCGAGCGGGCTATGCTTGATGACTCTCTGATGGATCGCATTCGAAGTGATGATCTTTGCAGGGTCATCATCATCATCATCAGCCTATAATGTTCCCACTGCTGGGACACAGACCTCCTCTCTATAAGAGGGATTGGGCTATAATCCACCACGCGGGCCCAGTGCGGATTGGTAGATGTCACATGTCTACGAATTTTTGGTTCTAGGACATGCCGGTTTCCTCACGATGTTTTCCTTCACCGTTTTTGAGAGCAGTGGTGATGAAATAAATTACACAAAGTAATGCACCTGCCTGGGTTCGAACCCACGACTTACTGTTCGTAAGTCGGGGTCGCTACCACTGGGCCACCGCTGCTCCTTTGCAGGGTGAGTGGTAGCAACTGGATGAGAGTTACTGAGAATCAAGTTGAGTCGCGTGCGATTGAGGAGGCCTATGTTCAGCAGTGGACTGCTGTAGGCTGATGATGATGATCGTCATACTGGCTGAATCGCTGCAGATGACACGACTTGCAGCAGATTCTGGATGGCCTAGTTGATTGTTCAATACGCATTGGTCTTAAGGTGATCTTGGATAAACATAACCTGGGTGGTTATGTTCAACGGAGACGTCACCTCAGGACCTATTGTTGTCAATGGCGGTCCTCTCAAGGTTGTTAGAAAATGTATTTACCTCGGGCAAGCTCTGCAGTTTGGTAAGAATAAATTTGATAAGGAACCGATTTTTTATAAACCCTGGAAAAGCCGGTACGAATGCCCTAGATTAAACCTATTTCACAACGAGTTTATGAATATATTTTTTAATTGTTTAAAAAAAAAAACATTTTTATATTTTAACTGTTACTCTATGCTTCGATACTGATACAATGCATATTCTTCTGCCGCGAGAAAACAACCATTAAAATTTCACGCTGTATGTTTGGAGCAGCATAAAACTACAACGAAAACCGTAAGAACCCGAGCGAAAGTCAGTATTATAAGTTGTCTTCCTTCTTTGTCGTGTCCATGATTAAGTTGTAAGTTGAGTTGCAACGTGACTTTGCAGCACCAAGGCCCAATATTTTCAGTATTGTAATGTATAATTAAACTATTTTTTTTTTCTCTTTTGTATATCCTGCTTATCACAGCGATCTGTCATGGACATTTAGCTGCTGCTTTGTTTGAATTTCTTCTGCATTTGGTCTTTGCAGCAGTGAGGAATTGTCCATTGACCATTCTCACTCATTCTGCTGAGAATCTTTTAATTAGACTTGGAACACTGTTCCTCTTAAGTCTTGTGTATACAATACTTCCTGACCCAGATAAATCAGCAGCCAGTGAGTTGACGTGTTTGGTGAGCTTTTTCTGGTAGTTTGTGCTTCGGGCAGCGATCTCTTGCTATATAGTTTTGAGCTTTAGATCTTGCAGGATGTATTTATTGTGGATGCATTTAGGGATGTTTAACATGAATCTCAAAGCTTTAGTCTGAAACCTTTCCGGGATGTCGATATTGCTGTTGCTTGCTGTTCCCCAGAGCTCCACTCCATATGTCCAAACCGGCTAAACTAATAACTAAAAAATTGGTTGCCTGTAAAGTCGGTATACGGGCGAAAGTTTTACGTGACAACGACTTTGAGTGGTAAAATAATTTTAATGTGAATATTCATTCGTATAGTAGGAAGAAGGATGAAATAATAGTAACAATTTAAAACATTTATTTATACAAAGAATTATACAATAACAACACACAGCGCAGTTTTGGCGCCAATTCACCATCAAGTAACCTCACTTTTACAAATCACTCGCACATAAAATATAACCAAATACCAATAAAACGATCACTTTTTATGTCTGTCTCTCTCGCTCTTAGGCGGGCTAACCATGCCCGAGTGGAAGGGATGCGTGCCTCTCACTCGCTCTCATTGTGAGCGCATAACGTGAGCGGAGCGTAACGCAGTTTCTTGAAGTGTCACCCGGCAAACCAATTTATAAGACGTTGTCACGTCAAAAAACTAGCTAAACTAATCTTAAACTGCCTTGTTGGTCTAGTTGACGCAATCGCGATGGCTTAGCATACGGTTTTGGGTTCGATTCCTGGGACGGGCAAATTATTATTGGGTTTTTCCACTAACATTTTTTAGTAGCAGCCACGGAGCCTGGAATTGTGCCCGGTTAATGGCAATAGGCTTGCCTCCTATTAAATGGGACTTAAACATAACTGGCGAAATTATGGTGTATTATTAGGGACACCTCAGCCTAACCCTTCGGGGATTACAGGCGTGATGTTATGTTAAAGTAACGCTGCCGTTCCCGTTCTCTTACAGTTGCAAAGATACGTTGTTTCAAAGATTGACTTTACAATATCGTTTAAGCAAGCAAACATGATTTTTTGGGACTTAACACTAAGAACGCTCAATTCGTGAAGCATGAATCACGAGACCTTTCTCCTAAGTCAAGGATCTACATGTTTGAAAGCGATTAAAAAAAAAAAAAACTACGTGAAAAACAATTCTATCCACGAAGATGCACTCCACAGTGCGACTCCGTGGATGGAATTATCTTTCAAGGATTTTATTTTTGAGGTAACACTTCAGCGTGAAACGCCTGTCATTCAGGACAGGCGTTTTGCGAGCTACCTAACATAACTAAATATAGAACTCTGAATGACAGAAAACTGCGTACGTCATGCGCACCTACTGTCGAGTTCTACAACTCTCATGGTTGCTAGTCGCTACAGTCTTTAGTCCGGTCAATTTAGACATCAGGTTACAATAATTCCCACTTGGCTGAAAATTGGTAGGATTATTCAATACATTATTATAAAAGAAATGTGAAAAGTCCCCATCGATCCCGGCACGTGCAAAAAAAATTACTCGGCGTCAAAGGTCACAAAAACGGTTTTTCGCGATTTTCAGCAAAATGGTAAGTTTTATCATAAAATTAGCCCAGACAAAAATTGTACATTAGATAATTATCTATAAAAAATGTCTAAATACTTATTCCTAAGAGCCACCGCTTTTGAGATATAACGATTCAAAAAGTTGAATGAGTTGTAATCGTCATAATGGGGCTTTTTCTTTTATTTTTTAAACTCTTTGACCCTTCTATCTATCTATCTATCTAAAGGGTTTGGTTTCCGCACTTAGTCCCTAAAGGTGGACCATTGTGCGTGAGCCATGGTGGCCGTTACTCCAACCAGCCCACCTCCCTCCAGAAGCAGATTATATTTCGTGGTCTTCTCAGGGCATCCGCGAGGGATCTTGGTGTACCAAGAGTCTCCTCGCGGATCTGGGTGACACCAGTGCACTCGAGGAGCACATGCGCCACCGTTTCCTCCGCCTCCATGCACGCTCTGCACAGAGGGCTATCCGTGATTCCTAGGGTGTGGAAGTGTTTATTCAGTGAGCAGTGTCCAGTGATGGTCCCCGACACCAGTCGCAGGCTATCTCTATCCAGGCGCAGAAGGCGCTTGGTCAGCTTTGCATCCAGGGATGGCATAGCTTCCTTGGATTGCCTGCACCCTGGTGTCGAGGTCCACCATTTTCCCGCTTGTGTCTTAGTGTGCTCCTTTAGCCAGCCCCTTAGCTGCTTAAACGGAAAGGGCACAATGGGTTCGGGTCCGATGGCCTTTGTGCTGGATCCCCTTCTGGCAAGCTCATCAGCCGCATCGTTTCCGAGTGATCCACTGTGTCCTTTGATCCATTGCAGTGTCACAGTGTTGCGGTTTAGCACCGTAACACGTTCTAGGGCATTGTGACATTCTAGTATTAATTTTGATGTGATTTGGTTTCTCTTTAAGGATTGTAGAACTGAGGCACTGTCTGAAAGTATACGAATATGGGTATCCGTAACTCCCCTGGCTTCTATGGCGTGTGCCGCTTGGATAATGCCTACACACTCTGCTTGATACACAGAGTTGAGCATTCCCAGGGGTCTGGATATTTTGATGTTTAGGTCGTCAGAGAAAACTCCGACACCTGTCCCATCGTCAGTCTTTGATCCATCCGTGTAGATCCTTAGCTCGTGTGGACCTGAGTAGTCACACATTTCCGCTGTGAGCTCAATATTATAGTGTTTTTGAAAATAGTGGGCCTTCAGGGTTCTGTCATTGGGTGATGCCATCATAGGCTGTTGTTTGATTGCATCATCCTTTATGCGTGTATGTTTTATTCTGGAGTCGTTACTTAGGGTGCCGGATACTTCAAGCCTGAAGATCCCTAGGGTTGCTTCCTCTCTTACGACGAGGTGTAGAGGTGGCAGTCCCAGCATCACCTGTAGAGCGGCAGTAGGTGATGTCCTCATGCTTCCAGTGATTGCTACACATGCATATCTCTGTAGCTTCTCGAGTTCTTTCTGGGCGGTGCTCAGGTTGGTCCTGGGCCACCAAACTAAAGAGCCGTATGTGATGATTGGTCGGATGACTGTAGTATAAAGCCAGTAGGTGATTTTGGGGCTTAGGCCCCAATTTCTACCGAGCAGTCTTTTACATTGCCATAGGGCTATGCTGGCCCTTGTGGTGATGTAATCGGTGTGCTTTGCCCAGTTCAGCTGTTTGTCCAAATAGATGCCCAGGTATTTGGCTTCAGTTGACAGGCTTAGGGTGGTCCCAAAGAAACGTGGCAACTGTAGGGTTGCCAGCTTCCTTTTTTTTGTGAAGAGGACAAGTTCTGTCTTGGTAGGATTCACTGCTAGTTTATATTCCTTGCACCAGTCCTCTACTATCTTCAAGGCTTGGCGCATAAGATTACACAGTGTATTTTCGTGTATGCCGTTTATTATTATGGTTATATCATCGGCGTAGCCCACCGTGAAGTAACCTTTGTCGTTTAGACGCCTAATAAGGGTGTCCACCACGAGGTTCCATAGCAGTGGCGAGAGGACGCCCCCTTGGGGGCAACCCTTCGCCACGATGGCTCTGGTGGTGTCGTTTACCGTAACCTGTACGGCTCTCAGTCTGAGCATGTTTGTTATCCATCCTCGCAGGGTCGAGTCCACGCCGTGTTCCTCGAGGGCTGCGTTGATGCTGTGGAAATTGGTTTTGTCAAAAGCTCCTTCTATGTCAATAAAAACAGCTAGTGAGGATCCTTTGGAGTCTACTGCACATTCAATCTTTGAGATCACACTGTGTAGTGCGGATTCTGTTGATTTACCTGTGGAGTAGGCGTGTTGTTGCCTGTGGAGTGGTAGCTCTCGGAGAGGTCCGTCCCGAATGTGTCGGTCACAGAGTCTCTCGAGGGTTTTCAGTAGGAAGGATGTCAGGCTTATTGGTCGGTACGCTTTAGGTTGTGTATAGTCGGATTTGCCTGGTTTGGGGATGAAAATGACTTTCACCTCTCGCCATTGGAGTGGTACATAGTTATGTGCTAAGCAGGCCTGGAAAGTGACAGCCAGCCATGGCGCAAGGGCGTCTACACCCCATTGCAGCAAGGCCGGGAAAATGTCGTCCAAGCCTGCGGATTTGTATGGTTTGAAGGTCTTGATTGCCCATTTTACCCTTCTTATCCCACGTGTTGCCTGCAGTTGTTTCAGTCTTCCAAGTTCTAAATAGACAAACGTACATACCTGTGACATAATTGAATTAAAATGGCCGATACTGTGACTTGAGTGGCGTGGTTTTAGGTTGCGATCGACGGCCGGAGGAAGTGATGGCAAGTTGCAGTACTGCATGGACTGTGGACAAATATTTTATTTATTATAAGCCTGTGTGGTGTGTGGTAAATGCACAACTTCCTAAGACTATCATTGTGACAGAGTGCAGAGCCAGGACTAATTTTTACATAGTGTAAACGGACCTTTTACGCAGCCGGCAACCGAACATTCTGTACATTGAACTAAGTTACGCAAAAAATATTGCTAGGAAACGACTTTTTTTGGTGTGAAACGGTAGGACTCAATAAAACGCACTCAAGTCACTATGCCGATGGATGCCTTGAATAGTAAGGGGTCGTGGAGGTATTTAAACTGAAGTAATAACATTAAAAAAAAACTTTTGAAACAAAAGGAAATTTGACCCCCAATATATCCGTAACAATAAGGTATCATCCAGAACAAAAAAAAATATCGCAATGACGGAGGAACAAGTACCTTCCGGCTTCGTTAAAGTTATTTTACATCCATTATGTATCTGTTAACTGCAATATTTACCAATATGGCTACTGCTGCTTATGACTGCTGTGGATTAAGAAATAGCCCTTTTAGTCATAGGTAATATGGTTGATTTTGATTATAAAATTGATTACACTAGTTAACAGCGTTTTTGCTCACGAGATTAAAACCACGTATAGGATTGAATCCTTAATTAGATTCTGAAGACAGAAAATAGAACGTCAAATAAGGAAGGGTAGATATGATCTGACCACCTCTCATCAACCGATAGCCTAGATCTGAACCCTCCAGCAGTGTGCTGAGACAAGGCTAGACAAAACCACACTGGACTCAGACCCTGGAATATACCACGCTCGATCCTTATCGTTTCGTTTCTCCCCTGGATCTGCCGACATCCTGGATAGCAAAGGACCGTTCTTTAACACCCCATAATTGACATCAGGAAGGTACGCAGAGTTATATCTACTTCATACAACTCCAGCACCAGCATGAGTCATGTATGAAGCACCGAATCATAGTTATGACTTATTTTTAGTCATTAGATACACTGATTCGAAGAATATCGATGTTTGCCGGAATGGGAAGATTAAAATGGCATGTAACTTGAAATTATTTATGTAAAGGTATCATCATCTGCCTAGCCTTTTCCCAACTATGTTGGGGTCGGCTTCCAGTCTAACCGGATGCAGCTGAATACCAGTATTTTACATGGAGCGACTGCCTATCTGACCTCCACAACCCAGTTACTACTGGGAAATACGATACCCCTTGGTAAGACTGGTTGTCAGACTTTTTGGGCCACTGACTACTTTAACGACTGTCAAAGATCTTCAAATGACAGCCGGGACCAACGGCTTAACGTGCTTTCCGAGGCACGGAGGAAACTCGGTATGTAATGGGTGGTCACCCATCCACAGACCAACCTAGGCAAGCACGGCTTAACCTAAAGATCGACCCGAGCGGCTGTTATTGTTTAGCCACGAGCTCGATTACACGATTTATGTAAAGGTATGATTAAGGTAAAATGTATGATTTTTTTATCGTTACGTTATGATTGGAGTGTGCATTATATTGATTTCAAATTCACGGTCATATATTTTTGTTATCATTCGTTCAAATTAATTATGATAGCGGTTATCAAATGATGACGGAATCTTTATTCATTCCCATGAGGCATTTTTAAGGTGAATATTTATTTCCTGGAATACCTATCTTAACATTAGGTATTTGTTTAATAAAATACTTTAAAGAAAACTGTAACAAACATCTCAAATTCTATGAACATATCTGCAGTTATAGCTATTTCTTCTAATAACTTTTTTATTTTATACATCTAAACCTATTCTTCCGTAACAAGAAAGTTCTATTTTTAACAGGATAATAACATAACCATAGGAATAGGAATTTTATCGGAATAAAAGTAATTTCTATGAACCCAACATTGTCAAGATAGACTATGAATCATACAGGGTGGAAGACGCCGCCACCGAAATATAAATAATGCATATTTTAGCAAAAATAGTTAGTAAACTTTTCAATTTTATACATCAAAGTCGTCCGATACAATCTATGTCTATTAGTGGCGGTGAAGACTAATCATCCGTGATCGGATAATCGGATGCATATTTACCTAAAGTTCATTTTTGGTTAGGAAATTATGGAAGCGGCTTCTTAAAACATATTTTTTAAAATATAAATCCCGGGATTCATGAAAATTCGGGAATGCGAAACTAGTCTGTAACATGGTGAGGAAACGTCGTCTTTAGCATGTTGTATTTATTTAAAAAACAAAAAACGGGATTACATATTATGTGTATTAACTTGAAGTTAATTTTAAGCAGCTCCCCATCAATTTATGACTATGTTGAGTGTAAGAGGAATAGTAGGTGTTAATTTAAAAAAGGACTTTTATAAACTAAATTTGTCGATTCCGAATTCCCGGGATTTTTTCGATACAAAAGTGCATTCCATAGTAGACAACACCTACACTTTAGGCAAATATGCATCCGATTACCCGATCACTGCTAATCGTGCACTATAACCCATGTACAGCCAGCTGAGCTACTGCCTCATTTGTAACTTCTGCATGTGTAACCCAAATTCGCGTCCATAAAGATTTAAGTTTTGGAAATTACGTCCAGTTATAATGCTACTGTAGTTTCATCTTTTTGACTAATTCCTACTTTGAAGATTCAAAAGTGGCCGTGATTGCAATTATAATAATTGATTAAATTAACAAGACGCACACACAGTTTCACAAAGGCATACAACTACAGTTACGCAGAGATTTTCCTTCCTAAATTTATATTTTAAACAACTTTTGTAATAATTTGTGCAATAGCCTCAATGTTGTTAATAATTAAGGGAAAGAGCGAGGTAGCCCTAACACAAGCCCCTATTACTTACTTGTCTCATTCATAATCAACATAGCAAATAAACATTTTACTTTTTCATTTAATTGATTAAATGTAATTAATGTAATTTAACGTCATTGAGATAAAATGTTTCTCGTTTATGTTATGTACTTACTGCATGGCCAGGGGAAAACTCCTCCTCTTCCTCAGGGCAGCGTACGACAGGGATCAGTAGCTGTCGCGGCGACGATGGCGCCCCCTGGGACATACGACGCGGCACCCTTGATCTCTGTGAGTAATGAGCCTGAAAATACATACAAACACGATTTAATCTGATTTTAATCTACTTCTTTACAATTCAAAACTGTTTAAGTTGATTGCAGTATTTTTCATTTCATGTTGATTAACTGACATTTTGTTCAAACAGCAAGCTGTACTTAGACAGGTCTGTCATTCATGTGATTACAATACGAAAGAGAATCATCATCATTATTTTCATGCCCTTGTCCCATGTTATTTAGGGTTTTTTGACCGAAAATACTATATGTATTTCTATAGTTATAGTTAGCCCAGGCTGTAGTGTGTGTGAGCCAAGGTGTAGATGTTTAATGAAGCAGGCGAAAATATTATGGATCACGAGTACTGTTTTGCATTAGGTAATCTATAAAGGGTGTAAACAGACTCTTCACGAAGCCGAAAGGCATTTGATCTCCCCGTCATTGCGATCATTTTTTTGTTCTAGACCATACCTGGGAACCTTCTAGTTACGGAGATATTGGGGGTCAAAGTTCCAACATTTTCACAAGTTCTTTTTTAAATACATGTTTTTAATGTAAGACTTACTTTTAACACCTCTAGGACCCCCTTACTATTCAATCCATCGGCCATCCATCAGCATAATGTTTTGAGTGCGTTACATTGAGTCCTACTGTAAAACGTGATTTTTCAGCCCAAAAAAAAAAGTCATTTCACAGCACTAATTTTTGCGTAAAGTTACTTAGTTTGATGTACATAATGCTTGGTTGACGGCTTCGTGAAGAGTCTGTTTACACCCTGTATAAGAGCCTAAGTAGTATGTTTTACTTGAATTATTGTGTAGCAGTTCACCACATCAAGTGTTTTCTACTGAATCTCATGCCCACGATAGATGAATGTATGACATACTAACATATGGCCGCGGCTTCGCCGGCGTGGAGTTCGCGAATTGCCCACGGGATCGTACTTCGGGGATTAAAAGTAGCATATGAGCTATTCAGACTATAATCTATCTCTGTGCCCAATTTCATTCAGATCCGATCAGCCGTTCTGGCCTGATTGAGTAACAAACACCCGTCCATCCATACTTTCGCATTTATAATAGTCAATTGTAAGATTAGATGGCCTCTTTCGCAATGGATTGGCCTGCAATCGCACTGGATCGCGAAATGTGGAAGGAGAGAAGGGAGGCCTTTGCCCTGCAGTGGGACAACATAGGCTTAAAATAATAATAATAAAAAGATTAGATATTAGCATCATATAATCTTCTATATCCCAATCATCCTATCGACGGCTACATTTAAGCATCAATCGAACTAGTTTCTTTGTCCCGGTTGTCGTCAAATAAAATCACGCCTGTAATCCTCGAAGGGTTAGGCAGAGGTTTACCTAATAGTTATAGTAGTACATTTTTCAAGTTATGTTTCAGTCTCATGTAAAAGGGTGCCAGCCTAATGCCATCAACCTGGCACTTATCCTCTTTGGCTACTACTGAAAAATTCCTGAAAAACCTAGTACACTTTGCCCTACCCTAAAATCGACTCCAGTACCCCATGTTAATCAGGCGCGCTTGCGACCACTAGACCAACGAACAATCAATTAAGTAACACTTTATAATTAACATTTCATTCATTGTATGTATCCTCAAGCCATTTGCTTTCATCGCTTGAAGTTTGACGTAAACCGTACATTATTTACTGTAAATTTCCTTCGCGTCGGGATTCCCAATTGATACAAAGAGGTAAACAATATGGGAGGTAACCACATAAGTCCGTATGACGCGTAATACTTGTGTGACAATGTGTGAACATTCCTTCTGATTTTTACGACTAAAACTTGACAAGAAGAGAATTGATTTAGAGGCTAACATTATTTTTTTAAATGAATAGGGCGATTTCTGGCGTAATGAAAAAAAAAGTAATTTATAACATTCTGATCACACGGCAGTATGATCTTGTGATCTGTCTTAAAGGAAACTATTTTAGAAAGTCATGTTACATCATTCACTTGGACTCCAATAAAGCGACGCCATTTGAAGTTATATTTTAAAAACAAGTCAACAGCCTGGAAAATCTAAACTTAAAAAAAAACGAACTAATTGTAAAAAAACCTTAACTTACATTGTCATAGACTTCTGCAGGCTCTTGAATTTTCGGGCCTTGGAATGGATCCTTCTGCAGAGCCTCCCTGCTGCGCCCAGCGAACGTCTTCGGTGGACGCGGAGGGACGGGCGGTCCTGCATGTGTATATACTTTTAATGATTATGAACCTACGTTTCTCTAGATTTGTTGCAGAGCCAAGTTATAGACTCCAGGCTATTCCTAAGAAAGTCTAAAAAGGAATACTCAAGCACTTAGCTCGAGCTGTTGATTGAAACTCCGGTGCTCACCAGTTGGCACTTACGAGCAGTCGTTGTATATTATATGTATAACTTTTTTTTTGCAACAAAGGCTTTAGAAAAGTTATATTTACTACCTACTATGTTTTATGAAAGTTTACAGAATTTCTAAGTTTAGTAGAAGCAAAAATAAATAAACTAAAAGCTAAGTAATACAATAAACCAACTCCCATTTATATGGTTTCTACAGGGTTCACATTGGATATCGTGTTTTTTCTCCTGCAGGTTCTATCGTGGTATAGTTCGATTCACTTATTTTTCAACACTCAATGTGTACCTGTATAACTGTGATCACACTTTTTGTGTGTGCTGGATGGAATACCTTCTAGTCCAGTAGTTGGTCTGCAGGAACTCAATAAAACATATTTTTTATAAAATATAAAACTACACGATTTGTTGTTTCACGGGGAAGGATGTTACAGTAGCGTTGCAAATAGTTGTGCAATTCAGTTGGTCGGCGGGGAGGCATTCGAAATCATGCCGATAATGTGAGGAAATATTATTCCTCTTAAAAATATTTATCAAACAACACGTCGCATTAACGAAAAAAAATTGTTAAAATTCTCTTTTCTATTTTGGGGTAATTATTTCCGTAGAAATCTTCAAAAGAAAAACAAGTAATTGAAATGACCCAAGACCAATGTCATAGATGAAAATAATAGTCTATACAAAACGCTACATACCGTCTTCAGAACCATTCTGACTCGGAGCGACGGACAACTTAGTGAAAGTTTTGGTTACAGCCCAGTCTGCTAAAAGAAAAATACCATGTCATTACACCTTCACCGTGAAAGAGAAATCCGATTTTGTATTTCATTAAGCAAGGATTTCTGAAAGGCTGTTCAATGTTTTTAAATATAAACATGTTGATTGGCAGTTGTTATACCTGGTGAAAACAATGTGGATGACAGTTAAAAGCTAATTAATAATATAATAATAAATTTATTCAAAAATAATAAGGTATAACATTTACAGTTTTTCTTAAATCTATATCAAGTTCAACCATGATTTGTGCCTGAACTAGGTGATCCTGTGTTTTTTACAAAATAAATAATAATAAAAAATTGTAGATGGCGCGACCATAGCTAGGTCTCAATCTGACCAATGAGATCATACTATTTTGAAATGTAAAATGACATTACTAGATTTTTTAACGAATGAAGATGCTTGGAACCAGCTATGCTAGCGCCATTAGTTTCACAGTTGCAATCTCCATTACTTGTTGAAAGCTGAGTGTCAATATTAAAAATAAAACTCTTACGTAAGTTCTGGTGACTAGCGTGGAGCGAGTGGTCGTCCTCGTCGCTGCAGTTCGAGTCGTTCTCGGAGAGTTCCGAATTGATTCGAATGTGCGGCTGGCTGGTGTACTGCTGCCCCTGCTGTCGTGTATGACTAGCAATTGTTGTAGGCTCAAACGAAAAATGACTCTGGTCGTCCTGCAAGAATGGATTCATTTAAACCCGGTGGCTCTTAACCCACTAAACCATACTTCGTCACCACTTACTAATGTTAGTAGTTAAACATGAATATAATGGTATTGAAATACCAATACAAGGTGATTGGTAATTGGATATAGTCATTCAAATGGGTGATACTACACCTTATTTTTAATAATTTTGTTCCCGATAACTTAGGGTCCAAACGGGGTGGTTTTTGAGAAATCGATTATTATCATCGAAATTTTTTATTGAAATTTTCCACCTCTCCACCATAAAGTGATGATTGATAGAAATCTACACCATTCAGTATGTTAAACTGATTCTTTTCTGATAGCTCATGAACGAATATATCCTTCGAAAACCAATTCGTGAAAAAAGTACATCTTGTTTATCAACCTGTTCTGCTCCACTGCTGAGCTAAGGCTTCGCAATTTTCAAATATTTTTTGATAAGTACGCAGATAAGCTTGGCTTAGAACCAACCAAAAATTATCAAATTATAAACACTGAGACAGTGACCACTCTCGACGCGGATCGGCTTAATCCGATCAGAAAGCGCACATCCCATCGCGGGGTCCAGTCGCGCCGTCCGAACCGAATCGAGGTCAATCACGTTTGTCTGTAAATGCTTCTCCGATTCCGAGACACACAGTGAACCAGGCGCGGTCAGCCTAAGACTTTGGGGGGATCACACAGGGCCGTAGCCAGGAATTTGGTTGGGACGGAGAAGGAGTGTTAATTTGGGATGTATGATTTTTTATTTTGGGTGTTGTCATGACCCCTGTGACCCCTCCGCCCACCTAGGACCGCGCCGTTAACACACATAGTCTTGACTCAAGACCCCAAGACCCTATTGCTATCAACCGGCACAAACATTCAAACCAGACCGCAAAAAAAAATATAATATAACACTTTGACATAGTGACTTTTTGTCACACAAAGTCAACCTAGCATGAAGTCGGCTGTAGTCCTTGCATCTACAAGACCAACGACGTTGCCCTTGCAGTCAACAAACAGCAGCAGGTAACCAACTAAGTGCAGACAAAGCTCCGAAGCGCGGACGGCAAACAACAATGACATCGATAACCAAACACCGGCATCGCGAACGGTTTCATAGACAGCTAGATCTATTCTATTCACCCCACAGTTAATTTATTTATTTATTTGGCTTTAAATCAGGCAGATTATCATACATTTGTTAGTATTCCTTAACCTATGATAGTACAATTCATTAAAATACACAATAAATAACACTTATAATATACTTAAACAAACGCAGACCATTTTTGATGAAAAAGCAGTGAAATATGATACTTTTGACAATGCATTAAGACCTAACTACTCCATCAAACTACTGAATGATCATTAACAAGCGCCTCGAGACGCCTCGCATCCTGGAACGAAATAAGTATATCCTGTATCCCCCAGCTGTAGATATTAGCTACTGCATTTATGCAGGATATTACTGCCTATATAACTTTCTTTATTCGCAGTAAATGTAACCATCGAAAACATTTTTATTTTCTCATAGTTGAATTTTGCAGATAAATAGAAAATAATATTACATTTTCTTGCTGGTTTCTATAATCCAATTTTTATTATTATTATTATTTTGTTGACTTCTCTTGCAAAAAGGGAAAAAGGTCACAGCTTGATTTTACTCAGCATTTGCAAGCACTTCAATGCAAAAATAAAAACAGATAATCAAGTGGTTCTATGAAAATGTTTTCAATAAGTTCAGTGAGTCTCAGGTTTTAATAGAGCCATAATTGGAATTGCATACTTCAATCACGGTTGGAAACGATTGATTTAATTATAATCTGATTGAGATATAATGAACGTGGGTTTTTATTACCGTGCGTATTTACGTAACAAATACGTAATTGAAGCACCAACTGATATTTGTGTAATTTCTTTGAATTCTTTTAAAACTAAGAACCGGCAAAATAAAGGGTGTAAACAGACTCTTAACGAAGCCGAAAGGCACTTGTTCTCCCCATCATTGCGATAATTTTTTTGTTCTAGACCATACCTGGGAACCTTCTAGTTACGGAGATATTGGGGGTCAAACTTACAACATTTTTACAAGTTTTTTTTTTAAATACATGTTTATAATGATTTTTTTTTACTTAAGACACCTTCACGACTCCCCTACTATTCAATCCATCCATCAGCTCAATGTTTTGAACGCTTTACATTGCGTTCTACCGTAAAACGTGATTTTTCAACCCAAAAAAAAAGGTCGTTTCCCAGCACTAATTTTTGCGTAAAGATACTCAGTTTGAGTACATCAAACTGAGTATCTTAATACATCAAACTTGAGTATTTATAATGCTTGGTTAACGGCTTCGTGAAGAGTCTGTTTACACCCTGTATAAAGGGATATTGGTAATAAATCTTCCAAAAAGGGTATTTAAGAGAGGTCGTTTGTAAATAATTGACCCTATGCAAATGTGAAATAGTTCTGAGCAATTCGACATTTTATGTTTTTTCAGTCCGCGGTATACAACTTTGAAAATTACTCGAAAATGTTTGAATTTTTTAAAGCGGGATTGAAGACATATTCCCAATAAACCTGTATATTCAGTTTTACCGGCCTGTGCGCAAATCAGCTCGGCTCGAACCTGTGTGTAGCAAACCTGACATTTTGTGTAAAATTAAGCAAATAAGGCATGAGATCCTGGGGTTGATTCCAGAGTCGGACAAACTGGTGAAATGTGGGTGTATTATTATTAGGTACACCTCTGCCTAACCCTTCGGGGATTACAGGCGTGATGTTATGTTATGTAAAGCAAATAAAAAAATATATAAGGAAGGTTATTTTTTAAATGCCTTTACTAAGCTAAGCTTACTTGCAAGGTTGGTTGCACTATATTAGATGTCTAGTAATTCGACTTAGTTCTTTTTCTGAGTATCTTAATAGCGTGAAGCATTTCCGCAAACATCTTCAACCCATTTTTAACATGGCTGACCCGGCCTCGTTTGCCTGTTATGCTGCGGCCGTTCACGAGGCGTCGCGTGATGTTGCCTTACAATTATGTACTACTACAAAACGCTAAAGGGTGTGGAATCAAAATTTACGGAGCCAATTCACGTGTGCTTCCCGTCATTGCAATAATTTTCTTGCTCTGGACCATATCGGTAAACTTTTAGTTCAGGAGATATAAAAGGTCAACGTTCCTACATTAACACAAAAAAAGTTTTACTTTAAATACCTCCATAACTACTGTACAATGCATACATCCATCGATATTATGTTACGAGTGCTACCGAAAACCGTGATTGTCCACACCAAAGAATAATTTGTTTCCCAGCAATATTTTTTGGGCACAGTTATTTAGGGTGATGTACCCAACGCTTGGTTGACGGTTTCGTGTATGATCCTCATACTCCCTGCATAGTCGAGTAAATGAAAATGGAATATAAATAAATATACCTTTCCATATTACCAGTAAGAACCTCCATCTAACGTAAGGACTAGCCACTAAAGACCAGGTGTCGATAATCGATTTTAGCTCTATTTATCGCATTGTTTTGTTGCACCACTACGTAATAATATAACATTTATTTACTTTCAACCAACTTTGGCCCGTAGATATATAAACCCTTCAGACTAGAATGCAGTTACACTAATATGCACTGAATTTAATAGGCGCCGCGTACGGCTCTATAAGGCCTCACTAAAAGTGGGTGCGATAGCGCAAGCGGAGTAGAACCCGCCAACTGACCCGCGCCCGCGCGTTGAAACCATTCGGTTATTGAAATCACACTCGAAAATTAACACGTTCAATCCTGTAGTATTATGTAAACAGTCGATTTGAGTGGACGATTACGGAAACCACTCAAAACCTAGATAACAACCTTAAACCTAACCTAGATAACAGTATCTCTAGCACTTAGCAAAGTGCATTAAGTAGATGCAAGAACCTTCAGAAGTTTTTCAACGGTGTAGTTCAACCCCCAAACTAACCCAGCTCTCGATCAGAAATACCTATCTACACAGTTCGATGAAATAACGGATTGATTATTAGACATAATAGTAACATATATTGATAGATTTGCTAAGGAGCGGGTTAAGTTCATAAGATTTTCATGGTATCCTGTCATTTCACCGAGTATCGAGGTAAATCCTACACAAACTACATACATAGTTCAGTACATCCCACACAATGCTGTAATGCAGTCACCCCCGCTTCACTGCCTGCCTCCACAACGTAAACACGCTGTCTAAAGTAATACGACGCACAGTGGAACGAATGTATGGGAGCGGTTGGACGTAGACATGTCCGAAAAATAAGAGTAAAATTATGACAAACTAATGATGCCATCTTATTCGATTACTTAATGCCTTCATAAATTGTGGTGATGAATTTCTTCATAACTCCCATATTTCGGGAGTAATTTGAGAAAATGTGAAATTTTACTATGAAAATGAGTGTATCGAGCTCTCTCCCTCCTGATTCCGGGCTTGTTTCAAGTAGCGGTCTCTAATATCATAATGCTAATACTAAGAGCTATATTTAATACTAAGACACATAGTGCGCCAAATGTGCACTTTCTGGGATAAAAGGAAATGAAAATTTAAAAAAAAAAACGTTTTTTCCCCATTTGTATTTACTTTAAACCGCAGACAGACTTATTAAGAGGTCTATAAATATATTATATATATACAGAAATATATATTAACAAAAATATTCACAAGAACTGATGAGAGTATGACTTTTAAGTAAGTTGATAATAAATTACCTAGTTTCATTAAAAGTACAATAAATAATTAAGATGTAAGCTCTAATTTACTAAGTTACACATTTTAAAACAATAACATCATTTAATTATCTTCGTCATCATCATCATCATCAATTAATTCAAATTCAGAATCGATGTCCGCTAAATCATTTATGTTAACAAATTCGATATCACTTTTCTCAGAATCCGTAAGCTCATAAAATTCCTTAAAAGAAGATTTTTTTACAAACTTATTTCCTTTTGGACGGATACTTGTAACAAGTGGATCAGAAGACAGTAAAAGATTGTGCATAATATCTTCATTGCATGAGATACTGCTATGCTTTCGAGAATGCCCCTCTCTATATTTTCTAAAATCTTTATTTCTAGCCTCAGATGCCTCTTCGGATAGAAAACCAATGGGCACAATTGACATGTTCTGAACTATGTCTGGCCCATGCATTAAAATTTTATGAAGTGAAGAAGGCATATAATACCATGGGTATAACTCCACGTAAAGCTTAGCAGTATCAAAGCAGAACTCTCGGAATTTAGTTACGTTGATCTTCTCTCCTGATGAAATACACTGCAAGATCACACAGATTTTTCTTAAAAGCATAGCATCTATTCCGGTCAGTTCAGCAGATTTAGTGTAGTTTTCAAAAAATCTCCTTGC
Source organism: Lycophotia porphyrea (assembly GCA_950005105.1). Classification (NCBI taxonomy): domain Eukaryota; kingdom Metazoa; phylum Arthropoda; class Insecta; order Lepidoptera; family Noctuidae; genus Lycophotia; species Lycophotia porphyrea. The sequence continues at coordinate 23,314,229 of OX465383.1, read as the reverse complement.
CGAGTTGCCATTGTTGGTGGATCCACTGCCTTGTTTCACAACATCGAGAAGTAAGCCCGTTTCTCTTCTTACAGCCTCTTGAACTCTTTTCTTCCTGTCATCAACTTGCCTTTTTGCTATATCACCCCTTACTTGCCATGATTTTATGTCTAATTTGTAGGAAATGTGTAATAAGCATTCCATTGAGCTAATCCAAGCGTGAAGGGTGCTTAAGCTATATTTATACATGTCCTCGTTTGCGTGTTTATCTTTGATTAACTCTAAATTATTCATTTCTTTAGGACAAGCCTTGCATATGTCACACACTGAAGCTGCTGTATCGGATATAATGGAATGAATTTTACCATCAATCATTGTCAACAGCAGTTGGTGTTTGACACTAATTCCATCAGTGATGGTGGATGGAGTTAAGGCTTCAATCTCTGCTTCGATTTCAGCCATCTCTCTCTGCACATTTTCTTTGGTTTCCTTTATAAACTTAAACAATATTGGCCGGCAAAATGAAGTGGAAGATGGTCGCTCGTTTTCCCAAATTGTTACACCTTTTGAGACGAGCCGCAGTGGTACAAGACTAATCATAAAATTACTAGCAAGATCGATTTGCTCATCTTCACTCGTCCTTTGATGATAAATGCTTTGGCTAGATGATCCGTCAAAACCCCATTTGCTGGTCAATACGAGCTGTTGATTGGGATCAACAGGGGTTTCTAACGACCTAATAAGTCTTCTTGAGGTTAAATCCATCAAGGCTTGTAATTTGATTTTTGCAGAGCTCTCTGTAACTGTGAGATCTTCTTTGGCCGGATAGCACTTAATTTTTTCTTTAACCAACATGTAGTAACTCGGGTATTGAAGAGCTCCTTCTTGAGTGTTGAAATCCCGAAGAGTGTTATAGCGCCATTTCGATAAGTTCATCGATACATAAAGAGCCAATGCCTTCAAAGGGGATATTTCCCGTACCTGAATTGATTTACCTTCAATGAAGGCTTTGATTTTTGAGGCCTCTTCTGGATTCTCCGTCAAGTATTTCATAACATAAGCTGTATCGCTTTGTCCTGCCTTTTGAAGCGCCCTTTCGGCCGAAAACATAATTTCAGCGCTGCTACTGCTGCATGAAAGACTATCTTCAGTGCGTCTTCTTTTTTGCCGGTTACTAAGGTCCTCAAAAGATTTACGAGGACTAGGATGTGTACAAGTTGAAGCATCAGATTTAGCAGGAGAAATTATGGGCTCGATGACGTCACTTATATTTTCTGTAGAAGGTTCCATATTTTCATTCTGTAATTCCGGCCATTGAATTGCAGCCTGTAGCCAAATCTCATGTTTCTTCCGAAACTTATCTGTGCTTCTTCCAGACTGTGTCCATTTTGCATAAATGCGGTAGCAAAATCGACGACACCAGTCTTTTAAACTTGTTTCAGCACTTTCACATAACTGAACACAACTGTTATCTTTTAAAACACTGAACAAATAGTTAAAGTCGCGTAAATCTTTATGTGCGCGTGCGCATAAAGCAACGTGAATATCAAGATTTGTATTAAAATTTGGAAAATACATTGCGAGATTAGCTTGGATACAACGAGGTGTAAATCAACACTGATTTTAAAGTTACTAATAGTGACCTATTTATATAAAATCCAGGTATCCCAGGTATCCTTTGTTAAATATTGCAAGGTAATTAGTTATTGTGATAATTAGTAAATGATGCATGCTAAATTAGTGTATTAAGAGCCATTTAGTAATTAAATAATAGCAATGTTCTTATCAGTAATCATTAGTGCATCAGTTTTATATGTAAACCTTAAGTCCCTAATTATATATCCTAATTAGCTTATATCTTCTCTAATTGGCTGCTCAGAAATGTTATTGTAATAAGGTAAACCTTTAGAAAAACGGTTTTAATCAACAAAATAAACAAAAAATAAAAAAATTGTGTTATAAAATAAACATCACTCTTTATCCCAGAAAGTGCACATTTGGCGCACTATGTGCCTTAGTATTAAATATAGCTCTTAGTATTAGCATTATGATATTAGAGACCGCTACTTGAAACAAGCCCGGAATCAGGAGGGAGAGAGCTCGATACACTCATTTTCATAGTAAAATTTCACATTTTCTCAAATTACTCCCGAAATATGGGAGTTATGAAGAAATTCATCACCACAAGTTATGAAGGCATTAAGTAATCGAATAAGATGGCATCATTAGTTTGGCATAATTTTACTCTTTTTTTCGGACATGTCTACGTCCAACCGCTCCCATACATTCGTTCCACTGTGCGACGCACCGATAATTGCCGACATTGCGTCATTGCGTCGATAAGAGCTATGCAACATGACGGATTGTTGAAAAATGAAATAGATTGTAAGCTACATTTTAAAAAACTGAAAATTCATTTAATTTGTATACCTACGCACGTAAATTCACCTTTAGACCTTCATCGTTGAATCCAATACAGGAACTAAACCACTCATTGTGTTACCGATCATGTTGTAGCAAATTCAAATGATGAGAATAACATGTAAATATCGTGAAACACAATATTCGGATCAATTCCAAGGGCCTGAGATTCAAAATCAACTGGGGACGATGCAATTGAACTGATAAACGTTTTTAACAATCGCACCGGAGCACTAATACAACCTCGGCGGCCTATTTCCAGACATATTGTCCTCGGTTGATTGAAGGGGGACTTAAATGGAAACAAACTTTGACTTCGTTAAGAAATAAATCTTTTGTGTTACTTCGAAGACAAAAGTTGTAACTTACCGGAGCTCGAACGCCTGTGATGCATTCCGAAATGGGAATGTATGGGCCGGTCCCATCAACAGCTTCATAGTTTTTATTGCTCATTGCTGACACGGCCGATAAATTATTTTGATATGTGTCTGTAAGGCAATACAACACTATGTTAAAAACCGTATGAAGTGTACGTTTGTATCATAAGTATAACCTTTATTGACATACTATTAAGGTTAATAGGCAATTGGGTGCATTCCTTGAATTGGGTGATACTGGAGTTAATTTGTAATAATTTCATTTCCCGATAACGTGCTGTGTAGACAAGGTTGTTTTGAAGAAATCGAACACTAAAGTTTTTTTTTAATTTTACACCTTTCCGCAATAAACTGCTGATACTATTCTAATAGCTCATGACCGAATGAATCCTTTGAAAACTAATTTGTCATAAAATTTTCTTGAAATTTAGCTCTTCGAGGCATTTTCCTATAAAAAAATGTATGACACTTCTCTTACATATTTATTACAGGAATGCTCTAGAATTACCCATTTCAAGGAATGCACCCAATAACCGATCACCAATAATATGAGGTAACAATATAGTTTGAAGCCTCTGAATCCTAGGAAAAAACCTGCCGTTATATGGAAAAAGGGGACAACTAACATTTTCGGAATCTGAAAAAAAGGGAATTCTGCCAGAATTTTTAACTCAATTTCGAAAAAAATGTTAGTTGGGCCCTTTTTCCTTATTATGACGGCAGCATTTATATTTTCTGTTTTTACATGTAAACATAAATCTGATAGAGTATGTTTATATGGTAAAATCAATCAATAAATTGAATGGTATGGGAATGGTCTTTGAAAAATCAAAAAAAAACGAAGATCAGAGCAAACAAAAATATACAGAAAATAAATTATATAATATGGACTGCATTTTGACTGTATATCGCTGAAAATTTATTAATTAATATTTGAACTATCCCAAATATCTCTATGGATTTTGAACTAGCTTAAAGTCGAAGTGCAGTCCATCTAGCAGACGTAAACGCTAAGATTTCACGACGCGGTCAGCTTACGGCCTCAAAAACGAATTCACTTTATCTAGTTTAGAGGAAAAACGAATTACGACTCGACTCAAAGGGGTGTTTTGAATTGACAGATTACTTTTGGCTACTTTGTTATTTTATGATTATGTATGTTATGGCCGGTTGGCCAAAAAAAAAATGTATACTTAACTTGAAAATAACATTTTATTTTTACTTAGTTATGAGATATCTGAAGATTAAAAATTAGGCCTTATGAAGAAAAAGTGCAGTTTACTCTCACAAGAAATCGGCAAACCCCCACAAGCGCAAAAGTCGCTGCGGATACAGCATTGTGTTAATAGGTCATGAAATCTGTGCGAGAAAAAAAGGCAAGCCTTACTCTTGCAACGGAGAAAATAGGTCTAAAAATAACATTAAAACAAAAAGAGCAATGAAGGTTTAAAAAAAAATACCACTCCAACACCGTTGAGGCTTAAAACAAAATCAAATTAGTGTATCCGTTCGCAAAAACACGTAAAAGTATTCTGCTGAAACCCCTTGCTGGGATCATGACGTAAATACATTACATATGACGTAGGTACATAGCTGATGGCTGACCAAAAAAATAATAAAAGAATAAAAAACTTTTTTTTGTTCAAATAAAAGCAACTAAAAAAAAAAGTTTGCATCCAAATCGCGTTTGCTATTTGCGAAGCATTGAAATGAAGCACAGCTAATCGGATATCAGTACGCCAGAAAATAAGATCGGAATAAAGCATAAAAGTTGTGCAAAAATGTCGACTATCATGTTTCCTACCATTGAACATTCCACATTAAAGCGAACGCAACTGCTATACAAGAACCACGATAATAGAATGTATTATTACAGTTGCATTTGAATATTTAAATGTAACTATATAATAAAAAAAAATTTAATTATAGGTTTTCATTTAAATAATATGTACCTTAATAATTTGAAAGCTCTTGAGAATTTTGCTAAATATTTAATTTTCTTTTACAATTCTTAGAACTTTAATTAAATAATCTTACGTGGTTGATGTTTAGGTTACTAAAGAATAAAAAGAAAAAAATGGTCCACGATATTTGCATAAAAAAATATAGTACAGACAGCACATCAAGCTACTACAATCTGTCAGTTTATTTTCAGATTTTCAACCTTATCGATAAAGCAGATTTTCAACTTTATCGATAAAGCATTAGGTTCAAGGTTGATTAGGAAAATTTGTCAGTTTCGGGTAGCTAGATATGCTGGCATCTGTGCTTTAACTAGCTAAAAAAATAAAAATATTAAAAAAAATATATATCAACATATTTTTATGTTTTGATACAGTGTCATGCGTTCAAAAATGCAGTGCATCACTATATAAGTACTTAGTACCTGGTTCCGAGCTAGGTCCTGGATTAACCAATTTATTAGGTTGAAAGACTACTACCGAATCTAGGAAAAAACAATCGAATAATTAATTAAAGAGAAAGAGAAAATCTATTTAAACAAGGTGCTATTACCGCCTTTTCACCGAAAGGTCTCTAAGTTGTTTGATCTAAGTTTAATCTTAAATAACTCCTACGACGTGTAAAAAGGAATCATAAATTATTAAAATATTTTAAAACACTAAAGTCGTGCTTCTAACTTCAAATTTAATTTGTACCTTAAGAACAGGTTAAATATCGTACAATCACATCACATATAGGTAAGGTTTTCTAGAGCGCAAGCGCGGCGCGAATGGGGTGCCGAGCGCGGACGGATAGCCAGGATGGCTCACAGAGGGAGGAAAATAGTAGTTACTCGTTACTCCCACATCAAACTAAAAATAAAATCCCAGTTATTATGAAAAATAGTTATTGAAACTATTCTTGATTTGAACGCCTATTTGCGCGCCTAGGCAGTACAACCAACTCGTATGTCGTGACGGATTACATCATTAACATATATCACGTTTTGAACATCAAACTTATGACATTCATGACAGAAAGTTCAAACTCCATTGCAACCAATATTTTTTTTACAAATGGTCACTCAAATATCAATTGACTATTTAAACTTCAGACTATTTTATAGGAAATTAATTAAGTAAGTGGGAATGAATGCTAAATATCTATGATGCTAATTTCAAGTGCACTTTGTAATTAGTACCTAAAAATAACTTATTACCTACTCAAGTTTTACATCTTAGGCAAAAACCACGCAAGAGCGACATATTAGGGTTATTTTTAACATATTTTCATCCATAAACATACCGTGAACGTTGTGCCTAGCAGTAGTATTAGTGGCTGTGTCTTCTGTAGCGCGCAGGCCGCAAACTCGGCAAATGGCGTCCACCCACCGCTCCATTTCCGCTTCGCAGTCGGCTTCCAGGTGATAAGTCCTACGTTGGGTTTGGATTGTGAACACAGAACCACGGATCTTTGGCTTTAGAGGCGCCTGGCCATGGCGCTCCATATGAAGCCCAGCATCGACCTGCAAACATATTATTGAATGAAGCACTATTTCTAAACAACTATACTTATTTTAACACTACGTAGACAAAGTGGAACCCTAATTCCGTAACACTTTTCTATCGCACGCATTCCTAGAAATGACAAAACAGGGGGTGAATGGGGATGCAGGGTGAATAGGGAAAAAACTTTGCAACGGTATTTCGACGTTAAATACAAATAAAATTTGTAAATAAAAATATATTTTATTCTTAATTTAATGAAAATAGAGTCCTTTTAGTCTACGAAAATCATTTAATTAACGTGCAAATACCTTTCAACTTTTAGTCCCGACTCTCTCCCCCCGAGTCCATTTTCACTAGTGTTGTAAGAAACTCGAGTCTTTTAGTCTTCATTTCGAAACTTGAGTAGATTTTCAAGACTGAGACTCGTTAGCCACATGAGTCCGAGTCCTTTCGAGTCTTTTAAGTTCTTTGAGCTAGACTGAGTCATGGACTTGAGTTGGTGTATTATAATAGGTAATACTGGGTGAATTTATTTATATCTTCATCCATATTTATTTACTGATTGAAAATAAATCGCACAATCAATATTTGTAACAATTAAATTGCATTAAACGCTGATAATAAACCTAAATGACCTAATCAAAAGTATCCACCTGAGGACTGACGATGTGCTGAATCGAAATGCGAGTTAAAACGTCTAAATAAAATTATAAACACACAAGTTCATTGCTATTTTATTTACCTCAAACTACAGCTATGGATTTAGAGGACTCAATACTCAGTATTTCAGTTCTTTTTAGCAGGACTCAAGTCTTTTTACAAAAGACTCCAAATTCTGAAGGACTTGAGCTCTAAGTTTTATTTATAAGACTTCAAAGTCTTCAAAAATAACTCAAGTTTTATTAAATAAGACTCCATGACTCGAGTTTCTTACAACACTAATTTTCACCCTATTTTCATCATCATCATCATCATGAGCCTATAATGTTCCCACTGCTGGGACACAGGCCTCCTCTCTATGAGAGGGAATGGGCTATAATCCACCATGCGGGCCCAGTGCGGATTGGTAGATGTCACAAGTCTTCACATTGCTCTTTATTATGTTTGCAAAGTTCGTATGATCGACAACAAAATGAATGTTGTTGAATTTTCAACTTGAATAAGCATTGGGAATGCCAGTGTTATACAATTGTGTTGCTGGCCTACCAGTGAGTCTAAAATGACTGCTTTTGGAGAATCATTATAGGATATAATAATATGAATCAGGATAAAATTATTAAAATGGTCACAAAGTCAAACCTGCATCTGGGACCATTTTAACAGGACTGGTGTATGGTTAGGCCAGTTCTCTTTAACTATTTAAGTAGTGAAAGGCCACAATATCTTGGACAATTTTTTCCTGTCAAGTCATTTTGTTTCAAGCCCCATACGGTGAGATGAAAATTAAAGTTGCTGAATAGCCAGTTATTAGTTTTTGGCCCTTTTAAAAAAATAATGTGTGCCCGTGGCCGAAGGGCTCCTGTTCCAAATTTTTAATAGTAAAATTTTAGCGTTCTCTCATCACACCCTACCTACTCGAACTACAAAGTGTTCATGTTGAATATGCTTGCTGTAAAACCCCCTGGCCTCTGGGCTCCATACTCAGTATACTCACAAATGTCAAAAATATTACATTTAATAAACATATACCTGATTGTTTATTTTTTATAAATGTACTTATGTTATTTAATTCACATAAACAAAGAGTTCTTTTTTCTAACATACAAGCTATTTTATTTAAAACACCTCTTGTTTAGTGTCTCTCTTTATTACATTCCACTGGTGACAAATTAAATTTCTTATAAAGATCACTTGAATTTAAGAAAAACTTTACGTTCAGAGTATATCTTGTAATGTCTGGAACATTGTTGTGGCTTATACACTATAGGCAGGTAAAGTGGCTTATTTTCCATTGTACCACTGACTGACTTGCAATATTTTATAAGATATCAGCACATTCATGATCAAGTATTTCATTTGAAAATACTAGTACAACAATTGGAGTGATAACCACAGAATTAACACTGGATGGATAAAATGGCGAAAGGTCACGGGAACAGCATGCGACGCCCGCATTGTCTCCATAAACTCAAGGAGAAGATTTATAAAACCATGGATAGACCTGCTATCTTGTATAGATCAGAATGTTGAGCCAAAATTAATTGTCAAATTGTGCGAGTGTGGGCTAAAAGAGTAGAGGAAGACTAAAGAAACGATGGATGAACCGAGTGAACAATGATATGGCGAGAAAGGAGGTCACTGCTGAGATTACGAGTAAAAGAGATGCATGGAAGAAGATGACATGCTGCACTAACACAAAATAAATTGGAATAAGGGAGACGGACAACGATGATAAATACTTACAAACATTATATTTTGGTGGAGTATGAATCTTTGCTGCTATTTATATACAGTGGTAGACAGGTAAATAGGGACACTAGTACGTATGTCGGTCTTGGGAATTTAATTGATTTGTTAATTATTATTATTATGATTAGTAGTCCTATGTGAAACACATCTAGTAAATAAAGGAAAATGATCATTTTGCATATTGCAAGTGCTGTATCAAATTTTGGTAGATGGTACATTTTGTCATTGGTTGTTCATAATAATATGTAAGGTATCAACAGTCGGACATGTGCATGAAACAATGAGTTATTTTCAATGACTGATTTGGTTAGCGATAAGATTTATCCCCTTAATAACTGAAAACATAATGTTCAATAATAAAATTCAGCTATTATTCCTACCTAACTTTCAAAGGACATTTTGAAACAAAAATGCTCATTCTCTTTTGAAAAATTGCTGTTTGTAATGAAACTTTAAACATACCTACATAACTTGATATACATAGGTACTAACAGAGTATGGCAAAACTGGTCTTTAACTTTGTACTGGTAGCATAATTCATAGCTTGCAAGGCCATTCTATAGTGAGGAGCTATAAAACAGTATTGTTTTGGTATGTTTCCGTAAAATTATTACAGTTCTTGTAACAAATTAAGCTATAGCTGGCATTCAACCAAGTAGCCCATTTTCACATATTTAACTGGGCTTAAATATATCAAAGGGATGATAATCTACTTAGAGTAGTGCGTGTCAGCAACATCATGGCAGTTTATCATATTTATCACTAGCAGAACTATTTCAGCATGCAATGTTTAGCAAGTGATTTATTGATTACTATTTGACCATGGTAGATTAGGAAGTTTAAGTGTTAAGTAACTAATGTTGTCAAGAAATCTGTAAAGCTTTTTTATTGCTTTTACTGAAATGCATTGTGTTACAGATACATTTATAAATATATATTTATATATTGAACATTCACTTCAATGCACATACTTGCTCACAAAGGTCCAGATCTATAGTGCCCTTGAGGCGGCGGCAGTTGCGATCAGCATAGTAATCTAGAAAATATTGGCCAGGCAGCTCGCCCGACTGCCGCAAGGCAAACCAGCGCCTGCGCCATCTCTGTAGTAAAAAAAAACGAAACACTACAAAAATTTGTCAAGTTACTGTAATTAAAAGCAATCAAGCTGCTACGGTTCTGTAAATAGGAGGAGCCAATTTTGTCTTAAACCCAATATTCACTTACTCTGTCAACAAAGGTAAAATGCCAAGCTAAAGTTGAGCTCACCGTTCGCCAAATACGCCTGTTTGGTGGAGATTTTGTTAGCCACCCTTCGAAAACAATATTCTTTGACATTGTTTTTAATAACTATAAAACATTTACTATCCAATTAAAATGAGTCACATATTAATAGTGTTTTGCGATTGTGAAGTACATTCACAAAAGTTGAAAGTTCTCCTCGCCACTAATATTTTTCTATTTTTTTCGCTATTGAATACAGTGCGTAAGTGTTGCAACAGTTGCAAGCACTTTTCTTACCACAGATGTCGCATTGATCAAATTATCACATAGCCTTAATCGACTAAACTGCTAAATATACTATTTATTGGTTGGGTTTCATGGCAAGCCTTAGAGCTTATCACTTCCTCTACATGGCATGCTCTCAGATAAAATTAAAAAATACCAAGCTAATAAAAGCGCGTTAATGAAGATAAATATTAGTTTAGTCCTGTCAAATTAGTCGGCACCTGACGTAATTTTAGTATAGGGATGGCGATCTGAGATCGATTAATCGAAGAATCGATTTCTCGGGCCCAAAAGATCGATTTTTTAAATCGATAGGTAGCACTGAATCGATTCAGTGAATCGATATTTCACCCTAGAAATCGACACTCGATTATTTCTGTTTAAAAACTATAAAATTATTACACATGTAAAGAAATCAAAAACGCGAGGGATTGGTGTGTGCTTAGTTTTCTCCGCTTCTCTTTAGGCGTTTATGTTAATCTTTGACGGGTTATAAATGTCTTCTACCAACCAAACCAACTATAACCAACCTTCTATAACCATACCAAAGTATCAGGTATAAATACCTGATACTTTGGTATGGTTAACAAAACAATTGTAATTGTTTAATTCCCTAAACTGAAGAATTTCCTGATTTTAATGATAAGAAATCGGGTATTCTCAAGCTACCACAAAATGTCAAATTTTCCCAATCCACCTTGAACCTAACGCTTTATTGCTAAAGTTGAAAATCTATCAAAGAAATTTGACAGGTTGTAGTAGCTTGATGTACTGGCGTCTGTACCTTTTTACCATTGCTTTATTTTCCAGAAAACAGATTTATATTTACATTGTAAATTTTGACTCAAAAAAAAATCGATTTTTGAGTAATCGATCTTTCGGACCTCGATTTTTTTCTGAATCGATTCATCAGGTTGCAATTTGAATCGATTTAAAAATCGATCTTTTTTGAAAATAATCGCCATCCCTATTTAGTAGTCAACTTTTTAATCACGTCTAAACTTGTGTCAGGCGCTGGTTAATGTGACAGGACAAAACTAAAATGTATCTTCTGTCCTTTTCTTAATGAAATAGAAAGAAAAAGATGCACTGAACTTAAATTTGGTTTAGTTTGTAAACAAGGGAATCGGGACCATTAACTGGTTTTTATTGCAGCCAGGTGACATGAAGAAGTGGGCTGTCTTTGACACTTGAGTCAAAAAAAAAAGGGTACTGACTACTTCTGACAGATCTTTGCGCGGATAAATTAAGTTCAACGCTTTACAAATGTCTTTTTTTAAGACATTTGCTCGTAAAGTGGCTTTTAGCCAGGAGGATTTTTACGCAAAGTCACGGGAGCCCTCTTCTATGTCCGCAATGACCGTCGGCACGTAGACCTCAAAATGCCAAAAAAGATTTCCCACCCGCACGCAAAATTAGCGCTTGGACGTGGAGTTGCGGACACTAGCCCGTTATACAATACAATACAATCAGCCCCTAAATAATCATAATCAGATCCAGCCTCTCTCCTTGCTGCCCTCCTCCAGCGACGGTGGCTGCGTTAGGGTAGCCCGCGAAATTCAAATTTTCTTACGTTTTTTGCAATTTGCAGGTTATGCTGATGAAAAATGAGTCGCGCCAGTAACACATATGTAGTTACAGAATCACAATGATGAAAATCATCAATATAACCCTGTAAGTCCATTTAATCCTATTGAATAACTTTTTCATGAAATATTCAATGAATAGGATTATATGAACTTAGAGGGTTATATTGATGATTTTCACGATTTTAATTCTGTAAGTACATACATGTTACTGGCGCGACTCATTTCTCATCAAACATACAACCTAACACTGATCTGTAAATTGCAAAAAACGTAAGAAAATTTGAATTTCGCGGGCTACCCTGACGCAACCACCTTAACACGTGTGCTTTTTACTGTGCATTGGGCTATCTTAATAATGCCATGATGTGCGTCACAAACAAATTAAATCAGGTTACCTTTAGTAATATGATGTGAGCCCTTGAATGGGTTAGATTCTTGAAACCCAGTGAAACTATTATCCCTTCATTATGGTAACCCATTAGATGGGGTGTATACTTGAAAGATTACTTCTTCCTTTATTACCTATTATAAAATATCCACCAAATAGGCGTATTTATCCAACGGTGAGCTCAACGTTAGCTAGGCATTTTACCAGGAGCGCAGCTACCGGCCGTATCAGCTGGTATCAGCCGTATCAATGATACGACTGACAGGGGTAAATTAAACTAAATTATTCAAATTCACTCTTCGATGAAGACAAGTCTTCATTGAAGTGCGAGCGAAGTGAGTCCATCTCGATTCAGTAAGTACAAAAAAAATCCAAAATATTGATATAAAGCCCTATTAGGATTAGCTACGGCACTACATTTTACCTTTGTTGTAGTAAGTGATAACTAGGCCATTAAAACAAAATTAGCTCAAAAAGTTTAAATATTTGCAGATAAGAAACAACATGTTGGGTGTGGGAAACGAGGCATGAAAGTAGCATGAATGCTTTGGAAATGCGTTCCTTGCGAAGCTTGTGTGGTGTAACTCTGAATGTTACAGTGAGGAATGAGGTGAAACGTTGCGGTTTAAAAGAAGATGTAGTGACAAGAATTGAAAAGAGTATGCTTAGATGGTTTGGTTATCTGGAGAGGATGAGTGAAAGGCGACTAACAAAGGCTATTAACAAGGCAGATGTGAGTGGCAACGCCGGGAGGGGACGCCCTAGAATGACAGACGCTGACCCCAGTGGTGAGGTTCTTCAGACAGGTTAGGTGCGTAGTACTCGCAATCGGCGTGCGTGTTCGACCAGCAGGGCTATTATGTATCTTTTTGATAGGCGGTGGCTATCAAGCTTCAGTTATACACCGAAGTTTGTTGGCAACCGAGAATGAGATATTATTGGTATTGCGTATCACATTGAGTGGACATCACGTTACGGTGGCTAACAGACCGGGTACGGTGCTCTTCGTCTCAGTACTTGACGCCTCTAATTTTTATCGACTATTATGCGGCTAAGTTGAGTAGCACCCTTTGAGCGTTATAATACTTGATTTAAGGGAACATTTTATATTTGGCGGTTTATATGACATGTGAAATGGTTATTGTAAATTATTTTGTGTTGTCAGTGTTTACTTCTGAATAATTTCTTTAAATAATACCTTTATTTATGTTAGTAAAACCACTTAATTTATACGAACATAATATATTTAGTAACGTTTACAACTTAATGTGGTTGCGTCAGGGTAGCCCGCGAAATTCAATTTTTTTTACGTTTTTTTGTAATTTGCAAGTTAGTGTAAGGTTGACCGTAATCATGAAAATCATCAATGTAACCCTGTAAGTTTATTTAACCCTTCCTTAAGATGCCTGCACGAAGAAGAGGCCTAACATAGTTTAATACAGGCACTGTGGGCCAAAAGTAAACTAATTTTTAAATAAACTAGTAGAATACTTACATTAAAATAATTCAAACAATAAAATGTTCGTACAGGATTATTATTAATTGGGTTAATTGCCTTTTTTTGAACATCTTCTAAAAACAAATATACTTACATTATGTAGAAAAGTGAAGTTAGGATTAGGGGGTGGGTTAGTGGGTTAGTATTAAGAGCTATTTATAAAACTACCATCTTTAATAAATCAAACCTTTTCATTTGTAACTGTACAAGGATATTTTGGCGTGTGGCTAAAATCAGAACTAACGATACCATTCCATCACTTCCGATTTTATTCACATAAAATAATCAATAAGAAACTAATATTAATGCAAGAAAATGAACATTTAATAACATCACAAGCTATATACAGAATATTATAAATTATCTATAGCATTCCATAATCGCGTAGGCAGCGCGGTGTCACCAGGCGAATTTTTTTTTCTTTCTTCTTCAGCAAATTCTAGCAATATTGTTCGTGCCATACTTCACCACCAACACACATAACAATAAAACAACAAGAAATGTTATGTTATCATTTAATACCGGCTTCGGTGTTCATTACTCAATTTGAAAAACACTACCTTTGAGTAACGTCTTTTACGAAAGCAACTTCAACCTCAGTGAACACCAATTTGATATCCACTATGCTTACACAATCGCAATAATACAAGTATCGATACGAAAACAACTGTCAAAAAGAGTCGTGGTGACTATCAGCGACGATGAGTGCCAATGACGTCACATTTGTTAGTCACTGGTCATAGCCGATACCAAATTAAGCTTTTGACAGTTAATTGATGGACACTGAGACAAAGTGATTATCACTTGAACTGTCAAGAGAGATACGTAATAGCTCTACAGATGTATGAACGTGGACGAGGTAAAAGAAGTACTTAAGGATCGTAGCAGGTGGCGTTCTGTGATTTCTGCCTACCCCCATAGGAAAAGGCCGTGAGGTTATGTAGAATCAACTTTTATGGGTTTTTGTTATAGTTCCTTGACGAATTTGGGTAGCATTTTCTTTTCTACTACAGAGATGGCGCTGGTGCTGGTTTGCACAAAACTGATGCTGGGTTGCAAGCAATATTTATTCGCAAAATCATTTTCAAATATATTTTTTTTCTAATTTTTACTCTCGTTTATATCGAATTGATCAGTAGTTTCGTTCGCAACACTAGCCACATAAGTTTGACATTTGTCTTTTAAGGTGGTTGCGTCAGGGTAGCCCGCGAAATTCAAATTTTCTTACGTTCTTTTGTAATTTGCAGGTCAGTATCAGGTTGTACGTTGGTGAAAATAATCCAAAATGATTTGTATGTACAAAAGCAGAATATAAAAATTATCGCTGGTAAAACTTAGCCGTCCGCCTAGTTTACTTTCTTTCTACGAAAACCAACGTACCGGTGACAGCCGCTGGTATATAAAGCTCTGCGCAAAACTTTTGAATAGCCTTAAAAAGAGGTATATGAAATATCTGTGGAAAAAACAAGGAACTACCAACATCGCACGCAGATGGCAAAACGAAGGGGTAATAGGGCCATCATATTTCTCGAAGTATGGTTAGCCATTGGAGCAGACGAGTTCTCGAATGAAGTCCGCGTAAAAGCAAGTCATTGATGCGAGAAATTAAAATTCGAATGCAAAGATCGGTCTGTCGGTTCCTGGTCTTCTTATGTTCTTCCCAGTTTTTCGGAAACGTTGGACGACTCGCTGCACTGTAGAAAGTGACATGCCTATTGTCCTAAAAGCACCTCGGTGGAAGTCGACGAGGTATTGAAAGGACAAAAGCCGCGTCACTTTGTGCCTTCCTGTCGTTTTTGTGGCTTCATCTAAAATAGTGGCGATACTTGTACATTCTTCTAGCAATATCAGCTATCCGCCAGTAAAAGTCCCGTCAAACTCGGTCTACCCGTTTCGGACAAAACATGGAGCCAGTGATGCGAGAAATTTAACTCCGAATGCAAAGATCGGTCTGCCGGTTCCTGGGCGTCTTATGTTCTTCCCAGTTTTTCGGAAACGTTGGACGACTCGCTGCTCTGTAGAAAGTGACATGCCTATTGTCCTAAAAGCACCTCGGTGGAAGTCGACGAGGTATTGAAAGGACAAAAGCCGTGTCACTTTCTGCCTTCCTGTCGTTTTTGTGGTTTCTTCTAAAATAGTGGCGATACTTGTACATTCTTCTGGCAATATCAGCTATCCGCCAGTAAAAGTCCCGTCAAACTCGGTCTACCCGTTTCGGACAAAACATGGAGCCAGTGTTGCGAGAAATTAAACTCCGAATGCAAAGATCGGTCTGCCGGTTCCTGGTCTTCTTATGTTCTTCCCAGTTTTTCGGAAACGTTGGACGACTCGCTGCACTGTAGAAAGTGACATGGCTATTGTCCTAAAAGCACCTCGGTGGAAGTCGACGAGGTATTGAAAGGACAAAAGCCGCGTCACTTTCTGCCTTCCTGTCGTTTTTGTGGCTTCTTCTAAAATAGTGGCGATACTTGTACATTCTTCTGGCAATATCAGCTATCCGTTTTGGACAAAACATGGAGCCAGTGATGCGAGAAATTAAACTCCGAATGCAAAGATCGGTCTGCCGGTTCCTGGGCTTCTTATGTTCATCCCAGTTTTTCGGAAACGTTCAAACGTTTTTATTCGACACACTGCACTATAGACAGTGACATGCTTATTGTTCTAAAAGCACCTCGATAGAAGTCGACTGTAGTATATATGTAGGTAGGTTTCTATATTATGTTATGTACTTGTAGGTACTATGAAATAAATCAGTGTTCAACCGACATACGCGTGTTTCACTATTATGGTGACAGCGGTATTCAATAATATTCATTGTAGGTGGTCTATTTCTACTTAATTCGATTAAAATCGACTTGTATTAGTGTAGAAAGTGTAAAATAATAACTGAGAAGTATGGAACACGCACGTCCTCAAGCCGAACTGGTTTTAGAAGGCGGCCCCGCCACGCGGTCTGATGCGTGGCGCAGGTGAAAAAAGTTGTTTAACGTGTTTCTAAAAGCCTCTGGATTGAGCAAGGAGCCCAAGGAAGGCTTCTCTGTTGGTGAACCTCGTTGGACCAGCGGGTTACGAGATTTTCATTACTTTTACCTATAGTGAGGGTCAAAGTGAAGATGACATCGGCTGTCTGTTAAAAAAGTTTGATGTTCATTTCGGTACAAAACCGAATATTACCATGTCGCGGTACAAGTTCTTCACACGTAGCCAGGAAGAAGGAGAAAATATTGACCAGTATGTGACGGCATTACGTGTGCTGAGTCAGTCTTGCGAATTCGGAGCTACATGACAGTCTGATCCGAGATAAGATCGTGTGCGGGATAACAAGCAACAAAGTAAGAGATCGTCTACTGGTACGCAGTAGACGATCTCTTACTTGTGGACGAGTTGATTTTGCCAAGGGCGATACAAATCTGTCAGGCGGCAGAAATGTCGCAAGAGGAAAGTCGATGCATCGACGGTGCCTCAGAAGAGATGCAGGTGAACGCGGTGAGGGGTCAGGCCAGGAGCTTGAACGCGCGAGGCGGCTCGCGGCGTTCGACCGGTAGGCGAGGAGCGCGGCAGCGTGGTGTCGGCGCCGCGCCGGCGCTGGGGCGCCTCCGATGCCCCCGGCTCGCGCTCCCTGCGCCACCTGCGGCAGCAGTCGGTGCCCCGGCGACGACCGTTGTGCGGCGAGAAGTGCGATATGTTTTGTGTGTGATAAAAAAGGTCATTTTTCTATGGTGTGTCCACAAAAAGAGCAACAAAATAAAAAAGGTGTATGATTTAAGTACGCGGTCGGAAGTTAGTGACGATTCGAGTGATGAGTTATTCTACGTGAATACCTTGGATGAGGACAAAAAACTGAGTATGTTTCATAAAGAATGGATTGAAAAAGTGAAATGTAACGGTAAAAAAATTGTGCTAAAAATAGATACCGGTTCAATGCTTAACGTTATCTCTTAAGCAGAATATTTGAGGTTAGGTTTATCAATGCATAATCTTAAACCTTTTACAAAGAGAGCTCATTCATTTACTGGGAACCGGTTACCTATTGTTGGCACTGACAAGATTTATATTATTTTTAATAGTAAAGGTTATGTGTTGCCATTTGTAGTAGCAGATCTGAATTGTCAAAATGTACTTGGCCTAGAAGGTAGTTTATTTATTTATTTAAAACTCTTATACTATCATTACAGGTTACAAACCTAATGCGATAGCTAAGACTACTTGTAATAATTATTAACTATTTAAAATAACCTTACATTACTAGCAATTACACAATAGGTACATTAATACAAAATTACTGATAACTAAAACGATACAACCTAACCTTATGCAATATTAACTTAAATATGTTTTACAGTCAAAAATTAAAAAGTAAAACAATAAAAGAAACAATAAACATAAAATAAACAATAAACCTAAAATTACACTAATTAATGCTTTCGTAACATATTATATTTAAAGTTACTTTTGCAAGTTCACTAAAGTAACACGAAAAAATGTCCAACCTATTCTGAATTTCGTTAACAGTACGAATTGCTCGCGTGAGAGGTGCTTTAGCCAGCAGGTTGGTTCTGGCAGTTAGCACAGCCAGAAGTGGTGGGCGCCGCCGCCTCCACACGTAGCGGTCTGGAACAGAGAACCGCAAGCACTGAAGTACTCCTGGGTTGTGCTCCTTGCCCCGGAGTAATTTTATTAAATAGACGACAAGAGTGAACTGTCGTCGCACCCTCAATTCATTGTACCCGACCATGCCCAGTACAAACTGGTAAAGTGTGTAAATGAAATAAACATTGAAGAGTATTCTGATTTGTTTGAAGGACTCGGGAAATTACCCGGCAAGTATAGCATAGTAATAGATAAGAATATACAACCCGTTATTTATCCTACTAGAAAAATACCGCTAGGTTTGAAAGAAAAATTGCACTTAGAGCTTCAGAGAATGGAAGTCTGGGTGTAATAAGTAAAGTGTCTCATCCTACAGACTGGGTTAACGCTATCGTTCTAGTTGTTAAAAAAGACGGTAGAATTCGAGTTTGTTTGGACCCGCGACCTTTGAACCGAGCGGTGCGACGCGCTCAGTACAAGCTTCCTACTGTTACAGAACTAGCTGTGAAACTGAGGAATGCATGCTACTTCAGTGTGCTTGATGCTAGGTGTGGATTTTGGATGGTGGAAATTGATGACGCAAGTGCTGATTTGTGCACCTTCGGTACGACGTTTGGCCGTTATCAATTCTTGCGCCTTCCTTATGGCATCAATTGTGCTCCAGTAGTTTTTCACGGAAAACTAAGACAGCACCTAGAAGACTTAGAAGGGGTCGAGTCGTTTATTGATGATGTCATTATTTGGGGTAGCACAAGGGAGGAGCATGATTTGAGGTTGGGTCGCACACTGAAACGGGCAAAAGAAATAGGAATCAAGTTTAATCGTGATAGATGCAAGTTTGGTGTTACTGAGATAAAATATCTAGGACATAAATTTGACAAAAATGGAATGAGGGCAGACGAGTCAAAGGTTAAAGCGGTCATGGAAATGCCATACCCTGATGATAGGAAATCCTTGGAAAGGTTCTTAGGTATGGTCAACTACCTGTCCAAGTTTATACAGAACTATGCAGATTGTGTAAACGTCTTGAGAAGATCCGGAATGGGTTTGGGAGCAAAACCATACGGCTGCGGTAGACAAGCTAAAAGGTAAATTGGCTACGGCTCCAGTGTTGGCGTTATACTCGCTGGAAGCGCCGATAGTGCTGTCGGTGGACGGGAGCAGTCATGCGGTGGGTGCCGTGCTGCTGCAGGAGGGCCGGCCCGTCGAGTTTGCTTCCATCACCGACACGCAGTCGCGCTACGCGCAGATAGAGAAAGAGATGCTGGCAATCGTATTTCCGGTGGAGCGATTTCGGCAGTATATCTATGGTACTCGTAGGACAGATGTTACAATTCACACTGATCACAAGCCGCTCGAGGCGCTGTTCAACAAACCTTTAGTTTCAGTGCCGGCGCGGCTGCAGCGTATGATGCTAAGGGTACAGGGGTATTGTTGTAGATAAGTAACCTCTGTTGTTCAGACTTATTTACATAGATATATTTTTTCTAAATGTATAAAGTGATAAAGTGAGGAATGAGGTTATACGGAAACGTTGCGGCTTAAAAGAAGATGTAGTGACAAAAATTGAAAAAAGTATGCTTGATGGTTTGGTCATGTGGAAAGGATGAGTGAAAGGCGACTAACAAAAGGTATTTACAAGGCAGATGTGAGTGGCAACGCCGGGAGGGGACGCCCTAGAAGAACATACGCTGACCTCATTGTTGAGGTTCTTCAGAAAGGTCAGGTGCGTAGTACTCGCAACCGGCGTGCGTGTATGACCAGATGTATGAACGTGGACGAGGCAAAAGGTGTATGTAAGGATCGTAGCAGGTGGCGTTCTGTGGTTTCTGCCTACCCCCATGGGAAAAGGGCGTGAGTTTATGTATGTATGTATGTATTGCCTAGTTACTTGAAATAAACACTCTTGTCAATGAACATCTTTTTTCTAACTCTTATTTTACAAATAATTTATTTAATACTCTTCAACACTTTAGACTCAATATTCCAACAGGTATGAATTCAAAGTAGTATATACGCCAGGTAAGTACATGTATATCGCCGACACCTTATCACGGCCCCCACTGAAAGACTTGCTGTTTGATCGCATTTCAGATGAGGTAGAAATTCAAACGTGTTTTATGATAGAAAACGTACCTTTCAGCAAACAAAAAATGGACCTTATTTTGAAGGAAACAAAAATAGATAAAGACTGTAACTTGTTAGTGAAGTATATAGTCAACGGTTGGCCAAAACACAGACGTGACGTTCATGAAAAAGTAAACGTGTTCTGGCCCTATCGCGAAGTATTGAATTACATAAATAGTATCATATTTAAAGGAGATTGTGTGTTCATTTCAAGGGGCTAACGTGAAGAAATGCTAGCGAGAGTGCATGAAGGGCACTTGGGCATAGAGAGGTGCAAGCGTCGCGCACGAGATGTGATGTTCTGGAGCGCATGGTGCGCCGCTGCCCCGCGTGCGCGCTGCATGCGCCGACGCCGCGGCGCGAGCAACTCATGCAGCATCATGTGCCGTCTTTTCCTTGGCAGAAGCTAGCTTCCGATATATTTGAATATAGAAAGAAATTATTTGTCATATTAGTAGATTATTTTTCAAATTATGTGGAAGTTGGGGAGTTAACGAGCACGAGTAGTAAACAGGTAATAACTTTTATGAATGACCCATTTGCGCGGCATGGGATTCCAACGGAACTTGTTACAGATTACAGTTCTCTTGAGTTCAAAAAGTTCATGAGAGAGTGGAAAATACATCATGTGACTTCTTCTCCATATTATCCACAATCCAATGCGAAAAGCGAACGGACAGTACAAACTATAAAAAACATGCTTAAAAAATGTGTGGAATCTGGGCAAGACTTTCACATTAGCTTGTTAAATTTTAGAGCTACTCCTCGCTTTAAATTAGATTCACCGGCACAAATATTAATGGGTAGGCGTATTAACACTAAGTTGCCTGTAAGTTCAAAGTTATTAAGATCGTAATTACCGGGCGCTAATGACACAGAGGGAAAAAGATAAACAATACTACGATCGCTCAGCGAAACAGTTGCCATTGCTAACGTCAGGTGACAGGGCGACGCTGATAGATAAAGGGTCAAGAAAACCGGTCTTGATAACTACGCGTGCTTCGGAACCACGATCGTTTGTGATGCAAGATGAGCACGGTCAACGTTACAGGCGGAGTAGACGTCACTTGGTAGCTCGGAGTAGTGTTTCAGGAAGTCCGAGTGTCGAAGCTGGTCCATCTTTGAGATTAGCCTCTTCAGTAGACCAACCAAACCTTGATCAGTCCCATCCCATGTCACAAAAGAAAGGAAATATTGACGACGTGAGATAACACCAAAGTTTGAGAAACAACTTGGTGAAGGTGAATCGTCTCCGCCGCCTGGAGACAGTGACATTCCCCGGGACAATGCTACCCCTACGGTTCAAAGTGACAGACCTCGGGTGATACTGTTCCGGTAGTACAAGGTCCAATCACTCAGTCCAAGCCTCGAATGCTGACGTAATAGGTTATAACTTATTGTTTGGAGCAAACAATGGTGATGATGAGTGAATTGAATATCTAAAAAAAAAAACCCAGTACTTTTACATTCAAGATGTTTGAAACCAATTATTTTTAATATTTTACTTACTAATGAGCCTCTAGTTAGTTATTATTATATTGTAAGTGTAGGTCCAATTAGTATTGTAGTACAACCTAATTATGTTTCCCTAGCCTGACTCAACTTACCTGCTTAGTAAAGTAATTAATTGTGCTCTTACTATCTATATATATTATTGTTAACTGGCTGTATTAGCCGATTCATTGAACTTTGTCACCTAAGTACTTCATCATGCTATGCATGTCATGTAAGTGAGTAGGCAGTGTAATATGCCGATTATTTTTAAATACCTACTCTGTTCTATGTTCATTTTTCCTTTGTAAAGGGAAAGATGTAGTATATATGTAGGTAGGTTTCTATATTATGTTATGTACTTGTAGGTACTATGAAATAAATCAGTGTTCAACCGACATACGCGTGTTTCACTATATCGACGAGGTACTGGAAGGACAAATACCGCGTCACTTTCTGCCTTCCTGTCATCTTTGTGGCTTCTTCTAAAATAGTGGCGATACCTGTACATTCTTCTGGTAACATCATTTATCTGCTAGAAAAAGTCCCGTCAAAATCTGTCCAGCCGTAAAACACATGGAACTACCAACATCGCAGGTAGATGGCAAAACGAAGGGGCAATATGGCCATCGTATTTCTCGAAGTATGGTTAGCCATTGGAGCAGACGAGTTCTCGGGTGAAGTCCGTGTAAAGGCAAGCCATTAATGCGAGAAATTAAAATCTGAATGCAAAGATCGGTCTTCCGGTTCCTTGTCTTCTTATGTTCTTCCCAGTTTTTCGGAAACGTTGGACGACTCTCTGCACTGTAGAAAGTGACATGCCTATTGTCCTAAAAGCACCTCGGTGGAAGTCGACGAGGTGTTGAAAGGACAAAAGCCGCGTCACTTTCTGCCTTCCTGTCGTTTTTGTGGCTTCTTCTAAAATAGTGGCGATACTTGTACATTCTTCTGGCAATATCAGCTATCCGCCAGTAAAAGTCCCGTCAAACTCGGTCTACCCGTTTCAGACAAAACATGGAGCCAGAGATGCGAGAAATTAAACTCCGAATGCAAAGATTGGTCTGCCGGTTCCTTATCTTCTTATGTTCTTCCCAGTTTTTCGGAAACGTTGGACGACTCGCTGCACTGTAGAAAGTAACATGCCTATTGTTCTAAAAGCACCTCGATAGAAGTCGACGAGTTACTAGTAGGACAATAAGCGCGTCACTTTCTGCCTTCCTGTCGTTTTTATGATTTCTTCTAAAATTGTGGCGATACCTGTATATTCTTCTGGTAATATCAAAATCGGTTCTGCCGTTTCGGAATAATCATTTTTTTTTTACATATTTGGAAAGCTTTCTGACTCGTACAATTGTAATAACAAAATATAAACCTTAATTACTAATAATAAGCCTCCACAGATAAATACAAAAATTATTTGTTACTAACAGCATTTATAACTAATATTTAATTAATTATTTAGTTCTATGCTATGTACATTATACACCGTGATTTTTTAGTCGTCTGACAAAGGTGGTCCTCTCAATGTATCACATAAAATAACTCTTGGCGTGTTTTTTTTTACCATTCATTATGATAATAGGAACAAAGAAAAATAAATAATGCTTTAGAATTATGAAACATCCTGATAATAATGTTTACGTATCAAATATTAGAACATACCTAACCATCGCACGTGTCGAGTAGATAGATCTTCGCTCGCAACGGAATATTTCATCTACGTTATGCATCATAATGAATAGTGACCTAACCTAACCTAACCTAACCTAACACTTAGGTCGACCTAATTTAACTAAGTCGAACCTAACCTACCGTTAGGTTTACCCAGGCTGGAAAGTCTCAGCTTTGCCTACGGCATTCCTGTTCTTTTCCCCTTTTCTCCTTTTTTGTCGTTAACGGGGCCAGTTCATTACTCCGTCTAAGTCGACTTGTACTACGTAATGAACACTGGTAGTGAATACATACCTTAACTCAGTTAACCTAAGTATACCATTTGGTACTATCCGACGGCGTGCCGCCGTAGGGGGGGCCTCCCACACCTTAACACCTACACACCTAACCTAACCTTACCACACCCCCCTCGTCATTTACCGCCTTTTTTGATAGGAGAGATCTAAAATATGCAGCCTTTGAGGTTACAAAGTGTACTGAAAAGTTGTTTATATCCGATATTACTCATGGTTCATTCCGAAATACCAGTAAATACAAAATTTGAATGCGATTAATATAAATATTTAATACAGGACACAATCATCTAATTAGGCATAAAAATATTTTATACAAGACTCAATAATCTAATTAGTCCACCATATTCTATCCCATGTTTATCGGATGAAGAACCACATGAATTACAACTAGTAAAAGCATTGGCTAACTCGTATTTGAATTTAAGAATATTCCATCATGCGAAATGTTATGAATTGAGAAACATAAACATTGGCTTACGGCAGAAATTCCACAAAACTATTCTGTTTAGCCATGTTTGATTTTAATAAATGTTTGTTCACTTTTAGTTTTATTCCCTCCATTTGAATACCCAAACACCAATTATTATTCAAAAAAAACTCAAAACTCAAAACTCAAAAGCATTTATTTCAATTAGACCATTACAGGCACTTTTGAATGTCAGAAAAACAAAGAAGGCTAAGCTACAGTCACAGACACAAGGCATAATAACTTGTGAAAGTTCTGTTGCCCATTCCAAAGCGTAGATCTCTATGGAGAAGAATGGGCAAGAAACTCCATGGACACTCTTTTCAATCAAATATTTGTTACATAATCTTGGTTACATCATTCATGTTCAGATTATACATATGTGAGAACGATGTAGAAATATGTGCACGTTAAGAGCGTCCAGAGTAAAAGATTATATCAACAATTTAAAAACAAAATACGTAGTTACAATAAACCGTGGCAGCCTAGAGATGACCAGTCCCAGCTGACAGCGCCCGTTCACGAACATGACGCATGGATCAGCCCCATTCAGCTCAACCATATTGAAGGGAGCTAAATGACCCGACACACACGCCACCATCAGCGAGACATTTGAGTGAGCATGACATTCTCTCAGCCACCAGGGTAAATTCAAGTCAATGAAAGATAACTAAATGTAAATGGTAGCTTTACAGTACATAGTACTCACACATGTGCTATGCAATTATATAATACTAAAAGATTGAATCTATACAATGCAAAGATATTATTACAATCTTCTGCAGCTTCTACAATAACTTCACGTAGTAATCAATTAGTTTGCCCCTATGGTTGTGGAGCAGGACCAGCATTGAGCCAAGCATTTTTATCATCAATGTAATCCCCCAACTTATAATATGCTCGCCTACATAGTGTGCGTTTTAGACAAGATTTAAATTTCGTTTCATTTAGTTCTAGAATGTGGGGAGGTATTTTATTGTAACATTTTAAACAGTACCCCATGAAAGATGAGTCTACTTTAGCTAGCCTGAAACCTGGCTGTACAAGTTGGTCCCTGTTTCTAGTATTGTAGTGGTGTCTGTCACCTCTTTTATTAAATAAATGCAGATTTTTCCTAACGTACATGATGTTTTCATAGATGTATTGACAAGGTACCGTCATGATGTTAATTTCCTTAAACAGTTCTCTTAGAGAATAACGCCTACGTAGATCATATAAGGCTCTGATAGCTCTTTTCTGCAGAATAAATATAGACTCGATGTCTGCAGCCCGTCCCCATAGTAGAATACCGTATGACAAAATACTATGAAAATAACTAAAATAGACTAACCTGGCGGTATCTACATCAGTAAATTGACGGATTTTTCTAACAGCATAAGCTGCTGAACTCAGCCGTCCTGCAAGAGATGTTATGTGCGGACCCCATTGTAGCCTTGAGTCGAGCGTGATCCCCAGGAAAACAGTTCTTTCGACGAATTCTAGTTTCTCTTGATTCAATACTATGTCACTATCACTACTTTTGACATTCGGTAAGGCAAATCTGATGCACTTGGTTTTTTTCCATTTAATACTAAATTATTCGCGGTGAACCAATTATGGACCTGCAGTAGGGCGTTATTTACGTCGTCAAGATTTGTGGCACGTCTGTTTATTTTAAATATTAAAGAGGTATCGTCAGCAAACAACACCATTTGTGGTTGGTTTTTAAATAAATGGGGTAGATCATTTATATAGACTAAAAAGAGGAAAGGAAATAATATCGAACCTTGCGGTACACCCATACTTACTTTTAAACCCATTGAATTGACACCATTTATTTGTACTTGCTGATGTCTATCGTTTAAATATGATTTCACTAAACTGAGCGCAAGTTTCCCTAAACTGTAATGTTCAAGTTTTAAGAGTAGGGTTTCGTGGTTTACGCAATCAAATGCTTTCGAGAGGTCACAGAAGATTCCAATGGCATCTTGTGCCTCTTCCCACGCAGTAAATATGTGTTTTAATAAGGTGACACCGGCGTCAGTCGTGCAACGTCCTTTGGTGAAACCATACTGTTTCTCATGTAAGATTTTATTGGTGTTAAAGTGGAGTGAAGTCTCTAGTGTGAGATCATTATTATATTTTTTATTTCTATTAGTTTCACTATTGATAATTTTCCAAACTGTCTTTATTTTATTATCGGCGGATTTAATGTTGTTGCTAATGAATAAGGCTTTAGCTACCTTACATGTGTTTTTAAAATTTTTTGAATAAATTGTAACATATTTATTAAAAGTTTCTGAGTTGATGTAAGGCTTAAGGCCGTACAGCTCAAACAATCGCTCCCTACTTTTCCTAATACCCTTAGTTGCCCAGTCACTGAACAAAAACTTAGGGCAAATAGATTTAGTTTTCATTTTTAATGTATTATTGAACTCTGTGTAAACTACCGAAAAGAATTCCTCATAAAATTGGTTTACATTTTCAATAGTATAGCCCGGGATACCTAAATTACTAATTAAGTTATTATTAAATTTATTTAAATTACTAGGTGTTATTTGTCTAGACTTTATCTGGATTTTTTTTGATGGTGTGTAGGACTTGAAAACAACTGTTTGACCGCTATGATCAGAAGGAAGGTAATTTACAATGGATTTATCTATGTAGTCGCAGCAACAAAAAACATTATCAATACATGTAGCAGTATTTGTAGTAATTCGGGTTGGTTCCGAAAACACGTTTAACAAATTAAATGATTTAAAAAGATGTAATAATCTACTGCTATTTGAATTTGTATCTAAAATATTAACATTAAAGTCACCACAGATAACCAGTGATTTGTTACCCGTTGCAAGTTTCGCCAAAGCATCTTCCATTACTGACTCAAATATAGAGTAGTTTTGATATTTTGGGGGTCTGTAAATGCACACTATGATATGCTTATCTAGCTCAACACAAGACAGCTCAATACTATGTTCAACCGATAAATCAACAATATCATTACGAGTCTTAAATTTAATACAATTTTTAACTAAGATTAATGAACCCCCACGAATCTTAGCTTTCCGGTTATAGCAACTGCCCACACTGTAATTTGCGTAATTAATTAGCATTTCATAATCATTTAACCAATGTTCAGTAAAACAAACAATTTCAAACTTTGTTTTTTCCAAAAACAATTCAATTTCTAGTTGCTTTGAAGAGAAACCTTGAATATTTTGATGAAATAATTGCATAGAATTCTGCCTAGCCCCTTTTTTACATTTAGCTACTTGAGAGCTAGAAGCTACATTGTTGGTGATCGGTGCAACATTAATGTTACTGGTATCTTCTGTTGTCTTACTAACTTTAAACTTTATTAGGTTACTAACTAGTTTAAATGAATGTCTGGGGTGGGGCCCAGGACTCCCATGCCATTACAAGGCAATGAGATCCTACTACTAGTGGACCCCACTCGAGAATCTTCTAAAGTAACACATGGAACCCCGTAATTGTAAAAAGAATTATTAGTATTATTACTAAAAGTCGCAGTGTTAATTATAGACCTAAACATTGACATACTACTTATGTCTGAGTGAATATTATAAACTAATAGCCTAGCTATTTTGTGTCTACAACTAATAGGTAGATACACCTTACCCCGCGTCGAATTAAGCTTACCAACAAAACTGTTGATATCAAGATATAAAAGCCTGTCACTATAGTGACTTACTAGGAAATGAACATGCTTATTCAGCATGTGAATATAATTGTTTTTCCTGTTTGACAATTTTTCAAAGTATGGGAAAGCACACAATATTATTTTACGACAATTCAACTTTAATAACTCTGTTACACTGTCTGTGATGTCTTGTTTTGTAAGTTTTGAACTATTTCCTATAAATATGGTTATATCAGTATTAACATTATAAACATTTCTAGTTAAAGATGCCATTATCTGTAGAGCATTCTAGCTGTATTCTGCAGAGCAAACGGAAAAAGAGCATGCAAAGGCCATGGTCCCCAACGAAATTCTTTTTTTTTCTCATTTTAATATTTTATGTAACCGTTGGTTGAGTTCTTAGTTGTTATAAAAATGGTTGGTTATTATTATGGTCTATTAGAAAGAGACAAATAGCTCCGTCATGGCTATCTCTCTCGTCACGTTTTTCTGGTAGAGTGCTTAGTCCAGTTTATTATAATATTATGTCCATGCATACGCCCGGTCGTTAGGACCGTCGGTCACTGATGCCAGAATGTTACATTTCTTACATTTTTCTTAACTTTTGACCCCCTCGCGTAACATGTAAGTATTTTTTTTATTTCAGGTAATTTTCGTAACTTTTGAGAACAATGAGATTTGTTAAAATAAATTTTTATTGCAAACAGTTTACGAACTCATCCAAATTGCTATATTCATCTAAAAACTATTTCGCACCACACACCCAGAGTTTGAGATAGCTCTGAATGGAACGCGCCATGACAGAATGAAACGTATCCTGGATGGATTAAAACTTGATTTTGCTTGAGCGTGTGCGCGCACGTTTCCTACTACGCGAGTTCGCACCGTTCGCGGTTTCCTATTCTTCTCTTTTTTTATTTAATGGCAAGCAAAGCCGATGTCGACTATTTTGCCAATGTCCAGTGAATTGGGTTTCGTAGTTAGTACAGACGTCAGTAGGTCAAGCTACCCGAAAGTGTCACATTTTCCCAACGTACCCTGGAACCTAATGCTTTAAAAATAATGTTGAAAACAGATTGTAGTAGATTGATATGCTGGCGTCTGTTCATGACAAATTATCGTTAATAACAGAGCACTCTTACGAACACTTGCAAGAAGAAGTACAGAGGCCAGCACATCAAGCTACTACAATCTGTCAAAATTTAATAGATATTCAACTTTATCTCTGAAGAATTAGGTTCAAGGTTGGTTGGGAAAATCTGAAAGTTTCGGGTTGGTTGACCTGCTGGCGGCTTTACGTTAAGAGGCGTACGAATATACGTATACAAATGTACGAATATACGTATACATATCGAATATTAATAGTTAGTTCAGTGTAAAACTAATCGTAGTTTTGGTTCAAAGTAATAGAATAAGTTAGGTGCTAGACTAGATAGTAACAACAGTGAATATGACGCTCCGAACAATTAATGAAACTAGAGTGTGTTTTATCATAAGATTAAATACAATAGTAGACATCATAGATTCCTTTATATTCCCCCATTTTGCTGACATCAATTTGCCTCCGACCTCCAAACCCAAAAACACGTAAAATTAAAAATTTAAACGATTACGTAACTTTTGCAGCAAAAATGTAACATTTGGAACATGGAAACGAAACGTAATTTACGACTCAAGGGCCCTGGCAACACTGCTATCAAATCATCCATTGTCACTGTCAGGTAGCATTTGTGTGTCAAAATCAAAAATGATCGACCTATAAATTTTTGTATGAGAATATATCCGTTTGGTTTAGTATTCTACTTTTTGAATCCCAATGTCCGCTCTATTAGTTTTAGAAAACACTATTCTATCTTGAACCTGTATTAAACCTAAATTCCAAAATCTACCAGTGCCTAAACATGGAAAATGTAGTCCATCCAAGCGGTCCTCCAAGTAACGTCGCCAAGTTCGGTGATTACGACCCAGCCAAGTAATTATAAGCTAAGAGCATTATTTTGTAGCTTTGACCAGGAAGAAAATTTGGCCGCACAACCAGCGTCCGATCAGTTTTGGTAAGATAGCGGCCGGCTATATGACAAGTCGTGGTCGTGGCCGCGCATTATGTGTGTGGCGACCCGATACTTAGCAACGTTAGGTCGAGTCAGCAAGTAGGCCAGAGGCCACCACACACCGCGTCGCGTCGCCACAGTCGGTCTCCCATCGCGGTACACATAACATGTATTGTATATGACGTAATTAACTCAGTATATATTCGCAACAAGTAATTTGATTTCATGGTGACTAACTAACTCCAAAGTCACAGGAACTCTAAGCCAAATAAGAACACGCATACACTAAATGTGTGAGTTCCCTTACTTTACTTACTGTCTGTTTTAGCTATTATTTTGATAAACTCCTTGGTTGGGCCACCCTGGCGTTACTTTTACTTATAGTCTCTTCACTCACTCCGGCTTTTACTCCTAGTATACATAATATCAATGAGCCACCGTGCTGCTCCAGCCATTTACTGGTATCAATTAAAATAGTGAATTTTGTAGCTGTTGGTACAATTCAAAAGCATCTTGCTGATTTATTTGCTGTATTAGAAGATTGAATAACTTAAAAGTACATAAAACTTACTACTTAACTACTTACATAGAAATAGATTATGTATATTCGAGACCTGCAAATCAACATATTCTTGCAACTTAGCATTTGTTTTGGTAATAAAAAAGAGACTAGACTTATATTTATGTATGGATTTGCAGTTATGATATTACCAACGTGTCCCCCACTTTGACCACGAGTGAAGCCTTGTTACCTGGCTGCCCTCCTCACTTGACGCAGCAAAGCATTGCCAAATATCTCACACCTCTCACCAGAGAACTCAACGAAGTTCCAGCAAGGTCCTTATTTTGTCTATATTTAATAATAATAGTTATTTAGAGAAACAAAACTTCACTTGAGAACAGTTAGCAGATTTATTTTGTTTTGTGTTTGTAATCGTCAGCCAGGTGTAATCAAACTCGGTTTGTATTACATTTTTTTTTAGAAATTCAGCTGAAATATTTGGTCATTTGGATGAAATTTTCGATTGTTTAGCAAACCTACTTTTTAATTTCTTTGTTAGTTAATTGCATCCATGAGAAGATGAAGCGGGACAAGTTTTAGGACAGGTGTAAAAACACCGTTAAAGATGCACTTCCCTTAATTTCGTCATTTTTTTGTACTGGGGCATACCTGGGAACCTTTTAGTTTCAGAGTTATTGAAGGTCAAAGTACCAGACAATCGTGAAAATAAGTAAACTTAAATGAAATTAATAAAACATGACCCACATATGATAGTCCTCATATTCACAGTAATAAAAAAAAATGTTTATAATAATTATGACACTTGAAAAAGTAAATAATATCAACTAAACGGAAAAATTAGCTATAGAGCTTACTTTTCTATTTTATACATACCTACTTCTAAGACCTCTAAATGTTGTTCTGCTTAAGCATGGTGCTAACATAATTGTGTAGATAAGGGGAAATGGAACAAGAAAACATGTTGCGCTGACCCCAAATAGAATGGGATAGGGGCAGGAAGATGATGATGATGAACGGGAACCTTTTTAGAATACATACCTTCTGTATCTAACACTGGAGCGCAATATAAAATTGGTCTAACTTTATATTACCTCCTGCTTTAGGGCTAATTAATCATCATCTGACTAGCCTTTTTCCAACTATGTTGGGTATCGGCTTCTAGTCTAACGAAAGCACGCTAAGCCGTTGGTCCCGGTTGTCATTTGTAGATGTTTGGCGAACTAGTACGCCATCCGGTTAGTGACTGTCAAACACCCCAACTGATTATTTATAGCTTTATACTGAATTCTATAATAATTTGTTAATTTTAAATGTGAAGGCCAACGATAAACGAACTGCCTGATACAGTAACAGATCATATGGTGAAACGAGACAAGGCTTTCTGGGTAGATAAACCAGGCGTCAACGACTACGTTATTCACGATTCCTACCAACAATACGGATTAAGCAGAGCGGTTGAAAAACCAGGTAAATTATGATTTTTATAACATTAAGTGCCTATTTCACGATGTTCGAATAGATTCAATTCTTATCGAATAAATTCAAAAATGGAACAATACATATTATATGAAATTATCTGACAAGTAAGTTAACGGGCACTTAATCGTAGGTTGTGAAACAGGCTTAAGTTACGCATGTGAAAAGATCCATCATCGCAATATTTTATAACATCACCCACTTTTACGTCTGTTCACAAAACAGACGGAATATGGATCATATGGAAATGCCTTAATTTTTTTTACGAAGATATTCGTTGTAGTTGCAAATAGGTAGGCACAGTTTGTACGTTCATCCATCATATAATTGCGCTCTTGAGCGCTTCAGTGTTCACACCAAAATTTAAATGTCATGGCTGTACAGGGAACATTCAGAATATGTAGATCTACTTGGAAATGCCTGGCAGGGCCGCTGGCAAGGGGAATTGGGGGTTCTAAGACGTTTTAATTGATCTAAAACTTTTTTACAGTACATCAGGATCCATTTCCTCGTTCATACCAGTATGATCTGGACTGTGTCCGGTACAGACGTACTCATGCTTGTGACGGTCTTAAGCAAAAACCAGGAGAAAAGAAGGTGGGAAAGGGATTTCTCTTGAATTATGTGTGACTTAGAAATACAGTTATATTTATTTATTTATTTGGCTTTAAATCAGGCAGATTACCCATACATTTGTTAGTATTCCTTAGCCTATGTTAGTACAATTAATTAAAATACACAATAAATAACACTTATAATATACTTAATTCCGCCACCTACTGCAGACTCCCGGCAACAATACATGCACTGCGCACAGGTGCCTCATTAGGTGGCCTTCAGTCTTGCTAGCAACAATGCCCAGAAGACCGTTGTCACTATATACCATTCTTCTTCTAAGCAAGTCGATGACTATTCAAATTGAGACAGCCCACAACTTGGCGACGAGTTTGGCAATTTCAGTAGCGACCATCAGCTCGTGTGATGTGCAAACAACAGGACACGATATCAATGTCCCATTGTTTATGGGGCAACATCAAAGTTACTCTCCAGGGTAGAGTCATCTATGAATCCACCTGAACAGGTTTTTCTTGCTTCCGCCAACCTGTGTTGGGAGTCTATTTAAAGATTTCTAGGTCAGCCATGGTGGTAGCTCGAGTCCAGGTGGGAGATTAGTTATAATGGTTGTCATGGAATTTTGGTTTTTATATTATACTAGAAATGGCAAAGTTTACCAATTTTTGTTTACGATTTGATTTTTCAATCAGTTTGCTTAATCGTTGCTCAAAGGAAAATAAAGTTGAGAAAATGCAAACGACTTCAATAAAATAAAATAACGTGCAAAACAACCTTAATTTCGGAATTTTGTAACTTTTGTAAGATTCAATGAATGTTTTACGCGTGACTTACATACGTCAGACGTATATTTTATTAGAAGTCGGCTGTACTTTTCCGATTTTTTATTTTTTTGTGGTACATAGTCAACATCGATAAAGCAGTAAAATGTTGAAATTTTGCATTTTTTAAAATAAATATAAACATTATACTTACCGCCAAGATTATGTTATTGGCGCTCAAGAGACAGTGAATGTCCCGTTCTTTCGCCCGTACAATTTAGCAAACGATTTAAAACAAACACCCTATATAACCACCATCTGGTGCTGCCCCACCAACGATGGGACACTTGATATCGTGTCCTGCCTGTCCTGTTGTTTGCACATCACAGGAGCTGATGGACGCTACTGAAAGTGCCAAATTTTGGGCTGACACAATTTCGATTGTCATCGACACGCTAAAAATAAGAACCACCTCTAAGTTGAACTAATTCGTTAAAGTAGTTTCTGTTCATTCTTAAGTCATTTTTGAACATTTAATTAAGGAAACATCGATACGCAATTCAGCCGATACGATACCGATACAGATACTTATTTATAAAAAAGTATCGCCGATACCGATACGGTCAGTTAATATTCAAAGAAAGCTGTGGCTTTAGAAACAGTTTAATGACAAATGATATCAGAAGACAAAACTTAATTAAAAGTTCACAGTTTTAACATTCGGGAAACACCGCATACTTAAGGCGCATACCCACGGCGGCGCACGGATAGGCTACGCACGTGTGTTACGCTTCGCTTTGCAAGAAAATGTATGTGATTGTGTCCACTGCAAACCACGGACACGCTATGCATCAATTGACGTCATTAGTACACGCGTGGCTTGCTCGAATAAGGCGCTCACATAATGTAGCTCAACGCTGTCAACGCCACGCACGCTGTGCATGCGGTACGCCCGAATATTAACCCACGACGCCTTTCCGTGTGCCGCGGTGGGCCACGCTCGCTACAGTTGTGCATAGTTGTGGGTGTGAAACGTAGATCCACGTTGTCAAACAAATGAATCTACGTAGCTAAACTGCGCCGTGTGCCCGTGCACAGCGTGCGCCGCGTTGGGTTTGTGCCTTACACCGGTATTCATGAACGTTACTATGAGGTCCCACAGTGCGCGCGGACGCACAGTGTCCCAAAAACCTATACATAAACAATACTTGAGGGACGAACGACACTAAGCGCTCATTATAATGAACGCACAGATAAAGTAGCTCTCTTGCTACTTTACGCAACGCATGGTGCGACAAATCAACACAAACGTCAAACTGGTTTCAGGCATATATTGTCAGTGTAGCCCGCGAAACTCAAATTTTCTTACGTATTTTGCAATTTGCAGGTCAGTGTCAGGTTGTACGTCGATGAAAAAAGAGGCGCGCCAGTAACGCGTATGTAGTTACAGAATTATAATCGTGAAAATAATCAATGCAACCCTCTAAGAATTTCGCGGGCTACCCTGACGCAACCACCTTAAAACAGTCTTTGTTTTAAAATATTCTTGGTTGACGTTTATTCTGTCAGTCAGTCAACCCGAGTGAAGTCGCTTCACAACGTTTACCAATCACAGCGCCCCATTCAATGCTATGTGTCCGCACAGCAAAGAGTCCATTAAGTATTGTTTATGAAATGAATGGCCTGCCATGACGAACGCAGGGAGAAATGCCTTACTTAGCATAGTGTTGCTGCCATACTTATGTATGTAGCGTTCTTGAATACCAGTGTTAGTGTTATTCGGTAACGGTGATGGCGCGTTCACATGGGTTGTCTATTGCGCGAAATTTAAAATGTATCAGTGCAACGGCAAATTGAATATCGCCGGTTCCGATATATCGGAAAACTAGCGATGTCGCCGATATATCGGTATCGGTACGAAATGTATCCCTACATTTAATCGTGAAATTGGAGTGTGTACATGTATGTGTGTGTGTTGACAGAATAAAAGTAAGGGAGATTTTCTAATATGAGCCAATTTCTAGTGTTTTCTTCTTTCGCTGTAATTAAATCAATAAGTGTCATGCTTTTTCTTCGTCAGAATCCATCGCATAACGGGGTCTTGAGATGAACATTTTTAAAAGACAATGACCGAAATGTATAGAGCAATTGTTCCTTTTTATTTTCCGCGGTCATTAACGAAACTATATACATGCTAACTGTTACCCGCGACTTCGTTCACGTTGGAATTTTGATATGTAAGGATGAGGATAAATATCCATGTGCTATTCCTATCTCTGTGCCAAATTTCATCAAGATCCGTTCAGCCGGTTTGGCGTGATTGATTAACAAACATCCATCCACACAAACTTTTGCTTGATTAATATTAATAGTATAGATAGGAGATAAGAGCATAAAAAAACAGAATTTTGCATGGGGGTAAAGCTCAAAACTCAGTCCGGAGTTAAATTAGTTTATACAGGGTGTCTTTTATGTTAGTTCATCAGAGCTCAATCTGAAACTATAAGTAGTAGAGCTAGTGGTCAAAGGAACCATGACCGTGATTTTGGAGAAGAATAAAACAGCGTAATATGGTTTTTGAGAAAACTTGTGTCCGAAGCCGAACCTGGGCCGCTATTGTCTCCTTTATCTATACACCGTGACTTTTTAGTCGTCTTACAACGGCAGCCCACTTCATGTATCCAATGACTACTATATATTCATAACAAAAAACAATATTGTTTATGAGATTTGAATAATTTGAAAATAAAAATATTATTCATTATTATGACGCAAGACGTAGTAGAAACACGAAACCTGTTGCGAGCGATGATCTACTCGACTAGTGCAATAGGTAGGTATATTCTACTGTGTGACTCGTAAACATTATTAACAGGGTGTTTCATAATTCTAATATATTATTTAATTTTCTTTGTACAATTAGCTTATTCATGGTAAAAAAAAAAAATTACGCCTAGAGGTATTTTATGTCGAATACATTGAGTGGACCATCTTTGTAAGACGACTATAAAGTCACGGTGTATAGTATTGTGAAAAATAAAAAGGCATCAATTTTGGTTATTGCCTTTTACTGAAGCGTCACAGACGTGCGCCTTCTGCGCCACAGTCGAACCACTGTAGCCCTTCTCTATGGTAACGCCATTGCATTGTTTCTTCACTTCTCTAATTTGAAGGCGCCCTTAGTAGAGACTAATTAACTGCACTACCATTTTATATGCTCATTGTTACAAAATGTCCTTCATAATTAAACGCCTGCGCATGAACGGATTGCCCGTCTAATGATCAACAATTTTTTTTTATACAGAAACGTATAAGCGTCCATTGTCGCGACTGTACTGACTTAAGCACACCACCTCTGACTCCCTTTCAACTGGCTTGGATCAAGGATCCTGCACAGAAGAGGTGGAGGAATTATCCTGACCTAAATGCCACATTGACACGAGAAGAAATAAAAGACTCCATGGATGAGTAAGTTCAATTATTATGAGTACCTATCCAAATTAGCGAAAACCTTTCTCTCTATCAAATGACGGTTCTGAGCGACAGAAAATGATAGGAGCATGAAATAATGCGATTCCGTGCGTAGATGTGGTTCAACCCTTAAGCGCACTCTACACTCGAAAAAAAAAAGAGGGCCCAAAAAAAAAAATTAAAGAGATTTTTTTTTTTTTTTTAAATTCCAAACATTGAAAAATTAAAACGAAAGGACGAAATTCGAAATGAAATGGGTGACCATCAATCGCGGCTTAACCTAAAACTAACCCGAGCGGCTGTTATTATTTAGCCACGAGCTTAAATAATTATTTGACCAATATTATTCACCAATTAAATCTTATCATCAATCAAAGTATTAAGTAAGATACATATTGTTACACACACGCATTGTTTCCTACGCACTTACGCCATTTTATAGAAAATTGTGGGAGCGAGAATCTAGAATACCTTTGATGGTGGTTTTAACTCCCTAATCGGAATTATTTTTGTTTTCTTTGCAAGAAATTATCCAAATTCCGAAAAAAATTGGTAATATGTTAGAGCAAAGTCCGGGGAGTACGATGGGTGTCAAAGTCGTTCCAATCACAGCTCCTCTGATTTAGCAAGCGTCTGTGTCCTGAAGCAGCAGTAAACTAGAGCAATTGACCAGTCTCAGTTGTTTAACAGTCGTCTAAAGTTAGTCACATACAAGAACCCCGTACCATAAACCGAAAAAAACAGGTTTCT
This sequence comes from Lycophotia porphyrea, assembly GCA_950005105.1. NCBI lineage: Eukaryota > Metazoa > Arthropoda > Insecta > Lepidoptera > Noctuidae > Lycophotia > Lycophotia porphyrea. Next base: position 23,276,727 of record OX465383.1, on the reverse strand, counting down.
TCTATGGGAGCCCCCTTTAATTATTCAATAATTTAAATTATTATTATTTGTTGTTATAGCGGCAACAGAAATACATCATCTGTGAAAATTTCAACTGTCTAGCTAATACGGTTCAATAGATACAGCCTGGTGACAGACAGCAAGACAGCCAGACAGACAGACAGACGGACAGCGGAGTATTAGTAATAGGGTCCCGTTTTTACCTTTTGGGTACGAAACTCTAAAACGACGTCGGCTAACACTACCTAGGCGCATATACAAGTTGTAAACAGACTCTTCACGAAGCCGTCAACTAAGCATTATTTACATAAACTAAGTAACTTTACGCAAAAATTAGTACTAGGAAACGACTTTTTTTTTGTTGGGCTGAAAAATCACGTTTTACAGTAGGACTTCAATGTAACGTACTCAAAACAATGTGCTGATCGATGGATTGAATAGTTAGGGGGTCCTGGATGTGTTTAAAGTAAAAATCTTACATTAAAAATATGTATTAAAAAAAAAGTTGGGAAAAAGTTGGAACTTTGACCCCCAAAATCTCCGTAACTAGAAGGTTCCCAGGTATGGCCTATAACAAAAAAAATGATCGCAATGACGGGGACTCGGCTTCGTTAAGAGTCTGTTTACACCCTTTATAAGATCACTGGCCAGAGAGGACCGTTTTCTGCAGAATATAGCGAGGGAGTAGCCTCAAATTATAGTTCGCCAGTTGGTTGGAGGACTCCAACCCCAGTATCAAGTTGTGATCGGTGTCCAAACTGCCAGGAGATGATAACAGAAGGACAGTCTATACGCTCGCAGCTATACGTTTCAGCTTCAGCTCTACAGAATTCGGTTCAATCCTTCAACATTCTTTAAGATAATCCTCTTATCTTATCTCAGGTTCTTTCAAGACACAGATTAGGTAATTATCTGAGGTCATCGGAAAACTTGAGACTAAAAATGCCCGTTGCATGCTCCGAGCTGCTATAGCAAATATGACCACTTTCAAAAATATTTATTTATTTATTTATTCTCATCAAATGTACATTTGTGTCGAACAGTGGTTTTCACAATGAATGTAACACAAAAATTAAATAATGTCTATAAAGCCAGGAGAAAACAAACATAACATTTCACATTGGTCCCAAAATTATTAGTCAACATTACATTTCACATTGGTCCCAACATTATTAATAACTATAATAAATTAACATAATACTAATTCAAAATCAATGTAAATTCAAGTCAAAGAATGTAAATATGTCAATAAAATTCATTAAGATGCAATGTCATGATAGAATGTTGGATTTATATATTACTTAAAGTCATTAAAATATAATTACATATAAGGTCAAACTCTTTTATCTTTGAGAAACTCTTCTATGCTGTAATAATATTTCTTCAATAACGAATTTCCTCTTGAATTCATTTGGATTCATAGAGTTTTTAAATTTTACAGGTAATTTATTGTATATATTTACTGATTGCACTCTTGAGGCATGTTTAACGACATTAAGCTTAGGCTGTATGAAATTAGGTAGATCCTTTCTTCGCGTTTTTTATTCTAATAAGTCTATGTTCTTCTGCCTCAAACTTATGGATATTTTTAATAAAATTACTAAGCAGGACGACTATATAGAGGCATGGCACTGTTAAAATGTGCAGTTTATTAAAATGATCTCTACAAGACTCAGTTTGTTTGATGCGAAGCATAGTTTGCAAGGCTCTTTTCTGCATAACGAAAGCAGCATTAATATTGTAGTGATAGCTGTTGCCCCAGAACTTTATGCTGTATCTAAGTCTGGACTCTATGAGTGCAAAATATACCATTCTGAAGTGAGCAATGGTTAATTCTTCTCTAAGACTCCCGAGAGCATAGCAAGCACTACTCATAGTGTTAGTGACCACTTCCAGTTCCTTCTTCCAATTTAAAACTGCATCTATTTGTACCCCCAAAAATTTTACATTGTCTACAATATCTACTTTATTCCCTAATAAATGTACTTTGACACTATCGTTATTCTTCACGGTTGATTTAAATAATAAACATTGCGTCTTTTTTAGATTTAGTTTTAGATCATTTATAGTGAACCACCTCTCAAGAGCAGATAGTATAAAATTAATCTTCTTTTCTAAATTTTCTATATTATCGCTAGCTATAATAGCGCTTGTGTCATCTGCAAAAACTACAAGTTTAGTATCATCTGAAATACTTTTCATGTAAGCTATCAGATCATTTATAAATATTATAAAGAAGACAGGGCCTAGAACTGATCCTTGTGGTACGCCTTTATTTATTATAACTGTGTCTGATTTGTGTAGTTTTTCATGCCCATCTTCTTGAACTGTTTTAAATTCCACATTCTGCGTTCTATTATGTAAATAGGATCTGAATAAATTCAACACATTTCCCCTAATGCCATAGAAATCTAACTTATTCGTCGTCGAGGAAAAGTCCTGCTACTTTTTGTTTAGCATTCAACTTACCCACTACATCATCGATTAACATGTCAATAGCATCTATTGTTCCCACATTATTTTGATAACCAAATTGTTGGTCACTTATAATTTTGTGTTTATTCAAATGACATACAAGCCTCACTTTCATAATTTTTTCAAATATTTTAGAACATACCGGCAACAAAGAGATAGGTCTATAATTCCCTGGATCTGTTTTAGAGCCTTTCTTATGTATAGGTAGTACTCTAGCTAATTTAAATTGCTCAGGAAAAACACCTTTATTTACATATTCATTTATTGAATCGGCCAAAGGGCTAGCCAATACATCAATGTGTTCTTGTATGATAGTTATAGGAATTTCATCATGGCCAAAAGACCTTTTACTATCCATAATCTTAACCAGTTTGAAAACTTCGATAGGTGTAACAGGTTCAAAGACCATATCCTCCTCTATTCTTTTCCCATAACTGTGTAGATACTCTTTTGCTGTATTAATGTCACTCATGATAAAATTCGAATTATTACAGAACTTTTCCAATAGAATATTAGTAACATCTGAGGGATTATGAACTATTTTATTACTATCCATAAGTATCATATTGTCATTTACATATTTTTTAGGATTCCTCTTACTATGTATTTATAGTTTTCCAAATAACTTTACCGGAATTCTGAGCTAGATTAATTTCCGTTCTTACTACTAGTCGTTTAGCATGTCGTACTACTTTTCTATATACCCTAAAATAATTACTACGATATTTTACTATTGAGTCGTCACAATTATCTTTGTCAACAAAATTTAAAAACCGTTTCATTTTACTAGCGACTCGTATTCCCATAGTTAACCATTTTGATTTGTTGCGGTTTTTTGTATTTATTTTTATTTCCTTTTTATTAAATGTGTTAGAATGTAGTTCGCTGAGTTTGTCAATAAGTTTACTTGTGCACCAGTTTTCTTGTAACAACTTTTGCTTAAAACAAGACTTGTTCCCTTCATTATATAATCTTCTTTCAATGTACATATGAGTTTGCTCTTTCCTATAAGCCACTTTTTCCAGTGATAATGTACAAAAAAGGCCCGCATGCCCATCAGAAAGACCATTGTGGTCTGTGTCCACACTTTTAATAATTGTCTCATCAATATTAGTCAATATATTATCTATACACGAACTTGAATTATTGCGTCGAAATGTATCTGTGTAAATTAAATGTCGAAAGTTGTAACATGTCAGGAGTGATAGAAAAGAATGTCGTTTTGAGTCATCTTTTGATAAATTAATATTAAAATCACCACAAATTATACACTGTTTATTGATGAAATGTTGTAACAGCTGTTCAAGTCTCTGCATAAAGCTATCTATATTACTATTATCAGGGATTCTGTAGCAACAAATAATATAAGAATTTGTCTCCAAATCCTTTACACCACAAACCTCAAAACAGTTAATTTTATAAAGTTTTTTACAAATTTGTAGGTCTTCAACTTTCTTGTCATTTAATGTCAAGATCAAAGTACCTCCACGTTTTTTATTTAATCTAGTGATATAGGAACTCAAATTATAATTAACTAAACTAAACTGGGTTGCTAATGATTGATTTAAAAAATGTTCACTAATACAGATAAAATCTATTTCTTTGTTCAATTCGCACAAATATATTTCAAGGTCATCCTTCTTGCTGTTCACTCCACATAGATTTTGGTGGTAGATAGTCACTGTTTTATATATATTGCTTGCACAGTTCTCCCGAGATAATACAGTTTGCTTGCTATGTGAATGACTACTCACGAAAAAAATTCAATGAATTATCCTGTTCAGAAACATTTATAAAGTTTGTTCGTTCAATAGTAGTGGTATTAAGTAGATCAATATATTATATATATTATCTAGAATATTCTTATAAATATTTTTAATTCCATTTGTATTTATTTTCCCTGTTTTATTTGAAAACATGTCGAACGTGAGATTTTGGTTTGAATAAAAAAAATAAGCATAATTTTTGTTTTGCATTTCCAGACTTATGTTATTAAATATTTCAATTTTATAATTATAAATAAGAGCCCCGCAAATGTGTGTGTATGTGGGAGTACATAATATTACATTTGTGTGGGTTATGTGTGCTAAAGATTCCTTTATTGTTTTCACTAACCCAATGTAGTTATTTGTTTCCTTAATATCTTCTTCTCCTAACATAATAACACAGTAGTCATTCATGTTATGCTCCAATAATTTGGTGTCAATATCCTGCAGTAATTGTTGTATACTACGATATGGCAAAATATGGCGACAGTAATTAAATTGTTGGGCAAATGTATGTTCTACAGCTTGCAAGGTGCCATATGAGTTACTGTTGGTCAGGATGCACAGTTTGGTCTTTATACGTGTGGATATTTCTACAGAAGTCGTATTGTTGCATTGAGATGTTGAATCCCTGTTATTTTTTGCTTGCTCCAAGGCATTTATTTGCTTATTAAGACATATTATCTCGCTTTTCGCTTGTAATAGTTGTTGGGCCAAATCTGCCATTTGTTTTTCCAGTGCTTCGGCTCTAGTATTATCAGGACCAGGAGATGGTGTAAGTGGTTCAGTGGAATTACTACTTCCCCCCTTCGGACAATGGTTAGCAGGACTATGATAGAAATTGTCTGTTAGTCTGCGTTTCACACTATTTTTCCTGTTCGATGAGATATGTTTTTTTGTCAGAGTTCGTTTATTTAGTGTTAACGCTGGACTGCTGCAAATTTGTTTTGATATAAGAATTTCTTGAGAAAGTTGACTTATTTGGTTTTTGAGATCTACGTTTTCAATAATAAGGTTGTCCATTTCATTTTGTGTCGTTTCGTGGTTTGATTTTAGAGCTGTAATTTCAGACCTCATTTCTTCCACAAAACCTGAGAACATGGTTGTAGGTAAGTCCAGACTTTGTCCTAGCTTATCGCTTGACCGTGAACAGTCTAGGGAGTCAGAGATATCCACATTTTCTAGTGATTGCGATAACGGTTTTTTCCTTAAAGTAATATTCGGTTCACCTGCCATTGTTCTTAAAGAAAGTAGTAAAAAAAAAAGCAAAATGTTAGAAGTTTTGGTGGGGCTCGATCCGAAGACCACAGCGCGCTTATTACTTAAGCTGCTACATAAACCACTACGCCAACGATACTTTACAGTTGGTGTCGAAATTTCTGATCACTGTGCGCTGAGCGATGACTAGTGCGCAGGCGACGACGGGGACAGGTCGTAGGTCAGGGATAGAGTTCGTTTCTTTATGAATTACACTGTTCAATAGGTCACTTCATTGGTTTTAAGGTAATCGTATATTATTGTTACAATATCCACTTTTAACCACTTTACTTATTTAAAAATTGAGGAGCAAAAATAACAACGTTCCGTCTTTACGAATTCGCTTATGTAAACTTAATATGGTAACACCACTGCCTTTCTCCATAAACATCACTATACATGGTTTCCTGCTCTTGTTACATGATTATCATATAATGTATAGTATTATAGATTTGTATTAAGGGTAGATACGTTAACGGGCCGGTAAGGGGAACTACCTTACCCGATGCAGCTACACGGAAATGGTCTTAAGAAACTATTCATAGTTTTTCGTGAAATATCGATCACCATTCACCATTTTTTTTTTAAATACACGTTTTTAATGTAAGATTTTTACTTTAAACACCTTCAGGACCCCCTTACTATTTAATCCATCCATCAGCACAATGTTTTGAGTGCGTTACATTGAGTCCTACTGTAAAACGTGATTTTTCAGCCCAAAAAAAAAAGTCGTTTCCCAGCACTAATTTTCGCGTAAAGTTACTTAGTTTGATGTACATAATGCTTGGTTGACGGCTTCGTGAAGAGTCTGTTTACACCCTGTATAAACGAGTCAAAGTTATTTTATTGGTTATAACTTAAGATACGATTTTTAATCTGTAATAATGTATTTGAAGTTAGAACTGTCAAAAGTTAGAATTCTTAGCTTTGCTTCCTTTGATGGTTCTTACTTCAATAAAATTCTTGTCTATTGCTTAAAAGTGGTTGCATAAGTAATCACTTTTTTTTTTCTTTTTTTGCTAGCCTGGTTGAGTGTCCCATTGCTGGGCAAAAGCGGGGAGGATTTCTCCTTCCAAACCTCTCTGTCCTGAGCGATATCTGGCCATGTTCGTCCCGTAAACGAGATTTGATCGTAACGTAATCACTTAAACTCAAGTAATTACTTTAACTTGACTATGCACCCACGCTCATAGTGTGGGTGTGAAGTTGAACACCAAGCAGCGCCCTGAGGGTTCAATACCTGAACACGTGTCTAGACACATGTCTAATATTAGATAATTTTTATTATTGGGAGGTAATTATTAGCTGCTGGCCGGATGTCCATCCGCATTAGTCTCTCTTTGTCTCGGCGCAAAAATACCGGTTTCTCGTGAAAAATCGCGTCTAAGTAAACAGATCCAGTGAAGTGTAATCTGGCCGGATTTCTGCTTCTTGCTCACCGTCTGTCTATGATTATTCCTTCATAATATTATTTACGGAGTCACAAAAATAGCTGCTCACAAAGGTTTATATAATGTTACAAGAACAAATATTACTATAGTACCTATAATTATTTTTCATGCTTATTGTTAATCGTGACGTGTACCACGAGAGCTGGTTCCAGGTGGCGCGAGAAAAGAGTCTGTGGAGAATTTGGCCCAGCAGCCTAATAAAGAGAAAAGTAATTAGTTAACTCTACGCAAAAAATATTTATGGGAATTATTTTGGGGGTGAAAAATCACTATTTACGGTAGGACTCAATGACAATAACGTACTAAAAACATTGTGCTGATTAATGCATTGAATAATACAGAGGTCATGGAGGTTTTTAAAATAAAGTTACAGACATGAGGTGAACAGTGACATGACTTTTTTTACTACCCGACTATGGCGAAGCAGGAAGGAGGGTTATGATTTTGACCGTTATGTATGTACTCGTATATGTAATATATAATATTAATATTATCTTGGGACAACCAACACACCGCCATCTGATCCCAAACTAGGCAGAGCCTGTACTATGGCAACCAGACAACTGATAAACATACTTATATATTCTAAATACATACATATTATAGATAAATTATACACCCAGACACAGAACAAATAATCGTACTCATCGCACAAATATTTGTCCTGTGTGGGAATCGAACCCACGACCTCCGTCCTAGCAGTCAGGGTCACTAACCACTAGACCAACAGGCCAATCAAACACATTGACATTGATGACATTTGGGACAAAGGGTGTACGGATAGAACCTAGCTAATGACGTTCCAAATCCCTGGAAAAATTGTGTCGGTCCATGCGCCAAACACCCAGTATATACAAACATACAACGGTCAAAATCATCTGTTCTCTCATAACGGAGTTGGACACTAATCACGGAGATTTCTACAGTGTACAGACGCCAGCACATCAAACTACTACAATCTGTCAAATTTCTATAACAGATTTTCAACTTTATCTCTAAAGCATTAGGTTCAAGGTTGGTTGGGAAAATCTGACAGTTTCGGGTAGCTTGACCTGCTGGCGTCTGTACATAAAAGAAAATGAAAAGGTGCTGGTCGAATGCATAGCCATCTTCTTTTATAGAAGTCAGTTAAAAAACAGAAGGCAGTGGTCCGACCGCCGCCGCCGGCGAGAAAACGACTAACTATCGGCGATTTTCTCTTTCAAAAAACGCACAGTAAATGTACATTCCGTGTAAACGAAAGAGATGCATATATTAAAAGTTGCTCTCTGACTCTTCACACTGCCGGCGACGATTCGCTTTACTAGTTTTATCGCTGAGCGACGAGCTTTCAAAAATAAACTCGCTCAGCGATACTCGTTCAGCGATGCTCGTACGCTTGATCATTTCTTTTTCGCGCGCAGGTTTGCACAGGACTGAGCGACCGCGGGAGAGTGGCGCGAGTAATCGCTCGTCGCACTTCCACACTCGCTTATAGCCCGGCGACAAAACTATCGCAACTACTCACTCGCTTCCCGCTGATTTATAGCCAACTCGTTTATAGTTTCTAGTTCTACCCGTTTCTCGTTCATCGTCCGCGGTCGGACCACTGCCTAACACTTTACTATTGTTTCAGAGTTGGACGACCTTTTCAAAACGAAGCATGCAATTGGTACTACGAGAACTACCCTCCGGTTAAATACGATTGCATAGTTCGCAAATTTTCAAAATGAATAATATTTATAGTCGATATTAACAGGAATAATGTAATAACTTGGCAACCCCGTATATCAACCATCAGTTAAATTATCGTAATTTCTTATTTTAATGTAAATATTGGTTTAAATACAAAGGTCTTTACAATAGTTTTCTTTTTTTTTTGGTTAGATTCAATATGATACAGGCAGTATACAAATATGTATGTATTTATTGTCTGTGGTACCTCTACCAACTGTGTTGAAGCAGAGCATGCTTTTTCTTCAGTAGGCTATTTATGTAAAGGCTGAGAAGTTCGCTGTCTAATTCAACATTAAATGCGCTTTCCTTTTTGCGATCAAACTTCCAAAATAAAAAACAATATAAAACGTCTAAAATTCAGAAAATTTTATTAAATCTTTTTGTATTGTATTGTATGTTACCATACACTTTTACATTTTATTTTATTGTTTGTCAGAAACTTTAATTAACGCTTGATTTATTTGTTACTTGATTAGTTTTAGATTATTTGATTGTTTTTTTTTATTGCATAATTATAAGAATGTTTTTAAATTGAATGCTAAAATGATGGCTAGCTAATTAAGCTATATTTATATTTCTACAAATATTGATACCTATGTTGATTACATAAGACATTTCGATAATAATAAGAAGTTCATATTTTTTTTATTAAGTATTTATATTGTGTAGTTCTGTATCATTCTGTAATTATGTAGTTTAGCGCGTGGCGGGGCGTGGTACAAAACGTCATAATTGAATTGGTGTACCATACCAGTATTCACCCGGTATTAATACCGTGAACACGGTATTGACTTCCAATATCGGTATAGATACCGATATTGAAAAAATCCGGTATTTGAAAGGTGCAGGTCATCCAACATTATCACATGTTGGACGACACCGCACTTGACAAGCTGCGCTCAGTGGTACTGAGCAACCGTATCGTCTTAACTCCGTCACAAACCGCGTTGCAAGCGTTAGTTATTGACGCAACCATACCGCGGTCCAAACTCGCTGTTGTAGAGGAAGATGATAGGGTTGCCACGGATGCACCACCCACGATCATCTGTAATAAGACTGTACTCTGTACTTTCCGTAGAAGTGCGGAGGTCGAAGTTTTTAAATGCAAAGACCCGCAAGGTGTGCAGCTGCAGGCTCAAAGCATATTTTTTAAAAGCCGAGGTGGCTATGCACCGAGATGTGGTCGCAATGGACAAGGGACTCACCCCGCTGTCCATGGCTAAAGAAAACTGGCGCAAACCTGTAGTACTTACTACCGATGACCGCAAGGAAGTATGGCAAGGCAAGGAGCTTCACGAGCGCTTCTACCGGGCCGTTCATGAGCCTGATGTAGATTTTCTAGCATCCGTGTCCTGGCTTCATTTCGGCGACCTCTTTGGGGAAACTGAAGGTTTTGTGTCTATGCGATTATGGACGAAGTTATGTTGACGAACAACTACCGGAAACATTACGAAGGACACTACGGCTGACGTGAGTCGGGCATGCCACCGTCCGGGTGAGTCCATCAGACATATTATTTCTGGTTGTTCTCATCTAGCTAACGGCGAGTACTTGCACAGGCACAACCAAGTAGCCAGGATCACCAGCAACTTGCCTTGAAATATAAACTTGTAGTATGTGAGGAACCGTACTACAAGTATGTGCCCGACCCAGTTCTCAAGAAAGACCACGTTACGCTGGACTGGAATCAGTCTATCATTACTGACAGGACTATTGCCGCTAATAAGCCTGACATAGTGGTGATAGACCGATCCGCGACCGTGCCGCGTAATGATAATCGATGTTACCATCCCGCATGACGAGAACCTCTTTAAAACTGAGAAAGAGAAACAAATGAAATATCTTAACTTAGCACACGAGGTTGTCGACATGTGGAATGTGAACTCAGCTATTATTATGCCGATTGTCGTAACGGCCAATGGCTTTATGGACAAAAGCCTCGATGAACATCTTTCGAGGCTCTCCACAGGCGGTTGCATCAAAGGCCTGATTCAGAAGGCAGTACTCCTCAATACGGCTCGCATTTTGAGGATGTTCTTGTCTCTGGAGCCCTACCCGGTATCACTGGTAGCTTGGACCCTGCTCCCGATACCGGCACCGGCACCGGCGGAAACCATTTTTTTATATATATATATATATTTTTTTTTTTTAATGTAAAATATAAAGAATTTGATGAAATGAATAAACGAAAGAATAATGAAATAATTCAGTTTCTAATGAAAAGTTAAACTTTGATCATCGCCATCATCTGCGTAGCCTTCTTTTCCAACGTATGTAGGTATATTGGGGTCGGTTTCCAGTCTTAACGTGATTCGTTAATCCGTTAACACGTGATTATAATTGCATTTTCTATATCGTTGCGCTAATGATCTACTTATAAGAACTGTTAGTTTGGGTTCGTAACTACATGCCAGTAAAAAAAATACTTTTAAGTACCTATTAACTTAGTATCCCTACTGCATCAGACAATATATTTGAAATAGTACATTTTGTTACAAGTGGTGAAACTTTAGTGTAGCCGAGCAGCAGTAGCCGAGGCGGAACTGTAGTGACGTTTTTTTTATACACTTACGAAGTAATAGAAGATGTATTCCCGTTGACCTCATGGCCCCACTGGTGGGTCAACGGGCAAAAATTAAAACCGTCGTTTCGTTGGTCCCACTACGTTGAGATCAGAAAAATGAAGGAAAGAAACAAACCAAACAAAGAAACTTGATGTCAGTGGGAATTAATAGACTTTCCGATCCATACATTACGACAGCTCTGATCACCGTCTTTATATTTACCCTGGCGACAAACGGGAAAAAACTTCCGCTTTGTTGCCAGTGAGAAATATAATTTGACACATATGTTCCCCAAAAAGTACCAACCTGGCATGAGCCCAAGGTGGTATGCTTTTTAATCATTTTGGGTGTAGGCACGGTCTTCCAGTAATATTCCCGCCTAGTACTGTTCGTAAGGTTACTGCCCATATTAACTGGCACAACTGTATACAATATAAAAAAGAAGTAATATTTACTGTGAACGCAAATTAAATATTCATAAAATATCTTTACAAGGGCTATAACTATGCGTATTTGCTGAGATTAAAAAAAAGCAATCACCGCCAATATATTTATTGGAATAAAACATTAGTTAATATTTAAAAAAAAAAAACACGAGTGTGAAATACGCTCCTTTCTGGATCTAATGGTAGTGCGATATGAGCCATTATCCGAGGTGTATTGAAAAATATTTTCGGCTGCATCTTTAACAATGCTATTTTCTACCAGAATTCTGCATTTTAGCAAAATTATGATGCACGTAGTCAAGGACTATCACATGATATTTATAATATAAGATATGAATATACCCATTTTAAAACGTTACAAATTGAGAGTTAATTTTATATCTTATCTATCTGACTACCCAACTCTGAAAACAAGTAAAAAACAATAGGTGGGTACTTACATTGTTTCCTCACATTTGAATTCACTGGCTAGCACTATGATTTAACGTTTTTTACACTCATAAGAGATTTTGAATTAAATAATTAGATTTTAATAACAAAACAAAAGATGTTACTATTTTCAGTGAGACCGGTGCAAGCGGATTACAGGTAGCAGGTCGACTGATTAATGTCACCCATAAGACTGTACAGGGAATAGAGACAGAGCTAAGGTGTCGATATCTAGTTGTACCTATTTTGTATTTACGTCTGTGTTAAGGGTGTTGCCCAACATATTTATAGATTTTGCTGATAGATACGATTTTTTTCGGGCAACTTGAGTATGCCTGCGCCAATCATTTTTATTTTTAAAAATATATACGAGCACTGATTTGATGTTGCGGAAAACAAATAAAATGTCGATCAAATGTGAACATGCATAGCTAGTTAAGAGGCCTTATTTTGTGTTCATGTTATAATACACAAGCAGCATGCAACCGTTGGAATCAATAAAGCAGCCCATTTAAAACTTAAGTGGCCGGCGGACGATGAATTATCCATACAAACGTAATACCTAAATCATTTTCAGTTTAAGCATATTTCAAACTTATTATGCTGTTATTCGGAACAAGACAGTGTTTACCTAGGTTTCAATTTTATTTTTTTTGAAAAATATTTACCGTAAACGAATTGTAAACAAATTGAATTTCTCACATTTTTACAGTATTATTAAGCTGTTTTCATCTCATCTGTTCTGTATTAAAAACGGTAATATTTTTAATTTTGTTTATTTCGAAACTTGACTTATATTGTTAAGTTACACAATATAAAAAAAAATGGAAAAGCATTGAGTTTTCATTCTTCATTTTTGGTACATTTTTAAGAGACAAGATTTTTGTAGAGTGTAAAAAGCAGCTTTTTGGTGTGAAACATCTATAGCCGCGGATAAAACCGATTGTTGGCGTGGCGACGCATGCCGTGGCCACGGGTCGCCATGCGATGGTATTTATATACACTTTACCGTTACTGTGTACTGTTCTTTTATGCATATTATTTGTACAAAATAATTTCGATTTTTCACATCTGCCATCTTAAAAAAGAATATTATTACAACTCTATTACACAGCGACACTTCAAGCTGGTTTTTTATACATAGGGCCATAGCCAGGTATTATGTTGGAATGGGTTTTCCCGAATAAAACAAAACAGCAGATTGGGGGGGCGGGTGTTGTCAAAAGTAATACTAATGGGTTAATAAACTAAGAAAAGTCAGCAATCAGGAGCGAGCTCGTTAAATTTTGCACCCAGTTTGAATATGATAGATTTTCAGAAATTGTGTCAGTTTTTATAGAAATACCGAAAAGAACTAAGAATGAAAGCGAGCTCGAAAGTTTTAGCACTATATCGGGTATGTTACATTTTCTTTTGACCATTCAAACAGGAGTTAGTAGGTACCTAGACGCAAGAGCAAGCGAAGCGTGCTCGAAAATTTGATAAATTAAGATTTTTTGGTTCATTCATACAGGAATGAGAATAGGAGGTCCGCTAACTTATTTAAAAAGTACAGCATTCTGCCTCGGAAAGGTTAGTTTCTCTTTTTGAACGATTTATAACCGAAAAAAGCTATTCCCCCCCCTTTAGGACCGGGCCTGAACCTTGAGTTTAAAAGACCATGGTGTCCGAGGCAGTCGACTGCTTCACCGCGTTGACAGCTATGTAGAGCAGCGAGCAGCACAAGGAGCGCCCAATCGCAGACATTTAGCGACCAGGAAGGTTGTGCCACCTAGAGTATAGTGCCTATGTTAGTTGACGGTAGCGCCAGTAGGCGGCCACGCTCAGCAGTATTGGTGGACCTGGACGTATTAATAAGATTATTCCGAACCAACCTGCGGCTGCAGGAGCGGCTCATCCCACTGTCTCTGGGAAAACGGGTTCTCGGGCCTATCCGTATCCGGGCAAGTCACTTTTCAGACGTTCTCTGCGTCGGTCAACCAGGAAGAGAATTATTTTTTTTTCTGGTAAGCTTTTTAGTGCTGTGGACAGAGGTCAGGAACGCCGAACGTAAGCTTACACTAAAAATTTTGTGGACGCCGACGCCACCAAAACGAATTAATAAATGAGGCCATGAGAACCATAGTGGCCTAATTCAATTCTTCAGGTTCGTGTTCCTCCTCGTCTTCGTCTATCGAAATTACGGCGACGTTATCGCATGATAAAATTTTGATCCCGTTCCCGCAACCCATGGGAAATATCATTATATTTTAGCCAATTTATGCAAAAACTTGACAAATTATATACTAAAACCTTCATTATCCTTAAACAGTTTAAGCATGGAGCCGAGCATTTGAGCCCAGCTTTCAGGCAATTACACGCCCCCCTGCATCTCTTACATTTGCAGGCTATGATTTTGAGAAGCTGTGGTGAGGCTGGCTCTTCGTGAGTTGTTATTATTTGACAATTTTCGGGAAAAATTTACCATCTTTGAAGGGTTACAGCTTGGTCCCTATAAACTTTATAGAGCTGTGGTTGAGCTTAAATTATTGCAAAAGTTGACTTTATAGAATTACTTAGTGGTGTTATTGGTAAAAAATGCATAGTTTTTAAGTTGTAGCAAAAAGTGAAAAAAGGCCCAAAAATTTCGCGTGAAAAATTATATCGCGTGGTGCGCAGCGAGCATAAGGTTTTTCGAAGTTGTAGGATTTACATCACCCTGACTGATCTATATAACATATCATAAATGCAGAATACATCATGCTTTCTCACTCCCTGTGAGAGGGCGTATACAGGGGTGGATTTGATACGTTGGCTGCCCTAGGCCTACGAAAGATTGCCGCCCCTTATGTGCTGTAAAGCATGAAGAATTAAATAAACTATATAAATTAAATTAAAATGGGAAAAAAACGGTAGTCAGTACATGATTTCATTATCTCAATCAGTATTTCAGAAACTGATTCTTACCACTTTATTTGTGAGTAACAATGAATCGTTATTCACGAATTGTCTTTTGCCTGGCTTTCTGAGCTACGAATTTGTTTATCAAATCACAATCTGAAGACCGTGGCAACTGTGAAAGGTTATTCGATTAGAAAACGACCAATTCTGCCGCCCCCTAAATTTTGCCGCCCTAGGCCCGGGCCTACTCAGCCTATAGGGAAATTCGTCCCTGCGCGTATAATGTTACTATCTGAAAAAATAAATGTCATTTGTTGCATGTAGGCCACGCGAGCGAAGCTGTGGGTATAAACTAGTTCATAATATATTTATACTTAATACTAGCTTCTGCCCGCGACTTCTTACGCGGATCCTGTTGCTTATGCCAGCGACAACGGGATCGTCAAAATCGAAAATCTGAAACGTCTGATGTAGAATTCTAAGGCCCGGGGAAACAACGGGATGAGCGAGACGATTGGAGACGTTCCAGATCTTTCATTTTTGTAAGTCCACAGGAAATGCCCACCAGACTAAACAACTTTTGCTAAGACGTCATCTATACATATAATAAAAATGTAACGGATCGCTGTCTGTAAATGGAAGATATATGAGAAAAAATATTATTGGGACCATTATCAACACAAATAGGACCCAAAACAATGATTGTTAGAATTTTTGTCTGTGCGTTTGTGCACGCTAATCTCAGAAACGGCTTATCCGATTCAGATGTGGTCGCTAATATATTGTGGTAAGCTTCACTTAACATTTAGTGTTTGTTTTATGTAAATCGGTTCATAAATAAAAAAGTTATGCCAATTTAAAGACTCACGTCGAACATTTGTTAAACTATCTATTCTTTCTCTGTTCAGTAGCATATTGACTGAAACTTTACTAAACTTCATAATAACGGTCTATATAAAATTAAACACGCCTGCCATATCAAAAAATGAATTTAAAAAGTGAAATCCATGATTTTAGAATCAAGGTAGGAACTAAATAGATTATAATTTTTACTGTGCAATTAAAACGCCATTGTGTCCAAAAGTAGAAAACTGAAAACTGCTGTATTCTTTGTAAAGAGTATCCACTAAGAAATGGTTTTTCGAAATACCACCCCAAAGAGGGTGAAATAGGGTGTTGAATGCAGAGCCTAAACCGCTGGTCCTAAAGACGTGAGGAGGGTGTATTCTTTGTGAAATCAGTCCACTAAGATTGGGTTTTATGAAATTCCACCCCTAAGAAGGTGAAACGAGGTGTTACATTTTCTGTGAAACATTTTATTCTCGGGGTTGATTGATTTGAAAATTAAGGTACTGATATATTGACGCACAGCCCAAGCTGTTGGTCCTAAAGACATGAAATTTGAAGGATGTATTTTTTGTGAAGAGTAGGTATCCACTAAGAAAGAGTTTTTCGAAATTCTACCCCTAAGAGGGTAAAATGGGGGGGGGGGGTAAATGTTCTGTGAAACGTATAGTATTCTCTTGGTCGTTTGACATAAAAATTGGTGTACACACTCTTCAATTAAAATTATGAAACACGTGTATCACGCCCCGCACGCTCGTGCGGTAATTAAATTACCGATGAAAAAATTCGATGTGGTCTCCAAATGATATACTGAACAAATGGTAACCATTTTCGCGTTATCTTACATAATAAACTATTATAAATGCGAAAGTTTGGATAGATGGATGTTTGTTGCTCAATCACGCCAGAACGACTCAAAAGATCGGGATAAAATTTGGCACAGAGATAGATTATGGTTTGGTATAGCACATAGATTAATTATTATCCCAGAAGTAAGATCCCGAGGGCAATTCCCGAACTCCACGCGGGCGGAGCCGCGGGCAAAAGCTAGTTCCTTAATTCCTTATTATGTTATAATGTCGCTGGGCTCTTGGAGTTCCAGATCTTCAATAGCAGAAAATGATCATTACGTGGAACAATTTTTGCTATGGTACCATTTTTGTATCTCTTATAGTTTAGCTGGTCTGTTGCGGTTCTGCATCAGGTGTTCAAGTTTCCAAGATAAATTTTAGCCTATATGTTGCCCAGACTTAATACCTATACAAAAAAAAAAATCATTCAAATCCGTCGAGTAGTTCCGAAGATTAGCGTGTACAGACAAACAGATTTTTTTTTGGATTCGTGCTCTTTTACTGTTTCTAAACCCCCCCCACACACACTTTTTTTTTAAATATATTCAATGTACAGACAGTTTTCTTACTGTTTTATTATATGTAATATAATATAGATTAAAAATGCGAAATTACTCTAGTAGTTTGTTTGTTACCTTTTCACGACGAAACGGCTGATCGGATCGTAATATTTGGCAACGAAATAGTTATCTTGGGGAAGGACATCGTCTATCTTTTTTCTCACACAAAATAGAAGTATTCATCAAAATATTCAAGCGGTCGAGCGCGCTCAGCAAAAGTACTGGGCTAGCATAGGTTCACGTCCTGCATAGAATTGGGGGTATAACCTAGGCAGGATAATTCCTTGTATTACAAGAAATGTATTGGCTTTAATGTAGTAGCTTGTTCATATCGAATACTCGGTAAAAAATGCCACCTCACCTCCCTTAAATTAAATAAACTTATCGGTTTATCGTGAAATTGTTATGTCACCTTTACGTTCACCGACTACAGAATTGTACGGAACTGCACACCAGTTGCGGCTGACGCGTTCTGAAGCTCGACACAGCTTTTAAAACTATTTAGCTTTTGCCGGCGGTTTCACACTTGACAATTAGGTAAACTACTAAAGTTTCTATATTATCTTCCTGCCACTGTCCAATGTTATTTGGGGTCGGCGCAGCACGTTTTTTTCTTCCATTTTATCCCTGTTATTCGTCCGTCACGCTATAAATTACTAAAGTTTCACTAATATTAAAAAGGTGAAAGTTTGTATGTAGATAGGGTAGAGTAGTAAAAAAATCAGTAGGTAGTGGAGTAGGAATAGTGCATTGCAACGCTAACTTTTACCAGCTTTTAGCATCAAAGTATCAAGAACATGAAAAAAATGTTCTTGATTTGGTGTAATTTTATTTTCTAAGTTACAGTTCGTGTACAAACTTTTTCACCGCGGGTAACACCGCGGGCGCAGCTAGTAATATAATAATTCAATCATGATTTGAAAGACACGTGGCGCTATCTATTATCATATGAACGTTTTGTTTATTTTCTTCGAGAACAATACTTTTTGCAGAATGAAATGAAAGGTGTTACCCTACTATGTCCGTTTCTGTACATTTGACAACGTTTACGCATTTCAGGATGATCGGTTCAGTGGTTTAGGCGTGAAAAGCTAACAAACATACTTTCGCATTTATAATATTAGTTAGGATATTAAAAAATCGTGTTTATTTCGGTTGTATTTAAACTTAGTTGATGTTGTATTGTTTAGAATTATGATTTTACTGACTGATTTCGTATTTTGCGTCATAAAATAAAATGCCACGGCATAATGTACCTACTATGCATGTACAGTCGCGGCCTGGCCCCGCCCGGCTAGAGAGCGCTTCGCGCGCGTAAGTACAAGCAAAAATGAGCTTAGTGGTGATCAGGCGGGAGTGTCCTCGATTATAAATTAGCATAGGCATGTACATTTATCTTATATATATGTATCTACTTATTATGTATGTTAGCCATATTTGAACCTGGTTTCTTTTCTAAAACTCGGCTAGTATAAAAGGATTTTGTCTGCATTTCTGGCATAAGGCTTTCTTTTGGGATACTATGGCATCCTTAACGTGCCTTCATACGTAACCTGCTAAATTATACCCATCCTTTTGACTTCGTCGTACTTTGGGACCTCACACAATACGCGGTCATGACCACGACTTGTCGCATGACGGCCATTATCGTCGACAGTGCGACCAAACCTTCATCCTAGTCGATGCTTCTGCGGCCAAAAGTCCTGTAGTGGCCGAAGTCGCTTAGTCGGTAGAAATAACCCTAGGTATCGAATCTCTGGTCCACATAAACACCTCCCCGGAGTTTCGGACTGTACTCGTTCAAATAACTGTCAAATCTAGAAGACAACTTTTCTTTTGATGTCAAATTTACCATTCCATCTTCTTTTGTTTGTGTGAAATGTCAAAATTATAAATAATAACAAAATCTATTAAGTAAAAATTAAAACCTATGATACCCATCCCCTAAAAAAACGCACAATGGCGAACGACGGTGGCCTTTTCCTCATGGAAGTACTCATCGACAAGGTTTCATTTTTGAGGAGTCCCTGTTTTTCCGACAAGGACTTCAGGACCTGTGTAACTATAACAGCCCCATCAGTAGAGCCGCTTGAAATATGTGACGATGATCCTGGGCAATGTGTCGCTAAAAGTGGAGGACCTTTTGTAAAGACGTTCAACAGCGGAAAGTCATGTCTGTTCTCCCTTAAAGACGAAGATATTGCAAAAGCCATGAGTAACTTCCCTATAGAGATAACTGTATACAAGTCACTTCCATGTGGATGTCTACCAACAAAAATAATAATGGGCCAAGCGACAATAGATATGACTAAAGAATTTGTCCAGACACGTAATAAGTATTTGGAAGATCCCGCGAATGTTAGCTGCCAAGCTTTGAAAGATTCATTCCAAATCGTTTCCCCGGAAGGCGGGGCGACGGGAACAATAGTCATCTTTTTACGCATTTCTTGTTTTGGGAAGTTAATAATTACAAGATTCCATGGTGCAGGCCCACCTACTTTGGGAGCTGATCGAGAGCCTGCTATCGTAGATCGGTCATGTAACCCACCGAAGGAATATCAAACTTCTGATGATCCTTGTGTTTGTGGCGCCGCCCGAGTAGCAGGAGTTGGGAGGGGAGTTCCTGGCACTGGTCCTCCCTGCCAGCATGGCGGCGGGAGCGGAGGTGGTCCTTGTCCGATAGGTATGGATTAATAAGTAATATTTTTGGTTTGTTCATGTTTATGGTTGCTATAAAATATTACAGAAATAAATCATTTCAGCTCAAGATCCTTGGAACTCCAAGCCATGTGAAGATCCAGATGAAATTTGCTACTGTTCTGGCCCAAGGCCACCTCCAAAACAACCAATGCTCTGCAGAAATATGGATCAGTATTGTTTGCACGTTCCCAAAGGTGAGAATGAGCTCTTTCATTATGCTAATTAATAATTATTGGACGAACGTTTTATTAATCACAGTAACTCAAATTTTGATCCAATAATTATGGAGGTACATTATTATTGTTTTCCCAGTACCAGTACGCCCCGTTTGTATAGGCAATATATTCAAATAATTAGTTAGGGTCAAAGAACAATTAGGCCGACATGTGTTTAAGTATGTTTATAACTTATGCGAGTTTACGAAATCTGAATGCATGAGAATCAATTTGTTGATGGCCAGGTCCCAGTAAACATTTCGAAGAGATAGGATCGGTTTTGGGCGGCAACGAACTAAAGATAAAAGTACCAGCCACCGCATCCGTCATCAAGAAGATCAGTCAGACTCATTGTGTAATGCAAAGTCCATACACGAAAACAGACAGTAAAGGACCTTGTATACAACCTTGCGGAAAAAATAAAATCAGCCTAGCATTACCGGGCGAGGCTACATGCTGCCACGGCTTGCGAGCGCAAGGCACGCAGTTCACATGCACCACTGAGGGATGCGTGCAGACACAGAGGCACGGACTGCAGGCCATGCTTGCGCGCGGCGATACGAAAAATGAGTGCACAGTCAATAAAGATGTTTTCGTTTTGAAAGTTGCAAAAACTGCTGTGGAGGATGATAAAAAGATTAAACTGGAATTGGAACTTGTTACGCCTAAAGGTCCAGACAAAATGCCACCAGTGCGTAAAATGAACATGAGGATCGCAACCGATCCGGACTGTTCTTGTTGTGGAAGGAGACCGTCTAAGGGGAAGAAAAGACGATAAATTTCATTAGACTAAACTGTTGCTCTATATTTGTCTTGCATTTTTGTTTTCAAAGTCATCTAAATAACTTGTGTAATGTTTATATTTTTTTATAACAATTTCATAACGATTATTCCCTTGATAAATCACCAAATTGTGCAGATTGCTGCCCGACGGGGAACAAGGTGATATTCCAAATGCCTTCGGACTCCTGCAGCATGAACCACAAGCAGCGAGCTCACTTTCACTTCACATCTGAGGGAGTGGGTGACGTGTCCCGGGACGACCCCAGCCAGCTAGTGCCCACCACGGCAGAGGATTACCCTGGGGTTGTGTATGACTTTCCAGAACAAGTGATTAAACTACGCATTGGAAAAACTATAGAGCAGCCAGGTCGAAAATCTAAATTAGATTACCAATTCATCACACCTGCTGTCCCTCAACGAAAAGTTATACCCGTGACAGACACTCGCACTGCGCAATGTTTACCCGCCTGCCCATACTGTTGTCCACCTCCATCTCCTAAACGTAAAGTTTAACATTTTAAATTCTCTTTTTGTAATATTCTATTGATTAAATGATTGTTTAAGTGGGTTTATTTCTTTTTTTTTGTTCTATTTATAATGTTAGGTAACCTACTCAAATATTAAGGCCAGTGCATATCTTTTACTTTCTTATTGTTTAATTCATTGCTAACATAAATAAAATGTAGTCAACTCGTCCTAGGTGTCCTGCCGAGCTTGCCGATTTATCAAGAATTGACAGAAGAACAAATGAATCAAACAAACAAGGAATTGAAACTACTTCATGTAGAAGACGATTTTAACGCCAATAGTTCCATAGCCGGATCATCGACCCCATGGTCAGACGAAGTAGCGACTCTAGTCGATGAGTATTTACAATCATTTACGGATATAATGGAATCCTCAATTGAATCAATACAAGCCAAGTTAGATCAAGCAACCTCACTGTGTACCATCACGTCACGTCACGTCATATCTAAAAGGCACAGCGTATCATTTTCTGACAAAGTAGATTACGTTTCCAAATGTTGCAGCCATTACCGAAACCACCGAAAAAAAAATAATTGTTATATGCCTAAGAGTTTATTTGGCGAATTTGAAACGTCCGTTTATGTGACGCTGTTTGATGATCTCTGCCGCCGTCGCACGTCTGGAACACAAGCCACAGGTTCCATAAACAAATGCTTACAAGCTTCTCGAAGTAGATTCACCATCAATTACAATCAAAGTAGTAATTTGGTTTACAACATTAGTAACAGTAATTCTTCAGGCTATACATCGACACTCAATAGTAGTAAATTATTTTTTCAAGAAAACAAAGTAAAATACTCTGATGTTTACCGTTTTGGATCGAAATGCGAGGGGATGGGATGTAAAATTAAACAGCCTGAGGTAAACAAAAAAGCGTCGAAATCATGTCAACGACCGACGGGATGTAATTCTTCAGCACAAACTTCTTGCAAACTACCGACTAAAGTTACTAAGATAACACTACCCAAGGAAACAAATAATCCACGCAAGTGTCAGGGGAAGAATGTTTCAATGAAAGCAGCAAAACCCTGTCCAAATACAGTTGGTGTCATCAAGGGAGATATGGTTGCGACTATTTCGCATGTTAAAATCGGACCTAGAGATCCATGTCCCGTGCACGGAAAAGAACCATGTCAAGGGCCTAAATGTATTATTGCTGCATCAGGAGCAAATGAACAAGCACCTATTAAAGTTTCCACTGTGACAAATGCCCGACGAGGTGTATTCGAATTAGTAATTCGTAGACTGAACGGAGCTCCACTGGCAACGAATGAACTAATGCTGGAGTGGACACCGCCGCCGTGTCGCCCACCTCCCTGTGGTTCGCCATGTGCGACACCTTGTGTGCTTTCCGGACCTTGCTACCGACCATCTAAGTGCAAGATGATAGTTTGCCGTCCGCCTCGGTGCAGCAGATATTCATGCGGGTCGCCATGTTGGAAGTGTGGCGGTAAGCCCTGTCGACCTTGCAAGCCCATCAGACCTTGTGTTCCAGCGTCGTCACTTATATGTAGGCCATGCCCGCCATCGCCTACTTGCATGCCGTGCCTGCTATCGCCAGGTTGCAGGCCATGTCCGCCATTACTGGGATGCAGCAGACGCTGTTCTCATCCACCTAGGTGCCGACCGTGTCTTTCATTCCCACGATGCAGACCTTGCCCTCCACGACCACGATGCAGACCTTGCCCTCCGTTCCCACGATGTAGACCTTGCCCTCCGTTCCCACGATGTAGACCTTGCCCTCCGTTCCCACGATGTAGACCTTGCCCTCCGTTCCCACGATGCAGACCTTGCCCTCCGTTCCCACGATGCAGACCTTGCCCTCCACGACCACGGTGCAGGCCATGTCCTCCACGCCGGTGCAGGCCATGTTCGCCGCCTCCGCGATGCCTGCCGGCTTGTCCACCACTACCATGCATTCTACCTTGCGGGCCACCACCTTGTTGTGATTCACCTTGCAGCGTACCTTGCAAAAGTTCACCATGTGTACGGCCTTGCCCCGTCGGATATAGAAAACGTCGTAGGATTCGCAGCCAACCGAAAATAAGAGCGCATCGCAAGTTAACATCTCCCTGCTCAAATAAATCGAAATCGTGCGCCATGGTACGCTGTCGTAGCGTTCCCAGCCCGTGTGTTGGATGTTGCAGTGCACCTCCCTGCCCACCGAAGTTGTGCTCGGTCGTTCCCCGGCCGCCTCGATGCCCGGTGTACGTAGTATGCTCATCACGAAAATGCAACTTGTCTCCCTGCGCGCCTTCGCCCTGCGCGCCATCGTCCTGCGCGCCATCGCCCTGCGCGCCATCGCCCTGCGTGCCATTGTCCTGCGCGCCTTCGCCCTGCGGGCCTGTGATCTGCACGCCTATGTTCTGCGCGCCGGCGCCCTGCCCACCACGGAGGTGCTGCTCAAAGTCTCGCTATAAACTTGCAAATTGTTGCAAAACCAGCTGCTAAAATAGCTGTGCCTATATAAAACACTGCAAGAGTACTTAGTTACAAGACAATGTATATAATCGATAATATTATAATAAACAAATATGGCGGGCATGGTGTTGTTTCAAGTAACGCGACTTTAAGTTAGAATCACCCTTAATCCACTACAAAAAAGCCAAGTTGTTAATTCAACTAGAAGAAATAATTTGTGGGTGAGCACGCTCAGTATGGCAAGCATGGCTCACTTTCTGAACATCTGTCAGAGTCAGTTTACGCTAGGACGCTATTCGCGCTTGTAGGATAGGTAGTGATACATGTGCTACTCACCGGCCGCGGTTATAAACAAGGTCATGGTCATGGAAATACCATATTACTTCAAGACTTAACACTAAGAAATTGTTACACTAACCTTAAAATATTATCTTCGTTTATTCACTGCTGAAGATCTCCAAGCCTTGCGGTTTCCTGCAATGTGAAGCGCTTCGTACAACGTACAACCCTATAGTATAGAAGATCATTATTTTAAATATTTACAGAATAAACAGTAGTTGGTTGGCCAATTAAGAAAAATAAGAATAATTTACCATAACCTTGGTTACACTATGGCCGGGTTGCCATCAGGCACACATACTTATTTACTCAAAATAGCGCATCGGTCTTTCTCGTGAGGTAATTTCTACGATATTATACTACCTAGCAACCAGTAACTAGTACTTTGAGGCACAGGTTACAACTATTATCTTAATAAGACTATGAAGTTCATGTAATAATTAGGACAAAAAGTAGGTAATCCTCAAAAAGCCTGCCTAACTTTTCTTACGGCCACGGGCGTGGGACAAGTGAGGCCGGCTTGTGTCGTTTAAGTGACTCGCAGTCTAGCTGACTAATCCTTTCACCAAGAAGACTCAAACTCAGTAATAAGAATTTTCTCCTCGAGCCCTTAATACTTTGCGTTGAGCGTATCAAAGAACTAGACATTATACATGTACCCTCGTTCTGGTCAATCGGGTAAACAAATTTCGACTTTACTTTCTGGACGTACCTGGGTCTACATATTTCCCTGTACATCGCACTACTATGACTCTAATCCTCAGAAAACTTTTGTTTGTATATATTGCAGTCAAAACTCTTAACCAGTCAAAGTACTTTTAACTGAATAAAATAGACAAAAGTAATTTTGACTAAACAGGTTGGTCCAAAGTGCTTTTGACTGCAAATTTGCGGTTAAAAGTTGTTTTAACTGACGCTCTTAGTCTAGTTTTAACTGCTAAAGCATCAGTCAAAAGCACTATTAACTAGTTTTAATGCCAATATAGATATTTATTAAATGTGAAATCGTTTATTACGAAATTTTGGTATTACAATCAATACAAAGAAGAAGTACACTTAAAAAATTGACATTAAAATAGGTAATCAGAAAATACACAGGATACAAAGACAAAGTATATTATAGTACATTTTGATATAAGGGTAGTTTGTTATTGCATTCGAGACGGAATTAACACCCGAGCCGGGGGCGAGGGTATTATGGAGCCGAGAACTGCAAAAACAATTGCCCACGTATAACAAACGATGTTTTTCAATACACTTTCGAAGAAATAATATAATAGAACAAAAAGTAATTTTGTCATTAAAATATTGAATTATTAAAATAATACTGTATTATTAAAGGAGTAATTATGAAAATAATACACAGCAGATTTTGTTGGCATTTTGCGGTTGTGAAATGTTATTGTTAATAACTTCAGTATCTGGATGACGGGTTTTTTTGACGTTTTCTACAAATCAAACCTTACTAGATCGATTTATCGCCCCCGAAACTCCCTACATACTAAATTTCATGAAAATCGTTGGAGCCCTTTCCGAGATTCAGATTATATATACCTATATATACAAGCGTTTAAAGTATTATAAAATAAATGACAACTGTTTTGTGTGTTAATGAATGTTGGAGATGACGGAATATAGGAGGTGGAAGGGTGTTCTAATTGTGTAGTAGTTACAGAAGGCTTACAGGTTTAGTATGGCTGACTTTTGACTAGAAGCAATTAGCCATGATTTTCGATATCGTTTGTAGTTATATTACTAAGTTCTTGACGTCTACATGCTCTATTTACTTATCCCAAATATTAACGCAACCTGAAAGGAGATAAAACACTGCTTAGATAGGTTTATATCGTTTAGTGTACGGACGTATATTATTAGTTCAATTACTGACCTTTGATGCCAAATACTGACTATCCGGAGGTTCTTTCAAGAACTTTTCGACGTCATTTGGTGACAATACCTTTGATATTTGTCCAATATAACCGACTGAGTGTCTTTTTAGAAACGCAGACAGGTTGGAATATGCTTTTATGTCGACACCGTGTTTCTGCATAGCCGTGCTTTTAACATGGAATATATACTCCATAGCGTGTAAGGTTTATATTTAATGGCCAGTTCATTGAAATTTGCTAAAAATACTTGTTCCGAAAATGTCGACGCATTTTTATTGATTTTCCACTGCAGAAAATTTACTAAGTCGTCATAATTATATTTTACCTTCGATTTAGATGGCAACAGGCTATCGCAAGCATTTTGTCCCTCAATCACAATATCTGATGGCGTAGCATCTATAAAAGTATTTTCTTTAAAACTTAAATTCGTTTTTTTTCGCAAATAACACAAATTAAGAAATAAGACTTAAAATGCGTTTTTTCCCCGCGCTTTACCTTCGCAGGTTACGGGAGAAGCAAAGGTATAAAGCCGCCTAATATGAAAAATTTAAAATTCAAATGGTTTTGAGTTTAGAAGACAAATCAATGTTGATTTGACCATAAAAGTTTTTTTTTTTATGTAAGCATTTTTTATTACTGTCATATTCTATTTATAGACACAATTTAAATATTCAACATTTATTTACGCTGCTTTCGGCCGAGATAAAAAAAATACAAACAGCGCCGACTATAGGCATTGAACCAAATTGGACTTGGTATCTGTCGAAAATTTTATTTTCGCACGTGTGCGAAAAAATATTAAAAATCAATATTAAAATTTTGAAATATATAGGTTTAAAGACATTTATTTCTCATAAGAACTTATAAATAACAGTTCAGTTATAATGAGATACAGAGTTACTTCTAATAATAACATAATATAAATACATTGCATGTTGAACCTAATCGTAGTGCGATAAGAACCAGTTTTCGAGAAAGTGTATTGAAAAGAAAATTACGTTAATCGTTTTTAAAATAATTTTTAACTTTAATTGAAATAAAAAAAAAAAAAACAAAATATTATTTGTTATTTTATTATTGTATAACGGAACCGAGACGTGTGGCAGAAAAAGGGGACGCCTATACCCAGCAGTGGGTGATTCCGGGCAGATCTAATTATGATGATGATGATAACTATGTTTTAATTATTACACTTTATTTATGGATTGTAAGCAAAATACATGTTTATTACCATTGTTGACGGAATTGGACTAAACCACTTTTAGCTGTTATTTCAGTCAAAAGTAGTATTGTCGAAAGCATACGGTTTAAACTACTTTTGACTGATTTTGCTACTTAAAAGTACTTTTGACTGGTTAAGAGTTTTGAGTGCAACATATATAATTGTAACAGACTCCTAGCACCTTACCCTCACTAGAATGAGACGACGGAGTTAGTCTTGAAATGGCCTGCCCCGGATCTAGGGTGGGGGGCAACCCGCCCCGGGCGGCAGTTTCTAGGGGCGGCAAAATCAAAATATAGTATGATTCAAAATAAAAAAAACTTGCTCCACAAAGCGCCTAGCATACGGAAGCCTGGTTGGCTCACTGTCGACTTGTAAGAAAAAAGCGCCACACAGGCCTACACCACAAACGAACTTATGGACTCGAGCTGCCGATTTGAGATATGCCGTGTCAACAATTAACGCCTTTTTCCTGAAATTGACGTCATTTAGTTATTAAAGAAAAGACGGGAGCTCGTGGCAAAATAATAACAGCCGCTTGGGTCGATCTTTGGGTTAAGCCGTGCTTGCCTAGGTTGGTCTGTAGATGGGTGACCACCCAATACATACCGAGTGTCCTCCGTGCTTCGGAAAGCACGCTAAGCCGTTGGTCCCGGCTCTCATTTACACATCTTTGACAGTCGTTACAGGTAGTCAGTGGCTCAAAAAGTCTGACAACCAGTCTTACCAAGAGGTATCGTATTACCCAGTAATAACTAGGTTGTGGAGGTCAGATATTAGGCAGTCGCTTCATGTAAAATACTAGTATTCAGCTGCATCCGGTTAGACTGGAAGCCGACCCCAACATAATTGGAAAAAGGCAGATGATGAGTTATTAAATAAATCATTTCGAACATTTTATTTGAACTAATTTCATTCATTTCTCTATTTTAATTATAAAATAATCCGAAAAATGCCAACCATTATATATTTGTGATTTTTTTTAAGTAATTTATCTCAAACGCGCAAAAACCTAAAAGGTAAAGTTTCTGCCCCGGTTGGAAAAAATCGTAGATCCGGGACTGGAAATGTCTAGAAATATATATATAAATATTTCTAGACATTTCCATCATAATATATAATAAAAGTAAGGATATTGTGTAGACAGTGGCATGCGACGTTGGGCTGTAGGTCCTATGCCTAATCAAAATAAGGCTCAACAAGTCTCAGAAATCTGTGTTTTATGGCTAACACAATATCAAGTATCCACCGTAAACTAGTTACTTACTAGATATAATGTTTCCACCTTCGCCGGGGTAAGGCGTGTAAGCAGGGAGCACATAAATCCGCATTATTTCAGGCGAAACTAAGCATCCTGCCTAGAGCAGAATAGCCGCTGTAAAAGACTGATGGCGAGTAAGCACCTTTTTCTAGATCTAACAATGTATTATATGCATGACCTGTCCCGATAAACATCAAGATATTTTTGACAAGTTGTTGCTTGCTTGATGGACTCGAATAATGCATGCACCATGCCTCCTTCAAATGTTGTTAGTATGTAATGTACTGTGCACGTATGCATACCTGCTAAAGTTACGTAAAAACATTACTCACTTGACTTCTATAAATGTTCTATAAATATTGTTGAAAATTAAATGATAATGAACTCCCAGACACTTCCATCAGCGGTTATCGCTGCTACGCGCTTTAAAGATCGTATAATGATAACAAAATTTCTTGTAATCTGATTACAAGGCGGTAAAAGATTATTTGATTATGATTGAAAACTTCTATTAGGCCACTGCTGTGTCAAAAAGTCATATAATTTTATTAAAATCGCCTTCATACAGTGACATTATATTTGTGTCTGAGGGATGTTTGCCCACTACGCTAAGCGTACCATTCCGACCCCCGTACTATTTAATGCATCCATCAGCACAATGTTTTGAGTGCATTACATTGAGTCCTACCATAAAAAGTGTATTTTTATCCCAAAAAATAGTCCGTTTCCCAGCAATATATTTTGCGTAGAGTTTGATGAAAAAAGATGAACAGAATGCTTGGTTGACGGCTTCGTGAAGGGCCTGTTTACACCCTGTATATAGCGAAATTACCAAGGGCGTCTGACAAGTTTACAACGAACTTGAGAGGTGAGGGCAAGGTCGTCTGCATAGAGGAAGCAGGAGGTATCCGGGCTGACTGAATGGCCAATCGTTCTTCCTATTTTCAATGACTTATTTTTCAAAATAAGAGATGTCTCTGATTATAACACACAGTTCTGATCGCCGAGCATAGTGTCAAGCATTCCGCAACAGCCGTTTATAGATATCAACTAAGTTTCGTAGGTAGCTGATATAAGATTTAGGTTCACGAATACAGCACTTAAGACTAGGTACTCTCTGGCATCTATCCTCATAAAATTAAGAGTGAAATTCAACTGTCCGAAATACTGTTAAATCTGGATGATGAAAGTCTTGCAAGTAAATTCCGAATTCGGAAACCGATGTCATATCCGCATTATGAAGATACCTGGCTAGAACTAAGCAACCTCCCACTACGCAGCCAAGATCATGGCCATTGGCCGTACATAGTGCCGTCTGTCCCTATTAACAAGATCATGGCCATTGGCCGTACCTAGTGCCGTCTGTCCCTATTAACAAAAAAACATCTGCAAATCAGTAATTTTACGGGAGAGCGCGTCAAAGGTTAAATTGCTTATATTTTTTTAAATATTCAAATTATATAATGCTTAATGCTTATTAAGTTTTATAGTGCATAATATCACAATTTTTACTAACAATATAATTGAGATCAATCTAATAAGTAGTAATAAAATATAATCTTTCTTTAACAATGGCACTAAATAATCACATCAGAGAATCAGTTTTAATAGTGTAACATTATTATATGTTTAATAATTAATTATCTCAAATAACTAATAAAAATATTACATCGTAACGACGACGATTTATTATGTTACAAAATCAGCGCTACTGACTAAACGAAATGCTTTCAAAATAAACTTAAACATAACGTTATAAATCAAGGATTATCATAATAAGGAGTAATGAATCAAATGAGAAAACAATCAAATTATTATCACCTAATCATTAAAATAAACAACGCAATCAGTCTTAACATGAAATTAGTCATCATCATCTGAAATAATATCAGTACATGTACTTGTGGAAAGAAAAGTGAAAAGTAAAAGTAAAAGTGAAAGTAGTAAAAAGTGAAAAAAAAATGATGTAGGGTGAAACCCATTGGAAAAGGAAGAGGAATATAACAAAAATGAAAGGAAAAATAATTTACGGGCGATCTGAGGTCGGCAATTTTGAGCTATTTGTTTGACGGTGTTTGAGTATTTTTCTGTATATTGAATGACAAATTGCCCCTGCCGTCGACGATCTCCTAACTTTTCAAAAATCTGATTACGCTGACTTTCAGTGAATTTGGAACGACATTTTTCGTCTTTTTAACTTGTTTTTCTGTACTTGTTTTCCTCTTTAATTTGTAAAACTCTTTCCTTGATTCCATAAAGTTTTTCTTTTATTTAAGTGTGTGGACCATGAAAGGTCACCATAACAAATAAACAGTTATTTTTCATTTATTTACTGGATAAATGAAACAAACTAATTATTAAGTAACAGTTGTTTATTTATGTAACTTATAAAACACTTTTTTTTTTTTTGCAGATTTAATCATATTTCTTTAAACTTAAGTTTTATTAAACTCTTTTAAACGGCCTTGCTAGGGACAAGACTAGTCCTTACAAGGCCTATATAATAATCGTTTAACTTAAAACTAACGTTGTAACAATCAAAATATTTGCATATACTGAAACTACATAAAAACCGAACATTAAATGCTCCCAATAAATATTAACTAAGTAATAAAATACTCAACGAATATAACTTGAACACAATCATATAACTAAGAATGTATTCGTGGAAATGATTTAAAAATAATACTTCTGAGTATAATGTTGATATCAATTAAGTTGCCAATAACGTTTATAATGAAATTATAAAAATCTTAAACTAACCCATAATGGCCTTCCTATGGAAGGCCATTCCTATTAAAGCCATAATGTGCCTAAGAAGGCCAAACAAAGAAAAAATATTGTAAATAAAATAATTAGATTCTACAGAGTATGTACTTCCATATCACGTTTCAAACTGTCTTCATTCCTTGTACTACCTCTTTTTCTGGGTATAGATCCTGAAATTCTTGAAACCTGGAATTACAAATTTAAAATTTAATCATCTGTTCAATAACCCCAGCAAGGCCAACCGTCAAACTTTCGATAGGCACCATTGCCTTTTCTAGGAAAACTACCTTATTTTATTTTATTATAATATAATAATTTTTTATTTAAAATCCAAACTAAATACTTTTTTTTCTTTATCACCATTATCACACTTTATATTTAGTAAATCCTTAATATTCGTTTTAGAGTAAAAAAATAAATAAATAATAGGTTATTTACTTAAAAACTAACTTTTGCTGTGAGCGGGAATTACAATGTTAACTTCGACGACCGAAGTCAACGAAACGAGGGACCGTATTGACAAACCAGCGTGCAGCGGCGCGAGCGTCTCGCCGCCGCGTTCTGTGTCCTTGAGTTCGATGGGTGTTAGTGTGTATAAAAGGAATTTGTCATCACATGGCAATAACTACGACTTTTCGATAATTGGCCTTCGAAGGAGCATGGCCTTCCATGGTCCACCCACCTATCCAGTCCTCTTTATGCTGTAGTCTTTTCTTGCCTTTAACCGTTTGAACGCCTTTAAGGCCCCTCGCCCACGGCGACTTTTTGTAACGATGCAGTAGCGATGTTGTCGCGCGTTCGCATCGATACAGTCGCGAAGCGGTCGCTAGCTGTGTGCCGTCGCTCACGGGCCCACATTCAGTCGCGATGCAAACGCGATACTGGTGCGCTTCTGTCGCGATGCGTTCGCTCAGTTCTCCACTCACGCGCTACCCTCCCTCCGTTCTCTCCCGGATGTCGTTCGACACGGTCACGCGTTTGCATCGATACAGTCGCGATACTGTAGCGGCCTAAGGGAGGTGGGTGTATAAACACTTGTAATGGAAGTCATAGAAGGTGTAGGTAGGTTTCCTTCCATACAAATCATCGCTAGTCAAGATTGGTGGGTTTTCATTTATGCAAAAGGCATAATTGAAAGTTTCATGCAAAAATGGCGACGGCATAGGCGTTTTATCTGGAATTTCTTCATCACAAGCAACATTATCAGCTGATGGCGTTACAAAGTACTCGACGTAGATGCAAAAGGCTCATAATTTTCGTGATCATTCTCATTAAATACATCATCTCCAAGCAATTCATGCAGCTGAATTAATTCACTACAACTTGGTACCGGGGATTCTCCAGGAACTGAAAAAAAGGCAATAATAAACTAGAAGCAATACCTAAGTAAAATATGTATAATTCGTTAAATTTGGTAGTTCATAGCGTAAAAATATTATAATGTCTAGAACCACACCAGTGCAAAAAATAAGCCCAAAAAAATATATAATACCAATATTTAAAGCACACAGTACCAAAACCGACACATAAAATGTTATTGTCTGTCGGTTAATACAGCAATATATATAGCATATCCCACAAAAAGTTTACCACTTTATACAAAGTACCACATACGACAAGTTGAATTTATATTGAAACTAATAAGAAAGTCGGATGTGGTACTACCAACATACTTTGTGTTACGAGAGGTATTAGTTAACAATGTCGAAGATGGAACATCTTACAATTTTATTTGGAGTATTCAATAATTTCCTTAAATAATGGATAAAAACTAATAAGTTTTAAAAAAGTTACTCTCAACTAATTAGAATTTATTTCATATAATAAGTTTAATAAATCTCAATAAATAATAATTACCTGTTTCTTCATGCTGTTCACTTAGATCGAATGCAATGTTTTGATGCATTTTTGTCTTTGACTGTTATTTTTTTTTTGCCTCTAGTTCCATTATTCGGGCTGATCGACTCGTCAAATTTTTGAATAATAGGAACAATACTAAATAGGATAAACTTTAAGTAACACGAATAAGCATGAACTACCACGCGACGTGCGCCCCTACAACATGATTCGTACTGGCACAACTGCTGTCCACCGGAGCGGAGCGAAGCTGCGGAGCGGAGAAACGGGGAAATATTAAACAATAGGATTGCACAAAATATCCGCTCCTCTTCGACGGATAATCCTATTGGTTAATATTTCTCCGTTTCTCCGCTCCGCAGCCTCGCTCTGCTCCGGTGGACAGGCAGCCTAGAAATGTCGTGAGTTAACATCGATCATTGTTAACGGATAGTCGTTTCATATAATTAAGACCTTGTTTCCATGATTATTTCAAAAACTATTAAAAAAAAAAAACTTTTTATTAAAGCTACAGAAAGACAATGCCTTTTTTAGGTCAATAGTTGAATAAAAACAAAATCAAGAAAATGGCATATTCGACTTTGTTAATAGGTACAGGCGTCTACAAGGGATATTCCCGTACTTAAAAACTAGTACATTTAAATGCAGTACTAACCGAATGCTCAGTTGCGGCCAAACCTTGTTTTTATTTTAGTATGAATGTCCGTGTCTGTTCAAAAATGCTAACTGGCGTAGTGTGCGAGGCACCTTTTTGCCGTGACTGAGACCCATGGCCAGCATGTCAACGGAACTCACAGCGTACGTATACGCGTGGCTTGATAATGTTACCAACACGTGGATGGCGAGAATGGTTTTATCCCGAATTTATAACCTTGCTGGGGGTGTGGTCGTCAAGAAGGTTATATATTCACACCATACAGAAGATAATAAAAAATTTCGTTACAGGTTGACGATAAAAAAAGAAAATTGAAAAGAAACCCATTTTGTTTTGACCATTGATAAGCCCGTTGACATTTATGTTGTTCTGACACATCTATAATAGTGCTTGTGTGGCACATCCAAATTTTTTAGGATAAATTCTAGTCAACATAAAAATGCCTGCTAAACCTGCAAAAGGTACGCAAGTGCAACCAGGAGCTCCAAAACCAGATAAAAAAAAAGGGCCTTGCCCATGGCTGTGTAACTTAGTCCCAAATAACGTGCCTCCTCCGGGACCTGCCCAGACTATCTTGCATCCCAGAAAAGACGTTTTCGTTCTAAAGGTAAGATAGAAGATTAGTACTGATTGTGATAACAACATTGCATTACTGGCTGAAACGGGAATCTAGCCTATTTCAGACTAGGTGCAGTGAATGGGTAAAGATGTTGAGAGCTGAACCCATTGTGTCCCCAAACTCAAACCTTCCAATTCTTGAACAAAAATGGTCTAAATACCCAATAATTCCAAGTTAATAAGCCAGACAACACATTGAAAAATCAAAAATTCATTTAACTGTCAATTCTCAGATTGCTAAAGTGGGAGCTTCTGGAGACCGGCGCTGTAAGATGGAACTTGAGCTGGTCACACCCAAGTACGTCCATACGAGACCGCTTGTTCGCATAGATACAAGAGAAACACAATGTGATCCCGACCCTCCACCATGCGGCTGCTGCCGTAAATCAAAAAAGGGAAAATCTAAAACTAGATTTTAATAATATTAAGCTACAATATTGGTTTAACTTCTTTACTTTTATTATATTTATTAGATGAAATAAATAATCCATTAATAAATCCATGAAACAAAGAAAAACATAATTGAACAAATAGGTAATAAGGAGTAACGAAGGCTACTTTTATTTTAGAAAAAAAATAGTAACAAAATCAGATTTCAATAAGGAAGTAATATTTTTTCATAATAATTGCGCGCGTAAGGTTGTCGCGTTTTAATTCGTATCAGTTAATAAATTATTTAATTAAAATGGTTTTTTTTTATCCAGTAAAATCGCTGCTCGATTATTATTGGGTATTTTTTCTTTGAGATGACGCAATAACATATTTGCATGCCTTTATTATGGCGGAATGTGTCATAACATTTTTATACTTCTTAATAAATATACCTACTTAATAACTAATGTGACATGTGGCGCCTCCTAGTAATAGCATCCCTAAGATCCTGCAGTCGGAAACTGTAAAATCGTTTTGTTTCCTAAATCTAAAAATCGTGCGCACTGAAAGCATTTCTTAGGCACCGCGCGAACGGGCCACCTCTAGCCGCCACCGGTGGCTGGCATCAAGCTGTTTACATGTTTTTTAGAACGTTTTGTATGGAATCGCCGCACACGTGTAGCGAGTGGTGACCACTCGCGACTCAATGGCCGCGACACGCTACCACCGGTGGCAGCTACTCGCGACTCAGTGTCCGCGACATTTTTTTTTTTTATGAACCGCATCTCGCATTTCAACCTAGGGGGGTTGTCGTCTGCTTAACCGGGCTTTTCTGTGGATGCTTCGAAATTAAGGCCTCCAGCCAGAGCAACTTACGTACTAAACTATAAACTAAGCGACTACGCACTAAGGGCACCCCGTGTGGGGTAAGAGCCTCGGCTAGGGCGTCGCTGGGAGAGGATAGCAAAATTACAGGCTGGATCTGAGTGATATTATTTAGGGGCTGATTTAAAACTACAGTCTTAGCAGCAAGGGTCGGGGAGGGCATGGACCGGGGTTTCGTGACGGTCCTCGTCGGCGAGGAAGGAATGACGGATAACGGCGTCTGCGTTTTTGAGCGAGTGTCCGCGACACGCCACCGGCGGCGAATTATAAATAAATACCGACCACTCGTAGCCACTGACCACATTCGTTTGTGCGCTACTAAAGGACGTGGCGCGCGACAGCTACCAGTGGCGGCCACCATTGGCCCGATTGCGCGGAGCCTTACTTAGTGAACTTTCATCAGTTCTTTTAATTAAGGTTTTTAATCATTCGGTAGCCGTGTAAAAGATGCCGACCGCCGAAAACCTACATCATTGGGTCGATCTACTAATGCATTTATTTTTCGCTTTTGATTTATTTTTTGTTCAGACGTGAAAGATTAGCCGATAAATGAAAGGCAATTACATAATCTGTATAGCGTTCCTAGGCGTTTTTATAAAAGTAGTTTTTAAGAGCGTTAGTTCCCGTGTACATATGTAGATGGCGCTGTCCTCAATAATAACATACGTATATGATAATTATGTACATATTATAAATTCAGATCAGAATATATTGGGCTGCAAAAGAGATGAATGAAAGGCAGTTGCAAGTGACTGAGATGAGAATGCTAAGGCCCAAGGGAGTGAGTGTGTTGTGTAACGCGAATGGATAAAATAAGAAAAAAGTACATAAGAGCAAGTCTGTAAGTGGTGCTGGTAATGTGGAAGGCTATACTATATGTGTAGACGAACACCAAAGAAACATGTGCATCTGGATTGAGGGCTCATTTTTTAAGCCTTGAGACCTAAAAAATATATAACTAACTCCACTACTCTGAACTAAACTATTTCCGAATTAAACCGTTTATTAAAATAGTTGTTATAATTTTTTTTTAAGTAGATTGTATTTTTACGATTTCAGACTATTTTTAGGTTTCATTATGTGAAGTAAATAATTTTCTTACATTTATACTGATCGTGTTTTATTTATCGAAATGAATTAAATTGATTTGCGGATTGCGACGTCTCTCGCAAATATACGACTTGCAGTCCTAAAAAATAACAAAATCATATCCACCCTACATAATTTTCCCCTTTAAAAAATATAACATCAATTTTGGCATTTCTAGGAACGGACGATATGTTACATTTTACTTAAAAAATAGTAAAAATGCTTCTTCTAATTTGCGTTAATCTATGAGGCTGAACCTAGTCAATAAAGTCGAAAACATTGAGCCCTCAATACAGACGTTTTAGTAAAATTCAACTTTGATTTACTTTTTAACTGTACACTTTTGTGTCATTATTTCTTTTTAACTAATTCACAGAGATATCTAACTACAATATATTAAAGTCGTATTTATGTATTTCGTCAGATAAATTCATGTTTTGCAGATTCACTCAGTACAGACATTACTGAATTGAGGGCTCAAGATAAATCGCAATAAATTTGTAATGTCATATTCTATAGATTTGGGAATTTCTTAAAATGTTTAAGAAATTCTTAACTAAATTCTTAAATAAAAATGATTAACTTAGAGATAGCACTTTTTGAGATTAAGACTATGCCACTTTACGCAAGCGTCTGGATTGAGGGCTCAAGTAATTTAATCATAACTTTTTAAATTCACGTTTAAGAAATTCATGGTCCATTGCTTTAAGTTTTACCAATTTTTAAGTAAATTCCCTATATGTCTTGCTTCGTTTCTCAAAGGTTTAAAAAATGAGACACACACACACACAAAACACATCAAAGAAACGATGTATGGAATGTGAGAAGGATGGTAAGACTAGAAAGGAAGTCACTGCTGAAATTACGAGTAAAAGAGTTGTAGAGAAGATGACATGCTGCGCCGACCCCAAATAAATTGAGCTAAGGGCAGGAGAATGATATAATGATGACAGATACAAATTGTAAATAAACTATAAAAACGACGCGGAGAAGTGTTAAATTTACAGTTCTTAAAAATATCATCGAGATCGTAAAATCGACTACATATTTAGGAATAGTTTAGGAAGTTTGCCTGTTGTTTAGTTCTGTTATGTTATTTTCTGTTCTCTTATTCCATACTAGATGCCGCTGCGTAATTAGCATAATGATGGCTAACGTTTTGGAGTTGACTAGATGGCGCCACTGGCAAGTAAGGTCCTGTCATTTATTCTATTTTAAACTAGTACAAATAACTTCATTTATAGTATATTTTATTACGTAAAAGAACATAATATATAGTGTTAACTTCAGATACCTACCTATTTATAATATTGTCCCATAACATAGCAAGAATTGAACATTAAAAAATAAATCATTCTTCCACTTAGTACTAACAAATTCGATCCTAACTTGCTACTTAAAATCTTCAAGACATAAATAATCAGGAATGGTTCAATCTTGACCACAATCGTGAATATTTATTAGTAAAAATACGTGATAAATACAATAACCCATTCAGGGTGCTGATGGGGTTGCTCCGATTCTGCAGTGTATCAGGGATGTTTGCTAAAGTTCACATGGACTGTTTATACACGGTGATACGCCTGCGTCCTGGACTTGTCTAAGGCTTTTGATCTGGTTTCCTATGATGTGTCGTCTGTCAATCAGCCCGCCAATCCAATTTACTCCATACAATTAGAGCGGGCTGATTTGCCTATTGAACTCGTAAACATTTTTAAGTTTTTATGGAAACCAGATCAACTGGAGCGTTTTCTAGTCCGTACGGGTTGGAGTGCGGGGTGAGGTAGGGGGACTTGAGCTCACCAACGCTTTTCAACCTGTATGTGGAGGGACTTATTGCCGAGCTCAGCAGTACCAAGGTTGAATGCTACGTGGACGGTATCTCCGTCAATAATATCAGTTATGCTGACGACATGGTGCTGCTGAGTGCGTCAGTCTGTGGCCTGAGAAAATTGGTTACCCAGTGTGAGGAGTACGCTAAAATACATGGTTTGGGGTATAATAATAAAAAAATCATGGTCTTTAAAGCTGGGGGTAAAATCCCTGACAAAGTGCCTCCTGTACACCACACCGTCCTGCACACCTTTACAGAGAGTCCAGAGTTTTAAATACCTTGGTTGTATATTGACCCCTGACCTTAAGAGGGCTATCACATTTTTTCTTGTATTTGAGCGTTTTACTCGATTTTTGATGTGTGATTATGGTTTATATATAGCCACAAAATTAAAAAAAAATATGCCCGAGAAAGTTTGATTATTTTTCTCGGGAATGTTTTAAACAAATATTAAAATTTCTATACGTACATGAGTAAAAACCTTGTCTCTGCAAAGGATGTTTAAAAAAATCCTACTTTG
This sequence comes from Lycophotia porphyrea, assembly GCA_950005105.1. Classification (NCBI taxonomy): domain Eukaryota; kingdom Metazoa; phylum Arthropoda; class Insecta; order Lepidoptera; family Noctuidae; genus Lycophotia; species Lycophotia porphyrea. The sequence continues at coordinate 23,237,529 of OX465383.1, read as the reverse complement.
ATGCTTTGTTACATAAAAGATATAATAATATTATATTATATAAAAATGTCCATGGTACAATTGAGTGGTGTACTTTGGAATGCTTTAATCAATTTTTTATGTTTCATACAGAAATACACCAAAAAAAAATCCGTAAAACAGAAAGATACTGACCTTTTTTCGTCCGAAATGATATTTTTTATCGATGAAGATATAATCCAAATTCAAAGGAAAAATATTTAATAAGTAAGGTTAGCCCTCTTAAAGACGATGACGACATTGAACGAGAGCGGAGGGCACTGTCGGTTAGAGCCGCATTGTTGGCTCGCAGTTTTGCACGATGCTTACTCCCAGTCAAAGTCACGCTCCTTCGAGCGTACTATACTTCATTTTACACGTGCAGCCTGCGGGCTAGATGTACGCAAAGATCGTACAGTGCTCTCCTAGTACAGTTTATTAACGCGTTTAGGATGCTGGTGGGGCTACCCCGCTTCTGTAGTTCATGTGGATTGTTTTTACGCAACAATGCGTAAAAGGTGGGTTTCGCTGGTGCGCAAGGCGTGGGGCAGTACCAACAATATCCTAAGCATGATTGCTTGTCACCTTGAATGTGTTGTGTAGTTTGTTTTATCAGTGCTTACTAACATTGTCTTAAGTCTTACTAACAGTTTTTGAATCATAAATACTCGATTAAATATTAAATTCTATTCTATTCTTTTCTATACCGAGTTTCCTCCGTGCCTCGGAAAGCACGGTAGGCCGTTGGTCCCGGCTGTCATTTGTAGATCTTTGACAGTCATTACAGGTAGTTAGTGGCCCACAAAGTCTGACAACCAATCTTACCAAGCGGTAACGTATTACCCAGTACTAACTGGATTGTGGAGGTCAGGTAGCCAGTCGCTCCAGGTTAAATTTCTTGTATTCAGCTGCATCCGGTTACACTGAAGCCGACCCCAACATAGTTGGGAAAAGGTTAGGCAGATGATGATGATTGTCTGAGCGCAACCGAAGGAATTCCATGAATATTTACTTACCTACTACCTAACTACTTCACCAATTGACATGGTCGATTGACGAAATATTGATCTATTCGAGAGTTCGAAACAATCAATTGCTGTTGATTGCGATCATTATTGATGCATCAGTGTAACTAGTGCAAGAGTCTACATTGTAACTGCAGGACTATTGATATTAGATGCCATAGATGGGCCTTTACCCCACTTAGGCGGCGCGAAACAGTGTCTTCACTGAGATGAGCGAAGTCGCACATCCCGCATGGAACGACTCAGTAGGTACCTTATCAGTGGAGAATATTATTCAATTTTATTCAAGTTTACGAAGTAGGAACAAACATTTTTAGAGCAGTGTAGCGAATCATGATTTACATGTATGATAAATACGAACTCTGGGGTACATAGAATATAGCACTCTTTCGTACGGACGAGGAGCGCACCTCGCGCACCGATTGCTTTGGCAGATGGTGCGCGGTGGATTGCTTAAGCTGCAGTACCATTACGCTGTTGCAAAGCTGCGTTGCCAAGTAAGGGCTCCGTATATATTTTTCTACGGTTTGAAGAGCCATGCATTCATGGCACTTGCATTCAAACCATTCTGGTCTACCTAAGCATTTCTATTTCAAACCCATAGTGCAGTGTACACTGGTATGTATTTTCTAATAGGTACCTATACGCTACGCCTCTTTACGCCGCTGCTTAACTTCCTCGACACCGTGCAAGACGATCCCGCGACTGACGTACAATTAACTTCGGCGCACCAAGGCAGTCTCCGCAGGTATCTTACCCTGCTAATCTTATCAGTAGGTATGTTACTAAGCCGCTAATCTTGTATACCGGTGTCCAATCTCAAACAAAGGTATCATCCATATCTCAAATAAGTAATGTAATTGATATTACTATGAACTAATATTTGCAAGTTATAAGTAAGTACATGTAGTCCAGGAAAATTAGGGGTTTCACCTTTCTTTCACCGGAATGAGAGATAGTCAGCTATAAACTTGTATAAAGCTTTATTTTGACACCCTAAAACTTGTCCCAAAACTTACTTATCATAGGGTGTCCGCGACTACAGATATTCCAAGGTTAAAAAAACGATTTTTTATACAATTATTGCAAATATCTCGTTTCCTATGGATTTTATGCTATTTGTATTTATCATAAATATTGTAGAGGATTAAATTTTCGACAACTCTTGTTTTAACCTTTTTTTTATATCTTGAACCATTTTCGATATAGGGGGCAGAGCGCGCGCAGTGTTTAACTATTAAGAGTATTATTAGAGGTCAACCTGTAGTCCCGATTAAAAACAAGCCGTATAAATTATTGATAAATACAGGGTGATTGGTAACTGGGTGCAGTCCTTGAAATGATGCTAGACCTTATTTGCAACAATTTTGACCTGATAACTTGGGGTCCAAACTAGGTGGTTTTTGAGAAATCGAACTATTAAAGTTTTTGTTGCAATTTTCCACTTCTCCATCATAAAGTGCTAATTGCGTTGTGGATTTTAAACTGATACTTTTCTGATAGCTCATGAACGAATGTATCCTTCGAAAACCAATAAGTCAAAAAAGTACATTTACCTTTGGAAAATAAGCCCCATAAAGGTCTTGTTCTGAAATTTTCTTAAAACTTCCCATGTTTTTTGAGACAGGTTTCTCAAAATAAATGTATGACACTTGTCGTGCAAATCACAGGACCGACTTCCTTGTCTCATCAGCTTTCCAAAATAGTGCAACGGTACCCTCTTATAATAAGTGCATTAGCGGTACACCACGGTTGTTCCTGAGAAGGTAGTATTTTAATAAAACTCGGTGGTACAGTTTTTTCGATGCACCTCTTCCTTGTTGTAGATTTTCTTGTTACCACTATGCAATCCTGGATCCTGGTCGATCAGATCAGAGATCTTTCTCTATCTGGTGTATTTTAACATATCCTATCAGACAGAAAAAGCTACAATTTTCTTAACACACTACTAACTCTTAACACACACTAAAGTTTCTATAATAATTTAATTCAAACATGACTCGAAAGACACGTGCGCCATCTATTATCATAAGAACATTATTGTTCCTATCCTCGGGAACCGTACTTTTTTTCGGGATGAAAGGTACCCTATGTCCGTTTCTGTACACCTGACAACGTAATATATGCAAAATTTCAGAATGATTGGTTCATTAATTTAGGAGTGAAAAGGTAACAAACAAACTTACTTTCGCATTTATGATAATAAGTTAGGATAGTTAGGATTCAACTTTAAAGTTAAAACTAATATTACCTAAATATATTACACAATAAACTATTATAAATGCGAATGTTTGGATGGATAGATGTTTAATATTCAATCACGCCAGAAAGGCTGATCAGATCTGGATGAAATTAGGCACAGAAATAGATTATGGTCTGGTATAGCACATAGATTACTTATTATCCCAGAAGTAAGATCCCGTGGGCAGTTCCCGAACTCCACGGGAGCGAAGCCGCAGGCATAAGCTAGTACCTACATAATACTATTGAAAGTGATTTTCTTGTAGGTACTTTAATTTGTTGTATTTTTATATGGTGCTATGAACGTTGTGTGGAAATAAAAATACTCGAAGTTGAAATCGTTCGATTGATTTTTGCAAAATGTAACCTAGGTAAACGTCAAGCAATACCTAAAAGACTATTAAACATTTTTGAGCGTTGTTAGCGCCAATTTTGGATTTTGGTGACGTGTATCTTGTTAGTCGGTAGGGAATTATATAGTTATACTTACTTTATTGTCTTATGCTGAGTTCATCGGTTTAGTTTCTTGCTAAGCATATCGATATCCTCTGAACTGTGACTTATTATCAGATCGCTCGCTGCCGCGTGACGAAACAGTCGTCTGGTAACGGACCTATCTACTGTATTTTTACCTATAAGCTGTACAATACACTTGTCATAAGATCCAGTTTTCATCATATTAAGATGCAAATATCCGTCTTCGTCTCACTGACTAAGTCAGCATTTCCTTTGAGTCCGATGCTGTAACTGAATTTTATTATGGAAGTATGTACGCATTTAAATCAATTCAAATCATGGTAATAAATTGTAAGCGTCGATAACACACAGCACAGTGCTTACACATAATATTACCGGAGTAATACCTAAAGGGTTAGGTTACACAGACACGCCCACGTTTCACCAAATCACCAGATATGTTTAAGTCCTAATAAAAGGCGACCTTACTGCATTAACCGTGCACACATTACGACTCTAGGCTGTTAGTAAAAAAAAATCTGATGGAAAAACCTAATAGCATTTTTCCCGACAAAATACCTGACTCGACTCATTATGGTACTCATATTATAAACTCATACGGCGTTTGCAACTACCACCAGTAAATAGGTAGGTAGTACTTGCTACGTACTTATCTACTTATTTGAATCAAATCGTACCAAACGTTATTAAGTTATTTGGTAAATCCCAAAAAAGGATCTATATCCAAATACAAATCGTCTGAAATCAAAAAGAAAAGAAGGAATAGGGGATGACAGCTATCAAAGCTGCAGACAGCACGTATGACCACTTTAAGTGTGCAGTTCAAGATGGCGCTGCTAGTCAAGCAAAAAGACATCGGTATGTCAAACTTGGTACATTTATTTTAGTTCCGTGTTTTCCCGCCTACGCAAATAAATTGGTTGAAGGGTAGGTAGTTCCTTTTGGTATACCTAAGTATTCTATCTTTTGGTATAAGTTCACTCTTTGTTCTACTTTTTGTCTTTGTCTTTCAAGAGGGCTTTCAAAAATTCTCAAATTATTCATTCAAAATTTTTGTTGCAATAAGAAATAGTCTAATAGTATGGCATCACCTAAAGAACCAAATAAAAAACCTAGACCCAAAAGTAAACCTAGAAAACCATATGAGGAAATAAGTGCTATTTTTAATGGCAATGAGGTAAGTCAGCAAGAAAATAGCATGTCTGTTGCATGATTTTTTTATGAATCTGAATAGTTTTGCTACGCTGATTTCAAAAACATATACCGGTTTTATCTAGCAGCTCTAGTTTAGCGGCTATGAAGTCACGGAATATTTCACTAAAACTGCACATAGTTTAAGGTATAAAAATTTATTAAATATATTTATTCTGAATGAAATTTTCTTTTAGATGATTTTCCCGCGTGAAGTGTGTACTAATTCTAATTAGTAGTTTGAATGCTCCAACAATAAACAACCATCATATGTACGTTCCAATATCCCTGATATCTCTCCTCCATGGTACGAATTACCTGGTGAAACTGCTCCCCTTGTTCCTCGCTGTGGTCACCGAGATTTTCAGGATATTATTCTAGACGACTGTGAAGGTATTGAAGCTTCTTAACACTCATATTGCATCCAAGCTGCTGAAAGTGTATCAACAACTGATCAACATGCTGAATGTAGCCAACAGATTTCCTATTTCCCAAAAAAATCCACACTACCCAAAGAAACTCTTGTTATGCACATTTCTCGATAGCTGTCATATGGTTGATAAAATGTGCATCATCTATCAACTTCCTGATATGTGGGCCATAGGAAATACCAGCCTTGATTTCGTAACAACTCAATTTTGGGAACACTTGCAATGATTTGAAATTTTGGCCGTCTTTGTTATTATATTATATTCTTTGTGTAGCCACTTTGTTGGCCCAAGAGGAATTTTACCATTTTCAAATCAACACATAAAATCCAGTTAATTTCATGGTACTTGATTTTGTCTAGAACTAGGCAGGCATATTGTATGATATTCTTCTTTAGCTTTTGTAGAATGAGCAAAAGGTAAAGAACCTAGTTTGTTACCATAATGCAAAAGTACAAATTTAAGACTTCGTTTTGACGAATCTTTGAACAAACACAATTCATTTGGATTATACTGCTTTAATCCCATTGCAGTCATTAAGCCCGGAACAGATATCAGAACAAAACATGAAATTGTCTTTTTCAGTAAAGAAAGGGACTACACTTTTTTCCCTGTTACGGTAGTACGATATCTTCGTTTCTTTTGTCAACAGATTTTTTATTTCAATCATGAAGCATCATATGATGATTTCCCATCCGTAAAAAAAAAAGCTAGAATTTCTGATGCAGTCTTAGACAATCCAAGGTCTCTGATCAAACCATTTAGATCATCATGATTTAGTGGTCTGGGATAACCGAAGCTATCAAAATCATTGTCTGTATTACTATCATCGTTATCGGTTTGTTGACTGCACTCGTATGGATGTTCCGAAGATGTACATGACTTCTGAGGTACTGGTGAATCACTAGTATTCAGCACTGCTCTTATAGCAGATTTTAATTTGGGATATATCCACTTTGAGCCATTTTTATGGTTTATTCCTATGATTTTCGTAACACAGAATCGTGATGATCCTATGATTCACGCCAGATCATAGGAACTTTATACTTAAAAGAGGGTCTTTTTTTGTTTACCCAACGATTAGCATCGGATTTTGTTCAAACTTTTTTGGTTCGCTGTATCTGGTTGGTTTGAAATGTGTTAGATCATAAGAGCTTTGTACTTAAAAGAGGGTCTTTTTTTGTTTGCCTATAATCGTAAAAACTCAACACAATTTTTACATACCAAACTCGGTATCCAGGGCTTGGCATCCGTCGGCAATGGAAACCCAAAGTAGTCCAAGTAAGCTTTTTTTACGAAGTTCGACACGTTCAAACGGAATTTTTTGAACCACAAATAACACAAAAACAATCAGGGCTGTTTAAACGCGTCCTTCTTGAGGAAGATATAATAACATTTATACCGAAACTAGTTTAGTTACTCCGCTATTGATAGAAATTATCGACTACTAAAATAAATTCAAAACGATACCTGATCTCACTAACTAGAGCTGCTACAAAAAATCTGAGGGTAGATTAGAAATCATCGCACCCAAATTAGTAAACAACCGTAGAAAAACTTTATGCAACAAAAAAAAAGTTTGGTTTTGTTTTCTGTAGCCTGTGGGTGTAATAAAATTGATGTAGAGGTGTAAGAAGGCCCAGTTATTGTTATTTAATTAACTACGTGCTGTAGCATTTCGGATGTTCAAGATAATAAGAATTTTGCACAAAGAAAATGAAGAGTCTACTGCGGATCCCGTTTACAAAAGACGAGCCAGCATTTCTCGTGGCTAGTCAATTGTGCGATGCAAAGTAGTGTTTCTACTTTTATGACCTCAGACAGAAAATTGAAATTGAATTCAATATTTTATGGCCATTCTTGATCAGAATCAGCCACAGAATCTTCTTTATTTGCAGTTAGGTGGTTCCTATTAACGATACACTATTCGGTCCGATACTTTAGACTTTTAGAGTATGATTACATATACAACATGATGCGATACTCCGATGTTTTAACTGCTACATTGCTTAGCTTCCCCAAATATTACCACTCAATCGTAGCTATCGTAGTTTTTATAACCTTCTATTTATTGAACCGATTTAAAATTTCAGGTGAAAATACGAGTGCCAAAGAGCACTCACAAGCCGCCTAGGCTGACTCCGTCGCAGGTTAAGTTGCAGCAGAGCTGTACCTGTGATGACGACGAATCCGTCTGCTCGGAGACATGCGGCATTGCGTGTGGCGAGCCATCATGCCCGTCTAACAGGCTAGACTTCCAGGTATCAATATGAAGTGCTCTCCTTGCGCCCTGATTTTGTAATCAAACTCGGTAGGTTTATAACAATAAAATTCCTAAAAGTGAATCCGCAGTTTTCGAATTTGCACTAATCACAGGTTTGTCTCTGCACCAGCCAAAGTTTGACTGGTAGAAAATGCGAACGGCCTCTGTACATTTGTTTAAAAAAACGTGTTAGATTATTTTCTTTTGTCTAATGGTCAAAATGGAAGTTTAAGTGACGCAGGTATTCAGGGTGCAATCTGTAGGTTATTATAGTTTTTTTTTTTCTCTTTTATATATCCTGCTTATCACAGCAATCTGTCATGGACATTTAGCTGCTCCTTTGTTTGAATTTCTTCTGCATTTGGTCTTTGCAGCAGTGAGGAATTGTATATTGACCATTCTCACTCATTCTGCTGAGAATCTTTTTATTAAACTTGGAACACTGTTCCTCTTAAGTCTTGTGTATACAATACTTCTGGACCCTGATAAATCAGCAGCCAGTGAGTTGACATGTGCAATTATAGAAATTGATCACAAATACTATTTATTTCACTGACATCATCATCATCATTTCAGCCGAAAGACGTCCACTGCTGGACATAGGCCTGACATTTCACTGAAATCATGCACCTGGAAATTCGAGGTGGCTTACTTACCTAACATAACATCGCAATTGCGCTGACGACCATTATACAACTTCTTTCTTACAACTAATAATTTCATTTCAGATACCTGACGATATTTGCGAATCACTCACAAACAGGACAGCTCTGAACTCGGAGGTGATTTACTCGAAGACACTTGGCACCCCAAATCTTTGCAACACATGCAATGTTACGCCTAAAGGTGCTCCCAAGGGTGTGTTAGCACAGAAGGTTCTACATCCAGACAAAGACGTATTCGTCCTCAAGATTGGGAAGCAAACTGATGAACCAAACCGCACGGGAAACATTGAGGTATAATTTAGTTTTTATGGTTTTCTTGTTATAAATAAACAAACCATCACACCTGTAGTTCCCTGAAGAGTTGGACAGACTCCGGGCTCATAACAGACACTTAAGCGCAAGTATCAATGTTAATTTAAATCCGTGGTACTATACTCATAATGTATACGTAAGAAGAGAGTTAAAGCTAGCCCTGGACAAAGTATCTGCTACGCCAAATACATTTAAATTGTTATAAATGCTGAAAGAAAGCCTACAAATGGCCACAATGGACGGTAGATTCAACCTACATCACATAAAGTGGCTTTAGTTATTGTTGAACAGCAATTTTTTAAGCTGGATATTGTAACTGAGAGCCATAATAACACATTGCATCATGATATCAGCCCTTTGGTGTCCACTGTTGAACATAGGCCTCCCCAATCGATTTCCACAGATTGCATCGAATAAGTGAAATCCATCGCTCATATCATTACAGTACCCACTTTTGGTTTGCTACGGCGAGGATGGGTACTCCATTTCTATATGTCCTAAGACCAAACAACCGCTTAAAAAAATGGATATCTGCTGCAAGTTTTTATTCTTAACGTATAATGATTAGGAAAGGAGAAGATAATCATCTGCTATATTTTCATTCGCTGTTAAGCCAGTTTTTAGTTGACATGTTTGCGAAAATAGAGACGGAAGGGCTAAGTTATATTAGGAACAATCAGGCGCAGCTTAGAGCCGACAGTTATATACACTTGCAAGATGCTATAGGGAGACAGGACGTTGATTCTGATCAGCTGGGTCAAAAGGTGGTGCTGCCTTCTTCTTTTACTGGGGGGCCACGCTATATGTAAGAGCGGACACAAAACGCCATGATTTATGTGCGCCACTGCGGTCGTCCCGATCTCTTTATAACATTTACTTGCAATCCTCGATGGGATGAAATCACGGAGGTACTTTTGCCTAGGCAAAAAAGTTATGATGACGACCAGCCAGGAGGAGCCAGGGTTTTTCAACTCCAAGGTTAGAAAATAATAGCACTTCTAACCAAAGGAAAAATAAGGATCATCCTTGGTGGAAAGGCTTTCTGGCATTATAGATGAACATCTAGCAGATGAAATCTACAATAAATGTCTGGTCACAATAGGAGAAGCTGTATTAACATTAGGAAGACAAAGCCTACAGCAGTACGGGTTGCCTCAGCCTCAAAGGTCTGAAGGCTTACACAATAACCGGGACTACGTGAAGGAAACAAGTTATGATGTCAATTCCTTAGCAGAACTGGTGTCAAGTAGTGAAGGCTCTCTAACCAATGAATAAAGACATATCTATTAAAATACTTTCCAGTATCGACGCAGGTGTAGGTGCTATCCTTTTTTTGGATGCTTCTGGTGGAACAGACAAGACTTTTATTAAATTTACTGTTGGCCAAAGTAGGAAGCAATCGTGATTTCGCCTTAGCGGTTGCCTTGTCCGGAAATAACAGAAAAAAACCGTTTTTTTTTCGATGATAATAGCATTTTTAATCGACTTTTAAAAAAAGGTCCTTTTTAAAACTTATTTTTATACAGTTACTTGCAATATTTGTCAAGAAGGACGTGCGCCTCATTAATCGATTTCAAAAAGAGGTTCTATGTTCGGCTGTATACGGGATGGAAGTTACACCGATGCCAAAACAGTTACCACATGATGAAAAAAATTCTACGTGGGCTCAGAATTATGTACTGAATACGTGGAACCGTTTTCACGTCGGTGAACAATACGGGGTGGAAGGGATTCCACCCCGTACTTTTGAAGTGAAGACTTCTTTAGCATCGTTATGATTTGAAAGTCGATGAAATGAAAAAGTGACAGTAAAAAGAGACAGACCCATAAATTAATAAGATTTAACGTGGGAGAAAATGAGATAGGAAGCATTTATACAGTGTTTATCTTGAAGCCAAAATTTTTGAAGGCCTAGGTCTAGGTCTTGGTCTAGGTCTTCTACCACGTGTGAATTACACACATGTTTTTTATGTATGTTCACCAATATCTCGGTCAATTCTAGATCAATTTTGAAATCGTTATTTTGTTTGAAAGATACCGTCAGAGGCTTTTTTGTCATTCCCACAAATCGCAAACATGCAGTCAATCCAGTTAGCCATATTAGGCCGTAGTGGCGTGTAACTTCGAGGTTCGTCAGAAAACTGGACTCCAAGGATTGGTATGAATGTTAGCCCAAAATGGACACAAAGTAATGACAAACGTACATGAAAATCGAGCTGGATACAGATCGCGCATTGCGTTACAGAAAGAAGTATCATGGCGAAATGGATACTGTTCTAACTAGTGTAATTAATGCTTTACATTAGTGTTGCACTGTGCCATTAATTTAATGACATACAGTTTATATACTCCGTCAACTGTGCATGATAACATAATAAATACAGTATTTAGGTTTAGGCGACATCGTATATAGAATAAAAAATATACATGTGTGCAATTTACACATTATCCATATTACTCAATACTTAGTGTGAATACGAAAGTAACTATTTGTTTGTCGTGATCGTCGATGACGATTGATGATGAGACAGTACCTTAACCAGTTATGTCATAATAACCTACCATTTCTTCGTTGCAGGTGGAACTAGTGACACCACGCGCGCCAGCCAAACCTCAGCCAGCGCCGCATGCATGCATAAATATCCAATGCAATGAGGAAGACATACCCTGCTGCATTCCGTGCAGGAACTGCGATAGAATCATGCCAAAGAAGCGGAAACTTCGAAGACGCAAGTGTTGCTACTGATAGAAAACCGTACCCCTTTCATCCAAGATGTTTTCCAAACGCTTTGCAACCAAAGCATTTTTACTTAAGTGTAATTTTTGTTGAAAGTTTTTGAAGGAATTCCAACTAAAAAAAAAATGAAAATACTTAAGTGTCTTAATAAAATTGAAGATAAAGGCTATTGTCTCTTTTAAGCCCTCACAAGACATTGACAGTAACAGTGAGAGTTACTAGTGTCAACAGATAAATATTTAAAGGAGGCTCGTGTTTCCTCTGAAATAGTATAAATGACTACAACATCATGCCCGAAGGCTTATACAGAGATGTACCCTCACATTTCGCTATGTTCCTAAAAGAGGGCAAGCCTATTACCATCAACCACGAGCAAACCCCGTGTTTAGCAATCTCACCGCCATTCACATTTAAGGTTGTTCTAGAACAACAGGCCACGTGGGCGGCGCGTCTTTTACACCAGGCCACGCTAGATTTTGTGTAACTTTTACAGCACGCCATGTGGGCGGGACACGTCGTTAAGTTTACCAGCAGGCCGTGTGGTTCGCCGTGATCCCACAAATTCATTTATTTTTATAGAGCTTGGCTTGCTAGATAAGGATTCGGTGTCGTCTGCTTTAAATTGGTGAGTAAAAGAGCTAATAATGAAAAAAAATCGATGAAGATCAGACTATATTTAGAGAACTATAAGGTTCAAATTCGAGTAAGTAAAACTAGTTTATTAAGTCATTTTTATTGATTATGTTGTCACAATGAAAAATGAAATTAAAGAAAAGAAATTGTTTTGATACAAAATAAAAAAAGACAAATTATATGAAAATATAATCATAGATAATTAAAGTTTAATTTCTTTTTACGAAAATATGAATTTCTCCGTAACATTGACCACAAACACTAGTAGTGGTAGATGCCAGTCAGACTGCGGCTGCGTGTACGCTGGCGCCGCCTCCCTGGGTTCGTTCATAGGTAAACCATCGTCAGAAGATAAACATTCACTGCTAGTCGATTCAGCCCCGGAACGATCGTAAAACGAGGGTGGTTGATAATCAGAGTCACTAGAACTCGACATTTTCTAAACACGCGTGAAAGTCTGTGTGAAACTGGCGCGAAAAACTTTTACGGCAGGCCATGTGGGCGGCGCGCGAGTAATTGACCTAATTACACGTATGGCCTGCCCTTACAAATATGTGCAGGTTGCAACAAGTACTATTGTCATTGAATTTGGCGCGCTAGTTGTGGTACGCAGGCAGCCCACATGGCCTGTCTGTAAAAATTAAAGAAACTATAAAGGCTTGCTGCACCGAAATTTACGTGGGCGGCAGGTGGACTACATGGCGGTGAGGGTGTTGTGCTGCTACTGAAAAAGTCTTGAGAAAAACACTTGCCCGACCTGAGAAAACCTAAAAAAACTTGAGAAGACATAAGAAACTGCTAAAACAACTTGCAAAGTTCATGAAAAATTCCTTAGTTGCTCCTGAAAAGATTTGAAAAAGGGTGGTATATCTTATGGTTTTATGAGTGGCTGCTATTTAAAAAAACAACGGGCTGCACTCCGGGAGTGCCGGCAGAAGTGAAAACTTGAAACAACGCCATCTAGCTTAAACTACACGCACACTCGCGCAAGCGCCCTGCGCCGCCGATTCGATCTGACGCGACTTTAACAGTTTTTACCCATCCCAAAAAATTCACAATGCCGCTAAAGAAGGTTTCACTTCAAAAATAAATTTAAATGGTGAAGGTTAGGCGGGCCAAATAACCCCTTTTCTGCGCAGTCTGCCTCAAAAGATTTTAATTAATAGAAATATCAAGTATATGTCTAATCAATGTTAAACGACCGGCCATATTGGTCCCAGACCCAGTTTCGTTTAAAATGATCTAGGACATAGATTGCTTTCATCAAGTCGGCTCCGTTTCTAGTGTAATTGTCTGGTTAACTTTCACGACAACAGCTGTTCTTATGTTTGGGAAGAATGGAGGTGTGGAGTTTCTATAGGATCTGTCCATCACGACTCATGTTGTTAGCTTAGGGACACGGTTTATAGATAAAGGTAGGTGCCTGAGATGGAGTGTTCTATGTTCGGCATAACGCTTGTGGATAGACTCCGAAGACGAACTAGAGTTGTATTGTAACCCAAGTGAAGTTGCACTGGACACCTAGCTACGCACGGTAGTGCCAGGTGGAGTAAGGGACCACAACCTCGATTTGCCGCATGACCGCCAGCTATCTTATACAAAGCTCGGACGGCCGGTTGGGATTGTGTGACCGATTTCCATCAAAAGTTGCCAAGCCATGGTCGTGGCTGTACAGTTCGCGAAGTCCATAAAGCTCTAACAAAGACAGGGGACAGAAGTGCTGGTCGCTGGCGGTGAGATGAGCAGACGACATTGTTGCCAATCGCCATCGCACGGAAAACTGGGATGATCCTGAGACAGGATCGTGGAGACTGTACCCAGCAGTGGATGGAGTCAGGCGGTGGATGATGATGAGTTCATTGACTTGGATACATCAAAGTGTTGGAGTCATCGTGTTTTCGACAGATAAGCATTTAATTTGAGTGAAACTTGTAACTTTTAGCCATGCAGTTTATCGCTTAGCTACCTGATTCCTAACACCGACAGTCGAGTTAATTCTAGTAAACGTATTTTGAAGAGATCCAGAATTGTTTCTACGGGGTGAAGCAAACACGTCTTGTTTGACAATAAATAGATTCAAGTCAACAGGGCCTTTCATTGGCAAGTGCTACCTATTGTCCCGTTACTGTACATTAATGTTTAGGCGTTAGAAGCCGCCAAGTCCCAGCAGTACAGTATAGTCATAGCTCTTGTGTTTTTAGGGTTCCGTACCTCAAAAGGAAAAAGGACCCGTTAAAGGAAAACTTTGTTGTCCGTCTATCTATCAAGACCCTTTATCCCGGGAACGCGTGGAGGTATCGAGTTGAAATTTTAACTATATAGTCAAGTCTGTAGTCCCTTGAAGATGTGAAAAAAAAAACAAACTTCTAAGTTAACGTAAAAAAAGATACGATCCGATTATACCGCAAAAAACGTATATTTCGACACTCTCAAGGGCATCAAAATTCATAAGGAACTTCCCGTTGACCTAGAATAATTAAAAAGTAAGTAAATAAGTAAGTATATTTATTCGCATAAAATGTGGTATAAAAATGTTATAGAGCAGGACACATTCCGCCATAATTATAGCATGCAAATTTAAAATCATTTTTTACATTAGGAAGGCACATTAAAATGAACAACATAGGTACGTGCCTACCTATCTAACACAGACATTTCTACATACAATTATGTAATGATACTAAGCAGACCATAATCAAACAAAACAATAATAGATACTGAAACATCTACACCATAAACACATCTTAATATTAACTGAAACCATATTTAACACAATATAAACAATATAATAAAGAGTATTATAAACACGCACAAACACACAATAAAAGAACACCGTACATATATTATAAACCATCAAATGAAACTTGAATTAAACAGCAAAACAAATCAAAAACACATAAAAAAGAAATCCTTAACAAATAGGTAATAATATAAAATGAAGGTGGATTTGGTTTATACAGTTTGTAAAATTCTAACATAAAATTAACAAAATTAAAACTTACAATGCATTTTTAAAGTGTTAAGAATGCGTTGAGTATTTATTGAGGAACTCGTTAATAGTATAAAAATTTTCTTTTATTAACCACTTTCGTAAGTTAAAACAAAATTTGCGATAGGGCAGGTCTACAATTTTTTTAGGTAGCGAGTTATAAACTAATGGTGCCATATACTCGTACATGCTGCTGTGTCTAAACATTTCTATTCTGGGTAATTCTAAATTTGAGTGAGTGATTTTACGTTTCTTAAAGTCATTTTTATTTTCGAAAAGATTCATGTTAGTTTTAACAAATTTAGCTATTTCATAGATGTATATGCTAGGGGCGGTCAATAGCTTTTCAGATTTAAATATGGGTCGACAGGAATCTGACCACTGCATATTAAAGATAGCACGCAAGCATTTTTTTTGTGCTACTAAGACTCGTGACAGCTCTGCTGTATATCCCCATACAACTATATTATAGCGAATTATGGAACACACAGGCATGGTACACCAATAGTGCGGTTTGTTTAGAAGTCGTTTCATTGTTTTGAAATTTGACAAGAAGCAATGTCTTACGTTTGGGTTCCCATTGAGGGACCACATTTGAATTTTCATCTTTTGAATGCGTCAGCCATTAGTAAAACTTCTCAAACGATTGTAAATTCAGCCTCTAGTTTGTAAAAGTAGCCACTCAAAAGTTACAATCGTTCAAAGGTGGTCCCTCAGTCCTGAGTGACAGGCATCCATATCTCATTACCTAGTTAAAATTTACAACTGCTCCAAATGACTGCTTTTAGTAAAAGATTTTTAAAATTAATTTATTGAATATCGACCCTTCCTGTTCACACAATAAAAAGATCTTGCATGCGGAAGGTGGTCCCTCAATTGATCACCATAAGTTCCCGTGAGTGGAGACCACAATGGAATTTGTAATTTACATATGGGTCTAGCGTTAGTAAAAGTACTTGAACGATTGTATATTCAAACTCTAGTTTGTAAAAGAAGCCATTCAAAAATTACAATCGATTTAAGTTAGTCCCTCAATAGTACAGCACATATAAAGAAAACCGTAAATATGTAGTTTAATAAGAAACCGAAAAACTCCAACTCGCACATGGCCGGTTTTTTTAACATAAATTATAACATTCATAAAATGTTTGCTTACGACACCAAAAGAACGGTAGCTATAAATGTACAGGTACAGCTATATCTCATTTGAATTAAACTATTCCCGTAGCGAATAGCATCACAAATTGTGTAGCAAGTAAAAGTGTGCATTTACTGCGGATCGTGCGCTTGCATCTCTAACATATTACGTGGTCTGTGTAATTGATTATTAACCGACAACGCTCAGTATACAGTATTATCAACAGCCAGTGAATATTGCATCAGACGTGCTCGGGTGGCGATGGTGCCCGCGCAAAAATGTAGATGGCCATGAACTTGCCCAAACGTGGCCTTAGCAATTAGAGTCTTAAGCGCAGGCCACACAGCTAGCAAGCGAGCGAGCGAGCCGGGCGAGGCATCGTTTCACCGGTTTTCATACTTTGGTTCACACCGCGAACTACCGAAAGAGCCGAAACGAAGTATGAATGAAATGAGGCTCGTCCGGCTCGCTCGCTAGCTAAAAGCGCAGGCCTTACCGCTGTGTGGCCACACGAGTGAGTGCCACTTACGCTAACGTTGCACAGTTAGACCCTAAAGTCTAGCCGTGATAGTATTAATGTTAAACCAGTTTTCGTGACCGGAGTTGTAACCTTCACCTCTTCGTTTGATTTGACACTATTTGAATCTGTGAATTTCTAACGTTAGGCAAAAATGGCTTGCCTAGATATAAGTAAATAATTATAACCTTTAAAAAAAATTCTTCTAGTACTTTTCATCTAAAGTGCGTTTTTTAATCCCTGAGACTAAATTGACATTACGATGGTTGCCAGCTTTTTGCAATTCTTATTAGTGTTGTCCCACTACCGTATATAGCCGTTAATAAAATAAAGTAGTATCGTTTTTTTATAAGTTATCTTGCACAAAAGCTGTAGGTAGTTATTTAAAACGAAATAATACAAAAGTAATAAAGGTAAAGGTATAGATACAATGTGAACATACATTTTTTATCAATTAGGTACAGGTATTTATTATTCATGCATGCATGTCATTTTACTCAACTATTAATGTATTTAAAAAAAAATGCCGTTTTAAAAGAGAAAAGGGTTTATGTATCCGTTTGGGGACAGCAGTACAGCACTGATGGCATCTGTGTTTTTTTTCTAATCGTCTAATAAATATAAAAAGTTACGATTCAACAAACCGGTATCGTAGGTACAACACTAAACATAAGAGCTAGTATCATTATTTATAAGTTTGAAATTAGTATGTGTCAATTTAGTCTCAGGGTTTAAAAAACAGTATAGATGGGCCACTAAAGTTCTTTTTACTAGCCCACTGCTGAGCTACACCTATTAAGGTTCATATAAAGTTAAAATTCATTAAAGCGCTAAATGGCTTTGAACCCTGTTGAAAGGAAATACTTTAAGAGTTGACTATTAGCATATTTACATTACCTGCATGGAATATCAGCTTACACGTAAATCTGTTTCTAACTAGAATCTTCGCTCATGTGTTATCCAATCCATGATGAATGTTATGCCGTAATCGTATTGTAGGTGTACAAAGCGAAGGTACTCTATATCTGTATATACGTACCGTTGATTAGTAAGCGAAATAATTGGACACCTGAGAAGGCAGTTAGATTGAACGGGCAGGTTAGATACTTTATATCTGTTAGTTACGTCTAAATCGAAATAAACTAAAAGACAAACTAAGACATTCAAAGTTGCATATTGTACAGCTTGGACTTCGGCTCAGAGACCATGAATGGTTGATACTTAGCCGTACACCTAGTACGGCTAAGTATCAACCATTCATGGTTAATACTTAGCCGTACCTATCTGAGAAATTCACTGGTGCTCCAGTATTGTCGACCCTGATTTACGAGTGGTGGTTCTCGTGGTGTTTCGTGCACTTACAACAACTAATGTTCAACATAATCAACCTACCGATCACACGATTTGCTCCATCGAAGAGTTTGAAAGCCTACTTGCCACATAGCACGTGAAACCACTGTCAGTCAGTCTGCACTACTAACTGCCTACCATGGATATGTTGCTTCAATCATACGCTACGGCATCATATTCTGGGGCAACTCTGTAGAGAAAGAGCATGCTTTTAGAGCTCAAAAACGGTGTATCAGATCGATGTGCAATATACACCAAGTAGATTCATGCAGACCACACTTCATAAATTTAAAAATATTAACTCTCCCTTGTGTATATATATATGAAGCTGTAATGTTTATAAAATCAAACCCAATCTTGTTTGATTTTTGCACTAGGGCCAGACACAAAGACAAGCTGCGCATCGTAGCCAATAAAACAAAGCTTTTACACCAAAGCATCTTTTGTATGGGTCCACGTATCTTTAATAATCTGCCACCTTTTCTCAGAACTATGAGCGATATATTATATACCTTCAAAAAAAAAACTACTTGAATTATTGATAGATAAATGTTATTACTCCGTAAGAGAATTTCTAGATGACAATACATTGAAGCAAATCCATTGAATGAATAATTTGTTAATTTGAATTAAATATTGTACTAGTTTAATCATAATGTATTGAATGACAATTAGAATGGATGTATTGTAATTTAATTGAAATATATATTTACCAAACTTATGACCTATGATCCAAAATGAATTATTTAAATTTGAAGTCCATTAAATGATTTGTTAATCTGACATAAATATTTTACTATTTTGCCAATTTAAGCATGACAGATTTGATGTATTGTAATTTGTATCTTAATTTTATTGTTGTGTGATCTCAATTTTATTTTATTAATTAATTTCTAGTATTGTATTGTTTTTGTCGAACTGTTACATAAACTTTGTATGCCTCAATGGCGGGACATAGCTGACACCTGTATTTAACACAACATCTTATGAACCTATGATCCACAATAAATTATTTGAATTTGAACCATGGCAGCATCGAAAATTGGAACTGCAGAATGAACCATGTTAACCGCAGTTACGAACAACATTTGAATGAAATAAAAGAAATTAAATAAAATGTCAAGAATGGTTCTTTTGCATGATAATAAGGATAACCATTTACATTTAGTACATTTAGTTTTCCTTTCATATTATTTTTAGTGTTGACCGTTTTCACTACATACAGGGTTTAAACAGACTCTTCACGAAACCGTCAACCAAGCATTAAGTATGTACATCAAAATAAGTAACATTACGCAAAAAATATTGCTGGGATACGACTTTTTTTTTTGGGGTGAAAAATCACGTAGGACTCAATGTAACGCATTCGAAACATTGTGCTGATGGATGGATTGAAAAGTACGGGGGTCGTGTAGGTGTCTTAAGTGAAACAAATACATTAAATAAGTGTATTTAAACAAAAACATGTGAATAAGTTGGAACTTTCACCGCCAATATCTCCGTAACTAGAAGGTTCCCAGGTATAGTGTAGCGCAAAAAAAATATCGCAATGAATGACGGGGAGAACAAATGCCTTTCGGCTTCGTTAAGAGTCTTTTTACACCCCTTATTGTATAAAACAAAGTCGCTTCCCGCTGTCTGTCCCTATGTATACTTAGATCTATAAAACTGCCTAAATTTAGATGCGGGTTTTTTTAATAGATAGAGTAATTCAAGAGGAAGGTTTATATCTGTTATAACATTGCATCCGTGCGAAGCCGGCCAAGCCGGGGCTGGTCGCTAGTACAGATATAACTTTACTCTGTGTAAACTGTTTCATCACCACTTCCTCAAAACGGAGAAGGAAAATATTGGGAAAAAAACCGGCATTTCCTGGAACTGATACCGAATAAAAGAACGACAATGCGCATGTACCAGCCCGCACTGAGCCCACGTGTAGTATCACAGAAAAGAGAGTTTTGTTCGAGCAGCAGAAGCACGGAGCCTGTTGTTAGCCAGCGCAATCCCACTGCTGGGCAAAGGGCTTCCCCATGACTTGGGTTTTTAAATCCAGGGCTAATGTGGACCAGCGGTCGTTGGTTCCGTCCAGCTTGTTGCCAGAACGCGTGTCAGGGCTCCAGAAAGTGGCAATTTTTTCAGATGTGGTATTTTATAAGCGGTTTATGTGTGTTTAGGTGTATGAATAAATTCTTTACATAATTCTTATGACCTTTTTAAAATCTGCGTTCGTTTATTAACAGACGATAAGAGATATATGATTTCTGTCTTATATCATAAAGATTCACCATAAGTCACGTTATTTTATCAATTACCGCTGCGGTGGCTCAAATGATATTTTAAAATGTTTCATAGAATCGACACGTTTTTCCATCGTTTGGCATTAAAATAGACATTCTATGCATTTTTAACAGACTTCAAAAAAGGATCGACCTGTGTGTATGTAATATTGTCAAGATTGCACATTTCTAACACTGAAATTAACCTGAAACACCGGGAAAGTTGAAGCTGAAGCTCGATAGATGGCGTTGTGTCCTCCGGCTGAATCGCGATATGGTTTCGTTACGAATTGCTATTTTAGGTCAAACCAGACCGCTTGCCATTCGACGCCGGAACGAATTCATATATTTTTGAATTAGAGTTGTACATTTGTTTGTACAAGTCTTTATAATCCAAGTACATGTAGTCAAGTGCTGGTACATAGACGTACATGTTCAGGCTGCTAGGTGCCAGTGGCTAAAACGGGTAAACTGCATTAAATGTGCCGATATGTAAAGGCTTTCACACTTTTATCGATACTCGTTGGCACCCGTTGACTACTCCGTACCGGCAGTTAAATAACACAACAGCTGAACAGCAAAACTCTTTGATATTTTTATATGTACAAGAATATTAAATGCCAAATTAAAAATGATAGAACACTTGCAAAACAATAAAGGGTGTAAACAGACTCTTAACGAAGCCGAAAGTCACATGTTCTCCCCGTTCTTGCGATTATGTTTTTGTTCCAAACCATACCTGGGAACCTTCTAGTTACGGAGATATTGGGGGTCAAAGTTCCAACTTTTTCACAAGTTCTTTTTTTTTAAATACATGTTTTTAATGTAAGATTTTCACCTCCAAGACCCCCTTACTAATCAATCCAACCACCAGCACAATGTTTTGAGTGCGTTACATTGAGTCCTATTGAGTCTTGTAAAACGTAATTTATCAGCCCAAAAAAAAAGTTGTTTCTCAGCACTATGTTTTGCGTAAAGTTACTTAGTTTGATGTACATAATGCTTGGTTGACGGCTTCGTCTTCACGAAGCAGACACAGACTCTTCAGTCTGTGTCTGCTTATACCCTGTATTATGGTTGTTTTATTACATGCATCTTTCTTTCGGCATTTCCATTTTTTTCTTCTTTCAAAGTTGTGGTGACGCGAAAATCCTATATTAATCGATAGCTGATATCTATACAAACAAGTTCTTAAGTGTCACCTTTCCGAGATATGAGCTATCAAAGTTCAAGTCCATACACTGATGGTATCTTCAGCACAATTAAACTTGATACCAGCTATCGATTAATATGAAAGTTACGCGTGGCCGCAACTTTAAAAAAAAAAAAATTGTTTTTAGACCGGCCAAGCTTCATACAAAAATCTTCGAAGCTCTTTAAAAATAAAAAAAGTAAGTGTTGATAGATCCTAGAGAGTTGTATCAACTAGGTTAACCAGTGTACTTTTGTCATCAATGTTTTATGTAAGTACATACTAAAAGTCAAAGTAACTTTGCAGCCATTTGAAATTGAGACCTCCTTCGCATCATCACCAATTGGTCAACATCTATAAAATTAAAGGCAAGACATGATCATGTATACAAATATGATAATCTAACTAAATCAAAGAGTGCGTATTTTATTAAGAATTGCATTAGTGCTTGCTTACAGCTTAATCTTCTTTTCCTTATGCACCTATGCCGAAGAACTTTTACTAATGAAATACCACGTTTGCACATTCTAAACAAGTCACCAAATACCACGATATTAACATAAAAAACACGTCTGTAATCCCCGAAGCGTTAGGCAGGGATGTACCCAATAGCACACCCACATTTCACCAGATAAGTTTACGTCCCATGTCCCGTCCCGCGGCAACGGTCACGTAAAACCGGTTTTACTATGAGACCGAAACTGGGCTACGCCCTAGTGAAAGAAATTCGTGATAGAAAAACCCAATATCACCTTGCTCGACCTGGGAATATAACACGGGACCTCATGCTCAGCAGCCGGTCTTGCAACCACTAATTGGACTTTAAAAGCTGTGCACAGAAAGACTTCTGGGTTGCCTAATGAATTCTTTAGCGTTGGTTCTTACTGCTGTTATATCATTATTGATTCAAACGAATGAAACATATTTTTATTGTCTCATAGAGAGTGATAAAAAGTAGTGTCCACCTCGGGATCAACACTATTTTAAGGTCAAGTGACGTACTTTGAATCCCTCGCTGCGCCCAGGATTTTACTCTAGAATCTTTCACTCCACTCTGGATTCAAAAACACTTTCTTCTTCAAAATTGTTGTTTGGTTATACCTAGTCAAACAATCTACCATTTCATCATGCTCATCTGTCTAGTCCTTTTCCCTAACTAAGTTGGGTTCAGTTTTCAGTCTACGACTGATATCCTAACTTGTCTGGTCTGTCTTGACTTGAATGTTTATGGTCAATCCAACACGAATGATCAATCCTCTTCTAGGTACTTTCTTTGAATAAATCCTATCATTGTGATGTGTGAACAGTACTGCGTGAAGCAGTTCATTAAAATGCAAGGATGTGTAGCTTTTCCATACATATAAGCTTCATTCACTAACAGGACTTTACATAGGAATGTGAGGCCTACTAATATTGGCACCTAATGTTTCTTTAAGTATTTAAATAGGATTAAGGTGAATGTATTTAGCTCGTTCATTGTACTTTGATCTACATTCTGGTAGTTTGACGAGCATGTAAGGGCCCTGAGAGGTTCAGACCAAGTACATACTTCCCTACTTTCGTAGACCATAGTACACATAGTTACATTTAAATCCGAACAATAAAATGCATGCACGATTTCCGAAGAGTATGTACGATGCATGAATGTGTATGATTTTATTGTTAATTTTCCTTAACTTGGTAGGTAGGTAAACAATGTATAGGACTAACGTATGGCTACTTAAATCTGAAAGCGATGCTTTTTGTCCGCAATACGCATATGGTTGAGTGACTTGAATAATAAACAAATATTATGTACGCACGACAGCTGATCAAGCTATACAAAACCAGTTTATGCGGATCTTTCATCGTACAGAAAATATATACAAAGCGAGGCCACGTTATACTGGAAATGTAAAGCTTGATGTGCCGCCGTGTGTACAATAATAAAGCATAGCACATAAATGACTCATTTAACCTACATTATTTTATTTCTATTTCTAAAAATAAATACGAGTATGAATGAGGAAGGACAATTAGAACAAAATACGCTACATAGGTATTCCTTGATACCTACAGCACATTACAAAGTTATGAATTACATATCGATATATATTTTATACTAGCTGATGCCCGCGTCTTCGCCTGCGTGGATGTCGGTTATCGCGACCAAATGTAATCATGATGATCCCATTTCCTCAACTCATGGTAACTTAGTTTGCCCATTTTCAAAGTATTAAAATGGATATAGTATATTATCCTTAAGAGATAGACATAAACCATCGCGGATTTTTCTGTAGACCTATATAAGATATACAATTCTACCATTCATCATTTTGTTATATCTTAAAGGGCAGCGTTTTCGTTGAAACCTCCCCTCAGACGGCTTATTTTTTTCCAACACCTCCAACATATATATTATTATATTTTAGCCAATCTGTACAAAAACTTGACAAATTATTTACTGAAAAATTTCTTTAGTACCACTCTATCTATTTAAGAAAACAACATGAAAATCAGTGCAGTAATTTTTGAGTTTATCGCGAACAGACAGATAGACGCGGCGGAGACACGTCATCATCAGCCTATAATGTTCCCACTGCTGGGACACAGGCCTCCTCTCTTTTGGATTCGTGCTCTATTACTGTTTCTAAACCCCCCACATTTTTTTTTAATGTATTCAATGTACAGACAGTTTTTTTACTGTCTTATTATATGTATAGATGTAAAAAGTAGTAAGTTCCTCTATGTAAGTACACGCTGGGTTGGTTTAGCCAGAATCAGGAACTGTGTTACGGATGTCCCTTACACCACACCCTGTTACAAATCGACTTCGATGACCCGGTACTTCAAGCAAGTCAACTCTAAGGTAGTTTTTAAAACGGGCGTATAATCTTTAGATTCCTGCATTAAGTATTGGTAATTTCTATTTTCATGCACTTTGTAAACATGGAACTGTAACCTAGTCCTTTCTTGTTTTCAAGCTAAATTAGCTCCAAAAGGCTCTTCGTAAACGATGAAGATCGAAACAGAAGCGAAGAAATGATAACCCTTGAAGTTGTTAACAAAATCCGATTCAAATAGGACTTTATAATCATTGTATGCAGGCGAAGGTCGCGGAGCCTTGCTATGTACTCAAGTAAATTTTTTTTTTTGTTAATGGCATCTCGCAGTTCAGCCTAGGAGGCTGGCAACTGCTTAACCGGTCTATTCCTGTGGATGCTTTGAAGTTAAGGCCTCCAGCCAGGGGCAATGAACTATAAACTAAGCAACCACCGCTAAGGGCACCCCCTGTGGGGTTCGAGCCTCGACTTAGGGCGTCGCTGGGGAGAGCAGCAAGGGGACAGGCTGGATCTGAGTAAGATTATTTAGGGGTTGATTTATCACTAATGGCTTAGCATCGCGGGCTGGCTCTAGCAAGGGTCGGGGGGGGTTTGAACGGGGACGTCGCGACGGACCACGGCGGCGAGGTCGGAAAAACGGCGGTTTGTGTCTGTGTTTCTTTACGGTACTGGTTTCCCTATTGCTCTCCTGGAGGAGGGTGATGGGGTCATCGGGAGCTACTAGTGATACTAATACGCGATGGGACGTATCGGGCGGCCGATGCGATCAGGAGGTTTTTGTGTTTTACAACTCTGTCAAAGAAGCGCGTGGAGAGGCGCTTCATGAACTGCTAGATGGTGAGCATTCTGAGGTCTAGATGGAGGGACTCGTTACGGACGTATGGAGGGGCTCCGGTGATTTTCCGGAGGTATCGGTTCTGGGGCATCTGCATCCTACGAATGAAGCGGGGGTGGGCATATTTGCCCAAATACGACACAAGCGTATGTCATAATGGGTCGGATCACTGCGGTGTAGAGACGCAACTTGCACCTAAGTGACAACTTGCTCTTACCCGTAATCATGTAGTGGAGTCTACCCATAGCAAAGGACGCTCGGTTACGAGCGGCCTTGATATGTGACGCGAAGGTCAGGTGTTGGTCTAATATGACTCCGAGGTACTTGGCTTGCTTCTCTCAAGGGATAGGCTTGCCGAACATGGTGATCGGGATGGGGGGGGGTGCGATGAAGTCGCAGTTTGTGGAAGAGCACGGCTTGGCTCTTATCGGGATTAACCTCGATTCTTCCCACTTTCGGAACCATTCGCCTAGGGCGTTGGCTGCCTCTTGTAGATTCCGGGCGATGGCATCTTGCCTGCGCCCAGTGTAATAGATGGCCCTGTCGTCGGCGAATAAAGCTAGGAGGGTTTTCGCGCTCTTGGGGATGTCGCTGGTAAACAGCGTGAAAATTAGGGGGGAAATGACGGATCCCTGGGGGACCCCTGCCCTGATAGGATGGAGGCAAGATAGAGCGGACCCAATGTAATTAATGGTCAAAATAAAATCACTTTAATCAGTGTTTTTTTTTTTGCGTGGATATCTATGGTTTGACGTACTGAACACTGTGTTAAAATTTGTCCATCTACATATTTTAATGGGACCATATATAATTACAAAATAGTTAAACGTGAGTGACTTCAAATTGGACATCGGAGGACATGACGTGTTTCCTGATAGACATACGAATAAAGACATTCATGACTAAGCAGTTACCTATATAGATGTGGTATTTTTAGAAACACGAGGACGAATTTTCGTCGACTGATTCCATGTTGGGAGATGACGTGAAAATGACGTGAACTTTAAAAAACTAGCAAAGTTTGAGTCGGACTTGCGCACGAAGGGTTCCGTACCATTATCTAAAGGGTGTAAACAGACTCTTAACGAAGCCGAAAGGCACTTGTTCTCCCCATCATTGCGATCATTTTTTTGTTCTAAACCATCCCTGGGAACCTTCTAGTGACGAAGATATTGGGGTCAAAGATTCAACTTTTTCACAAGTTTTTTTTTCAAATACATGTTTTTAATGTAAGGTTTTTATTTATTGATTTTTTTTTGTTTTTCTCCAGGACCCCGACAAACGGCAAAAAGTCATGTTTGTTGTATGGAGGACCCCCTTCTTTTTTTTTCGGATGGGAAATCATCAAATGACTTCTCCCGCTCTGGGCAGAGCGGAAGGGAGTGTTCAGACTTGTACTGACTAAAACCCATGCATGTTCCTTCCTTGCCCTTTGTGTTCCAGAGCCGCGGTATCTCTTTCGAAGTCCCGCAGCCCTGGCAGACATCGGCCCTTCCGAGCCCCCTTAAATATTTATTTTATTTTAATTATTTATTTTTAAAGTACACACACAACTAAATATTTTATGAATATTTCAAGCGTCTACCTGTCGCCGTTATTAATATCGAGCAAAAAAACGGCAAAAAATCACGTTTGTTGTATGGGAGCCCTTAAATATTTATTTTATTCAACAACGGACGGCACGGAATGGCAACAGAAATACATCATCCGTGAAAATTTCAACTGTCTAGCTCTCACGGTTCATGGGGTACAGCCTGGTGACGGTTACTTTTCACCTCGTCTCGTCTACGCCATAATTTCTTGATTACAATTTTTAGAAGAAAAACGTGAAATATTACCACTATTTTGTCAGGACAAATCGAAACAGAAACTAATCAAATTTAAGTCAAATTACAGAAAGAAGTGAAGAAGAGTAGAACTTCTGTTTAGAGTTCTGGTTTTTTTTTTGTTGTAAAAGTTGGTCCGACCCCTATTCTAATGCTAACCAATTTGATTGGGATGGCTTGGGTTAGAACTGTGACCAACCGCTACATCCAATTTAGTTTTTATACGTGCGTTTAAGTAATTAGATACACGTTTTGAACGTAAGAGTGCGAAATGTGATACCTAATCTCCGATCAGAATTCAAATCCTAATGCTTTTTCAGATTAAAAAAAACACAGATTGGTTTCAGTGAAGTGGATACAATTGATGGAATAATATTATTTTATGTACTAGTAATTATAAAGATTACGCTGCATAAAGTTGAACAGTTAGGGAAGTGGAGGGAAACATTTCTTTGCATCTCTAGAATCGCATTATTATTACAAGGTATTCAGCATCTGGTTGGGAAGCATTGAAGAAGACGAAATGATGCGCCGACCCCAAATAAATTGGGGATAAGGGCAGGAGAATGATGAATGATGATCCAGCGACTGGTTAGACTGAAAGTGAACTGACCCCAACATAATTAGGAAAAGGGTAACCACATGATGATGAGGAGTTCCACTCTCTCTCCAAAACATAGACATAATAAAAAATCACATAGAAATATCCTTCTACCTTTTAATTATGGGATTCGACGATTCCCCATTGCTTTATTTACTACATTAAGCATGTAAATTTTCATTCCTGTATTTGCGGAAATGTGGAATGGTACCCTTATTCATAATGTGCCCTGTCTTTTCCCTATTTTATTGGAGTTTATCTGGATTCATTTGAGTATTTGACAAGGGACTGTCTACCTGATCTTCAAAAACCAGTTATTTGGTAATACGATAAGGTAGTGGCGCCCTTCGTCCCACTGCAGTGCGAAGGCCTCCTTCCACTTAAGGCCACCGACTTCTAAAGAAGCAGGTGGTTATGTATTCGACCAGCATCTTTTGTTTTTTTTTTATGTATGCGCACCGATTTTTCCATGACTACTCGTCCGATTTAAGTGATTCTTTTTTAGTTGGTAGAAGAAGCTTGCGTGGTAGTCCCATATTAATTTTCGGTACTTTATGAGTTCCGTACTCTATAATTATGCATTTTTTCTTCTTCGTCTATGTGGAGATGTGCTAATATTTTCTAGTTACAATGTGCTTACACTACACTCAAGTACACTCTACTTACAATGTACGTACATACTTGACAAAGCTTTGCGTAAGATACCATAACTAAAAAGGATAAAATAAACACTTTTTTTCCAAAAACAAATAACCGACTTGCATAAAAAAAACACAAAAAAGTTGTTGGACCGAAAGTAAAGTTATTTTCCATTTATTAGTTTTCTTTTTTTTGGAAGTAGGTTATTTTCTTTGCAAAAAGTTTTTATAAAAAAATCGTATTCGTAATTCGTAATTTCGCTACCGACGTGCACAGTGCACAGAATTCTTTCCAATTTTCACCGAAATAGTGCCAATAGTCTCGGAGTCTGGATATCGAGTAAAACGGCTGAGTGACTGATATCCAGACGGACAGGACGAAATTATAAGGGTTCCATTTATTCTATTTGGTTACGGGACCCTAAAAAGACTTTGTAGCAACAATGAACCTTAGTGCGTTAAACTACAACGGAGATATCTTTGTTCGTAATACACAGAGCTTGCAGCTTTTCACATAGAAATAACTGTACCTAATTGTGCACAGACTAACTATATACATTGATAATTAAAAACTATTAAACTAAAATAGATAAACTAACAACAACCTATAAAAGGGGATCGAAAAACTCCTCCTCAACGCTGTCAGATGGTAATGTGCCCAAGAGACTGGCGGCGTTGCCACGGTGTATGGCAACACTTAGCCTCTGGCCAAAGTAAAGCTTGGGTCACGGGAAGCGTCAACTAGGCGTTTCGAAATTTCCTTAAATAGGCTATGAGCACTCGGACCCCACGGCCCTAGAGTTTCAACCCCAAACGGCTCGAAAATATAGTTACCACACAGGTTTCTATATTTACGCCGCTTGAGGTTCTCTGCAGCCGCAGCGGCAGCACCAGCACAGCACGATGAGCTTGGAAGATGGGATGGCGCAAGAGTATCGACGCATGTTGCGTCCCACACTAAAGGCCTACCCATCTTCCAAGGAAACAAAGACATGCCGTCCGGTCTCTTGCCATCGTCGCGTGCCAAGCCATTGGGTTCTAAAACAGCTGGGACGCCGACGGTGACAAGAGCTCGTCGGATAATGTCGTTTATATTTGCGTGCCGTGCAAAACGGCCCGCACTTCGGCTGCATGACAGGCCGTGGTGACCGAGGTTGTTGACAGCTTCACCGCAGTGACAGCGATGAGGAGAACAGCAAGCGGCACAAAGGCGTAAAGAAACAGCGAGGCGGAAGGTTGTGTCGTCGAACAATGTGCCTATGCTCGACGACGGTAGTGCGTGAAGCCAAAGACCCGACGCCCACTCACCCACAGCCCGCAGGCGCGCACGCTTAGCAGTAGTAGCAGATGTGTTCAGCAGATTGCTCTGAACTACTCTGCAGAGCGGCTCGTCCCACCGTCTCTGGGAAAATGGATGGTCGGGTTCTTCAGTATTCGGGCAAGCGAGTTTCCAAGCATCGATAGCCTCGGGCATGCACGGCACATCAAAATCAATCAGTGTGGAAGACAGGATATTCCTGATTAATTTCTTAGTGCCGTGGACCGAGGATATAAAAGCCGGTAAACAAATACTGGAAATTTTGCGGACGCCGAGTCCTCCCATGCGAATAGGAAGAGTAGCTTGTGCCCAAGCTCGGTCGTCCAACTGTACCTAAACCTTTTAAATATTTGTAAGTATTATTTCTTTCTTTTCGATTAGACTTTTAATTTTTAACAGAATATTTGTCACAACAAACAATCTGCTCAGTGAAAGTTTCACCTTAGTATACGGCAAGGATTTTACTTTTTCTTTAACTTCTTGTGTTGGTCACATTAATAAAACTTTTGGGAGCACAAAGACGAGTGGGGGAGTTATTATATTTAAAATAATATTTGTTTATCGTATTATATCAGTGCGCTTAGTTTGTATACCACTATCCCGTTATAGTGAAATAACCACACGCTTGCGCTGACACATGTAATTATTTAATAGAGCCCACGCTTTTAGAACAAGGATGATTGAATATTTTTACAAAATCCCTTGAGGCTGATGCAACATAACTCGCAGATTTCAAGGCGCCTTTCTAGCCAATTCGAATGCAGTAACTTTGATTTTAATGCCAGTATACTTAAACAATACCAATAGCAATGTAGATTGTATGCCAACTGAACATTTCCTATTTCGTTTATATGTGTATAGTTCTGTATGTGTGTTTGTACCTAAATATGATCAAAAAATGCATGTTTGTTAGGACCATCCGTTTTAGGAAATAAATATTATACAGGGTGACTATCTTAGTCTATTTATTGTATTTAAACAATTTTATCCTCATATTGACGAGTAGGTATTCGTAATACATTGAGGCGAAACGCCAAGTTCAGTTTTTTTATTCTGGCGTTAAAATTGTGCCAGCTAAATTAGCACTTATGAATCATGACACAAAAATGAATGGTTTCTATAACAACTGAGTCAACAAACAAACCGTTCTATATAGTAAAAAACGGGACTAATGTTGCATCATTGACGATAAAAACTTATATACGATTTTTACGTGGCAAAGCCAACTTGGTTTGGCAAAACGTCACGGTGTAACTGTAAACAGACTTATAGCATTTGTACGTAAATGTCGGAGACGCGTAAGATACGCATACGTTGGTGATAACAGGGGGAATTTAAAAGGGGAGTGTGATGTAGGGCGCCACGCAGGCAAGCCCGGTGCCGCCACTCGGCCGGGTAGCAGCGAGCACGTTGGCATTGCTCGCACAAGTCGCACACTCGCACATGAAGTCGCCGACGCTCCCCAGTATGCTATGACGCAACAATCGGTCTCGCTTGCTTGTACGGTGAACTGCCATGCGTATTGCGTACGTTTGCTCTGGCATCGTTCATCGGTTCATTCTGATTTTAACTCGCGAGTCGGCTGGTCGTGTTCCGCTCGCTAAAAATAAAGCACGTGGCCCAGTGCTTCAGTTGTTTCGCTATAACCTATAACCCGTCGCTCGGCAGCCGGCGCAGACTGATACACAGAGGTGAGTAGTACCGTATAAACGTTGTTTTATTCAGTAAACCGTAACGCGATGCTTTGATTGTGTTGACGCGTTTTTCGATTCCAAGTATTCGGGTAAATATACCAGAGCTTTTAATCGTGACATATGGATGTGTACACATTTTCGAATTTCATTAAATTTCTTGTAAGGAATTTCAATGCTGTGTAACTAATTTTAGGCAGAGTTTTCGTGTTATTTTTGTGAAACTAATTACTTAGACGGTTATCGATAGCTTGTGATTGCAACTAATTTACCGTTGCAGCATTCTGGTACTGTAAAAAGCGAAAAATAACGTGTCAACAAAATGAAAATCCAAGATCAAACGCGTGTCAAATAATGTAAATAAAACCATATTGTGTTCGTTCGTTATCTGTACTAAATTCTTATCTGGGTTAAATCACTTTTTCAATATTCGGGGAGAATGTTGAACGTTTACAAAAGGCGCGAACGGCTGAGGGCCGAAGAAGTATTGTTGATGAACATCAAACAAACTTCATTCAGTTTAACTTGACATTCAAAGTAAAGTGCAACCAACCGGTTGTTGGCATGTGGCAGTCGCCCAGTCTAGGATAGCCCGTCAACCCGTCTGGCCGCACACAGGCCGCGCCGAACCCACATCTGTCTGCAGTTCCGCGCCACATAAATAAATATGCACGTTTACGAGCTGACTTGCAGCCGGCTGTTCCTTGACATTAATACGATAAACCTATTTAATCTCTTACATAAACTCTTTACCACCTATATGTTTTCATTCTTATACCTTTATGTGTCTTTTAAGTTATATAGGAAAAGATGATTTGGGTTTTTTTTCAGCCCAGATTTATGTTAGTTTACGCTTTTAATTTAAACCAAATTGCTGCAACAGTTTTTAGTTTTACACGTGAATTTTGTATAATTATGTAAAGTAAAAGTTCATTGTATTTGTTAAACAAAACTAGGTACGTATTGTCAAACAACGTTAGAATTGACTCGTAATATTATAATGACGCCCAATGTCGTACTAATCTTGAGAAAGCCGTTTATTCAGGTGTTTACAGAGACCTGGGGACCTAAGTAGTAAAATCTACTATAACTTTACGATATTTTTTATTCGTTTTCACAAATATCAACAGGTTACAAACCTGTTGATATTTGTGGCTTTAAAAAAATTTATCACCTTTTAAGTACCACGTTTAATTTATTTTGCGAATAATAACCGTACTGAATGTACTTTTAATCTTTGTAAAAAACGCAAGTATTCAACCTTCTTACAATTACTATTTTTTCTATTTTTCTTATCACTTTTTAATTTACTTTTAATATCTTGGTAAGTCTTGGCAACTCAGTTCTACTTCGTCAACACAAAATGTAATCTAACGTTCCCCATAATGTTTGTCCGTATCGGATTACCAATGAACTAACCACAAAACCTGGCAATACTGGTCATTGCAATACTGCAATATTTACTTTTTACGATTTTAACTTTTTAAACAAAACCGACCAAATTTTTCGACAAAATTAATGAATGACAAAATAGTTATGGTCTTACCTCAAGTTTCGCATTGCGTGGCTAGAGCGAGGTCGTTGCTTCTTGGCACAGTACCTAGTCGGTCAACTGATTACCTGTCATGGCGTATAAACTTTCATTTGTCTACTTTTCACTGTGCTCACAGAACCAGATTGGACCGGATAAAAGCGGTGCGGCGTTATCAAAAAAGTAAACGCTATTATACTATGTTAGGGGTAACGGTGTTATACATTTGCTGTCATGGCGTATAAACTTTCATTTGTCTACTTTTCACTGTGCTAACAGAACCAGATTGGACCGGATAAAAGCGGTGCGGCGCGGCGTTATCAAAAAAGTAAACGCTATTATACTATGTTAGGGGTAACGGTGTTATACATTTGCTAACTTTTTATAAGCGCTAATTAATCCACGTTCATAGGTAATGTTACTTGTATACAGACTGTATAATATTAAGATATAACTTTACAATAATCTGTATATAATTAGAAGCTGGTAGCCAGAGATGTACAAAATAGTTTTAAAAAAGTATTCAAATACAAAATCCAAATAGTTTTCTAATTAAATATATCAAATGCAAAATACAAAATATTTTTTTTTTCTATCCTAAATACTAAATGCCAAATTAGTATTTTCAAAATAGTATTAATTATTCAAATAAAATACTTTAAGATGAAATTAGTGTTCTTTATTTATTAAAGATAATAACATTACCAGTTGCTTAATAAGAGCATTACACATGTTGCGTCTGTGTTAACAGTTATGATCATATCACCATATGAAAATACTCTTTCCACTGGTGCAGAAATTGGTAGGCAGTTGTCGCTAACCAATTTACATGAAAATTTGAGTGGTAATGTTGGCGAAACTTTGTAGTAAAATATTTTGCATTTTACAAATATAAAATACATCTCGAAAAGTATTTCAAATAACACACACAATGCTTTTTTTAAAAAGGTATTTAAATACAAAATACGTATTTTGTATTTGCATTTCAAATACAAGTTTTTCAAATAAGTCTGAACTCTGCAGGTAGGTCATCAACACCATCATTGTCCTGTCCTCATCCCAATTTATTCTGGCTCGGCGCAGCACTTATTCCTGAATACTTCTGAACTAGTCATCACCTCAGTTTTTTTCACCTTTCTAGCCATATCTTCTTTCACATTGGCCATGCTTCGTTTCTTTGGTCTTTCCCCATCCACATTCTTATTCAAACTTTCCTCGCGTCATGTTACTAATTCCTCAAACTTCATGACCCTCCAGCTGTACGAGTAGATGTAGGTATTAGATGTACGTACTGTATATATATATATATATATTAAAATATTTAAAATTGATGAGGTCTTAAGTTAAGCATGTAATTTGTAATATTTTAAGTCAATAATTTATAGTCATCGCACACAAAATTATTCCTGTTCAACATAGTGCCACTACAATTATAAATAACCACGTGTCCTGTAAATCCAATCCAAAATGAATGTCTTATACGCCATTTTGTTTTTTGAAGACACTGCGCTTGTTCGTACTCACAAAAATGGTATTGTTGTACCCTGAATATAACTTTTTACAAACTGACTAAGCATTCCCGTTATATTCTCGTGCCTAATTTGGAACAAAAGCAATAAACCAGTTATTGCTACTTCGTCCATTTTTTTGCATAGCTTGGCAGTTACAAAAATTGCTACCAAAGTATGTATTAAAAGTTAGTACCTATGCTCTGTGGATTCTAAGTATGATGGAATATTTAACATAAGTACCATGTAAAATTAATCATCTTTGCAACAATTGCTTAGTAAATTATATTATAAGACAGAATAGAATATTATTTATAACTAACTTTTTTGCCTTCGCTCGCGTTAATTTAAAAATTGACAATCAATTCGAGTTGTACTCTGTTTGTTATAATATAATCCAATCATGATTCGAAAGACACGTGGCGCCATCTATTATCATAAGCACGTTATTGTTGTTTTTCTCGGGAACAGTACTATTTTTCGGGATGAAAGGTATATCCGTATCTGTACACCAGATAACGTATTTGCAAAATTTAAGGATGATCGGTTCAGTGGTTTAGGCGTGAAAAAGTAACAAGTGATCAGTGGATAATGGTGTTGGTAGTGCAATAAGTGCCATTATTTTAAGTTTATAGATAGTGTACAATATGTTTTTGTACTACTGTTTTTATACCTCAATAAATAAATAAATATCCGCATCTGTACACCTGATAACGTATTTGCAAAAGTTCAGGATGATCGGTTCAGTGGTTTAGGCGTGAAAAAGTAACAAGTGATCAGTGGTGTTGGTAGTGCAATAAGTGTCATTATTTTAAGTTTATAGATAGTGTATAATATGTTTTTTTCTACTGTTTTTATACCTCAATAAATAAATAAATATCCGCATCTGTACACCTGATAACGTATTTGCAAAATTTCAGGATGATCGGTTCAGTGGTTTAGGCGTGAAAAAGTAACAAGTGATCAGTGGTGTTGGTAGTGCAATAAGTGCCATTATTTTAAGTTTATAGATAGTGTACAATATGTTTTTGTACTACTGTTTTTATACCTCAATAAATAAATAAATATCCGCATCTGTACACCTGATAACGTATTTGCAAAATTTCAGGATGATCGGTTCAGTGGTTTAGGCGTGAAAAAGTAACAAACAAACAAACTTACTTTCGCATTTATAATATTAGTAAGTAAGTCAGTATTAGTGAGAATGTACACACAACATACAAGTAACTTTCATAAAAGAAAACATTTCACAAAGGGTGACAATGGACGGCCTTATCGCTAAAAGCGATCTTTTCAAGATAACGTTTGTAACGTTTGTCAAACTGGGAAATACTTCCTGCTGTGACCCGCGTGATATATGTGAACTGTTTGCAACGTACTTTAAATCTGTTTATTTACCATCTATACTAGATATTCATAATTGGGTACCTCCTTCTACTTTCACATTATACAGATTACAGGAAGAGGGAGAAACCTAGGTTTATATCAATAAATGACACTTTTGATATCATAATTATTCTTAATTAACATCTAGGTTATGCGGTGCTTAATTACCACATGCCACACCATATCTAGTTGTGTAGTGTAGGGTAGCGGAGTAACCTTTTTAGACTATAGACCACCCAACATTTTGCTTGGACATCTTAAGATGAGGACCAAGTAGGTGATACAATAAGTAACTACTCGTATATAGGAGATTGGTTGCCAATTGCTTAAAAGTGACTACTTGGTATGTTTGATCGCAAGCGCGTCTGCTGAGCATATTCGATCCCCAGGAGTGTTAAATTTTCTCCCCGACAAAAGGCTTTTTTCTCCCCGACATTGCGATAAAGAAAAAGATATTATGGGGGGTCAAAGTTCTAACTTTTTCACAAGTCTTTTTTTAAATATGCTGGTTTTGTAGGGTTCCGTACCCAAAGGGTAAAACGGGACCCTATTACTAAGACTGCTGTCCATCCGTATGTCTGTCTGTCACCAGACTGTAGCTCATGAACTGTGATAGCTAGACAGTTGAAATTTTCACAGATGATGTATTTCTGTTGCTGCTATAACAACAAATACTAAAAACAGAACAAAATTCATATTTAAGGGGGGCTCTCATCTGCCAGGGCTGCGGAACTGTTCGAAAGAGATATCGTGGCCCTGGAACACAAACGACAAGGAAGGAACATGGATTGGTTTTAGTCAGTACAAGTCTAACACTCCCTTCCGCTCTCGGAAGGAGTCATTTGATGACTTCCCATCCGAAAAATATAACAAACGTGATTTACCGTTTTTTTGCTAGATATTAATAACGGCGACAGGTAGACGCTTAAAATATTCACAGAATATTAGTTGTATATTCCCTTTAAAAATAAATAATTCAAATAAAATAAAATAAATATTTAACCCCATACAACAAACGTGATTTTTCTTGCCGTTTTTGTCTAATTTTGTATAGATAATGGTACGGAACCCTTTGTGCGCGAGTCTGTCTCGCACTTGGCCAGTTTTAATAATATAACTTTACTTTTCAATACGTTCTACCGTAAAACGTGAATTTTACCTCAAAAAAAAGCATTTCCCAACAATATTCTTTGCTTATAGATATAGTTCTTAGTTTGGTGTACAGAATACTTGGTTGACGGCTTCGTGAAGTGTCTATTTACACCCTGTATTAAAAAGGAATTTCTCAGAAGCAACCCGGTTGTTACGGGTATAGTAAATAGCTAAAGGCTCGTCCCCTATTAACCATATGGGGCTGAAACATGACGAAACGTGGGTACACTTCTGACTGCCACTTCGAGTAATACGGGCGCAATGTTATGATAGTATTACATGCATTGTCAATGCACGTCAAAATAGCCTCTGCATCTCCATGTTTGAATCGCATAAATACGGTTAATTAAGATTGATCGACTGATTGATATGGCCCAAATAAGAGCACACATTGATGCGCTTGCGACGCAATATATTACCACCTTGTATCATGAATCTTCATATCTGCAACCAAGATACTATGCGATAAGATGAGACATCTTTAAGTTGACGTTTTTCTAACGTAATCTTAATGTTTCTTAGTAAATGCCGACAACAAAGTGGACAAGGTTCTCAAGAATTTATTCTTATCTCATTCTTAGTAGTCTCTTCCACGATTTTTTTTTTTATATTACATTACCAGAACCAGTATTGTAAACTAAGTAATTAATTTATGGTTGAAAGATTGCAACAAAAGTGTACTCAACAACCCTGTAATCGTTCTCGCATCGCTGTTTGACCCCACACTAGCCTGCTACCTGCATTCTTTGCAATAAAAGAACTTGCAGTTATTTATTGTTGTACATCGAAACGGTTCCAAGAAAGATGTACACAAAAAATCTTAATAATAAATTACATATTTTTTATATTTTTAAATGTTTTTTCTTTTTTTAAATATTCAAAAATGTAATGAATATGTATATAGATAAAAAAAGGATAAATAAAATTACTATATTAAATTTAATTTGAAAAACATGATTTATATCTGCTGATAAATAATGCAGCTCTAGGTATAGAACTTTATATCGGGTAAACACACCTATTGTTGACCCCTGTCACATTCAGTTTTTTAAGAAATGCATGTACACATAACTTTTTATACTATTTAGAAACATTCTCCAGTATCTATTTTATCTTCCAAACTTTCACTGGCAACACGCCCAATGGATTCACTTTCGTGAATTCTCCCGAGAAATCCTTAAGGTCAATAATTGAGTGTTTCACACTAGATATTTATGGCACAATGTGACCTTTCTGGTCGTTCGAAGAAAACTACGGGAACCAAGATTTTTATGAAACGTATGTAATTATTACATATTTCCGTATCGTTTGTAGTGAAGCCAAGTTATCCGTGACCAATCTATACATCTATACATACAAATAAATAAAATTGGAGTGTCTGTTTGTAATATCAAAATAACCGCTTTTTCTAAGTGCATATGGATGTATACACGGTACATATACCAAAACAACATTTTTTACAATTTCTGTCTGTCTGTTTGTTCCGGCTAATCTCTGAAATGGCTGGACTGATTATGACGAGACTTTCACTGACGTAGCTGATGTAACAAGAAGTAACTTAGGCTACTTTTATTTTAGATAAATAATTAGGGATCCGTGCAAAAAAATAAAACCCTTGAAATTGCTAACAAAATTCGATTCAAATAGGGGATTGCTATGGGAATTATATTGGGGATTTTTTTATAATAACTTCACGCGAACGAAGGTCGCGGGCAACAGCTAGTCGTTTCTATACTTAATATTTATTATTTTCTTACGTCTAACTCAATCTCTAACTAACTCATGAGCGATTGGAACGAGTATATTTCATCTTATTCAGCTATTCTCAAATCTGTACTTAAGACCCCGTAACTTGCAATACTAGTAACAATCACTTCTATAGAAATTCATTCCTACACAAAACACGTCAGAATAATTTCATAATTGCCAACGATTTTTAGCGAGTTATACAGTCGTTTTGCCCTGTTGCCTGTTGCATTAATACCAATCATTAAAATCTTATCTACAAACAATCAATAAAACATTGCAATGTCTCCCAATTTTGCCAAAAACATGATGAATAGGGAAGCAAATAACCATGAAATAGGTACAGAAATCAATCGCGATTTATACCTCTTTCGTAGATAGTAGTTATTGGAAAAAAATGTCTCGTCAAGAGCCATATAATTTGTACCATCTTTTGCTAATTGCTTGCAGAGATACAAAGACTGACAGACAGGCTGACCTACTTAGGAAATCGTAGGCAGACATCGCGTATTTAAAATATACCTGGTTGGCGAAAAATACTTACGCATTAGTTCATTGTAATAACTTTCAAGTTCTTTTTCAAATTAAAACGGTTATTAGTTGTTTAGTTTGTTTTAGATGTAATTTTCTTTTCGTAGCATTCTGCGTAGCGTTCTTCGTAGCATGCGCCATAGTGTTCTACGTAGCGTTCAGTGTAGTCTATGGCGTAGGTACCTCGATTGCTGAATACGGAAAACCAAAATTTTGAAAGTCCAATCAGGACTTATTACCTCCATCTTTTATGCGGTTTTAACTTACTAGCTACTCAAAATGAAAACAATAAGGCTATATAGCAACGTGCTACGATATAATGGAACAAAATGGCCCACTTTAAATGAATGTTCAGAAGTATCTGGATCGATACACAAATTGCAGTGCTACTACACTAGCTACTGGCCACTGCGTTTGTTTGCTGAGTCATGCTCCTACAGTGTTGACCTAGTAGCGTACTGCCAACTGAGCGACGGGAATAGAGGAAGGTAAGAAACAATAATGATGGAAATGGCTTCTATGTGGTTTGCTCATATTTTTTGTCTAATTTTCTTTTGGGTTTTTCCATCAGAAATTCCTCAATAACCTGAAGTATAGATTCGTACCCGGGGTATGGCATAGGCTAGCCCTCTTTTACATTGTACTCAAACAAAACTGGTGAAATGTACATTATGTGTACACCTCTGCGTAACTCCTCGGATAATTAAGGCGTGAAGTTGTGATATTTTACGTAAACTGGCTGCATGGTCACGCTAGGATTAAGACTTCGCAGGCAGATCCAAGATCTAAGTACATAATTATGTCTAAGGGAAACAATTAATGCTTTTGATGTAGTGCCACATAAAAATTATACCAATCAGACGGTTTCTCTCAGAATTGTGACACTGCCGTCATCTCTCATTACTTTACCTTTGAGGATTTACCAAAGCATAGGAATATCAGCCTACGTCATAATCAACAAAAAATAACAGCCGCTCGGGGTCAATCTTCAGGTTAAGCGTCGCTTGCCTAGGTTGATTCGTGAATGGGCCCAATACATACCGAGTTACCTCCGTGCCTCGGAAAGCACGTTAAGCCGTTGGTCCCAGCTGTCATTTGTAGATCTTTGACAGACTTTACAGTACTAACTGGGTTGTGGAAGTCAGATAGGCAGTCGCTCCATGTCAAGTACTGGTATGTAGCTTTATCCAGTTAGACTGGAACCCAACCCCAGTATTTGGGAAAAGGCTAGGTTAAATCCGCTTACATTTTTTTTTCTTTGTGTTGAGACATATACTAAGTGAGGGTTATTGCAACCAAAACAATTTATAAATTGCAAACTGAATGATATGAATATGACAGTATTAACTTGCTTAGCTTACCCGTACGGGTAGCCCGCGAAATTCATTTTTTCTTACGTTTTTTGCAATTTGTAGGTCAGTGTCAGGTAGTATGTTGATGAAAAATGAGTGGCGCCAGTAACACGTGTGTAGTTACAGAATTACAATCATGAAAATCGTCAATACAACCCTCTAAGTTCATTTAACCCCTTAGAATGACTTTTTCATGAAATATTCATTGAATAGGGTTACATGAACTTCGACCACCAGCCACTTACCAGTACACCACCACCACTATTAACCAGACTTACCAGTATTTTACACGCGCGTAACATACTTACAAAAAAAGACACACAGTCAAATTAAAACCTCCTCCTTTTTTGAAGTCGGTTAGAACTATAAGATATTAAAAAAAAAACTTGGATCTTCGATCTCCGATATCTCCATAAGTAGAATATGCAGGTATCGTCGAGAACAAAAAACCTTTCGGCTTGGTTAAGGGTCTATTTACACTCTTGCAGCACATTTAGCCGGGGGTATTTTGCTCTAAGCGCAACTAAATTATTCCTCGAATTTGTGACAAATTGAAATTGTTCAAATGGTTGCGCTTCGAGGAATCATTTAGTTGCGCTTAGTTGGTTGTGCTTAAAAACAGTTGCGCTTTGAGGAATATCCTTTTACGCCAGACTTCGGCCTGCTATACTCTAATTGAATTTGAAATTACACTACCCGACCAAACTTCGCGAACCTGATCTTCACTCGTTTGTTTGCTAAAACTCCTATGTACTGTTTGGATAAGATTTGTTTGTTTTTTAAACATATACTTAATCTGATTAGTTAGACAATTGATCACTCAAGTGTTGTCACTCAAACTTGATCTTTGATACTTGACAACAATAGTCCTTTTAACGGTCAATGCCTTGTTGGAAGCACTTACAGTCTTATCTCAGGTTTATTTAAGTTTGTAATATGTATTTAATTGACTTCGATGTCTAGAAATTCAATTATAGCTATATTTATTTATTACGAACGTTTATGGGTATTTTTGGAGTAGAATGTAACATTTATTATTGAATTATTGAATAGTATGAACCCTCATCAATCATGTCCTATTGAATTTAAAGGTCGACTAGTAGAGAATGCCTTGTAGCATAACAACTCCCAACCACTGCTGTACATTAAGTTAATATAAATAAATAATAAAGAAATAGAAGAAATGGTAAGAATTATTTATTACATGCCGGAAAATTATGTAGATAATACTAATAATAACAAGCAAGTAATAAAAAAATTACAAACAACTTTAAAAAAAATATAAATGTATACACTTCATTTCGAAAGTCGTTGGCAAACAAACAATACCTAACTTAAACTAACAAAAGCCACCAACCGGAAGTTTTTATAATATTCCATTTTTCTTTGAGGTATGAAGTACATATCTATAAATGTGTATTTAAAGACGTTACCCCAAAAATCAGTCATCGGAACTTGTCAATTTTATGGAATGACCTTTAAAGAAGGAAGTTAGGAAATAGTAGTCGATAATAATTGTTTAATAACCACAATTGGAGATGACTCCAATTTGAGCGGAACTCCTTTCGGTCACATAAGGATCAGTGGGTGGTATACCAAATTAACATTAAACGATTTTATAAGTGGTTTCACTTGAAGACACTTTATAACTGAATGCTGTTGGAAACCCTCGTTGCATGGCAAATCCTGGTTACAGAACCACGGTTGCTATGACATCCTCTCTGTGTTCGATCTTCAGAAGGATTTGTAAGCCATTCTTATTTCTACACAGACTTTGATTTGTAAGCCATTCTTATTTTGACACGATTGACATTAAAGGGTTTTGTTAGTTTAAGTAAAGACCTTTTTAGACTTTTCTGTGGCCGTAATGTTGATACAGTGTCCCTTTGTCTTTATGTATTTTTTAGTTGCGTATCATACGAAAATGACCCTTCTTAAAATAACCCACAAAACATAAACCCAATCTAAACCTTATATATTTGTTTAACGTCTGTGTTCGTTTTCGCTTGATGACAAGCGCTTATCAATATTGCAAATCTTAAGATGGGCAGTGTTATGTTATTAAGTCTTTCTTTTTAGAACTTCTCAGTTGAACCCTGGAGTCCAGAATTATGCCCTTAGTGATGACAATTATACGTATTTTCCTTCTTAAACATACTTAATTGGTAAAATGTGGGTGTCCTAATATACTAATATCTCTGCTTTCACCTTCGAAGATAACGGTCGTGCTGTCATGTAATGTGTGATCATATAATAAATGCTCGAACACGTTTACTTTTATGTCCATGAAATCGACAAATCATGCATAGACGCTTCAATTTGAAAGAACACAATCTCGATGACGCGAATTGGCGAAGGTTGAAGCTTGAAGCATTAGATACTTCACGAAAATTCCAATTTAGTTACAGTAATACTTACCTACTGAGAATCCAGTTTTGGAACCCAAATTTGCAATGCAAATTAGGTATTGAAGAATTTCAGTTCTTTAAAAACGCAGGGAATTGCAAAAATATAAATATTTTTTCTTTGAGAAAATTAGCATTTATCACCGATCTAAGTGAAACTCACTGAAAATATTGCAATCACAGTGGCCTAAGACAAACATTATGATAGTTACTGCAATGATTATTATCACACGGGTGTTAGCTGTCTTAACTGTTTAAATCAAGTTACAGGTAATATTTACCAGTTGATTACTTTATTATGCACCTTATTGTATGTTAATTTATTTAGTTTCTGTTTACCATAAATACAAACCTGAGTCATTACTGTCAACGAAAAGTATAGTAGATGAACGTGTTTTTTTTTAATGAAATTACTGTCATGCCAACCTTTTCTTTGTACGGCTTTCCACATAAACTTTCTGAAAAAAAAAAAACTCTAAGCCACATCAAATCCTGATGGGAAATACAGAACAACACAATCACACGAACAGACACGAAAAGCAACTTTAATTATAAGTATATAATGCAAATAACATGTATAGATTTGACTAATTCCTTTGAAAATTAAGTTAGTGAAATCAATATTGGTGCCGATTCCCTTGTTCACAAACTAAACTAAATTTAAGTTGAGTGCATCTTTTCCTTTCTATTTCATTATGAAAAGGACAAGATAAATATTAGTTTAGTCCTGTCACATTAGTCAGCAGCTGACGTAATTTGATGTAATTTTAGTAGTCAAGTTTTTATTCACGACTAAACTTGTGTCAGGCGCTGGTTAATTTGACAGGACTACACTAAAATGTATCTTCCGTCCTTTTCTTAATGAAATAGAAAGAAAAAGATGCACTGAACTTAAAATTGGTTTAGTTTGTAAACAAGGGAATCAGCACCATTATGTAGTTTTGATTACAACGGCTATCAAAAGGGATAATGTGGTTAAAAATATATGCTATATTAATGGAAATCCCGGGTAAGTTACTGGCTTATTAATCATTTATTATTTATAAGTACCTAGA
Organism: Lycophotia porphyrea; assembly: GCA_950005105.1. Taxonomy (NCBI): domain Eukaryota; kingdom Metazoa; phylum Arthropoda; class Insecta; order Lepidoptera; family Noctuidae; genus Lycophotia; species Lycophotia porphyrea. The sequence continues at coordinate 23,193,701 of OX465383.1, read as the reverse complement.
AGGTACATAGAGTCATTATTTGCATCGCTTGTTTATCTAAGTAAAGTGTTTGCTTTTTATTTTGCATACTTCATTTAAGTAGACGTTGTCATAGCTTCATTTCTAAATTTACGTATTACTAAATCTTTTGGAATGTGAGTTACTGTTTATAAAACGCATGACTAGGGAAACACTGATAAGTGGGAATGACTTGTATAATTTATACATATATGTATTAAAATAATAACAAAAAAAAAAACAAAATGTCATGGTTATAGGTACCGATAAACCGATAAGTGATAAGAATTTCCATGTTCCGGTGTGGTTTCCATTATCTTTTTTCTGATACATAGAATGTTTTCAGTGTCGTTTATTTTCAGCTAACCTTCTTTGTCTATAATAATTATTGTCAGTCTATGTGCCTGGCTGTTAAGATTTATCACTAATAAAAAACAAAGACGTTATTTTTAGAAAACTAATAACTTGAGTGCTTTTTCGAATTCATTGGATTTTCGATTTTTTTTTAGATACCATAAGCACGTAAAATACGCGCTTAAACGTGGAGACACCAGCCCGATATAAAATACAATGCAATAGATACCTTACTTTCGAATTTGACGGTAGTATTTTTATGTTTAACTTAAATAAATCATTACCTTAATATACCAAACGGCAAAAAGTTACTGGGTGTAGACTAAAGCAACCATTAACTAACAAAATTTTTAGGACCCACTTGAAAATCAGTAGCCAGTAGATCCTGCTACAGACATACAAAGAAACCAATCTAAATCAACAGAGATTACTTTCTATAAATAAAGAGATTTATCTCAAACAAAAGCTGCTATTTTTCCTCAAGGAGTCCTTTGTCTCAACTGTGACACATTTATATGCTCAAAATAATCCAGTTGTGCGGTTTTATATATATCTTATACCTTTAAACGAGCAATTCTTGTATAAAAAGGGTGTAAACAAACTCTTAACGAAGCCGAAAGGGACTTGTTCTCCCTATCATTGCGATATTTTTTTTGTTCTAGACCATACCTGGGAACCTTCTAGTTACGAGGATATTGGGGGTCAAAGTTCCAACTTTTACACAAGTTTTTTTTTAAATACATGTTTTTATGTAAGAATTTTACTTTAAGCACCACCAGGACCCCTTTACTATACAATCCATCCATCAGCACAATGTTTTGAGTGCGTTGCTTTGAGTCCTAGTCCTGTAAAACATGATTTTTCAGCCCAAAAAAAGACTCGTTTCCCAGCATTATTTTTCGCGTAAAGTGACTTAGTTTGATGTACATAATGCATGGTTGAAGGCTTCCTGAAGAGTCTGTTTACACCCTGTATGTACTTATATATATATATATTCTGAATCTCGGAAACGGCTCCAACAATTTTCATGAAATTTAGTATGCAGGGGGTTACGGGGGCGATAAATCGATCTAGTAGGTTAGTAGTAGGTCTAGAGTAGGTTTCATTTTTAGAAAACTTCTAAAAAAAATAACGAGCATTGCTCTGTCATCCAGGTACTACATAAATGTCAAAGATAATACAGGGTGTAAACAGACTCTTCACGAAGCCGTTAACTAAGCTTTATGTACATCAAACTAAGTAACTTTACGCAAAACTTTGTGCTGGGAAACGACTATTGTTTTTGGGGTGAAAAATCACGTTTTACGGTAGAACGCAATGTAAAGCATTCAAAACATCGTGCTGATGGATAGATTGAATAGTACGGGGGTCGTGAAGGTGTCTTAAATAAAAAAAATACACTAAAAACATGTATTTCAAAAAAAAATTGTAAAAAAGGTGAAACTTTGACCCCCAATATCTCCGTAACTAAAAGGTTCCCAAGTATGGTCTAGAACAAAATGATTGCAATGATGGGGAGAACAAGTGCCTTTCGGCTTCGTTAAGAGTCTTTTTACACCCTTTATTATGTTCCAATTTTTCCACTTGCTGTCAAACTCAAAAACATGATGGGTTCGTATATTTCGTTGCTCGGGATTTGAATAAATCTTGAAAAATAAATCGAATTAATTAAGGATATTTTCTATAACTTCGGAGTTAACCGTTCTGATTCTGATTATTTCCAATCAAGCGAAAACAATTGTTTGAAAAATCCGACTTTCTGAAAAAAAAAACAGTGGCTGGATACCCCCATTACCATCACTAGACCACTGGACAGAACTCATGTATGGTGTAAACCGCTTAGAAGCATGAAACCACGTAAAACCGTACACGTGACTTACTGAGTTGTAACGGAAAATTCTGGTTTAATATTTGGTTATTTTTTTGTCACTGAAATCGCATCAAACTTCACTCTCTAGGTTGGCGACTAAACAGGAGAACTAATACGTTCTAATCAGTTAGACTAACATGTTATACAGGCGTGCTGTATGTCGTATGTATGTATGCGATAATATGCATTCGGTTGTTTTGGCGTAGCGCCCGATACAATATTATTTCAAAAACAAACTTTCTTTGTCTTAACTCGCACATATAACATTGTCTATGCACCATTCATACCCTTGTAACTGGTAGCCTACTGTAACTCTGTAACTACTTAACTAGTAACTGTAGACATTAAACCATACGTAGGGTATGGTTATATATCATAGTCGTCTGAGGCCTGATTGTAAAAATATCAAAAATACTTCAGGAATTCGTAGAGATAGTCATTCTTCGTAGTATGTACGTAACAAAAACGGCGTAGCTCGTGCGTATTGATGTGAAATATTTATCTTTTTATTTGGCAACAACAGACTACTTTATTCAGACATTAAAATTATGGGTCTAATGAACTTATGAGGGTAAATGATCCAATTATAAATTGAATTTATTCATCCAGTAACCCGTACTGTGTGTGCAGTACGGCTTGGCGGGTTATAGCCCGCCAGCTCTAAGCCTCTAGCTCTCAACAGTGAAAACTTGACTGATGACATGATGAATTTTACTATATTTTTATTGTATTCGACTTTTTACTCTCTATTATGGTTTTATTTAGTAATATATTGGTTAGGTCCTCGCTCAAGCCAACATAATTATAGTTTAATTTAATTAAGTCTTTACATTATTTACAAACTAAAATTAATCTATATTAGTAAAAAAAAAAGAAATAAATTAATAAATTTACTTGAAACTTAAATGATACTATTAATTTCAAATTACTGTTTAAAATTGTTGTGGCCGACAGAATCCTTATGCGAACTTTATTATTACTTTAAGATCTTGTAAAACACATGTGATATGCAATAAAGAATTGAATTGAACGTATTATAGAGCATATTATGGTTATGCTATTCAAGAGGTAGATTTTGTCAGTATTCCCGAGTGCATATGACGCCAATCTACTTAAGTCGTGAGTTAATAGGTTGCTTTTGGGTTAGCTCGTTCCATCGTCGATATCATTTCTGTGAAAAAAAGATTTATTAGTATTTTTAACATTTTCTCACTCAACTTGTAAATTATTTGCTAAGACACTCTGGGGCCGTAGGGTCCGAGTGCTCATAGCCTATTTAAGGAAATTTCGAAACGCCTTGTTGATGCTTCCAGTGACCCAAGGGCTGGCTTTAACCTTGGTCAGAGGCTAAGTGTTGCCAAACAACGTGGCAACGCCGCCAGTCTCTTGGGCACATTACCAGCTGACAGCGTTGAGGAGGAGGTTTTCGATGCCTTTTTATAGTTTGTTGTTAGTTTATTTATTTTAGTTTATTTAATAGTTTTAATTATTAATGTAGATATAGTTAGTTTATCCATAATTAATAAAAAGAATCATCATCTGCCTCGCCTTTTCCCAACTATGTTGGGGTCGGCTTCCAGTCTAACCGGATGCAGCTGAATACCAGTATTTTACATGGAGCGACTGCCTATCTGAACTCCACAACCCAGTTAGTACTGGGTAATACGATACCTCTTGGTAAGACTGGTTGTCAGACTTTTAGGGTCACTGACTACCTGTAACGACTGTCAAAGATGTGCAAATGACAGCCGAGACCAACGGCTTAACGTGCTTTCCGAGGCACGGAGGAAACTCGGTATGTAATGGGTGGTCACCCATCCACAGACCAACCTAGGCAAGCACGGCTTAACCTAAAGATCGACCTGAGCGGCTGTTATTATTTTGCCACGAGCTCCTCTCTTTCTCAATTAAAGAAAAGAATATTCAACAAAAAATTAAAAACTACATGTTATCTATCATGTACTGTTTACGTACGGAACCAAACGAAGACAGGCAGGTTACCAAGAACTAGAAACATAAAGGTTGTCCCATTAAAAACTACTGCTGCACTGTGTACAATTTGCCGTTGTTAACGTCACAGCGTTGACTTGTCGCTGTTAACGAGCACGCGTGTTATCAATAATATTTATTTTAGTCTCCGCCTGATTGTCCCAGAGATCTCAATAGCTATGGTTTTTAGAGGAGGCCTAGAGCAAAATGACCAGTCGATTGATTTTTCATAAAACGCGGTTAAAGGTTGATTTGTAGTTACTACACCAGTGACTAAAAAGATATTTTACAAAATTCTTTTTACATATTTTGTGTGAACCGTTTTCAGCACATACTACTTTTTGTTCCGAGGCAGAATAAGTCATATTCCGTAATAAGTTAGGGAGAATTAAGATCATGTTTTTTTAAACGAAGATTGCATATTTAATTGGGAAAAATTATTATAGAAGAACTAAACTGAGGCAGAGAGTATACAGTGCAAAAGTGTCCACTGATTTTACAGAGCAACACATCAAAGTGCCTTGCTGATCCGACAGAAACATTCAGTCTGCCAAAACGTGCAACTGTGCAGCCATACCGACTGTACACACGGGGACACATCTAACTATACACGTCCAGTATAACCAGACTTCGCTTTGTATGACCTTCCCGTACAATGAGAGATCAGCTTAATGTGGTTTCGTATAGCTTGATTGGTCGTCCTACGTACCATAACCAGCAAGGCTTTCACAACACGTAGTACAAGAGTAGTAAGAAAGGTAAGGGTACACCCCGATACGATAAGTGTGCGTTACCGTAATTAAGGAATTCGGAACAACGCGCCAATGTGTATTTATTTGTGTGTGGTGTGTCCGGATGGTAGAGCCTCATTCCTTATCATCGAAAGGTTTATGTCCAGGCGGTAAATTCTTCCTACGTGAGGGAAGAACTATAAGTGATTTCTTCCTAGAAGCATTCGCATCTCTCCTCTTGGTTGGACTAGTGAAGTTTTTATTTTTTCTAATTGTAGCATTAGAAAACTTTAAAACCTTCCATTTGCTTTCTTATTAACGAAGACTTTCAAAAACCAACAAACCAAGTTATTAAGAAAACTGATACCTAAGAAATTGTTCAGAAGCCTCACCGCCAACTTTCACCAACTTTGCACAGTCTCGAAGTATCACGTTTCATGAACCGCGCAGTCAGTTTTGTTTTGTTTTCGTTTTCCCTTTTCATACAAATACAACCATGTATTTGTATGAAAACTCTGGTCAGTTCTGCCTCCAGAATCGTCTCATCTGACTTAAATCTGTACAGTTTAAAAAGGTATTAAGATCGATCACTACAATAACCGTCGGAACTATTACTATTAGAAACTAATCATTGAGACCAAACAGTCGGATTGATTCGTCTATGATGCACACAACTGCATGCAATCAATTCAGCAGTCTACCTCTAGCAGTCCACTCCTGAACATTGGCCAAAGTTAGCCTGTATACCTTGGGACAGCCTAAGCTGCTCACAGCAGTCCGCCCTCTGCCATCCCGATCCTAATTTATTGCTATATTTACGTTGACAAGCAGATGACATACATAAACTCACGCCCTTTTCCCATGGGGGTAGGCAGAAACCACAGAACGCCACCTGCTACGATCCTTAAATACTCCTTTTGCCTCGTCCACGTTCATACATCTGGTCATACACGCACGCCGGTTGCGAGTACTACAAGCAGATGAATTTGCGAAAATTGGAGCAAAGGTATTTTTAGGAAAAAACGGAATCCTTATAGGATCACTTTGTTGTCCGTCTGTCTGAAGACTCTTTATCTCGGGAACGCGTGGAGGTATCCAGTTGAAATTAAAACCATATACTCAAGTCTACAGTTCCTTGAAGCTGTGAAAAAAATAAACTTCTAAGTTTACTTCAAAAATGATGTTTATGCCGGAAAAAAAAATATTTCGAACTCTCTCAGGAATCAAAATGTATATGGTATTTCCCGTTGACCTAGAATCATGAGAGTGTAAAGGAAAATATCTGAAAATTGTAAATATGTAATTTAATATCAAAATTCCTACAAGTTTATACGGTACCCTCGGTGCGCGAGTTCAACTCGCACTTGAACGGTTTTTTTACAATTGTGAACTTTAAAATCCTATGGACTGCGATAGAAAATGTGCAACTTGGAGCGCGGTATGACTGGTGTGGTGCAGATTTGACACTTCAATGGTATACTTTCTGGTGGTCTGAAATACAGGCCTTTCGTCTAGCTTAGGCACCAGTCTCCCACAGTATAAAAAATGCATGTATTGTTCACGAAACCTAATAATGTACTTGTGTATTGTGGTGAAAAATAAATCTTTATCTTATCTATCTTATCTTATACTAATGGTCACCTCTCTAATACAAATCCTCACCTCTTCATACAAGCATTACGTGAATCTAAACGGTACGGTAACACAACCGTGCAACAAGCTTCCAATTCAACAGGCAGTTGAGTGGCTTATTTATTTGTTAAAAAGCATATCAAACTATTTGCTTTCTTTATCTTATTAGCTGAAAGGTAGATTGTCGCTATCTACTTATCAGTTATCGCAAATTGTTTACAATTCATGGCCATCTTAGTTTTCAACCACTATAACAAAAGATTAGTCTTCGGTTGTCTATCAAATCTTTTATCAACATTAATTTTGATATGTTTTATGTGACCCGGTTTTCATCACTCGTTAGCCTTGACCAGAACGTTTTTATCAGACTAACCAAATATTTGGTTTTCTTGAGAATTTAATGTGTATTTTGTAGTAAGATATGATTTGTTCAGTTACGCTTGTATGGCTTCGCTTCCCTCCTTCCACTTCTCTACGAGTATGTAATGCGACTCTTCTTTTCTGATGATCACAAGATCTGTATCAGAAGATTTTAACCCATTATCTCCTGTTGGATCTGCCTCGTTGACTTTTTCAGTTGTTTTTAGGATTCAATAATCTACATAGTATATCATAACATAACATGACGCCTGTAATCCCCGTAGGGCTTGGCAGAAGTGTACCTAATAGTACCCCCAAATTGCCCCAGTTATGTTTAAGTCCCATGTAATAGGAAGCTATAGCCTTTTGCCATCTAACGGGCAAAACTAGACTCTGTGGCTGCTACTGAGAAATGCCTGATGAAAAAACCCAATAACAGTTTGCCTGACCTGCAAATTGAACCCAGGACCTCATGCTCAGCAGTCCACTAGACCAACGAGGCACATATACACACAGGATATAAATGTGGTTATTTTCGCCCATTGCTAACAATGATGTGACCAACCCCGATTAACCTACATATAAGTTATGTAATAATTATTATTGATACGCTGAACGACTATGTTATCGCAATATTTCTAAAAGAAATTGCAAAGTAGACCGTAAAGTTTTATAACATCGTAGCCATTGAAGCGCAGTTTGTAATATAAAGCAATGTAAACAATTTAAAGTTACCTACGCTACGTCATCTGGGGGTGACATCTGGGGGTGGTTGTAAAACGCTAGGGGGTGTATCCCTTAGGTGTCAGCAGCAAGTGTTTTATTGTATTCTGCAACAAATACAACAAATTCTATTGACACAATCATTTATATCTATTTATCTGTTGGGTAGGACACTCATAACAGAAAACCACTTTTCTGACATTGTGAATTCTGTTTTTTTTATCCTATTACCACGGATGGTGGCAATAAGTTAAAAAAAAAACCATACAGACCTTGGTGAATAACGGCCAATCCTTCTTACCGACAAAAGGCCTGTGGCTGTGTCCCAACAGTGGGAAAGCTAGGCTGATTATATTTATGTTAAAGGGCATAGGGTAGGTTTGAGTGATCTATTTTGTAACGATATTTCGAGGAGCTCGTGGCTAAATAATAACAGCCGCTCGGGTCGATCTTTAGGTTAAGCCGTGCTTGCCTAGGTTGGTCTGTGGATGGGTGACCACCCATTACATACTGAGTTTCCTCCGTGCCTCGGAAAGCACGTTAAGCCGTTGATCCCGGCTGTCATTTGAAGATCTTTGACAGTCGTTAGGTAGTCAGTGGGCCAAAAAAGTCTGACAACCAGTCTAACCGGTATCGGGGATAAGAGGTATCGTATTACCCAGTACTAACTGGGTTGTGGAGGTCAGATAGGCAGTCGCTCCATGTAAAATAATGGTATTCAGCTGCATCCGGTTAGACTGGGAGCCGACCCCAACGTAGTTGGGAAAAGCCTAAGTAGATGATGATGATGATTACGATAACCTACCTACGTAGTTCAAGATTTATGAAAAACAGCTCTGTGACAATGCTTCTACGTAAATAACTATTTTGAAGCAAAAATTGTGAATAACATTGACGTAAACGATAACATTGTCTGTTGTAAACATTACCTTTTCAGTTTGAAAACACAATTATTATTGTATTTAATCTATGTATTTAACAATGATGCCGATTCCCTTGTTCACAAACTAAACTAAATTTAAGTTGAGTGCATCTTTTTCTTTCTATTTCATTACAAAAAGGACAGAAGATAAATATTAGTTTAGTCCTGTCAAATTAGTCAGCACCTGACGTAATCTGATGCAATTTTAGTAGTCAACTTTTTAATCACGTCTAAACTTGTGTGTGTTGCGCTGGTTAATTTGACAGGACCAGACTAAAATGTATCTTCTGTCCTTTTCTTAACGAAATAGAGACAACGATGCACTGAACTTAAATTTGGTTTAGTTTGTAAACAAGGGAATCGGCACCAATATCTACGTAATATCATTCATTGCCTGCTATTTGCTCGACCGGAGTCATACCTATGCAACGATTCTCTGAAAGAATGTGCCTAGTCATGAACGAACGATACTGACATAATTAGAGGCTTTGTTATGGACCATTCTTTATTTGTACTCTCAAATTACCTATTAACGGTGAGGTCCATAAAACGCTACTCACTTCACGTGTAAACTCCCAAAGTCGTTCGCGATATTTTCTTTGGGTTCAATACACTTGTTGGTTCCTAAGTGATGAATGATTGATATTCGTAGCACGGTTCGTTTGGGTCGCACTTAATACCGTGTCAGCGATAGTTACGTAAGTAGCGGTACCTAGAGGTATTTGTATGGCTTCCCTTCGCTGCAGGGTATAGGCCGCGTCACCCAGTGTCGGATTTCGCCCCGATGCACGATGAGTGAATGGTAGAGTGGTGGCACGTTTTGTACGTCATTAGCCAAGAAATACGATATTAATTCGGTGTATGTCGACGTACTTATAGTCAGCGATAAAAATGCATACTTAAACGCTATCATATATTTCAGTCGTCTTTTGAAAAAGTCTATTAATAATTAAGAATAGTAAATTTCGAATAATCTTTAACTCGGCATACAAATTAACAGACATATAAAAAAAATCTGTAATAAAACTGTGAAATGTTAGTGATTTTTACATGTGACGATACTTCTTATTGATAAGGCATTAAAAAGCCAATTTAATGTTATGAGTAGGTAGGTAACTACCTAACGTTAACGTTGGTTCACTAATCAGTCGCGCTTCAGGTTTCTAATGAATAAACTTTGTTTATTAGTTCTTTTAAGTCTTGTTTAATTAGAGGCATTTTAATATTACTACTTATATTCTAGTTCACTCAATGAAATCTTATTTTATTGAATGTCTTTAGAAATACTGCCACTGCCTCGTTGGTCTAGTGGTCGCGAGCGCGACTGCTGAACAAGAGGTCCTGGATTCAGTTCCCGGGTCAAAGAAACTGTTATTGGGTTTTCCACCATTTCGCAATAACGGTCACGGATTCTGAATCTGAAGTGGCGGGATGCAGCTAGTAACAAACAAGTTATTAGATATATGTACCGGATCGGACTGGAGTTGTCCAGTCGGATCCGGTAGATATAATACACATTATATTATCTCACATGGCCTATCAGTTGAAGGATAAAATAACTAGTGATAATGTCATAAAATACTATAAAACAACAATGACACACTTGCGGCATAAATTGACACTGAAAACTAACATGTGTTGGTGTAATGAAACGTGGTGTACTCATCAGACTAAAACAGAAGTCCGACATCGATACTTGCAAACATAATTATGTACATAAATAAACTCACGAATTATTTACATGGAGACAGGCAGAAACCATAGAACACGACTTGCTGCAATAATATTGCCACGGTTTTGGAATGAAAACTTGATGTAACCAAGTTCCTGTCAAGGACACTTAAAACTGCTTAATTACTAGTGCGGCAGTCATATATTGCTATGTACCTGTCACCTATGTACCTATCTACCTTTTAATGTTTTTTTAAGTACAAAGTGTAGTGTATATGTATTCATTAGGTGTAGGCAGGAGGCACTCATTTTCTGATGTAGGTACAATAATGAGGTATTGGCTTATCATATCATGATGAGTGTCGTCGCTCGTCGTCTGCCTAGCCATTTGTGCCGACCCCAATCTAACTGAATGCAGCTGAATATCAGTATTTTACAAGGAACGACTGCCTATCTGACCCACAGACTAGGTCCCAGTGACTAGGTCACGGTACCCCTCGGTGAGACTCAGACTTTCAATCACTTGATTACCCGCAACGACTGTCAAAAATCTACAAATGACAGCCATAGGCGGCATATCATGTGTGAACGTAAAATAATGGAAACCGCAAACCGCTTTTATATCCTAATAATGACAAAGAGTTTTAACATACAAACCATGAACTGATTTATGTTACCAATACGGTTGTTATTTACAACGTGTGTTGTATTGTATAACGGGTATAGTCACCGCAACTTCACTCCCAAAGCGCGTATTTTGTGAACTGGTGGAAAAATCGATCATTCGATCCAGTTCCCCGAGAAGGCCAGCAACGCCTTGGTGTTACCGACGATGGTGTACAAGATGACCCGCGGATCGTCTTGTACACCAACAACAATTTGACTGAGGCGCGGGGGGGGGTATTGTAAGCTGCATATTACTGAGAAAAAAATTAGAAGATGTTTTGCTGCAATCGCAAAGGATTATATTATCTTACCTCAAAGAATCATCTCGTACAGGTTTTCCCCAAGCAATAAATAACTTTAGTATCCACAGTTAGCGGGAATACGTTTAACAAAATTGATTCCACACGTGTAGCTATAAGCTTAATTAATACGAGGCAGATAATAATTATAGATTGGCCTATCAAAGCAATAGATAATGTCGCGTAGACGTAGTTTTAAAACGATAACATGAATAAATTAATTGATGGAGCGCAGCTACGAAGTTCTTTATACATACTTTCCATCCAGATGTCGTATCTGTATCATCATGATTCACGCCGAAAGTTGTCCAGTGCTGGACATATACCACCTCCCCCCCCCCCAAACGTCGCCCGATCGACCGGCCTTGTCCTTCTCCCCCCTCCCATTTGATTCCCACGGCCTTCACAAGGTCATCGTTCGCCTTGCGGGATCTACATTAAAACGACGAAACGGCGTTAATTTTCTTTAAAGTTAAAAACAAAGTCGAATTTAATTCGGAATCGGACGGTAGCTAACACACGATAATTTTACAATTGGTAATGTAAAAGTGCCTCCTAAGTAAACCTAAGTCTAGACTCCTATCTTAGTCTATTTTGTAAAACAAACTTATCTCCAGAAACTTTAATTACTTCAGCCACTCGTTTTTACCTTGTTACTGGTGATTTATAGAGATTAATAGAGAAGTATGAAAGAACAACATGGCATGCACGACCCTAAAAAAATAATATATAAATTATAATTAATAATATTATATATTTATATTTTATTATTAATTTCCTTTATTTATTTAGATACATATTCATTTTATTTTTAAATATTTAAATAAAAAACAACTTAAAAAAACATTTAAAAATATAAAAAATAGTAGCCCACCAGCATTGGGAACAGGGTCCGAGCTACCGGTGGTCAGGGCTGTTGAGAGAGGAACCTCCTGACAATTCGCGCCGTGTCCAGAAGTACTGCTTTCTGAATCAAGCCCTTGATCCAGCTGCCAAGCGAGAGCCTCTTTAGATGTTGGTCCAGGCTACTGGCTATTAATCCATTGGCTGACACGACTATCGGCACAATAACTGCTGTACTCACATCCCACATGTCGACAACCTCGCGAGCCAGATCTAGATACTTGAACTGCTTATCTTTTAATTATTATTATTATATATATATTGGTATAAGGGCAAGAGAATGACGACGACTGGTGATGGAGATTGATATTACTATACAAGACTTGACGAGCTCTTCACTTACACCCAACAAACCAAACATCACCTAACATTAACATTTCTATCATCACCACGAGTGTCCACTCAGTAAAGTTACATCAGGAACGTCTTGCCACTGAATAAGCCTTCTTAAATTACAACATGGTTACCCTACACTTATCAACTGTTTGTTGCCATGAGTTAATTGATTACTTCCTTTGTTTGTACAAGGAGAGACAGCCGATGCTTTGAGGGTCACTGAGGCAGCAGATCATTATTATCACTTTAACGTCTTATCATCACCAAAACAATGATAACACAAGCTACTGTCAGACGGTGCATTGAAGTTGAGACAACGAGCTGTGTGCTAACTTCCTTTACGATAGTTGTTGGTACCCTTATCGGGGAAAGTGAATGCTAATGTTTCTTTTGTTTTTACAATTAATAAACTTGTTCTTTCGTTTAATAAAGAGGTCTTTGTTGACACACATTTGAAAGAGTTAATATGTATTTTTTTAGTGTTTCATCTCTTCTTCTTCTTTTTATCGTGTGGTTAGTTCCTAACTTGAAGTCAGAGTATTTATGCCACCCATGGGCCTCTGACTTGAGTCACGATGTTTTCTTTCAACGAGCAAGTGATAAAAATTAAAAATAAAATTAACATATTTATTACAACGAAATAGATCATTACGTACCTTAGAATATTTATGAAAGACGAAAGAGATATGTGGAGTTGGTATTACGTACAAGAAAAATCTAAGCATTTCTCATTTTTTTATTGAAATGTGACTTACGACTTTTACGGGTATTCAATTTGCGGAAAATAGTTTTTAAGTCCACCGTTTTTAGCATGTCTGACTCTATATTATGATATCGATAAAGCCTCGAGCCTTTCCTGCAGCATTGTCGTTCTTTCTTCATATTTTATTGTTTTCAGTTTCGAAACAGATCTTTCGGCTGTGCAGTTTGATATCATCAGGCATAATAATATAGGCAGGGCTGTGTCCACATTAGGGAACGCTGATTCAATTTTATCATTGTGTATTATTTTGTACAATTGTGCGTGAGTTTCAGTAGTCACTTAAAAACGCGCGGATTTTCAAACAGCCTTACCTTTCATGTGCTAGTTAATTTTTTTTTTATGCTGTTTATGTTGCCCCCCAAGTCCTAATGCCCTAAGCAATTGCTTAGTTTGCTTTTAGGCTAATCCGGTACTGATGATATTTCTATAATGCTTAACTGCTAGTTAATGATGTACATTACTAATTAAGATAAATAAAGAACCAAACAATTACTACGTTAATAAAGGCGTGCGTTAAACGTGTTTATTTAGCTAAGCACGAGTAAGTTTACTTACGTCATCACACCAACCAGTACACTGTACAGACCATTGAAGACCGCAGGCTGCAATAAGGGGGGTCGAAGTAAGGGGTAATTTCGACCACACTTGTGACACTTGAGAAATAAAAATAAAACACTCGATTCTCAAAAAATGATAAACCTGGTTGTAACTTTACTTGGAATTTATTGATAAGGGGGATACATAAAGGTTGTAAACAGACTCATAACAAGCCGAAAGGCACTTGTTCTGCACGTCATTGCGATCATTTTTTTTGTTCTAGACCGTACCTGGGTCCGTACCTTCTAGTTACGGAGATATTAGGAGTCAAAGTTCCAACTTTTTCACAAGTTTTTTTCTAAAAACATGTTTTAATGTAAGATTTTCACTTTAAACACCTCCAGGACCCCCTTACTATTCAATGCATCCATCAGCACAATGTGTTGAGTGCGTTACATTGAGTCCTACTGTAAAACGTGATTTTTCAGCCCAAAAAAAAGTCGTTTCCCAGCACTCATTTTTGCGTAAAGTTACTTAGTTTGATGTACAGTCAGCGTCACGATGTGGGTACCTCTCTTGAAAGCACCTACGTTCCCAACTAGGTACGTACGTAATGCTTGGTTGACGGCTACTGAGTCTGTTTACACCTTGTATAACCAGCAAAAATATAGCCAAAATAAACCTATATGTCAACTTTTGCGAAAATCATAAATGCATGACAAATGGAATAATGCCTGCTGCTGCCCAAGAGTCATCCAAGAACATCAGTTACAAATTAACCTCGCAATTAGGAGGTCGTAGCTACATAATAACAGCTGTACGGGTCGATCTTCAAGCTAAATCTTGAAGATCTACTACTTGACTACGGTCACTACTTGCCAAGGTCGGTCCGTAATTCATGACCACCAATTACATACCCAGTTTTCTCAGTGCCTCGGAAAGCATGTTAAGCTGTTGGTCCCCACTGTCAATTGTAGATCATTGACAGTAGTCACAGGTAGTCAGTGGCCCGAAAATCTGACAACCAGTTTTACCTAGTGGTATCGTAAACCCAGTAATTGTGGAGATCAGTTAGACAGTAAAATAATGATATTCAGCTGCGTCTGGTTAGATTGGAAGCTGACCCCAACATAGATGGGTAGGTGAAGGCTAGGCAAATGATGGAGTTAGGAAAGTACCATTTGCAGGAAGAGGGACGGTACACGTCATTGGCATCAGAATGCCAATGACGTGTACCGTCGAACAATGCCTAGTTGGATAACGTTGTAGTAATACTTGGTTATACTATGAATGACATACATAACTTTGTTGTACAATGTCACTTTCATTCATTCACACAATCGAAGTGCGATTAATCGTTTTTACACAATCAGGTCGATCTATAGCGGGCGTTGATCGATTTAAATTAACTAACTATGTATAAAAAATACATAATGCATATAGCATTATACGTAAGCCCGGTCCGATTCATGGAGGTATACATATGCATCCAGATTCGATTCTATTTATGTTATATTTTTTAGGTAACAAGTAAAAAAAAGTACCCCGATATAAATTTTAATAAAATGTAAGTACTAAAATGAAGAAACTTACATGGTACTTAAAGGGGCGCGGACGGCGACACTCCGATCGGTTCTCGGGAATTGACGTCATAAACAAACAATTTATTGACGATCGAACATACTATCACCGAAGAATATGGTATAGTCACGTTTTAAAAAATTCTTAGATTTTAGGACAATAGTGGTAATTTGGGCACAAAAAACGTGTACTTAAAAATTGATTCATGTACTTATATACTTTCAAGCATATTTTAAGTTTATTATTTTATTTGGTTATGTCATTGGGATACCTATATGGCCCCCTTTCAGATCGAACAGGGTGTTTTTGAACAAATTGACTTTTTAAATTGATTTACGAAACCTCAGAGAGTTGTCAATTGTAATTTTTGTAATTTTTAAAAATATCGTTGTTTTATTTATTTTAGATGCCTCATCCCATTTAAGAAGAAAAAGAAGTTTCGCCAATGAATTAAAAAACGACCCGTTTAACGTCTGACTAGTCGTGTAGGTACTTTAATTTATGAAAGTCATGTGCACCCAGTGAACGACTTATTTTTGACAAATTTATTTTAAGTGCTTTGTAAAAGTTTTCACGTTGGTCACGTACCCACGATATTTGTGGCCACTTTTCACATCGAGAGGCCAACGTGTCCGAATAAAATTATCGGAGCGTAAAATCTTTTGTGACAAATATTTTAAGTTCGTGTAATACGATAAAAAAACTGACCACAATTGCAAAGTCTCTCGCAAAGCTTTTTTTCTGGAAACCAATCATTGATATCTGTTCAAATTTCCTTTTTATAACATTTCCTTACATCATCATCATCATTTCAGCCAAAAGACGTCCTCTGCTGGACATAGGCCTCTCCCAAGTGTCGCCACATTGACCAGTCCCGTGCGACTTGCATCCAGCGGATCCATTCCTTACATTCCTTAACCCTACCTAATAGAAAAAAGTAAAGAAAATTGCAGTACATCGGCAGAAAGCAGCAATATAACTGTGTTTCTTTTAAATAAATAATAAGTAATTATGACATCTACAGGTCTCATATATAACGTGACTCACTCAAGCGAAAGTTAAAAGTTACACGAACTAACACTAGTCGAGCAGTCCTTGCAACTGGTACTAAAAATAAGTCCAGGGAAATAGTCGGAAAAGGGAACCTGTCTCATTAGCCATTTAGCCATATTCCTACGAATAATTTAGCACGACAAAATATCGACTGAATGGCCTAATATCGTGGCAGACGATCGCGAAAGAGTGTTTTGAATGACAAAACATTGCGGTTCAATCGAGGTGAACATTCATTGCGCTATTATCGATCAACTTCGCTGAACTCTATAGTTTTTTGTACTGACGCAGTTTGAATTGTGAGATTGCATTGAGATTTAAATACTGTGTCAATCCAACTCTGAAGTCAGAAGCCCGGAAGTGTGACAACCACCGTTGGCCCCAGCTGTCATTTGTAGGTCTTTGACAATCCTTAGGGGTAGTTAGGGTTACCCGGTAGTAACTAGGTTGTGGTGGTGAGATCTAATGCGATCCCTTATAAAATTCTGGTATATTCTGGCCGACCCCTAACGTAATGGGAAAGTATAGTCAGATGATGTTGGAACCATGAATATAAAATATTATCTTGCACTCCAAATAAAACCATTCAATATAATAGTTTGGTACCCAATCGTTTTTGGCATGCTTAACATTTTGCTTTGTTATACCCACAAATACTCGGTTTTCCCTATATTTTTCCGTCATAAAAGTTCCAGGAAATTATGTTATATCGTTTAACTCGATGCTACACAAAGTAAACGCAATAAGTAGCAAAAATGTAATTATCATAGCCAAACAAAACCCTGTAGGCCCTGTAGCCAAAGACAAACTGAGTCCAACCCATGCTTAATACAATAGAAATATTGAATGAGAATAACCCACCCAGCCGACAATTAGGTCCTCTAGGGCTGCCACACTTGCCACTACGTACACCCGGGCTGTAGGGTCTTGTCTCGTAAAACATTCACAAGCCCGACCTAAATAAATAGATAGATATATTCGCTATTTTTGTCAGACGAAATCTGAACGATGTCGAACAAACGGCTCTCAAATCCGCCAAATATTAAATGATGTAACCAGATTTAAATTGAAAATAGAAACATCTGCGTTAATTCGTCAGGTAATAAATATTCGTCTGTGTCTGAGTACCGATAAATATTCACTGTCTCGAGTACAAAGGGTGTAAAAAGACTCTTAACGAAGCCGAAAGGCACTTGTTCTCCCCGTCATTGCGATCATTTTTTTGTTCTAGACCTTACCTGGGAACCTTCTAGATAATAATAATTTTTGCCTATAGTTACTTAGTTTGATGTACAGAATGCTTGGTTGACGACTTCGTGAAGAGTCCGTTTACACCCTGTATAGCGTGTAACGAAGGGTATAGTTATAGGAAAAGGTTGTGTTACAGACCATCAAAGGGAACAACTTTCTCCTTGAGATCAACATCGTTATCAGCTATCCCATACATTTGGGTCGAGTTTCTGTGTATTGAAATTGTGCATAGCGCAGCTGATTTTTTTGATGCTGTGTACACTCTTGTTTTCAAGAAGTTCATGAAGTAACAAATATTGAATAGGTAACCGGTAAAATTGAACGAGCTGAAGGCATTGTCTTTAGTCTGATGCCAATGACCGGCCCGTAACAGGTTTTTCTGTATCAATTATGAATACAATCGCACGTTATTATTCATATTACCTTACCATTATGTAAAGTTTTCATACTATTGATAGGACACTATTGATAGGTTTTAATATTCTACAACTAGATTTTGCCCGCGGCTTCGCCTGCGTGGAGTTCGGGAATTGCCCTCGGGATCTTACTTTTGGGTTAATAAGTAATCTATGTGCTATGCCATACTGTAATATATCTCTGTGCCAAATTTAATCCCGATCTTTTGAGCCGTTTTGGCGTGATTGAGTAACAAACATCCATCCATCCAAACTTTCGAATTTATAATAGTTTATGTAAGATAACCGGGAGGAAAGAACACCGAAGCGAAAATAGTTACCACGTGTTCAGTATATCATTTGGAGCCACCCATATAGTATTTTTTCATCGGTAATTTCACGTCCCGCACACCCTACGCAACATGCACGCCAAAACTGTGATACACGTGTCTCATAATTTTAATTGAAGTGTGTGTACACCATTTTTTGAGTCAAATGACCAAGAGAACACTACGTTTCACAGAAAATTCAACTCCCCCATTTTACCCTCTTAGGGGTAGAATTTCGGAAAACCCTTTTTTAATGGATACCTACTCGTCATAAAAAATACACCCTTCAAATTTCATGTCTTTAGGACCAACGGCTTGGGCTGTGCGTTGATATATCAGTCAGGGGATGATTTTGGAAAATCTGTGATACTCGTTTTTCATAATTTTAAACGAAGAGTTTGTGCCCTAATTTTCAAGTCAATCAACCCCGTGAGTAAAATTTTTCACAGAAAATGTAACACACCATTTCACCCACTCGGGGTGGTATTTCGAAAAACCCTTTCTTAGTGGATACCTACTCTTTACAAAGAATACAGCAATTTCCAGTTTCTTACTTTTGGGCACAATGGCGTTTTAATTGCACAGTAAATATTATAATCTCTTTAGTTCCTGCCTTGATACTAAAATCATGTAACTTGTTTTTAGATTTTTAGTTAACTCTTTTAATTCATTTTTTGATATGGCAGGCATGTTTTTTTATTAATATATAATCATAATTTTATAAAGGCCATTATTATGAAGTTTAGTTACTAGTTTCAGTCAATGCTACTGAACAGAGAAAGAATAGATAGTTTAACAAATGTTCGACGTGAGTCTTTAAATTGGCATAACTTTTTTATTTATGAACCGATTGACATCCAAATCGGTTAAGCCGTTTCTGAGATTAGCGCGCACAAACAGACAAAGAGACAAAAATTCTAACAATCATTGTTTTGGGTTCTATTTGTGTTGATAAAGGTCTCAATAATATATTTTTTTCATATATCTTCCATGTACAGACAGCGACCCGTTACATTTTTATTAAATGTATTGATGATGATGGTGTAGACTGGCAAACGGTAGGTGTTTTTCGCGTCTATGGTCATAATGAAAGTAGGTTGTTGAACACTGAAAATTATGGAAAAACGTTATTTTTTTCTTATGAATAAATAAGACGAAAGCTTAATAGCAAAATAATAAACTAACATAAAGCACAATAATAATATAATAAACAAAGATAACCAAGAAACTGTCAACAATGCACAATTTTAACTTCGAAAACGAGGGATCAAACTCTATGAGTAAGGTTACATGAAGTAAATTCTGTTTAAATATCTCCTTTTCCGAATACTTCTGTTTTGCACCGATCTATTTCTCCAAATTGTTTATTTTATCCTCAAGACAAAACCTCGAAATCTAATAGAATTTTGTCTCGAAAACTACATACGTTTTCGAGAGATAGCTAACTCAAAGAATCCGTCTAAAAATAAAAATATTTGTGGAACATTAAGAACAACATCAATGTGCTTCTTAAAATCGTTTCCTCAAATTGATACTGACAATAAATTGGGATTAGTAGGCACACTAATATTTTCCTTGTCGAGACGAGGAAAACAATATCTTTAAAGAATCCTCTGGGTAAAAAAACCAAGTGATAAAATTGAACTCATTCAATTAGGTATTGATTTAGATAGGTACCACTAGAAACGTAAAATAATAAAGGCTAACTAACAGCATACATATTATTTACAACAACCATGCAATTTTCTTTTCTTTATTGTGTTTTAGCATTGCAGTTTCCGTTTCTTCACCTCAGATTTGAGCATAGGTACTTAACTAATGCTGACATACCTCAACGATATACAGAATTTTTCATGAATCAGAGAAACAAAGCAAGAATCATGTCTGTACCTCGTCATTCCTCTTCCTGCACCCAAAAAAAGAGCGGTATTAAAGAATCTCGAAATGGAGCCAAATTGGGCCACGGCAACGGTCAAGGAACGGTTGGTTAGCGCAAGCTTTATACACTGTACTTGACGTAAACTTGATAGCCGGCGCCAAAGTGCACACGGGGATATCACTATTATCACGAGGTCTGCGATTGACTCGCTGATATATCTACCAGTCGATACTGGAGGCCACACGGAGCGTATTATCAGTCGTGACCAAACGATTGGCAAGGCAACACGTACCTATAACAAGTGCAAGTTTTAAATGTTTTAAACTAAAAGTTCAAGTAAGTCATTCAATTCTAAAGATTAATCTCACTTGTGTTTTTTGTTTACTAAATTTTTATCTGGACATTTGCGTTCGCGCTAATTCTTAAAAATAAACAGCTATACAGTGTGATTAAGCGATATTTTTTTTTAATTATCACGTTTGGAATATTTGCATAGTCACCTTCCACCAATTTATTTTCCTAGCTACTTATTTTTATTAGCAGACTAGCAGTTTTCGATTTTCATAACATGGTGTAACATTAGAAAATTAAACCCTTGGAAAATCAATAAAAGTATTTTTTTAGTATTACAAAAATAGTCATGAAGAACGAAGGCTTTATGCATGCTTAGATTATTCATGAAATGGTTGAAACCGACATAAAATAAGAATTGTAGATAAATATTACATAAAATGAAAAAAACTATGTAACTGTGTTAACTTGTGGACGATAACAGGGCCATCGATAACATTATTTAAGTTAATATAAATTTTACACACTACTTTTTAGAGTAAATGAAATAAACTATGTTTAAAATCTTATAACCAAAGAAATTTCTCTACTTAAATAAAAAATCAATAGTACCTACTTAAATAAATAGAACAAAACGTAAACGTCATATCAAACCAGAAATTACTATTCTATACTAACACAATATTTTATTATGACCCCGTCTGACTTATTCGTCGCTTCATAATACAGATTTGCCCACGCGTACGCGCAGCCAACCTTGATCTTCGTAAACTCGTACCATGACTCGAGATATTTTCACACATTTATCCGCTTCTAAACTAACGTATATAATAATCGACAAATATACACAGTATTATAAGAACAATCTTGTCATGCTTGTATAGAATGCCATTAATAAAATAAACTGTGCATAATTTAGTCTTGGAATAAATTTAACTTTTTTTTTGCAAAAACAAGCTTTTGGTTTCATCTATAAATATTAAATGCGTATACAAATTTTCGTGTCCGTGCTATTAACTGTTGAGGAGTTCTCTCGTGAGGAGGGATTCTGGCTGCACGATTGAGTCATGTATGTCATAAAAATCTAGTTACCAGAACCCTTTGGTTCTGGTAACTAGATTTTTATGACGGATTTTTGGATGCAAAATTTCAGCTCAATCGAATACCAACATGTAGTCGAAAAATGCTCATACGAACAGTGAACAGCAGTGAACAGTGTAATATTTATATTTTTATTAAATATAATATAACACTTGTAAAAAATAGATTTAGAGAAAAAGTAGGAAAAATGTAGTTGTTCTTATTCCGCACACGTGCGGAAATAAAAATATCCACAGATAACTACTTACACTAAGTCCAAATTGGCTAATTACTGTCGGCGGTAATTGTTTTTTTTTAAATCTCGGCAAAGAGATATGCGCGTCTTTGCGGCGTAAATATTTTTTAAGTATTTAAATTGTGTTTATAAATAGAATATCATAGATAAACATGATTATTTAAATCAAATATTTACATTTATGAACAAATCAACATTTATTTGTATTCTAAATTCAAAAATATTTGAATTTTCTATTTGTCATATTAGGCTGTTTAGCGGCATTACCTTAGCTTCTTCTTCAACCTGGCGAAAGCAAAGCGTGGAAAAAGGCAAATTAAATCATAGTTTTATAGTAATTTTTGACAAAAATACTTTCCGTCCTAATATTTTATTTCTTCGAAAGTGTATTGGGATGCGTCATTTGATACACATTTTTCACTGCAGTTCTCGGCTCCTTATAACGCAAATTAAGTTAATTCCGCCTCGAATGCAATAACAAAGTTTCCCCACTTATATCAAAATGTACTGCGTATTGCTAATTAAAATTATTTGCTTTACAACAGTAAAGTTCGGGTACAAACGGACATAGACTCCTCAACTACTTAACCGATTTTGAAGAAATTTTGCACCGTCTGCTGTTCTTCATACGCCCATCTTCATTTCATGTTAACCCATCAATGAAATAAAATGTCTTGATACGTGTTAAAATGTCCAATTGGGTCGTCCCCGACTGAATATTTTCCGTCACGAACATGTTTTGAACGCATGTAAAAAGGAAAGCTACAGATCCAAACTTATATAGCTGATTCTACCGAATATGAATAACCACGAAACCCTTACGTATGTCATGTAGGTAGGTAATTATAATAACACTATTAGGTAATAAAATAATTCAACTAATGTAGTACCAGTTTCTTAGTACCTACACATAAGAATAGATGTATTAATCAGCTTCGGAACGTAAATCCGTCACTTCACATTACCAAGCAATGATTATTTTCGTTTGAAACACCTTTATGATAAATAACTCCTATGATTTTATGCCATGACTGATTTTTGTAGCTACCTACTGCCATATTCTTATAATAACGAGCATTTTAACTAAAATACTTATGTTAATTTTTAAACGACTCCGGTAAAGCACAAAAGGAGGAATATGTGTTTAACCTGTATGTATGTGTCCGTTTTTCAGACATTATTTAAAAACGTAGTCTGAAGTACGAACATAAAATTAATACAGTTTACTAAATACATAGTATGATACTTAAGGAAATATCGAATGATTAGTAAATAAATAAAATAAAAAGCTTTTTATTCTACCATAAATAACATCATAAACATATAAACCTGATTATCGTAAACGTAACAAATCAAATTATCATTACATTATCAACATTTCTTTAATTCCATACCATTTTTCCTTTTATTCGTATAATTACAATTACATATATGTATTACATTAGGAGCAATCCATTACCATACATTACATTATCGACATTACATTAATTCCCTAACATTCATTCATACAATTACATTACTAACATTACATTATCAACATTATATTACATTAATTCCCTAACATTAAATACATTTCATTACATGTCATTCATTTCTTTACATTAATTAAAATTAAATTACATTCATATACATATTTCACTGTTTCTGTTAATCTATGGAAATCGCCTCTGCGGTATAGGCCACACCCAGTTTTCTCCGTTTTCCCTTTCTCTAGCTTGTCTCCTCCCCAGTCCGGTCCATATCTATCTTTAAATACATCTTACCAGCGCTTTCGCGGCCTTCCTTGATTCCTATTTCCATTTCTAAGCACCCACTCCACGATTTTTTTAGTCTATTTTTTATTTTTCATTCTGCATATATGTCCTGCCTATTTCCATTTCAGACTTCTTCTTAGTAAATAAATAAGTAATCGTTATTATAATTAGCTATAGTCAGCGTGTGTATGATTTTATGATAACTAATGGTAATGATGTTTGTTTGTTCACAGGCGACGAGGAAATCTTTATCGCTATCCACTGACGGGCAACAACACATCAAAATGGTGAATGTGAGTATATGTTCTTAAATATATAATACCTATATCAAAAGGACATTCTTCCGTAAACTGGTGAAATAAAAATGCCGGTACACTAACATAACGTTAAATCCGCATTTTTCACGTTACAAACCCAATTTTTCAGTTTTCCTAACTTTCAGGCCCAAAAAACTTATTAATCGTTAAGCTATAATTATAATACAGCGATTCTTAAAATGTAAAAATCATAGTAGCACGATGATTTTCAATACTTAGGCAATTACCCATAGTACACATGTCGTTTTATCACTTCCGAATAGTTATAAAATGAAATAGTACTGTTTTATTAATCGCAAAGATACAAGTTACTAAATACGTATCGATATGGTGCCCCACCAATAAAATAATAAACTTAACTAACATGTAAGAAACACTTTATTGAAGCATCAGGCGTCCAACCAGTGTAAGTCACAGTGTCAACTGCTCTAATTAGGGAATGTCGTCCATGAATAGGTTACTTAGGGTTTTCGACATCATTACTTTATGCCTGCAAGAGAATACGTAATGATTAAATAAAGATGGACGGGAATCATTTATAATGTCTGTAGGTAAAGCATCTTAACTTAGAAGTTAGTACTATTCGAATGTATACTAAGAAACTCAGATAATTGATTAGTAAAACATGTCAGTACATAGGTAGGTAGGCTATGACCTGAGTTAGGAAATAGGACGCTTTTTATCCCAGTCATACGATACCAAATTTCCGATCCGAGCAGGCAAAGCCGTGAGCAAAAGCTACGGTTTCGAGTGAAGATTTTTCACACGTCGTAAGTGACATACGCACCTTGTAGATACGTTATCGTTTTTCACACGACTTGGCGTTCAATCAGCTAGTATATCAAATAACTAAACAAATAATTATCTTTTTCAAGGTTCACTTAGTGCGCTATTCAAAACAAACTTGTTGAATGGATTTTCCTTAAATATTATGCAGTTGGAAACTGAATTTAGTTTACTACCTGCATTATCATCTTATGTACCTTGATATACTATGTATATGACAGTTCGGTTTATTTAGAGATCAGCGCTAGATTTTTATGATTTTTTTTTTATGAATTCACGTTTAATTGCTATTTATCTCTGTTTACCTTATTTGATAGACTACTTATGTTTATACCACACGGTTAATCAACCAATTTTATTGAAATACAAAACCTGCGATATGCTTGTTTTGATACTGGCTGTTAGTACTATCTGAATTTATCTGTGATTGCCATCGAGACAATATCTTATCTTAATTTTGATCAGATAATGTACGCAGTAACTGGAAAGGTCCACCTTTAAAGTCATTTTTGGTACAATATTCTAATAACATACAGAACACCGACTCTTAACGAAGTCGAAAGGCACTTACTCGTATGTTCTCCCCGTCGATGTGATCATTTTTTTTGTTCTAGACCATACCTTCTAGTTACGGAGATATTGGGGGTCAAAGTTCCAACTTTTTCACAAGTTTTTTTTTAAATTCATGTTTTTAATGTAAGATTTTTACTTTAAACACCTCCAGGGCCCCCTTACTTTGCAATCCATCCACCAGTACAATGTTTTGAGTGCGTTACATTACATTGAGTTCTAATGTAAAAAGTGACTTTTCAGCCCAAAACAAAAGTCGTTTCTTTTCCCAGAAAATAGAATATTTTGTTCCACAGTGTAATTACAAGCAAGCGTGTCATCTAAAAATATGTCTTATTATAGGAAGCAAATGGCAATGCGCCTGCGCCGCAGGAGATGGAGACATTCCTGTCTCAAGATGAGAAGAAAAATGAGAAAATCGTCAACAAGTAAGTATTACTCTTAACAATAGTACATTATGGTACAAGTGTGTAATGTTGGTGATTACCGCTGAGGCGCCATTGAGACCCGAGCCGTTAGGTGAGGATCTTAAGAGAGCCGAGGACGGTAATCATTAATACACACGTGTATCATATGACATTTTTCAACACACTTGTGAAGAAAATTAATTTATTTGTACTATTAAACACGATCTTTTTTGTATCGAAACTTTTTTAAGAACAAAGCACCTACAAACTATAACTCACTTGTGAATAATAGCAATGAAAAAGTCACAGTTTGATTACAGGTGTCATTATGTGCCTATTTTATGAGCAAGTGTGTTGAAAATTAATATTATTTTGGGAATTCGTAGATTTTTGAGTGTCGTAACGAGTATTCAGAAGCCCGAAAGTCTTACCTGTGTAACCTTCTAGTATCGTGTTAGGGTTGAACCTCTCTATCAGCACAGAATTGTGAAAAGCAGAGTGTGCTGCCGAGCGCATCGCCGATAGTGCTGCGTGGGATAGCACTTCCGCGGCTCAACCCTTTTTTTTTTTTACGGATGGGAAATCATTAAATGACTTCTCCCGCTCTGGGCAGAGCGGAAGGGAGTGTCAGACTTATCAGTACTGACTAAAACCCATCCATGTTCCTTCCTTGCCCTTTGTGTTCCAGGGCCGCGGTATCTCTTTCGAGCCCGCAGCCCTGGCAGGCATCGTCCCTTGCGGGCCCCTCCCTGTTTACTGACATCTCTTTGAGGCGCGCGTGGAACACGAACGCGCCGTCGCGGCTCAACCCTTAGGACTCCACCAAAGCAGAGACGAGCGGAGCGGAGAGATGTGCAAAATTCGACCAAACACAAGAGAGGCGAAAGACGAGATGGAAATTTCAACTAACGTGATTGGTCGGTTTCCGCACGTCTCTTTCCGCTCCGCTCGTCCGCGTCTCCGCTTCGGTGCAGTGCGGGCCTTACCCAGTAACTAGGTTATGGAGGCTAGATAGGCAATCGTTCCATGTAAATTACTGGTTTTCAGCTGCATTTGGTTAAGCTGGAAGCAGACCCCATCATAGTTGGGAAAAGTTTGACAGATTGTTTGATTAGGTCCAGGTCCGGTTTAGACCTACCGGTTTGGACCTATGGGGCCAACGTAAATATAATCCAAAGAGCTCAGAACCACATCCTTAAGCAAATAAGCAACACACCCTGGTTGATTAGAATCAGTGAAAGACATGAATACCTGAGTATGCCAACAGTGAAGGATGAAATAAAATCATTCGCAGGCAAATACAACACAAGACTGGACGACCATCCTAACCAGCTCGCTGTCCACATTGCCTGACTGTCTAAATCGCCTGAAACGGCGCAGAACCCTGAATCACGGCGGCGCTGACTAAGCCAATATATCAATATGGAGGATGTTGCTATTGGGGAATATCTCCTCACAAAAAAGTCGCTCAACACATCTGCTCGTAGTCAGAAGGACTGATTGCATGATATGACAATAAAAAAAAAAATAAGTTGGCTAATTTCACCAAATATGTTTTTAGATACAACATGGCGAAAGATCCGGAGTCCGCCGATTTCGACCCGTTCACCGAACGAAGACTGGAGAATCCCACTTCGTAAGTATTGTTTGTTTTTTATGACGCCTTAGCAACTCTTTGGCTTTAATGCTCGACAGAGCAGAAAGTGAGACCTATTCCGTCCAATTTCCTTTCTCCCTTTTATTTTGCTTTGTTGTTGTTTAAGTAGGAAACTTGTCAGGTTGGAACCGAACCCATGACTAGAAAAAAACGAATAACACCTGTGTTCACATGTGTCATTTAATCGTCAATTTTAGACTCAAAGTTTTGTGCCGAGAGTCAAAAATCCAGCAGTCCAATAATATTTAGTCATTAGATATAGGTATCGCCTACTGTTAGTGATAATGCGCAAAAGGAGATTAGTTCCTACTTTCTCACCTAGATAGCTGCTCTCACCTCATCATCTTTCATCATTATCTTCGACGTAGTTCAATTCTAATTCTAACTACCTGGAACCAGTATGTCTGAGTAGGATGCCCACTAAAACCTAACAACTTACAATCCTTACACCTTGCAACCAAATATAGAAGTTACGATGAAATTAAAGCTATTTTAGTAGGTCGATATATTTTTAGTCGAAGGTATGCAGTTTTTATTATACCCACGTAGTGACCTAGAAACCCATAAAAATGCAGGCCAATATTACCGTAAATGCCTACAGAATAGTTTTGTTTCTGCTACGCGAAATATTTACACATTTTTCACTGGCTAATGCGAATTGCTAATAAATAGCTTAGCTCATTTTGAAACAGAAGCATTTTTCCATGAACAAGATTTCCAATGAAAATGTAGGGTAGGTTACCCAGTGATGACGGTCTTCTGAAGTATTACCCAACCGATTTTATGCCTCGGGGCTGTAGTCCATATCATTTCTCTTTGCATTTTAACGAAAACTTACAAAATACGTATGCCTTCTCCGAGAGTGAGCAGGCCTAGTGTGACTTTCCCATGCTTAAATCAAAATCACTAGACATTTTGTTTAGTAAGTAAGTAGGTATTTCTTTCCCGCCTTACGCAAAACCTCACGCCCTAAGTTCATTGCTAAGCGTTATATTTACTTACGTATTAATGAAATCGTGTAAGCGTCAAAAATATAGGTACAAAAACCAATGATGTGCCCTATGCTACTGAACCAAAAAACATACTGTCCTCGTATAAGAAAAACTTGCGAGTCCTACTAGAGAACTTGTATTTTTTTAAGAAAAAACAGCATTATAAAAATGACTACAAGGCCAGAATTTTTGTAAGAAAAGCAATTTTTTATTAAATTACTGAAAATAAGTTTCTAAGGGGGCTGGTTGTGGGCTGCGGGACTGTTCGAAAGAGATACCGCGGCCCTGGAACACAAAGGGCAAGGAAGGACATGGATGGGTTTTAGTCGGTACAAGTCTGACAATCCCTTTCGCTCTGCCCAGAGCGGGAGAAGTCATTTGATGATTTTCCATCCGTAGAAAAAAAAAAGGGGGCTGGTTGTAAAATGTCTGCCTGTTCCATAATGTAACATGAATAAGGCGAGCCAAAATAGACTGTTTTAAATTAAATTAACCGGTCTTCAGGTTAATTTCATCTTACTATTCTTTCTTAGAGCAATAAATCAAAGCTATCAACATAATACTTACACTGTAAATATAACATATATTAGTGATCATCTTCCTTTGTATGATCTTGCGATGTAAAACTATGTCATTGCTGCAGATGGTACAAAGTTACCTAGGTACTATATCTAGTCTACATTTAAAATATATTATAGCTCATATCTTTGACAAAGCAAAACCACTCCAAACTCACTTAAATGTTTAGCAATAGAACTATTGGAGCAGTCGTCTCGTTGTTACCGAGGACTTCTCGTGGTGTTACAGAAACAATGACACCTTGACGCATCTGCTGAAGGCGTCCCTCGGCACGGGTATCCTGGCCATGCCCAAGGCGTTCAAGTGCGCTGGGCTGGTTTCCGGAATCTTCTTCACCATGCTGGTCGCGCTCATCTGCACTCACTGCTCTTACATCCTCGTAAGTATAATTCAAAGTCACTGCTATGCAATTTCTACCTTATTGGCGACTTTTGCGAAAGTCCCATGCGTGTTTTCGATATTTTTCATAACTTAGTTTTGCTATGCGCGATATTGCCGTAAAGTGCGTGTGTATAAAATGCCTAGCGAATCCGCAGAGCAGAAACTCAAAGGCAAGAGAAGTATAATTAAAACACTTTTTTTTTTGTTTTTGCGGATGGGAAATCATCAAATGACTTCTCCCGCTCTGGGCAGAGCGGAAGGGAGTGTCAGACTTGTACTGACTAAAACCCATCCATGTTCCTTCCTTGTCCTTTGTGTTCCAGGGCCGCGGTATCTCTTTCGAACAGTCCCGCAGCCCTGGCAGACCTAGAACTCAATACCTAGCACCAAATAAATTTGTTCGAAAATACTAAAACTTTTGCATTTACGTCCGTCCACTGCTCCACAATTAGGCCTCCCGTGCGCACATAACAGCTTGTCCTGTGCTTCTCGCATTCAGTGGATTTCTGCTACCTCAAAGTCCAGTATTCCTATTTGTTGCGGAGCTAATCAGGCTGTGCCATACCATGTTTGTTCAACCTTTTGTTAATTAATAATGTTTTTGTCAACAGATCAAATGCGCCCACGTATTATACAAGAAAACAAGAAAAACGAGCATGACTTTCCCAGAGGTGGGCCAGGCAGCATTTGAGAATGGACCGCGGCGGCTTCGACCGTGGGGAAATGTTTTCAGGTAAATTGAAAATAGGTATACAAAAAAGAAACATTTGAATACACTCGTAGGATCTTTTCCTGATGAGGAACGTACAGATTGGCTTAAAGGAAAGGAAGCCTATGGCTTGTCCTAATCATAGGCTGTGGATGATCGGCTTCTTTCATTAAAAAAAATTACTTTACCAATAATTTAAAAAAAAGTTCAACTTTTTTGCCGATGGAACATCGCACTGAAATAGTGGGATGTCCCATCAGCAAACATGTCGAACATCCTTTCAAACTTTCATCTCCTTTTTAACTCCTGAGATGAATTTACAAAAATCCTTGCTTAGTTTTAAGGAACTCTAGTGCATTATTCCGTGCTCCTACCCATCGGATTAGACAGTCTATTGTCTGTCAGCGAATTTCAGATTTTTATAAAAACAGTTCCTTAAGATATTTTTCTCGAAAACTATGAAACTCGTTGATATCTAATATACTTTCCTTACCTCAATCATTGCTGCGCTGATTGACTGAATTGGTTTGTTTTCAGAATCTTTATTCTAGTCAGTCTTTTCCTGACCTACTTCGGGACCTGCTCAGTATACACCGTCATCATCGCTAGGAACATTCTGCAGGTGAGATCTTAGATACCTAGACTAGAGTACTAGACCCTCAACCTAAGTACCATTTGAACTGAACTGCACCACTTATTATTATGAAGACTAATGACTGCTAAAAGTATCTTCTTAAAAAAACATTAGACGTAACAATAAAACCAGATTTAGGGTTCCGTACCCAAAGGGTAAAAACGGGACCCTATTACCAAGACTCCACTGTCCCGTCTGTCTGGCTGTCGGTCACCAGGCTGTATCACATGAACCGTGATAACTAGACAGTTGAAATTTTCACAGATGATGTATTTCTGTTGCTGCTATAACAACAAATAATAAAAATATAAATTATTTAATAATTAAAAGGGGCTCACATACAAGAAACGTGTTTTTTCGGTTTATGGTACGGAACACTGCGTGCGCGAGTCCGACTCGCACTTGGCCAGTTTTATATTATGTCATTGTTTCAGGTCGTGGCTCACCACATGGGCGAAGAAGAAGAGAATGTAGAAATAAGAATATTTATCATAGCCCTATTACTGCCTCTCATCTTCATGGCATGGATCCGCAATCTTAAGTACCTCGCGCCGGTGTCCATGATCGCTAACGTTTTCATGGCTCTCGGTCTTGGAATCACCTTCTACTACCTGGTTGGAACTGGGGAACTAAAGACTGACAAAATTCAAGAAATGCTTTTCAAACCACCTGTACAATGGCCTGAATTCTTTTCACTGAGTATCTTCGCGATGGAAGCCATCGGTGTCATGATGCCTCTGGAGAACGCTATGAAGACGCCTCGTTCCATGCTCGGCACATGCGGCGTCCTGAACAAAGGCATGAGCGGCGTCACCTTGGTGTACATCCTTCTTGGTTTCCTCGGATACCTGCGCTTCGGGGAGGAAGTCAGTGACTCCATCACCCTGAACTTGGAAAAAACCGAAATGTAAGTATTCTACTGATGCATTTATCTTTGCTCATCGTCGAGCCTTATACAAATTAAAATGCTTAAAAAAAAAACGGTCCCAGGAAACCAGGATTGCGGGTTTATCTTATTATTATCTATTCTTACTTTAAAACGATGATTTCCGATGACCAGTTTTCCCTGTACGCCATTGATGGACAAAGAGAATACTCATATTTAAAAATTGTCGCTGTCCTCCACTGAAAATAAATAATTTTAAAGGTTGTCTCACTGTCCACCGCTGGTGGACAAGCAGGTGGTGGACATCGGGAAACATCGCTTGAAAAAGGGTACACTGTGAATAAAATAAAATAATAATTTGTTTGATGGTATTAAACTAGTAATTTGAGTTGCGAGAATCGACTTAGAGAGAACCATAAAATAAAAATATTTATTTGACACTTAAAAATATATGTTACAATCCCAGTCAGAATAAGAAAGCACACGAGTGTATTGCCACAAATCGGATCCTTACCCCCAAACTAGGCCTGGACCTGTATTTTAGGGGTCACCGTATCAACCATATTGCTAGAGTGAAAAAGTTGAATGATGGGTATACTTATTTAGTACTGCAGAAATATAGCAATTTTCCATAGGTGTAAAACATTTCTTTTTGCAAACTCACTCCCCTTATTTTATGCATTGTTTTATGATAAAAATCGAAATTTGTTATAATGATATTGTGAAACAAGAACAACTGCCGACACACTGTTTTGCAGTTTGGCAGACTTTCTATATGTTATTGTTTATACAGATTTTGAATAAATAAATTAAAAAAAAACAAAAATTGATTCGAACATGTCTTGTTGTTTACAGTCCTGCCCAAATTGTCAAGATCGCTATCGCCATTGCCGTATACTGCACATATGGACTGCAGTTCTTTGTGTGCGTCGAAATTATGTGGAACAGCATTAAAGACAAGTTTACCAAGCGCCCAGACCTCGCCGACTACATCATGAGGACCATCATGGTCACTGCTTGCGTGCTGCTGGCCGTGGCTGTCCCCACCATTGGACCTTTCATGGGTGTCATTGGCGCTTTCTGCTTCTCAATACTCGGACTGATTGCGCCTGCCTTCATCGAAGTTATCACTTACTGGGACATTGGTTTCGGACCTGGCAAATTCATGATCTGGAAGAACGTAATCGTACTAATCTTTGGTCTCTTCGCACTTGTGTTCGGCACTAAAGATGCCATTATAGCAATTATACGCGTATACACTAAATAAGGCAACACTTTAATTGTGCACAGCCTTTCATTCAAAGATTCTGTGTTAATGTGTGATAGATATTAGCGTACACCTTAGTAATTAGAATAGATAATTTTATACCAGTTTTGCGTGTGATACTTTGAGTTGTTTAAAATAGTCAAGTGTCGAGGACGTTATTTTG
This sequence comes from Lycophotia porphyrea, assembly GCA_950005105.1. NCBI lineage: Eukaryota > Metazoa > Arthropoda > Insecta > Lepidoptera > Noctuidae > Lycophotia > Lycophotia porphyrea. The sequence goes on along the minus strand of OX465383.1, from coordinate 23,160,731 downwards.
TTTCGTTACCCAGATACTTGTAATACTATTTCGACCAAATGTCTTTTGTGAAACCTGTGGACCTGGAAATTCTGTTGTATTGGTAACTATGAGTCACGCTGCTAAACGAATGGTGCTACTTATTGCATGCCGTCAATGGTGCCGTTTCCCTTGTTCACAAACTAAATTAAATTTATCTGCTGCCCATTTCTTAATGAAATAGAAAGAAAAAGATGCACTGAACTTAAATTTGGTTTGGTTTGTAAACAAGGGAATCGGCACCAGTATTTGCTCCACATCATTATTTTGAAACTTTATACTAATTGTTACTTTATACTATAGGTATTGAATGTTGCCTTTTATTCAGCTGTTTTTTATAAAATATATTTTATAGATACAAACTATAATTGGGCATGTTAAATTAAATTATATAATATCGCTATTACATTCCCAAATCTGAACTGAATACTGTTGAATGGTGTACTTTGAAATGGGTATTTGAGTCAACATGTATTTTTGATTGTGTGATGTAGGCACGATAATGTTGTAACAATGATTTGTTGGTACCAAACAAAATGAGCTAGCATGTACACGATAGATAAGTATTTGTAAAATAAAAAAAGACCAAATAGCGATCGAACATATTGTCATAGGCATACCTAGTGTTGTCAGTACTTAATATAATTTCGTTGAAACGTTGAAATGTTTTTAGTGTATATGAACAAATGCTTTCATTAGTAACTAACTCTTCTCTATTAAAACATCATTTTATCTTAAATTGGTGACTGGGATCTTGCATTTAGTGTTTGTAAGCTTAAATGTTTTATACATAATTACTGTAACATTATTTATAAATATAGGTATGTGTGTATTTTATAAGTGCATTGTACGAATTTCGATAAAAAAACTGCACTTAGTTTACTCACTAAGTTTTTAAGATACTTATGTACCGAAGAACTGAAATTTCGATAAGTACATGCAGTCGCTTGTGATAATAGACGAGAAATATCAGGTATGAGGCCTTTCGTAGTTTGATCAGAACAGTGATCGAAATATCAATTAAATAAGTCCATTTTGACTTTTTACATTCGTCTCGAACAAAAAGTCTCGAGAAATATACAACAACCATCGTTTGATAATGAATTTTTGAAATGAGATATATTATTATATAAATCAAGTTGCTTTTTGTATGAATTTTATGAGGGTATCTAATTAAATTTTATGAATCAACTGTAATATGTATACACTTCTTATAAAATTTATAGGCGTAATGTCGCAACAGACCCAATAAAGTTCCTATTTGTTCTTAAATTGTGTAGAAAATTAATTTTAGGTACTTAAACTAAATTTTGTTCATATAACCACAGCGCACCAAACATCGATAACAATTTATTTGAAATATTATCAGTTATATGATATTATTTTGTAATTTAATTATAATCTTAAATTACGCGAATAAACCATTTATAAGCTCTCCATGTTCATTTTATTAAATAGCTTTAAGTAAATGAGCGTATCGAACCTTTCCGAGTAGAAACTTGAGTAGTGCTGACAATAAAACCACATTATCGAAAATTATTATATTTATTATGAACAGTGTCTATTCCCGCTAATATTTTCAAGAGAGCTCACTGCTAGCTTAACAATAATGTTATAATTTTATAGACGTTCTCCTTCCAAAGAGGGCTTAACGATAAATCAGCAATCAACTAAAGACTTCTATGAACATGCATCAAGTTCGAATGAAATAATATAATATACGAATGACTTACTTAGTTTTGGAGGCGGTAACCTTATGTTGACGACACAGAGTTAAAAGATTCACGAAAATGTCGAAGACACGTACGCCCAGAATTCACTACCCTTTCGAGACCTTACTCGAAAAAAGCCAAGGACATTTTGGCGCTTGAATGAGTCTGAAATGCTCAGTTGGTAAATATTCTCTGTAGAAACTGGCCGCGGCGTTAGTTCCTATAATGGCCGCTCGCCAAAAGGTCCTTGTCCTGGTTACGATGAAATCATATCTCGATCTACCCCATAATTCTATCCCGTTGTCTCTCAGAATTGTACTTACTCACTACAGCAAGAAGTGCTATAGGTTTGTGTTAAGTGTATTTGATTTTACTCTTTCTCTGTATGCTATGTCCTTGCAGGATGTAAGTATGCCAAGTGCTGGAACTCTTATACAGGTTGTAACAAAATAAGCGCTATACTCTCAGGTGGTGATTCAGACCAATGTTCCTTTCCTTCCAGGGAAAATTCACCAGCTAAGGGTCAACTCACACCGAAAGAGCGGTGAAGGGCAGTGAATTCCCGGACAAAGCGCCGGAATTCCCGCGGCGCCGCGGGCATCCGCGCGACTCATTCGAGTTTCTCATGCGATAATAAGTATTGTAGTAATGAAAATAAAGTTAAAATTCATATGACTCTGAAACTGCGCTCCGCTTCGCTGCCCTTCGCCGCTCTTTTGGTGTGAGTTGACCCTAAGAGGTATTACGTTTATTCTGTTACTCCCCTTTATGTTACATCTCCATACAACATTATATATTTTTATTTTAATGAAGCTTTAGAGAAACCTGAGTACTGCTGATTCGTGCGTATCGTGTATGGTTTATCCTTAGTCGGGCATCAATAGGTTCAGTGAAAATTAATCAAGGTACAATTTACTTATATTACAATTTGAAATATAATTTCACTTGCTATAAGTTCGTTGCTTTTAAAACGACTTTGATCTATTACATATTGAAATTGACTGAAATTTGATGTAGTAACTTTGAAATTGACTGTTTTATTTAACTAGTTAACTATTACAATGATAGGTTGCTTGCATAAAAATAGCTAGAGGTACCTATTCAGGGCTTCGCGCAGACACGACTCTGTCTCTGCACTCCGACTCGACACACAATAATGCAATGAAATGTGAGCTTTATATCGTGTTACTTATGCTATAATTTTCTTGGACCACGCGTGGTACCACGTATCATGGACTTTTGTCTGTGTTGTAGATTCTACCATAAGGTACACAATATAAAGTTCACATTATAATGCATTATTGCGAGTCCGACTCGGAGCGGTAACTTTATGCAAGAACCCGTAAACTAAACCTATCACGATTTCATATCATTTACTTGCACGATGATGATATGGGGTCGAATCTGCTTACCAGATTCGACCCTATATCATCATCGTGCTTGAGTTAGTTATCATGCAACTCCGGGCCCTCACGACTGTACTCATTAAGTGTTAGCTAATTATTACGATAAACGCAATAAAGAGACAAGTATAAATACTCGGCTTTAGATGGCTCGTGCCATTCGGTAAACTCCGTGTGTTCAGTTCGGCTAACAGTCAAAGCTAATCTGTGGCGGTTTTTCCCGTAAGTATTTTCGATTTTACCTCTCAGCGTGACGAGTTCCGCCGATCCGAACGCGTGCATTAATGCTGGTACTTCCACTGTACGAGAATAGGTCATGGCTCTGCAGTAGGACATTTATACTGATTGGAACTATTACCTATACATATACAGCGTGTAGTATAAAGGTGTAGTCATATTAAAGGGTGAGTAGAGTATGCTTAGATGGTTTGGTGATGTGGAGAGGATAAGTGAAAGACGGCTAACAAAACGTATTTATAAGGCAGATGTGAGTGACAACGCCGGGAGGGGACTCCCTAGGAGGGCACAATGACCATATTGGTGGAGTTTATCAGAAAGGACGTGCGCAGTACCCGCAACCGGGCGGCGTGCGTAGTACCCGCAACCGGGCGGCGTGCGTATATGATCATGGACGAGGCAAAAGGTGAATGAAAGGCTCGTAGCAGGTGGCGGTTCTGTGGTTTCTGCCTACCGCCATTGGAAAAAGGCGTGAGTTTATGTATGTACAAACCATCAAACTGAACATCCTTCTCGGTAGAACCAATATCGTGATCGCGAAAAACCTCTCTTTCTACCACAATAAACGCGGGTGGTCTTTTCTCCATACAAACGCTCTCACCTGTTTTCTTTCTGGTTTGACTTTAAAGCAGTGGTCCGACCGCCGGCGAGAAAACGACTAACTACCGGCGATTTTCTCTCTCGAGAAACGCACAATAAATGTACATTGTAAACGAAAGAGATGCATATTTTAAAAGTTACTCTCTGACTGCTCTCACTGCCGGCGACGACTCGCTTTACTAGTTTTGTAGCTGAGCGACGAGCTTTCAAAAATAAACTCGCTCAGCGATACTCGTTCAGCGATGCTCGCTTGGAACTTGCAACTAAAGTTGTTTGTAAACACGTGTAACGCGCGCGTAGGTTTGCACACTCGTACACTAGCTTATAGCCCGGCGACAAAACTATCGAAACTACACACTCGCTTCCCGCTGATCGCCAACTCGTTTGTCGTTTCTAGTTCTACTCGTTTCTCGTTCATCGTCGGCAGTCGGACCACTGCCTTAAGCTATGATTTTTTTCAGTTCAATAAAGATCAACATCTTCTATGTCCCTATGTTTTCCTTTTTGATGATATATATAAGCACTAAAACTTTTACAAAATGCTCAAAATTACCTATTTATATCGCCTGTCAACAGAGGCCTAGTGTACAAATTTTGGCAACTATTAATGAAAAACGAAAATCATAGGGACCCAGTATCAGTCAGTGTGTGAAATATCTTTTAAATTGGTCGAATATTGAAGGAGGAGTCGAGAGCCAAATCTCGAATTATGACTTTTTACTGTAGTTATCCTTCTCGCACCAATGTCAAAATCGCGATCGCAGAGCAACAGCGATAGTTTCTTTAAATACCTACCGCATTTCCTCTTAAATATGGCCACAACTTGCTGGAACACGCTGTAGTAGTAATACTACTATTTGTGGGTATCTACCGATTCACTGGATAATTTTAATCCTTAGAATACACTCGGCTGCTACAATACCGTCTAAGGCAGATCAGAAAATTAATTTTCAAGAAGAAACCTACTTTGATACACTAGTATAATCCCTATGAAGTGTAATGAGCAATAAGATTAATCTAACCTATATTAAAGATCTCTGCTCATATGGGAATGGGCATATTTTATTTACAGAATTCAAAATAGCATGTGAAATTATACTGACATTCATTTAACATTAGGTTCAAATTGTTAACAAGGCAAGTTTACATCAGATTTATCGATGAACGAAATCACATTTACACGCAATTATCAACATTTCCTGATTTTACATGACTCTAGTGGGTTTCATTCATATGAGATTATATGTGCATAAAGACATAATCGAACGTGATCGAGCGTTTTAGACGAATATGAACATTAACTTAAACGAATAAAATTTTCATTCGTATGAAACACTAAGCAGTGGTAGTAAATTTAAAGTTGGATCTCAGCATGAGAGAATATGCTGATACTTGCGTGTAAGTATGGTAACGCCCTCTTACCACCTTGATATCTTAAAGATTACTTAGTAAGCGTGCTGAGCGTGTGTTCACAAACATTGACAAATTGTACAAACGTTACCAACACAATGTGACCTTGCACAAACATTACACTTATATTGACTCTCAGTTAAGACATATTGCGTCACAAATAAATGATAAATGCACATACATATACAACACTCGTTTTAAAGACCATTGCATAGTCCCAAATTCAAATCTAAACTAGCTCCAAACTAGCTTTGACGACACCACAATTAACACCTTTTCTATGTGCACTTCCGAACGAGCTTTCAGCACCTCTTATAAATTAAAATTATACAGGCCTTCCATTTCAAACATTTATAAAATAACTCTACCTATATATATATATATATATATATATATATATATATATATATATATATATTAAAATTAAAAACATGAACTTACAAGCTAAAGCAAAAAAAATACAATTTTAAAATAAATATGATACGAAAATAATACTTAGTTTACACGTTCTTTTGTTATTATACCAAATGACAAGCATTCCTGGTGTTTAACAATAGGCAATATTGCAAATGCTGACCACATAAAGTCTAATAACTATTATATACGAAAGTTCAGGTAAAAAGTTAACAATTTTATCATTAATTTTTATATTTAAAACACGTTATGTCATGAGCTAAGTATGTAGAGTAACAACGTAATTCGTGCAGGCACAATTCTCACTGTAGTTCTAATAACTGACGTAGACATAGACGGAGACGATGTAACGTTTGGAATCCGGCAGTTTGGACAAATAAACGCACTACTATAAACAGACAAACATCCGTTCTATTGCTATACTATTGCTTTGAATACGAGAAGGGAACTCACTCGATCGCGCATATTCCTCCAAACGTTACAGCGTCAACTATGCGAGTGACAGCTACGCATACAACGGTAGTGTGCTAATCGTCACAAACGGACTCTAATATAGTAAATATTAATTTCTTAGATTAAAACAATTCCTGATTTCATCTCTTTACAGATTACTTCCGATGGGTAAGTTTATAGCAATAACTTGGGTCTAAACGACAGCTCCTAAAGTTGCGACCTTAACTAGATATTTAATAAGTAACTTAACGAGTGCTAGCCAACTATCAAGTATTTACCTAATATCCCAAACACTAATGCCCCCATTATCTTCGATTTAATAATTGTATATAAAGAAGGGACACGGAAAAACTGAAAGATCTAATCGTTTGCTACCACAATAACGTATTTTTTTTATCCGATAATATTCCCCAGGTTAACACATCCGATAACAAATCCGTAATTCTACTGAATATCATAACATATTCGGACTTGTTGTCGCTTGATGGTAGTTTTTGTTTTTTTTTAATAATATATTAACATGACACAACGTCAAGAGTTATCATGCCTGGGGATATAAAATGTCTTTTGTTTAATTAAAAAAAAAAAGGATTACACAGCAAATAACTTGAGTGAATAAAAAAGTAGCAAGGAATTTGGACGGGGCCAGATTAAATTAGCTGATGAAAAGTGAAGTTCCGGTAGCTAACTTAATTTGACTGTCAAATAGCTAATATTGATTTAATAAATACGTTTGTATCCCGAATTACGCTAGCTCGGAGGTTGCTTACAAAACCTACTGCCTTGGCTAATATCCCACAAAGCGAATAAAAGGTCCACACTTGCCACCTTAACAAATAACGTGGAAAACAGAACAATTTTAAATTATTCTCATCAAATATATTTTACGTGATTACTTTATTTTTTTAACCCTTATTAAAACGCTGGGAACTATACTTAGGAAAAAAAAGGAAATTAACTAGAATTTACTAAAAGAAAAGTTAAATTACCAAATTCTGAAATTAAAATTGAAGCTTAAATAGTTTTCGTGTATCAAATATTTCAGTCTAGAAAATAACTGGACGGACATCTCATTTGTGGTTTCCTATTTCCATGCACCAAAAAACAATTGAAATATCTAAAAGACACGGAGAGTACTATTGCGTTTTTTACTACCTCAGTTCATTAAATAGATTCAGTCGAATATCAGTTATTTTGAATTTGTTTTATTCAATCACTTGATCGTTATCAAACCGTCTCAGTAGCTTCAATATTAAGTAGGTATATTATTTAATAATAATTAATTTAATTGATGCGTATTAAAAATGTTTTCAACTCAAATTCGAGAATCACCAGTCAAAAGGGATTTGTACAAAGCAAAAAGTCATAAGATTCTATTCGCTGTCTATTTTCTTAAATATAACTATCAAAAACGATATCAAAATAAAGCGTACGTAGCTGATGCTACACTACAATACCGATAAGTAATTTTGTAATATATTTACAAAATTACTTCAAAAACAAGAAAATAAACAAAATTGTAGTGCTTGACTAATTTAATAAAAAGGAATAATATCCTAAATTTAATAATGGCACAAGTTTTGTTGATCTTAAATGTGGACGCCTGTTTCCTAATTGCGCAGATTTTCATGAGAATTAATAAAATTGTCTAACCTATGTAACATTATAAAGTGCCAGATAGTATTCATTTATCACAGGATACCCAAGATCTTATCGAGGTGAAATTGGAAGTTACCTACAGTGTCTTATTGATACTTGTATTCCAAGAATCCAGAAAACTATATTATTAACTTTATACAAGGCCCTAGGAGGCCACTTGTGAGATTCGCCTCTGATTCGAGAATTGCTACTAGACAAATAATTTTTGTCACGATTTATACCTCAGTACCAGTTTATGGAAGATCCTTAATATCTGTTATTGCGTACGAGTTATTTTAAATTTAATAACTATGGATTAATTAGAAAAATGTCCCACTACAAGGCTGGCGCGAATAAATAACTATTATTAGTTTTTAAATAGCATGACTTTTTTTCGCGTTACAAACCACATAACACTTATTTTCTAATACGCGATAGGTAGCTTTGTTAAATTATTTCAAAAACAGTCGCATGAAACATGTATTCTGCGCAAGCCTTCAAAGAACATTCTTTAACAAAATAATCTAGCTAAACTAAGTATGCAAATCTAAGTTTATAAATAGTAAATTGAAAACTAAATTAATGAAAAACTGTCGATTTAAAAACGTTAGCAACAGTGTTCTCTTCAAAGCGTGTAGATTAATGCTAATTTACATGTATATTGACCGAAAACATAGTTTACTTTACAAAGACATAGGTATTATCTTACAACTATTTATATTAAATATTCTCAAGTAACAATTTAAATGACATTATTGCGTTTCTCACTTAGTTATTTGAAAGGAATCTAGAAACTATCGTATAATTAACACTGTATACACATCTCAAGTTTTGATTCTGGCATTTAAAATAAATTGAAATGAAATACAAAACACGAACATACATTATAAAATACTTTGAACGGTAGATGAAACAATTTAGATTCAAAGCAATTGTAATGTCAGAACCAAAGGCAAAGGTTTCTAATTCAATTTATATTTTTAGTATTTTTTATTGCAAAATCGTTTCTTTTAAAATCCGTTTACAATTACAACTACAGCAGTAGTCAAACGCACTGCACCGACTCGTAGAGATTCTCATTATTACTAACATTATAGTAAGCCTAGCCCAATCTATCCATCGCTGTGTTTCAGCTTTCAACTAAAGTTTTAATAGACCCACAACATACCCTACGAATTCTAAAAACATACTGCAATCTATTGCGATTTAAACTCCAAATATTTGTACATACATAATAATATTACATTTATGGCAGTTTAGTTCACGAATTATTTGTATTATTCATTAAATTTAGACAAAATACTGTGTAAGGATAATCTGGCCACATTGCTACTTTTTATATGTACTCCCACAGTTATTTGTTTTAAATAAAACATAATTTGTTTGATTACAGTGGTGCGCAAGGCCAATGCTTGTCTTATTTTAGTGTAGTATTATTGAGCCAAACTTAAGCTTGAGATAAATAAATTATATGTAAATAACAGTATTACTAAAATAACATTCCCTAACCTAAAACTTTAAGACTGAGATTCTACATTAATACAGATAAATGTTCAGAAATAAAATGCGTAGATACTGCAGAAGTTAAGCAAGTTAATACAACAGCAAGCACTTTATTGCTTCCATGTCTTTTAAAATTTAATTAATAAATTCCTAATACAGATCCCTACTTAGTACAAAAGTTTGTGTTAAATAATAGCGAGAATCATTGACATTAATTATAATAATTTAGGGTTTAGTTAAAAAGTTATAAAATAAAGTTACAGTGTTGTAATGATAAAAATAACTGGCCATTAAATATGAAATAGAAAATAAAAGTTAAAAAATGATATTCTATTTAAGATCGTACATTTCCGAATGAGATTCAATGAACCGTGGCGTGATGATTCTCCCGGAGTCAACGACGGGCGTGAGGAGTTCCTCGGATGGCACTTGGATACGAATCCTATTGTCTGACGGTAGGTTGGTGGAACCGTTGCTGGCGTAGAATCCGAGGGAGACAGGTTTGTGGTGTTCCTCGTTGTTGTAGGCTTTGTACTTGGAGGGGCTGATGGGGTGGAGGTGCGGGCTGCCGGCGAGCGGGTTGTACGTCACGTGGATGCGCACCACGTCGTCCGACATGGGCGACACGGAGGGTGGGTGCGGCGTCGCGCGCGGCGTCGAGTGCGCCGTCGACGGCGCCCTCTGTATACTCAACCCGCATATCCCCGAACTGAAAACAACAAAACACACCTATTATACGTGACTAATCAATTGGTATTGTATCGATCAAGGAAATTGATGCATTTCTACAGAGGAAAACAGTTTACAAGGTAATTAACTACATTATTACACTGTGTATGTGCAAACTAAGTGAAAATTAGCATAGCCCGCATTTAGAGTATTAGCTATCAAGATTATTAAAATGAAATTATATGCTAGATTCTGTCAAAATGTATTTATATGATAATATCTGAATCATTTTTCTAAAATTAACATAGGTAGCGCTAGCGTGGCTGACAGCCAGGCTTAAGCAGAATCGGTAGAGAATGATCTCGGTACATACAAGTTATGCCTTGCTTCAACATTAGTTGAAAGAGTGACAGGAAGCCGCCGATGTTCGGGGGTGCTACTTACAAACCAAATAAAGTTTAAAGAGTTTTTTGCCGTTCTTGGTTAGTATTTGTCATAAACTACTTTGTAAAATTGCATGTCTCCATTTGTAATTTTCATTTCAATTGGTTAGTTTTTGTAACTCTATTCTATTGGAGATTTTGGAGAGTATTATCCTTGTTGATATTATTGGACTGCATGCTTTACAAGTTCACACGTAAAGATTTGGCAGTTGCGAAGGACTTGACCCAATAAGTACTGGTAAACCCACTTGTGGCCCAGCCAACAATGTATTGATTGGGTGACCTTATGATCAAGGTGCATATGTATAAAAGCGTCAAAATTAGAAGGTACAGCTCGCAAATTGAAGTAAACAACTATGAAATTTAAACTTTATCCCTATTGAATTAATTAAAATTCACGACATCTGAAGTAAAAGTTGTGTTGACAAAAGTTTTTCAGATTGAACAGTGTTTGTTCATTCTGGAACCTTTTGGAATTGACATAAAGTTTACTTTGATTAGCTAATCAGCGTCAAAATTACAGCAGCAAACCGTTCGTCGCTATCATTTTAGCGATGACTATATATAGGGTGATTGGTAATTAGTGACCGATACTTTAACACGTGACAGTACTCATACAAACAACTTTCGCAAAGAATTTTTTTTATACTTATTTCTTTAAAGAACACTTAAAGACTACCATCAAACACGCAGTCTTTGGATATTACTTTTTTTTTTTTAATTTGTTAGCACTGTTGCACGGTCTCATAGTAATGAGACAGGGGGCCTAAAATGGCCGGCTTAGCAGAATCATAATATGAATTACGTTACAATTCATAAAATGGTCACAAAATGACAATTCATAATATTAATGCGTCTGTGCCCATTTTAGAAATTTAGGCGATTCATATTATGATTCAGCTAAAGCGGCCACTTTAGGCCCCCAGAAGGGCGGCACGTGGCTATAATAGCTGATAAGTAACAGGCGTGCACGCGCGAATTTCATTCGACTGTTGTGCTTTTGTGATAAAAGTGAATGAGTTTAAAAAAATGTTTCTTTGGAAAAGTTGTTTTTATCAAGAGTACAATCACGTGTTTAATTATCGGTCACTAATTACCAGTCATATACTTTAAACATTTTATTGGTGCAACTAGTTTGGGATTAAACGACGATGACCAGTCGAGATACAAGGAGAAATCAGAATGTCTCAAAATACACTTAGCGGCAGAAAATATAGCCCAAGTGCTTATCGCAAATTTGTAAATAATCTAGGGTAGCTTTCAAGTGGCCTGTCTAGATTCATTTAAAAGAGTACACACACAAGATCACGACTGTAATCCCCGAACGGTTAGGCAGAGGTGTACCTTATAGTACACCCACATTTCATCAGTTACGTTTAAGTGAAATAGGGGGCGAGCCTATTGGCATCAACCGGGCACAAATCCAGACTCCCAGACTCTATTAAGTGGGTAATTTGAGATTAATTGACTTTTTATTAAAAAAAAAAGTATTTTCTATAAAAATATTTGCGAGAATTATTTCGAATGTAATGTAAGTTATTATTTTTTTGTAATCTCGGTCTGGGTCTGTTAAAATGTTTTCTAAATGATTTTCGCTCGCGTGGTCTTGTTAACCGATCAAGGACGAACTCTACTTGAGGTTGCTACATTTCTTAATGTACCGCGTACCACGCTTTGAGGGTGGTACATAGTAGAAGTAAAAGTCCAGTATCGATATACTGGACTTTATACTACCAATAATACTATTTTACTACCAGGTAGTGGCAGAGTAATGACCAATTTGTTTTTCCCGAGTGGTAAAAAACCGCTTCCTAACCGCAATTGAGTTCAGGCGACGGGTTCAAGCAGCACGTGGTGATGTTGTCAGTGAACGTACTGTGAGGCGGTAAGGCTAAGGATGGATGAACGTGATTTACGTATAAAGAGACCAGCACGAAGTCCAGAGCTTGAGAGACATCACTGAACTGGACTATCGACCAATGGAGCAAGGTTTTGTTAACCGTTTAGTACAGAGTACCCTTGAGAGCGCCAGATGGTCGTGACAGAGTGTATAGGCGCCGTGGAGAACGTTTTCTTCCCATCACGACACGCCAGACGGTCAGTTACCAAGGAGGGTTCATGGTGTGGGGAGGTATGTGCACGTACGGAGCTTGTCATCGTAGATCAGCGCCTGACAGCAGCCATACCTGGCCTACCTACCGAGTTCACTGATGGTCGACCACTTTTCAATCTTATTACTTAGAGCATAAGGGTGAAGTGGCAGACCGTTAGTGAACTCGGTACCTTGAAGAAGTCCTCTAACACGCGTAGCATGACCACCATAGAAACGGGTTTTGCCGACGGAAGATCGACAAAATGACAGATTTCTTTTTTTGTCGATTCTTCCGTCCACAAAACCCGTTTCTACGGTAGTCATGCTACGCGTGCAAGACTATATTGTGCCTTTTGTGGGCTTTATTAGTCGAGAAGATTTTCTGCTCATGCATAATAATGCAAGAGCTCACACTGCTGCCATCGTTGAGTCTTACTTAGCTGATGTTGGTATTCAAAAAGTGCCATGGTCTGCTCGCAGCTCAGACATGAACCCTAAAGAACATGTCTGGAACATGGTTAAAATAATTTCGTCTCTTTTTACTTTGGGTCCGTTTTCTCCCGCTGAGTGTATGTCATACATCATCGATCGACCGCTATAGTTGCAATCCAGGGCCAACGTTTATTTGGCGGTTTCTTTCATCAAGCTTTCTGGTTTTATTTGTAAGGTAAGAACTACAGGTGTGAAGAAGAAGCCTTATATCATTGGAGCGTTATTTGTGTGATGAGTGCAATCTACATCTACAAAAGATCTCACCTATCTGACCCAGTGGCGTCGTCGCTGACGTTCGAGTGCGTGTCGAGCGAGTTGTCCATGGCATGCGAGCGCCCGCTCGAGAACACGCTCAAGTCAGCCGTGCTCGTCACGCTCGTGTCGGCGAGCGAGCGCCGCGACCCCAGCGCGGACACCGAGTCGTCGCACCGGATGCCCCCCGCTACCCCGCTGTGCTCTAAACAAACACAAGACGATTGTACAAAAATAGTAAACCAAAGGCCGTCCGCTGCGTTAGGCAGACTTCATAAGACTGCTTCGAACCGCAGCCAGCATACCGTAGTGGTAGGCATTGGTTTTACTAGAAAAAGATCCGCACGCAGACAGTCCGACGAGGACGTTTGCCTTCCGCAGCGGATGGTCTTACGCATAATTTTTATTCAATACAGTCATAAACCGCGAAAAAGACAATGCTTGGTTATTAACTTCCTTAAAACGTGGCTATTACAGTCACGTTTTAAGTAGCTATTACTGCCCAACATGGCAGTATGACACGCGTTTACTAACATTCCGGGTAATGAGCTAATTCGGTAATAATAATATGACTGCATAAAAATGTGGTAATTCTTTCATAGCCACTAGCTTTATACGCGTAGCGAACAAAACACAAAGCAAAACTTTCATGCAAAATATAAATAATTTAGTTCTTACCTTATTGGGCAGACAACGTCAAGCAAAATCAATGTAATATGTAGTGTAACACAAAACCCACATGCAATATTTCGAGCTTTAAATTCAAATCTCTGCTCGTAGCTCTATCAATGAAATCAAAAGTACCTTATGAATCTCCTTTATTTATTCAGTACATACATATTTACATTAAAATGATAAAAAGGAAGATTTGAGAATTTAACGTCTTCGTCTTCTCATTTTCTTACATGTCTTATTTACAAGGTAGCTGTAGTTACGAGGTTCGCTTCGTTGCGTGTTAAACGTGGACTGGACTGGGGAATCTAGGTGAATATCCATTGACGCATGGGACGTACGGAGGGGGACGTCAAATTGACAATTAGGATCTGAAGAAAAACGTTTAATGGTGTTATCATTGTATTAACAAAGCCTCGGACTTAACTGTTAATGACTCTCAATGAAGGCTTAGTAGGTAAGTTGCCAAATTGGCAATTCAGGAAATAACAATTACACAGATACATTTTTACCTAACGGGCCAAAGACGGTGAAAGCTAATTAAAAATTTGTTGTAGCGTGTACATTTATGCAGTAGCTTAATTTTGAAAACGAATAACTATGCTTTCCCCTTTGAGGGCGAAAGCATTAAGACATCGAGCGTACCACAATATATAAAAGTATCCATAATCTTGGTTTTAATTAACTGTGAGATAATAACAACAGCAAAGTTTAAATTGGAAACCAAAAGTAGGCACATAACAGCATGAAGAAGTACCAGTATCATATTTCGGTGTTGAGATATTTTTGTTTGGTGTCATTTATCTACTGTAATAACGTACTAAGAACAAAATCATTTTAAATGTGATAATTTGAAAAACAACTAAAAGCGACACTGATAAGATATACAATGTGTGCTGTGTCTACGTAATGCACAGTATGTGACGTCTAAATATACGACTATAACGTACCATTAATTACAGTGTTTTATTCGTTTTGATCGTTTTATTTTATTTTTTGACGTTCCTCATACCACCACAGGCGGCAAAACTAAAAATAAAACGATATAGTTATGTTTTCTCGGGTTATTCAATATGTTGCCCATTGAATGTAATCGACATTAATTATCATGATTAAACTCCAGTCAGGTTTATACGTCGCCTTTGAGGAAAGTTAACACGAAAACATCGACGTGAAGTTCGTAAAAAAAATGATACATAGTATGTTTGGTTCGCTCAATGCAAAAAACAAACAATGAGCAAAATCCGCATATCCAATCGTTAAACTAAAATACTCAGTAGGTTTGAATCAGTTTATTAATTAATTTAACGTTTTGTTCCCATGGGTTAAATTCAGGCCATATTGTGGAGGTTTCTGGATCTTAACTTAAAACTAAAGATAATAAATAAGTTTTACTACTGTACCCAATAATCAATTGAAAAAATCGGATGATAGGGGTGGGTTTATGCGAGAACTTAAGTTGAGGGGTGAAACGGAATCATTGATAAACACTATTGAGCAGAGATTCATTTGAAGCAGACTGTTAACGAGGTAGAAGTTTTGAAAATACGTCATGTAAGGCACATCAAAATGTTGCATGAAGTGCGTTTTGGGCGCTAACGCAATCCCGACGATTTGGTGTTATTGTAAAATTAATGTTAATAAGTTTGTAAGTAATATAAAAGAGAATACAAATAGTGGGCGTAGCGTTATTTTATGAGAAGTAGCACAGACAATGCAGGAAGCAGGGGATCGCTCTTAAGATCTGAGGAGTAAGTAGCCTAATCACATTCAAGTCTTTTATTACAACATTAACTGCATAAGAATTAAAATTAAGGGACTCGGTCCAAAGATTTGTAACTCAAGCTCCTCAAATCTTAAGAAATGCCATGTTAAATGTATGTCGTTTTAATCGTGTTAATCATGACATAAACCCACCTCCGTACCACCAATTAACATGCTAGTGCAGAATAACAATTACATACTCTATGTCTAAATTAAAACAAAATAATAGGACTATAGCTAAAATGCCATTATTTTGGATATTCGTGTAAGTGAAGTAGGTACATAAAAACAGATGCTGTCATACGGAGATCTATGGGACCAATATCATAATGCGGCGCTTAAATATAAAATAATCGAGTTAAGTTTTTAATGAATCTATACCATAGACAGTAAAGTAGGGACGAATTCCACACTCACAACAGCAATGGATGCAATAAGGTGTGTTCACATCCATGCACTGTCATTTTCATCTCGTAGTTTCAACTTCCCATGCATTTTGCTTAACTTATGCTTAGATGAAACATAACTGCACGCGTGAAATCCCGGCGGGTTAAGCCGTGGTGTACCTAGGTACCCCCAAATTTCGCCAGTTATTAGTGTAAGATGAAACTTCAGTTTTAATTAGCTCTTTCGGAAAAGAGCAACTTTATGTATGAGTTGTGTGCAGAGGCTACATTGGATACACCCATTGCATCAGAAGAAAGTGCAAAATGAAAGTGCACGTATGTGGGAATATGTACTTATAAGGATACATACGACAGGACAAAATACTAGGTACCAACAAAATTTTAAAACATTCTGTATCTAGCATAAAAATCTTTTCAATATAAGCTCTATAAAAATGAAAGCACACATGGCCATATTATGTAATATGTGTATAACTGAAAGCAAAGAGTTACAAAAATAGAACTACGGGATCAAATTTAGAATAAATTATCAAACTTTTCTGATATTAAAGAGCGAAGTGACTACTTGAGTGTAAAATTTGTTTCTTATCTAATATGGTTAAGTGTTTTGCATCAACTGTCTAGTAAATAAAATAATATCCATATAGTCGAAATAATTATAAAACTAAATACTGAAGAAAAAATTATGTACCAACGTTAACACAATCACGACTACATTATCACATTCTATCTAAAAAGGGCGATGGACAAAATAATAATCTCAAGGCAAATATGAATAACTAAATGGATGCAGAATTCAAATGTCAGATGCCTTACATGGAGGCGAATAAGGACAGAACAATCTGCGACAATATGCATGCGCAACTCAAGTAAAACGAATCTCAAGCCAGTTCTGACCGACAACAAAATCAGGTTGGGTTGTGTTTTTGACCTGTCTTCGTAGGTAACGAAAAACGATTGATAGAAACAATTTCAAAAATTCAAAGAAGGTAGTACAGTGAGTAGGTGATTATTTGAATGATAAAGTTCAATTTAAAATATAACGTTGTCCATTGCCCTCTGAACTCATCCTGCTTTCAAAAATAACTATCTAAACTTGTATTCGATAAAATAAATTAAACTAAATCTAAAATAAAAATACGGGCTAACAACTTAAGAGAATCGTCACATACATTTTAATTTCAGTGAGTACTAATTTAACTGGACATTTGACCTTTAGAATAAACCATGTTTATTATGATGTTGTTTGATTTCTAATTTTCTAACATAATTTAGGTCGTTTAAAACCAAAGATTTATTTAAAACAAATAAGGTGGCACAGTTACTAAAATTATTGTAAATATTTCTGTTTTTATCAGACAAACTACCTATATTATAAGTAACTCCTGTAGTGTGGTTGTTATCATTGTTTGATGGTTAAGTAACCACTAACATATCTGTCAGTCTTCATCAACTAACTTGCATAATTATTCACGTAAAGGGCATATTTTAATTAATTTGTACTTATTAGGTCAAAATACTACATCATGATTTACCGAGAAAACCTAAGAGTAGTAAGTACAACCTAAAGCTATGACAAACATACATTACTTTAAAAGCATTGGGCCACTACCTGTCTAAGACAACATACTGGACAACTACTATAACGGCACACCAGTGAAATGGTCTCAAACTGAACAGATTAGAGCAAGTAAACAACGGTTTGTGACCTAGGTTTTTGAATCATTCTCACTCGTAATGCAACTGCAGTCTATAACCTACTGAGCTCCACGGCCATAAGACACATTATTGCTACAACTAGACATCATTTTTATACCCTGGGCACTTGGGCAGTCATGGACCATGATTGTTCACGATTGTGCAAAAATCAGTCAAGAACATGCATCAATGATTACCGTTAAAACAATGTGAATATCATGCAAATGTGATTTATGCGAGCCATCCAAAAGAATATCGAAAAAATATACAGCTACAGAAAAGTAGCTCTGAACAATCTGGACCAAATCCTGAATGGCAGAAGCGAATGAACTAACGAATATAATTAAACTTGCCCAAATGCTATTATACACTTGCTGATTTCACATTGGCGCAGAAGTTTAGGTACAGTTCGTGATAAAATTCAATGCTATATTATCAGATAAAATGTAAAGCTCTCAAGTATTCATGGTTGTGCTTCAACAAAGTGTGCCAATGTAAATGAGCAAGGCTTATAAATGCGTGAAATGGTCTGAACCAAGGCTCTCGTCGGAGGTGGTACGCGAAGTGGGTAGAGATGCTTCCAAATTACCTGACACTGTGTCACTCTGTGAGACCCGAAGCTCCTGCAATTCCATTGCAGCCTTCTCACGTCTGAAAAAATACAAGTGCTATTGAAGAACAAGAACAACGAAATAAATGCAAAATAAATTCTTACTAAATAGTTCATCTTTGATTTTCTACTAAATTTAAACTACATGAATTGTGGTCTTTTGAGTTTAGATGCTGATTGAAATCCTGTAAGGCTTTCGCACTTGAATTAATTATTGCACTATTCAATGGTATTTTGAAACCTTACCTCAATATCACAGTAGCTCTAGCCTGTTTTTCAGTCTCAGAAAAATTTTCTGCCCGCTGGCCAATCTTCGATTTTTTGTCAGGCTCCACAAACATACCAAGCTGTCGTTTTGGAAGCTCGTTGGGCGGTGGGGGGCCGGGGTAGTCAAGCTTGGCTCGCTTCAATTCTTCCATTGATCGTTCCAAGTGATAAATTACTATGTCGTCTTCAAAGCCGAAGTCTTTATGTAGCTTAACCTAAAAATTTAATATCTTATTCACTTACAACATACAATCTTGTATTAATATCCGGCTTGGATATTAATACAAGATTGTAAATGCTACTTTAAATTTTACACAGAAAATCAGCAGACCTGAATATAATTTACTATAAGATCCATATCATTTAACTTCATGATTGCTTTCTTGTGCAGTTTGAGTATTGTGTAAGCCATTGCAGTGACGACTCTCTCTCCATCTAACAGATATATATCCCAAACCCTGAGGCATAGGCTAAATGGCACTCTTTCCACAAAACAAACAAAGAACCACTTGAGGGAATAGAGAATTGCGTCTAAACCGAACTTGTCAAAATGGTGTTTCAATTTTGGCATAAATTTTGTGAGTATTTTGTCATGGTGCCCTAAGAATCTCGTTAATTTCGGAAATCCTTCTATGTATAAACCATGCATGGCATACTTCTTATCCGACAGTAGTACAACTAAGGCCCAGAACGCATCTTCTTCATCCATATACATGAGCAGTACTCCGGCCAGGCCAGACATACCTTGACAGTAACCTACTTCAGAGTTATACATGCTATAAGCACAAAGGACATTGAATAATGAGCATTGTTTTTCTGAATATCGCTCTCTATAAAACTGATGTTCTCGAAACTGTCTGTTCACATCTGAATCTATTTGCCTTACATCTGTGGACCACAGTTTTGCTAGTTTCAACATTTCTTGAAATTTTCCTGGATTAGCAGATTTAATTCTGTTGACATCCATCAACTTGCACCAAACTTTTATTCGAAGTGAATTTGGAATGCCTTTGTATATTCGCCTATGGAGTTTCTCTTTGGTAGTTGGTGAGTCCCAATTACTAAGCATCTTGACCCATTTTTTCTCCCTCTCAACTTCAATGTTGACTTTTTGGGGCCCTGTTTTCTGCGGCAAGCGCTCATCATGTATGAATCCATATCTGGAAAAATGACAATCTTTATACATAAAAGGAAAATTTATGAACCATTTTTTTATACAATACATTGTAAATAAATAGCTTCAGATAACGATACTTTAGCCAAAAAAACAAGCATTGAAAATAAAACTTTGCAGCTTATCACCTAAATAAGCAGGGCTGCAGTTGCTGAGCAATATAAATAATTTTGCAATTGTTAATAATAGTAAACTTTCATTCCTAAAACTGGGCCAGCTGATATGAGTGGTAAATGCAGATAATAACAATAATAAATTTAAGGTACTGTTAGGCGGTCCATCTCTCAAGAGCCCTGACCACCAGGCTACTATCATTTATATTTTTAATGACTTTTTTTTTAAGAAATATGTAATATATTAATAAGAAACGTGTAAAGTTGTATAATTAATGAGGTAAAATTAAAATTCTAATGACATATTCCCCATGACTTTTTAGTCGTATTACAAGGGCAGCCTACTTCATGTATCCAATGACTACTATGCATTCATAACAAAAAAATAGTCATTTATGAGATTTGATTGTCACAAGACGTAGTTGAAACACCCGATTGCGAGCGATGATCTACTCGACTCATGCGCTGGGTAGGTATGTTTGACACATAAAGATTAGTATCAGGATGTTTCATAATTCTAATGTATTATTTATTTTCCTTTGTACCTATTATCTTAGTTAATTGTAAAAAAAAAACACGCCTAGAGGTGTTTTATGTTAGATATATTAAGTGCACCACCTTTGTAAAACGACTAAAAATTCACAGTGTATAGTTGATCAGATTTAGCTCGCAAACTGTTTTGATCTTATCAACATGTCAATTATTAAGACACTGGAGAATGTTTTTTTCAGAGAGTTGTAGATGTTTATTTCCTGGAGAGCACAGTCTGATAGTATGTCTAAATTATATTACTTCATAACTTTTTTCTATTGATATTATTTTCAGCTCAGTCTTTTTGTAAACCTTTTAAGTATATCTTTGGTTTATAAATTCCCATTTTACCAACATATTATGTTTAAGTATGAACATGACATCACTATCTACCTAAAGTTTCATACACGCATAAATGACTAACTACAAAAAGTACTTTCCTTGACATCCTTGACTGTTTTAAATAACGCTATGCCCAAATCCATGCAAAATATAAATTAAACACTTATTGCAACTAGCATAGACATCAATAAGCAGCACAGCAGCATTAGCTAGCACAGCTGTATACTTATATATACCAGGGTTCATAGAGTAATTTGAAGAAAGCTAATGAATATAACCGAACCTCAGTTTCATATCACCGATTTAACCTCTAACCTCAGCATGGATACAGTGCATGCATAAAAATCAGTTCAAACAAAACGGAAAAATTCTCATGCATTTACTTGCTGCATTGAATATCTATATAATTAATTGTCTAAACATAAACAATGGTAATAAATTCAATGCAGCCAGTAATTTACTCATGCATTTTTTTGTTCTATCTGAACTACAGACTACTACTTCTAACAGTGTTCCAGTAGCTAGAAAAGACTGCCAACATACATGTATAGAAAAAATTCAAGAGGATCATTATGCATTGATTTGAAGTTGTCTTGAGGTTATTAAATTGAATTACAAAACCAAAGCAGGAAGTTCATATACTGTGTATTTGGTGTAAAATATTTTAGGTAGGTACTGAAAAGCCTAATTTAGTCATTTGTAATGCCATGGAAAATATCATATATCACAAAACTGACTCACAAGCACTTTTTATTATTACTTTTCAAATAAAATCCAACTTTAGATCATTGTAACTGTGTTTAAAATCAGCTACAAAGCGAATTAATCCATAAATGATTCTAAACTACTATTACAAATGATAGTTTAGATCTTCATTGCTCTATCACCAAGTTTAAGATTTAAATGAAATCAGGTACACGCACAGACTGTCGTCCACATTCATTTAGGATACTTTATATGGGCACTTGTGGTAGTTTCGCTAGGAGGATGCAAGTGAAATCATGGGCAGCAGCCAGTATACCATAAACTTAATTGAATAATACCAGAGTTATGAGAATTCAATAGTACTGTATTGTGTAATGGGCTAGTGTCCTCAACTCCACATCCAAGCACGTATTTAGCGTACGGGATCAAGAATGCAATAGTAAATACATAATTTCTATACTCAAATTGTAAGTTACAGTAATTTTATTACTAGCCCACTGTGTTCCACTGCCGGGCACAGGCCCCCATCTGTCTTTCCATTTTTCTCTTTCCGTAGCTATTTGGCCTAATTATTTAGGTATAGTTACAAACAATACCACAAGCTCATTGCTCAAGAGTAAATATTGTTCAAATATTCATCAATTTAAAGTACAAATATAAAAATGATTACTAATTGTGTTTCAGTTATATCTACTTAAAAAACATGTATACTGCTTAAGCTAAGAATTGTGTTGCAAAATAAAGTGTAACATTAATATAACATAAGTAATAACAGAATCTTCTTGAATTAAAGTGAGTTTCAATGATCTTACAGAATGTCTATTGAGATAGAGTCAATCATTCATTATTAATACTAAAATTGAAACTCATTTAGTGCACACAAAGACAAAGTTAAAAATATAGCTTTATTATGAACAGTTTTAGGGTACAGTTCCATTTTGCTATTCACATACAATACTGCTAACAAGAAAAGGCCAAATAATAAATGAATAAATGTACATTAGATCATCAAACAATATGCAAATTCGCAATACATGAAATGTCATACCTATCTGTTTTGTGGTACTCCTCGAACTCCGGGTCTTCCCAAGGGTCTATTTGTCCGACGAGGTTCTCCCGGCCCCTCTCGTATCGCTGGAAGATGCGCTCCCGCTCCTCGGAAGCCCGTGCCAACAGTGCCTCCTCATTCATAACACAGCCTGCTCGTACCACATACCGAAACACCTACACGACGTCAGATCTTTTCACCGACCTACAAAATACTTCGCTCACTTATGACTATGACTAACCCGTCTACAAGGCAGCCCTCAAATCATAAACTACTATTAAAATCATCACGCCCTTTTAAATTGAAAATTCTTAGACGCTAGATTATTTGACGTGCTCACTGCTGTCATGTCATAATTGCTACCAAAGACCAAGATATCAGTTGGAGAACTAACACAATTCACACGGAGAAAACAGTTTTACATATATTTTAACAACGAAATAAATCCAACAGAAAGTAAATAACATACGGCTTTCGTAAATAAAGGGTATTTAATATTCAAATAGAGAAATACGCCCTCTTTTTTAATTAGAACAGGAAAATTACGAAAACAAAACTACTAACAGAGATTCCTACTCGTCGCTACTCGGCACTCGCCTCGCGTATAGTTTTTACTCCAACTTTGCCTTGTCTACAACATATTGAACGAACAGAGGAACGAAGCTTCGATGCAAAAACTAAACGTAACTACTTGTTTGAGTGTCTCTGCTTACTCGTAGAGGTTTATTTGACACAGTGCTTAAAAGCTTAGCAAGCGTAAACCAAAAATTATGAAGTTACAAAAAATTTAATGATCAAACTTAAAAAAAAACCTCATCAACCACATCTTGACTAAGCGTGGTTCAGACAGAGTGGAGGCCGGTCATAGAGGAATAAGTTCTAGAATTAGTATACTAGTTGAGTGCAATAATTCATGGTTTTTCTTTTGAGATCCTAGTTGTGGAAAAAAAAGTATGCTACATGCATGATTATAGTTTATTTTAATACAAAAATGTGACAGAGAATGTTGTAAAAAAATGCTTTTTTGCTTTTTTTGCTTTTTTTTTCTTCTAATTATACAAATAAATAAAATGGAAGTGTCTGTTTGTAATATCAAAATAACAGCTTTTTATTGAATGCACATAATTTAAAAGGTACTTACAACATCATATACATCACATATCGGTCTGTTTGTTCCGGCTTAGATCCGAAACGGCTGAATTGATTTTAACGGGACTTTGACTAGCAGATAGTTGATGTTATAAGATCTAACATAGACTACTTTTATTTTACAAATATAATTGTGGTTTCGTGCAAAAAAATTAAACAAATAAATAATCCTTTATTTGCTCACTTTGAATTCCAGTCAGTATTGACATGAAATATACTTATTTAATTATTATTAGTAACACAATATAATCAACAAGTAAATCACAATAATATAATATAATAGAAATAAAATAAACTAGATGCCCGTATAGCTATTTAGAGCCGACCTGTGTGTGTAGTCTCACCCATCGGCCAAGTATAGGGCAGTCAATATCCTCAACATGCTGTGGGAGCTGACACATGTTCTGTGCCGGAGAGAAACGCATCGCTTTCGGATAATGGCATAGAAATCATCCCCTAAAACCCTTGAAATTGTTAACAAAATCCGATTCAAACACCTATCTCCGAAACGGCTGGACCGATTTTGACGAGACTTTTATTGGCAGATAGCTAATTTTATAAGTAGTAACTTAGGGTACTTCTATTTTAGAATATTATAAGAATTTGAGTGCCGTGCAAAAAAAGTTAAATCATTGAAATTGGTAACGAAATCCGATCTAAAAAGGGAAGTTATATTTTTTTACATAAATTAAATGATAATTTATGTAAAAAAATATAACACTTAACGGAATATTTAGCATATTTACTATTAGTATCGACAACCGATATTTCGGCGCTGTTACAAGCACCATGGTCACCTATTACAAGAAAAAGTCATTCAATGAGGTTAAATGAACTTAGAGGGTTGTCTTGATGATTTTAATTATTATAATTCTGTAACTAAATACAAGTTATTGACTTATTTTTCATCAACATACAACCTGACCTGCAAATCCAAAAAACTTAAAAAAAATTGGAACTTCGCGGGCTACCCTGGCGCTTCCACCTTAAGTTCAACACTATCCTGCTATTAAAAAAAATATATAATTTATAATTTTATTTATTTTAATTACTCCTTATAACCTCAGTTCGCTGCCAGTTAAATTCCTGTCAAAATCAGACCAGTCGTTTCGGAGATTAGCTGCAATCCTTGGCTGGAATAAACAGAGAAAGACAAAAAAATAAATTTAAAAAGATCTTATGTGTGTACATACATACTTATGGGGTATCTAAAGATTATATCCTGTGATAGTCTCTGTCATTCCTCAACTAAAAGCTTAGGTTGAACGAGCAGTATGCGGTCAAGCATTATCCTACATCAAAAAGAAGTCGTCAACTCGTCATCGATAAGGGGGCAAAGGGCACCACATTTTCTTCTAAAATTTCTCTTATTACAGACTCCTAGACTTATAATTTGTATGTTCTCTTTTGCGTCAATATATTCTTTGCCTTCCGTCCATATGTCACTATCACTATCACTACATATTATAAAACAAAGTTGCTTCCTGCTGTCTGTCCCTATTTATGCTTAAAACTACGAAACGGATTTGGTTGCGGGACTGATTCAAGAGGAAGGTACTTTATATCTACATTGCACCCGTGCGAAGGCGGGGCGGGTCGCTAGTTTTAAATAATTCTGTACGATCACTTTCACTAAACAATAGGTCTGTGAGTTGAAGTTCCCGAGCAAAACTTAGTTTGTTTCCATGATGATGCAGCTCAAGTTGAAGCCTTGGCGGGCAAAAACGGACCAAAACCAGCTTTACCATACTCTCGCCTGTAATGTTACACCTCGAAGTTCCTCAGCTCATTGCGGGTTTGGGCGGCCGTTAGACGTGGGTTCCTACATAACGTGATGCGGAATGAAATGATCGTCCGTGCTTGAAGTAGGTACCTACATCTTTTTCTGCCATGTTCCGGTGTTCTCACAAAAGCATTCGTCTCGTTGAATCGTTAGTTACCTACTGCATTTTACTATAGACCGGCTAAGAATTGTTGCAATCATTCTGTAAAGATCAATAACTCTTCATCTTAAGTGCCCTGGCAATCTCAGTCGGGCTATTAATTGGACGTAATTAATGTCCAATTAAATGCTTGTCTTAAAAAAAAAAAGAAACCGAAGCCGTTCAATTTCCCGCGGATTGTATCAAAACGTTGATAACATGAATGAAATAGTGTAGAATATGTAAAGTAACAGAGTACTTATCTAACGAATAGATTAGCATCGATTACGTAAACACAGTGACTTGGAAAAATGTTGTACAATACTTCTGGAGTTTGATTCTTGGACGCTTGGACAGACACAGCTGCTCCCGCTGACTTGTTGAGTTCAAACTGATAACATTATAACCTAAAAACGTGTTTTTTTTCTGCATTTAAGATGTTTAAAGTAAGTTTAATGCTACAAATTACTTAAATTTGGAGAAAGCCAGTGCCAAATGAGAAAATCGGAATAATAATACGCACATATTATTTAAAAATTCAGTGCATGTCAATCTACCAACTTTGAATGATTTCCGAATGAACCATGAATTCAGTCCTCGAACGGTAAAAAGTAATAAAACATTATGGTCAGAAAATCAATAGCTATTTGACTTGACATGCATATAATGTTCTGTGCATGCATGTAACATTGCATTACTTTACCCATTGCGTAGTTTATCGTACCTAATTTATTTTTTTGTGTGTAAATGGAAATTGTTGTGTCAATGTGTTTTTATTCTTATTTTGATGGGTGCCTCCTAATAATTGGCTATTAATACCTTGCTAGGGTCTAGTTTGTTTGGTGACCGGAGGGGCATCGGGACTAGGCCGTGCGACCGTCGAACAATTACTGAAGCAGGGTGGAAGACTAGTGATATGCGACCTGCCTACAAGCACTGGACAAGAGACTGCAAAGCAGCTAAAGGAAAATGTTGCATTTGTACCAATTGATGTGAGTATTAGCGCTAGTGTAACTGTGTAACAGTATTAAAGATATATGTCTGTCTATAAATATAAAAAAGTCAGTTCACACAGCCTCAAATTACTGTATAGGCTCCTAGTAAAGGATAATATATTGGATTGTAAAAGCTTTGAATTTAATGTAACTGTCAGCCTGCGACATCCCACTTTTGAGCAAAAGCCTCTAACCCCGAAATACAGTTATTTCGATCTAGAGCTAATGTAGGCCACCGGTAGGTGATTTTATCGAGTTCGCCCCCCCATCTTCTAGGAGGCCTGCTGAAAGACCTTTTGGCTTTGTCAGGGATCCACATTGAGTCTATTTTGCCATATAGCTGTTCCTATTGGGCATACGGCTAAAGTGGCCAGCTCCGTCAGTCTGTCCGTCAGTTGTTTTTAGTGCCAAGTGGTGTTCCATGTTGCATATTACATGGATGCCTAGATTACTTCATTTCATTACCTGTTGGCAAACCTTGGGTTTGGACTTCTAAATGTTTTTCAAAGACAAAGTCCATTGATCTATATATCAAAATGGGATAAATACACATGTCCATGATTTTTCAGTTAAGTGGCAAAGGAGTTTTCTTTAAATAAGCTTAATGGTACTCTTCCAAACATTTATGGTTTGTCTTTTGACTTCCTTGTCTTGTCTGGAGTGGAAAGAGACTGACTGGCTCAAGTAGAGTAAATGTTACCCTTGCCGGAAAGTAGCTCCTAGAGTGATATGAGTGGATCGGATGGTTAGTGTATAACCTCCTGTGGACCACATAAAAAGTAAGTGCACTTTGTCGTTTTGGAAAACAAACGGAAAAAACGATTCCTGCTGGAGTAACGTTTTACAGAATCCTGTACCGCTAAAACCATAGCATTTGCGCCTGTAGAATAAACATACACAAGTAGCTCTTTTTTTGTGCTTATTTGTGACAGTATTAATTTTAAGAAAATTTTTATAATTTTCAAGTAATTGGGGTTTTTTGAAAACCTCAAAAAATAAATATTGTAGCGCCTAAATGAGGAAACGTATTGGGCTCGCTGAAAACTGTATTCGGTCCTTCTTAACGTTTATAATAACCATAAAAAGTTTCGAAAGTGTACATGCATGCATTAACAATAATACAAAAAACCGGCTCAACCCCAGATGTGTAAACCAGACATTAGTGTATTTAGTCAAATTATTAATATTCTTTTGTTTATGTATCATTTATTCCAAAAACAAGTTGTAAGACAAAAAAAACTTGTCCAGGCTCGGCACAGTGGGATGTCTGTGACTACTATGACAAAGATGTTTATTTAAAAAGCCGTGTCCAGTTAAGCGACTGTAACTGTGCACAGATGTTTTTGGGTCAACTGGGCTTGTACCAAATTTAAACATTAGGCTGTTACTGAGAAATCACAAATGGAAAATCTCTAACAAGTACTGCCCAACTGTCTGATTTACTTATTGCTATACAGTCATGAGTACATAATTACTTTGATTTGGTTGTAGTAATAACTGTGCTATGGATTTATTTTACAGGTCACATCAGAAAAGGACGTCAAGAATGCACTGCAGACCACCGTAGATAAGTTTGGTCGTTTGGATGTGGTTGTGAACTGTGCTGGAATAGCTACTGCATCAAGGGTCTACAACTTCAAAAAGGAACAGCCTTTTGATTTGAAAGCTTTCCAAAGGACTATTGAGGTATGTATACAATCAACACACTAACTGATGTTCTTTTCTATTGATGAAATCTTTATTTCTATTAGGCAACTTGTTTTTAACCCGACTTCAAAAAAAGGAGGAGTGGTTCTCAATTCGTCGGAATATTTTTTTATGTATGTTCACCGATTACTCGAAGCCGCCTGAACTGATTTGGAAAATTATTTTTTTGTTTGAAAGAATATACTCCCAAGTTGGTCCCACAGAAATATTGTCATGATCTGATCTTGGACTTCCGTGATATACAATGGAACTCTTCGATAATAGACAGCAAATCTATAGTGATTGCTGCAATCGCTTGGATGTCTATTGTTCACATAACACCATAACATAACATCACGCCTGTATGCTCTGAACAGTACGCAGATGTGAACAGTAGTCCCACATTTCGAGAGTTAGGAATATTAAGTTTAATTTTATTGGGGATAAGCCTATTATTATTATATTCTTATAAATAAAACATTAAAAAAATAATTTTAATAGGAAACTGCAGAAATTACATGTAAATTAAAAATAGCAATTAAATCAAGCACGAAGTAGGCAGAGAAGCAATGTAGATGGGTCTACGACAGCTGACAAAATGGACGAGTCAATTTTTTTTTTTTTTTTTATATGACCACTCGCAGTTCAGCCTAGAGAGGCTGTCGACTGCTTAACCGGACAATCCTGTGGTGGCCAAAAATTACTTTAAGGCCCCCAGCCAGGGCTTACAAACTAAGGATTTAAATTAAATGACCGATCACTGAGGGCACCCCCTGTGGGGTTCGGACCTAGGCTCAGTGCGTCATTGAGGGGAGGGCAGCAAGGGTTGGCTGGGTCTATATTATTTAAAGGATGGACGAGTCTACGCAGGCTTCTTCCTTTTATACGCGTGGTCGCGCTGGAAGGGAGTGTACGGTGTTGTCATCTAACAATATTATATTTCATTTATTCAGATAACCAAGATCCATTGAGTTAGTAACAGTGTACAGCGTTTCTATTACCATTGAATGTATTGTTAATAATGTAAAATAAACGCATAGCAAATATTTTTATAGCAAATAAAAATGAAAAAAAAAACTTAGCAAAAATAAAAGTGACTTCAAAAACACAACAAAATGAAAAATAACTTTAGTTTCAGAAGTAGGTAACAAAAAAAAAAATACCAATCGAATTGAGAACCTCCTCCTTTTTGAAGTCAGTTAAAAACTGAATCAAACAAACAAAAGTCACCTACATCTGAAGCTAAAGTTATTTTTTACTTTGTTGTGTTTTTGAAATCACTTTTATTTTTAAAATATAAATACTTGTTAATTTTACATTACAGGTAAACTTAATAGGAACATTCAATGTGATTCGGTTAGCAGCTGGCTTAATCGGTAAGAATGCTCCAGATGCCGATGGACAGCGCGGAGTCATTGTGAACACGGCTAGTGTAGCAGCTTTTGATGGACAGGTAAGCTTACTGATTATTGACATTTTGTTTGTCAGGTGTTCCGTTTTCTGACTACTCATAACTGCTGCACCGGGTTGTGCCATGTACCTGTCGAGCCACCGTCTCAGTATGATCCCTTCATCACCCATCCAAGAACCGACCTTGACAAGCGTAGCTTACTGCTTAACCTTTTGCTTATATTAATCTAAATGAATGAATCCAGGGCCCTGTATAGGATTTCAAAATGACAGAAAATCTTTATCCTTGCAGATTGGCCAAGCCGCTTACTCAGCTTCGAAAGCGGGAGTCGTGGGCATGACATTACCAATAGCCAGAGATCTTGCCAAGCAGGGCATCAGAGTAGTCACCATTGCTCCAGGTTCTTAAAATATTTTGATATAATTAATATGAATATTGATAGGGAAATATATATATGGAGATCTTTTCGTAGCTGCGTTGCGAAGCGGACGTGTTGCTGACGCGTACTATATATTGTAAAAGCGGCGGCGCAAAGCGTCGCTTGTATTTTAAAACGCTATGGGTCAACAACGGGTGGCGAATGGATACCCGACCGACGTAGCCCGAAGAATTGCTAAAATTAAGTGCTGGCAGGCACATTGCTCGCAGAACGGATAATGGCCGAGGATCGCCGATGGGGTCGAAAAGTTATGGATTGGCGACCGCGAACAAGAAGACGTTGCGTTGTAAGGCTTCCCACTAGGTGGACCGATGACCTGGTGTAGGTTGCGGGGATCCACTGGATGCGAGTCGCACAGGACCGGTCAATGTGGCGACACTTGGGGGAGGCCTATGTTCAGTAGTGGACGTCTTTCGGCTGAAATGATGATGATGAAGTGAGTTGGCGCCAAGAGTGATTTTGTTTGATGTTTAGTTGATGACTACTTACTATTTGCCTACTGTTCCGTATTTTATCAAAAATTAACTGTTTCCTTTAGTTTGCCGTATGGGATGATAAGTTTCGGATTCACCCTGTATATATTCTGTCATATCAGCAATATCTATTCAAAGTTAAATATAAGTACTCGGGTCTAATTTATTTTCCTGCAGAGCTACCCCTATTCGAAACTTAAATTAATGAAACATGTTTCATTTTCCGACCCAAATCAAAATATTTCACATAGGCCCAGATGAGCACTTATAAAACGTCGACAAAAAGGTGCATGGTTAGGGTTGGTCGTTTCCTATGGAGAAGAACCGGCAAGGAACTCCATGATTACTCTTTTCAAAAATCGGATTAAGCAGCACGATGACCCTGCCCGCTCTGGGTGGAGCGGAAGGGCGTGTCAGACTTGTACTGACTAAAACCCATCCATGTTCCTTCCTTGCCCTTTGTGTTCCAGGGCCGCGGTAGCTCTTTCGAAAGTTTTCTTAAGTCTAATTTCAACTGAACGCGATCAGCATTTTATGTCATCTGAACTACGTTCAAGGGCTGTCAGTGTCAATCGTTATGGATTATTGACACTTGCAGCTCTCGAACGCAGTTGAGATGAGCTGATCGCGTTCAATATTATTGGTGAGTTTCGACCTGCGATGTTCATGGATGTGACTTTTGACTTCCAGGGTTATTCCGTACGCCGATGATGGAGAGGCTGCCTGAACCAGCCATCAAGAGCCTGGAAGCCACCGTACCGTTCCCGCCGCGGCTGGGTCACCCTCAAGAGTTCGCCCTCCTTGTCCAGAGCATCATCCAGAACACCATGCTGAACGGTGAGACCATACGTCTCGATGGCTCGCTCAGGATGCAGCCCTAGGTATCGTACTCTTATAAACTGTATGTAGATATACTACACGTGATTTAATAGTATACTCCTATAATATATATATACATATATTGTATTTTCTACGTATGGTATAAATAAACACTTGTTTTTAGTACTTTTGTTTTTTTTTTATTTAAATAATATTTCAGTACCGTCTTTTTAAATACATATATATATTTATTTTTCTATTTTATCTGTTTGTTAGGGTTTATTTAGTTTAGAAATATGTAATTTGATTAACTTTTTAATGTAATTTATAAAAATTTACTAGAATAACAAAAGTCGAAGAATAATTAAGTAATAACCAAAGTTTAATTCAAAACAAACAATTTAGAGTGAATTGATATCCGTTAAAATTTTTACCGAGTTTGTCTATCGTAAGTTTATTAATCATAAACAGACAATATTCGTTCGGCTATGGTTTCCATAAAATCAATTGAGATCTTACAAATCAAACATTTGAATAAAAATATGAACATTGCCTTCCTTTGAGATTTCTAAAACCAACTTTTATAATTAAAACAAACGATAACTTTAGTGATTTTACAATAAAGTGTTGTATACCTCAAGGTGTAAACGGATCCTCCATGAAGCCGACAACCAAGCATTCTGTACATCAAATTAAGTAACTACGCAAAAATTATACGACTTTTTTTTGGGGTGAAAAATCACGTTTTAGGGACAGGTATGCGTAGGACTCAATGTAAAGCACTCAAAACTTTATGCTGATGGATGCATTGAATAGTACGAGGATCGTGGAGGTATTTTAAGAAAAGTGGGAACATTAAAAAATTGTGAAAGAGTTGAAACTTTGACCGCCTATATCTCTGTTACTAAAAGGTTCTGTGGTGTAAGTATGGTCTAAAATAACAAAAAATATCGCAATGACGGGGAGACCAAGAGCATTTGGGCTTCGTTAAGGGTACTTTATACTACAGTTTATATTTGCATTTAATATTTTAAACTCATCTGCCTAGCCTTTTCCCAACTACATTAGAATTGGCGTCCGTCTTAACCGGATGCAGCCGCTGAATACCAGTATTTTACGTGTAGCACTTGTACTCCTAGTCAAACTACCATCGGATCACTGCGATCGATTAACGAACCTGTTGCATTCACCTTTTCCTACTTAGAGTATTATCTACATTTAAGAAACACATTTGAGTTTTCGGCTCAATGCAGGACAAGTTCGACTATATTGGCGACGCATTACCTTCAATTGCACTGTAAAAGATATCTTAGGTGGTTTGTATAGGGACTGACATGGCTGGAAGGAGGTGAGCAGCTGAGATGACGAGTAATAGAGAAGTATGGAATAAGAAGAGATGCTGCGCCGATCCCAAATAAACTGGGGTAAGGGCAGGTGAATAATGATGATCAGTCCTCAAAACTTTCTACATTAAGACCGTGATCTAGAAGGATATGGAGCAGGCCTTTGCCCAGCAGTTGGGTGGAAAAAGAAACGGGATCTATAAATGTTACTAAGCGCGTTTTTAGGTTTAAGCAGGTACATACAACTAGGTGTTAATCTGAATCGGCGCTTTTGCGTTTCATATTTCCGCTTCGTAGTCTAAATGAGTCTTGGAGCAAAACAAACGTCTTTCATGTTTATTTGCTTGCTTGCTTGCATGTTTACTAAAATGTTTTATACGGTTGCTTATCAGTTCAATATTGTTTTAGTTTGTCCTTATGCACGTTGCTTGCTAGCTTGCGTGTTTATTCGTTTTGTGTATTTGC
Organism: Lycophotia porphyrea; assembly: GCA_950005105.1. Lineage (NCBI taxonomy): Eukaryota > Metazoa > Arthropoda > Insecta > Lepidoptera > Noctuidae > Lycophotia > Lycophotia porphyrea. Next base: position 23,127,362 of record OX465383.1, on the reverse strand, counting down.
TTCTTATCCTGGGTGCCTTTAATTTCTTGTTTATTTGTTTGCTTGCATGTTTGGTCACGCTTTATAATGTTCCTATAGACATATCCAGATTTATAACAATCTTGACTAACTTTGCCCGCTGCTCTGTCGATTAACCACAAACTACACAACACCATTTTTATTTAACTGTTTTGAAATTTCATATATTAATACATTTTAATATACACTTAAATCTCTTTTAACCTTTTCCGATTGTCACAACACGTCATCTATAACTACCAACACCCACAAACTCACAACCCGCACAGTAATAGGCTTTCGCCGTTCAACTGTTGCCATTGTTACCACCCGGCTTTCTAACAATCAATAATGATCAACTAGGCATCAATAAATCCTTGCGGGGCTCCACATCGCTGTCAATGTGATGAAGCAGTCGACTCGGATACCATGTTCCATGGCCTTTCCTGCAGTAAGAGCGCAGGCCGGAGAGCACTGCACGCTAGCATTATTAATTTCATCCGTCGTGCTGTTGATACCGAGGTGCCAGCTGTTTTAGAACCCAATGGCATAGTAATAGACCAGACGGTATGACTATAATGCCTTGGAAGTTGGGTAGACCTTTGGTGTGGAATATCACATGTATCGACACCCTCGCGCTATGTCATCTTCTTGGGCGGCTGCTGCCATTGCGCTGCAAACGGTGCAAATACAATAGCTATAAGTTTGGGCTTGGAACACTAGGGCCATGATTGCCCACCTAGTCTTTCGGGACATCGCCAACCGGTTGGTCGACTCTTCCCGTGACTAAGAGGGCTGGCCTATGTTTTGGGCAGTGAATCAGCATTGCCATCCAACGTAGCAATGTTGTTAGCCTTCTGGGCACTATTCCTGTTGATAGCGATATGGGCGAATTTTTTGACGCCTTTTAATGCTTTTCTTCTTTTCTTTATGTACAATGGAGGACACTCCCGCGTCACCCCATCACCACTAAGCTCATTTTTGCTTGCACACACAACATGAAGCGCTCTCTAGCCGGGCGGGGCGCCTCCGTATGATTCAAGCAAATTTTTTTTAACTGATCAGGCGGAAAAGGCCGCGGCTGTACATATTTTCATTGTTTTAAGTTTCGTTACAGATAATTATGTAAATTGGGAAAATATAAATTATACACCGTGATTTTTTAGTCGTTTGACAAAGGTGGTCCACTCAATGTATCCGACATAAAATACCTGTAGGCGTGTTTTTTTACCATTAATTAAGATAATAGGTACAAAGAAAAACAAATAATACATTAGAATTATGAAACATCCTGTTAATAATGTTAACGTAACATACCTAACCATCGCACGTGTCGAGTAGATATATCTTCGCTCGCAACAGAATGTTTCAACTACATTATGCATCATAATAATGAATAATATTTTTTTTATTTTTTTGTTTTATCTCTTAAATAGCATTTTTTTTTTGTTATGAATGTCTAGTAGTCATTGGATACATGAAGTGGGCTGCCGTTGTCAGACGACTAAAGAGTCACGGTGTATATTGAGAAATCTAGAGTAATCTACTACTACATCGAAATATAATGTAGGTAGGTAAGTACGTTTTTTAGGTATAAAATATACACCAGTAAAGGTTTAGGCCGTTTTCGCGCAATGAGTTAACAAACAAACATGAGAACACGAAGCCAGACGTATGGTCTTAAATTTAATAAGTTATATGGAAAAACGTTGTTGTGGTGCATGTTTGCTGCGCAGTTGACAACTGAGCATAAGCTGCAATACCTGGAATCGATATTATAACAAAAACCTATATTATTAACTATAGTAGGGGAGCCGTAGAAGGAATTTTGGGAGTTACTCGAGCGCGTCAGATTAATATAATGGAGGATACATTATATTGCCAAGTACCTCCAGCCAGTATGAGCCCTTAATACAGAGGGGTGCTCTCAGGGGGACCCGTCAGATAAGTAAAAAAAAATCGATCATCGGATTTACACGAGCGCATCAGATTAAGATAAGGGGGATTAATTACTAACTAACAAGTGTCAATTTTGCTAATCCGAAGATTTGAGCGTAACCTAAGGGCGAGGTGCAAGAAAAAGTCGATTTCTGGATTTAATCGAGCGCGGTCGTTTTTTTTTTTATTTTAGAGGTAATCATACCAGAATAACAGAAAAAATATAATCAGACGATTTCCGCAAGCCGAAAGTTATAAAAAACGTTAATTAAGATCAGAACTATAAGTATACTTACTTATACCTTACGAAAATTCATCGAATTATATTTTTTTGATATCAAATCCATAATAAATAATATTTTTAAATATATGTATAATTTCTCACACTTTTATTAGTCCTTCTTTACAGTATTTTTTTACATTTTTTTTAAATCGTCTGATTAACGATACCCCTCAAAATTTTAGTCAGTGTGCCTGGGACATCATGATGAACCTTCAGTATGCTAATCTGCTGCGCTCGAGTAGTTCAAGATGACGATGTTGATTACATTTTCAAAAATTCGCTGCGTGCTTACGTCAATTCCAAATCCTCAGATTAATGAATTGGATCATCTGTAGGGTTCACTGAATAACCCCTATAAAAATCAGACGCGCTCGAGTAAATTTTTTTTTTTGGGTTTTCACCACTTTCGCATGGCCACCCCCACCACGCAAATCGTCAGATTATTGTATATTTCATATCAGAGACATGCTGGGCGATGAAAAAATCAATATCTGACGCGCTTTATTTATAATTTTGAAAATCTGTAGCCGCTTCCCCCACCGCTAAAATTGGAAACATTATAAGACCATTTTGCTTCCTATCATCTAATCTACCAATTCTAATATGTTTCCGCGGCGCTCGAGTAACTACACATTTAGCATCATGGGCTCCCCTACTACTAATAGAGCTTTGAAATAAAGATAGAAATAAATTAAATGATATTACAATATCCAGTGCCTAAATGTTTAAGGTCTTACGCTTTTTGGTATGAAAACTAGATGGCGCTCATAGAAAATATTTCGCCTTTTACTATCATGTCTTCAGTCAGGTCAGTGTCAGGTTATATGTTGATGAAAAATTAGTCGCGCCTGTAACACAAATGTATTTATAGAATAGGCTAGTTGACAAGGTCAAAAATAAAATATAAAAATACGTAGAAATAAGGCCACTCATCTTAAAAACTACCATCACCGTACAGATATTAAATATTGGGGGACAATATAATTGTAAAATTGGATTTACTGATAATAAGTATTACATTTGATCCCAAATAAGTATGACGTCACAACGTGCTATTTCATACAAATCACGTACACATTTTGCGTTTTGACAGTTCATAAAAAAGTAACTATTTTGACTTCCTGTCACATACCCTATTACGCTCATGAAAATCATCAATACAACCCTGTAAGTTCATGTATCAAATCTATTCTATATCTATATTATATATCTAGTCTATTTAATTATTATTTCTGTTACACGTGTGTCACAGAATTACAATGATAAAAATCGTCAATAAAACGATGACGAATTGAATGACTTTTTCATGAAATAATATTTGAATAGGGATACATGAACTTAGAGGGTTGTATTGATGATTTTCATGATTTTAATTCTGTGACACACGTGTAACTGGCGCGACTCATTTTTCATCAACATACAACCTGACACTGATCTGCAAATTGCAAAAAAAACCTAAGAAAATTTGAATTTCGCGGGCTACCCTGGCGTAGGCCAGGCGGCAGAACACTATTGGTTAAATTAATGTGTGACGCCTCTTATTAGCTTGATAAAACTAACTACGCATTTACGTAGATAACAATGAGGCATGACCTACTTTTAAATGATTACTAAGCATTCAGATTGGCGAAACAGCTCTTTGTGCGCTGTATAATACAATCATTTATTCAGACCAATATAAATATTTTTATCTAGGTGATTTCAATTTCCTTAAAGGTATAGATTAAATAGTCGATTTTTTCTATACTTCTATATTATACTAATTTAAGAACAGAGTTTTGTGAATTTGTATGTATGCGGTGGGTAATCTGCGGCCACGGCACCTATTTGAAAAAATCTTTCTCCATTTGATTGGTACGTTATGCCGGATAAACATAGCTCCTTTTTATCCGGGTACCACGCGGGCGAAACCGCACACAGTAGCTATATTACAATAAAAGGTCCCGCTCCTAGAGGAAAGGTTTCTCCCAAATCCTTTTCACAGTCTGTACAGTCGTAATTTGAGATGAGGTATGAAGGAAAGGGACCTTACCGTTGCAGCAACAGGCAAACGTTCTTAGGGTCGCACCCGTGGGGTTTGGCAGAGGTGAAGGTGAGTAATAGTAGACACCCACATTTCGCTAGTTATGTTAAAATCCCATGTAGTAGGGGGTGAGCCTACTTCCACGGAGCACAGATCCAGACTCTGTTGCTGCTACTGAGAAATTCCCGATGGAAAAACCAAAATCACTTTGCCTGACCTGGCAATCGAACCTAGGACTTTACCGACACCTAGACCAACGGGTGCAGTCAATATAATTGTTTTATGTAAGTATAAATGTGTACACTGTTGGCCAAAAGCTTCCCCGAAATCGTTTCTTCCTGTCACGATACAGAGTTGATTTTTGAGCTGGTTCATGAAGGGATGCAGAGTTACAGGTAAACGTTTTTAAAGACCAGCCATATTTTTTAAGATAGTAGCCCGTTTAAATTGAATCCCAATAAGAGTCAGCGTCTGGATGGCTGGACCAAACGAGATATGTACGGGAGACCACGTGCTCTATTTAATACCTATTTGCTACTATTTACTACCTATAGTGAAATATTTGCTACCTTTCGTTAAGAAATTTATCAAAGAAATAACGTGGTCAGCCAACCAGACGTCAGTTTGGCTGACCACTTCCAAGTTCTCATAGTTTTAGCGTTGTATTAACCGCGTTGTTAATGTAAATATTTACTACCTGATTGCTACCTTAACATATATTTTTTACACAACTTTAAGATGCTCCCGAACTTTAAGATAGAAGATAAAAAGATATGAAAGCTCCTATAAATTAACGTTACATTTAGAAAGTGCCTGCATAACCATTATTAGCAATATTAAAATAAGACTTTTCGTTATTAATTTATTCGCAGGCGTTATTATTGTCTTTAATTAATAACTTTCCGTGTGTATGTACACGGAGACTACAATTTTTAGTCACTCTCCTGTGTGTTTGGAAGGCTGTCAAAAATAGAAAAAAAAGAAGATATTCGAAATTATGTAATTACGTTAGTTAATTTACGTTAATGAATACATGATTCAAAATAAATATCAAAAATTTCTGTCGATTTTAATTTTGATTCAAAAATTGCTGTCGGATTCTAATTATATATTACATTATTTATATTTTCTGCCATAAATGATGCAATGGGCCAACATTTTTTTATGACTTTTGGTTATTTTCGAACGTTGAAAAAACACTTTTTTGATCTTCTAACGATACTTTTAATGGTCTTCCTCGCTTAATCGTGAAAACACTCTTTTATCTAATATGATTTTTAATAAATTATTGTTAGCGTGTGCAGGTCACAAACAACAAAACTAAAGTTGAACAGAATAATTTATCATCATAGTTGTGAATATTGTAGGTAGATTTAAATAAAAATAATCTAAGATGTCAATATTTACATTATATACAGACTATAAATAAAACAAAAATAATGCTAAAAAAGGGAAGACTAAAAGTAAGTACCTACATATTTACAATTACAACAATAGGACACTTAGGCGTCAAAGTACTCCTCCGCATCGCTGTCATCCGGAAACGTGCCCAGAAGACTGGCAGCATTGCCACGTTGAATGGCAATGCTAATTCTTTGGCCAAAGAAATAACCAATTCAATATTGATTAACTTATGAAAATAAAAGTCTACTTATTAAGATGTCAATTAATTAGTATTAAATATTGTATCGTAATTTAATAAAGATCAATTTAATAAACCCCCCAAGTAGGTGCATACATACTTATAACATAAATGCGATATGTTAATAAATTATAAAATTATCCAGAAACAAGTTGTTCATAAGCCACTAAGCGCCTACAAAAACATTGTTAGCAATTGTTCTCAGAAGAAAATATGTCAATAATTGATGTACAGGCGTTTAAATGGCTTTTATTAATAACTTTTTATAGGAGCTTCTTAGAGTTGTGGAAAACTTGTATGTTAAGGTAGCAATCAGGTAGTAAATATTTACATGAATAAAGCTGTTAATATAACGCTAAAACTATGAGAACTTGGAAGTGGTCAGTCAACCTGACGTCAGGTTTGCTGACCACTTTATTTCTTTGATAAATTTCTTAACGAAAAGGTAGCAAATATTTCACTATAGGTAGTAAATAGTAGCAAATAGGTATTAAATAGTGCACATGGTCTAAAGGACATATCTCGTTTGCTCCAGCCATCCAGACGCTGACCAATATGCTCGGTAGTTTTTGCGTGAAAGAGTAGCAAACATCCTCACAAACTTCCGCGTTATAATAGTAGTACGATTACTAACGGCAAACAGATTTTAGAAAACCGGTAAAGTCAGTTTAGAAAAACGACTTGATAAAGCCACTCGATGCACTTCTGGATAAGGAATAAAAGGACCAACTGAGGTTGGTCGGGAGAGTACTAGACAACTCCCACTTGCTAATTATACTGGCGCAATTGAAAGAAAGAAGGAAAGAAAATTGTTTTTATTTGGCATTAATAACATCTTAAAAACAACACAATATAAATAAACAAACAATACTAATAATGCCAAAAGAGCCTCAGCTCAGCATAATGCCAGATGGCAACACAAAAACGGTTTTCGGTGAAACCGGTTTGAAAATAAGTATTTTTTAATTGTTTGTCTTAACTGCTTGTTAAATTCAGGCCGCCCACACCTTGCATCTTTTCAATTATTAAATGAAAAATTTAGAGAAAGAGTATTAAAAGAAAGATGCGGAAAGAAGAAGGATCAAAATTCACCCACCGCACGTCCTACAACAAAGAGAAGTATCTCAAATAAAAAAATAAATGGGTATAAGAAGATGGCATACTTCCAAACTCCATCCTTATAGTCTAACATATAAAAAAAATGCTATAAAAATTCATTCAGGAGCAGTAATATCTACAATGGATATACATATTATAATATCCATATCCATACTAATATTATAAATGCGAAAGTTTGTTTGTTTGTTTGTTACCTTTTCACGCCTGAACAACTGAACCGATCATCCTGAAATTTTGCATATACATTCTTAGGTAGGTTAGGTACGTACAGACATGGACATAGGATACCCTTCATCCCGGAAAAAAGTACTGTTCCCGAGGAAAACCACAATAACGTCATTTTTGTAATAGGTGGCGCCACGTATCTGTCGAACAATGATTGAATTATTATAGAAACTTTAGTAGTGTGATATTCCCTCATACATTTTGAGAGTCTAAATTGTAGATAAACCGGTTTTTCATCCTCCTAACTATCCATCCTAATATTATAAATGCGAAAGTAAATTGCTTTGCTTGAAACCTTTTCACGCTCTAAACCGCCGAACCGATCATCATGACATTTTGCATAGTATATGTTGTCAGGGATACAGATTAAAATATCCACCTTTTAACCAGGAAAAAAGTACTGATCCCGGGGGATAAAGTCATAAAAAAAACTCACTTTCGAATTTATAATATTAATTAGTATAGGAAATACATTTTGTGAGTCGAGTGTCAATGCAGCGTTTTTGTGGTTTAATTTCAAAAGTTTCACAATTTGTTTGATAGATGGCGTTCTAGTGACGACGCCGTTTTCTAAATCGCGGTGTTAAGTTTTTTTTGTGGAAGAATGATCATCGAAGGTTTTTTTGTTCCTAATTTTGTCGTTAGTTTAGGTGTTGAAATTGTCTTTAGATAAGTTGTTTAAATTATTCGCTAGGATTGGTTATCCTTTATTGTTTGTTTGAAATAAAACAACTGTCTTTTATTATTATTCGGTTAGTTTAGTTAGTTCTGTTTTTATTTTGTTAGGTTAGGTTCCTTTGTGTGTTTCTTTAAGGTTAGGTTTCTTTGCCTTTTTTTATAATGCCTCGCAAACGTAGTTTCAACTTAGGTAGGAGCATAACGCGAGCCCGAGCAGCGAAAATTGCTCGATCTCAGGAATCCTCCGTTCAATTATTAATTATTCGAATTAAGAAGGCAAGAACAAGCGGAGCGACAAGCAGCATTGAGAGCTGATGAGTCAAAGCTAGGAAAGACGGGAGAGCCAAGCCATCCGCCAAGCTTCTCTGAGAGCGTCTGAAACGCAATTGCGTTTGGAGGAACAAGCCGAAAGCCAGAGAGCTCTAAGGGTAACTGAGACGCCTGTTTAAACACAGCTCCGTCTAAGAGAACAAGCCCAGCGGCAAGCAGTCATTAGAGCGACAGAAACTCCAGAAAAGTCGCAGGTGAGAAGGACCGCTGTTGCAGAAATGCAAAGCGAACGCCGAAGAATTTGTATGCGTCACAGTTGGTCCGTATTTAATCATTCTGGATTTGAATACGATCCTTTAATTGATTACAACAATCAAACATCAGCTGTTGTGGTTGGTTCGATGAATAAAAAAATTCTGTTTTGTGATGCTTTAAAATGGAAAGACGAGACCGCGGGGGTGTGTTGTTCCAATGCAAAGTTTCCGTTCCTCAAAGGTTCTTCTGGTTCGAGGCTTCGGATTACAGAATTAAGACAAAATATAGTCGGTGCCACTATTTTTGAAAGTGTAATTTTACCCCGAATCCCGATAATCCCCACTGAAGTCTCCAGTTTCCAATGAAGCTAAGTTTTGCTATTACAATTTAATAAAGTGCAAGGGCAAACATTGCAGGTAGCAGGGGTGCATTTGGAAAAGCCATGCTTTTCCCATGGCCAATTATATGTAGCATGTTCGCGTGTGTCCATTCCACAGAATTTATACGTATTAACGCCAAATAGAAGCACATACAACATTGTGTATAGGAGCGTCCTAGAATAATGTTTCGTTCTGAGCCCATGACTGCAACGGCCATATAACAAGCAGAGTACAACCCGAATTGATTCTCAAATCCTATATTAACATGTACGAAGCCGCGGGCAAAAGCTAGTTCAGAAATACTTGGCTATCTCGACTTGACTTCAATTATTGAGTACCATCATCGAACAAATGACGTTTTTTTTCACTGAACATCGAACTAGTAAGAATTATAACTTGATTCTTCTACTCTTCTTTGCTGTAGGACGTGGGTTAATTTTGTATGGTCCATGCTTCTTCTTTGTTTAAGTAAACTTTAGTTAGTTTACTTAAAAAACTACTCAACTATTGAAAACTGTATAGCATAATCAGCCTATAATGTTCCCATTGCGGGGACACAGGCCTTCTCTCTATGAGAGGGAATGAGCTACAATTCACCACGCGGGCCCAGTGCGGGTTGGTAGATGTCACATATCATCGAATTTTTGGTTAAAAACTGTAGTATAAAGTTACCAAATTACCAATACTACGCTAAAATCACACGTCTTTTCACTTACAACCGTTAGCATCGTTTGGCAAAACAAAATAGCTGACATCAAGTGCTTCGTTTTGACTGAGAAGTGGTGTAGTAATGTTGCCATTTGAAAATAATAAAAAAACTGGAAACTTGAAAATAAAACCCGGGTTTTTTAGTAATTACAAATATACCGAAAAACCGGGTTTTCGATTAACTATGAAACCGGTTTTTCGATTAACTATGAAACCGGTTTGCATTCCCTTATCATAACCTTGTGGTGTGACCATCGGACAGCCAAATCATAGGTCTCGAGTTCGAACCCAAGTCGCGCATCTTTGATTTTACAGATTCATGTGCGTAATGTATAATTATCACTTGTTTCGGTGAAGGAAAACATCGTGAGGAAACCAGCATGCCTGAGAGTTACGTCTCGACGGCATGTAAAGCCAAATCAGAGGCCCATAGGCGGCATAAAAAGTCCGACGCAAGGTTAAGCACTCACCACACGAACAGAAGAAGCAGGACCAGTGGGATTCGGTGGGTAAGAGTCCTACTTATCCATGAGGTTTTCCCCCTACCAGAAATGTATTCACGTTCATAACACTTACATAAGGAGGGGATGAAATAAAATGAGAATTATTTAAACGAAAATATCATTTATTTCTACAATAACGGCGGCGGCGCGAGCGCTCGCCCTCGCCGCCGGCGCGTACGTGCGTCTCAATATTTATTAATCACCATGAAAATAAATACATTGAAGATGCTCGGGCGACATCTCACACCGCCTTACATTCTATGTTGCCATCTAAAAATAGATCATCGTGTTTTAAACTTAATGACACCGCTAAACAATAATGACAATAAAAATAAGTTTAAAAATTTAGCGACAACAATAACTATTATTTTAAATTGTATATAAGACGCAAACGTGAGGTAATGACACGGTACATAATTATGTGGCTGTGGTAGCTTCTGGCGGTTGCTCCAATCTAACTGAACTGCAAGGAAGTTGCGATTGGTGACTTTTTCAGTAGTCATCGATTTAAGTATCAATATTAAGTCCTTAGTAGGAAATGTGTTATAATTAGTCGTGCCGTGACAAGTTCACATTTTATAGTTACATCTATTATATGAAAACATTATTTCTAACAATAAGTGATGTTAGCAGTGATGTGGTGTTTAAACGTGTGACGTTTAAATAGAGCTAAGTTAAGTTGCAAACACTCGTTCAGTTAAAATAGGAGCAGCCTCACAATAAGCCTTCGTGGCTGAACATTATCGGGTGTACTTATGTTATTATAATATGTTATTATATTATAATAACATGATAAGTATAACAGCGGTCACTGGAGCGAGTTGCGAGGGTCTTGTTCCACTCGCGGCGGCTCGCCTGTCCGGGACCGGGCTCGTTGGGCTCGTTGTGCGTGACCGGAACTAGGTACTCGTATACTACTACAAACTTAAGCTAACAGCTCGACCGTTTCGCAAACCCCGCTCTCGTCTCCTGACCTCACCACTTACTATAACGTGTAAGTAACACATAAATAGCCATACATCTAAGATGGTATCAGATTAAGATTTAATTTAATTTGCATTTGCAATTGCATTGCATTGGTATTTGCCAGCCCCATTTTTTCAGATACAACAATAACCATTTAAGACGAATGAAAACTGTATACCTCGCCCTATCTATATGTACAATTGATAAAGTAGAACTAACACGGCGCGCGAAACAAAGTTAGGTGCAACAGAAATTATCGTTTAGGTACTTAAGATTTACAGCTAGTATGAACCCTTCAGGTTGAGGCCTGTCGATTCGCTCAAATTCACATCCTCACATAAACTTAACCACGAGAATACTATACACAGACTAAAGTTAAACAACATCGACTGAGATTAATCCTAACTTATCGTTAATGAACAACAAAGTGGTAAACTTACAAATTGCAACGCTTTGTCTATGCGCGTCATTTAGCGTTACGTTAGCGATATTTTGGAATGTGTGCGACGCGTACATAGTCATCGGCAACCGATCACCTATCATAGTTATTATCAAGCAAAGCACGTGATGATGAAACGATTAGATGCGAGTGAATCGAACGCGCTACTGTCTGTACACCGTACACCGGGTACGATACGTTACGCTGCGCGAGCGAATTTGAGCGAAGTAACAGTGCCCGACTCGGACGAGCACCGCGCCCCGCTGCCCGCCACGCTGCGGCGACGCGGGACGCGATGATCCCGCTGCGTAGTTTGTTACTATCTATCACTTACAATCTAGTTGAACTCAAAATTTACATTTACATAGAACACTCATCGTGTACCTTAACATTAAAATACTTATAATTTTAAGTCATAAATATAGATATTACTTACATAACGTACGCTAAGAAACAACTTTACGTTGTTACATTACAACCTAAACTTAGACGTAAATAGTAGGTTTAGATTTATATAGATTTTATATATTCAAATCTATTAAATATTATAGTTGATTAAACCAAATGAAGCGAATGACAAAAGATGTGATAGAAGATTAACCGACTAACAAAAAACTATTAATGAACACTGGCACCTTAATGTTGAACCGTTTATTGTCAAAAGAATGTAGCCTTTGTTCGTGCTCAAGAGTTGTACTTAAAAGTGAAACGCGTTGGGTAGCTAGTAATTAGGGGTGCGAAACACTGGCTCGAGTGAGTTCGCGTTGGATGATCGCTATCCTGAAACAGGTGAACCCCAGCGGCCACATGAATGGCACACGTCTCTCTAACATAGCGCTTAGTCGCCACTAACTGACGGGTGACTACGTCGCTATGCATACACTTGATAACTTATTACAATAAATAGTATAATATTTGATACATACAATATTTTATGCTGTGACATTAGAACAATATATTGTATAACGGGCTGGTGTCCGCAACTCCACGTCCAAGCGCGTATTTTGCGTGCGGTAGAACAATATAATTAATCAGTTGAGTTATACATACATATATACATTTTATGGATGATAATACTATTTAAGGTAAACGCACACTCATCAGAACGAAAGGAAGCGAGGCTGCCGAAAGAATCGATTTTTAGAATTACTTGTATGAAACCCTATGAAACCTCGCACACATATGCGCGCCTAATTGGCCGAATAGGTAACGTTATAGTATGATAAAACGTTTTGTTCGGCGCGGACAAGTGTGCGTTTACCTTAATATAACACCCAAATCTGTAAATTAAATTTTCGATGTAGAAAGGATTTAATTACTTCAGTTTAATGAATAAGTTATTTGTTCATTCATTATTATTGGATTAACATTTCAATGTTGGACGTATGTTGACGTATTTTCCATTGATTGGCAATAGACACGCACAGTCGAATGCAAATAAGTGACAAGAGGTATAAATGCATAAAATATTATACTATTTTTATAATTAAATGCATGGAATAAGATGGGACTCCTTAAATTAGAAACGTGAATGTTGCTTGAATAATATATCTATCAAAATAATACTGTATATCTAAAAAAATGTCCATGTGACTGATGATAAAATATTAATATTTAAAATGGTAACATGTTTGGTAAAAAATTCACAGGTCTAATTAAAGGAGTCGAACATTGAGGTATAAACGGCTTCCGATCTAGTTGGTGCTAATGTTTTGTTTCTAACAACGATAGTATTAAGTAAGATTCTTAGTTCACCGACTTCAACCATGAACCTAGTCGATAAACGAGGTTTATTTTAAAGCTGCACTGGACAAACGGGTGTTTTGTTTAAAATTGGTCGCAATCGATGTGCGCACTGCCATGCGAGCGACATAATGACCCACCCCGTCTAATGTACTTAACTATGTCATACCATCACAGATCAGCTTTGCCTTCGATAAAGCGCCTAAACTTGAGAAGCTGCGAGTTACTTTAATTCTTTTCAATTCATCGTTTGCGATGTAGAATCAAAGTGACGTTAGCGAAGAATACTTTGGATTAAGGACGATTTCAAGAACGATCACAGGAAAATGTGCTCATAAAAGTATCTAAAAACACTGAAAGAAAACATTAATTTTTATGAATGAAATGAATATTACAATCAGTACGTGCTTATTCCAAACAGTTTCTTCCTACATCGGAGCTTCTTTATGTACCTATTTTAACATTAAACGTATAACAAGACGTACACATACGTGAAGATTTGATATTACGGTCCTTAATATTTACATTAAAATATGTGGTCGTCGATTAAAAAAGTGTAGACGAAATGTTATAATGAAAATGTATTAAATATTCTGTTATTAAACACGGCAAATAACTTAAAACTGTTACAGTCGTAAATAAATGTTTATAAAACTTTCAACAGTGCTCATTCAAGAAATTCAAGAACTGTGTATATTTTAAAAATTGTACCACAACAACATTTTTTAAGGAACTTTTTTTTGCAGTTGTTTGTTTATTCAACTATACAGGTACTACGTTCTGTATCTATTGTACCTCCGCATTCAAAGTAGAATCACGTGTATCTATAGAAAGTTTAATTCGTGAGTTTGTAACACAATATCATGATGATGAAATTACAGTGTTATCCTGAGTGTTCACTGGACGGTTTTGTAGATAAAATACGGTGCCATAGTATTTTTGTACACATGAGAGCTTATATAAGAACAAAGCTAAGCCAAAATGAATAACCATCGTAATTTATAACCATAATCTACTCGTTGACGCAACTTATTACCTAAACATTCGCACTTGGTGCATTGATATTACGTTAAACAAAACTTTGAATTACAAACGTTTACTTTAAACACAAACCGTCAAATCACAATTTTTTATTATAGTAAAGGATCCGAGCTAGGAACGACCTTCACTGATCTGTTTAATTGGATGAAAATTATTTTATATCACGTTTAGTATACCACGGAGTCTGGATTTGTGCCCGGTTGATGGCTCGCCCCATGTTACATGGGGCTTAAACATAACTGGTTAAATGTGGTTGTACTATTAAGTACACCTCTGCCTTACCCTACGGAGATCACAGGCGTGATTTTATGTTATGTTATGTAATATGTTAAAAATATATCGCGAGTGGGTTGGCTAAAAAAATCCTGAGCAAGCTATTATTAATTAAAAATTAAAACTTTTTTTTTTAAAACGCACTCCTGAGTTAACAAATAAATTTAATAACAACCGAAAGTATGAAACCCGTATTAAAATAATATACAAGCGTTGGGTTGTCTACCTTTTTCCTGGCGTAACTACTGGGTTGGCAGGTATAAACAGGTATATCCATCCATTTGTTTAATAAACTAATCATATCAAAATAACCGCTTTTTCATTGTGAACACGATGATATAGGTAAAAAATCTGGTTTGAATGAGGGTTGTCGAGCAAATAATAACTTTGCCAGGATTTCTTTTTCCCATTCGCGATATTTTTTTAACACAAGATTTGATATAAAATAGGTTTCATTCATTAAGCAGATCAGTGAAGGTCGTTCCTAGCTCGGATCTTAGACTATTAGTTAAATGATTCGTTACATTACGTAGAGGTACAAGTGATTGGCGCCTAGCGTTCCAAAGCTCCGCCGACTACACTTGCATCCATCAACTTCATATGCTCACATGTCGAAACTAACAAACAGTGGTCTATTGGGCAGTATCCTTTATCAAATTGACACCGTAGTAAAAAGAAAACGTTCTCAAATTAAATTTGTAACGTAGTTTTACAGTTTTACATACATATTTGATAACACTTTATATTCAATATTATGTATAATCACTTCCACTTTAAAAGTAGATCTTTTTTACTTGATTACGTACGCTACTATATTATTTGTTAGAAAAATACGAAATCATGTACTTTCAGTTAACATATTATATATGTTAATAAAGAACAATATGTTTTATATAAAAATACATCGCCTTCCTCGGCCATTAGCCGATAGACGCTAGTACCCATATATTTTTAAAAATCTATGATTTTTAAGGCTTCTTGCACGTATGTTGAGAAATATTTTACATAATTACAAAATCATAAGTAGTACACATCACTGTTAATGTGTTTATGTTATTTACAAGGATTATAATTTGAATTTGTACTGGTATGGCCGACAAAAACAATACTTGATTAATTTTATACAACATTCAGATAAACATTTTTTTAAGGAACAACTGTAAATTTTTAAAATTGATTTAATTTGCGATTAATTATTAATTCATTTTTACATTATATAATACACATAGACCAACATCAACATTCGATAAAATTTCTTTCATATCTCATTCAAGCCCAATATCTATACTTAAAGTAGTCACTCACTGCAACATTCTTACTCCGTCAACAATCACTCGGCGCGACACATACAAGCTATAGAACACAATGTATTATAAGATATCAGTGAAGACAATTTAATATACATTCAATTGTAAAGTGCTTTATAGTCTTAAAAAAGAAGATAATCCGTAAATTTAATAAGTAACGTCAAAGAAATAAAAATCGGGCATCGCCTGTTGCGTTGCGCGACCACAATATATTGTATGTACGTATGGTACTGAATACAACTAACATTTATAATTATATTACACATAATGATCATTTTAACTAACATTAAAAACGGTTTTCATCAAATTTCTTCGTTTATAATCACAGACACTTTCCTAAAATATGTATTGTAATATTTCCCTTTACTTACGCACCGGAGTTAAAGAGAACCTAGTTATATAATGTACTTACTCAATTTTGAAGTAACACGATATAGATTGCTAAATAAATTAACCATAGCTACACAAGACTGGTGTATAATATTTGTATATTATTTTACAGACAATAGGTAGATAAATATTTGTTTTATCTGTATCGGACTAGGCACGCGCGGCACCGCCGGCCGGCGCTCGGCGCAATAACTTACATTTGATAATCACACACCAAGTTATAAACTAAAACTAACTAATAAGTAAAGTTTGTTGCATATTCTATCTGATGTGGTGTCGGGGGCGCTTGGCGCATTTGTGGTCTGTTTCTCTTCACTGACACTTCAAGATCTGGAAACGGAAATTGTCCTGCGTTATTAACTGTGGCACATAAGAACATTAACATATACCGACCCAGAAGGAAATCAAGTCACCGAGTCATGATGTCCGTACACACTTTAAAATTCAATAATGCATTTATGCATTTGTAGGTCCTGAATAGATGCGGTGCGTACATACATCAAGGTTCGGCATTCTTAGTAAGTTCTTAAAGCCAAACAAATCATAAAACTAAAACCCAAACTCAGATAAAAATAATTTAAAATACAATATTTAAGGTGGTAGGGCAACATTAGTGAAAAAAAGAAAAATAATAAATGCTGTTTTGTTTGTTTGGAATCATGTACACAAATGAGTTTATGAAATAGCACTTCAGAGCGAAATCCGAAACTAAATAGATCAATGATTTAAGTGTTCTGGTATGCCCCAGCGAAGTTATACATTTTAAAGAAAAGTAACCCAGAATATTGATAATTATTTCGCGCGATTATAAAATGTTTGAAACAACTGGACATTCAAAAAGATCGCCAGTGCTTTTTAAAATGATTTTGTTTTAAAATCCTGTATACACTATTAAAGCAAACGTATTTTTGTGAACTATTAATAGTGTTCATTTTCTGCCAGAATCATAACTTCCTTTTCTTCTCTATTTTTCCCTGTAACTAATTTCAACTTCAAATACTATACGAAAAACTCAGCCTGTGTAGTCGATGTGCTATTATTTTATTTTTGTCGTATAAATAAGTGTTATGAAATGCGCGTGCGATTAGTATTCTCTTCACGTTATGTAGAATTTAAATTTAATAATTAATTAGTTCAATCTCTATTATTTGTTAACCCTTCCACATAATATTTTTACAAATTCATTTTTATTTTACAGATTTGAGATTGAATTTTAGTAAGTTAAAATACTTAATTATTAAGTTAGTATTTTGTGCTTTCATTATTCCTACATAATACATAAGTTTTTGAGTTAAAAACGGTATAAAATCCTTAAACAATACAAACGCAACAATGCGCGCGAAGTTACTTTGCATGATTTCAAGACCCGCCAATTATTAGTCAATGTATCCTAGCAGTGTCTGTAGCAACTCTAGCAACCCACTACTTGGTTATGTAATCTGGACGGTCAGTGTCGACGTCAGTTCTGTATGACATAAACACGTTTATCAATACGCACTCCGAATAGTGAAGTAACGTAAATCTCTTTTGGTATTGCAGCCCAAACATAATAGCACGCGCATTAAACACAATTATGTACTTTTGCCAACCAGTTCTCTCGAAACCTGACAAGAAGCCGCGTATAACCGAGATAATTTCATCATAATTTTGTTTTAGAAGTATGCCAATTCGCGTAATAAACAACATAAAAATAATATATATATATATATATATATATATATTGTTCATTGTTGGTATTATAGTAATAGTGCCTGTAACCATACAATAGACTAAAAGTAAAATGATAATAACTTGCAGTGAAAAAAGTGCCAGAAAATCATAATATTATTTGAAATGTGCAAATAGTAAGTGCGAGGATGGTCTCGGAGTGTTCGTTTATTACGAGAATGCTTACTCTATATAGGCGATTGTTGCTCAATCGCGTCGCTAGGCAGGAATCCGCACCTGATACACACAGAGCAATTTCTTATAGTGTACACATCTTTACTACAATACTGCACGAGGCTTTCAATACCCCGCCGTAAAACCCTTTTGAAACTATTCGATAACTATAAGATATCTTCCGGTATTTACAACTTAGAATATCGAGATTATTATAACTTCAGCAAATAAACGTATTGTGAGTATGTATGGTCTTTTAAATCAGATTGTCTGATAAGAGACCATCCTCATTTCGATCCTTCTATTTTATCAGCACAATATTGTAATTAGCTACGGGTGTACGGACACATTAGCTACTACAACAACTAATCGTTTAAACTAAGTTTACAAACAGTGTTTGAATAGTTTAGACTTTATAAAATTCACACAATTGATTTAATATAAATTTGAATTTTCACGAGATGGCATACTGGCATAATATTTAAACTGGCTTGATATGGTACAGTTTTATAGAAGCTAGAAGATTAAGAATATCGATTCCATAGTTATAAGTGTTCATTAGCTAAATTTCTCAATAATGATATAGTATTTATAAACACTAAATACAATCAGAGAAAACCCAATTCCCAGTCAGGTTAGTGGCACCTTCTTAACACCATAATTTATTTGTTTCTCACTTCTCTCTATATTTATTTTTTAATTTGCCTTTGCCACTAGTTGTTCTTAAGATGCGCTAGGTAAATTGAAACAGTAGTTTAAAATGTACAGTAAAAGAATGCTTCATTGCTCGTCTTTAGCCATCATAATTGGGTGTCTTCGAATTCAAGCAAATAAACGACTCACGCTTAAGTGGTCGTTGATTGGTTTCATATGCTATGAATGGCAGAAAGAGACATAAGCCTGAATTTAATTTCTAATTTGTTCTCATGAAGAGGCTTGATGTATTCTGACCAATTAAAAAAAAAAAATAGTTAAATGTTGGGGTTTGTTTTACGTTTTGGACATTTTAAGCATTGCATGGAGTGTTCGTAACAACTCATAATTGTTTACTATGAACTGAAACCTATTTTCCGGAAGGAGTAACTCTCCAAAAAGATTTTGTCCCATTTAATGCCCATTAAAATGAATACCAGATATGATATAAGAAGAAAAACATAAAGTAATTACTATATTGTAACTACTCTTAATGATTGAACTAGGTACTACTATTGTTACGCCAGCAACAACCAAATTTACTACGACTAACAAGAATGTTATTATTTATATCCTACTAATTTAATAAAACCATTATGTACCTAGCGGCTTATTAGATTAGTGGTGTTAGCTACGTCCTACATACCCTTATAGCCTTTGTTTTCATTATATACACTTTCACCATACAGTTTTCTTTACTAAAAGTATTTTTTTCAGTTAAATCAACCTCTAATTTCTGTAAATCATACTATCCGCTATAGTCTTTTATGAATGCATATTTGTATAATATAATATACAAATATGCATTCCTAAAAGACTATAGGTAATTATAAAATTTATGACTATCTTTCATGATTATAATTTGAGTATATTATATTGTGATGAGCTATAAAAGCGTGGTGCAAATATAAATAGAGGAGCAAAGTTGCCAAGCAGGGATAACATTCATATTAAAATAATTTTAATTTAGTGAAATTCAACATATTAAAATAATGACATTCTTTTCAACATTGGCAACTCTAATCCAAAAATTGATATACACAAAAGATATTGATTACTGTAATAGCCAATATTGTTGGAACTCGGTATAATACCCGTCTTTCGATACTAGTTTCTTATATTTTGGCCAGTTTAAGTCCGTGAGGATTAAAAAGCGGCAGTAAAATATAGAGCCTCAAGTACAATGGCTATGTTTTGTTTCGATTGATTTACCATGTCGTTTGTTTAAAATTCTTGGCATTCAAGCGGTCTACGTAATATTATTTGTATTGGCGTAAAATACCTTTGGGTCATCTATCTTTTTACGCTATGTGTTTACTTAATCATAGAAATAGTTATTCACAATAAACATATAATTATATAGTATGATTTACCAATTGAATAATGTGCACATGTTTTTAAAATATTTTAATTTACTTTTAGAACTTTAGTGGCTATGTATTAAACCTTATCTTATTATATTTATTTAAGTAGAGCACATAGAGACTCGATATTTTCAAGATATAGCTGTTACCAACATTATTAGCTGATCCTACTATAAGACACTAGTTTAATGCATACATGTATGGTATATAAATATATTAAAGTATGATATGATATAGAATAACATACAATCGGTCAAGTGTCGACGTGTGCTCGGCATTCCGGTTAACCATTTCACCTCCGTTCGGCCTAGAACGAGATATATGTTGCATTTCTCATCTGCTAACTAGAGGAAAATGCCTTAATCATAATGGTCCCCATTTGGAAAATATATTGAAAATATAGTCGGAATAATTTGATTGATAGAAAATGAAGACCCAAACGAAACTGCAGGTTAGGAAGTATTTGGTTCAGAGATGGAAATTGTAAACGATAAAGACCACGTCGGTGTACGATGAGTTAGGACGAATACAATGTATGTTACTGATTGAATGAGAGACTCACTTGCGCTTCGCATGCAGCATCTCCATGAGAAGGGTCTGTGTAGGCGCTTGGCCGGCACAGTGCCGCTGGTATAGGTGCTCCTCTCCTCGAGCCGCTAGGGCGTGGATCTCAGGTACAACCATTACTAGTTTGCCGAATTTGTCCTGAAACATTAGGATATTATACTAAATAAGGGACCGTATGTTTGAAGATAAATTCTTTGTCGAAATTAGCTTGATGATGAATTTCGAATTTGGCGCCTAAAGTGCGTAAAGTCAATCGAGTCATTCGGTTAGGTTTTTTGATTTAAGAGTTCGAAAAATTTGGAACTACAGAAGTTCGAATTGTCTTATTAGCCATTAGCAGTCTAGTTTGGGTAGATGTAGACATGAAGACATGGCGTTAGGAAAGTGTTATGTTTTTTTTCGACAGGGCCATGCAGTAGTCCAATTAGTGTCCTCTAATCCAGGTAACTGGTCTACTAACCTGTATCGTAGGATAACAGGACAGCGTGTAGTCGAGAAGTGCAGCTTGAACTGTTTGATAACCATCTCGGACGCACTTCACATTTACGATGCCTCTCACTTCTGAAACGTCAAGAAAATCCTTCAAGAAAAAAAACAACATTGTGTAGTGATTGATGGACGAAATCGTGTCATTACACAAACTTACGGACTTTATATAAACAAGAATTACATAAAACAAAATAAAAACAATAAATCATTCGCATTAGCATCTGCAAGATTTGAGATAAACAAAACAATAAAAAATAAACTAAATAAAAGATATCACATTATCTAAATACTAACCAGGGTTTAATAGAAGCAAAAATTTGACGCATATGTAGTCTGGGACATCGAATTTGAGCTCTGCTAGTTTGTTCTGGAGCTCGTTGAAGTGATCCGCCAACGAGGGGACGCCTAGGAGTCCCAGGCAGAGAAGGTCGAACTTCTGGCCGTTGTGAAGTGTAGTCTCGTCTGGCAAGCCATTGTGCATCCTCTGATGCAGATGATCTAACACCAACATGTCGGACCATGAATGCTGCAACAGCTTCATCTGATCATCAACCTGCAACCAATCAAAACAGCATTGCTACACATGCAGGGCGAAATAACCAAGTCTTCGCAATCATTTGCGATGTAGGTCTCGAGATGTTTGTCGTCACTAATGATTTATTACAAAGATAGAATATGTTGAACTTTTACTAAGTGTATAAAGTAATTCAAATAATAATATAGAAGCAGTTCTAATAAATCGCTTTAATATGGTTAGTTTTTCGCTGAGCATAGTTTAAAAAACAATATTAGTAACTGCTCCTTTATTATAATAAAAAATACTGTTCTGAAAATATAATTTCTTTGTAGTATACAATATAAATGAGGACAAACAATAGATGCAGATAGGAGTTACGATGTGTCGGTGGTACAATTTTTTGGAGTAGTAGATGCTTCTTGTTATTCTTTGGTTTAAGTTTTAAACTCTACTTTTGCATGCCGCTTGTTTATTACATATTCTAACGATAAGGAGGTTATGTTTTGCTTTTGTTAACGCGTCATTCCTAGTATCTTAACTAATTCAGGTGTCGTGTGTAATCAGAATATTATCTGACAGTCGCAACCGACGACGTCGTTCTGTGACCTACATTTTATTGAGTTGCATTAGAAAACACGGGGCGGAGCTCGAGCGCGTTAAATTTGCCGTTTACGAAATGTTACAACTGAATTTTAGGTCTCGAAGGCATTGCCACACCGCATGCTGCTTGCTCAACACGATGGATCAAGATTAGAACGATGAAATTCAACTGGCACTGAATAAAACATTTTTTATTTCGGTCAAATAATGGCATTGACATTAACTATAATTTAATTATGAAATTAATGTTTTGAGTACAACGTTTATACTCGTCACTTAATATCGTTTTTCTTTTTACCGTATATGCAAAGTAAAATTTACCTTTGTTCAAACACTGTCTTCAAAATTTTATAAACCCTAAGAATACGACACATTGCGCCAACTATTTCAGTGGACGCTTGTGTATTAAATAAACGTTTCTATTTTCATTGCTGTAAAGCAGAGTATTGCGGAGTGGCAGTGAGTCATTTAGCCGTTTCGGATCTAGTACAACAAACACTCCCTTCGGTTGGGCGGCCATCTTGAACTGAGTTGTTGGTAATCGGTAGTGCGCGAAGTAGGTCAAAGTCGTCTTGAATTGCCGCGTGCCCAAAACTTTAAATACCAATGTCGGGAGTCTTATTGGATCTACGGATTCTAGTTAGAGATACATTCTTATAATACTTGTACTATGTATAAGGATAGTGGGCCGTAAACTATTTCACGTAATGTAGATCTACTTTTTATGGTGAGTAGACCACTTGTAAGATTTCATTCCAATATACAACTGCTAATATTACACATACGACACCAGTTAATTACAGTATTTCACGAGTGTGCTAGTAAGAGAAGAAGTAGTATTTGACACGACGATTTTTTTTTATTTTTATAGTTATTTTTGACGGAAATAAAGAATAAAATATATATTTTTTAAATCTTATTCTACGAAATTGTTATAAACGAAATTATAACAACGGTTTTTTTATATCTTTCTTTGTGAAATAGTAAGATAAAAAATAGTTTTAGTTTGGTTGCACTAAATTGTTTTCTTACAGAACATGCATCCAGTGAGGTATACTTGTTATCATTATTGACAGTTTCGAAACTAGGACTTGGCTAATGTCTAGACCGCAGAAGATCGAATCGTAATAAAGTGAAAGGCTAATTGTATTTTTACAAAGTTGATGGCTACACTAAATCATTTCAATGTGAACTATTTAAAATATTATCATCAATCAATCAGCGAACTTTTTATAAAAAAAAAAATAATAATAATAATAATTTTGTTACTTCATTAAAGCCTCGTATCCGTAGTAATTGTGGTAAACCATGCATACTATTTTTAATATTCAAATAGATATGACATTAAACCGATACTTAACCTAAAAAATATCTACGAGTTCGATATCACTATGGCAATACGCGGCAGCTCAAGTTCATCGCGCTGTTATGTGACTAATCGCAATTAGTATTACGTAAGAGAAAGCGAAGAAAGGCCACAGAACTTGTTACGTCTCCGTTACGGCGGTTACGCGTCGCGGTAAAAAGTGCTTTCTCGCGGCAACTCGGCCACGGGCAGTGTGTCAAGTGCGGCGGCGAAAGTGCAGCGTTGCCGCCCCGCGTGCCCGCACCGTTACATCACATCCGTCTGGGGAAAGTTTAGCTCATCAACATCTCTCCCACCCGTACATGCGCCCTTAGCGCTTTAACGCAGTTACAGAATCGCGTGTGCTCAACATAATGTGGCTATTTTATGGTCAGAAGCCAGAAAATGTAAATGAGTTTGTGTTGACCTATTTTCTAATAAATTGTGTAATAAAAGGAGTTATTTTAAAATGCTAGGATTTCCGTAAACAGTCTATATACAATGAAATATAACTTCGTTCACCACCGTCCTAATTCCGAGAATGGGTCGTAAATATGTCGCGTCATTTTAGCACAAACAAAAATTGCTAGTTGTGAAGTGGAGGCTGTCTGTGGGAGTGAGACGAAGCGATGAGCACAGAGTGGCAACGTCGCTCGCCCACATGACCGACTGCGGCTCTTGCGTAAGCGTACGACGACCACGGTGCGGCGGCCGGCCGCCGCCGCCGCCACCACCGGCTTGCTCCCGCTCCTCGCCGATTGACTCCTGCTGATTGATTGAACTCCCGCTCGACACGCGTTATTAGGCACCGCACGTATTAACATTCCTTTTTTTGTTTTTATCGCAACAACCTCATCTGCATTGTACTTTTCGCCAGTTTACTCAAATATTCTGATAATCAGAGTTTTCGAGGAAAACATTTTCATTAGTAACTTTGTATTTAGAGTTTTGGTTCACCCGGCAACTCGTTTACTTTTTTTTGATCCTCATTAAAGTATATGTTTAGTTTATTTAGTATATGGAATTGAAGTCTGGCAGTGGCAGGCACACGCTCGTCGTGGGAACTTGACCCAGTTGGTGTTGCGCGGCGCGGGCGGCGCGGCGTATCGATTGCGAGAGGCACCGCGTCGCCCGCTGCGTCACACGCGCCCCTTACACGCACACAATCACATCGTAACTAGTCACTATCTGTTAGTACGCAAATCACTATAACCATTCGCAATGCGTTATAATAAAATAGACAATGCAGCAGCGCAATAGCGTCGCATACGCAAGCAAGTTTGGTGTACACCAGGATAGGGTTGATGGATTTGGGACAGGATTTTGATACTTAGCTATAAATTCACCTTTAAATACTTAAAGAACACGGTGTTTCTCGCCCAATCCACTTGTGAAAATAAGTTTTGGTCCAATACTTTGCACATTAACTCGAAGAGATCGACCTCACACTGATTGTAAGTCTGACTCTGTAAGAGCCCAAATAGCGAATTCTGCCACTCGCGATCATCAATAGTTTGTACGAATTCTCGTATCATGGGTGAGACTCGTAGGGTTTCAGTGCTTGTGGGTTCTGTGCTCGATGGCGTGGCTGCTGCTGTGGCTGGGGCGTCAAACGCGAACGCGTCCGGCGATGCCGAATGCGGCGAGTGTGCTTCCCACTTGTCGTGGGCGGGTGGTGGCGGCGGCTGGGGTGGCTGCGGCTGCGCAGCCAGCAGGGCCGGCCCGGGTGACGACTCTGGCGATGACGTGAGAGACGACACTTGTGGGATCTGTATCTCTTGCTTGACTGGTACTGCGGCGTAAGGAGAACCGAAGCCCAGTACCAGCCCGCTGTCACCTAGTGAGCCACGCAATGTTTGCACTGCGATTTGTCTTTGTCTCATCATCTGTAGTTTACGGGCGCGATCTCGTTTGTACATTGGACCAAACTTGTTACGGCCACCCCGCATGCGGTCAGCTCGCACGGCTGAAACAAAAAGAAAATTCATTAAATATGTGTTTACTCATTCAAGTGCAGGATTTTAATGAAATTTGAAATTTAGTCATTTGGATTGAGCCTTATCAGTACCCAGAAGCACTCCGCCATAATTATGACGGCTATACAACAATAACATGACAAAACTATACACGATACGATCTGGACAAAACTAGAAACTACTACTAATTTCACCATTTTATCAATATAGCCCGTTTTTTTATATATTTCGTGATTATCACAGTTTCCCGAATACTACTAAGTATTCCGTCTTTATAAGTATTACTTTGCTCTAGATCAGTGGTTCTTAACTGGTGGTTAGCGGACCACTGGTGGTCCCTGGAAGCATCCCAAGTGGTCCGTGAAGCGGAGCCATCCTAATAAATAAGATAGGTGACAAAAACTCGACAAAACGCGAACCGGGTGCGGCGGGCACGAAAAAGAAACTGATCCGCAATCCTTTCACTGTCAACGTTTCTGAGGTGCCTAATAAAATTCAAGAAGAAGTCATTGAAATGCAACATGACAGTAATCTTGAAGATTTTTAGACCCAAAATTCAATTTCTTTACCAAAACTTCGAGACATTGCTATACGTTACCTAACTTTATTTTCATCGACATTTATCTATTCAATATAAATTGGCAGATTTACTCCAATTCTCATTCCTGAAATATAGATAAAAAATAACCTAAATTATCCAAGGAGTGTTGTCAAAAATTTCGAGCCCGCTTCGCTCGCTCTTGCATTCCCTTGTTACTAGAAACTTCTCTGCATTAGTTGTAAAATATCTGCATGACACCGATTTCAGTATTAATGGTCAAAAGAAAATATCACCTACCCTCCTACCTCTGGTAGAGTGCAAAAATTTTCACACATTCTGAGCATTTACGGTTTTTTTTTTTAGGTGGCAGATTTCGTTCTACTTTTGTAGTAATAGACAAAAGAAAACTTATCAATTTCGAGGTGAATGCTAAAATTTTCGAGCTCGTTACACTCGCTCTTCAATCCTACGTTTTCTCAATTGAGTTTTTCTGTACCGACCAAGTTAATCTTTGCAAAGATGGTCAAACTACAGTTCTCTTTAAGTAATTCCCTTTATTTTTTTATTAGTGCTTTACTCATTGGTTTACCCCACCCCCCCTTCCCAACGAATGTGGCAGAATATTTTTTGGATTGTACGAATGTGGCAGAATATGTTTTGGGTTGTTCTCTGGCAGATCAAGGACACCTCGATAGAATTAGGTACGGGCCCCATGCTTGCTTAATTCAGCACTGCATTTATCCATGTGAAGGGTTCTCGGTGCTTCTGATTATTAATAACAATCACTGAAATCGGTTGGAAGCCACTGCCGACATGCGCTTGGATTTGAGTAGCGCTGAACCAAAGATTCAGAAGTTAGTAAATCGTATGCAATCACAAAAATCTCATTAAAATCTGTAATCGTAATGTGAATTTATCGTAAAAAAAATACTGGCTTTGAAGCATTTTATGCGTGTTTATTTATAGATAGTTGGAATAATCTTTTATTTATTTACACTTTCTCTAAATATATAAAAGCGAAAGGTCACTTACTCATCATCATCATCTGCCTAGCCTTTTCCCAACTATGTTGGGGTCGGCTTCCAGTCTAACCGGATGCAGCTGAATACCAGTATTTTGCATGGAGCGATTGCCTATCTGACCTCCACAACCCAGTTGGTACTGGGAAATACGATACCCCTTAGTAAGACTGGTTGTCAGACTTTTTTTTGGGCCACTGACTACTTAACGACTGTCAAAGATCTACAAATGACAGCCGGGACCAACGGCTTAACGTGCTTCCCGAGGCACGGAGGAAACTCGGTATGTAATGGGTGGTCACCCATCCACAGACCGACCTAGGCAAGCACGGCTTAACCTAAAGATCGACCCGAGCGGCTGTTATTATTTAGCCACGAGCTCACTCATCACGGATATCAAAAGCCGCTTGACGTAAAAAGATAAAATTTGGCAGGAAGGTAGTTTATAGTTAGTAGACGTCCGCTAAGAAAGGATTTTGCGACAGGGCCGGAGGTCTAAGGACTCTCGCAAGATTGTATGAAAGTCCTTCATTTTTTTTGCCACAAACTTGAAATTTGGTAGGGAGGTAGTCACGCGGACGAAGTCGCGGGCAACAGCTAGCACTGTATACAAACCAATAAACCAACTGGGTGGTCCATTGTATGACTAACAGGTTAAGAACCACTGCTCTAGATAAACCCGCTTTTCAGACGGCAGTCTACCAAATTTTTGGTATTCAGCTGCATCCGGTCAGACTGAAAGCCGACCCCAATATAATTGGGAAAACGCTTAATCGCTTCTAGCTACTGCCTCTATAAGGTGGTATAAAAACCTTACAACCCGTATTTATTTGTGAGTAATATTAATATGGCTAGGCTGTAACTTCAAATATTAAACCCATTATTATTATTTATTATTTTCTGATTTATACACCTACTACTGTTTGTCTCTCCATCACCCAAAGGTTGACTGGTAGAAAATGCCTATGGCATTAAGTCCGCCTCTGTACTTTGTGCTTGAAGTGTTAAATAAATAAACCCAAAATCAATTATGCCCAATGTCAGTAAAATCAATGAACCTGATTTCCGTACAAAATTACAACCCCTATTTAACTCCTTCAAGTCAAGAGAGAAATATCCGGAGATTAATTCGATTCTTTCTGATTCGTTAATTACAATTTCATAATATTATTTTTCAAGTATAAAAATGTTAAAATAAAATATAGGTTTAGGATTAGAATATTTTGTCGTTATTACTTTAAATTTGATATAGCCTGGTAGTTACCAAAAGTTAGTTTTGTTATGTTTAGCCTTGTGATATTCATACATCATAGTTTACTGTTGCATGTAATTGTTTGGCATTCAATAAATATTTAATAACTTGGGCTTGAAATTTAGGACGGTGGCCCCATAACACACGCGGAGTCGACCGCTCTTTATGATTCTGGCTGAATTCCAAATTCCGAACGGCGCTCCTCGCGAATCGCGATACCAGCAATTTATGTTTGTTCCGATTCTTTGTACACGAAACTGACTGACATCTTTGTAATCAATGTTAATTTAACAGCAACTAAACTAATTTACTTAAATAATAAATCCGTTTTAAAAAGTACATAAGCATTTCCTTAAAATGAGTTCAAGACATCAGGTATGTAGGTTTATTGCAGCATTAAGTTATCCAAGCTCTGTGGTAAAGGAACAGTATACTTTTGTAAAGATACTGCATTTCATTTTTGCTGCATTCATTGATTTACATACCTATTGATATTTATTTTCGAATCGGGTTAATTGAATATTGCAAAATACAGGGTGTAAACAGACTCTTCACGAAGCCGTTAACCAAGCAAAGCATTATCTTCATCAAACTAAGTAACTTTACGCAAAAATTAGTGCTGGGAAACAATTTATTTTTTTAAGCTGAAAAATCATGTTTTACGGTAGGACTCAATTTACCTCAAAACATTGTGCTGATGGATGGATTTAATAGTAAGGGGTCCTGGAGGTGTTTAAAGTAAAAATCCTACATTAAAAACATGTATTTAAAAAAAAAACTTGTGAAAAAGTCGGAACTTTGACCCCCAATATCTCCGTAACTAGAAGGTTCCCAGCTATGGTCTTCAAAAAAATGATCGCCATGACGGGGAGAACAAGGGCCTTTCGGCTTCGTTAAGAGTCTATTTTCACCCTTTATTATGGGCAACAACCGACTATAAGGGAAACCATTGGCTTACTTTGTTGTTGCGCCAGTAACATTCTTAGATGGTACAGATCAAGCATTAGGTACTAATCTTGTATCTACATTGAAATCTTTATTTTTCTTCTAGGAAAACAGATCTATTCAAACGAGAATAATACACTCGATTAGGTCATAAAGAAAAAGTAAGGAAGACACAAAAGCTGAAATAAAAACTGAATAAAATTATGGATTGAGTGCCCGAGGGTACTAAGAGCTCCGCGCTTATATCTACGTATGACTGCGATTCTGCATACATATGTATTCCCGTTTTTTCTTCCTGAATAATGCCCCTTCAACAATTTTTTTTTTTATAAAATCAAGTTCTGCACGTCCCTGTCGTTTTTTTTTTTAGCAACTAATAAGTAAAGAAAGTATGACCTTCCAAAAAATGGGGCATTTTTTGAGAACTCCACACAAATCCGAAAAGTTTTTAACATAAAAGATACTGAAAGTAAAAAAAAAAAATTAATGCCAAAAATAATTGAATCTGCTCAGATGCCAAACATTTTTGAGATAGATGGAAATGTTTTGTGATATAATCGGTCCGAGCTGCAGTTGTCGGTATCGCAATCTACGGGGCAGGCTTTACGCAGCGTGACGGAAATAATTCCTTCAAATGCCAATTTTTTAAATTCCTCGCAGACCCTGTTCCCTCTTAAGGCTTTGGCGTTGACTTGTGAGCACATAATTTCCTGACTCTGTATGCTCTCGCTTTATACTGATTGTATTAAAGGCACTCAGGAAGATAAGTAGATCCTGGCGATCAACACGTGCTCAACTTTATAGTAGTTTTGAGTCGGTTTCAATTTGGATACTTCAACACTTTTCCTTTTTATCAAATAACCCTTAAAATTTTTGCCCTTTCATGTCGTCGTTCTTTTTTCGAGCTGTCTATCAGCAAGAGATGCTCTCTAATCTGGTATTCAGCTGCATCCGGGTAGACTGGAAGCCGACCTCAACACTGTTGGGAAAAGGCTACGTAGATGATGATGAATTGAGCAGGTTAATAGACTCCATTGTTTTAAAACTTATATTTTTTGTTTATATTTTTACCATCTGTCCAGTGAGATTTTTTCAACTTAATCACTTTCGTTGTACCAAGACCCATTTTAGGGTGCGCGTTGTTTCACACACACGCACATTATTTGATTGCCGCCAAATTATAATATTAAAATCTGCAAATAAATACTTAACACTAAACCTGGAAAGGGGCTTTCAGTAAGTCGCCGGTTCGCGCAACTCGCAAGTTAAAAATAACAACCAGTTTTTATTGTAGCCAACGCGCCACTGAGCGATAAAGACAGACTTACAGGGTTTCGTAAAGGGTTCAAAAGAGACGGCGAGCGTAACGGATTTAAGCATTGCTGTGTGCAATTCCATCAGTTTCGTATTGCAGACCGGGTCGTTTCACGAAAGGATTGTATGCTTTCGTTCATAACGACTAAAGCAGCAGTTTATTATTAGTAAAATTCACTTTACATTTTGAGCAAATAATGCATGAATCTTTTGTCCCTTACCGACTTCAGGCCAAATACTTATTTGCAGTTTTCCAGAATAAATCCCTATGCTCCTTTAACCTTATTTGGTAATACTTATGCTTAGCTACGCCGATAATGGTAGCATTAGAATCATTAACCATTGATTCGTACAATGGCGATTTTTTTTTCTGATAAGGTTTGCATACTCTAAGACAAGCGGACTGTTGTATTCATATCTAAACTTCATGACAGAGGTTCAAAATAACTACACAATGACTTCGGAAAATCCTTAAAAGGAAATACCTTATTTTGTTTTATTGCTACCCCAACAGAAAAACATGATGCTTCCTGTACATTGACTTCTAACATAAAAAACATTACCAAACGATCAGCATTCAATGCCATACTATGCATGTTTTCGAGAGACTGACGGTCTTAAGGGTCCCTATCAGTTTCGCGGTCTGAAAACAGAAAACACTACTTTTTTCGGCTCAAACTTCTCAGGAACAATAAGGTATCTAGTATGTTTTATAATGCATAGTTATAAATCATCTTTATGTCTAATAAGCGTACCCACGGGCGAAACTAATAGCAACGAGCAAGCGCATCGGCTCATAAGGCATTATTTAAATATTTTATAACAATTGAGGTTTTTGTGATGTTTCTGTTTTTTTTTTGTTTTATTCTGTAATTAGTACACAAAAAAAAAAACAAAAAAACAAATTAAAAAAAAATTAAGTAAATAGTCAAAAAAATATAAAAAAATTGAATTGGATAGATAAAAATACTTTATATATATATATATATATATATATATATATATATTTCATTTAACATATTCTTACGAGTAGGTAACGATTTTGCGACATCGTTTTATCGGGTTTTTTCAGTGTGAACCACATTTTTTTAAGTTACTAATTTATTCAATTAAAAAAAAAAAAAACGTAGCCTTACTAATAAACTATATGCCCAGTATGTACGATCTTTTTTCAGATTATAATTCATTACCAATTAGCCAAAAAATTATTGAAAAACCTGGTGTTTCGTGCTTACGTAAAAACGTATGTTTGGTATTTATTTTTCCTAATTTATGTTGAGTGGTTATCAAAATTAGAAATCGTATACTTACTGGATATATAGGTGATATATAACAATGCATTAAAAAAAATACCAGATAACTTATGGTTATTGAGAAATTTGGGCTGGAAAAACTAATATTTTCTGTTTTTAGGCCGCAAAATTGATATCACCCTTAACTGAGGCTTTCATGTGATTTTAATTCTTTAAACATAATCTGTCTCTTTTTGGACATATATCTTAATAAATTCTAGAATATAATCTTAGGTTAATTCTTGGCTGTTCTCCTCTACTCAACAAGTTTTTTCTAGAGAAGAGCTAGATTTTTGAGTATCCAAGGTTTTCTAGTAAACTGTCAAGTTCATGGATGATCTGAGAATATAATCTAAGGTTAATTCTTGGCTGTTATTCTCTAGTCAACAAATTTTTTTCTAGAGAAAAACTGAGTATCCAAGGTTTTCTAGTAAACTGTTGAGTTCATGGATGTTCTGTTAAGTTCGCTGTTTTTTCTACCGCTGGAACCTGATTTGCTGTGAAAATTTCCTAGTCTTTAGTTTCAAACGAAACTTGAATTTTCTTTACCAGTTAAACGACTTACTACGGTTTAACTGATACAGAAAATTCAAGATTTCGTTATTATTCACTAAGTGATCTCAGAAATTCGATTTTTTATGAAAATAGACACTACGTTGTTTTCTTAAGAAAATGCAGGAACAATGAATGGGATCTTATTTATCAGTATAAATGGTAGCACTGACATCTATCGATAGTCCGCTTAAGCAGAAGCCAGCCTGACATGTGAGACGCCATTAAAAAAAAGTGTGTGTGTACTTATTACGCACGTAAGAAGTTATACTTCTTTGGCGTATAAAACTAAAATGTTGACTAGCTAACTTCAGGGTGCCGGTTTTTCGTGACGGTGTGCGCGCGAATCGTAAAAATTTACTCTCATTTTTTCCCTAACGCGCCAAGTGTAATTTCAAAAAAACATAATGATATCTGTTCATATTAATTATTGTATATTTCTTAACTATTCGATAGATTAGCATTCGCATTAACAATTATGTAACCTGTAGGCTTTTGATCCTATACGTGTTTTGTTTTTTCTTCTCTATCTTATCTTTCAAAGGAGTATGTAAGGACCGTAGCAGGTGGCGTTCTGTTGTCTTTGCCTACCCTTATGGGAAAAGACGTGAGTTTAAATATGTTTTTCTGAACTTTCACGATAATGGTTACTTGTAAGTCTATTCTTCAGGTACTTGGCATAGCGTTGAACTTTTAATGTAATTGACGATCTTAAGTTAGTTATGTTAATAATCCTTTAACGACTATAGTCGTTATGTCTCTGCCTAGCCTTATCCCATCTCATTAGTGGTCGGTTTTCCTCGTCATTCTAAGCTAGACTTTGTCTGTATAAAATCATCAAATTATTCACTCTTACCATATTCTGGTATACATGATTGGCAGGTGTTATTTATTGAGGAATGTCTTTAAACCTTGATGATGATTCGTTTTTGCTACAACCTTAAGCAGTCGTCCAAAAGTTATCTCTTGATATTTAGGGTCGACTTAGTCGGAATGGGCTTGACTCTCGTAGTAAGGTAACTAATTCGAACTACCGGTTTTTCATCACGCTACACAAGATGTATTTAATACGTGATAGTACACTCAGCGGTACTTCGAGAAGATAATCCATTATGTTTAAGTGCACCAAGACGAAACTTTTATTTTTAGTTGAAACGGGTCCTTTCAGTTATGTTTACATGGGACTTAAACATAACTGGCGAAATGTAGGTGTACTATTAGGTACACCTCTGCCTAACCCTACGGGGATTACAGGCGTGATGTTATGTTGTGGGTCATTTCAGCGACTAAGTTCACGTTTTAAATTTGTGTGTTGTGAAAAGTTTACTGTTCGGTTCACAAGGGAACAAGGGTTTGACAACCAGATCATATATTTTTATTGCACTACCCTCACCTTACACACATCAAGTCATCAAAGTGTTGTGACAGGTCTAATATGAGTTTTATTTAAAGTTTCATAATTTCGCTGGAATAAACCACAAGTTCTCACAATATATTATCATTACATATTATAAAACAAAGTCGTATGCCGCCTCTGTCTGTCTGTTCGCGATAAACTCAAAAACTACTGCACCGATTTTTTTGATGTTTTCACCAATGGATAAAGTGGTTCTCAAGGAAGGTTTTAGTATATAATTTGTCAAGTTTTTGTTGCGGGAACGAGATCAAAATTTTATGATTACTTTTGGTCGCGATAACCGACATCCACACGGGCGTACCCGCGGGCATCAGCAAGTTCAAAATATTACGAATCAACAAGTGTTTTTCGTGTTATTATATTTAGTTAAGTTATACAGACGTTTTATGCATAAAAATATGGCTAGTGATCAAAGAAGATATTGTAAAAATCCACCAAATATCAAATCTAAAAAATACGGAAGAGATAACTGCAGCTTACTACTCCTACTATGGATTTTGGACTGGATATCTTGATAAGTCGTGGACATCACAAATGTGTTGTATTTCTTTTTAAATGGGACTTTCGAAGTGGATGAAAGGTAAACAAAAGAAAATGAGTTTTGCAGTTCCTATCTTGTGGCGAGGGCCTTCCAAGATTGATAAACATAAAATAAAATATCCAAAGCTATCAGCATCGCGACTAGGGTTTCTCATCGAGAAGTCTCGAAGCGGGAGGTCCCGAGAAATTTGGCCTTAGTCGAGACGGGAAAAAAAGGGTAGAGTACCCGGGAAGTCGAGAAATTAAAAAATACAAAAAAAAAATTGCAATTTGACGTTAATTCCTGTGTTACTTTTTTCAAAAATTATATCCTCTATCTCCTCTCCCCTTTTACATCCTTTTACTACCCAATAAGGCACCCACCTCCCGCCTGCCCCACCCCGTGATCTCTCTGTTTGTTTAGTTTAGTCTGTCACTCGCAAACATTTGACCGCGTAGCAAACCGCCAACTTGTGTCGGTGCGCCTATCTAAAGTCGCCGGAAACTTGTGTTCCAAATATCAGCCTTCTCAATAAACGTCAAAACTCTGATTATAAATCAAAGTGATCATATTTATCAGTAACAGCTAATCATAAAAAAAAATAATGTCTGTGATTAATATTTAGTTAATTTTAAAGATTTTTTTTTCTTTTATTCTAGTTTTAAAACTCTGTAATTTTAAAGGAAATCATAAGGCATATTTTTTAGTTAATTGACGAAGACTGATTAAAATGAACATACTGTTGATTACGAAAATGTTTATTTTATTTTAAAACCTTTTCATATATTTTCATTGAGGGTAATCAAATTCCCGACTTCTCGGGAATTTCCGGGAAATGGTGCTCGAGAAGTCTCGGTATGTGTTCCCGAGAACAAAAAAAAGTCGGAAAATGAGAAACCCTAATCGCGACCTATCCGCCACGAAACTTCTACACTTTCATTTAGACTTTTTTCCTGATAATCTGGATGCATTGAGTAATGATGAGATGTGCGAACAATAGAAATAAGATGCCAAGGACGGTGGGATCCAACTATGATGGCAGATTTTTGTTGGTCCCTCAAAAAAGAAAATTTAACGTTGCACAAAGGCAAAAGAAAAGCCACTTACCAAATTAGACCTGTTTCTTTTAGCTTAAAATACTCTATAATAATAAAAAAATAGTGGACAATTTACAATTATTACCATTAAGTTAAAATTTGTTATGCTTTTAATTTATATCAATAGTTTAAACGATTGTTTTTGTTCTTTTTTTTTAAGTATCGCTGTATCTCTTAGTTTAGACCTGTTTCAATAGATTCACTTTCTGTTTCTAGTTATGTCAGGCAATTGTAATCCGAAACAAGTAAAATTTTGTCAGTTGTATGAAAAAGTTTTAAATTTGTCCCCTTGTGATTATTGAGTTATTGTGATTTTGTGCTTTTAATTCAATAAGTAAAGGTGCTTTAAAACCAATAAATTTGCCACTAACACCAGCACAGGTTGCACAAGCCGTAGCATTAATTGACCAAGGGCTGACACAGTGTGAAGTTGCTACTGTCAGGAGACGGGCCAGTAGACCCGCAGGCCAGGCAGTGGAGGCTTAAGGTGCACATCGGCCCGAAACGACCGCTTTATTGTCCTGGAGATTTTGAGAAACCACTACTTGACCGCTGTTGAGATACGCTAGCGGCTTCAAATCGCGAGACGCGTAATGTTAGCAAGCGTACGGTGAGAAGTCGAATGGAAGTTAATTTAAAAGCTAAAGACCAGCACGAGGTTCAGACCTTCTCAGACAGCACCGAGTAGCTTGACTTCAGTTCGCACGAGTACAGGTCAACTGAACCCACGAGCAATGGGCTAAAGTGCTGTTCACAGATGAGTGTCAAATAGCTTTACGTGCTCCAGATGGTCGGGAACTAGTGTGGAGGAGAAAAAGAGAGCGCTTTTTACCCATTATAACCAATCAAACTATGAGTTTCCATGGAGGCTCAATAATGGTATGGACTAACAGCTATTCGATACATCGAGGAACTTCTTCAGGAACACGTAATGCCTTATTCGGGGTTCATTGAACACGATCAATTCGTCCTAATGCACGATAATGCACGCCCACACGACGCACATTGCGTAGAAGAATATCTGTAAGAGGTTTGCATACAAAAATTGCAGTGGCCAGCTCTTAGCCTAGACTTAAACCCAATTGAGCATATCTGAGACATACTCAAAAGAAAGATAAATGTCCAGTTCCAACCCGCCGCAAACTCTAAACCAGCTCCAAACTGCGCTGGCTGCTTGGGGCAGTATATTGCAAGTTGATGTCAGAAACATCATCCAAAGTTTGTTATCAGGGCTAGAGGAGGAAACACCCGATATTAAAACGTATAGACAATAAAGAAAAATACCTTATTTTGAATTTCGTAGTGTTTTTAAATTGAGAGTGGAAAATTCTTTATTTCAGTGAAGGTACGTGATTTTAAAAACTGATTTGTTGGTGAGGTAATCTTTTCATTTCAAAGTTCTTTAGACACTTATCGAATCCATCACCTACTCTTAATTTATGGATGGAATGGCCAAGTTTCCGTGCCGGTGAGTGCATTTCAAATCGTAGACTTATCCTGGCAACCTTAATTCAACAGTCCAAAGATTTTGAGATTTCGCAGTCTGCAGTAGATCTCTCACAGCTAGCGAAACAAAGCTAACTCAGCCTATCATAAACAGAACGAAGCTTGATAGCAAATCAAACTCAGATAAGGCTGATAACAAATCAAATTCTTTTCTTTTGTTATACAAATGTTTAATACTGTCAACAAATATCTTGGAGTGAATGAGGTTATCTTCAAGTCCTGACACAGTATATTTAACAGCTCGAAAAAGGCATTACATATGTTGAAAAGTTGACATTATTCATCAATTATTTTAGGGGTTGGTTGATTAAATAAATTTAAATCAATCTTGAAAGTTTCTCCTTAGGAGTTCAGATTTTAACAGTTTTATTTATAACAGTTGCTTCTTTTTGCTTTAATTGTGGTGCAAAATCTTTACGGAAATTAGCATATATATAAACGGGTCCATTGAGAACTGCTTTGATTAAGGACCCCGCCTGGGTTAGGATGTAATAGGCGGGGCTTGAAAAAAAAAGTAAAAAGTTAAGTAGTGACCCAAAATGACTAGCATATGCACAAACAAACTTCAATGCGTCGATTTAAGCATCTAATGTTCATTAAATATAATGAGCACATAGCGTATAGCAGCCGATAATGCGGTAAACGAGGTCAGTTGTTTATAACACTACTAAACTAGATCAAGGTCAAGGTCATTTTTACAAATCAAATACATACGTCGCTGTGACAAACAGCCGGTGTGCAGAAATAGATACATACGTCTGAGTTCACCTCGGATTCTGAAGTTATTTGTAGAACTGCCCCAGTTGTAGATGGGTCAAGGTCGACCTTGGGAAAGAGGTCATGGAAACGCATCATATTGTCTCGGTGGCATCATCTATATGCGGGAACGTTTTGGACAGAAACGAAGACACCTTTAGCCCCCTACAAAGATCTAACTTCATACCTGTCACTACCAAAGTTTCGACCTTGGCATACGCGTCAGGGCCGTCAAATGAAGTAATCGTGTCAACGAGATAAAAAGTAGTATGTACCGAAAGGACGGGAAGAGGTGGGGATCGCTCCTTGTACCGACGACTCGGTGAAACTTGGTCAAGGCTGGCAATGCCCCTCTCCTCCCCTGTCGTCCCCTCCCGTCCGAGTACCGGCGGAACTGGCCGATCGCATCCGAACGCCCGCACGCACTCGATCGCGCGCCCAGATAGCGGCAGCGGTGGTCGTTACACAACCTAGATAAATCACCCGCGATGATCCGTCGAACTATGTCAAGATCTCATCAATACATAGTAAAATTTTGCACCGGTCAGACCAGAATCTGATCTGATTTTAATATGGTTGGAAGAGAAAAACCTCGCCAGACAACTGTAGCATGTCCAGGAGATCCATCTTTTCAACATAACACGCTCCGTTTGAGTCAAATATATCAAACAAATGCGGTTATGAACGTTGTCATGATAGACGCTATTATGCGCATACTTTTGTAACATGATTTTACGCACCGAAACCGGTTTTTGCGCCACGGAGGCGTGCTTGAAGCGCCTGCGCACCAAAATCCTTCCAAGATGGCGGCACTGGTAGAACTGTCGTAATAATACGACAGGTAATGCCTAAAAAATAGAAAGGCCCGGTGTACGAGGCCGCTCTGTCGAAACACTCGATTCGGGTCAAGGCAGCGCGCCGAAATAGTCGGCTGGCGCGCGAGTTTTTACTGTGATCTAACATCTGTCGCTGCCCGCGGCCGCGGCCGTCCAACCCCCTACGTTTTAGCGTTCCGCAACTATTACATGCGTCTTATTTGTTTTCCGTATGATCTTGAGATTTCTTATCATCATGATCTGGACCGCTTAGAATTGATCAATAACTAGTTAGAATATAACTCATTTCATTCCGGTTCGAGTCATTTTTCAAATTAGATCCATTGTGCCAACATGCATCAAATATGAGGTTTGTATTTCAGAAAAAAAATCTAAGAGTGAGTCATGCTGTCAAGTGTCGTTTCTGAACTTCTAGGTTACTTCCGTATTGTTTAGTAAATAATTAAAATATCAACCACCCTAAATACCATTGCAGGTATAAAATATAGCGGTGGTAGCTTCTAATGGCAAGATTTGGCGACCGACTTCACTAATTTTTTACATAGCTCAACAGTGTGGAATTTTTGTGATACATGTATTAGGCTTAGGGAATATCCATCCCTCCTATTAACATTAGCGATCGCGGTTTTGTAGAGATTTAACTAGCTACCTCTCATCGGCATGGAAGGGTCATAAAGTATGATGTTGTGAGGCAGATAAAAACAAAAACTAAGCAGGTTTAGCAATATTTTCAGGATGCTGATGGGGCTGCCTCGGTATTGTAGTGCATCTCGTAAGTTTGCGGAGGACCGAACGGACGGCTTTCATACGATTGTGCGCAAAAGGGTAGCCTCCTTGCCACAGCGCGTGCGAAGTAGTCGCAACGGCATTCTGCAGATGATTGTATCCCGTGCGGATTGCCCTATCCAAAACAAAAGGATGCGCATTGTTTTGGGCGCGTTATTGTATAAGTCGAATACTAACGCAATTTTGATTTTATTGTAAATTAATAAGTTATAATGGATTTACAAAATATTTGCGTTTCTAAGATGCAACTAACTGACTTTTAAATAACTCACCAATTTATCTGATTATAAACATTTCATTATATTTATGAACTGCATATATAATTGCATAAATACTGTAATCAAACAAAGACTGTATCTTAATTATTAGGTTGAACAAAAATACATGAATTAAGCGATGGCTTTATTACGTAAAGTAGTGTGAACACTAAAAGCAGTAGGCCGTGTAACAACCATCATTATTCGTGGAGCGAGGTCCGTTGCACCGTACTACCGGCCGACGTCCGCATCGTTGTACATGACATACGAGGGAACTAATTACTCTTTATGTATACAGGCATTTCAAGAACGTTAATGTTGTTATGGGAAATTATTAGTAACTTGTCCATAAAGACAGTTTTGACAATTCCATACATAACATCGCGCCTGTAATCCCCGTAGGGTTAGGCAGAGGTGTACCTAATAGTACACCCACATTTCGCCAGTTATGTTTAAGTCCCATGTAATAGGGGGCGAGCCTATTGCCCGACCTTGGAATCGAACCCAGGACCTCATGCTTAGCAGTCGCGCTTGCGAGGCAGTAGACAAGAGAGTAGAGTTTTGACAATTATTACGGAGTTAAAAGCCAGGCTGTCTGGTGGCAAAGTCAATGTCAATTTCTAAGTCCCTCACTCGAACTTGTTCCTTGTTCGACTATTCTGTAGCCTAACCCTGTGCCGATTGTCAGATCTGCCTGTCTGTCTGTAGGTAATAGGAATTTAATCGTAGATTCTAATGTAAACAGAAGTTGAATCCCCCCACGCAACCTCCACCTTTTTCAACGTTTTTTTCTTCCTTAAAAACACCGCTGCGTATAGTTGTGACAGCTAAAAATAAATAAACTGCCCGCTTTTAAACTACCATTTGTGATGCAAATCATCAAGTCATGTCATAAGCGTGGCGGTCGTAACTCGAACGTAATTCGTGATTCGTGTTGCAAACTTATTAGGTTCGCTTATACTGTCTAATTTCACATGCCCATGCCAAATATTAAATGTCTTTGATCCGTTGAATTATTGTATAACATACCAATTTACTGTCAATCAATCTACTACAACTTATTTTCAGTTTCAGGTTGCAATATTTGTTGTTTGTTAGAAATGACTGTAAATCAAAATGAACTATCTCCACTTGATAGTTCATTTTGATTTACAATCGGTAGTTTATGGAGAGTCTGAAAAGTTCATGATTGCTCTCAAACTACTCTCCCAAATTTACACATAGATACATCCAATTTGCAATAATTAATCAAATTCGGCATATGTATGCACGGATAAGTAACGTGATACGTGTCCAGGTCACATTTGGGTAGCCCATTGCGACAGGTCGGCCGACCGTCTTGTGAAACGGCGCTTGCGCAGTGTACCCCACCGACGACGGTCGATTGTGTCGAAACGCACGATACAGTCGCCGGCGCACACCCGATCCACATCCCCCCACTAGATTCTGAACTACACGAATCTGATATAATGCAACATTATGATAAAATATGAAATATGTAATAAAAATCTTGATAGCATTTCCATGTTAGTGTTATTCTTTTTGTTAGCTTCATTGAGAAGCAACATCTTGCACACACACATGTTGAAGGCGCTTGGGTAAACCTCGAGTAATTTCTCGTATGGATGTTCTGAAAGGAAACCGGCATTCTATAGGCTATACAGACACTAGTCGAGACAGACTGGGGATTCAATTTTCTTAGTGCCAACTCACAGAATACTCTACAACTCAACTACGGGAACTACTCAGACAATGCTTAATGGAAAATTGTGGCTGCGCAAAGATCCGTTTGTAACGCTTTGTTGATTTGGTCAATGGCTCATAGCACGTTTTGAGGAACTCGTTTTATATTCAGTTGAAAACGACGCATAAATACGCTCTGGATTTTCCAAAATGTAGCGCTTGTTTTTCGTAACCATTTTTTTCTACTGTATTATTATTCTTGATAGGTACGATAGGTATAAACACAATTTCTGAAAACAAGTCTTGCGTGTTTAAGGAACCTTTGAAAGAAATAAACTATGCGCAGCGCAGAATAAAGAGCCTTTTAGAGTCCATCGGTTTGGTACTGTAGCGGTGGCATTGCACAAGCCTTGCTGCAGGTCGGGCAGGCGGTGCGAGGCTCTCGCAACACCCATTATTCGGGTCAGGCAACTATTTGTGTGAATTGTGTCATTTGACATATTACTCTTGCGATAAATATTCTTTGTTTACTTTTGTAATCATGAAGATTGAAGTTTTTTGCGAATTCAATAATGCCTTAATGCTCGTAAATTATTTGCCGCAGTTATGTTTTAACTGTTTAAAAGACTAAATATATATATAGGTACCAATTCCTTTGTATATTGGACTGATTATATTTTATCCCTTTTTGCCTTTCTGTTTCAGTTGTCATGTTTCGAATTATTTGGGCTATTCAGCTCGATTCAACTAATAAAATTGAGTAAAACTATTATAAAAATTACAACGTTTTAGTTGATAATAATTACGTCTTTAATACTAAGAGAATGATGTGAATTTGAATAGAATGGAGCTTGTTAGGAATTACATTGTACTAAACTTATGGATCAATTTAAAGTGTAGTTGGGATTCTTTACTAAAATTTTAGACTATTAGATGTTGCAAACATCACAGCATCTGGCGAAACGCGCAATGGCGAATGTCTCACGCACACAGCGGCGCATTAACGTAGCAGTACGCACTCACTAACACAGTCAGCGCGCGCGCCGCATCGCGGCCCCGCTCGCAAGTAGGTCAGGGCGCTCTGCGGCCGCGCGCGTTTTAAATTTAGAACGATCCGCACTTCAAGCTCCGCCCCACGCGATCGCCTAACTACAAGTTAATGTGTAAATTACCTTCGAAACTTCCACATGATCCACCTGTAACCGTACCCTTGTAACACAAACAGTTACTGATAAATTTGATAATAAAAAAGACTGGAAAGGAATAAACCCAAAACTATGATTTAATGACAATTATTTAGGTGCCCACTTGACTGACGATCTTCCAATCATTATTCGAAATTAAACAGACATGTAGTAAGTATTCTTAAATGCCTTAAGCTAAATTAGTACTCAAACATAATTAATTTCGTGTGTAAATTATTTTGAAGTAAGCCTTGACAAATTGGTGTCACAAAATAGTCTGTAATCGATAACGTTAATTAATTGTGTTAAGCAATTATATTTTTTTTTCTCAAGCAACAGTAAAGTAATTAGTAAGTAGAAACTTATGCAATTATTATATTGGCATAAAATATTTTCCGGAAATGACTCACTACATTTTGAAAGCATCACTAAACTGGTTCGATGTCGTCAATTTTCTCCAAAGGTAGTTTATATTATATGAACATGAATTTTTCGTAAACATCATATCACTATCACTGC
This sequence comes from Lycophotia porphyrea, assembly GCA_950005105.1. Lineage (NCBI taxonomy): Eukaryota > Metazoa > Arthropoda > Insecta > Lepidoptera > Noctuidae > Lycophotia > Lycophotia porphyrea. The sequence continues at coordinate 23,084,274 of OX465383.1, read as the reverse complement.
ATGTTATAAAACTAAGTCCTCCGCCGCGTCTATCTGTCTGTTCGCGATAAACTCAAAAACTACAACACCGATTTTCATGCTGTTCACCAATGGATAGAGTTGTTCTCGATGAAGGTTTTTGTATATAATTAACGCGGGCGAAGCCGCGGGCATCAGCTAGTTTTATATAAAAAAAGGTGAAAAAAATCTAAATGTGGACTGGCATTAATGAATTATTTAAAATTATGTTTAGGACAATTTCTGCATATACCTGCTAATGCAGACTGATGGGATAGTTTATGTCGAATTTGAGAACTTTTACTGTACCGCTTATTTTGTTTTTTGCTGAGGGGGGTTCCGTCTCTGTTTCAGACACCCTGCAGCGTCTCAGGGTCGACCTCTACAACTAAGTGGGTGAAGGTCGGCGGGGGAGTCACCGTATTTGTATTGTTACTAACTATATTATGGCATAGACGAAGCACTACTTCCAGGTCTTATTGTATTAAATTGGGTTTAATGATGTAATCCTATTTAGGACAATAGTTGCCACCGATCGTCGGACATGAATTGCGATAGACGCACCCTGAAATGACGATGTCAATAGGCGACATAAAATCCATAATAAAGAAAACGGTTTCACTGACGAAATGATAGATGAAAATATACAAAAAGTAGTTACTCACCTTCGAGTTTCATGCCAACGTCGAGGCACTTTTGGAAGCGACAAAATGGACAGCGCTTCCGTTGTGTTTTGTCTATGTGGCAGGCTCGTTCAGCGACGCACGTGTACACCTTCTTGTTTTGAACGGTCCTCTTGAAGAAACCCTTACAGGACTCGCACGTTAGAAGTCCGTAGTGGTAACCGCTAACTTTGTCTCCGCAGACGGGACAAAGTTCTTCGATTACATCCTTTGTGTCAGTCTGGTCACACACTGTGCCGGCTGCTGGTAAATAGGCGCCTTGTTCACCACCGGCGCCTGTTGGAAACAGATATGAAGCATCCAAATTGGAATATCCGAAAGATTGTTGCTCGGGAGGGCATTGATACGCGGCGCCTTGTGGCACGTACTGTTGCGATGCACCCGAGGGACCACCACCTGAGCCAGATCCTTCAGGACCTGGGCTTAGGTCAAACGGGGACATATTGAGGGACATGAGGCCTGTCTGCTGGTCCATCGTCATGCTCGGCCGCTCAGTGCGGCTGTTTATTACAAATCCCTACGGCGGCGTTCAACCGCAACAACGTTCACACAGTCACCGAGTTCACTAGCGGTCTGGCCGCAACACTAGCTACCGCTCGCGGGCTGCACCTGTTCAAGCACTATAGTAGGAAGCACATAAATCCAACACATTTTGTTCAGTACGAGCGGAGTGAGAAGATAACAGGCGTTAAGCGTCTGTTTCAGTCACCAAAGTAACTATTACTACTGTTCGAACAAGTGTTGACAGCGCGTGGTATGTTACGATCGCAATGAGTATTATAACTTCAAGCGGCACGCGTGCCGCTCGGTAAAGGTACCGCGATCGACTGACGGGTAGCCGGCCGGCGACAACGGCGCGCGTGCCGGCGCCTCCCGCATGCGCGCCCCGCCGCCTCCCGCAGGCCCCTGCGAGCTCGCACAATGGAAAACGATTAGGAGCCCATGTAATAAGTGAAAGTGAGTTGGTGACCCACTTTCCCGCGATCCAGGTCTATGTTAGTGCGCGTTCGCGCGGTTGCGCCACCGAGCGGGCAGAGGACGGCGCGGGGGGCGGCCCACTGACCCAGTTGCGCGCAGTGCCGCAGCAGGGCAGGGTTGCCGCGAACACCGAGCTAATGTTTACGTTCGCACTGCATTCGATTATGAGTAGTGTTCGCTGTACGCATACGTAACTGTAGCAACACACGCGTACAAGTGTAACGCCAATTGCTTATCCGACTTCAAGACTAAGCGTGATATAGAAGATATAGCTGTGGTCGAAACAAGAAATATAAATAACATTTTCAAAGATTTTCTTATGTTAGGATGTTATTTAAAATCTTAATTTTTCTACACAAAAATACGTTGACGAAAACGTCGAAAACCACTGCTTCATTATCCATCAATTTTTCCTTTATTAATATTTTAAATACAGAGAAGTAATTTTGGCTTTTTCTGATGTTCAAAAATTCTAATATTACATTAAATAAAAATGCCCCAAAAGAAGTTAAGTTTTCACTTCACTTCTCCATAATTTCAAAAACAGTGGCCATCACAGTTTAACACTATACAAGAAAGCAGATTCCACCTATATTTAAGAATTTGAGACATTCACAAAAAATAGGCAAGGTCTCTTCAAGAATTGCACTTGGGGCCCTGCCTAGATCCAGACTATATCAAAAACGGACACACAGTTACTCTTTTCATGTTTCATTGCAGACAACAGACGGAGACAGACCACTTAGATATCAACAGCGTGCTTGTTTCTAACACAAATATAAAACAGTAGGTATATGCTCATGAGAGCCTATAATTATCATACATCGAGAATAGGTGAAGACTTGGCTTAAAAGATATTGGAGACTCCACTTTTGCCTAACTTTTTTTCGTACTGAGTATGGACCATATGTTGCAGATATATTCCATTTTACTTGTACTATTATTAATGCGAAAGTTTGGATGGAGTTTGCTATTCAATCACGCCCGAACGGATTTGAAATTTGGCACAGTTTATAGTCTGGTATAGGCTATTTTTTATCCTGGAAGTACGATCCCGAGGCCAATTCCCGAAGTCCACGCGGGTAAAATGCGGGAAAAAGCTAGTATTCCACAAAGCTTTGATTGAACTAAATCTAGTGAACTTGTTGTGACAAAAAATAAAAAAACCTTCGAGACAACGGTCTATCAGGAAGGCTGATATTTCTTAAGTGATGCTTTACAGTATTCTCAAAAAAATCTATATATTTACTCATCAAATTATTTTATTGCATCCATTTGTGTGTTCTGTGTATGATTAATGACACACACCCACGTCGTATGACAAGAATATTTTGTGAATAAGCAATTACGTATTCGAAATTTACGTAGGTAATTTTCGAGTCATAACGAGAGCCATTCAATATCAAAAGCGAAATAAAGATCTTGACCTGGATTTTGTTAAAATCAGTCAACAGGTCACGAACGAGTGACTGTCTGTGACAGCCTTGTATTCGCAATGTAATTTGATTCGACGTGTTCTACAGCACTAAACAGAAACACATCGCAAACGGACGAGGCTTGACTACACTACGAACTATGATGTGCCCTACTATTCTAAATGTACGCATTCAGATTTATCACTTGAAGTCGCCTTCGCTAAAGACAGAAAACGTCAAAAAAAAAATTGCTTTCAAAAAGATAATAAAAGTATGGGTTAAACCGTCTTCCCTACAAAAAGCCAAACCTCTTGAAAAGTTTCACAGGAGCTTGGTGTTGTTTCCGGACGTCTTCAAACATAACAAAAGGCTACCATCAAGTGATCAAAATTAAATAAATAACTAAACTACTTCGTCTTCACAAAGACAAAACAACATGAAACTACATATCGTGCATAATAAGCCACAATGACTCAATAGTTTCGATTTCATAATCAAGACCTGAATACCGGATGAAAAGCGACGGCAAGGTAGGTATACCCGAAGTATGCCGTTTTCGCTATCGCACAGACGCCACGGCCTCCGACGAAAGCAAGAGTGTTCGCAGAGTCGCACGCGCAATGCTTTCTTCATGCGCGCAACTGACGTCACACTTTCTCCGCACGATGACGCATGTTGATGTAACGCACCGTAATACTGCGGTAATAACACTGCTTTACAAAGCATTAGTATGTCACGACGAAGTATTTATTGATCCGTTGAGTTAGACGATGTACGACATTGATTTCGTATCGATTGAAATATTTATGCGAACTTTTTATCTCATCCGTATTGATTTTTGGAACGGGTTTTTCCTATTTCAGTTTTAGAATATCGATTGATTATTTCTAGTTGTACCGACAGGCTATCTAGTTGATATTAACATACCTAGAGCTTTTTTTTAATGAAAATGATTTCGAGTGCTCATTATGGAAATCGGACGTTCTGAACGTAATAGTTTCGCATTTAGGAGGTAGAGACAGCGAAATATTTCCTAAAAAGATAATAAAAATCAACAAAGCCTCCATGAAACCGTGTTCAATGTTTATAGTCATCTCTATCTATTGACATCTCTAATCTGCTAAGGTGGGTAGGAATCCCATAGAGAGTTCTATGGGATTCCTACCCACCTGCATATTTACGGGTTATCTACAAATATACCAGTTTATATGGGAAGCTTAGTCCACGTTTTTCCTTTCGAGACTGAGCTGAATTTCTAATGGTATCGACTAGAATTGCGTCAGCAGACCGACTGTCACGTGCACTGTTAGATACACACAAATAGAGATGCAAATTTAGATAAAAATTATGGAGCTGGTGAATATTGTAACACCTTTTGACGCATTTTAATGCCATTTGCTAAATGCTGTTCTTTTTCTTCTAAAGAAATCACAGACATTAACTAATTAAGTATTATTATAAGACTCAAATGCCTGACATTTTTGCAAGAATGCAGGATTTCCTACTTTTCATTTCAAGCTCACTCAAATCTGAGGAAAACCCGGTTCTATTTATATTACGGTATTAATATTAATAAAGTTTTCCTTAAACTTGGATACAGGTATAAATGAACGAGACCAGAGTTTCCGGATCTATAAAAAACTTTTACGGATAAAATGGCAACGGCAATTGCCATTTTGTCCGTAACAGTTTTTTTTTTTTAGAGAGTTCGGAACTCCGATTGCGTAAATACGAATGCATTTCGGCGGTTTGTAATTTTTCTTGAAACCCACCATGCTCTTTAACGCTTTTAGGAAAAAGACAGGGAAACCCTTTAAGTAAAATTATTCAATTTCATTTGAATGTTAAAAATACCATTACTATAATACGTACTATTTCTACGGGTGTACGGGAATTTACAGCGGGCGTTTGGGGGAGGTTGAAGTTGGTGGGGTTGAGTAGAGGGCCACGCAAACTGGGTCAAAATGTAGGTTTCGGAGCCAAGTGCATTGGGTCATTGGGTCAATGATAACGTTCGTTCCTGGAATACGTACGAGCTGCAGACTTCAGTAGTATGGAGCAAAAATATTTGGCCTACAAACATTTTCTATTTATGTACATTAATGCACGTGAGCTTTATTCATAAAATCCTTAGCACCTTTCCTGGTATTTTCTACCGAGTTTTTACTGAGTACCCTGTGCTACCCCGCATCCAAACATCCAAACAGGGCTTATGATCAAAGTTGTAAAAAAGGTATTTTCCTTAAAATTAACGATTGATGCTCGCTAATTTGATTTTCACGAGAGAACTCTTCAATGGTTAATAGCATGGACACGAAACTTTGTATACTCGTTCAATGTTGATATATAAACCTAATTTTCTTTTTTTAATTTTAGTAAAAGCTTGATTTAAAAAATATATACAGGGTGGATTTTTCAAGTGGGCGTGGGTGGCCAATTGCGAAACTGAAAAGTAAAACTGTATCATTCGATTCTTGTCAAATCAATATTCCTAATCAGGAATGGAATCCGTTGATTTTGAAATAAAAAAAAAAAAACACTAATTTATTACACAGTTCAATAGTGTCGATAATAGGAATCGAAATCTGGGAAGTAATGACATGCTACAATTGTAAGAATCAGGTTTATCCAAAATCAACGTACTCGATTCCTGGTTAGGGATATAGATTTTCAAAAAATCCTGTTGACACGTAGATAGGTACTCAAACAACTTCATATTTTGAAGTGTGTAATGCGAAGTAACAAACTTCATGTAATTTTTATTAGCGATACACCATGCAAAGGTAGTCCTGTAATGTTATTTCGAAAACACAAACCGCATATAATATGCTCAAATATACAGATGCTGGGAATAACAAATTAGGTTACCCAACCCGATAGTCGAAAAGAAACGGGCGACCTGATTTTGAGATGAGACGATTTCACTTCATTTCGGATACATTTCAAAATAATTTAACTTTAAGATATATACCAAAATGTTGAATCGTGATTGACAGAAATATATTTCATCGAATTAGTTGATTTTCTTTTTTAGAATGCTAATGAAATCTTATAATGTCGTTACGCTGGTCAAACGATATTAGCACCGTTTGTAAATATGTACTGTGAAATATTACGTTTCATATTTCATGATTAGGAAACTGTTTCTTTTTATTCCTTCCTCTGAAGATTCTTGAGCTGATAGAATTAATTTTACTAACAAAATTCAAATCAAAGAGTATTTTATTCAATACCGATGAATGCTCTATTAAGTAATATTATATATAAGCACCGAGAGTCACTGATTGGTTCTCAGACGGGAGGCCACAGTAGTTAGGGTTCTTACATAAGGTGAAAGCGTACGGGTAGCCCGCGAAACTCATTTTTTTTTCATAAAATATTCATTGAATACTTACATGAACTTAAAGGGTTGTATTCATCATTGTCATTCTTATTCTTTATTGCACACAAATTAAAAATATACATACGAATTGCAATGGTATAACTTATGTACAATGGCGAGCTTAACCCAGAATTGGGTTTTCTTACAGCAAACGAAGAATTGCAAAAGAGGATACACTTATGTGCATTAACATTAAATTCTGTTATAAAAGAAAAAAAAATAGTTCATTTTAAAAACTAAACTACATACATACATGATTGATTGTGTTGGTTATTGTGATTTTCATGATTGTAGTTCTATAACTACATATGTGTTACTGGCGCGACTCATTTTTCATCAACATACAACCTGACACTGACCTGCAAATTGCAAAAAAGGTAAGAAAATTTGAATTTCACAGGCTACCCTGACGCTTTCACCTTAAGTCTGTAAACAGAAAAACGAACTGTTTTTTTATATGTACGTATAGAAAAATCAAGTCTTTGATTTGGAATCACGTAGAGTTGATAGCCATCTTTACAGGTCAAGAATCTTCCCTAACATCAACCCTCTTTCAAAGTATGAATTGCTTTGTTCTGCTGTTGTAATACGAAATGCGATAATATTATCAGGTCGTGCTTTAATTTAGGTCATCACACAGTAAATAACACATTGTGTTAAATAAGTTTCTACAGGAAAACGAGGTAACGTGTTATCAACTAAAATGCAGCTTCATGAAATTATGTTTTTTTACAACAGCTGTAGAAATAAGGTAATGTTTTAATAACAACAAGCAATAATCCACAAAAAGAAAAAAAAAACATGCGCCGCCTGCGCAAGCAATTCAGACGAAGCCTCTGTTTTATATAGAAAAGCGCCTGCACTTTTTGTGTTTCTGAAATGACACCATGTATTCTTTTTTCGCTCATGCCGCCGACAGCTCATAAACAAGAGCAAAATAATCCTATCCGCACCTACTAAATTAGTCGGCGGCATATTCAAAACAGACAACAAGACAATAGACCCAAAAATAAGCCCATTCATGATCTATTGTCAAAGTTACCGTTAGATTTTCTACAAACATTACAAAAGCATTTTATAGTTACAAGATGTCTGTATCATAAACGGACGTAGGGTCTTAGGTAACTTTCTTTTTGAAAAAAACTTTTATTACATGGCATTATAACGTGCACTAAGTACAGCTTAAAGATTGAAGGTAAAAAGAGATTTGCAAACGCCTATGATAAGACAGGCCCAGTTAGGATATGAATTTAATCAAATTACTGTTAAAAACGCACAAGTAACGATGAATTCATGAATATTTGTCATGTGAGTTATCAAATGCCAAAATTTTTTTTTTTTTGGTTATGGGTATGGTACTCAACAGAGACCTTACTTAACCTTTGTGGTCATTTAGGAATTAACTCTGGCACGTTGTAAAAGAAATGAACAACAAGGTTGAAATTAGAATAACAAAAGCTAGACGTCAGTGGGAATCTCTCAGCTCATCAACAATAAATGTGCCAAACAAAAATGTAACTCTCTCTCTATCAATAATTGGACCAATGTTTCGAATGTTAACTTTTACTTTTAATTGTCATTATTTTTAATAAATGCTTATCTCATATAATTATTGTGTTAATTTTTTCGCAAATGGTACGAAAAGTAGAGTATTTTCCTCGGTGATAACGCTGTGAACTTAAATCTCTCGCTACACTCAGGACTCGTCTTAAATCCCTCGCTTCGCTGGTGATTAAGTTTTTAACACCCTCGCTACGCTCGGGAGTAAACCTCGAGTCTTTCGTTACGCTCGCGATTTAAATCGTCACCCGCGACAGAAGACACTGCTTTATCCCCTTGGTTAATAATCTACTATTATTAGGTACTACATGTTAAGGCTCTCATAAATGTCAAGATTTCAGTGAAAAACTGAAAAAATCATGCGTAACTTCAGGGTTTATCTAGCAGGACACATTCACTAATATCGAAGTATTTAGGAGGTATTTAGAACCAAAACTTGGTTAAATTAAGAAAAAAACTCATATATGGTATTTTTAGTGGCTGACTCTGTACAAGTCAAGCTCGACACGCCTACATTCGCCATATTGAGAATTACTGTTAGTTTATAAATTGACATAAACGCCCACTTCTCGAGAATTTTCATAAGTAATCATCTGTCAAATTTTAAGTACCGGAAAACTATTTTTTAACAGATGATTCCTTACTGCTAAGGGCGTTTGTCCCATCGCCACCGAAACCGTCACCTGGTCGTCACCGAAAAACGCGATTATTCAAACCAAAAGTATGTACAAAAAACTAACGTGTTAATCGACTTTTGAAGTTGACTATAGCAGGGCTGCGGGACTGTTCGAAAGAGATACCGCGGCCCAGAAACACAAAGGGCAAGGAAGGATCATGGATGGGTTTTTAGTCAGTACAAGTCTGACACCCCCTCAAATAAATTCAAACAACAATTAATAAAAGAAAACAGATAAGATGTTAAAAAAATGATTTCGAACTCGCTGCTGAAAGATCAAGAATTAGTAAGTTACTGCATTATTATCCTTTTTATTAAAAATATGTATATTACTATACTGTTCTCCTATATTATTTTGTACCAGCTGTGCCCGCGGCTTTGCTCACGTGAGCACGTATTCTTTTGGCATTATCAGGGATCATTACATGGGAACGTGAAGTCGTATTATATTCCTAACAACCTCTACAAACAATATACTAATAAACTGACTTACTGTCAATTTAAACTAAAACCTGATAAAAAATCTTTGTTTTAAGTATTGAAGGTACTCGTAGTCAGTTTCAGGGGGAATCATTAAAGTTGACAGGAATATTCGAGGAATCCGTTAGATATGAATAACTTACAAGATGACAAACGGGATTTCTATTTATGTGTGCATTTTACTTTATGTATTACGTCGCATGATATCGTATGACTTGCTAATATATAGGACAAAACGTAAACAGGTAACGATCATTTGGACTTTAAAATAACTGTTTGTAATGCTGAAGAGTGAAGACCTACTTGCGATTACATTTCAGTGTTGCAATAACATGATAACGGGAAAATTGATCTACTTAGGTACATTTCTTACATTTCCCTATCAAAGGGTAATGTAAGTAAGTTAACACTCTTTTTATCGATTATCAATTTATATATATACTAGCGACCCGCCCCGGCTTCGCACGGGTGCAATGCTGATACTAAATACACTACAGAAAAACTGTGAAACAACGATTTTAATTAAATTAAAAGTACTTAAAAATAATTTGCTATTCGTGCGACTAAAAACAAAAGATAATCAACAATCATCAACAACAAAAGAAATAAATAAATCACGATTTTTGAAAATAATTTCCCTAATATTAAATTGATCTAACTGTAAATTTTAATCAAGATCTTAATAGAAAATTGCAATCCATAAATTATGGTTTTATTTAATCTAATCTTATCTCACCTTATGTAGGTACTTATAATTACTATAAGTGCGATTTAAAAATTAACCTTAGAATAGAATATAATTTATATTTTAAAACTACTATCATACAATTATTTATCGTAACTTACTTATAATTACTGATACGTTGTCGCGCTGAAAAGCACGTTTTTATAATAAACGCGTCCGATCGCTGCTAAATTCAAAGTGCTATAGGGAAAACCGCGTTTTTTTTTTTTTTTTTAAGAATGGCATCTCGCAGTTCAACCTAGGGAGGTTGTCGACTGCTAAACCGGGCTTTTCTGTGGATGCCTCGAAATTAAGGCCTCCAGCCAGAGCAACTTACAAACTAAACTACAAACTAAGCGACTACGCACTAAGGGCACCCCCTGTGGGGTACGGACCTCGGCTCAGGGCGTCGCTGGGAGAGGACAGCAAAGGGACAGGCTGGATCTGAGTGATATTATTTAGGGGCTGATTTAAGTCTACAGGCTCAGCTGCGCGGGCTGGCTCGAGCAAGGGTCGGGGAGGGCGTGTACCGGGGTTTCGCGACGGGCCTCGTCGGCGAGGACGGAGGAAAACCGCGGCCTCAGACGCGCTCTTTACAGGCACGCTCTTGCCGCACCGGGCGGCCGGCCGGTACCGCCGCAAACGCTACGTCCCGCAATTTTTAAATCTGTAATATCTTCGAAAATATTCACTTAAATCATACGGTGTAAAGGGCCATATAGATCTATATTAAATGAACAATGTATTCAAGGTATTTAATTGGTTAAGGATTAATGCTGTATTGGTTAAAATCGCTTCGAAAATTAGCCATTATTTGTCGTAAAAAGTAAATGTCAAAAAAAAGTTATTGTGGGTTATCCATAAGAGATAGACATATACCATCACGGACTTTTCTGTAGACCTTTTCAATGTGTACAATACTTAGTACATTATTTTGATAAAACTCGTAGGGTTCAGCCTGCGTTTGCAAAGTAAGCGGAAAAAATGTAATTATTTACGACATCACATTAGAAACCTCAAAAATAACAGTACTTCTCCACTATTTAATGGATGTTATTATACATATAAACCTTCCTCTTGAATCACTCTATCTATTAAAAAAAACCGCATCAAAATCCGTTGCGTAGTTTCAAAGATTTAAGCATACAAAGGGACATAGGGACAGAGAAAGCGACTTTGTTTTATACTATGTAGTGATATATATATATCAATTTCAAGTAACAGTTGTGTTGTCTTTCGGTGCAGGATTTTTTTTTATAGTATAACGAAAAGGTACTGTCTGTTCTTCAATATTTATGGCATGCGGCTCACCTGATGGTAAGTGTGCACTGAAAGACGCCTTATGCAATACCAGAGGCATCGCAGGTGTTGCTACCCCAAAAACAAAGCTGTATTTTTCGTGCCAGTAATTACACCGGCACCCAAACCGGATCACAGCAACACTGGTTGACGGCAGATGCAGGTGTGGTGGTAGTACATTTCTGGATGACTCTACTGCTACTAAACGTACGTACCACTGCCTATTGGTTCTATTTGAAGGTTCTTCATTTATAAACTTTGTTTCTTATTGTTGTATTATATAAGTTCAATATTCTAAGAGATCTTGAATATAAAAAAGGCATTTAATTACGCCTGAATAAAACAAAACCTAAACTGCAACATTTTTTAAAGCAAGTTAAGTGCACGGCGTGCAGCCATAGATCCGTACTGTATTGCGGCAGTGCAGTGAAAATAGAGCGTCGATGTCGCTCGTGCCATGTCCGCTCGGCGGCGGTTGCAAGTCTCCCAGCCCAATTTGTTATTCAGCTGTGCCAATTTTAGGTGTTAAATTGCTAATTTTTTTATTAGGTAGTTTCAATTCTATGTTGTTAAAGACGTTCGTTCCGCAGCTAAGAGCTTTACACTGATTCACTACTTAGTAAAACACCCTGTCTCTAAAGACACAGAGTCACAAATTAAATATTAGTTACAAACACACAGTACCAGAGGAGAAGATAGAATCTACCTATGTTTTGTAAACATAATTGTTTCTATCCGCAGAGCAACAAACTTCCGCCTGGGTTACTTTTTAATTTCCCTGTACTGGTACATATATCATGTTCTATATACCTCAAGTTTTCATTCTCTCTACCTGCTTTGCAAGGTCAGCAAGTGCTGCGGTTTGTGCTCGGAACAATTATTATTTTATTGGATGTTTTTATACGTACTTATCGTATACTTTTAGTACTTCTATTTCTTGTCGGTTTTTCTCAGCACAGGAACATTCTGTTCAATTCTAAGTAATTTAGATATCAGTAGCTACCAACAGATTTGCCTTGAGGTTTTTTTTCTTTTTCGCAATGCGTATGCCAGTCCCATCGTACCCTAAACACACATTGCTCTTATCTGGGTCATGAACCTAAACAGACTCTTCGCTACATCGCCATTTGGTTGAGACTGGATTTTATGGAACTTAATTCAAGTCCATTCAACCTCAAGACCCTAACTAAACAGTTAATTACTCCCAGACTCATACCGAACACAGTCCATCAATAAGTGGTGTAAATCTTCAACAATTCCACACTCCACACAGTGAGGCGAGTTCGTTGTTTTCATTAGGAACGCAAACTTATTACATGGAAATATGTCCAGACCTGAATCTATGAGCCGTAACAAGATCTCATTGACAAATGAGCGCTTTTAAAAATAAAAGCGGTTTTTTTTTTATAAATGTTTTCTTTCTTTTCAAAATATTTCTTCCAATCAGCGTAACAGATCTTTTTTTAATTTTGGTAAAACCAAAATTATATAGTTCCTTTCCATTTTTGCCTTGCGGCTGGAGTGTAGAAAAGGTCAGTTTATACTCTAGTTTAGTCTAGATATCATATTTAGTATACAGATTGAGAATATACAGAATCATTCCAATCGTCATTTATGATTAATAGATATGGCGTGCCACAGGGCAGTATCTTAGGACCGCCATTGTTTTTGCTCTACATAAATGATTTCCCTGAAGTTATAAATCATAAATGTGTACTATTTGCCGACGATACTACAATTATAATTAAAGGACAAGATAAAAGTTCGCACGAAAAAGACATAAACTTTGCTCTTCAAAGCACTATAGAGTGGCTAGAGGCTAATAATTTAAAAGTTAATATTAATAAAACAAAATTTATGCAATTTCATACCTATAGGTCAGAACCGCTGGCACTAAATATATCGTATAAAGGGGTCGCCCTGGAAGAAACTGACTCCGTTTAGTTTCTGGGAATAAATTTAGATAAATTTTGCTCATGGAAAAATCATATAAATGACATTTGTGTTAAAATAAATAATTTTATTTACCCTTTGAGGCGTATTAGCTGCGAGGTATCCAAAAATGCCGCAATAACGGCTTTTCATGGATATATAACCTCCACTCTAAGGTATGGTATTATCCTGTGGGGTCGTTGCGTGGAGATTGATCAAGCATTCGTAATGCAAAAAAAGTGTCTAAGAGCTATATTTGGGTTGAAGCAAATAGAGTCATGTCGTCCATTATTTAGGAAATATAAAATACTAACTTTACCATCTCTCTATATATTAGAATCTTGTATATTTGTTTACAAACATAAAAGACTTTTTCAGCAAGCGACAAGCTATTATGCCTCACGATCGATGTATACTAATAAGTTATTTAAACCGAGGACGAATCTCACATTTACAGGTAACAACAGCTATATTATGTGCATAAAAATGTATAACAAAATACCAAATTCCATAAATACGCTACCATTTTCTAAATTTAAAAATAATTTGACGAGGTTTTTAATTGAAAAATGCTTTTATAGTGTACATGAGTTTTTAGATTATAAATTGTAAAGTTTTGTAAATTGCACGGTCATTTTAAATTATTATTGTTATTCTTATTGTATGGCGAATCTCTTCCATTATTGACATGATTATTATTGACATTTAAGATTATTATTTTATTAATTTATCATTATTATATTGACATATTTAATTTAATTCAATAATACAATTTTAATGGGATTATCTGTTTAATGACTGCATGATTATGAACAATAATTAATTTAAATAACATGTGGAACTGTTTATACTTGCACGCCGAAATTAGAGGCAAAATAAGAGAACAATTTTGTAATTTTTACCAACCTTCTGTACCTTATTTATGCAAGTAAATGATTTTTGATTTTGATTTTTTTCTCATTTCAATTTCTTAATTTCTATTATTATTCTTTTTGCCACGACAGCATAATGATAAAGACAGAGTTAATTCACAATTGTTGGCTGATTACTTTAATAGCCTTACCAGAATAGGGTTAATTAGGTCGACGTAGTACTCAAATAAAAATCATTTCATCATAATGAAACATATTGAGTACACTGATAATAAATTTGGGGTTCTTATATTTCATACTATAAAATGAGCAATATTTGTTATATTTATATGTAATCACGTTTTCGACAACGGTTTTAACGATTTCGATGAAAGTTGCAATATAGGGGTTTACGGGGGCGAAAAATCGATCCAGCAAGATCTTATATCTAGAAAAAAATGGTTTCTCTATTTTTATCCCAGCAGAGCTCAGCCGCCCAGACACTGCGTCCTAAAAGGAGTACCGCTGCTTATTGATACCACATGTAAAAATCTCATGCTGGTTATACATTGCGGAGGTTCCGAATAAAGTAATCACTTCATGTTATAGTCCCCCAGCCCAGCCGCATATGACGGTCTGTCTGTCTAAACACGAGAAACTCAAAAACTAACGAACGGATTTTCACACGGGTTTTCACTAATGGACGAGGTGATTTATCAGGAAGGTTTAGGTGTACAATTCATTTAAATTTGTGTGAATGACTGGATTAATATGATGATAACTGTTGAACATGTCGGAAAAAATCATGCCGACTTAGCTTTACAGGCGTCCGCCGCGAAAACCAATAGGGTTATATGAAAACAATGTACATATAACGGAATCATTTCTTCTAAAAAGATTTATTAAACGGCAGCAACGCTGTATGCGGTCGCTCGTACGTAATAAAAAGAGTTGGAACATTGATGATCACAATATTAGTATAGGTAGACAAAAGACGATGGATGGTTTGAGCAAAAGATGATTATATTATGGCCAAAAGATGAGATCTGGACTGAAGTATGGATGAAGGTCTACTGAGACGTATGGAAGACGAATACGCACTGAGCTGACTCCAAATAAATTGGCATTACGGCAGGATGACGCTTGCTTGATACAACATATAGAAGACATGGCAATTTCGTCCGAAACTATAAAGAGACAACGCAATGATGAAGTAATTCAAGAGACATCACCAAATGAAGATGATCCAGCTTCCATGGAGGGTAAGAAAGCCTGTGATATAACTCACATGCGGTCTTCTTAACCCATGTTTTAGTATCTCGGTAAACGATGCCCGCATGCCGGAAATGAATTATAATTACGGCCGGAGGATGATGATCTTTATAACAAATAGAAGATACAGAAGACATTGAAACATCGTCTGAAAATGCAACGATGAAGGAATCCAACACAATGCATCTCCAAATGAAGATCTACCAGCTTCCATTGAAACTTGTGGTGTTAACTCACACGTGGTTTATTGAACTTGTGTTTCAAACGACTGCGTGTGGGATAATAGTCACAGTTTCTGGTCAACAATCAAGTCTACTGGAAGAAGATTCACCAGACGACTATCAGGTTTACTCGTTTTGTATGTGTCACGGAAGAGCCAGTCTTGTTCCAAGCGCTAGAAACTTGCAACTGTCCCTTATTTTTTCATTCGAAAAACTGCTTAACTGCTAATATTGTATGTTGAGGACGCCAAAAAGTTGAATAGATTCTATAGGCACCGTTTTGTTCTTTGATTTACCTATTTCTTTCATGACGTAACTTTTGAGTATGGATGGAGATGGCCAAGGACATGATGGAAGGGGAAGTGTGAAAGATGACAGCGTTGGAACAGGGTTAACAACTGAAATGAGGGCAGAAACATTTTTATAATTACTTAACGAAGGAGAACGATTATCTCTTAATCTTTCTTTTGTACATAAAATAAATAGTAGAATACAATTTAGTGTTATTATTGATAAGTTAACTTCCTCGTATAAGGTATGCAAGTACATTCACAGCACTCCTTCATAAATAAATAAGCTAAATTCATGTCATTATTGCTGTTTGTTTGAATCGTAAGCGTTGAATGCAGTGCTGGAATACAATCAGCCAACAGTATGCATTAGCATAAATGCATCAGAATCGATATGCATAACTTGGCACAACATTAAGCATAATTAGGCGGTGACCCACTTTTTTATCAAAGCTCGTCGTCGATACGCGGCGCGGGCGCATGGCACACACGCGCATTGCCAGCGCGATCACGACAAACGCGCACTACACACCTACAATACAGCGCTCTATACAAGCAACTCAGATAAACATTTATTTATATACATTGTTTGTAATCAAACTTTAAATAGATAACGTGTGATAACTGCATACTTACTAGGTAGGTATATTTATTATTCCTTGCCATATGGGTATAAATAAAAAGAGATCTTTTGTTGCAGAAAAGGAAATTCCTCCTAACTTGCATTTATTTAACTCTGCTGTTTCAAACAACATGAGTTAGCATCTCATCATCTAACCTGTCGTACTGTAACAAATGTTATAAAAACCCCTAAGAATTAAATTAATCTGAACACGATGAGACAGACAATCGACATCTCTCAATAAATTAAAATCCTTTTGGTAAATCAAAATATCAAAATATAATCTTCTTTTTAGAATCCAATCATCATCAAAAGAAAAAAATCATTCATTTTAAGAACCTAAAATTATGTAAATTATATGCACCATGTGTCATTTAAATCGAATTACAAAAACTGTTCATTATTATTACACTTGTAATCTGATTCAAAACATATAAATTTATTCTGTACCTACATACTATATGATTATATGAATAGTGAGAACGCTATTTCTCACATGTACATGTAAATAAGCGGAGCCTTGGCCTGGTTACCACGATTTTAGCGTTATTACAAAATACTCAAGTGATGCGGCGCCCGCGCAGCGAAGTGGGGACTACGACCAACGGCCACGGTTCCAAACAAAAATATTTCACTGTTTTTATAACGTATTTTGGTATTTTATTTTAAAATAACTAATGGAATTTTCCTTTTATGCAGTGAATATTGGAGAAAATTTCCATTACCTCACCGTATAATAATAGAATAGCATCATATCGTTTTATTACCGGATCCATACCATCATCTAGTTAGGAGAAATTAATTGGTTTAATCGATCTAGACGTGTCTACGATTGCAACAACGGTGAACCAGCATTATTTTATACAAAATAATAATATTAGTGTCAGTAAACGAAGATAAAACTTTTATTAAAAAGCTCGTTGATTTAAATCCAACAAAACACCTACGTGAGCTACTGCATATAGTATAGCCTTGCTTTCTAGAATGCAATAGTAAACAAATTAAACACATTCAAAAAGAAATACAAAACCTCTCGAACGTTTATTAATTAAAAATGTTGAAGGCTCAACTTTGTGGTAAACAGTTGAATTCTATTGACTTCTAAGAATTAATGTAGAATCAAGGATTGTTATAACCTGAAATTACTAATGCAGGTATTAACAGAATCTTAAATCAAACGTCTCTGCAGTTACGAAAATCTATACACGTTACTTACTTGTAATTATATTATAAATGCGAAAGTTTGGATGGATGGATGGATGTGTGTTACTCAATCACGCCAGAACGGCTGAACGCATCTAGATGAAATTTAGCACAGAGATAGATTATATTCTTGAATAGCACGTAGGTTTTTCCACGTGAACGAAGTCGCGGGCAATAGCAAGTAAATAATATCTGGGTTAATAGAGCTATAGCTGTTTAAAATATGTATTAAAAAGTGATTTACTCCTCATGTGCACAAGGTACATCAATAAAGAACAATTAATATAAAATGTGCAAGCAGACATACATAATTATGAATGTGCAGCATATGTGGAAGTGGCACAAGGTTGTAGAAACGGTTGCGCGGGTGGTAAGGAAACAACGAACCGATCATTTGCCTGAAAGCACCAATTTTGATGGATCCAATATATTCATCACATCCACTGGGTTTAAAAAGTTTGTCGTGGTTACGCGTAGGTACTCCACAAAAATCAATTAGAATTTTAGTATTTTAAGTTCAGTTGTATTTACTTTATTAGTTACTAGCTCTGTCTTCAATATTACCAAAAATAAAATTATGACATTATGTACACGTACTTATATTAAATACATATTGATATTGTGTTCATGTTTGGACGAGTTATGAGTTGTATGTAGGGTTGCTTAACTTGGCAAGGTCATACATGAAGTGATTGGGTAAAGAACGTCAGTCACAGAATAGTTTTGATAATCTAATACAATGTAAATTGTATTTAATTGTGAATTGTTATATAGCATTAAACGTATTGTGCAATTTGACCAAGATATCCACCTTAGGAGTGTTTTTGAAATATCAACGATTTAGGTGGATATAATGCACTATTTTTTAATAATCTTCTTGTGGCTTGCACCACAAACGGTGACACGCATTCAATGTTACATTTAAATGAAATGGGTAACAGACTCCTTTGTGGGTAGCGATACTGTAGTGACGTCTCCACGGAATACAATTCATTGGTACGCGTGCTGCAACATGCGCGACCGCCGTGTCCTACATATCAAGATAAATTCAATTTCGCCAAAGGGCAACGGTTATAAGCGCAGAAGCTGAATCTATACATAAAACCGTAGCAAAATCTAAATTAAACGTTGAATAAATTTCGAAAAAAAAAAAACAAAAAGTTAAGTAAGTACCTAATTCTAGCATGCGTGCAATGATCATGAAGCGCAAAATATAGTTATTAGGATGTTTGTCTGTTTATATTTTATTATTTTATGTCTGTTTAATATGATACCTAGCCACGCCTAGGTAGTTTTGACCATCACATGGTTACAAACCTAATTATTTAGTCGCAAATGCGCGCTAGAAAACTCATAAAATTACGTATTACTGAAATCCTTTGTTCTTTGGATATTCTGATTGCACATCGGAGTCGACTCTTGCACAATTAAGTAACCTTCGAAATGGAAAAGAAACGCACGGGAGCCCCCCCCCCACCCCCTCCCACGTCTCGTCGCGTCGTCGTTTGCCATATTGAAACGACTTCAAAATCGAAGTTTTTAAACTTTACAGGAAACATTTATTGTTTCAACACGTTCATTTCCACCGTTTCTACACATTTAATTTTATTTCCCTCCTTGCAGTTTTCAATGTGAAAAATTCATTTAGTAATTTATTTACCCTTTTTGAAAAAGTTCACGCAATGTCTGCATTTTAACACGCTCTTTTTATTATAGGAATTTTAAATCAGGACGCAGTACTTGAGTCGCTTGGCAATGCCAATTCTGAGAAATGGCCTGGAGTTCAATCAATTGTCGCATTCATTGCTTTAATATCTCTTTGAAAGGAAATAAGAATATAAAGGTACTTACGTATTGAAAGTAAATGTTCGCTAGTGGTCTGACTCATATAGGTACCTACTATTCATATATGTATATTTTTATGTATGTAGAGTTATATTTT
This sequence comes from Lycophotia porphyrea, assembly GCA_950005105.1. Taxonomy (NCBI): domain Eukaryota; kingdom Metazoa; phylum Arthropoda; class Insecta; order Lepidoptera; family Noctuidae; genus Lycophotia; species Lycophotia porphyrea. The sequence continues at coordinate 23,064,747 of OX465383.1, read as the reverse complement.
AAAATTCAGATTTAATATACCTATCTACTCATGAAAATAGGTCAATAAATATAAGTTTTCAGATAAATTAATCAACATGTATTTTATTTGTTTTTTATCAATAACATGGTTTAAAAATGACACAACTGAAATAAAAGTGATATTTAAGTATGTTCTAGGTACAAAAGGTTTGTTATGTAACGAACAGCTGGCAGTTTTTCATCACGTACTACCTACATACGGCACAATTATTGAGTAACTTCAGCTCTGCATATTTTAACAGGCCTGTAGGAAGTATTTCAAGAAACATATTATGACATTTTTTTCTCTTTAATCATGTTGTCTGTAAACTATGTACGTTTGCCCCTCACGGCCCCTTAGAAACTTTTTAATACGCTATATATTTTTCAAGTTACCCGGGGGCCGTACTGAAAACGTTTGGCTGGCACTGCCCCCTTTTTTGCATATTTCGTCAATACTACAGACATACATTGAAAAAGAAACAGGTACATATACTCCTAGAGGTGAGTACATTGCATTGGTGTAAACCTTAAACGCAAATATTCTAGGGGGCCGTGCCGTAAACCAGTCAAAGTAAAATCAATTTACAAATTTATTACAGTACTTATCGCAAAAGGAATTTCTTGATACGGGCTTTAAACAACTGGTACAATCTGTCAAAGAACAATGCTCAAAAATGTATGGACACCGTCCCCACCCTTGTAGCACTCTAAAACCTATGTTAATCGTTGGTAGTCATCTTATCATTTTATTGTATGAGAGCGAAACAGAAATGTGCATCCGAAAAAAGTTATATCGACATGAAGAAACCGGAATCAGTCACAATAATAATTATGTTTTTTTTTTAATTATTACTGTGCGATGGTTTCGTTCGGAGTTTTCAAACAACTCTTTGGAATTAAATGGTGACTCCCGCTCGGGAACAACTCACGGAGCAGAAAAAAGTTCAATGAAGAATCTTGCTGAATATTGGGTCTGTGAGGTAACCATTGACGTTTCTTTAGGAGTTTTTAAATAAAATACTTATTAATTACAAATAAAACCTTTATTCGGTGTTTTCAGTATCTATTACAATATTGTCCCAGGCACTGGCTGGCCCAACGAATTTCTCTAAACGGTTTCCAATCCCAAAGTACCACACGATGCTGACGACATGCGCGCAGGCACCAACTGTCCTCATACCCGTCAAACATGAGCAGTAATATGCCTGAATAGCGTTTATGCCCTGTGCGTTATTCAGTATTAAATACGTGATAGGTCGCATTTGACCTGTCTTGATAAAATTCGACCCCTTAAAAGAGCGCAATCTTCCGTGTCTATACCGTATTGATTCATAATTGAGCTTGGAGTTGCACAAACATCTATGTTATAGACGCCGCCACGTAAATGTTCTCTGACATAGGAAGCTGCCAGTTTTAGATGATATGTCCCCAATAATATCTTCGATGGCAATTCAGGGAACGGCATGTTTATGGACTCGTCGTCCTGAACGCAACCCGCTGCCTGTTAACATTTTCTGCAACAACGTAATTGCCCAAGTCATTGTTGCTATGAACTATCATTAAAAGGCTCCCTGAAGGTGTTGAGAAGCGCTCCAGCAATCCGGAACTCAGTGAAGAGGTGAGGAAGTGATTTAAAGAATACCACGTTCCTGAACATTTTAGCGGACAATTGTCGACGCGATTTATTCGCTTGTTCATTCGTGAGCTGAGTTGCGCTTCTGTCTTTTGTAGGTGGTATGTGAGGCTCATAGCCACATTCTTCGATTGCAGGAATTGAGTCTCTGAAGCCTCTGTCTAATATAAAAGTATCATTCTCGTGGAGCAAGTAATGAATTGGAGAATAAATGGTATTTATTATATCCTTCATAATCTGAGCGTCTGATGTCCTACCAGAGTAGTGTCCTAGAATATCTATTATATACACGTCTGGGCACACTAAAAGGAATGGCTTCTATAAGTTTTTGTGCAGGCTGTATGTTATTTTCTGGAAAAGGAAATTCTTAAAAGTATAATAAACGGCAACATAATTGTTACTGATTCCGTTTTCTTCATGTCGATATAACTTTTTTCGGATGTACATTTCAGTTTCGCCGTCGTACAATTAAATGATAAGATGGTTATGGCCCTTCGATTAGGTTTTAAAGTGCTACAAGGGTGGGGACGTTTGGAACATTGTTATTTCTTTAATAGATTTTCAACTTTATAGATAAGACATTAGGTTCAAATTCGATTGGGAAAATTTGACAGTTTCGGGTAGCTTGAAGTGCTGGCGTCTGTACTTATCAAGTTTTCAATACCGTTTTACTATTCTAATGCATAACGATATTGATGGTAAACTATCTAGCTAATAATACTGAAACACACAGAAAAAGCTCTTAAACCCGATTAAGAGCGCGAAAAATAAACGCGATCAGCAAATCAATTGCTGATCGCGTTTATTTTTATGGTGATATTCGCCCTTAGTGGGTCTGCGAAGCATGCCAATGCTCTATTTTCCTCCCGAATGGCATAATTATTGGTAGTTGACTGCCGGCAGCAAGAAAGAAATAAGATTTATTTCCAATTATACCTGATACTACGGTATTCCAACTGTCAAAGAAAATTCAATCACATAGACGAGGACCTGAAGTTTTTTAGCAACGATGGTAGCAATTTTATCAAAGGTATGCCAACAAGATGACCGTATAATCAATTCCGACATAAATTTAAATATGACTAGGGCTTCTGCCTGGTTCTTTGATAAGGCAGGATTGCAGTGAATCAGTTCACTTGGGATCGATTCAAAGTTCATTCTGACAGTATTCGTCATTCGATACAGGGTGGAAATTTTCAGCGGGGCAGTGAGGCGAACTATTTTAACCGTTGTGTTGCAATTGACGTGTAAAATTACTTACCGTTTATGTGATCATTTGTTATAATTTGTCGTTGCATGTTTACTTACATTGTCTATACTGAAATTCAATTGCATAAAAATGATAATGTGGAAGTGCGGAGTCTTCTCTTGCTTTAAAGATGATCTCCAACAATATGTATCGAAATGCCCATTGTAATTGAAATAAACATTTTTATTGAAGTGAAACTTCTTTATCGACGTATGGGAGAAATTTTGTAGCAAATCGTCACGTTTTTCGGTTACGCGCCATTTGCTTTTTTTTTTTTTTTTTTGCATGTAATATATGATAATTATAACAACAATATATTAGTTTTGAAGTTTGGTTTGAAATAAGAATAACAATATATTAATTTGAAAGTGATAAAATAAAAAGACTTATTTTCGTGAAGTTGCAAATAGTAGAAAAATGATATGTCGTAAAGAAGTTTCACTTCTTACCTGTGTACTCTGGTACACACACATATTTTTTTTATTTATTATTTGTCTTTTTTATTTTTTGTATTTCAGTTTCACAAAATTCTTTCTTAGGACCTGCAATGATTTCCTACGAAATGAATGGGATTTTTTTTTTCAATTTCTGGCTTTTGTACTGGGTTGGTCCCATAGAAGTTTTTGATCAATATTAGAAACAGGATCGAAAGGCATCAATAAAAACAATTGTGTAAAATGGCCATTTTCCTGCTAACTGTCGCTTTTTTAAAAAATCTGTGAATAGGCATCCTGCCGCTCCCGCGCCGCCGCCGCCGCCGCCCCGCTACCCGCAAGATTCGAGGCAGAGGCCTTATGCGTACATTTAAATGGACCAGTTCTCGAAAACAGCGGCGCGGGAGCGGGCAACGAGCGGTGCACTCCAGTCAAGCGGCGCAGCTGCCGCCGCCGCCCCACTGCCCGCAAAATTCGAGGCAGCGGCCTTAGTGCATGTGACGTGCATCGTTCGCAATTACACACAGCACGTTTACCTCGTGTTGTTTACCATCGATCCCTACGTGACGTTATTTAGTCAACGCCCTATTACCTGGCCTCACTTACAAAGGAGAAGGGCGGAAAAGGGGTGTAATGCAAGGGACTGACTGTTCATTGATTAAATTCTCTGAGCACATCACTATCACCCTATGCACATCACCGATTACCTCCAACGAGCCATGCTGAAGATTTTTTGAATTTTTAAACATTTTCATTGTAGATCGAAGTTTTATATCATATTAAGTAGTTCATTTGATTAAATTGTGTTTATTTGGAATATAATGGACGCTGAGTCAAGATATTTATGGCTTAAATTAGGCTTTCTTTGCTATTTTTTTTGCGTGAAAACTCAAGGAATTTAAAGAAATTCTAGAACTTTCAACTTATCTATTAGTGATTTTAGCTTTTATAAGAATTGAATGTAACAATGTGAATTTGAGCGTCAAAGTTCCATCGCCGACGGTTTTTCTTGCAAACTGAGTTCGTAAAATATTTATAGTAACTTCAATTTACAAGACAGAGAATGGCACTATTGTCATTCATAATGAAATAATTAAATTATCTAACTGCTGCTGAAAATTACAGCGTCAAAAAATATTATGAATTTGCGTAAAAATGTAATAGGACTCTAGTCAAAGAAGAAATATAGTCTTACTCCGAAAGAAGACAGTAATTAACAAATAACGCATATCATCCCTGAAAACTAGCAAACTAGTACATTGAAAGTGAGCATCGTTATGATATCAAATATGATTTTTAAACCAGAGTCCTTTATATGTCAGAATACTCTGAAAAGTGGGTCATGCAGACTCGCCCCGTCAACCGCCTTGTACCAGGTAATTAATCAACTATTGCATTTTATTACAACATCGCTGATATATGCAGATCATAAGAATAAAATCCACTTGGTTGTTGAAAAGTTGAATTGGTCACAAAATCCACTTCTGAATGAGAAAAGTTTGCTCCAACAGGAAAATCAATCAATTAAAAATGTTTGTTACGGTGCGGTGTTCCCTCTCAATCGTGGGAACAATTCACTTTTGTTTTTATTGTTTGCATTGAACTGGCTATTGAAATGTTTTTATAAGAAAAAAAATCAGGAAAGTAAGCTTTAGGTACGTTTGGAGAAGGTAAACCCTTTGAATGTTTGAACAAAAAGTTCACTTCCGAATTGTTTTTGATTTCTTATTAGTTAGTAGCCTTCTTATTCAATTCACACTCAATGTTTGTAAGGGGAACATTGAGCGTGGGAGATTTTGGCTAATCCATAAAAGTCAGTAAAAGTTAAGTTTCTATTTTAATTTTGAGGAAATGAGATTTATTTAAATTTGCATTTATGCCTCCTTTCGTAAACAGGCCTAAATTAACGCTTGATAAAATCCCTAACTTTTTGACCTCCACAGACGTCTATGAACGTCAAATCAAAAAGTGCTCACGACGACGCCATGGACGGCATGGCACGGCGAAAATACACCTTTTTTACAGTTGCTTGGCGTAGAGAACACAGATTTTTGATATTGACGTGGTGGTCAAAAGGTTAAAAAAAGGTCTTCTTGTTGTATGCTTGAAGCCGTATCGAGTGACATGAATTAGGCTGTGCCAGAGATGAGTGAGGAGGCGTAGCGAGAGATGTGTGTGAAACGCAGCCTTAGACATTAAAACTGGCAAAGAATTTTTAGACAATTTTTCAAAGTAATGAAAGCAGGAATATATTTTTGACTACCCGGCACCTATTTCCAACCAAACAACCTTCTACAGGACTTCTTTGGGAGTGTGAAGTATTTATTACACTCCTAAATACTATAGGCCAATTCACATCGGAACGTAGAACGGACATTGTTTTGCGTCCATACATCGTTGGCCTAGGAACCAACAGGGAAGTGAATTTACTTTTTGTGTCTTTAATAATGTTTTTTGATTGAAACTTAATTGAAAATAAAACTACGGACATTTGAGAATTCTAAAAAAATCAAAATACTTTTAGATTTTGAGGTCTTAAGCCAATAGAAACATACGGTAGGCTGTGCAAGTGTCATTAATATCAGTTTCAAATGTCAAATATTATCATCTGTCAATTGAATTGTTGTTCGCAAAGATTGGAATAATAAATAGCTTGCTCGTTTCACACAGCGCTTTCTAGCGCTTTAATATATTTGTAACTAAAAACCTTATTTATAGATCAAGCGCTGAGAATACTGAGTTTTGTAATACGGTGCGACCCGCTTGTCTGTCTCAAAGTCTTATTAAGAACGCTGTCACAAAAACTTGGCTGTTTGATATGATACCTTCGCCTATTAAATGTTAGGGAATATTCAATAAAAGAGCCCATTGTTTCTTACTTGCTTGTATTTCCGAGACCACAGACAAAGTAGTAATACCACAACCAATATAGAATAAGGATAGTACAGACATTATAGTTTAGTCCTAGTTTACACAATCAATATTCTACACTTCCCCTCAATTTAGACATTCTTACTTCTTAAATTTAGTTTAGAAACAAAATAATCGTGTTTTATTTTTGGTAATGCCTTTGTGAACAAATCTGAAACATCTTCATCTGTAGGAATATAATCAACTGATGCTAACTGCTTTTGCACAATGTCTTTTATGTAATGAAATTTAATGTCAATGTGTTTTGACCTCTTTCCATTATCAATTTTTTTTATTAATCTTATCGCACTCTGATTATCTACTAACAAAGTTGTAGTCATATCTAATAAAGATGTCAAATCGTATAGTATCCCTTTCAAATATATTAACTCACTGACTGCTTGAGATGCCGCTACATATTCAGCCTCCGCTGTAGATATCTGTTTCTTAGAAAACCAATGTATGAGATTTCCACAATAAAATACTGCACATCCACTTGTACTCTTCCTGTCTGCTTTGTCTGCTGCCCAGTCTGCGTCCGCATATGCAACTAGATTCTTCTCTTTCTGTATCTTCTTGTAGATCAATCCTTTCTCCTGTGTAGCTTTTAAATATCGTAGAATTCTTTTGCTTGCTCTGCATAATGATGCTGTTGGTTTGTCTAAGAATTTACTCAAATATGCAACAGGATAAGTAATATCCGGTCTAGTGTTCATAGAAATAAACAGTAAACATCCTATCATTTCTTTATATGGTACGTCTATAATTTCTTCTTTTTCTGCACTGAAGTTAGTCTCCATTGGGGTGTTTACACCTTTACATTCTTGCATGTTAAACTTGTCTAAAATTCTAGTAATCATTTCTGTTTGCTTAATTTCCATTTGATTATTATTCCTTTTAATTTCCAATCCTAGTTCTTCACTTCTCCTAAGTCTTTTATTTTGAATTCTTCTTTAAGTTTCTTTAATATTCTTTCATTTCCAAGTAACAGTATATCATCTACAAATATCAATAGCCAGGTATCCTCATTTTTATAAAGACAAAAGTCATGTTTTGACTGTATGAATCCATTTGCAGTTATAAAATTGTGAAATTTTTGGTTCCAACATTTTGGAGCCTCTTTCAATCCGTAAAGTGCTTTCTTTAGTTTGAGAACTTTGCCTTGATGATTAACTCCTTTGGGACATTTAATATAAACATCATCTTTCAAGTCACCATTTAGAAAAGCTGTAGGGACATCAAGTTGTTTGATCACTAATTCTTCTTGCACAGCATGACTTAGCATAGTTCTGATTGTTGGTAATCTTGCTACCGGTGCATAGTACTCTTCTTGTACTTCCTGTTGAAAGCCTTTACCTACTAATCGCGCCTTCTTGGTTCCATCTTGTTTCTGTTTAAATATCCACTTTGTTTCTTTGCTTTGTTTCCTTCTGGTAATTCACTAATTTCCCAAGTTCCTAATTTATTATGTGAATCCAACTCTTTCTTTATTGCTTGTTTCCAATCTTTATCTTTTATGGCTTCTTCATAGTTAACAGGTTCACCTGCACATAGACAGTAGGCTATAATTAAATCTTATTCTTCTAGATCTTTTGGTTTGCGAATTTCTCTTCCTGATTTTGTTGTATACTTTTGCTTTTCAGGTTTATCTTCTTCATTTTCACTTTCTTGATCATTTTCTGTATTTTCCTCATAATCTTCTTGATACTTTTTTGTTCCTTCTTTACTTGTTTTATCCCTTATTCTTCCTTGCTTCATGTTAATTGTGTTCTTGTTACAGTTTATTGTCTTCTGGTCATCTTCTTTTATCTTCTCATCAGGATCTTCTTTTCCATTCTTTCTTCTTCATAGTATCTTTCCATAACTCTTATATCATTCTCTTCTTTTTCAGTCTCTTCTTTGTATTTTATTTCTGTCTCATCTACTCTTATATCTCTGGAAACTACAATTTCATTATTCTCTGGGTTCCATAGCCGATATCCATTTGGACTGTATCCTATGAATCTCATTTCTTTTGCTCTTTGCAGTAGTTTATCTTGTTTCGGTAAGATATGTACCCATGCCTTCGATCCAAAAATCCTGAGTCTCTTCAAATCTGTATGACCAAACATCTTCTCTGCTGGTGTATAATAATCTATAGCAGAGGATGGACATCTATTTATTTGATAAACTGCGCACCTCACTGCTTCTCCCCATAATATTTTAGGCAATCCCGTTTCAAGTAATAAGGTTCTCTGTTATAAATATTTCTGTTCATTCTTTCTGCTACTCCGTTTGACTGAGGACTGTATGGCGTAGTGTATTGTTGTATAATACCTTTGGATTTACAAAATGTATCAAGTCTTTCATTCTTAAATTCAACTCCATTATCACTTCTTATTATTTTCACTTTATTTCCAGTTTGTCTTTCGTTTCTGTTAACATATTCTATTAATCTATCAGCTGCTTCAGATTTTCTTCTTAATATATTGTCTGATAGTACAATTCCCCTTCACTTGTTGGTATTGTTACAGGTCCTGATAAGTCAGTATGCAAAAGTTCTCCTACATACCGTGATCTTGGTCTAGGCGTTCTTACAAATGGTAATCTCGTTGATTTTCTTCCATACAAGGTCCACAAGGTTTTTCCGAGCTAGGTAATTTCAGTAGTCCTAAATGTTTTCTATTAGCGTGACCTTTTATGCCAAAGATCATTGTCATTAATTGCTGAACAACATTTTTCTATATTTAGTTTCAGATTTATTGCATACAGGCTACCATACAATTCACCATAAATTATAGTATTACCTCTACCAATTGACACAGATGTTTTATGAAATGTTACAGAATTTCCTTTATCCAATAACTTTTTAACAGAGAGTAAATTATGAGATAAGTCCTCGACTATTAGCGCTTCTACAGTTATAGGTATATTATCAAATAATACATTTAAATTACCATTACGATTTGCCATTAAGTACTGACCATTTGCCACATAAATTTTAGTTTAAATTTTTAAATTTTGTATATTTGTCATATATTGCTCATAATTATCCATTACTAAATTTTGAGATGCTCCTGAATCTATGATAAACTTAATGTTATTATTGTATACATTGGCTGATAACAAATTTTCACTAGCAACAAAAGATAATAGATTTACCTCGCTTATAGCACCTTTTTCCTGTCCACGTCCTTGGCCTTGAGTTCTTCCTCGATAATATCGGTTATCCATTGATCGTCCTCTTCCTCTCATGTTGCCTCTGAAGTTACCTTGTCTGCCTCGATTTTGTCCTCTCTTATCATGTCCACTCTTGCACTCATATGCTTTGTGACCTGTTTTCCCACAGGTAAAACACGTCAGAAATGTTGTTTGTGCATGTTTTTCTTGTTCACAGCCCTGTCCTTTAACTTCTGCATCCAATAGCCTTGCCTTCACAAATTCAATATTGATGGACTTTTCTGTTGTCATAGTTTCTATACTCGTAATAACATACAGTGCTGTCATAGAGGACAGAAGATAACATACTTTGTCCATTTCTTCTACAGTACATCCAGCCGCATCAAGCTCGCCAAGTAGACTATCAAATTTCAAAAAGTAGTCTTGTAATTTTTCGTTAGTAGAGCATCTGAGAGTTAAGTGTTTTCTTTTCAGGTGAAGTTTATTGGAAATACTTTTCCTTTCAAAAGTGTACTCTAACTGGTTTATCATTTCTTTGGCCGTGTTGCATTTCTTCACTATTTCTAAATATTTGTCTGATTTGCATTGTACTATAACATTTTTTGCTTTGGCGTCCATCTTGACAAAATCATCTTTTTTCATTTCGCTCTCTCCCTTTTCTATGACGCTCCATACCTGTTTTTCTTCTAGTATTAATCGCACCCTAAACTTCCAATGACTGAAGTTGTTCTCTTGCGTGAGAAGAGGGAAAACTTCTTTTATGTTCGTATCCGCCATTTTTATGCAGACACGCCGTGACTCGTTCGTCCGAATTTAACAAAATACACACAGTACTTGTTCCACGTAATTTTCTTGCTCGTTGATGCACCATATTATTTATTGTGCCATAATTGTACACTATTGCGAACTTTTGCGCAGTGGAAGCGTATGTTAGGGAATATTCAATAAAAGAGCCCATTGTTTCTTACTTGCTTGTATTTCCGAGAGACCACAGACAAAGTAGTAATACCACAACCAATATAAAATAAGGATAGTACAGACATTATAGTTTAGTCCTAGTTTACACAATCAATATTCTACATTAAAAACCTCAAATTGAATCAAAAAATAAAAACACCGGAAATTAAGACGGAAGTGAATTACTTTTTATAATGTTTTCGAAATTATGGAGTGTCCGTTCTATTGAAATAATTGTAATTAGTATATATTATAGCTAGCCCATTATGTCCCACTGCTGGGCAAAGGCCTCCCTCCATTCTATAGAATGTGTGAAATGTAAATTATAAAAAAACCTAGTAATTATTGTAAAGGTTTCATGCGTGTTGATTCATAGGCCATTTTTTACAATGTCATGTCCATTAAAAGAAACATTAAACCAAGAAACTTATGAATGTACAAAACCTTTTGGTATTTCCCTTTAATTGTCGAAGAAAAGTTTGTTTCAAAGGGCTTGGTGTAGAATAAAATTGTTAAAGAAAAGTTGGTTTCCAAAGTTTTTTTTTTATAGTACTATTACTGTGTTCTACATAGACTTGACACTCAATGATAGTGAATGGTTATGAATTCATTTGTACGTTGTATGGACTGGAACTCCAGGAAGTCAACAGTTTCTGTACTGTTTTCCTTTATTAAAAGGAAAACAATTCAGAAAAGTTAGTTTTCAAAGCTTTTTTGAAGAAATATTGTTGTGTTCTACATACATTCTTAGGTAATAAATAGATCATGCGTCATAGGCAATTCATCTGTACTTTGTATGGACTGGAACTCCAGGGAGTCAACAGTTTCTGTATTGTTTTGCTTTATGAAAAGGAAAACAATTCAGAAAAGTTGGTTAAAGAAAAGTTGGTTTTCAAAGTTTTTTTTAATGAAATATTGTTGTATTCTACATACATTCTTAGGTAATAAAAAGGCAATACGTCATAGGTAATTCATTTGTACGGTGTATGGACTGGAACTCCAGAACTCCAGAATTGTTTTCCTTTTAATTGTTGGGAAAAAGTATTTTTCAAAGATGTTTTATTTCATTGGCTTCGTTAACAACTTCAACTACAGGTCAATATTCACGCTTGCATTGTGTTGGGGTGTTTGGAGTAACTACAAAAACACAAACCAAGTTTGATTGTGAGTAAACTACAGTTTACACCGCTACGAGATCGTATCCGTGTCCGGGACGGCCGTATTAATCATCACTATCAGGAAATGTTCTTGGTAATGGTAATGCTCCTATTATTCACTGTCATTCTACAATCTATGAACAGACATTAAAGTTGAACGCAACTCGCAACCAAAATAATTTAAAATGGCAACTGTTTGGCGGTTATAATTACAGTATTATGCTGATTCAAAATAGGGATTCAGTTTTATTTAAATTGTGGCAACTTAAAATTATTATTTTTTGTTTTGCAACTTGCTTATACTGCAATGATTGCGTTTATTTCATCATATAAAGAGTGTACTGAATTTTTTTGCTTCTCAAATATTCCGTTGCCTTATTTAGATATTGTTGATTTGTTAAATAATGTTAGCTGCTGTGTCTCAGGACCTTGGATGGCAGGAGAGGGGGGCGCGCGCGCGAGTGAGGGGGGGGGGCATGGTCGCGGATGACGCGCGCCCTACTGGCACACTGACACACTTACCCAGTGACAGTGGTACTGCTTTTGGTCTGACGAGGTCGATGCGTCCTACCTACGTGTAATCTTATGTATATGTACACAGATAAACTTAGCTCATAGTAAACGTAGTCCCGATTGAAGCGAACGAAACCGCTGGAAACTCCGCGCTACGGCTTGCCTGAATTGATATGGCTCAAAATTTTTTTTTGATAAACATTACATGACCAGAACACGTTTCTTAAGCTGTAGATGGTGCGTCAACCTACGCAGACCTATATGTTTTGTCAAACATTTCTATATTGGTACATAATCTTTGCATATAAAAATATTGCAGTTGAGCTTTATTGATATTAATTAATGTTATTAAAGTAATAAACATAGGACCACTTAATGTTATTTAATACTACAATTAAAAATTAATTAAGCTGCTTTTTATTACTTGTAAGAACTCCATAGAATAACATTGCGTTATTCCAATCAACAAAAAACACTATCGAATATATTGCAGAAGGTACCTGCAGTATTGAAGCTAAACGCTAAATAACTAAACACACTAGGTACCTACCTATATAATTGTTATTCTGTAAAATTGACGACCTTGTAAAATTGCGTTTTTTTACACAACCTTGAGTATATAACTACATTCATATCTGTTATTAAACGTTAATTCAATTCACCAACAAAATAAATCTCAATTTCTATTAATTGACGAAACAATTCTGTGTCAAGGTTGTGTGTATTGCACAGAGTTGAAAGGTAAAATCTACATAGTTACTTCAACCTTGCTGAATATGTACATATTTAGCAATTAATTTTAAATAAATAAATCATTAGTCAATAATCTTCACTGGAAATAGTGATGCGTTATTAAAAACAATAACAAGGAATACTGTAAATTCATAGGTCAACTACTAAGGTAATAACTATTAAGCCAATAATAACATTGAGAGCATGAAAGGGGTTTTTGCAGACTCCCTTGCCCTTAAGTACCTTAAGTCCTATTTATAACTTTTTATTTACAACAACAACAACAACATTTGAAACAATATTTTCATAAAAACAATATATTTGAATGAATCCCAAAATAAGTTCAGAGAGACATAAATAAAAGTAGGAAATTTTCCGTTGTTATTATCGTTTTCTCTCTACGCCGTAGTACCTCCTATGAAGGGTTTCATTTACGTAATCCCTCGTTACTTGCTGCCAAGAAAGGACAGGAAGATAAATTATTTTGTGCTCCAACATAATTTTCTGTCCTTACAAAGAGTACGAGATATAAAATATTAAGTGTAAATATAATATATTTACACTTTCGCATTAGAATTACGCAGGAAATATAAAGAATCCCTCATGTAGTCTCAGAATCGGTAACATGCGTAAAACTTATTTTCATCTTACTTCATAGATTTATGATGACGACATGTCACGGTTTTTGCAGTTTCGTGGATGGATAAGAGTTTAATACGAAATGTTTAAATTCCCACACTTTGTTATTGAGCATGCCGATACTTACGTAGCATTTTTTTGCACGACTTGTGAGTTTGCAAGCTAGAGATACTAACTGAATATTGCTGCAGATAAAACAACTCCTTTACGTAATAATTTTATCAGGTTGTTCAGCAATGACATCAAAATTAGGCAGCATGGGTAAACAATCTTCTCGTAATTTGTCAATCAAGAGAGTGATGATCGTAACTTAATTTCAACGTACATATGTTGGAACAGTGATCCCAAGAGGAGCTTGTTACGTTCCTGATTGGCCTTGACACGGAATAGCGGAAAATTACAGCAATAACACAGCTTCCACAAGTTTATTTATTTAGTTAAATGAAAACAATGCGGAAAAGCTACTAATAGCATTTATTTTCTCACTTCAAGTTGAAGTATGCAAAATTTATAAGAGAGAACCACATAGCTTTTCTGAAATTTTATTCCTGGCAGTGCTGATTATGTCAACTGCTATTCCGAGCGATAAATTGTGAGCGTTTTATTCGAATACCTACAAGTAAAATGGGTCACCGAAATTGTCAGATTTAGAGCTATCTCGTACTGCAGATAATTTTTAATAAATATAGGTCAACAGTTCAGTTACAAACAAATCGAACCTACTCGTATGTAACACATGGCAGCATCTTGTCTTCTCTTCCCAAAAAATATGTAAAACCAATAATTCATTTGGCTACTTCGTTTGGTAACTTCCCGATTCGCAAACTAAACAAAATACTATTAGCCCAGTGGAAATTACGCATTGGACGTGGAGTTGCGGCCACCAGCCCGATAGACAATGCATAATACTTAAAACAAAGTGTTTAACGTGTTGCGCCGACCCCAAGTAGAATGGGGCAAGGGCAGGAAGATGATGATGATGAGTAAATACATAAACAAACTACATTTAACATATTTAAAAATTTCATGTACCAAAATCAGACCAATATTTTTGGTAACAAGACCCAAAAAGTACTAGGCTTGCATAAATTCAAGGTGGGATTTATTCTAACAGTTCCGTCTGTATACACAAGTTCTGGGCAAAACCTACTTATGATGTACTAGGGTTGCATTTATATTTGAGTTTTGGGTTTTGGATTTGAATTAAAGGCCAAACATATTTAATAAAAAATTACCATCGACATGCAAAGAAGAAGGGTTGCATGAATTCAAGATGGTATTAATTCCAACACACAGCCACTGGAAGATATGAATTATAAGATGGATTTTACCATTTAACATATTATTTAAAACTTTCTTTGACACAGGCCCAAATATTATGAGCAACGTGTACTCGTGCATGACAATCGATTTTGTGTTTTAATAATTCTCTCCATTAACCTAGTAAGACTCAGGCATGTCATTAGTATAGTACCTAAACCTTCAGATATTAAGATTATTCAACGTGTAGGAAGGTCTAACGTGGTGATTCGTAGACTAAATATGCGATCACAAGGAGTCCATACAAAACGCAGGACGTCTTACAGCTTTCAAATATGTACTATGATCGATCTCTTTCTAGCTATCTTGCTCGTCCTCGACACAGTTTCTGCAAAACATTTTTTTTCCCTTTATGAAAATTTTATATTCGATTGCCTGTAGAATTCAGGAGAAACGACAAATTGTTAATGAACGAGTTCGAGTGCAACCCGCTTTCGGACAAACTCGTCCGGCTTCATCGTTTCGAAGGTGCAAGTACTCGACTTCAGTGATAAATGCATCGGGTGCTCGTATTCGAGTCTTCTTCTTCTATCGTATCGAAGGTACGACTTAGTTTGACTTGGGCCCAGTTCGAGTAGTCATTCGACCACCCGAATACGGGCTAACGACCTAGTATGATTGTACCATTCCTCTAAGTTTGGCGTAGAGATCAACCTGAATATAACTGATATTTTCGTTTTCGTTTATTGGACACGTGCGCTGTGACCATTACGTTTATGATTTACCCACTAACCTTCCACCGCTATTCAAAAGATATTTTTTAGAATCTGTCAGATTCAGAAAAACACTGATAACGGCCATTTTTTATTGCAACATTAATTGGGATTTATCCAATTACAACGTTATGTTTAGAATATTTGACCGTCCGTCCGTCCGTTTCGTATTTGTCCGTGTGGAGACGAGGAACGTCTAGCTCTTGGGTAAGTCAATATTGTAATTTAACTAGAAAAGAATTACACATTTCCTGCTCATTTTAGTACCAGACGACTGTGCCAAGGATTTTTATGTTGTTCTAAGACTACCCGTGAAACAAATAATTCAATAGTATCAATCGATCTTAACTATTTAATTTTACTATTGTTTTAAAGTTGACCTTTCTATGTAAGGCTGCATTGTTTTTGTCATTGTTTTAGAAAAAAGGAACAATCTGTCCTTGTCATTACGAGTAGCAAGCCGGAAAAAAGTGATTTTAATTAAATATAATTACTGAGACGATAATGATCACATCAGATCTGTAATGTTTAATAATAAGACGATTGCAAGTAAGTTATGAGCACCTTGTAGACATGCCTGTTCCTAATGAGTGTCAGGGCTATGGCCAGGGTAGCATAGTATAACCAGTCCATACCATTTCCACTGTTGGGTCACAGGCCACCTCTCGGTGAGGTGTCGTGGATGATATTTTTTTTTGGTTTTAGTAAATACAGGTTTTCTCTCATGATTCTGAGAACAGTAGTGATGAAATATTAGTCATACCAATAGGTTCTCGGTATTACATATACAAAAAAAAACAGGGAAATAATAGTCGGTTGATAGCAGTCAGTTACTACGAGTATTTACTGCTTTCCTGTAAGAGAACAGGACAATATTAAAGTGGGTCACGCAAAGTTTCGTAAATAAATTTGTATTTCTCCGTACGTAATGAATGATTAAACACATATTAGCAAACGTAGTTTTTCCTTACAAAAAGCTAAAATTATTAAGCGATTAAGCTAGAATTATTTCTAAATATGTTTAATAAGTTGAAACCTGAAACTCTAGTCTAGTTGTGAGTTTAATCAAAGCACGATTACTGACAGGGGCCTCAAACAAAATTCCCAATCGTAATCTTTTCATGAAATTGAAAAGATTTCACCATAAAATTAAAATAATTAGAGTAACTACATGGTATTATTTTATTATACAACAGGTGGGTACGTATTTATGCGCAGAAACTGGGTTTTGTGTGCCCAAAGCGCAGTTATAATAGAGGGGTTTTATTATAACATCGGTATGAGTAACGTCTGGGGTCGACGTGAATATGGGCCAAGTTTATACGAAACTAGGTCAGGGGGATTTAAACAACTGGGAGTTAACGATCGTTCCTGAACGGATATTTCTGTACTCACGTTTCAAAATTGTTGAATGTCTTATGTACGAGATCTTATATTGATGTATTCATCTTGAACATGTTAAAGAATATTTTTTTTTAAGATTTGGCTTAGCTATACTTATCCAGTCCAACTATCCGGTTTTAATATGGGACCAAAACCGGGTTCCGCATGCCCTAAGTTATACTATTCATAATGCTAACTGCATTTTTGTGTAGACCTTGTTATATTGGTAACGGAGCGGTATAACGTAAATATTTAATTACACTCCAGATGAACACGACGGACGGGTCACAGTCATTTTGAGAAGTAGGTTAGAGGGTAGCGCATTCATGTCTCCCCGATCGGCCGGGGAATGGGAAGGGTGGCGTCGCCGTCGGCTGCGAGCTTAGCCCTGTCCTTGCTATGTCATCTATCCAGGCACGACTTTTAAATAGACTAGCTAAAACTCATTGACTAGACTACAGTTTGAAAATGGTATATATTTTTTTATCTGCAGTCTAGTCAATGGATCGAACTGTACACCCTTTTTGTGTAACAGATACTTCGTGCGGCTTTTCTGATGTCGCGTTAATTTATGAATATTTTTTGTTTTCGAAAAGCCTAAGAGCCTTTTCCCATCACGTTTTTTTTATGCGCTGAGGACGCGCGTATAAAGCAACCAGAACGCTCGGCAAACGCAAGACTAAATTCAAGTTATTACCTTTGCACACGATCCTTGCGTTTTTATTGCTATAAACGCGCTGATACATCGCTACAAACGCGCTGTAAACGCAAATTTGTAGCGATGCATCGCGCAGAAAGCCGCCGCTATTTGGAACCACAGTAGGCCTCTCCCCGCATTACATCCTTTCCCGTACCACTAATGGCACAAAAGCGCTGTAAGTGCGCGTTTGAATCGATACAATCGCGCGTTACATTTGCGTTTGTATCGATAAAAAAGTGTAAAATCTGCTAAAACGTGTTGTGGCAGAGGACGCGCTAATCAAAAACGCGCGTCGTCAGCGCATAAAATCAACGTGGTGTGAGAAGGCCCTAAGCCTGTTTGCGGTTAATAAATAAATAGTTGGATCAATCATTCTCAAAGATTTCCAAGTGCTAAGTACCTATGTACGAGAGTAGAATTACTGCATTTTGTCTGTATGTACTTACATAAGAACCTTAATTTCAGCAGTACAAAAAAATACGGTTTTTTGAAGCAATCGTGATGTTAAAACATCATAGATAGCTAGCGTATAACGCATGTCCACTATTATGCAGCTGCGTTACCCTTGACGTAACCGTGAATGCGTCGCCTGCACTAGCTCACTAACACTCGCACTGCATACGCATAATCGTGTTTCCACCACTTAATAGTGCATTCATGTACACAGTTTATATCATTTAAACATCCATATATCGTTGCAAGTAGGTCAAGTTTATAAAAACCAGGACAGAGGATAACAGAAATGCAGTGGACAGTATAATGTAGGTCACGCAAACCTATACCTATGTATACACATAAACCACATAACCACGTGGATACGTGTAATGACATTCGTGTTACGTGCACAGATATGTTATTTGTCTTATGCAAATAAACGGTAATATTTAAAATAGGTCTGGGCCGACTGTTCAAAATAAAAGACAACGCGCACATTACGTTATGTTATGTACATACATCAATAAAATTACACTTATGATTTCTCACGTGTGAACTAGTGGTAAAATTGAATTTGCCAATATGCTTATTAAAACTACATTTGCGATATAATGGTGGCTGATTAAGTGGTTACTAATGCAATGTGCCATAGTATCAGCACATGTCCTTACAAGTGCAGCATTAAATTGGTTACGCTAATTAGGCAGGAAGATGTATTATACACGATGCGCTTGTTATTTATAATAACATGTATAAAATCTGTGGACCATGATGAGCATTCACAGATGATGATGGGCCTCCATCGTAGGACACCATAAAGAATGGCGGCGCTATTTGTTATTATTAGATTCCTCGCTTGACAAACTGATTGTATGGTGTTATTACTCGTAAGTATCTAGTGTTACTTAGTACTTACTGCCCTTTCACCTAATACATTATAATCTCTTTGTTGCCTCTGCAGAGCTCAGTCGCGGAACGACAAAAAAATTTCATTGTCTATACTTAGTTGCGCCTGTGCTTCCCTAACCACAGAGCAGGACGTCGCGCGTCGCCTCGTCGCGTCGTATGTATTATTATTTAGTTGCTCCACCATTCACTATATAGTTTATATAGTTACGCAAAAATTTATCTTACAAAAAAATGCAATAGAATTATCGCTCTTCCTGTGAATATTAAATTAACTGTATTTCTTCTATTCTGTGTCCCATATGGTTGCAGCTTGCAAATATAATCTTATACTATCAAATGATCATAATTTGTATTCGCGTTGTCGAAAACAACTCTATAGTTGCAATACGGGGACTAACAGGGGCGAAACACCGTTCTAGTTAGATCACATAACTTGGAAAATTTCTTTTCTTTACTTTCACCCGAGCAGAACTCGGTCCCCCAGGTACTAGACTTGATAAGCAACCAGTATTTTTTAATTACTTTCTGGTCTATTATTTATATAAATGGCCATTTAATTTAAAATGGCTACTGTGCAAATAATGTAGACACAAAGGAATTTAATTTAACCATAAGTACAAATTGTTCTATGAGACTTTCTACACAGACACAAAACTATATCCAAGATTTTAAGAATAAAGCAGTGTTTGAAGTTTTTATAAAGCTATTCACAACTTCTCAGTCATAGTCCCCGCATCTGAATCTGGGAATTTCGGACAATATGTACGCGGGGAAACGATCACCGTCCGCGTCAGCGAGCCTTTTAGCTTTTTTATTTGTTACACGAAAGCTCGCGACGGGTACGGGAACTTTTTCATCAATCGTGGGATACTACGCAGTTCTGACGCATAAAATGGTTGCTTTACTTTAGCACGGCTCACGTCTAAACATAAATGATGGTAAAATTATAACTCTAGCAACAATAATTTAACCATGAACATATTAACCGAAGCGTGTGTGAGCATGTACATCGCCGACAATTTTGTAACACATATGATATTACACATAACGATGTGTAATACCTCACTGTTAAAAATGAGGGAAAGAGACAGATATAATGTTTTGAAAAGATTCGCCCAGTAGCTCGATCCGAACGAGCGAATAAGTAGGCGAAGGTCAAACGCCATTGTAGTCGACGTGAATACGGTGACGTTACACCTTGAGACAAGAGATAAGCTGTAGTTGTTGCGTGAAGCTGTTGTGCTGAGCGTCCCAGTCAGCACAACTGCACTTACAATATAACTTTAAAACACACTAAATAATCTGAAAGTTCAAAAAAGGTTCGTGAAGGTGACACGGTTTTACTTTTACTGATTTCTTTAGGAAGAAACATTATTGACTCTTCGGTGCTTCGTCGATTTCACAAGAAACCTTGAATAAGAAAATGTGACGAAAATCCCTTGACCTAACTTTGAAATAATAATACCTACCTACTAAAAAAAAAATGTACCTTAATTAGGTTAGGAATAAGCTTGCGATTGTGGGACCCATGCTTTTCAGGATACTGTTGTAGGAACACATACTAGGCTAGAGTGTACAGATACATAGTATTACAGATTTAGATGGTAATATCAATTCTCATTATGCGTATAATTCATGTTTCAAAGTTGCTTCTACTCCATTTACCTATTGTGTCTACATATGTTTATCATACTCCTCATAGCCCAAGAACACCTGTTTGCGGGAAAAATTCGCGGATCGTATGTCCCGAATAATTTATAGGACGTATCATCACGTACCGACGTATCGTCAGATGGCTCCCAAGACGGCCATGTGAAGTTAAAAGTAGGGTTCCATCTCTAAAGTAGAGATTTGACAAAAAGCTGGAAAAAATCCAAAAATACCAGACATTTTACCCACCCCTCTCCGGCAGCCAAATAAAAGTCTTCTGCTTGTCCA
Organism: Lycophotia porphyrea; assembly: GCA_950005105.1. Lineage (NCBI taxonomy): Eukaryota > Metazoa > Arthropoda > Insecta > Lepidoptera > Noctuidae > Lycophotia > Lycophotia porphyrea. The sequence continues at coordinate 23,043,964 of OX465383.1, read as the reverse complement.
AAATGCGGAACATGTCAACCCTAGTTAAGAGTCTTCTTCGTTGGTATCAATATTAAAACGGAGATTTTTCATTAGTTTAAATAACGAAAATGATGAAGATCTGGGAATAAGAACCTTTTAGTATTTTTGGGGGGCGCTAATCTGGATTCTTAAACCCTACTGATGGTTTGTTTTCATTTCTGGTGTTGTTTTCTTGGCCAAAAATTCGCTTAACAAAGTATTAAAGTGCCGCAAAATCAGAATACATTTTTTTTTTCAAATGGTTATGGAATCTAATATATAAAGCTAATAGTTATCCTAAATGTTCATCATCATCATCAGCCTTTTAATGTTCCCACTGCTGGGACACAGGCCTCCTCTCTATGAGAGGGAATGGGGTATAATCCACCACGCGGGCCTAGTGCGGATTGGTAGATGTCACATGTCTTCGAATCCTAAATGTTGCATGCAGTAAATAGCCTGAAAGTTTTAGGATAGTCATTTGTATAGTATTAAGTGCAAACTTGATCGAAAGGGTTGAATAGTCTATTAAGGGGCATTGCTCCAGTTATATTCATTAATAATTTATCATATAATTGGTACCCTTGGTAGAAAACGAACTATGAATAATAGATTGAGGCGTGAAGTGCATTTACCTTTCGCGCTGGTAGTGGCGAAGGGATTCTATTCAAGGATTGATGTTTGGTTCAATGGTGGAGTAACCATTGACTGTTGTTCTGTTCAATGAAAATAGTAGTTGTAGTACCTATGTTTTCGTATTTACCTATGTATGTAGTAACAAAGTATTGTTGTACACGGATATTTTGGCGTGTGACTAAAATCGAAGTAACGCCGACACAAACAATAAACCCAACTCCCTTTTCTCAACGTCACCGCGTCGTTGCTGCATTTTGGACCCCACAAGATCCTTGCATGACTGACATGCTCAACTGCGCAATCTTAATTTAAATTCTTATTATCTAAAAAAAAAAAAAGACGGTATAGCCTATTCTACAGGAAGGCGAGGCGAGAGCCCACTCACTAGTTTATGATAGTGTCACCCAGTAAGTATGCCGACAATCAATAAGCTCACGCGTGTGGTTCTTTCGTTTTGTAGTTTTACAATATTCAACAAGACAATATTTTTCGGGAGCTTATGCTAATCGAATACAGTTTTGAGTTATTAATTTTCGTTACAGGTGATACAATTTCACTTTGTCTAGGCTCTTTCTTGTTTCCAGGCTTCTTTTACAAACAACAACTAAGATTCCAGTATTGTCACAGGTTTTAAATCGGTTTTTTTTAATTTGATATACCAGTGACAGATAATAATTTATGAGAACCAGATAGTTCTCTATACCTGTAACCGTACCCGTACCCGTTTTAAGTATAAAATTTTGATCCGAAATAGAGATTTTCTCGCGATGAACTGGTGAATAACAAACATTTTTACCTTGAATCAACACGTTAGGCTTGTGCGAAGGTTATGTTGTGTTGGTACACAGATCACACGCTTTAGACATCTCTGTGTTAGTAAAAGAAAGGATTCGGTATCCAAGTCTCTAGTGTACATTACTTCAACTCACTAGATACTTTACTTTGTGCGGTTGCTAAATAACATAACATCACGCCTGTAATCCCCGAAGGTTTAGGCAGAGGTGTATCTAATAATTCACCCATATTTCGCTAGTTATGTTTAAGTCCCATGTAATAGGGGGTGAGCCTATTGTATTGTATTATCGGTGGCCAAATATGGATTTACAATTACTAAAGATAATAAAGACTTTTTGAAGATATTTAAATACTATCGGAACTGATCTTATCAATTTTTCGAGAAATTAAGACCTTATGAGTAAACTTACCTTGAGTTACGAATATCCTTGGAAAGATCTAGAAATTTTGACGAACATTCATAGATACGTTCTTTGTGAGCTTAATAGTAAATTATGTTTATTTTTGCTAGCGTACTTCCTGTCCCTCTGTTAGGCCTCATTTTAAACCTCTCTACCCTGGGTCATCGCTGGTTAAGTGTGTGGTTTGTTTGGGAAACCTATTTGAGTATCCCACTACTGGGCAAAGGCCTCATGTTTTATTTTTTACTGATAGAATTCCCGCACATTACAGATCACTTGGCATGGTGGGGATATCGTTTATTAAGTTTTAACATTTCTGACATTCTAGGTAGGTATATAGGTACCTCAGTTTTTGGCGGCCATCAACGTAAAATATTTATACAGTACCTGAATATGCAATATGTGTCTGACAGTTTGACCACACATTGTGCCTTTTACCATCGCAACTCCTTTTCGGAAAAGATACGATAATTGAAGTTAAATGCTGTTCAACCTTCGTTTTATTTCTAAATGTTCGAGAACGAAGTCAGCAAAGCAAGCGATGGATATGGTACTATGGACAGGTTCGCGAAGTAAATCATGACACTGACATCGTAGTTGCTCTCCTCGACCTAGTCTGCTGGTGAGCCATCTAAGGAGAACTATCGAGAGCAGGGCCATCGAGCTCTTAAGGGGGCATTGTTGACTGCTTATTTATTTTGACATTAAGCAAAACAAATATCGATCAATATTTATCTTTGAGGCTCAATATATTGACGTGCAATTTGTGTATTAGCGGAAAATCTCTTTAAACAACTTGTCCAACACTTGTAGTCATTTTTTGATTGATAAAACTTTTCAAATAACATATACACTTCAAAAAGCCATTTTGCCTCTAATAGTTACTCCATGAGGGTCTGTAATTTCGTCACGGAAAGATAATTTTAGTAGTTTTGTAATCACCGCCTGGCAATATACCTACCGTTACAGACTTCAAGTTATATTATAGCGTGTCGATGCGTTAAGTTAGATGCCGCTGATGTCATCATTTATATCTATGTAGCACGCTATGACATCAAGTAGCTGAGTAATGCACTGAAGTGTTGGCGAGCAAAGGTATAAAATTATTTATAAAGTTTCAAAACTTTGAAGACCATTTTATAAAAAATATTTTAAATACTCGAAAACTACGAGTATCGCTCGTTGCGACACTGAATCGAATTAATTACCTCGCAACCGGGCGTAGTATTAAAAAACGGTTTGCGCAAGAGTCGATCCGCACCTTGACACAGATAGCACTCAAACTGTCGTTTTGAATACACAAAAACCGGACGCTGCCTCACTATTTTAAAGTTACTTGTGCACAGTCAGACTCGCAAATTATTACACTCGTGCACTTGTCATAAGCCTAAGGAGAAAGTAATTTCATAATCAAATATCGGCGCAGACTGAATTGCTCAACTCAGAATTTATAAAGAATAAACTTCATTACAAAATAGGTTATTTTAACCCGTTTCTTTTTAAAAATGATGAAGGGAGACTTATCAGTTTTCTCATCACTGCGTAGCGATAAGTAAAAATGGCAGCCCTAAATGCAATGTTAAAAAATAGTTATTTAGAATTGAGGTTAAGACATGCTAAGTTATTGGCAAACGCCGCGAGACAAAGAAGCTCATACAAATAAGACGCTACACGTGTCGGGAGGTGCGTAAAAAGCACTCTGTTTAAACGTGCTTATCTATGTATTGGCAGCAGTGGACAGGGAACGAGGACGATTCCGAAGACTTCCAGGTGCAGATATACAAAATATTACAGTTCATTTTTTATTTATGAAAATATCAAGAGACATAATTTTAAGTGACTCAATTTATGTCAACAGTTGTCTGGTTGTAGGTCATACAGAGAAAGGTACAATGAGATAGGTTAAGTTTGTACACCATGAACTATCAAATGGACTGTAACGAGGAGCGCAATTGCTTCTAAAAGGCCCTGTTATAGGTCAGTATGGAAAAATAAGAATATATACTTTATCGCCCCACTCAAACCCACGCTATTCAAGACACATTCTTAAGATAAAACATCCCTGCCTCAATTTATTAATTGATCTGTATTTAGAGTTAGCAGCAGTTCAATCATTTGAGGCATCTTCAAGTAACCAACAGCTGTAAACTACATAATAAATAAAAATTAAGTCGATTAATAAAAGGATTAGTTGGTCTGACCGTTTTTGCCTTACATTTTTTTTCCAATTGATTCATTGATTGGGACTAAAGAGGGCATCGCCGTGACGTCCGTCTGCTTGCTCATATTTCTTCACTTTAATCATTAACAATCCCGCAGTGTTATTGAGCAATTCGGGAGATACCTATGACCAACAGTGGATTACGATTGGTTGAGTTGATTTAATTCCGCAGTCACTTTATTTACTCGTCTCATTATATCATAGCATTTGATGATATGGGTAGGCCCAACTTAGTGAACTCGTTAATATATTCGATTATGAACATAAAAATAAATAGAATAATGAGTTCAGCGATCATTGTGCCGATAGTCGTTTCAGATGGCTTAATTGCCAAAAGCCTCGACCAACACCTGAGGAGGCTCTCGTTAGGCAGCTGGATCAAGAGCTTGATTCAGAAAGCGGTATTCCTGGACACGGCTTGTATTGTAAGGAGGTTACTCTCTCTGGAGCCCTGACTGCCGGTAGCTTGGACGCTGTTCCCGATTACGGCGGGCTACTAGTTTTTATATATTTTTTTAGATAATTTTTATTACTAAAAATATTTAAAAAATGTAAATAATAAGTAAGAAAAATGAATACAGGAGATTATAATAAAATAATAATAGCTTTTATTCCACCAAAAATATTTCTCCCTGATACATAAAAACTTGATATTAGAGTTAAATCAATATTCATTAAAAGTCAAAGGATGTTTAAGATTTCACGGTTCACAAAAAAAAAATGAGTAAGTAGATAGATTTGCCTGCACTTGACAATTTGTTTATCATCCACCCGCATTCTCCAGTCATCCCGTGATCATGGCTCTTGCAACAGAGCACAGCATCGAAATATCGGGAGCTCAGAATAATTGAAAATCACGGAAGATTTCCCATAAGTGGCAGAAGGTTATTCATTAGTAATTCATAAATCTATTACATTTTATTTGCCATGAACATAGCAGCTAGTAAAAAGAGCCCCTTGGTCTGACCCTAACATTAATACTTGAGAATATACAATATTTCAGGAAGTAACTTAATTGTTGAATTTTAATTTTTAAAGTACAAAGGACTCTGGTTTTTTCCCTTCCAACTAGTGGAAATAAAACCTGGTCTGTGTGGTAGTTCACCTAAAAATATCTAACGTCCACAAAATTAATGTAATCTTACCAAATAATTAGTATCTATGTTTTAATTATAACAGATCTGAATAAGGTTAATGTTATAATTTAGTTGATTACTAAGCACATGTTTTAAAATTGTAAAAAGATTCTTAATTAAATTTTATTAATTTGATTTCACACATAAATTTTATATTTTTTGCTGTGCCCTACAGGGTCATGGTCGGTAATTGTACGTTAGCTTTAAGCCCATTGTAAGATTTTCACACATTATGGATTGAAAATAAAGATAGTTATGAATATGAATAAAATATCAGACTTGATGCCCAAATTGTACAACTAGAACGTTATATTATATTAAGTTTAGCCCAAATTACGGTAACCCAAAAAACTTTTATCCGTTAAAAAACCCTATCATTGAAAACTTCAGCACGAAATAAACCACAGCTAGACAGCTAGGTTCGATTCGACCTGTATGACGGGGACTAGTTACAAGAAGGAAACCCACTATACCTACAGACTATACTATGCATTTCATTTCAAATTTATTTAAATGAAAACAGTAGATACGTTATTCGCATTCGTAGTTCTATCTGAAAGTATGTTTTACATTTCAAACTAGTGAATACAGTTTCTATTCCTGGAGTTCAGGCAAGTAGGGTTTCGTTTGGAGCTTACAAACTAACATTTCTAAACGTGCTTTCGCAATTCAATTAGATGTGCAGTGCATATCCTTCAAAGGCTTTCCTACCAGCACGTAATATTCTGTTAATGCAGCTTACCGCAGAAACTGTTTGCTTTATCAACCTACACAGCTCAGGCTTTATATCAGACCAGAAACAGAATATTCCTGGAAATTATGTCTGTGCGGAAATGTGAAACGGGCGGCCTTATGGCACAACTGCACAAACTTCAATATTAATTTGTGGTATGACACGTGCCAGACTGGCAGCAGAAACTCATTGGAAAACTTTGTCATCAATATCATGCATCATCCGGCAAATACAAATGTTATAAGTGCAACAAATAATAAAAACCTCTAGTGAAAGCAAAAAAAAATGAGCGTAGGGTCTTTCATGATTCAATTGAAAATGACCGACATCCCGCACTTAATGTCGTTAGACGTAGCTGGCGTAAGAGGATGGTCCATTTCACGCCAGCTAAACGGATTACCAACACTGAGCTGCGAAGTAAATCAATATACTGAAAGAGGAATATGCTCTGTGTCAGTCAATTGATTAGGCAACTTTTCCAAGAACCTCAAAATAGCTACAGTTAAAACATCTTACTGCCTTAAACGTGTTCAAGAATCAAAAACTTCAAAATTGCATTTCGTAAGATTCTCAGATCTCTACGGTGGTGGGAATTATTTGCCGAATGTGACTCTTTATGTGGGGACATGATACTCGTAACTCGTCAGTGGCCTACAGGATTTAGGTTCTAAGTTTTGGTTTGATTTTTAGCAATCGTTACACTGATTCTTATCTTAGTCGTTTCGGTAATAGTTTAACATTGGAATTCACTAGTTAGGTTCTATCACTTCTACCTCTGTTACTTTACGACAGATCTCAATTTAATGAATGAACCGGGCAATTTTGTTTTACAGCAATTCTAAATTAATCAATGTACCAGTCAGTTTTCGTCTGGCCGTAAGTCTCCCCCAAGTTGCGCCACAACACCGTGCGCCGTCTGCAACCACGTTCCTTCGGCGCATTCAGCCGAGGGCAACCCAGATATCTCCAGTTTTGAAGTTTGGATAATGTTTTTATATCTCGCGCAACCTATTCTTACCTCTTCATCTTATAATGTATTACGTGTCAAGAGTTCCCATCCGTGGATGAGATTTTAGTGATGGCTGCTAATTTGCTACCGTTGTTGTTGTTGTTAACCCGTGTGCGAGTCGTATACATTCAAAATCGAAAATATAAAACAAATAGGGCTCGTCCCCCTTTTATCCGTGTGATCTGATCTGGCAAGGTCGATTACAAACCGTCATGAAAAAACTAAGCTGTAAAGTTGATATTTTCTTCAAGAGCGTTGGGAATGCATACTAGCTTGAGATTCCGGATTTCACCTGCACCACGTCCCTCCTATCTTCATAAATGTTTCAAAAACCCGACGGGTCAGTGTGGTTATTGGTTGATCGATTACATTTGATTCGTTACATAATATTAAAATGACAGAACCCCACGTAATGCTGTTCTATTATACAGCGTGAAAACTTTCAGCGGGGCAGTAAAGGGAACTACCTTAACCGTTGCAGTTACAGGATCCTGTTTCTAATACTGATCAAAAACTTCTATGGCACCAACCCGGGTTGGAGTACTAAAAAAGTCAAAAATTGAAAAATTCTTTCTCTATACATTTTGTATGAAAATTGTATAGAATCATGTTTTTTTATGTCAATCGATCCTGTTACTAATACTGATCAAAAACTTCTGTTGGATCAACCATCGTTGCAGTACTAAAAAAGTTAGAAATCGCAAAAAAGTTTGCTCATCCATTTCGTAGGCAATTATTGCAGGTCCTAAGAATTTGTGAAATTAAAATACAAAAAAATAAAATAAAAGACAAATGATCAAATAGACGGTATGGAATTTTATACAAACACACAACAAACATAAATAATACACATAAACAACAATACACACAAAAACATACATAACAAACATATTTAGAAATCATTTAATTCTTTCTTAGAACCTGCAATAATATCTTACGAAAAATATTAATATTATGGAAAAATATTTGAACAATATTTTACGAAAAATTATGAATAGTGTTCTAAGACCATTTTTGTGTAGCTGCAACGTTAAAGAGGAAATGCGGTCGGTCTTTTTTCATACAATGACTTTATTATGACTTTAAAGCTATGATTTTTACAGTTAAATAAATATCAACCTCTTTTATGTCCCTACATTTTCCTTTTTGATGATACATAATCTGTGTAACCATTTAGATTGCCTGTCAACAGAGGCCTAGTGTTCAAATTTGACAACTATTAATGAAAAACGAAAATCATAAGGACGCGTTATATATCTTCTTATTCAGTTTATAAAATATCTTTTAAATTGGTCGAATATTGGAGGAAGAAATAGTCGACAGCGATAGTTTCTTTAAATACCTACCGTGTTTCCTCTTAAGGTAGTTCTCCTTACTGCTACTGAAAGTTTCCACCCTGTATACGAAAAAGTTTTTCTATTCAATACCTAGTCGATGTAAGTCGCGAGTTAAATGCAAAAAATTGTTTACAAGACGACTAAGACGGGGAACGTATTCGATAAAAAATTAATGCAAACGCTGAAGATACTGTGTTTTATCACCAACTAGCTGTTGACTGCGACTTCGCCCGCGTGGCTACCTCCCTGCCAAATTTCAAATTTGTAGCACAAATGAAGGATTTTCATACAAATTTGCGAGAGTCCTTAGACCTTCTTAATCCGGTTCTGTCGCAAAATCCGTTCTTAGCGGACGTCTACTAACTATAAACTACCTCCCTGCCAAATTTTATCTTCATACGTCAAGCGGTTTTTGATATTTCGTGATGAGTGACTGAGTGACCTTCACTTTTATATATTTAGGTACGCAAACCAAAATTTGAACGCACCTTGAATTATATAACTGCAGAGCAGGACATGTAGCCTATCATGAAACAAATTAACGATATGTAGAATAGAGTTCGAGACATCGGGGTAAAGCTTTTAATCTAGATGTTGAGCTGGTCAAGTAGACAGTGATATATACATATATATATTAAAGATAATGACGAGCAGGAGATAGAGGACTATAGCTCATTCGCAGTTAGTCTGCCAACAATTGAAAAACCCGCAAAGAGAAAGCTAGAGAAATGTAATGCTGAGCTGGAAACCCTTTTGGAAATAAAATGGAACTTCCATTTTCTTAAACGTTCGCGTTTTAAAATCGTATTTTAGTGTAAAGCGTAAATTCGCTTGAATATAGGTTACTGTTAGACTGAATATTTTATGCTAAATCATTCGAATGCAATATTGTCTCATTACCTATCTACTTCGACTTCGTTTTTTACTCCAAATGTTTTCGTAGCAGGATATATTTGCAGATAATTATATTTCTCGTTTTCACCTAATTTATTCTGTTGGAGTACTGATGGGTGTTTTTTTTTAAATACGTAGCCGTACGTGACATTATTGATATACATTTTTTTTTGCAGTGTTTGTTATATTACAGGTGTTTTTATGACGGCGTTATGAATTTATGGTAATTTAACCAACAAATATATTGAGCGGATTATATTCTAAGAGCCCACGATACTAAACCGAGTTTCATAAGATGATATATATATAATTAGTCACGCCATTAATGGGTCCCACACGAAATGGCGATGCTGCAATGCAAAAAACCTGACAAAGCTACTGAAAAAATATAAATGAAAAAAAATAAACGATTTCTAGTATGATAATAAGACTCCCAAGTTTCGTTTGTTCTTCGAAACAGGGGAGGGGAAGGACTATACGATAATGCAGTGCTGTAAACCCCCTTCATTGGCCTTATCAGTGGTAGCAGCATGATAAGCGACGCCTCGCACTTCGGTATATAGTATGATCGATCACCTCAAAAAAGCAAAGCTCATCTGAAAGTTCATCAATTTCTGTGTAAGTAAATCCACTGCTGCATTTTCCTAACAGTAGAGAAAATAGTTGCTGCAGCAATTGAAGGTCGCCCTCCGCGAAGCTGGATTCGGCGTTACAATGCAGTTTTGTCAGCAATCACCCGGTTCTATTCGATTTGTACTGATTGAATCCGCGTGCCACGGTCACGTGCGAATAATTTTACTAGTCGTTGATTGTTTAAACAAATGATTCAGGAAAGTTTTGAATAGTTAATTCATATAATTTTTGTATTACCTAGTTTTATTAGTTTTAATTTAGTTTAATTTATTTATTTTATTAAGTTTAATTCAGTACAACTTTGATAATTTAGTCTTTTAATTTCTATTTTTTCTTTGTAAGTAACAACAATGTTTTGTGTGCATGCAGAGTTTACCTATAAGTAATTGTTACACTTTGTTCTGATTTGTTACTTCTGTTTCTTTTGCTTATACCAGTGTATACAATTGTTGGTGAACCTAATAAATAAATATAAAAATACACTATACCACATAACGTGGAATAGTATTGAAATTTAGATGAGTGCAATGAAGAAAGAAGATTGGTTCTTCAAATAACTATTCGCAACTTTTCAGAATTATTTGTTTAACCAATCAACGACAAGTAAAATTATTCGCACGTGGCACGCGCATTCAATCCGTACAAATCGAAAGGAACCGGGTGATTGCTGACAAAACTGAATTGAAACACCGAACTCAGCTGCGCGGAGAGCGACCTTCAATCGCTGCAGCAACCACTCTCCACTTTCTTACACAGAAATTAAAAAAAACATCTTTCAGATGAGCTTTTGGTTTTTTGAGGAGATCGTTCATGCTAGATACCGAAGTACAAGGCGTCGCTTATCATGCTGCTGCCACTGATAAGGCCAATGAGGGGGGCTTGCAGTACTGCATTATCGGATAGTCCTACAGTTCCGAGAAACAATCGAAACTTGGGAGTATTATCATACTAGAAATCGGGTTTTTAATTATTTCCATTTTTAATAGCTTTGCCAGGTTTTTTGCATTGCAGCATCGCCATTTCGTGTGGGACCCATTAATGACGATATAGATATGTATATCGTCATTAATGGGTCCCTGGTAGTATTATGGAACTCGGTTTAGTGTCGTGGGCTCTTAGAATATTAGCGGCAGCCGTCAGATTAAGGCCAATTTCTTTAAATATACGTGGTTTTATCTGCAATTTTAGTAATTTCGGTAAAGCTATGTTATTTTACTCTACTGGGATTGCGACATACTCTTCGACAATTGAACACACTTTTTGTTATTAAAGTCAAATAATGATAGTACTCGACCATAGTTTTTACAATAATATTAAGACCAGCATCTGACATAAACCCACAATTTATCTGTTCCTTATTTCACAACTTAAGGTGTGCTGGACTGCTGCTATCATCTCATGATCTAGCCTGATCTAGCTTTTGACCACGGCTTCGCTCGCCTTATGTTCGTAAATTATTCTACGGAAACGTTTTAAATATAGCCTATGACACTCAGGAATAAATTAGCTTCCCATTATTGTAAGAATTTCCTGAATCGGATCAGGAAATTCCAAGTTTACCCTCTGCATATAAACTTAAAAACAAATGTTACATATTTATAATATTAGTATAGATGAACAAGGCATTGAAGGACTTCGATGTGAATTGTGTTGTGGATAGTAACTAACCTAATATTTTTCTGGAAAAGATCTCTAGCATGCCTTCATTCCTTAACATAGCAGTTGATTTTCGGTAAAAACCAATATTAACAAAATGCTATGGCAATTTGGCAGAGTTCTCTGATAGTAACATATCGTAGGTAATTCTTCAAGTTCCTACCATCTCATCAACTCATCTTGGTTATGAAGTATTATATATAAGAGGCTAAACCTTGGAACTAAAAGCTTGTCTTGGTACCTTTACACCTCTATTCAGCCCACATCTTTCCGATTTCAAGGATAGATATTCTTTATTACGCTATCTTTTCTTTTAAAACACCGTTGTCGTGTCCTCGCCTACAGATTGTTCCCTATTATCTACCTACCCACCCTTTAATAACACACAAAGTACCTAAATCAACAAAAGCAAGGCTTTCTGTTGTTAAATACTATTAAGAAAACCAGTCTGGGTGTACACGAGTCTCTGATTACGAAATTTCAAGGACATGGGCCCACCATTGCTTCGGGAAGCCTTATTAACAGTTACGTACGCCACCCATACCTACCACCTACCACCAGGAAATGAAGGAACTTCTCTAAATGCGATACTCTATTTTTAATAATAGTGTGGGTTTTCTGTTTTCAATTTCATCTCAACTTTTTTATACTTCTTCTTTGTCACATGCTTCTTAGAAAACCCACTAAAACCGACCAATTGATTTCTATTCAAGTGTAAGTCGAATATGGGTGTACTGAGATTTCTTCTAGACCATTGAACAAATATGTCCTTTTAGGTTTAATTTCAATCACATCTGAACTAGGTTAGTCACTCAGGTTCTTAGTTTGGAAAATATGGTAGTCTTGGGTGTGGTTTAAGTGCAGTCTCTCTTTTAGTCATATAAGAAACACTCTGTAAAATGAATTGCGACGATTATTTTCTACTTCAATTAAATTAAGAAACGAAACAAAGCGAATTTCCTATTATTCGTATACCTTTAGTAGTTATAATAAAGTCTATCTCCGTCTTTTAAATTGCATTGCATATCGGAACTTGAGCCAGGGAGTTGTGGAAAATAATTCGGACCGGGACAAAGGAAACGAGTTTGAGTTTTGTTTGAGAACACTAGCTGGTTGTTTCCAACTTCCAAAGTTGAGCGGGACACAAAATGTACTCAAACTTTGTTCCCACTCAACTTCTAACAACCAAAGTTTTAACGAAGTTGGCCCTAAAAGTTTAATGTATAATAAACTAAAATTTATTGTTGATGAGTTGCACATGATGCAGTCGTCCTAAGTTTGACGTACAAAGTACGAAATAATTGCAAAGTGTACACTTCAGTAAGCGTACAAAATGATTTAACGAGGATGGGAACATTTTTTTTAATCTAGGTGAATTATTTCTACGTATGCGAGTAAGTGGCGGAGTAGAGAGGAGCTCACACTTAACAAAGAATGAATTCAGGTTAAGCATGGCGATTCCGATAAGAAAGATCAGAGAAAACACCTTTAGACGATTAGTAAAATACATGGGAGGTTTGCATTCGATAAAGAGGGCTTTTGCAAAGCCATTGCGAGAAAGACCAGATGTATGAACGTGGACGAGGCAAAAGGAGTATGTAAGGATCGTAGCAAGGGCAGGAGAATGATGAATTGTAGCAGTACTTAGGTACCATTTTTTTTAAATTTTGTATCAGGTATGCAGTCAACGTGAACTCTGCGATGCTACCGATAATGACGTGGAAATGGAAAAGTTTTGGGTCAACAGAAGTGTGTCGTGCCAGCGACACGAAGAAGATTGTTTCAAAATTTACATTTTCGGAAAATAAACGACTTTCGCCTGTATACCACGTTGAATTGATGAGTTCCAAAGTGCTTTTCGGATTCTGTCGCTTCTAAAGTCATACGTCGAATTAAAATCACTCTATTTGAATGAATTCAAATCAATCAGCTATCTTGGCTTTACCAGACACACTAAAATCATAATTCAGCCAAAGTTATTTATTATTATGTGTAAAAACTAAAAAAATCTAACTACAGCTTAAATATTCATGCTGCAACAATAATAACTTTGGTGAATAATTACTTTTTATTTTTTATAGCTTGCCTTGAACTACTTTGAAATTGAATTAAACCTGAAAATATGAACACGTTGCATTTAAACGAGAACATGTTAAATTCTCTGAGCGAAACATTTATAGAGTGGAAATAAAAAGAATTAGCGCAGACTTGTAATAATACTCAATATTAAATTCTGTATCTAAGGTGTTTTGATAGCATGTTTCGCGTAAATTAGAAATTTCAGCATGAAAAGTATGTCGCAGTTGTCGGCGCCAACTGATGTAAGCCAGGTCACGAGGGCTGGGCGTCATCCGTATTATTTTTACTGGCCCATCAGTGTAGCCCGCTTTAAGCGTTTATTAATTCGCGTTTACGTATTAGGTGGTTATTTTAAAACCCGTTATATAGGTAGCTATTATAAAAACTATGCATGAGTAGCTTTACAATTTTCCCCGACATTGCAACGTCTGACCTAAATTACTCGTCAGTATGATGATGGCATAGGAGGTACATGTAATAATTACTATTAAAATTACTATCAGAAACGTTTAATTAATTGGAAATTGTTTAAATCTGTAGTTGTGTAGCATACCTACATGATAAATGTAGTTAAATTCATCATTGTGTATGTGTGTGTGTATTGTTGTGTATGTTAGCGTGTTTGAGTGCGTTTGTGTGTGGTTGTGGACGATACAAGCGATTGCTACTCTGACGCGTAACTGGGTCACTAGGTCACAGACGAGGTCCACTGATAGTAAAGAGCTGTTGTTTCCCAAACTACTTACAGTTTTATACAGTCATAAGTAATAAATACTGACCGTATGGAAATGATCAGCAGAAATAAATACTGACCATAGACACCATACTGCTTTTAGTACCATATTAGCTGTATCAGTTTCTATTAAAGTTCCTATGTAGGTAGGGTTAGAGTTTATAGCTCTACATACGATTTCATTAGCTGATTTACAATAAAAAAGAGCTTCAAACATTCCTAGTTCTAATTAATTTTTAATTTAATTTTTAAAATATTGATTGAAAAAAAAATACATGATCGTCTCGATCGAAAAGTGATCAGAGTAATTGAAAGACCTCCATAGGATAATGTAATTTATTGACAGTAAATGAAAATGAGATAAATTAATTAAACAGTGGAGCAGTGGGCTCGAGCGCTGTGTACATTGAAGTGTGCGTGCTGCAAGTTATTTGTTCTATTTTAATGTTAGTCGAACGCACCAACCTTGCTCCACATTCAAGATTACAATTAAATAAAAAAAACAGCTAAGTGCGAGCCGCGTTTCTTGTAATAAAACTATTTTCGTACTGTTTTTAAATCAATTTATACAACATTAAAAAAGACGCAATGGTTACTATTTTTTAATTGCTGGTATGTTTTATTAGTAATTAAAGTACCAATTCTTCTTCATCAAATTTTCACGCAAAATGTATAGCATTAGAGGCCAAATACCAACATATCATCAAAAATGATCGAGTGAGGATTCTCGTAGGCGTGGATTTTAGATTAGGTCGAGCAATTAGACACGTGTTCTATTAAGTTGATACCTCGCACCATCAGTACATAACTGCCTAATCACTTGCCTAACTACAGGTATGCGTGCTAATAGCGGACGCTATGACCCATCATTTACTTATCACATTCAGTCTATCATTTAAAAATCTAACTACAAAAATACGGTAATTTTAATTGACTAGTTCCTGACTATTGACGGAAAGGATTTTGCCGTTTACAGCTAAATAATGAACTAAACAAATAAGCAGTTTGCATCACTGGAAACCGTCATGTAGAAACACTTATGCTGTGTCTGTCCATGTTGACAAGACCTTGTTGCCACCCTTGACATAACACCTTACTTCACGTTGGACAACCAACAAACAACATAATAATGTCGAATTTCCAAGATTTTATGCAATCGATTGTCTTCTGTTCAACTGCAGTACTTATACCAAATATTATCATGGCACATTTTCCACAAAAACACCCGATACTATGTGGCGAGGATCCAACCTTCCTTAGTCGCTGGGTGTGTGATTTGAGGACCTTCAATCCACACGCCCGGCGACTATATTGGCTACTATTTAATGAGGCAGCAAATGAGAAGTGACAGGCAAAAAAAAGAGAAAAAGCCATAAGAATGGAGAATAATATCACGTCTCTTTTACAGTAAGGGCTAAAATAATAATAATGAGTCTAACTTTTTGATAAATTTCAACTAGAAACTTTTCACAAAGAATACCAACATAAGAATAATTATACTGCGTCCACGGGCATTGCCTTGAAATAAACACTTAAGTATATTAGGCAACGTGATAGCCGCTGGTGGTGCAACGTACATTGTTTTGCGTTCTTTTACAATACACGTCCAAGGACCTCCAAAACTTGTCGGTTTCAACTACTAAACATCAAATTGTTTTGAATTTTTAAACATTGATGGATTCTCGCTCGTAGCGCAGAAAACAAATGAATAGTACGATTGTAGAATCGAATAGTCAACTTACATAGTGGGAAAAGACAAAAAAGACACTTCCAGCTTTATTTTCCTGGAAGAGGTACTTGACAGAAACCATATTATAATATGAATGATGAGTATATAAGGATCGTAGCAGGTGGCGTTCTGAGGTTTCTGCCGATCCCCATGGGAAAAAGTCGTGAATGAGTTATGTATGTGTGTATGTCTGTTTTATGATGAAAACAGAAAATTGTAAGTGCTAAACCGGATCTGCTTTCAAACATTATGTACCTATAGTTTATAACTATATTGCTAGCTGTCTTCGACTTCGTTCGCGTGGAGATTTTTATGTGTATGTGTGAGGAAAAAAATAGTTAAAAATAGCCTATGTATTATTCCAGACTACAATCTATATCGGTGCCAAATTTCAACCAGATCCGTTTAGCCATTCTGGCAAGATTGAGTAACAAACATTCATCCATCTAAACTTTCGTATTTATAATACTTAGTAGTAATATGTAGGCATCTAATATTTACGCGTGGGTTTTTATATGTGGTTATAGAAACCGATTTATCAGTAATGTAATGATTACTCATTCGTTGTTTTAACGATTTGCACCATTTTATTTTAACGCGTGTTTTTCAGATACGTTTTTAAAAGTTAAAAAAGACCAAGTAGACGTTGTCCAATCTATTTACCTACTGATAGCATCATGCTGGTAATTCCTAGATTCTTTTAAGATTACTAGTAACCAATAAGCTTTCAGTAAAATTTGTTAAGCCTGCTCTAATCAGACTAGAAAATAGGTCAGAGAAGACCGGTTAGGATTGTAGCACTGAATTTATTATTGATACTCATTGTTTTAGGCGCGGCCACTCAGAAATGCAGTGGATTGGTATATAAGTCTTGTAAGACAAAGGCGTCACCAAGACAACAGATGCATGCCTTTAAATGTAAGTCGATCGACACGTTCGCACTTCAAGCAACATTTGGGGCAAGTCGCAGTCACGTATGCTGCCTTTCGACACACATTTATTCTCGAAATTAACAACTGTCACTGTTTTGTCATCAGAAGGTGATTTTAGACACGTTTCATGGCTAACCTAGACACTATTCCTTTTAACATTTTGAAAAACTCTTACAAAAAAGAAATATGTGGATATTTATACGGCATTGGATCACTGAAGTATTGCAATAATTTGGGTGACATTAGTTATTTCGTATATCGGGACATAGTACCGAGATTTGCCTATAGGTATTGACAGCAATACATCAACTGTATCATCGCAAATTAGGTAAGGAAAATAGACAAAATGTGTGAATGTACTTCGGTACGGGGAACCCTCGGGAACCTTTTAATGTCTCAATCCATAAATTATATTGTACTTCCACAAGCACAAGAACCTTCTCTCTGCTACCAGAAAGAAATTTTGGGACTAGCTCCGTATTTTTTTCATACAGCTTTTAAGTATTCTGTCGTCTGTAAAACTTGAATACTACGGTCTATAGACATGTGCCTAGAGTTACAACACCCAAAGGGGTTTGCCGCAGCGTTGGCGTTGTGTGCCCAAGATCGCCACCAATACCTTTCAAAACAGATCATAGCAATTAGGGCTTTCAAATACCGGATATTTTCAATACCGGTATTGGAAGTCAATACCGTGATCACGGTATTAATACCAGTATTGAAAGCAAGTTCAATTAGGATATCATAAAACCATTAACATACGTGCTTTTATTTTCAAATCAGTCTTTATTGTACTTCTTTATTGTAAACTAGCTTTTTCCCCCGAATTCGTACGGAGAATGTAGTGTCAATTTTTTTTTTGTGGTGAATGTAGCCTATATTTAAAGTTAAGCAGCTAGCAGTAGAGCGATGAAAACTATACTAAAACGAACTATATAATAAAGACCCTGGGGTCTTTATTATATAGTAGTATATTATTATTATTTTTTCATTATCTTCAATGTGCAGACATCGGCCTGGTACAATTTTATTATTATTTTAGATACCTTTTGTACATTAGCTCTCTTATTTAACAATTTAGTTTTGATTGATTATTTGTTTAGGTAGAACTAGGAATTTGGAACGTAATCAAAACTTAAACACAACGCGCTTTCCTTTTTGCGATAACACTTTCAAAATAATATAAAAACAATACAAATAATAATAATGTTAAATTAGGCAGCGAACTTCTCAGGTTGTTAAATAAATAGTTCTGAAAAAAAAGCACGCTCTGCTGCACTTGTAAGTATCAAAAACAGTAAACATTTGTAAACTACCGATACATCTAATAAACAATTTTGATTTGATAGAAAAATCTCCCGACCACCCCCAGCAGTTTCGAAGACACACATCTCTCTCTACTCTTATTATAGATTTAAAATCGGTGCTCGTAGCTGAGGTAACACTCTTGGTTTTAGGTAATTTGGATATCTCCCTCTCTAATTGTTTCTGTATGGACGTGCCTTCATTTTCACTGCTCGTATTCAATGAAGTACAAGGTTTTCCTATCGTCATATTATGTTCATGATCAGTCATTGTTGTAATACCGTAATCACGGTATTGGGGCGTCAATACCGGTATTGAAAAAGGCGATATTAAATCCGTGATCACGGTATTACGGGATCCCGGAATACCGGTATTACAGCCCTAATAGCAATGCTGCTGGGCAGCGGAGAAAAAGTATGGTGTCAATTTGGTGGCATGACTTCCTCGACCAAGCCCTTCTACAAGGAGTTTTTTGTTTTATGTCTGATTATGCCTTAATTTTTCAAGTTAATCTAATAAACGAGAGTAGGAACAGGATTTAGCCACTTGTCATAATGTCCTTCTCAGCAATACAAAGCGGATAACCAATCATGCAACAGTTATATGCACGTGTCCAATTGAGTGAGGGGGACATTTGCACATGACATGCCTCACGCCTAAATAGTAAACGTAGCCCGTGGACTAGATTCGCACCTAACTTAGAACTAATTTCTCTGTAACCAGATCGCTCAAGTTTAGTGCGCGTGTACATAATTCACTGGCCGATGGCCTTTTTGTTCCAGCGAATGTGACAGTCTCGATTATTTTTTTACTTTATCGAGCTGGTGTCTGCAACTCCCACGTAAGTGCATATTTTAAGGTTAATCCTGGTGTCCTTTGTTTTTTAGGTCAGAACAAAATGCTTCTTCGTATTTGGATTCCAGAAACTCTTTTTACCATTTCTATAATAACATACAAGTGCAATCAAAAACTTTTCTTCATCGGTTCTTTATTTCGTTAGTTTTCTTCATCCTCATTCTCTGCCCTAGACAGTTACGCGAGTACGAACTGAGTGATGAGAGCTTGAGTTCTTTCCTGAATGTTATCGTCATATTATCTAGCATTTTCTCAAAACAGCAAAAGAATATCTGACTCGTCATACATTACATAATATTATATCTCGTTTTACTGAAAGCGCATCCATATCCTTGACAAGGATGAATCATACAGTATAAATAACAGCACGCATAAAGGAATATGTGGGATGTGTGCTGATTTTCAAGTAAGAGATTTAGTATCATTACTTATATTTCTCGGTAGTAAAGGTGGGATGTACGAGGTGCATTCAATAAGTACCTAGCCTCATCGCCAGAGGGCGCTGTAGTTTCAAAAGAGTTTTACCACAGCGTAGCACATTCTTTTTTCAAATTTTCATTCCAATCCTTTCATTAGTTATAATTTGACAACTTATGGAAGCGAACGTGTCGATCGGTTTTACAAAAATGGAAAAAGAGCAATATCGTTCGGTGATTCGATTCCTATTTTTGGAAGGGAAAACGCGCATCGAAATCAAAGAGCGCTTGGATGCTGTGTACGGTGACTCTTCTACATCGATGGCCACCGTCAAGAATTGGTTCAACGAGTTTGCACGTGGCCGTACGTCGGTTTTTGATAAACCACGTCCAGGTGCACCGAAAACAGCTGCTACGGAGGAAAACATTAAAAAAATCCATGATCTCGTATTGGCAGATCACCGATTGAAGGTTCGGGATCTAGCTGAGACTGTAGGCATTTCAGAAGGAACAGTGCATCATATTCTTCACGAGGAACTCGGCATGAGAAAGCTGTCGGTGCGCGATGGGTGCCGCGTTTACTCACACCGGAAAACAAGCGCAACCGTGAGACCACATCGGTGACGTGTTTGGCGCTGTTTAAGCGGAATCCAGCGGAGTTTTTGCGTCGTTTTGTGACCGTCGATGAAACCTGGATCCACTGGTACACACCAGAGTCCAAGGAGCAATCAAAACAGTGGATCCAGACCGGGGAACGTGCTCCAAAGAAGGCGAAAACTGTAAAATCGGCCGGAAAAGTTATGGCCACCGTTTTCTGGGATTCACAAGGTGTGATCTACATCGATTACCTCGAGAAGGGTAAAACAATTCCAGGGCTTTACTATGCCGAGTTATTGGGCCGATTCGACGCCGAATTAAAGAAAAACGACCCCATCTGGCGAAGAAAAAAGTTCTGTTTCACCACGACAACGCACCGGTTCACACGTCTGCCGTTGCCATGGCCAAATTGGTCGAATTACGCTACGAATTGCTGCCCCATCCACCGTATTCTCCAGATTTGGCCCCTTGTGACTTCTTTCTGTTTCCTCATCTGAAAAAATCACTCGCCGGGAAAAGATATGGATCAAATGAGGAGGTCATCACCGCCACGGAGGCCTATTTTGCAGAGTTTGACAAAAACGATTTTTCGGACGGGTTAAAAAAGTTGGAGCATCGCTGGGCTAAGTGTATCGAACTAAAAGGAGACTATGTTGAAAAATAAATTGCCACTTTTCTAAAATTTTCGTTCACTTTTTGTAGGCTAAGTATTTATTGAATGACCCTCGTATGTCTCCTAGATTTCTTTTACTAATATAAACTGATTTAGATTTCTATTTTCTTTTGCATATAATCTACATATTTATAAACTCTTCATTGACTAACTTCAGGTAGTCTACCTAAAGGGTGTAAAAAAAACCCTTGACGAAGCCGAAAGGCACCTGTTTTCCCCGTCATTGCGATCAGTTTTTTGTTCTGAGCCATACCTGGGAACCTTCTAGTTATCGAGATATTGGAGGTCAAAGTTCGAACTTTTCTCAATAATTTATTGTTATAAGTTTACTTTAAATACATGACCCGTTTTCTATTCAATGCATCCATCAACACAATATGTTAAGTGCGTTACATTAAGTTTTACCGTAAAACGTGAATTTTCACCCCAAAAAAAAGTCGTTTCCCAGCACTAATTTGTACGTTTGGACTTGGGTTACTTAGTTTGGTGTACAGAATGCTTCGTTGCTTCGTGAAAGGTCCGTTTACACCTTTTAAATTTTGGTAAGTAAAATTCAAATCAAAAACAAGAAAGAAACAGACAAGAAGACTTAGGTACATGTACAGACAAGAAATGAACTCTGCACTAAGTCAGTACTAATTTTTTTTGAAGTGAATTATATTACGCATACTATTAAATTGTAGTTCAAGCCTATTGGTAAAAATATTACCCAGACAGTAAGTTAATACTCGTGGAGGATTTTATACAAAATAAAATACTAGCACTTCGCCCGCAACTTCGTCCGCGTGGGTGGAAAATACAGCCCTTGGCAACCAAAGAGAATGTTTGTCACTAGGATTTGTTAATAGTCAGGGCAAATTATGTTTTTACGGGAAATTAGAGACTGCCTCGTTGGTCTAGTAGTCGCAAGCGCGACTGCTGAGCATGAGGTCCTGGGTTCGATTCCCAGGTCGAGCAAAGTGTTATTGGGTTTTTCCTGCAGGAATTTCTCAGTAGCAGCCACGGAATCTGGATTTGTGCCCGGTTGATGACAATAGGCTCGCCCCCTATTACATGGGACATAAACATAACATTTAGTACTATTAGGTACACCTCTGCCTGTCCCTTCGGGGATTACAGGCGTGATGTTATGTTATGTTATGTGTGGAGTCGCTTAAACGATATACGCAGGTCCGTGGGAATCATTGGAATCCTCGGGATCTGCGCCAACTGGCCTGCTCCTGGTCTGATGAGAATGTACCATACCTACCCTATCTACCTACCTAGTACCTACCTATCTACCTACCTAGTACCTACCTACCTTCCTGGTACCTACCTACCTTCCTGGTACCTACCTACCTAGTACCTACCTATATCCCTAGTACCTACCTACCCTACCTACCTAGTACCTACCTACCTCCGTAGGTAGTACCTACCTACGTGACGTGAGCTATCAATTGCGCTAATTTAAAAACGCTGTTATTTATAATTGTGATAGCTTCGTGTATGCCACCAAGATATCTTCGGTCATCGTCAGGCAGGAGAGAAGTGTACTGCATTGCACCAAGCTCTTATGTGAGTTCAACGTTTTTTGAATAAAATCGATGTGGTTATTTTATGGGTCAGTTTCAGTCCAGTAACTATATTTAAACTATATTAAATACCTATATTAAAATAAAATTCGGATCGGAAAAATATGTCTTGTCAATTTGACACTCGGGCCACAGATTTGACAGATTGTTTTTAGAATAAAATCGGATTGAATTTTGCACTAAGGAGTATTGATATCAACTTCGATGCATATCACCCGCAAAATAACTTTCTACCCCTTTTTAACCGCGTTAGACGATGAGTTTCAATAAAATACAAAACACGTCTTCCATCAATTCTGTTAAAGAATGTTTATGCAAAATTTGAAGTAGATTGGACCAAGGAATCACGTTGTCCCATACAAACTTCGCCCCCGTTTTTCACCCCTTTAGGGGTAGAATTTCGGAAAATCCTTTCCTATCGGATGCCTACGACATACAAAGAACACACTCTCCAAGTTTCAGGTCTCTACAATCAGCGATTTAGGCTGTGCTTTGATCGTTGATTCTGACACTAACCACGATTTATTTCGTACTTAAATAGTTATTATCTTTGTTCAATCTATTGTAAGTTTTTAACCTTTTTATTTCCCCGTCTTCTTCGACCGAATCAGACCAACAAATAATCTTTTGAAGCTCACTTGTCAGATTCCAAACAGAACTTTATTCGCCCTACTTCCAAAAATAACCCAAACATTCGCAATACCGCGTCGTTATGACAGGCAATCTGCAGAACATCAAAACGCATACGTATGAACCAAGTTCGATGGTTGGCTCCTATGAGCATGCATATGCAGTAACTGGTAAGTAAGTGTATCACGTCGAGACGGTTATTTCATATGGTGTAACAACCGGAGTGCCATGCTCGAGCTACTGCAGCCCGTGTCGAGTAAACGTGCCCTACTGACACCAAATGAAATCAAAATGCGACGCCGCGCCACTCATTGAATACAAAACCACACAGTCGTTTGACAGTGTACTTATGTACATTTAGTCACTGTGATGTAGTTTATTATACAATCAAACTATTCTCGAAACACGTTCTATGAGCCACTATTATTCAGTAAGTCTTAAAACACTATTTCACACAGCCAACTCTATCGCAGGATAGCGCGAAAAAACCAATGCGGCGTTGCCACACCGTGCAGCGGAGCGTACGAGCAGGTAGACTCCACAATGCATATACATATTGTAGCTATCTAATCTACGTGTGTATTATTATACAACGTCTTCTTTGAATAGCTAATGATATTCACTGCGTACAGGTATTTATCTCATAGACCTCATGTCCCCAATAATTAATCTTAGTAGACTCCAATTTGAATTACACTGAAATAATGACACTGAAAACAACACTTAGTACATTTAAAATTAATACATTTCATTATTGAAGCATTTACAAAGATGTTTTCAGTTATGTTGTCACTTTAATAATCAAATCTGAGATAACATGCTCGATTACTTATTCAAGTCATTTCCATGACGTTCACCAAATAATGGAGCATCTACAAGTCTTGTGTAATTACAACATAGAGCATGGTGCACTTACCGCTAGTGGGGTTCACATAAGCAAGTTTTAAGTCCATTTCAATAGTTTGAGTCGGTTTGAGTTCAACAGAGTTAATTTCATAGTCCACGGGGACTTCAGTCACGATCTCACTCTTCGCCTGGCTCGTGGAGGCGGCTAGACTTTGCGCTACACTCATTTTTGGAGCGTCTTCGTGCATTATCCACAAATTATTGGACAGGGCGACAGAATAATGCCGCCCAGACAACTTTATGTATTACACCTACGCCGTATAAGGATATGATTTATCTCAAAAATCACGCAAAAAAGCGATAATACGAATTAAAAACAAAATGTAGGTCTCTAGGCCACTTCACTTACACTTTGATATTCCGACCGACATAACTCAGGTTCAATGGAGCTACCGTACTCATGACTGACATTGAACTAAGTCGGTAAAGGGCAGTGAGAAAATAACCCAATTAACAAAAAAAACTGTGTCATGACCTATTTTGTAAATAAATAATCCAAAATGACTTCTTTACTCCTTAAATATGTTATTTTAATTTTAGCAATGCTAAAATGTGGTACAGAATAATGAAAAACAATAAATAGTTCTTTTTGCCCATATATTCAAGTAACTCCTGCAAACTTTAAAAAAACATGTAAATATTGCAAAATGACTACGTTTGCTTATGAACATGCCGTGTTGTGTAATAAATGACCGTTTCTATTGCACAATCCTTTCACAAGGGCTTCGAATGTAGGTCAATCTTTATGAGCATGATTGCAATGTTGTATCTTTATAAACGAACGTCTTGCTATACATTATGATTTAAGTATAATTAATTTTATTTATAATTTTCATAATCTTTTAATGAACATTTATTATAAAATTGTGCTGAATTATTAAAAGCAAAGCTAAATATAGCACCGTTTCCGGTGCTCTGTAGCGTCATCTGCATTATATTTTCGTTTAACTTAAGATTACGTAGTGGTTTCGGCAGAGAACCATAGATGTCGTGTTTTTCGTGAGCACTGACTCACCGGTTTCACAATGGTAACAAATTAATTGCCCCCTAGAATGTGTACAGTTTCATCGGTTATATGTGGTACTTAATGTTTTTGTACACCACAATCGATAGCGTGACTAATATTTAAGCAGTTCATGACGACGGCGACGCGACGCTTCCTAAACGAAACAACAGAATCATACAGAAACTGATTACTGTTCGTGCGCTCCGTGCTGTTCGTGCACGGTCGCACGGTTGAGAGTTTCGGCCCCAGACGAGAGCTTTTTGCGAGAACCAGGCCTTATTTCCTTATAAAACTATGCTTAAAGTGGTAGTACCCGTTATAAAAGAGGGAATCTAAAGATATTCGCCGAGCGGTAATTTTAATTGCATTCCAGCAAAAAGCAACTACTGAAGTAAAAAGTGAAACGATGCCTTTATTGAATTTTCCAAGAGTTTTGCAGGCAATAGCATCTTCCATGACTCGGCGATAAATTCCTTCTCCTCCAATTCAATATTTCTTCATAGAGACCCGAGGTTTGTTACGACGGAACAAGTTGACGGGTCAAGATAAATGGACAGTGTTAAGATAAATAAAAGTCAAATTAAATACCAAGAAATTTATTAGGGACTTATTTTTTTTTAAGTTGCGTATCCGTTGAACTTCACATAAAAATGCTCAAATTTAACACAGGTTGAGCACGGATAGAAATTACCATTTAGAAAATTTACACATTTTAACATTTCTTACAGTTGAAATAGCAATTCAGAAACACACTTAAGTAGGTACAACATTTGTTTACCAATAATAATTATGATATATTATATCATGATTATACGTAACAGCAAATCGTAAAAAAAAAAATACAACATATGAAAAAATAATAGAAAGTTTTTTTTAAATAATTTGTTACACGATTTGCATAGTGAACAATACTGTATCTTATCTGTTACAAGTCTTAGTTATAAAAACAACTTGGGAATCCTTATAGAAAGCGATAAATATACGTTTTATCTAATTGGATTGCATGGCCTGGGTGATGATTTCCCTGGAGATAATGAGTCTCTGGATCTGTGATGTGCCTTCGTAGATCTGGTAGATCTTGGCGTCTCTCATGAGCTTCTCGACGGGGTACTCGGTGTTGAAGCCGTTGCCTCCGAAAATTTGGACGGCGTCGGACGCAGCTTTGTTAGCGATCTCAGAAGCATGGGCCTTAGCTACCGAGGCGAGGACCGTGTTCCTGATACCTGTACCAGAAATCCATATGAATAATTCTGCCCTCATAATTGCAAACGCAGTACTTGCAAAATGCTGGGGGACTGTTCGAAAGAGATACCGCGGCTCTGGAACACAAAGGGCAAGGAAGGAACATGGATGAACATGGAGTCAGTACTGACTAAAACCCATCCATGTTCCTTCCTTGACCTTTGTGTTCCAGGGCCGCGGTATCTCTTTCGAACACCTGTAGCATTTTGCAAATACTGCGTTTGCAATTAGGAGGGCAGAATAGCTCCTGCTTAAGCTATAGAACAAATATTAGCCAAATTCGCACTCGATAATGTAATTTATTCTTTCATCATTTTTATATCATACTGAACAAAGGAGCGAGGGCCGTACTATGTTATGTACCACATGAAACATCCAAATACATAATTCATCATCACCATATTTGCACATTTCGGCTGCGACGACGAGACCCGTATTTCAATATGACTATAAATACTTTAACCCACTTATTTGTACTGGCCTTTTAGGTTGATATATTTTGTCGTGCTTGCAAATATATATTATTGATCAAATATCGAGACATGGTACAAAATAAGAATAGATGCAGGCCTCATTGAATATTGCTGTACGATAGTGAAAACTGTTCTTTATATGCAAAGTTCATAAGCAAAACAGTAAGTTTATTATGAAAAATTTATTATTTAAATTAATGTTCGATTAAATGAATTGTGTGTTGATCCAAAAATAGTATTTTTCCACGTGGGCTTCACAGTCATCCAACTTTCAAAACCCTACTTAAGTGGTTATTACTACACTCAAACCATATCTATGTTTCAGAAGTCAGAATGCTGTAAAATGTTATGTGATAAATTGTGTGTAGTCCATGTAATTACACCTCATACTACAATTTCACTACTGCAAGTTGTAGATTAGATACAATGTAGTTTTAATGAGCAATCGAAATAAAAGAACAGCTTGTGAAGTACGACCTACTTCACAAGCCAATATGTTTTACTACAGTTACTTATTCGCTTGTTCTGATATGAGCTGGTATATAACAGGCCCATTGAAATGAGACATTACAGTATTGTCTGCAGGATTGCAATGCATCGGTGTCTTTGGTTTTGCAAACAGCATAGGCGGTGGTGACCAGACCACTTACTATCAGGTAAGTCGTTGGCTTGTATGTTATCCGAGACTCCCAGTATTCAGGATTCCCAGGATTTCCCTAGATGTGGGCAGTGCCTTTACAAATAGACCATCAGATTGTACATACATACACAAACTCACACCGTTTCCGATGGGGTGAGGGCATAATCTGCAGAAAGCCACCTACTACAATCCTTACATATTCTATTTGCTTCGTCCATGCACGTTCATACATCTGGTCATACACGCACGCCGGTTGCGAGTACTACGTATCACCAATTCAGCCGTCCTTGTAGGAAGAATATATGGAGTATATTATGCCGTATAATTTATTACCATGATCAGCCATCCAGGCAGATTTCATCCAAGCGAGACGCGCGGTCTCGACACCGATGGCCATGTCAGCCAACATGAAAGCCACAGCTTGGTGCCGGGCGATGGGCACGCCAAACGTCTTGCGTTCAAGCGCGTATTTGGTGGCCTCAGTCAGGGCGCGCTGAGCCAGACCTGTGGCCCCTGCGGCTACCTACGAGTTTGTATGACAAGTTAGACAGTGTTATCAAAAAAAAGTCAATAGTTTCCAAGAGTACTGCAATCACTGCGATCCAACTAGCGAAATATTCACATAAAAGAAGTTCAAATCTAACTCTTTACTTTTTCTTAGTGCAAATCTTTCATCTCATGAGAACAACAAGGTTTTGGGTGCATGTTTCAGTATATTAGGAAATAAACAGTTACACTGCTGGACATAGGCTTCTTACAATCATCTGCGCAATACATTTTCTTCTTGTCTTCTATTTACTCGTATTTATAGACGTTACCAACCGTTATCCCTAGATCGCGATAGACAAAAAACTATGAAACGTGATTTTAGTTCTAAACAAAACGTCCGTTGCCACAAAACAAAACAAACGCCATTCCTGCAGGGCATATAGCTGACATTATCATGATTGGACTACTTGTCGGCAGCCTGTTATTAAGCCTCGATCGATCCCTTGTTTCAAAGAAAATACAAAAGAAAATAATTGTCTATATTCGTCTGCAAGGACTTTCTTTGTGAGGCTAATTACATGTCTTCATAATATTTCACTTAGTGGCGTAATAATGTCTGCAGCCATTGCAGCCTTTAGTTTTCCTGTCGCAACAAACTGCACTGTTAAGAAAATGATGTGGTGTTTACCGGTGGACGCGTCTTGTCGAAAGCTCCCATGGCGATCTTAAAGCCGGCACCTTCCTCAATCAAAACGTTCTCTTTGGGCACACGCACATCCTCAAACGTGATGCCGCGAGTGTCGGAAGCACGCTGACCCATGTTTTGTTCCTAAACGTAAAAAAAACAAGAATTTTAACCAATTCACATAATTATGCCATTAAGTCAGTCTCAGTATATAATTATGTACTTAAATTAAAGCAATCAATAAATGTTCACCAATTCTGAAAGATTAAATACCTACAAACTCTTGAAACTGGATTTTTCTCAATTAAAAGTTGCAGTTTTTGTATGGATGCCTGTTTTCAGTTTCACGATATAAAATACGCAATTTGCCCCAAGCCGTTTAATTTGTATCCCATATTTGTTTACGTAGTGTAAATGTGTGAATAAATAAAATTCGACGAGACTGGTGGCGATCAATCAAAGCTACGTAAGTGGCAATAGGGGACTTACAGAGAGCAATTGAGTCAGTTTAAAATGCCACTGACCGATTGCACTAGCTAGGTGTACCTAGTACAAAAGCTAAGATGGATAGATGAACTTTTTATCAATCCATCTTTCGTATTAAAGACTTATTTTGTAGCCGTAACATAAATTATAATTATGTTTCTATGTCTTCATTGACGCATTTTACTCGTATTTTGCTAAAATGGAAAATACAATGACAAATACTTATAGTTTTTTCATGGATTCTCAGTTAGTTATAGCCGTTATCGCTTAACAAACAATCAAAAGTTAACAATAGTTGCCAGGGCAACCATTCAGACTTCGTGCATATTGATAAAATAAAAGATGTAGTAAACTTAAACCAAATTCTGCTGTAGGTTCAGTCAGCATTCCCGCAAACATCATGTATGATGTAAAGAATACTTTAAACCACCTGTATTTCACATTTTAAATTTAGGTCTCTCTAGTGGGTGGTATCCACGTCTTTGAAAGTTTCGGGAGTTCAACCTATATCAAAAACTAAGGGAACTTCTCACGTAGAAAACTATCCACAAATTACAGCTGCTGCTATTGCTGAATGCATCGACACCGGAATGAGATTTATTTGCCCCGAGATGGGTAAACGTCTGTTGTGGATTTTTGTGGAGGATGCACGAATGAGGATTTTTTCTTGTACTTGTTCTGTAATGGGGATGCACTAAAGATGAATTTCTTGTTACTTTTAAGTACTTTATTTAATATTTTATTATTCCTTGTCTGTGCATTAGCTTGGATTTGTCTGTTATTGTACATGTTTTTTCAAATTTACAAATTAAACCATGGATTTTGAAGTGTTTCTTTCTCTAGATAAACCTTTGAAGTGATTCCGAAAGTAAGTAGTTTAAACTTTTAAAGTTTAAGGGTAGTTTTCCTAAAGTCATAAAAAACTTTTTTTTTGTTGATGTCTGCAACAAAGTAAGAAATATAAAATAAAACGTCGTTACCTTGCGTCCAGGCGTGACTCCGGGGAAATCCCTTTCTACGATGAATCCGGTGAATGCCTTGCTAGCAGGGCACTTGGGGTCGGGGTTGGTTCGTGCCAGTACGAAATACCTGAATTGTAACGTGTTTAATGTTAATAGAAAATACTTTATTTTTTATATGCACCCTATCTGCATAACCTGACCTCGTAACGTTTCTAAATAAAGTCTTTTGACTCTTTGTGTTGAATTCCCTGGGATCTATTGATATTATTTTTAGGACATACCAGTTGGCTACCCCTCCGTTGGTGATCCACATTTTCTGTCCATTGATGATCCATTCATCGCCTTTCTTCTCGGCTCTGGTTTTGACACCGGCGACATCGGATCCCGCGCCCGGTTCGGTCACACAATACGCCTGAATAATAAAACAAACCCTTTAGCTTACTTTAAAGTTGCAGTACCTTTTAGAAATGCTAATATGGGATATAGTCAGCACACCAGTTTGAAAATATAATACTGGAGTGTACTTTAGAATGTTTCTCCCAAGAAAGTTTTTTCCCACAGTGTACTTACAGCAACAATGGGCTCTTCCACGAGTCTACCCAGGTACTTCTTCTGCTGTTCCTTGTTGCCAGCAATAATAACGGGCATTTGCTGAAACACAAGTTTAACGATATACCAAACAAATATTTCGTATATATCCCGTTGTGTATTAAAATTTAATAGAAATAACTATCTACTTCAATGAGATGCCATAACGTATATGAGTTAGAAAACAGAAAAATAAAAGTAGTGCAATGTTATACCTGTTAGTTTGTAAGTAAATGATAAACCATTCTGGCAACATGCTTAACGTTAAAGGGTAGTGATCATATTTTTCTTTTTAATGTAATTTGTGCATCTGAATTTCATGACCTTTACTGTCTTTTTTGTCCCGTTTCATGTCTGTTCAATACTACCGACACTACCTTTCAAGTTTTCATGGAATAGATATTATTAACGCTTGTTACATAATAGGAAATGAAACTATAAAACCACACGTGCATGCTTTAAATTTAGGTTAGTCAAGTGCGACGTAGATGTGGGGCAGAATGTCATGCATACGTAAGCTAAGCATGATGCACGGGCCACTCACTCCGAGGCCACTGGCTTCCATTGCAGTCATAATGCCAGTACACCCGTACGCCAACTCTTCGGCGACCATACACCCGTCAAACACATCCATATTCATACCACCTGCAGGGAAAAACACTGACAATAAGCAAGATGGATGTGATGAACTCGAAATGACAACGACACTGGACATTTTTTCATTACACCTATTTTTTTAGATTCCTGCCTATTAAGCTCTAGTAAATTCCTTTAAGTATCGTAGGTGCATTAACAAATACAAAGCTCACATTTATATGCATACATAAAATAAGCCTTTATAATCCTATCGCTCATAGTTCCATCTGTAAGAAGCACGGATACTATATTTGCAGGGCAACGTTATCATGTGCTCATGTTAACGATGATTATTGTCAGAAACTTTTCAAACATTTAAGTAAATTAACGGCATTTTCAACAGATTAAATTGGGCACGTTCTTAAAAATACGAGAATTGCCCCTGTGTTGTCTAGCTAAGACTGACAAATTTTTCACATTCTCGGCCAAGAAGCATAGCTATACTTTATCATATTATATCTTTAAGATAATAACATAGTTTCGATTGCTGTGTAGCGTGACAATATGTATAGATTTAAACTCCATACATCTGAATGTTGGTGATAATGTTTGACGATTCACATAAGCATGTTTTTGCAATATTGAAAAGCAATTCCTTGTCAATAAAGGTACATAATATAGGTAGATAATATCTTGTTTCATTCAAGTTTAGAGTAACGCATAAAAGTCCAATGCATAATTTGTTTGGATACAAATGTTATTATGTAAAGGTGAATGCCCATGTCAGAGCAACGCACGGACTAAAAGCAGTTTCTATAGTCTCCCCTTCTTCAAAATTTTATTTAATTTAAAATCTGGACTTTTGTTACTTGAACTAACATGGCACCTGGTTGACCTTGATACATTCATGTGCAAATAATATTTCTTCTCGATGCACAAAAGAGTAACTTTGTTTTTAATAACGTACAAAGGGCATTAATATGGGGCTTTCATATTTGTTCGAAAGTCTATAGCTAGTTTTTATTTTTCTATTGTTGTGTGAATTGTTATTACTAATCAAAGGCTTTTATGGGAGAATCTTGCTGATACGATCTTAATGGCAAAATAAAGGGTGTAAACAGACTCTTAACGAAGCCGAAAGGCACTTGTTCTCCCCATCATTGCGATAATGTTTTTGTTGTAGACCATACCTGGGAACCTTCTAGTTACGGAGATATTGGGGGTCAAAGTTCCAACTTTTTCACAAGTTTTTTTTTAAATACATGTTTTTAATGTATTTTTTTTACTTAAGACACCTTCACGACTCCCGTACTCTTCAACCCATCCATCAGCTCAAGGTTTTGAATGCGTTACATTGCGTTCTACCGTAAAACGTGATTTTTCACCCCAAAAAAAAAGTCGTTTCCCAGCAATAATTTTTGCGTAATGTTACTTAGTTTGATGTACATAATGCTTAGTTAAAGGCGTCGTGAAGAGTCTGTTTACACCTTGTAATAAGGTCGTAAAGAAGTATTTTTTGATAAATCATGCAGTATTAAGCCATACTAGAAATAGTAGAAATCATCATCATAGTCATTCTACTATCCTTATCCCAATTTATTTGGGCTCGGCGGGCATGTCGTCTGCTTCCTTACTTCTCTATTACTCGGCATCTCAGCAAGCCATAAGCATGATTAAGCCACTTTAGAAATATTTCCTAGAAAGAAGTTATTAAGTTTTAAATGCGATTTCTTTTATTTAGTATTTATTAGCAGTCAGGCCAGTTCTTTTTTTTGTTAATTCTTATTAAAAATCTTTTAAAACGGTAATATTTAAGTTTTAAACCTTCCCTATTCCCACAAGCCTATCTGTGTTCTGTTCCTGAATATCTAGTTAAATAGAAGTTGTTTTTTTTTTAAGTGAACTAGTTTATGTTGGTGTAGGTAGATATTTATTACGTGACTTTATTTTGAAAGAACATTTTTTGTGATGGCACCTCAAATAGACATTATCATAGCTCCTGAATGAACGAGACTCACTCCTAAGGTGGTGCCTCCAACCGCTGTAGTTATGCCTGTGCAGCCAAATGCCATCTCTTCGGCAGCGATGCATTCTTCTAGCACCCCCATACTTCCCCCAACGCCCCCTGAAATATCTCTAGAAGCTAAAGTTGACAGTCTTAATTGTCATTGAAACTGCCAAGTTCCTAAACTCTTTCGTTCTACGCCTCCTAATTAGAAGGGCCCATAATTATGTTGAAATCAGCTTTGTGTAAAACCAGATGCGGCTGACTCTCGTTATGAGTCAAACACTAGTAAGTGCATTAGAAAAATAACACAATGTCTGTTGAAGACGCAGCTTATTTATTTCGCAATAGACTCACGTCACGTAAACAACATGCCAAATGCATCTAGAATTCACAAAAAAAGTCCCCAACTAACTTTCAAATAAACGATGAAAAAATGGTTTATCCTGAAAATACTATCGACAAAAATTCCTTTGAAGAACATAGATTCGTAGTGTAGTTTTGAAATATGGGATAGTTTTGGTTCCCGTAACCTAACATGGCTATCCATAGATTTTTTAGAAAAATAAGCTTGTTTTTCAAGCTTGCTGTCTATAAAATCAATGTTTTGTGCATGGGTAAATATTCATCGCGACGATGGATGGACCTCTGAGGTTCATAGCTCACTGCATGGTCCGACACACACCAGGTCGTTTTTGTGATTATTTATCTATCTCGATAAATTTTTCTCCTACGTAACACTAGTATGTGTCACAGACTTTCAAATTTTATTAAATATTATAAGTACTTGCTTAAGAATGGAAAGTGCGCATTCACCTTTGTAATTATTCTAAAGCTATAATTTAGTTAAATTAGTAGATATTTTAAATCATTTTGTTATTTTTGTGATTGATCGTGTTGTTTTGTTATTAATAATATCCCATGAACACAGGTACGTACATGAACCTCAATGTTGTTTTACTTCTTCACAACTTGAGGAAGGTAAGTGAGAAGACCTTTCAACTTCCTTAAGTTGCGTAAATCAACATCAAAATGTTATAATGTTTAAATATTTTTCCCATATCATGCATAATTGTCATAGAAAAGTTTTGTTAAGTTCTATTTTTAGTTAGTGAGTGATATTTTTGTGTGCAACAGGAAAACCACTCTTAGAATTAATTGAGTTCTACGAATATTTAGAGCATCTAATTACTGGGAATGTGGGCCAAATAAAGAAAATGTGCGTGATTTCGTTTTGACAAAAAGCCGACAAACTGATCCTGCTGGAGTAAAATTGTTCCAGCAGGAACATTCTAAAACGAATGACCGGAGAGAGGAATACAGTACGAGAACGGCAGATAGCATATATGCATGCGTAAATGTTTAGGTCACTCATTATTTGATGCCCATTTACAGCAGATTACGGTTTAATTATTCGTAGAACTCAATTAATTCTAGAAGAGATTTCCCTGCTGGAGTTACTCACACGATATTTTTGTTACGTCCTAATTTGATATTGTTATATTGAGCCACTGATTTGTCGCTCAACTTTGTTTTCTAATATCCTCTACAGATGTCGGCAAGTCCTAACATATATTATAAATATCAACGGTAGGAGTTTACAATAACGTAAAGGACATTGACCATATTGGTTGGATACTCAACGTTCAGCTTAGTGCCCAAAGTTGACAATACAACAGTAGGGCTTATCAACCTTACGGCATATCAACTCACCGATATCTCTCTCTCTCGCTAGAGTAAACTATAAGAAGAAATATTGTAGGCAATAAACAGTAAGAGACGTTGATGGCACCTCAGATAGAAGTTATCATAGCCGATTGTAATAAGACTCACTCCTAAGTTCGTGCCTCCTACGGCAGTGGTGATGCCTGTGCATCCAAAAGCCATCTCCTCGCCTACGATACATTCGTCCAGCACTCCGAGGGTTCCAAGGCCCCCTGAAATTACTCAAGAAGCTCAAACGAACTGTTCGGTGTTCATCTCTTCCTTCTCAACAGTTTGAGTATTATATAAAAAATAACGCGCTAGGTGTACCTATTACCAAATAAAGTTTCCATCAATAATGAAATGTCAATTCATTAATCATCACATAATTATCTAATATATTTAAATAATGAATCTCTGTCATATAAATCTATGTAAATATGGGGCTGACTATATTATCTACTAATACACTTAAGTAGTAACTGGTAGCTTCTTAATCGTCAACATTTACCAAAGCTTAATTCATGATTGATATGACTGAATGTCCTTTCCAAAATTTTGAAATATGGCATGACTAAATATTGCCCAAACCAGAAAACTCAAAATTATACAATCAAGAAGTCAAAGAACAGAATAAGGTCCAATTCCACATGCAATCACCGATATAGATGATCCACACACTACAGTAACTTGCTTACTCCGACTTCGGTGATAGTCAGCGCCGCCATTATTCCTGAACAACCGTACGCAAGTTCGTCGCACACGAGACAGCTTTCTAATACTCCTAAACCTAAGCCTCCTGCAAATTGTCGTCGATGACGTGTCAAATTAAACCTCATAGAATCAAACCTATAAGATTCGCAAGTCAGAAGCAGTTAATACTGAGGTAAAAGCCTTATTCCATGAAAACCTTCAGCCGTTACAGGTGTAAAGTGGACATGCCAGTAGTGACTTACACCAATGGAACTGGTCGAAATGGCAGCGTTAGTGCCAGCGCACCCGAACCCCAGCTCGTAGGATATAAGACAAGTGTCTAGTACGCCTAGCTCCATTCCTCCTGGAAGGCAGTTATCAGTACAGTAGGCCTTTCTTTCATAATACGCATAGTGCTTTAACCCATTCGAGTCCACCCCCGTTTCATAGAACTCATGCGCCATTCCACCATACATATTGCAAGGAGGGTCCCCTCCAGGTGGGTCACTGGCATTACGTTTGCGCAAAAGTGAACCCACCTGGTGGAACCAATTTTATGATTTTCCTCAACTATCATTGGACAGAAACTAATAAAATACAAGGTGACTACCTTGTGTACTGTTGACCACTATGCAAATGAAAGCTCTACTTTCGTTTTCATCACGGTGTATTAATTACATTACACAGATTAGATTTCATATATTTGTGCTAGATAGCGCTTCGTTCGCTATAAAGCATGAAAGTTCAAAACTAAACCTGTGCGCTTGGCCAAAATTGAAACTAACTTCGTCATCTTGTTTATCGATACGAGTCACAAATTTTCACCAAAAGCTCCCTTTAGTAAACGTCAATCGAACCCCCAAAAGATCCTTGTATCACTCACTGTAACTTATATTTGAGCATTGAATAGTAACTAAGCCTTATTTGTCATATAAGGCTAATAAAGCCTTGATATGCAAAACTAGAAAATACAGTGCAAAAACATCGTGTGTGTGGGTAGTGTGGGCAGCTCGCCTTATTATTTCTTTTGTACCTTTGTAGGCTAGAAGGTAAGCTGGTGTACGTAAATCAGTATGTGGGAGAGCAAAAGCTTGGCTATTGAGCATTTTGTAACGATTACTTTAACGAGACTAGATAAGGCACGCAACAAGTACACCTCGAATACCTGTTTAATAAAGTATAAGTCGCCGAAATTCTAATTAAAATATGGGGGCCTCAAATAGCCACTTTAGCAGAATCATAATAGTATAATGAATTACGTTACAATTCGTAAAATGGTCACAAAGTGACAATTCATAATAATAAATGCGTCTGTCACTCACCCAAGAATTTTAACGTAATTCATATTATTATGAATTATTACCTGGATGACGGAGCATTACTCGGTTTTTGTTTTTTGACGTTTTCTAAAAATGAAACCTAGCTAGATCGATTTATCGCCCCCGAAACCCCCTGCATACTAAATGTCATGAAAATCGTTGGAGCCGTTTTCGAGATTCAGATTATATATGTATTTATATATAAGAATTGCTCGTTTAAAGTATTAGATAGATAGATTTGACATTTGATTCGCATCTTAGTACTATTTGTTACTAAAGTATATTTATCTAGACATCGGTGTTTATTCCCGTAGTTCTTTCTCGAACTACCTCCGGCAATATTAAAGTTTCCATGTCCTTCCTTTTTCAATGTAAAACTATATTGTGATTCAACCTTGATATGTACAAGTTTATCGTATTTCCTGCTTGACTCGAAGAAGACCTATTAAAAGCGTTTTATAAATGGCGATGGCGTTTTTCCAAGACCATTTCATTTTGTACAATTACTATTCTACCTGGACGTCCAGAAGGTTATCCTTAAACGCTAGTTACGTTATCATTATTTATCTACGAGTATAAGCAGCGTTATGAATAACTCCCCTCATTCATATAATATGCTAATTCACCTTGAGCAGGCGCAGTGATTAATGCTCATAACGTGACTTCTCCGTGTGAGATGAGGTCTTTGCCCTGCAGTGGGACAGTATCAGGCTGGTATTATTAGCAATATTCTGTAATATTTCAACTAACTTTATACTTTAACGCTTTGCTGTCGAAACAGTGAAGGAAAACATCGTGAAACTGGCCAAGCCGCACCGGCCCACTCCCTCACCGCACTGAGAGGAAGCTTGTATCTGAGAAGGTCAGCGTTACTTTAATTCGATATCTAGCTACGTTACAAGGTACTGGATATCATTACCGCAGTGCTCAGGGATGTGTCCATTCATTAGTCCGATCTCCCATGCCTTCTTTACGATGGGCCATGGGTACTCCCCGGACTTGTCGTATTGGGCCGCTACTGGCACAATCTCCTCCTTGGTGAACTTGCGAGCCAATTCTTGTAAGGCTTTCTGTTCCTCGCTGAGCTCTGAAAAGAAAGTGAAAAATGTGTTTTATTTTTATATTAAGTGTTAAAGCGTTGAATAGCCTTACGTAGTCAAGATCAACGCGCGGTAATAAGCATTGGGCGGAGTTATCGTCTCAGCTCTATCTGTTCGGGGTTTTGTCTATGAAACAACATACAACAATGGACACTTCAATCATAACAAACTTGTAACAATGAGATGAATTGATGTAGGATATCCGGTACAGTGCTTATCGATTGCGAGCCCAGGTTAGCCGCTTAGATTTAATCTGGCCAAATGGGGTATCCTCGATTCATCCCAATCAGATTGCCAGTGTGGAGCCCCTCTGCAGGACACTCTACCTCTTGTCCTGCTCATCCTGCACAATCACTTGCACTTATCAAGATTTAATGGCAGCAAATATTAGAGCTGTGCAGGTGGCTACATACTGGTCTAATACAATTTGAGTTCATCGACACGAAAAGAAGAAGAAGTGCTTATAAGTCTGCTATGAACTTAGTATGGAATTCAAAATAGTAAAGTGATTGTTATCGTGTCTCCATCTACTTTCATATAGCAATGGCAAGAACGCCATGGCGTAAAATCTTAGGTAAGTAGGTCATATTTATTGAGGATGTATATTTTTATGTTCCTGCTACTGTTGTTTTTGTTAACAAATAATACTAGTCATGTGCTATTTGGAACGCTTAAAATAATAACTGTCCTATGTCTAAAGTGTCAAGTTGCATTTAAATTATTTAGTGTACTTGTGGGTTATTTTGAAAGACAAAGCATGTAGCTGCATGCACCTGCCAGTTCTACAACCCTTCACTTAGTGGTTTTTTTAAGTAACCACTTAAAGGCAATTTTAATCATGTTTTTATCCCGTAGTAGCAGCAGTTGTGTAATGCTTTTACTTATCGACGTTCATATGAAAGATAATGGTCGATGCTATTGGGGAATCAAACTCATCATCGAAAAAATAATTTTAATTCATAGAAATTATTTAATATATATCTTAAAAAAATTATAAATCTAATAATTCCCCTATTTGGCAGTTTTGTTTTAGTTCTATAGACCTAATAGTGTCATCAAAACATACCCGAATACCGTTCTAATTAATATAGTTGTTGTAATTAAATACTCCAAAACATGGCGCGTGCAAAGTTTCAGCCATATAAAAGCTAGAAATAGTCTGTCTTTTTCCAGCGAGATGAAAACAAAACAACAAGGATGAGAACTAAACAATTAAATATAACTATTACGAACGTGGTCCTGACAAGTTTCTCGATCATTGTCTCAATGCGGCGCGGGAAAATAAGTTAAAAATAAATTTAAGGGCAACGCTTTTATGAAATACGCGGTAATTTATCAGTAATTCTCATTTTAATTGAACAACAGACCTTGCAGCGTACTGATCTAGTTTCCAAGAAAGTAATCTACAGGTTGATAAGTAAGACAAGGGAAGGTTTAACCTCTGTAAGTCTGTAGTAGACTTTACAGCGCTTAATTTCCCAAAGTATGGGTATTGTTTTTGGTGTTTAATGGATTCATTCGTTCATAAGCTATCAGAATAGTATCAAGTGTAAAGTCTTGACCGTCTCAGATTTTTCAAAATGAGCCGTTTATGGTGGTGAGGTGAAAAATTTCCAAAAAGATTTTTACAAAACAACACAGTTTGGACTCTAAGTTATCAGGGTCAAATTTGTTGCAAATTAGGTCATTTCATCCATTTCAAGGATTCCACAGGATACCCCCGTACCTTACCCACCCCACCAACCCCCTTACCCTTACCTTTACTTATCATCCTGTATAAGTTAGAAAAAATCTTAGTCTTTGCATCAATTAATAAAAATTAAATAAAGTAGTTCGACGAAATGGTACCTTCATTTGTAAAAATCATGACTAAGTGCACTTTATATTAATAGATATACTTATATTTGTTTGTCCTGTTAAATTCGACTTTACTCCTACAATAACAAAATAGGTAGATATTTGGATTTTGTACAGCAGCCTTTGCCACATAGGACAAATATTTTGTTACTACCTACTTATTTTTAACAAGCAGGGTCTTTCCCAAATTAATATGACGAACTTCTATACAAACTTTCATCCGTTATTTAAACCCGTAAAGGGTTTAATTTTCAAAAATACTTTCTAGTGCTGACTTTCGTTATTAATGCAAGTGGGTGTGAACACCCACCACACACCTAAACACAAATTTTCAACCTGTATAGTCGGTGGTTTTGTCTATGCCTTGTCTGTCAGTGAATTTAATATTTTTCCAAGTGTTGTGTTTGTACGAAAATAATGCCGTTTACGTATTCTCTGCACTCATTTTGTATTCTACTGCACAATCAATGCGAATTGATTAACCTATTGACCTGCGCTTCAGCGTCTAGAACTCAATTAAAGGAATTATCTTGCAAAATGAAGCTAACCCAGCAATGCAATTAAAGGTGAACAGGCTATTTCAAAAGACTGCCATTTATTGTTCGTAGTTCATTGTCAATAAGGTTCTATTCAGAATCAATATGAGCGTGCTAGGACCCTTAACTATTATTCTCTGCCTTAATTGGTACCCACACTGCATACGTATGTAAGTACCATTCGGAACTTAGCTGGAGTTGTTCAATGACCAATGGTAAAAATAAGTAGGTTCAACAAGTAGGTGTACCAGTTATCAACAAGAATTGATTAGAAAGTGATCCAGGATGGCTGCTGTACTTTTTATGCACGTGCATGCCGCGTTAACACGATATCAGTCGTGGCGTTTACCTTTGTGACTGTTTTGTACTTTGAAATTCTTGTCATTCATACCTACACATAGTTGAAATAGCTGATAATCATTTATCGATAACAAGGTGGAAATAAGCCGCTTGGGTTCAAGTGTGGCACAAAATCCGGATAATACACCGATAAAATACGTGATAGTACCGAAGTCTTGTGACAAGTGATAAAAAAAGTTTTGTTATTGAAATAGATACTACTCTTACGCTAATATTCAATTGTGAAAGAATAACATTAGAAACTCGAGAATTTACATGATATTATGTGAAATATGTGCATATTACACATAATATAAATTGTGGCTTTTGAATTGACATATTTAGGTCGGCTACTATTGGGTTTCCTCTTATAGGAAACGACCTGAAAATGCCAGCAAGCTGTTGCCCTATTTTACTTGGGCCTTCAAGCATGAATACATGATAGTCGCGAGGTTTTGATGTGTATATCCTGGTGGTTAATCGAATGTTCTTACCGAAGCACATTCCAGTGGTTGGCAAGGGTTTGGCAGCTGCGACCGGGGCCGTGGTCGACAGCTTCCTGTAAATAGGCCTGGCGGCGCGTATCACCTGTAAATTTTACATTATAGATTTTAACATGACCTTTTTTTAGATGGAGCTTTATGAGAATGACATTCGCTGTAGTTGTATACATAAACATCAGTGGGTAAGCAATAGCAGGAGATTTATTCATAAAGAAAAATGATGATTATGATAAATGATTGTGATTTAGATGCATATGCTTTCGCGTTAGATGTTCGTATTTTATTTTCTTGGTCTTTAGTCTTATCAAGATTGCGTTTTTTCTGACTGCTACCAGATATATTAGTGTTATCTGACTAAAATGAGCGCAGTAATAGAGATCTCTCTTTAAGTGTTGATTTAACAACGAGATTTTGAGTAGACGAAGTACAACGCTAACTCTTATACTCGCATAGCATAGTACTTATTTTGTTTCGTAATATACCCTGTACTCGTACAGTCCAGTAGGTATATTAAGGCCCATTAACTCATAAAAGATGATGTGATATCTACCTTAAACTTTGCTAGGGCCATGTTTATCAGATAGTAGATTTAATGATTATATGGGTTGGGTATCAAAATAATATTTTTCTATGCCTATATCTGCTTCATGATTAACAACCAACATAGATTAGCTAAGTAACTGTTTCCGAAGCGCCGTATTGTTCTTTTGGTGCTTGAATGAAATGAGAGGGCCATTGTGAGATTGGTGCGTGAAATACTCGTAGTATTGAAAAGCAAGATAGCGTCGGTAGTTTCAAATATTGCCGAGCGTAAAAAGATCCACTTATCTACTAACACTTGGTTTTCGAATCTTATCAAAACGAACATTCTTGAAGTTCTTTTGCAGCGATATTTAGATAGACTTTGAACATAATAAATGTTGTTTGGATGAAGGAAATACCATGACGTCATCACTCTACTCTAGATACACAATGATTACATATTTACACAATGATTTTGAACTGTTCGAGTATTTTACCAGGTCCAATACAAAGTCCATCGAATACGAAAGATACCTACATGTACGAATCACGTTAGAAATATCATACCTTTTTTTTGCATTTAAATTGAGTAGTAGGTATTTTAATTAGGTATATAAAGTATTCAACAAAAATTATATAATAATAAATATTCATGTATATATACTGCTACTTATTATTATTACCCACAGGTGATTTTCTATTTTTTTAAATTAAATGTAGGTAAAATATAATGATATTTCGTCGATTTTTGCTCAAAGCCGCGTTGACACGATACCAACCCATCTGAGTGCGCTCGGATTATGGGTTACCACAACACAATACGAGTTGCGTCCGAGTAGGTATCCGAGTCCACTCGGTCTGAGCATTCTCTGACCGTGTCATTAACGCGACTTTACAGCAGCACATCAGCTGGTCGCAATAGTAGTTTTTAATTAATAATGACATTAAAGCACAGCTTGAGCGACATCTTTGAATGACAATCGCAATCATTGCTTTAGTTCATGGAAAAAGTTGCAATACATGTTGCTAAACATTTTTTGTTGCTATGAACACAGTTTATAGTTGTGTGCGAAACATAGAACAGAAAGTTACACAACATTTTTTAATTCAGTTTACATTTTTCCAGAAACTAAAATTCACTTGAATAACTGGCCGAATATAACAGCATGTTTACTGAGCTGAGCATTGAAAATTCAACAAAGCGCTTTTATTAAGGCATTTGTTTTGATATGTCCTAGTGTTAGTGAAAATGAGCAGAGGCGATCTTTAGGTTAATCCATCCTTGCCTAGGTTGGTCTGTGGATGGGTGACCACCCATTATATACCGAGTTTCATCAGTTCCTCGGAAAGCACGTTAAGCTGTTGGTCCCGGCTGTCATTTGTAGATCTTTGACAGTCAACAGCCTTATTAAATTGTGTACTGGCCCCAGAAAGAATTACAGGGTGAAAAGGTGTAAGGGCCTTGGTAGGGAAGTACTCCATATATTGATGCATATTAAGGTTATATCGGGGAATCAAAACTGACTCAATTGCAAAAAAAACACCTGTTGTTTAATGACATAAGAATCAAAATCTCTGCAGAAAAAATAATCTTAATTTGAAGAAACTTATGATTACTAATTGATTCTATAGACCAAAGGGTGTTTTTATTTCATTTTTAATGTGTCATTATTAGAGACCACATATTCAGATACAT
The DNA here is from genome assembly GCA_950005105.1 of Lycophotia porphyrea. Taxonomy (NCBI): domain Eukaryota; kingdom Metazoa; phylum Arthropoda; class Insecta; order Lepidoptera; family Noctuidae; genus Lycophotia; species Lycophotia porphyrea. The sequence goes on along the minus strand of OX465383.1, from coordinate 23,000,666 downwards.
ATTTACCTAAAGTTTACAGTATGTAAAACTTTACCTCCTTTCATTTTATTGTTTAATTCCAAGCGAATCATGCAGTCATATTTAATATTTTATCCTATTCAATATTTCAGCAGGAAATTTGAATTCAAATAGTTTTAGTATTTTTCAAATTCCACGATCACAGGATAAAAATTGGCATTTAAAGAAGCTGCTTCCATACTTTTGTACTCTTCGCCAGGCAAACACATACTTGTAGTAAATTTGCATCCGAATATCCGATCCCTATTCATTATACAAAGACATAAGTACTATCTTATGTATGTACACAAGGGTGTAGGAAAATACTGTCAATACAATTGTCTCGCTTGGCAACCACATTGGCATTTGTAGCAAGATAATATATATTATGCCAGTTTGTTTTCATTTACTTATGTAATTTGCCATAAGTGCTGTTAACTTAATTATTATTAAACAATTATTATCAGCAATAATAATGGAGGCCACTTGAATTTATTATTAAAAATAATAATCCTTCTTGTTTCGGCTTGATTTAATAGCAATAATAAATCTTCGTTGTTTTTTATCTACATATTACACCAGTAATCTTATCTCAAAATAAAATTGACTTTACTAGAGCCCAAGGACAATGAGGAGCAAAAATATTTTTCAAGGGACCTAAAGGTTCATTGTAAAAATATTTGGTTGTATTGCAAAGAAGTTTGAATATTGATTAAATTGTCTCCAGAACTCGCTCAGCATTGTATTAAGTCAAATATTAAAGTATGACTTAGGCTTAATTTTAAATAAAATGTCTAATATTTAATTAATCTAGGATTTTTAATAATATCTCACATCCAGACATACTTGAAATATCTTGTTTTTAATTGTCCACAAGGTAGATGGCGGGACAAACTGGATAAGTTAGTCCAAACTGGAAGGAGAACGCGCGGGTTCGTGAGAGGTGGATGGAGTGGGACAGAGCAGGCTAGTAAAAAAAAAATGTCTCTACAGTTAGCTAGGTAGAAATGTTAATAATTATTGTCAGTACCTATGTCCTATGATATTCATTGTACAGAACATTCATGAAGATTATAGAAAATCGTCTTAAATTCCCAATTAATTGTAAGAAAAAGTGAATAAATAATTAAGTGGGTAACAAGATTAGTACAGGAGCTCCGTTCTTGTTAAATAATACCTAAAGGTCTAGTACAAAGGTAGAAATGCCAACACAGATAAACTTGTAATGAGTTCGATAGTAGATGTAACTGTTCAATGAACTTTGGACTTTAGACTTCAAACTATATCAGGGCCATGGCGAACTTTTCCACTGATGTTATATATGTAAAAAAAGTTGTTAATTAACAGTCAAGATCATCCTTTCGCTTAAAAATCGTCCTGTTAAACAAAACTACATACATTTATAATTATAAGTCTGGTTAAAAAAAGAAAGTTTACTTACTTGAGTAATCGGATTCATTTCGAGTTTGTTTCTCTACGATACTAACACTAAATTCTCCAAATCTTCGAGATTTTTATGTTGTAAGACTTTGATCTACGAAATTGAACTATGCCCTTGATAGTCGTGAAACATGAAGACAAACAAACTCCTGCGCCGAGTCGAAGTAAATGTCATTTATATATAAAACGGACACAGATAAGAAATGTGTACGAATCTCGGTTTACTTGGTTTGAATATAAGTCTTTTAGTCACTGTTATTTTTTTAACATTAATAATTCTCATTATTGCGAATAAGCAGTAGTACCTAATAGTTAGTCAGACTCATGTCATGGTCGTCGCCAGGGAGGGATAGGAGGGGGTCTGCTGCCCTCCTAAGAACGTAAGGTTTTTTTTAGTTACCTAGAACTTTTCCTGCCTGCACATCAAACTACGATAATCTGTCAAATTTCTTTAATAGATTTTCAACTTTATCTCTGAATTATTAGGTTCAAGGTTGGTTGGGAAAATCTGACAGTTTCGGGTAGCTTAACCTGCTGGCGTCTCGTCTGTACGTTGTACCGTAGCGTAGAATCACTCGTAAATTAAAATATTTTGAAGGCTATAAATGAGCATCTGAGAAGTCGTAGGTACTTACTACGGTTACAGACTTCCACATTATTTTGAAAGATCGTAGCAGAGTTAGAGCTGCTGTGTTCTAATATAAAAATCACATTTCGTCTGTTGAGTCAAATTTTTTTTGCAACGTGCCTTTGCAGTAGTCGATTATTTATTATACGTCACTGATTGTAGGTCCACTACGATAACGGAGTGAGTTGTAACCTATAAAATTAGGTGTGGTCAAGGAAAATATCTACATCGGATGATTTCTTTAGTATTATATTCTTTAGTATCTAAATATTCTTTAAAAAATCCGTTTTGTCGTGTAAAACAAAAAAAAATAGACAGGTTAACACTTGAAAAATTGGTCTAAAAATGTTTTTCGGTGTCATTTAGGAAACATCGAACTCATCTGGTTATTAAACATAATTCGTTATTTTTCGTTCATAACCAATTAATGGAAGTAAAGTAATTAAAAGTTATAGTAAAGTTGATGAGAATAGAACATAAAATGTATACGTCTATCGTCCCACAAACATCGGTCACCGACTAGTACAAGCGATCGTCTATTCTCGCTGAAATGGTCTCAAACTTATAGGTTGTAGAGTAGATACATCTGCTGCGCTAAATCCTACCCTAGGGAGCCCTTTTTTTGGATTGGAAATCATCAAATGACTTCTCCCGCTCTGGGCACAGCGGAAAGGAGTGTCAGACTTGTACTGACTAAAACCCATCCATGTTCCTTCCTTGCCCTTTGTGTTCCAGGGCCGCGGTATCTCTTTCGAACAGTCCCGCAGCCTTGGAGTCCCGCAGCCCTGGAGTCCGCCAGCCCTGGGAGTCCTGCAAGGGTGAAAATACGTTACGCTGTTTCGAGACCGTGTGAACCGGGACGAGACCGTAGTAGAGAGGGGCCCGCAAGGGCCGATGCCTGCCAGGGCTGCGGTACTATTCGAAGGAGATACCGCGGCCCTGGAACACAAAGGGCAAGGAAGGAACATGGATGGGTTTTAGTCAGTACAAGTCTGACACTCCCTTCCGCTCTGCCCAGAGCGGAAGAAGTCATTTGATGATTTCCCATTCGAAAAAAAAAACTTACTATTATAATGCTTCCATTTGTCCTAAATCCACATTGGAACTATTCTTTATTTGGATTTGACTCACTCATTCCCTAGTCGAGGTTATTTTCAACTTACGATTTTTCAGGCGTTCGCGAGTTTTATTGCAGAGCTAGATGTGACTTTTCAGAAACTAATCACTATTCATAATAACTTTTTAAAAACTAATCACGTGCGTTCTGCACTGTGTGTTTTGCTCTTCAAAATAGGAACGTTTGTAACTGTGCGTTGCATTCGCGAGACATTCTCATAGAAACATGTTTTCTGATAAATATAGTTCAAAAAATATTGGACACGTATTTTTATTTTTCTCGTAAACTAAAAATGAGGACGATGCAGTGCGTCGAAAACTCGTGTGACGTCATATTTCGGTACACTTTTTAGTGGAAAGTGACGTAACAAGCCCCCACTCATGAACTTTGATGCATATTATCTTCGTTATTTTTTATTGATTTGATAAAACAAAAAATACTATCCAATATGTTTCGATAAAATCTAACTGACGGACTTTTTTTTACTCTGCAAACATCCCTATTGCGAAAGATTGGATGGATGGATGTTTGTTACTCAATCACGTCAGAACGGCTGAACAGTTCTGGATAAAACTTGGCTCAGAGATAGATTATAGTCTGGTATAGCACCTAGATTACTTATTATCCCAGAAGTAAGATCCCGTGGGCAATTACCGAATTCCACGCGGGCGAAGCCGTGGGCAAAAGCTTGTTGATGATAAAAATGCTTGACTCAATGCTGGTCTTGCTCCACAACTACGGTATTAACTAATTGATTAGCATGTGAAATTATTGTGGAAGCTGCATAAGATTGTAAGACTTTCTTTGGATTGTATAGACTCATTTTTCTAGTATTGTAGTGTTATATAGCTTATGTGTGAGAGAACTATACACCGTGATTTTTTAGTCGTCTGACAAAGGTGGTCCACTCAATGTATCCGACATAAAATGGTAAAAGGTGTGTTTTTTCCATTAATTAAGATAGGTACAAAAAAAAAATACATTAGGATTATGAAACATCCTGATAATAATGTTTACGTATCAAACAGTAGAACATTTCTAACCATAGCACGAGTCGAGTAGATAGATCTTCGCTCGCAACAGAATGTTTCAAATACGTAATGCATCATAATAATGAAATTTATTTAAAAAATACGAGTATATATATATCTCTTAAATACCATTTTTTTTTGTTATGAATGTATAGTAGTCATTGGATACATGAAGTGGGCTGCCGTTGTCAGACGACTAAAAAGTCACGGTGTATACTATCACTCTCGCTGTGGCGGGTGTGTACGATCCCTTCAACATAGTTGATGCTAATGGTGCTGCTCCATGCGTCATGTTCGTGAACTGGCGCGGTCAGTTGGGACTGGTCATCTTTTATCTGCCACAGTTTATTTTTAACCGACTTCAAAAAAGAAGGAGAGGTTCTCAATTCGACGGAATCTTTTTTTGTATGTATGTTCACCGATTAATCGAAGACACCTGAACCGATTATTATTGTTTGTAAGAGTATACTTCCAAGTTGGTGTGAGGAGTGATGATGATGATGATGATCATGGACTCCAGAAATATGGACCGGAACTCTTCAATAATAGACAGCAAATCTGTCGTGATTGCTGCAATCGCTCGGATGTTAATTGTTTACACAACATCATAACATAACATCTCGCCTGTATGCTCTGCAGGGGTACGCAGATGTGTACAGTACACCCACATTTCGACAATACCTATGTTAAGTTCCACTTTATTGGGGATAAACCTATTACCATGAAATGTGTTGTTAATAATATAAAATAAATGCATACCAAATATTTGTATAGGATATTACAACTAAAAATGGAAAAAAAAATGCTAAAAATAAAACCGACTTGAAAAAACACCAAAAAGTGAAAAATATTTTTAGCTTCAGAATGTGTGACGTTTGTTAGTTTGATTTAGTTTTTAAAAAAGTTTTTTTCACTTTTAGCAAAAAAAAAAATTTTTAATGTCCACCGCAACCAATCCGCACTGGGCCCGCGTGGCACAATTATAGCACAATCCCTCTCATAAAGAGGAGGCCTGTGTCCCAGCAGTGGGAACATTATAGGCTGATGATGATGATGATGAATGAGTTAGGAACCTTATTTTTAGAATGTTGATTTGATCTCTTTACTCTGGACGCTCATGTGCACGTCTTTCAACATCGTTCTCATATATATTTGATTGTGTAAATAAAACAAATAACTAATCTGAACATGAATGAAATCAAAATATTTTGACTAGATCTTGGTTACAATCGATTTGGTTGGTTGGGTCTAGTAAAAATATTTTGATTTAAAAGAGTGTCCCTGGAGTTTCTTCCTGGAGTACTTTCACAAGCGATTAACTCTTGTGACTGGGACTGTAGCTTCATCATTTTGTTTTTGACATTCAAAAGTGCTTGTAATGGTCTAACTGAAACTACTTTGGTTTTTAGTTAGACTTACATGCACCTGACTATTTTTTTTAGGTTGAAGGTGATCCCAATCATCGTCCCAGAAGGTTTCGACATGGTTTGAATTTATCACGGAGTCTTTAATTAAAAAAACACACCTGCTATAAAGATTGAATTAATAAAATAAAAACAAGTTCAGGGTTGTAAAAAAACAGTTTTTTTTTTTTAATTTTGTAAAGCAAACAGTTCAAATTGTTTTAAACAAGTGTTTTTTTTTTGTTCTTTTTAATTTAGGGCATTACTTCAAATTAATGCGACCTTTATTGTTTAATTCTAGACTCTCTCTCTCTCTCTTCTTCAACCCTTAGCCACCCAATGCTGAGTGTATCTCTCCACTTTTGGCGGTTTTGTGACATGGCTATCCAGTTTCTTTCGAGCCATTTCTAGACTAGATCTTTTCAAAATTCGCCATTAAATTAAAAAGCTTGATCGTTTTTTGTAAATATTTATTTTATGTTGCGTATAATAGTGAACCCTTTACATTCACCCTGTATGTACTAACTGATGTATAGTGTAACTAATGTTGATTTTTAAATTGGGCGACATAGGGACTTTCCTTGCGGGACTATACCGGCGGGGAATTACCTATGAACTGTGAATTCTATTCTATGATTATGGGATACACCAAAATTTATATTTAAATGACTAGGTTTTATGTCAAGCTATTTAGACTCCTCAATATTAATTAATTTTCATTTTATATCCAAAACAATTTGATTCATTCATTCGCCATGAAAAGTTGTTTTAAAGCTTGTTTTTTCTTATTGTTTTATACAATGCTTAAAACTTGTTTTAATCTGTGTTTTTAAACGTGTGATAAAAACACAGTTTAAAGTCAAACTGATTAAACACTGTTTTAAACATGTGTTTTAAAACAACTTGTTTTAATCATGCCAACCCTGAACAAGTTACATGATTTTTGTGTTGAATGGCCAGAAGGTAGGTACTAAATGATTATAATAATTAAAACGCCATTGTGCCCAAAAGTCAAAACCAGTCATCAGCCAAAACTGAAAACCAGTCTTTTTATCGCAGTCGGGGGACCTGTAAAGAACTATTCCAAGGAACCGTCCTTCCAAGGAAAATCATGTAAGTTGTTTTGTTTTACCCACGACGGAACAGAGACGGTCTGAGAGCCAGTCCACACGGCGCGTTGCGTCTCCGTTGCGTCGACGCAGCGATCACACGACGAAACTGCAGCCCCCGAGACGAACCGGGCGGGGGTGGAGACATTGTGTCGACGGAACGGCAGGCTCAGTTGCTTGTGCGTTGATATGGAGATTGATTTTCGTTGATTTTGCGTCGATTTCGGCGGTGACGTAGTAATAGGAGCAATGCCAGACGTCTTTTCCGATCCATGCTGTCTATAGACTGATGCGATGTTTTTATAAAATGCTTGCCGCAACTGTGTGTCGCCGCTGCGATGTCGGAACGTTATTACTGCGTCGTAGTAACGCTGCGGTGACGCAGCGCCTGTGCGTCAAAATATTTGCGTTGCGTCGACGCAACGCGCCGTGTGGACTGGTTCTGATACGTTTGTTAATTTTTTAGTTCACTTTTTGATATATATTTTATACCTTTTAGTGATAAAATAATATTTTTGCAAACGCACAATGTGCCACGAAAACTTTTATTTTTTAGGAAATCCATATAGCGCAAAAGATAACGCAATTTTTTATTATTATGATTTATTTATTCATATTAAGATCTCTGAGGCGCTTTAGTTCTTGCAGAGACTTTTTGTCATGGGGCTCGTGCTCGTTGATAAGCTTTCGTGGATCTAAAATACTAATTACCAAGCCTTCTAGCTGTCTCACGTGACTAAGAGCGACATAAGCTTGGCCCTTGGCTAAACTAAGTCCAATATTCGTTATTATTTCCTAAAATCGTCAAAATCCAAATTTCCTAAGTAGGTAAAGAAAAATCCGTTATCTCAAGGAAATCTTTAAGTTATCTAAATCTATAAGTTTTATCGACATAACAGTAGGCGTAGAATCATTCACAGCAGAAAAACGTCTGTTGCGTTGCGACGCGTTTTTGTTTTTGAGTGGCATCTCGCAGTTCAACCTAGAGAGGTTGTCGTCTGCTTAACCGGGTTATCCTGTGGGTGCCTTGACCGTAAGGCCTCCAGCCAGGGCAAAAAACTTACAAACTAAGCGACTACACGCCAAGGGCACCTCCTGTGGGCTACGAGCTTCGGCTTTGGGCGTCGCTAGGGGAGGACAGCAAGGGGACAGGCTGGATTTGAGTATGATTATTTAGGGGTTGATTTAAAACTACAGACTCAGCTGCGCGGCTGGCTCGAGCAAGGGTCGGGGAGGGCATGTATGCGTCGGGACGTCGCGACGGGCCTCGACGGCGTGGACGGAATGACGGCTGTTTGCGTCTGTGCCTCTTGGGCGTGCTAGTTTCTCCATTGCTCTCCTGGAGGAGAGTGATAGCGTCATCGGTATGGACGAGAATATGCCTTTTTTTTTGTTACTTATGGGAAATCATCAAATGACTTTTCCCGCTCTGGGCAGAGCGGAAGGGAGTGTCAGACTTGTACTGACTAAAACCCATCCCTGTTCCTTCCTTGCCCTTTGTATTCCAAGGCCGCGGTATCTCTTTCGAACAGCCCGCAGCAACGAGAGTATGCCTGGTCGGTGAATCTGGCTAATGCTCGAGGGCTCGTATCGGGCCACCGATGCGATCAGGGAGTTACGGTGAGGCGCTTCATGAACTGCTGGATAGTGGGTATTCTAAGGTTTATGTGTAGACGGTCATTGCGGAAATGGAAAGGGGCCCCTGTCACTTAACGTAGGAACCGGCTCTGGAGTACTTGCATACTATAGAGGTATTTAGGCTTGGTATGTGCAAACACGACGCAAGCGTACGTCATGATGGGACAGATCACTGCGGTAAAGAGGCGCAATTTGCTCCTGAGAGATAGTTGCTGCTCTTTGCCGTAAGCAAGAAATGGAGTTTACCCATGGCGAAAGAAGTCACGGGTTGCACTGATATGAGGTCTGAAGGGCAGATGTTGGTCGAGTATGCCTCCTAGGTATTTGGTTTGCTTCTCCCAAGGGATACTAGGCTTACCGTACATAGTGATCGGGCTGGGTTGCGACGCGTTCGCGACTACGGCTTTACTTATTTGTCTGCAAGAAACAAGCATGGAAACGGATAAAACAATATTTTTCTATGGGTTATATTTATTTAATGTCTTTTGTTATAAGTGAACGAATCCATATTGAATACTACTGTTACATATTTTGTTATATTCGTCACTGGGGCTTGTTAATAGACAGGGAAAATTATATTTTTACGGGAAGCTGGAGTCGCTTAAACGATATAAGCAGGTCCGTGGGAATCATTGGGATACAAGTATACAGTACCTACCCTACCTACCTACCTACCTAGCACCTACCTCTCACCGACAGCTTCGATAATATTCGAAAAAGCCATGTGTAATCGAGCATATGCGTTTTGTGAAAAATATCATAATCAAAACGGTTTCCGAAAAAACCGTTCCACTATCTTGGCCGTTTATAAATATATTCAAAAATCTCTTGATGCCATTAACGAAAAACTGGCCAAGTGCGAGTCCCGCACGAAGGGTTCCGTACCATAAAACGAAAAAAACAAGTTTGTTGTATGGGAGCCCCCTTTAATTATTAAATAATTTATATTTTTATTATTTGTTTTTATAGCGGCAACATCATCTGTGAAACTTTCAACTATCTAACTATCACGTTTCATGAGATACAGCCTGGTGACAGACGGACAGACAGACAGCGGAGTCTTAGTAAAAGGGTCCCGTTTTACCCTTTGGGTACGGAACCCTAAAAAATTATGCGATAGGACTTCTGCTTGATATGACTAAGGCTCATGATAATGTACAATTTGAAAAATTATTAAATAAACTAAATAGTATACGACTCCGCGGCAAATGTTATGACTGGTTTGTATCTTATCTGAAATACAGGAAAGAAATTGTTGAAACCGAACATTACAACTACAAGAAAAATGAATTAGTATTAATCAGAGCCGACAGCAAACAAATCACTGCCTCAATCCAGTAAGGAAGAGTAATAGGGTGTTTCTTATTTGTTGTTTACATAAACGACCTTCCTAATAACAAAAATGAGCCATGCGTTCTGCTTGCGGATGACATATCTATACTTACGTCATGCGAAAATATCATCAACTTAAATGACAAATTAAATTCTATACTAGATTCTACAGTAAATTGGATGTCTGAACACAACCTAAACATGAACTTCAATAAAACTTAAATAATTCCATTCCACCCTCACCAAAAAATACCTATTAATATAAACTTTAGCTTTAAAAATAATAAATTAGAAGTAGGTGATAAATTCACCCTTCTAGGCCTAAACAATGATACACATATATGGGCCCATTAAAATAGCTGGATAAACAAGAAGGGTCACGACCCATAGGAAATTTACCCAGACCCGTCACAAAAGGAACGTATCTCAGTTATTTTGTAATATTAAATATAACAGAAATAAATTAACATTGTTCTGAATATTAGTGGCTAACACCTACATATTGCCATTTGATTTTGTTCAGGCTTATGTGGTCGCCTTTGATTGTTGCCCTTTCAGATTATCATCATGGAGAAGGGATTAATATTTTAAAATATTTTTTTTTTTAATGAATAGGTGGAGTCGGCGTCACATAACGCAATTAAATATGGTGCGATTTTAAATTGAGATGTAAGCTATCCTATCTTTCAAGTTGGATCAAACTACACACGGTGGAGTCCATCGCGGACAAACAACGTGACGCGTAATTTATATATTAATATATAATTAATAAATTAAATATCACTTTATTATTATTATTTTTTTATTAATTGAATTTAACTTAAATTCAATTCTGTATTAATAAAACAGTATAACTTAATTACTAATTGCAATAAACGAAAAGAGAAAATACCTTTCTGGTACCTACCTACCTCCCTAGTCCCTACCTACCTACGTGACGTGAGCTATCAATTGCGCTAATTTATTTAAAAACGTTTTTATTTAAATTGTGATAGCTCCGTGTATGCCACCTAGATGTCTTCGGTCATCATCAGGAAGGACAGAAGAGTATTGCATTTCACCAAGCTTTTATGTGAGTTCAAAGTTTTTTGAATTAAATTACATAGATTGAGTTTTGCACTAAGGAGTATTGATATCAACTTCGATGCAAATCACCCCCAAAATAACATTCTACCCCATTTTAACCCCGTTAGGCGATGAGTTTCAATAAAATACGAAACACGTCTTTCATCAATTCTGTTAAAGATCGTCTATGCAAATTTTAAAGTAGATTGGACCAAGGAATCACTTTGTCCCATACAAACTTTTCTCCAGCTTTGTTTAAGTCCCATGTAAGGGAGTGATGAGATGGCGACGGGTCGCTGGAACAACTTGCGACCCACAGATATCCCTCAAATTAAAGGGTAAAATATACAAGTCCGTAATAAAACCTGTCGTACTGTTTGCACTGAGTGCTGGGCTGTGAAAAAGATGGATGAAAAACGACTGCATATAGCGGAGATGACAATGTTGAGATGGATATATAGGATGTATAGAATAGAAATGTTTAATAATATGTTGTACCTGCATAACCAAACTCACCAATACGCCTTCCTTCTGGACTCCAATTTGGAACTTACATATGAAATGTTCTCCTACTATACTTAGATTAAACAACAATGGAATGAAAAACATATGTCATCAATTAGACATCTTAATTAACAAACACATCAAATATACCCTAGAAATAACTCAAATACCAGAAACCAATATGACATCGAAGAAACTACAAATTAATTTCTATGACACAGATTTAACCACCAATAATATGGACTTTTTTCGTCCACAATAATATGCAAATCCTTCATCAAAATATTGCTGGACTTTGAACAAAGCAGATTTACTTACCATTCATCTACAAGAACTAACGGTAAGTCGAAGAAACAAAGACGTTAAGTATATGCATAAGCGAGCACTTTATTATGCATGGTCAAGAACACATTAAAAATACCAAATTACAAGCTTGCCGCATGTTATGGAAGACGTGAGAAAAAACGGGGAGGCGCCTGCATTCTGGTAAACAAGTCATTTCAATACACGGAACTTGGAGATGCAACAAAATATTCAATAACAGGAGTAATCGAATGTTGTGCTATTGAGCTGGTCGAACAAAAATTGATAATTGTATGTGTATACAGACCACCTAAATAGAGCAATTTAAATACTTTTTATGATAATTTAGAAATAATTTTAAAAACACTATGCATCAACCCTAAGAAAAAAATTGTTGTTTGCCCCCGCAAACAACATTTTTTTTAACCTGTCTATATTAAAGTCCCCACTTTAATATAGACAGGTTAAAAGAAATAATATTAGTTTAGATTTTGAATATTTTCTGTTGGGATTTAACCTCAGACTGGAACTTGATCAACCAACTCGGCTATCCAGTAACAGCTGTCTGGATAGTTTCGCTCATAATTCTAAGAATAAATGTAAATGTGAAGTAATAGACTTTGCCTTATCTGATCACTCTGCACAAATATTTGAGATAAAAGTAAACAAAACCTATAGACTGAACTCATGTATGTAAAAAAACGGGACCTATCATTGGAAAACATGTCAAAATTTAATAGCTATCTACAATGCCTTTCATTTGCTGAAATATATGAGACAGAAAATGTTAATGAAGCATATAACATATTTATGCGACACTTTAGTTTGTTATATAAACTATGTTTTCCTTTCAAGTTAGTTAAAATAAGACCTAATAAAAAAAAATAAGTGGATTTGTAGGGGAATACGATTATGTAGTAGAAAGCAGCGTCACCTTCTATGGGAGCACAGACTTAGACCATCAGATGAAAACAAACATAAATTTAAAAATTACTCCCAGCGATTTAAGAAAATTGAAAAACTAACTCAAAAGACTCAAAATAATTATTTTATCAAAAATTCACTTAATAAATCAAAGGCGTCATGGCAAGTTATCAAAAATATATAATAATATATAATAATAAATATTTACTCATGAACCCATTTCTAAGATAAAAATAAATAATACAATTATTAATAATCCCAAAGAATTGCATTCAACAACTACTTCATCGATCAGATTAAAAACTCACCTAAAGCATCACTCGTAACAAGTGGTTTACACAAAAACCCTAACACAATGTTTATAAGTCCAGTTGTAACTCAAGACGTACTCAGGGCAATGAAATCATTGAAAAATAAAAATAGCGTAGGATATGATGAAATAGCAACGAAAGTTATAAAATTTGTGTCAAATAACATAATCGTACATATTAGACACATTATTAACTTAGCCATTAGAACCGGTGTATTTCCTGACGGTTTAAAAACAGTCATAGTCAAACCGCTTCACAAAAAGAATTACAAGGAGGATATAGCTGACTATAAACCGATTGCTTTAATTCCTGTGTTCTCTAAGGTGGTAGAAAAGATTATATATGAATTAATCAACAACTTTCTGACAAAATACAACATATTATGTAATGAACAAGCAGGCTTTAGAAAAAGTAAAAATATTAATACTAAAAACGATTTTTTACACGAAATAATGATAAATGTAGATAATAATAATCCTATTTGTGCCATTTTCACTGATATGACTAAAGCTTTTGACTGTGTCAATCACGATATTTTATTAAACAAACTTAGTAGCTACGGTCTAAGTAAAAGATTCAGCACATTTCCCCTTAGTCCGTAGCTACTAAGTTTGTTTAAAAAATAATAATTTAGAAATATTAACAATTATGAACAGGACATTAACCTCAGAAACATTATTGATTGGCTTGAAAAAAACAACCTGGTAATAAACTTATCAAAGACTCATGTGATGCATTTTCACCAACGTACAATTCCACCGAACGTCAATGGACAAGCTATTAGGCCGCTGCCTCGAATTTAGCGGGCAGCGGGGTGGCGGCGCCGGCGGCGCGGGCGGTCACCGCTTGACTGGAGTGCACCGCTCGTTGCCCGCTCCCGCGCCGCTGTTTTCGAGAACCGGTCCATTTAAATGTACGCATAAGATCCTGCCGCTCCCGCGCCGCCGCCGCCGCCGCCCCGCTGCCCGCAAGATTCGAGGCAGAGGCCTTCATAAAACAAAGGTCGCGAAGTTTTTAAGAATTCATATCGACGATCAATTAACATGGAAACCGCAAGCAGAACAGGTGTGCAAAAAGTTAAGCACTGCAGCATATGTTCTTTTCAATCTGACGAAAAAAGTTGACATAAAAACTGTTTTAGTAGCATACCATGGTTTAGTAGCATCGGTCTTAAGATTTGGAATATTTTTTTCGGGTAATTGTAGCCTAAGAGAAAACATATTTAAAGCCCAAAAGCGTTGTGTTAGAGCTATGTGTAGTCTTAAACCTAATGAGAGCTGTGTTTAAGTCTTTAAAAATTCTTACTTTTCCGTCGTAGTATATTTTAGAAATGGCAATTTTTGTAAAGATAATTAAAACATTGTTTGCTAAGTTCTCGGACGCCAAGAAAGGTCCGCAAAATTTCCAGTATTAGTTTACCAGCTTTTATATCCTCGGTCCACGGCACTAAGAAATTAATAGGAATATCCTGTCTTCCACACTGATTGATTTTGATGTGCCGTGCATGTCGGAGGCTATCGATGCTTGGAAACTCGCTTGCCCGAATACTGAAGAACCCGACCATCCATTTTCCTAGAGACGGTGGGACGAGCCGCTCTGCAGAGTAGTTCAGAGCAATCTGCTGAACACGTCTACTACTACTGCTGAGCGTGCGCGCCTACTGGCTGTGGGTGAGTGGGAGTCGAGTCTTTGGCTTCACGCACTGCCGTCGTCGAGCATAGACACATTGTTCGACGACACAACCTTCCGCCTCGCTGTTTCTTTACGCCTTGGTGCCGCCTGCTGTTCTCCTCATCGCTGTCACTGCGGTGAAGCTGTCAACAACCTCGCTCACCACGGCCTGTCATGCAGCCGAAGTGCGGGCCGTTTTGCACGGCACGCAAATATAAACGACATCATCCGACGACTTGTCACCGTCGGCGTCCCAGCTGTTTTAGAACCCAATGGCTTGGCACGCGACGATGGCAAGAGACCGGTTTCCTTGGAAGATGGGTAGGCCTTTAGTGTGGGACGCAACATGCGTCGATACTCTTGCGCCATCCCATCTTCCAAGCTCATCGTGCTGTGCTGGTGCTGCCGCTGCGGCTGCAGAGAACCTCAAGCGGCGTAAATATAGAAACCTGTGTGGTAACTATATTTTCGAGCCGTTTGGGGTTGAAACTCTGGGGCCGTGGGGTCCGAGTGCTCATAGCCTATTTAAGGAAATTTCGAAACGCCTTGTTGACGCTTCCCGTGACCCAAGGGCTGGCTTTTACCTTGGCCAGAGACTAAGTGTTGCCATACAACGTGGCAACGCCGCCAGTCTCTTGGGAACATCACCAGCTGACAGCGTTGAGGAGGAGTTTTTCGATGCCCTTTTATAGTTTGTTGTTAGTTTATTTATTTTCGTTTAATATTTTTTAATTATTAATGTTAAAAATCTTTTTTTTTTGTAAAGGTATTAAGTCTGGGCTATAATTTATCTTGGAAACTTTAACACCTGATGCAGAACCACAACACACCAGCTAAACTATAAGAGATACAAAAATGGTACCATAGCAAAAATTGTTCCACGTAATGAGCATTTTCTGCTAAGAGAATAAATTTGAAGATCTGGAACAGCTGATGTGGAACTCCAATACAGCCACACTATAACATATATAGGAATGACGTCTTAGCAAGAGTTGTTCAGACTGATAAGCACTCTCTGTTGACGTATAAAAATTGAAGATGTGGAACACCTGTTGTGGAGCTCCAAGAGCCCAGTTACACTATAATATATATAGGAATGACGTCTTAGCAAAATTTGTTCAGCAAGGGGTATCGTATTACCCAGAACTAACTGGGTTGTGGAGGGCAGATAGACAGTCGTTTCATGTCAAATACTGGTATTCAGCTGCATCCGGTTGTACTGGAAGCCGAACCCAACATCACTACATATTATAACACAATGTGGGTGAGCAGCGGTGGGTCAGTGGTAGCGACCCCGACTTACAAACAGTAAGTCGTGGGTTCGAACCCAGGCAGGCGGCATTACTTTGTGTAATTTATTTCATCACCACTGCTCTCAAAAACGGTGAAGGAAAACATCGTTAAGAAACCGGCATGTCCTAGAACCAAAAATTCGAAGTCATGTGACATCTACCAATCCGCACTGGGCCCGCGTGGTGGATTATAGCCCAATCCCTCTCATAGAGAGGAGGCCTGTGTCCCAGCAGTGGGAACATTATAGGCTGATGATGACGTGTCTCCGCCGCGTCTATCTGTCTGTTCGCGATAAACTCAAAAATTACGGCACTGATTTTCATGTTGTTTTCTTAAATATATAGAGTGGTAAAGGAATTTTTTAGTATATAATTTGTCAAGTTTTTGTACAGATTGGCTAAAATATAATGATATATGTTGGAGGTGTTGGAAAAAAATAAGCCGTCTGGTGGAGGTTTTAACGAAAACGCTGCCCTTTAAGATATAACAAAATGATGAATGGTAGAATTGTATATCTTATATAGGTCTACAGAAAAATCCGCGATGGCTTATGTCTATCTCTTAAGGATCTCTAAGATCTACAAATAGCACAGAATAAAATAATTAAACTTCTATTCAACTACGATTATCACACAACCACATTCGAACTATACAAAAACATGAAACTAATGATCATTAATCAACTTTACACATTCAATTCTTGCGTTCTCTTTCGAAAAATTCTTAACAAAACCATACACACACAGTTGTCCTTTAACACGAAAACATCCAAATACAGCCAAAGAACTTAACCAAATCAGACGCGCCCCCCGCGAACGCAATATGGCAGGAAAAATATAAACTACGAAGGTGTTCAACTTTACAACAGTCTACCAGCAGATATCAGGAACACATCTTCTTTCAACCTATTTAAAGCTAAACTCAGGCAGCACGTCGCTAACAACACAAAACTATTAAGTTACTCACAATAATATGTCGACATCGTACCCACCTGTATTAAGCTAACAAAACTGTTAACTACTGGACTACAATTTACCTTAGTTATGTATTTATTCTGTAAGTGAACAATGTATGTTCTTTTAGAATAATTAAAGAATCTTTAAACCGATCGCGATAATATACTATATCCATTTTAATACTTTGAAAATGGGCAAACTAGGTTCCCATGAGTTGAGGAAATACAATAAGTCGTTTGTCTTGGTATGGACATGTAATGAGAAGGGCTGAAACGCAAGTGACTAACAGAGTGACGGACATGAATGTTGATGGATGGAGAGGGAGAGCAAAGCCAATGAAAAGATGGACTCATGGATGGACCGGAGACACGGCGCTCACGTTTGGGGCTGAGTGGCGAGTCTGGAGACGGTAGGTGTGCCTCTATTTGTAGTTTGGCCCGGCGCGGCGCCTAGTCAACATCGGTGACATTTCGACATATTTTCGATGTGATTATTTTATGGGTCAATTTCGATTTCCAGTGACTGTAACTATTTGTATGAGATTTATTTTACCTTTTCATTGTATTAGAATTAGTTTTCTGGGATTAAAAAGTTATTTATTAAAATAAAATTCGGATCGGAAAAAAAATGTCTTGTTCATTAGACACTCGAGCCACAGATTGTTTTTTGAATAAAATCGGATTGAGTTTTGCACTGAGGACTAAGGAGTATTGATCAACTTCGATACAAATCACCCCCAAAATAATTTTTTACCCCTTTTTAACTCTGTTAGGCGATGAGTTTCAATAAAATACGAAACATGTCTTCCATTAATTCGGTTCAAGAATGTTTATGCAAAATTTTAAGTAGATTGGACCAAGGAATCACGTTGTCCCATATAAACGTCGCCTCCGTTTTTCAACCCCTTAGGGGTAGAATTTTGGAATATCCTTTCTTATCGGATCTACGTCATACAAAGAACAAGCTCCAAGTTTCAGGCCTATACGATCAGCGGTTTAGGCTGTGATTACCTTTCGCTGCATAATGAACCACACATTGCATTATGTGTATAAATATTATTTTGATAACACACATCAAAGAGAGCATGTAGGTACTTACACTTTGGTACCATTGAAGAAGAAATTATACAATATATTGTTATCAGCACAATGGATGCTGTATGTTTATAAGTCGATTCTAAGTTAAACACCGGTCGTTTCCAAACCGGTCATTACATTTTTGTGATGAGCCCACACAGGACGGGCATCATGTGGTCAAAGATAATTGTAACAGTTTCCTTGTTTTCTATGGTGACGGCTAGAAGACGGGTTCTTTTGCGCGACGACTTAATACATCCCACGAGAAAATCCACACACGAAAATACTGAGTTTCCAATAACAGACCGGTCTCAAGCAAGAGATGTGATGTTCCGGTCGAACATGGGAGACCATGCCGTGGTCGAGAAATTCATCGAAACCCTGGCGTCAAGTGAGAAATATTTGAAAATGATCGAAATTGTGGAACGCAAACTGACCCATTTGGACATGACGTACCATGAAAGATCAAACAGTGTTCTAAAATATTTGAATGAAATACTCAGATTAACCAAGACATCATGTTCTGGTGAAGTTGAAAATGTTTTAAGAACTGTTAAATTAGAATTGGTGAATTTGAAGCAGTCGTTTTTACAACGAGCAGACCATCGCCCTACACCTAAGGTGCGAGGTAAGTGTATTATTTTCGTTTTTCTATTAATCTCTATTTTTTATTTATTACTAGCTTTTGCCCGCAGCTTCGCTCACGTTAAGTAAGAATTTGACAATCAATTCGGTCGGATTGTATGCTGCTTGTAGTAATAAAGGGTGTAAAAGGTCTCTTAACGAAGCCGAAAGGCAATTGTTCTCCCCGTCATTGCGATCATTTTTTTGTTCTAGACCATACCTGGGAACCTTCTAGTTACGGAGATATTGGGGGTCAAAGTTCCTACTTTTTCACAAGTTTTTTTTTAAATACGTGTTTTTAAAGTATTTTTTTCACTTAAGACACCGTCACGACCTCCGGTCTATTCAATCCATCCATCAGCACAATGTTTTGAATGCGTTACATTGAGTCCTACCGCAAAACGTTATTTTTCACCCCAAAAAAAAAGTCGTTTCCCAGCCATAATTTTTGCGTAAAGCTACTTAGTTTGATGTATATAATGCTTGGTTAACGGCTTCGTGAAGAGTCTGTTTACACCCCGTATAAATAAATTATGATTTGAAAGACACGTGGCGCCATCTATTATCATAAACATGTTATTACACCTAACAACGTATATGCAAATTTTCAGGATGATCAGTTCAGTGGTTTAGGAGTGAAAAGGTAACAAACAAACTTACTTTCACATTTATAATATCAGTTAGAATTAGCATAAATTAAGAAGCTCCTGAGCATAACAATCCTATCGGAATAGACTCTATGTTCAGTGAATTAATAATTATTACAATATTAAAAAGTAAGAAGCTTTAAAAAGATACGTCTCTTGTAAAAAAACTGGCCAAGTGCAAGTCGGACTCGCACACGAAGGGTTCCGTACTATTAATATCGAGCAAAAAATCGGCAAAAAATCACGTTTGTTGTATGGTAGCCCCCCTTAAATATTAATATTATTATGTTTTTACTATTTGTTGTTATAGGGGCAACAGAAATACATCATCTGTGAATTTCAACTGTCTAGCTATCACGGTTCATGAGATACAGTCTGGTGACAGACAGCCAGACAGGCAATGGAGTCTTAGTAATAGGGTCCCGTTTTCACCCTTGGATACGGAACCCTAAAAAAGACGACTGTTGATGAAGATGTTATCACATCTGATATATATCATAGTATTGTACTATATTTCTAGTCTGCGTACTATATACTGTTGAAGAAATGTATAGTACGTAAAAATACTATATTTTTATAAACCAGAATCAAAAATAAATCCTTCATTTAAAAAAAATACAAACGCGCCTTTACGTTAACTTTTGACTGATAAAAAAGATTGTAGTGAGTTCAATGACAAAACTATAGGACACAAAAATGGCCGCACACTGAAAACAACTTACCATTTAAAGTGATTTCATTCCTTGTCTGTGTTCCCGCCACCTCGGCATTTTCGGCCGAGTTCGAATTCGAAATGTCGAGAAGAAAGAAACAGAAGTAGTATCTCATTAGTAACAAGAAAAATAAACGACTTCCAAAAACCCACAAAAAAAGTGGAAAGTAACTTTACTTTCAGAAGTCGGTGCCAAAATATGGGATTGAAATGCTTAATGTATGCTGATAGAATGCATAACCACCTCATTTATCAGAGTTCGGTTAAAATATGAGTTTTTAATTTACATTAATTTATAAACTGAATGTAATAAAGGTTTATGACACTTTTATTTTAGACAAAAAAATAAAAACAAATATTATATATTTGTCTATTTTTCGCTTTTTCCATAAAATACTATATTTTTTTGAAGTGTACTATATTTTTGAACAGTTTATTTGAAAAATACTATATTTCGGCAAAGAAATGTTGGCAACCCTAACCCAAAGGGAGTGTAGAGGGCTACATTTAGTCAACATCTTCCTGCCCTATAAGTTCTTTATTACTTGGAGTCGAAGCGACACGTTTTCTCTTTCATTCTCCCCTGTCAGAGGTCGCGCTATCATATATCCTTCTTTTTATTTCGATTTTTTTTTATTTCACACAATCCATCCATCTCTTCCCGACAAAAAACCCGAATTCTGAAAAACCACGGTCTTATTAAAATCGCTCTTTGAGAGTTATAATACTTGATTTAAGGGAACATTTTATATTTGGCGGTTTATATGACATGTGAAATGGTTCATCATCATCAGCCTATTAATGTTCCCACTGCTGGGACACAGGCCTCCTCTCTTTGAGAGGGAATGGGCTATAAATCCACCACGCGGGCCCAGTGCGGATTGGTAGATGTCACATGTCTTCGAATTTTTGGTTCTAGGACATGCCGGTTTCCTCACGATGTTTTCCTTCACCGTTTTTGAGAGCAGTGGTGATGAAATAAATTACACAAAGTAATGCGCTTGCCTGGGTTCGAACCCACGACATACTGTTCGTAAGTCGGGGTCGCTACCACTGGGCCACCGCTACTCTCCTACCACTGGGCCACCGCTGCTCTCTGTGGAATGTAATTATTTTGTGTTGTCAGTGTTTACTTCTGAATAACTTCTTTAAATAATACCTTTATTTACGTTAGTAAAACCACTTAATTTATACAAACATAACAATTATATTTAGTAACGTTTACAACTTAAGGTGGTTGCGTCAGGGTAGCCCGCGAAATTCAAATTTTCTTACGTTTTTTTTTGTAATTTGCAAGTCAGTGTAAGGTTGTACCTACGTTGACAAAAAAGGAGTCGCGCCAGTAACACGTATGTAGTTACAGAAATACTCATGAAAATCATCAATGTAACCCTGTAAGTTTTTTTAACCCTTCATTAAGATGCCTGCACGAAGAAGAGGCCTAACATAGTTTAATGCAGGCACCTACTGTGGGCCAAAAAGTAAACAAATTTTTATATAAACTAGTAAAATACTTACATTAAAATAATTCAAACAATAAAATGTTCGTACAGGATTATTATTAATTGGGTTAATTTCCTTTTTTTGAACATCTTTTAAACACAAACACATACATTATGCAGAAGCTCGTGGCTAAACAATAACAGCCGCTCGGGTCGATCTTTAGGTTAAGCCGTGCTTGCCTAGGTTGGTCTGTGGATGGGTGACCACCCATTACATACCGAGTTTCCTCCGTGCCTCGGAAAGCACGTTAAGCCGTTGGTCCCGGCTGTAATTTGAAGATCTTTGACAGTCGTTAAAGTAGTCAGTGGCCCAAAAAGTCTGACAACCAGTCTTACCAAGGGGTATCGTATTTCCCAGTAGTAACTGGGTTGTGGAGGTCAGATAGGCAGTCGCTCCATGTAAAATACTGGTATTCAGCTGCATCCGGTTAGACTGGAAGCCGACCCCAACATAGTTGGGAAAAGGCTAGGCAGATGATGATGACATACATTATGCAGAAAAGTGAAGTTAGAGTAAAAGTATTAATAGCTATTTATAAAACTAGGTACCATCTTTAATAAATCAAACCTTTTCATTTGTAACTGTACAAGGATATTTTGGCGTGTGGCTAAAATCAGAACTAACGATACCATTACTTCCGATTTTATTCACATAAAATAATCAATAAAAAAACTAATATTAATGCAAGAAAATGAACATTTTAAAACATCACAAGCTATATATATAATATTATAAATTATCTCTAGCATTCCATAATCGCGTAGGCAGCGCGGTGTAACCAGGCGACTTTTTTTTCTCTCTTCTTCAGCCAATTCTAGCACTATTTTACGTGCCATACTTCACCACCAACACACATAACAATAAAACAATAAGAAACTTTATGTTAACATTTAATACCGGCATCGGTGTTCATTACTGAATTTGAAAAACACTACCTTTGAGTAGCGTCTTTCACGAAAGCAACTTCAACCCCAGTGAACATCAATTTGATATCCATTATGCTTACACAATCGCAATAATACAAGTATCGATACGAAAACAACTGTCAAAACGAGTCACGGTGACTATCAGCGACGATGAGCGCCAATGACGTCATATTTGATAGTCACTGGTCGTAGCCGATACCAAACTAAGCTTTGACAGTTAATTGATGGACACTGAGCCAAAGTGATTATCACTTGAACTGTCAACAGAGATACGTAATAGCCCTACAGGCCAGTTAGGAAATGCAAATCCGTTCTGTTTTAAAATCCGGATTTTTAAGAACGGATTTTCGGTCCAATTCGGATTATCCGGATTTTACGGATTTTTCATGAAAATAAACAAATCTACCCATATTAGTTTATGGGACCTAATTTTTTTAACTGTTATTGAAACATTCGAGAGGTTATTATGATCATTTCAAAGAAATAATGGGTAGTTTTTTTTTTTATCGGCGGTTGGTAAATTTGTGCAACAATAAAACATAGATAGTAATAAAAAAAAACAATTGGCCGGTTATTTTGTCTTAAAATGTCAGTACTAAAAATACGTAAATAGACTAATAAATAAATGGCCCGTAATAACAATAGAATGGGCAGTAAAAATTATAGAATAGGCAGTTAGATTATTATCCATTTTTCTTACTCCATCATCATCATCATATAATGTTCCCACTGCTAGGACCCAGGCCTCCTCTCTATGAGAGGGAATGGGCAATAATCCACCACGCGGGCCCAGTGCGGATTGGTAGATGTCACATGTTTTCCAAATTTTGGTTCTAGGACATGCCGGTTTCCTCACGATGTTTTCCTTCACCGTTTTTGAGAGCAGTGGTGATGAAATAAATTACACAAAGTAATGCCGCCTGCCTGGGTCCGCTGCTCTCCTCTCCTTTTCTTCCTTATTATTTACATTTTTAAATATTTTTAGTAACAAAAGTTATTATGAGGATGCATTTCGCTATAGTATTTCATAAAAGGTGTAATTGTTTTTTAGTACATTAAACGCTGATAATTTTTCATTCTAATTTTAGTTGTTATATTTCTGCCCCCGCCCTGGGGATGCTTACCGCAACGCATAGGTAATCAGCAATTATCCCGAAAAATATCCTAAAAGTCTTGCTAGCTGGCGTGAGGAGCTTAGGCCGAAGGCCGGCGGAGCAACGTCAACATTTGTGACAGAAAGTACGTGTTGTTATTATTATTGCGAGCGCAGCGAGCGCGCGTCATAGAGTCGTCTTAGCTTAAGTCGTTACACGCTGAATATACGAGGAATACATTTTACCACCTCATTGTTTATAGAACTGCTTAGAATGAGATTTCTTAGCGACTAATTCCGATTTGTCTACTGCCTACTCGTAACTGCCCATTTAGTTATTTCACTGCTCAGTATATTTATTAAATGATCCATTTTATTATTTTTAATGACTCATTTTTGTTTACTTTACTGCTAAGTTTTAACTGCCGAACTTGTTAGTAAATATGCATTTTGCGATTTTTAACTTACCAAAACTACTATATACCACTACCGCTTTAAATCAGTGCCTTAGTTTATTAATATGATGTTTCTTATATTTGTGTAAATGGGTTAAATTAAAAACACAGGAAAATCAAATCATATGATTTTTAAAATTTTTGCTAATTCAAATTATTCAAATTAATTGCCATAATTTTGGTGTTATAGCCATAATATTCTTATTATTAAAATAATCAGTCTGTGACTCGTGAGCTGAGTAACGTAAGGTCGGAGTGGATGAAATAGTATTTAAACTAATAATGGGGGTCATAAAGGTGTAGGTGACGATGGTAATGATGGTATGGATGGTGATTATCGCCTAGAAGGTGTGTATGATACTGTGCTAGGACTATACGGTTCTACAGTGGTGTCTGTCCTGTCCGTTAGTCTGTCACCATCGTCAGTGTTTGCCGCTGTAGTATCTTTGTCGGTGCGAGCCCGCTCGTTCAACTCCTCACCGCTGACGGTTCGCATGCTAAGACACCCAGCGTCAGCTCCAGGTGTGCCCGACTTATCGCCCCCGGGCAGTGGGCCTATACGTTTTCTTTTTGAACGTCTCTATTTATGGTGGGTGTTTCAGAGCCACGTTAGCCACGCCAGTAATTTCTCATTCGTGGGTCCGCCCCCACGTTATTACATGGTCCATCAGGACGTGTGGTTGTTTAGGGCCTGTTATTATTACCTTTATTCATTAATTGTTTTGTAATAATCAGAAAATCCGGATTCAATTTTCAAATCCGGATTTGGAAGTCGAGTAAAAATGTGCGGATATCCGGATTTTACGGATTACGGATAGTCCGGATTGCATTCCCTAGGCCAGATGGATTTAGGGTATTTCAAAATAAAAACTTTTTGGAAAAAAAAACGTAATAATAAAATTACAAAAAAAAAAAAAAGTGGAAATTAACTTAACTTTCGGAAGTCGTGGGCTTTGTTTGTTTCATTGATTTTTTTGCCACCGACTTCCGAAAGTTAAGTTATTTTCCACTTTTAATTTTTAATTTTATCCTTTTTAGTTGTGCTATCTAACACAAATCCTTGTTAATAGCATATCTTTAACAAATGCCCCGGTAAAAAATATATAAAATGTACTAAAAAATTAGCATGGACAAAACCAAGGTCATGTTGAATGCCCATATGACACCCACTCCCATCAAGATCATAGACTCCACCACCTTCCAGATCCATCATCAGACCCTGGATACCGTCTAAAGACAAACTACTCATTAAGACGAATCAAACGAGCCCAAACTCGATGTGGTTACGTGGTTTTATCACGGAGATCCTATGGCCACCTTACAGCTCCATTGTCAGACCCTGGATACCGTCTAAAGACAAACTACTCATTAAGATGAATCAAACGAGCCTAAACTCGATGCGGTTACGTGGTTTTATCACGGAGATCCTGTGGCCACCTTACAGCTCCATCATCAGACCCTGAATACCATCTAAAGACAAACTACTCGTCAAGATTAATCAAACCAGTCCAAACTCGATGAGGTTATGTCGTTTTATAACGGAGTTCCTATGGCCACCTTACAGCTGCCTCATCAGACCTTGGATACCATCTAAAGACAAAGTACTCGTCAAGATGAATCAAACGAGTCCAAACTCGATGGAGTTATGTCGTTTTATAACAGAGTTCCTATGGCCACCTTACAGCTCCGTCATCAGACCCTATATACCGTCTAAAGACCAACTACTCATTAAGATGAATCAAACGAGCCTAAACTCGATGCGGTTACGTCGTTTTATCACGGAGATCCTATGGCCACCTTCCAGCTTCATCATCAAACCCAGGTTACCATCTAGTGACAAAGTACTCATTAAGACGAATCAAACGAGCCCAAACTCGATGCGGTTACGTCGTTTTATCACGGAGATCCTATGGCCACCTTCCAACTCCATTGTCAGACCCTGGATACCATCTAGAGACAAAGTACTCGTCAAGACAAATTATACGAGCCCAAACTCGATGAGGTTTTGTCGTTTCATAACGGAGTTCCTAAGGCCACCTTCCAGCTCCATCATCAGATCAGCTCCATGTCATCTATATATTACACTATCACGCGATATACACAAGTGTGCAAAATTTCAATTCGATTGGAAATCGGGAAGTACGTCAAATGTAACATCCAAGACTTCATGAGACGTCGCGTGATGTACCAATTAACGTGAAAAGGAACCAAATTACTGAACCGATATTGATGAAATTTCAATCGGGAAGTATATCCTTTCACATACAAGAAGAATTTTCCAAATCGGTTTCGAAATGACGGAGTTACGAGGTAACAAACACAAGAAAAAAAAAACATACAACCGAATTGAGAACCTCCTCCTTTTTGAAGAAAGTCGGTTAATTACCCCCTACTACAAACAAATTTTACCTCTTTATAATATTAGTTTAGAAGTTTCTTTGTCTAAACTTCTAAACTTCCTCAATAACAGGTCTTACTTACTGCTAAGTACTTAACATTTATTTGTTTGCTAATCGAACTGTCTTGCAACGTAAAACTAACTATACAGGTAGGTACAAACAATACATATAGGTACCGTACATGCTTAAAATTTGGTAGCTCGTTTTCAGTGAAAACGCCACCAAAACCACCAAAATTGGAACCTGTAAATTGGCATAAAAAGAATCTTTAAAAATACGGGTATTAAGCTAAAAATTAAAATGATATCCCCGATTTATACGTAACCCAAATCATTAGCTATAACATGTAGCTTACTATTAAAACACTAGGTACCTACCTACGACGTACATTCAGTCTGTGAAGTGACCCTTGATAAGTAGATTTGCGCTGCTACGAGCGCTACCTGTCAAGGTAACAAAACAACTGAAACATATGAAAGCTCAAAACACTCAACCTAAATCAACAGTAAATCGATCCGTCAAAAATTCTTGTCCCCCGTGCCACCCAAGATGATACTTACGTCTTTGGGGGAAACCACAGCACTAATCACATACCTGTTCCGCGCAAGTTCTGGCCCACGACTGAGAGATACGAAATAATAAAAGTAAAACGCGATTGATCGCACACGAACGAAACTTCATGTTAAAGTAAGTTGAAAAAGTGCTACCAAAATTTTGTTTTTGCTTGGACAAAATTTGAAGTCCAGTGCTTGTAAACGAGATTTTATAATATGGTTTAATTGTTTTCAGTTAATTTGTCTTAAGCATTTACTAACAAAATTGTTTATTTTTTATTGTACCTCAAATTCTGACTTTGGTGAACTTATATCAAAATTTACATCAAATACTAGAGGGCTGGCTATTTCTTTGGCCAAAGAATTAGCATTGCCATTCAACGTGGCAATGCTGCCAGTCTAATGGTCACGTTTCCGGATGACAGCGATGCGGAGGAGTACTTTGACGCCTAAGTGTCCTATTTTTGTAAATGTAAATATGTACTTTTAGTCTTCCCTTTTTTAGCATTATTTTTGTAGTCTGTATATAATGTAAATAAAATTGCATTTTTTAATTATTTAATTCCCAAAAAATCTTATTTTTGCCTTTATATTTATATTTAGTCATAGCAAATCATTTGACCTAACGTTTATTGTCAAATACTTATATCACAAAAACAATACTTATTTATATCAAAAAATGGAGCTGGGACAAGCCACCAAACTTGAATTTTAAGGCGTTTTTTTCCCTGGTGATTTATATACACTAATAAAAAAATGTATGTGGCCCTAATTGGACCCAGTTACGTAGTTCACTATAAAAAAAAATAATAAACATTATCTTTTTACACCTCGATTCTCAACATGGACACGTAAAATTTGTTGCTGGGATATTCACCCAGCTAGAAGGTTTCCACTTCCCAGGTATGGTCTAGAACGAAAAAATAATCGCAACAGCGGGGACAATAAGAGCCTTTCGGTTTCGATAACAGTCTTTTTACACCCTTTATTAACACTCTAAGCACAAAGAGCAGAGGCGGGTTTTGGGACTTTTCTTTTTTTTTCAGTCAACCTTTGTGTGATCCAGAGACAAACAGTGGCAGGTGTATACATCTGTTTTATTTTTATTTAATACTAAAATAAACTTTAAGGATACGGATCTAGGCATCAGCTGCCTAATGGTATACCTTATATTCCTCATAAAGTTTTTTGGTTGGATTTTAATAATTTTAACAATTTATTGTATCTAACAATTTCATGGGTTTTCATTTTTTTGGACGGAACCCATCCATCCATCCATTTTCTAAAATAAAAGTATATCTGTTATCTGCCAGTAAAAGTCCCGTCAAAACCGTTCCAGGCGTTTCTGAGATTAGCCAGAACAAACAGAAAGACAGACATACAGACCGACGGTGGACAGACCGACTCACAGACCAAAATTTAATTTATAAGAGCTAAGCGTTCATTCAGTGAAACATGTTGTATTATTGCTCACTAAATTTGATTAGGCACTGTAGTATTCTAAACAGTACGGAAGAACAGTAAGTGGTACAGTTAGGAAGTGAGGACAGTGTAAAAGACAAGTCCTGGAAGGACTGATCGAAGTGCGAGAGAATGAAGAAGTGTTTGTGGGGGGGGGTGAGTTCCACAAGCAGTCTGTAGCAGTGCTCGCCGTCAGTGTTACGGTCTCCGTACCCCAACCGCCAAGCACTCTCCCATCTCATCATCCTTCATGCTTCCTACATGCACTCCCCTTCTGTATCTCTCTCTAGTAAATGACGGTCCTGATCGACGGAAAGGATAGTGCAGAACCTAAAAACCCCGAAATTAAACGGAGTATCCGTTTAATTTCGGGCTTTTTCGGTTCTTTCAGTAATTTACAATATACTTTGCTCTATTAATTAACAACAAACAAAGGTTATACTACTGGAAAGGAAATAAATGTGCTGATAATATAGGTTAGTTATCAGAATTCACAATGACAAAAAAGTGTAACAAACTTTATGGTGATCGGATCTTCATGGGCCTTAATCACTATATCTGTTTAAAAAGATATTATTTTTACAAAAAATCTTTTTTAAACTCCTTAAATGAGTTCGAAATATCTTTTTAAACAGATAATCCAAATGTAATGTAAGTAAATTTTTGACCTGATCATGTTTGTTGTAACGGTGACGTAATACGTCACCGTAAATGAATCACGTATGCCTATGTATATGTTCAATAAAAGCGTTGTGGTGTGTTGATGACAATATGCTGCACCCTGCAATAGATACCATTATGCCATTGGTATAATGGTATATTGACACCGCAACGCCTTGTTTTGCGTAATTATTTTTACGAAGTCGATAAGATAGAAGACAATGGCGTTTGTCCATCATCATCATGATTCTCTTGTCCTTATCCCAATTCATTTGGGATCGGCGCAGCATGTCTTCTTCCGCCATACATGGACAATGGTGTCTACCGTCGTCCATTTTTCAAAAATTGAGATAATAGCCGAGGGCAATTAAACAAGAAATACTCAACAAGTTTATAGTGGTCGGATTTTCATGGGTCTTTTTTTTATTGAGTTCCTACGGGTGTAGACAAGAAAGTTAAAAAAAAAATTACGCTGCTCGCAAGTTTTTTTTTAATTTCCTTTGTAATATTTTTATTTCTTTTATGCATAACTTGAAATTCGACGAATTTATATTGTGGCGTAATAGGAATACTTGTGTGTATCCGTTAAACGTACGCCAATTTGGACTTTATTTGTTCAAATTTAATTTAATTAAATCTTTACATTATTTAAAAACCAAAATGAATCTATATTAGTAATAAAAAAATGAAAAAATAAAACAATAGGTTACAGGGCGTCAAAAAATTCGCCCACATCTCCGTCAACAGGAAAAGTGACCAGAAGGTTGGCAGCATTGGCACGTTGAATGGCAATGCTGATTCTTTGGCCAAAAAATAGGCCCGCCCTCTGATCACGTGAAGAGTCGACCATCCGCTTGGCGATTTCCAGAAAAACTAGGTGGGCACTCGGACCCCATGGCCCCAATGCTTCAACCCCAAACGGCTCAAACATAATTATTATAACTACCAATTAAATTATTGTATTTGCGCTGTTTGAGGTTTTCAATCTTTGTTCAATGTTCGTATTTCTAGTTTTTGTTGAAAATATCTTATTTTCTACAATTAAGAATTTTCTATTACAGAGATTAATGTTGAAATTGGTTACATATGCATTTTTACAAATAACTGGACAAGAAAATGTTCAAGATAGCCATATTCATGAGTTTAGTGACTTAAAATTAATTCGCAAATATCAGAAAATCGTCTATGTGAAGGCAAATTTTTGTATGGAACTCGATGTGAAAATTATTGTACAAAACCACATTTTAGTAGCTATTGGTATAATAAATAGAAAAATATTCAGGGATACTTGTTAAATACCAATTACTGATGACAAAGTAAAACATGTCAAAAGGGATTAATCGCTAAGAATTGGGAGCGGTATCGGTATTAATATTAAATGGGGCGTAATGGGGAAAATAATAATAGGGTCTCCAGCTTGCAACTAATCCTAAACAGAAATTATAAGGAATGGTTACGTTCCAAAGTACATTATTTTTATGAGTTTACCAGCGGCCCCATTCCACCTTCGTCAGCAATAATCAACACTTATCGAGTGCCTCCGAATATTTTTTTATTTTAGTATCTCTGCAGTTAGCTGATATAATAACGTTATTTTCAGAATAATATTTAAGTTGACCGCCATAGAAACATCAACAACTTTTACGATTTCCTGATATTTGCGAATGAATTTTTAGTCACATCAATCGTAAGTATGGGTTTCTGGAACATTTTTACGTCCTGCACCTGTGAAAAAGTATCAGTTACCAATCACAAAAAAAATATTTGTGTTTAAAAATCTCGGTATTTTAGAAATAATTTAAAAATATAGGAAATTAAAAAAGAAAACCCTGGAGATATGCATTTCATCGACCATAATGAACAAGTAAACAGACCAAATTTGTGTGTAATGGATGCACACAAGTCCCAACTATTACGCTGCAATATAATTTAGTTATTCATTAACAAAAAAATAATCAAAAGGAATTCAAAAAGATAAAAAAGTTGCTAGCGGAGTTTTTTTTTTAAGTTTCCACATCTCTAGGAACTCAATAAAAAAACCCTATGAAAATCCGACCACTATAAACTTCGTTCCATTCACCTAGTCGTCTAAGATCAGAATTCTTCCCACTAATTTATATTTTTGAAATAGTGTGGTTAACCTTCCCTGACGTCATTTCAAGAAGGAATATCGTGAAATACGCTTCAGATATGGCGGGAACCACTTGGTTACAGAACCACGTTGTTCCATAAAAAACCCTCAAATATTTATAATTTGGGATTTACTTATAACGTTACGAATTCGACATGTACAAGTCGGTCACTTAATGCTACATGTACAGTCGATGTAGCATGGGTTCTACATCGACTGTACGCTACTATCGCTAGTACGATATACAGCGGGCATTACCGGCAGGCGCGGTCCTAAGGAGGGGTGGGGTAAATTTACCTGAAATGATGAAGTCTAAAATATGTCTTTTTTCGGAAATTTTATGAATTAGTACTATCCTAGTCCCGGCTGGCTTCACTCGCTTCGCTCGCTCTTGCGTTCTCTTCATCTTGAATCATGAAAATCTAACTCATCACAAAGTCAAGGCCGTAGGTAGTGGTGGAAGGGGGGGGGGGTTGGCTTCCATTGCTTATACATTTTGTACTGTGTCAATTATGCATAAGGTGATAGAGTTCCTACTATTCTCAATTCCTGTATGAATGAACCGAGGAGGGGAGCAAAATTTCGAGCTCACTTTGCTGGCTGTGTGGAAGTGCGTGACTCGCTACGCTTGCTCTTGGATCCTGACTTTTTTCAATTGATAGGATTTTCTATATAAGTCGACAAAATTACTCCTTACATGAAACCGACAAATGAAAACCGATATATCCGTGGTGGAGTACAATCTCTTTTCGGAAAACTGAAACAGTCTCTAGTATGCTCTACTGGAAATAATTGAACCCCATTATCGTGATGTTGAGTTCAATCAGAAACTGTTGTTCAGCGTTATAGATCCCAGGATAAGTCCCGAGAGTTGTATTAAATAAAAATGAATTTCTGTCGACCACCACACCATGTATCGCTATCTGTGCCCCTTGCTTTCGTCTCTCCTAAAATATGCTATGCTACATCCTAATACACCAATCCATTTCATTCCAATATTAATTTGCACTTCGATCATCCATGCCTCTCACCTTTATCATTTTATCCACCACTGGCTCTAAAAATTCTTTCGCACTGTCATCCTTCTCTAACATATACCATTTTTATTTTAGATCTCTTTGCTGTTTCTAAGTTAAATTTGTACGTTACTTCCAAAAGCAGGAGTCTACACTGTGAGGCCAACTCAACTCCTGTTAGGACTTAGCAGTCTTTGATGTATTTTAACTTGCTTCGTCGGAGAAAAAGTAATCAATTTACTTTTTGTGATTGCCACGTTTGTACGTAAATAGGTGTCCGTCGATAGTAGCAAAGTCCTCTTTATTTTGAATTCCCATCCCCCATGCACTCTTTCACAATTCCCTCTCATTCTTCACACATGTCCATTAAAATCCCCTCATGACATCCCGGTGTATGAAGAGTAAATAGTTGGCTATTTTCTCTTCATTTTTATATGTAATAAGAAAAAAAAAACAATACTTACGGTTTAGGCATTTGTAATTCACTTTATATTGCTTCTAAAATAATAAATATGAATAGTGTCACAATCATACTACATATCTGTATTGTAGAAAAAAAACTGCGCAAGTGCGACTCAGACTCGCGCACGAAGGATTCCGTACCATTGTACCCCCTTAAATATTTATTTTATTTTAATTTAAGTATTGACTGCCTCGTTGGTCGAGTGGTCGCAAGCGCGACTGCTGAGCATGAGGTCCTGGGTTCGATTCCCAGGTCGGGCAAAGTGCTATTGGGTTTTCTATCAGGAATTTCTCAGTAGTAGCCACGGAGTCTGGATTTGTGCCCGGTTGATGGCAATAGGCTCGCCCCCTATTACATGGGACTTAAAACATAACTGGCGAAATGTGGGTGTACTATTAG
This sequence comes from Lycophotia porphyrea, assembly GCA_950005105.1. Taxonomy (NCBI): domain Eukaryota; kingdom Metazoa; phylum Arthropoda; class Insecta; order Lepidoptera; family Noctuidae; genus Lycophotia; species Lycophotia porphyrea. The sequence continues at coordinate 22,967,825 of OX465383.1, read as the reverse complement.
GTACACCTCTGTCTAACCCTACGGGGATTACAGGCGTGATGTTATGTTATGTTATGTTTATGTATATGTTATTTATTTTTAAAGTAAATATACAACTAAATATTCTGTGAATATTTCAAGCGTCTACCTATTTTATTAATATCAAGCAAAAAATCGCGTTTGTTGTATGGGAGGCCCCTTAAATATTTATTTTATTCTGTTTTTAGTATTTGTTGTTATAGCGGCAACAGAAATACATTATATGTGAAACTTTCAACTGTCTAGCTAACACGGTTCATGAGATACAGCCTGGTGACAGACAGACAGACAGACGGAGTGGAGTCTTAGTAATAGGGTCCCGTTTTTACCCTTTGGGTACGGAACCCTAAAAAGCATTAAGTTGTATCAGGTGACACTGGGAATTAAAGAGTTAAAATATCCGTCTCTATCTCAATTGACAACAGTGTGACGTTCCCACATTTCTCTTATAATATTAAACATAGTTGTTTGCTCTGCAGGTTATTATAATACATAATTATCAGCATTGTTCATTCATTAAATCGTGGGACAAATTTCACTGTTTAAATAACTAACTTTTATACCTACTGTGTTCTATGAGAGTTTTTAAACCAATCAAGATGTTTCCATGAACTTGAATGAATAAAAGGTGAAATAAAAAATTATTTTTCCTCATTCAAGTTTTTTCTTAATAGAAGTTTGCCGTGCATAATGCCTAATGCCTTTACAAAATCAAGGTATTCAGTAACGTGACAGAATAATTTGGTTTGGCTCCTTATCAATATGAGATCTTGTTTACGCAAGTACGCTTGACACCTTGGTTCCACGTCAACATCTTAAATATGATTAGGTACCTACCCATACCACCAGTCAATCAATCAATGATGATTTATTGCCCATTGAGCTCAGTATATCCATGCGTCTTAAGTGGATCAATATTTGTAAACCGTGGTCATCTATAAATGCCTGTCAGAGCAACGTCATCATCGCTATTTATTACGAAAGTCGTTAAAAAATAGTAATGAAAGAAGTTCATTTTAAGAATGGATCAATATTGTACTAAATGTTCTTGTAGACACTTAGAAATGTGTAGGAACTCTTATTAAGACAGTACCTATCCGTTCCACATGCGAGAATCTCGTCATACAACCTGAGGCTATACTTACTTGGCTATACTTAGTTGCTTACTTCGTAATATCTGAGTGAACCTACACTGACTGATCAAGATACTCAACGACAAGTTAGGATAAAACATCTTTACTTGCTTTTCTCGATCCTAAGATATATGTCATCATCATCATCATCAGCCAATAATGTTCCCACTGTTGGGTTGGCCTCCTCTTTATGAGAGGGAATGGACTATCCACCACGCGGGCCCAATGCGGGTTGGTAGATGTCACATGTCTTCGAATTTTTGGTTCTAGGACATACCGGTTTCGTCACGATGTTTTCCTTCACCGTTTTTGAGAGCAGGGGCCACCCCAGTGGTCGCGACCCCGACTTACGAAAAGTAACTCGTGGGTCGAACCCAGGCAGGCGCATTACTTTGTCTAAGATAATATGTACCTATTCTAAATACGGTTACCATGTATTCAGTACATTATTCTGAGCCAACCCACACAGATTTTTTATTGTATTAATCAGCTGTTTCCTACAAAGTACACGGTCAAAATGTATGAAACAGCTGTTTATTTTTAATATGTGGTAACCATTTTCATCCCGGTTTTTTAAAATCTGGGAAATCCCGGTTTTTAGCTTAGTAAATAAAACCGGGTCTGTCCTATAAAAACCCAGGTTTTCGGGTTTTTCGGTTCTTTAGTTTCTTTTTCAAATCGATCATTATTGATCTACAAACTTCGCAGGTCAGACACAATACGTCGTAGGTCGTTTATAACATAGAAATATAAGTAAGTAAATTCATTGTTAATCCCACGACTTATAAAAAAATAAATAATAAAAAGTAAAATTCTCATTCGAAAGTACCCGTTGTATATTTTTTGACTTAAATTTATTATGTACTAGCGGTTCGTGTGACATTATTATTAAAAAAATCCCATTAATATAAGCATTTCCCTATTTGAATCGAATTTTGTTTTCCAATTCGATTTCGTTTTCAGATTTCAATGGTTTTATTTTTTTGCACGGAACCCTAATTATTTATATAAAATAAAAGTAGCCTAAGTTACGCCTTGTGACTCCAGCTATCAGTCAGTGAAAGTCCCGTCAAAATCAGTCCAGCCATTTCAGAGATTAGCCGGAACAAACAGACAGACTAAAATTGTATAAAATGTTGTTTTGTTATATGTACCGTGTATTCATCCACTTATGCACTTAGTAAAAAGCGGTTATTTTAATATTACAAACAGACACTCCAGTTTTATTTATCTGTATGTAGTATGTATATGTATGTATGTATGTATAGATAGATGTATAGATTTATTCTTCGAAGACATAATTTTAGATTTCTAAATATTTTTAAAAACAAAAGTGTAGCACCTCGTTCCGGATGCGAACCCTCTGGGGTCTCCCTTCAAATATAGCCCGCTCCATAGCTCGCCGACCAACCTAGAATTTATGAACCGACCGTACCATGAGTGTCCACGTTTCGGCCCCGTAAGTCATAACCGGCAGGACGCACTCATTAAAGACCTTAGTCTTTAGGCTCTGTGCAATACGCAACGGAATGACCCAACGAAGTTTCCCAAATGCTGCCCAGCCCAACTGGCTTCTTCTGGTACCCTTCCTCTCAAATATGTTCTTACCAAACTGCAGAGTTTACTCGAGGTAAATTTATTCTTGAACAACCTCGAGAGGACCACCATTGACGACGATAAGTCCTGGGGTGAAGTGTTCGTCGAATAAAAAACTGGGTTTTGTCCAAGTTCACCCTGAGACCAATGCGTATTAAAGAATCTACTAGGCCAACCGCTACAATTTCGTGCAGCGATTCAGCCAGTATGACGATGTCAATGTACTCGCCGTTGATGTTAATGCGACGCTGAAAAGAAATGGGTCGGTAATTCTTTATTATTTTTCCCCTTTTTAATGAAAGGAACAACCACGCTCCTTCTCCACGCTTCTGGATTTCTCCCAGGGAACAAGACCGAGTTGAAAGGCTTCTGAAGCTCCCTCAATAGAGGACTTCCTACCATCTTCAGAAGCTCAGTCGTTATCCCGTCCTCACCAGGGGCTTTTCTATTCTAAACCTGTCTATGACCCGCCTCGATTTCATCTTGGTCGACTTCTGGCAGGTCTTCTGTGAAATGGCAGGTTAAGTAAAAAGCGTGTACATCTGGCCGTATAAGTTTTCGACTTCCAAAAGAATTTCTGGCTTGGAAACGATGATATCCCCACTAGACTTGCTCAACTTCGTCAGGTGGTTCCTCCCAAGTAATTAAATGAACGGTCAAGCTCCAGAGTCTCCTCCGAAAGTTTGAACTTCCTGCCCGTAACGCGTTTTTTCCGTCTTGAAAAAAACGCGTCCTTTCCTCCATGAAGATTTCCACCCTTTGGTCGAGCGCCTGGTTAGCACCTTTGTAATTGTTAATAAATAAATAGAGTAAAAGCATATCTACTCTAATTTAATTTAATCTATGTTATTGAATTTATATTCAGTGTAATCAATTTAGTTTTTAATAGCTTTTTTTTTCGAATTGTGTATTTCTTGTTTTAATTATTTAAGTTTTTAATTTTTGCGCAAAATGTAGCATGCTGTGCTTTTCTGTAAGTGATAAGGCGCTAATTAAGCCTTAGCAATGCAGAAATTTATAATGTAACAGTGTACTTATTGTTGGGAAGCCTAATAATAAATAAATATTGTAAATTATTCTAAGACCCGAAAATACCTGAAAAACCCGGGTCCCGGTTTTGGATAAAACCCGAAACCGAAAAAACCTGGTTCCGAAAAATGGCCGGTTGTCTATGCCCTTGTCGGTATCCCTTCCACCCCGTATGTAATGTAACCTAAGTAGTCAAGTTTCAATAATTATTCGTAAAATTATTATAACCTACCATTTGTTTTGGTGTCAGATAAAACAGTCATATTAACGTTTTTCTGGTTTGAGTTTAAAACTACATGAGTCGAGTTCGTTAATTCTTTATACCATTATGACAATTATGAAGGGCAAAGGACAACTTTAAAAATAATATTGTTTCCGTTGTTCGCCTTACTTGCTGCTACCAAACGTCTTCGGTTACACAAAATTGAAAAGAAATTCTAAAGCACAGCGATGGCCCTAGTCCCAAGGATCCCTGAAGATTTCTGCAAAGGGCTCACAGTATCTGACAGAGGACCACATTACGACAGAGTTCAATGAAATTGAACAAATAACAGAAATCATTAAATGATCTGGTCATCAGTCACCGACAGCATTCATTACGGTAGTGGGTTCCTAACCATATATTTTATTCTGCTCCTACAATTTATTAATAATAATCATCATTATCATCAGCCTATAATGTTCCCACTGCTGGGACACAGGCCTCCTCTCTCAGACAAATAATACTGCTTTCTTATTATTTTATTGCACGCAAACACTCAAGAGAATACAAATACTTTTATAACATTTCAAAACATGAATATACTTAAGTATATATTCATGTTTTATAAATATTATCATAACATTGTGAGCAGTATCAACAATCTAGTACGATACATCTGTGCGAATCATCGCGATTGTCGATTCACTGCACAAGCATTCCTGTTTGCGGTTTGTCTTTGTGGCTATCGGAGAAACGTTTAAGTCAAGCCAGTCGTTTCCCGTCTCACTTGGTGCACACACCGCATTATGTTACCAAAGTGTACGCTTCTACAAATTGTACTGTTCGCTCTGACCATCATATCCGGTGAAGTGACAAGGGACAGGCCGGAGAAGCGAACTCGGCGGAAAAACGAAGATGTTGACAAATCTTTATGGAAGAAGGAATACGAGGACGAACTAACCGATGCCATACTTACCAAGAAGCGGGAAAATTACACCCGTTCGACGGGATCGGATTCTGGCGGCATTGACAACGACGCTGTTATAGAAAAATTAATGGATAGTATAACCTCAAGTGAGAGATATCTCAAGAAAGTAGAGGCTATCGAATTTAGATTGAACAGGCTGGACATTGAAGTTCACGAGAAGACTAATGCCATTATGAAGCTATTAAATACTATTTCGAAATCGATTAAATCTGATACCTGCTCTGAAAAATTGGCGCCTGCCGTGCATGGACTGGTGGCTGATGTGAATTCTATTAAATATTTTGTGGAAAAGACCCCGCGCACCAATTTAGCAAGCCCAGGTACTGTAGCTGTTTTTCCTGAAACAAATTCAATTTTATTTTTTTTGCCCTTTTCGCCTTTTTTAATATTTTTTGTTTAAAATAAAAGTGTCATATTATTTTACTATAAAACATTAAATTTTGAGATTGATGTAAATAAAACGCTCATTTCTGTTTCTTTCTTCTCGTCATTTTGAATTCATAACCGAAAATGTCTGTTTGGGAATACCGAAGTGGTGGGAACAGAGAGCAGGAATGAAATTACTTTAAATTCTGGTAAATTATTTTCAGTATTTTTTTTAAATATGCTGCCATGTTTAACTTGTAGTTTCGACAGTAAACTCACTACCATCTTTTACTTTAGACGAATGAGTTCGGATACATTATTAGGCATCAGTTAAAAGTTAATGTAGAGACACGTTCATTTTTTTTATGAAACATTTTTTTTGTTAGTTTTTAGCTTTGAAAATACCAAACCATTCACCATACCATTACCATTTTCCATTGTGTTTTGTATTTATGCGCACTATATATTTCTTCAACAGTATATAGTTGGCAGACTCGAAATATAGTATAACATTATAATATAAGACAACAATAATAATCTCGTGTCACAGTGTTGTCTAAACTGCTTGACCGAGTTGTATGAATTTTTTACTGTATATTTGCTAGGTATGAGAATAGGTCGTAAAGTATATTTCACACCACTAGGTTGTCAAATTCTAAATTAACGCGAGCGAAGCCGCGGGTAAAAGCTAGTAGAACAGTACTATACTTTATAGTACGGTTGGCAACCCACAGTGCCTAATAATAAATCTGCTGTGATCATTGTACCGGTAGTCGTATCAGCCCATGGCTTAATTGCCAAGAGCCTCGACCAACACCTGAGGAGACTCTCGTTAGGCAGCTGGATCAAGGGCTTGATTCATAAAGCGGTACTCCTGAAGACGGCTCGTATCGTTAGGAGGTTCCCCTCTCTGGAGCCCTTACCGCCGGTAGCTTGGACCCTGTTCCCGATACCGGTGGGCTACTATCTTTTATATTTTTAAATGTTTATTTTTATTATTTATGTATTTAAAAATGTAAACGAATATGTATATAAATAAATAAAGGAAATAATAATCTGCTGTTATACAGGGTGGAAGGGGAACATCGACGCTGAAACGAATATATTTAGTACTTAGTAGTAATCTGAACCACACAGAATTGTTTAATCATAATAAAAAAAAACACAGTTTCCTACAAAAAGCTTTAACCCCCGACCAAAAAAGAGGGGTGTACAAGTGTGACGTGTGTATCTGTTTGGCATTATAGCTCCTGAACGGATGAACCGATTTTGATTAAGTTTTTGTCGAAGGTGTCTTAATCGAGAATGTTCTTAGATGATTTGAAATTTGAAATCATATCACTTGTCAATGATATTTCAAAAGCATGATATCTTTGAGTTGATGCGCAGGCATCACCCAACCCGCCAGAATAACTCCTCAAACTACCTGGTGTTTGGGCTTACACGATACCTTGTGACGAGCGCATGCTTATACAAGCTGGGCGGTTACGATCATAATCTACAGGTTACTCTAAATGTAAACCTTTTTAAATATCGAAGTTCAACGCTTGGTACAAAATTAAAGTTTTGACGTCGGTACTGTTTTTTAGTCTTTGCAATTCTACTAAAGGCGATCTGTCATGGGGACTACTAAACAGCTTTTTGATGGAATTGATGGCAAAGAGTCTACCTGTATTATAAGTTTCAATAGCAAGAATATTTTAATCCAAGCGTCAATGTGTCGGGGGACCGTTAAGTACACACGGCAGCACATCAAGTTTTACATTTCCAGTATAACGTGGCCTCGCTTTGTATATATCGTTTGTATATATTTGTATATTTTCTGTACATAAACCATAGATCATCTGCATTAACTGGTTTTGTAAAGCTTGATCAGCCTTCGTGCGTACAAGCAGATGAGATGCGCATAGAAAGTATATATAATAAACGAAGCGGTCCCCCTTCGCAACCACACTCGGATTAAAATATTCTACTTACTTAAACGTAAAGGGACAATATTTCGATATTTTTCAATAAAATTAGGTACTCGGAAACTGACACTTATCTCTATCTCACTGATAAGAGTCAGTTAAGTTAAGCCAGTCAATCCACGTGTGCGAAATACCTTTACTAAAATAACTTACTTTACTACGATATGATAACTTTACTATTGTAATTATACTAAGTCTAATCGGTTCAGTTCCAGTAGTCGGCGGTGTTTGATTTTTTCAATGTCGGCAAAGAGATATGCGTCTTTGCGGCGTGAATATTTTTTAAATACATATTTAAATTGTGTTCCTAAATAGAATAACACAAATAAACATGATTATTAAAAAATATGAACTTAACATTTATATATGTTCTAAATTAAAAAATATTTTAATTTTCTATTTTTCATATGAGGCTGTTTAGCGAACTCATATCTTTGCTTCTTCTTCGAACTGGCGAAAGCAAAGCTCGGAAAAAAACGCAAATTAAATCACAGTTTCATAATAATTAATGACAAAAATACTTTTCGTTCTATAACTTTATTTCTTAGAAAGTAACTATTGAAAACCGTTGTTTAATATACGTGGGAATTTGGTACTGCAATTTACGGCTCCTTATCAACCTCGCCTGTGTGGGTGTGAATTCCGCCTTTTTTTTTTTACGGGTGGGATCATCAAATCGCTTCTCCCGCTCTGGGCAAAGCGGAAGGCAGTGTCAGACTGTACTGACTAAAACCCATCCATGTTCCTTCCTTGCCCTTTGTGTTCCAGGGCCGCGGTATCTCTTTCGAACAATCCCGCAGCCCTGGCAGGCTGTGAACTCCGCCTCGAATGCAAAAACAAAGTTTCCCCACTTAAATCACAATGTACTATTTCCTTTTTAAAGGTATTTTGTGTCGGGGGTTTTTTTAACTTAATTTTTAAGGCAGTTTTGAGTCAGTGTCATTCCTTTAAAATGCGAGGCGCTGTGGACACATTGCCAGATTTATTCTCTCTTTTTAAAGTTTTTGTCGTAAAAATATTTCTCAGGATCGCATATTCATTTACTATGTAAATAAAAAATACAACACCTCTGAAAAAACAACTTTTATCTTCTCCAAAAGACTTCCTATCACACCGGTCTCATAATGACGGATACGAAATCTACAAAGCCGAAATTTTCCCAAAAACACAATTAAGTATTTTTACATTGCTCATGTACCTGCCTATTTTCAGGCGATTTAGAATTCCACGTGGATTCTGCGTTGGACACACGGCTCTCGCTCCTGGACAGCCACTTGAAGACAGTGCAGACTGGCGTGGACTCCATCGTGGCTACTATATCGGAGGTCAAGAACAGACAGTACAACAGAGCGTACCCGACCAAGTAAGTTAGTTTTCACCTAGCAGTGGGTGACTTCGGAGTTCCGGACTGAAATGATCATGATGATGATGAAGGCATATAGAAAGAATGAGCCATCATCACCATCCATACCTTGGCCTTTTATCAATTTATTTTGGGGTCAACGCTGCACATTATCTTCTTCCATTTGCTAGGCGATGCTTATTCCGTAGGTACCCGACCTTGTGATTTTATATACATCCCTTGAATCAAGGGTTATTCAAATTTATCGTGTATTGGATACCCACATAAAGCCTATGGTTAATTTACAAATTCAATAAAAATAGTATAGCTTATTCAGCCGATCTTAATATAGCAGATGTTGACGAGGGTCTAGTTTCTCATAACCTGAACTTGTGAAGTTTTATCGTTAAACGAACTTACTGCTAATCGAAACTTGACTAGTAGTATAAATGTGAATGAGATTTACTTTAATAATAAGGTAATGAACGTGAACTATAGGTGTGCACGAAACAAAAGGTGTAAGAATAAGTAGCAAGAGGCATTTTGTAGTTTTTGACCCTACCACATGAGAAAAAGGTGCGAGTTTATGTATGTTGTAAGGTAATCGGTGTTTTCAGAGAAATTATAAGCAATTTTACATGCTCACTATTACAATACTTATATTGTACTTAATAAGCGGGCGGCATGACACTAGACAGCCCGATTAGTTACTAAGTAATAACAATTAATGAATTATGATTTTCGTCGTATTGTCCCGTGTATCGCTCGTAAATATTTGAAGCTTGTTGCGGAGTACGAGCGATGGTATGAATGAACATTTAGTAGTTTTGTCCTTTCACAAACTAGAAGAAATATAACTGGCAGCTCTAAGTATTTTTTTAAATCTAATTACGCCTGTGCCGAACTACCTGTTTCTAGAAACTAGACACCGACAAAAAAACTATTATTACTTTGCTACAATTTTGATGTTTTTACTAGTTGGTGAGAAAGTCTAGCATTACCTTTGTCTGTAACAATATCGGAATGTTTGATTCTCTGTTCCGGTTAATGTAACTCAATAGAACTGCCGTGAGTTGTCCGACAAGGAGTGAATTTCTTAAGTCTGGGAATGCCCAATATGCGATATCTTCCTCTTAGCTTGTCAAAAGGAATCTAAATTAAGTATTCCTGAAACTGAGAACTGAGCCATACTAGCTTGGCGGTTTCAGTAGCGTAGATCCGTTTATGTAGTGATCAATCAACAGAATGTGGGTGGTTATAAGAGTAGAGAAAGACAAAGTAACGATAGATGGACTGTGTGAAAAATGATATAGCTAGAAAAACGGTGAGGCGACGACTAATAGAGTGGAAGACGAAGCATTCTGCAGCAACCCTCAAAAGCTTTTTAAGTTGAGTACTCACGCTAGACGCGGATGTCTCATGTCGCATAGACAATGAACAGATACTCCAACCATCCAACTAACAACAACAACTGACGCACAGACGAACCGCGGACAGGTTTTATAATATGTAATTTTCATTTTACCTAACCTAACTATTCTAACTTAATAATTTATTGAAGCTCAAAAAAATTCTGTACAATCGAAGTAAGGGATAATGAGAATGTAACGTGACGAGTATTTGAACTTGTTCTTTTCAGGGCACCTATTTGTAAAATATAATCTAAGTAGCTCTAAGTTCTCAATCGAGTTGGTATGCAGTAATCTATAACTATGTACATGTCCATTATATAAGTAATCTAACGCAATTTCACATCACGCCCGTTTTATCAAAAATGTTGGCTGAGGTGACCCATGGGGCGCATTTCGTCAGTGATGCACGAGTCTCATCTCTTGTAATGTGTGAGACTATAACCTGCATAAACAGTGTACCAGTTAAACGAAATCCTTATGAAAACTTAAAACACTTGGCCCGACCTGGAAATCAAATCCAAGACCTCATGCTCAGCAGTATCGCTTGAGACCATCTGGTCAACGAGGCATTTATTTATTATACGCAGACTTATAAAAACACGTTTAGATCCATCATCACAGATGATCCTAAGATGATTTTCTCAGATAATTTAACCGCTGAGCTAGTGAGCTGAGAGTGCTGAGACAACGATATATTTTTTGTTTAGAGATATTTGACTACCTAGTCTAAATTAGGACTACCAATTTTATCATTTTGTAAGTGAAGCGTAGCCTAGGTAGGTTAACGTACCTTCATTGATTGTTTTGTTTCAGGGACGGATCCTCGATAACTATAGACCCCCTGAATTTTATCAACGAGTTCAGAAAAACGCTTCGTGAACAGAAAATTGGCAAAAAGTGTGACTGCAGGTAAGATAATCATGTAAAAAATAAAATTGAATGTATACAGCCCGGCATAGAACCGCCTCCTTTTTTGAAGTCGGTTACGTAGATGTCGTGTGTAAGAGGTGTGACAGTACCTTGTAATTTCTTAACACAATTACTATAGGTACTTAAAACATTTACAACAATATTTTGAAATAAACAAATACTTATGTCAGCTACACACTACATAAATAATTATGTTTACTACTGATCCCACAAATAAACAACAGAGATTATTTACTTTGTTGCTTACATTGCAACTCGCAAATATTTTTAAACAATGTCTTGGAGCAGCCTTTGCAAAGTTCTTAGGTATTTCACACCAGCGCATTTCGATTTTGGTGGCAATAGCAGCACGCTCTCTGAATCTCTGCCATGGAGTTATAGAACCCAAACATCCTAAGTAATGTTATAGATGTTAAGGTAAGTCTGTTTAGTATAGAACTGTGTTGATACTTCAGCAGGGCCTCCGCCAGGGTGGACCGATCAGAGCGGTACCCGACAGATTGCCACGAGATCCAGGTGCAAGGCTTCAATGTCTCCGGAATCTACAAGATCAAGCCGGACGATATGGAGCCCTTCTACGTGCTGTGTGACCTCACCACTGCTGGAGGCGGCTGGACGGTAACTACAAAACTTTCAACATGTTTCTAGTGTTAGGTGATTGTATGTAATGCTATCTACAGCGTCTATAGGAGTACCTACTTTTCTTCCTGAAAGTATCCGTATGAATGCATTTATCCAATGGATATTCTTAACATGATACCTTAATAATACCTAACAATCTCACAAATCGGACAGTTTATTTTTACATACTTGTATTCTAAAAACTCCTTTTCATCCAGGTATTCCAAAATCGTTTTGATGGCTCTCAAGACTTCTACAAAGGCTGGTCTGATTACGAGTATGGTTTCGGTAACCTTGCTGGCGAGTTCTGGCTGGGATTGGAGAAACTCAACTACCTGACTAATCAGAAGCTGTACGAGCTGAGGGTCGAGATGGAGACGCAGCACGATCAGGAAGCATACTCTGCCTACTCGGTGTTCACGGTAGGACCTGAACAGGAGGGGTACAGAATCAGCACGCTCGGCACTTACTATGGAACGGCAGGTGCGTTTGAAGCAATGAGAACTTGTAATTGATAAAATTTCTCAATAGGAACTCGAGAAAAATCGGACAAACATAAGTGAGGTGTTACGCTTAACAACTCTGCCATTGGTATCCTTAATCTCAGCGGAGGGTACTGGCATTATTATATGTTTAAAATTATTTATATTTCGAGCTTTGCCATCAAATAACAACTTCTGCCTCGATAATCTAGTGCTCCTAAGCGTTACTACTGAGGTCTTGGTATCGGGCTGTGGTATTGGGTTTTTTTCACCAGAAATTTCTGTAGCATCGAGTGTGGATTTGTGGCCGGTTTATAAAAATAGACTTGCTTGCGAGTTCTAGTGAAATGTGGGTAGACCTAGGATACACCTCTAACCTTATCCTTCGGGATAATACGATTGATTTTATTTCTTGCCTTGTACATACAGAAAATGATTGGATTTCAGGTGATTCTCTATCGTATCACGCCGGACAGAAATTCTCGACGTTCGACGCTGACAATGACGATTGGAAGGACGGCGCCTGCGCAACGGAACATGGCGGCGCTTGGTGGTACAAGGAATGTGACAAGAGGTAAATCACTTTTTTCTTTCGTGTTGTCGGTATGACGTGCAGTAAAGGTTCATATTGCTGTGTCGGGGCGCGCCAGAACGCAATCGCTTCGCTTACGTTCATTTACTATGAATAGATTCACATTAGTAGGTTGTGTTGTGTTGTAGCGCGATCTGTTGCCGTGAGTTTTGATTGGCCTATCCCGCGCCACGACACAACACGACACAGTAAAGTGCCCGTAGCTTCTGCGAAGCAGTCATGCTAGCGAAGGAGGTGGCGGAGCGTGAGAGGGAGAGAACCTCTCGTCCCAGCCGCCGCGGGAGACGCCTCGGGCGTCGGGGGTCACGTGGTGGCTTCCGGCCACCGTAGACGCGGACCTGTGGACGGAGAGTAATGGGCTAGCTCGCCGTCCGTCCGTCTTTTGACGACAGGCCGTGTTGACGGCGCGTTCGTGTTCCACGCGCGCCTCAAAGAGATGTCAGCAAATAGGGAGGGGCCCGCAAGGGCCGATGCCTGCCAGGGCTGCGGGCTGTTCGAAAGAGATACCGCGGCCCTGGAACACAAAGGGCAAGGAAGGAACATGGATGGGTTTTAGTCAGTACAAGTCTGACACTCCCTCCCGCTCTGCCCAGAGCGGGAGAAGTCATTTGATGATTTCCAATCCGTAAAAAAAAAAAAAAAAAAGCTTTACTGCGGCGCCGTACAAAGAGCATCATAACTAAACTCAGTAGGTAGCCACGACAATCGCGTCTGTATTTGACTCCCGGGCATAATCTGCAGTGACCCATATGGAAGAACTCAACCGATTGCGCGCTCACATAGGCTGCTGCAAACACTTTGACATAATAGGAGATTAAAGGTCAAGACAAACATAGAAAATTGAATTTGAAATGGTCGATATTGCTTCTTGCCTCGATTTGAACTCGAATCTCGTGCATGAGAGGCCTAAACAACAGCCATTATGTAAGTCATCATGACATAACATCACGCCTATAATCCCCGAAGGGTTAGGCAGAGGTGTACCTACCGAAAAGTACACCCAGGGGGCGAGCCTACTGGCTTCAACCGGGCACAGACCCAGACTCCGTGGCTGCTACTGAGAAATTCCTGATGGAAAAACCCAATAACACTTTGCCCGACCTGGGAATCGAACCTAGGACCTCTTGCTCAGCAAACCCCTTTGGGACCACTAGACCAACAAGGTCATAATTATCAAATATTGTATTTCATCTCGAATTAATACAAAAAGGCTTGTTTCATCAAATACGAGGCATGTGATCGTTTCATCGTTTAGTAAGCCGGGGCCAATTTGTGCCTAATAAGTAATGCTCCGGTCTCCAACTCACCCTGGGCAGTCAGTTAGCGCCACTTGCACCGAGGTTGACATTCGTCTTTGCCTACTTAAGTATTTTAATTAATTTTTCCAGTAATCTCAACGGAAAATATTCAATGACGAGTGAGGAGAACCGAGGACAATCTATATATTGGATATCATTCAAGGGTCCTAATTATCCACTTTCTAAAACAAAAATGATGATCAGACCTTTGCCTGCGAGCAAACCGGCTGATTACGCGGAGAGCACCAAGGTAACGTGAACCTATAAATCATAGTGTGGGTTGGTCATGCTCTCTATTTTATTATTCTTTATCCATAATATTCTACTTGGAAGGTACTTGTAGCGAATAACGCCTAGCACATTTATATCACACAAAGTGAACGAAGCGGGCGAACATTAAATTATTTCTTAACACATACATACATTAACTCACGCCTTATCCCAAGGGCGTAGGCAAAAACAACGCAACACAGAACGCCACCTAATCCCATTATTCCCTAGCCGTAGACGTAAGCAATGCACTGATTTATCAGTTTACTTAATAAAGCAGAGGTTTTATTTACTTCAAGTACCTTATACCTACTTATGTCACCATTAATGTAGTCAATTTATTTTGTTAACAAAATATCTATGTACTCATATTTTAATAGGGTACCAGTAGCGGATTAGTAAGCCATCCAAGACACTCGTTTGGCAGCACCGGTCACCATACCTCCAGAAAGTCCTGGGGACATTAAGTATCTAGTTGTGCAACTGAAGAAACACTATGCTTGGTTATTTGCACATCCTATAAAAAGCACTTTACGTGGAAAATAATAAGGAAATACATAATAAGCCCAAGAAAGAAAAGCTATTGTTATTTTCAGAAACTTTTAGAAGGTTTGCATCTAGGACCGCCTCCTGATAATCTGGTCGTAATGCCCCTTAAGACGGGACGAACACGGACCCAGAAGGGTCCTAACCAGTACAGGTACGAGAAGTTCGACAAGTCTTCGGACAACGGCTTCTTTCAACACTAGGAGTGAACCTTCACAAACAGCTGTCAGCCACAACACTACGTGTGCACATCCCCATTACCGTTACCTAGCTCTAAGGCCTTGGTTGGTTTGTGACTATCTTTGTTGTCAATGTAAATAGCCTAGTCGAACGATACAGGCGAACTTCGGAATGAGTGTTTCTCTTCCTCTGATCCGGTGGGATGCTTATTTGACTGGGTTATTACATTCGTACTTCTTTTTCTTTGTTTCATACTAAGTACTTTACCAAAACATAATGCAAGTATGTTTTGTGTTGTTTAATTTGTGAGATTGAATCGCCCAATGCAATACGATAAACCCTTGGATTGGCAATAAGATGTGGAAATCTGTTTTAAAACCTTAATGTATGTGACTGTATTTCTACCTAAGCAATAAAGTACTTATGTTTGTTACTAAAATTTAGTTTTTCCATCAGAATGGTTTGCCTAACGCATTTCTTTCGTGTTAAGATCATAAAGTATTGAATATTACAGAAATGGATTTGGCCCCAAACTGACGATGGATTGAATTTTTAATAGAAATTAAGTTTTTTTATAATTTTTGTGAATGCTGATACACCCTAAACTTGACAATTTGTTACAACCTGTTAGGCAGGTTACGTTAAAATTGAACTAAGGTATAGATTGCAATATAATTTTGTTATAAATAAAAAACATACAATATCAGTCTCATTTTACTTTATTTTCCTTAATGTACCAAGAAATTAGATCCTGCATCTTCTTGAGCAGTTTGTTGGACATGAAAACGTTCTAATTCCTCATTAAGATTCTGTGTTGAATCGTGTAGTCACATCATCAATACTTACAATATTTCAAGTTCAAGATACTATTATTAATCGACATAACATTTATGCATCCACTATATGGAGACTTAAGCAGTATTACTTCTAAAAACTGTAGGAGTATTCATAACCGTGACTACACTAATGTACATGATATTCATCATGGCAGTGCTGATTTGCTGAAGCCGACTGTTCGTTTACTACGTTCGTTAAGTTTACACAGTTAATTTACTTATATAAACGAAGTGTAATGATTAATCTATAACACTGTACTACCCATCGCTACATTAAATCGTATTGAAACTAAATTATTTGAGTTTAACAATGTATTGTTGGTTTAACATATAATTAAAGGTATATCCTATTATAATACAAATCATCTTACTACAACACTAATCGACAAAAATAATTATGCTGTCCATAAATTCATGCAGAACAAAAAATATAAAATAATATTTGTGTTTTGTAAATTAGCATTCTACTTAACGTTATTTCCAAAGCGACGTTTAGTAAACTTAAATTCCCAGTTTGAAATCACCAAACTATCACATAATACGATACTTATACATTTACTGACCTCATTTTGGTAAATGCCTACCCTAACAATTTCAATATGTACAAAAATGATGCGACGACTGCATATCTACCTACTGCTGTGTTATATCGTTTAACAAACAAATATTTACATACATTGGCCACGGTATACAGGAAAAATTTTTAACCAGTGCGTAAATTTTGCCATAATCAACTTCAACACGTTTTATTAAACACGTATATTTTATTTTGATATGTCTTAGTACTAAAAAAAAAAGTTATCGCTTACGAAACATGTTTACTTAAAAACAATATTTTATTGTCACTCGCCGGGCGATCGGGCGGCGCGCGGCGCGTGCGTAGGTATCAGCTGAGTCGGCGCTCGCTCGCCGCTGCGACGACGTACCTACGCGGTGCGGTTACTGACCTTTTTTAGTTTGGACTGCGATATGAAGTTGGTACTTGTTAACGTAATTCCAACTTTTCCTTCATACTTTCATGGGCTTAGGACCATCAAAATGCATAATAATAAACTTGAATGAAGCACTAAGATAGGTATGCAACATAAACATGAAAACATTTAATTGAAACCATTGCATTATGGCTCACACCGAAGCGACGTGCCGCGTCGTAGGTACTGGCTCTAGGATCCCTCTCAAAAAAATCAAAAATGGTTTCTTCGACTTCGATCGCCAGTCGAGGTCTGCCAGATCCTTGTGCATGATTCGGGGTCGTAAACTGGCCGTGATCAAGCAGCCTCTGATTGGCTGCTAGAATGGTCCTTTCATTAGGGACGGCGGGGTTACGGATCCCCTGGGCTCGCATACGAGGTACACTCTCCCTCTCATACCTTCTTCGAGCTGCTCGTAGATTCTCGTTGCTTAATAAATACACTCGCACCATTTCGTAGTATTCGCGGTGAGTAAAGTTTGACATCGTGATTGATACGACGCGAGTACGCGGCAACTGCAGGGCGCAGGGGTTGCGCGGGGTAAGAACGCTCGGACGTCAGAACACCAATTGCGCGTGGAACGTACTGACGGCGGGCGGGCGGCGGCCCGGCGGCGGCGCTAGCGCATTCCCCACCCCCTCACCCCAGCCATGCGCCCGGGCGGCGGCCGCGAGTTTTCATTGATAGTATGGCGAATAGATTATGTCCATGTTTTGCTTATTTCAAACTCGGATAAGGATGAATTTTTTTTTTAATTTTTTTTTAAACTAATCACGGAAATGTGTTCTATTACTGACACTGAACTACCAAAAAAAATTTACGCACTGGTTAAAAACTTTTCCTGTATAACATATAAACAGTTAATGATTCCAAAATTGAACATTTATCTTAATGTTATATTATAATTTCCAATAATCGCTGTATCGTTTTACGTGTAAAAAAATATCTACAAACACATAATATATTCCTAACAAAAACGCGAGAAAACACACAAAATACAACTAAGTAGCACCACAGGTGTAAAAGGTGTTTGCTGGGTTAGTGAAAGTGTTTTCATAAACTCGCGAACATAACAAACACTAACAAGCCGAGGGATCATTTAAATTATAATACACCAGTTCTATATCGGTAATTGCACTGAATTGAACACGAATTAACTATATAAGCAAATATTCACTACGTTATAAACTTTAAATTACAACAACTGTTACTCAATGTGAAACATAAAAATGTAGATTAACTTAGTACGACGTTAACATTATTCATAAATATAAACGTAAGCTACACTAACTAATGAACGAAGTGTCTGAGTTGTAACTTAACGACCATCCAACATTCATACTGTACACTAACTTAGGACTTGGGCAGACCATCGATTTCAAGTCTATCATTTTACTCGAACAGTATAACGTATCGATACTTATGATAACTGTTTTTAAATAAACAAGAGCTGTAACCTTTAATTAACAATGATAAATATCATTGTTAATTATTTTTGTTAAAAACGAACAATTCCCTAACCGTTGAAGACAAATATAAACGTCGATTAATTGACGGATTGATCGCCTGCCGAAGTCGCGTATCATCTATGACATAAAATCTATATATTGAATTACTTTCCTAACATGTTGACCGTAGAATTAAAAAAAAAAATCTCCACACACATCAGCCGATTAAATTTTTGACCCTTTTATAAATTTTGATATTATAAGAAATTAAATGTGTATGAAATAAAGATATTTTGGAAAGCTTGAAATAGCTCAACGGTGTGGGTGCCAGACTGAAGAACGCGAGAGGTCAGTAGTTTGACACCCACCTGTTGCATTATGGACGAGAACCCACTTCTAGTATAACCATTTTAACTTAGTCAGAAGGGCAAACAGGATTACTACCACGCAACCCAAATTCATATAAATCCATATAAGAAGTAAAAAAAAAAGTTCCTTCGAAAAAAATTAGGAGGGAAGAGAGCCAAAGTAATTATAAACTAAGTACATGTTTAAATAAGTCAAACTTAATACTAGATAGGCGGAACTTTCGACATTTGTCCTAAGTGCACCATAACATTATCCGAATTTATAATGAAACGCGTTAATGTTTCTGGCCAATTACGAGTAATGTAAAAAATGGGTGACGGCTTTATGGTGACTGATATACCAAGGCTATACAAGGTGTAGCTTAACGCAGCTACGGTGTGTGAGAAAGAGCGAGAAGACATACATTCAACAATTACGGGCTTTTCTTAACAGTAAAGTATATAACAGGAAATCGTGAAACTTTGAAGACAGTACCTAATTTTTTTAGGGCTCTACATCATTACTAAGTCTGCTGCAGAAAACCACGAATATAAATATGTGGAGCATATCGCGTAATATCTCTAGTACCCCAAGATACATGAGAGTGTGCAACTATATTTAACGAGGGTAAAGCAGTATTTGCTTTAATACAAATATTAATGGGGTATTATTCTTAAAACTCTTAACAATAGGTTGGAGAACGTCGTTGAGGACGCTAGAATGGGTTGGATGCGGCGTTAGCCTTAACGGCAAATACGTCTTTGCTTTGCCGCATTATCATAAGCGAGCAGTCGCAGAAGGCCTGAGGTCGTCACAGCGCAACTTGGGAGAGGCCTGTGTCGGTCAACCGTGGACAAAAATAGGTGCCCGCTTACTGAAATGTTTATTGATTTTCTGTACAAACCAACGCCTAAAGTTCTGGTCATGCGAATCCTGTGCGGTATGCGAGGTTTCATTCGTTAACGCCGATTGTGTGAACCTACTTGTATGGAGATGTGCAAACTGGCGCGAGTAATCGCGTGATTATCAAAACAAAAAGCGGGAAGTGCAGTCCCGCGCGGCTTCACCCTAATGTAGCCACAGCTTAAACCCTCAACCAATATAGTAAATATAGAACGATATACAGGCATGCATACTATTGTATCTCAGTGAATCAAACGTGTATTTCTAATTCTACAAAGATATTAACGGGAGACGGTGGCGTAACCCGTAAGCTTACAGAACTAACCAGTTAACTCCAACTACTACAATTGTTCTACACTGATATTAACGTCCATACGTGCTTGAGTAATATGTTCGTGTAAACGCATTCTTCGACTCAACAATTTACAAGTTGTGTGCGAAGAACGCGTTCAGTAATTCTGCAACAAGGAAAAGTTATGTTTAGTAACAACATATTTGAAAACCTTGACCATACAGAAGAGCTACAAAGATCTTTTGCAGCAGCTGATGAACCGAAGCTGATGAACATTAGTAATGTAATAGTAATGAAATAGAAAACGGCGGCATTAGTTTCATTTCTATTTTGTTTTGCTGTTCCAATCAGAAATGACGTAATAAAATAAAAGTGTCAAAGAGAATCTATCGGCAAGTTCAGGAATTTTTATGGGAGAAACTCGAAGATCATGTAAAACGCCTATTTGTAATGATATGTTAAATGTTTGTATAAGGTAACCTCAGGGTATAATGATCCAATTAAAAACAATATTTCACTGATTTAACACATTCAGTGCTGGGAACCCACCTGGTGGGTTCACTCAAGTCGCACTTGCGATGCCGGGAATCCACCAGGAGGGTTCACTTTTGCGCAAACGTAATGCCAGTGACCCACCTGGAGGGGACCCTCCTTGCAATATGTATGGTGGAATGGCGCATGAGTTCTATGAAACGGGGGTGGACTCGAATGGGTTAAAGCTTCACTATTATTGACTATCATAGGGTGTTTTGCGTCTACGAATTGTTGATGGTTACCTCAGTCATGGTCATGCGACGACTGCTCGCTCTCAGGTCGCAGAGAATCAATACAAGCGACAATCTTGAGCGCCGGCCCCAGCTTCATTGAGAGTGCCATCACGAGGTGCTCCGGTTTGATCAGCAGCAGGGCTTCACCATCGACCTCCTGCATGAGGAACTCGTCGGCATAGCTCGCGCACCCCGGTATATTTCGGATGAACTCGCATACTTCGGATACCTGCGGAAAATTATGCGTTTTTTAGCTTGTTTCTAGGCAAGTAAGATCGGTAGTTACTGCCCGCCGACGGGAGCAGGCCATGGCTTTTGGAAGCTCGAAGTCTAATAACCTGTCTTACCGAGGGCTATCTTGTTAAGGACTATCTACCAAACGCAAATAGAAGCTGATCAAGAACAGAACCATTATTTTATTGATATTATCGTATAAAGACACCAACGAAAGAATAATTTACCCCTATTTACATCACACAAAAAGATTAAAATGAGGTTTTGCTCGTTTGGTCCAAGCTGACTTTCAACCAGTACTTGAGTTGTGGACATGTGCATTCGCTTCTTGTAAAATATTGGTTCAGCTCCATTCGGATAGACTGGAAGCCGTCTCCAACATAGTCGATGTGATACTCACGCTCCACTTTGTAGCGTTGGGTATCTTAGGAGTCGAGGCAGCGTCGGCGCTGGCCGTGCTAGCGGCCTCGGCAGTGCTTGTCGCGGCCGCTTCTGCCTTCGCGATGCTGTTTGATTGCGTAGAGCTGTGAGAACCGCTGTCAGCAGACGAGGAGATCCGTGGCACGCTTGGACTGTGGTCCACCATTTGTCTCTTACCTATTATAGAAAAAGGGTGGTTAAATCAGTTCAGTATAGTGGTGCCTCCTCACCGAAGTTAGTTTTTGTTGAATGACATTTTGCAAGACTGAATGACTTTTGCGGCTCGCATTATCCGCTTTTGCCCACAATTACTTGCAAACGTTGCTCCACAAAAAGTTACTTCGATAAGGATGCATTGCCCAACTAAAGTCTATGAAACGAAAATGACATGAGACACCTTGGGTGCTATTCTGAAAACAAGTTATCGAATCAGGTGTTACGCGTTCAACAGCTGTCAACCGACATCCGTATTAATGATGGCAAAAGCAGCGGCTAAATTCGGTTAACATGTTATGCTCGCGATTAGCGTCAGTGGTGAAATCCCACATAAGACTGTTACCGACCTGATAACAATGCATGTATGGTTACAATACTTACGCGGTGGTCCAGAGTCGTCAGAGGAGGGTAGTTTGTTCTCCTTGTTCTCCTGCTCTTTGTCCACCCAGTCGCGGAGAGGACGGTTCACCTGCACCAAATTACTCTACATATCAATTACCTATAGCGTTCAGTGACGGATACAACCAAATGCCAACATCAAGTACAGTCGCGGGCTATAAATGTGGGCTAAGTTTCACCAGCGTTCGTCGTAGGCGAGGTCATAAAACGTAGGAAAGCGATGACACTACACTTAGTGTACAAATCTCTCTCTCACACGTTTCATGCCTCTGTATTCATCTAGTCATGACAGGCCATCAAAGACCGTATTTCTACACAGTGGGAATTCGCATATGAAATCAGACAAACATTTTTAGTCCGTGATTGTAAGTTGAGAGACAGATAGTGTCAGTGTTGGGAGCAGTTTAAGTTTCTACATATCTCGACAGATTTATTCCAAAGTCTATTTATCGATGTTTGATGGATCTGAGGGATCAAAATGTTGTGGTTAATATATGATATGTTCAAAAAAGGTGCGGCGTATGAAGACGGTCCGCTCAAAACGTGGCGGTAGTTTTGGAAAATGCAAATGTGCGCACTCTTCACTCCAAACCACTACCGCCTCGTTAAGTTACTCACGACATAAACTAACAAAATACCAGTACCTTATAATAAAAATCCTGTTGCCGTAGAATGTAACAAATAATACGACAATTTTAGTTATCAATGCGTGTTTCTTATTCAACCACGCCAGAATATCGTATCTTACGTACCCTTATACATGTTACAGGGAGGGACTAATAAACTTCTACTTCGGACTACCTCATTTAGATAGTCATAGACATAGACGTCAAAGTGGTTTAAACGAACTTGAATAAAGTAAGGTTAATTGTTATTACAAGTCAGCTAAGGTCAATTTACTCTGACAGGGTCGTGTTGATAAATCAAGGAACATGAGACTTACAGCAAATGGTTCGGCGGCTTCCTGGATGACGTATCCTTCGATGACATGTGTCAATATGTTTGGCTTCACCATCGCTTTTGGGAGCCCCTTATCTGCAAAATAGTTAATCATAGCACCTTTGTAGTTTGAATATGAGGATAAAACAAAGCAACAAAAATTAAAGCATTAATATTCATGTCTCGATTGGGTCACCGATAATCATGCTACCGACAAGTTGTACTTTAGATAAGTAATGGAATCTGACGTTATTTACGGACAACTTACTTTTATTGATAAGAATGACGAATCAGCAACGTTTTACAAACAATATATATTTTTCACAGTAATGTAAATGAGTTGGTTGAAACCTGAAGTAGTACATACTATTTATACAACGAACAGTGGCCGTATTGACATTTTGTATTAGCCACAGAATATCATATTATTAATATTTCCTAATATCATAGACGCCAATTAAACAAACGATACGCACTGTCATTTAAAAAAGGCATGACGCGTTCGGGCGCTGCCGCAGTCGGCGCCAAGTTTTTCACGTTGTTTGTCAAGTTTTATAAATATATTGCAGGTGTTAGGGTTATGGTTTTAGCACGAACCGTTACGTTAAACGCGTCATTTTTACAAAAAATGTTTTCAAAAAGGTCGCAAAAAAGTCACACTTAATAAGTTTCTAATGAAACGTTTATACATGCAGTTGCTGGTCAAACGTAGATTGGACTGTTTCTTGCAACCAAAAGAATTTTCGACTACGGCCTGGACACAGAAACTTGCTATGAAACGAAAAGCGACCCAATCGAGCAAGAACTGGCGTGGTTCATAAAGATGTTCATACAATACTGACCGTGGGCCGCCTGACTCATGTGGCGGGGGGTGCACTGCGTGCTCTTGAACAGCGCTGTCGATCCCCCGGACGATACCGGCGCGGTGATGGCGGCGGTCATCGTGGACGACGATGATGTTGATGAAGCTACTGTAGTCACCACCTGGAGTCGAGTTTGACGTTAAAGGATGCCAACATATCTGCGTGTTCGAATGGGTGGATTCAAAGTGTCCGTAAAATAATGACGCATGCACTCTCATGCGGCATTATATCATAGACATCTGAAATGTGATTGTGACCGGTCGACCACCTCAACCGTTTTAATGTATCTTACTGACGTTAAATAATCAACTTTATCATGTAGTTTAATAGGTAACTTTGGGAAAGGACATTGCAGACGCATTATACGTCCGCGATTGACGTTATGGTTTCAATCAAATCTTACTTTCTCAAGTCATAGTCGATAAATGGTCAGCAGAGAATTGGTGACCGGTATCTATGAGCAACTGAGCATGTTCAACATACTCACCTGTGGTACAACAGGGGTAGTTTGCTGTGCACTGCTGGGCACCGGACCGGTGCTAGTAGCCACCGACGTGGCCGTGGTAGTGGGCGGGGTCTCTGTCGATGTGCTCTGGCTCTCCGTCTTCGATGGACTCGGCTTTGATGTCTCCATGGGTGTCACTGCTGCTGTCGTAACGATTTTGATGCTTAGATCTCAATGAACACATTATCAGGCGTGTAATCCCCGAAGGGTTAGGCACAGGTGTGCGTTATATTACGTTATGTTTATGTCCCATGTAATAGGGGCGAGTCTATTCCCATCAACCAACCGGTCACAAATCCAGACTCCATGATTGCCACTAAGAAATTTATGATAAAAAAAATAACACTTTGCCCGACTGGGGAAACAAAACCAGGACCTCTTATGCAGCAGTCGTTTTGGGACCACTAATATTATGAGTTTTATTTTATAACGAGAAGTGGACTCTATGAGATTATTCCATCGGCATAAATTACGAAATATCCAAGTACATTCCCTATTTAACACCTTTTTAAACATTCTCTGTGCTCACCCTCCGTATACAAGGAACTTTTGTGCAAAATAACAAGACCCAGCCTTTGAGGTGGTGCATTGTCCGTCAGTGAAACCAAGGTTTTATTTTTTCTTCTTGTCTGTTGATAATCACGACAACTAATGTACTTAGCAGTTTGTTATAAATTCTTTGTGACCTTCTATTTTGTGTATTGAACTCAAATTCTATGAGACTATTAAGTAGTGTTAGTAAGTAACAAAAAGGTACAACTGTACCGTCATCTATGTACCATAGAAAATACATTTATGACATTAAACTAGTCTATTGAAAACCACTAGCCTGTTTTATTAGGTTATGGGCCCAGAAATAAAAACCAAGTTGATTGACATGTGTGTTGAGGCTAGTTCAGTATCTGGTTTCGAAAGTGCACTTTTAGCAAAAAGGAGGCAGCATTGGAAAAATGAAAACTCTAAGAAGAGTGGCCATAAAGATTTGCAAGCAACGTCAAAGCCTGACAAGGTTGTCAAGTGTTACAAATGTAAACAAACCGGACACTATATAAATCAGTATCCCAACTCAGAATCAAGCAAAAGAAAACAAACAAATGCATTCAGTGCTATTTTCCTGAGTGGTTCAGTCAGAGTAACTGGTATATTGATAGTGGGGCTAGCAAACACATGACGGCGAGACAAGAAAATATCGTCAATCCGTCCCATCAACACGATATGAGAGAAATTATTATTGCAAACCAGACAAGTGTTCCAGTTCTATGTTCTGGTGATGTCAACATCATCACAGTTGTGAATGGTGTAGAGTATGAGTTCACAGTTTCGGACGTATTGTGCATAACGAGCTTAACAACAAATTGCTTTCGGTGAGTCAGTTGATCGAGAATGGCAACAGCGTTATTTTCATGAAAAATAGTTGCTACATCTACAATCAACAGAAAGACCTAGTTGGCAAAGCAGAATTAGTTGAAGGTAGTCAAGAATTTGATAAATATCTGAAGGAGCATGGGATTGTTCATCAAAGAACTATTGCTTACACGCCGCAGCAAAATGGTTTGTGTGAACGGATGAACAGGTCAGTAGTTGAAAAGGCCAGATGTTTGATCTTTGACGCTGGGTTAGAAAGAAATTCTGGGCAGAGGCGGTTCATACTTCAGTTTATTTAAGAAATAGATCTGTTGTTACAGGACTGAATAGCAAGACTCCATAAAATATGAGGTTTGGATAGGGCCGAAGCCAAACTTGAGTCATTTACGTATTTTTGGGAGTGCAGTCATGGTGCACGTGCCAAAAGAGAAGCGTTTGAAGTGGGATAAGAAAGCTAATAAGCTTATTTTCCTCGGCTATTCTGACAATGTGAAAGGCTATAGAGTTTATAACCCAGAAACTAACTCTGTTAACATAAGTAGAGACATCGTTGTTATGGAGAAGTCAGCTGAGAGTACAGTGAACATATCCTTGGAGTGTAAGTCTTCAGCGGAGGGAGGATGCACCAAAGATTCTGAGAGTACTGAGAAGGAAATTTCAGAGTCAGGAAGTTCTAATTCAGAAGAAGAAATGTTGGACAGTACGTATTTTATGGATACGGAAACAGAAAGTACGTCCGATGATAATTTCTCCAATGCTACTTCAGACCCAGAAATTATATTAGTGGAGTAAGGTACACCAGCAACTCTACCAAAACGAGAGAGCCTACCTGATCGGTATGGTTATAATAATTTATGTATCACAGAGTGTGATGATAATGACAAAGAGATCACTCTCGAAGAGGCCTTAAATGGACCGGAGAGTAAGTTTTGGCGAGCAGGCATGAAGGAAGAGTTGGACTCTTTTGAAGAGAATAACCCGTGGGAGCTAGTTGATCGTCCTAAAGATTGTACAGTAGTTCAGTGTAGATGGGTTTTTAAAAAGAAGTTTGACAGTTCTAATAATGTACGTTACCGGGCAAGATTGGTAGCAAAGGGCTTTAGTCAGAAAGCAGGTGTAGATTTTCATGAAACTTTTGCGCCAGTTGTTAGGTATTCTACCTTGAGATTGCTATTTGTTCTGGCAGCCAAGTTGAATTTAGATTCAAGTCATCTTGATGTTACCACAGCTTTTTTAAACGGTTTTTTGAAAGAAACTGTGTATATGAGAAAACCTGTTACTTATGAATCTAGTATGGATGATAACAAAGTGTTAAAATTAAAGCGCGCTATATATGGTCCTAAGCAGTCTTCCAGAGCTTGGTATCTGAGAGTCAATGATTACTTGATAGATTTAGATTATAAAAAATCAAAGTACGAGCCATGTTTATTCACAAAATTTGAAGGAAAAGTTAAGATTATAATTGCACATTTCGTTGATGTTTTTTTTTGTTTTTTCGAATTGTACGGCAGTAACTGAACAATTAGTAAATGAATTGAGCTGTAAATTCAAGATAAAAAACTTAGGTCAGTTAAAAAAGTGTTTAGGCTTAAGAGTCAATATTAACGAAAACGTTATAACAGTTGATCAAGGTCAGTTTGTAGACGCTTTACTGAAGAGGTTTAATATGTTAAATTGTAAAACTGCAGGAACTCCTATGGAGATGAATTTAAAATTAGAAAAGTCTCAAAACGGTTGTAAAGATAATTATCCGTTTAGAGAACTAATAGGAGGCTTAATGTATTTAGCGGTTTTAACCAGGCCTGATATTCCTTACAGTGTGAGTTTTCTTAGTCAGTTTAACAACTCTTATGATGAGACTCACTGGAAGCATGCGAAAAGGGTGTTAAGGTATTTAAAAAAGAACCAAAAACTATGGTCTTGTATTTTGTAAAGACAATTCTTGTATTGAAGGTTTTGTAGATGCAGACTGGGGTTCTGATGTAAATGATAGAAAATCTTTTTCGGGATTTTGTTTTAAATTGTCAAATACAGTGATTGCTTTTGAATATAGAAAGCAGAGACATGTAGCTTTATCCTCGACAGAAGAAGAATACATTTCGATGTCAGAAGCAAGTAAAGAGGCAATATATTTAAAGAATTTACATTGTGAGATTGTAGGAAATTCAGAACCAATTGTTTTATTTAATGATAGTCAGAGTGCGCAGAAATTGGTTTCAAATCCAGTTTTTCATCGCAGATCTAAACATATAGGGTATCATTTCGTTAGAGAGGCAGTTACGGATAATTTTGTGAAAATAGCTTATTTGGAGACAGCTGAAATGCCAGCAGATATTTTGACCAAAAGTCTAGGGTCTGTTAAACATTATTACTTTATGAAAAAGCTTGGTATTTTACCTGTTTCATAGTTAATTTCAGTATTGTTTTTGTTAAGTGGAGGTGTTAGTAAGTAACCAAAAGGTACAACTGTACCGTCATTTATGTACCATAGAAAATACATTTATGACATTAAACTAGTCTATTGAAAACCACTAGCCTGTATTATTAAGTAGCCACCTGCACAGCTCTATTATTGATCGTCGTTAGAGAAACCAAAAGAAAAAACACAAAACCGCCAAAGGTGGAGGGAAAGATTTGGAAGAGACCTACACTCAGCATTGGGTGGCCAAGGGTTGAAGAAGAGAGTGAGAGAGAAACCAGGCGTTGTGAATAGATTCCTTACCAATGGTGGAGGTACTGGTGGAGACGGCGGCGTCGGCTGTTGACGCGGTAGTGATCGATACGGCTATCGTGGTCGATGTAGCGTCGGAGGTTTCCGGCACGGTTTGCGTCGACGGCTGGATTTGAATCACCGGGGTCTATAAATAAAATAATTTTTATTTCGGACAAGCAACAGCCATGATAGTGGAAGAGAAACTTATAATCTTTGGTATATTATATCATTTGAACACAAGTTTGTTGTTTGAGGTACATCTACGTTGCCTTGAAATGAGGAAGGCTAGTCCAAGCTGATTGTATATGGCGTGTGAATTAGTCCCAATCTGACCAATGAGATCAAGCTATTTTGAAATATAAAATGACATTGACAGATTTCTAACTAATGACGATGCTTGGTACAAGCTATGCTAGCGCCATTAGATTTACAGTTGCCTTCCCCATTTGAAATGTTGACTCTAACACGTGATTGTAACAGTAACAAGTGTGAAATCGTTAGGGATCAATCCCAATTAACTGACATAAATCGAAAGCATTGTAGTCGCATCATACAGTAGCATATTGCCATACCGGTGTAGTCGAAATCTGCTGTGTCTTATCCTCCTCGGCCTTAACATGCGTGACAAGGGTTGCAGGAGTCGGCAGCGGCAGGACGGAGGCCTGCACTGGCGCCGCGATGAGCCCCACCGTACCCTGCGCGGCCTGCAGCGTCAACTGCGGAACACTCAGGTTGCTTGATACCTATACCAGATGACATTTTAGACCCACATGTTACAATGACCGTTTAAGTTGCAAAACCACAATTTATGACGGTTTTGACATTTTGATGTCGTTTGTAATCGAGCAATGAGAATCGAAAGACGCGCTTTTCCACCAAACGGAAACAAGCAATGTCTCTATCTAATTTGAAGTGTACACAAATGTAAAAAAGGGATTGTAAAGGTATTTATGTAAAATTACGTAATTTTCACTCTCCTGTAAAGTTGTTATTTTTGACTTGTAGTGGTTTTAAAACTTAAACGATAATATCTTTTTTTCTTTCTACTGATGCTCGAGCACTTGCAATTTACTGCACTAACAGCGTTTTGTGACTTCTCCCCGTATCGTGTAAGAGATGTAGACAAATTCTGATCCATGCGTCTCGTTTCTAAGTTATGGGGAGAATACATACACATCTACCTACTTGAACAAATACATCATGCATTTTATCACAATGCAACGATTGTGGTATACTAGTAGAGCTTGTTGGCAACGGTTTTTTTTTACTGACCCTAAGTAATAGGAATGTTATTTAATAAATGTTCATCATTCTACCACTGGAGAAATCTGTAGCTTTAAACTGTTAAGCATGCGCTTACAGCTGCAGATTTCTTCAGAACATAGATAAATTGCCTACCGTATGTGTTACGAATATGACGTCAAATCTCTTTTGCTGTACATGCATATTAATATTACGGAACCTGAGTAACAAGCAACGATTCACTGAGGAACAGGGCTGCTTTAGAGTCTACAACTACATGTGATTTAATCAAATAAATCGTAAAGGCGCCCCCCTCACCGGGAGCTTCGCCTGTGATGTTTAGATTACTTGTTTTTGTACAAAATCGATTGTTGGATTTTACATAGCAGGCGAATGCTCGCGGTGAAGTAGCAACGGAAGACGAAGAAATATGTCCAATTTAAAATATCGATATATTGCTAGGGTTAAACAAAACACCATTTGTATTATTTTACTGAGAAGCTTCAGTTATCATGGGAATCATCTTGCAATCTGATACTTCTACCCAGAAACGAAAATATAAAATCGATCTATCAAAGTTGGACATGCTACTGATGATTTCATTTTCAAGTGTTAGGAATCTATTAAATTAAATAATAACACAAAGATGGAACCACTATCATATAAATATCAGAACGGAAACAAAGAAACAGTTAACCCAGAAAAGGTATGCGCGTCGGTAATATCTGTTTTTTTTTTCAAATTAGAACACGAAGCGTGCGCAAAAGCTAAAAGTTAGTCGATGACTGCATGCTTTTCCTAGGAGATCTATACATTCGACAGTGTTGCCATCAAATCTATCTACCTTATTTTAATGAATGTACGACAATATAAAGAGATAATTGAATAAACATCGATGATTTCAATGAATGGAGTAACGTTTGCGAGGTTCGTGAGGCTACCTCGTGGTGCAACAACGGAGAAACTTGCACGAGGGGCGAGCTCAGCAAGGCCGTCCCGTCAAGCGCGAGCCCCGGCTGCCAACGTATTTACCACTCAAATATACATACATAATATACATACAACTATAAATAACCTAGTGACCTACAATATTTGGTCCATATTCAAACTCAAACTCAAATCACACTATCATACAAAACAACAGGACACTATAATATAGAAGACTTTATAGAAAGATCAGAACAGAAACAGATCTAAGAACTGTGGTAATCAGAGTCCAGAGTCTGACACCAAGTCTTACCAAGCAGTGTTAATAATTGGGCTATGGAGGTCAAGTAGGCAGACGTTTCAAATAAAATATGGTATTCAGCTGCATCCGGTAAGACTGGAAGCCGAACACCAACAGTTGGGAAAAGGATTGACGGATAAATAATAGTTCGAAAACTAAGCTTCTTTCGTTTAGCTTAGCTTGCATTGCTGACGCAGTTTTTCATACTTGTGCGCAGACTAACTATGTGAACTAACAAAAATATGCAAAGCTAAGTTAGTTTGTGTATGCTGATGCGAAGCTACACGAGCTAAGCTAAACCCTTCCGCCTACCCTGGCACCTGTGCAGTGCTCCGCCAGTGCTGTGCGTCTTGTGTCGTATATAACTGAAAATGTTCGTCATCTCACTCGGAAAATAAAGCCAGTCATTCATCAGTCAGACAAACTCTCCGCTTGTTAAAAACTTTTTAATGCTTGATAAACGTGTTGCCATATCCAAGGTACGGAACGGTTTCTTTTCTGTGTAGCGTTTTCATCATCTGAACTTTTTGCATCGAATATATTCATGGCGAGCGCCGAGCGATACGTCCATCAAATTAAACTTCACAACACAGCTTTCTTTCTTGGTGTGTATGGGACATATTTCTAGTTTAATTAGATTAGATTAGCTTAGCTAGCTTAGTTTAGTTTTCGGTCTGCAACCCGCGTAAAGCTTTGGCGATCAGCTAAGATGCATCGTCAAGACAGCTAAAATCCTATAATCGTTTTCTATAAAGTGCTTATGCTATTTGTTAGTTTCACTCATTGTTAGGTACTAATTCCAGTTGCAGTTTTAATTCTTACATAATTATATCAGACCTATGTCCTGTTAAGTTTCAAACCCTTTTAACTAAGACCCAATTCAAACCAATGCATGCTTAGCGGAGTTTTAACGCCCAAGGCCAGACAATATTTCATGAGATATGTTTTATGTAGATCTAGAAGTACTATGACACAATAAGATTCCCTACTCTGGGAGAGACATTAACGTTTGAGATTACTACAAAGAAAACTATTCAGGGAATCCTTAGAAATCGTACAACTTGTAATAAATTTTAGTTTTCGGATAAGCCTGAGGGGTAATTGCGTAAAGCATTTACAGCGGTACTTGAATGACACCGTCAAGATGACAAATTTTTGAACACCATGAAGCAATAGAAACTTCATTCAAAAATAAGAAATCATGTTACCCGATTGGGTTTCTGTACGAGTATGTTCAAAATCTATTTTATCCTCATGTCTTATTTAGCCTTGTCGCAAAAACACCGCTAATAAAGGTAAGATTGAACCTACACGGACAAATTGTGTACTCCGGACACCGAATTCTGACAGATACGTATTTGTTATTGTCAGGTATGCGCAGCCGGTCCGTACCGGTCAAACCGAACCTTGTGGAGTGTAGTGGAGCTTGTATACAGGAGTGGGGACTCACCGTCTGCATGGACGCAGAGTGGTTCATAGCAGCTTGCTGTTGAACGGTCATGCCAACGGATGTCTGGACCAAGCCGCTGCCTACCAGTGTCTGGAAGTGTCACACATAAACATTGTTATTTTTTTTCGTATATCTTATTCTATTATAATCAGTGGTCGGAGTAGGTAGAGCTGTTTTTGCTACTTGCGACATGCGGACATAACATGGATATGCCAAATATTTCCCGGAATCCCGTGAATTCTCGGAATGTTTCCTTGTGCAGTAAAGTATATTTGGTACTGTTCTAACCGTTTTACTTTATTAATTCATATTTCCCGAAGCTACCTCTAACAACATTCCAGGATCCCTGTGTGTGTATATAAGTAAGTATATACTGTTTGGGTGCTCACCTACTACCTGCTCATAACTGCCCATATTAACTCACTTAAATCAACCGACAATTTCAAAATCCCGGGATTTCAGAGTCATATCCATGTTAACATCAATGTTTGCGGTCATTCACCCCAAACAGCTCTACCTACTCCGAACAGTGATTATAATATACAAATTACACTTATAGTACGAGTTAGTTTTTGCGAGCAGATTAAGATGTTGCTCGCTTTTTCCCATCCCGCCTGTATTATGTGTATTTAAATCTAAATGTATAAAAGCGAAAGGTCACTCACTCATCACTAAATATCGAAAACCACTTGACTTATCAAAATGGAATTTTGCAGGGAGGTAGTTTATAGTTAGTAGACATCCGCTAAGAATGGATTTTGCGACAGGGCCGGATTAAGGAGGTCTAAGTGCTCTCACAAGTTTGTATGAAAGTCCTTAATTTTTTGTGCTCCAAACTTGAAATTTGGCAGGGAGATAGCCACGTGTACGAAGTCGCGGGCAACAGCTAGTCTTTTATAATGCACAAACACTTATGACCAGTATTTAGATGAATCACTACAGCAGAAGTCTTTTACATGGGACTTACTAGGTACACCTCAGCCTAACCCTTCGGGGATAGCGGGCATGATGTTATGTATTGTTCTAACCTGTGGCTGCTGTAAAGTCTGCACACTCTGCGGCTGCGAAGTACTGAGCTGGCTCACCAGCGTGCCAGGCTGCCCCATGCTGCTCAACTGTGAAACAGATACGCCCAAAGTTAGCATAGAACTCAATGTCTATAACATTAAATTAAAAGCCATATAACAAAGACAGAATTCCATGACGTTCAAGAGAATTTCGCTCTGTATAATCCAATTATCGACTTATCGAGCCCGTAAAATAAGGGTTTTGTTTAACTTAAAAACGTCACAAAATGTCAACAAAAGCTTCACAACGTTAATAATTAGCAATAGTTATTACCGTCATAATACTCACGGGATGTATCTGCTGCACCATCGAAATGGTTTGCGGCATACCTGCCATGGGGAGGGTCTGAGCGACCGATCCTACGGGCATAGTACCTTGTTGCATGCCCAGCGACATACCTGTGTATAAAAAAACATACTTCAATCTCCCATCCTGTAATGTAAGTTCGCGGAACGAAAAGGCTCAGCAAAATAGTTTAAGGTGCTGCATGATCTTGGATGTAGTCGGAATCGGAACGAACGCCGTTATGTTGTTTTAGGGTTTCGTGCGCAACAATAAATCGACTGACGCTAGGTAAACCATCGAAAGTGCTTACTTATTTTATGGATGACATAGTTATCTTTAATGACAAGTTATTCATAAAATACACTTCAAATCGCTATCCTGTAAAGTGAACAGTTTTCACATTCAATAGTTTACCGAGGGTCAGTCGAAATATGGGAGAGCATGTTTTAACTAAAATGTTAATTCTCGGGATATAGTATAGAATTGTTCACCCTGACTACGGAACTCTCCACTGTGCGAGTCCTTCTCAAACTTGGCCAGTTTTAAATACAATTTTAAAAATGTTTACCAATACAGCCCTCTGTCTTGACAAATTCATTAATGACATACGGGTGAAACATGTACGTACGAAATATTAATATTGTGTCATCTTGCATGTTCAATCTGCATGTATACGCATTTTTTTACAAATAAAATGTTCTTTATCTTTGACTTCATTTCCCGCAAAGATATGTCGCTTTTTCTTATTTATTGTCTTCTCCGGAAAAAAAATTAAGGTACGACTTCAAATAGCACGAGGTTGCGTAACCTTTTCATTCCGCGATTGTGTGTTAGTATTGATGGTGTGTTGATAAATGGTTGGTCTGATTGAAATATTTTGAGGCCACCTTGTCGATATAAACTTATGTATAAAGTATACCAAAAAAAAACAGTGTGAGCTCAAAAAGGTAAGATTTGCTTAGGTGGCTGGGTCTCTGTCAGTATGGGCCTTCAAATGCTCTGTCAGTTTTTGGGCCTTCAGTAATTATTTGAGCTGTCTGCTATGCTTATGTGTTTTTTAATCTAATGTGGTGCGTTGTGCTTACTCTATTCACGGTGTAGCATGGTATGGGTGACATTAGGTGACAGGTTCACTAATGTTTCACCAAAACTCCTTTGACAATTATTTATTTTATATCCTGTGACATATACAGTATACAGTTTATAAGTTTTGTGAAATAAATAACAACAAAACAATACAATAGTATTATGAAACTTTGGTTATTTATTTTATATATGTAAAATAACAATAGTTTATTTTATAAATACTCACTGCAAGCATTCATTTGGCAAACGTTTTGCTGTACAAATTTTGATTATTTTGGCAAAATCATGTTTAACCTAAATATCATGTTATAATAAAACTTCTAAACAATTCACAAAGTGATCATTAGGGTACCAAGCATGTTTTTTTTCAATTTTGCTTGTCAAATGAAAATTAGTGAATTAATTTTTGGTGAAAAGACAGGACACCTAGGTGACAATATATGTTTAGTTAGGGATGTATATATAGAAAAAGAAGACATTATGCAATTCAATTTTATGTATGACGATTCTCACAGCAAAAAATCTCGATTTCTTACTTCGTTTCTATACGTATACGATATAAATCATTAAAAAAAACATATTCAAAGCACAACCGATATACAACGTGTAACGGAAAAGGGTATATATCAGTGGCGTGCCCGCAATAAAATGGAGGCAAAGCCCAATTAAAAAAACTCAAAGCATTTACCTTGCCCAGTACCGATTTCACACACTTTAATCCTTCACAAGGAACTTGCATCCGTTTTAGAATTCATTTTAGTGTTAAGAAACTATAATCACTACTAAACAGCGTTAATCACAGCAAAAACGAATCACAAAACATTAAATCACAAGAAATTAAATAAACTAAACACACAAAAAAGAAATGCACCAGTAACCGCTCAAAACAAATATGAACTAATTTGTTTGTTTCTATCAAATTCGCGACATGCGCAGCTTTCCACGCATTCACACACAATTCACTCTCAAACTTACACTGACTTACACTCACACATTCATAAAAAAAGCCCTGCTTTTAATTCAATACAAAATTCAAATTTCGTGCCTATTATTGTTATCAAAAACAGAAACATTTTGCTAGAGAAAATGAAAGATCAGAGAAGCCAAATTACAAGCCAATGGGTGTGAAAGAGACAGCGCTAGCACTGGGTGACTGGCCGTAGGCAGAACTCTTCTTTTGTATAGTGTTAGAGCGAGCCAGAGTCGGCCGGTATCGGAAATATCAGAAAATTTTGACAACGTCGCGCGCAAATTTGAAATAATTTCTGGATTGATAAAGTTGTGTGGAAACCTTGCAACGTCGCATCGCATCACGTTGCGTTTGGCGCAGATTTTGATATTATTATTGTTTGACATACATTTTTATTTTCGTAAGAATGTATTTTTTTTATTTGTTGAGTTGATTGTAAGGCAAGCCTGGATTGGAGATTGGTATATATAGCCGAAAGGGGGTCACACAACTCTTCATTCTGAACAACTTTTGTTCTACGACTTTGGAAAATTCGCGAAATAATAATTTTCTTCTCAGTACAAACTTTGTTGGTCACGTGACTTTTTAGTATGGGGAATAGAATTTTATTTTCACGAATTTCTGAAAGTCGTAGAACAAAAGTGGTTCAGAATGAAGAGTTGTGTGACCCCCTTTCGGCTACATATACCCTTTCCATTACACGTTGTATAAAAAAATGCGACACACAACACTGCTTCATTTTTCTTTTAATTTGATTTTATTTGCATATAATAACATTTTGGCAGGGTTTTATTAAAGGTTATTACTAATTCTGTGCTTTAAGACAATGATATTAAGGGTAAAGCTAAATATTCCGTCATGATTGTAAATCGCAGTAACGTTCAAGAGTGAAAAGGAACGGTTCATCAAATGTCACCCGCACTATGCTACACCGTAAAAATAGTGTAGTTTGTCTAAATGTTGTTAAATTTAAAAAAATACGCTTTTATGTATGTAGGCATTACGAGTTTCTGGTTCGTGTACCGTTTAAACATTTACAAACACATAATGGGTGTAAAAAGACGCTTAACGAAGCTACAGCGAGAAACACTTGTTCGCTCCGTCAAGGCGATTTTTTTTTTGTTTTGGACCATACCTGGTTACCTTCCAGTTATGGAGATATTAGAGGTGGCCAACTTTATCACACATATCACTTTGTTTTTTTTTTATATAAGTTTTTAATATAAATCAATTTATTTATACTAGATTTATACTTTACTTGAAATACCTCCATGACCTCTGTCTAGTCAATGCCATCGGACAATGTTCTGAGTGCGTTACATTGAGTTGAAACCGTGATTTCTCCCCAAATAAAAAGTCATTTCATCATATTTTTTGCAGAGAGTCACTTAGTTTGATAGTACAGAATGGTTGGTTGGCGACTTCGTGAAGGGTCTGTTTACACCTTGTATTATACATACACGGACACAGACACCCGGAGCAAACTGTCTGTACGGGAATCGAACCCGCGGCCCGTATCGAGCCGTCATGGTAAACTAGGACACACACATAATAATTAATGAACTTACGTGAATTATTGATACGATGAAAAGTAGGTGCAACGACCTACTTGTAGATAAATTGTTGTGAGTTTACCTTGTTGCTGATAATGCACCATTTGCTGAGTTTGTTGCTGTTGATGAAGCAACTGCTGTTGTTGTTGTTGCTGCTGTTGCTGTAACATAATTACAATTATATCAACACGGGTTCAAATATTCCATGAAGGTGCATCTACATTGCGGTAGATCGCATCGTATCGATAATAATCGCGATAAATAACAACATAACAAAAAAAAAAAAAAATTAACATAGTGACCTGCATAGCTTGTTGCTGCAACAAAACCTGTTGTTGTGTATTCTTTGACTTGTCCTGCAGACTCGTGATCATCTGGCCCGAGTTCATCACCAGAAGCCTGAAATAAACCAAGAACATGTTAGGTTATCTAACCAGTCGAGCGAAACGAATAGTAAAGAAAGTCATTAGTACCATTTCTTTTTCCCGGCGCCAACATCTCTGCTGGGCCGGCTCACCGAGGCATTAAAACAAAATTAATACTCAATGGTAATAAAAGAGATTTAATGTGAGTATAGAAGCACATGCTGGGAACACAACACTGCGTAAGAAAATACAGATTCTTGTGTGACGACAGGTATTTTGGCATCTACCGCTACTGCGACTTGGGAGGCCAGTGACACTGATCCAGAGCCAGGGACGCCACTGGTTTGGTTTTCTCATGTCGGGCTAGACAGCCGGGCAATCGTCAATACGCCAATCATAGATCAAAGACATTTGTCAAAACAGTCACACATAGACCATCGGTCAGAAGCCTATCGATAGAGGACCACTGGTCATAAGACCATTGGCCAGTAAACCAACTGAAACAGCGTTGGTTACAAAACCATTGGCCATAAGACCATTGGTCGAAAGAAGTTGCACAAAAGCGGGGTAGGCATGTGGGGGAGCTAACCAACATTCATTGGGTGGATTACTTACTGTTGTTTCGGCTGTTGTATCTGATGCTGCATCTTATTAGTCTGATTCGCCGCATCTTGCTTAGCAGCCGGCGCCGGCGAGCGCAAGGCTGGTTTCCCGCGTTGCTTTGCCTGAGACAAGTACAGAGTTACGATGCGATATTCTTTTAGCGGAAAATTTGGAATTCAAAAACCGAAGTTAGAAAAAATTACGATGTTATTATGAATATGGATTTCAGTGTCAGTTACAGTATACCATGCCGCGGTTTAAGATGGTTTCTTTGGTAATATATTTTTCAAAGGCACTTTTTTATACTCTTAAGACTTCCAGTAAGAGCTAGTTTGTCTCACCTCCTGATGTATTCTCGAAATACGCCCCACCCGATCTAATTTGTGTGAGTTTAAACATTTGCATACTTGACAAGGATTTTGATTTTTCCTGGGCTTACTAGATGGTCAGGCATTGATTTGGTGGTGACCTTTTCTTAGAAGCACTGGGGTTGACTGATATTACAAGTAAGTTTGAAATAAATTTAAAGTCAACCGACCTGATTCTGGGCTTGGTTAGCGCTGGTCTGCGTAGAGACGGAGGACGCTGGGCCTGGTCGGATGCTACTGGATGGAAGAATATTCGAGAGCGGGCGCGGCGCTTTAGCGAGGCCATCGGACGAAGCACGAGGCTTTGATGTCGTCGACGTAGCACAGGCCACACTCACACCTGAAAGTGATAGCAAATCGTAAATATTTTATACGGTGCAAAGTTTTACGTGCAGTATTAACAATGATGCTAATCAAAAGCACAAGCTTCGAAAAAAATGACACAAAAAATAACAAATAGTTTATAATCGCTTAGCAATGCAAAAGTAACATTCGCAGCAACAAGGAAAGCACAACACAATATTGTTTACGTCAAACGACTTCAAGATTAAATACGCACACAAAAAAAAACGCCAATTGCTTTATTAAGTAGATACAACAGAGAAACTAGAGGGTTATACTGACCGGTATGCTGCACGTTCTGCGGCGAGTGCTGTATGAACATCGACGGTGGGGCGTCGGGCTGCGTGCCCCGGATGAAGATAGGGTTGGGGGCCAGTAGTCCCCCCGCGGGCAGAGTACCCGCTTGCAGCCCCCCGGTCCACACCTGAGGCAGCGCCCCCGAGATCTGCCACGGCGCGAACTGCATCGTCTGACCGCTCTGCGGGACAGACCACTTTGTTAGACAATAAATTTTATATTCACAAGTACATAGAATAATATATACATAACAGCTTGTATACATATAGCTTATTTAGTAGGGCAGCTAGTTTTGGGGTCCAAATATATAATGAGCAGGAAATTTATGCAGGTTAGGCACAGACACAAAGTATCATTACGACGGACTGACTAAGTTCAGAGTGTACTCGCCTGTATATTTATTTTCTTATTATATTCATAGGCTCACGTTTGATTACCATTATAATAGATGTTTTTTGTCGTCCGCAGTAATCATACAGTGTCATGTTTCTAATTATTTTCTGGTCTTTTCGTCACCACACTGGGTAACTAATTAAAGCAAATTGTGTTCAACGACAAAAGGCGACAAAGCTTAGAACGGTGTGTTACGTAAAACCATATCCTAAGTTACACATGGATCCATTCATCTGCTTTTTCAATAGATTATATATATTTGATACAGATAAATAAAATTGGAGTGTCTGTTTGTAATATTAAAATAACCGCTTTTTACTAAGTGCATATGGATGTATACACGGTACCAAAACAATTTTTTTTTAAATTTTTGTCCGTCTGTCTGTTTGTTCCGGCTAATCTCTGAAATGGCGGAACCGATTTTAACGGGACTTTCACTGTCAGATTGCTGATGTAACAAGGAGTAATTTAGGCTAAGTTTATTTTAGAAAAAAAAAATGGATCGCACGAAAAAATATTAAAACCAATGATCGTAAACTCTGCGAACTGAACAATAACTTTTTTGCTAAATACCACGCGAACGAAGTCGCGGGTAACAGCTAATCTATACTAATATTACAAAGAGGTAAAGGAGAATGGCCAAAAAAGTTAGGCCTCTGGTCCAAAAAAAAATTTGCTGCCCTCAGGGCTATTGCGGATTGACTACACTATTGGACTAACTATGTGTGCAAATTTGCATCAAATTCTAACCCACAGTTACAGACTAATTCAACGATATTTAATACTGCAATGATCCACAATTGCTTGCTCTAATTTTTTTTTGCATCTTATTTCTATTTATCAAAAAATATTGTTTTATAAATCCACTAAATAAATAGTTACATACTTAATAAAAAACGGTATAGTTTCTTAATAACCGTTTATTTTTAAAACAATAAGAAAAGGTCGTCAAGTAACATGCGAAACTTTTTCTCAAGTTCACGTTTTACCCAGTATCTATGATTCTGTGGGACAGATTTTTTTCGGTTTCATAGAAGAAAATTTTGCATTTGAACCCGTTTTTCAAGTGAGCTATTTAGTAAATCTGGAGGCACATTTTCAGATTTTTTTTAAACATCTTTGGACCAATTTGGTCATTCTCCTTTGTTTGTAAGTTTGTATGTGGGGGATAATCTCCGAAACGAATGATCAAATTCTAAAAATTCTGCTAAAGGCTATAATGATATTTATATCATGCGTATTAGCCGAGGTATCACAATTATTGCGGACGAAGTTGCAGGCGTAGTGTTAGTCAAATATAAAACAAAACCTAGATGCAAAGGACGATGACCAAGTTTTTCCTTTCCCCTCTCTCCAACAGATCTTTCGTATGTGTTAGTAGGTTCATAAGGATCTATAAAAAGACTAGCAACTAATTTTAACTTCAAAATCCATGGAGTTTAAAAATAATATAAAATTTTAAAAATCACTTATTTATTTTTTCATATTCGATACAAAAAAGTTATAAAAAATTAAAATAACAATATTATAGGCTGTTATGTTATGCTGTTGTTATGTTATATTAATTATCATCAATTATACTAGTAACTCTATTGAGCAGTTCCGCCGGTGGATTAAAATTAATGTAACGCCCTAGCCCCATGTACCACACATTTGAAATTATATATGCGCAGCTTCCTACAGTTCGATTTCCTGTAATAATTGTAACTTTAATTTTGTATTTTTTTTTTATATTATTTTAATGAAAAAATTATAAAAATATTTAAAAATGTAATTAATGTGCACAGAAATAAATGTAGAAAATAATTAAAATACTTTGAAAATCAAAAAATATGGCTTATTAACAGTTATTTTGTGCCAAATATTAGTATTCTCGGAAATCCTACACTTTTGAGAGTTGTGGCCATAATAAATAATCACCTTACTAAGATGTTTTGACAGAGATACATTTTGGAGGATTCATTTAGGAGGTTTTGACGTATCGTCCTTTCCTTGCAAATGGCACATCAGAA
The DNA here is from genome assembly GCA_950005105.1 of Lycophotia porphyrea. NCBI lineage: Eukaryota > Metazoa > Arthropoda > Insecta > Lepidoptera > Noctuidae > Lycophotia > Lycophotia porphyrea. The sequence continues at coordinate 22,926,369 of OX465383.1, read as the reverse complement.
AGTGTGGTCAATATATCAAACTAAAAACAACATAAAAGTCAAGTTCTTATTAACTGCACACAAATTCGAACTTACACCGACCACATTAAGTTGTTTTTTAAACGCGAGCAAAGCACTTTATTTCCCTTTCCTAATTCAATTCCCGAAAAACAATGGCTGTCACAAGCAGTGAAAAGAACAATTTGAAATTGTGCAAAGTTTTCCTGCGGACGTTTTCGAGACGCAGAGTGTGTATATTGGATTTTTTATAAGCTTTTATTTAACTTGTCTTGTTAGTTTGCTTTTATATTTCAACTAGCGACCCGCCCTGGCTTAGCACGGGTACACTGTAGATACTAATATACATATGTATATAAACCTACCTTTTGAATCACTATCTATTGTTAAATACTGCACTAAAATCCGTTGTGTAGTTTAAAAGATCTAAGCGCACAGACAGTAGGAGCGACTTTGTTTGCTATGACTATGTAATGCTATGTAAAGAAGATTGTCATCTTCTAGCCAATAATATTTTATCAACACTAAGGCCCCGTCAAGGCAATGACATTCGAGCACCAACAGATCCATGTACCACAATATATAACTTCATATGCTTGGAAATAAGACACAGTTCTAAACTAGTTGTAAACTTTTGTTGGTGCTCTCTGATTTTAAGCCTCAGGTTATGGTTTGATGAATTTAAAGTCAATTAAATTACTATTATAGTCAAATTTTGATTGGCCTGTTGGTCTAGTGGTTAGTGACCCTGACTGCTAGGACGGAGGTCGTGGGTTCGATTCCCACACAGGACAAATCTTTGTGCGATGAGTACGATTATTTGTTCTGTATCTGGGTGTATAATTTATCTATAATATGTATGTATTTAGAAATATATAAGTATGTTTATCAGTTGTCTGGTTGCCATAGTACAGGTTCTGCCTAGTTTGGGATCAGATGGCGGTGTGTTGGTTGTCCCAAGATATTAAAAAAAAAAAAAAAAAAATATCTCGAATATTGTGGGTAAAAAATAAATCTATAGTTCGGTGTAATAGAGAATTAACGACATAGCATACCATCATGAGGTTTTATAGCAGGAGGCTGTTAATTTTTACACTTAGCTGTTTATATTTTAATATCAAAACCAAATTATTATTATAAAAAGCCTATTTGTAACGTCTATACGTTACCAACGAGGTAGGCAGATATTAGACCGGGGTATATGGAACTTAAAATCGCGGAATATGCATGCAAATACGCATCATAATGAATACGCTCGAAATATGCAACATGAATGGGAATAGGTACTACATGTATATGTATCTCGTAGATGATGATCTACGAGATACATATACATTTTTATTCTTGAAAACTTTAATAATCGAGTACTGTTTCGAAATATTAGTAGTAAGATTGAATCTTCTATAATGTAAAAAAATTATTATTGTATTAACTATATACATTGATAATTAAAAACTATTAAACTAAAATAGATAAACTAACAACAAACTATAAAAGGGCATCGAAAAACTCCTCCTCAACGCTGTCAGATGGTAATGTGCCCAAGAGACTGGCGGCGTTGCCACGTTGTATGGCAACACTTAGCCTCTGGCCAAAGTAAAAGCCAGCCCTTGGGTCACGGGAAGCGTCGACTAGGCGTTTCGAAATTTCCTTAAATAGGCTATGAGCACTCGGACCCCACGGCCCTAGAGTTTCAACCCCAAACGGCTCGAAAATATAGTTACCACACAGGTTTCTATATTTACGCCGCTTGAGGTTCTCTGCAGCCGCAGCGGCAGCACCAGCACAGCACGATGAGCTTGGAAGATGGGATGGCGCAAGAGTATCGACGCATGTTGCGTCCCACCCTTCTATTATTTAAAATATTTTTATAACTTGAAAACGATTGTTCTTCATCCACTTAATGGAGTTTGAATTTACGTGTCTTTGTGAGATTATCGTCTCAGACACATTTTTCTAGATAAAATTAAAGGAAATATACGCCCAAAAATGCACGACATGCCGAATTTATCTTAAATATGCATTATCTTCAAAAAACAGCCTTTCATATTGCAAGAATTTGCACATAATCCGATCTCTGGAATGTACATTCATTATTTTATCATAGAGAACCGCGATTATGTTTAAGATTAATAAACAGCATTTAATCTTCTTTGGTGTTTTTATTTTAATTTTACTTTGTTATCTTTCATTTAAAGTAGTTATAGCAACCTTAAACACTCTTATTTAAAACTTCTAATCGCCGACTTGAAAATAAAGTAGAACAGCAACAGACTTTCAGATGTCACAAAATGGATTTCTCGGACCATTTTATTTTGTAATAATTATCGTATTGACAAAAATGCATAAAATAAATTCGCTTTGAGCACCTGCAATGCATTTTTAATATTCGCCAATGCACAAAACTATCATACAACAAAGCTTAAATAATTTAAAGTTGATTTAGTATTTATCATTAAACATGCTTAAATAATGTAAACTTAACTAAGCGTTCGTCAATTTTACCCCAAATTACCAATTTTAATCTTTGTAATCTCTTATACCCACATAATCTAAGGGAAAATTGACGATGTTTGGATCTAAACAACTAATAAAAACTAATACTACTTACTAGAAATTCATATACTATAACTATATTGTTCAAAGTCCACAAACGTATCGGAATCACATTTCACAATGACTTGTATAAATACTACATCTATAAAATACCTTGACGGCTAGATATTCACCCCCCCCCCCACTCCCGCTATCAGATAGAACTTACACATAACTGATGAAAGGTGAATTTAACATAGGTACACTCTGGTGCCGATTCCCTTGTTCACAAACTAAATTATATTTAAGTTCAGTGCATCTTTTTCTTTCTATTTCATTATAAAAAGGACAGAAGATAAATTTTAGTTTAGTCCTGTCAAATTAACCAGCGCTTGACACAAGTTTAGACGTGATTAAAAAGTTGACAACTAAAATTACGTCAAGTGCTGACTAACTTGACAGGGCTAAACTAATATTTATCTTCTGTCCTTTTCATAACGAAATAGAAGAAAAAGATGCACTCAACTTAAATTTAGTTTAGTCAAGGGAATCGGCACCTCTGTCTCTAAACTTCTGGGCTTGTAGGCGTGTTATGCTATGTGAATGCGATACATTTACGTCCATAGACCTGAAACTGTTGACATAGTGGGTAATTTTGTAGTACCTGCAACGGGCTGATGATCTGCGCCTGGGTCGGTTGCTGCGTCCCCAGTACAGGTTGGGAGACCTGCACGCACTGCGCCTGCACAGGCACGGTTTGCGTGCCACCAGTCCCTGCCTTGTTACCGGCCCCCTTGGCGCCACACTGAAGGTATGGAAAGCAAGTGGTTAGTTCACGAAATGGTTTACGGAAAAAGAGTTTATAGAAGGTCTATAAAACCTTGACTTTACTTAGAACTTTGCAATATGAAACGATAATGATGTGAAAATGGAAGCGTCAACGATGTAAATAAAACATAACTGATAAAGACTGCTATAGCTAACATGGATTCTTCGGCAGGTAGGCACTGAAGAAGCCATCTTGTTTTCTCATTACACTCACAAAATACTTCTCTTCGCAAATTTTATTAACTCCCTACCCTTCTCATCATCATGCGACCGACAAAAGATCCTTCCCGAACGCAAGTATCGAGTTTTACACAGTCGAAATTAGATCAATGTTGTCGTAAGGAATAAATGTTAGGTCCTTGATTTTTTTCCTAGAAAATGTGGATGCTAGTATACTCTCACATCGAATTAATAAGGGGAGAGTAGCCTTTTAGTTAGAAAGGATGCTCTGATTATATTACTCTTTGTAATTATTTGACAAGGTAAACGGAGTTTTAAAAGGTTCCTCGAACTCAGGTAGCTTGCAGGTTTTATTGTTTATAAATTTACTTAATCATTGTACTCTGTTGTCTATAGTTTAGTAGGAAATCTGTTTAGGAACCTCAGTGCAGTAGAAAGCTTTAAACACAAGAGTGCACTCTAAATCGGTTAAATCAATTCAGTGAACGTACTACAAAACAAACTTTATTCATGAAAACGGATGGATATTTAAATGAATGTTTAATAAAAAGTTTTAAAAATACGTTTCATGAAAACTTCAATCCAGTTTTTACTCGAAACAAAACTCACATAAACGAGCAGTGAGCGGATTTTTGTGCATGTTTTAATAAAATCTGTATTCGCTATAAATGCGCTCTGTCCTTTCACGAACTACGAATAAATTTTTATTTAAATAATAACTTTTTTTAATCACATCAGATTAAAAACAACTTAGGCATTGGTGCCGATTCCCTTGTTTACAAACTAAACCAAATTTAAGTTCAGTGCATCTTTTTCTTTCTATTTCTTAAAGAAAAGGACAGAAGATAAATTTTAGTTTAGTCCTGTCAAATTAACCGTCGCCTGACACAAGTTTAGACGCGATTAAAAAGTTGACTACTAAAATTACATCAAATTACGTCAGGTGCTGACTAATTTGACAAGACTAAACTAATATTTATCTTCTGTCCTTTTCATAATGAAATAGAAAGAAAATGATGCACTCTACTTAAATTTAGTTTAGTTTGTGAACAAGGGAATCGGCACCATTGTCAACTTTGACCATAATGTTTTTCTCAAACTTGTTAACCTATATTAAGAGCCGGCCACAATATAATATTATTGAGGTGTATAGGATCCACACAAATGCCGAAGGCACCTAGCTATTTTGTTTTTTTTTGGCCCATGTATGTAGGTGTGAAGATCATACCTTATGCATGTCAGTTTGTTTCTGCTGCCCGATGCCGGACACGGTGGACTGTGAATGCGCGGGCAGGATGCTCGGCTGCGAGCTGATCACGCCCAGGGGACTGAACACGAATGTCTGGTTCTGCGTCGTTGGGATAGCCGGGATCGTTGTGTACCCCGGGAACGGCGCTGACGACACAACAACACAACGCTATACCACACTACGCATTATATCCTCACACTAATTCAACACTTCACGTTAAGACTAATAATGAGCACGATTGAAAACCGTGTAAAGCAAAAATGGTTTAAAGAGAGTATGAAAGACATGGACACATGGATGACTTGGTATTATATTGTGTGACGGTTTAACTTACCGTCTCACAATATAATACCAACACTAACAAATATGTAACTCAAGTATTATACATTGCGTGGGAAGCTAATAAAAAGCTGCACTTGCAATGTGATCCATTAAAAAGCCAAAGTCTGCAATGAGCATAAAAATCAACATTGCTATAAATTTTGAAAAAAAGCTAAACAAATTCAAATGGAATTGCCAATTAAAACATATTGCTCAAACAAACAAATCAACGAAAAAAGATTCCTTAGGAAATAAATGTACATTCATATCTTCAATCACGAGACTCATAATTAAACATTTTGAAAATTGTATAAACCTTGATCCTGATATGTAGTGAGACCTGTAAAATTTACTGAAAAACTAAATAGTGTAGCAGTTCATTTCGGCACGGCACATTGCGAATGGTCGTGTTCATATTGCACTGGGGTTTTATAGGTATAGGATAGCTAGAAATGTGCGCTAATACATAACGTTACTGGCTAAGTGGCGTGCGGTGAGCTATGATGCGATGTATCAGGACTGTGTACTGTAAGGTTTTAAAGCTTACAACCAACCTTAATTTAGACAGGCTGCTTATAGCTGCATTCGGATTCTCAAAGGATTTTGAGTTATAAGAATAATTTAGGAAATAAATTGATTTTTTTTATATGGCACTGATTTTTTTCAAGTCTTTCTTTCCTTTTTTTTTGTTTTCCTTTTATTTCAAGTCTCTTACAGTACATAGCGGATTTTTATTTAGCATTTAAGCTGCAGTTGTAACAGAGAAAAATAAATATTTTGAAGTAATTACGCCTGAATCTACTGCATAAACCGCTACATATAATACTGTATGTCAAGAGTGTGTCAAGTAAGATGAGTATGCGACTTGTGGGTTGGTGTTGAATGGGTGGTCCACGTTCGCATCAGTGGCAACACTAGCAATACGAAGCGCGCCCTTAGTTCTATGACATAAAAGCGCTGTCAATGTTATCTTGTTTCCAATGTATGTAGGCTGTACGGCACAGAGCCGGCTTGGTCAGTAGCGAAGTACATTATGACATGACACGGCGCGGGGTTAGTTCAGAGTGCACGGTCTTATTTCTACCCGCGTCAGTTTGCAGCGAGCTAGAATATACGCAGCCAAAGTGGTTTATTAATAAAGTGACGTCGGTCTATGCGACACAGAAGCATTCAATTTAGTGCTAACACGATATGGAGTCATCGATCGGTCTTTTAGTGTTCGGTTTATACGCTCGGAGAAATTGCCGTCGCGGCTCTGAACACCGGACTCTGACAAATACTATACTAAGGTATTCGTCGGTGTCCGCAGTACGCAGCCAGAATGTAGTACTTTGTCTGTTGCAGTTTGATCCTTTCATTTTGTGTGAAGGTATCGGCGTTTCTTTGTGAATTACGTCAATCATTGAATAGTCTATGGTCCAGTGCGTTTGTATAGCGTACATTAAATCAAATTAATTACACATTATGAAGACACACATATAATAGTAGTATTTTTTTATAAATATAGGAGAAAATCCAAACATTTCGTTTGTATCAATATTTTTTCTAGCTGGGGTAAATAATATAATAACTCATGCGCCCTTTAGGACTGTCTAGAAGTATTCTAAGCCTATTGGAGTAGGAACTTACCGGCCTGTCCCTGCAGGACTTGTTTGCCCTGCGTGGTAAGCATGTGCGGAGCTAGTTGGTTACCCTGGAACGGCTTCCCGGCGGCGATCACCTAGACGACAGGCTTTAAGTTACACAAAGTACCACAAAAAAGAACGATCTAGACTGCCACTGCAGAGTATTTTCAAGACATCAAAATAATATTCCGATTTTATTACGCACTCACAACTAGTTTGTATGGTGTCAAACGGAAAACTGTATAAAATTGGTCTGAATAAACTCATCCATTTTAATGCTATTCTTGTAAAGCGGTGACTTTAAATAGGCTGCTAGCGCAACGTCATAGAAATAAATCAAATACTACGTCTCCAAGCGACTGTTCCGATCAAAATCGCGATATCTTCTATTGAAATGCGAAGTATTAATATGTTCTGTATATAGTTTTAGAGATAAAAAGTCTGTTGTGTGTTGTACATACCTGTATTTGCTGAGAATTTAAACCGGGATGCAGGGCAATATTGCCTGGCATCAGCAAGGGTCCCTGCGCATTGTACAGCTGTTGCAAGTACGTGCTATTCTGCAGAGGTTGCTGGATCACCTGCACACTTCTGTGGCCCCATTCCGCACTACACAAAGTATTACACAGAGTGTTAACATTACAAGACTGATGATTATTTGTTGCATTACACCGCATCCTAACAGTAAGAACTTCAGGCGAACCCGTGACCGTTGGTTTCATTTTATTTGGCGTCCCCAAGCGCGTGCTTGAGGCTACAAAGGACGCTTCCCGGTTCAAATGAGTGATAAGATGAATGAGTGATGCGATGATCGATTATTCGCGGACCCGATCATTTTGATACGGTCGCGGGATTAAGTCCAGGTTTCCTCACGGTCAATTTTACAATTCCTAAGTTTAGAATTTTATGTTTTCACAGAATAAATAAAATGTGAAGGACTTCGGAATGCAATGTTTACACAAACAATACAGAGAACAAACAAGGAAAAAATATTGCGAAGAATGTATCGAATCGATTACGCTATATTCATGTCCCTGTTCTATATGTCGACTTCTAATTTTATATTCATAATACCCTGTCTGTTTTCCTTCCGTAGGTTCAGGAAAATACGTTAATAAGAAAATACGTGTAATATTGTCACGTTTAGCGAAGGATAATCCCGGATTGAGGTAGAGGTACCTAAATGAATAATGTTTATTTTGATGTAGATTGTAAGATTCCCATTTTGTCGCATACAGAGTGTTTTTTTTTTCACCCCGAACTTCCAGTTAAAATCTCTTAGTAAATATTTAGATTAAAAGTCTGCTGCGTCCCTAATCTGTAATGAGGTGCTTACGCTTGTAAGTAGTAAATACTACATCAATCAATTATACACAGTGCATAGAAAATCGACGCAAAAAGAATATTGTATTACGCGCAAACTATATTAAATTCGACCAGAAATTCGACACTTAATTTTAGGCGAACGTGACGTACCGAATTCGTGGTAGAATTTTTTGTCGGATATTGAATAAAATAGGTCAAAATGGATGGAATAGCGGATTTTTTACACACTGTAAAATTTCAATCAATAAAAAAGGTCTTTCATAAAGTAAAATAAGTGTTACCTGATCTGCTGAGGATGCTGCGAGTTTGGAGGCAGGCTCTGCAGCGGTGGCATGGTGGATATGCCCCCCGCCTGCTGTTGGATCCCTGCGCTGGCCTGCTGCTGTACCTACGGCAGGTGGCATTGATTAACTTTGGTATTGATCTCATGAATACTCGCTCAATTTCTTCGAGTATAAGTTTGATATGAGGGTTATGAAGGGAACTGACACGATATCAGCACCTTTCAGGATGACAAAATCAAAAGGGGTCTGCGCAAACTTGAACTTAAATTCTTTTTTTGTGACAATAACTAACCTTGTCGGAATAAGTTTCAAAAAGAATCACAGTACCATTTTTGGTACAAATATATTGTAGTTTTTAAAACTAGCACGATACACAACACTGGGCGCTCATCGGTCGGCGGGCACAAGGCGAATAGATTCGATCAGACGATACAAATGAGTTAAGCAGCTGAATACAATCCTGCTTAATGTCCTAGGTCTTTGTAGGTGTGTGCTATACATGCAGATGATTTAATCTTTCAGTCTTTTTTGTCTTCGCTTGAAGGCTTACTCCTTTTTGTAACAACGTCATCAGCTCGTCATACAGGGTGTAAATAGACTCTTCACGAAGCCGTCAACCAAGCATTATGTACAGACGCCAGCACATCAAGCTACTACAATCTGTCAGATTTCTTTACTAGATTTTCAACTTTATCTCTATGACATTAAGTTCAGGGTTGTTTGGGAAAATCTGACAGATTCGGGTAGGTTGACGTGCTGCCGTCTGTACAAACTAAGTAACTTTACGCAAAAAAATATTGCTGGGAAACGACTTTCTTTTTTGGAGTGAAAAATCACGTTTTACGGTAGGACTCAATGTAACGCATTCAAAACATTGTTCTGATGTATGGATTGAATAGAACGGGGGTCGTGAAGGTGTCTTACGTAAAAAAAATACATTAAATGTGAAATAGTTGGAACTTTGACCCCAAATATCTCCGTAACTAAAAGGTTCCCAGGTATGGTCTAGAACAAAAAAAATTATCGCAGTGACGGGGAGAACAAGAGAGTTTCGGCTTCTTTAAGAGTTTTTTTACACCCTTTATGTTCGTCGTAGGTACGCGCACACAAGTACATATTATGACTAAAAAACAGTTTGTATTGCACTTTAGTAGTTTTGGATACCGATGATGAGGAAAATATCGCGAGTATGAACGTGGATCAAAACATTAAGGAAGGGATAAAGAGCGATGGATGGTCTGTATGAAAGATGATGTGGCTTATGAGATGATACTTATAAAGAAGTAATTTGAAAAGGCCCTGTTGCCCTATTGTTATAGTATAAAGGGTGTAAACAGACTCTTAACGAAGCCGAAAGGCACTTGTTCTTCCTGTCATTGCGATCATTTTTTTGTTCTAGACCATACCTGGGAACCTTCTAGTTACGGAGATATTGGGGGTCAAAGTTCCAACTTTTTCACAAGTTTTTTTTAAATACATGTTTTTAATGTAATATTTTTACTTTAAACACCTCCAGGAACCCCTTACTATTCAATCCATCCAGCACAATGTTTTGAGTGCGTTACATTGAGGCCTACTGTAAAACGTGACTTTTCAGATCAAAAAAAAAGTCGTTTCCCAGCACTAATTTTTACGTAAAGTTACTTAGTTTGATGTACATAATGCTGGGTTGACGGCTTCGTGAAGAGTCTGTTTACACCTTGTATATAACAATAACAGCGTAGAATATTTCAAGTTTTTGTAGTACTCATGAAAATGAACAACTTGTAACTACACTATCAAATATGAAATATATAAAAACAAAAACTTGTATGCAATGAGGTAAAAATTTAACAGCTGTTCGATAAGCTGTTGAAAGCTATGGAAAGCTGTTGCGTTGGAGTTAATCTTTTGTTTGTACAAAAGATTGCAATTTTGTGATTGATTGATTGATTGGTTGAACGCCACCCAACAGCTTTATTGTATGTAAAGTCAAGTTGTATTGTCCAATATCGTTTTTCTTATTGAAAAAGACATACTGCAACAACCCCAAATAAATTGGGATAATCGCAAGAGAATAATGATGATGATGATGAAGTGGTAACTTCGAAATTTTGATATGATTAAAATGAAGGTGGTTTAAGCCAATTGTCCAAATACGTTTTGTCCTTTCAAATATTTTTGTATGAAGCCTGGCCTGCCTAACTTCCACCATATTATTTTAGTTTCTTAATATAGTATTAAATCATTAGTTGGTTTCAGTACAAGCAAGTATTGTATCAGACAAAAACTTCTGAAGAGTAACGTTTCCGCGATATAAGCTATCAAAGTTAGCTATTCACTGATGGCGCCATTAGTGACTTTTTATTAGTCACGCTTACATCCCGTATTAATTATTAGTATCAATACAAACAAATATTTATTGAAACAAAATCTTCTAGAGCGTCACGTTTCCGAGACAAAAGCTACAAAAGTTAAAATCTATTCACTGATAGCACCATTAGTACAACTGATATAAATTTGGAAAAAGCAGGAAGAAAAGGAAGGATTCCAAATGCCAAAATATTCTCCCCTTTACGGTCGTCAGTGTCACACGGAAGCTTGTCACGGACACGTTCACAAGTCTATCAACAAGTTACCACAGTGAATCGTACAACACAGACCACCGGCTCCTAGATACGGTGGATCAAACGTAGATTTTCACCGGAAAAAACGAATGTGGACAAGAGGCCTTACGCTCGAAAGTTGTCAATAAGTCACTTATGATGACAACTCGATCCGTATTATAACTCTTGAGCAAATTGATTGAAATTGAATGCTATCAGCGTGGTTTCTGTTTCCGGTGTTCTTTCTTTATCGTGAGGTTAGTGCCTAACCTGGTGTCAGGGTTTATATGTCGCCCATGAAAACTCTGACACCAGGTTGGCACTGTTTCCGGCTGATTAGTCACAATCAAAATCAAGTGCTAACATACTGTGGTTACATTCTATTTATTGGTCCGATATGATTTTGGTTTATTGTTCATACATTTAGAACATCTCTTACCTTTTATTTAGAAAAGCTACGAACTGTCAAATCTAGCGTCAAATGCGTGCATCAGCGCGGCGTTTCAAAAGCACATTGTCTCACTGACACGTCGAAACATCCATATACGTAGATAAGGATACTCACCTGACTCGTATTCTTCAGGTACGAAGATAATTCTTCTACACTAATTACATACACTTCGCTTTCCTCATCCACATCGATTTCCCGGATGTTGTATTGACTTATTTTTTGCCTTTTCCTTCTCGTACTTGTATCGATACGGATTCTCTCCTCGAGGATGTTATAAAAAAACGCCAAGCGAGCCATTACAACGTGCAACGTAAAATTATAAAGAGCTATAAACAAGACTCACACTAATTTCCTATCTTTTTCTTAATAGCCTTTTTCGCTACGATAATTTTGACAGTTCTTTCTCGATGCACAGATATTCGATCTATTTGTGAAGATAACAAGTGCGAATCGACACTAATTCAGTTGATGCTAAACACGAAGCTGTAAGGAGTATCTAAGCCCCCACAATCTTTGCAAGCTAGAACAAGGTGAGCGGAAAATTAAAAGGCTGGCGGCACATTACCTACTACTGCTCGCCCGTGCTACTTATCTCTTAAGCGACCACCCCGATATTTGGGTAAGCGGGCAATCGCGCGAGCTACTGTCTTGTCTCCCGGGAGACCGCATCCACAACGCCGAGTCCTCGGAAAAGGCAGCTGCGACAGCGATGAGATCGATAGAATACAGCTCTATAAGTATAGAAGCGAAGGCTTCTGCAAGTAAGTAGGGCAGACATCGAACAACATTTAAATTGCGCTCGTTAGTTGCGTTCTAGAACGGAGCCAATACATAATCGCGATAGTAGCCAATGTGCGACCAGCTTCATAGGGGTTAGTGATTTTGAACAAAGCCGATAGACCAAGCCAGTATCTATTATATAATAATCAAGTTACCAAAGTTTCAGTCCTGCACCGTTTTCCTTTTTTAAACCAATTACAAGTGTTTTACTTGACCAATACAACTTGAGACGTCCGGATGATCTGCTTGCTAAGAAAAACATCTTCCAATCGCAAAATATACATTTGATCTGTAGTTCGAAATTCTACCGCGTCTCAAGATATGTTGGGCAATCTACACGTGTGTTCCCTGTAAAAGAGCGCAGTTTACCTGGTGGGACATGCTGCTCGGCATCGAGGACACGACAGTGACGGTCTGATGGTGCTGTTGCGACGGCTCGTGCTGAGCCATGCTCATCTGCTGTTGCACCACTTGCGTTTGACCGTCTACAATCTGTGTAATAAATTGATGAACGTCAGTTACGAACGTCAGTCGTCGTTCACGATGAAATGCATTTCTCTGAATGAAATATTGTCATAAACTACCTATATTGAAAATTAGTGAACTTAATATTTGTATATTATACCTTTAGTCTTAAGTACAAGTTATGTAGTTAAGTCCTGCGAAAATACCGTGGCTGTATATGTAAATATTACTCGACAGCTGTTTCAAAATTAAGAATTTACTAAAGAATATATTTCAAAATTTCAAATAGACCACAGACCTTTTGAATTTCAGAAAAACAAAGAATGCGAAGCTACAGTCAGACACAAGGCATAATAACTTGTGAAAGTACTGTAGGTAGTAGCCCAATCCAAAGCGTAGATCTCTATGGAGAAGAACGGGCAAGAAACTCCATGGATCCACTCTTAACTCAGAATATTGTTACAAAATCTTGGTTACATCATTCATGTTGAGATTGTACATTATGTCAGAACGATGTAGCAAGACATGTACGTTAAAAGTGCCAATAGTAAAGATTAAAAAAAAAAAAAAACAAATAAACTGTGGCACCTACGAGATAACCAGTTACAACTGAAATACCACTAAAGCTCATTACGTACCGAGAGTATATTAAACAATATAATTTCCAAAGCACACTAGACTTTGTGACGTCAGTTTTTGGAAAATGCCGCGTTGGAATTCAGCTAATCATTTCGGACGAAACGCGACTGCCCTAAACAATAGTACGGTATCAATTCTCAAAGTAGGAATGACAGGTAGCGTGGAGTGATCCCACAGTAAGACTCGTGACACCCCGCCTCCCACCCCATTGCTGTTAACAATGTTTGTCATCTGCCTAGCCTCCCAACTATGTTAGGGTCGGCTTCCAGTCTAACCGGATGCAGCTGAATAACACTATTTTACATGGAGCGACTGCCTATCTAATCTACCCTCCACAACCCAATTAGTACTGGGTAATACGATGCCCCTTAACATTGTTAACATAGTAATTTCATTAAATATCTCCCACCCCATGGCTGATCTATGTTCACAGAAATGTATTGCAATATCCCGTTATTGCAGTTTGAAGTTTGTTGTAAAATTATGTGAGTTTGATGAATTTCAATATGGAAGAGAAAATCTCAATACGCGTTGGAAAAGGTTTTTTCAACACACTTTTTCGAACACTGGTTCTTATCGCACTACGATTAGGTTCAACATGCAATGCATTTCAAGTGTTTCAATGACTATAGTCGGCGGTGATTGTATTTTTTTTTTAATTTCGGCAAAGAGACATGCATCTTTACGGCGTAAATATTTTTTGAGTATTTAAATTGTGTTTTAAATAGAATATCATAGATAAACCTGATTACTTAAAACAAATATTTACTTTTATGAACATTTATTTATGTTCTAAATACAAAAATATTTAACATCGGCATCATACCTTTGCTTCTTCTTCAACTTGGCGAAAGCAAAGCGCGGAGAAAAAGCAAATTAAATCATAGTTTACTAATAATTGTTTAGAGTAATACTATCCTCGTTGATACGCGTGGGGCTTTGTTACTGCAGTTCTCTGCTCCATAACAGCCTCGCCCCGCCTCAAATACAATAACAAAGTTTCCCCACTTATATCAAAATGTACTGTTTATCATGGTCCGACAGAATATTCTGTTCATATTATTGAAAATCTGGTTCACAACGAACAATTTGAACAAAGTATTCGGTATGTAAAAAAAAGATGTTCGTTGATTAAATCCCGAAGATATTTTAAAATACGCACTTTCTGAAAAGTACGTTGTTCAATATATCGTGCCTCGGTGAAGTTATTGGAATTTACCGAGTTAAAATCTATATGAATCATTGAAACATTTACTTATTACAGTTAAAGGTAACAATTTTCATATAATCCTGAAGTATTTGAACCATTACAAGTTTAAGGTGGAAGCGAAGTGAAAATTCAAATTTTCTTACGCTTTTGCAATTTGCCGGTTAGTGTCAGGCTGTATGTTGTACAACATAATTATGATTTGTCGCCGTAATAAGCAAGTATTTGCAGAATTGTAATCAAAATTTGAATTTCGCGGGCTACCCTGTCTTTTCCCACTTAAGGTTAATTTTTTCATAGTTCCTTTTGTCACCGTCCTACATGCGAATTGATTGCAGAAATTCCCAATGCTCCCCCAACAAACTTACGTAAACCCCTCCTGGTCTTTACCTTATTTAAATTTAAATGATAGGCTTAAATTCATGTTGCTTAAAATTTAAAATATGAGCCCCAGATAATAGAATACAAGTTTTTCGCAATAATGCACGTTACTTATTTATTCCCTGGTATCCTATGGGACAACTCGGGATCACTACATTTATGTATTTGTTATAAAATAAAGTGGTGGTAATGTTACAAGTGGAAATCTAGAGGTTGATTTTAAGTCAAATTTTAAACAAATAAATCATAATACACCGAAACCATCTATAAAGCATTTAAAATAATGCATTCCATAATTAGAAACCTAAAAGCGAATGCTTTTTTTTCTTAAAAAAAACTTTAATGAAAGTCATGAAGATGTTCTCCCTTATCACATCTCATTTTCTTCCGCACGACAAAACCGGCCGACCGACCGTTTCACGCGTCCAAACAATAGTTAAAAGTTTTTCTGCCTCTGTTCTTCACCAAAATTGGTGGTACAGATCTCGATCACACTGACCTCATCCACGATTTTTAACTGAAGTTGCAACGCAATGTTTTTCTTCAAATATACAACTTTAGAACCCATTGTAATAAAGTATTATGGTAGCGGCTAGCGCTCGGCGCGAAAAATGAATCCGTGCGGGGGCGCACCGACAGTACTGAGACACGACCGGATCCGAGCTCGCATTGCAGTGCACTACCGACTGGCCCTCTAATGTCGCTGCAACCGGCAGAGGCAGTTACTTTCGGCGTAGCGTCACCGTATCCGAACGTTTAAATTGATTCCGATCTAGCATCCCGCCCGTTTTGCACGGGTGGAATATTGACATTTCAACTGTTACTGTGTTTCCAAATTAGAAAGTATATTCCTACTCTCGCGGAAAAAGGACAAAAAAAATCAAAACTGATTGTGTAGGGAAGATCTAAGTGGTCAGACAAGAAATGCTTAAAACTATTTACAGGAAACTTTTATGAACAGAAAACTAATTATGAATTACAGAAACACTCTCGAAGTAGCTGAATATTTCTGCATGATTAGGAGTACTTAAAGCATTATTTAAAACTGGGATATTAGTCCCAGTTTTAAGTAATGTTCTAACTACTAAAGGTTATTTTTTTGGAAAAAAAACTGACCTACAAACTCTTTGTTTCAAAGCTTTGTTAAAAAGGTTTTTTTTGTGTTTTCTAAAACTGAGCAAAGTATCCTTTTCTCTATTCAATCCATAAGTCCCATACCGAAACTGAATGCAGGAGGAATTTTCACTTAAAATGAGTACAAACTCGATAGACTACGCCATTGGTAGAGGAGTCCGAATTTATACTTTACCAGTCAATACATACAGATATTAATAAATAAATGGAAACTTGGTGAAAATTGGCTGTTATATTCCATTACAAACACACAAGCTACGCTTCGCAATAAAAAGATGAAAAGCAACGAATGGGAGCCCATGTATAAACCGTATTAATTAATATGAGTTCCCGTTTGTTGTATTTAAATAGGAGTATCGTTTGAAACGTTGAACGTCTTTTCTAATATTTTATACTCACATATTTTGCTTTGAATATTCACAAACGAAAGATTGAAGGGAAATATTGACAGATTCATAGATTCCGCTTCGACTTTGCGTTGCCAAGTAATTATCTAAGCGTCTCGTACGAATGTGAATCTTTATTTCAATGCGGTAGGTTGTGTTCATATTAGATTAATATGAAGACAACCTACCGCATTATTAGTAATATTAATAGTATGAGCGAATAGTTAACGGGTAAACGGGGAATGGTTAAAGGTTCGGGTCAGGCGCGGTTCTCTCCCAAATCGTACACGTCAAATTGAAACCCTGAAATAGTTTTTTTTAATTATTAAGTTCCTGCTTAATCGTTCAGATTAAGTCAATAATAACAAGAGAAACCAACCGTTCCAAGGCAGTATGCAAAAATGCATCTTTCTCTTTTGAATTTTGTATAAGTTGCCGGAGTTACTCCTATTATCCTATATCTTTATATCAATGAATAAAAACAACCTAATACAAGGTGTAAACAGACTCTTCACGAAGCCGTTAACCAAGCATTATGTACATCAAACTAAGTAACTTTACGCAAAAATTAGTGCTGGGAAACAACTTTTTTTTTGGGCTGAAAAAACACGTTTTACAGTAGGTCTCGATTTACCGCACTCAAAACATTGCGCTGGTGGATGGATTTAATAGTAAGGGGGTCCTGGGGGTGTTTAAGGTAAAAATCCTACTTTAAAAATATGTATTAAAAAAAAAACTTGTGAAAAAGTCGGAACTTTGACCCCCAATATCTCCGTAACTAGAAGGTTCCCAGCTATGGTCTAGAACAAAAAAAGGATCGCAATGACGGGGAAAACAAGTGCCTTTCGGCTTCGTTAAGAGTCTGTTTACACCCTTTATTTCTGTGACAGGCTGCTAAAATTCTGAAGCTCACTTCTCTCGCTCCTGCATATACTATTAATGCCAAGGGCGTCATGACCACCCCTCGGGTTGAGTCAATCAGTGAGATGGGCGCCAGCAGCAGTATACAAGGGGTGATCTTGCACCCCCTGTCGGAGAAGAAAATACAAAGAACTTTTTTTTGGGTTGCTGTCCAAATTTCTTCATCACCTTGTCAATAAAATTTGTGTCCTCCTCTATCTACTCTTTAAACTCTTTTCCTGTGAACATTGAGCATGCACAGGTAAGGGAGGGAAGGTTTTTTCCAACCCCCCAAAATCTCGAGCAAGTGCAGATAAATCAACATATCCGACGCGGAAATTCTCGTCTCATATTCCATTTAAAAAAGTTTAATTTTCCTGGAAAACAAACACAGAAAGTTTCAAGACTGTTTGAAATCTTGAACCCCTTTCTCGAGGCAAGCGGCAACTTGGTCCCGAAACCCCTTACCAACAAGCCATGTGCCCTTCGAACTTACGGAAACCTTTTCACGTGGTGGTTAAGGAAACCTGACTGAAACGTGACTTCGAAATTTTTACAGGAAAGACACTGAAATCACGCGGCATTTCACGGAAAACAGATGTGACTCAAAAAAAGAAAATGACGATTTCTAAAAAAAACAGAGTATTGAATATGCTGACATCATGTAACCGACGTCTCAAGTTGGGCACTAACTGGTTGCTATGAAACAGTTTCAAAGGGTCAATTTGTTTGGATCGCACTTACACCCAATTCATTTGATAATTAATCAATTCATTTGATCTACACAATCGAAACGCAAATTAAATTCAAGATAAGTAACGTATGGTTACGTTGTTTCAGATTCAGTATACAGGAAAAGGAGGCCACAAGTTGAGCGACGCTCGCCATACGTGATGCTCGATGAAGACTGACCACAATTTATCGATGCACCACGGTAATTTATTTATATACTAGTTGTAGAACCCCCGAGGTCACATTGGCGAAGTTTATTAATTTTTCAACTATGATTGGCCGTTACTATTCTTAGGTCAAGTATCGATCGCTTCGCAAAGGTAGGGTAAGTGGATCTATTAATTGCACTCGGCAAAAGTATCTAGCTAGCGCAACACGTTTAATATTATGAATTTTTCGAGCTTTATAAATAAGCGGTTTATTTTGGAATAGCGAGAATAACAAAGATACCTAACAAACTCTAATGAAGCCCACTCCATTGCCTCTATAAATCGCTAGGGAGGAAAATAATAAATGAAGCTTCATTTTCTACGTCTAACAATTCATAAAGCTTTTTTTTATTGAAAGGTTTCTGTTGAATCTACCCACGATTAACACTTATTATAATGAGGTAGGTAGTAAGTAAGTGAGCGTGAACCCTATTAATTTGATCAATCTTCAATTAAAGATTCGTTTTATAAAATGTAAGTACGTATGTTGTATTATAATATTATGAAACAATTAAACTCGTTATCAAATAGAAGATAATTATTATAAAAATCATCAATTATCATCCACAGCTTAAAACTACCCACTGGATTTTTTATATAAGACTCCTTGGCTGGTTTCTAGAAAAAAAAAACAATTTTGCGCCTCCTAAAATATAGGCTTTTATTGGTTGGAACGGCTCGCTTGGATGTACCCGCCTGTTTTAGTTTTTGAGTTACACCACGGAATACAAGTAACAATAATATTACAAGAGTAACAATGAAATAACCGCGCTTCTTTAAATATTATCAGACTATTTTAAAGGGGCGCAAAATTCATTCGTCAATCAAGAGGTGACTTACTTGTTGCTGCTTGATATCTCCACTCATTGTTTTCTGGTTCTTGTCAAAAAGCAGGTTGCTCTGTGGTGCCAGAAAGCTGACGTTGATCTCGCCGATGCCCGGTACGTTGAACTGCACCGGCTAAATACCAAAAAAAACACACTCAAAGCGATGAATACCTGGTATTCCTCAGCATCCAGTCCCTGAACTCCCTGAATATAGTGCTAAAACAGAATATATTACAACAGCCAGTTAAGTCCACTGCTTGACAAGACTGTTATAATATGAAATAAGTGGCTGCCAAAGAGACTCGTAAGCCGACTATGTTGCTCCACGCTCGGAGCGCGATTGAGTGCCCGAAAACTGTTTCCACCCTTTCCCGACTTTCTTAGTGTCGTAACTCGTAAGTCACGCGTTAAGAACTTCAAAACGTTCTTCAAAAACCCGCAAACATTAATACAACTTCACAAGTTTTCGTAAGGATTCTTACGAGTTCCTGTTTGCTGTGGCTGTGTTAGTTTTTTATTAATTTTCCTATTCTTCTGACTAATAATACGACCTCAAGTCGACCTAGATTGTAGTGCTTCCTTTCCGTTGTACCTACTTAATATCGTTCAGGCTAGCAGGCTGACGTGCACTTACGACTGGGATAATTTCCTACGTCCAGCACATACGTAACATTTTATGAGTACGAATCGTGGATGAGATAAGCACGGAACCGATGATAGTGGCGAAAGCAAGGGGTCGCCTACAGCAGTGGGTTAGAATCGGGCTGTGAATGATGATGATGATAATAAATTATCTACAAGCTAATTTCTATGATAGCAGTACTAAAACGAAACACAGGTTCGCGAGTGTGTGCGAGGACGCGACTGACAAATGTTTTGCACCATTCCGACGCAATTCGATCGTGCAAATGAACGTAAGCACGCAACGACAGACATGACCTAAGATTTCGTTCAGAAAAACATATTTTGCAGCACGTTAGAAGATGATGATTGACATTGTCAGATAAATACACGATAACATTTTTATCCCGATTATAATACCTCAAAAAGATAGGCATTGATTATTTATCTATGTATATCGTACTTTATATATATACATATGAGGCGTTAGAATTAGTCAATTTTCTAACTCCAAAAAAACTGTTTTTACCATTGGACGACTGTCATTTCCAGCTTTTCCCACTGAATCGTGACAACAGGAAATAATAAAAATATTCAAATGCATTGTAAAATTTTTGCGAACGACATTAAATCGTGTAGTGGTAATTAACCATCCTTTGATCACGTGAGGTTTTTTAGGCCACTAAACATAAATTTAAATATAAAACACTTTTATTTCGTATAGTTATAGTTTTGACATAAATTCGATTGCTCAGGTTTTACATTTACTGTTTGTACCTCACATGATTAGGACGATTCCTGAGTAACAACACTTTAAACAGGACTACCTATCGTCACGACATAGTGGGTATATTCACCTAGAAAATGACATAATACGCTTGTGATGATGAAATGATCAGAAATCGTTATCAAATGCACAATGTTACTTTAATAAATACCTGTAAATACTTCTGCTGTTGTTGCTCTCCTCCCTGCTGGGTAACCTGAATCAACTCTGTCTTTTGTTGCTGCTGCTGCTGTTGTTGCTGCTGCTGTTGTTGCTGCTGGTGTTGTTGTTGTTGGAATTGCTTTTGTAGCTGTGAGGACAAAAGTCATGGTAAGTACTTTGTGTTCTACATTACATACACAAACTGACGCCTTTTTACCAAGGGGTAGTGAGAAACTGCAGAACACCACCTGCTACAATACCTTTAAACTCCTTGCGCCTCGTCTACGTTCACCAAGTCATACACACGCCGGTTGCGAGTACAAGGCACCTGACCTTTCTGAAGAACATCACCAATAATATTGGCCTATGCCCTTCTAAGGCAACCCCTACCAGCTCTGCCACGCACAAGAATTACAACAACACTACACAACACCCTACGACACTGGTATAAGTACACCCTTACATCTAATGTAAGGGTATCATACTTTTGCCACTGTTTACTTATTATGACTATTTACACAATCAAGCTTTATGCTCATAAAACAAAACTTCTTAGAGTAATTTATAAACTAGTTATAATAATAATGTTTTAGTAATAGGAAGTGAGCATGCCTGGTAGGTATCTGTTTCTTAGAAAACCTTGCTATGTGTTTGAGTCACTAAGATTGTTTTCAAATTAATTGGACATTTAAGTGTGATGTTTTAACATACATCTTTATAATGTTGGTCAACTGTACAGTAGACAGGTTTAAGTCAAAATATGAATATTCGGAATAAGTACATCATTAGCCTATAATGTTCCCACTGCTGGGACAGAGGCCTCCTCTCTATGAGAGGGAATGGGCTATAATCTACCACGCGGACCCAGTGCGAAAAATTACGTCCATCATTATTTAACTTACCAACTCCTGTTGATCCTGATGATTTTTGATATGCTGTTGTATAACTTGCTGTTGCTGACGCTGCAACGCCTGCTGTAAAGCCTGTTGTTGCTGCAACTGTTGCAGCTGTTGCTGTTGCAACTGTTGCAATTGCTGTTGTTGCTGCTGCTGGATTATTTGCTGCTGGATCTGGTAGAATTAATTGATCTTATTATTACACGAACATTTGTCAGTTTGCCATTTTCAAAACCTATATTTTCCTCATTTCTGGTAGTTTATTTTTGTAAAATTTTGTTTGACTAAAGTTTTATTGTGAACTTACTTGTAATTTATCATCATCCTCTTTTGGAGTCCTATATCTATATTCCTCTTGCTGATTATGGTTTTCAGGTTCAGACTTAGGTGGCTTTAACTCAGGCAGTCGTCTATTAGTGGTATTCTGTTTATCTAGAGCTAATAGTGTGTTGGCTGCTTCGTATTTATCCTCAAAAGTTATACCAGCCTTCTCAGCAAGAGTCTCTAAGTACTGAAGAGGCCTTTTAGACGTTTTGATCTGGTTTTTCTTTTCTGCCTGGCTGCCACCAGGTGACTGCTTCAGAGCAGTCTTTGTTATTGTAATACTGTGTTTATTTCCATCATCCTTTTTCTCATTTTTAGGTTCTAACGTGAAATAATTTTTATGATAGGTGTTGTCTTTGTCTTTTTCACCATTTAGGTTACCGTTTTCTATTAAAGTTATTGTTGTTGAATTTGTAACCTTTATAGATTTATCTTTTGAGTCTTCCTTAACTTGCACAGACTGGCCCAAAGTGTGTGTCGGGGACAACAACTGTTGGGCTGGGACATGCTGTGTCACCGGTACATTAGTATTAGGGACCTCTGCCGCGTGAAGTGAACTGTCAACGGGCTTCACAAGCTGCGGCTGATAGTTTTTGACCTGGGATTCCTTCTCCTGTTCTTTTTTCTTTTGTATATTTTCTAGGAGTTCAGACCTACAAAAAAAAAAAAAAGCATCTTAAAATACTGTTAATATTTAATTAAATGGTGTGTTGTTAGTAGAACATGGATAAAATATTAGTCCAAATTAATTGTAAATGATTGCACACAAAAATCCCAGTTAATATCAAAAGGAAAACACATGTAACATTAAACAAGTTGACTAAAATAATTACTGAATTAGACTATTTTATAACTTTACAGCACCTAAATAACATGTAACTTGGCATCCCTATTTGACAAATACGAATTATTTTGTGAAACTTTATTTGTATTCTATTATTTCGACTGAAGGACTTTCTATCCATGGTCATGAATGAGCTACCCCACAAAGATTTTGTATGTTACCTGTACAATTGTGCCATCTAATTTGTAACAATCAATGCTTATTTAAATAATGCAGCTTATACAATATGTGTGATATATTGTGTTCTCTCTAACGTAATACTGTAGGAAGGTAAATTATTAAAATATGATAAATATGAGTCCAGCGTTCGAAGCGTCGTTTGTATAACACGGATAATTACAGAAGATAACTAATGTAAGGATTTATTATGGTTTTACACAATCGAGTTAATAAAAGAACACTTCATACTGAAAAAAGAAACAGAATTTCATCAATTAAACTAATGTATAAACTTGAATAACAATACCAAAACTTCATTACAACCTAAAATGACATATAGAAAATAGAATGATGAAGTTGAAGTTTGTCAACTTTTTGACATTGACGGTTCAATTAGTTGCCAGGATGCAAAAATGTTTTCCACATAACATAACAGTAAAGTATTTCAATTGAATGTATTATTACGATTTTGATAAAATTAAATAAGTTATATAGTTGCCCAGTGATATCCCAGATTTGATGTACAGAAGAACGATCGTCAGTTTTAAAGACACTTCTTTTCTGCAATGTCATTTTTTATGCTTCAGAGTTTTGACGAGTATTTAAAGATATCGTCTTAAAGGATAATAAGTTTTCCCAGCGAAGTAAAGAATTTGTTCAACTTTGGCACACGACATGCATGGAAGCGACAGTGATGTCCTCACTCACATCACAGCACAGATAATAATCGCGGATATAGCGAGCGACCATCGAAATTAAAATGCATGGAATTATTAAGTAGCAAATGTGACGGGTAACCGAAGCCAAAGGTAATAATTGATTGGATTCAGGCACAAGACTCAATGGGCCCAGTAGGTACATTACATTTTATTTGTTCCACTATATGAATGAATTTTGATAGTTGTAGACAATTTTTGTAATAGGCATTTTTATTTTCCGTTCAACTGTGAGGAAGTCATTTTTTTTTAAACCAGATGTTTTAGGCTAAGAACTCTGAGATTTTGTACGCTCGCAGCCAAGGCTTCATCTATCAGTATTTTTAGTCCACAAATTGGGAAACCATTTTGCCAAAAATAAAGTAACATAAAATGCGACGAAGAAGAAAACACGACACGAGTTTAAGTGATCATAACCCTTAAAACCAGTGCAAAAAAAATATTTTTGTAAAAGATTTCAAAATATAGATTGGAGAGGTAGTTTATGTTTTGAAGAGAACCACAAGACCTGGAGACTAGATTTAGTGGTCGCAAGCGCAACTTCTGAGCACGAGCGCAAGTCCTGGGTTGAATTGGAGGTCAGGCAAAGTGCTATTGGGTTATCAGGAATTTTTCAGTAGCACAGAGTCTAGATTTGTGAACAATTAATGGCAATACGCTTGCCCCCAATAAAATGGGACTTAAACATAACCCATCGAGGATTACAGGGATGATGTTATGTTATCTCTTCAAAATATGTGGTTTTAATTATTATTGCACATTAAGTTTTTTTTTTTAAGTCGTAGTTGGCCGCCACTGACATGGTGTACCTACTGGTGCTTTGGTGGACCCTTCGTAGTCGGCTGCATAATATTCACTATCCTTACACGTTTTGCAGTGACTAGGGAAAATTAGATCAATATATTTAAATCGTTAATTCTCGCTGATTTTCGCGACTCTATTTTAACTGGTAACGGTACCGATTCCCTCGTTCACAAACTAAATTTAAGTTCAGTGCATCTTTTTCTCTCTATTTCATTATGAAAAGGACAGAAGATAAATATTACTTTAGTCCTATCAAATTAGTCAGCACCTGACGTAATTTGGTGTAATTTTAGCAGTCAACTTTTTAATCGCGTCCAAACTTGTGTCAGGCGCTGGTTCATTTGACAGGACTAAACCAAAATTTATCTTCTCTCCGTTTAGTATACAAAAGTCTTCACAGGATGGTTGCCGGCTCCGCCAAAACCGGCCCGGAAAGAGATGGCGAGACGATCTGGACGCGTACGGCGAGGGTTGCTTCGAGAAGGCACGGGAATAGAGCACATGGAAGGAATTGGGGGAGGCCTTTACCCAGCAGTGGGACTGTACAGGGTAACAAAAGTCGTTTAACGGTGTCGCGAGCTCAATTGTTTTTCCCCATCTCAAAAATGCCCAACGCGCCTAAAGAAGTTTTCACTTCAAAAATACTGCTTAAGGTTTCAATCCAAATTCTCTTACGGTTTTTTCAATTTGCAGGTCAGTGTCAGGTTGTAGGTATGTTGATGAAAAATGAGTCGCGCCAGTAAAACGTGTAGTTACAGAATTACAATCATGAAAATCATCACTATAATCCTCTAAGTTCATTTAACCCCATTGAATGCCTATGGGTTACATTATTGATTTTGAAATTACAAAAAACGTAAGAAAATTTGAATTTTGCGGGCTTCCGCCTTAAAACGCCATATTTGTCTACGCCCTGAGAGAGCTAGATAATAATCGCTTGGGGGGCCCGGAAAAAGTATTCAAAAACCCGGACAGTTAACCGGACTTGGTTAATGTAAGTAATTAATATTTTCCCTAAAACCTGTCTAGGCTTTTAAAATTCGATCACAATAGTTATTTTTAGTTTTAACAGGAGCAGCGGAACTAAGCCAGTACGTCGTTAATATAAAATTAGTTCGATCTTGGTTTTAATATTAATGTATTGCAAGTGTTGTGTTGATACGGTATGTTCATCTCTTGTAGACATCACTAACAATGTAATAATAATAATAATAATGTGTAATAATAATGTGTATTCAATGTTTTTGACGGGAATACTTCGTTAGGTATTATACTAAATTTCTTTTATTTTTTTTATTATTGTGACATTTAATGATTTTTTTTGTTTTTTTTTTTTTATTGACATTTATTTTGTGAAGTATTATTAATTTATTTTATTTAATTTCTGTGAATGTGAGGACCATGTGGGTAATATTTTAATTATATTTTTAATTTTTCCCACGATTGTCTGGCAGTTTGAGCACTACAAGCGACCTACCCAAATGTCCTTTCTTTGGTATTGTTCGTCGTGTCGTTGAGCTCCTTGAGTTATAAGTCGAGCTCACGATAACTGACAAATGCTTGCACTGACTGGACAGGTCCGCTCAAATCTGTGTGGTTCTTTCTTCCAAAGGCCATCTCAGACACTAATCTGCATAGTCCTCATGTGAGTAAACCAACATTATGTCTGGACTTTAAAAGAGACTATTTCCTCTGAGTTTGTTTCGGCTGTTTCTTCTCAGAGTAGTCAGGTACGAAACACCGGCCCCATCTAGCTTTAAAAAACATGACGTGTAAAAGTGTTTGTAAAAACCTACTTGCAAAATAAACATCATTTATCATTAAACAAAAGACGAGGGAAAACATCTTGACATAACCTGCAGGTATTAGCTTGGCAAGACCAACAAAAAAGCTGAGACACCACGTAAAGCGACGGTGGAGGTGGACTGAACTGTTCCAAGTTTTCAACGCTACCTATACCTCTATCAAAACATAATAAGAATAGTTAACATAATAAGCTGCTAAAACCACCGTAGACGGGTTATCTGGAAACCCGTCTACATGGACTAGTGGGCAGGTAGACACAAGAAGAATACTTTTCTCAAATATAACAAATACATGGCAAGAGACTCAAATATAACAAATACATGGCAAGAGACCACTTTCACGATGATTTTATTGTAGTTTTAAACCCAGAGTTAAAATGCAAGACATAATGCTATGCAGAACACACGCAATAAACTAGGATCATTGACATCTTTCAAATAAAATTCAATCAGATGATGTGATTGCAGCTTGACTTGATGATATCCTTATCAAGATGCAAGAGTTAACTGAGGAAATTGGGTTATTGTGAACTGTGGGCGATATATTGTCACTCCTAATTTATGACTTGCTCTGGTCAACTGTTGAATATCAATGTAGTTCGTTCAGTGCATTCACCTCGCGAGTGACCTCACGTTATTACATTATGCGCGTCTTACGTGATGATATTACTGCAATTACCATCGTCTTTGTATATGAATTGCTTGTAATTCTCTCCGGATGATTCAATCAGAGTATGTCATTAGGTACCTATTCTGCCCACATCCAGTATTGTCAGGTTCAAAGATTAGATTATGTTGGTTTCATTGAATTTGCTATAGTACCTATCTATATATTGTATTGTGCAAAATGCTCATAAAATTTCCGGTTCCATAAAATAGAATCTCTATTTTGAAGGTCTTCTGTCTGTCGCTATCATGGTCACTGTAGCGTCTGCAGCCAGGGGATCTAAAATGGCCACTTTTAGCAATTCCTCTAAAAGTAATTCATTTTCTGAATTCCCAGCAGATCATTAGCAATTCTGCTAATTTTCGTAAAATGGTGACACATGGTAGCTGAATCATACTCAATTCATTTCATATCCAGAATCAGATTTGTTGTAAATGTTGCCACGTGAAAAATAAAAGACCGTATTTTTACCGGTTATTTTTTCTCTCCAGATTTTATTAATTAAATTCATTTGATTGGAAGCATTCCAGTGATTTAAACACTATTTCAATATAAGACAAATATGGCACAGTTAAAACACTGCAAATAAGGTCTTAGAAAGGGAATTTGAAACGATAAAGATTGACTTTTTAGCCTGGCAACATGCGCATAGATGTCTATCCTTGATGGAATGTCAAGACGTCATGTCAACTGTCAATTGGTCTTGTCTATTTGTTGTTATTGGAAACCAATAGTTTTGTTGTATTTTTGTTTTCAATGGTATTTTCTCAAGCAGTATTTATTGATAACTAGGCGTACAGTACCTCTGCTAACCTATTTCTGGCTAAAGCTGCAACCCCACTGGATATACATCTACATTTACGTATATGTAGCTACTAAATGATACTGGAATTCGACAAAAAGGCCGTAAGGTCGTTGTGTTTGAAGAGATGGCTGAAAATCATAAAGGAGCTGCTTGAAAAATACTCTTGTTATTCCGTCAGGATATATAAATAAGCAAATTCAAGGGATTTTCCATTTTCACGCTGATTTCGTGTGATGTGTCGAACCATACCAAAACTATTGAAGGCAGCATGTAGCGAGCTGTTCACACCACAGAAGACCTCTCAGGGGCTGGGACTAAGGAATGACGAAGAACAAGCAGAAAATCAAACCGAGTGAAATAGTGTAGTGTGTGTAATATTGGTCAGAATTTTTCAATACCAATGCGTGTATTTGTTGTGTTCCAATATTCGATATGACCATATTATAATTAAAGGGGATACCTACACAGCAGTGCTATTACGAGCTAAAATGGCACAAAAGAAATGCTTGTGTATAAAAAAATCCAAAATATTCAATATACAAAGGTTTGAATCTTGTCAACCTGTCTTCAAATCACAGAACCTTTTAACTAAAAGGAATAGAAGAGGATTACATTTTTGCATTATCCAAACCTGTTATGTGTAAAATGAAACTCTTTCAAAATAGAAATAACTTAAACATGTGTGAACTCGTAGAATTACCCGTACACAGAATTTTAATATTTAGGAGTACCATATTATAATGAAAGTAGTTGACCTATCCTATATATTTTTTGTACCTATGTATGTATTATATATGATGTATTGTAATTTGTAATTTTCATGCCATTGAGAAGAGATTGATGAGTATGACGGAATGTGTTCTGCACTGAAATAACTGTAACATCCTTTTCCTTCACATTTTATGCAAATAAAGATGCTTAAGTACATATGACTTTCATTACATGTTTTATACATTTACTTTTAAACAGTACATAGACTTAAAAATGTGAGATTATTCTGATTGTTGACATTTAAATTAGTCCTCATCTCCCTAGCCTTTTCCCAACTATGTTGGGGTTGGCTTGCAGTCTAACCGGATGCAGCTGAATACCAGTATTTTACATGGAGCGACTGCCTATCTGACCTCCATGACCCAGTTAGTACTGGGTTGTATGATACCCCTTGGTAAGATTGGTTGTCAGACTTTGAAAATGTCTGTTAAAGTTAAACCCATGTACAATTTTTTAAATCGATAGATATCCTTTATTCGCCAATTATGTTGCGTATTTTACACGAAAATAAAGTAAGTAACCTTACTTTTTTCGTTTAAATTCAATAAATTATTGGACTCTTTTTTTTGTTGTAACCTCTTTTTGCAGATGTTATATTCTTGTTCAATTTTTTTTTTTACCTTTTTCCATTTCGTAATGTCCAAAATATATAATTATTTCTTTACAAAATCTGTAAAATGAATTGTGAGATTTTGCTCTTGACAATCTTTTTATGAATCTGCTTATTGACAGCAAAGCAATTCATAATAAGTGGACCATTTTACGATTCTCCATACAATACTGTCAAACCAGTGTCTGACAGATGAATTACGTAATATGAATTGGACGCAGTTAATATTATGAATTGTCAATTTGTGGCCATTTTAGGAATTGAAATGTGATTCATATTATTATCCTAATATGATTCTGCCAATGTTACCATTTTAAGCCCCCAGGAGTAAGTATAGTCTAGGAAACCAGTGTAGCGTAAAAAATATACCAACTACCAACTTAGGTGATTTCTAACTGTGTATTGTTCCATAGCAGTAGAGACAAGTGTAACAACAGTACCACATTGAGAGTGCGAACCAGTTACTGCAGATTGTTTCTTAGTTAATAAAAAGTCAGTGATTTGTTGGCGAAGGTGTCAAACTGTCAAATCAGGCACTCAAGAGGCCCCCAATAGTTAATTCAACTTGAATGAGTGTCATGTGTCGCACGTGCTAGTCGCGGCCCCCAAACCGCCCGCGTTTTAGCCACCAAGTAATTAAATGTCTCATATAACGGTCTCGATTGTGTAGGTATATAATTCCACTTAGTTCTTAAAGCGGACAACATCTGCTTTCTTCAACTAAAATGAATGAGTAGATTGAATTCAAATGGCATAAACTCACGGCTGATTTGTGAGAGCTGTTCAGACTGGTACCTCACTAGGAAATGCAAAACCAGCCAAAATTTAAAACCGGTTTTCTTTAACGGGTTCAGTGCAAAAAAGACGGTTTTCAGTGAAAATGGTTTGAATTTTTTTTTTTATTGTTTGTCTAAGCGACATTTTTAAACCGCTTGTACAATTCAGGCCGCCTACATTTTACATCTTTTCAATCATTAAATAAAAATGTGTGTGTACTTAGGGAAGTAAGAAGTTAGCGTAACAAAAGTTTTTTTTAAGATAGAAGTCATTTTTATCACGTTTTTTTTACAATAGCCTATCATTCACTTAGCCTATATATTTATAATTTAAAATCACATAAACAATTGTATATTTCTGAATATTTTTTTTTATCTCCACTGATATAAAACACGTGTTGTAGATTTATGAATATTTGAAAAACTCTTTTTAATAGAGTTATGAATTTTCACGGAAACTGAGAGACAGTTATCAGCTAACTTTATCATGTCATGTTTTATTTTACTCTCTACTATTCCAAGCGCGCGAAATAAAGTATAACTTCAAAAACTTATCTGAGTCCGTATTAAAAAATAAATAATTTCAATAAAAATGCGGAAATTTGTTTGAGTAAACTAACGAACACAACTATTGGAAACAGTTAAAAGCTACCAAATCACGAATGCTACGCTAAAACACGTCTTTTCTTACAACTGTTGACATCATTTGGCGAAACAAAATGTTTGACATAAAATGCATCGATTTGACTGACAAGTGGTGTAGTAATTTTGCCATTTGAAAATAATAAACTCGAAAAACCGGAATCTTGAAAACAAAACCCAGGTTTTTTAGTAATTACAAATATAACCGGTTTCGGGTTTCGGTGAAACCGGTTTGCATTCACTATCCCTCACACATATGTCTAGCTAGGCATTGTCCGACTCTCGGACAACATCAAGTTTTACGGATGCCGTAAACTTTGATACCATCAGTCGCGCGTAATTTTGTTTCACGTAACTGGTTAGCAATAATCGAGGTATAGCTGTGCCGTGAGAAACTACAAGGAATTTGCCTAGCAGCTCTACCGTGACTTATTAGCAGTGATCGGAATAGGCTGACTATATTTACCTAAACTTCGGAGAACAGAAACAGAAAGTGAAGACTTCCTTACGACATTTTTTTTTCCGGAATTCGGAAAACTTGCAATTAATAAATCTTAGGAATTTTCACTAAAACTTATCTAACTTAAATCATGTATTAGAATTATCCTTAAACTGCATCAAATCTTTCAATACAAAACATTTGCCAATGGTGCCGATTCTCGTGTACACCGAACTATACTAACTAAACTATCACTAAAATTCTTACTTTTGGCTATGAGAATCATAAAGCTATTCTGAAACAAAAAAAGTGTGTGTGTGTGTACTTATGTACACGCGTTAGAAGTTATACTTCTTTTTAAAAAAAATATCTGTCGCCTTATCTCAGCCAGCAGTAGATTAAAAATAAAAAACCTAGGCTTGTCAATATCTGACACTAAGCTAACTTCAGGGTGTATGTTGACTAGCTAACTTCATGCTGTTAAATTTTGGTGTCGGTGTGCGCGCGCATCGTAAAAAATTACTCTCATCATTTTTCCCTAACGCGCCATAAGAAGTATAACTTCAAAAATCTCTAAATTTAAAAATATATTTTGACACAACTAAAATCGAATTTGACAATCGCGACTCCACGTGGTACATATTTGTCCTACCCAGTGCGTTAATGTTTTTTAGAGCTGGAGGCAAAGAGTATAATAATAATAGGGGAGGCTGGAGGCGCACAGGGGCAGCGAGCTTCGACGTGTTTTATATGGAATTTTTACTTTTTGTATGGAAAATATGAAAAATTATTACCTTAAGTGAAGTTTTAGGGGCTTATTGAGTTTTATAAAGGGGGTCGAAATTTTCATTATTTTTGCGATAGGACACACCATTTTCGAGATGTAAGCAAAAGAAAAGAAAAAAAGACTACTGTTTTTGCACCTGAACTCGAGGTGTTGGTGTGAAATTTAGTCCATGACAACCTTTTTAATCGCGATTAAAATTAGTCAGATTTAGTTATACAATCAACATTTTGGGTGAAAAACGTTAAATTCAGAATAGCACAATTTGCCATTTTACTTCAACTTCTAGATGTATTTTTCGTGAAAATTCCGAAAATTTGGAAATTGCAAGTTTAGTTAAGTCAACTGATTTAAGATTTTTCCCGAAACCCGGGAAAAAAAATGTCGTCGTAAGGAAGTCCACTTTTTGTCTCTGTTCTCCGAAGTTAAATATAGTCAGCCTATTCTGATCACTGCCTATTAGATAAACTTTTGCTGCCGATTATTAATCTTTAGATAATCTACAAGGATTCCTCCTGAACTTAAATTGAAAAGAATTAACAATTTCGTCGCTTTGAATCAAACGAATTTGGTAACAATAACTAAACGCTCTCCTTTGACGCTAACTGTTTTTTACAAGGACTATAATTTATGTTAATTCTAAAAATTTAGATTTTGTAAAATAAAAACATAAAAGCTAGTTTAATTCCAAAGGCTTCTTAGATAAATTAAAATACCTCCTACGTTGGGTAACGAAACTATTCTACGAGCTAGGTATCTGACTTACAAACTGGATACTCACTACTCAGGGTAGTGTTTTATATTACCATTAAGTATAGCTACGTAGGTATAGCGAACAACAACATAAGGGAAAACGTAAAATACTTACATCACTTACATTAGGCGGCAAAGCTGTTGATCTAACGAAAATCAATCGCGTAACTCATATTTAGAATTCGATCCCTATTGATTTGCTCCTTTCAACATTAGGGGAGTTTATGAGTTTATATTGTAAGAGCGAACACGAAAAATATTATTATTTAACACACAATAGTTGGATATTACTTCGTGACTGTATTTTTCTCGTCGATGGAATTAGGGTGAAAGTCCCCATCACAGACTGTATTTTTCTTTAAAGGGTGTAATCGGGAATCTGAAAACTAATAGCACAGCACACTCCGAATGACAATTCCTTTCATTTTGTCGTTGCGAAAATATCCATTGCGGTGTAATTGCTATCGAGCTAATGATTTTGTTAAAAATAAGAAGCAATGGTAATTATGGTGCAGGTATCCTATTCAGTATTTGATTTGTGCAGGGTGTTTTAAGATTAGATACTGAATTATTTTTACCAGCGACTGGTGCAAAAGTACTTACAACAAAATATTGTGTTCAAATGAATCAATTTTAGTTTTATGAAAATTTCAAACTTAGATACAACCATGACATTTGTTCTGAGACCAGTCAGTCCCTGCTGGTTATAATTTTATTGCCCAGCTTTGTATCAAGAATGTACCTATAGGATTTAAAAAAAATCAGGCTGTGGCTGTCATAATATTGTCATTGTCACTTTTCTTATATAATTGATTGTCGTGATAATATGTTAATGCCATCGAGATATAAGTACTGACGTACGTTAATGCAATGTATGTGAAACTGTATTACAACGCACTGAAGACACATTGTTGGCAAGATCGAGTCAAGTTAAGGAGGAAGCGCCAGGGTGGCCCGGGAAACTCAAATCTTCTTACGTTTTTTGCAATTTGCGGCACATTTTTTCATCAGCTGACACTGACCTGCAATTTGCAAAAAACGTAACAAAATTTGAATTTCGCGGGCCCTCCTGCCGCTTTCACCTTTAATAATAAGGTGATCCCAATAAGAGATTTATTTTTAATTTGTGGGTATGTATCTAAAAAAGGCAACGAAACATATTGAAAAATGAAATGAAATGAAAATGAAGAAATGAAAAATTCTGTAGCTACTGTACTGTGTATTTCGTGAGTAGGTTACTCAAGATAACATGAATAATGCATTGTTATTTTTCCTTTATAGAGAAATAATCATCCTGGGGATGATCGTGCCCATATCCTGCATATCATCACGGAGACCAGGGAGTCCAAGCTGATCCTTTAGTAAGGTTTTAAAAATAGAGGATACTACAATGAAAGAGGAATAAATTACATCATTCAAGTATGACAAAAGGTGGACAGATAAATTTACCATCGTTTAAACGCTTTTACATCTATATTAAGTTAAATACTATTTAACAGGAAATGCGGTACGTATCCGAAGAAACTATCGCTGTCGCTCTGCGAGCGTGGTTTCGACATAGGTGCGATAAGGACAACTATAGTAAAGTCATAATTCGAGGTTTTGCTCTCGACTATTTCCTCCTCCAATATTCGACCAATTTAAAAGATATTTCATAAACTGAATAAGAAGGATATACAGGGTGTAAACAGACTTCACGAAGCCGTCAACTAAGCATTATGTACATCAAACTAAGTAACTTTACGCAAAAAATAGTGCTGGGAAACAACTTTTTCTTTTGGGCTGAAAATTTACGTTTTACGGTAGGACTCAATGTAACGCACTCAAAACATTGTGCTGATGGATGGATTGATTAGTAAGGGGGTCGTGGAGGTGTTTAAAGTAAAAATCTTACATTAAAAACATGTATTTTAAAAAAACTTGTGAAGAAGTTGGAACTTTGACCCCCAATATCTCCGTAACTAGAAGGTTCCTAGGCATGGTCTAGAACAAAAAAAATATCGCAATGACGGGGAGAACCAGTGCCTTTCCGCTTCGTTAAGAGTCTTTTTACACCCATTATACTGTGTCGTAGGAGCTCGTGGCTAAACAATAACAGCCGCTCGGGTCGATCTTTAGGTTAAGCCGTGCTTGCCTAGGTTGGTCTGTGGATGGGTGACCACCCATTACATACCGAGTTTCCTCCGTGCCTCGGAAAGCACGTTAAGCCGTTGGTCCCGGCTGTCATTTGAAGATCTTTGACAGTCGATAAAGTAGTCAGTGGCCCAAAAAGTCTGACAACCAGTCTTACCAAGGGGTATCGTATTTCCCAGTAGTAACTGGGTTGTGGAGGTCAGATAGGCAGTCGCTCCATGTAAAATACTGGTATTCAGCTGCATCCGGTTAGACTGGAAGCCGACCCCAACATAGTTGGGAAAAGGCTAGGCAGATGATGATATACTGTGTCCCTATGTTTTCCGTTTTTCATTAATAGTTGTCAAATTTGTACACTAGGCCTCTGTCGACAGGTGATCTAAATAGGCAATTTTGAGCATTTTGTAAAGGTTCTTGTGCTTAGTTTGCTTGCTTATTTTGTAGAGATGATGTATCATCAAAAAGGACAACATAGGGTCATAGAAGAGGTCGATATTTATTTACTGTAAGAAATCATTGCTGTAAAGTCATAAACTAGGGAGAAAACAGTCAGACAGGCGTTTGTATGGAGAAAACACCACCCGCATTTCCTCCAAACTTCGTCATAATCGTACTGGTTTAACCTACAGCTATTAGGTATTACCTCTGCTAAACGGTTCGAGGATTACAGGCCGACAGGAGTGACTGTAATTGACTAAGGCGTAAATCGACGGTAGTGAGGCATGCTATGTCTAGCTTCGATTAAACTGTTACTCGTAGCTCTAAGGTCATCTTCTATAGTAGCGGACCGCTTGTAATTTCAAAATAACAGCTTTTTACTGAATGCCTATAAAGTATATAATGGTACATAAAACATTTTTTTTTAGTTTTTCGTGTGTCGGTCTGTTTGTTCCGGTTAATCACCGAAACGTCTTATTTGTATGTATGTGTATTAGATATAAGTTCCAAAATATTCATCATTATTATAAGCCTAGTACCTACTTATGTAGGTATCCAATGTTGTAGTGTAGAAACTCTTTTTTGTCCTTGCAAATCCAGCATATTCCTGACATCAGTCCATGACCTAACAGATTTTTGAAGTGCCGAGCACCTACCTACCTATGTCAACATTGAAAAAATACTCTTTAATTTTGATGTCATCTTTCTACCTAGGTATTAATTATTTTTTACATTGACCTATTTTTCCTACTATGTACATGACTGAACTTTAATTTTAAAAAGTTTGTAAAGCTTTGAATGGACATTGGAGGGGTTGAAGCTGTTGAGGGCGATTCTAATATGTCAAAACTCAAATTGCAACTTCTGACGAAGTAGGTACTTGCTACGAAGTCTTTGAATAGTGGAGCCAAGTTATCGTGAAGTTAGGAGTAGGTAAGTACCTAATTAAAATTAGTTTAGGTCCTGCGCAGTTCAGATAATTACCAATACCACACGTCACAATGCCACAAAGTGCATTATTAGGTGTGTTTGTTATTGACAACCAAGCCATGCCACGTGTTTTTGTGTTACTTACCATCAGTGCCAGAGACATTAAGCTATAGACCTATTTAGGAACAGACACCTAAATAAAAACGGTCCGTCTGGTATTATTTCACAAGGGGAAGCAAAAAATAATGAAAACGTGCGAGCGAGAGAGCGTTATGCGAACGCGTGTGGCATGATAAAGAAAGAGACCATAAAAGCCCACTAGGGGAGTCGGAGCGCGAACCGGTTCTGCATGTGTGCAGACAGACGGCGCCCTCCCTCCCCTCGGCTGTCGACCCTCGAGTGCGAGAGCCTCACAATGTCGGCTTTTCCCCGAAGCGTTGCAATAATAATAACCACGAAGCTCTTCCATCAGTTTTACAACAAAGCCTCGAGGCTGTTAGGTATGTCGTTTTCAAAACAATGGAAGTATATAACGTATGAGATAACATGTGTGAGTTATTGTGTTAAGATTCTATGGTGAACTAAAGAATATTGACACTGAGTGGCACCCTTTCTCCTTCACTTGCGCGTGTTTCACGTGCCGGAGTCCACTTTGTTCGCTAATATTGGATCAATTATATGGCTCCGTTCCACTGTGATGACAAGCCATTGCTAAGCAAGTCTGCTCACCATTTATAGCCACACGCGACGCACTCACTCACAACAGATCGCAATCATAAATTAAATAAATAACATAAAATACCTTTTGGTGTAAAAACCATAAGAACAACGTTCCATCGTTTCAAAATAAAAGGTTAACTGAAACGTAAGCGCCGTCCCATGCGGCAATGATTAAAAGAAAAAAACAAACGAAAAGGTGAGGATCGAGACATTCGCACGGGTGAAAGTAAACACAACACTGATTATCGACGAAAACGACATACAAACACACTTTATCGATAGTCCGGTGCCCGTGTCATTGTAACAATAACCTTCTTTTCGAATGGCGAAACACGACTGCGGCTGTGTAATGTACGCGCTACCGGCGCGCCGCCGCCGCCGCACCCATGCCCCGCGCTGCCCATGGTTGCCCCGCTCAGCCCCGAGCTGCACCGCTCTCTATCACCCGTCACCAATGGTACGCCTGCTGCGATCCACGGCTGCTCATTGGTCCAACCGTTTTACGGCCGTTCCACAAACAAAACCGGTTGCCAAGAACGACTCGAAAGGGCGCGAGGGACGAAATTAGCGTATGCGCGATTATTATTATTGTTACCAGTTCTTTCTCTTTCTGGCTAGGTATTAAGAAAGAGATAGAGTTAGTAAAACATTAACTCGTCGCCGTCGTTGCGCCGCACCTTTTCATCCTCTCACCGGCCGTTTTTTTTAAACAGTTAGTTAATGGTGCATGGTGTAATTACTAACCTTAACTGTTTTATATGTTTACTTCCATCTTTTCAGTTTATTAATCAGCAATAATAATAAAAGACAGTGCCTATGCTGAATTCATTTAATTCAAATTAAAGCAAGTGATGACAGTAACACATTGCTTTATTTCCCAATATGTAGGTACACTAATAATATCTAAGGTAGGTATTAGGTAGACATTGTAATTTTTTTAACTTTGTGTAGTGTCTGGGCCACCAAACCAAGATACAGGCTGTACCTAGTTTGGGACCCTGCCAGTGTTCTAAAAAAAAATATGGTAGGTATATAAGTAGTAGGTAAGATGGACTAGTAAATGTCAGCTGTTTGGAATGGCCGGGCTTCAATTCACTACCCCAAACGTTTCCCCACGTTTATAATCTCACCCGCTTGTCATTGGGGTTTAGGGCCCCTTTCTCCACCGCTCACAATTGTGGCTCCCCTACATACATCACCCAAGCGTGAGTTTTTTTTTGCAATTGTGTAAATACAATGCGTTCTTAAAGCAGGTGACTATTTTTGTCGTAATCGTGAGCGGAGATTTATTCCATACACGGGAGACCAACCTACCTAAAATGCGTAAACCTAAAAAAAATATGTATAACGTAGGTACATATTGATCAATTATCTGTGATGACCAATTATATAAACTTTCTAACTATAATTACTTGACACGTCCCGTGAGAAATTGATAGCGTTACGACTCTACCACAAGTCCGCAACAGCCAACATAAATATAACGTGTCTAACGTGCGTTTAAAAAATGGTTTTAGAAATGGCGGCGAAATAATATTGTTATTTGCTTCTCGCTCACTCACATTACGTGTAAACGACATGAGTGCAGCCGCCATTAATATATTTACCTACAGTAGTTAATTACTTACTGAATTTGACAAAAACAGAAACTCGATGAAATAGTCCTTGAAAAAAATGTCTACGTCCTAAAAAAAAAAAACAAGATTTATTAAAAAAATATTTCATCAATGTATAATGCAGCGCCATCTGTTGTTATCCTTACTACTCGGCAGATCAGCGCGTCAGCGCCATCTATGACTCCTACCTCAAAGCTATGAAATCAAAACGGGATACAAATAATTTTCCTGTCGAAAGGAGCATCAGACTGAAAAGCTAATCACAGCATCAGAACGAATTCAATCAGGAAGTTGACACTTCGTGCGGAAACATAAATTGTCATCCCTACATGACACTGCCAACGTAGAATATCACCAGATCCAACATCGTCGTATGGTCGTATCGTATGTTGGAAAAATATGGGTTAAGTAGACGCTGTGGAACCACCACAGTGTACCAAATCCAAAGACAGCACCATATTAGCGTCAGTAAGAGATGATGATAATGATGGATGAGTGAGACCAATGCGTATTGAAGAATCACCTTGGGCATCAACATGGAGAAAAATGCAGCGCTTCAGCCAGTATGACGAGGTCATCTGCAAATCTCAGATGTTGATGTTAATGCCATGCCCTTCCCAGTTCAGCGTCCTCTACTGCGTTGACACCATTTCGGGGAAATTACGTCCCCTTGTCTCACATCTCGACGCAGGATATGTTAATGTCCTGGTCCTGAGTTTGGATGGCCATTGTCACGTTCTCATAAAGTCATCTCAGTACTACGTATCACCGTCATATATCAAGTCGACTTGGCATCGCAGCAATGCTGAGTTTACTCCTGTAAAGTAGACCTGGCAGAAATGCAGGAACAACTGAACACACAAAATCCAGAGGAACAGCACTGCAAAAATAACCAATGCAGACAGTGGCCTTATACACAAATCTTGCATTTTATAGGAAATATTAATATCACGGAACTTAAGATTTTACCGAAAATACCGAAAATAATATTTATTGAAATCTGATTTAGTTAAAAGAAAAAACGGATCATTGATAAATGAGCTTTATAAGTTTAACTTTAAAGTCTACTTTGCGATGTATCTGCTGGTAATTAAGACGCAGGTAGCTGCATAGTTCCAGTGCAAGTATTAACTTAATGATATTCACCACACCATTATTATTGTCTACTTTCAAAAAATGTTCGGTGATTAGGATACGAGGGTCGCACGTTCGCGTTGATGGGCCGGTGGACGTCACAATAAATTCGGAACTCCACAACCCGTTTCAATTAATTTAAAGCTTTATAGTCATTGAGATTAAGTCCAATATGCTCCTAATTACAATTTCCCTAATTTGTGTAGTTAAATTTAGCCTAGGGGTGTTGGGATAAGGCGTCGCGTCGCCTGGACCCTCTATAAATTACAAGACCCTCTTCTAATGTAACGATATACATACATATATGTATGATGATGGTGGATTCTATAGAACATAACACACCTAACTACTGATTTATGGTAAGTACGCGGGACCATTTGTGGCAAAAGAAAAGAAAAAGTAAGTTTTGTTTATTTCTACTATGGCTTGTGCTTACAATTAAGTACTATGGCTTCTCAGTCATGCCTAACCACTCAGTAGCGACAGCTTAAGATCAGAAAAATATAAATCTCGCGAAAGACACAATACTGGGAATGGGTTGAAATGAGACAGAAGGGAGGGAGGAAAAGAGACAAAACATAATATGAAATGTTGAGAGAGAGTGAGGGAATGAAACGGATGCAAAGGGTTCCACATAAATTAAAGAGTGAAAGAGAAACCGGATAGATCAGCTGTTTCACCCCTCCAACCCTTACACGTTGTAGATAATAGAATAAGAACTGAGGAGAGTCAAACACAATTGAAGTTAGTACCTTACAACATTTATAAATGTATCGGGGTGTGTAGTTGTTAACCAGATTGGCATAGGTAAGATTTTCGCGCCAAAAGTAACAAATAATCATAATATCTTCATGTGCAGCCGTGTGTACCTATAACTAAATAAACAGTATTGTGTAATCTGCAATTTTGTACTTTATTTTAGGAGCGAAGGTACGAAACATTCAATAAAAAAACAGACTGTTAAAGATTACCCAAAATCAATGAAAAACTGTCAGAGAATTCGGCTATGCATATTTTAAGAGGGTAGTATTTTTGCTTTTGTCTGGGTATGCACTACACATTCCAGCAGTACGGTCATGCTGTAAAAAGAAGAACCTTTTGGTAGACCTCATTTGGATTACCAAGATAGGGATGATTATAAATAGGTAGGTATTCAGCACCCAGAAGCAAATTGGAAGCCGAGACAAATTAATCGGATCCTCTAATCCGATAGGTAGGAAAAAGGGCTTTCAGACCGTCCAGCTCAGCTTTTAATTGTACGAGGTCAATTCTAACATAAACTTCGAACACCAGAATGGATTGAATGCTGCTGCGGTGCTCAACAAAAAAATAAGCTTCACCCTCGTGAGCCAGTTACAACACTGTACTCACTGGTCATTTCATCTCACTGGTCAAAGCTCAATGCTCATTACGTACAAATCCTCGGGTTGCAAATGCACCTGTAGTTAGGGCTTCCGCACAAACAGGTTCCGTTATTGAGATATAAGTAGGAGTAGGTTGTACCAATTCATGATAGCAAGGGACATTATGTGCGGCATCTAAATGACGAGTTAGGCTGGCAGCTGCAACGTTGCGAACCGATTATATTGGCTAAATGTTAATTTGATCAATATTTAAGTAATGGCGTCTAATAAATGATTAGTGCACTAAAAAACCTCTTGGTTCCTGTGTTCCTGTGAGTCCAGTTCCGCAAACATGAACGAAGCTAGCAATTAAGTCAAGTCGTGGCACAGTGGAACGAATGTATGGGAGCGGTTGGACGTAGACATGTCCGAAAAAAAAGAGTAAAATTATGCCAAACTAATGATGCCATCTTATTCGATTACTTAATGCCTTCATAACTTGTGGTGATGAATTTCTTCATAACTCCCATATTTCGGGAGTAATTTGAGAAAATGTGAAATTTTACTATGAAAATGAGTGTATCGAGCTCTCTCCCTCCTGATTCCGGGCTTGTTTCAAGTAGCGGTCTCTAATATCATAATGCTAATACTAAGAGCTATATTTAATACTAAGACACATAGTGCGCCAAATGTGCACTTTCTGGGATAAAGAGTGATGTTTATTTTATAACACAATTTTTTTATTTTTTGTTTATTTTGTTGATTAAAACCGTTTTTCTAAAGGTTTACCTTATTACAATAACATTTCTGAGCAGCCAATTAGAGAAGATATAAGCTAATTAGGATATATAATTAGGGACTTAAGGTTTACATATAAAACTGATGCACTAATGATTACTGATAAGAACATTGCTATTATTTAATTACTAAATGGCTCTTAATACACTAATTTAGCATGCATCATTTACTAATTATCACAATAACCAATTACCTTGCAATATTTAACAAAGGATACCTGGGATACCTGGATTTTATATAAATAGGTCACTATTAGTAACTTTAAAATCAGTGTTGATTTACACCTCGTTGTATCCAAGCTAATCTCGCAATGTATTTTCCAAATTTTAATACAAATCTTGATATTCACGTTGCTTTATGCGCACGCGCACATAAAGATTTACGCGACTTTAACTATTTGTTCAGTGTTTTAAAAGATAACAGTTGTGTTCAGTTATGTGAAAGTGCTGAAACAAGTTTAAAAGACTGGTGTCGTCGATTTTGCTACCGCATTTATGCAAAATGGACACAGTCTGGAAGAAGCACAGATAAGTTTCGGAAGAAACATGAGATTTGGCTACAGGCTGCAATTCAATGGCCGGAATTACAGAATGAAAATATGGAACCTTCTACAGAAAATATAAGTGACGTCATCGAGCCCATAATTTCTCCTGCTAAATCTGATGCTTCAACTTGTACACATCCTAGTCCTCGTAAATCTTTTGAGGACCTTAGTAACCGGCAAAAAAGAAGACGCACTGAAGATAGTCTTTCATGCAGCAGTAGCAGCGCTGAAATTATGTTTTCGGCCGAAAGGGCGCTTCAAAAGGCAGGACAAAGCGATACAGCTTATGTTATGAAATACTTGACGGAGAATCCAGAAGAGGCCTCAAAAATCAAAGCCTTCATTGAAGGTAAATCAATTCAGGTACGGGAAATATCCCCTTTGAAGGCATTGGCTCTTTATGTATCGATGAACTTATCGAAATGGCGCTATAACACTCTTCGGGATTTCAACACTCAAGAAGGAGCTCTTCAATACCCGAGTTACTACATGTTGGTTAAAGAAAAAATTAAGTGCTATCCGGCCAAAGAAGATCTCACAGTTACAGAGAGCTCTGCAAAAATCAAATTACAAGCCTTGATGGATTTAACCTCAAGAAGACTTATTAGGTCGTTAGAAACCCCTGTTGATCCCAATCAACAGCTCGTATTGACCAGCAAATGGGGTTTTGACGGATCATCTAGCCAAAGCATTTATCATCAAAGGACGAGTGAAGATGAGCAAATCGATCTTGCTAGTAATTTTATGATTAGTCTTGTACCACTGCGGCTCGTCTCAAAAGGTGTAACAATTTGGGAAAACGAGCGACCATCTTCCACTTCATTTTGCCGGCCAATATTGTTTAAGTTTATAAAGGAAACCAAAGAAAATGTGCAGAGAGAGATGGCTGAAATCGAAGCAGAGATTGAAGCCTTAACTCCATCCACCATCACTGATGGAATTAGTGTCAAACACCAACTGCTGTTGACAATGATTGATGGTAAAATTCATTCCATTATATCCGATACAGCAGCTTCAGTGTGTGACATATGCAAGGCTTGTCCTAAAGAAATGAATAATTTAGAGTTAATCAAAGATAAACACGCAAACGAGGACATGTATAAATATAGCTTAAGCACCCTTCACGCTTGGATTCGCTCAATGGAATGCTTATTACACATTTCCTACAAATTAGACATAAAATCATGGCAAGTAAGGGGTGATATAGCAAAAAGGCAAGTTGATGACAGGAAGAAAAGAGTTCAAGAGGCTGTAAGAAGAGAAACGGGCTTACTTCTCGATTTTGTGAAACAAGGCAGTGGATCCACCAACAATGGCAACTCGGCAAGGAGATTTTTTGAAAACTACACTAAATCTGCTGAACTGACCGGAATAGATGCTATGCTTTTAAGAAAAATCTGTGTGATCTTGCAGTGTATTTCATCAGGAGAGAAGATCAACGTAACTAAATTCCGAGAGTTCTGCTTTGATACTGCTAAGCTTTACGTGGAGTTATACCCATGGTATTATATGCCTTCTTCACTTCATAAAATTTTAATGCATGGGCCAGACATAGTTCAGAACATGTCAATTGTGCCCATTGGTTTTCTATCCGAAGAGGCATCTGAGGCTAGAAATAAAGATTTTAGAAAATATAGAGAGGGGCATTCTCGAAAGCATAGCAGTATCTCATGCAATGAAGATATTATGCACAATCTTTTACTGTCTTCTGATCCACTTGTTACAAGTATCCGTCCAAAAGGAAATAAGTTTGTAAAAAAATCTTCTTTTAAGGAATTTTATGAGCTTACGGATTCTGAGAAAAGTGATATCGAATTTGTTAACATAAATGATTTAGCGGACATCGATTCTGAATTTGAATTAATTGATGATGATGATGATGACGAAGATAATTAAATGATGTTATTGTTTTAAAATGTGTAACTTAGTAAATTAGAGCTTATATCTTAATTATTTATTGTACTTTTAATGAAACTAGGTAATTTATTATCAACTTACTTAAAAGTCATACTCTCATCAGTTCTTGTGAATATTTTTGTTAATATATATTTCTGTATATATATAATATATTTAAGGACCTCTTAATAAGTCTGTCTGCGGTTTAAAGTAAATACAAATGGGGAAAAAACGTTTTTTTTTTTAAATTTTCATTTCCTTTTATCCCAGAAAGTGCACATTTGGCGCACTATGTGTCTTAGTATTAAATATAGCTCTTAGTAATAGCATTACGATATTAGAGACCGGTACTTGAAACAAGCCCGGAATCAGGAGGGAGAGAGCTCGATACACTCATTTTCATAGTAAAATTTCACATTTTCTCAAATTACTCCCGAAATATGGGAGTTATGAAGAAATTCATCACCACAATTTATGAAGGCATTAAGTAATCGAATAAGATGGCATCATTAGTTTGTCATAATTTTACTCTTATTTTTCGGACATGTCTACGTCCAACCGCTCCCATACATTCGTTCCACTGTGCGTGGGGCGAAATTGCGATACCCACTATTGTTAAAAAGAATGTACAGCACGAACAGGGGCGCGAGAATTTGGTTGGAATTAACCAAATATCGCCGGGAGCACGATTAAAAAAAATTAAAAATCTTATCTCATGAATTATTATAATTTTACAGTT
This sequence comes from Lycophotia porphyrea, assembly GCA_950005105.1. Classification (NCBI taxonomy): domain Eukaryota; kingdom Metazoa; phylum Arthropoda; class Insecta; order Lepidoptera; family Noctuidae; genus Lycophotia; species Lycophotia porphyrea. Next base: position 22,881,693 of record OX465383.1, on the reverse strand, counting down.
TGCCTACTATTAACTTAACGAAAAATGACTTGCGAGAAACTCGTTTTTATTAACCTTGTGCTGTGATATTTTTCACAGGACTGAACTATCCACTGCGGTGACCGATGACGTCGAATTACTAAATAATTCGGACCATATTATAAAATTTAAAAAGAGTTCAGTTCCCGTATCACCAAAGCAGTATTACTTTAATGGCAGTTCAGAGCCGGAAAGGGATGGAGCTATACAGTACGGCTAGCTCCATCTCTTTCTAACACTTACCTAAGATTCAAACAATACCGATTTGCAAGGTCATGGTAGGTTAGCTGGTCAAAACGTCAAACAGTCACTTGAATTACGGTATGGTTATGAAAAATCATGTATTACCTAGCACTGCTAATTTTTTCTACGTTACAAGAATTATTACATCGCCTCTGCTAAGATTTCCTGTAACGTAGAAAAAATTGCAGATTCCTAATACATTTTACATCAATCGAAAGCTGTAAATCGAGCTTAACAAGTTTACTGTTAGGTTAGCCACAGTGTGCCTAACAGTACAGTACGTACAGTAAGACAATCCTGACGGCTAACTGATGTGCATGTCACACGAACAAGTTCTATCTTTATCGACGAGCTCGAAGACTAACGCTGAATTAATTAGATCCAAGTGTTTTTTCCGAATATTATTCTTTTGCACATGGCTTCGCGGAATTACGTAAGGAACTGGTTTCTCTGCTATGCAATAACGGCGGCGCGGCTTAGGAATTCTACAAGGAATTCCGCTTGCATTGCCGTTACTTGGGGGCGCCACCCTCCTTTGTTGCTCCCATCTCGACAACATGACGGTATTATAGAAATACGAGTATAACAGAACTTGTAATATTGATGTGGGTTATACAAACAAGTATCCAAAACTGACCTGTTTTCCCGATTACTCTAGCACCTTATTTCTTTTTTTGGGGCTTTATTTCCAGAATTTCCCTTGTCACACCCAGGCTGTAGAGGCTTGTAACAGAACCTTCTTCATCCGTTCGCGGACCAGAGGCAAGAAATGGGTTCATTAGATCAAGAACAAAAGCTTGGCAAAACTTACCAGCTTTTGACACAAAATCGCAATATTTCCTTTAAAAAGAAAGACCAACGTCTCATGAAGAAGACCCTGAATGATTTTAATAACAGTGAATTTTGTTAAAATGCATATTATTCTTTCAATATCTTCTATAAATATAATAAAACAGTAAAAAAAACTGTGTCTGTACATTGAATCATCATTATCTGCCTATCCTTTTCCCAACTATGTTGGGGTCGGCTTCCAGTCTAAGAGGATGCAGCTGAAATACCAATATTTTACATGGAGCGACTGCCTATCTGACCACCACAACCCAGTTAATACCGGGTAATACGATACCTCTTGGTAAGACTGGTTGTCAGACTTTTTGGGACACTGACTACCTGTAACGACTGTCAAAGATGTACAAATGTCAGCCGGGAACAACGGCTTAACGTGCTTTCCGAGGCACGGAGGAAACTCGGTATGTAATGGTGGTCACCCATCCACAGACCAACCTAGGCAAGCACAGCTTAACCTAAAGATCGACCCGAGCGGCTGTTATTATTTTGCCACGAGCTCCTCTGTACATTGAATATATTAAAAACAAAAAAAATGTGGGGGGTTTAGAAACAGTAATAGAGCACGAATCCAAAAAAAAATCTGTCTGTTTGTCTGTACACGCTAATCTTCGGAACTACTCGACGGATTTGAATGATTTTTTTTTCTTGTATAGGTATTAAGTGTAGGCATCATATAGGCTATAATTTATTTTGGAAAATGGAACACCTGATGCAGAACCGCATCAGACCAGCTAAAGTATAAGAGATATAAAAATGGTGCCATAGCAAAAATATCAATATTCTACGTGAAGAGTATTTTCTGCTGTGAGAATAAATTTGAAGGTCTGGAACACCTGTTGTGGAACTCCAGAGCCCAGCGACATTATAACATTTTAAGGAATGACGTCTTAGCAAAAGTTGTTTAGTCTGATGAGCATTGCCTGTGGACTTACAAAAATGAAAGATCAATCGTCTCCAATCGTCTCCAATCGTCTCGCTCATCCCGTTGTTTTCCCGTCCCCGGCCTTAGAATTCTACATCAGACGTTTCAGATCTTCGATTTTGACGACCCCGTTGTCGCTGGCATAAGCAATAGGATCCGCGTACGAAGTCGCGGGCAGAAGCTAGTCTTCAATAAAATAGTACATTATGGTACAAGTGTGTAATGTTGGTGATTACCGCTGAGGCGCCATTGAGACCCGAGCCGTGAGGTGAGGGTCTTAAGCGAGCCGTGGACTGTAATCATCAATACACACGTGTATAATACGACGTTTTTCAACACACTTGTGAAGAAAATGACTTTAATTTATACTACTGAACACGATCTTTTTTGTATCAAAACTTTTTTAAGAACAAAGCAATTCAACCAATAAAATAAAATAAAACCTCACTTGTGAACAATAGCAATGAAAAAGTCACAGCTTGAATACAGGTGTCATTATGTGCCTAATTGCGGTGAAATTAGAGCCATTTTATAAGCAAGTGTGTTGAAAATTAATTTATTTGTACTATTGAACACGATCTTTTTTGTATCGAAACTTTTTTAAGAACAAAGCCATTCAACAAATAAAAAAAAAAACCCTATAACTCACTTGTGAATAATATCAATGAAACACTCACAGTTTGATTACAGGTGTCATTACTTGCCTAATTGCGGTGAAATTAGAGCCATTTTATGAGCAAGAGTGTTGAAAAATATATAATATTCGTCTTTCTCTATGAGTACCTACTAACTTAATATTTGTACCTAGTTTTAACGTCCCTTTTTTAATGGAACCTTCTATCAGTAAGTTCGCCAATCCTACACTATACCTCCAATAACATTTATTTTTTCGGTTATCTGGCCTGATAGAAATGTGATAAAAATGAAAAACAATTAATTTTAAAAGCCGAATCAGAAAGTTAGACTAAATATTATTATCTATTATGGTATCCTACACTGACTGTAGTAACGTCTTTTAAATTGGACATGTTCTTGCCTCTATCTTACACCACAGTTGACGGGAACAACACCTATGCAAAGTACCGATATGCTAAGTAACGTTTATATGTCTTGGCCTTCGTCAAAGCGTAAAACCTTTTCATAAAACAAATAATGGAAACAATATTTATTGGAAGATATACTTATAATAATTGATTATAAGAAGTTTAGCTATCGATTCGGCATCGACCGTGGCCAAGGGCTTACTGGTTCGGTAACCTCCTTTGTTTACTTACACTGGCACTTATTTAGATTTCTACTCTCGATGCAGGTCTGAGAGTTTAAATTGCAACAGACAGCTTTACAGAACAGATTTAGCCATTTAGGTGCAGGTCAGTTTTATTGAAAACTGGTATCACTCAAGTACTTTTTATGAAATACCTGTTACCTTTGTCTGTCGGTAAGTACTTTATTACGACCGCCACACCAAACGACAAAAACTTTTAACAATCTCTGCCCTTTCACGAAGGTTAAATAATTAACTGGTTCAGTTTGCAAGGGACTCACAAATTATATGCTTCGGTAAATTGGGACACTGTTTTTAATTGTAACGACAGATAACTCCAGCAATTTTTTTTTCAGGTCTTTACACATTCCAGGTTAATTTGTCAAACTCACGTGACTTCATGGTAAGCGCAGGTGGGACAGGCAGGCTGACCTGGACGCATAAGCATCGTCAGCTCACAGTTAAGACATGGCTCAGACAGCCTTCCTCGGTGTGAAGGAGTGGGCTGTAGATCACCACGCGGGCCCAACACAAACTGGTAGATGTTATTTCATATTTGGTTTAACGACACGCCGCAAGAACTGGACTATTGTCCAATAATTGTATATTTCCCGTATTTTGCGACACACCTATGTTACCTTATAAATATTGTAATCTTTTTTTCTAAATTGTATTTTATAAGTTGTTTGATAAGTACATTCATACATGGGATCATTACAATATCACAATAAAAATATTTGATTTGTAATTCAGGGGGATCGGCGTTGAGGGCTGAAATACAGGTTTTGCCTAGTTCAGCCTCAAATGCTAATACTTTTGTGTACTTTAAGTTTAGTTTAAACACTATACTTGTAAAAAATTAACATATTTACAATTATTATTTTTTATGGAAGTTACACAGTTAAGTTGTACCTACTTATGTACAGTCGCAGCCTTTTCCGTCTGATCAGTTAAAAATGTTTCGCTTGAATCATGCGGACGCGCCCTGCCGGTAGAGAGCGTTTCATCTCTGAGTGCAAGCAAAAATGAGCTTAGTGGTGATCAGGCGGGAGTTTCCGCCATTGTACCTATACAACTTGTTGTTAGTTAGACAGCAGTTGATAAAGGCAGAAAAAGGAAAGCAGGTCTTGAACCTGATTATAAATTAGTTAATTTAAATTAATTACTTTTCGAACCTTTTAGATGTCGCCAGAAAGACACATTTTCTGCAGAAAACGAATTGCTATAGCGATTACTGGTATCCAGCTGTGCTTATGATAAATGCCCGTCTGACAAAAACAGGACAAGGATAACTAAATAGCAAACAAAAGAAAGCTTAGAGTAACTTTTCTTTATGTAAGTAGTGATAATAGAACAACGAACAGCGAGTCGGTTTACTTTTAAATAAATAGTGACTTGGGTACTTATTTTATAAAAAATAAAGATTATTTATTATTTGTTTAGTTTCAGACTCTGATTCTTTCCTCCTGTTTCTGAGTTCCTTTACTAGTCACCCCTAATGATGTTGTTTAAGACTCGAATGTTTAGATACTCACGGTTTTCTGACGTTAGAAGATAGCAGTCGCAGTGTTCGGTCTCCGGAAGGCCTGCAAGCAAACAAATCAAAATATTAGTATAAGGTCATTTAATTTTAATACTACCTAAGTACGAATTCTTAGAGCTTTTACTGCATAAATATAGGATTCCTTTTGTTTGAAAATTGTTTATTTGAGGTGGTTGCGTCAGGGTAGCCCGCGAAAATCAAATTTTCTTACGTTTTTTGCAATTTGCAGGTCATTGTCAGGTTGTTTGTTGATGAATAATGAGTCGCGCCAGTAACACGTATGTAGTGACAGAATCACAATCATGAAAATCATCAATATAACCCTATAAGTCCATTTAATCCTATTGAATGACTTTTTCATGAAATATTCATTGAATTAGATTACATGAACTTAGAGGGTTGTATTGATGTTTTTCACGATTGTAATTCTGTAACTTCATATATTTTACTGTCGCCACTCATTTTTCATCAACATACAACCTAACACTAATCTGCAAATTTCGCGGGCTACCCTGACGCAACCACCTTAATAAAAAGTACCAACCGTTTACAAGTAGGGCTGCTGTACGTCCGGAATTTAGCGGACAAGGCCGGAACTTAGCTCTGTGTCCGGAATAAAATTAACAGGTGGAAACTTTCAGCGGGGCAATAAGAGGAACTATCTTAACCGTCTGATACAGAATAGTAGAGACTCTTCATATTTTTTTGTGATTTTTTTATCCCCATTCACGGATTTTCAAAAAAATGTACAGTTAGAAAGCAAATGGCCATTTAACCTTTTTTATCGATGCAAATCGAATTGTTTCCAATACTGATAAAAATCCTTTATTGGACCAACCATCGTTGGGCAAAAAAAGTCAGAATTTGCCAAAAAAAAATCTCATTGTGTCATTCTCATCTCATAGCGGTAGGTACTTACTAAGTACTACATTACATAAGCGGACTTAATGCAGCAAAGCATTCTCTATCAGTCAACCTTTGGGTTAAATAAGACAACATTTGATAGTGTACAAAAATAATATATAAAACATATCTGTACGGCAGACTAATCCATTGTCGTTGTCTTTATAAAGTACTAGCACTTCGCCCGCGACTTCAGCCGCAAAAACTGTGATGACTCAGCTAATATGCATGTTTTTAATATAATTTATAGCCACGAATAATGTAGCTTTCTGCCAGTGGAAGAATTTCTATAATTGGACGAGTAGTTCCGGAGATTACCCCCTACATACAAACTTACAAACATACAAACTAACAAAGAAATTTTACCTCTATATACATTTATTCATTCATTTTCATTTTTTTTTCACCTCAGCACCTCAACAAGTAGGTTTTGCTGTTTACAGACAGTGAGCAAAATTCGATTTTGCTGCGAGCGTGAGACAAAGTAACCTTTTAATTTTTTTTTTAAATACCGAGCACTGTACAGGTCTACTCACAAAATTCGAACGATTTCAACTTCACTTTGTTCTGTCACTTTCACTTCGATACGAAAAAAGCGAAAGATAGAAACAAGTCGAGTCGAAATTCGATTTTCAAATTCCATATCTAGTAGGCCCAAAAAAGAAACAAACAATAAAACGTTCGGTTACCGATATTGTAAATCGATAACCGTAATATTGTAAATCACGTGTTCTGGTTTTAAATGAAAAAAAAAAATATTTCGAGTAATCGAATTATATTTTTTATAACTAAATCTAGGTAAAGAATGTTGAAGAAAAAAATACGAAATTTATCATGTATCTACTTATTTATTTATAATTTTAACAATCTTTAATATTGAGACAGAATACCGCGAGTGTAGTTTCAAAACGCATTTTATTCTTTTATTCGTGATTCAAATTTTTATTATTTGATTCTCTGTTACGCTAGCAATGATTATTATAGGTCAATGTACGCTAGCTACAAAATAAAATTTGGATAATAAAGTAATAATAATAAATAAATATGAGTGAGTCCAGTGACGAAGTCTGCCGTTAACATCCGAAGAATTAAAGCACAATGTAAAAAATGCAGAATTAAGTTTCCCGCCTGAAAACTCTCGCGAAAAATATCTATAAACTTATGATATTTTTAAGCAATGGACTTACAAAGGGTGCAAATACTTTTTCGGAGACTGTACTATTATCGTACTTAATAGAATCATCACAAACTAGGCAACCATCTATAATGTCCACATTATTTACTCAATGTTGAAAGCCACAATAAAAACAAAAGATGACGTGCACTTTGAAACCTATCCCAAACTTATTGCATTTTTGAAAAATATGTCAGTGAATATGTCACAAATCCAAAAATTCCAAAATATTTTCGCCCGTTAACATTAAAATACAATATATTATGGTGGTGTGGTGGTTTAATTTTTACCATGTTGTTTTTTTTTACCTTTAGGTATATGTTCTCGCTGCTGAGGTGAAAAGTAGTATGTGTTACACGAGACCAAAGTTATTTGCATCTCGTGTCTTTGAATCCGGATCACTCGCTACGCTCGTGATTCGACTATAGAATCCTTCGCTTACTCGGGATTCAAAATCAACACTCGCAGCAAAAACCCACTTTGCTCTCTTGTTGCACAAATAACTATTGTAGGTATTGTATGTTTTCCTTGAAAATCCTGAACAGTTAACAATTCCTAAACCGAAAACAATTTATAATAAACGCCAAATTATTAATTCGGTATACAGCCAGGAAAACTTCAAATAAATTATGAAAACCAATTATTATTTGTTTGGTTAGTTGTGTGTGATATTGTGTATGAATCACACTTTTTTGCACTGGTAAAATGTATTGTAGGTAACATAATTATGTTGGTACGATATCTTGAAAGTAAAACTAAAGTCAAGTAAAAAGTAAGTCAGGTTAAGTCAGTCGTCTTAGTTTACTCTAAGGTAAGGAAGGGTAAGGGCATTAAGGGTAACTTGAAAGAAAGTCATAGTGCATTTTGATAAAAGACGAACCGAACCGCAGGTGAGGGTGTTTGGTGTTACAGAACGAAAAGAATTTTTGTCATAAATTATTAGGAAACTGTGATTTAATTTGTTTATTCTTCCGCACTTTGCTGTCGCAATTTGAAGAAGAAGCAAAGGTAGGTAGCCCATAAACCGCTTAATATGAAATAAAGTTAGTTTGTTCATGTTGTGTGTTTGTTGTTTTGTAAATATTTTTTTAAATAAGTAATCGAGATTTTTATAAACACAAATACAAAATTCCAAATAGGTTTACGCGTTAAAGACGCTATCCTTTTGCCAGGATAAAACAAACAATCACCGCCGACTATAGGCACTGAACCAATTTTGATTTCCGCACTGGTAGAGATCAATGAAAAAATCCACGAGTGTGAAATACATTGCATGTTGAACCTAATCGTAGTGCGATAAGAGCCAGTTTCCGAGGAAGTTTGCCGAGGGAGTTTGTTTTTAGTGTCATGTTTGTTTAGTTTAGTCTACCTTCCTATTCCTCTACATTAAAACAATCTAAAATGAAGACATCGAAGATGAGCTTATCCTATGACAGTCTAAAATGCGCATATCCAACAGACTGTCAATAGGAATGGAGCATCGCCCTGCTGATCCGCCCTAAGTATACAATTCATTAGGTATACATTGTATTTTTCAAAATTCTGATTTCATGTTTAATAAAATAATACCGATTTCGTTGAATAAAACCACTCGTAGTTACGTAACTACACGCACACGTAGCAATTAGCACAAATTCCTATTATTTTTCGATACACTTCCTCGAAAACTGTCTCTTATCGCACTATACTATTAAGTTTACTCGTGGTTTTTTTCCGTTATTTCTACTAGTGTTACTAAGGCCAGAATAGTTCAACTTAGTTCAATTCCTATAGTTGCAGGCTTGCAGGTGAGTGTATTAAAACAAATTTTAAAGCAAAAAAGCGTACCTACGGAGGCCTAAATATTTAAATTGTGTTTATAAATAGACTAAATTAATTATTTACTTTTATCCACATTAACATTTATTTGAGTCCTAAATCTAAAAATACTTATCTTAATTTTCTATTTTGAAGAAGTATTAAGCTGTTTTATGTCTTCCCTTTGCTTCTTTTTACACATCCGAAAGCAGAGCGCAGGAAAAAAAGTAAATTAATTTCGTATTAATTAATATAAAAAATTCTTTTCGTTCTAATATTTTATTTTTTCGTATATAGTGTATTAAAAAGCGTCGCTTGATACACGTGTGCATTTGCCACTGCAGTTCTCGGATCCACAACAATCCCGCTTATTGCGCCTCAGTTGCAATGACAGTGTTTGTCCACTCGTACCAAAATGTACTATTTATGCCCATCGGATAAGCCATAAACGCATTGTAATTTTAAAAGTCGCCTCCAAATCGGCAGTACCTTCGTCTTCTAATTTTTATTCTCAGTAAAAATCCAGAGTTTTTAAGTTTTCTCACGCTCCGAAACCAAAAGTAGGTAGTGTGAAACTCGAGTACTCGAGTGACAATTAATTTGTTCAGTGTTGTGTCTGTTCCCACCAAGGCGTAAGTCGCGGGCGCCTCAGCACGATCACGCACTAACGCGACTTCCTCCTAACACGGCCTTACTACGTTACTTATTGTTATTCCGCACCAAACGCAACATTTTTTGTTTCATCTCCACTCCACCAATGTTCTTCTCCTGTCTCGTCCTTCCTTACACAGTTTTGTATGTTCGTCTCGCTCACTTACCCGCGTGGGTGTCGGCCCAACGGCCAATGAACCCGACCGACACAGCTGTTTTCGTCAAAGAATAATTATAAAGGACGCACTAATTGAGTAAAGTTGCCTAAAAGTAAGTTGACACACAGCGGGGCGCTATCAGTGATATACATATATTGTAAACAAATACTGATAAGGAACACCACATGTTATCAATATCAGAGTACGTGACGATATTCGGTTAAAGCTCGGTGGTAAAAAATGTAGACTAATAAAAAGTTTCCTTATGATAATATGTACAGTTTGATAGCCACGGTTGAGTGGGCTGTAAACAGAGTTCAAGCTTTATGTTCTACCGAAGATAAAGGTGTTGATTGAAATTTTACCTACTGCAGGTCCATGATTGGTTCACCGCGAATAATTTAGTATTAAATGGGAAAAAAACGAAATGCATAAGATTTGCTCTACCGAATGTCAAAAGTATAGTTAGTGACATAGTATTGAATCAAGAGAAACTAGAATTCGTCAAAGATACTGTTTTTCTGGGGATCACGCTCGACTCAAGGCTACAATGGGGTCCGCATATAACATCTCTTGCAGGACGCCTGAGTTCAGCAGCATATGCTGTTAGAAAAATCCGTCAATTTACTGATGTAGATACCGCGAGGCTAGTCTATTTTAGTTATTTTCATAGTATTATGTCATATGGTATTTTACTATGGGGACGGGCTGCAGACATCGAGTCTATATTTATTCTGCAGAAAAGAGCTATCAGAGCCTTATATGATCTACGTAGGCGTGATTCTCTAAGAGAACTGTTCAAAGAAATTAACATCATGACAGTACCTTGTCAATACATCTATGAAAACATCATGTACGTTAGGAAAAATCTGCATTTATTTAGTAAAAGAGGTGACAGGCACCACTATAGTACCAGAAACAGGGACCAACTAGTACAGCCAGGTTTTAGGCTAGCTAAAGTAGACTCGTCTTTTATGGGGTACTGTTTAAAATGTTACAATAAAATACCTCCCCACATTCTAAAACTAAATGAGACGAAATTTAAATCTTGTATAAAACGCACACTATGTAGGCAAGCATATTATAAGTTGGGGGATTACATTGATGATAAAAATGCTTGGCTCAATGCTGGTCCTGCTCCACAACCATAGGGGCAAACTAATTGATTACCATGTGAAGTTATTGTGGAAGCTGCAGAAGATTGTAATAATATCTTTGCATTGTATAGACTCAATATCTTAGTATTATATAATTGCATAGCACATGTGTGAGTACTATGTACTGTAAAGCTACCATTTACATTTGGTTATCTTTCATTGACTTGAATTTACCCTGGTGGGTGAGAGAATGTCATACTCACTAAAATGTCTCGCTGATGGTGGCGGGTGTGTCGGGTCATTTAGCTTCCTTCAATATGGTTGAGCTGAATGGGGCTGATTCATGCGTCATGCTCGTGAACGGGCGCTGTCGGTTGGGACTGGTCATCTCAAAGCTGCCACGGTTTATTTTAACTACTTACTTTGTTTTTAAATTGTTGATATAATATTTTACTCTGGACGCTCTTAACGTGCACGTATTTCTACATCGTTCTCACATATATGTATAATCTCAATATGAATGATGTAACCAAGATTTTGTAACAATATTTTGATTGAAAAGAGTGTCCATGGAGTTTCTTGCCCATTCTTCTCCATAGAGATCTACACTTTGGAATGGGCAACTACAGTACTTTCACAAGTTATTATGCCTTGTGTCTGTGACTGTAGCTTAGCCTAATTTGTTTTTCTGACATTCAAAAGTGCCTGTAATGGTCTAATTGAAATAAATGCTTTTGAGTTTGAGTTTTGAGTTTTTAATAGTTATCTGAGAAACACGATACCTTCCGGCCAGGAGTATTTTTTTTATAAAAGTAGAAATTTTAACGACTTTGAACTTTAAAATATATCGGTGACTCCCGCGAGTGAGCGTAGCATGAAATAAATAGTTTTATATGTTGATAAGTTTCTAAAACACTTTCGGTTCTCTGGGCATCGAGCACATGTACGAGTAGGTATGTGTTTTTTTGCTTATGCAGATAAATTGCAGTCCTACCTTTTTTTTACAATGTCCAAATGTGAGGTGAAAATGAAACCCTTTCATAATTTCAAGTTGCGTTAACAAAAAAAAAAAAAGAAATTAAGGACTGAGGGCACTTTTCTATGAAATCTGGACGTAACTCAACAATATTGATATATCTCAATTTTTATTATTAGGACTTCAGTTAATTGTAAAACAACAAGTACTACCTAAGCCGCTGGAGAATGAAAATAAAAAAAATATTAAAAAAAAATGACTACAAAGTTTTCTCAAAAATCATTCTGAACAGGCTCTCCAAAACCTTAGACGAGAATCAACCACGTGAACAAGCTGATTTCAGGAAAAACTTTTCAACGATTGATCATAATTATCCACATCATGGCACAACTAAAACTTCTCCAAAGCTTTTGACTCTTTCGAACATACTACTATCTGGAAAGCACTAACACAACAAAACTTAGACATAGAGTACATTGAGCTCCTACACAGCATATATTCTAAGAGATTAGCTAAAATACGACTGGAAAGAGAAGGACCGGAATTCCGCATAGAAAACCCCCTCTAAACCAAAATATTCTCAGCAGTTCTGGAGATGGTTTTTAGAAATATTAACTGGAAAAACCAAGGTATCAAAATCGATGGAGAATACTTAGGCCACCTACGGTTCGCGGACGATATCGCTATATTTGCTGAAGAGAGTACTCAGTTAGACAGAATGGTAAATGATTTGGTGAGAGAACTCTCTCTCACCAAATCATTTACCATTCTGTCTTACGTAGTACTCTCTTCTTTGAGGCCAAAAACAAAAAATATCACGAATGGTAGTTTTCAAACCATCACGAGTGAACGAAGAAAACATCGGGTATGTTACAGAATATACTTACCTATTTAGGTCAGTCGATTTCAAAAAAGAAATTAACAGATGAATTGCAATTGCTTGGAAAAAGTATTGGAACCTGAAAGAAATTATGAAGGATAGAGACGAAGCATTGAAATAAAAAGGAAACAGTACGACACGGTAATCCGCCCATGCCTAACATATGGTTGGCAAACATGATCGTTAAGGAAGATAGACGAATACAAACTAGCGATACACCAACGGAAAATGGAGAGAAGCATGTTAGGAATACGATTATCAGATAAGATAAAAACAAAACAATAAGAAGGAAAACCAAAGTAAAGAACTGACATACTCGAAAAAATAAGAAATAAGAAATTTAACATGGAAATGGGCAGGCCATGTGTGCAGGATGACCAATGACAGGGGGAAAAAAAACTGACAGAATGGGTACCAAGAGAAGGACAAAGAAGTAGAGGTAGACCGAAAAAACGATGGGAGCACATATTTAAGGAAATATGTGGACCAGACTGGAGAAGATAGACTAGGGACTGAGACAACTGGAGGAAGCTGTTGGAAGCCTAAGAGGCGACTTCCACAAATTAAATAAAAGAAAAAAAAAATATAATAATTAAATAATGCATGTAAATGACAATTCAATAATGGTATTAATCTAAAACTTAAATTCAACTTACTAATTATGATTATTTAATATTCTGTTGTAAAAATCGTTAAATTGTGGTAGAATAAAGGCTATTTTTATTTTATTTATTTTTATTGCTGTAGTAACATCTTGGAGAAAATTGAGAAAATACAACTTTTTTGGTCTACAGCTACTTTGTTACTTGTCGCAGTAGTATGAATTGATGAACTATTATTATGAGTATGACCTATGAATGCTATGATTGGAGATATATTTCCAATCTGTTGGACTTAAGTCACCAATTTTTAACCTTTCAATTTCGAAAGCATTAGGCGTCATGGTAACCCCCAGTCCCCAGGACGTCAGTACTCTTATTGTTTGAATGTCGCTTTAGTGTGGGAAAGAAATGAGAGTATAACACAAGAGTCTAACTCCATCTCTTTCTACACGTCATGACTCATACCTTATGGTAGGCCACCTGATATCTGATATCAACAGTTGTGACAGGCACTGAGGCAGACAGTCGAAGACGCACCAGCTTCTATATTTACCATGTTGTACTAGAACCTTAAAACAAAATATGAATGAACGAAGGTAGGTGGCGTTTGTTATTTTAAAAAAAATCCGCCCAGAACGTCCAAATATTTCTGTCCGATATTTAAGTAACGTTCGATTATAAATCCGGTTACACAGATGTTGGTACAACAATGATTAGTACTTATGTGTAAGTACTATCAAATGTTATTATTTATATTTATAGTAAACATTTTAGAAATCGCCTCTCCGTCGGCATAGCCTGTATCAGCAGGGCAGCAGGGGTGAACCAAGCTGAATCGATCGTAGGGTTGGTCGACCCCTCAACGCCCCCCTCACTGCCTCCCGAGTTCGGCGCACTCACACAACTTCGTGAATGATAAACTTTCGGTCTTAAACTCGTAAAATGACGTAAAGGACATTGACCGTGGTTATCAGACGACTTTGAAAGTTTCGCCGACAAAGTGACGTATCCCGAACTTTTGTACTCTTAATGATATAGCTTGAAGGAACGCTGAAGATTTTTATACAGGAGTTTGGAGGCTAAACGAAAGTAAAACTATAGTATGACTATAGGCAGTATTATTTTGTGTCGTGTTGCAATTTTGTATTAATACTTATACAGAGACTATTAATCACACCTTTGGCAGTAATTTTCTATCCACAAATAGAGTATTAAAAGAGTAGTATTGAACTGTAAATCAAAAAATGTACCTTTTTTACAATAAAGAAATCCCAATGCTAATCAAAAATACTGATTCCACAGCAAGCAATAATTTGAGTTCGTGATGCATCGCTATTAATGAAAAACGGGGCTTTACTATGAACCCATATCTAATTATAACTAGCGCACAATAAACTTTTTTTTTTTCAATGTTTTCAATGATTTTTATTATATACATAATGTTGTTGTATTTCGTTATCCATATTAAAATGAAAACTAGAGCCAATTTCCAAAAAACTGTTAATACTTAGTTCCTTATTCGTGGGTACAAGGAACAAGACTACCTAGCAACCTACACTCTCATCTCAAGAGCAACAAAATCACAGTTGACTAGTGATATACTTACATACATGATATGTACATAATATAACCAGCCAGTGCAGTGAGCCAGTTGGGTATGATACCAAAGTAGGATTAATAGAAACAGATTTACGAGAAAAAAAAGAAATGGACTCATTTTATGTAACTTTTGTCAGCAGGTTTGTCATAATAAGCCTGATTTTGATGTATCAGTATACATCAAAATCAGGCTTATTCAGCTCAGATTGTACATCAGATTGGCTTTCAGGATGGAACCTGTGAACGCTGATCGAAATTACTCAAAAAGTCATGGTTAGTCTCCCAACACCGTTTCCCGCGGTTTTAGGGATTTGCCTTTGCTGCCCCATCTCAAAATTCCACCCTATATAAGGTCCCATTAAAATACATGGACAAATTTTAACACAGCGTTCAGTACGTCTAACCAAAGATATCCAAGCAAAAAAAAACATGATTAAAGTGATTTTATTTTGACCTAAAATAATACATTTTTAGTGTATTTTCGTTAGTTGTTTTTTTTTCTTGTAAGTATCTAATGCGTTTATCTTATTATTTTTTTACCATTGTCGTTATTCCGGTGGTCTGAATGATTTCGGTCTGAAGTTTGTCCATCTATTTTAATGGGACCTTATATATGATATGATATGAAATATCTCTGACCCGTGGGTGTTCCAGTGTACCCAGATACAATACAACTTTTATAATTAATTCAATTCCATTAGGTACATATATGATGATATATATGCTAGATGTAGCAGTAGCCAGTAGCATCAATATTTTCAGAGTTCCCAGCAATACCTTGCGATACCCAGCCGCAGGGCTGAGGCGATTGAAATGATTTTCTGCGAAACATCTCCGCGGATAGTTTTCTACTTCAATTTCTAATATATTTACGTAAATGCGGAATTACATCGAATTCGTGGGAATATTAAAATTTGCTTAGACCTTTTTGGGTTTACCTAGATTTTTAAGACTCCAGCAAAAGCAAAATGGTATCTTGTTTAGTGAAATCACAATAAATGATACGATACTTTTAGACGCAGAGCGTAAATACGCTAATTTAAATAAATTGAATCAGCGAAAGAAAGACCGCCTCATAAAAAATTGCAGAAACATGACTAAAATACATTCTGAACAACTAATTAAACTAAAAAGGTAGCTTACAAACTGTGAGACCAACGCTACACATTAATAAGTAGAAAGGAGCCAAGGCAGCCGAAAGAATGCTAACTTGGGTTTGCGACTAGTTGACTCTTCCAGGAATCGTTAGACCCTTCGGCCAGAACAAAACAAACAAATAAACGAATTATTTCTTTGAACAGAAGATTTTTGTTAGGCATTGTTATTAAATAAGTTTAAAGCCATAATGTTGGCTCCGTTCGGTGCGATGGTATTTTTTTACGGGTGAAACTGAAACCTTAGCCTCTAACTTAGGGACTTTACTTTTCATAATAATTTAATATAAGTATATTATATACAATTTTAATTCATAGCAAATGAATACTATTTAGGTACTTTCTTTTACGATTCCCAAAAGATCCGCACCACACAAACGTTTTTAATATTGGAAATGCTACTCTTCAATCCGATTGGCTGTAAGCAGGGGCGCGGGCGTAGCTACCGCCGCATCAGCCGTATCAACGATACGGGGCCCACGAGTTACAAGGGCCCCGACGTGTAGAGTAAAATAATCACAAAATCTTCCAGTAACCTCAAATTGTTATTGATAAGAGGCCCGTTATGATTAAATAATGAATAGTACCTGTATGACCGAGGTTTGCTCGATAACACGGATAAAACGACGTTTACTAAACATCGCTAGATCTAGTTTACTAAAAATCGCTAGAAACCTAGCTCGATCGATTTATCACCCCCGAAATCCCCTGCATAATAAATGTCATGAAAATCGTTGGAGAAATATATATATGCAAGAATTGCTCGTTTAAAGTATTAAATTTAACTTATTGCAGTCTAGAAGTCTTTAAAATTTCGAGCTCGGTTCGTTTGCTCTTTAATGAAGTCTTGATTTGCCGTCGCGGTCCAAAAAACTAGAAGTTTTCGAGCTCTCTTTTCTGGATTTTCAATCAATGCTTTTACCTGCGGGCTGTGCGAGCCATGATCGTGGTTACAAAATTTTCTATCCCACTTTGCTCGGTCTTAAATTATCTTAGTAAAATCAATGACAGCTTAATGGATGAATGTCAGGACGCTATTTAGATAAATATTTTTTTTATTGATCGTAGCACTTGGTTTCGTGGAGCCTCAAAAAATTTTGATACAGGGCCTTATTAGGCCTAGTTAGGCCACTGGCAGTAACATCACTTTGTAACAAACTAATTTTCCATTTAATTAGACCTCAGGCAGTCAGACCAAATAGGAGTTTAATCCTATTAGTTCGCAAGATGTTTTAAATTGAAACCCCAAGGACCACAATTCGATAACCGAAAACGACTCCTGTCGAGCAGAGTAAACGTTCAGAATGTTTAAACTCAATTGGTGTATGCTGCTTGTCTAATTTGGTAAGGAAACCTTTAAGTGCTTGTACCGGCAATATCATCATCATCATCATCTTCCTGCCCTTATCCCATTTTATTTGGGGTCGGCGCAACATGTTTTGTACCGGCAATATATTTAATATAAAAAAACACACAAAAAAATCTAAAATAACTTTCAGAAGTCCGTGACTTTGTTTGTTTCATTGACTTTTTTGTCACCGACTTCCTTCTTTGTTTTTTTGGAAGTCGGTTTCTTTTCGCAGAGAGTTTTTTATTTTACCCTTTTTAGTTGTAGCATAACACACAAACTTATAATGTAAAGGCACACGATGGCAGCGAACAATAATCAAATAGCAGCTTTAAAGAAGAGTATAGGTAGCCCTTTATAGATTTCATTTTATTCCCAACAATTGTTCGATCAAACGAAAAGCTTAGCACTCTACGGCTACAGCCTACGGCTATTGGAAATTGTTTATTTTTAAGTGGTGATTATTTCAAAACAAAGTGATTGTCAACTGTGACCGATTATAAACGCTTAACTTACACGCATAAGCTTTATAATGACCGCTGAGTAATGGGCTCTTACGGGCACAATATATGGTGGACTTATCATTATACGGATAAGTAGAGAAAGGGGCTTCTTATGTTGATAACGGAATCCAATGTTTGTTAAAGTTTATGAATTTAAGGGCAATGTCATCATTAACTTAGGATTGATCGACTTGTTCGTGTCTTGTATTGAACTAAATGAACATTAATGAAATTTTATTAGAAAGCGTTAACAAAAAATAGAGTTATAATTTTATTATTCTAGTCATTCATTCCCAATGGCCATGTGTAAAGATCAGTTAACAGTATCCTACTCTATATATTAACTTTTATATCACAGATTGTAGGTACAAATTTATTAGTAGTTAAACTTAAAAACTGATCCGTGATAAAATGAGGAGTGTTGATAGCAGTCAATACTGTTCCGTATATTAGACTTGTTCCACAACTGCATTATCGAACTAGGCTAAATTTCGAGGGCGAAAGTTAAAACGGAGTGCAGTGTCCCTAAGGAATTGACTCGTCATGGACTGTTATTATAACTCACGCTCAGTAGAGAACAAGTTTGTGCCCTAGCTCCCCAGCTAGGTAGGGCACTAACTAGGGCTTTAAAAATATTTAAGGCCACCACCGGTCTCGGTTGAGCAGTATTGCAACCAACCTTATCCAGATGGACTGAGATTGGCCATATAAAAAAGAGCACAACTTAGTCTTGATACAGTGACTGATAATACAAAGTGTAACTCTAAAAGGGCAACACCTGTTAGGTCGTGATTAAGATCATCAAACTGATCGATTCCTTTGCGAAGGTTGTTCACTTTGAGGGTCTGAATAACCACATAAGAGGTATTGTACTTTTAGAGTTACACACCTTGTAAAAACTTACAATGGCAATGGTGCTGGACTACAGCGTTAGTTTACTTTCAACGCAATGCCGCCATAGTGCTAATTTCACCACACGTGATCTGCACTAAACTGCGTTCAAGAGCTATCAGTGTAATTTAATCTATTTAAATTAATACGAATTAATTGCCACATGTATGGCGGGGCATCACTTGAGCCTGACCGATTTACCAGTTTTTTTTTGTGGACAAGGTTTGTATGAAAGATTTTTTTTTAGATTTTTTGCTAACGGCACTTCTCATTCTCATTCTATATTTCTCCTTGAATATTTCTTAGTCCTCAAAATACCTAGCCCCTAGTTTCGGAAACATATTTGGTAAGTCTTGTTCTAAACAAACAAAAGATATAGGCTAACCTATATCTTTTGGTTGGTAATAGGTAGATCCCTGACTTGTAACAAAATATCTACATCTTAATAAAAAGAACTGGTTTCGAAGAGGACCGTGGTGGTCCAAACGGTGTAGCGAAGATAAGAAATAGCGCAGACAGGATTTGTTCGTTTTATTTATTTTCGTACTACAGTAATATGTTCATTAATACCTGTACTGTACTAGCTTTAGCACGTCGCTTCACCCACAAGAAAAGGTAAGATATAGACAGAGTTACTTTACCAGAATTAGCATGTATGTATTACAAAAAAAAGCTGTATCACAAATTCACAATTATGGTGTGCAATAAAGGACATTCTATCTATCTTTCTATAAGTAGGTATGGATTCTGTGGATAGTATGGATTCTGTACACATTGTGTAGCTTTCGTTCGTCACCGTTCGCCCCCGCGATGCAGCGTCATGTTACCCGCCGCGCGCCGAGCCGAAAATAATGGTTTCACCCCCAGGCGCAAATCATTTGAGATCAAAGTACACTGTGCGCCTACAGGCTTTAGATCAAAGCGCTGGGTAGATTGTGTGTATAGGACAGGTTACATACAAATCGTTTGATAAATAGATTATAATTAAAAACCTGTCCTGGCCCACAATATGCAGTGCATGTACTGATACTAATATTACTGAGCAATTCTCATTACTTAGTACCGTGCTTTAATTGCCAATTAAGCTTTTGACGAATGCTCAAAAGAGCTTCTTAAATCTTCAGTAGATTCCTAAAAAGCTAAATATCTATTCTTGTCTCTTTATCTCCTCTCTATAGTACACGCAGATTATCGTTCTAAGCTGATACGAAAAAACTTCTAACAATAGTTGAGGCAGGTAAAAAAGGGACGCTCCTAACAAAATCCCAAATCTAGCATGGAACATTTTGTGATTTTGTTCTGCCATTTGGCAACGTCGCTCTAAAATGTTAGGGGTGATAAGTGTGGCAACGTCGCTTTCTGGATGTGGTGGCCGTTACGATAATATCTGGCGTCACATTAGGATAGGACTACTAACTGGGGTTGAATTTTCAATAATCATTGGAGTTCTCACGAATAGAGGCTTTATGATAGCAAGCAGAGTGTGCGAATTTGATTGAAACAGCTGTATAATTTTAGGATAGGTTTGAAAATTACATAGATGTTTCAATTCTAATAAGCAGACTTGTGCATAATGCATTCCATCTTTATTAGTACCATAGTTAATTAAGGCTTAAGTCTGCGACTGCATAACTAGAAAATACACGGCAAAAACAAAGACAAACGTGTCGGCGGGGAGCTCCCCTTGGACATCCTGCCCTACACAAAATAATCTGATATGATACTAAAGATGCTCTACATTGTTGTCCGTATAAACTATTCGCATTCGCGAATATTTCGTGAATTTGGTTTCTTTCAATCAGGCGCCATTCTGTATTTTGTCTCAAATTGAACTTTTTATTTATTTTGGATTACCAACGAGTCTCATTACAATTTCTCTTATATAAAACTAGCTGATGCCCGCGGCTTCACCCGCGTGGATATCGGTTATCGCGACCATTAAATTTTGATCCCGTTCCGGAAACCCATTGGAATACAAAAACTTGACAAATTATATACTAAACCCTTCCTCGAGAACCTATCCTATCCTACCTATCATAAAAACCATATATATCTTTATATATATAATTCTACTGTGCGTGTGTATGTCACTGAACTCCTTCTAAACGGCTGGACCGATTTGAATGATTTTTTTTGTATGCGTTTGGGTGGCACCCTGGATGGTTTAGATTCACAAATTAGCCCGACAGATGGCGCTGCAGTCGTTATCTAGGTTTGACGCAGACGAAGTTGCGAGGGACACCTAGTATGTTATATATTCCTATCCATTGGTGAAAACAGCATGAAAATCTGTGCAGTAGTTTTTGAGTTTATCGCGAACAGACCGACAGAAGCGGCGGAGGACTTTGTTTTATAATATGTAGTGATTGTGAAGTGATGTGTATTTTAAATACATGGTCTTGTAACGCACACTCAATTACAGGTAACCACAACTTACACATTATCGAGTACACGTGCTTTAAATACATAATTTAATTGAAATTAGAGTATACATACAATTTAAGAATCATGCTATTACTAATGATTAAAATATCCGGAATACAGTCATATCAAATTAAATTTTATTACATTAATGTCATGATAAAAAAATACATATATTATGTAGAAATGAAATGTTGTTCTCCTCATCGTTGTCACTGTGGTGAAGTTGTCAACCGCCTCGGAAACAACGGCCTGTCATGCAGCCAAAGTGCGGGCCGTTTTGCACGGTACGCGATCTTAAATGACATTATCCGACGAGCTCTTATCACCGTCGGCGTTCGTTTATTAGGACCCAAGACCCAATAGCTTTGGCACGCGACGATGGTAAGAGACCGGACGGTATGTCTTTGTATCCGTGGAAGATGGGTAGGCTTTTGGTGTGCGACGCAACATGTGTAGATACTCTTGCGGAAGGCGCATCTTCCTAGCTAGCGTGCTGTGCTGGGGCTGCCGCTGCGGCTGCGGAGAACTTCAAGCGGCGTAAATATAGTAACTTCATTGGAAACTATATTTTCGAGCCGTTTGGGGTTGAAACTCTAGGACCGTGGGGTTCGAGTGCTCGCAGCCTTTCCAAGGAAATATCAAAACGCTTAGTTGACACATCCCGTGACCCAAGGGCTGGCTTTTACCTTGGCCAAAGGCTGAGCGTTGCTATACAACGTGGCAACGCCGCCAGTCTCTTTACATTACCAGTTGACAGCGTTGAGGAGTTTTTTGACGCCATTTTTTAATTTAATTGTTAGTTAGTTAATTTAGGTTATTTTGATTTATAAATGTATATAATCTTGGTTTCACAATAAATTAAAGTTACAGATGATTTATGGGTTATTTGTTATCCTTTAACACCCCTAAATTATTCCCCTTCTTTTTTCTTCTAAATATACGTCTACAGATTTATTATAGGTATGCAAGATTTAGTCTCACCAAGAGGAGGGCTCTTGGTGAGGCTAAATCTTGCATTTGAAATAAAAATAATTACGAAAATTTGCGAATTTTTTGTCATGAGAGAGATTTACATGGTTTTCAAGGGTGCTGATGACGAAAATGAGCTAGAAATAATTATCCAACGCCCTCGAAAATCAACATGAAAAATTAAATCCGTGACAAAAAATTCGCTACTTTTCGCAACCACTATTTTGATTTCCATTCCTCGTAAGGAATTTCATATCCCGGAAGTATCCGTTCACGCTAGTGTCTTTCGCGCATGTGTAAGAAAAAGAAAGAAAAAGTAGATAAAAACACACCATAGTAACATAGTAAGACTTCTTTTCTTTTTAGTCAGTTTAAATTATTAAGTAGAGCAGATTACATGATATAACATAAGCTCGATAGCATGACTGTGAGAGTGAGAAGTCCAAAAAAAATGTACTATATTCCGTCGTCCTTCAAACTTCGACTGCTAGGCGGTCACTGAGGATATGGCAGACATTTTTGTATTTAAACTGTAATTTTATGGTAAATTAACAATTTCTAGTTTACGGCTTTGTCTAAAACGGAACCCTTTTTTTTTACTGATGGGAAATCATGAAATGACTTCTCCCGCTCTGGGCAGAGTGCGAGACTTGTACTGACTAAAACCCATCCATGTTCCTTCCTTGCCCTTTGTGTTCCAGGGCCGCGGTATAAGTATAGATTCACCCTGTCCGTCTGTCTGTCCGTCCGTATGTCACAGCCATTTTATTTCGAGACTATTAGTGCCTTCGCCACAGATGAAATTTGGAGAGTAGATGTGTCTTACTATGAACCGCTACATAAAAGTAATTTGAAATGATGATAAAAAAATATGGGTGGCTATCCATACATGTAACTGTGTGAGGTGTCTATCGACAAATCTAAAAATAGATTTTTTACCAAAAATAATGAGCCTATTTTGAAGACAACGTATTTTCACACCATCTGCTCGACAATGACAAATTATATGTCATGCAAACCTAACCTAAAGTAAGTCATTTGGGGCTTACTATGACCTCTTAAAGCAGTCCTATTTTAACCTTACTTTGCGTTTTCGTACTACCACGTCCTTAAAACAAGCTTATTGTATTCCTGCTAAAATTAGCAGTTTTGATGACGTCACCACAAATAGTTCATTCAATTGGTACTACGACGTGCCTTTTTGACATCCAGCAGGAATGTTTTTGCGTCTAATAGGAGGAATGTTTGACGGTTTAGAAAAGTTGCTCCGGACCAACGGATATACTATTGTTCTGCAAATTATAATTAATAACTGTATTAACGTGCCATATAAGGTAAGATAAACGTATTTATTTACGTCTGAGGGGTGTATTAAACACTTCTGCTCAATACTTCGAGGGGTACAGGCTTGATGTTTTGTTATCGTAAACTAGTCGACTGAATTGGAATCCCAGCAATTTCAGTGCATCATCATAATATCAGCAGAAGACGACTACTATACCGGACGTATGCGCCCTAAGCGTCGCTACGTCGAACAGTCTAGCTAGTGTTTCTTGCATTCAGCCACGTTCGCCAAGTCACCACTTCTAATACATGGGTATTATCTATGGGTAATTCATTTTTTGTCTGATTTTAGATGGCGAATGCATGTAATATTAAAGATTTTGGAACTGATAACGTAGATGGCAATGGTAACGCGAATGTGGTGTCACTTGAGGCTTATAAAATGGATGTACCCTTGCTTATAATAAGACGTAATGTACGAAATGGATGGATATTCAAAGAAGAATAACTAAAAGAGGCTCATCATAACTATGCCGAATAACATTGTGTAAACTGATATCTAATAACCATTTGTATCGACGTCCTAAACAACGTTGTGCAAATTGTACTGTCGCTATTCATTACCTTTTAAAACTTGTATTGCTGGAGAATCAATAAACTTTTACCATTATACCTATGTTATTGTGTGCTTGTACACGACGGTGCTGAATATAGTTTACCATTTAGGGCGTCCGCTAAAACACGCGCGAGTGCTCGCTGTCAAAATATCCTTAGAACCGGCCGCACCCGACCACCACCCACGCCTTTTTGCGCAGCTCATACTATTTTTCAATACTGACACGCGGGCGTGCATTCAAACCCGTACCCGCGCATCCAAACCCGTACCCGCGCGTGTTTTAGCGGACACCCTTACATGGTTTGAACATTATTTGTCATCCGCAAATCATCCTTCTTACATACAGTGATCCATTCAACTAGACCAATACGCAACTATTAAGAAAAAATAAAACTATTATTGCTAATATTGGTTTATAATCAGAGTTCTTTATTATACAGTTTGAAATATAGATTAACAACTCGAAGACCAGTCCATAATTGAACTTCCTGGCATTATTTCAACGAGCTCCTAACTTCCTCAATAGAGTGATTTCCAAAATGCATCGATGAAGCTTTATTGATATACATCTCATTGGTTGCTTTTTCCCTCTCATGAGAATGTTCGTAGTAGTCAACGTTTACGTTAAGGTTTTTATTTCAAGCCAACTTTACAAGGAACTAAAGATAGGACCAATAGAAATTTTAGATTAGACCGTATCTTCATGTAGAACGGTAGGTAGTAGCATATTCAGGTCCATCATATAAAAAAACTCAAATTTTTGAAAAAGGTTCTTTGTCACAATCACAGTAAACACTATTATTAAATTTACGATTTCTATTCGATTTAAACAGTTAATTGATTTTTGTTGATAACCACTGACAAGTATATATGACATAAAGTGTCATTTTGCACTGACATGAATGCCACTTCACTTTACATAGAAAAAAGACAATGATACCAGCCAGTTATAAAAACTCTGTTCCGATTCCTAACATGTTATAATATTAAAGCCACAACCTCCTTTGAAAGTTAGGTACTGCTTACTTTCTGAAGAAAATTCCTCAAAGATTTTGATGGGTTTCATGATTTTTATGAAAACTACCCAAATTAAATTTTGATACGAAATAATGTTTTTAATTAATAAAAAGTTATATTTTGCTTCAAGACTTTGACTTCACAATACGATTCGGACTGCTTATTTGTGAAAGAGACAGCGCTGTACAGTTTATATTGTTAGTTGTTTCTTTCATGTTATAGCAGGGAATAGACAAATCGTCAAAATCGTTCGTTGTTTCCCCACACTAAGCAGGAGTAAAACAATATTGTTTTGTGGAGCTCATAGTCCCAAACAAAGTAATATTATTATAAGCCTGAAACAAAACATTCCTGCAATAAGATTGTTTTGTA
This sequence comes from Lycophotia porphyrea, assembly GCA_950005105.1. Lineage (NCBI taxonomy): Eukaryota > Metazoa > Arthropoda > Insecta > Lepidoptera > Noctuidae > Lycophotia > Lycophotia porphyrea. The sequence continues at coordinate 22,856,439 of OX465383.1, read as the reverse complement.
AAAGCTCATAGTAAGGCCCCTGGCCCCTAGCAGGGCATTAATATTGTTTTCAATTTCATTATGACCCGCTGGTCATTAATGTTTTGACGGCACGGTTGGTGCAGTGGTTAAGCGAATGACTGCTGCGCTGCGTGTTGCGGGTTCGATCCCTGCACGGAACAAGTATTTGTATGGCCTACAGATAGTTGTTCCGGGTCTGGCTGTTTGTGTATGTGAGTTTAAATGTTTGTGAACGCACCCACGATACAGGAGAAATTCCTAGTGTGGGGCAAAGTTTTTTTTTTTTTTAATGTCCATACTAATTCCATGCATTCACCATGATATGACTAAAAAATAAATTGTTCGAAAATCGAACTGGCCATCACGAGTAGAATATAATGAACAACAAATTACCTACATAACTGCATATTCTCACAAACTGTTGGGTGACGATAATGATTTGACTCCTGAATACATTAAATCCGAAGCCATTGGCATTACCAACAATCTACTCCCAGAAAAGTCCAAGAAATCGTACATGAAAGCCTGCGACGATTTTTACAAATGGAAACTATAAAGGGCGTCAAGTCTGTATCTGAATCAGTGCTTTTAGTCTACTTCCAGCATTTATGATGTACAAAGAAGCCATAGTAGCCTATGGTGCATCTATTCGATGCTCAGGTCAACAATAAGCATCAAAAATAATATACAAATTAATACATACACCAAGTTACTGGCATTTTTAAAAAGGAAATCAGAAGACATCGTCCTAAGAAATTCAAAGTTTTACCCTTTCAGTGCCCAGCACCCGACACACGGGTCGAACAATAAATTCGTTCGTTCGCACAACCCGTATCAGTAGCTATGGACACGCTAGTCGGGTTCTGGGTATGGATACAAGTCATCTATAGCTTATTATAACGACGACTCGGATACGGGTTGTGGGCACGCGAACGAATTTCGCGAAGTTTTCGCGAAGTACTGGGCAGTGAATGGGTTTAACAGCTCAAAATGTGGAAACGTTTCTAAATGAAGCCCCTGACCACAACTTTCTTGCCACAAAAGTATGTACCTACCTATTGATTCAAGTTTTAGTAACTAAAAAATCAAAATCAAAATCAAAGCATTTATTTCAAGTAGGCCAGTTACAGGCACTTTTGAATTGTCGACAAGATAACAATGTAATGAAGCTACAGTCCCAGTCACAAGGCATAAAAACTGTGAAAGTACTGTAGTTGCCCATTCCCTAGCGTAGATCTCTATGGAGAAGAACGGGCAAGAAACTCCATGGACACTCTTTTAAATCAGTATATTTTTACAAAAACCTTGGTTACATCATTCATGTTGAGATGGTACATTATGTGAGAACGATGTAGCAAGATGTGCAGTGTGCACGTTAAAAGTGTCCATAGTAAAAACAAAAAAAAAATAAACAATTCAAAAATAAAATAATTAATTCAAATAAGCCGTGGCAACCAAGAGATGACCAGTCACAACTGACAGCGCCCGTTCACGAACATGACGCATGCATCAGCACCATTCAACTGAACCATTTTGAAGGGAACTAAATGATCCGAAACACGCGCCACCATCAGCGAGACCTTTGAGTGAGCATGACATACTCCTAACCGCCAGGGTCAAGAAAAGTCAAGAAAGAGTAGGTTACCAGTGAACGATAGCTATCTAGTACAAAATACTCACACAATATGGGCTATGCGGCTATATAAAATAGCTACATACCTACTTACTATACGTAAGCGCGGACGTAAGTATAGGTACTAGCTACCCCGTTCATGAACCGATCGCTTGTGTGATATGTACTGATGTGATGTTTTGACTCTTAAGTTAAACAATAATTATTATTGTAAACCTTCTATTGTTATTAAAAATAATAAACTTTCTTAGATTCATATGTTACACTCATGTGTGTGTCAGTCAGTGTGTCAGTAGTAACTGGGTTGTGGAGGTCAGATAAGCAATCGCTTCATCTAAACGACTGGTAATCAGCTTCATGCAAATGATGACGTCCTACCATGGAGTGTCTGGTGTGTCCTATGTGATAGGGGGGGAATCAAGACTCCGTGCTTGTACTCGAACCCTATTAGGAAAACACAATAACATTTTTCCCAATTTGGGGGCCGTGATTGACTTTCATTGATTTCTTTTTGATTTGACTGACACACTCATGTGTGTGTCAATTGTGCCGCCATACCCTTCGTGGTTTTTTTGTTCTAACCATGCAGAAGACGGAGCACCGCGAAGCGGGGCTCCGTCTTCTGCCGGCGCTGTATCTACGGTCCCACTCATCAAGCGTTGCTATGCGTATAGTTCGCCTGATGAACGAGATCGGGCACCGGTCGTAGTCGGGTTTCCTTTTTGTGTTTTCAGCGGCCTCTTTTGCTAACTGATCGGCTCTTTCATTTCCCAGTAACCCCGCGTGAGCTTTGATCCAAAACAAGTTTACTAACTTGTTTTGGTGGGATGCAGATCTTAAATGATCCCTAGCTTCTACCGCCAAAGGGTGGAGCGAGCCCGGATTTGTGATCGTTTGAAGAGCCGCCATTGAGTCGCTGAAAATCCCGAACGAGGACGCCTTCAGCTTTGTTATTTCGCGAGTAGCCCTTGCTAATGCCAGAAGTTCAGCCTGGTAAACCGTGCAGTAGTTCGGCAATGCAAGTTTGAGGGCTCTGGTCTCAGCGTCTTTGTTCCATATGGACAGTGCAGCGCCGACCCCTCCTCCAATTTTGCTTCCATCCGTAAAGATGCGGACGTCGAAATTGCTTTTGTTGTTCAACTGCTCTTGGTTCACCAGGCTGTCAAATGACAAAATATCGCGTGCCGCAGGGTGAGGAGACTCCACCGCAGCGGCCATTCGCTCGATCTCCCTGTCCCCCAGTGAGGTCTGGGGCACTCCCCTCTTGGCTTCGTACAACGACGCCGCCTCACCAACTCTGAGGTCCAAGGGAAGCATTCCAGACAGCACCAGTGCTGAGTTCAGGGAGACCGTGCGATATGCCTTGCACATCTTCTGGGCGATTCCTCGCTGTACGGTCCCAAGTTGTTTGATAATGCCCAACTTTTTCGCAGCCGGTGCCCAGACGCTAGCAGCGTAAAGGATTATGGGTTCCACGGTCGCCACATATATAACCCGTATAACTTCTGGATGTAGCCCCCAACTGACTTTTGCAGCTCTACACAGCTGTTTGTAGATCGCGATTGCTTTTCTACAGACGAGTGAAACATGGGTGTTGAAAGTCAGTTTTTCGTCGATGGTTACACCCAGAAGCTTTATTTCCTTCGACATGCCAATGTCGATCCCCCCCATGCTCAGGCGTGGTGTGTCGTATTTGAGTTTTCTCGTTATGACCATAGCTGTTGTTTTGTGTGGCGCGAATTTAAGTTTACTCTCGACACCCCACGCCAGAACCTGACTGAGAGCGGCATTGGCACATTCTTCCACCTCTTGCGCGATATCTCCGTCAAAAACCAAGAGGATATCGTCCGCGAACGCCTGGACGTAGATCCCCTTCCTTTCTACTGCTTTTAAGAGTGGATCTAGTATTAGATTCCATAGGATTGGGCCACCGATTGAGCCCTGGACACAGCCCTTGTTCGTGCCTTTGCTGAATACCTCCCCGCCGTACCTGACTGAGACTTTTCGGTCACTGAGGTAGCTGTCTATGACCCGCCTAAGGTTGATTGGACACTTTTCCTCCGCCAGGCGGACCCTTATCGCTGGCCACCAGGCACTGTCGAAAGCTCCCTCTATGTCCAATGATACAAGTGTAACTATTCTTTTTTGTTGTAGTTTTTTATGGACGTGCTTCATAAGATCATAGAGGGAGTCTTCAGTGCTCCTCTGTGGCATGAATCCGTATTGACGGGTACTCATCCTTGGTAAAAGATGGAACTTTAAGCGGGCCACCAGCATCTTCTCGAAAATCTTTCCCAGTATGGGCAGTAGTCCGATCGGCCTATACGATTTGGGAGTCGAGTATTTTTCTTTTCCAGGCTTCCTCAAGATTACAACAGTTGCCTCTTTCCAGGCCGTGGGGAAGTGATGAAGTTCCAAGCACTTATTGAGTAACTTTAAGAAAAGGTCTGAGTCATCCTCCACGGCGTGACAGCAAATGTCGGCGGTAAACCCGTCAGAACCCGGTGCCTTCTTCGGATTGAACGACACCATCGAGTTTTTCAGTTCCGCCATCGTAAACGGTGGGTCGCAAGAGCCATCTTGTTCACCAGAGTTTACGCTGTTAGCCTTAAGCCGAATGGATCGATGGTGAGCGTTGTCGCATTCTGAGCTGTCCTCCGGATAAAAAGTTTCCGCTAGCAGCTTCACAGAGTCCCTCGCATCCAGCACATCCCCATCCCTTTCCAGTGGCAGGTCCTCTTCTCTACGCTGCGTCCTACCTATGACCCTGTAGATCCCCTCCCACACCATAAGGCCAAAAGTAATTGTTAGAAACGTTATAATTTCCAAATAACGTACTTTTAACAATGACTTTTAAGAACCCCTTAAGTTCTAAGCAAAAGCTTAATTTCTAAACAAAAGCTTAATTTATTATGAAAACGTTTGATAAGATGGACAGTATGGACACGGTGCAGTGCCTAAGTGATCAATATCGTGTGTGCATTGTTTCATAATGTGTATAATTTCTATCTTACCTAGAAATATTAGAGAACTCCCATTTAATTAATTTAGAAATAAATTGCGTAAATGATTGACAGAAAATTTAATTTGAAGATATACAGGGTGTAAACAGACTCTTCACGAAGCCGTCAACCAAGCATTATGTACATCAAACTAAGTAAGTTTACACAAAAATTTGTGCTGGGAAACGACTTCTTTTTTTGGGCTGAAAAATCACGTTTTGCAGAGGACTCAATGTAACGCACACAAAACACTGTGCTGATGGATGGATTGGATAGTAAGGGGTCCTGGAGGTGTTTAAAGTAAAAATCTTACATTAAAAACATGTATTTAAAAAAAAACTTGTGTAAAAATTGGAACTTTGACCCCCAATATCTCCGTAACTAGAAGGTTCCCAGGTATGGTCTAGAACAAAAAATGATCGCAATGACGGGTAGAACAAGTGTCTTTCGGCTTCGTTAAGAGTCTGTTTACACCCTTTATGAATAGTTTTATGTGCAATATGTGTCACTTAATTACGTATCATATAATAATGTAAAATTATATTTGCATGCTCTAAAAAGGCCATGGTTTGTAATTTGTGGCGGCTATGGTTTGTGTCTAAACCACCATTTTTAACAGCTGGTAACACCTGTATTTTAAGCAAAGAAATTATTCTTATTCTTATTGAATACATAAATAAAAAGTCAGGAGCAGATCAGACTTCAGGTAAACAGACGTTTAATTATTATGAACCAAATCTTTTCCTTTCTGTTCATTGGCACGACCTCATTAATAATAATGTCAAACTCTTCAAAACTCCACAAAAATTTGCCACATCCACGGTGTCGTCGAAAAATAATGCAACAAGTTTTACATATACACTCATGAATATCCGTTGTAAACATGCAATTTCGGAATTTAGGTGAATTATATCCTTAGATACTTACTGTCTTTGACATTGTTTCCATGCATTAGCCCTGAGCTGTAACAAAAGAGACATAATTTGGGATGAATCATGAATGAAATGAAACAAATTTTAATGACGATGAAATAAAGGCAATATTCGTTGTGCCTCTTTGCTGGAGTACTAAACTCAGGTTATCTTAGGCACTAGATGACGGTTCTAAGTATGTACAATAGTTGTAAGTACAACAACAAATATTATCTGCCAATACGACGAAATTGTCGAAAAGCTAATCAAATAGCAATGGCAAATCTGCATAGCGCATTCGCTGTTCGACTAATAAGAATTGATGGATCGATATTTGACCTAGATTACTGTTCTATGTGTATTGGATGGAAGGGACATCGACCCCCAAACGGTTACCACGTACCCCTCCATAAAGAAATTATTCATCGGTTATTTAAAAAAACAGTTGTTCTCCACAAAAGACAAAATCTATGGAACAGTAGATTCTTCCATCCTGTATTTAATACTTAGTAGATAACACACTGTTTGATGAACTATAGAAAATGAAAATACAGGTAGTAAGTATCCTTACAAGAGATGATGATCAATAAAATAAAGTTTTAACTTGTTATACAAATACAAAGATAAAGTTGTTTTAAATTCATTTGTGACTAAAACACGCTACAGCAACGTTGAATTTAAAAAACACTGTAAAGGTATAGTGCACCGATCGTCGATACAGGAATGTTGCATAAATTACACGCTCCAAAAAACCCTTTTATAAAAAGTCCACTGAATTCACACTCACGAACACGTTTGTTGTTTGATTAATTAAAATAATATTTAAATTTATCCGAGCATTTATATAGTTTAATACAAAAGTGTTAAACAGATTGAAATCAAAAATAGTGTAATATGTTTTTTTCTTATTGTGACATGAGTTAATTTCTTTAAGTAGATTATACAGGTTTACCAGTGTTCATATTTTCCCTTGGTTGTGCCCTTTCCTCTACAGGGTGCAAACAGACCCTTCACGAAGCCTTCAGCCAAACATTCTGTATATCAAACTAAATAATCCTACGCAAAAATTATTGCGAAGAAATTGGAACTTTGACTACCAATACTTCGTAACTGTAAGGTTCCCAGGTTCCGAACAAAGAAATGATCGCAATGACGAGAAGAATAAGTGACGGCTTCGTTAAGGATACTTTTACCCCTCCCGCTCTGGGCGGAGCGGAAGGGAGTGTCAGACTTTTACTGACTAAAAACCATCCATGTTCCTTCTTAGCCCTTTGTGTTCCAAGGCCGCGATATCTCTTTCGAATAGTACCGCAGTCCCGAATTCCCTCTATTTTTAACCGATTTCAAAAAATGGAGGAGGTTTCTCACTCCGACCGTATACATATTTTTTTTATGTGTGTTCGCGGGTGACTTCGTCGTTTATGAACAGATTTTGATGTTTCTTATTATAAAAAGGAATCACGTGACTAAGTCGCCAAGAGTTTGGGGTCTTATAATTATCGAGGATAAGGTTCAAGAGTCTCGTACGCCAGTCCAATCCTAGTTTTCGTAGTGATTTCCACACTTCGGCCGGAATTTCATCTGGGCTTTTTCGTTCTTCATTCTCTTAACTGCAAACTCTATTAACTCTACCCCATCTCGGCTTATGGCTGGTACCGGTCCTTCCAGTAGTGCCTACACTTTGCTTTGCTTTTTTTTTATATCTGTGGGCCAAAGTAGCCTGAAAATAAATGTATGTTGTTGTTGTTTGCCTCCTCATATTTACTGTGATCTTCTTCGAGTTCTGAAGATTGCCAAGCTTTAAACAGGTTCTTTTAGTTCTGAACTTTAACTGCTTCGTTCCACCAGATGGCGTCCATTCCGTTTCTTCGCCCTCGGTTCGAGATGCCCAAGATGGTACTAGCTCTGCTCTAGCAGTTTTCTATGAGGCGGTCTGACTTCCTTTCAATATTTACTATTATATCTTGAAGCTGATTATCAAGTACGACGCCTATTCCACTTTGCTTTTTGGTCGACCCGTGGTAGACTAGCTGGTATCCTAATCTTAGGTCCCTCGATTTTGACACCTTCCAATGTGTTGCTTGTATACAGCATATATTTATGTCTCTGCTAGTTCTTGGCTGCGCCCGGTGAGAGCACCTAGGGTTCACGTCGCCATTCTGATCATAGAATTTAATTGCGAACGTTTGTCTTTGTCAAAGTCTTTGCTTGGCCCCCCCCAAGCAAAGACTTTGACAAGGACAAACGTTCGTAATAACGCCCTAGTACTATTCGCATTACTCGCAACCAACCAATAGTCAACGGCGGCACCTAGGCTCGCATTGCTCGCACACATAGCCTAGGTACCACCGTTGACCATTGGTTCTTCCACCACCAGGTTGGAGAACTCTGTACCCTACTAGTTCAGTACACTAGTGGATATATGACCAGATACTTATGTCAGAGCAGCCCACTGGCGAGGTTTTTTTACGAAGTGTCCTTCTTTGGCTTTGTGGTCTGCGGGAGACACTTTATTTTTTTCCCCATTGGTTTGCCACACTTCAGGAGTCTGCCAGACTGCCGGGATTTCCCCTGTCCGCCACATGGGGACGTTCCCTGGGGAATGAGGCTCCCCCGAGAAAAGTCCGAAAGTTAAAACTGTGGACCTGAAAATACGGTCTAAAAACAGCCATTACACAATGTGCCACAAAAAAAAATGTATATAAGACTTCGCAAATCCAGCTCTCCCCTTGATTGACTAATAATCTTCCAATTAGACTTTGAAAGTTCCTACAACACCTACGGAAGGCAAAACCAACCTATGGAACTAAACCAACCAACCTATGGAACTGATTAAAGCACGCATTCTAATGAAGATAAACCCCCAAGATAACAGAGGTTCCAAATGGTTAGATCTGAACAGAGAGAAAATGGTGCACATTGTGATAGAGAGAAAATGGACCACCATCGACACACCCGTGTGGATGGTGGTCGATTGGATGCCAATGCATGATTAAGCAGGAACTCAACTTTATTTGAATGCAGTAAAGTAGGGCGTTTATTCTCGTGAATGACGAGATGTACGAAGCGGGACATAGCAGAAAGGCTCGTACTAGTTGGCGATCTGTAGTTTCAGCCTAACCCATGGGAACAAGGCCCTGAGTTTATGAGTGTATGTTGTGTTGTATTGGATATCCAAATGTGCCATATGATGTATAGTCGCCAATGCATCGAGCTACTAAAATCTGTCAAATTTCTTTAATAGATTTTCAACGCTAAAGCATTAGGTTCAAAATTGATTGGTATAATTTGACAGTTTTGGGTAGCTTGATGTGCTGGCGTCTGTACTTAACAACTAAGCATGTAAATGGTGTGCGGGAATATCCTTGTATTCTTTTGTATTGCATCTCGCAGGTCAACGTATGAGGTTGTCGGCTGCTTAACCGGACCGTCATGTGAGCCTTGAATGTAATACCTCCGTCCAGGGCAAAACACTTAAAACTACGCAACATCACGCTAACGGCACCCCTGTGCACCACCGTCGGCTTATGGCGTCGCTGGGGGAGTGTAGCTGGATCGGATCAAAGGGGAATTTCCATTTGCCTCTTAAAACAGTGGGATTCATGGCCAGGTCAAAAGCCTAAGTATAAAAACAGAATTGTTAAGATTAAAATTCTAGTATGCACGTAAATTAGTTACGTGTAGGCCCTGCGCGTAGATTTATAGTTTCTGTTAGTAGATACCTACATTGAATTGTGATAAGTCGTCTTGTTTCCGGTTTTGAAGATATTACACACGCCATTTTTAACCGGCTTTCCCTGCCCGCCTTATTTTAGGATGTAATGTGATACCTTTAGATACTAGTTCAACTGACAACACCGATCTCATAGAGTTTTAAAGTGTTTGTACAAACCTACTAACAGAAAAAAATATCAATGAGAACGAAACAACAGTTTTACAAATAAATCCTTATTGAAGTACCTACTAAGTTGGTACTTCAATCTTATAAGAATCTGGAAAAGCCTTCCATGTTGAAGCACGCTGAAGTTTCGAATAAAGAACTGCATAGTCTGCATACTGCTAAATTACTAAGTACATAGAACAAGTGGTACAAGCAACATTTTGAAACCGAGAAAAGTTTCGAGATTATCCGTCCAATAAGAAGTTTGAACTGGCTAGGTACACACGGCGGCACAGGAAGCTGTACATTTCCAGTATAACGTGAACTCGCTTTGTATATATTTTCTGAACAAAGAGAGATCCGCATAAACTGGTTTTTTATAGCTTCAGCCGTCGTGCGTGCAACAAGGGTTACCACTATGAAATTTCAAAGTCCTGACTAAGGTAATTTTTCCTTTTATTCTTTATTTTTCGATAGTCTTAATAATAATTAACACACGCCATTTTTAACCGGTTTCCAATAGTTTTTCTTTTAGAATGGGTTGACTCTTCACAATCGCGAGATATGCAGTCTCAGGGAACATTTCCTAGAAACTGACGTGGGGATGCATCGAGATGTGGTCGCGATGGACAAGGGCCTCACACCGCTCTCCTTGGCCAAAGAGTTCTGGCGCAAATCTGTAGTGCTTGACACTAACGACCGCAGGGAGGTATGGCAGAGTAAGGAGCTTCATGGACGCTTTTTCCGGGCCATGCATGGGCCCGATGTAGACCTAACAGCGTCCGTAGCATGGCTTAGTTCCGGGGACCTCTTTGGAGAAACCGAAGGTATTGTCTGTGCAATTATGGATGAAGTTATGATGACGAATAACAACCGGAGATTTATTGTGAAGGACGGTACGGTTGACATATGTCGGGCATGCAACCGTCCAGGCGAATCAATCCGTCACATTATCTTCGGGTGTTCTCGTCTGGCTAACGGAGAGTACTTGCATAGACACCACCTTGTAGCTAGGATTATTCATCAGCAACTTGATCTAAAATACACCCTTGTGGAATCGGAAGTGCCATATTATAGGTATTTGCCCGACCCAGTTCTCGAAAATGGCAATATCACACTGTACTGGGATCAATCCATCATCACTGACAGGACTATTGTAGCCAATAAGCCTGATATAGTGGTGGTCGATCGATCAGAACGGCGCGCAATGATTGTTGACGTAACGGTCCCGCATGACGAGAACCTCGTGAAAGCCGAGAAAGATAAACAAATCAAGTATCTTGACTTGGCTCGACTTGACTTTAATATTTTTTTAAGAAATATGTAAAAATATAAAAAAAAATGTGTATATAACATGAATAAACTATTAACTTATTTATACTCCCAAATAAATAAATAAGAAAAAAGAACTTATTTATTTCCTGAAAATTCCCCTTACGTTGAAAAGCAGTACAGCGTCCGGAAATGGCAAATCCAGACAAAGTCCTGCCAGAGGGTTAAAAATCCGGAAGGATGGTAGCCCTAAGCGGGTATTAAGAATTACGTAAGAAAAAGAATGTCGGAGGATTCAGGAGCGAGCGAAGTGTACTCAAAAATATTTGCATACAACATACTCGTACCGGGTTTTGTAATGAAAGTATTACAAACAAGTGCAGTATGCACCCTCTAAACTAGGACAAATTCAGCCGGCCGGACGGCAACCCTAGCCCTGGTGCAACAAATTGTAAGAAGCCGGTCGACATTTTCACCGTGTGAAAAATATTCCAGCTTAAGATTTTAGTTAATGGTATTGCAAATATCATGTTGACATTCCAATAGAATTTGTTGTCATACTTGGAAAGTTGCATTGGGAATTTAATATCAGAAATCCAATAAGAGGAGAAAATCTTAAAAAATCTTTGTTTTTAATTTAGGTTCCAAACTAACATGAAAGGGCCTATAAGTGGGCGATAAGTGTGTCAAGAATAATTCATTTATAATCCAAGTTTTTCCTTCGGAAGCTATTACCATGCTTCACGCTGTATACGTGCTAAGTGTGACTATGCGTGTTATCCTAACAAGTTATGCGTGAATGGATGCCGATGTGATTTCGCAGCTCAGCGCACTATACTTGAGTTACGAAAGGTATGGAGGGAGGCATAGCATGCAGTAAAGTGGAAGAGATAGAACTGCGACAGTGTGTGGGCGAAAACCTGTTTACAATACTTTTCTAAACTAATATTATAAAGAAATTAAATTGTATGTAGTTTTTTAGAAAAGGTAATAAATCTTTGGAATTCATTTGAAGGTCATCCGATTTTTTTCGAAACTACTAGTATTCGGAAGTCATTTGTCTTTTTAGCCTTTGTCCAGCAGTAGGATGACGCCGGCTAACATCCACAGCAGGAAAATTACCGAAGGATAAATGATGTAGTTAGAAAAAACCAATGTCGACATGGGCCTATCTAGCTAGGATAATAAAATTCCTTATCGGTGTGGTGTCAGAGCTTTTATGCCGCCCATGGGCCTAAGACTAAGCTTTACATGCTGTCGCGAAATATCTCTCAGGCATGCTGGTTTCCTTATGATGTATGTTCAACAGCTAGACTTATTTGGATGGCCTGGATTAAAACATAAAATACTTTTTATCTGAGTATATGTAAATATTTCTTGACTTGAGATGCGTGCGAGTGAAGCCACGGGAAGCAGTTACTGTATACTGTTTCACAAAAGATTTATCGACTTCACCAACTGGAATCAAAGCCCAGCCTGTAGAGTCACTCAATCGTTTATTGCATTGTCTTTGTGAAGCTCAAAGCACCATTGAATTAAATTCTCACTAGAACTAAGTAAATAGAAGAGACTAACCAGGGAGAGTCCTATATATACGGGGTGTAAACAGACTCTTCACGAAGCTGTTAACCAAGCATTATGTACATCAAACTAAGTAACTTTACACAAAAATTATTGCTGGTAAACGCCTTTTTCTTTTTGGGTTGAAAAATCACGTTTTACGGTAGGACTCAATGTAACGCATTCAAAACATTGTGCTGATGGATGGATTGAATAGTAGTCGTGAAGGTGTCTTAAGTAAAAAAATACATAAAAACATGTATTTAAAAAAATACTTGTGTAAAAGTTGGAACTTTGTCCCCCAATATCTCCGTAACTAGAGGGTTCCCAGGTATGGTCTAGAACAAAAAAATGATCGCAATGACGGGGAAAACAAGTGCCTTACGGCTTCGTTAATAGTCTTTTTACACCCTTTAGAATACACAGGTGGTAGGATTCGAGAGAAATATCAATTAGTTCCACCCTGTATTCATTCAGTACGTTGCTGTTTGTGATTTAAGTGCAGACTGCAGGTTCTTAGCCAGCATAAGCGGCTTACGTAGAGAACTAAAGTAGCGTTAACTATATTGTGACAACAACTCATTTTGTGGGGTCCTATTACCATTTCACTTTTATTTAAGTGTGGGTAAGGCTATACCTACGCCCTGTATGGCTCTATCGTGTTTTCGCTCTGCACGCGTAGAATGACTACCGTAGTAACGGAAAAATGGCAGATCAAAAGAAATCTGTCATTTTGTCGATTCTTCCGTCGACAAAACCCGTTCCTACGGTGGTCATGCTACGCGTGCTGAAGTAAGCATGAGACATGAGTATGTACTTGGCATTAATACCTGTACCAGGAACTACGCATCCCTTCTCTGAAAGAAGATTGTAGTAAATAATTCTGATATAAGAGGTGATGGTACAATCCCTGGTCCAGCTCATATTGCAGTTGTTACTTTTTGAAGCTTCGTTTATAGATTTCATATTATTAAGTAGATCAAACAGCTATAGATTTATTTGCCGATTTTGTATTCGGCGATTATCTTTCATTTTTCTTTGGTCTTTGTCCAACAATTGGTTCAGTAAAGACCGTTACAGCTGTGTTTTGTAGTCATAGTATCTTTTGTTGTTATTTAAAAGCATCATAGTGATCGACGACTCTTAAACAACTTATTTATTACTTATCTCAGCTATACTGCAAAATAAAAACTCTTGTGTACCCATACAAACGTCCTCCAAATATTACCTCCAAAGCCTTCCGGCTTGGGAGGGCTGTTAGGAGGAAATATTACTCGCTCAAAAAAATGAAAAAAAAAATCACGTAAAATAGTAGCAATTTCAATCAGGCTCACGGTTCATCCCAAGAACATAATATGTACCGTGACAGTTTCAATACTGGCTACCAAGATAATAAATAGTTCTTTTAACTTTGACATTTTACTTTAAAATGAACTAAGTAGATTACCTGGTAAAGCTGGGAGATGATGAGGAAATGGCTGAACCAATCCAGTTATTGCCTGCTACAGGCGGCAGCCGGAAGCTAAGAGGCGCGCGGGCACCAGACACGCTATAGCGTCCCTAATGAAATTTTGTAGTAAATGTCATTAGTTTGGTATCGACGGGCCCGCTTGGATGCGCTGCGCAAGACCTAACGAAAATTCCAATTATTTTAACGCTGAACGTGTTTTCGCATGTAATGTTCACTTAGGAAGTTTAAGGTAAGTGCTAGGTAATTGAGCTAAAATGTTATAGTTAGGATAGGGGTCGTCTTTTAATCACGTGGTTAAAAGACGACCCCCGGGAGACAGCAAAATAATAATAACGACGGCGGGCGGGGAGATACGATAGTATGTCGATCACGCGTATTTTTTCGTGTGACGTGTATAATATTTACCAAAAAAATTAATTGAATCTAATATCAAGATTTTTTAAATTAATAAAACAGATTCGTAAGCTCTGCTAGGTGATGGGTGGAGAGGTAGCCTAAAATTATAAATTAATTTTCAGGACAAACCACCAAGCGGGGGGGGGGGGCGGGTTGGGGAACTAAAATATGGCCGTACAGACACGAGCAACCAATATGTAAAAACTTAAAAATATTTTAAAGTGGTTTTATCCTACTCTTCATCTGCCTAGCCTTTTTCCAACTATGTTGGGGTCGGCTTCCGGTCTAACCGGATGCAGCTGAATACCAGTATTTTACACGGAACGACTGCCTATCTGACCTCCACAACCCAGTTAATACTGGGTAATACGATACCTCTTGGTAAGACTGGTTGTCAGACTTTTTGGGCTACTGACTACCTATAACGACTGTCAAAGATGTGCAAATGACAGCCGGGACCAACGGCTTAATGTGCTTTCCGAGGCACGGAGGAAACTCGGTATGTAATGGGTGGTCACCCATCCACAGACCGACCTAGACAAACACGGCTTAACCTTAAGATCGACCCGAGCGGCTGTTATTATTTTGCCACGAGCTCCTCATGGTTTTCTCTTACTATTCTGATTAAAATGTCATGTTGTTACGAACATAGTATTTTGGAACTCATACTTTTATGAAAAAGATCCTATTTCTAAGTTACAATCGTTATTTCTCTCGAAAATTGCTTTTAAATTTAGGAAAGTGTATACATATTGGTGCTCGTGACGTGACTGTACGTAACGTACAATTCGAACAATATTTTAATCGAAAATATAACTGTGGAGTTGAATTTCGTTTAAGATCTTGTTTGAATTTTATGTTACGTTTACACCGCACGGTCGTGCTAGGGCCTCGGCACGGGCCTCGGGTAGTACAGACGCCACACATCAAGCTACTACAATCTGTCAAATTTCTTTAATAGATTTTCAAAATTATCTCTGAACCATTAGGTTCAAGGTTGGTTGGGAAAATCTGAAAGTTTCGGGTACCTGCTGGCGTCAGTACAGTTCTCCGTAATATTGATTTTGTTTCTGTTCTCTTCTATCTCTTTCATTACATATAGCAAAACTAAAACTAGTGATTCCGTCCGAGTGGTTCTTTGACCGTTAAAACTTAAATACCCCAAAATTGGTCGAGTGTTTCTCAAATCTGAGTTTGTTTCTCTGTTTATTTATTACCTATGCACATGTATTGTCTCAAAGTTCATTTACTAACGAAATTGTACACATATATACCTACCAAATTATTAAAATATGGGACAGATTTTAGTCTCGAAACAAAATCCTTTTTTTTATTCTATACCAAGGTTATATTTTGAGGAATTAACTACTTTATTCAGTTAACTATGTCTTGAAGCTGTAATCAATCTTGATGGCTACCTATTGTTAATGAGACACACGGCGGCACATGAAGTTTTATATTTCTAGTATGACGTGACCTCGATTTGGATATATTTTCTTTACAATGAGAGATCCGCATAAACTGGTTTTGTATAGCTTGATCAGCCGTCGTGCGTACAAACACAATACAAAGTTACGGTACGTATGATGTGCGTATGTATGATGTGTATGTGTATGTATAGGTGCATTTAACGTCGTCGGGTCAGGTGTCAGGTTGAAACGACAATTCGAAATTAGAAGCCCCACGGCCCACCGGGCCCCTCTGTGTGGTATGTCTGCACAAATACATGCATAAATAACAGCCAATCAGCTGGACTTAGAGGGTAATGCATGTTGCATGGAACGATCCAGTGAAACAACACTCAATAAATCACATCTCTTGTGTTTTGTAAGACGAAGTCCAAGACCTCTTCGAAATAAAGTTTTTATGTATATTAAACACGAATGGGTTACGAGAAAACGCTGAAAAAAGTGCTACACAACGAAAATATATCAAGATAAATCGAAATTAACTAATTGAAAGCTAAGTAAAGCTCGACGACAGAAAAGAAAATAAAAGCATCACAATCAACAATAAATATTGTTTCCTTTTAACAAAAGCACAATATTTTCCATTAAATCTCTATCACCGGATACCTCTAATTGTTTTGATCCGGTCGAGCGTGTGCCGTGGTACTTAGAGCCCCAGACGGTATCCATGGCAGTACTAATTAATGAATTAGCTGCGGGCCGATCACTTATTACGTGTAGGTGGTCCGACAATCGCTCTATCAATTTATTTACTTAAGACACAACGATCCATAATTTTGTTAGTAAGTAGACTTAAAAATAATGTCAGTAATGATATAATCAAAGGCAAATTACACATCACACAATACTATTACATATAAAAAATCTATAAAACATCAAAATAATCTATAAGAATTAAATTAATACAATACTTCCTATAAAATACTTCGGATAAAATGTGAAATGTCCACAATTATACTAAAAAAAACTAAAATTAAAGATAAGAAATAAGGAATTTGAGATTTACATTATAAATTAATTAAAATGTTATGGGGCAGCCTGTGTCCTGACACTGCTTGCGAAGGCGCCTCTTCCGGGCGATCATATTCATCATCTTGAGGTGGGCGCGGAGAGGCTTGTACACAAGCCCCTGTGTTTGTGGTTATCGTCTGGCCTCTTCGAGGGCGCAATGGATGCATGCGGTGACCTCCTCTGCTAGCCTAT
This sequence comes from Lycophotia porphyrea, assembly GCA_950005105.1. Classification (NCBI taxonomy): domain Eukaryota; kingdom Metazoa; phylum Arthropoda; class Insecta; order Lepidoptera; family Noctuidae; genus Lycophotia; species Lycophotia porphyrea. The sequence continues at coordinate 22,839,642 of OX465383.1, read as the reverse complement.
CGACCGACGTCTGCGGGGGTCTCGATGGGCCAAGTAAGAGTAGTGGTCTCCATCACTTCCATGAACTTTCTCCAGTCCGTTTTTCGAAGTGGCGCTGAAGGCAAGAGTCTGGTCGACATCTCTGATAAGACGACGAGTAGAAGTTAATGGTCCGACTGCATTTCGAGCCGTCGTCGTCGTGTTTGATTGCGCAAGCAGTGAATTCCTTCTGGCGCTCCTCCTTCCATGGCAGCGCCAGTGCGTGGTGCGCTGCGCCGCTGCTGTTCGCGGGCGTTAGCTTGGGGTTTCGCGTTATAATTTGGTCACCGCTACTTGTGCGGTGACGAGCCGACGACGCTCACCGCGTCGGTCACGCTGTGGGAGCAGGGAGAGGGTACAAAATCACTTTGCCTCTTCGGCGGTTTCGGCGGCTTCGTTGTCCGAGCTTCTTGGGCGGCGCTGGACCCCGGCATCGAGCTAAAACTCATAGCCGAAGGCTAGCGCGTCGACGGTGCATATAGGTTCAAAATCGCCACTAACCTTAGGTTTCTTCACCGTTGAGCCGGATCGTGCGGGCGTATCAGCTGACACGCCTCGACGACCAGCCGTGGACAGGTCAGCAGCGAGTGCGTGTGTGGACGGCGCGGGACGGGCGTTGGCGGGTGCGGGTTGCACGGGGTGCGCGGGCGCCACGCGGGGCGCTGGAGGCGCGGTTGCCCGTATAGCCTGCGCAGAGGTGCGCACGGCGGGGGCGGTGGCGCGCGCAGCGGGTGCGCGGTTGCAACTTCCGGCGGGTCCCGGGGCCTGGGTCGGCACGGGGCGGAACGCGGAGGGGCGTATCGACACGGGTGGCTGGCGGACTGCTTGAGGCACTGGCGATACACGTGCAGTCGCTAGCAACGGTGGGATGGTAGCGGTCGGTCTCGCTGTCGGTAACGTCGGCGATAGCGGGGATGAAGTTGATGGTGTCCGCATAGTGGATGGTCCACTTCGTCTTCCTTCAGCGGCGCTGACTGGTGGAGCACCGGACGGCGCGTCCCCGATGAACGGGAGCGACGTCGCCCAGTCCCCCATCTGTCAATCCGCCAGTGGTGATTCTCCGGGCATCTTCTTGTAATGGGCTTTCGCTGTGAACACACGGGCGCTAGGCACCCATGCGATCACAGCGAAAGATTCCTTTGGTCGAAGTCTGATCCCAAGTGTTTTTCCAATCCCATTGTTCTTCATCTTTAAAAAAAAGTTAGCGGTTGGGGCGATAGTAAGAGATCGCGGTTTTGGCGCCTACCCACAATCGACATACACTAATGTTATCGACCCACTGGGTAATCTCCTGTAGTTTTTTTGCTTTGGTGATACATCGATCTAGACGTCTCTTATGACAACGGCCCCCTCCTCCCACACACCCCCATAACTCCATCGAGATAATGTATGAAAGGTATGGAATGAAGTCTACTTCTATTTACGTTTTCACTACCCTCTAACGCTACACTCTACTGTAACGTCAGGTAAAAAAGCTGCTTTCGCAAATTGTAGATATGGTGGCAATAAGTTTTTGAAGTCGAAAAATGTTACCCTACCAACTGTAATTCGAATAGGAAAGATAGTGACAAATCATCAATACAGAACACCGACGAAAAACTCATGCTACGGATAGTAGACAACATTCAATTTGCTGTGAATGGCAAGTGAGTGAGTGCCACGGGCGGGCGGCGAGCAACTGCATTGTTCTGCCAATTACGCCCTCGCTATTGTAATCGGAATCCTACCTTTATTTGTGAAAATTCAATTTGCGAAACATTTTCCTGTTGCACGTTACACCTATTCAGTCATGAGATCCATTTAATCTGTAGATAAAGCAGTACAATATCATTTTTGTGAGAGCTTAATTAACACCTTTTTGCTAGTTTATTTATGAAAGTTCAATTTACGCATTATTTTCTGGCCACATTATTACTCCCATATTCATTTGGTTTTCAATGCTAACATTAATAAAAGGCTAGTTCATGTTTTAAACTGATACTGATTTAACTGTATGTAGGTTTGAATTTCAATTTTCAACTAGAATTTGATATGCATTCATTGCACTTTATATTGGAGTAAAATTACCTACAATTTGTCATAAACTCATAGCATAACAGGAATGACCACCCTTCCATGCTTTTGCATAATAGAATGATCGTGTGCGTTTGAAGTTCCCTGCAATACGACCCCTATCCCACCTCGCCACAAGTCTCCTCATTACGACAATTGAGTTGAGCGAACCCTAACACTGCTCCTTTACTCTACCCACCGAGCGAACAGTCAGAGTCACGTGTTTAGTGCTTTTATCAACGATCGATGTTTGAAAATCACCTGCATTTTTTTAAACGTCACATTTAAAAGCGAATGCAACGACAATTAGTTAAACCTACGATGTCGGGCTGCTACAGTTACGAGCACTTATGTGTAGCCTGTCTTAGAAAATTCCAACGCGGGTTACTAGTGGACACATGTATTTTAAAGAGTATGGGTTCCAAAATACTATATTCATAACAGCATAAAACTGCAATCGAGGAGACATTTTTGATTATGCACCAAAGCGATAAAATCAGTGCCTTCCGTCACGGGCACTATTTTGAATCCCGAACGCAACGAGAGATTCTAGGGCTTCCCAGCGGAGCGAAGGAGTTTGAACGGAGACTAAAATACTGAGAGCAGCTGTGGGATTTAAGCACGCCCAAGACGAAGACACTTTCATGCCCGAGGTGCCGTGCCATAAACCGAAAAAAATACGTTTCTTGTATGGGTGTCCCCTTTAATTATTAAATAATATATATTCTTATTATTCGTTGTTATAGCGGCAACACAAATACAACATCTGTGAAAATTTCAACTGTCTAGCTGTCACGGTTCATGAGATACAGCCTGGTGACAGACAGCCAGACAGACGGACAGCGACGTCTTAGTAATAAGGTCCCGTTTTTACCCTTTGGGTACGGAAACCTTAAAACGAATGCTATCTGTGAATAAAATAAATTAAACACAAATAAAATCAATACTCAGGGAGAACTTGGACAAAACCGAATTTATGTTCAACGAACACATCACCCCAAGACCAGGTTGTCAATGGCTCTCGAGATTTTTTGAGAATATGTTTACCTCGGGTGAACTCTGCAGTTTGGTAAGAACATTTGAAGAATTCAACTGAGCTGGGCAGCATTTGGGAAACTTCGTCGTGTCTTCTCTACGAGTATTCCACAGAGCCTAAAGCCTAAGGTCTCCAAGGCCGTCCTGCCCGTTATGACTTACAGGGCCGAAATGTGGACACTCACAGTGCGGCTCGTCCATAAATTCAAGGTCGCTCAGCGAGCTATGGAACGGGCTATACTTGGAGTATCTCTGAGGGATCGCATCCGGAACGAGGTGATTCGACAGAGAACCAGAGTTGTCAACATAGCTCACAGAATAAGTAAGCTGAAGTGGCAATGGGCTGGATATTAGCCGTAGAACCGATGACCGTAGGGGTAGACCTGTTTTTTGAGTGGAGACCGCGAATCGGCAAAAGTAATTGTTACCACACCAATCGATCGATCGTCGATCGAGGCTATCGATCGATGGTAGAATGGATAAGACGACGTCGGTCGATAGTTTCTACTATACCAATCAATTGATTCCATCCGTCTTTTGATTACAGGCCGTGTTGACGGCGCGTTCGTGTACCACACGCGCCTCAAAAAGATGTCAGCAAATATCCTGAATCCTGCCAGGGCTGCGGGACTTTTCGAAAGAGATACCGCGGCCCTGGAGTACAAAGGGCAAGGAAGGTACGTGGATGGATTTTAGTCAGTACAAGTCTTGCACTCCCTTCCGTTCCGCCCAGAGCGGGAGAAGTAATTTGATGACTTCCCATCCGAAAAAAGGGTATATATCAAAATTAATAAGGCGAAGTCGCAGGGCTCCTCTTTAGTTTGTAGTGGAGTGTAGTGTATTAGGGTAACATAAAAAATAGGAGTACGATAGAAACTGTCCACTGTGTGTAGTCGCCCCTTGCACCGCTATCCCCCCTGTACTTAAGAACGTACCAATCTACCGTCTTCCTGCAGCACTGCCGGTATCTATTCCAAGCATTTTGGATACCTCTTCAAGAAAAACCATAAAGTGCAAAGCTGTAAAATTCCTGAATCATTGTAACGGCCCTAGTTGCACAATCTAATTATATACAGGTACAACATTACGATCATTTGCACAGAATATCAAGATGTCGATCGAAACAATGTATAAGTACCCAATGTTTTCTTTATGCTCTATTTTTATAAATACTACCACAACACTTTCGTTGTCAATCTTGCAGGACTGACCTCGACTGAGGTGAGAATTTTCCTTGCCGGATCCGATCTATTGTGATCACCCAAATCCAGGCGACGGTTTTTAGCAAAACAACGGCCTCAGGGTGAAAAGGCATGGTTTTTGATCTGAAGTCACATACGTAATATAACCGGCTGGTCAATTGGAGAAGACCGGTCCTCGTACGGCGACTTATAAAGTAATCACATGCTTCTAAATTTATAAAATCTGTTAGTCATTCCTATTACTAAAGTGACGGGTTTGGGTTTTTTTCTATGGTACTAATCTGAAGTCCGAACATCTGAATCATCCACCTTTAAGATATTTTTTTAAATACCTTATTAGTACCTACTTATTACCATTTCAGCAGCATTTGAGCAGTATTTCATGACATTTATTTTCTCAAAGTTTAGGACTTACTCACTCAAGAAAAAGGAAAATGACTAGGGCCGGTTTTTCAATCACCAGATAACTTTTATCCGACGAATAAGTTTGTGATGTCGACAGTTTTTGTATGGAAGAACTGTTAAAACGTCACATTTACTCTTCAGGTAAATGTTATCTAATGATTGAAAAATCAGCCCTTAAGCGAATAATTTGTGTCTAGTATTATACAAATACTGTGCGTTAGTGGCTTGTGTACTTGTGTGCCCACCGACTGGGTGACTGCTCTTTGGTAGCAGTAGGTAGCTGCATCGCAGGTCGATCGATACAGAACGCAGCAGGTGTGCGCGAAGCGAAAGTTAACGCACGCAGTTATTGTCAGTTTGAAAATCGGGGTCCTGCCCTTCCAGAACTCCCTATTCATTATGTCCCTTGTGCCGACGGCTACGGTGTTTGACTACTGTTTAGTAGGCTACTAAGCTATTGATTTAGCTACTAGGCTATAGAATTAATACTAACTAGTCCTAATACAAAAAACTTCTTTCTTATATATAAAAATGATTTGCTGTTCGTTAGTCTCGCTAAAACTCGAGAACGGCTGGACCGATTTGGATAATTCTTTTTTTGTTTTGTTCGTCCGAATACAGGGAAGGTTTAAAAACAAAAAAAAATAGGTAGGTAGGTAGGGTAGTGTAGTGTAGGGTATGTAGAGTAGGTAGGGTAGGTAGGGTAGCGTAGGTAGGATAGGTACGGTAGGGTAGGGTCGGGTAGAGTAGGTAGGTAGGGTAGGTAGGTAGGGTAGGTAGGTAGGGTTTATAGGTAGGTAGGTAGTAGGTAGATAAGTAGTAGGTAGGTAGGTAGTAGGTCAATGCGAATTCAATTCAATATTCATGGTTGACAGGACAACGTCTGTCGGGTCAGTTAGTAATATTATAAATGCGAAAGTAATTCAATTTCCTCATATTCAGTACATGATTTTGAACCAAAAGAAACAAAAGTGCACGGTCAAAATGTATGGACTTTGTATATAATGAACTGTTTCAATAATTTTGTACCTACATACTTTCAATTAGCTGTTGGTACAGTATTCTTCTATCTACCGTCAGGAACAGTGAAAAACCAAAATTAATAACGAGTAACGACATACTTGTGCTGCGAAGGCTAAAAACCCATAACAGCTGTATTTAGATTATCCTCCCGCTTACGGGCAAACAGCCTAAATAACCGCTTCAGTTGTGGCGAGGAACACCTGCACTTGAATTGCTTTGGCTAACCTGGAACTCTTTGAACAGTTTCCGCCGAGCCTTCCGAAAGCCTGCACAGCTGAAAATTAAAAGACGACTCCAGCCTGTAGTGCAAATGTGGTGCTGTTCCCGGTTCCGGAAACTACCACACTTAATACTTCAGTTTTGAGCTACCAGAATATATTTCGACTTACAGACTAGACAAATATTATTTTAGAAAGCCAGCTCGTTACTTAAGTTTATTAATTATTAGTTTCATGTGTTCAAAATCCGCATTTTTAATGTATTAATCAGTTTTGTTTTTGTTACCTTTTTTGAAGTACCGTAGCAGATCATGTGCTCGCAAATTGGAAAAAATGTGGTCGTAAATTATAATAATTAATCATCATCATCATCATCATCAGCCTTTTAATGTTCCCACTGCTGGGACACAGGCCTCCTCTCTATGAGAGGGAATGGGCTATAATCCACCACGCGGGCCCAGTGCGGATTGGTACATGTCACATGTCTTCGAATTTTTGGTTCTAGGACATGCCGGTTTCCTCACGATGTTTTCCTTCACCGTTGTTGAGAGCAGTGGTGATGAAATAAATTACACAAAGTAATGCGCCTGCTTGGGTTCGAACCCACGACTTACTGTTCGTAAGTCGGGGTCGCTACCACTGGGCCACCGCTGCTCTAATAATTAATGGTCGGCAACATTATATTTTTAGATTTATTTCATCCCTATGTTTCATTTCTTAATTAAATATTGATATATCCAGTACCCGGAGAATATCCTCCCCCCCCTCCTCCGCGGTACCTACGACAAATTAGTTTTCTGAAGAAATAAATACCTGGTAGTAATACAGTCACGCGAAGTTGGATTCTCCGCTAATCGGTCGCTAACTGGCAGAGTTTCTTATTATTAAGTTGGTATAAGCTTGTTCAAACGACTAAACGAGTTAGTAGCTCCCTCTAGCAACGAAGTATTCAGTCTCATTGTTATTCGAGCAGCTAAACATAAAGAGAATCACCCAAAATACCTTTATCTGGTTAGATAAGATTCGCATAGAAACATGGCTTACTATGTTTTCATACCTGTTAACAAAATTTAGATTTTTATTAGTTTTATTTTTTGCCGTATCTAGCGTATGGTTTAAAGTAAACTAAACGAATCAGTGGGTACCGGATTTACTTATAATCGCTGCTTAAAGTTAAGACTGAAATGATCTACGTCTACTTAACCAAAAAATATCAATAATAATACTAGCTTTTGCCCGCGCTTGGCCCGCGTGGAGTTCGGGAATTGCCCACGGGATCTTACTTCTGAGATAATAAGTAATCTATGTACTATACCAGACTATAAACTATCTTTGTGCCAAGTTTTATTCAGGTCCGTTCAGCCGGTCTGGCGTGATTCAGTAACAAACATCCATCCATCCAAACTTTCATATTTATGATAGTTTATTATGTAAGACAACGGGGTGGAAAAGACACCGACGCGAGAATGGTTACCACGTATTCAATAGGTACATCATTTTCCATATAAACAAATTTTGCATCGATTAATTAAAAAATAAATCATGCCCCGGACGCCCAAAACTGCACATCATGCACATCATGCACGTCAAAACTGTAATACACGTGTCTCATCATTTTAATTGAAGAGTGTACCTACACGAATTTTCGAGATAATCGACCCAGAAAATAATATTCGTTTTCACAGGAAGTTCAGCACCCCATTTCAATCCCTTTTTTTTTTTTGGATGGGAAATCGTCAAATGACTTCTCCCGCTCTGGGCGGAGCGGAAGGGAGTGTCAGACTTGTACTGACTAAAACCCATCCATGTTTCTTCCATGCCCTTTGTGTTCCAGGGCCGCGGTATCTCTTTCGAACAGTCCCGCAGCCCTGAGCCCATTTCACCCCCTTAGAGGTGGAATTTCGAAAAACATTTTCTTAGTGGATACTTACTTCACACAAAGAATACACCTTCCAAATTTCATGTCTTCAGGACCAGCGGTTTGGGCTGTGTGCGTTGATATATCAGTCAGTCAACCAGGACTTTGAATTTATATTGAGGGATGATTTTGGAACGTGTGATATACGTATCTCATAATTTTAACTGTAGAGTATGTACACAAATTTTCAAGTTAATTGATCCCGAGAATAAAGAGTTTCACAAAAAGTTCAACACCCCATTTCAAAAAAATATTCCTTATTGCTTGTCTACATACTTATATTAAAAATGGGAACCCCTGTGCAGAAATAAAATACGAAACACGTCTTTCATCAATTCTGTTAACGAATATGGATGCAAAATTTGAAGTAGACTTGACTAAGGAATCACGTTATTCCATACAAAGTTTGCCCCCGTTATTCACCCCCTTAGGGGTAGAATTTAGGAAAATCCTTTCTTATCTCATGCCTACGTCATACAAAGAACACACCCTCCAAGTTTCAGGTCTCTACGATCAGCGGTTTAGGCTGCTTCTGATAATCTTTGTTCTAAAATAATGCATTATTTGCGAAGGTGGTTTTATAAACATGGTACTAATTATTATCCAAATAAATACGTTATTCATCGCACGTGTTTAATATTCAACCAAATTGCCCTTACAAAATGTGATTTCAATGAATATCTTAGGAGATATTATCACAGTTTAAAAATAACTCCGCAGCAAAATCACAGTTTAAAAATAACTCCGCGCGGTACTTGGTCATTACCAAGTACCGCGCGCGCATTTTTATTATGCTCAGAGAGAGCATAATAAAAATGCGCGCGCGGTACTTGGTCATTATTATTACTCTTATGTGACTCAGACGAAGTTGCGCGGGTCAGTTATAGATAAAAAGCCTCGTATCATCAAACAACGTTTATGAAACCTTTTGATTGAAATATAGACCACTTTAGCTCGTATGCGAATATGCGAATACAACTAGTCCAAGATCCGAGCTAGGAAGGACCTTCACTGATCTGTTTAATTAATGGATGAAAACTATTTTATATCTGGTATGTTAAAAAAACGAGGAGCTCGTGGCTAAATAATAACAGCCACTCGGGTCAATCTTTAGGTTAACACCTGCTTGCCTAGGTTGGCCTGTGGATGGGTGACCATTGCACCCACTACATACCGAGTTTCCTCCGTGCCTCGGAAAACACGTTAAGCCGTTGGTGAAAATCAAAATCAAAGCATTTATTTCAAGTAGGCCAGTTACAGGCACTTTTGAATTGTCGACAAGATAAAAATGTAATGAAGCTACAGTCCCAGTCACAAGGCATAAAAACTGTGAAAGTACTATAGTTGCCCATTCCCTAGCGTAGATCTCTATGGAGAAGAACGGGCAAGAAACTCCATGGACACTATTTTAAATCAGTATATTTTTACAAAAACCTTGGTTAAATCATTCATGTTGAGATGGTACATTATGTGAGAACGATGTAGCAAGATGAGTAGTGTGCACGTTAAAAGTGTCCATAGTAAAAACAAAAAAAAAACAATTCAAAAATAAAATAATTAATTCAAATAAGCTGTGGCAACCAAGAGATGACCAGTTACAACTGACAGCGCCCGTTCACGAACATGACGCATGTATCAGCACCATTCAACTCAACCATTTTGAAAGGAACTAAATGATCCGACACACGCGCCATCATCAGCGAGACCTTTGAGTGAGCATGACATACTCCTAACCGCCAGGGCACATTCAAGTCAAGAAAAGAGTAGGTTACCAGTGAACGATAGCTATCTAGTACATAGTACTCACACAATATGGGCTATGCGGCTATATAATACTAAAGAGATTGAATTTATACAATGCAAAGATAGTTGTACAATCTTCAGCAGCTCCAACAGTACAGTTTAATGCCATCCATTTATGCGCCCCTGTCCTTGTGGAGCAGGACCGGCATTGAGCCAAGCATTTTTATCAGCGATATAATCGTCCAACTTGTAATATGCTTGCTTACATAGTGTGCGTTTAATGCATGTTTTAAATTTTGTCTCATTCAGTTCAAGAATACTTTGTGGAATTTTATTGTAGCATCTCAAACAGTACCCCATGAAAGATGAGTCTTAGCCTGGCTGAACTAATTGGTCCCTATTTCAAGTACTGCAATTATTTCTGTCACCTCTTTTTTTTTAAATATGTAGATTTTTTCTTACGTACATTATGTTTTCGTAGATGTATTGACAATGTACCGTCATGATGTTAATTTCCTTAAACAGTTCCCTTAGAGAATCGCGCCTATGAAGATTATATGTATATGGCTCTGATAGCTCAATGTCTGCAGCCCGTCCCCATAACAAAATGCCATAAGACATTATGCTATGAAAGTAACTAAAATAGACCAATCTACCGGTATCGACATCAGTAAATTGACGGATTTTTGCTGTGAACCAATTATGGACTTGAATTAGGGCATTATTCATGTCATCTAGATTTTTGCTCTTCTATTTATCTTAAAAATTTGAGAAGTATCATCAACGGTCCCGGCTGTCATTTAAAGATCTTTGACAGTCGTTATGTAGTGGCCCAAAATAGTCTGACAACCAGTCTAACCAAGGGAATCGTATTACCCAGTACTAACTGGGTTGTGTAGATCAGATAGGCAGTCGCTCCATGTAAAATACTGGTATTCAGCTGCATCCGGTTAGACTGGAAGCCGACCCCAACATAGTTGGGAAAAGGCTAGGCAAATGATGAAGTATGTTAAAAAATCGCGAGTGGGAAAAAAAAATCCTGGCCAAGCTATTATTTACTCGACAACCCCATTCAAACCAGATGTTTTGAAGACAACCCTATATCATCGTGTTTGCAATGAAATGATTAGTTTATTAAAAAAATGAGTGAAAATAACTAGAATCGATATACCTGTTCATACCTGCCAACCCAGTAGTTACACCAGGAAAAAGTTAGACGAGCCAACGCTTGCATATTATTATTTTACAGGCTTCATACTTTCGGTTGGTATTAAATATATTCGTGAAAACTCATGAGTGCACTGTTTAATAAAAAGTTTCAATTTTTAATTAATAATAGCGATATATTTTTCAACATACTAAACGTGATATAAAATAATTTTCATCCATTAAACAGATTAGCGAAGTTCGTCGTTCCTAGCTCGGATTCTCTACTAAACGGAAAATCACAATAATTCACAGAGAGTTTGTCAGGAACAGAGGAGGCCGGAGGATAAACAAGTTAATCATAGTAATGGCAGGTTTTAGTGCATGCCAGTCGCCAGCTGGCAGCCTGCTGAGTGAGATGCCACTTGTCACGTCAAAGAGAACCGGTCAAGTGGGCAAATTATATTTTCTAAAAATCTTTTACTAATGAGAAGCTACATTATCCCCAAGAAGCTAGTGTATAATAAAACCAAATTAACATGTCTCCCTTTTTTTAATAAAAGCTTTTATTTAACGTGCAATATCTGTTCGTTTATGTAGGTCAAATCTTGCTAGCTGATAGAACAATTTCCTCTCAGTTATAAAGGGTGTAAACAGACTCTTAACGAAGCCGAAAGGCACTTGTTCTCCCCGTCATTGCGATCATTTTTTTGTTCTAGACCATACCTTTTTTTTTTGTTGTTGGGGGTTGCTTTCAAAAGGCGGCCGGTCTTTGGGGAAAAGACCGGGGAGTGTGGGATTTTTACCGCACTGAAACCACCCCTGTGGTCACCATCCGCACACGAAAGACCATACCTAGGAAACTTCTAGTTACGGAGATATTGGGGTCAAAGTTCCAAAGTTTTTTTTAAATACATGTTTTTAATGTAAGATTTTTATTTTAAACACATCCAAGACCCCCTTACTATTCAATCCATCCATCAGCACAATGTTTTGAGTGCGTTACATTGAGTCCTACTGAAAAACGTGATTCTTCACCCCAAAAAAAAAGTCGTTTCCCAGCACTAATTTTTGCGTAAAGTTACTGAGTTTGATGTACATAATCCTTGGTTGACGGGTTCGTTAAGAGTCTGTTTACACCCTGTATAAGTTTCCCTATGCGTATTACGACCGCAGATCATGTTTTATACAACATCCAGCCTGACACTGACCGGCAAACTCCGTTTAAATTTTACATATAATTGGTTCAGTTTTGATGCATATTTATGACTAGCTGATGCCCGCGGCTTCGCCTGCGTGGATGTCGGTTATCGCGACCAAAAGTAATCATGATGATCCCATTTCCTCAACTCATGGGAACCTAGTTTGCCCATTTTCAAAGTATCATTCAAATCCGTCGAATAGTTCCGAAGATTAGCGTGTACAGACATACAGACAGAATTTTTTTTGGATTCGTTCTCTATTACTGTTTCTAAACCCCCACAATTTTTTTTTTTAATATATTCAATGTACAGACACAGTTTTTTTACTGTCTTATAGAAGTTAGAAGTTGTTTAGAAGACAAGAATGATCTGATTTTACACAAGAAGGTATCTGATAACATGACGAGTAATAGAGAAGTATGGAGGAAACATTATGCGCCGACCCTAAATAAATTGGGATAAGGGCAGGCGAATGAAGATGGTGATCTGATTCTACAACCAGATAGCCTTCAGATAATGGGAACTCCTCCAGCATAGACACAAAACTGAGTACGTACGCGTTCCATTATGATAGCTCGTTCTTCATTCCACCACTCCACCAAAGCCTTCGATCACAGCCAAAAAGGTTTTTTAAATAATCTCACTTAGGCCCAAATATTTGTAAGGATTTCAGATAGCTAACCGAATTTATTTTGATTCTGTTCTGGGCATAGGTTATGCTATTTATATTACCTTTTGGATGTATTTAAATAGTACTGTTTCTACTGGATGGTAATATATCACATTTAGAATTTTGAAAAATTAGAATCGCTGCACCAACACTCTCTTGGGCACATTACTAACTGACAGCGTTGAGGAGTTTTTTGATTCCCTTTTATAGTTTGTTGTATGGCCCCGGGCGCCCCGCATAAAATATATACAGGGTGTAAACAGACTCTTCACGAAGCCGTCAACCAAGCATTATGTACATCAAACTAAGTAACTTTACGCAAAAATTAGTGCTGGGAAACGACTTTTTTTTTGGGCTGAAAAATCACGCTTTACAGTATTTAAAAAAAAACTTGTGAAAAAGTTAGAACTTTGACCCCCAATATCTCCGTAACTAGAAGGTATGGTCTAGAACAAAAAAATGATCGCGATGATATGATGAGGTAAACAAGAGCCTTTCGGCTTCGTTAAGAGTCTGTTACCCTTTACCACCCTTCTGTCACCCTTTATATTATGGACTTATGGTGAATGAGTGTTTTTGTGTAATATGTGTTTTACGGGCCAATTAGTTTAGTTATTTTTGTTTATTTAATCATTTTTAATTGTTATAATGTGTAAAGTTAGTTTATTAACATAACATAACATCACGCCTGTAATTCCCGTAGGGTTAGGCAGAGGTGTACCTAATAGTACACCCACTTATATTTATTCAATAAAATATAAGTGTATAATCGTGGAAGGAATTGGGGGAGGCCTTTTGCCCAGCAGTGGGGTAGAATAGGCTAAATATATAAAAAAGGGAACACATTGTGACTATTTAGCAAATTATTCCCTTTCAAATTAACACAGTGAGATTGGCATCGTATATGTCATTGTCATCCACTTCAAATTATTATGGTGAAAAAAACTGTTTTCAGAACTATCGTTTGAACATTCGAGTGCAAGGCAATATATTTCATCGGCATTTGAGGCTCCGTCGACTTGTCAGTCTGGCCTTCCACGGTAACTACTCAACTTTTTATAGGGACCACGAAGTCGTTTTCGTTTTGGTACAGCGAGCCGTAACTTTTTACTGAGGTGTAAAAAAATGTTTAGGATGTAACAAAAAAAGTGAAGTGTTCACAATTAATCTGGTTAGAGATAGTCTTATATGTCTTATAAGCTGCTGCCCGCGACGTCGTCTGCGTGAGGGCTCTACCGCACCAAAAATACCTAAGATGCCAGTGTCGCTGGCACACATAGCATTATAAGTAAACAAAAAAAAAACTTAAAAGCGAAGCAAGTGAAGAGAGTTATATGGGAATCCTGCTGACTTCAGTCATAAGATGTGACTGAAGGAAATAGAGAAAATAATGCTGGAATACATTCCAGGACGCAAAAGAGTAAAAATACGTACAAAGGTATCATACCTTACAACACTTCCCTATAAACTACGTTGGTAGTTATGCTGCCAGGAGCCAAAATGAAAAGAGAGTCAGGACTGGTGACGCGGGAGCAAGCGATGTACAGTTACCCGTGTGAGAAGCAACTCGTCCTGAGGTCGACACCCGCTGCCCTCAGTGTCTGCCCCTGCGACTTATTGATGGTCATCGCGAAGCAAAAACTTACGGGGAGATGACGCACTTGAAGTGGAACGGGAAGTTATGAGGTATGAGGGGAATGCGTGGTATAAATACTGCCTCGCCGACGCCACAACCCGTAAGAATTTCCGCCTCAATGGTGTGTCTGTGGAGCAAGATGACTTTAAGGCGGGTCCCGTTACACAACTTCGGAGGAGATGGGTTCCGAAGAAGCATAATCGGGACACCGACCTTCAGCTTGATGGTATGCGCTGGAAGTCCACTTGCTGACAGGGAGTTCAGAAATTCCACGGGATAATATGTGGCGTCATCTTGCTCGACAGCAGTGTTTATCGAGGTGTAGACCACTTCATTCCCCTCAATTTCCGAGAGAATGCATTCGTTAATTGCTGCAGCCTGATCATTTTTGGGCGTCACACACCCAAGCAAAAGTATTAACAGTCAATGTTTATTTTGTACTAACAACATGAAATTGTTGAAGAAATGATCATCATTAATGAACATAACTTTTTTGTAATACTTAACACCGCATTTTTTTAAATTGTTTTCCTCATCTCGGCTCAAGATTTTGAGGGTTTTGTTGGAACTTGAATTTTCAAAACGATACAACTTTTAAAAAAAGAATATGCACATTACCATCTATGAATTTTAAGAATACTTTTAACTACTAACCTCGCCAACATGATCAAATTTAAATTATTAATTTCCAAAAAGTGTTAACATGTAACTTGATTTGATTTTTATGAAATCTCATAGATGGCGCTGCTTCAAAATTGTATTTATACTACTAACATTCATTAAACTATGTTTCTCTGCCCAAGTTACTTAAATGGCGTAGTTTTTATAGTATAAAGCTAGATGGCTTACTCAAAAACAACATTTAAATATGCGTCGTCAGATTACACGCTGTCACAGAATGCGTAAGAAACAGCTCTTCCCCCGTAGGTGATAGCGTGATAATATGTAGCCTATAATATGTTGACCCGACCTCAATGCAAAATTTGAAGTAAATCGATACAGTACTTTTTAAGTTTAGCCCGGACAGACAAACAGACAAAAATTCTAAAAACTATATTTTTGGCTTCGATATCAATTGTAGATCACGCACCAAGTATTCTTTTAAAAAAAATATTCAATGTACAGTTTTGACTTTCCTACGATTTTATTATATGTATAGATAATTGTAATATAATTTTACAAGGTTACCATCCAGCCACACACACATACAAACTCCGATACAAAACAAGACTTAACCTACAAAAATCCCGCTTAAAAATAAATTCAACAAGTCCTCTGGTTATGTCAATAAAAATATACAATATGTTTGTAAGAAAAGAAAAGAAACTCCATTTATTAACGAACAAATTAAAAAAGCTAGTACTAATCAAATGTTATTATTACAATGTCAACGAATATTTAAAAATGATAAATCCTTGAAACTCTTATAAAACAGGATCGTTGAACGTTTAATGCAACAGTGCCGTCATACCCCCTCCATGGTAGCGTTAAACGTTTAACGCAACCTTGTTGGAAGTCGCATTAGAAGTTTCACTTCAATAAAAAAAATGTTTTTAGAATAAATTAGATTATAAGTTCCTTAAATGATAAGTCCTCATTTCCCCATAACTTTCTTTTGCTGTGCCCGCCTGGGTCCACGATTGTTTCATTTTGGAAAAATGTTTACCACCTAAGCCTACATTGTGGAATGCAAAAAATAATTGAGTATTGAGTATCTTTTTTGAATCGATATACCAGCACCAGGACTTAAGCCAGGTGGAGTAGTCACAAAACCTCGGTGGGCTGCAGGTTGAGTATGACACGTATGGCCCAAATATACTACCTTGTGGTATACCTACAATAGTTCGTAAAATTCTGGAATCCTACAATTGAATTTTATTTAAATAAGTATGCTTTTATATGATGTTGGTGACTATTTATTGAAAGGGTGTACAAGACAGAAAAATCGACACAGTTGAGTAGTCAAATTAATAAAAAGCTAATTTATTATTATTATTAATTACTAGTGTAATTCTGCCGCTGTGACCATGTCGATATCCAAATTGTCAACTATACAAATATCTTTTCGTTTTTTTAACCCGACTTCAAAAAAGGAGGAGAGATTCTCAATTCGTTGGAATATTTATTTTTATGTTTGTAGAGAGCAGCGGTGGCCCAATGGTGGAGGTCACGACTTAAGAGTAGTAAGTCGTGGGTTCGAACCCAGACAGGCGCATTACTTTTTGTAATTTATTTCATCACCACTGCTCTAAAAAAGGAGGAAGAAAAACATCGTAAGGAAACCGGCATGTCCTAGAACGAAAATTTCGAAGACATGTCATGTGATTTCTGGTAACAAATGGCAATCCCAAATGACACGCTGGCGAAGCTGATGAAGACAGCACCTCCTCAAGCGAATCGGAGTCAGATTAAATTTGTTAAATTTGAACCAGTCATCCAACCACAGACCGACCTCGGCAAGCGCAGTTTAACCTTAGAGATAGACCTGTGCAGTTGTTATTATTTAGTCACAACTTCTCAAAACATTATTGTTTTATTTATGATATTAAATATATTAAATAATATATATGAAATAATTAATATATATTAAATATTTCAGAATCATAATTTTGCTTTTTTATTTACTTTCCGATAGTTAAATTCAGAAATTAGAAACCAGACAAACAAGTATTAAAGATAAAGTTATTCTTGTTAAGGGTCGGTTGAAAATCATATCTATTACCTAATAGCCTAATAGTGTTACTTATTGCCCATCACTCGTCATGCATGAGTTGCATGACCCACTGACAGACGTCAGGAACGCATTCTCTCTGCGTCAGCGGCCAAACTGTAGACAAGTTATTTTTAACTTTGTTGTGTTTAAGAAGTCGGTTTTATTTATTGCAAAAAGTTTTTTTTTTAAGCTATATGTTTCATTATGCAAAAAGAATTTAACATCTGTAGCCGACCTAGGCAAAAGCTTGTATTACGGCTATCAGTGCCAATCCCCTCAAATAATAAATAAATTAATAGCAGCCATCAAGCAAAATTGTTAACCTTAGTTGGTTTTTACAAGCAAATTTTATCAATAATACCTATATAATAATGATCAAAAATATATAGTTAATCAAAATTACGAATAAATAATTTAATTAAAATCACTAAATTACAACCATAGACATGAATTAAGAAAATTAATGCATTTAAATAAAACCTATGAAATAAGTTAACAATAAATCGGTGAAACAAAATAATAATATGTGTCTATATACTTTTTGTGTAAATGAGACCTACTCCCACAATCTATCAGTTAGTACTACTTATTCGCAGACAAACAAAATTAACAGTAAAATAAATCTTAGATAAAAGAAAACAAAATAAAAGCGAATGAACAAACAAATAAAGATCAGGACGTCTGGCTAATTGATCACATAAGAGCCCACTCACGTTTATTTCAAAACAGAATTTCGTGTAAATATGAATTAGATAAGAACTTGTTAGAAAAATATTTTTGAATCTTATACAAGAACGATAGCTTGTAAGTACTTAATTAGTATTAAAATAACTGGATTGTGGAGGTCAGAAAGGCAGTCGCTCCATGTAAAATACTGGTATTCTGCTGCATCCGGTTAGACTGGAAGCCGACCCTAACATACACACATCAAAATTGTCTAGGGATCATGTACATTTATTAGCATAACATTAAAACTATTGGACGTTTCAAAAAGATTTAAACGCGAATTTGTTCCTGGTACATTTATCATCCATATTAAGTTGACTGCTGAGTTTATCTAAACCATGGAACATCTAAATTTAACTAGGTAAGAGATGTTGAGAGCAATAGGCTTGCTGGAACCAGACGCAGTGCATTATTGCAGATACCATTGGCACCAGTTAAAGTGTCATATCCAGTTTGTGTTCTCTTTATCGGAATACAGGTGAGTCGGCTGAGCGGCACACTGGGAATATTCGGTAAACCCCCATCAGACAAGACCGATTTTTTACAAATTACGGTGAGAAGACCACCGTACGCTACGACTTGGCAATTGTTTTTAAACGTACAGTTAGAACACCTGATCTTTGTCAGTGACCAAACTGGCAGGAAGAGACCACAAGCAGTCAACCTATGCTAGTACACCATTTCCGCTTCCAGCACTACGACGAAGCAATCACGGGCAAAGTTTAGAATAGGCTAACGAACATTTGGCTTGATGGTATGATCGCCAATGGTCTAGTTGTTACTCTAGGATGAATCCCGGTTCGGCATCCTTCCAGATTTACGAAGAATACGTGTTTGGCGAACACCTGGACGTGAGAGCAGCTTGCGAAATCCCCAGAAAGTCTATTCATATCAAAGTGAGTCAATCATGGTATGGACAAGACTACTTCCTGGGTGGGACTGGGACAGAACTAACCGTGTTTCAATAAAATGCAATTTAACGGCTGCAAAGTCCTGTGATGAAGTCATCATCATCATCATCAGCCTATAGCAGTCCACTGCTGGACATAGGCCTCCTCAATCGCACGCCACTCAACTTGATTCTCAGCAACTCTCATCCAGTTGCCTGCCACTGAGCCTGAGGGCGTCCCACCTTATGTTTGCCAATTCGCGGTCTCCACTCAAGAACACGTCTACACCAACGGTCATCGGTTCTACGGCTAAAATGATCGGCCCATTGCCACTTCAGCTTACTTATTCTGTAAGCTATGTCGACAACTCTGGTTCTCTGTCGGATCACCTCGTTTCGGATGCGATCCCTCAGAGAGACTCCGAGCATAGCGCGTTCAATAGCTCGCTGAGCGACCTTGAATTTATGGACCAGTCGTACCGTGAGTGTCCACGTTTCGGCCCCGTAAGTCATAACAGGCAGGAGGCACTGGTTGAAGACCTTTGTCTTTAGGCTCTGTGGAATACGCGACGAGAAGACTCGACGAAGCTTCCCAAACGCTGCTCAGCCCAGCTGGATTCTTCTGTTAGCCTTCCTCTCAAAGTTGTTCTTACCAAACTGCAGAGTTTGCCCGAGGTAAACATATTCCCGAACAACCTCGAGAGGACCGACATTGACAACAATAGGTCATGGGGTGACTTGTTTGTTGAACAGAACCTGGGTTTTGTCCAAGTTCACCCTGAGACCTATGCGTAAAGAAGAATTAACTAGGCCATCCAGCATCTGCTGCAAGTCGTACAGCGATTCAGCCAGTATGACGATATCGTCAGCAAATCTCAAGTGTGAGATATACTCGCTGTTGATGTTGATGCCACGTCCTTCACATTTCAGCGTCTTATACACATCTTCCAGGGCGTTGGTAAACAATTTCGGGGAAATTACGTCCCCCTGCCTCACCCCCCGACGCAATGGGATGTTTTCTGTTTGCTGGTTTTGACTTTGGACGGTCATTGTGGCGTTTTCATAGAGATTTCTCAGCACTTGGATGTATCGCCAATCGACTTGGCATCGCTGCAGGGACTCCAGAACTGACCAGGTCTCGACAGAGTCAAAAGCCTTCTCATAGTCTACAAATGCAAGACACAGCGGCCGATTATACTCTTCGGACTTCTGTATGATCTGCCGCACTGTGTGGATGTGGTCTATGGTGCTGTATCCTCCTCGAAACCCGGCCTGCTCCGGTAGCTGGAATTCATCGAGTCGTCGCGCTAGACGATTCGTGACGTCTCTTGAAAACAGATTATACACGTGGCTAAGGAGCGAAATAGGTCTGTAATTCTTTAATAGGGTCTTGTTTCCCTTTTTAAAGAAAAGAACGACCACGCTCCTTTTCCACGCTTCTGGAGTTCTCCCAGAGAACGGGACTGAGTTGAAAAGCGCCCGAAGCTCTCTTAATACAGGACTTCCTCCCGCTTTCAGGAGCTCAGTAGTTATCCCATCCCCACCAGGGGCTTTTCCATTTTTAAGCTGTCTAAGAGCCGCCTCAATTTCGTCTTGGCTGACTTCAGGCAGATCTTCTGTGAAATGGCGGGTTAAGGCTCTGGAATCTTCATTTTCGGGATCAGGTCGAGACGCATACGATGCGTACAATTGGCCGTAGATGTTTTCGACTTCCGAAAGAATCTCCGGCTTCGAAACGACGATTTGGTCAACTTCGTCAGGTGGCTCCTCCCCAGTGATTGAACGAACACTTTCGACCCCCGGTTTTGCTCAATCGCTTTTTGTACTGAGCGTGCGCTGGAGCACCGGAGGTCGCGTCGTACCAATTTCCTAATTCTTTTATTAAGTGCCTGTAGTCCTGCCGAAGTGATGGGTGGGTTCTCACGCCGTTTCGTCATAAGCTCCAGAGTCTCCTCCGAAAGTATGGACTTCTTGCCCGTATGCCGCATTTTACAAAACCGCGTCCCTTCCTCCCTGAGGATTTCCGCCATTTGGTCGAGCGCCTGAGCAACGTCATTTGTGGTTTCCACGGCCGCGAATCGGTTTTCCAGATCTGACTGAAACACTTCAGACCCTAGCATGGTTTGGAGCATGTTGGGACGGAGCCTAGACTTCATCAAACGGGTTCGCTCCAGCTTGAAATTAATATTCAGAGTGCCACGGATAAGACTGATCACTACCGGTGTTGAACCTGTTGATCACCGAGACATCTCTGAATATACGCTTCTTATCCGCTATGATGAAGACTATCTCATTTTTCGTCATAGTGTCGGGGCTTCGCCACGTCCACTTCCTTTGGGGCCGTTTCTTAAAGAAAGAATTCATTACGAAGAGCCCCTCCTTCTCAAGGAAGTTAACAAGCATTTGCCCCCTATGATTTCTACTACCAAACCCGTAGGACCCTACTACCGATTCACTGCAATTCTGTACTCCCACTTTAGCGTTAAAATCCCCCATGACAGCGTTTTAGTGCGCCTTAGTAGTGGAGTGCAAGGCCTTGGAGATGTCCTCAAACATCCTCCACCACGTCATCCGAGTGTGCCGAGGTCGGTGCGTTGACCTGAACCACCTTGAGGCTATATCTATGATATCTGTGATGAGGTGCTGCGCTTATATTGAAATAGGACTAGATTTTATGCGTATGCATGATGAGGGACTCCAGTGGGAACTCAACGGCTACAGCAACATAATGAAGAGGCTCTGGACTGGCCCACTGTTAAGCATGCCTGGAATATGCTGCAACGAAGGTCTCTACGAATTTTCCCGAGAATCTGCTGCCGAACAGTCGACTTTCCAGCATTTTCGTCGGACCTTGAATATTTTGAGCTTGAAGAACCTTTGCAGATGTGTTATAAGCATTCGAGGTGCTCTTACAGTTTATTAATTTTTATGCTATCCATAATTTATTGTTTCATTTAAATTGGTTTCCTGCTTTAATCACTAAAAACAGTAAGTCTAATTTTAGCAAAATTTTAACTTATTAATTTTTATCTAAAAAAAACAGTTTTTTTATGATATATTCTGTAAGGGTATAAAATTCTGCACACTTTGATATAAGCAGAATTATTTATAGTTTTGTTTCAATACGTGATAAACACAGTATCCCTAGGCACTTTTGATGTGTGTAGGTGAGAAAAAGCTAAGCAGAATATAAATTATAATTAAATAAACAAAAGTGCATACATACGTGTGTGTTTTAATACACGTTTGTTTGCAGAGTGTAGTAACAATGAATACTTATTATTGATGTAATAATAATATGACCATACAGGCTTGGCATTCGAAGCAGGTAATGAAGTGTCGTTGCTCCACAACACGGATATTGACGGAAACCCGAGCGTGTTTTGTCGCGCTCTTGCCTGCTAAATGTAACAAGACTCCCTATGTATCTCAACAATAACACGAAACAAAAGCTTTACAATGCCGGTTCCACAGAATTTCCAACTAGTAAGATTCCTATCAGAGCAGCAATGGATTTAGTGGCCAACAGTGAATTTGAATAGTGAACGGAATCTTGGTACCTAGGACAAAATTCCGTTCCGGTGGTTAGTGCCCCTTAAGGTTATTCCCAAACCTATTATTTGTGATCTTTTTTTACCTTGTATTGGTGAGGGGAGTTCTGTTAGAATATAGAAAAACGTGTCATGAACACCCAAATCTGTGTTGGTAGATTACCCATACATACTACCTCTCCACATAATATCGTAGTTATTGGTTATATTAGTTATTTATTATTATGCATCAATGAAATTAACTGCAGTTTGACTGTGCATTTTAAACATAATTGTAAGTTACCTAATCTTTTCTTCTTCAATTTATTAAATATATTTAAATAATAATTCGTTGGTCACATTGCCCACCGCCGTTCATCACCCTTCCTTCTATGGCATAAGCATAATGTCAGAAATAGTGCGTAGTAGAGTGTATGTGCTCCTAATCAAACACATCTTTTCTTACACATTTGAAAACCCCACACATGATAGCAGCTTGAATTCACGCGCTACTAACGAAGTAATGAGTCACTTTTTGAAAGAAAACTAATAAATAAGAGTCGAGTGCACGCATTCTGATAAAGGTTGATACACACGATCACAATATCCTAGTTCAATGACACGGTCGTTCAACGCGACACCTAACGCCATCTTTTGTCACATCGAAGAAACAAAAAAAATGTGCTTAAATACTCACTTGTACACACAATCTAGAGTTAAGGTGATCCGTCTCCGACATCCGCGCTAATGGCACACGCAATCCAAAATCACTTTGTTGTCAAACAATCTGCGGTTGATGCAAATCGCATCAACAACACGATCCATCGCAAGGGCCCGGGACGGACTGCTCGGGCGGCCCGGGCGTCACAGCGATCCCTTTCGTGAGGGCAGACGTGCACCGGCCGCGTCACATTGGTTGCGCCGCCGACCAATCACATCGCATACCGCGCTCCTTTGCCACTGGCTGACATCGTCACAGCGGAAAAAGCGGTGGGGAAAACAACTGACGAATTCGTCTGCACTGACTAACTCTTCTCCCGCCTTTCGTTTTCACACAAATTGGTGTGCGAGGCCGCACCGCTTTAAAGCGAGACACCAATCGGTTGTGGTCGATTACCAGCCGATGAGATCCCACACACAAATGACACTGAGATGCGTAAAAAAAGCTTGGTTTCATAATCCCGGTTTACTTCTGACATTTAGTAGAATCGACATTCGACACGTAGGAGTAACGCGATGCCCCCCCAACCGCAACGATTCACTCAACGAATCTACAAATATATCTAGCATTAACTATGACTCGCAAAACCAGACGTGTCGTATCGTTTTGTTTTAAATCCACACCGAACACTTCAAGTGTCTCAATCGTTACGTCATTGAAAGTGTGGTTTCAGTGAATTTAGACAACACTTACCTACATTCGTTACGGTTTTGTACCCATTCATTGGGATGATGGTATTCACTAAGCATAGCCAATCGTTTATTCGAACGCGGAGATGTAAATATACTTGGACCGATGGACGCATTTGTCTAGAGATTTTGATGAAGGTAATGAAGTCATGCTCATTAATGACCGACGAAAAAGCAGAAAGTGCAGAAGCAAAGCAATTTTTTAATTACAATCTCAATGATGAAATTTTATGCAGGCAAGAAAGTCGTCCATCGACTTACTTACCTAGATTAAAGGAGAATGGGCAAAATTGCCCCAGCGCCCAATAGTGTAAGATATATAAAAATAAATTGATCTTTTCAAGAATCATATTTTATTGCTTTGACAACTCTACTCGATTCAGAGTCGGAGAGGAGCTACAGTTCCGTGCCCAATCAACTATCTAGTTAGATCAATAAAACCGAACACACTACGAATTAGCAAAAGTTGTATAGTAGCAAATATTCTTATTAAAAAGCTCTTTCGAATGGTGTATTCGTGACCCAGAAAAGCTTAACTTCGGTGTAATTACACACACATTTATTAGGTCAATCATTTCGAACATAAGTTCTCATTGAAAAGCTATATCCAATAGTGTATTTTATTACTATTGGTCACCCCGAAAGCCTTAATTGGTTGTCAAGAAAATCTTTACCTGAGTGTCCAACTAGTCACATATTTAGGTCAATAACTCCAAACGGACTAGGGACTGTGAGTTAGCAAAAAGTTGTATTAGTAGCCAAAGGTCTCCTTAAAAGTTCTATCCAATAGTGTATATCTTATTACTATCAGTTGCCCAGAAAACCTTAATTGGTTGCCTAGTAAATCGTCACTTCGGTGTCCAACTATTATTTACCTATTTAGGTCAATAACTCCGAACGTATTGTGAATTGCCAAGAGTCGTGTTAGTAGCAAAGGTTTTCCTTGAAAAGCTCTTTTCAATTATGTATATCTTATGGCATTTGGACTTTGGGGTAGATGCATATACTTCAAGACACATTCCCCTTTCTTACCTTAGTGTCATCTCACTCCCACTCGTAAATTGGGTGCCTTATCTACTTGTTTAAGCAAAGAACGGGTTGCCAGCGACGTTGTGAAGCCTATGTGCTGCGGGGCAGGGCTATGTTCAAATGACAATAACTCTTAAAATAATTATGTAGTTATGAGTCAATACATATTTTAATTTCATTTGTAAGTTGACTCAAATACTTCTGTTGAAACATAAAAATATTTACAACATTCAGAGGTTAACTTTGCACTAGAGCAGAGAATGTAAAAAAAATAGACATGTAAAATTTCGTATTTTTAGGCCTTTATCATATTATTCAGGAAATTTTATTTAGTCATTCGATAACCTCTGCGTTTACCCTTGCAATAACGTCCTTTGCAAGTCTCTAGGTCTCTTAGATTCAAAAATTTCAGTATTTCATTGAACATGCCCTAGATCAGCCGAATAAAAAAACAAAATGGCTCCCGTTCGCGGGGTGTTGTGTTAAGAGTATTTATAAACGTGTATTTGACGATAGAAATAAATGTATAATTTGCCCTTCAAGTGTCGGTAACCGTTAACCAATCACACTGTATAGTGTATGGTAATACGGTGCAATCCAGGAAATTGATGACACTAAGCAAACACTTTACTTACTTTTAACCCCGAAAACTTAGGGTTGAAGCTGGGTAATTTGATAGAAATCGAATTTTTAAATTGCTTTGGTAATTTTCCCCCTTTCGACCTTATGGTCGCTTATTGGGATAAAAAATCGCTGTACCTGTGTTGAGTTGATTGTTTTAGATATTTCTTGAAACTTTTCACGTTCTCCAACGCTGTTTAAAGTATGGCATCTGACTTACAAAAAGGACCAGTAAAATTATAAGTAAAAAAGCCAACGTTATATACCAGCAAGGCGTGCATCCAAAAAGTGCACTATGTAAATAACACCTTGTCTGCAGCAATTGATGATTTTTATTCAAAAATGCAAAAAGTTTTATGGAAAAGACAATTACCAAAATGAATGGAGCAATGGTGCCTTTTATTTTTTCAAAAGTTATCTTTGCTGAGGATACTCATCATCTGCCTAACCTTTTCCCAACTATGTTAGGGTCGGCTTCCAGTCTAACCGGATGCAGCTGAATACCAGTATTTTACATGGAGCGATATACTGCTGGTGTATATTTTCATTATTCTGATGTACCTATTTATATACAATTCCTTGATTTATTTAGACTACCAGATGCTTTCGTACTAAATTAAATCAAATGCCTTTTGTATCTCTCTCTCTATTAAATCAAATGATTTTTTGCCTATTGTAATCAATAAAGTAGCACTACAAATGGCACATTTCCTAATTCTTTTCAAACACTATTAAATAAGCATTTGTACTTAATGAACGAATCCACTTCACGTTAGTTTCACGAATTTGAACAAATCCTACGTTTTACATTAATGTAAGAAGGTATGTATGGTATGTAGGTACGAATAGCTATATCATACAGCTATATAATACCTACTCCCAGTTACTGAATCAAGGTGATCAAGATTCTTAATCACCTTTCAAGATCAAGACAGCTAATTTAAATATTTTATCCCACACCAAACGCAATGTTATCAGTTTATCACCGAGAAAACTATTTCGAAATCGAACAAACGAAGAAAAGCAGTGAAAAAAATCTTCTTAGTGCTTGTGTGCCTACCTAAAAAGGACACATTTATTGGTCAGAACATTAGGATAAGAATTTAGCTTTTACAGTCCTTTCACGGTTATTAATTTTCTACCACGTTGCATCACTGCCAACATCACAGTGTTTGTATAAGCTGATCGTAACATCAAGGTTCTTTTATATTACTGCCGCTGACAAGTCTTTCAATAATACAATGATCTTTTGCATACTCAGCCCAGAATATTCCTACAGCTGATATACAGGCCACCTCTCTATGAGAAGGAGTGGAAGGAGTGGTGGGCCATCATCCACAACGCCGGACACCGAAATGGTATCGGCGAGAGGTGGCCTGTGTGTCAGCTGTAGGAATATTCTGGGCTGAGTAATTTACCATACCTACGCCTCTTGAGCCGACACACATTATTATGTGCTCGATTTACGGTGTTTAAAATTGTTGCAAAACAATCAGGTTTCAAATTGTTAATAACTTCTCCACGTCTTATTAGTTGTGTGGATTGTTGTGGTAAACGGGAGATTTTAAAAAGCCTTAAAGGAAGAACTCTGGCGCCTCAGATCTGGCGATCTAGCCGGCAAGTTCAAATCCCCAAAACGGAAGATCACAAGTGAGATCAAAGAAGTACCTAGTACGTAACAATGGTTTCGCGTCTATCAGGTGTGTATCACTCCATTGGTTATTGTCAATGAATTCACTATTTGTCTACAACTTATGCCTAAGTATTTATGATAAATACAATATCAATATGATACCATTTGCAAAAATTACGACATTGATTTGAAGTTCGTGGGGTTGAACTTCTCTAAGTAGGTTAAAAATACATTGGTCATGATCTTGTAGGAAACCTAGTTAACTATTTTTACAAAGCTCACCAAAACTGACTATCATTAAGAATTAGGGCAAAATCAGATACGATATTGAGTTTAGTTAAGTACAATAACACCTTGAAAAGAGAAGTGATACGGTACCGTATGATACAAGACGTTAGTTAATGTTTTCGTTATTTTTAGAAAGTGTTGTTTTCCATCTCTGTCGACTTTACTAATTAAATTACAGGCACCCTGTTTTATTTTTCAAATATTGTTAGCTCGGCAGATGAGCTCAAAACTAGAGGACGTGTTTTTAATAATTGGTTGGATTCTTATCAGTGGCGAAGGTTCCATAGAACTCGATTCCAACCGGCTTCCCTTTGAAAAATGGCACAGTCAGTATTCTATAGTCAAATAATATAATCACATCAAAGATACTCCGGCTTACCTCTTACAAAAATTGACCCTTCGCTGATGATTCTTATCATAGATTTTTTGTTGAAATAATGATATCTCTATAGGGAGTACCCTGACGACAGTGTTATAATTTTGCTTCTTAACTTAAAATCATTATTTAGGCACTTTCAAGTGATTGCTGCTTTGATATCAATGATGTTTTTTTACTTTTGAATAACAAGCAATCTTCATTCACAAATGGGTCAAATCTGCTTTCAATTCGGAAAGGAATCAAAGTTTTAATAATTAGTTGTTTTAGAAATAAATATTGTATGACTATTTTGGACTACTTTTCAGAATGTATGAAATCTTGTCAGATTTGTCACGATAGACGCATTTTTACAAAATTACCAATCGGTCATTTAAAAAAAATCTGCTGTTTGCATTTTGAGTTTGACCGTGTATTGCGGTATTGTAGAAAACACCAGATTTTTTTTAATATCTGGAAAATGATGATGACGATTATGCCGCCTACTCAGCTATCTTTCATGCTTCCATATGTACCTAGTTCCAACTAAAGAATCCAGAACCAATATTTTTCTAAAATCGCCACCTAGTTGTTGATCTTTGTAAGCGCAAGGCGCAAGGTAAGCCAAGTAGGTACGTACTGGCACTGGCTGATGTCTGCGTGTGTCAGATGTTATTTTGGAATTCGTGGCAGATTGGGTGGATTTTTAAGTAATGATAAGTATGTCACGGTTAAAGGAAGTTTAATCACCCAGTATTGCACATGCCACTCCTTAGCAGCTTAGGAATAAAATGAATTACACATTAAAAAAAAAAACAAATGTAAATGTTGGTTTTAGCGCCATCTAGCGAAAAATGTTTCCGACCAGACCGTTTGTTTCACCTTAGGACCTTTGCCCACGGAGACTTTTTGGTGCGCTACACTGTCACGTGTTTCGTAAACGCGCTTCTGCATCGCTGCCATCTCGCGTTAATCTCATTTGCAACGCATATCAGAAGCGATGCAAGCTTGTTGCTACTGTATCAAACCGGACGTGCGAATGCTATTGACGAATTTTTCTTTCGTAAATAGATGCATCCGATATACAGATTGGAATTTTTCAATGTCACCTGGAGGGAAAGTACTCTAAATACTGGAGATAGAAAATTTTACTCAAAGGAAACATTCTTTATTTTCAAAAAGAAATAAATCTGCATTCAAAGATTTTCGAAAATCCGCTTGCCACACTCGGGAATCGAACCGGCTAAATTCCAAAAAAATAACATCCTGTACTTTTATGGCATCAATCGATAGGGTCAATCACAAGGATCAAATCTATCTAACAAACATGATGAATTAAATGAAAGGAAACCCATTAAATCTTAACTTATAAATTCAATGGTATAAGATAAAGCACTTTTACTCAAAGGTCCATCTGATGACTTATGTTAGTAAGTATCTAATTAACAATTATCTTTAACGTCATTTATTTATTAAAATGCAATAGCATTTTTCAAAAGTTACTGGAAATGAATTCCTTAAAATAACAGTGTATCCAAAAAAATGGAGTTCATTTTAATTATTTACCCTTTTTATATCTATTCAAATAAGTTAAGATTTCATGGTTTTCCTTTAATTAAATTTATCATGTTTGTTAGAGAAATTTGATATTAACCCTATCGATTGATGCCCGAAAAGTACAGGATGTTATTTCTTTGGAATTTAACCGGTTCGACTCCCGAGTGTGGCAAGCGAATTTTCGAAAATCTTTAAATGCAGATTTATTTCTTTTTAAAAGAAAAGGAATGTTTCCTTTGAGTAAAATTTTCTATCTCCAGTATTTAGAGTACTTTCCCTCCAGGTGGCATTGAAAAAATCCACCCTGTATATGCTGCTTACGTTAGTAATGCGACAATGTCGACGGAGTCCATCGTACAACTACTGACTAGACGTCCCAAGAGAGGCAAAATTAGTGAATAAAAGGATTACATGAAAACATTTTTATTCAAAGATCATGAAATCGCAATGTATGTAGATCAATTTAGTTGTCGACATAATATCGTAATATAAAATACTGGTGCCGATTCCCTTGTTTACAAACTAAACCAAATTTAAGTTCAGTGCATCTTTTTCTTTCTATTTCATTATGAAAAGGACAGAAGATAAATTTGTTTAGTCCTGTCAAGTTAACCAGCGCCTGACACAAGTATAGACGTGATTAAAAAGTTGACTACTAAAATTTCATCAAATTACGTCAGGTGCCGACTAATTTGACAGTACTAAACTAATATTTATCTTCTGTCCTTTTCATAATGAAATAGTTTGTGAACAAGGGAATCGGCACCACTAACTACTAACTAGGCACTCAATTGTGATTAAAACTACAAATTCGCTATCGTTTCGTATTGAATAATAATAACTTTTAAAAGGCTTGGATTTTTTTGTATAAAGCCTGACCGGCCTAACTTTCTCCATATTTTCTTTTTTAAAGTTACGGCCACGCATAACATCTATTCATATCTCTGAAAAGTGACACTTTACAACATTTTACGGGTGTTTCCTACTCCCATCCCGAGCACCTACGGAGATAAGATTAGTTCGAGGCCCGAACTAAGGATGAATGACAACGCGATTTGACAGCTGTCCCTAGAACCGATGTGTTTTTGCCCGTCCGAAAAGCAGCATATGACACTTCTTTCGACCGACCGTGATGTCATTTGATACGACATCAAAATAGCTATCGTACTGTTAACGAAAGTTTAAGTTATTTAAAAGGTCAATACTATGGCTGCTTTTTTAACACCTTCAGTGCGGGGAACCCACGGCATATGTGCTCTATGTAACTGTTGCTCGAAAAGTCTACAAGAGGAGCGGAGGCGAAGCGGCGACGCCGATCCTACTTGCGCCAAAACTTCCAGTTGGCGAGTCTTCTCGATGTGGATTTCATAGGGCTCACACGGGAATTATTTGCAGATTTCGAAGATTGTAATATGCATAAGTAAAGAAAAGATTTCCACATTTTTTATTTATAAATATCCATAGTTTATTTGGCACCGATCAAATTGAAAAAAACATACAATCCTTTTTTTTTTTTAATCGTTGCGCCACATTAGGAATTTCTCCTGTGTCGTGGGTGTGTTCACAAACATTTAAACTCACATACATTAACAGCCAGACCCGGAAAAACTATCTGTAGGCCATAAATATTGATTTGTCCCGTGCGGGGATCGAACCCGCGACACGCAGCGCAGCAGTTAATCACTCAGCCACTGCACAAACCGTGCCGTACAGCTGCGTCGATGAAATAGCGAGACATGTTCGGAACTGCTAATGCGGTACCGCACTGATTGCGAGGAGGCTGTTTCTTCTTTTCCACACAAATGATGAATTCTTCATTAGCCTGTCCTCGGTTGTTACCGATGGCAACGAGCTTCGAACTGCTTGGAGGGGCCCTACGCCCTAGGCACCCCTGGTGTGTTTTGCTTGCCACTGATGTTTTGCAAGTCGTTGTTCTCACCCATAAACTTGAGGAGTGCCTCTATTTAAGCAGGAGTTGCTGCTGGAGGGGTTGAGGCTATTTTACAATTGATTACGGAAAGTTCCCGCGTCGAATTATTAACGCGAATTATGTATATTGTAAATAACAAACTGACATTTCATTTGAACTTTGCCGTCAAAAGAAAGGCAAAGGTATTAACAGGATAAAGCCACAATCCGGACGAAAATGGAAAAAATAGTTCGATTCTATATATAAAGACATAATAAAAAGTATATGGTTAAAAATGTGGTCATTTTTTGACATTAACAATAATATTGTTTTTATTAAAAACTTCAAAATCACGAAGTAAGTAAACCGGTATCAATCGATAAAATAGCGCAACTCTATCGCCATGTATCATTCGTTCACAAATATTGTTTATGTTTCCATTTCCATTTGAGGCTCATGAATCCGTAATCAATCGGGAGTAGGGTTAACTCCGTAGTTACGGATTACTTTCGGTCAGGCCCGTATTTTCGTTGACGGACTTTTGCGTCATTAGCTGCACGCATGTGGTAGGCTAAACGACGTGCTACCCTCTCATAGCAAGGGTATGCTGCAATGTGTAGCAGTGCCTAGTGGATATATTGGGTAGAGCGTAGAAATGTGGCACCTCGGGTCTCCTTGGTGAGCATAATGTGCTCTCTCTTGAGGCCTGCTGGGAGAGTAGAGCTCCAGAATGGAGAAAAGATCTTAGAAGAGCCACGGACAAAAACAAATGCCAAATAAAAGAAACGATGCCATCGGCCCTTTCCAGTCTTTATTTTGGTAATAGAACGAAAAACTAACAAGGAAACTAAAAAAGCACCTAATGCTCACAAAAACAGTAACCTTCTTATGAGAAAAGAATCTCTTGTCACGAGCCAATCTGCCTATGGTTGCTCCTTGGCCTCATCGTATTCGATGCAGACACACTTCATCTTCCTCCGTTCAGCCCGGGTGACCGCCTCATCGGTCGCGTAGTTTACGTCCCACCATATCGCGCCGCCGAGAACGTTACGATAGTATGGAGGCACGCTACCCTCGCGCAGAAGGTACCTGAATCATATCATATCATTAATATCTACTCTTGTTAATAAGGCCAAGGCGCCTAGCGCCGTCCCAACGCCGAGGATTACTGCAAAAGCGAATAGCAATAGCGACTACGAGTTGAAACGAGTTGGTGAGCAACAAGCAGCGAGTGTGTCTGTACCCAAAAACTCGTGCGAGAGTGGATCAGTGGATATTATTCCATCTCGCTCTAAACCCCCCAAGGTACCGGGGAATGCCCCGGTACCAAACTGCTAATAAGAAGTTGAGTGGGCCTGCTTTATCTTAATAATGCCTTTGCATTTGTTAATATTGGTATTGTTTAATCGCTTCAATAATTAATTCTAGTTAAATTTTAATGAACTTACTATGTAATGAATTACTGTACAGAGTGTAATTCAACTACCGCCCACTTGGAAAACGCGCTAGGGCAACGACCAGTCTCGTTAGCTCGCGATTAGCAAATAATTGAAGTATTAAGTAATTTATTTATTTATTTAACACTTCAAGCACAAAGTACAGAGGCGGACTTAATGCCATAGGCATTTTCTACCAGTCAACCTTTGGGTGATGGAGAGACAAACAGTGGTAGGTGTATAAATTAGAAAATATTTTTAAATTTTAAATTTTACTAAGATAGACTACAAGGATATATAAAATACTATAAATATATATTAAAATACTATAAATGTATATCAAAGTATATCTATATGTTTATAGACAATTACACGGGTATACTAAAATAAAAAGACAAACAATGGAGAATCCATTAACGTTGTGACGAAACTGCCAGCTTCTTTCGAATGTACTCACGAACTTTAAATTTAAAAGATAGACGATTGGTGGCCATCCTGATTTCCTGGGGAAGCGAATTCCACAGAAAAATAGACTGGACGAAGAAAGATCGGTGAATAAAGTCAGTGCGGTGAGAGGGACATTGAAGAACTCGGTTTTGCGATGAGCGCAGATTCCTATTTTGGTTGGCACAAATGTACTGAAAGTGGGGAGCAAGGTAACTAGGGGAAGAGGGAGAAACAAGGAAAGAAAACAAGGTGGTGAGCGCCCTTTGCTCTCTACGCTGACGTATGGGCAACCACTTAAGAAGAGACCGGTGCTCTGAAACATGATCGTATTTACGTAGATTGAAAACGAATCGAATGCAGTAATTTAGAAGACGAATAGTAATTAAAAGTGGTTTTTGAAGTGAACAATATTAAGTTGTGTAAATAAGAACTGTAACACGATTTAGAAGAGTGTGTAAGGAGTTTCTTCGGCCCCGTTCTTCTCCTTACTTATAAACCAACCATGTTTGCGAACGAGTGGCTCGACTCTAGAAAGTTTCTAAGTGTCTGTACCTAAATGGTTTATTAGAAATAAACGTTTGGAGTTTGAGTCAAGTGTTGAGTGTGATTTCAACTATCCACCAACCTATCTACCAACAATGAAGAATCATGTCATGTCAAGACAATATGGATGGCGTCGATATTTGAGGATAGTGTTCCTCCTGCTGCTTTTCCTGCCGTTTCATATATGTTACTGTAAAAGCCCGAACTACGGTAAATCCTAAGATTTTCCAGTAAAACCTAAGATTTACCAACTCTTAATGGTAAAGTCCGAACCGTTCTAGGATCATCGTTTATTTCGAACTTTTACCACCATTCGCTTGGTTAATCTTAGATTTCCCTTAAGGTGGTTGCGTAAATGTTGAAAGAAACATGTCAGTAAGTGTTCAGTGTATGGTCTCGTACTCGTGTCAGTCTGCAGTAGTGTTGCCAGGCGTCCCGTTTTGCGCGGGACGTCCCGATTTTCAGGGGTCTGAGGACGCGTCCCGATTTGCACCTGGTCGGGACGCTAAATGTCCCGATAAAACAAGAAAAAAATTAAAAACCATAATTATTACCAAAAAATACGTGATTCAGGGTCGACTAAAATGTCAAGCAGATGCACCCACTTAATGCAACGCACTTAACGTGTACTAACTACGACTACGCTCAATTTTTAAAATTCCGCGCATTTCGGTGTACAATACACTAGAAGCGTATAGTCTATCTATGATTTAAAAATAAAATAATTTATGTTACTATGGTCAAGAAACTTAAATATTTTTTAAGGTTAAAAATGTGCCTCTGAGTACTTTTACTGCCAAGTGCCGCTACAAAATTACACATTTTCTTTAAACCGACGTAAGCGGTTCGTACTTTGAACCCTGCGTAAATTTTTTAATCACAAAAGCCTCTTTTTTCTGCCTCTCAATTGGCATTCCTGCTGGATTTTCGCATGATCGACTGGTATAGACAATGGGTTGAAATAAATTAGGAGCTCCTTGCCCCGAGGCATAGGTTTGATATGCAATTATATCATACATACACAAGGTTGTGGATATTTTGATCTCAAATTAAATAATTATCTGAATTTATTCGAGGCAATGATGTAAAAATTTTCGAGCTCGCTTTGCTCGCTCTTGCAGCCTGGTTTACCTTGAATCTTATCTTTGTCTATAAGTCGCCTGAAAACGCAAATTAATGGACATGTGTATTCTCCCCATCTGTGAAGATGGGGAGAATATAGCGCACAGACACTCTAAATTACACGTATTTTTATTTTTTTTCCGTATTTGTTAGTATACTTCCAAAATTTTCATACTACCCTTTTTTTATTAAAATTTCTGATCTTCCAACCAAACAAATAGTTCAAGTGAGGGACTTACCTATAGAACTGTTCCTCCTTCAACTCTTCTGCCCTCCGGCGCCAGTACCTCCGCAGGGCTGGGCTCATCATTTCGGCAGCGTCAGCCTCGCTAAGTAAACTTTCCCGCTCTTCCTCTAAAACTTTCAGCTTTGCTTCATCCGTTTCCTCTGTGCCGATTTACTTAATTTTGTAATTATTTTTAGTAAGAGAGATTCATAGCTTTGAAAAATACTTGGGTCTATTGAAGGTTTAGCTACGTTTATTAGAGCGTCTGTGAATGGATGACTACTGACCATCCGTTACAGGGTGTAAGGGTAAACACCATTATCCTTAAAGCAGTGGTTTGGTTTCATGAATAGAATTATGGGGAAATGATATCACCATGTAATGCAGGCACAGTTTTACTTGATATTCACAAACACAGTTTTACAATCAGATCAATTAGCGGAGCTCTTTTTTAGCAGTCTTGTTCCATCCGAACATGGCGGCAGTGTTGCCATCTCCAGTGGGTGCGTTCGGAAATTGGACGCCGCCACAATACCCCAATCCCAGGGAGTGGGAAAGATCATAGATCGAAAGGTTTTGCGAAGCGAACACTTCTACCTGAACGAGTAGTATAAGGTAAAGTACGTTGAGTATTGTGTGTAATGTGTGTTATATTTTCTGTTTGAGGTGTATCGAAGGATGTCTGACTGTTTCGAGTAGGAGGAATGGGTGTGTCAGCTATGCGAGTGAGAGTTTGTGTGGGAGTGAAAGGTTGCGCAAGAGTATCCACGTATGCAGGTTTAACGCGGTCTACACTCACGACTACTTCCTTGTTCCCGACAATGATGGTCATTGTCTTTTCAGAACGACTCACGACAGAATGAGGGCCCGAAAAGGTGGATGCAATGGTGGCTTCACGTGATCGTATCGTAAGAAAACATGTGTAGCCGTGGCAAGGTCTTTGAAAAGGAAAAAGTTCTTCTGGTCATGTCGTGACGCGGGAACAGGTCTCAACTCGGACATGGTTCTCCTAAGTTGCGTGACAAAATCAGCTGGATCAGCGGTAGGTTGAGCTGGATGAAGGACAACCATCTCACAAGGTAGGTGTAGTGGTTCTCCATAAACTAATTCGGCTACTGAGGTACCGAGATCGTCCTTCAGCGCGGCTCGCATGCCGATTAAGACGATGGGCAAAGCATGATTCCATGATTCGTCACGACACATTAACGATGCCTTTAATTGGCGGTGGAGCCTTTCGACCATTCCGTTGGCACAAGGGTGGTAACTGGTAGTGCGTACCTTCTTAGTGCCTAGTTGTGCCTTAAGTCGATGGAATAGGGCAGACTCAAACTGTCTTCCCTGGTCCGTCGTGACGGGAAGGTACCCCAAATCTTGAAATCCAACCGGAAAGCAGCGTGTCGGCAGTTTCCTCGGCAGTAATGGTTCGCATGGGCCATGCTTCAGGCCAGCGTGAAAATCGGTCTACTGCCGTCAAAAGATAGCGATAGCCTTCGCAAACGGGCAAGGGACCTACGATATCGATATGGATGTGCCTGAAGCGACCAGATGGCGACGCAAAAGTACCAAGCGGGGAAACCGTATGTCTCGTGACTTTATTTCGTTGGCAAGAAAGACACGTTTTAGTCCATTCGCGGATATCTTTTCGAATGGAAGGCCACACGAATCTGTTAGCAATTAGGTTAGTAGTCGCGCGAATGCCGGGATGACTCAAACTATGCAGTTTCTCAAAGTTCTTTCGTCGGAAAGGGATGGTGAGAAACGGACGCGGCTTACCGGTGGATGTGTCACAGATTATAGTGACGTCCGTGTCAGGTAAAGTAACTTTTTCAAGTTTTACAGAAATGTCAGCGTCCCGTAAGAAACTCAGAAGTTCCTCGTCGTCTCTTTGCGATTCGGCCAATGCTGAGAAATCGTTCTCTAGAGAAACCGCCTCAATCCTCGACATCGTATCGGCTACAACGTTGTCTACACCTTTGATGTAGACAACGTCGGTAGTGTATTGCGAAATGAAAGAGAGTTGATTTAGCTGTACAGGGGGCAAATTTTCCCGGCGCTGAGAAAAAGCGTGCAACAGAGGCTTGTGGTCTGTAAATATTGTACAGTGTTGCGCTTCCAGAATGTGTTGGGAATGTTGTACAGCCTCATATACAGCCAAGAGTTCTCTATAATAGGCCGGCCAGGAAGATTGGCGAGGATTCAGTTTCTTGCTGAAGAATGCAAGGGGTTGCCATTCAGTACCTGTACGTTGCTGCAAGCACGCACCAACGTGCGTACCAGAATCGTCCGTAAAGAGACCCAATTGAGCATTGAAAAGCGGATGTGCCAAAAGAGTCGCTTGTGTAAGGCTTTCCTTGCAAGCATGAAAGGCACTCTCAAGCTCTGGAGTCCAAGGTACTGGCTTTGCACCCTTGAGTTTGGAATCAGCCAAGACATTTACCAACGGCGCCTGCATCAGAGCCGCGCGTGGCAAGAAACGCCTGTAATAATTTATCATGCCCAGGAACCTACGGAGGCCCTGAACAGTTTTAGGCAGGGGGAATTCCTGTAGAGCAACGATTCTCTCTGCTGGCGGACCTATGCCTTCCCCAGATACACGATATCCTAGAAAGATAACCTCTTTAGCTCCCAAAACGCGTTTTACTGGATTCACGACAACGCCGTAGTCAGCCAGTTTTTGAAAAAGAAGGCGCAAATGGTGTGCATGTTCTGCTTTGCTGTGAGAGAAAATGAGGATATCGTCTAGATAAGGAAAGCAGAAGTTGAAATCCCTTAAAAGCTCGTCCATGAATCTCTGGAACGTTTGTCCCGCATTGCGCAATCCGAAAGTCATATACGGAAATTCGTATAAGCCGAAAGGCGTTATGATCGCAGTCTTGCATATGTCCTCATCGTGAACAGGTATTTGCTGGTAAGCTTTAACGCGGTAGTCACCGCACGGGCGCCAGGAAAGATCTTTCTTTGGTACAAGCTGCAAAGGCGAGGCCCAAGCACTCTTGGACGGTCGCGCGGTACCGTTTTTAAGCATCTCGTCGAATTCCCGCTTAGCAACTGCTAGTTTTTGAGGCGCAAGACGACGAGGGCGACATGACACAGGTGGACCTTCAGTAGTTTTGATGAAGTGAACGGTCGTGTGTTTAATGTCCCTGTGAAGTCCTGGAGGCCTAGTAATAGCAGGAAATTCGGCGAGAATATTACTAAATTCAGATCCTGAGGCAACCGAGATGGTTTTGACGCTTGCCTGATCGGTAGAAGCAACAATGGTGGAAACGGAAAGGCCAGTGATGCCGTCCAGAAGGCGTTTGTTCCGGCAGTCAGGTAGCAAATGGTAGTGGGCTAAAAAATCGGAACCTATTATGGGACTGCTGACTTCGGCTACGACGAATTGCCAGCGGAATTCACGTCGCAATTCAATATTGAGGTTAAGCGATACCATACCGTAGGTCTTTATCGAGCTGCCATTGGCTGCGCTGAGCTCATAATCGGAGACAGGAGACTTGCCTCTCATCAACCTCCGAGGATAGCAACAAAGGTCAGACCCTGTATCAATCAGGAATCTGAAGCCTTGAAGTTTTGTCTGTAACAAAAAGACAACGGCCTGGCGTAGTGGCACAGTCAGCTGCCGCCGAATTCCAAGAACAAGGAGTAATACATTTGGTGACTTTAGCTTTAAAATTCTGGTGGTACCAGCAAAGCTTCACTGCAGATCCTTGGGAATGGCTCCTAAACCTACTTTGGCTTCGGTTGCGGCTATGGCTGCGACTGCGCTCGCGAGTGAGCGCTGCAACATTCGCGGTCAAATTCTGCATCTGTGCAGCGATGGCATATAAGCCATAGGGATCAGGAACAACGGGCGCTCCTTGGGGTGCTGCAGCAGCATGTACAAAGGAAGACGCTGCGATCCCGGGTGCGACTTCCATAATTTTGCCAGCGCGGGCTGCGATGACATCAAGCGGATCCGCGCTGGCAGCCAATATCACTTGAAGATGTTGCGGCAGACGACGCATAAAAAGTTGACGCAAGATACTGTCGTCATCATCTTTCAGTTTGACGCCGGCGAGGGAACGTAAGTGTCGTAAAAATTGGGAAGGTTTTCTATCTCCAAGCTCTTCCTCAGTGAGCAGTTGTCTTACCCGTTCCTCTTCAGACCGTGATAACCGGCGTGTAAGTTCCTTTTTAAGGTGATCATATTTACCGGAGATTGGAGGACTAGTAACTATATCCTCGATGTCAGACTTAATTTTGAAATCTAGCTGGCTAATCACGTGATCAAACTTAGTCTGGTCACTTGTAATGCCAGCAATACGAAACTGCGTTTCGACGTGGTCGAATCATATTTCCGGTCGTTGCTGCCAGAAGGGAGGTTTTTTTGGCGATACTTTGCATACTTGATTCCCTGAGTCATCCATTTTAGGCTCCTGTGTAGGTTCACCTTGGGTAATTTTCTGGGCTTGCATCTCAGTGCGAAGTTGGGCATTCTCCTATATAGTTGCCTGCAACTGGGAAGACAATGATTCAAGCTCACGTCTGAGAGTTTCTAGCTTCGCGGCGGATTCATCTGTATCAGGCATGGCGCGAACTGGTAAGTAGTGAAAAGCGTGTGCGTGAAAAACAAAAGGTGAGTAGTGTAAATGTGGTGAGTATTTTATACTAGTTGTTAAGGCAGAATAACAGCAATCGCTGGCTAATAAACCCTAAGTGCAACCGGCATGTTCGTAGATAAGAGAATACAATACCTACACATTCAAATACAGCCAAAATATTTCCTTAAAACCAAAAGATACCGTAACCAATTTAATAGTAATGTCTCTTCTATGTTCAAAATCAGTTCGTTTTTATACATGCGAAAAAGAAAAACACGATGCAATTTACCGAAAACCCGATTTAAAAAAAATCAAACATCCTGTCGTCGTGCGAAACATGCGATGAATGTTGAAGTAGTGGAGCAGCAATGAACCTCAAACCGTGTCAGCAATGAATATCGAAATGTACTAGCCAGCCATGAACTTCAACATTGCAGTGGCAATGTACTTCGAACTCACAGCAGCAATGTACGACGTAGTTGATGCGTATGCAAACCGACGTAGATCGTCCAATCAGATCGAAGAATTCAAATGTGCTAAAAAATGGCTTCGACGCTTGCGGACCTTGACCTTGAAGGAATTTTCTTGCAGAAATAACGCTCGATGATTGAGAAACAAATTGTGATAAAAAAAAAAATCTGTCACTGGTCTTCTCAGCTTGTGAAAATAGATGTACCTTGCACGAAAATGTCCTTTTTTAGCAGATTCTTCGGGAAACGTGTTCGGAAGTGGTCACCAATATGGGGAAATGATATCACCATGTAATGCAGGCACAGTTTTACTTGATATTCACAAACACAGTTTTACAATCAGATCAATTAGCGGAGCTCTTTTTTAGCAGTCTTGTTCTCTCCGAACATGGCGGCAGTGTTGCCATCTCCAGTGGGTGCGTTCGGAAATCGGACGCCGCCACAGAATGTACAATCAATGAAAAAAAAGACACCTTTTTTTTAAAGAAAATCTACTATTTCCCACAAGATCATTTCACTCTAATTCGCGCGGGATCAGCTGTCGGCCGAGCGGCGGGCACACGCGATTACGGCCTGTTCACGACCTTGCCGCTGTGAGCGGCAGCTTAGAGAGGGGCGGCGAGCGGTAAAATTAAAATGATAAAATTGATTGAAGCACGCCACGAGACGCCGATCACAGCGAAAACGCGCGCGGTTTTCTCCGAGCGAATCGCTACACCGCCGCACGCGCAACGAACGAGTCATGTGATCCATGAGTCATAACCTCAGTCAGTCAGCTATCGCGCTAGCGATCCACTTTGTGTTAGATTACTTTAAACCCTGCAGACAGAAATAGGACCCTGCGCTGCGGGGCTACGTGGACTCCGCCTTACCACAAAATATTGATGTTTACTATGACCTTGAACTGTAGCTGAATTGAAACACCAAAAAGAGTAAAATTGTTACGGTTATATTTAGTGGCTATAGTTTAAGAGATAGTTTTTAACAAATACCCGAAGAGCAGGCAAGTTTCGTAAAGGGCAGGGGAACGCGAGAACAAATACTGAATGTCCGCAAAATCATCGAGAAGAGCAGGGAATTCAACTGTCCTGTATACACAAAGGCCTTTGACTGCGTACAATGGCACAAACTGTGGAAAGTTCTACTCGAAATGGGAGCTCCTGATCACCTCGTTGCTTTTATTCAGAGTCTGTACACTGAAAACCGTTCGTTCATGATCATTCCAAACTAAAAAAGGAATGAGACAGGGGTTGCATCTTATCCCCTGCACTTTTTAACATATATGGAGAGTACATTATTTGGAAGACCATGGAAAACTGGAAGAAGGGCTTCCCTATAATGGAAAGAGACTATGTTAACTCCGGTATGCTGACGACACCATTCTTGTGTCAACATCCATAGAAGATACGATTGATCTGTTCCAACGACTTGAGTCAGAAAGTGGCAACATCGGTCTAGCAGTGAACAGAGCAAATACTAAAGACCTGATATGTCCCGACTAAACAACATTATGAAGAAAAAAGGAATTGGTATCAAAACTAAGATCAGAATATACGAGCTCTGGTGTACCATATCTTCCTGCTGTATGGCGTAGAAACGTGGATGATCTTGCCCCGAGAAAGGCAAAGGATTGATGCGTTCAAGATGTGGTGTTGGAGACTCATGACAACGCATTCTTATAAGCATTTCATTGAACATACCCTAGATCAGCCGATTAAAAAACAAATGGCTGTCATTCGCGGGGTGTGGGGCTAGGTGTATTTATAAACGTGTTTTTGTCGATTGAAATTAGTACATAATATGCCCTTAAAGTATCAGTAACCGATAGCCAAATACACTGTATATCATCGTGCCTAAGATGTTCAATATTTACCTTCTTCAAAAGATTCTCCCTCGATAGACAATTCTTTTGATTTCACAAGAGGTTTGGTAGTGATGGCAAGCTTGGTACGGGACTGGATATCTTCAGCTATTTTAATTTTCAGGTCTTGGTATATTCTGTCAATATACAAAGATAATATTACAGAATGATCACAACATAGTAGGAAAAGGCTAGGCAGATGATGATTAACAGAATGTTTATAGATAAGGTGTTAAAAAATAACTTTCAAGAATTTCGAAGTTACGTGTGCATAAATGTAAGAAACAGCATATTTTTTTCGCGATTTCAGCGTTCGTCCCATAGTAAAAGTTCTCGATAATGATGAGTGACATAGCAAAAGTTGTTGATAATGATGAGTACAATGCTCACACGAAATTCTTAAAGCTAATTTTGTAACACCTTATACATGTAGGTACTGGTAAAGGTACAATCCCGACACACCGAGACAGACCCAGAGACTGCTTATTGGTCGAAAAGGACAACTTTGGAGCGCGGGTTTGATTTTTATTTAAATCCTTTGTTGGTGTCTACATTTCGCATTTCGCCAAATCGCCAGTAATTTCACCAGATATAAGTTACTAAATCAGGGACACACTTTAAGGCACCACACGTAGCTGTTACGTTTTACGCCATGCTAGAATAGTACTTTGTTCGTTTTTATATTATCTTAGTAAAATCAATGAAAGCTTAATCGATGCAAGTCAGGATGCTTTTTTTGGTGTTCGACGAACTCGGTTTCGTAGGGCCCACAAGTAATATTGATACAGGGGCTTATTAGGCCTAACTTCGCCACTGCCTCCAAACGATGATTTTTATTGTAATAAAAACCTAATAACAAAATTTGTAATTATTACGCACGCTGTGGGGTTTTTTTGGAGGAAAAAAAAACCTCACTTTACGTGTACAGTAAAAACATTATTAAGATTTCTGTGGGAGATACCCTAAAAACAAATACTTTTCGAGATTTTATTTTACCACTTTGTGACTAGTTTGTTTATTCATGCCAAATTACAGCTTTCTAGTACTAAGAGTCTTTGAACTAAAGTGCGGACAGACGGACATGGCCAAACTATAAGGGTTCCTTATTGACTACGGAACTCCAAAGACGATCAAAATGGAACAGCTGTTTTTTATTCATATTTCTAGAGTTTAATTTGTTTGATAGAGTGTGGTGTTATATTTCCTCCTGGGGGAAGGCACTGGTTCCTGTAGCACAGGTTGCAGGTGTACGCTAAAACTCGAGGATGAGGGAATCCGTATTGAAAAGAAGTTAGTATGAGCAGAAATAATACTCTGATACTCCCTTTTCACCCAGCACAAGAGCCTGACTATTCAAGAACTTCGCACAAAATTTGTAACCCCCTTCTTGTTTTATAAAGATTTATTATTATTTATTGTATTGTATGTGTGAAGAACTAAGAGCCAAACCAAAGTGGTGGTGGGCTGGCCACATGATGAGAGCAAAACCGGAGAAATGATGCAAAATAAAAATAGATAGTTATTCCAGAAATAGTAAACGGAGCAGAGAACCAGAACCACTAAGGAGATGAAACGATGAGATACGACTTATAGCAGGCCCTAATTGGAGTAGAGTGGCTCGTTATAGAAAACATAATTTATCAAAGTACCTATGTGCTAGAGCTTGTATGATGTCATCAATCCGTCGCTCGTCCTCAGGCCTGAGGTCGATGATGGGTGCGTGCAGAAGGGTCTCGCTGTCAGTCTGCATCACACATCGGTAACGCAGCAACGCAGTAAGGAGCTCCCTCGCACCCTTTAGCTGTTTTCTTTTCTCCTCATCCCATTCTTGTTCTAAAGTCCTATATGATGCGGTTGGGCTACTTTCAGAGTGAATAAACAACTAGGTACTCTAAATGAATTTCATCCGGTACAGAATGGAACGTAACAATTGCACAATATCTCCCGAAGTATTATGGGTAGAAGTACCCTACTAACTTGATTTTACTCAAAAGGAAACATTTGATTATTTTTTTTAGGAATACTTAAAACCGAGAATCGAAATACTATGAGCCTTCGAGTAATAATACACTTGCGTGCAAAAAATTCGGCCCACCCCTTTATTTTCTATTTGAGAGACGATGTCTAAAAAAATAATTAATTAATTTTCTGAAGATGTAGAGAAACTGTCCTGTAGAGAGGGAGAGCGATTTGCGCAAGCTTGCATTGAGAAAAGAGTAGCATTTGTAGGAGGTTCATGGACTGTTTGAGGCGGTATTTCTTTGGGCGGAAAAACCAATCTTAAATTCGTATCCGGGCCTCGTCTTGGCATTTTGACTGCCCACCGCTACATTTAAGAGGTGCTGGAACAACCTGTTATGCCATACGCTGGTTTTGTAGTCAAAGGATTCATGCTGATGCAAGATAATGCCCGACCACATGTTGCCGCATCAGTTCGCCCGTATCTACACGAGGTCGAAATTCCTGTTATGGAGTGGCCAGCAAGGAGCCCTAACTTTAATCCCAAAGAACACTTGCGGGATGAAGGCCAGGGCTAAGTAAGACTCACACTGCAGCTCCAGGAACTCAAAGAGGCTAAACAAGAGGTGTGGGTTGGTATCCCTCAGGAATACGTCGTTTAATTGATAAGGTCGATGAAAAACCGTATGGAAGCTACAATTAGTAATTAGCAAGGGGTGGCAATACGAGCTTTTGAAACAAGTTTATTTGTTTACTATTCTTTTTTAATCGGCGATTAAAATTTGAGCTTAAGAAATCGTTTTTTGTTTTAGACATGTAAAGTTAGAAAACAATTTCTCCAATAAGGTTATTGATATCTTACCTTTTCATCAACCACACGGTATTTAAAGTAATTTTTTATTATCTGAATTTTTTTACATATCTTGCTGTAAATGGAAGATCAGGGGGTGGGTCGATTTTTTTGCACGCAATTTTAAGGTATCGACTATCTATTTAGTTCCGTAATGATTTATTTGTTTTTATTCCGAACGGCTTTTGCCATAAGCGCTGATTCAAAAACCAAACAAGTTGCCACCTTGACAGATTTGACTTTACTTAACATAAGGAAGCCCAGAGAACTATTACTCATGAAAACTTGGTAGCTGATTAAGTAGGGCGTCATGATGGGGTATCATAAGGGTCTATTCGGTATTAGCCGCCTTTCGCTCTTTGTGCAATCTTTTCCTTTTTATATATTTAATTACTGCAGAAAAAGTCGGCAAATTTTTCTGCAGTCGTTGTTATTTGCATGTATTTTGCACACCTTTCCTTGTTTACCGACTTTTTCACTTTTCCCCCATATGAATAGCTGAAATTCGATTAACAGGTAT
This sequence comes from Lycophotia porphyrea, assembly GCA_950005105.1. Classification (NCBI taxonomy): domain Eukaryota; kingdom Metazoa; phylum Arthropoda; class Insecta; order Lepidoptera; family Noctuidae; genus Lycophotia; species Lycophotia porphyrea. The sequence continues at coordinate 22,794,700 of OX465383.1, read as the reverse complement.
ACCAATTCGTTACGGTCAAGAATATATGAAAAAGTCGGCAAACAACGAAAATAGTGACAAAAAATATACAAAAAATATGCACTACAGAAAAAGTCGGCAAAACATTATTTAAATATATGAAAAGTAAAAGATCGGTAAAGAGCGAAAGGAAATACCGAATATACCACCTTACGCTACTATGCCAAGTAATGAGTGGCCTATAGGCCTATTTAACGTTGAGTATAATATTGTCAGTTCTTATTTGTGGAGTAGGCTGGAGATACAAACAAAATTGACTAAATTTACAATTGTCCACCCTCCACAGTTAGTTTTATTGCCGATCGAAGGATCTCGAAGTATCTAATATCATATATTTGGAAATATAGCGTACCTAAGTATGTAAGCTCTAGGCACCCTCTCTGGCAGCACATTATCCGGCTTGAGAGGCTGAGGCACAAACATCTTATATGGTCTCATCCAATGGTAGAAACCTTTGCCGGTATCCGGCTTTAAGTCCTTATACTTCATAAACTTGGGCTTGTCGGCCTGTTTTGACTTCATCAGCCATTTCTGAAACATTAGGTGTTTAAGTAAACATTGCCCTTAGCTTACCCATAAGGCTCATCTCCCCTCCCTTCCTTGTATAATATTACATTCAAATTGACAAACCTCAGTTTCCGTAAGATTAATTGGAGTGAGAATAGAAACCAGATTCCGATGATCTCCAAATGTGTCGTATTGGTTTATAGAACACCACGGCTGCCATCGACAAACACTTTTGTATTCGTCCACTAGGGCTCGGTGAAGGAGCTCAGCACAGTTCAAGTCGCTAAACGAATGAAATATATAATAAATATTTAATAAATGCCGCGTTAGTTTTTTAAGTATTATTATTAAGTTGGGAAAATCGCAACGCTCTGGCTGATTATTAATGTTCCGGTCTTTGCGCCAAGAGGTACCGACCAGGTAGCCAACCACAAGCCGCCCCACATTCGTTGTTAAATGAATGTACTACTTTCATTATCTATACAAATATTGTAAAGAGGCAAGATTTGTATGTTTGTAACGATTAACTCAAAAAGTACTGGACTGATTTCAAAATCACCATTAGAATGCTTCATTATCATGTGTACAAAACCGGGACGGGCAAAGAAGCAGCAATAGTAAGCTAGTGTGACATTCGACGATCTTAGTTATGCGACTTCCGACGCAACCGCTGCGACTATGCCATGACAAATACGGCATATTGCTCGCAGAACGGATGGCCGATGGGGCCGTAAAGTTCTGGAGTGGCGCCCGCGAATCGGAAGACGTTGCGTTAGAAGGCCTCCCACTAGGTGGACAGATGACCTGGTGTAGGTTGCGGGGATCCGCTGGATGTGTCAATGTGGCGACACTTGGGGGAGGCCTATGTCCGGCAGTCGATGTCTTTCGGCTGAAATGATGATGTTGATGAAACAAAGGCACGAGAAGACACTTCTAGTAAACGTCTGCTCATCTGGTCTAGCGTTCTTCACTTCTACAAAGTGAAAAAATCATCCGTCAGTGAAACTGCCTAGGGTACCCACGATGGCGGCTATACAGGCTCGGTAAGAGATGTACCCACTGCCATCCTCAGTGAGGTCATGTTCGCGATGAGGCGAATTCGATTAGGTTATGTCGGCATTGACACCGTCGCATAGAAGACGGCTGCTGATGGATATACAGGGTGTAAACAGACTCTTCACGAAGCCGTCAACCAAGCATTATGTACTTCAAACTACTTAACTTTACGCAAAAATTAGTGCTGGGAAACGACTTTTGTTTTGGGCTGAAAAATCACGTTTTACAGTAGTACTCAATGTACCGCACTCAAAACGTGCGGATTGGATAGTAAGGGGGTCCTGGAGGTGTTTAAAGTAAAAATCTTACATTAAAAATATGTATTAAAAAAAATAACTTGTGAAAATGTTGGAACTTTGACCCCCAATATCTCCGTAACCAAAAGGTTCCCAGGTCAAAAAAATGATCGCAATGACGGGAAGAACAAGAGCCTTTCGGCTTCGTTAAGAGTCCGTTTACACCCTTTATGGTGATTACTGTTGCTGGCGACGCGCGACTGTTCTGCCACTAAGGTGGACAATCTCGCTAGCCGAATGCGCGACGTACTACTGAGTTTGATGTAAAAAAATGATGTTCACCCAGTAGAGGTTAGGCGGGAATTATGGATCGAGAACGCTGTAACGCCTGAGAATGTTGCAGCTATAATTACCGAAGTACGCCGCTTCTCTAGGGCACGTCTGGGTCCGTGGTCCTCTGGCAGCGATAAGGAAGCTGGCGTCTTATAAGCGCATGCGCTTAGGTTGGGCAATATTTGCGGGTTCAGATTTTGGCGGCACGTCGTATGACGTGCTTCCGAGGTCTCGATTCCGGAAACTTTTTGCACTTGTATGGCTGACCGGGAGCTCACAAAGTGAAAATGCTGGTCGCTAGTCATGGTCTTTCAGCGGACCACCGACAGGGAGGAAAGAAATGCCCTCCGCGCAAGAAGCAGGCCTCGCTTGAACGTCCCCTTCGGCCTAACCTTGGATGGTCAGTGGAACTTAGAAGAGCACTTTGAGCGCCTGGTTTAACGAATCGGGAAGCAGTGGGTGCTTCCTCACAGACTATTTACCCAATCTCGGAAGGCCTCGAGAAGATGACGCCGCGCCGCCTCTAAACGGGGTCGTCCGATCGATGGTCATTTATGGGGCGCCTGTTTGTTCAATTAGTCCGTCAGGCGTCCGACACTGGTCTAAAATCAACTGCAACTGCCGCGGAAAATGACTATTCGTGTCGCACGAGGATCCCGTACCCGCGTGCCTAGAGAGTTGACGCCTCTTAAGACACATCCTTAGAGGTGATTACTCTCCAGGCACGCTTTCCACCACTGGACATACTGGCATATATGAACGCGAGAGTTCATAACGGAATCCACGATATCCGCCAAAATGGTAATAGTTGTGATGCTGAGGCGGCAGGGCGCCAAATAGAAGGCGTCGGGGAGGCTCTCTTTAGTCTCCCCAGGAATGTGCCCTAACAGGCGTTGCACAGAGGGGGCTTCCCACCGGCCTTTTAAGAGGACACGATGCCTCCTCCCATGAGCAGATTACCTGCAGGGTGGTTTTAGTGAGATAAAAATCCCACACTCCTGGTCTTAGGCTGAAATCTTATTTGTCAACAGCGATTCGTAGTCGGTGACGACACTAATCTATCTTGGTGTATGTTAACATTCACTACTGGTGTATATCCGATTCAAGTAAGTAAATGAAACAATCGGACATTAACATTATCAGTTCATATTCATGCACAGGACTGTACCTACTTAGTCACCAGCTGATGACAACACTGAAAACTCTGAACCGACCTCTATAACAACAACTTTTAGTCCTTCCCAACTTTCTCGCTCTTATCTTCCACAAGAATTGCATTTTTTTTGCAGCAAACTTAACAGTAGGTAGATTGTGTGTCCACGTCAGCAACTAGCAACTATATTCTTTTACGCAGTGACGCCGAAGTCAGCATCTACGCTACATTTGCACGCATACAGCGTTCAAGCTGTGTTTACCTACCTTGTGTCCTGAAAGGGTCTAGTTCAAAATAGTTATATGCCTATTTTGAACAAGACCCCGAAGCCCAACGGAATTGAAATATACATATTCAAATCATAGAAAATAATAAGTATTCCAATTAATACTATTGCGACAAGTACTACGAGTAAGTCACCGGACACTAGAGCTACAGCCAGTTGAAAATGTTGTTATTTCCTGAATATTATCGAAGATTTGACTACAACAGTCATTTGATTATTTTGCCAATGTTAAGCACACAGTTATTAGTCCAACCTATGTCGGTGAGGTCCTAGAATCGACTAAGGACTGTAGAGGCTGTGTACAGAACCACCCCAGGGGGGTGGTTAAACTAGGTTTGGTTTTAGACTGAATAATATCTTGATCAAATCTTTGGTAATCAACGCGAAAAGGCAACATATTAAGTGTTTCTATTTCTCGTACTCCAGTGACTTAGGAAGTTGTTGTCTATACTAATATTATAAAAAGTTATTTGTTTGCATTTTTGTTCTGGCATCAATAAAAAAATGTTTAAAATGGCCTTTTTCTTGACAACTGTACATTTTTTGAAAATCTGGGAATGGATACCAAAATTTCATTAGAAATAATAGATAGTCTCTTTAAACCATTTTCATGTAGCTACAACGGTTAAGGTAGTTCCTCGTAAGTTACTGCCCGCTGAAACTATCCACCCTGTATATTAATGCTTATATAACACCTACATGCAATGCCTTTTACCCATGCAGAAAGTAGACCTTCTACGATCCATAAATATTCCTTTTGCCTCTTTTGCCTCTTCTTTCATAAATTTTTCATCTAGTGATAAAATTACGCCGGTTGCGAGTGTTACGCACCTGACCGTTCTGAAGAACCTGACCAATAAGTTCAGTGAATGTTCTTCCAGGGCGACCTCACCCGGCTTTGTCACTCACATCTGTCTTGCAAACCCCTTTGGTTAATCACCTTTCACTCATCCTCTTAACATGAAATAAACTTATGCAGGATACGTACCGCCTTAAGATGAAAAATCTTATATTTTTCGCTAAGTACATCTCTCTACACTTTCCATGAGATACAAAAGAACTGTCGGATTTGACATCCGGCTCTTTTTCTTCGCTAGGGTTTTTGTTACCATTTTCCATATCTTCTGAAAGCGAATTATTATCAGATATGTTTATAGCACCTTCTTCGGTGACGACGACTTGCGTACTGAATGAGTCCGTCATTTTCAACCATACCGGTTCGACATTGTTATTTGAATTGTTTTCGTCGTTGGTCTTCATTATGGTTACGTTACAGTTTGTAAAAGCACGGCATTCAGAGCAAGCTTCGTATGAGATGTTCAAGGTTTCTCCATCAAAATTAGCCGTAGTTACATTATCCAGGATAAAATCATAATTGTTGTTCTTATCGACAATAACCGCCGTTTCATTTGGAGATTCTACAGATATTGTTCCATTGACATTGTTGATTGAGATTGTACAGAAATTTGGATGCTCTATAGTGTATAAAATATGAATGAAAACGTAACCATCCGTTCTTTCTTTTTCTTTAATTTCCTCCTCTTCCATTTTTTTTGATAATGAAGAACTGCTCGCGTAAGTTTTTTCTGAGCCTCTGGAACCCGGACCTTCGAGCGGTTCAAATGATTCAAAATATTCGATTTCCTCTTCCGTCCATTCCGGATATATTTCTATATCATCAACTACATAAGATGTAACAATTCTAGTTTTATCAGGAAATGTTACGCAATGAAGACCATTTTTATTCATCAAAATATTAGTTCCGTCCATGCGCCTAGAAAAAACTTCTCCTAAGCAGTAGTCAGTTGCAGTTTTAATAAGTAGTTTTTCTATAGTATAAGGAGAATCATCGACCCACTTTTGTCTTATACCGCTGGGTTCTATAATTTCGAATTCATTTATAACCACCTCATATTCAAGTGGTTTGTCAGGGTGTGGTTGCGGCTCCAAATCTTTAGAGGTTTTTTGGTGTACTTTACTTTTGTGTTTTTTGCCTTTATCCGGTATTTCGTTTATTTGAGGTTCTATCAAAGTATTTGAATTAGGAACCACTCTTTTAAAATATTTGTCTATTTTAATGCAAGTTCCATCAGGTTTAAGTACTTCAATATCTTCGGAGGGTTTAAAAATAATAACTTCGCCGTTTAAGCTTACACATCGCATTTCCTCATCAAGATTTGGCTTTTGACCAGAATGATATTGCTTGATGTGTGAAATAACTGGTGAATTATTCTCGTATACTGTCTCTGTGATCATACCATTGGGCCATGAAACAAACAGAGAGTGAAAATATTTTGTCACATCTGTTTTTAATTGTTCGTCTACAACTGACGTATCTTTTTTAATATCTTTTTTCTCTTGCGTTATAACTTCTCCAGTAGAAACATCTTTCAAGATATACATCTGTTTTATTACATTTATCAGGACTCGATCTTTACTTGCTATCCTAAACGACTCACAAGAGTCTTTTATCTCTGGTTTTACAAAATCCCCTAAAGCTTTATGCACCCAAAATTCATTATAACTGTTACCCGGTAAAATATTTAAAACAATATATTCCAAGTTTATTGGAATTGTTAAAGTGTACAGACTAGTGACTTTAGTGCCGTCTCGAGAAAAAAACGTTGCATCTTTACCAAATACTTCAACCCTTCTATCTCCCAAGTCATAACCTAAGAAAGGTTTTGCAGGTATTTCCAAAGATTCGTATTCTGGAGTTCTATGGAACGACTGTTTGTTTTTAGGTTGTTTTTGGCTGGCACCTGCTCTAGGTTTTTTAACTCTAGAATCACCATCAAACGATATTGGTGACTTTGTTGGAACTGACTCTGTTAACTCAGTAATAGCCTCCGGGGAAACCGCCTCCAGCTCTACAAATTTTTCATATTTTAAAGAACCCTCCATGAGAAGTTCTGTTTCGACTTCAGTAGTTTCTATACAAGATTGTAATGCTTGTAGATCAATCAAATCTTTAGATATCGATAGGGCCGCCAATAAAAGGTTTTCATCATAAACTTTTTCTTCATTTTGTATCCAGACATATTGCTCCTCCAAAACAAAGTCAAAAAAGTCTTGTAAACAAAGTGGTGTTACCACATGACTGCGCCACTCCTCACGTGCTATACCTTCGTTATCGTGGCTGTTATAAAACATGAGTATGAAACAATCTGTCACTTCACAATATTTATAATCGACACAGTTAAATTTATTGAAAGCATCACGCATAATCTGGAAAGCACAGTTTCCGGTAAGATCTTCAAAAAAGTCAAAATCGTCGATCATATTATGCTTAATAGGTTGGTCATTTTCTATTTCCGCAGCTGATACTAATTCACTAATATCTGGGCAATCAAACAGTAACTTCATTCTTTGAACTTCCGGATCTGGATCTGATTGAGAAAATGCACATTCGTATTCATTTTCACTTTTTGTCATTGATGGGAAAGATGAAGACGTCATATGGCCGCTGGTAACTAAGGACGGACATCTAGCCAGTGGTTCAGCGAGTACGCTACGCTTCAAATATTTTTTCTTAAACTGAGATATGGTCGTTGTTGGTAAGTGGTGCTTCTTCAATGAACTCCGATTGTTATACAATTTGCGACAAGCTAATATGTGAATTAGTCTATTTAACTCAGCCGTTTCAACGTCAGCTCTATCAAAACATGACAATAGAACATTCACATGGAAATTAATTTTGGCCTCAACCTCATCAGACGGACGAGGTTGATTTTTCCATAAATTGTGAATGGGCATGCCAAACAGAGATGTATATACGATGTTATCTAAATTTATATCTCCTAGCTGAAAGGTATTATATTTAGCAAAATCTCCATAGTCAAGCACAATTGGGTCTTTATTTTCTTCATATTCTTGTCCGTATGTAACACGATATTTTTTTTTAATACTCTGTGTATTGCATAATGTGTTAAAAATTTGTTTAACAAGATTAGCTGAATTTTCTTCAACCGTTTTAGGTCCTTTGAAAGTAATGCCAGACGACAAAGATGATTTACTGGGAATATCTAAATCTAGACTAAGGCATGCTGTTTGAAGAATACTGTCTAAAATGGAATAAATAGTAACACACTCCAAAGGCAAATCATTAATTATTTGCTTATAATGCCCGATAATAAACGCGTTGGTAACGTCTTCGGATATATGCATAATACTCATATTGTCCAGGTAGTGAAGGTGTTGCCTGGATAAGTCCTGGACATCGTACATGAGGAAACAGAGCTCATCGTAAATTATATTAGGACTTCCATTAAGATTATCTGATTTCCAATACGGAGGAGAAAATACAATAAACGCAGTGCCCTTGTATTCGTCTGCGGTACTCTCGTGTATTCGCAATCGTTGCATATCTTCCCAAAATTGTATGGATTTTTCAGTTAATAATTCAGTGAGACTTTGTCCTCTTTTTGTATATCTAGATAGGCTGGATGGTACTGTAGTAATTGTTGGGTCGATTCTGATTTGCACAACGGCTGTTAGAGGTATACCAATTTTCACTAGACTTCCCGCTAGATAAGGTTCCATAAATCCTGTAACAGCGACGTAGAGATTTGGTCCATCAGTAGGATAATCGTCAACGTAAACTTTGTCTCTCCATTCTTCACCCCTCACTCTGAGTTGAGTACTGAATTTCTTTTCTTCCTCTATTACAGGGACTTGTTCTCCATCTCCCTTTCCTTTGCCTTTAACTGAGGGTGGAGGAGGAGGAGGTTCCTCCACTTTAACACATACAGTGCCTTTTACTTCTGTGTTGCTAAGCATGGTACTAGATTCCCTTTGCATACCTTGCTTTACTTCAAGTCTTTGCCGCCTAATATAAAGGTATTCATCTTTCATCTTCAAAATAAGATATTTAATGACCAAAGCTAAAAAATCTGACGGAATATCCTTCTTATCTGATAGGTAATATTGACACTCTTCAAAAACTCTTAAATTAGGATCTTTAACTTTTTGATCGGATCCGAGTTGATTGATCATAAAAATTGTCTCAGTTTTGCAGATGTTTTTGATAACAAATCTTTTTTCTTCGGCAGCAAATATTTCAAATTTGTTAAGATATATCCTTTCCTGTTCACTTCCCGCAGATTCAAAAAGAACTACTTTTACTTTCCAATTTTCTTCGTCTAGTGGCTTTTCTTCGATTGTTGTTCGCCAACTGTTTTCTTCGTCTTCATAATGTTTCTTCTTAGGAGCCATGGAGTAAGTTGCCTTATTAAATTTATTATGTAATTATTATTTGACGATGTCTTCAACAACCTTTTGGACAAATCAATAAATCAGCAATAAATATCGTCGGCACTAGTTGACATTGACAGGCAAATTGGTAATGGCACTATGGATGCGGCGGATACGGGTGTTAATTAGTTTAGTGATATACAAAAAGTATGAATTAAAATAGGCCTCGAATGCATATCTTCTATCTTCTTTTGCCTTTGGCGGCCGGGACTATTCTATATTAGAAGCAAATCGTTGGAACTATTATAAGTTCATGATGCTTTCGATTTTAAATAGAAATAGATTCAAGACGAATGCGCTTAGATTCATGGCCTGATCTAGCTATTTAGCCGCTCCAGGCAAAATTAATATATTCCGCCCTGTAGAAATAAAGTTAGTATATCTTTCGATAAGAACATTTATTTCAGGCAGAAGCTTTCAGAATTTTAACAAAATCGTCTTGATGATTTTCAGTCGACGCACAGTATTTCGACTAGTACAAGCTAGCAGGACAAAATTCATGACGTCTTTTCCAGGAATTGGTGATAATAACTTGTAAACAACCCTTCCCAGGTAAGGAATTCTAAGAAATAATTTGTTTGTCACCCCATTTAGTAATTTTGTGGAGGAAGAGTTTTGTTAAAAAAGGAGTGTAATTAGCATTTGCAAAATAGTTGGATTTTAGCACACTTGTGACAACATCTCTTAAAATTGATAGTAAAGTGAAACGTAGTACTTACTCTTTAGAGTTGTTTAAAAAAAAAGACATCTATCTGTTTGCTGTACCTAATTTGAGTTTTTATGTTAAAATAATCCCACATCTTTTTCCTTAATTTTAAACTACATACATAAATGTATAGCTTGATTAATCTGTACGTTATAATTACAACATTCAGGCATAGATTCATATATATTGTGGCTGCCGAAAATGCCCGCAAGTAACAAATGTTTACTTTGTTTTAGAACGAGTCGCAACTACGACAAAATTAGAGTTTTTCTAAGAATGGTTAAAACACGGTAAAACTGAAAGAACAAGTCGCATTTTTGATCATTTATGTGTATATCGGCTTGCTTCTGAAGATTAACTGATGAAAATCAAAATGAAAATTTCGAGCCTCTCATCAAAATTGAACGAAAAGTGGACATCTTCTAAGTGTACTAACGATACATTTCTCATCAAACGTAAAGATTGGTTAGAAGGGGGAACCGATCACGTTTCCGATTTTTTTTTTCGAATTTCATTTTACCGAAAACTATTGACCGATGTCTTTTTTGCTATATGCATCATTTGACATATTTTTAGATCATCGAAGTATCAAGTAGGTATTATTTTACCGAACTATATTTCGCTGATTTACAAAATAACTTTTTGCTATTGGCCGAACCCCTTCACGCAGTCTTGTCCTCCTACCCCTAGAGTGTAATTTAAGCCCGCGTAGGCGCGGAGGGCTGGGGTGGCCCGCGAACTGAGAAGCAGGTGGTTTGAAGGCCAAACTCAAACTCAAACTCAAACTCAAAAGCATTGATTTCAATTAGACCATTACAGGCACTTTTGAATGTCAGAAAAACAAATTAGGCTAAGCTACAGTCACAGACACAAGGCATAATAACTTGTGAAAGTACTGTAGTTGCCCATTCCAAAGTGTAGATCTCTATGGAGAAGAATGGGCAAGAAACTCCATGGACACTCTTTTCAATCAAAATATTGTTACAAAATCTTGGTTACATCATTCATATTGAGATTATACATATATGTGAGAACGATGTAGAAATACGTGCACGTTAAGAGCGTCCAGAGTAAAATATTATATCAACAATTTAAAAACGTAAAGTAAGTAGTTAAAATAAACCGTGGCAGCTTTGAGATGACCAGTCCCAACCGACAGCGCCCGTTCACGAGCATGACGCATGGATCAGCCCCATTCAGCTCAACCATATTGAAGGAAGCTAAATGACCCGACACACCCGCTACCATCAGCGAGACATTTAAGTGAGCATGACATTCTCTCACCCACCAGGGTAAATTCAAGTCAATGAAAGATAACCAAATGTAAATGGTAGCTTTACAGTACATAGTACTCACACATGTGCTACGCAATTATATAATACTAAGATATTGAGTCTATACAATGCAAAGATATTATTACAATCTTCTGCAGCTTCCACAATAACTTCACATGGTAATCAATTAGTTTGCCCCTATGGTTGTGGAGCAGGACCAGCATTGAGCCAAGCATTGTTATCATCAATGTAATCCCCCAACTTATAATATGCTTGTCTACATAGTGTGCGTTTTATACAAGATTTAAATTTCGTCTCATTTAGTTTTAGAATGTAGGGAGGTATTTTATTGTAACATTTTAAACAGTACCCCATAAAAGATGAGTCTACTTTAGCTAGCCTAAAACCTGGCTGTACTAGTTGGTCCCTGTTTCTAGTACTATAGTGGTGCCTGTCACCTCTTTTACTAAATAAATGCAGATTTTTCCTAACGTACATAATGTTTTCATAGATGTATTGACAAGGTACTGTCATGATGTTAATTTCTTTGAACAGTTCTCTTAGAGAATCACGCCTACGTAGATGATATAAGGCTCTGATAGCTCTTTTCTGCAGAATAAATATAGACTCGATGTCTGCAGCCCGTCCCCATAGTAAAATACCGTATGACATAATACTATGAAAATAACTAAAATCCTCGCGGTATCTACATCAGTAAATTGACGGATTTTTCTAACAGCATATGCTGCTGAACTCAGCCGTCCTGCAAGAGATGTTATATGCGGACCCCATTGTAGGCTTGAGTCGAGCGTGATCCCCAGGAAAACAGTTTTTTCGACGAATTCTAGTTTCTCTTGATTCAATACTATGTCACTATTACTACTTTTGACATTCGGTAGAGCAAATCTGATGCACTTCGTTTTTTTCCCATTTAATACTAAATTATTCGCGGTGAACCAATCATGGACCTGCAGTAGGGCGTTATTTACGTCGTCAAGATTTGTGGCACGTCTGTTTATCTTAAATATTAAAGAGGTATCGTCAGCAAACAACACCATTTGTGGTTGGTTTTTAAATAAATGGGGTAGATCATTTATATAAACTAAAAAGAGGAAAGGACCTAATATTGAACCTTGCGGTACACCCATACTTAATTTTAAACCCATTGAATTGACACCATTTATGTGTACTTGCTGATGTCTATCGTTCAAATACGATTTCACTAACCTAATCGCAAGTTTCCCTAAACCGTAATGTTCGAGTTTAAAGAGTAGGGTTTCGTGGTTTACGCAATCAAATGCTTTCGAGAGGTCACAAAAGATTCCTATGGCATCTTGTGCCTCTTCCCACGCAGTAAATATGTGTTTTAATAAGGTAACACCGGCGTCAGTCGTACAACGTCCTTTGGTGAAACCATACTGCTTCTCATGTAAGATTTTATTGGTGTTAAAGTGGTTGAGCATTTGATTAAGCATAACCTTTTCAAAGACCTTGCTGAAAACCGGCAACACGGATACGGGTCTATAGTTATTGGTGTCTTTTCTGTCCCCGGATTTGAACAGTGGTATTACTTTACTGTATTTCATAAGGTCCGGGAAGACTCCTTGGTCCACACACAAATTAAATATTAAGGCTAAGTACGGTGCAATAGTCTCAATAATAGCTTGACAAACTTTAACCGACATTCCCCATAGATCCTCGGTTAATTTGATTTTGATTTCCTTAAAAGCTTTAATGACTGCTATGGGGTTTACATGCTTAAATTGAAACTCAACCGGACAGGCCGGAACGTTCGCTCTTAATAACTCAATAGAAAGCAAGGGTGAGGAATTTAAGGTTTCAGTAGTTTTAAGTGGGATACTAGTGAAGAAGTCTACAAATTCTTGAGCAACTTCGTTTTTAGTGCTTAGAAGACCACGAGAAGTCTCTAGTGTGATATCATTATTATATTTTTTATTTCTATTAGTCTCACTATTGATAATTTTCCAAACAGTCTTTATTTTATTATCGGCGGATTTAATATTGTTGCTAATGAATAAGGCTTTAGCTACCTTACAAGTGATTTTAAAAATTTTTGAGTAAGTTGCAACATATTTATTAAAAGTTTCCGAGTTGATGTAAGGCTTAAGGCCGTACAGCTCAAACAATCGCTCCCTACTTTTCCTAATACCCTTAGTTGCCCAGTCACTGAAGACAAACTTGGGGCAAATAGTTTTACTTTTCATTTTTAGTGTATTATTGAACTCTGTGTTAACTACCGAAAAGAATTCCTCATAAAATTGATTAACATTTTCAATAATATGGCCCGGAATGCCTAAATTACTAACTAGGTTATCATTAAATTTATTCAAATTGCTGGGTGTTACTTGTCTAGATTTTATCTGAATTTTTTGTAATGGTGTGTAGGACTCAAAAATAACGGTCTGACCACTGTGATCAGAAGGCAGGTAATTTACAATGGATTTATCTAAGTAGTCGCAGCAACAAAATACATTATCAATACATGTAGCAGTATTTGTAGTAACTCGAGTTGGTTCCGAAAACACGTTTAACAAATTAAATGATTTAAAAAGATGTAAGAATCTACTGCTATCTGAATTTTTGTCTAAAATATTAACATTAAAATCACCACAGATAACTAGTGATTTGTTACCAATTGCAAGTTTTGCTAAAGCATCTTCCATTACTGACTCAAATATTGAGTAGTTTTGATAATTTGGGGGTCTGTAAACGCACACTATTACATGCTTATCGAGCTCAACACAAGACAGCTCAATATTATGTTCAACCGATAGATCAACAATATCACTACGAGTCTTAAATTTAATACAATTTTTAACTAAGATTAATGAACCCCCACGAATCTTAGTTTTTCGGTTAAAGCAACTTCCCACACTGTAATTTGCGTAATTAATTAACATTTCATAGTCTTTTTAACCAATGTTCAGTAAAACAAACAATTTCAAACTTTGTTTTTTCTAAAAATAATTCAATCTCTAGTTGCTTTGAGGAGAAACCTTGAATATTTTGGTGAAATAACTGCATAGAATTCTGCTTAGCCCCTTTTTTACATTTAGCTATTTGAGAGCAACTAGAGCAAGAAGGTACATCGTTGTTGATAAGTTTAACTAAGTTGCCACTCGTACCTTCTATTGTCTTATTGACTAGTTTAAATCTAAGGTAATATTTGTATGGCCCGCCGCCGCAGTGGTGGTGAGCGTTTAAACCATGTGCGACGATGAGCTCGCGTGGGGCCACCCAAACCCCGCAGCGCGCGCCGGAGCCGTGACAGAAACAACTTATTAGTTTCGTGTTTTTGTATAGTTCGAATGTGGGTGTGTGATAATCGTAGTTGAATAGAAGTTTAATTACTTTATTTTTTGCTATTTGTAGATCTTAGAGATCCTTAAGAGATAGACATAAGCCATCGCGGATTTTTCTGTAGACCTATATAAGATATACAATTCTACCATTCATCATTTTGTTATATCTTAAAGGGCAGCGTTTTCGTTGAAACCTCCACCGGACGGCTTATTTTTTTCCAACACCTCCAACATATATCATTATATTTTAGCCAATCTGTACAAAAACTTGACAAATTATATACTCAAAAGTTCCTTTAGTACCACTCTATCTATTTAAGAAAACAACATGAAAATCAGTGCAGTAATTTTTGAGTTTATCGCGAACAGGCAGTTAGACGCGGCGGAGACACTTCATCATCAGCCTATAATGTTCGCACTGCTGGGACACAGGCCTCCTCTCTATGAAAGGGCTTGGGCTATAATCCACCACGCGGGCCCAGTGCGGATTGGTAGATGTCACATGACTTCGAATTTTTGGTTCTAGGACATGCCGGTTTCCTATGGATGTTTTCCTTCAAGGAATAAATTATACAAAGTAATACGCCTGCCTGGGTTCGAACCCACGACTTACTGTTGTAAGTCGGGGTCGCTACCACTGGCCCACCGCTGCTCACCCACATTGTGTTATAATATGTAGTGATGTTGGGTTCCAGTACAACCGGATGCAGCTGAATACCAGTATTTTACATGGAACGACTGTCTATCTGCCCTCCACAACCCAGTTAGTTCTGGGTAATACGATACCCCTTGGTAGAAATACAGTGAAATAAGTGATAGCTTTAATTTCCACATCAGGTGTTCCAGATCTTCAATGTTTATACGTCAACAGAGAGTGCTCATCAGGCTGAACAACTTTTGCTAAGACGTCATTCCTATATATATTATAGTGTAACTGGGCTCTTGGAGCTCCACAACAGGTGTTCCACATCTTCAATTTTTATACGTCAACAGAGAGTGCTTATCAGTCTGAACAACTCTTGCTAAGACGTCATTCCTATATATGTTATAGTGTGGCTGGAGTTCCACATCAGCTGTTCCAGATCTTCAAATTTATTCTCTTAGCAGAAAATGCTCATTACGTGGAACAATTTTTGCTTTGGTACCATTTTTGAATATCTTATAGTTTAGCTGGTCTGTTGCGGTTCTGCATCAGGTGTTCAAGTTTCCAAGATAAATTATAACCTATAATATGTTTTCCAGACTTAATACCTTTACAACAAAAAAAAAATCATTCAAATCCGTCGAGTAGTTCCGAAGATTAGCGTGTACAGACAAACAGACAGAATTTTTTTTTTGGATTCGTGCTCTATTACTGTTTCTAAACCCCCCACAATTTTTTTTTTAATATATTCTATGTACAGACACAGTTTTTTTACTGTCTTATTATATGTATAGAAGTTGTAACCATAGCTGTGCACTGTTAAACAAATAATTAACTTCGTTAATCGTTAATCCGTTACTAATAAAGTTAACTTCGTTAAACGTTATATCGTTACATTTCAGAAGATTTAACGCAAGTTAACGTTAATCGTTAATCCGTTAACACGTGATTAAAATTGCATTTTTAATATCGTTGCTCTAATGATCTATTTAACTTCGTTAATTAACGATTAACGGATTAACGAGTTAATGCCCAGCTATGTATGTAACAAAAGTAAGAAACAGTCCACATCCGCAAACTTAATGACTTTTAGCAAAGTCCGTCACAACCGACAAAGCACAATGTTTGAATGCGTTACATTGATTCTTACCGTAAAACGTGATTTTTCAGCTAAAAAAAGGCGTTACCCAGCACAAATTTTTGCGTAAAGTTACTTAGTTTGATGTACATAATGCTTGGTCAACAGCTTCGTGAAGAGTCAGTTTACACCCTGTATTAACTAAGGTAGGTAGGGTAGGTAAGGTAGGTAGGGTAGGTAAGGTAGGTATATTATTAGTAAGGTATAGAAACACCGATAGCTACTGTTATCGCTGTTGTCCACGGCACCTACCTGTCATTCGGAGGGTTGACCGCTTGTCATAGGTAGGTTGATTGTTGATTCATAGAAAAATAATGAGTTGAAAGAGTATTCAGATATTAATTTGGGTCAGACAATCTTATGTTCGGGATATACGAACATTAGATTGTCTACTAATGCAGGTGGTGTCTACTAATGCAGGTGTGGTACTAATGCAGGTCCTAAAGTGCGAAGTAATTCATGAAAACTTCTAACACTCATTGGAAATATCTAAAAAAATATTTGGATGTTCTCGTTTATAAAACATATTATAGAAATTTCCACTTAGTAATCTGCTTACAAAGGGGGTACACCCGGTATTCTTTTCGATTTCTTTTCCTCGTGAGTCTGTGAAGTCCAAAAACGTCCGGCGGCCGGCGTCCTCCTCGTCGACAAGCAGGTGGTGGCGTCGTGGGCGGGGAGAAATACTCGTCGCTCGAGCTCCATGCAACTGCCACGGCAGATGTCACTGCACTCACGGTGAGGCTGGGTTCCGGCGGCGACGAGGCGGATCTGAGCGACGCGAGGGGGTCGGAGGCGGCAGGCGTGGGCTTCGAGCAGCCGATCTCGTCAACGCGACCTCGAAAATATCGTCTCTGGTAGGCTCAGGTTTCACTATACATGCAAAAGACAGCGGTGCAAGTTCAACCCTGGCACCCTTAACTCGGCACCCACGATCACGATGCACGCTCGTTGAAATCAATTTAGTAAGGTCCTCGGTCGTTTCGCGGGGGGATAACCTCTTCTCTGACTACGGCCTTGGGTGGTCTTATACAAAGTGGTTGAAAGATGTTTAGTGCTTTAAAATTATTCTTTAATACGTAGGTTGTTAATAAACTGGCTACATTGTAAAATTAATTCATAGCAAGAATTTTTGTGGGATACCCATGTGATATAAAAAAATGTAGGTAGGTAGGTAGGTTGTGGGTAGGTAGCAGGTAGGTAGCAGTTACGTAGCAGGTAGGTAGTAGGTCAATTCGAATTCAATATTCATAGTTGACAGGACAACTTCAGCGAGTTACAGAATAATAATTAATAATATAAAATTTAACAACTCAAATTAACTCATTTATTCAAATAAAAAAAAACAGCTGTAACTGAGTACATTTATCAATAGTGCGTTATTTGTAAATTCTACTCTAATATTAAAGTTTTTATCACATTACTATAATTGGATTGTTTTTATGCATACAACTAGGTAACAATAATAGTGTTCAAAAATATCCCAGGAACGCAATTGGCCGGTAGATATAATCTACTCACGAAGACACGTTACAACTAAAACAAAAATAATGTAGTTTTTATTAGTTCGCTAACGACACATTAAACACAACTACGTAATAACTGCACAATGTAGGTACAATGGGCTGCAAAACTGCATGGACAGTAGAGAAATAAAATCGTGTGAAGCAACGACTACAAAAAAATATTTATGTTGATACTAGAGGGCGTTCCATAAAATATTTTTTTAGTTTCTTTTTGTCTCTTCTAACATTCAAATAATTTATAATGAATTGTTCCTAACTATTAACCTATTATGTTAAAATTTATTATCAATTTAAAAGTATTTGATTTTCGTATTTTTAGTTTATAACTTAGGTTGAAACATCATCATCATCATCATTTCATCCGAAAGACGTCCACTGCTGGACATTGGCCTCCCCCAAAGGAGGGTTTTGCCATAATCGCCACGCTTGGCAGACGGGTTGGCGATCGCAGTACAGAGAACGCTGCTGCCCATTCTCTGGTAAGTAGGTTGAATTGTATTATTATTATGTATTGTATAAATACCGCTACAAGTGTTCGAGTCAACCATTCACAGTAGCCTGTATCCACAGATAAGCGCTCTGTTGTCCGACGCACAGCATGGTTTCCGTCCTGGGCGCAACTTACTCGATCTTATGACACAAATAGTACCGGCGGTGGATGCGGGTCAACAGGTAGATGTGGCCTACTTCGATTTCAGGGATTTGACACGGTAGATAACGCGCGACGTCCTTTTGGCTAAGATAGCTAATGTTGGCTGTAGACCTCACACTATCATTTTTTGCCTGCTATTTGCGAGACCGTTTTCAGTACGTCGTCTGCAGTGGGCAGCTCTCTGGGCTCTATTTTACGAGATCGGGAGTCAGTCATGGCAGCAATTTAGGGCCTTTTCTCTTCATTTTAACAACTAACGACCTGCCGGGAGTGGTAAATAAATAAAAAATATCTACCTATCTAATACCTCTCAATTTATCAGTGTTTCTCTACAATATTATGCATTTATTATACACTAGCTGATGCCCGCAGCTTCGCCTGCGTGGATGTCGGTTATCGCGACCAAAAGTAATCATGATGATCCCATTTCCTCAACTCATGGGAACCTAGTTTGCCCATTTTCAAAGTATTAAAATGATTATAGTATATTATCCTTTAGAGATAGACATAAGCCAACGCTGATTTTTCTGTAGACCTATATAAGATATACAATTCTACCATTCACCATTTTGTTATATCTTAAAGGGCAGCGTTTTCGTTGAAAGCTCCCCCAGACGGCTTATTTTTTTCCAACACCTCCAACAAATATCATTATATTTTAGCCAATCTGTACAAAAACTTTACAAACTATATACTAAAAAATTCGTCGAGAACCACTCTATCTATTTAAGAAAACAACATGAAAATCAGTGCAGTAATTTTTGAGTTTATCACGAACAGACAGATAGACGCGGCGGAGAACATTGTGTTATAATATGTAGTGATGTTGGGTTCGGCTTCCAGTACAACCGGATGCAGCTGAATACCAGTATTTTACATGGAACGACTGTCTATCTGCCCTCCACAACCCAGTTAGTTCTGGGTAATACGATACCCCTTGGTAGAAATACAGTGATCCAGATCTTCAATTTTTATACGTCAACAGAGAGTGCTCATCAGGCTGAACAACTTTTGCTAAGACGTCATTCCTATATATATTATAGTGTAACTGGGCTCTTGGAGCTCCACAGCAGGTGTTCCACATCTTCAATTTTTATACGTCAACAGAGAGTGCTTATCAGTCTGAACAACTCTTGCTAAGACGTCATTCCTATATATGTTATAGTGTGGCTGGGCTCTTGGAGTTCCACATCAGCTGTTCCAGATCTTCAAATTTATTTTGTTAGCAGACAATGCTCATTACGTGGAACAATTTTTGCTATGGTACCATTTTTGTATCTCTTATAGTTTAGCTGGTCTGTTGCGGTTCTGCATCAGGTGTTCAAGTTTCCAAGATAAATTATAGCCTATATATTGCCCAGACTACCTAATACCTATACAACAAAAAAACAAATCATTCAAGTCCGTCGAGTAGTTCCAAAAATTAGCGTGTACAGACAAACAGACAGATTTTTTTTTTTGTATTCGTGCTCTATTACTGTTTCTAAACCCCCCACATTTTTTTTTTGTTTAATATATTAAATGTACAGACACAGTTTTTTTACAGTCTTATTATACAGGGTGTCCCAAAACTCAACGTCAAGCCGAAACGGGGTGACAGGATTGATCATAACCATCACGAGAAAAATCTGAAAAAAAATCTATCCCATGCAGTTTGAAAATTATGGGCATTTTAAGAAAAACCTAGAAATTTGATCAAACTGTACCATTTTTCGGTTATTGTGGTTATTATTTTTTATTTTTGTTCATTTGAACTTTAGAAACGTAATCCTAAATAACATTTCTAGAATCCCAATAAAAAATAATGACACAATTGCCTTAAGTTCCCGAGAATTGAGACTATTTGTTAAACTACGAATTTAAAATTTTCAAGATTCGTCGACTTTGACAGGCCCTCCTATAAAAAAAATGTACTAGAGTGCCTTGGCAAGTAGCATTAAAAGTTGGCGCATTTAATCAGAATTCTAAAATGGTACAATACTTGTTAGTTCCATACAATAGAAAAGAGTAAAAAAATTAAAACCTCAAGTAACCCGATTTTTGCTATCAGATTTTACTCAGTTAAAATGTTTTTAATTCGCACAAGCTCTAGGTAGGTTCTTAATTTTAAGGCAAAATGATGAGAGAGATGGATAATGGGTATGTTTGCCATGAGTGAGCGAGACAGATAGTGACGCCACGCATTGAGACGGAGATGCGTCGTTTAAACGAGTGCGAATGAAACAGATAGATGCTATGGCATCTATCTGTTTCATTCGCACTAGTTTCAGCCAAGCAAATGGCTACGCTACCAGTCCGACACCAACCAGTTAGTACGTTTCGCTCATTCGTCTACTGCGCACGTTCGTATTCGCTTGTGTTGATTTAGTACTGACAACTTTGGCTTCTCTTTTTGGACTTGAATCTTTGTGAATTGGACTTGTTGATAACATACCGGCAACTTTGGCTTCTCTCTGGACTTTTGTGTTGGCATCCTTTTTATCTACCATGCCTACGCGCTACACTTCACAAGAATATGCGAACATGCACCTCATTTATGGGGAATGCAGATGCAACGCAAGTGCTGCCGCTAGACTTTATCGTGAAAGATATCCAAATTTAGAGCGCTACCCGGATCACCGCGTGTTTGTTAATGTGCACCGTTCACTCACAGAGGGCGGCCATTTCCCGAATCAAATACAGGCTGGAGGTAGACCTGTGTTTCCTTTCCAGGAAGAAGTATTGCAAGAGGTCGCACGTGACCGAAGTATTTCCGTACGTGGAATTGAAGAAAGAACGGGAATACCGAAAAGCACTGCTCATCGTATTTTACAAAGAGCCGAAATGCATCCGTTTCACGTACAACGAGTTCAAAGTATTCTACCTCGAGATTATCAGGAAAGGATTTCTTTTTGTAGAACAATGCTACAGAGGCATAATGAGAATCCCCAATTCATCCAAAAAATTCTCTGGTCAGATGAATCGACATTTAAAAAAGATGGTTACATGAACTTGCACAATTATCACGAGTGGCATGTGGAGAATCCACATTTAATGCGAGAAGATAGATCCCAGTATCGTTTTAAAGTAAACAAAAAATTTTAAACGGTAAAATTATTGGGCCTATTGAACTGCCTGAGAACTTGAATGGAACTAATTACCTACATTTTTTAAGAGAAGATTTACCAACCCTGTTAGAGGACGTACCACTAGCAGATCTTCGCGACATGTGGTTTCAACAAGATGGCTGCCCAGCGCATTTCGCAGTGCAAGTAAGAGATTTCCTTGACCAGGAATATCCGGGAAGGTGGATTGGACGTTCGGGCACTATCTCGTGGCCCGCCCGTTCACCAGATTTAAATCCCCTGGATTTTTTCTATTGGGGAGTTCTCAAAGAAAAAGTTTACTCAAAGCCCATTGAGAACGTAGCCGACCTGCGTGAACGCATTTCTCAAGCAGCTGAGGCGATCAACTCTCGAAGATATGCCCGACTAATAAGTAGATCTTTTTTAAGAAGATGTAGGGCTTGTATTGAGGCTGATGGTAAACAATTTGAACATTTATTGTAATAAAAAACGTTATTTCTCTATCATCTGACTTTTATTCCAACAAACCTAATTATTTTACTAATTTTACTAACTTTTTTTCACTTTGGTAAAAGTGGCGTCACTATCTGTCTCGCTCACTCATGGCGAACATACCCATTATCCATCTCTCTCATCATTTTGTCTTAAAATTAAGAACCTACCTAGAGCTTGTGTGAATTAAAAACATTTTAACTGAGTAAAATGAGATAGCAAAAATCGGGTTACTTGAGGTTTTAATTTTTTTACTCTTTTCTATTGTATGGAACTAACAAGTATTGTACCATTTTAGAATTCTGATTAAATGCGCCAACTTTTAATGCCACTTGCCAAGGCACTCTAGTACATTTTTTTTATAGGAGGGCCTGTCAAAGTCGACGAATCTTGAAAATTTTAAATTCGTAGTTTAACAAATAGTCTCAATTCTCGGAAACTTGAGGCAATTGTGTCATTATTTTTTATTGGGATTCTAGAAATGTTATTTAGGATTACGTTTCCAAAGTTCAAATGAACAAAAATAAAAAAGAATAACCACAATAACCGAAAAATGGTACAGTTTGATCAAATTTCTAGGTTTTTCTTAAAATGCCCATAATTTTTAAACTGCATGGGATAGATTTTTTTTCAGATTTTTCTCGTGATGGTTATGATCAATCCTGTCACCCCGTTTCGGCTTGACGTTGAGTTTTGGGACACCCTGTATGTATAGAAGAAGATGTAAGCCTTCCTCTTGAATCACTCTATCTATTACAAAAATCCGTTGCGTAGTTTTAAAGATTTAAGCATACATAGGGACGGACAGACAGCGACAGCGACTTTGTTTTATACTATGTAGTGATAGTGAAGTTTGTAAAGGAAAAACTGCTCTAAGTTATTTTTTCTTATTAAAGTTAGCTAAGAGAAGGTTGGAAGGAGGACGCGCGGATTCGTGAGAGATGGAAGGAGTGGAGGGAGGCCTTTGCCCAGGAGTGGGACAGAGCAGGCTAGTAAAAAAAAAAAAAAAAAAAAAAAAAAAGAGAAGGTTGTAATTTGGTGGGTGTGTTGATATACATAAAAAATTACCACCTTCTTACTATACTCTATGATCATTTATTATTTTTTCTCTATGACTTCTTGTCTTCTATATTTCTGTTGTATCCGTTCATATTAAGTTAATAAAAGTTCTTCAAATATGCACAACATAATCTGTTTTAATCTCAACAAAATGTATCGAAGAACTGAATTTTTCACTGCTGAATTTTGCAATGCTTAGTTGACGGCTTCGTGCAGAGTCCGTTTACACCTTGTATATGCAGGTCCTACTGGCAAAACTGGTAGGAAATGTTAAGTATATAATCACCTATTGCTGACATATAACACAACAGGTACCTACCTACTGCAAGAGAAACACTTCATATTTCTGGCAAATGCTTGTCAATCCATTCCTTGATCAGTTTCGTGCCTCGTTTGTTAATTGAGTGGCCCAGTCTGTCCATGACGTAGAATTCTCCTTGAACTCCAAGCTCTTTTAGCGTATTATATGAATTCTTGCCCCATTCTAAATCCACCAGATCGTCTTTATCGCCATGAATTTGAAGTAACGGTGGCACTGTAAGATTAACAAAAAGCATGGTTACTCGACGACAGTCTCCCTTTTAATATGAGTTTACTTATGTCAATGTGGTAGAGACTAATAGCATTAAAATGCAATGTTAAAATAACACGGTCATTCGCACGCGCGGCATTGCAGGAAAAAGAGCGTTTTTATGGTTCCAGACAAAAATGGTCCTGACCCTGGCCCTTGACTTTAAACATATATGATTCAGAATCAGACTGTCTTAAGGTTAAGGTAAAGCTACACATGAGCTGGTAATACATACCTACTATTTGCTCTCTTCCATTTTATAACTTTCCTTTTCATGTGTAGTCTAGATAAACAATATTAATATTAAATCTTGAATTATGACAAATTATACGGGCTGGAAGGGACACCGACGCGAAAACGATTAGCACATACTCAGTACATCATTCTGACTCCTCCCCCACATTAAAAATTTTCATCGGTTATTAAAAAATATCTGCTGTTTTCTACACGGTATGGCACAGCTGATTTTTTTTTTAATTAACCGGTGACAAATTTCTATGTAGGGGTTCGTTTTCGCGTCGGTGTCCCTTCAACCCCTTTTAATTAAGTTTGCTGTACAGTTTAGCTGCACAACCCACACCGTAGCTACTAGTTCTTGTAAAAGTTTACAGGATGCACAAACGCATGAAAGGGCAAATTAAATAAACGATAGGTCAAAAGCAACCTTAGTTAAATTAGATCTAGCAACTCTTAAGAAGCTTGCAATGTAACTTCTCAAACAACAATAAGTCATACAGCTTCATAATGCCATGTAAATGTACTGAAAACTTACACCGAACTCCGGCAGACTGTTTCAGCTCACTATAAACAGCTGAATTGAGATTTAAGAATGAGCTGAACGCAAACGCTGCAGCTATATTCTTTTCCCATCTGTATGCAGTATGGAATGCCAATGCACCACCCATGGAAAAGCCACCTGCAAATAAAATTGACAATGGTGCCGATTAATTTTTTTTTAGTCCTTTCAAATTAGTCAGAACCTGACGTAATTTGATGTAATTTTAGTAGTCAGCTTTTTAATCACGTCTAAACTTGTGTCAGGTGTTGGTTAATTTGACAGGACTGAACTAAAATTTATCTTCTATCTTCTTCTCAATAAAATAGAAAGAAAAAGATGCACTGAACTTAAATTTAGTTTAGTTTGTGAACAAGGGAATCGGCAACAATATTTACCAAGATGTACTGTCACAACCGCTTGTACATGTCGGATTCTTAAGAGTATGTACTTAAAATTAAACACAAGCGCCTTTGTCAGGCGTGGTGCAAACTCTAGACAGGGGTGTGCCGTCCATGGAGGCAATTAGGCCTGGCCTAGCCTACCCTACCAACAACGCCAAATGCCTTTACTATAACTATGTAATAAAATAGTACAAAATATTTTAAAAAAAAAGTTAAAACTACTGTTAAAACACTTATAGCATCTTGTCGTGCCCGTGTGACTTAACTCACTCAATACTGTAAGTACTACGATGTTCCGGCCGGACTATAAACAATCAAGAATTATGCACATCAAACTAAGTAAGTTTACGCAAAAATTAGTGCCGGGAAACGGAAACTTTTTTTTGGGCTGAGAAGTCACGTTTTACAGTAGGACTCAATGTAACGCACTCAAAACAATGTGCTGATGGATGGATTGAATATTAAGGGGGTCCTGGAGGTGTTTAAAGTAAAACTCTTACATTAAAAAAATGTATTTAAAAAAAACTTGTGAAAAAGTTGGACCCCCAATATCTCCGTAACTAGAAGGTTCCCAAGTATGGTCTAGAACAAAAAAAATGATCGCAATGACGTGACGGGGAGAACAAGTGCTTCGGCTTCGTTAAGAGTCTATACTAATTTTTTGTTTGTAACGAAGCTTTTTATTTCCGTAAGTAACAAATAAACTTAAAAAACTTATGGACCGATTTGAAAAATGCTTTCAGCGATGGATAACTACATTATCAGCGAGTAACATAGGCTATATTTTATCCCCGTACTCCCACGGGAATGGGAACTACGCGGGTGAAACCGCGTGACGTCCGCTACTTAAATATAAAAACACAACAAAGATTCCGACGAATTGAGAACCTCTCCTCCTTTTTTGAAGTCGGGTTAAAATAGAAAACTGACTGAATATCAGAAGCAGTTATCAGCACCTTGAAGTTTTATAAGATAACTGTAACTTATCTAATTGTTGTCAGAGATCAAATATTGTCACATTGATTTAGCCCAACAAATGTGTGAAATTTACAAGTTTTTTAAACTGACATGGTCATTGACACTGAAAACGGAATATTTAAAAATAAATATCCCGTTTTCAGTGTATCATGATCGTATGGTATCGGACACCATACCTCGAAGGTCAGCACAACGCCTAACAAGGGCGCTTGTATTTAATTTTAAGTACATTACTCATCCGAATCCGACATATAAATAAAACTATGGCAGCCGTTCCCGTGCCAGAAACAGATTTTGTGAAAATCATCTAGTTCAGACAAATGAAACTATTATATTATTATATGTTCTGTGTGAGAATGGCTTCTGCACTTAGTTAGTTCCTAAAATCGACTATTATATAAATAAATGAAACTATGGCAGCCGTTGCTGGTCCAGAAACAGATTTTGTCCCATAATCACTCTAATTATAATCATATCTAATAAATTAGACTTCATGAGTACTTACCAACTATTATCCTATTAGTAGGTATCCCAGACTCATTTTCCATTTTAATAAGATTCTTTACCTCCACTTCTATATTTGCAATGGAATCCAATATTTCAGGCACTTTATTACTGATATCAGCTCTGTCAAACCAGACTTGACTCATTTGCCCCCCGGCTGGAGTGTAAGGTTGCAGTGGTGCAGTTGGGTACATCACTTTGATATGGGGAAATGAGAAATTTGATACCATTAATCTTACCCATTCTTTCATATCAGCACCTGAAGATCCTGAAATCGGAAATTTGTTTTTAAAGACAAACCAACACTCTTTTATTTTAAAACTAGCTGTGCCCGGTACCCGGTATGCATTGCAATGCACCTTTTCCTACCCCACCCTACCCTACCTACCAACCTACCTGTTCTACCTAACAACCCTACCCTGCCCTAACTTACCTACCTGTTCTACCTAACAACCCTACCCTGCCATAACTTACCTACCTACCTCTAGCTGTCAATTGTGGAAGATGCCAAACCTAATTTATTTAGAACTTCTCTTTTTTTTTCAAGAACTTTTCAGATATTTTAATATTCTGCTAATGGGGGCTGCGACAAATCCAAAAAATCAGAGATCATAAAAATCAGTTGAGCCGTTCTTGAGTTATAAATTGTGTAACTAAGCTGACTTTGTATTCGATTATTTCTATCGCCTAGTAATATACTTTGAATTAAAATAAATAAGACAAGAGAATACTAGATGAATGCTTACATTATTTTGTTTTTGTCAGGGGACCGCTAAGATTTTATATCTTCTACTCTACTACTGTTTTATGAACGGACGCCAGCACATCAAGCTACTACAATCTGTCAAATTTCTTTAATAGATTTTCAACTTTATAGCATTAGATTCAAGGTTGGTTGGGAAGATCTGACGGTTTTGGGTAGGTTGACCTGCTGGCGTCTGTACATACTTAGCGGTCCCCGACGCTACGACGATATTTGGATTAATGGCAGTGTGCCGCGAAGGATGAGCCGCGGCGCCGCGCCTTTCTTCGTTACTAACGAGGGCAAGGCGAGGGAGGGGAGTGGTTACAGTATCTCGTAGGTGTATTCGGTTATGTATGACTTATGAGTCAATTTAATTTAAGAGTGCTGTTATGAAAGTTATCTGATGTTAGCTGTGTTTTAGAAATTTATTTATTAAAACTTTATGCGAAAGTAAAAACTGTACGAAGGCGGACTGAATGCCTTGAATATTTTCTACCAGTCTACCTTAGGGTGATGCGGAGACAATAAACAGTAGGTGCAATAACAAATTCCGAGAAGGTGAAAGTTTATATGTGTATGTTTGTTTCTCCTACACGGCTTAGCCTATTCCGTCCCACAGGTGGGCAAGGGCTCCCACATTCCTTGCACCAAAACTGGCTGGCCACCAACATAGGCTGCTGGAATAGAGGCCAGCCAGAGAATCCTATCTTACTACAGGTCATCAAGTAGCTTGATCCAATTTTGCTCACTAACATCAGAACTGATTTACTGTTACTTGGAGAAAAGTGCTGTTTACAGACGAGTAGAAAAATTAGGAAAAAAAGCAAAGGTCTGAACAATATTCAATTTCCTCAAAGGACTTAAGTGATAATTTATTATTCAAATGCTTGTTTTTGTTTTGTTCAACAATAATAGTTTTATTGATTAATTTTAATAAATCCTTTAATCACATATGTAAATTCTGTTTTCGTTATCCATGAATCAACAGATAAAAACCAACAACAACAATATAGTTCAACAATCAACTATTTCTTTATTTGGCGTTCCTCGAAATAATTCCATGAGTGTATAGACTTAACATGATAAGGTTAATTAAAATGTGCTATTCGTACCCGAACCATGGAAAAATATAACCGTTCCAGAATGTTTTGGGCCGGTATGGTGAGTCAAATGCAGAGCACCTAATCGTGACATTTTACAAGTATTATTGTTTATTAATATATGTAAAAGTAAGCAACTTTAAAGAATATTTATTTTATAAATGATTAGGAAAAAAATGGGCACAAAACAAAACACAGGGCTTGTAATTCGGTAATCCGATGACCAATAACAGTATTACAGTAGCAACTAGCAAGTCAGTCAAGTCTGATTGCTGTCAATGTCATTCAAGTTGACAAACATTAGACATTGGCATGAACCTTGGTATGGACCTAATAGGTACCATAAAACAACTGATTATTTCGTGTTGAACACGAAGTATTTGATGCAGAGATTAGGTGAGATTGACATTTTGAGATTTTTGAGATCATTAAATCGCCTACTTTTTTATTTTAATTTAAAAAAAGTACTAGCTAGTCACCAGTACATTTACCTAGGATGTTGTAATTTTTATTGTAGGTTCCTACTATTATAAGAAAACGAGTTGCGAAATTTCAACCGTCGAAAATGAATAATTTCGGAGATATTAATTGTAGAATTATTGATGAGATTGTATTGAAAAAGACGACATTTCACACCACAGACTAATATAGTTTGTACCTAAGACTATTTTGGCATAGAGTATACTGTATAACATACGTGTGGAATGTTCAGTGAGCAAAACACACATCACACTACTACTACTAAAAAAAAAATTTGGATGAATTCAGAACCGACTTTGTCAACCACGACACGCCGTGGTGGTCTTAAATAACTTTGTGACCACTAACATCACCTAAAATATCAATTGATCATCAAATTTAATAAATGAGCACCTTTTAATGAGGTGGTTGATGACAAACTAGTAATTTTGCCTAGGCCGACTTGGGGCACCCCGACACGGATAGGTTAGGTCAGAAGGGTATAAAACATTCAGAAGTAGGAGTCCCGTGGTTATTTTTTTATAAACCATTCAGAATTAGGTTATTAGGAGGCTCCGTCGACTGGGTCTCTCTCGACTCGGATGCAAGAGCATAATAGTTCAATTTCTGGTGATCATTTACTAATTTTGACAGTCAAAAGTGATTTTTTACATTTTACTAAATCTGGTGGTTCGTTAAACATAATTTAAAAAATCTTATTAGTTTTTTTTTTTTACTACCTGTAGTTTCGGTCGGAGTTATTACTCCGACCGAAACTACAGGTAGTGGGTACTTCTCTCTCCCTCCACCCTCATAAGCTCATAAGCAGGTGCCCTGTATGTATAAAACTACCTATTTTAAAGTTTTTATGAGTACCTATAACCCAAAAACAAATATGACCATTTGAAAATAATCATAAAAAGAACTATGCATTTCCGACGAATTCCCCCCCCCCCCCCCCCCCCCGTGGGGTGTTCCCATGGCGCACGCCTCCCACTCCTCCCTTCCCCTCTCCCTACCTAAATGTACTTATATTTGTGTCCTTCCAAAATACTATATGTATAGAATGCAGTACACCAATAAAACGAACTACACTTAGGGTGTTTTATAATGTTTCAGGCCTCTAATTAATTATTTAAATGTTAGATACTAACTAAAGCTACTTTTATTTTAGAATAAGAATTAGCATTCGGTGCAAAAAATAAACCCTTGAAATTGGTAACAAAATTAGATTAAAAAAAAGAAGTAACGTTTCTTTTTTTAAAATGATTATAATAATTTCACGCTAACGAAGGTCGCGGGAACCAGTTAGTGTTATAAAAAGTCACGCACGCTCACTCCTTGTCACGTCAAATCTTGTTCAAGAACTTTTTTTCAGGATTCCCGTTGCGAAATCAGAACAGTATTTTCAGAATGATACTTTTCCACGAGATTTTGAACGAAATTTTTTGGTCAGAGGGTCGTAGTACTTTCACAAACTTAATCTAAAAAAAATGTCTCATTGGTGCTGATTCCCTTGTTCACAAACTAAACTAAATTTAACTTCACTGCATCTTTTTCGTTCTATTTCATTATGAAAAGGACAAAAGATAAATATTAGTTTAGTCCTGTCAAATTAGTGAGCACCTGACGTATTTTGATGTAATTTTAGTAGTCAACTTTTTAATCACGTCTAAACTTGTGTCAGGCGCTGGTTAATTTGACAGGACTAAACAAATTTATCTTCTGTCCTTTTCTTAATCAAATAGAAAGAAAAAGATGCACTGAACTTAAATTTGGTTTAGTTTGTAAACAAGGGAATCGGCACCATTATTTAATTCTCTCGACCTCGATTTTAACATTTGTTAGTTTTCCCCGTTTTTAGTGGTTGATGATGTCATTATCGGATCGAACATACAACAGGGACATGTCGATTTACTGTAGAGTTTAAGAGGCAACAGAAGTTAAGGCAATATCCAACAACTTCACATCAGACATATTGGCAAATCATCACGTTTCTGAGATTTAAAAAATATCAGCACCGAGACGAAAAGCAGAAGAAGCATAGGACAATCCAAGGTATCGAAGGCAAAAGGATAAGGTTACATCTTAAAAAAAAAAACAGTAAGAATGTGGTGACATGGTTTTGAAAATTAATACTTTAAATAAAAGATGGTAAAGTATGGGTATACAAAAAATATCTCATCATTTTTTGTTTCGGGCCCACTGAGACAGCCTTCTTAGGTGGTTTCTCAACTTTTTTTTCATCTGTGTCCAATAATGATATACAATGCTGAAGTATGAGTTTCTCTCGTTCTTCAAAACTCAAACCTTCCTTTTTTACAGTTGGCGTCCATTTAAATTTATTCTGGCTTTCAATATTATCTTTTAATCTGTTGTTATGAGTCGCCAAAATTGTTTCAATGCCATTACTAACTTTATATTCATTCGGTGAAGGACCTTTTTGAGAAATGTATTTAAAACGTTTAGCTCGAAATAAAGGTCCACGTTTAAAAGCCGGTAAACATTCTGGTTTTTCTAAGCAGTAATAGCCAGGTCCAGGAGTATTTAGCATCCCATGTACAGGAATATCGGAGAACCAAGGCATAAAACGCCCCTCAGAAGAGAAAAATGGGGCTGCAGTTTGTAATTGGGCAGATCTTCTTTCACCAATTTTAGTTTGAAACATAAAATCTGCTGGGCTTGGCTCATCATGCTTTTTAACTAAAGGTTTCATTCGAATAGTTTTAGATTTGAATTCCCACGTAGGTAAAATACATGGCTTTGCGTCGTTCTCTGGTCCTGCTGTTTCGTCATCGTCGATTTCTTCCATTATATCTTGTTTAAACCTTTTAGCAGAAGTCCCAAAAGGCGCATTTCGGCAGTTAATAAAATTACATAGTCTTGTATTGACATGATAAGTAGCTGGACTTGGTCCCTCTTCTCGTTGAGTTCTAAATCGCTTTCCTTTCATACCGAAACAAGGTGGTTCCGGAAGATTAGCATGACATAATACATCAGGCGGATCTATTGCATCAAAATCTCTTCGCACCCAATGATCTGCTGGACCCGGACTGATATCATAATTTGATTTAGGATTAGGAAACCTTTCAGCTTTTGATCCTAAAAAATTAAGATCTGTGCCTCTGGGTGACATAGGACTATATGTTGGAGGGCCCGGAAGATTTTCTCTTATATTTCTTAGTTGGATCTCTTCAATAAAACGCAGCTGCCGTGACGTTTTTCGTTTCAACGCGCGAACTTTTTCTGCACAAATTTCTTCTATAGTAGGTTCCCTTTCTAGATAATAGTCTGCAGGACCAGGTCCTGCTTCAATTTTTATTTTATCTTTTGCAGTTCTATTACTCCATTTACATCCCTGATAAAAAGCTGTACTCTCCATCACTTTAGTATTATAGAACGGTGGACTTTCTTCTTTAATCTCCTCCCTCATTCGATATTGACCATTGTCAGATATATCAAAACCACGATCATTTCTTGACGGAGTTGATAGACCTCCATCGAAACCAGATCGAGGCGTGGGACCTTTAAAAAGTCTTCGTCTTACTTTACTTTGGCATACAACATCCGATTCTATTTCTTCTCCAGTGGGACATTCACATGGGGATGAAATCCCACATCTACACAACATTTCTTCCATATCTTCTGCACTGAAGGCTTCATACGGGAATCTTGGCTTTTTAGAAAGCATTGAAGCACAATTATTGAGATTACTAGGTAAACTCGGGTCATAAACGGCTTGAGTCCATATTTTTGCACCACCTTCCATTGTACGAGGTAATTTCGAAAGAAATGGAAATGCATTCTGTTTCGTTTTGACGACATTTTCTGTATTATAAGAACCAGGATCAAGAAGGGTAAAATATTTTGGATCTGGTGGAAATCGATCAGCTAAATTGTAGGCCATAATTTATAATATAGCTTTGCGGGTGTGCGGCACTATCTAAAATAAATGCGTTACAAACATAGTACAATAAAATTATGAATAGGCCCAGTTATAATGGGATTCTAAGAACAATATGGAATTATTACTAAAAAATGTACCAGTGACATAAAAAACATTTTTATTTACAATATGTCTACCATCTGTCAAATTTAAGTTTAACGGTCTGAGGTTCTGAGCATGAAGGATATCAAAGACCATGATTTGCCAAGCAATTTTACTCAGCGGAGTATAGTAGTAGTAGTAATAAAACAATTTGCTACTTAGGGGCCAAGTAAGAGTAGGACTCGCGCACCGAGGGTTCCGTAAAAACTTATAGGTAGGTATTTATTTTGTTATTAAACTACGTAATTACAGTTTTCAGATTTTTCTTTTACATGTGCTGTAAGACATTGCTTCTTGCCAAATTTCAACAAAGAGATCCTTTAAGGGTTCCGTTATTGCCGACTGAGGTACGGAATCCTAAAAATGGTAAATTGACCTTGAGTTCACAGGACACACTACTGTTTTTAATCATAAAATGAAGTGTATTTTTATGCGTATCGAGTCGTGTGATCCAGTAGCTTTCCGTCGTGTGACCTAAAGGTCATAGCACACACATCAACTCGGAAAGGGACCGTCACCGTATCGCCTTTCGCCTCGCCATCAAACAGGCTAACCTAACCTAACGTAAGCACGTAACCAAGCGAATCAGCAGGTTAGATACGTCGAATCGGCTATGGCTAGGCGACACTGCCGCTCGCTATTCTATTCATGACTTTTTCCCGAGGCGAGGCGATTACGTTACGATTCCGATAAGTGTGCGTTGCAGTATGATACAAAGAATACTGAATGGCTCGAGTTTATACGGTGACGATCCCTTTCCGAGTTGTTATGTGTGCTGTGCTGTGATCTTTAGGGTGCGTTTCCACAGAAGCGGAGCTGCGCGGAGTTCAGCGGAGCAGAGCCGTGTAAATAGGTAGGTGTTTCCACTAAAGCTGCGCAGAGATGAGCGGTGCAGGGCTGAGCTGTGTAGCTGGGTGAAGTGGAGCCGAGCGAAGCTGAGACAAGCGGAGCGGAGCTGAGACGACCGGAGCTGACCAGAGCTGAGACTAGCGGAGTAGAGCTGTGAAGTGGAGATGAGAAACTGCAACAAACAAACTCCCGCGCCTGACGTCGCGTTACCCCTCTCAGCCCTGCTCCACCCCGCTCAACCCCGGTCTGCCGCGCGCTTCCCCGCTCTACACCGCACAGCCCCGCTTCACCCGGCACAGCTCCACTAAGCTCGATACCGCTGCACTGCCCCACTTATCTCCGCGCACCATACATTTTAATGTAAATCTTCTCAACTCCGCTAACACTGTTTCCACTGAATCGGGGCGGAGATGAGATGTGTATTTTGAGCTATGTGATTGGTCAATTGCTCCGCGCAGCTCAGCTACTGTGGAAACGCAGCCTTAGGCGCAGGCGAGGGACGTTAACGTCGCGTGTGCACGTTATTTGCAAAGGTGAGTTTTGATCGAGGGTGAATCTTGAGGACTCATGACGGTGTTTTGTGTTACAAAAATAATTTGGTTACCTTTTATGTATATGTTTTTAGTCTTCAATCTGAATGTCAAAAAAAAAAAAAACAATGACTCGACATAATACCGACATCATAAATCATCATGTTCTTACAGAACAATCTTTATTCATTTTATACATATTTGTTACATTTTTAAATATTTCATTATAAAACAACGTAAAAAAAAAACATTAAAAAATATAAAAAAATAGTAGCCCACCAGCATTGGGAACAGGGTCCGAGCTGCCGGTGGTCAGGGCTGTTGAGAAAGGAACCTCCTGACAATACGTGCCGTGTCCAGAAGTACTGCTTTCTGAATCAAGCCCTTGATCCAGCTGCCAAGCGAGAACCTCTTAAGATGTTGGTCGAGGCTCTTGGCTATTAAGCCATTGCACGACACGGCTATTGGCACAATGACTACTGTACTCACGTCCCACATGTCGACAACCTCGCGAGCCAGATCTAGATACTTGAACTCACAGCTTGAACTGTTTATCTTACAATTATTCCTTTATTCATTTTTATCCTTATTAATTAAATTTTTAAATATTTTACTAACAAAAATTACAATAAAAAAAATTTGGCCAATGTTTGGGCCATAATTGTCTTTTTGGTTATTTTCCATTAAAAAAAGGTGTGTGTGTACTTATGTACACGCGTTAGAAGTTATACTTCTTTGGCGTCTGAAGAAAAATTTTAAAAAACAAAACTGCAGTAAATATCGAAGAAAAATGTTAAAATCAATCAAAACAGTATACGTAAACAGTAAGTACTGTATATTTAGTTTCCTGGATGTGAATTTTGGGGTCTGCTGGATGTGATTTTTTTTTCAGGTAAGTTCAAGAAGGTTGAAGCGTATGGGAAGCCCGCAAAATTCAAATTTTCTTACGGTTTTTGCAATTAGAGGTCTGTGTCGGGTTGTATGTTGATGAAAAATGAGTCGCGCCATTAACACGTATGTAGTTAAAGAATCACAATCATGAAAATCATCAATGCAACCCTCTAAGTTCATGTAACCCTATTCAATGAATATTTCATGAAAAAGTCATTCAATAAGGTTAAATGAACTTACAGGATTATATTGATGATTTTCATGATTGTGATTCTGTAACTACATACGTGTTACTGGCACGACTCATTTATCATCAACATACAACCTGACAGTGGCGCCGATTCCCTTGTTTACAAATTAAACCAAAGTTAAGTTCAGTGCGTCTTTTTCTTTCTGTTTCATTAAGAAAAGGACAGACGATACATTTTAGTTTAGTTCTGACAAATTAACCAGCGCCTGACACAAGTTTAGACGTGATCAAAAAGTTATCTACTAAAATGACATCAAATTACAAGGGAATCGGCACCAATGACCTGCAAATTGCAAAAAACGTAAGAAAATTTTAATTTCGCGGGCTACCCTGACGCAACCACCTTAACGCTATTGGACACTAGGGCAATTTTGCCTAATAAAAAAATCAATGTTGTTTATATAAGGAAATATTTTTTTAAGGATCATCATTAAATAATTACTTTTTTTATTTTTTATTTTATGATATTCTATTTATCTGTGATTTATAAACACAATTTAAATACTCAAAAAATATTTCCTCCTCACTTTATCAATCCAGCAGAACATCTTCCTCCGACAGGAGCTGCAGTGGCCAATCTGGAAATCTCTTAACCGTTTGCGGGCACAGGTTGGCCGCTGCAGACATAATCTGGTTGAATGGGGTATCATCGACCCGTCCCAGCAGCGTCTCTGCAGGATATGCCTCATCTCCTTTCTTGCCCATCCTGCACTGCACCTTCCAGGATTTAAATGAAGCCAATGACAGAGCTGTGCAGGTGGCAATATACTGGTCGCGTATTATTTGAGTCTATCGACACGCAATGATGAAGAAGTAGAAGAATTGAAGTAATTTGGAGTTATATAAGTCTTAAGGCACACAGACCCACCGCGGTAGGTATTATTTTTCCAAGTCAAGCCTTTGATGTACAGTATTCGTAGGTTTCGGCTTCGCCAAGCCTTTTTTTATACCCCGTAATTTTAAATAAACTGCTACCCATACAAAGCGGGGAGCGTGTGCTAGTAAGTTATAATTGAATAACTGTCCCAAATGAAAGTACAAATATTGGATACCCTATTAGAAAGAGATGACATCCACTATTGAAGTTCTCTCGCTCCGAACACCTTTCTTTGCTAGTCATCATTCCAGTTAGTGTAATAAGTTCCTTGAGTTTTGGACTGAGATTGGGGTTGGCAATACTGTTCCGTTATTCCCTATCTACAGTCCGTCCTACGCTGAAGCTTAACACTTGGCAATCCGCCATCTTTACTTTATTGATTGACGTTGATTGACGCATTGCGTTGCGTTGCGCCAATGCGCTGAGAGCATCGAGCATCTGCAATTCTGCATTGCGGCACTGCGTTAGATTTTTCGCCGAGAGCATCACATTTATTTGATTTTTCGTAATTTTGCTAAAAGTAGACAACAAGTGGTTAAAGAAAACTTTCAGCAAGGCAGCAGAATGGCTTACAACAAACAATGTGAGTAAAAAATATCAATTGATCTAATCCTGTATCTTTGAAACCTGAAAATATAAGTAGTAAAAGTAAATGGTATTTTGACGTTACAAAGAGTAGCACATAATTAAATGCTTTTAGATGCGAACTCAGAGTCCCTATGACTTCGGGCTCTATTTTGAGAGAATGACCAACGACAGTTGCAGATCAATATTCTCCTTCTTCGCCAACCGCCTAGTGCGCCTTTGCTGCTAATTCGCAATAGTTTTGATTGATTTTGAAGCTGATTTCGTAAATTTCGGTTTTCAAGCTTAGAAATATTTATTCTTATAACAAGCTACAAACATTATTTCTCTTCCCTGGTCAAGCTCCTTTCTTTCTATTGAAGATCATAACAAATAATTAATATCTTTCAGTAAATATGTATCACATCACAACATTCCCTAACGCCATCATAAAAGTGCAAAAAAAATCTGTCTATCTGATAATGTTTTAATCAGTGTAAATGCATTGTGAGGTGTCCATATATGTAATTCAATCAAACCAGTAACTTAACTTCGACCTTGCACTGACCTTGTACAACAAGATGTTGTGCCAGACTTTGTCGAAGGCTTTCGCTATGTCGTAGTACAAAACACCTGTCATTGCTCCGCGCTGGAAACCAGCGCTCAAATGTTCGACGATGCGGTGAACCTGTTGAATGCACGAGTGTTCGGTCCTGAAGCCGAATTGCTCATTAGGAATGAGGCAATTAGATTCTGCGTAATCTTTGAGTCGCTTATAAATAAGCATCTCGTAGATTTTGCTGAGTGTATTCAGGAGACTGATAGGACGCTAGCTGGAGGGCTCCGCCTTGGGTTTACCGGGTTTCAGGATACCGACAACGGTGGCCTCTTCCCATATCTGGGGGAAGAAGTTATTACTCAGGGCGCCATTGAAGATGGCCGCCAATAGTACTGTTAGTTGACTGGGGAGAATTTTAAGTACCTTGTTAGTGATTCCGTCTGAGCCTGGTGCTTCCCGCGGTCGAAGCTTTTTAATGATGTCGTGCACTTCGTCTCGTGAGACTTCAGGCAGAGGATCATCCGGGTCTTCGACGGGAGAGAGGGCAGCCCTACTTTCGACTCAGTGGCGTGCCCGCAATGAAATGGAGGCAAAGCCCAATTAAAAAAACTCAAAGCATTTACCTTGCCCAGTACCGATTTCACACACTTTAATCCTTCACAAGGAACTTGCATCCGTTTTCGAATTCATTTTAGTGTTATAAAAACTACAATCAGTTGAATTGATTGTAAGGCAAGCCGGGCTTTTCGGGTTGTATGAAAGATCCGCCACTGGTTCGACTTCAGAGTTCACCATCTTGAGGTGAGCGCTGTCTACTGGTTGAGAGCTAGGAGTGCACTGACTTTCTAAACTATCGGCTAGGCATTAGGCATAGGAACTGTGAGAGCTAGACAGTTGAAATTTTCATAGATGATGTATTTCTGTTGCCGCTATAACAACAAATAGTAAAAAAATATTTAATATTTAAAGGGGGCTCCCATACAAGAAAAGTGTTTTTTTCGGTTTAGGGTACGGAACCCTTCGTTCGCGAGTCCGACTCGCACTTGGCCAGTTTTGTAGACTGACTAGTTTTGAGACTATTTCTATTATAATGAGTACATCTCGAGCTTCATGTAATAATAAACAGGTGGTGAAAGAAATTTTTGATATTTTATCTTTTTTTTTTTTTTGTAAATGCTATGACTTGTTCATCAAAAGTCATCTTATTTTTGTCGGGGAAATGATTAAACAATTTAGGATTTAATATGTGAAATAGTTTTAGAATACACAGTGATAGTTTCACTAAAGTTTGTGTACAATTTGCTTCAGGTAATCAGTATATTTGCGTATCAGATTCTTCTGAAGATGGATCTTAGTGTTAATTATTGTTATTTAGTGCATAATATAGATAAATATTTTTTTATTTTCCATTCCATTTTGAGTTTTGGCCAACACATTGTATGGAAGGGTGACAGTGTGCGGCGAGTTCATGCGCCATAGCAAATATAAATTGAAATAAGGGTTTGCCAAACTTTGTAATATGCACTCAACCATAACACTGCTTATTTACTCTATTGGGCAGCACTTCTATGAAAGGTTAACTATCGCCATGATCAGCTAATTACGCCCATCTCTATGCCAGCCGGATGGACTGGTGACTCGCTTCTACTACCCTTGTCTTTGTTTTATTCTCTCATGAGATTTTCTTAACTTATGAAAATCAAGTGCTATGCCCACCAATACAATACGTTTTTTTGATCCACAGATAATACTAGATTCTCCGGGCGCTACAACACACCAGGACACTTTGTACCTTCTGGGGAGGTAAATTTGATAAATTAGAATTATTATGCTGAAATTCGGGATGGTAAAAAAGTACAAGACAAGTAGACGATTCGATTTTATTAATGTTGTTTATTGCATTTAAATGTGCACATGATAGGCGAAACTGTTTGTCCCTTGCAGGACCTTTTTTTACTTCCGACACACCCAGAATTCTATTGGGTTTTTTAGGAAGGAAAATTCATTAACAGACTAAATTTTAGAGTAATACCTTGCTGATGGCAATAGACTTGCCAATAAAATCAGACTATTGGCAGTGAAATGTTTAATGTTATAAGGAGCAATTGATTGAATACATTTTTTTATGCAATGCCAATCTGGCTGCCTCTCAACAAATATTAAAATATAATATCTGTTACCACAGTGCTTTGGCGAGCCCCGAGAGCCCTGGTACTGGCCACATAAAGTCTTCAGTTACCCTCTGACTGATCTCAAGTCCACACATTCCCAACATCGTATGAGATACGCAATAGAGACTTGCTCACTGTCCCTTACAATGTTGGGTATCCACCAGGGCTTTGCTCTATTGATTGATTAACGCGCCTGTGGTGAAGTGTTGCACAAGATGTTGACGCGAGACTCTCGGAGGATAGCTCTGTGGTTTGAGAAACTAGTATGGTCACGGAGATAACAATTCGTAACCATACAGCATTCTCTAGACTTAAGTAGACATAAGCTGCTCCGGATTTCTAACATGTGTTAACCCTCTGAAATTGTAACTACAAAATTTCTTGATGCAAAATTGCCATGTGATCTCCATCTACAATTGGCGAAACGATGAGGTTGCAATTTTACTGGGTGACTCATGATAGGAATATGGATGTTGATGGGTGATGTGTGCCCACCATCACTTTATGAGATGATGAAAGGTTGGACAACTCCAAAATGCACCTTATTTTACAGTTTTGTTTGCTTCTAACATGCCAAACCTGTATTTTTTGTTTTCCTACATACTTTTCTTGTCATTTCGAGCTCTCAATGGCTACATTTTCGGCAGCAGTATGCTGTTTCCTGCTTCAGTTTTAATTTGCTGCTTTTGAATGCGTGAGTGTGCGAGCGAGCGAGTGTATGGTGGAGCGCATCTCCCACTTGGCTGAATGACGCCAGTTTGTGTCGGGCGGGCTGCATTTGGACAACGACTGACGACGACAGTGAGTAGAATCCACTCCCAGCAAAAAGCGGCTTTGCAGTGAGTACTCACTAATATGTAATACGTAAGCGGTTCATATATCCTGCATCCGATCAGCATCTCACAAAATACGGAACCCAAGTCGCACTTGGGTGCTGTATAATCTGGATGGGAGACTGATTGATAGATGTTATCTCGATGATATCACGTGACCTTATTGGAGGGCTATACTTAGTAGACTTTGCGAATGCTCGGTGTTACCATAATGTACTATGTCGATAGCCGTTCGGGAAATCGCCGCGCAAACAGCAGCAGCAGCAAAACCTGCAACCAGTGAAGGTGAGCCGATTGTGTTAGTTCTGCGACACGCGCGACTCCCGACTACTTAGAGTGACCCTTAGCTTCTTGTCTTAGACACATCAGTCCCCTTGCCACTCTTGCTCGCAGTCTTTCCGAACGGCGGTAGCACGATGACACGAAGTGTTTAGTTTAGCTGTTTATTTTATGAAATCTGACGTGAGCTTTAGGGAACTCACCACAGAAGGACCATAGGAACAAGTCTTCGGCGTGGCCATATAGTGCACGCGGTTCCAAATGGCATAGAAAAGTTGAACAAGAATTTTGATATCCACTAGAAAGGCACAAATCACGCGATATCATTATTCTAAATCTTATAACAAAAGAATCTTAAAAACGCCTACACTTCAGCATAATTAACTTAGCTTTATTAATGTATGTGACTTAGAAATTAATATTGATGTTGTGTTAGGTACATTTGAAGGACGAGGATGTGAAGATGGAAACGGACGCCAGCTCGAAAGGGTCCAGGGACGATGACAGTGGCAGTGTGCTGGCTCGGCCGCACTGGATGAAGAGCAAGCTACCTGGAGGTACCAAACTTTAGTTGTACAAGATGGAGGCGTTATCGTTAGTATCCCACTAACGCCGCCATCTTATTTTTTTTTCAGTAGGTTTGATTTGAAAATTACACAATGTAGTAATTTCTGTCCTTTCAATATTTTTAATTATTTCCTTTATTCATTCTTATCCTTATTAATTAAATTTTTAAATATTTTACTTACAAAAATTATAATTTAAAAATATAAAAAAAATATATATATTATTCCGTTCATTTATTTATTTACACATTTAATAACATTTTTAAATATTTCTTAAAAAAATCCATATAAAAACATTTAAAAATATAAAAAAATAGCGGTCCGCCGGTGTCGGGAACAGGGTCCAAGCTACCGGTGGTTAGGGTTCCAGAGACAGGAACCTCCTCACAATGCGAGCCGTATCGAGGAGTACTGCCTTCTGAATCAGGCCCTTGATCCAACCGCCTAAGGAGAGCTTCGAGAGATGGTCGTCGAGGCTCTTAGCAATAAGGCCATTGGCCGTTCGTTACGACAATAGGCACAATGACAGCCGAGTTCACATTCCACATGTCGACAACCTCGTGTGCCAAGTCGAGATATTTTATTTGTTTCTCTTTCTCAGCTTTCACGAGGTTCTCATCATGCGGGATGGTGACATCGATTATCATTACGCGGCGCGCTGATCGGTCTATTACCACTATGTCAGACTTATTGGCTACAATAGTCCTGTCAGTAATGATAGACCGATCCCAGTACAGCGTGACATGGTCTTTCTCGAGAACTCGGTCGGGCACATACTTGTAGTACAGTACCTCAGATTCCACAAGTTTATATTTCAATGCAAGTTGCTGGTGAATAATCCTGGCTACTTGGTTGTGCCTGTGCAAGTACTTGCCGTTAGCCAGACGAGAACAACCAGAAATAATATGTCTGATGGACTCACCCGGGCGGTTGCATGCCAGACACACGTCAACCGTCCCGTCCTTCATAATATATTTCCGGTAGTTGTTCATCAACATAACTTCGTCCATAATCGCACAGACAAAACCTTCAGTTTCCCCAAAGAGGTCACCGAAACGTAGCCAGGACACGGACGCTAAATAATCTACATCGGGCCCATGAAGAGCCCGGTAGAATCGCCCATGAAGCTCCTTGCCTTGCCATACTTCCTTGCGGTCATCGGTAGTAAGTACTTCAGGTTTGCGCCAGTTCTCTTTAGCCATGGACAGCGGGGTGAGTCCTTTGTCTACTGCGACCACATCTCGGTGCATACCCACTTCGGCTTTTAAAAAATATTCTCTGAGACTGCACACCTCGCGGTTGTGGAGGGTCTTCGCGTTTAAAAAGCCTCGACCTCCGCACTTCCGCGGGATGTACAGTCTCATCACCAATGATCGTGGGTGATGCATGCAGTTTTTGTCAATGTGTGTATTAATTTTCGCTCTCAAAATGGATGTAAGAAGTTTATAGACCGTCGACAAACACGTGATCGGTCTATAATTCTTGGGTTCCGCAGGACTACCTGACTTATGGAGCAGGTGGGTAACGCCTGTCGTTAAAAACTGTGGTAGTAACCCAGACTCTAAGGATGACTGGAATTGGGATGCCAGGCAAGTGTGTGAACTACTAAGCCATTTGAGCCAGAAGTTGTGCAGTCCGTCCGGTCCCGGTGACTTCCAGTTCGGTAACGGACGAACTGCTCTGGCTACATCTAATGGTGTAAACGAAACTGGCTCCATTTCTGGTATAGGTTCAAACACTCGCTCGTCATCACGCATCCAGTCAGCCTCAGTATGACAGACGGGCACCGACCAGATGCTGCGCCAGAAAGAACTCGTGGCGGCATCATCTGGGTGGCACACGTCTGTCATATTTTGTTCGGTTCGCTCCCAAGCTCTGTATACCCACCTTTCATCGCTCTGGAACATGCGATTCTGCGAGAACCGATCAACCCGCCGCTTATACCGCCGAATACGGTTCGCCCATGCATAAACTTTCTGCTTCAGGAAGTCAATGCGCTCTGTGACACGGGACATGTATTCTTGAGGGCTGAGTCCAGTCCCCGAGAATGCCCACCTCACAAAATATTATTATTATTATTCTCCTCCGCCTACCCTTTCGCTAAATACAGTCGTAATGTTATGTAATTTCGTTCACAGTGAAGAAAGTGAGCAACAAGGAGCGTCGTCGTCGTCAGAACGAGAATTTGCGGCGACTGCTGACGCCCAAGAACGCGCTCATGGTGCTCAACGAGATGATGCCGAACGAACAGGTGGCCAACGTAAGTGTTCTTATTTGTTTTATTTAAACATAAAAAAACGGCTGTCATGGTTGGCTGGCATGTAATGCAGAAGAATGAGGAAGTCGTCAGGAAAGTTTCTAGTATCAATGTGGATGGTTACAAGAGTAGTTCATGATCAAAGAAACGATAGACGTACCGTGTGAATGATGGTATGGCTAGAAAGGCCTCTTGAGATGAGTACGGAAAAGTAAACATGTTGCGCCAACACCAAATAAATTAGGATAAGGGCGGGAGAATGATGATGATGATACTCGGCCAAAGGCTATTAACATTTTTACTAAAATCATGTTTAGAACGTACAGCTGGCCATTGTACTCTAGACATCACTCATCACAATCAGGTTTAGCAACCAAGTGAGCATTGAGCGAGGGAATGCGCGTGAAATTGGAGACTGGGCTTGCGTGACAGTTGGACTTCCACACTATCTTCTTTTACCAGTCATCAGCGTACAGTGTTATTATTGTATAGTCGGGGAAACGGATTGTCAGTCGTCTGTAATGGTTAGGTATACCCTTTCCCCCCTCACGAGTTCCTCGTGATAGCACTCGCATTCAAGAAATGTAAATATAACGATCTAGCTATATGATTACTTTGTCTAATATCTCACAGCAGTTCAAAGTGGAGCCTGCGCAGGCCGCGCAGTTCAACAAGGCGACCAACAGCCTTCACAACTTCTGCGCAGACCTCACCATACATGGAAGCAACTACCAAGGATACGGTACACAACACTCTATTTATAAATAAATGGATGTAAAATGACCTAGCCTACCCTAGCCAGATTATTAAGATTGAAAAGCGATTTTCTCGTGAAATATCTATGTTATATCGTATCCTATTAAAATTACGATCAATACAGGTGGATAAATGTGTATGCATATCTATCTATCTATAACGACTATCTATAACGTTACGAGCAATCTCGGAAACGGCTCCAACAATTTTAATGAAATTTAGTAAGCAGGGGTTTCGGGGGCGATAAATCGATCTAGCTAGGTTTCAATTTGTGTTACCATGCAAAGCTCGGTCATCCAGGTACTTAGTACTTATGACTGTACAGATGTGATTTATATGTAAAGCCATACTCAGTGAAAATTGATGAATAATACTAACCTGTTTGATTCCCTAGGTGACAACAAACTGATGGCCCGCAACGCAGCGGCTGAACAGGCGATTCGAGACCTTATCATAAAGAAGTTGAGCAAATCTAGCAACAGCGACAGTAGTGAGTTTATCTAACCTCTCCTAACTATACAATTTTAACACAAACTCTACAGGAATA
The DNA here is from genome assembly GCA_950005105.1 of Lycophotia porphyrea. Lineage (NCBI taxonomy): Eukaryota > Metazoa > Arthropoda > Insecta > Lepidoptera > Noctuidae > Lycophotia > Lycophotia porphyrea. Next base: position 22,750,467 of record OX465383.1, on the reverse strand, counting down.
TGTCGACGTAGAGAAGTAGCCCAGTCAGCTTAGTAGGATACTAACGAAAACTCCTGACAACACGAAACAGCGCCAATTTCATCAATCAGTAAAATTTATCAAGACACAAAAATAATGAATAAAGTTTCTTGAAACGAAACCGAATTTTAAAGTGTGTGTTAATTATTCTAATTGGCTCGAAAATTTATTTATTTATTTAATTTTAGGAAAACTTACAGCTTAACAGACAGTGAGTAATAGTATAAACAAAATATGGCCAATCACAAGTTTCCACATGTATGCAGTGGCGTGCCCGCAATGAAATGGAGGCAAAGCCCAATTAAAAAAACTCAAAGCATTTACCTTGCCCAGTACCGATTTCACACACTTTAATCCTTCACAAGGAACTTGCATCCGTTTTCGTATTACTTAAAGTGTTAAAAAAACAATAATCACTACTAAACAGCGTTAATCATAGCAAAAACTAATCACACAACTTTAAATCACAAGAAATTAAATAAACTAAAACACAAAAAAGAAATGCACGCGTAACCGCTCAAAACAAAAATGAACTAATTTGAAATCGCATTCTTGGCGCGAACACAATAATTCTCTCTCAAACTTACACTAACAAACACTCACACATTCATAAGAAAGCCCTGCTTTTAATTCAATACAAAATTCAAATTTCGTGCCTGTTATTGTTATCAAAAACAGAAACATTTTGCTAGAGAAAATGAAAGGTCAGAGAAGCCAAATTACAAGCTAATGGGTGTGAAAGAGAAAGCGCTAGCACTCACTGGCCGTAGGCCGTAGGCACAACTCTTCTTTTGTATAGTGTTAGAGCGAGACAGAGTCAACATCTGAGATATCAGAAAATTTTGGCAAAGTCGCGTTCTTGATGCGCGCGAATTTAAAATAATTTCTGGATTGATAAGTTGTGTGGAAACCTGGCAACGTTGCATCGCATCACGTTGCGTTTGGCGCAGATTTTGATATTATTATTGTTTGACATACATTTTTATTTGTGTAAGAACGTAATTTATTTTATTTGTTGAGTTGATTGTAAGGCAAGCCGGGCTTTTCGGGTTGTATGGTAGATCCGCCACTGCATGTATGTAGTATGTAAATTATATAAATAGAAAATCGTTAATAGACTAAGTAACACCAAACAGGAAAATTACTATTTACGCTCGAAGAAGCTATTACATAAAATTTTCTTTAATTTAACCAAACTAGTATTGAAGATGTCGATCTCAGCTTCCTGGCAGATTGCGTTGTACATACGACTCGCTCTCAACACGTACGAGTTCCGTCTGTACGTAGTGGTTACAACTGGGGTGTGCAATAAATGAGGTCTACGCAAGAACACAGACGGCACTCGTAGCCCGATTTTATGTAGCCACTCGGTAACGCCAGTTGTTCCATTGGCGATCTTGAATAGAAAAACAAAAATCTGATATGAAATTTTTTGCAATGGTAGGTATAGTTCGTTGAAAAGGATTTAGACCGATTTTTACCGGATCCGGACCGGATTCACCACTTTTCCACATTTTTGGACCGGATTTTTTAATCGGTGTACACACTCTTCAATAAAAATGATGAGACACCTGTATCACAGTTTTGGCGCATATGGTGCGTGGGGCGTGCAGGGCATTTAAAAAAAAAATATCGATGAGAAATTTGAGTGACTTCAAATGATGTACTGAAAGTATTCACTTTCAGTAACCATTATCGCGTCAGTGTCCCTTCCACCCCGTTTTCTACATCTTCTCTCTCTTCTCTTCTTCAACCCTTGGCTACCCAATGCTGAGTGTAGGTCTCTTCCAAATCTCTCCACTTTTGGCGGTTTTGTGATATGGCTATCCAGTTTCTTCCGGCCACTTTAATGAGATCGTCTGTCCACCTAGTCACTTGTCTTCCCACATTCCTCCGTCCCGTCCGTGGTCTCCACTCCAGCACTTTCTTCCCCCATCTTCCATCCTGTCTACGGCATATATGGCCCGCCCACTTCCACTTTCGTTTTGCTATCACTATCGCTATGTCCGTGAGTCTCGTTCGTCTCCGTATTTCGGTATTTTTCACCCGGTCATAGAGGGAGATGCCCAACATGGGTCGTTCCATAGCTCTCTGAGTGACTTGCATGCGGTGGATAGTGTGTTTGGTGAGCGTCTAAGTTTCAGCCCCGTACGTCATGACTGGGAGGACACACTGCTCGAACATGCGATGCTTTAGGTTTATGGGCACCCGCTTCAACTTGAGCACGTCGGACAGCTTACCGAAAGCACCCCACCCTAGTTGGATACGGCGCTTGATTTCGCGGTCTTGTCCGTTCATCACTATACTCAAAGTCTGTCCCAAGTATACGTACTCCTTGACTTTTCCTATTTGCTGGCCATTCACTAGAATGTGATCAATGTCGTCATCAAAGCACATTATTTTGGTTTTTGCGTTTTCTACATACACTATTATAAATGTGAAAGTTTGGATAGACGGATGTTTGTTACTCTTTTTTTGCAAAAAAAGCAACCGACAGGGCTATTTTTTATTTCCATCTTCGTGAGCTGATGGAATGTCACTTTTTCCAGCTATTCAGTCGTTCTAATTAAAAGAACTGACTAACAGAGGTCGACGAAAGATTCAAGATAATATTCCATATTCACAGCATCATCTTTAATGATGCCCGACTCGGCCTCCAAGATCGGCGACCTGGGCTCAGACGAGGAGGCGCTGCCCATGATCCAGCTGGCGTCCTTCGCGCTGCACAAGCTATTCTCCGAGTGGGAGTACGGCGGACACAAGGTGCCGCAGCTCAAGCCGACCTCATTATCGGTAACTGCACCTGCACTTGCATCCTTTATTTATGAAGTATAGAAGATTTACTGCCAAAAAACACAGAATAAAAAATATTAAGTGAAACTAACAGCCAATTACAAGTCCTAACTAATAAAAAACAGACTGGTAATAATATAGGCACTAACGAGACAAAAGGAGTATGTAAGGATCGTAGCAGGTGGCGTTCTGTGGTTTCTGCCTACCCCCATTGGAAAAGGGCGTGAGTTTATGTATGTATAGGCACTAATACTTACATCTACTGAGGTTATATTTGAACATAACTACCAAAAAGATTATATTAACTATTTAAAGTAAAAAAGCTAAGGTTCAGGTACTTTCTGGCCGTGGAAAACACATGTCGAGAAGGGATCGATATCGTGCCGTTTACATACTTTATTGAAGTTTTTGCTTGCACGCAAAGCGTTTAAAAATCATGGTCAAAATCATCATCACCATTCAGCTCATACATAGATGGCGATAAGCTATAACTCTTACTAAACCATATTTTAATTGTGATACAAATGTAAACATCTGTTTGTTAAAGTTCTTAAACAATCGTTCATGAAAAGAAAACATTACCTCAATACACATAATTTTTCGATTTGTAGGAGAAATTCTGGTTACATTATTTCACTAATGCCGAGTGAGTCTTACTACATTGCACTACAAATGACTAAACACATTTTACAGTAAACGAATATTAATTTAATGATGACAGAATGATGTTTATGATAAATCTAAAATGTTTTTGGTGATTGTGGTGCAAGTGGGCCTTATGTGTTTCACCAGACAAAGGATGTTACCGATATAGAATTATGCAGATGTATACGTACTAACAATCTATGGAATGTTTTTATTCTGATATTAAATGATTATTATTATTATACGTAAATTTAATTTTAATCACTTATTGGATATGGAGCAGTTATTCGACAAGTGTTCACCTAGTGGCACCACCTAGCGATTTCCACAAACATCTCTAAGCCAGAAATGCGTGCCAGAAGTGCGAATATGCGTAGCCAGAGCTACGCATATTCGCACATCTCTGTTAATAACGCAGCCTATGTCTATACAAAATGATCTGCCGAAATGTATACCGTCATCGATGTTTGACACAGACATCAGAAAGTCCAGTGGAGCCAGTCAGCAGCAAGAAGAGCAAGGAGAAGGAGCTCCCCGCCAACGCCGCAACGATGCACCCGTGTATGGTGCTGACGTACATGCGGCCGCACCTGGAGTACCGCGAGGTGAGCGTCGAGGGCGACCGGCCGCAGAATATTATGTTCACCATGGGCGTCGACGTCGACGGCTATACCTTCACCGGCAAGGGTGAGTGTTACACTATCATTACGAAATTACACTGTAAATCCTCCATTTTCTAGAGAAAAGATAAAAACCAAAAAGGAGAAATCAGTACTGTCACTTAGCGTACTATCTGTGGGCATTGGATTTTGACAGATACTTAAAACCCACATGAATTACACATACCTTATTACACATACATACATTATCTGAAAAAGTCCAGAGTCCAGTCTGGTGGTCGGTCTGACCGAAACTATAGGAAGGGCAGTGTAGTGTATTTTTTTTAAATCAGTTCTCGCATTATCTGTAGGGTGTAGTCTGTGCACCCATAACAACCGTTTTTGTTTTTTACTACAGGTTTTTTTATCTGATATCCATTTCATTTTTATATTATTAATTGTACTATAACTATTACGGCTACATTAACATTATTCCTTTCTTACATCGTTGAAAGATCAATTTCGTATGCACGATTTTAATTTTTCAAGGTTCTCTTTCTAAACGGTTCTACAAAATCATAAGCGACATGTTTTATTAATAGGTAACTTTTAATAAAACCTGTCTTTCTCCATAGAGATATACACTTTCACAGTTTTTATGCCTTGTGACTGGGACTGTAGCTTCATTACATTGTTATCTTGTCGAAAATTCAAAAGTGCCTGTAACAGGCCTACTTGAAATAAATGCTTTGATTTTGATTTTTTTGATTTTAGTAAAGTAGGTAGGTAGGTAGGGTAGAGTAGTGAAGTTAGTAGGTACTAAATGATGCATTGCAACGCATAGCAGAGCTAGTATAATAATAAATAAAACCCCCTCAAAACTTTCCTCACGAAATTTTCCTCATTCCTCCGCATTACATGCCTATAGCACGACATCCGACCACACAACTTTTCAGTCACCGGTGCCAATGTCTGACTTCCTCTTATGTACTAATTTCTTATTTTATTCAATCGCATAACACTTCACATCCCCCTTACCAGTCTCATCTCAGCCACATGCAAATGCCCAACATTCTGATCCATACAAGACAGCAGGTCTATCCATCGCTGAATTCACATCCTATCTTTCGCGGCTTTGCGTTACCGTTATTTCAACAATCATTACACGCCGCTCTAATCGATCCACTACCACTATATCAGGCTTATTGGCTACAATAGTCCTGTCTGTGATGATGGATTGAATCCCAGTACAATGTGATATTGCCATTTAGAGAACTGGGTCCTGACCCAGTTCTTGGCATTCCAACAGGGTGTAAGGGACAGCCCTCCACAAACTGATGGGTCGCAAGATGACTGGTACAAGAAATTCAGGAATGTTATGGAACTCCAATAAATTTAATTTGCTTTATTTCCTCATTCCCAACGTATCGTTACCGTGGCAAAACGGACGTAGCGAACGGCAAGCGCGACGACGAGTTCGATGAACTCTGTAGCTAGGCTGGAAGTAAACAATGATTTCTCGCGACTTTTGTTAGAGTATACAAACATCCATTTTTGGGTTTATTTTTATTTTAGCCGTATTATTTACAAAAATGGAGTGCTGCGAACAGGGAATATAATTTCACAACTAGTGTATGTACTTATAGTAACTGAAAAAATTAAAAACAAAACCTCCAGTGGAATATGATTCATAATAAGGAACTGAATGCACTCTGTCAGTTTGTGGAGGGCTGTCCCGTACAGTCTGTATAGTACGGCACTTCCGATTCCACAAGGCAGTATTTTAGAGCAAGTTGGTGATGGATATTCCTGACCAACGTTAGCTAGACGAGAACACCTGGAGATAATGTGACGGATCAATTCACTACAGGTTTGCGCCAGTTCTCTTTATCCAAGGAAAGCGGGGTGTAACCCTTGTCCACCGCGACCACATCTCGATGCACCCCCACGTCGGCTTTTAGGAAATATTCCCTTTGATTACGTATCTCGCGATTGACGAGAGCATTTAAAAAGCCTCGAGTTCCACACCACCGCGGGATATACAGTCTCATAACCGAAGAGAGAGTGGGTGATGCATTCGAAATGCCGTCAACAATTAACGGCGTCCTATCCAAGACGTCTAGTTCAGTTTCAGTCTATTTGACTATGCCGAAAGAGTACATCAAAACTGGCATGAGCCAACCGTTGAAGGCAAGATTTTTATTGCGTGGTAAGGTGTGCAAACCTTTGTAATATTTCGTTTCTTCACAAAGAAGCAGGGCAGAATTTGTACAAAAAATAAAGATTTTTAGAGACGTTGGAATTCTTATTCTTGTCCCTTGGGTACCTAAACAGTATCTTCAGGCATTTACAATATTTTTATAACCCCGCAATAAAAATATAATGTTAAAAGCAAAAATAGTTTAATGAGTGTAAGACCTGCCAGATCAGCAGGCCCCCTATTCACAAACGCTTCGATTCAAAAAGTCGTATTTGTATATCTCGCTCGCTGTAATAATGCCAAAAAAAGATAGACATACCACTTGTCGAATCGAAATCGAATCACGTGTCTGTCAGTTCGATAGATCCGTTAATGTCACTTGTCACTTCGCTTTTTTTTTATAAATGCAACTGAGTGAAATGAAATAATTTAATTATGCGGGGTTTTAAATATATGAAAGTATATAAATCTACTCCTGGTAATGTATTCTCAACATTGGAAAATATTATGGACCCTCTAAATGAAATCTTTTTTCTGTACAAATGAATGTAAGGAGCTCGCTATGATTCTTTCTTACATTATTAAATACTAGCTTTTGGCCGCGTCTTCGTTCGCGTTAATTTCTAAATTGACAATTAAACTCATAACACACTACAAAACTTTCAATAATGATATAATTCAAGCATGATTTGAAAGACACTTGGCGCCATTCATTATCATAAGAACGTTATTGTTGTTTTCCTAGACTTTTTTTCGAATGGAAGGTTCTAGGAACCTAGGGAAGATTTCTGTACACCTGACAATGTATATGAAAAATTTCAGGACAGTCGGTTCAGAGATGTCGTGAAAAGGTAACAAACGAACTTATTCGCATTTCAAATATTAATTTGTATTCCTTTAAAAAATATAATATACAAATTATTAATAATGTGTTGTTGTTGCGTTATTGTGGCGTCTAACGCCTGTAAGGCGCACAGTGTCCGGCGTAGAACAAGCCAAGTGGACAAAAATATTTTTTCATGGTTTTGGAACTATATCTATAAATTAAGTATTTATATACCTATATTAATATTATAAAACTAAAAACTCTGTTTGTTTGTTCGTTTGAACGCACTAATCTCAGGAAGTACTTTGCCGATTTAAAAAAATATTTCCATGTTAGATAGGCTATTTATGGTGGAAGGCTATAGGCTATATATCATCACGCTGCGACCCACGAGAGTGGAGCAGTAACCAAAGATGCGGGGGACAGCTAGTAGTACCATAATATTTTATTTAAAGAAAATGCATAGAGATAGAGATGGTGTATAAATATATTATTTCATGATGACACACTATGACCCGAACTTCCGTCACATCCCCATTTACTTATAAGAGTAAACGATGTATTGGGAAGCACACATGTGATAACTTCTCTCTGAGCTTCGACCAAACGCCCTGCTGTTTTATTCAAAATGGCTTGTAGGTCAATATCTGCTCGAGATTGTGTAACATCAATGTGCTCCTCTAAAGGATAACACAGTTTTTTTGATTTTACAATGCAATCATATGATGGAAAAACGTGATGCCCAACTTTCATAGTCCACTTCCTAGTTTGTTTATATGAGTGGGTTGTTGATTTTGAATCAATATAATACGCTAATGCCTCGTCACTACTTAGCGGTCTATCAGTTTGCACAGCACTTGGTTGTTGAGGGCATGTACTGGCAGAAGATGGATTTTCGCCAATGTCCTTTATTACTCTGGCAACGTTTTTATATCCAGTGGACCGTGCAGCTACCTCTGCAGCAGTCATTAATTCTCCAACACTCCGCGATTCAACTAGATCAGCAACTTTACGTTTCATAGTTTTAAAAGACGAATCTTCGAAAACTTTTTTAGGTCTTCCGGGTCGACAAAAATCAGCAGATGAAGTAGAAGGTTGTGGTTGAGTCGATCGTAAGCAGAATTCTATATTTTCGCCTTTCAGCCACAACTTATTCTTATTCAGGAAACGCTCTTTTGATTTTGCTGAAGACACCCACTTGGTTGCAATTTTCGAAGAAATGCTGGCTAATTTCATCTTAATTTCCCTTTGACATTCTTCAGTGATATCAGAGAAATCACACTTAGACAAAATAAATTGCAATAGACGATCATTTCTTTCGTCTTTTTCGTGCTTAAGCCACTCTTCAAAAAACTCTATTTTACTAATAGAGTAAGTCATTTCTACAAAAAAAGAAAAAAAAATGTTGTACTCAAGTGTGCTACATAAAATAGGTCACATAATAGTCTATAGGCATGTAGTTAAAACATATCAAAAATTCAGAGTGGATACAAGAGGATACATGGCTTTTCTAAGCCTGATAAGTTCGAAAACAAAGAAAAATATGGTAATTTTTTAAGTATTCAGAGATAGTCTACTTTATGAATGTTTATAACACATTACAAGATTCTAATAAGAAAATAATATTTAACATACCTTCAGAAGTAAAATCCATCACTAAAACTTTTCACAAAATTAGAACTACGACCATGAGATGTTAGTGTAAGTGTCGCTAAAATGCAACTGACCTATTTATTTAACTGCACTTACCTAATTACCTTACTTTGATAAACGATGACTCACCCATATGGAATGTTAGACGTAAACAATTCTTGGAATCAGAGGTTTAGGGGTGTTGTTTACGGGTAGAAAGTACAAATTTCTGGGAATTTGATAATGACTTTTGTCCACCTGGCTTGTTCTACGCCGGATACTGTGAGGCGGCGAGTTCGGAGGGATGAAAGCAACGCGTGTGTAGGTTAAGACATGATTTATTACTAAGCTAAAATACCTGGGTTCGATCGATATAAAGAATACATTAATTACACACACAAACTTTTAGTAACCACTACACGCTCACTGAATAAATAAAAATACAACTTTTTATGTTGTTATTGCAGCGCCGAACAAGAAGGAGGCGCGCAAGCTTGCGGCCAAGGCGGCGTGCGAGGTGGTGTACGACATCAAATTCGAGCTGCCACCCCCGGCGCAATAGAGCGCTCCCGAGGCCGCGCGGGCCCGAGCGATCCGCACGCTTTCATTCCGACTGGTTAAGCGACTTTAATACAGTGAAAGTCGCTTAACCACTCGTAATGGAACTCATCCATCGCCCACAAATGATTCATTAACAAGACATTCTACACTCGCAATTTTCTAGGTTTTCTTGGGATTCAGCGTATTTAAGCTTTACTGCGTAATACCATGCCTCCGCATGATCTCACACCGTCGCGAGATCCATCGCCGTAGCGTGATCCCTCGGCGCCGTGTATCATTCACCCATGAGATTTCATACATCTTCTCGTGTTGAATCACCCATGAGAGAAACCATCACCCTCTCGTGATCCTCCGCCTATGAGAGAGTTGACCCTTCACCTATGCGGCAACCTATCAGTTCGCGCGATTCTTCATCGATGCGGCAACCCTGCTCCGCCTGCGATCCCACGCCTCCGCGTCATCCTACGCCCCCACGTGTTCCCTCGACCGCCCGTGATTCGTACACCCATAATATCGTTTGTTAAAAGGAGGTCCATTTGCCGAGTTCCCCTAATTAACCGAGAGACTCGACACTGTCTGTTATTCGAGAGATTCGTGGTGCCGCTCGAGGACTACTACATGCCTGTGTACACGAAGTTCAACCTCATGACCGTGCGCTTGGCTCACCTGCTGCACCAGAGCGGCCGCCCGTGTACGACCCGGACGAGTTCCAAAGCGAGCCCAATATTCAAACCGTATATACCAGTTTTGCCGATCTTCACGCATTAATCATACATAACATTGGCAATTGTTTGCTTGACATTGAAAACCATAAACTTAATTTTAATTGATCATTTTTCGTATAATACAATTAAGTGTAATATGCAATGTTTATATTTATTCATTATTTTAAGTATACTTGCAGCAGAAGTATGTCAAAGCTTGCGCAGACGATGGATATTTGTCAGTGCAGTACCTATGCATAATGACACAGCAAACAAATGACCGCTTCTAGAGTAAATTCCCACGTCTGCCCAGGCCTTAGTGCGGCTGAACACGAAAAGCGTATTTTGTACGCTATCTGCGCGTAGAATGTGCCTAGCACCGCGCTAATGGACTGGATGTACGCTGCACGTGTTCCCCTCACTAAATACATGCTTCATCGTTGTCTCCAAAATAATAATTTGATCCAATGAGGCACAATGCACGTCATTGTGTTCCCTTATTATAAAACCCAGAACTCTCGATGTCTGTCACCATTTATAATATAAATGTGTAACCTTATAAAATAAACGGTGACCGTAAACCGCTACCAGTGTTTTTTTTTTTATTTTATCTTCACACGTCTATACCTGAGGTCGATGTATTTTAGTGCGAATAATGCAGTAAGCATTTAGGGAAGCATGCCTGTTGGTCATGACTAGTCACGAGCTATTGGAGAGAATGTTCTTCTGGGTTAGATTCCTAAATCTGACCAAAAAGTTTTATTAGGGTTCCCTATCAGAAACTCGCTAATTTCTCCGCTGTTTCCTCGTGGTCATACTAGTTTGTCATACCAGTATGACTACGAGGATTTACATGTCCTCGTAGTCATACTGGTATGTCATATTGGTTTTACTTCTTCCTGTATACATATGAATATTTTAATCCATATAAATACTTTTTCTCAGAATGGACAATCATCATCAGCCTTTTTAATGTTCCCACTGCTGGGACACAGGCCTCCTCCTCAAAATACACAAAGTAATGCGCCTGCCTGGGTTCGAACCCGACTTACTGATCGTAAGTCGAGGTCGCTACCACTGGGCCACCGCTGCTCTCGAATAGACAATAGAAGAAGTAAAAAATTTTCAGTGTGAATTTACGACATAAAATTAAAAAATATTGTTTTTTTGTTAATTAATAATAAAAGAATTAGTATTCCTGAAAATGAGAAAGTACTGGGCTGGCATGAATTCAAAGTGGTATATAGTTCTGGGAACAACTTAAACTACCATAACAGATCTAAATCACAACCTGATAAGTAGCTGACAGAATATGTGATATATTTATCAGGATCAAAAATTACTAGGCTGGCATGAATGAATTCAAGATGGTATTCATGACTAGTAGACCGATTCATAAAGTGCATACCACCTTGAACCTATGCTAGCCTATAAAGGGTGTAAACAGACTCTTAACGAAGCCGAAAGGCACTTGTTCTCCCCGTCATTGCGATCTTTTTTTTGTTCTAGACCATACCTGGGAACCTTCTAGTTACGGAGATATTGGGGGTCAAAGTTCTAACTATTCCACAAGTTTTTTTCTAAATACATGTTTTTAATGTAAGATTTTTACTTTAAACACCTCCAGGACGTCCTTACTATTCAATTCATCCATCGGCATAATGTTTTGAGTGCGTTACATTGAGTCCTACTGTAAAACGTGATTTTTCAGCCCAAAAAAAAAGTCGTTTCCCAGCACTAATTTTTGCGGAAAGTTACTTAGTTTGATATACATAATGCTTGTTTGACGGCTTCGTGAAGAGTCTGTTTACACCCTGTGTAGTACTTTTGCTGGGTTGTCGACACAGGACAAATTCAGTTACCGTGCCTGAAATAATTGAGTAACCATTTTTGAAGAAATATTTTTTTTTATAACTGATGAAATATTTCTGTGAGTGGGGAATGAGTGCTCAGAATGATGTACTGAGTACGTAGTAACGGTTTTCGCGTCGATGTCGCTTTCAGCCCATAAATCAAGGAAAACTACGTGGAGAACATTTCAACACGACTGTACAATTTCTGCCGTAAAGCGAATCTGCCATAAAGCGAATCTGTCCTAAAGCGAACAAGCCCTCGTAGTCATACTGGTATCTACAGTAGGTGAAAAAATTATAGTATAACTACGAGGACATGTATATCCTAGTAGTCATACTGGTATGACAAACTAGTATGACTACGAGGAAACAAATCTCGAATAGCAGCATTATGAATAAGTACTTCTGATAAAAGTTACTACCTACTTAAAATTTTCTACAAATTTGGTCATATTAATTTTTGCTCTACGATCAATATTTAAGGAGCTGTAATACTGATTTTATTAATTTCCCTATACTAGTACATATGTCTGAAGTATGATCGATATACGCGATGTTGATATACGACCAAAAAATAATAACATTCCTTGTAAGTTTTATCCCTTTGTATACAGATGTCGATCAGCTATTGAAAAAAGTCTTTCCGGAGTTGTCGATGTCGCTTTGTAGCACATTTTTTTATTAGCTATCGCTGAAAGCGATGGACGACTGATGTCTGCTAATTAATGCCAACAACTAAATTGTCTGCTTTTAGTTCAGTAAAAACTCCTTCAGTTCACGCTAGATGGCTCAACTAGAGTATGTCGATGTTTAAATATTATTCATTGTGTTTGTTGTATCAATAATTGCTTACTAATTGTTACTTTCATGAATTTTAAGTTTGAGCTTCGTACATACAAAAGAAGGTAAAATGATATAGCTTTTATTGCAATTTCCACGAAGAAGTGGCTAATAATTAGGAAAGGCAACAGAATTTTTTTAAGTGAAAACTTCTTTAGCTGCGTTGTGCACTTTTTGGGATGGGTAGAAATGCGCAGGGCGCTTGAGCGAGTGTAAACCCCATAAGAGTAAGCCGTATCTCAGTACAGACGCTACATAACCATGATAGGCGTTGAGTGCGGCTTCTTCATTTGCTGTTTTGCGTAGCTCTTTTAGTGCGTATACAAATCTGTTTATTTTTTACATAAGTTGTCAATGGTGCAGATACGAAACAAGGGTGTTTACAAACTAAACCAAATTTATGTTCAGTGCATCTTTTTCTTTCTATTTCATAAAGAAAAGGACAGAAGATAAATTTTAGTTTAGTCCTGTCAAATTAACCGTCGCCTGATACATATTTAGACGCGGTTCAAAAGTTGACTACTAAAATTACATCAAATTACGTCAAGTGCTGACTAATTTGACAGGACTAAACTAATATTTATCTTCTGTCCTTTTCATAATGAAATAGAAAATGATGCACTCAACTTAAATTTAGTTTAGTTTGTGAACAAGGGAATCGGCACCAATATGGATTCCCCAATTACAATTTTAAATATTTCATTATTGTGTTTAAAATTAATTTTTGGTTCTGTTTATGATTTGAAAATTGAATGAATTTTGTTTTAGATAGGTAGATAGGTATAGGATATATAATTTTTAGGTTGTTTTCATTTAGCCAATTTATTATGTCGGTAATGGTTTGTTTTACTTCTTTTTCGTGTAGTGTTTTGTCAGTCTCAGGTATTATTACTGACACATCATCGGCAAGTAGTATGCATTTATGTTTTGTAAAATTTGGTAAGTCGTTAATGTATAAGAGGCAGAAGAGGGCGCCAAGGATCCTATCCTGCGGTACACCTGACCCATTGTGACAAAATAAGGACCTGCATACGGGATACTTCAACACACTGGTGTAGCGCTATGGAATTAGAGTTATTACTCAGATAGCTTTTTAACCATTCTAGTGCAGGACCTCTAATTCCATAGCGCTCGCACTTATCAAGAAGTGTATCGTGATTAACGAGATCAAAGGCCTTGCTCATATCAAGGAAGATTACTGAAACAGAATGTTTATTATCTATATTACTTGTTATGGACCTTACTAGATGTACGGGTACTCCTGGCAGGTTTAGGTTTTGTATTAGAAAATATCAATAAATAAATTATTTAGTGAATTGGCTATTTGAGTTGGGTAATTTAAAATTAATCCATCGTGATCTATTGCATTTATCTGATTAAACGTTTTGTGTGTATCTGTTCTATTTTTGATGATATCCCATGTAGCTTTATTTTTAGATATTAGTATGTAGTTATGGTTTGAAATTTTCTTTGAGCGGATGACGCAAGATTTTAATATTTTATTTTGTTTTAAATACCTAGACCGTATTTCGTTATTTTTATTTTTGAAGTAACCCATCTTTTTAAGTGGCCTTTTAAAAGAACAAGATTTTCTAATGCCTTTGGTAATCCATTTAGGTGATATATTATTGACATAGACTTTAGTTTTCCAAGGGAAAACATAACTTATAAAATAGCGAGAAGTTTTCATGGAATATATTAAAGTTATCGTTAGTGTTGGTGTTATCGAACCATGAACCATGAACTGTTCGAACATTATAAATAAATGAACCGGGAAATAAGAGTTAAGACCGTTACCTAAATTAACTATCAAAATATAGGTCGGATCATTGACACAATGGCTATTACCCATTACAACATATCAAATTAATGGTATGTACCTAATATTTCCATGGTTTGCCAAAACAACACTGTCGCAGCATATTTGTCACTGTCAAACCATTGTGTCAAACAATGCGTCAAACTCGGTAAAAACTTGACATTCGCTTTACCCCCGTGATTGGTAGAGACAGAATTTTTGCAACTTTCGTTCGAGTTCGGCCTGCAGTTGCAAGTAGTCACTGTTGAGCCAACGATATCTTAATTACAGTAAATGTATTGTTGAATTTATATACCTGTAGCAGGTCTAAGAGTGAATTAAGTTAATAATGCACCTAAATCATACCGTTAATATGCGTCAAACATGGGGTTGACCCGAATGAAGCTTTACATTATTTTATTCGGTCTCCACTTACTACCGTTAGCGTTCGGTGATGAGGAAGGAATAAACATAGATTCTGTGTGTAATTCTACGGTATCCGAGCAAGTTCATTACGAGTTTAATTCAGATGTAGTGAGTAGTGAACATATTATATCCTACAAGGGTTACTTCCCGCGATCGACTCGAGATAACTATGTCAGCGCTGCTTTGAGGAACGCGGGGGTGAGTTTATTTATTATTATATTTCATAGTATAAAAACTAAACAGAAGTTTAGTCTGTAGTAGGCCCAGTAACGATAATCATTATATTTTATTTTTTTACCTGTCTTCCCTGCTGATGTTCATTTCAATTAAATAATTATGACTGCACATCCTTTATTAAATTGATGGTGGTTGGTGCCCATTACTTCAATCTGGTTTCTGTAGTATAAAATGTCCTAACGAACCCCTACTCTAAGTACAATAATTTTGGTAAACAATAAAATATTCTATCTAAGTTGCTTCTGCTTATTGGGATCTATGGTACTTGCATAATTAAATTATATAATTAGTGACTGTGACTGCCTTGTGGGCGGTGAACCTTTCAAGACCCCAATGACCTTTATCTAAATTTTAATCAATTTGTAACCTTATCATCAATTATAATATTTCAAATTTCATAAATAATTATGAATTTTTGACATTACTATGCATTTTCAATTACTCTGTCCAGAATTAATATTAAAGCTCTTCTTTTTTTATCATGTGGTTAGTGCCTAAACTAGTGCCAGAGTTTTTATGCCGCTTATGGGCCTCGAACTTGGCTTTACATGCCATCGAAAAATATTGTTTAGGCATGCTGGTTTTCTCAAAATGTTTTTCTTCATCGAAGCAAGTGATAATTAGCACTTTTCACCACCTATAGCTAAATAATAATTTTGTTTAGATATTCTGCAATATATATAATTCTGCCAATTGTTTGAAGATGATAAAGATAGAATGATATTTATGTGCCATAAATCATTAAATGTCTTTAGCACTTATTATATTATGTAAACACATACACTTGATTTGGGGTGCAAGCAGGTCTTGACAGGCAGTTTTCATACCCAGCCATGAAAAAATGCTATCAACCAATAATTACCTGATGCTAAGCAAGAATGATTTTGGCGACAGTGCATACATGCCAAGAAGTAATGCCACTCTAGATTTGAGATCACTCAGATTATAACTGTTCTTGAGTATTGCATACCATTGCTTTGCTGGCTAGCCTTCTCCAACTATATTGTTACGAGCTGGGTATGGGATAAATTAATTACCACCGATTAAACAAACAAATAACTTTAATAAACACAAAACACTTAAAACTCAATTACAAATACACTATTGATCACTAGGCTGTATGTGCTTGTCCCAATCCCTTTGCCTGCTTTCCACGACTTTGCCAGATATCTCTCCAAGGTTTGGTTGAATCGCTCCACAATTACATCAGATTATGGATGGTAAGAAGTGGTTCTGGTTTTGTGGGTACTCATCAATCGACAAGTCTCCTGAAATACTTGCGATTCAAAATTCCATCCCTGATCGCTGTGTATTTTTTAGGGTACACCAAAACAACAGAAGACCTCCTGACCAATTTATCTGCGACAGTTGTAGTTTCTTGGTTAGGAATGGTGAAGACTTCTGGCCACTTTGTGAAGTAATCCATGACAACCATGAAGTACTTGTTCCCGCTTTCACTTTCTGGAAATGGTCCCGCAACGTCTAGTGCTATCCGTTTCCAGGGGGCTCCAACGTTGTACACTTTTAATGCACCTTTGCTGCGTGTTTGGGGTCCTTTCACAGCCGCACAGCTCGTACATTTGCGACACCAGTCCTCCACAACATCTCGACAGGGGTTCCAGTAAAATCGCTCTCGGATCTTCAGTAGAGTCCTTTTTACCCCCATTTGTCCTCCTGAATATCCATCATGGTAGAGACGTAAAACATCCGGTACTTTGGCTTTAGGGACAACCATTTGCCCCCACGCGCGTTTTCCCATTTACGGCATAAGACTCCATCCTGGATCACCAAGCTGTTCCATTGTGCCCAATAACTCTTCGTGATGGAACTCATCGCTGCCACATCACTCCACTTGGGCGTAGGAGTACCAGCTTTGATTCACTCGAAGATCGGTTTGATATCCGAGTCATTTTGCTGAGCCTGCTGTAGGGTTTCCTTCCATTCGTCACTGAGATCCGTTCTTAGCATCCTCACTGGCACTACTTCCTTAATCTCCTGCCTGGAACTGTGCGTACAGTCTTCACGTCAAGGTCTTCGTGACAGTGCGTCTGCGTTATCGTGGATTCTCCACTGTTGCTGGGCAGTCATCTCAGCCACCTTTCCTTGCTGGGGTTCATATTCTCTCGGTATGCTTCGCTTCTTACAGTTTGACCGAAGATGACCCCCTTCTCCACAAATGTAGCACCTAGGGCTGTAGAGTCGCGTATTCCATCAACGAACGCCTGCACCAGATTTCCGTCGATAAGGGCAGGGGCAGACTGGTATGCTTTCCGAACCAGCTTTTCCACTTCCAGGGCCCACTGCTGTAGGTTTTCGGCACTATGTTGAACACGAACACGTGCTCCAGGTGCGCGTCGCCGTATCTGGACTCTAACGCCTCCAGCAGTTGCTCGTAGGTCACATCCTTGCCGAGCGCCTCAAGAATGGTGAGGGCCTGGTCTCGGAGGCCCAAGGTGAGCGCGGTCATGGCTTGCGCTTTGGTCCACTCATTCGCCTTCATAACAGCCTCAAATTGGATTTTATAGGCCGACCACGAAGATATTCCGTCGAATGGCGGCACCTTAAAACCACGTGCTGAATGTGCAGCAACCACCGAAGCCACAATTCCGTCTCCAGCCTTAAGTTCACCTAAAGCCTTCTTCACATCAGCAATCTGAACTTCGGCTTCGCAGATACGATTTTCATGCTGGTGAACCTGCTCCTTCATCACCTTGAGGTCTTTGCCAAATGTGGCGTGAAGATCTTTTATGAGGAGCATCTGCTCTTCTTGACGGCGGACCTGCTCCTCTTTATCCCATTGCAACTGCTCCTCTATCCGGCGAGCCTGCTCCTCTATCCGGCGAGCCTGCTCCTCCTGACAGCGAGCCTGCTCTTCCTGACGGCGAGCCTGCTCCTCTTGACGGCGAGCTTAGTCCTCTTGACGGCGAGCCTGCTCCTCCTTATCACGTTGCAACTGCTCCTGAAACTGACGACTCTGCTCCTGCAGCATCATCATTAAAGCCGACAAATCTGGCGCCGCGGATGCTGGAGGAACCCCGAATGGACCAGCGACTGGCTCTGACGTAGGCTGGACACCGCCCGGTGTCTGTGTCGGAGAATCTCCAAACCGCCTTTGGTCCATGTCCTGCTGTCGCTGACACCTGGTACGTATACCGTCCGTGTCGTCCTTTGGTAGAATTAGCATAACTTATCCCTCACTTCTGACACCAATTTGTTACGAGCTGGGTATGGGATAAATTATAACCACCGATTAAACAAACAAATAACTTTAATAAACACAAAACACTTAAAACTCAATTACAAATACACTATTGATCACTAGTCACTTAAATATCGCACTTCTAGTTCACTTCGATTCGCTTCGTTGTGTAGCCAAAATCAGACTGACTGCCCCCTTGTAATGGAAATCGCGACGCCCCCGCTAGGGGGCGTGGCGAGCGGTGCCAGGGCATTCAGCCGTCTGGCCGCGGGAGCTAACCTGGGCCCGTCGACACAGGACCCGACCTCGCGGTGTCCATATAGGCCGAGGAGGCGAGCGCACGTTGAGTACGTGCGTTCTGTGTGTGGTTTTCGTATGTGTACTGCAGGCACGTCCACAGCGCTGCGCGCAGCGCTGTTTGCTTCACGACACCTCGGTGTGGGGCGGTCCGTCCTCGCCAGGTGAGACCTCCTATTACCCGGAGGAGGCCCGGCGGGGGACAACCAGCGACAGAGGTGCCGACTCCGTCGTACCTACAGTGGGTGTGTGGCTCCCGCCCGTCCCACCACCAGAGCTAGCCAGTGTTGGTCCGGGTGTAACACCGCCCATGTCTCACGACACGTGTGTCTACATGAGTGTAGAGAGGCGCATGACTGGTTTAGCTACGCAACACGCCTATATTAACTTAGAACGCGTCACGAAGCAGGTGCGTGTAGTGTGTGTGGAGTCTCTATTGTACAGGTAAGCTGCGTGTATTCGGGAAGCAACTTACCCGAGCGTCGGTCCGGTAGTGAAGGGTCGGTGTCCGCGTCCATCAGCAGTTGGATGGCGCAGGCTGTGAAATCTTTAGTTGTGTCGCCGGCAGCTGGACCGGCGCTAGTGGAGGCTTCAAAGTGGACGGCTTGGGCCGTTGGCCATGCCGCGCTGGCAGTGGCTGCCGGCCCTCGCGTCTTTGTCGTTGTGGGTGGAGGCTGCGATGTGAGGACAGCCTGCGCCGGGGTCGGGATAAGGTCGCCCCTGCAGCTGTCTTGAGACTAAGCGGGGGGCGCGGGTGCGCTCCCTTTGCCCCCCTCCCTTCTTCTTCTTGCTTTTCCTCCGTCGCTTCGAGGAGGAGGGGGCTTGGCCCCTGTCGGTGGGCCCGTTGGCCGCCGCCATCAGCGACGCGCCTTGGGTCTCGAAAGAGGCCACTTCGGGCTGCCTCGCCGGAGCCGACGTGACTCGGCGTGAGGCAGCTGTGACGGCGACCGTGCCAGCTCGCCTGTTCTGTATCTCCCTCTGGAATACGGGGCAGCGCACGTTTTAGCGGGGTGATCACCCCCGCAGTTGGCGCAAGTCGCCGGCTCTTCGCGTGGGCGGGGGAAATCACGCGCAGCGTGCGCCTCCTCGCAACGGACACAAGCGAGCGGCGGTGACAGTGGTGCGACGAGTGCCTGAACTTCTGGCACCGGTGGCACTGGGCGGGCCCACGTTTGCCCCGCCAGACTTCAACTCTGACACCTCTCATGTTTAGAAACACGGAGGTGTCGAGAATCGCGTCCGGATTCCTTTTCAGGATAACGTGGAACACGCAGCCGGGACGTTCACCGCGCGCCTTGATGTGGCGCACGTACTCCGGCTCGTGTCCCAACGTTCGGAGCCCCTCCTCGATCTCCTCCGGAATCATATACATTATGAGAGACACTCACCCCGTGCTGTGTCTCCTCGGGACTCATGGGCGTCGTCGGTGATGGCGACGCAGGAGGTTTGCGGCGAATGACTTCAGCGAATCGCGCGGTGAGTCGAGGCAGTAACGCTTCGCCTCCTCCTCTTCTTCCTCGTTCGTGCTTCGGCGCCGTCGTTGTGGCCGCGACTCCGACTGGTATTCGTAGCCACCGTGCAGCGGCGGCGTCGGTGAGGCCGGTGGTGTGCGCCGTCTTGACGCATTCGGCTTCGACCCATAACAGCACGCGGGCGCTACCGACATGTTCGAGCCGGCTTGCGACGAGCATGCCAGCGGCGAGTCGTACGCCGACGTGCGTGGCGGCGCCAGCGAGTCAGGTCCGGTGGGCACTGGGAGCTCGGGTCGAGAGCCGCACGTAGGAGTATTTCACTTAAAAAACCGGTCAAAATTGAAAATACTGATGTTAATCCAACCGGACCCAAAATACATGTTTCTTTACCTACGATAACCGGTTTATCAAAAGGCAGACCCCCAACCCTCAACTCCCGCGCATGTGCCACAACGTCTCAGTCGGAACTCAGTCATCGTACTGTACGCGTGTCTTTGTTCTCGGCGCTCTCGTTTGTGTTTATCAGTTTTCTGTGCTAAAATGGCTTCGTGTAGCAAACAACAGGAGATTAACTATTCGGATATGGATATAGAAGGTTAGTACTATATACTGAAGTATATTTTATTACGTTTCTTCCAAATTTTCTATTTGTATAGCCATCAATAAACAGCAGCACTTTTTTGACTTGTTTTTTAAAGAAATTTGAAATACATTAGTGTTTTTGTTTATGTGTCGCGCCTTGTCGCCTCAAAATTTTTATGTGGGCATAAAATCTAGACTCTAAGGAAGTAGAAACACGAATAAAAAGTCCCCCCAACGTACCCCATATTTTTTTTATAGTAGTTCAAACTATATGGGGAAGATTATAATTATATTGACAAAACTAATTTTTTTGCTTTCTTTTGTCATAGATCCTTCGGAAAGAGTGAAAAACATCACCAGAATGGAGCTTTATACTATTATAAAAGAGTTCAAAGGGAAGAAGATTGATGAAAAAAACTTTTTTTTTAATTGTTTTTCTTTTATAAAATAATTTTGTCCGGTTTTTTATGTCAAATACTCCTATGTGCGCCGGGTGCCAGCTGTGAATATGGTCTGGATCGCGCCGCTTGCGCCGACCCGCTGGCGCTGGGGGCGCACCATCGCGCGCGGCCCTGCTACCGCTTCCTTCCTCTTCCTCGGCGTCCTTTTCTTCTTCCTCTTCTTAACCTCGTAGGAAGGGGACTTTGGCTTCCTCCAGCATTACACCGAACGGTTTCTGGTCGAGAACCGGCACAGACAGCGCTCGGTCCAATGCTGGCCGGTCTTCAGCGTAAATCTCGTCGAGGATGGCTTCACGGCGATCGTAGTCATAGTACGGATCGCAGTCGCCAGTCCCCGACATCTTCTTGGCTTCGGTGTTGTAGGGCTTCAATTAAAATAGTGACCCCGCGACCGCAACAGTGCGTGGATTACTGGACAGCACGACGGCGGCTTCCAATGTGCTCGCACCAGTGCTAAGCACTTGCACGAACACAGGGAAAGTGATGCGAATTGACGGTCCGGGCGGAGAGAGTTTTGTCAAAGTACCCCCAGTTGGAGGCACATTTGACAAAATCTTCCAGGAGCTGCTAGGGCGATGGTGGCGACACGTCCGAACTCCTCGGATCACTGGCGATCCTGACTGCCCCCGCAAACATGACGGCTATTTATATGTCGACCGATCCTTCTCGAACCTTCTCACAGAGACACAATGGAACATCATCCTTCTAGAAATTTCTCGAATGTTCTAGACAGTTCCATAGTGAATACTGTCCTTCGAGAAGGTTCCACAACTCTCTCGAATCTTCTAGAAATTTCTATAATAAAACATTCTAGACTCGAGTCGTCTTTGACAGTTCAATAGTAGATCATTCGAGACTCGCATGTAATCTAGAATGTTCTCGTAAAGTAACCGACGTAACAATAATCTAATTTAACAGTCCTTGTTATATTACTTGAGTGATTTGTTTCATCTATTACACTCAATGTAAAGTTCCGGTTGAAAATCTGCATCAAGCTTGTCCCAAACTCTCATGGTAAAAACACGAAAAACGTTTCTTCTTTATAAAATTGATACATTTATCAACTCATGCTGGAAAATCCTAATATTTACTTGTAAAACTTTTTTTTTGTTTTCATTAGGTGTGTACTTAAGACCTATGCCAAGCCAAGTAAACATAAATTTTATATATCTTTTCTAATTATTATAATCACTAAGTTTTGTCTATAAATACACTAGTTGGGCCATAGGCTTCCACCGCCGTTTCTCTTTTTGCTCAGCTCTTAAGTGGTATTGTGATGTTAAATACCCTATAACCTACCTCAAGAATTAAGCTATTAAATGCAGAAAGAACTAGTACTGTACTTGTAGTGTGTAACTGTAGTTTCAGAAATTAATGCTTTAACACAATCAAACTTTACTCTAAAGATTTTAGCGACTATTATTCTTGGATACATCTTTGATCCTATTTGCTAATCTATGATTAAACATTAACAAAATAAGGTACAACCTTGTTTAGATTGATTGACACTGAATATATATAACTCTAACTCTGGTTTATGTTTTCATGCAGTGAGGGTTTTCTGTAATAAGATCCACGAGATGGCAGCACTGTAGCGTAAGGTCTAATCATCTGTCATATACAAGAGCGAGATTATTTTTTCATTTAATTGTCTTTCAAATTTTTACCAGAGGAATATTATGTCATAAAATGGCATAGTGTTGTGCAGTGCTTAGATGTGCAAATAAAATAGGAGGGCATAACTTACCCTTAAGAGTTTAACCCGACTAAAACAATGGCTTTTAACCATGCAACAAAGAATAGCCTGGTCTGTGAAATCCAATTCCTTTGGAGACTCGTAACAAAACTCTGGTCTTGGATCTTGCATGGCATAGCACATAATTCTTTTACTTTTTTGCATACATTGTATTCAGATATTCCATAAGGAAGGTCAGCTGCTTTCTTTGAGGAAACATCAACTTTACTTTGTCAAGGGGCTGTTTTATTAATCATATATTTTCTTCTTGGTATTTAAGTATACCATAGCATGAAACTGATATATGCTTGCAAATAGCCTGTGGACCTTTCCCTGCTACACATTCGCACACCAATTGTATAATAGAACCACTTTCATTACATCAGCAATCAAAGCAAAATAATCCTACGATTTAGTGTTCCCTGAATGAACCCGACCTTCAAAGAACGTATGTGTACTAGTACTTATTGTCACTAGAAAGTTTCTGTAGCATATTAATAACCTCTTCTATGTACTGCAGAATAATCTGACATTCCTATGTCTTCTTGTACAATTTTGTCTTCTTGGATTGATGTTAATAATATCGAAATTTGTTACTACTGTTCTTGAATCCACACTTTTGTCTAAACTTTATTCTGGCATTTCTATATTATTATTAATCTCTCTTGGTAATCAATTAATATCAGATTTGGTTTAAACTTGTTGTTTCTGTCATAGTCGTTTAGCCAGAAATATAAAATAACCAGTGATCATTATAACAACTCACAACAGTCACAGTTAGACGGGTCGCGGCAGACCGCGGAGAAGATGGCGGGGCGCCTTGGATGGCTGATGGCAAGAAGAGGCACAACATCGAGAAAAGTGGAAAGAATGGGGGGAGGCCTTTGCCCAGGAGTGGGACAGATCAGGCTAACTAAAAAAAAAAAAAGGACGTCACAACAATATAAAAAATAGTTAAAGAATTCAAAGCAAATCGTGAAAACAAACATGGGCAGTATAAGTTACCTTTCCATAAGTTTTTCCATATTACCAGTGACTTTTGCACCTTACAAAGAACTGATAAATTTCCGTGCCATGTTTTACTGTTTTATGAGATGAATTTGTCAAACAAAGATCCTTCCATAGTGCTCAATATTGTTGAAAAGGGAACTCATGTGCAAAATTCCATCCGTGTACATGCATTGGTTTATACTGTGCGATATCTGACAGTGAATGAATGAATTTAAGATTTTAACTAAATAGATAATAGTTATTATAAAAGTGGCAAATTGAACAAAAACCAGATTGTTTCAGGTATCAAACTGGACCCTGCTGCGACGTAACAACCCTGCGAAAGAATATCCAAGTGACTTTGATGTCATCATTCTTGAAGATGGTGGGCGAAAAGCTTTGGATGCTCTGAAAGACCATCCTGCAATTAGACGTGTTACGGCACAGCGGCAGGTCACACGTACCATCAAGTATATTCGTGAGGTAATAGATTATGCCCTCAGTACCCGGGTTATAGTTACCATTTCAGAATTTGAAAATTCCTGACAAAAAGCTGGACATAAAAAAAAAAACGAAGTTTTACTACTTAAATCTTTTTTCTTCAGTAGGTCGGTCTATAAAATCTCCTTTAGTCCAACTGAGGGCCAAAAAACCAGATAAATTCGGACGGATGGTAACCGGGGGTTAAAAAAGCTCAACGTGTTTGCAAAGAGTCTCTTTCCACAGATTGCACAGATAGAGACTATGAAAGAGTGTAGTGTTTATTTAAAACTTTAAGTGTTAATGTTAACCGATGCACCGGGTCCAATAGCCTTTGTTATAATAAATGTTTCCTCATATAGTTACCGCATTGAGAATCGTATCAAAATACTTTGAAATCACAGCTGTTTTCAAATATTAATTCAAATAGTCAGTGTGAGTGTGAAACGCTAGCGGTTGTTCTAGTCATATTGTAATTTAGGATGATTGCGGTCCAGCTGGGTGTTTGTATGCGGGCTGGCGTAATCATCGCGGTCGAGACCTGCACTCCTTGAGGAAGCCGCGAGAGGTAAGGAATCTGTTTTATTTACCCGTATATTTATCTTAGGGCTTCTTGAACCACAATTCACTAAACATGCTAAACCAATTTAAAACATCGATCGCTCTGTTTCCGTCAATCTTTTAAAGATGACATTTAAATGAGATTAATGATATTTAAAATACACAGATATCACAGGCTTACAGTGATTTGTAGTGGAAAGCTTTATAAGTATACCAAAAAATAAATGACCTTAGTAACTGACTCCTTACCCGCTTTTGCAGGTAACACAAGACATTGGGTTGTTTACATGTTTACCCGGTTTCACTAACACTAGGTAATATCTAAATACTTATACCTAAATAAAAGTGCACTGTTAGCTGTTCATCGCTTGGCTCCGCGCCAACAGTCCAACAGGACAATATTAACTATTTAGGTGTTTCTTAGTGTTAGTGTAAACCGGCAGTGATGTGTGTGTGTGTGTGTGTTTGAGGGTGAATTTGTATAATTTCTTAGCAGAATGGTGGCTACACGTCACGAAAGTTATTGCGGACTGTGCCACGTCAAATAACATCGGTGTTAAAGGCAGACCTTCTTTGGTCTCTTGGTGTAACTGGTGAGTACCTCATGTGACTAATTATTGCGGAGTAAGAAGTATTTGGATACAGGTATTATTGATAACAGCCACTTTCAAGAGTGCATGGTTCTCGACTAAAATTCATTGCCACCATACATTAATTTTATTACTTCAACGTTAGTACGTCGTAATCGTGTGGCGCTGTTTCCTCCGCTATAATGAATATTTGATGGTTTTTATCAGGTGAGGGTATAAAAGTAGCAGTATTCGACACGGGGCTGGCTCGAAACCATCCGCACTTCGGGCGAGTTCGAGAGCGTACGGACTGGACGGGAGAGAACACCTTGGACGACGCGCTGGGCCACGGGACCTTTGTGGCCGGCGTCATCGCCTCCCGATCTGACTGCCTCGGCTTTGCACCTGATGCGGATCTACACATTTTCCGGGTCTTTACTGATAATCAGGTATGTGGTTATAAAAATACAAGATTTTGTAATTGTGACGCGAAATTAGTATTGACGTCACTGAAAAAAACTCTAGGTCATTATTTATCACAGCTAAACAAAATCACACTATAACCTTTATAAATACTGATTAGACGCAGGCCTCTCTAGTAAGAAGGATGTAACTATACGCATGTATAAATCTTTCTAGAGTACATAATTATTTTTGAGCAAGGTGAGCCATACTCATTAATTTCATTTTAACTGAATAAGGTACTTGTAACATTACATCAAGTACCTACTTTATAATCAAGCGATAAAATAGAAAATACTTCATAAAACTTACAAGTAAATACATACATAAACAATTATACTATCAGAAAACTCAAAGAAATTGACGGAAGCGGAGTCAAGGATTGATGTGTCGGCGTGATTTAATTAATTAATTGATAAGATAATAGTGAATACAATTTTGTGAACTGTCGAATACGAGCGCTACAAAGTTCAGCTAGCTCGATATTACTGTTATACTAAGGAGATATGCTTATTGTTTGTGTTTAATTAAAGATTACATTTTGGAATATTTAAACACATCTTTCTTTACTTGCTTGAAATATTTGTCTGCTCGATAACATAACATAACGCAATGAATATGGTTGAATTCATTATCATCATCATCACCCACAGCCCGACTTTACCCACTGCTGAGTATAGGCTTCTGACTTCTCTGCTTGTGCCAAGCTCCACGTCTTTGTGACCATAATTAATATTAATGGCAATGGGATTATGAATCTATACTATATATAATATTATAAAATTGATAAGTTTGTTTGGTTGAACGCGCTTATCACAGGAACTACTGGTTTGAATTGAAACAATCTTTTAGTGTTGGATAGCACATTTATCAAGGAAGGCTATATAACATCACGTTACGACCATTAGGAGCGGAGCATTAATGAAAAATGTCTCACTCTTATGTGACGCAGAAGAAAGTTGCGCGGGTCAGGTAGTGTGTTATGCAATGCTTGCTTACCTTTAAGCCATTTTGCCAATTTGACTTACTAGTTTTTCTTGTAAAACAAAGTAAGCAATATTCTGTCAAGTTTTCTCTTCACCTTCATATGTATGCACTAAATAATATTAAATAGCACTTAAATAATTTAATTATGATCATTTCCAATGTAACGTATACGAAATAGTCATACACTCGAGTTCGGGCGCTTGTACACGGTAAGAAAATACGCCGGGCCTACGCAAGAATTCGTGTCGTAACTAAGAAAGAACTGTGTACACTGCTCGCAGCGGTGCACGAAAAAAAAAACCCTTTAGGTTCATAACGTCAACTTCCCAAAACGTTCACCCTCCCAAAACGTCCACTTCCCAAAATGTTAATTCCCTAAATGTTTATTTCCAATTTCATCCACTTCCCAAAACGACTAGTTCCCAAATAGTCCGTTTCTCAAAACGACTACTCCCAAAACGTCTCGTTCACAAAATGTAACACTTGCCCTATATTTTCTTAAAAAATAAAAGAATCGCTTTATTGTCCTTTTTCTAAACAGAACTACAATGAATTAGGTACTTTATTAGGTTAAACTAACTATATACATTGATAATTAAAAACTATTAAACTAAAATAGATAAACTAACAACAAACTATAAAAGGGCATCGAAAAACTCATCCTCAACGCTGTCAGATGGTAATGTGCCCAAGAGACTGGCGGCGTTGCCACGTTGTATGGCAACACTTAGCCTCTGGCCAAAGTAAAAGCCAGCCCTTGGGTCACGGGAAGCGTCAACTAGGCGTTTCGAAATTTCCTTAAATAGGCTATGAGCACTCGGATCCCACGGCCCTAGAGTTTCAACCCCAAACGGCTCGAAAATATAGTTACCACACAGATTAAATAAAATTACGTAATGTAGTTTTTTTTTTTTTCAGCCGCCTGTACTGTCCCACTGCTGGGCAAAGGCCTCCCCCAATTCCTTCCACGTGCTCTTTATACGTGCCTCCTCGAACCAGCCCTCGCGGTACGCGTCCAGGTCGTCTCGCCACCTTTTTCTGGGCCGGCCTCGGCGGCGCCGTCCGTCTTCCGGCAACCATTTTGTGGAGACTTTTGCCCAGCGGTCATCATGCATGCGGCTGACGTGACCCGCCCAATCCCACTTTAGCCTAGCAGCCTTCTTGCCAACGTCCACTATGCCCGTTTTGGAACGCAGCGTGGTGTTTCGAACCCTGTCTTGTCTTCTGACACCCAGAATGCTGCGTTCTATTGCCCTTTGGCAAACTCCAAGGCGGAACTTCTGAGTCTCGGTGAGTGACCAGGTCTGAGCACCGTAGGTTAGGATGGGCAGAATGCACATGTCGATGAGTTTTCGCTTCAGTGAGATCGGAAGATCACTCTTCATTAGCGTTTTCATGGACCAGTAGCTTTTCCAAGCGTTTTTGACTCGGCGGTCGATTTCTCTTTCTTGCCTGTTTTCGAAAGATACTAACTGGCCCAAGTAGATATACTCATCGACATAATGTATTTCTTGCCCATCAACCTTAACCCTACGCTTGGTGCTGTTGGTCATAAGCTGGGTTTTAGACCGATTCATCGTAAGTCCCACCCTAAAGCTTGCCGTGCTCAGTTCTTGGAGCATGGTCTGTAGTTCCAGGGCTGTGGGGGCAAAAAGGACTATGTCGTCGGCAAATCGGAGGTTCGTCAACCTCTTACTGCCGACTTTAATGCCCTTGGTTGTCCATGAGGCTGCTAGCGTTCTAAATATCTCCTCAAGAGTGCTAGTGAATAACTTCGGAGAGAGCGGGTCACCCTGTTTAACACCCTTCTGTATATCAAACGAAGGTCCTGCAGTATTCATTTTGATGCTTGCGGTGCTGTTGTGGTAGATATTTTTTAAAAGGTCTATATATTGCTGTTCCAGTTCCTGATTTGTTAAAGTTTAGAATATTTCGGAGTGTTTGATGCTATCGAAAGCCTTCGCATAATCTACAAATTCTGTATATTTTTCTAGGACTTGGTTCAAGGTCTGTAGGTGGTCGGTTGTTGAAAAACTAGGGCGAAATCCGGCTTGTTCTGGTGGCTGATGTTTAACCAGTTTCCCATCTCTGCGATTGTGTATCACCTTTATAAAAGTCTTGTAGATGTGAGATGTTAAATTGGACGGAAACTTGGACGGAAATTGCCAATGTCACTTTTGTCGCCTTTTTGTGCAGAAGAACTATATTTGATTTACATATTGATCTTGGAACTTTTCCTGATTGCAATATGGTGTTAAACAGGTTAGTAAGGTGGGGTAGCAAAGTGATAGAACTGATTTTAAGTGCTTCCGTGGTAATTCCATCCTCCCCAGGACTCCTGTCGTAGCGCATAGTAGTAAGTGCTTTGTGCACTTCATAACCGTTTATTGGGGGTATAGAATCTGAAGGGGTGTATTCGGTGTTGATATCAGGCGGTGGATGATCTGAATATAATGATGAATAGAATTTGGTCGCTATTTCCATTATTTGTACTCTACTGTAGTGTTTGATGCCGTCATTGTCTACCAAGCTGTTGATCCAAGTTCGTCCTCTTGTGACTCCTTGTTTTAATATTCTTAGGGATGTATGATTTTCCAAAACTGTTTTGACTAAGTGTGTGTTTAAATTTCTCAAATATTTTCTGATGCTCCTTTTAACTTCTTTGTCTATTATTCTAAATTCTGGTGTTCCTATTTCTTTATCAGTCCGTTTTTCTATCAATTCAATACTATGTCGTGTTAGTTTGTTTCTATTACTACGTTTATTTTTTATGGTTTTACAAGTATTGTTAATTCCGGTAACTATTGCATTATATTGTTCTTCTGCGTCTGTTTCATCAACTTTGAGTTCTTTAAATTAATTCGTTTGTGAATTAATTTAAAGAGTTGTTTGTTTTGTGAACATTTTAGCTCGCTGAATTTTAAAGTCTACTCTGATTTTTGCACGGAGTGGTCTTTGGTCTGAGCTGTATTTAAATTTGTTGATGATGCTAATGTTTTTTATTATATGTCGGGATTATTTGCTTTTTAACATTTAAATACGAATCTTTGATAGGTATACGCTCATGAAACTATGCATAATGTACGAGGAAATAATAATCTAAAATTTTAATCTAGTAATTTAACATTACTTTTACACTAATTACATTAATCACTTCTGAAAATTCCAAAACAAAATGTTATGTAATGTTGTTTTGTAATGTTTTTCTTTAGTTTGTAATTAAAAATCGAATGTGATGAATTAAATACTTATAAAATAGTTCTAAAACTGAAATGTTCAAAACAAAAAAAAAAAATCTGTATATTATTATTAAACTGAAACAGGACCACCATAAGCATAGAATCACAATTAAAACTTAGGTCTCACTCAGAAATATTTATGTTTTGTTTTGCTTACACTTGATTAAAAGTCGTAAGTAAATATATATATTTTTTTAAATTAATCTAATCGAAATATTTGTCTTGTCACGAGACTGGAACCCGTAATTTTAATAAAAAATCCTATTTAGAAAGTGGACATTTTGAGAGTTGACGTTATGGGAAGTCGACTTTTTGGGAATTGTAGATTTGTGGTCGTTTTGGGAAAGTGGACGAAATGGGAAATAGACATTTAGGGAATTACCATTTTGGGAAGCGGACGTTTCGGGAGGGTGGACGTTTTGGGAAGTTATCGTTATGAACCTAAAGGAAAAAATCTTGTCTGCGCAAGACACGACGCGGCGAACGTTGTTGCGGAGCGGTGGGGGGCGGAGTAGTAGGGTTCAGCCAGCCAGGTAATTTTTGATGTGCGTTTCTATAGTTGTCAAAAGCTTGTCAAACGTAGACATTTTCATGCGAAAATAATCCACAAATTTTTCCTCATGTTGTCGCATTACACGGTAAAGGGTAATGAACCCACCAAACTCATTTTTCTCTTGTATAATTGGATGAACCCAGTAAAGTCTCTTGTTTTTAAGCTATTGCATAGCTTCTATCGCGGGCCTTGAGCGTGGAGACCGAATCCAGAAATTCCGTAACGAAAGTAACCGTAACGTAACTTTCCTAACGTAACTTTACGAAAATAACCTAATACCTAGTGCCTAACACGTAGTGTCAGATATTAACAAGCTTAGGTTATTATTTTTAATCTACTGCTGGAGCTAGGAGGTTAGGTTGTATAGGTTTACCTATACAACCTAACCTCCTAGCTCCAGCAGTAGATTATATAACCTAGGCTTGTCAATATCTGACACTACACTACGAATTTAACAGTAATATCTTTTTTTAACATTTTTAGTTAAATCATCATCAGAACTTTCGTCGATATATGACATATTCATCGTTCACAAACTAAACACTACACTGCTATTCGAAAGACGAGCGTCGACTAGTCTACTCGAAACGGGGAGGACGGGCGAACGAACCGGGCGAGCGGGCTGGCGGGCTGGCGGGCGAGCTAAGCTAGCGAAGCGCGGGCGCGCCAACGAGGTGAACGAGTAGCTTCGCTGGAATCGTCGGATATTTCTTTAGCTTAGTTCGTTAGGTTAGTCGGTAGCTCGCGGTGTGAACCGAAGTATGTAAAGAGGTGAAACGATGTTCGCCCGCCTAGCCCGCCCGCCCGCTAGCTGGCGGTGTGGCCTGCGCTTAAATTAAGTGTAGTGAGATATCTTACACAAACGAATAGTGGACCGAAGTGGTTCGGCTTTACGCCATCGCGGGTGATAATCTCAACGAGGCCAGAATTGTTCCCTGGGCAGCCTGTGCCCAATCGTGAAACGATGTTGGCGGCATCACAAAGGCTACGTACCTACGGCCAGTTCACCGTGAAGGCCCATGCTCAGGGTCGTGGCAACTAGGGCTTTCAAATACCGGATATTTTCAATACCGGTATCAATACCGGTATTGGAAGTCAATACCGTGATCACGGTATTAATACCGGTATTGAACGCAAGTTCAATTAGGACATTAATAAAACCATTAAAATACGTGTTTTTTAATGAAACCTATTTATTATAAACTAGCTTTTGCCCCCCGACTCGACTTAAGACTCTCCACAATCGCGAGATATGCAGTCTCAGGGAATATTTCCTGGGCTGCGGGACTGTTCGAAAGAGATACCGCGGCCCTGGAACACAAAAGGCAAGGAAGGAACATGGATGGGTTTTAGTCAGTACAAGTCTGAC
The DNA here is from genome assembly GCA_950005105.1 of Lycophotia porphyrea. Lineage (NCBI taxonomy): Eukaryota > Metazoa > Arthropoda > Insecta > Lepidoptera > Noctuidae > Lycophotia > Lycophotia porphyrea. The sequence continues at coordinate 22,718,379 of OX465383.1, read as the reverse complement.
ACTCCCTTCCGCTCTGCCCAGAGCGGGGGAGAAGTCATTTGATGATTTCTCATCCGAAAAAAAGGGGATATTTCCTAGAAACGGACGTGGGGTTGCATCGAGATGTGGTCGCGGTGGACAAGGGCCTTACTCCGCTCTCTTTGGCTAAAGAGAACTGGCGCAAACCTGTACTTCTTGACACTAACGACCGAAGGGAGGTATGAATGTATGTATTTCCGAGCATGGGCCTGACGTAATAACTACCGGAGATTTATTGTGAAGGACGGCACGGTTGACATATGTCGGGCATGCCACCAGGCGAATCAATCCATCACATTATCTCCAGATGTTCTGTGTCTGGCTAACGGCTAACTTACGTAGACACAACCTTGTAGCCAGGATCATTCATCAGCAATTTGATCTAAAATACAGCCTTGTGGAATCGGAAGTGCCATACTTATAGGTGGGGACTTACCTATGACCCAGTTCTTGAAAATGGCAATATCTCACTGTACTGGGATAAATCTATCATCACTGACAGGACTATTGTAGTCAATAAGCCTGATATAGTGGTGGTGGATCGATCAGAGCGGCGCGCAATGATTGTTGACATAACCTAAACCTTGTGAAAGCCGAAAAAGATAAGCAAATCAAGATACTTATCTTGACTGGGCCTGCGAGGTTATCGACATGTGGGATGTGTGCTCAGCGATCGTGGTCGTTTTAGCCAATGGCTTAATTGCCAAGAGCCTTGACCAACACCTTAGGAGGCTCTCGTTAGGTAGCTGGATCAAGGGCTTGATTCAGAAAGCGGTACTCCTGGACATGGCTCGTATTGTTAGGAGGTTCCTCTCTCTGGAGCCCTGACCACCGGTAGCTTGGACCCTGGTCCCGATACCGGTGGGCTACTATTTTTTTTTTTTTTTTGAAGTAAAATGAATAAACGAAATAATACAAATAGTAATAATGTTGACGGCCTGTTACATAAATAGCCTTTTGAAGAAAAAGCACGCTCTGCTTTACACTTATAAGTATCACAGACAGTAAACATCTGTAAGCTGCCGATACATATATTTGTACCATATTCTAACAAATAAATAATTTTGATTTGATAGAAATATATCCCGACCACCCCCAGCAGTTTCGAAGAAACGTATCTCTACTCTTATTATAGATTTAAATTCGGTGCTCGTAGCTGAGATAGCACTCTTGGTTTTAAGCAATTTGGATATCTCACTCTCTAATTGTGACATGTCTTTATTTTCACTGGTCGTTTTAATGAATTAGAAGGTTCTCCTATCGTCATATCATGTTCATGATTAGTCATTGTTGTAATACCGTAATCACGGTATTGAGGCGTCAATACCGGTATTGAAAAATCCCGATATTAAATCCGTGATCCCGGTATTACGGGATCCCGGAATACCGGTATTGAAAGCCCTAGTGGCAACCAACAGTTGCCAGTTGCACTTCAAGAACGTATCTTGAATTTCCTCGCGGAACACCCAGAGGAGAGTACCAGGTGGGGGCCTGTATTTTTAGGCAGAGGCATGTGTGGTCGTATGTGGATCTCACTTTGAACAGTTGTTAAGATTAATGTAGGTATTAGTAGTGGAGTTAGTGCAGATATTCAATGACTCAATCAGTGTAAAAATCGGTGACTTTTAACTGTACATAAAATTGTGATCAACTTTTTAAATGCGCCAAAAATACCTACCCAATCGTTTGGAATTCGTTTTCTTTGTTGTCAAATGAAATTTACATTTAGACTCGTCACGCAACACTTAAGGAAGGTATTTTTGCCTGTCCTAAGCTAGGAAAAGTATGAAGGAAAAGTTTGCATCACAGGTTATGTTTCGAGTATTGTGTAGGTAGATAGGACGGGCGGCGATTACGTCACTCGGACGTATCCATGAATTCGGGCGCGGAGTGGGATAATTTATTTTTAATGATTTTTTAAGTAAATTACTTATTCTGTTTTTTTAACTCTGTCCTATATTTTTTTATTTATGTCAACTACCCATGGTTTGAGTGACAACGGTCTTTACCCTTACACCCAGTATAATGAGTTACAAACTTTCTAAGCCGCACGGGAATAAAATACCGAATGTATAATATTTATTAAAAGTACTGACTCGAACAACTGCCTCGTTGATGAGGTTCTCGGTTCGATTCCCAGTTCGGGCAGTGTTATCGGGTTTTTCATCAGAAATTTCTGAGTAGCTGCCCGGATTCAGGATTTGTGCCCTGGTGATGGAAATTGAACCCGGCCTATAAAACTTGCGTAATGTCGGTGCTACCTTAGGTTTTACCATTCGGGGAATGCAGGCGTGATATTGTGTTATTAAAAGTATATGATATATCCAGGTGTCATATACATCGTGGTTCCTGGACGCGTTCAACTACGCCATTATGCGTAAGATTGATGTGCTGAACCTGAGCATCGGAGGACCAGACTTCATGGACCACCCGTTTGTCGATAAAGTGTGGGAGCTGAGTGCCAATAAGGTGAGTAAGATCATTGTATAGGACCATTGTGTGGACTCTGTAGACCATTGTATTGTAAACAGTGTTTAATTGATTATTTTGAAGATATTTTAACTTTTGTTGTTGGTTTGGAGGAATCTCATACTTCTAAAAGAGTGTTTACATTGTTTTTTAGAATTTAATCATTCTATATTGATTGAAGATTTGCGCCAATTTATTGAGGTATTCGCAAATGGCGCTAGGTTTGATTTACAACCATGTAAATCCAGGAAGTCTTGCATTATTGATTGCTAACACGGAAAGACGGACAAGGAGCCATTTCATTAAATGGCTCCTTGTCCGTCTTTACATCTTTTTGGGTGGGAATAAATTGTTTACTATGTTTTGTACATACTAAATTTTACGTTGTTCTATGTTTTGTGCTACTTATTACTTAATTAGCTACATATTTTTGATTGCCATCACAACGATGACATCTTTAGGTAGTGACTCACTGCATGGGAGAGTTACCGTGTAAAGTTTCAGATTGCACGCACGAGCGTTCGTTACATCAGTGAACTTGAATTGCTAACATTCTTTCCAACAGTACAGCAGTGTGTACGGAAAACCGATCATTACAATTGACATTGTCGATACAACTAATTCGATGTTACACATACGAACGTTAACAGTTCGAGCGAATGACAATAAATATACAGTCTATGATATTTTCAAGTAAATACTTATGTTCTACCAACACCTTATAGATTTGTTAACCTTGTTTTTGAAATATATTTTTTTACAAATTTGTGAGATTTATATAGTTTACCCTGAATTGGACATATAGTGTTTATATTATTACTAGCACTTCGCCTGCGACTTTGGTCCGATAAAAATGAGTGAAGAGATGGCGACAGGTCGCTGGAACAACTTGCGACCGAGGGATGTCCCTCAAGTTAAAGGGTAAAATATACAAACCTGTAATAAGACCTGTCGTACTGTATGGATCAGAATGCTGGGCTGTGAAAAGATATATAGATAGATAGCGGAGATGACAATGTTGAGATGGATGTGTGTAAATAAGGAAGAAGTATATTAGAGGAAGTTTTAAAGTGGCGCCAGTTACAGAAAAACTATAAGGAAGTCGTTTGTCTTGGTATGGATATGTAATGAGGAGGGATGAAATGCATGTTACTAACGGAGTGATGGACATGAATGTTGATGGATGGAGAGGGAGAGGAAGGCCAATGAAAACGGACTCGTCACTCAAGCTCGATGCAACTGTAGCAACCGGAGACACGGCGCTCACAGTTGGGGCGCCTCCCGGCGGTTGCGAGATGGAGCTGAGTAATGATGAGCAGATGGTAGGTGTGCTTCTTTTTGTAGTTTGGCCCGGTGCCTAGTCAACATCGGTGACATTTCGACATATTTTCGGTGTGGTTATTTTATGAGTCAATTTCGATGAAAGTCCAGTAACTGTATGTTTTTTTCTTTCGTTGTATTTAAAATTGATTTTCTGGGATTAAACTGTTATTTATTCGGTTTTAAAATTCGGGTCGGAAAAAATATGTCTTGTCAATTTTACACTAGGGCAACAGATTGTTTTTAAAATAAAATTGGATTGAGTTTTGTACTAAGGAGTATTGATGTCAACTTCGATGCAAATCACCCCCAAAAAAATTCCCTAACCCTTTTTAACCCCGTTAGGCGATGAGATTCAATAAAATACGGAAGACGTCTTCCATCAATTCTGTTAAAAAATGTTTATGCAAAATTTGAAGTTGATTGGACCAAGGAATCACGTTGTCCCTTACAAACTTTGCCCCCGTTTTTCACCTCCTTAGGGGTAGAATTTCGGAAAATCCTTTCTTATCGGATGCCTACGACATACAAAGAACGCACCCTCCAAGTTTCAGGTCTCTACGATTAGCGGTTTAGGCTGTGAGTTGATCCGTCAGTCATCCAGGACAAAGCATTTTATATATTTAGATGGAGGTAGACGGTTTTGGTGACATGAATTGTTTACTATATTTTATAGCTTTACAGTGTAGATACAATTTTGGAATAATTGTTGTTGACAAAAAAATGGTTTCTAGTCCATGTTTACATCTATTTGGGGGTGACTGTACCGCCACCTCTTATGGAATTATTACATTAATATCATTTCAATGTGGGAAAAAAGAAAAGAAGTTATACATACTAAAAGGGTGTAAAAATACCCTTATCAAAATCCCTAACTAGTCCCGTTATTGCAATATTTCGTTTATTATTTCTACTAATAATATAAGTCTGTACTATTATCTATTTTAATATAAAATATTACATACTTACTACGAGCTGTAAGCGTCGTACTCTTGTAGACGAAACTCAATTAGTACCTGTTTCCAAAATGGTTTTAATTTCCAAACCCAGATTCGACGTTTTTGAAAATATCCTTAGCAATTCCCCACATAAAATACTAATAGGTAGTCGTTTTCTCTATGACCATTATCCTGTTAGGCTTTGCTAACGGTAGAGTGATTAATATCATCTAAACGCTAAATAATGGCTGGTTTTTGTGCCTAGGTTAACAGTAGTTTCGACCGTGGTTGACAGCGTTTACATTTTAATTTAGAGAATAAGTAGTCATGTTTCGCGTCTTGTTACATCAATTTACAAACTTATCGCTGTTTCTTTATTCTTACATTGTATAAACAATCGACCAAGCATAAACGATTAAATAAGTGTAGTTTTGAGTTTCACGGTAATTCTGGGTACTTATACTCCCCTCATTAGATAATCCTGTTACACGAGATGTTTGGGGTATATTTTAAAGGTGCATTCACACTGACTTTTTGTAGAGCAATATAACATACATAATTATTTATATATATAATTTTGCATTTTTGTACATTAAACTTCTATAACTTTTTATCACCCGTTGTTGCCCGCTAAAATTTGCAAACGTTGCTCTAGAAACATTCACTTCGGTGATTATGCAACTTAGGGAGCTTCTATATTAGAACAGTTGCCTAGCCGTGCATTGATATTCGACTGACCGAAGATGATCATACGGAACCCAGTTCCCATACACTGGGTCAACTTGAACAAATGCTGTTACAAATAGTCCTTAACTGCGTTGGAACTGAATCAAAACCCTCCTTCTAGGTGATAATGGTGTCGGCGATAGGTAACGACGGCCCCTTATACGGGACCCTGAACAATCCAGCAGACCAGATGGATGTCATCGGGGTAGGCGGAATCGGTTTTGACGACCGAATTGCCAAGTTCTCATCTAGAGGCATGACTACCTGGGAATTACCGCATGTGAGTATTTTGAGCGAGCAATATGACCTATATCCTAACCAAAGTGATTTAAGATACCGTTGAGAAAGACCGGATGCCTCTTGAAGATATCCCCCTGAAAACGAAAAAAGGTACCTAATTTGGGTTAACGTTAGTGAATAAAACATAAGACACGTGAATAGCATTGCAACACTGTCTGACGACTAAAGAGAGACCTCTAAATTCTACTTTGAACAGTCGCAGCTCCTATTTTAACTGAAATTGGGACCATTATATTTTCCTTACGATTATAGCTTAAACTAATTATCGTATATTTTTCTTTCATGGCCTGTCATGTGTCCAACTGCTGGGCAAAGGCCTCCCCTTTCTCCTTCCAAACTTCTCTATCTTGTGTGATATCTGGCCATGTGCGCCCTGCAAACAAGATCAGATCGTTGCACCACCTTCACCGCGGTCTACCTCGATGGCGATTTCCTCCGTCAGGCGTCCAGTGTCTTAAGACAAGAAATTTTATAGAAGCGACGCAATAATTCCGCGTATCAAGCGTTATGTACAAGTTTTTATTTTGTTTACGAACGGTTTATTTTTAGATATGTTTACAAGTCGTTTCGTATCATACGTCACGCTTGCATCTCTTAATAAAGGGAACTATAAATACTTATAAAGACAACCTTAAGCCTTTTTGTGAAAACGTGGATGTTAGGGCTGTTAAAAGAAATTTGTTTATGTTGCACTTCACGCATAAAACATGACCACTGATGTCTCGATGCGACAACCCCGACTTACTCACATGTAAGAACCTGAAGCATACTTAGAATTCGTGTAAACGCATGAAATACTGTATGTTAATACTGTAGTCATGTCTTCCAAGCCAACTGATTGTCTGTTCTAGGGTTATGGGCGCATGAAGCCAGATATCGTGACTTACGGAAGCGGCGTGAGAGGCTCAAGTGTGACTGGAGGATGTCGCTCACTCAGTGGTACGTGTTTATAATATATACTAAAATTTATAAGAGGTAAAGTTGTATCTCTAGAAGTGCCGGTTGATACGTGTGGTTTATGTGTTTGGACGGGGTTAATCTTCGGAAATACTGATCCGAATCCGAATATTCTCTACGCTACGTTAACCTTGAGTGTTAGAGGTGTGAAAGAAGCAGATATTTGAAAAAAATCTATGGGATAATTACCGCACATAACGCGAGAGAAGACGCGGGCAAAAGCTAGTACTAAATAAATATACATACTGGGGGTTTGGATTATTCCTTAGCAAATTACTTTTACACAAGTAACTCTGCCCGTCTGTTGGGTTTTCAAGCTTTAACCATTTAACAGATAGTTAATATGGGCCCTAGAAAAAGACATTAATTTCAGTCTGGATATTTGTATTGAAAGTAATGAAATACAAAATACGCAAAAAATACACTAGAAATTCTTGTCCAGAAGTAATTCAAATTTACCAAATAGACATAACTATCTATCTTATACTATCTGCGTCTCAATTAACGATGGTGTCACTTTCAATGTGTATTATGAAAACACTTCTAAATCAATTTCGTACACGCAGTCTAACGAAACAGGTCATTCACCCGCAATCATAACAACTTTTTATCTTGTTGGCGCAGTCGTTTATAATTTGATGGTTCTTCGCTTTAATTGACGTTCGTTTTATGGGACATTTATTATCTTCCTTGATTCACGTGGCATTCCGTAATGTGACAATTTAAGCGTTGAAACCTTGAATGCACCTATTGTATGCTTGCTCGATAAGAATAAAATAGTAGGTAAGTAGATTAAGCCCACTTCTATTTAAAGTCCTCCGCCGCGTCTGTCTGTTCGCGATAAACTCAAAACTACTGCACCGATTTTCATGCTGTTTTCACCAAAGGACAGAGTGGTTCTCGAGCAAGGTTTGAGTATACATTGGCTAAAATATAATGACATTTGTTGGAGTTGTCGAAAAAAAATAAGCCGTCTGGGAGCTTTCAACGAAAATGCTGCCTAAACACTTTGAGATATAACAAAATGATGTATGGTAGAATTGTGTATTTTATATAGGTCTACAGAAAAGTCCGCGACGTCATAATTATTATGTCTACCTCTTAAGGATAACATACTATATTCATTTGAATACTTTAAAAAATGGGCAATTATAAAGCGGTAATTGGAAAGTTATTTACACAAATACGGTATTAAAGCTTATCATTTTAAATAAGTTATATAGCGTGGAATAAGACATAGGCTACTTTTATCCCTGTAATAGGTTCCCATGAGTTGCGGGAACGGTATCAAAATTTCTTGATTACTTTTGGTCGCGATAACCGAAATCCACGCGGTCGATGCCGCCGGCATCAGCAAGTAACAGATAAATCCAAGCTGTTAAAACATATCTACATTAAGGAATGATAAAAATCCATATCCATACTAATATTATAAATGCGAAAGTTTGTTTGTTTGTTACCTTTTCACGCCTGAACAACTGAACCTATCATCCTGAAATTTTGCATATACATTCTTAGGTGTACAGACACAGACATAGGATACCTTTCATCCCGGAAAAAAGTACTGCTCCCGAGGAAAACCACAATAACGTGATTTTTGTAATAGGTGGCGCCACGTGTCTGTCGAACAATGTTTGAATTATTATAGAAACTTTAGTAGTGTGAAGTATCACACTACTAAAGTTTCTATAATCACTCTATATATATAATCCCTCATACATTTTGAGAGTCTAAATCGTAGATAAACCGGTTTTTCATCCTCCTAACTATCCATTCTAATATTATAAATGCGAAAGTAAATTGCTTTGCTTGAAACCTTTTCACGCCCTAAACCGCCGATCCGATCATTATGACATTTTGCATATACGTTGTCAGGGATACAGAATAAAAATATCCACCTTTTATCCAGGAAAAAAAGTACTGGTCCCGGGGGATAAAGTCATAAAACAAACTCACTTTCGAATGTATAATATTAATTAGTATAGGAAATACATTTTGTGAGTCGAGTGTCAATGCAGCGTTTTTGTGGTATAATTTCAACAGTTTCACAATTTGTTTGATAGATGGCGTTGTACTGACGACGCCGTTTTCAGAATCGCGTGTTAAGTTTTTTTGTGGAAGAATAGTTTTGGTGTTGAAATTGTCTCTAGATATGTTGTTAAAATTATTCGCTAGGATTGGTTATCCTTAATTGTTTGTTTGTAAATAAAACATTTGTCTTTTATTATTATTCGGTTAGTTTACTTAGTTTGTTAGTTCTGTTTTTGTTTTGTTAGGTTAGGTTCCTTTGTGTGTTTCGTTAAGGTTAGGTTTCTATGCCTTTTTCTATTTTATAATGCCTCGCAAACGTAGGTAGGATGTGCTCCTACCTACGTTTGCGAGGCATTATAAAATAGCGCGAGCCCTCGAAGCGAAAATTGCTCGATCCCAAGAATCCTCCGTTCATGCCGAATTAAGAAGGCAAGAACGAGCGGAGCGACAAGCAGCTTTGAGAGCTGATGAGACATTTTCTCAGAGCCAGGAAAGACGGGAGGGCCAAGCCACCCGCCAAGCTTCCCTGATAGCGTCTGGGACGCCCTTTCAAACGCAATTGCGTTTGGAGGAACAAGCCGAAAGCCAGAGAGCTCTAAGGGTAATTTAGACACCTGTTCAAACACAGCTCCGTCTAAGAGAACAAGCCCAGCGGCAAGCAGTCATTAGAGCGACAGAACCTCCAGAACTGTCGCAGGTGAAAAAGCCCGCTGTTGCAGAAATGCAAAGCGAACACCGAAGAATTTTTATGCGTCACAGTTAGTTTATTTAATCATTCTGGATTTGAATACGATGCTTTAATTGATTACAAAAATCAAACATTAGTTGTTGTTGGTTATAGAAAGACGAGACCGCGGGGACGGGCAAAAGCTAGTATTAAATAAATTGCTTAAAAATAACAAGCAAATATCATCTTTCGTTCATCCTCTCACAGAAACACAAATATCCACGACATACCTACCCATCTCGAGGCAAATAAATTACACTCACTTAAGCATTATTGTATCAACTATTTTATTTTTATAGTGTTAGTTAGTAGTCCTCAGATTTTCATAACTTCTCCAGTTATCCATGATAACCGGTAATTTGACTCTGTATTACTCAACTAGCTTCTGTATCTGGCTTTATCTGCATGGTACTCGGAAATGTGTAGCCTATGTCCGACCGGAACAGTTTACCTTTCAAATACATACATAAGCTCACGCCCTTTTTCCATGGGGGTAGGCAGAAACCACAGAACGCCACCTGCTACGATCCTTACATACTCCTTTTACCTCGTCCACGTCCATACATCTGGTCATACACGCACGCCGGTTGCGAGTACTACGCACCTGACCTTTCTGAAGAACCTCACCAATGAGGTCAGCTTATGTTCATCTAGGGCGTCCCCTCCCGGCGTTGCCACTCACATCTGCCTTGTAAATACCTTTTGTTAGTCGCTTTTCACGCATCCTCACCACATGACCAAACCATCTAAGCACCTTTTAAATGATGAAGAGAATTGTTTGAAGTCCCTGACTCTTGTGCTAGATGATTAACCAGGGTTACAAGAGGTTGTAGCGTTATCCTTCTGTTATTATAGCTTTTGGTTCTCTAGTACATAAATACATCGATATTATCATTATAGGCCTTTTATACGTCCCATCATAGACCTGCCGACACCTGAATCTCTAATCACGCGCCATTGTAGTTAATTCTTGACTACTTTCATCCGCTTGCTACATGCCTAATTAGCCTGGAAGTCATATTTTACGTTTACCAAATCGCGGCTTTCAATCAAGAACATGTGAACTGCCTCGTTGGTCGCAAGCGCAACTGCTGAGCATGAGGTCCTGGGTTCGATTCCCAAATCAGGCAAAGTGTTTTTGGTTTTTTCCATAAGGAATTTCTCAGTAGCAGCCACGGAGTCATGATTTGTGCCCGGTTGAGTGCAATAGGATCGCCCCTTATTACATGGGACTTAAACATAACTGGCAAAATGCGGGTGTTCTATTAGGTACACCTCTGCCTTACTCTTCGGGAATTACAGGCGTGTTGTTATGTTATGTTAACACGTGTACCACGGGTCATCAGTTCCGCAGCCAAATACGGTCGGCACATTGCCACTTTAGCTTGTTTATTCTGTGGGCTATGTGTTGGCTACTTCGATTCTCTGGGATCACCTCACACCAACAATGATCCATTATAAGTCTTTTCAATGAAATATCTATTAAGTACTAGCTGTGCCCCGCGACCTTCGTCCGCGTGAAATGATTATAAAATTATTACTTCCTTATTTGAACCGAAGTTTGTTAGTAACACCTTCAAGGGTTTCAATTCATTTGCATGAGAACCCAGATTCCTTTACAAAAATAAAAGTCCAAGCCTATGTTACTCTTGATAACATCAGCTCTCTGTCAGTAAAAGTCCCGTCAAAATCGGTCCAGCCGTTTCTGATATTAACCGGAACAAACAGACATACAGACAATAATATAAAAAAATGTGTTTTTGTTGTATGTACTTTTTAACTGAATGCATATGAAAGTATATGGCTTTCATATGCATTCAGTTTAAAAGTTTTATTTTTAAGTTAGAAACAGACACTTCAATTTTATTTATTTCTATAGATAATAGAATTCCTTTGAGATTTCCCAACAGTCAGAAAGAAGAATATCCTTACTAGCTTTCATCCCCTATTTAACCCTCGTGCTATTGCTCACCTTCTATATAAATATTTCATGTTTTAAGAACCTGAATTAAACAGTTTATCAAGCTGACGGTTCCACATTCTTGCCCATTCTTCTCCGTACTTACAGTTTTGCGAATCTATAATCAATTCTATTTCCCTATAAAGTTTAGCGTTAAAAATTGTCCTAGTTGAATGGATTGACTTTGACTTTAGGTACGTCAGTAGCGTCGCCCGTAGTAGCTGGTGCCATAGCTTTGTTGGCAAGCGGTGTGCCCCGACACAACCTGACCCCGGCAGCGGTGAAGCAAGCTCTATGTATGACGGCGCTGAGGCTGACAGGTCCTAACATGTTCGAACAGGGGCACGGGAAACTGGACCTTATTAGTGCTTACCAGGTACAGTAACTCATAGTAATCGTTTCTTTCAGCAATTTCTCAGTAACACCCGGTCGATGGTAATAGACTCGCCTCCTTTTATATGGGACTTAAACATAACTAGTGAAATGTGGGTGTACTATAGGAACGCTTCTGCATAACCCTTGGGCGATAACAGGTGTGATTTTATGTAATGTAAACTAAATCTAAAATGAAAAAATCTAATCTAAACTATAATGATAAATAATCCATCCATCCATTCATTTATCCATTTATAATCTATTCTATCTTATCTATAATGTAGACTTGGGTGCACTTAAGAGGAAATGTGGATGGTCTTTTTGCCATACAAACGCTCTCGCCTGTTTTTTTTCTGATTTATGACGTTACAGCTATGATTTTTTACAGTAAAATAAATATCAACCTCTTCTATGTCTCTATGTTTTCCTTTTAGATAATACATAATCATTCATTCATTCATTTACTTCCAGTTCCTTCGCAAGTACGAGCCTCAAGCGTCTCTGAGCCCGAGCTACATCGACCTGACGGAGTGTCAGTACATGTGGCCGTATTGTACGCAGCCGCTGTACTACAGTGCTCAGCCGACTATCGCTAATGTCACCGTCATCAACGGACTAGGTGTCTCTGGGAGAGTGGTATGTGGGACTATACATGTAATTAGAGACCAGATTATATCTAATACCTGTGTTATCTGTCTATCTAATACCTTTGATCGAGCAATTCTTGTATATAAATATTAGAAAACGTCGTTTTATCTGTGTTACCGGCAAAGTTCGGTCATCCAGGTACTGTTATTTTAAATCGTCGAAATATGAAACAAAAGTACCAAAAATGCAACATAAAATTTAAATAAGTAGTACAGAATAAAGTTTTTTGTTCCTAGAAACTTAATTGAGTCCTATTTCTAATTAACAGGAGTACGATTGAGCCTTTTTAAAATTAAAATATTTTGATAACTTGAAAGCGATCGTCCTACATCCACTGAGATCAATAGACACTATTTGAATTTAGGCGTTTTTTTTTGCGGGTATTGCAATGCAATTCTAACTGGTAAAATGCACAATTGTGCCATCACTGGCACAATTGTGCATTTTACCAGTTAGAATTAAATCAGCTACACACAATTACAGTACAGTTAAAATTAAAAGAAACATGTTCAAAAAGTGCATGATCAGCCGATGTTAGCTAAAATAGGCATTACCTTCAAAAAAACAACTATTATTATATGATTGCATATGCATTAAGCATCATCAGCATATATGGGAGTGCGTAGATTGAATTGGGGTCATTGATCCGAAATGTATATTATATTACTATGGACATTCCTCCAGATTTTCAGAATAGGTTGATTATTAAAAAAAATCGGAACTTAGGTGGGATTTTTTTTTTTAAAACGTTGCCCCACACTAGGAATTTCTCCTGTATCGTGGGTGCGTTTACAAACATTTAAACTCACATACACAAACAGCCAGACCCGGAACAACTACATGTAGGCCATACACATATTTGTTCCGTGCGGGAATAGAACCCGCGACACGCAGCGCAGCAGTCAAAAGCTCAGCCACTGCGCCAATCGTGCCGTTGTATTAAAATGAGCAATATTATATTGTTCATAATTTTTTTAACGTTACCCAGTCACGATTTGACACAACCTAACGACCAACCAAATCATGGTTGTGCACTAACCGATGGTACCTAGTAATAATATCACTACCAACATTAATAATATATAATAGTAAAAGTGTTTCTGCAGATTCTGCGCATTTATTAAAAAAATATTTCATGAATATGGCACTGTAAGTACAGCGCACATAATAATACTACACAAAGCTGTTGTGTCAATTGTGCATTGTAACTTTTGTAGGATGCTACAGACGTGCGCCTACTTGTATGATTGTGGATTTCTCGCGAGGTGAGTGATGATAAAGCTTTGATAATGTGAACTTGATTATATTATTTTTTGATTACGTCGTTATCTCTGTGTTGTAACTAACATGACACCATGAAAAACCAGTAGAAATAATGCTAGTTACCCGCCTAGTCCACCCACCCTAGGATTTAGTTATGAACTAATAAAACAGGTACTTGCCTTAAATTATATTTGTGGCTCTGAGATAAATGCGACTAAATAATTATCTTTTTATCCAGATACACTGGGTGGGTAGTGAAAAAAATTATTATGTTTCTTAACTATTTTTTTTTCTTTTCAGATATACCCACTTGATACAGTATGTGATATTGGATGATATCAGAGATATGGAAATACAGCCAGTGGTTATAGGAATAGAACAGCAATAACCACCTCCAATGCCTGCGCCTGATGCCAGATGTTTTGCATATAAATATAATGTCTGTAGTGTGGTTGTTATCTTGGGCACTCGATCAAGATTAGGTCTAACAACGTGCATCTTTTTTGGATGAAATACTAGTACTACTTGATTATGATGATTAAAAGCAATCATCATCATCATCATTATTTTTGAAGTATAAAATGTGTATGTTTTGTCCCATACACGGCCAGTTTAAAACATCGAACTTGCCTAATATTTATCAGTGTATAATATCATACCAAAATAAATATCTTTGATAATCTTCTAGTCATAGTGGCTTTAAGGGTGTTTGGGGCATCCCAAACACCCTTAGGAGCATAACTATGCCCACTTATTAATCAATAAATATTAAAATAAATAAAGTTCCACACCGTGTCTGTCTGTCATTCCTTGATTTAATTCGTAACTTCGTACTCAAAGTATTTTGATGCAATTATCAAGATTAAATAAATTGATTCACGAGGAACGTTTCAATGTAATGGCTGGGCGATGCCGTGCTATTTCGAAATGAATATTTTAAATCTTTTTTCTTAAATTAGTTTATAAATCGTATCAAAATCTTTCAAGTAGTACGGAAACGAATGAGTGACTATTTTTGTTATTAAACAGTGCACTACTTTAACTTAAAATATCGATTAAACCTTTTCAATTGACAATAATTGACATTTTGAGGTTATTGTTTGATTCACGTTTTCATTTTCGAATTTCTCAATATTCCGGTTAGACAAAGCTTAGCTAATATTACCACTTCAATCTAAAGATTATAAGGAAGAAATCAATACACGTTTCATTATTATACGCTAAAATTTACGTAGTGGGCCTATTCTTCAAACAAAAAAACTGTCTGCTTTGGCATCGCTAAACAATAATCTGGCTTGTGACACAGGATATACTTTTTAACCCGGTATTTGGGATTTTAGGATAATTTAAGAACTCCACGCTGGGAAAAATAAGAAGTATTATACTAACTCTTTTTACCACAAAACACGGAGACGCCACAGCTCCCTCCAGGAATAGTATTGCTTACACTTCATCCAAAACAAACATGTTAGTCGACGTAGCGATTCTGTGATCCGAGCTATGGACAGTCACGAGCAATAAAATGTATTCACTTAACAAAATTGAAAAGCGATTTTCTCCTATTGCATTTAGTAGTTTTCACGAACATAGTATTTGGTATTACGAAACAGGTCTATGTCATTATTAAAGACCTATCTATAGAGACCCCGGACGTATAGGTTTGATGATTTTTTTTTTTAGTTTCATTTCCATGTACGGGGAGCCCCCCCTTATCTTTTATTTTTGTATAAAAAACGTAAAGCGGTTCACAGAATACATCTACCTACCAAGTTTCAACTGTGCAGTCCTAATAGATTCGGAATAAAGTGGCTGCCGTATGTCGAAGCCACTTTATTGTGATGGACAGACAGTCAGACATTACAAAATATAAGGGTTCCGTTTTTTGCCTTTCGGC
This sequence comes from Lycophotia porphyrea, assembly GCA_950005105.1. Taxonomy (NCBI): domain Eukaryota; kingdom Metazoa; phylum Arthropoda; class Insecta; order Lepidoptera; family Noctuidae; genus Lycophotia; species Lycophotia porphyrea. The sequence goes on along the minus strand of OX465383.1, from coordinate 22,702,753 downwards.
TACGGAACCCTAAAAAGATAGTATGAATGATTAATTTCAAAATTAAATATTATTTGAAATTATATCAAGGAGTCAACTCCGGTCTCAACTTTTTTTTCAAAACTCGATCTCATTGCGAGTATCGATTAAGCTGAATGCAACTTTTTAATCGTAATCATGATACTTGGGTTTACGGTCAGCACTAAGAACAGTTATTTTGCAACATAGTTTTTAGTAATATGTGCTAAGACTTTGATCGTGTTTTTTTATGAAATTATGTATGAGATGGCAAAAATAAGAACGCAGATAGAAGGTCACTGTCTTTATTTTGCCCTTTCGAGTTTGTTTAGCAAACGAGACACTGGTATATGTACATTATTTCCAGCGCATCTAAAGTACCTATTTTTTTAGAAGCGTGTAGTTATATGTATTTTACACATATTTACCAATAGACTGCCGCCGTTTTACCGACTTTAACACGTTATTGGAGATATTAACCTCAAATATATTGTATGAAATAGCTGCCGTGACATATTATCCATTACATAATCGAATGCTGAAGGTTCCCGAAAATTCTTGAATTTCATGACAATTCGCATCGCCCCGCCGATTCAGCTGATGTGTCATGTGACAGAATCTTGTCGTGCTTAGGCGTTAATCAATAGAAAGTTTCAAGAAGCTCTAGTCAAAGTAATTTATCAATATAATTAATATCAATTGAACTGCAGCCCTAAAATGCCCGGGGCGTGGGCATTTTAGGGCTGCAGTTCAATTGATATTATATTGATAAATTACTTTGCCTAGAGCCTTTAATAATACCCCTGGTCATTGATATTTTAACTCCAGTTTGGTTCTTATTTCAGAAAGATGTATCATGGCACCCTCACTTACCCCACGGCGTGCTTCTCTCATTGTCGGTGGAGTACAGTCAGATTCTGTGGCCCTGGTCCGGCTGGCTTGCACTCAGTTTCTCCGTACTCGAGGACGGCGCTGACTTCGATGGCGTTATCGAGGTAACTCTATTAACGAATGATACGGATAGGTGTTTTATTTGGCCGGATACTAGGCATAAATCTTACACTGAAATTGTCTTACGGATTTACTATTACACATTTTAAAGTCAGAGTAAAAGTGCCCCGTATTGGCCTAATTGAAATAAATAGTTTGCCTTCACACCAACACAACAAAGTGGACAAACACCGAAGTGAATCAGGCCGCTTGACTGCTCGCGGCGACACGAGCATCCGCGCGTCTAATCCGCGTAAAGATAATGGTATGGCAGTGAAACTGCCGCTGCGCTGTCACTTCGGTGTGAGTTGAATGTTACTGCTCTTCTATCCGGCCTTAAAGTAAAATAAACCCGGGTGATTTCCGGATATCCGTTTTTATCTCTAGTAACTATACTCGACCACATAAAGCACTTGTACATGAGAAAAAGTTTGTATAGCCGTCGATCCTGTGCCTCATATTTTCCCGGTCGTCGTAAGACTATGAGGGCGAAGAAAGAAAGAACAAAAGACATGGTTCAAAATGTATGGACCAAAAACCCAAAATCAAAACGTAATCGATACGGTCAAACTGTGTGCACATGAATTCCCTAGAACTATCTACATAAACGTACCCAAGTTGCAACATCCTAATCCGTGGGATATCGGAGCTATGGGCTGTCAAAGTTTGCAAAAAATAAACTTTTTGACTTGGCATTTTCACATATGTGGTGCCAAAATAGTGATGCTGGTGATTGTTTCATGTACAGACGCCAGCGGGTCAAGCTACCCGAATATGACAAATTTTCCCAACCAACCTTGAACCTAATGCTTTGAGATATAAAGGTGAAAATGTATTAAAGAAATTTGACAGATTGTAGTAGTTTGATGTGCTGGCGTCTGTACCAACGACATATATGCTGGGCGCGGGAAAAGAAAGAGTGCGGGAGGCGCGGTCAAGTCTCATCTTTCGTGGCACGCATTGTACAGCACTATTGACGTCGATGGTACGGTGGGCTGCATCAATTGGGTACCCCAGTTGGGAACGTAGGTGCTTATAAGAGGGGTACCCACATTGTGACGCTGACTGTACATAATACAATCGATAGCAAGACTATTTTAGCACCACAGTTGTGAAAAACCCAAGTCAAAAAATTAATTATTTGCATGCTTTGACAGGCCATATCTCCGATATCCCACGAATTAGGATGTTGCAACTTGGGTACGTTAATTTAGATATTTCTAGGGAATTTTTGTGCACACAGTGTGCCTGTATCGATTGCACTTTTATTTTTGAGTGAACTATGACACCATCTCCTTTGTTTGCAAACGAACTTGTGCTGCTTCTTTAAGGTGGTTGCGTCAGGGTAGCCCGCGAGGTTCAAATTTTCTTACGTTTTTTATAATTGGCAAGTCAGTGTTAGTAATTCTGTAACAGCATACGTGTTACTGGCGCGACTCATTTTTCATCAACATACAACCTAACACTGACCTGCAAATTGCAAAAATCGTAAGAAAATCTGAATTTCGTGGGCTACCCTGACGCAACCACCTTAAAGCCTTCTTTTGTTAAGAAAAACGACGGTTGACAAAACAAAATGCCTCATAATTGGTTAATTGGCCGTAGAGCGTCACGGTGAATTAGAATTGTGTATAATTAATTATATTATATTGTGTGTATAATCCGGCAGGGTCACGTGAACGTTACGATCGAGAGCGATGACGACACCGGAGAGAAAATTATGAGGAATGCTACGCTAACACTACCCATACGGTAAATATACCAACATATCAACGTTATACATAGTCAAACACATTGTTTATTTGCCAAATCGAAATATCGCAATATGCGCAATTCAAGTAAGATACCAGTAAGCAATAGAGGTACTTAAAATTTTTGTGTTATGTATCGGTACTTATTATGGTGGTTAACTGAGAACCTCTGTTCCGCGTACTAGTATAGACTGCATTACGGTGGACCAGTTTTCCCCTCTGTGATTGTACTTATGGTAGCAGACTTGTGACAAAAATATATCTAATAGGTTGAAGAATTTTCTGTAATAATTACAAAGCAAAGTACAGCATAAGTTAAACTAGGCTAGGCAAATATAAAATCGTATTTTACAGTTAATTGAAAATTTGTTACTCAGTGTGAAAATAGAGTAACATTTTATAAATTCCACGTCCTTTGACTCATGCTCTCTCATGACCAAACCATCTAAGCATACTCTTTTAAATTTTTGTCACTACATCTTCTTTTAAACCGCTACGTTTCCGTATAATCTCACTCCTCAATCTATCATTCAGAATTACACCACACATGCTTCGCAAGGAACGCATTTCCACAGCATTAATTCCATGTTCACTTTTGGCATTTACCAAATAAACGTATTTTCTTTTTGTGCTCTCGTATGATCTGCGTTATGTTTTAGCTCAAAAAATGATTTTTCTTCTACAGTGCTCGCGTGATCCCCGTCCCTGTGCGCTCCCGGCGCCTCCTGTGGGACCAGTTCCACAGCCTGCGCTACCCGGGCGGGTACTTCCCGCGCGACGACCTGCGCGCTAAGCACGACCCGCTCGACTGGCACGCGGATCACGTGCACACCAACTTCCGCGACATGTATCGCCGCCTTCGCGAACATGGCTTCTATCTCGAGGTTATGGGTGCGTTATTATTCTGCCATCTTCTTCTTCTACCGTAAATCATATTTATTAAGTAAGTTGGCTTAAAAAAACACATTCACACGTTACGTGCGAGTTGGAATTTAGTTACGATGACTGGATGAGAGTTAGCAGAAGTTCTTAAAAGGCGACGGATAAAGATAGCGTGTCTGCAAGAGTCTAATTGGAAGGGTGAGAAGGCAAGAGAGATATAAGTTTTAGCACTGTGGCAGCTATGGGATGCAAAATGGTATGGGAATAGTTTTGGATAGTTAGTTGAAAGAATGTGTAGTGGATGTAAATGAGCGATAGAGTCATCGCTGTAAAACTAATTGTCAATAGTTTGGTTTTAAATATAGTTAGTGTGTATGTAAACCAGTAAGGAAGTGATGATAGCGTAAAAGAGAGTGAAGAAGTGTATGAGGGGGAAGACTGAAGAATGGGTATGTGAATGAGCATGGCGGCAAAGGGTATGGAGACCGTAACACTGACGGCGAAGCACTGCTACAAACTGCTTCTGCCTTCAATCTGGCAATTACGAATACATAGTTTAAAAAAAGAGACGAATATCTCATCTATACTAATATTATTAAGAGGTAAAATTTGTATGTACAAGTTTGTAAGTAGGGGGTAATCTGCGGTAATACTGAACCGAGTGCGAAAATTCTTTCATTACCGGTCACAGCCACTTTTAAAACTAATGGGTTAATTTTCGTACATAATGAGAGCCTAGTCGCGACCGAAAGTTAGTAACGTATAAAACTGACCCCCACATCAAGCTAATTGACGTTTTATTGATCAAACGGAACAGCCTCAAATGCGTTAAAAACTGTAAAGTGCTGCCAGGCGATGACTTAACACAGATTGGTCATAATGGACGTGAAAATCAGTTTCCTTTCTAGTGGAAGTAAAGAACGGTCCCAACCTAAAACAAGATGGCGTATGATAGGAAATGAAGAAAGTACAGGTATGTTTAAGAGTCAAGTGGTACATAAGATGATTGAAATGAAGGATATGGAAGTAAAATCTTTGAACGATTGTTGGAAAGATGGCTGATTGTATAAGGAGAGTAGCAAAAGATGTGTTTGGAGAATCGAAAGGAAAGGTATGATAGATAAGGGTACATGGTGGTGGTATGAAGAGATGCAACAAAGTCTGAAAGAAAAGATGGTTGCGTTTAAAGAATGGCAGGCATGTAGCCAATGAAAACGACAATTTGAAAGAAGAAAATAGAAGATTTAGAAAAAACGGAAGAGAAAAGCAAAAATGGCGGTAGCAGTTTCTTGGGCTAAGGCGCAGGAGAAATTGTATGACTCACTGGACAAAAAAAAGGCCAGGAGGAGCTCTACCGGCTTACAAAAGCAAGAGAAACGAGAACGAGAGATGTAATACATATAAAGTGTATAAAAGATGGCGCTGGTAAAACTCTGTCTAAATAAAAGAGAGATGAATGGTTTATTTTAAAAAGTTATTGAATGAAGAGAATGAATGGAGCGATGTGTTTAAAGAGGTACAAGTAAATATGGTTTGGTGAGGGAAATTGGCATGGATGAAGTGAGAAAGGCAGCTCGCAGTATTTAAAATGGAAAGGCCATGGGCCTCGACGAAATAACAGTAAAAGTATGGAAGTGTTTAAATGAAGATGGATGTATGTGGCTGACTTTATTCTTCAATAAGTTGTTGTGTGAAGAAGCGATTCCACAAGAATGGTGCAGTTCGCTAGTGCCTATTGTAGATAATAATGTTGATGTGCAGGACTGCAAATACTCATTCTCTTGCCTTTATCCCAATTCATTTGGGGTCGGCGCAGCATGTCTTCTTCTTCCATACGTCTCAGTTACTTGTGATTTCATCAGACACCTCCTTTCTTGCGAGAACTGCAACAACTATCGAGGGATAAAACTCATATCACATAGTATGAAAGTATGGGAGAAAGTAATAGAAAAATATTGCGTCAGGAGAGTGAGATTACTCTACAGGGTGTAAACAGACTCTTCACGAAGCCGTCAACTAAGCAGTATGTACATCAAACTAAGTAACTTTACGCAAAAAATATTGCTGGGAAACGACTTTTTTTTTGGGCTGAAACATTCACGTGTTACAGTAAGACTCCATGTAACGCACTCAAAACATTGTGCTGATGGATGGATTCCAGAGTAAGGGGGTCCTGGAGGTGTTTAAAGTAAAATTCTTACATTAAAAACAAGTATTTAAAAAAAAAATTGTGAAAAAGTTGGAACTTTGACCCCAATATCTCCATAACTAGAAGGTTCCCAGGTATGGTCTAGAGCAAAAAAATGATCGCATTGACGGAGCGAACAAGTGCCTTTCGGCTTCGTTAAGAGTCTGTTTACACCCTTTATATCTAGGCCAGTAGCTAATTTTAAAAGTGAACCCTGGGGGTATTACATACAAGCTATTATGTAAAACAGAACTAAAATCAAACTTTTTCAAATTCCAGGTTGTCCCCTAACCTGTATCGACACGTCGCTTTACGGCGCTTTACTACTAGTGGACCCGGAAGACGAGTATTTCCCCGAAGAGATGGCGGCGCTGAAGAAAGCCGTCAACGCGGGGATGTCGCTCGTTGTGTTCGCTGATTGGTACAACGCGTCGTTGCTGCGACACGTCAAGTTTTATGATGAGAATACTAGACAATGGTGAGTGTTTTAAAATCAATTTTGTTTTTGATTACATTTTTCTTCTTTCAATCTTCTTTCACCTGCCTTATCCCAACTTATTTGAGGTCCTCTTTCACATAGTCTATTCATCGTTTATTTGGTCCTCCCCTATTCTTACAGCTATCCGTATGTTCACACACAAAACTTTCCTTACGACGTTTAACTTATTCCTACGCATGACATACCGGTGCTACTTTTAGAATTCCTCTTATGTATGTACTCACTTCTTACTGAAACTCAAACAAAAACTGAAACAATAAAGAAAAATAATTATTCAAAGTTGGAGGTTTGAGAACATAAACTGTGCGACAAATAAATTTTATTATCATAGTTCCCATTTGATTTCTGTTACTGGGAAAAGTACACATTTATAACATACACACACGACACATTTATGCTGGTAAGGCCTATTTGGCGCACCGTGAGACACACAATATTATCTCTTTTTTTTCTGTTTATATTTAAGTTATTTTATTTTTTGTTGTGTGCGCTTGTGGTTTGCGCCAAATACATATGTGTTATTTCTTTTTTCTTTGTAAAATATTCATTGTATTTCAGGTGGATACCGGAGACGGGTGGCGCTAACGTGCCCGCTCTGAATGATTTGCTCAGCATGTATCAGGTAAGCCTCCTAATGTCTCGTTGAACTGGTCTCAAACTAGATTGCTTCTAGCAGCCCAACCATCCGATTTAGGAATTGACCACACTATCAACGCAGACTCACCTGGACCCGGTTGATTCTTGGTTTATATTGAATAAGTAAAAAAAAGTTTTCCCTTTTCTTTATTTGGATAAAAATCGGTACAAAAAAAAACGTGCCACGTGGCGCGCTGCGGTCAGTTGAATTTGATGCTCCGGTGTCAGTCACCGGTGCCTGACATGGCCTGAACAGATAGTGAGTCTGTCAGACACCGGTGCCTGACATGGCAGTTAACGTGTTAAGGTTTTTGTGGCGCTTGCCGATTGTCTGGGTTGGTTCGTGAATGAGTAAGCACCCATTTCTGAAGCACGGAGGAAACTTGGTATAGTTTCCTCCGTGCTTCAGAAAGCACATTAAGCCGTTGGTCCCGGCTGTCTTTTGTAGATCTTGACAGTCGTTTGCGTTAGTCAGTGGCTCGAAAGTCTGACAATTAGTCTACCAAGGGATTTCGTATTTCCCAGTACTAGTTGGGTCATGGAGGTCAGATAGGCAGCCGCTCCATGTAAAATACTGGTATTCAGCTGCCTTCAGTTAGACTGGAAGCCCACCCCAACGTAGTAGGGAAAAGGCTAGGCACAGGACGATGTGACCAGCCCAAGCTGATTCCGTGTAAATAAGTGTAGTCATTCCGTAATGGTAAAAGTATCGCATGACACATGATTTTTAAACATAAATGCCTGTTCTGCCTTAAGCTAGCTTTCCACCAGAGTTGACTGAGGAAGTTAGTGTGAAAGTACCAGTTTTTGTATTAAAGACTGGTGGATGCGTTTAACTGTATTTTGCCGAACGTTAACGTTGGCCGCCTTAGCGTTCGGAAAGTACAGTTAGACGCGCGAATCGATGAATACTGATCCCTCACTACGCATCTCGCGTGGAAACGCAACCGATTAGTAGAAATTTTACATAGAGTGACACAATAAGCAGTCTTATTGCTAAAACCGATCTCTTACAGACAACTTTTGGATAAACAAATTAAATAGCAACTTGACAGGGCACGTCAAGAGCACAAGAGAAGGAGAGGCCAATAGTCAGACTGACTGTAGGTAGTCTGTAGTATATTATACCATTTCGTAGTTTAATGTTTTTAATGTTTTTCATCAGGTTGCCTTAGGTGATCGCGTGTTCGAAGGCGCGTTCAGACTGGGCGGTCATCCGATGTACTACGCCAGTGGTACTCATATCCACAGTTTCCCAGAGCATGGGATCCTGATCACCGCCCCCCTCAGTGACCAGGGACATCAAGTGAGTAATGTCAAACTATTTATTTATTCACTTATGAACTATGGAAGACTTATAGCTGAACAAAACAGAATAAAAAAATTGTGAGTGAAACTGACAGCCAATTATAAGTCTTCGGTTATAAAAAACAGCCTGGCAAAAATGGTGTGTACAACACAGTACTGCCCATACAAAAAAAAAACAGAATTATCGGTTTTAAAGCAGTGGTGATGATTGATTGTCTATCGGATAGAGTATCCGATTAACATAATCTAGCTTAAATTATCTGTTACATAGATAATGTCTGGCGAGAAGCCGGGCGGGGGGGGAGGCGCGTCGGGAGGGGGGAAGATCGTCGACGTGCCGATACTAGGACTACTGCAAACCGACGGCGAAACAAAAGACTACACTAATGACACTAGCGAGAAGCTACCTAAGGTCAGTTTTTAGTCTATTATAATTCCTACTGCTGGGTAAAGGCCTCCCATTACTCTTTCTAAATCTCTCTATCTTTTGTAATGCTAAGCCATGTTCGCCCACAAACAAGATCTTAAAAGATTTATTTTACCAAAAAGATTAAAGCTTAATTAATTACCCACTGATCTACCTTGCGTTACAAACATGGCCATTTATGGTACAATTCAGAGAACAGTGGAAGAAGAAAGTGAAGCCTCTGCCCAGGGGTAGCCACAAAAAATGCTAACCTAAAAAGAAAAGACCTTGCGTTTAATGGGGAAAAGCTAATTGTAGATGGTGCGACCATAGCTAGGTCTCAATCTTACCATAATATGTTTCGAAATATATAATGATACTAGCTGTCCCTCGCAACTTCGTCTGCGTCAAACTTAGATAACGACAGCAGCGCCATCTGTCGGGCTGATTTGTGAATCTAAACCATCCAGGGTGCCACCCAAAGGCATACAAAATAAATCATTCAACTCGGGCCAGCCGTTTAGGAGGAGTTCAGTGACATACACACGCACAGTAGAATTATATATATAAAGATAAGATTTTTAACCAATGACGGTGCTTGGAACCAGCTATGTTGGCGCCATTCTTAGTTGCCATCCCCATTGAGAGCGCTAAAACAAATTAAATAACAACTAGTCAGTACACGTCAAGAGCACAATTAAGGACAGAACGATGATAATCCATTGCGGAGGCGGACACCACTGGGGGGGGGGGGGGGTAGAGCCTGCTCTCGATGTTGCAGTCTCGAAGCGCGTTTCTGCTCTTGGAGTGAATTAGGCCCCGAGCCTGTGCTAGTATTAGCTGACCGCTCGCTTTACGAAATAATAGCAGAAATTAGTATTTAAGTAATATCTTGTAAAAACAGACGTGTTATTTAATAAAGAATTGAATGAGAAAAAAGAATTGAAACCGTTTTTCACATACGATAAATGAGCCAAAATTAATGTATGTAATGTCTTTTAGGCCGGCCGTCTGGTGGTATACGGCGACTCTTCCTGCCTAGAGGGCGGTGCGGCGCGCAACTGTCACTGGCTGCTGCTGGCCGCGCTACAGTACGCTCTCGTGGGACACCTGCCCTCCTCGCTCAAGGACGCCGCGACCCCGCACCAGCACCGAGTTCGGGACGTACATATTATACCTTCAGGTAGGTTTACGCAATTATACCCCCGCACCCCAGCCAGACGTGACGAGAAGGACTACCGTGTGGTTTTAGTCTGTAGTAGTCTAACGAACCCCTCCGCCCACCCCACGGCGAAGGACATCCATGAAGAACTAAAAACGAAAAAAAAAAAGGTTTAGCGAGTGAGACTACACATCGACACAGGCTTAAACCATTCATGTATCACAGCATTTATCACATTTAGTGCGGCGCGGAGTCGGGTCACGTCGTCCACACCGAAAGGTAGCGAATAACGTCATTTCGGATTTCATTACGTGGCCACCAAACTCTTTCTGATGGCCTCAAGCATATTCCGCATCGATAATCGTGTTCACTCATTAATTTTGCTTCCGATTATCTGAATTGGCGTGAATTCCCGTTAATCGACAGGTATAAAGAAAAATGTTTTTAAAATTTCATATTTTTACTCCGTTTTGTTGGCAACACCAGGTGTTCAATTGGTTTTTGGCTGATGCTCTGAGTCTGCAAATTGTGTCTACATTGTTCTAATGGGTTTTTGTTTGTAAAAACAAATGTAAGTGGTAATGTTACGGTTTTCAGATTTTTGCCTTTACATGTGCTGTGAGTCATTACTTGTTGCCAAATTTCACGATTCTAAGTCAGAGGGTCAAACCCTATACGTTTTGATTTCTTTGTGAAATCGCAAAATATGAAAAGCGATATTGTTGCATATTTTGCGATTTGTCATATCTTGTGATCGCGTTGACTTACAATTATGATTTTTCACTGCTTCAAAGGGTAGTAGACCTAAGTATTTGATTTTAATCAGCTTGATACCTACACACGTTCCTTAGAAAAAGGGATCTATTTATCTAACTAGCCTGCATCGTCCCATTCGCATGGAAAATGCCTATATTTACACGCTTTACACGCTTTTCTTCAGCTGTTGAGGTCTAGTCCTTTCGGAAGAAGTCAAGTTCGTCCCTTTAGCTTGATCTCAGTCTGTCTTGATAGCTAAGCATTTTACGGAACCCAATTAGTAGTCATTTTTAACACTATAGGTACATTAAATCGTGCTTGTATTTTCCGAAGTAGCAAGAACTGCCGGTGACGCAAACGTCACCTGTATGTAGTCCCTGATAAAAAATCTCTAAAAAAGATTATTTTGAATCCTATCTTTCGAGGTAATAACGAACGAAATAACCCACCCAACAACATAGTAGGCGAAACTAGTTATATACAATTCAATCGTTGGAATGTTTTATAGAAATCGTTCAGCGCGAATTGAATGAACGTATAAATTTTCTATCTTGCATGTTTTCCAAAAAGAAACACTGCCCCCTGGGTAAGACCACATTTTCAATAGTCACGATTTTGACCACTAAGCCAACAAATTAAGCATATTTTCTGGTGGTTGTCTGGAAGATACCGCAGTCAACTATTAAGACTGCCATTGTATCCATAGAATTAGCTCTATTGTAAAAGTACATAAAGTATATTCTATTCTACCAAAAACATTTCATGTAAAATAGGTTGCCAGGACTTTTGAGCTCATAACACTTTCACAGTCAAAACGTTATCAATTCTTGTGAAAAGTCAAGGCTATCCCTCTATGAGAACTAAATCTACAAAACCTATCTGTTGATCAAAAAGTATGGCTGGAAAATTCTCGGCCATCGCACACCTTCCCGTGGATTTATGGTAAGAAATCACTGGTCTTAAATATTGTGTCATATCAGTTCTATGAAACGGGTAAGCCATATTTTTTTACCAATATATACGATTTGTAGACTTAGTTCTTGTAGAGGGATGGGCTTGGCTTTTCACAAGATCTGATAACTTTTTGACAGAGAAAGTGTTATTAGCTCGCGAGTCTTGGCAACCAATTTTATATAAAACTAGCTGATGCCCGCTGCTACGCTCGCGTGGATGTCGGTTATCGCGACCAAAAGTAATCATGAAATTTTGATCCCGTTCCCGCAACAAAAACTTAACAAATTATTTACTAAAACCTTCCTCGAGAACCACTCTACCTATTGGTGAAAACAGCATAAAAATCGGTTCAGTAGTTTCTGAGTTTATCGCGAACAGACAGACAGACGCGGGGGAGGACTTTGTTTTATAATATGAAGTGACGGTTTTGGTGGAATTTAATTTATTTTTGTCTTATTTATATGTGTATGGTTTTTGCTAAATCGATCACCAGAAAAGAGTCGTTTTGATATAGGTAGGTGGCGTTTTTTCACTCGCCTTGGCGGGTGCACTGCGTACCTCAAATGTATCTATCGTCTATGGCTAATCTTACTTTTCTTTCTTTAGAACTGCCGCAACGCGCAGAAGGCGGTCGCTTGCACGTGTACTCGAGGGTCCTATCTCCGGATGGCAGTGGACCCCGACCTGTGCCAGAATGTGCTGTTTCTACGCCAGTGGAGCCCCATCCGATACACGCGCCCCCATCGGCAAGGACTCTCGCACCGAGGCACCAGCCTACCGACCCCAAGAGTATAGGTAACTAAGATTTTTTTTGCAATCAACCATATCGTGGCATATGATATTATCAAGTGATTAAGTTTTAATAGCACACCGGTCAACCGAAGTGAAGCTACGCATGCCCAGGGCAGTCCGCTGGTGAATGGCCAGCGGGCCTATTACGAACTTTTAAAAAACCAGGCAAGTTCCAGGCAGTTCATTTCACTGGCTGGTTTAATTTCGTATTATGACATTACTAATTCTGACCGACTTTTCGCTGGCCCGATTGTCTATGGCTGGCTTGTAGTTCTCCGCCGTAACGTTCCGAAACACAATTAAATCTTTATCGGTAAGTTAGGGTTATATTTAAGTCACGTATTTTATGATAAATATTATATTTATATATAATAATCTAGTTGCTCTACTATAAAAATGAACGCAATGTTTATTGTGCATTAATTCATAATATCATTTTCGTGTTTGTAAACTGTAACGCAATATTAAGTTTCCGAACGTACACGTACTCCACAAGTTCAGCGGAGATTTCAGTTTCAATAAAAGGAATAGGTGGTTGCGTCAGGGTAGCCCGCGAAATTCAAATTTTCTTACGTTTTTTTTTTTCAATTTGCAGATCAGTGGTAGGTTTATGTTGATGAAAAATGAGTCGCGCCAGTAACACGTATGTAGTTACAAAATTACAATCTTGAAAATCATCAATACAACCCTCTAAGTTCATGTAATCCTATTCAATGAATATTTCATGAAAAAGTAATTCAATAGGATTATATGGACAGTTAGTTAGTTTAGAGTTATTTTTGACAGTTGTAATAGGAAAAGAAATGTCAAACGAACGTTCATAATACGGTATTGCCAGGCAATATTCGGGCAGACGTCGGCCAGGGTGTCACGTGACCGCTGACTGGCTTGTTTGACTAGTTCATAATACGAAATTGCCATGCAGTTTTGTTTACGCCGTAAACTGTCTGGAAATAAGAGTTCATAATAGGCCCCCAGGATGTTACATACAGGAACCCTTCTGTACTTTTGGGAGCAAGTTAGAACCTCGATCTCTGCTGTTCATAGTTGATTGATTGAATACGGGCCTTAAAAGTCAGAAAACTAGTCCAGCAAGGGGTACCCAATTACTGGATTTTGAAGGTCAGAAAGTCAGGTACTCCATGTAACTTTCTGGTAGTCAGCTGCATCTGGTTAGTCTGGAAGCCGACTCCAGCAGTCGGGAGAACCGGAAAAGGCAGGTGATGATCACATCGAGCGACCGCGGTCTAGTTGCAGTGTTTGGACTATTTACGTCCGCTTCTATTCCTATGGCTATTTCCTCTTTAACCATGAGGTAATGTACAAGAGCCACTCTGTATTACTCATGGGGAAGGTTTATACCTCAGATAAACTAATTAGCTCAGACGCCAGCACATCAAGCTACCACAATCTGTCAAATTTCTTTAATAGATTTAAACTTTAACCCTAAAGCATTAGGTTCAAGGTTGGTTGGGAAAATCTGACAGTTTCGGGTAGCTTGACTTGCTGGCGTCTGTACTTAATATTCCGTATTTGGATTTTTATTTTATCTTAATTCAAATACGAATTTGTGTTAGCCAAGAGGGTAAACTTTTTCTTTTTGCTACGTAACAAAAAATATTCACACAATAAGGCCACCTGAACGCGAACCCCACTGCCTCCCTTGAGTTTTTAACATCAATAGTTTCCAGTTTATATTCTAATTGTACTCTTTGTACATAATGTAGCATGAACCCATTCATGACTAGATTTGCTTTACATATTCCTTTTTGTTACGATTCTATAAGCTGTGTTTTGAGCAGAATTCAGGGCAGTTTTTTTTTCGGATGGGAAATCATCAAATGACCCCTCCCGCTCTGGGCGGACCGGAAGGGAGTGTCAGAATTGTACTGACTAAAACCCATACATGTTCAGTGGCGTACCTACCGGAGGGCTAGACGGGGCAGTGCTCGGACTCTGTGAAATTTTGGGATATAAATAAACCAGATTCAGTAAGGATAAGGTAGTACTTTCTATTTCCATGCATTTAGTTTAGGTCGTTACTAAATGCCGCGCATTTCAGTGTACGACAACACCTAGAAGCGTGTAAAACACAACACTATGATTTAAAAATAAAATATTTTCTGTTACTGTGGTCTACAAACTTAAATATAACATACATACATACATACATACATAAACTCACGCCCTTTTCCCATGGGGGTAGGCAGAAACTACAGAACGCCACCTGCTACGATCCTTACATACTCCTTTTGCCTCGTCCACGTTCATACATCTGGTCATACACGCACGCCGGTTGCGAGTACTACGCACCTGACCTTTCTGAAGAACCTCACCAATGAGGTCAGCGTATGTTCTTCTAGGGCGTCCCCTCCCGGCGTTGCCACTCACATCTCCCTTGTAAATACTTTTTGTTAGTCGCCTTTCACTCATCCTCTCCACATGACCAAACCATCTAAGCATACTTTTTTCAATTTTTGTCACTACATCTTCTTTTAAGCCGCAACGTTTCCGTATAACCTCATTCCTCACTTTATCATTCAGAGTTACACCACACATGCTTCGCAAGGAACGCATTTCCACAGCATTAATTCTACTTTCATGCCTCGTTTGCCATACCCAACACTCACTTCCATACATAAGTGTAGGCACCAGCACACCATTGTGAACAGCCAGACGAGCCTTATTTGACATCGACTGGTTGGTCACAATCGTATGTATAGCACCATTCACTTTATTTCCCGCATTTACTCTCCTTTCCACGTCTTCGTCAATCTTTCCATCTCTTGTAAACATACTGCCCAAATATACAAACTCATTCACTTGCTCCACACTCTTATCATTTATTTTCACATCACACACCGATACATCCTCTTTTCTTTCAAACACCATAACCTTGGTCTTATTCACATTTACATTCATCCCTTTTCTCTTAAATGCTTCACTCATTACAGTTACCATATCTTGCAACTGTTCCGCTGAAGATGCAAGAATAACTTGATCATCTGCGTACAGAAGGCATTTGACAGGCAACTCATTCATCTTCAATCCACACTCACTTTCTCTTAAATCTGTCAAACAACTATCCATGTATAGGTTGAACAGCCAAGGAGATGCTACACAGCCCTGTCTAACACCTCTTGAGATGCAGAACCAGTCAGTGTATGCCCCATTTATCCTAACACAAGCACTAGAATCCTTGTATAAAGATTTCAGTGCTCGTACCAAGCAACTGTTCACACCATACATGGATAGAGTCGACCACAGCTCTTCCCTCCACACACTGTCATAGGCCTTCTCCAAGTCTACGAAAGCACAGTAGACGCTCTTGTGCTTGGCCAGATGTTTTTCAGCTATGCACCTTAAGGAGAAGATCTGATCCATACAACCCATTCCCTCTCTAAATCCTGCTTGCACATCCCAAATTTTCTCATCTGTCATTCTTATCACCCTGTTAATCAACACCTTTGCATACAGTTTGCCAACAACGCTCAAAAGACTAATGCCGCGGTAGTTTTTACACTCCTGCTGTGACCCTTTTCCCTTATATAGTGGAACAATTACAGCCTTGCACCAGTCATCCGGCACGCGGCCATATTTCCAACACATATTAAAGATCCGGCACAACAGGCTTGCTACCACCCCGTCACCGCTCTTCAACATTTCGACAGACACTCTGTCATACCCTGCAGCTTTCCCAACTTTCATACCTCTCATTGCTCTTACAATCTCATCCATTTCTATTTCATTCTCTTCAGTTGTATCTGAGTCTGGGTCTTCTGAACTGGCTTCCGCCCAGCTACCCACTCCTTGCACACTATCCTGAACACTAAACAAACTTTCAAAATATCCCTTCCAGCGTTCCATAACCTTACATTCTTCGCTTAGTAAGCATCCGTCCTCTGCTCTTACAGCGTTCATACTTGATGTTCCCGTCACTCCTCGAGCCAATCTTACCTGTTTCCAGAACAGCTTAACATTGGCCCTGAAGTTATGAGCGAACTTCCTGTTGTACTTTTCTTCCTTCTCATCCTTCTTCTTTTTTACCAGGTCTTTCACTTTCGCTTTCATTTCGGTGTATCTTTTCTTCACTCTTTCCAAATCATCTGTCATATCCGTTGCCTGATTCATCCTATTTTGGGCCTTACAGGCTAATACATTAAGCCAGGCCTCTTTCTTCTTGCTCACAAGTTCTTTCACTTCACCATCCACCCAAGCATCATTTGTCCAACTACCACATTTCCTCCGCGCTAGACCACATATCTCGGTCGCCACTTGCACCATACTATTCTTCGTAATATCCCAAACTTCCTCTAAACTGTAATCATTTACATCATCAAATACCTTATCCGTCTTCTCTTTCACTTTTCTCTTATACTCCTCCTTTACTTCTAATTCTTGCAGTCTTTCTACTTTTATTCGTTCTAGAGCAGTCACAGGAACTCGAACTCGGTGACGCCAATGCTTGAACAGACCATCCACCCGACACATTACCAGATAATGATCAGTTCCTACATTAACACCCCGATATGCTCTCGTATCTGTGACTTTACTCTTTAATCTTTCATCTACAATCACAAAGTCGATCATACTTCTACTGTCTTGCCTTTCCCAAGTATACCTGTGAATCTTTCTGTGGTTAAACATAGTGTTCATTACAGAAAGACTCTTCTCTACACAGATCTCAAGTAAACTCATCCCATTCTCATTCACTCTATCATCTCCAAAGGCACCTAATACTTTTTCGTACCCGTTCCTCTTTACACCAACCCAGCCATTAAAGTCCCCAAGCATTACAATCTTCTCATTCGTCCTACATCCATTCAATATACCTCTTATACTGTTCCAAAACTCCTCTCGATCCGAAGGTGAGCTCCCCATATCGGGTGCATACACGCACAAAAAGAAGATAGGGTTTAGGCCCACCTTGGCTCTTACCCACAGAATCCTGGGACTGACACACACATAATCTTTTACACACTTCATCATGCGCTCTGAGAGGACAACCCCCACACCCTGACAGGCCTTTTGCGCCTCTGGAACGCCGGACCAAATAGCGGTCAGAGAACCATGTTTGGATATGTCCACTCCCTTTCTTTTCGTCTCATTCACACAAAGCACATCTATTCCTTTATCCTTCACTATCTCGCATACTTCATCCATCTTATCTTTTATACCTCCCTGCACATTCAGCGTAGCTAAGCGACACTCCGCAGCTCGCTTTTCGCCCCGCGAGAACATTTGGCGTGATGTGTGGCGAGCATCACCGCCGCCTCCGAGATTTATATTCTTTTTAGTTCTCATTTTGTTCCCACGATTAGCAAGGGATTATATTGTCCACACTCTGCAGTGCCCCGCTTGCAGAGGTAAGGCTTATAGTGCCTGGGGGCGCCCGGGCCCAGACAACAGGGACGCTCGCGACTAGACTCTCCCCTAGCCATGCAGCTATCGGCACGTCGACCTTAGCTTGGAGGTGGTGATCTAACCACTCAGACGGAGACTGACTCCTCCACCTGCTCCCTTAGTCGCCTTTTACGACACCCACGGGATGAAAGGGGGTGGTTCAATTTTATTGCCCGGAGACCACACGGGATAGTATTTACAATACTATATACTATTATTGGAATTATAAATTAATTATTAAAACTTATGATCAATAAATTCGCTAACAGAGTAGAAACACATGTCCAGTAGCCAAGAAAATATTGCATGTTTAAATTTATTGATAGGTAGCTTAAATATAAATGTGCCTCTGAGTACTTTTACTGCCGCTACAAACTTACACATTTTCTTTAAACACGCGCACGGTTCGTACTTTCAACCGTGCGAAAAAATTATATCACAAAGACTCCTTTTTTCTGCTTCTGAATTGGCACTCCTGCTGGATTTTCGCATGATCGACTGGTATAGACAGAGGCTGAAATAGATGATATTAATCTATGATGATGAAGTAGTTTTGCATCTTTAAATTATTTAACTAGTTTAGTTTAAATAGGGCTCCAATTTTATTTTTGGCTCGGGGCACTTGGTTACCTAGCTACGCCACTGTCCATGTTCCTTCCTTGCCCTTTGTGTTCCAGGGCCGCGGTATCTCTTTCGAACAGTCCCGCAGCCCATTCATGGCAACCTTGAAATTCACATAAAAAAATGTCTGTTACTTTGGCAGTCATAATAAACTGGAAGAATGATAATAGTGGTTTTTGCCAACTTATACTCTGTATGACAAATCAATATCATTATGAAAAAGTTAGTCAATTAGTCAATATCTATATCTATATTTATACATATAATAAGACAGTAAAAAAACTGTGTCTGTACATTGAATATATTAAAAAAAAAAATTGTGGGGATTTAGAAACAGTAACAGAGCACGAATCCAAAAAAAAAATCTGTCTGTTTGTCTGTACACGCTAATCTTCGGAACTACTCGACGGATTAGAATGTTTTTTTGTTGTTGTAAAGGTATTAAGTCTGGGCAACATATAGGCTATAATTTATCTTGGAAACTTGGACACCTGATGCAGAACCGCAACAGACCAGCTAAACTATAAGATATACAAAAATGGTACCATAGCAAAAATTGTTCCACGTAATGAGCATTTTCTGCTAAGAGAATAAATTTGAAGATCTGGAACAGCTGATGTGGAACTCCAAGAGCCTAGCCACACTATAACATATATAGGAATGACGTCTTAGCAAGAGTTGTTCAGACTGATAAACACTCTCTGTTGACGTATAAAAATTGAAGATGTAGAACACCTGTTGTGGAGCTCCAAGAGCCCAGTTACACTATAATATATATAGGAATGACGTCTTAGCAAAAGTTGTTCAGCCTGATGAGCACTCTCTGTTGACGTATAAACATTGAAGATCTGGAACATTTTATGTGGAAATTAAAGCTATCACTAATTTCACTGTATTTCTACCAAGGTGTATCGTATTACCCAGAACTAACTGGGTTGTGGAGGGCAGATAGACAGTCGTTCCATGTAAAATACTGGTATTCAGCTGCATCCGGTTGTACTAGAAGCCGAACCCAACATCACTACATATTATAACACAATGTGGGTGAGCAGCGGTGGGGCAGTGGTAGCGACCCCGACTTACGAACAGTAAGTCGTGGGTTCGAACCCAGGCAGGCGTATTACTTTATGTAATTTATTTCATCACCACTGCTCTCAAAAACGGTGAAGGAAAACATCGTTAGGAAACCGGGAACCAAAAATTCGAAGTCATGTGACATCTACCAATCCGCACTGGGCCCGCGTGGTGGATTATAGCCCAATCCCTCTCATAGAGAGGAGGCCTGTGTCCCAGCAGTGGGAACATTATAGGCTGATGATGACGTGTCTCCGCCGCGTCTATCTGTCTGTTCGCGATAAACTCAAAAATTACTGCACTGATTTTCATGTTGTTTCTTAAATAGATAGAGTGGTACTAAAGGATTTTTTTAAAGGAAGGAAAAGGAATTCCTTGTCGTGTTTATTAAGTACGACTAATCTTGTCTGATTATACACTTAACAGTTTCACCTTAATTATGTTAGTTTTTTTTGTAAGTGTTACGTAATGATTAAATAAATTCAGCTAGTACCAAAAACTGTAGTACTTTAAAGAGATGAAACGAATACGGAAACTATGTTACACGGACAAAACGAACTAAACAAGTATTCTACTGCTTTGAGAAGTCAAACAATCTTAGGTAGGTACATCGGATGAATACATAGTAACGGCGCGGCCGTTATAAAAGATATGTATTTCCAAAACTAGTATTTTTTCTAGGTCACTCATTCAAAATAACGCACGTTTTATTTTCAATAAAGAAATGAGATAAAAGACATCCTTTGATATAAAAGGATGACATCAGTCCGGTACGCATTAAATAATATATTCCCAATGGTCTCGCAATTTCTGAGGGAGAATCAAAGGCAACTCGCAAGCACAACAAAAGGGGTACCGCTAATATGAATCTGTTGAGAGGGGCCGCCCTACGAGGGTCAGACTTGACCTTGGCGAGTCCCAAGGTCAGGTTACGAAGGGTGCGCAACTCGCGACCGGCTTGCAAATATGAACAGATGGATGAATGGTTCTAAATTAAAAGGGGTGGCGTAATCAGTACAGTTCGTCGAATGTAGAGATTAAATCTTCAATTTTCAATAATAATTTTAAATCCTTTCATCTATTTTAATGAGACCTTATATGATATAACTCGTTCACTGTGAATAATTTTTCATCAACATCCGAATATAGACATCCATTTACTAATCAAACTCCCAAACAAAGAAACGGTGTAGGTTCTTCTCCATAGGATCTCAATGTCTTGACGTTTCATAAATGCCCATGTAGGTTAATGTGAAATAAAATATTTAGAATTAAGGGATTTTAACTAAACGCGCGTTTTGAGTTAGACAATCAACAAGATCTGTCAGCTTTTTACAGTAAATATCTATTCTCATTGGAGAGATTCCAGAGGAGCTCGTGGCTAAATAATATCAGCCGCTCGGGTCAATCTTTAGGTTAAGCCGTGCTTGTCTAGGTTGGTCTGTGGATGGGTGACCACCCATTACATACCGAGTTTCCTCCGTGCCTCGGAGAGCACGTTAAGCCGTTGTTCCCGGCTATCATTTGAAGATCTTTGACAGTCGTTAGGTAGTCAGTGGCCGAATAAAGTCTGACAACCAGTCTAACCAAGGGGTATCGTATTACCCAGTACTAACTGGGTTGTGGAGGTCAGATAGGCAGTCGCTCCATGTAAAATAATGGTATTCAGGCTAGGCAGATGATGAATTTTTAATCCTTTCGTTATATAAGTCTCTTTGAAGATTCGTTTACATATTGTTTTGTTCGGCACATAATTGAACGAAAGTTCGTCTTCGACCTCTCTCACTCTCTGCAATATTAAATGTGGCTTCAGCATACATCACAAATTTCTGTAACAACTGGAAATAGTTGTAGAAATGTTACTTTTTATCAAAAAGAAGATTTGGAATCGAATCGAATAATCGAATATATTCAATATTTATAAATGTTCTATTTTGATTCCTATTTCTTTAACAGTTTAAAAATATAACTTTGAACTAGTAGTACAGACAGCGTCAGAGAAAAGGAACCCCCAAGTCTTTAAAGAATATCGCCCGAGCGACGGCGGGCGCGTCACGTGACTCTGGCCCCGAGCAGCTCCCTTCCCCGCCGCCGCACTCATCTCTGCCCGAGCATCCGTTGAGTCGATTCAAATATTATTTGCATGTTTTTAATAATTATATAGTATTTTCGGATTCTGGCCGAACCAAGATAACTTACATAAAGACACTATACGTGGGGTTAAGGATACGAACCCGGATCACTAGGCGCCAGTGGATTATTTAGACCGTGCCTTATACCACTAGGCTATTGGCTCAATTAGCAATCTTAACGAAAATTCGAATAGCATTACTCCTTTTATCGAACAAGATTGATAACGGTCTAATCTCCTAGATATTAAGGTTTAAATTTCAACTTCCACCACTTGTGATAATTTTAGCACCTTACCATCATGTTTTACAAAATGCAATACGTAACTCCTCAGTTAACTAATAGATAAGGTTGAAATTAGCATAGATTTCTTGTTTGGTTGAATAGAATTCCGATTCCGATAGTTGCACTACCGTAATTTTACTTCAGAAACTTAACTGCTTTATGAACTGCAAGTTAAGGTTGAATTTAAAATACTTCTTTGCCTTATTTACTAAACTGTGATTGAGGGTATTTATAATTACTTTAAATCGTTTCGTTAAAATAAATAATAAATGAATATTGTTTATGCAACATGCCTAGCTTTTTTTACAAACCTCAAACCTACTTTAACATTTGAGTCTTAAATAATAATTAAAGAAAAACATCTAATCATCTATTAAAAAAACAAAAAAAAAAGAATCATCCTCAGATTTGAACTCGTGACCAATGCATCGCTGAGCAGTAGTCTTAACCACTAAACCAACACGCCATTTACGTTATACCACCAAAACTTAAAATGGTTTAATGTCATTACCAAAGGGGGTTCCTTGTCTCTGAAGCTGACTGTACCAGTGTTTTGATTTATTGTCGTAATGTCGTTACCACCTTGAGTATGTTGGTGAGACGAGAGTTGAATGAAGTTAATTTTGCAGGTGCCCCGGAAATAGAGGGTACGGAAGCAGCGCCGCGGACTTGGCGTGGCGCTGGTGCCGCGCCCTCGCGCGACCATGGAGGGGCGGAGCACCAGGGCCCGAGTGTGACTGGCCGAGCCATGACCCTGCTGGCCATCATAGCCATCGTGTACTGCCTCACCGCCGCGTGGAAGCGCTGCGGCCGCAAGCTGCGCCGCCGGAGACTCATGTCCCTCGCTACCTAGCATCGGCTCAAAAGTGATGTAAGGCATAAACGATATCAAGTGATAAAGACTTAAGCGTGGGGCCAAATGCATGTTTGATCGAATGTTTACAACGGTAGTAGGGTATACTTTCAATCAAGAAACTTGATTGCACACTAGATTGACACACCA
This sequence comes from Lycophotia porphyrea, assembly GCA_950005105.1. Lineage (NCBI taxonomy): Eukaryota > Metazoa > Arthropoda > Insecta > Lepidoptera > Noctuidae > Lycophotia > Lycophotia porphyrea. The sequence goes on along the minus strand of OX465383.1, from coordinate 22,679,916 downwards.
CTTCGATTTCCTGTGTTCCAACCGTGACCACGATAGACAGTGGACAGACTTGAATTTAGATTTGGTAGTCAGTTTGGTTATCAATCAAGTACCCTGATTTAAAAAAAAGGAACTACTTTTTATGAGGTTATTTTTTTAATTGGTCAAAGAGGTGGCTAACTCATAATCACAATATCGTTATACCTGGTAGGTTTCTTCAATCACATCGTCGTTAGACTTAAAAGGTGTAAAAAGACTCTTAACGAAGCCGAAAGGCACTTGTCTCCCCGTCATTGCGATCATTTTTATGTTCTAGACCATACCTGGGAACCAGATTACGGAGATATTGGGGGTAAAAGTTCCAACATTTTCACAAGTTTTTTTTAAATATATGCTTTTAATGTATTTTTTTTACTTACGACTGTACTATTCAATCCATCCATCAGCACAATGTTCTGAATGTGTTACATTGAGTCCTACGTTAAAATATGATTTTTCACCCAATAAAAAAAAGTCGTTTGCCAGCAATAATTTTTGTATAAAATTACTTAGTTTAATGTACATAATACTTGGTTGACGGCTTCATGAAGCGTCCGTTTACACCCTATACTGTAAGTAGTTGATTGTCGTCACAATTTACATAAATATTTCGTAATAATTTATTGCAAAAAATATTTATAATTTATATACAAAGTCACAAATATGTAATTACTTATATCAATTGCAACATAATAGACTAATTTTACACTGGCTGGTCGTGCTTTAGGATAACAAAAGAACTTAATGTTTTTGGAACAAGTATTATCGCGCGAAATCACTCATTTAATTAGGTGTTGCTAAAAATAGCATCATTTGCTTTGTTATTTTTCCGAGATTACAAAGATCTCGTTGACGTATGACATCGTATGCACGATCATCATAAAACCCCTACACATGGCGTTTGTAGTTTTGTTCACATGGCTCTTACAAACTACATTAGTTTGTAACTGTATGAACATTGGGATTTTGGTGTATGATCCCAACTATTTGCTGTTAAATATTATGCAGGACAGCGTCGTGTGAAAGGCCACTAATATTATCGTGACGATTGGGATTATTATTATTATAAGTTTACCTAATATTATTCTTAAAAGATGAACTCACAGTTTATTTATTTTTAAATATATTAACTAAGTGCCCAATATTTTAAGTTACCAAAATGTACCTCACAGCACTGGGACTAATTTTTCAAATCTATTTATTACCTGTTGTGAATGGAGTACGTTTTACCTGTTTTGGATATTAATAGAGGAATTATATAGAGGTCATGAAACTTGTAGAGAATATTTCTTATAATATATATTGTACGTTAAGTGAGTAGTTTTATATACATGATGATATTTTCTACAGCGTAAAGCTCGGGTATATTGTTCGTCCCATTTATAGTCTGTATATAAGTATTGTTGCTTAATGTTATTATTGTCTATTTATTGTATGGAGGTAGAGAAGTCCTGGCGACTTTAGTAGCAGACATATTTGATCATAAGTACGTAAATATTTGAATAAAGGTATTGCTTTAACGGTTATAGTTTAGGTTACGTATGCAGTTAGATTTTAAAAGAGATCGTAGCGGTATCCTGCATCGTTGGAAAATCTAGGAACTTTTTCTGTATCACAGGATTGCTTATTGCGACTGTAAGCAGCTTTATAAGTTGCAGCAGTTGCGCTTCTTTATCTTTAATTAACTCACATAGTGATTATCAGACATCGGATTTTATGCACACACTATCAAAATCCCAAAATATGCACTAAAAACGGGCGAAATATGCACAATCTAAATGAAAATAATTCCCTTCATTTATTTTCATATACATTTTTAAATATTCCTTTAAAATACGAAGATGATGATGTCACAAAATATATAAATTAAATTAATAATCAGTTGTAACTCTCGCAATTAAATATATTTATAAAAAAATAACAATAATATCAATTTAATTTTTTCTAGATTATCTTGAGAAAACTTGTGACGTTAGCCTAAAACTCTACGTCAGTGAGGTTACTGTACAGAATTTGAAACGCCATTAGAGCAGAAACCTCTTCAGGCAGATTTGGCCGGTGCCGTTATTGTACTTATGCGTATCTTCCATTATTTTAAAAAAAACTCCGGTTTATATAAAGTCCCATTAAAATAGATAGCCAAATTTTAACACAGCATTCAGTACGTCTAACCAAAGATATCCAAGCAAAAAAACACTGATTAAAGTGATTTTATTTTGACCTAAAATAATAAATTTTTAGTGTATTTCGTTAGCTGGTTTTTTTGTCTTGTAAGTATCTAATGAGTTTTTCTTATTTTCGTTTTTACCATTGCCTTATTTTGGTGGTCTGAATGATTCCTAAAAGTTTGTCCATCTATTTTAATGGGACCTTATATAAAACAGCGTAATGCGACGCGCTTTATACATTACTGAAATAAGCACTATCGATGAAATGTACTAAAATAGGCAATAATAATGGTATAAAAATTACGTTTTATTCGTTTGCAAGCAAACATGCAAATGCATGTAATCCGATGTTTAGTGATTATATTAGGAACCTAGATCGGGAGTTATATTTATAACAGTAGTGATTTTTATAAATTTTATTTAGTAAAGTATTTTACTGTGTTTTGCTTCTTGTACGCCCTGTTACAGTTCGGTTACGTACAAAACATGAGAAAGCAAAATACAAGTTTGTTATCAATAAAGTCTCAAGTCGTGCTTTCGCCAAACTTGCTTAATTTAGAGATTGATTTACATAATCATAAGTTATGTATTTCATGGTAGCTTACACAAGAAAGACTGGTCATCACGTACGCTTTAGATTCGCGATTTAGTCTCTTAGTAAACAAGTAAGTTTTTGTTAATAAAGAATCATCAACTGTTACATCAGAAGTTTTATTTAAATATGATCTTTTATTCGATAAAGTTATTTTTAAATTCTAAAAAATAATAAAAAAAATCCTAAAAAAAGAAACGCTTTTGTAACTAGCCCTACTAAAAGTAGAAAATGCTTTTTAAGATATATTATAATGACTTTACTTTAACCAATTTCTGTTAATAAAATATTTAGAACAGTTAATATCTAGCACCCCACGCTTTTTTACGATACATTTTTTTCTTAATAATGTCTAATCAATTTTTCTCTAAAATTGGAGTTTGGATTGTTAATTTAATTTGTTATCTTATATTACTTGATTGTAAAACGATTATAAAACTCCCCATTTAATTCTGCCAGTACTCAAAATGTTTGTCTTAATGATACAGTTATGTCGGAGTACAGTTATATGGTAAATGTCTACTTTATCAACTGTCGATGATGGGTTCTGTGAGGGTTTTTACGGGGAATTCATATCCAACGAAGACAGCAGCCACGTAAATTACCCACTTCTGTAATGGAGAGGCAGTTCCGAGAAATAGCAATGCGAGACTCAATCGTGAAAACGTGAATTTTTAGTTTTTCAAACTATAATTGTATTTCTTTACGGTATATACAAAACTCCTCAGTTGATCCTGTCAGTAGTCATTTGCTTGTCTCAGAGCAAGGACGTCGTCAGTTTTTGAGTCAGGGGGGGAGAAGGGTGCAAATAAAAACTAATTTGTAAGGGCTAAGATTACAATCTACGGATGCTGCTGAAGTTCTTCTAAGAATATACTAATATAAAATGTAATAGTTACTTCAAAAATGTTAGCACCTGGAAGACCTCGCGTGTACAAATTTTGGTATCCGTGTTTTTTACCATTTAGGAGTTCCTTCGTGAGCAAACTATTCTGGCTGCTGGATGAGGTCATGATAGAAATCACGTTTATCCATCAATTATTAACGTGTCCACAAATTTGGTAACCGTCGAGGAGTTCGGGATCGTGAGAAGACAATCCTGGCTGAAGGATGAGCTCAAATTAGGTCAAATTATTGTATTGTCATCGGTCCTTGATAAGTGTCCGACATTTCAGTTGGAACCGACGTTTTGAAGTGGTTAAAAATCAAGTTCAAAGAATCCGTCACATAGAGATATATACCCAACTAATAAAACCCTGTTAAAACTAAAAGTTTTGACCCTTAACGTTGCAACCTTAATTTCAGGAAAACATTGATGCTGAAATTATTGTGTAATTTTGCTACATTAATTATCGTCATGGGCTTCCAGTCTAACAAGATGCAGATGAATACCTGTATTTTACATGGAGCGACTCTGATCAGACCTCTACAACGCAGGTAATACGATGCCCCTTGGTAAGGTTGGCTGTCAAACTTTCGCACCACTGACTACCTGTACCGACTGTCAAAGACCTACAAATGACAGCCAGGACCAACGGCTTAACGTGCTTTCCGAGGCATGTTACAAATATTAGGTAATTTTTAAAATCACATTAATCTCTTAATAAATAAGGTCGGTTTTTAACCAGAAACCTTACGGTGTGTCATTCCAGCAATACTAATTATGTTGTCTCCGATTATGCTTTTGTAGGTTTTTAGAGCCTTACGTCGTGTAATTAATGTGCCAAAAAAAAAAATTGTTGCCTCAATTATTCACGAAAAACATATTCTGCTGTGATGATGATGACTTGAAAAAGTCACATAGCAGCCGAATAGAATCGAATTGTTGGGTTTACGTTGACAACATAAATAGTAGCCGATGGATTTGTGCTGATTATGCCTGCTAAGTCCAATTTTTGCTGCGGTAACATTTTCACTAATTGCTATATGTCTCTGAAACGGTAAAACGGATCGCACGCAACGGAGCGGACGCAATCATAATTTATTCATTTTTTGTACACATAAGGGTATCAAAATGTGCCAATTTGTAGTAGTATTTTTCTGATGAGTATAATATGTTTTGCAAGATATCACGAATTCTCGAAAAAACATCTTTTACTCCCATAGCAAGCCATAAACCAAATATTTGCAGTGGTTTTCGATTAAATCGAAAAACCGGATTATCGAACCAAAAATCCGATTTCATTGATATTTGTTTTTCGATATTTGATATAAAAAAACCAGACACAATAGAATCTTTTTTACTTATTTCATTAAATTATTATATTTTAAAGCATACCTATCAGTTAATATTAGGTACTAACCTGTCAAGAAAGTAACGAAAAACGATCAGTAATACACAAAATGTTTGTTATTTATCCAAAGTTATTTTATCGCCTTCAAAGTATGCTCCTTCAGAAACGATACACTTACGCCAACAAATAATCCAATCATCAAAACTTTTTTAAACGCTTTTTCCGGAATTGAGTTCCGTTCTTGCCGCGAGTTCTCCTTTATGTCTTCGACCGAATGAAAAGAGGTGCCACGAAGTGGTAATTTGAGTTGAGGAAAAAGAGAGTAGTCGGCTGGAGCCATATTTGGTAAATAAGGTGGTTGCTCGATGGTATTTGTTGAGTTTTTGGTCAAAACATCGTTCACTATGATGGCCTTGTGCAAAGGCGCAATACCGTGGTGCAAAATCCAAGAATTTTCTTTCCACAAATCTGGCCTTTTTCGTCGAACTTGCTGTGTTAAACGCCGCATAACGCTCAAATAATATTCTTTATTTACTGTTTGACCTTCCGACAAAAATTCCGAGTGCTCACACCGCGATAGTAAAAGACATGACTTCGACTTTGGCGAGGATTTTTCGTTTTGTTTTTTTTTTAATAATAAATGTCGTTGATTTACTTTGTTATACAGTCTCTTATTTCTAATACTTGGACCCTAACAACGTTAAAACGAATTTTATCATTTTTATGCCATAATATCGGAAAAATATCGAAATACCGTAATATCGGTATTAAAAAATTTAATATCGAAACAAAGCCGGTATATTGCAAAAAGGTAGTCCATAGTCTAATTTAAATTAGAACGTAAATGTAGGCAACAGCTGTTTTTTTTTGTTTTGATTTTACTATTCAATGCATCCATCAGCACAATGCAGAGAATGCTTGGTTGACGGCTACGTGAAGGGTCCGTTTACAGCCCGTATGTTTCAAGTTTAACTAGTTTGTTTTTGGTTATATGCTTTGGAATGATTCTAAAAAAGCGGTGGTTTGATACTTCGCGGCTCTTAAATGCGTTCTATACCTATTCTTAATTAGATTGGACCTTTTAGACGGACAATAAGCACAAATCACAAGCAAATTTTTTTTTTTTTTTTTGTATAGGTATTAAGTCTGGGCAACATATAGGCTATAATTTAGCTTGGAAACTTGAACACCTGATGCAGAACCGCAACAGACCAGCTAAACTATAAGAGATACAAAAATGGTACCATAGCAAAAATTGTTCCACGTAATGAGCATGTTCTGCTAAGAGAATAAATTTGAAGATCTGGAACAGCTGATGTGGAACTCCAAGAGCCCAGCCACACTATAACATATATAGGAATGACGTCTTAGCAAGAGTTGTTTAGACTGATAAGCACTCTCTGTTGCCATAAAAATTGAAGATCTGGAACCCTGTATTTCTACCAAGGGTTATCGTATTACCCAGAACTAGCTGGGTTGTGGAGGGCAGATAGACAGTCGTTCCATGTAAAATACTGGTATTCAGCTGCATCCGGTTGTACTGGAAGCCGAACCCAACATCACTACATATTATAACACAATGTTCTCCGCCGCGTCTATCTGTCTGTTCGCGATAAACTCAAAAATTAGTGCACTCATTTTCATGTTGTTTTCTTAAATAGATAGAGTGGTTCTCGAGGAATTTTTTAGTATATAATTGGTCAAGTTTTTGTACAGATTGGCTAAAATATAATGATATTTGTTGGAGGTGTTAGAAAAAAATAAGCCGTCTGGGGGAGCTTTCAACGAAAACGCTGCCCTTTAAGATATAACAAAATTATGAATGGTAGAATTGTATATCTTATATAGGTCTAATTGGTCTAATTGTATATCTAGGAGCTCGTGGCTAAAACAATAACAGCCGCTCGGGTCGATCTTTAGGTTAAGCCGTGCTTGCCTAGGTTGGTCTGTGGATGGGTGACCACCCATTACATACCGAGTTTCCTCCGTGCCTCGGAAAGCACGTTAAGCCGTTGGTCCCGGCTGTCATTTGAAGATCTTTGACAGTCGTTAAAGTAGTCAGTGGCCTAAAAAGTCTGACAACCAGTCTTACCAAGGGGTATCGTATTTCCCAGTAGTAACTGGGTTGTGGAGGTCAGATAGGCAGTCGCTCCATGTAAAATAGTGGCACTCAGCTGCATCCGGTTAGACTGGAAGCCGACCCCAACATAGTTGGGAAAAGGCTAGGCAGATGATGATGATGATGATATAGGTCTACAGAAAAATCCGCGATGGCTTATGTCTATCTCTTAAGGATAATATACTGTGTCCATTTTAATACTTTGAATGGGCAAACTAGGTTCCCATGAGTTGAGGAAATGGGATCATCATGATTACTTTTGGTCGCGATAACCGACATCCACGCAGGCGGAGCCGCGGGCATCAGCTAGTAGTAAATATAATAGTTCTCCTATTCTCGTTTCTGTCTGTGTGAACAAAAATAACCCAATTTTTCCGAGAATATCCTAAAATATTCGAGCTCGCTTCGCTCGCTCAGACATCTCGATCCTTTGCATTCATAAGCTTTTCTTTTTAAATGGGCAGAAATAGCCCCATTCCTATAATTGAGGACAAAAGAAAATCTATAATATTCGGGATGGGCGCTACATTATTCAAGCTCGCTCCACTCGCTCTTGAATCCAATTTTTTTTTTCAATTAATATGCTTTTCTGTATAAATCGACAAAGTTACTTGTACGAATTGACAAACGAAAATCTACCATATTGTAGGTGGAGTGCAAAAAATTCAAGCTGTTTTCATGGAACTGAAGATGCACCCCCTGAAAATAATGCTGCCCCGGCGCCCATGACAGGAAGTCTGAAAGTGGCGCCGGTGACTGAAAACTTGTGTGGTAATCTGTTATCGTGGCTATAAAAGTAGAAGACCTGAGAAATGATGGATGGACTGTGTGAAGGATGATTTGGCTAGAGAGGAGGTGACTGCTGAGATGAGGAATAATAGAGAAGTATGGAAGATGAAGACATCCTGCGCCGACCCCAAATAAATTGGGATACCTATGGGCAGGAGAATGATAATAGTCTTTATTAATTCGTAATAAACTGCCTGCGCGATACGAATAACATTTTATAGCACTTGCGCGACAAAAAGTGCGGGACAGGCATGTTTTAAAGTTTTGATCACATCATGAGCAAAATTTATTAATTAAGTACTGTGTATTTAGGGTTTGATTTATTTTTCATGTTAACTGGCAACTCCTTCTTAAAATATTTTTAGTAATTTTATACCAAAAATCTCAGTTTTACAGTGCTAAAATTGAAATAAACTCGTTAGGGCTGCTTGGCGTCGGTTTTGTGCGTTTGAGCTAAGCGCGCAGGGGCTGCGCATGCGCGTTGCATGCGTGCGTCATCTCGGCGCGATTACGAGCCAAGCATTGAGCAGCAGCACTCGCCGGATCGACCGCGCGTCAGTCGGCATTCGGTCCGAAACAGCGCGCCCGCGAACACGCCCGCTCACGCGTCTCTCTGATCTCAGCGCGACCGCACACCGACTTAATCCGCGATGTCGTCGCGCGTATTTCAACCGACCGACCATGTCGTCGAAAGATCTCGGCTGCCTTCCTTCGAGCAATACCAGAGCATGCACAAGGAATCGCTTGAAGATCCCGAATCGTTCTGGTCGGAATTAGCGAACGAATTCTATTGGCAAACACCATACCAGCGGGGAAATATTCTGTCCTATAACTTTAATGTAAACAAGGGGAAGATCTTCGTGAAATGGCTGGAAGGCTCCAAGACCAACATCTGCTTCAACGTGCTGGACAGGAACGTGAGGAACGGCTTCGGAGATAGAATTGCATTCTACTGGTAAGTTATTTTCTGTTAACATAGCTTCCAAAATCAATAGACAGCTGAGCGGCAATGCACTGAGACGGCGCGCGAACTTATTGATTTTTCTCCACAGGCTAGATAGGCTACAGAATACACCAGTGGAACAAGCTTATTAATACTGAAAATGAACCGAATTGTGTTATGTAATACGTCAAACTAAGAGCAAAGCGAAATGTTAACACTGTCCATTGATGACTCTCAATGAACGTAAAATCAGAAACCTGTACTGTGTAGTCATACCCTGGCTATGGCAATGATTACCTACTATTTTTTTTTTTATATCAATATTTTAATTTATTAAATAATTACCGAACTATTTAAAAAACATTCACTGCCAATGACTTTCAGGTTGCAAATTAGGTATAGTGGTTTAGTTAGATGATCCACTATAATAGTTCACTACCTAATTACAATCAAATGGACGTAATTAATACATATTAGCATGTATTAAGTACGTAGCCATATATTTGTGGTTACATACATATGTTTATGATAATCATATGCCCTTTTCCTTTAAAATATCAAAATTGTTTAGAAAACTGTAAAAAATTGGAGTCGTGAAGTCGTTCGATTTTTTTTTAAAGACTACTTTCTCTATCGGGATGTTTACTTCTCTTCCTTGGCTTCCTCATTACCAGCTCCAGTTCGTGTAAATCTCTCTAAATATATTTACATATAAACGTACATTTACGAAATGTTGCTCACGGGTTTAGAAAATGCACATAGATAATATACGAAAATACGTGACCGATAATGATAACCTCCTTTTTTGAACTCGGTCAAATGACATAATTTGCCTATGTTCGGTTTTAAATCAATAATTAGTCCAACAGGTTTCGAACTTACGACCTCTCCCCATTCTGCACCACCTTTGGGCCTTTAGTGGCCTTTGTATAATTCGTTCAAATATAGTATAATAATATTTTATAACGAGGACTAAACGAAGCCATAATATACCAGAGGTGGTTCGAGTCAATGAAACCGAGGGTATATAAAGTTGGCGTTTAGTCTCAAGGTGCAAACTGTACTTTTCGCTTTAAGTGCGAGAAAAATAGTCAATTTAGTACAAAAACATTTATTAAGTACTCTCCATTTATTACGAATTTTCTCTCTTTTTTCGTGTTAGTACAAGGCAAATTTATAGCCTGTAACGTAGAGTCACTTTCGACATCGGCCAGAGTAATATTCACTAGTTCTATTCCTCTGCATGCACCACTTATACCGAAAATCAAGGCAACCTGTAAGTAAACAAAGTAAATGTGACAATCGATATTTTATATAGGTACCTAAATAAAAAGCATGCTCATATAGGTTGGTACCTAAACATACCTTGGTCGCCAAGTATTTTTCATTAGGAGCGGTTAAAAGATTATTTATTATGTCTTTTAGTCTTTGCTCGACGTCAAACTCTTCACTGTCACTGGACATTCTTAATAAATTTATTTAAAACCGAACAAATTTACACTCTACAAAAATTCTGAAATTTTCGCGGTCTGGTTTTTATTCTAAACCAGTCATAGATTAACAATTTAAAACACATGGCGCCACTCTTTGCTGCGGAAAAACCATGGAACTCTCAACATTTTCGCAATGAACATGGTCCACACTCCACAGATAATAGTATATTTACTGGCTGTTTGATTTTGTCTATGTCACATGAAGGAAATAAAAAAACGAATTACTTTTTACTCCCTAGGGACTAAAGTGGTCACTTTAGTCCCGCTTCGTAGGGTTGTATTGGCGTACTTTTAGAGCATGAGAAGTGAAAAAGATTAATTAAGTTTACCGGTTTTTAATAATCATAAAATTTCTAATTTTGTATCTTTGATGGCCAGAGCGATCGTGATAACTAGGGTTCTAATCCCATCAGATAAGTATTAAATATATCTTCCTCTTTTGTCGTGTCGATGACTCCATGTTCAAGTTGAATGAGCTTCGACCAAAACTCGTGAACTTTATCATATTGATACAACGACGTGTGGGAAAAATGCATGTAACTAACTATCCAGTACTTTTAAAAACGAACATAGGTATATCTTGCTGGGCTCTCTTACAAAGTTACTTCTTGTAGGCTTAAAATACCATATTTAATATTATTATAAAACCACCCACTGCTGGGACACAGGCCTCTTTTCCGTAAGAGGAAGTGGTCTTGAATTTCTGTTTCTCGGATATCCCGGTTTCCCCACAATGATTTCCATTACCGTTTTTAGAGCAGTGGAAAAAGGTGGTATAACAATGGCCCAGCTCTGTCGCCAATTAATCTTCCAGTCCAACTCTTTAAACTTCCTATAACAGCATGCCTGTAATGGGTGATGCCTGGTACAGTCTACCGTATATGAATAAGGCATGAAAACATTATTAGTAATTAAATTGCTGATAATTATGACAAATTTAAATTCTGGTTGCGGTATTAACAATGGTCTGTACATTCGTAGTATCAAAACATTACTTAAAAAAATTGGAATAAAATATTTAATATTTGCAGTCTAAACTGACTTGCACTTAAATTTGTACAATGTAAGGGGGCCTTGGTGCTAACAGCTCCTACATAATGCAATATCTATAATGTTCCTTGTTGAACTCTGACCTCTCCCGGCCGAGCCAAATTGAGTTCCTGCATTTCCGCTGATTGATTTACCGCACCGAGCCCAAGCGCGCGCAATGTAATAATGTTGCGACGTTGGACATACTAAATGCGTTTAACCACCTCCTGCACCCTTCCCGGGCGTCTTTACCTGTCCCCTTCCCTCAGGTGCGTAGGCAACGTGCACTTAATCAATAAGGGAGATACAGCCTCCCTTGGCTAGACAGCTTACGAAGCCACCCAAGTGGCAAAAATTTTCGTAGGTACAATTTTCATAAGGTTGTTAAGAGTTTATCATTATTCATAACATTTGGTGCAAGAGTGTGCGAAAATCACACAGCACCTATTAAGTTTTTTTTTAGTAACACAATTTCTGTAAAATTATATATATTTTGTTAAGAGACACAGGTACACATCTCCTCACCTTTTCCTATCAAGATAAGATACAAAACAAACAAGGTATCTTCTATAATGCTTAAGCAAACTAGGTATACTTAACGTCATTAACGCATGCTTGTGCATACCAATGCATTTCAAAGCAGACGATAGCAATCAATAGTCAAAATTACTTCGTATATTATGAGCTCCTAATTGGCCGTTTTCTCCTGAGCCTTATACAGCTTAATCAGCTTAATAACGTTCCCACTGCTGGGACACAGGCTCCCTCTCTTTGAGACAGAGTAGGCCATAATTACCACCACGCCGGCCGAAAATTAGAAGACTCGTGACGTCTTCCATCCCGCAGTGGGACGTCATCACATGTTGTCGAACTTTTTAATAGTAGTGGTGATGAAATAAATTGGACATATGATAGTGTCTGACTAGTTTCAAATCCGTAACTTCCGACACATAAGACGGGGCTGCTACCACTAGGTCAGCCCTGCTCTGCTAATACACCGTCTTGTTTTATTCGACCACTTCGATTTTAGTCTATTTTGGGCTGCTGCAATTCGGCCAGATATTTTCGGTGAGCCACCTGCTACCAATTTTAACTGACTGCTAAAAACTTAAAAAGTTCGGGGTTTTGCTATTTCAGCCTTTTATTGGACAGGACAAATCAGTATTTGCTGCATGTTTGTCGATTGCAATGGCAATCTCAATTGGATCAGGCCAGAATTTTACGACGGCTTTGGCACCTTCAGAAGCGTTCATCAATTCCTGTTACGTGCAGACAACAGGACAGGTTGGATCCGATATTGAGTGTCCCGCCCACACAAGCGCGGATCCACCGTTGTAGGCACGATGGGCGTGCCCACAACCCTAATAGGGGACGATAGTCTGATGTTCTACACAAATAGTGTTACAAATCGGAGGAGAGTTGATAAAATTTTCGAGCTCGCTGCGCCCGCTTCTTAATTCTAAAGTCTGTTGATTATTCTGAAAATCGAAAATATCAGAGGCGGAAAAAATAGAGCATATTATTAATTTCTTCCTGTAAAATTCATCATTAAACTACTACCACTCCACGAAGACTTTTTCCCTTTTATTTTGTTTTGACGGCTTTTTGCCGATTTTAGGGTGGCCGTGACCACAACCTATTTTGAGGGCTGGATCCGCGCCTGCACCCAAACCAAATTTTCACTGCATGGCAGTGTCATCTGTGAAACTCAATGCCGATCCGTGAAAATCTCTGAATAGATAGAAATAGATACAGGTTACATCTAGATAATAATTATGTTTTGTGGACAAACAATCTCTGTATCGGAATTTATCTTGTTGATATTTGGAAACTTAAGTCTTCAAGTCCCTGCTGCGAAGTTAATAACATTTTCTAATGTAGTACCTACCATCAGCGGTTAAAAACGAACTGTTTTCACTCAATAACCTTATGGATGTGATAATTATCAACAAGTTTGATAAGCTGTACATTGCATATTTCCTATTGTAAACAAGTCATTATATGTCTTTGCAATAGATTTCTAGATAATACTAACTATTAACGTGGCTTGCCTTTCTGATAAAGGTATACAGAAAACGTGATACATGTACATTTATGATTATGTGAAACAAAAAAAGTCTTAGCTAAGAGAGCCTGTTGGTTTCAAAAGATAAAAAAAATATCTCATTTTCATGCAAGCAAACTATGATTTAAAAGTTAATGTCTGTTCCAAAAACTCACACTTTATGCAAATAACTAAAATTATTTTGTTTTGAACATCCTGGTTTTCGAAATATTACGTCCACTATTTAAATGATGAAACAAGCAGAACCTTATGGGTGCTATACACTACATGTCATTTTCGGCCCGCCAAAATTTATTGAACAACAAAACCTACCCGAATCAATGACTACCCATATAACGAACCTACCAATCAGCGTCCTGCGTTCTGCCTCTACCATCGCTGAATAAATGTTTGGACCGGGTCGGCACAATTCGAGCTCAGCGTAACGGCTATTTCCCGAACATATTTTACCGCCGCGCCGCGCCGTGCCGATCAAATGAAGCCGAGCCGAAATGTGTGGCACCCCTAAGATCAAAGGTGGTTTCAAATTCGGATAGGTACCTAATAATAACTAGTTACGGAATAAAACTAATCAGTAACTGCGTGATGAGGTTGGAGTTATCGCGAATAATTACGTACCTAATTACAAAAACCGTTGTTACTTAGCTTGTCTGTAGTAGCAACGAGAGCACATCGTACATAGACTGTTTCTATTCAATACAAATCTTCCATTCAGTACTTACTGAGCTAGGTATGGTACAGACAGATATAATCTAGGTCGAAGAGTCAATGAAATTAAGACTTATTCTCAAACATATTGTATTCGAATATTTGACCCATCAGCCACCCCGAACTCGCGGTTGCGGCTCTAATGTTCCTAATTATTCTCTTTTTAAGTTACAGTTTGGCTTCTTTCTTGAATTTTTTTTATCGCCTCTATGGCCACCAATATTTTAATTGGTTTTCTGCGGTTTTATTTACATTTTTATATGCTTTACCTAGACATTTCATTCGAATTTGATTACTATTCATGCTGGGGGAAGGGGAACCCGATACCTAAGCAGGTACCTATGCCCCCTCCCCCCACCTCCGGTAACGACCTTGCGCAGACGCAAGTACCCACTTAACTTAGCGACGTACTCAACAGCTTACTTTTATACGTAAGTTATTCGAGTCTATGGGTACGGCTTCACGGAGTGAAGGCTTGCTTGCTCTTACTTAATGTCAAACAAACAAATAAGTAACCATAATGGTGCTAGCTTGTAAGGTCGTTATCAAGGCCTGCTAAATGAGCGGAACTTATTACTAACACTGACTTATGAATTTATGTCACGTAAATGTACACGTAACTGGTTACTTATAAATATTTATTTATTATTACTGTATTATGATACCAATTGCCTCCTTAGTTTAGTGGTCGCATGTGCTACTGCTAAGCATGGGGTCCTCTGATTGATTCCTTGGTCCGGTTAACACTAGACTTGTATCTATAGTCGTTAAAGAAATTTACATAATTAAGCAACCATTTTTTTGTATTGTATTGTATTGTTTGTCATTAAATTTGTTTGTTTTGAATTTGACCGAAGTTAGAACCGAAAGAAAGCAAAGCTAAGAAAGAATTCTGATTGTATGATGTAATTTAATTTTAATTTAATTTTTGACAGTTCTAACTTCAAGCAATTACTTACTAAACTACAAAATAAAAATCGTACCTATCTATGTAGGTATACAGGGTGGAAACTTTCAGCGGGGTAGTAAGGGGAAGTACCTTAACCGTTGCAGTTACACTAAAATGGTTTTTAGAGACTATTTTAAAAATATCTTGAAATTTTGGTCCCCATTCACAGATATTCAAAAAAATGTAGGTACAGTACAGTTAGCAAGAAAATGGTTACACATTATTTTTATTGATGCCTGTATAGAAACTGTGTATTAGAAACAGGATCGCCTGTTTCCAATACTGATCAAAAATTTCTATGTATACGACCAACCCAGGTTGGAAGTACTAAAAAAGTCAGAAATTGCAAAAAACTATTCCCATACATTTTGTATTACCCCCTTATTGCCCCGCTGAAAGTTTCCACCCTGTATTCGGGTGTAAGTGTCAGTGGATATTTCTATTAGGAATTTCTCATTAGCAGCCCGGAGTCTGGATTTGACAGACTCGTCCCTATTTGACAACCCGCTGGACAAACCTAACTGGCGGATTGTAAATATTTTATAGATAGGTAAGTCTCTGCCTATTATTATACATTCGTGATAGTTACATTTTCACAATAATTAGAAATATTTACTCGCGTTAGGTAGGTATCGTGATGTAGCTACGTGTGCTCAATGTAATTCTTACACGTTTTATTTTTGTATTCCCGCTGAGCCCACTGCTTGGCCCCAGTTATGGCGTCAACGGGAAAAATCAAAACCATCGTTTCGTTGGCCCCACTACCTTTAGATCAGAAAAATGAAGGAATGAAACAAACCTAACAAACAAACCTGATATCAGAGGGATTTGACTGCTCTAAGAAAAAAAATAGGAAATCTTAAAAAAGACATTTAAGGACAACATATTTAAAATAAAATAAACAGGTATATTATGGGCACACTCTTTCCATCGCTCTCCATCAATCGATTCCTCTCTAATAAGAGAAGAGTTTCCATCAACTCCGAATATTCGCCATTTTCTAATGCCAAGTGGAACAGCTCATCAACATCACTTGTCATTTTGGTCTATTCCGTGATTTACGAATGTTTCTCAACTGAGACCTTTTTCATCAGCCATGACTGTGTCCCCGCGACATTATATTTGATACTTTGGCACTATATTTGAATTTCTTGAAATGTGAACTAATAATTTATAGTTCTTGTAATTGTATGTTAAGTGCATGTGTATTTATTCAACACAATGTAAATTGTGTTGAATAAATACACTATAAAGACTTAAAAAGAAAGCATAAAAAATAATAAAAACATCATTATTGTTTTAGGCATTTCTGAACCGATATCAGAAAGGGAAGCCCCTTTTCATTAATTAGTGCCCTTCATTGGCATATTTCACTCGAAGTAAACGTAAAACATAAAATGAATCAAAGTTGTAAGTTTTTAACATTTATTATAATAGCGAACCGATCCAACTCAAATCTTTAATCGCTCTATCGAAAAAGAAAATGAAAGAGACAAAATAATGATCGCTTATAATTATATTACTTTATTGGTGTTAACTGTTGTGTTAACGTATAATGAAAAAAAATGAACAGTCTTTCGAATGACGACTAACGTCGGCTTTACAACTTTCCTAAACACTTCAGGTTACGGCATTACATTCAGTTATTAATTATGCGATTCGTGATGCTCATGCGACTATGATGCGATTTGCAACGCAACTGTGATGCGACAACTAACGTAGTTGACTAGTGACCTTCAATTTCGATAACCTTATTAGTCGGTCAGATACACAATACTTATCAGTAGGTAAGTGTACCTAAATCTCATGCCCGTTCACTACCGTTTACTTCATATTCTTACTGTAATAATCCCACTACAAAATCTGAAGGTAATATATATATATTTTTTTTTTGTTGAGTTGTCTTGGTGCTGGTCCAGTGGCAACAGCCGACTAACGAGTGGTAGGTCCTGGGTTAGGACCCAGGCAGGCGCGTAAATTTGTGTAATTTATTTCATCACCACTGCTCAAAACGGTAAAAGAAAATTTCGTGAGGAAACCGGCATGTCAACGAAACAACATTTAGAAAACATGTAACGTCTGGGTTCCACTCCCTCTCATAGTGAGCCTTCTTTAACCTAGCCGTGAGGACATTATACGTTGCAAATAGCAGAACAAAATAAAATACAGTAGAAACTAAATTCAAATACATAATAACATTCATAAGACTGATTTGACAGCGTTTGCAATGTCGGGTGCCGCGTGGCAATGATTATCATTTAGGTTTTCGGTTTGTAAAAAATAGTTTAGACTAATGACATCAATCATGCAAATATTTTCATTATTACCCATCTAATATAATTATGATTGCGTGACGAGACTCGCGAACTCTCTAGGACCCTTGGTCTATTGTTGTATTAAATGGTTTTCAATAGCGTCAACTTGCTGATTGTTAAACAGCACAATAGCAGCCGAGATTGAAACCTGTAATAGCTGTAATTCACAGGAGAAATATGTACATATTCATAATTTGTACCTGGTAAACAATTGTATCTATTTAAGTAGTTGAAATTTGGCTTAGCACTTCGTATTTCATTATCAAAAATTATTTGCAAATAAGAATACATGAAAAGTCGGTCAAGCCTAGAAATGTTTCGTTTTCTTGAAAACTACTGAACCGATTTTATGAAACTTGCACTTTTCCATATGCAGTCGAAACATACATGAATCCAAAAAAAAAACTAATTCGATTTCTAGTTTCTGACAATGGTACATGCATGGCCAGACATACAGGAAATTGCAGAAGACCAATTAATAAAACAACATAATTATATGGAAATGGTGCAATTCCAAAAACATTACGTAAATACCTACCGGGCAGAATTCTCCTATTTTTTGAAACAGTTAAAACGAAATAAATCATCCAAACATAGCTAGAAAAAAGAGATTCATAAGTTGATAGTTACTAATGACGCGGTCAACAATGCTTAAAAAAGGTGTAATATATAGTGCATAAGATAGTAAAGTAAACGAGAAACACGTTCAAAACTTAAGGCAGCTGTCAAGATCTGATAAGATCTCTCTAACATTACTGGACCTGCACCAATTGGAACAGCTCTAACAATCTGTGACGTAACATCACTGCTCAGAATCGACAATCCGATTCTAATTGGACCACGCTGTTAATAAATGCTTAATACTTTACATTCATGTTTAGCACAAGGTGATACCAGTCTTGGACTTGACAGAGCTAGGCAGACTAGTGTTGTTAACCTCGACCATACTTAGTTAAATACTTTCAAAGAATTACTTGACACGAGCGCTACATATAATCGAATGGATCTTACAATCATTCTCGGATCTCAATTTCCTAAAGATATGAAGTAAGGGATACAAGTTATCGAGATAACGTCACATCGATGAATCGGTTCAAATAATCACATGGCATTCAGATAAATAAACACACGATCCGAATGTAGAGATATACATATTTAGCGACATATCAAACCCTGCATTGCGGCAATAACACACGAGGGTGAATTTAAAAGGGAAAATTCTGCTTCCCAATATAATTATAGATTTCATAGGTCTTCTGAATGAAATTTCAATTCTAAACCCTTTTCATCTATACCGTTAGGCAAAGCTAGCACTTCAAAGAGTAAATCCCGCCCTCGCACGGTGGGCTGAAAATCGGCTTTCATAGACTTAGGGATTTCAATTTGCAAGTGCTTGTTTTTATGCCGGATATCGCTTCTATTAGTCATTACTATGTACAAAAATGACACCCGAGTTAATTCTACCCAAAAACGAAGGAAATATAATTTTTTTACGAAAAATTTGTATGAAGCTAGTATGAAAAATCGAATTATCTCCTAAACGGCATGTTTAACCGTAATATCCTTGGAGATGGTCATAGTGCTAATTATTTATGATTTTTTGGTTGGCGATTGGACGAAAAATTTAATGCCGTTTTTTTTTAAAAAATCGTCAAAATATTTTTATTTATTTTTACATGTAAAACGATCCCTTTTAGTGTCTAAGTTAAAAAGTTCGATATGTTATTAACCCAAATATTAAGAACACACGAAACAAGAAAAATAAAATAAAAAAATTGCTGTTTTTGACACATTTATATTAATTTAAATAAAAAAAGATTTATATTGAAGTAACATATGAAGTTATATTTTATACAAAATAAGTTAATTTAAGGAATTAATACTAAGCATTCGTAAAATAAAGTAAAATAAATAAAAAAAATAAAACATATCATTAAATATTACAAAAAAACCCAAACACACTCAAATACAAATTTACAAATATGTACATATATATCTATTTTACAAATTTTCCTTATCACTCTCGTTGTCAAACTCCAATTCTGAGTCAGCATCCAGATTGGATATATCCAAAAATTCGAACTCAGTTTCCTGAAATTGAATTAAGTCGAGAGTTTCAGCAAAAAAGCTCTGCTTTTTCTTGGCATCTAACTTAGGCCTTTGTGCACTTAGCAAAGGGTCCGAAGAAACAACAAGCATATTTAAAATCTCGAAACAAAGATTTTAGGAGGTTTCGAGAACATCATTCGCGGAAAAGAAGCAGGCAGGATTCCAATCAAGACATTTTACGGAAAAGAAGCAGGCAGGATTCCAATCAAGACATTTTAAATATGCTTGTTGTTTCTTCGGACCCTTTGCTAAGTGCACAAAGGCCTAAGTTAGATGCCAAGAAAAAGCAGAGCTTTTTTGCTGAAACTCTCGACTTAATTCAATTTCAGGAAACTGAGTTCGAATTTTTGGATATATCCAATCTGGATGCTGACTCAGAATTGGAGTCTGACAACGAGAGTGATAAGGAAAATTTGTAAAATAGATATATATGTACATATTTGTAAATTTGTATTTGAGTGTGTTTGGGTTTTTTTGTAATATTTAATGATATGTTTTATTTTTTTTATTTATTTTACTTTATTTTACGAATGCTTAGTATTAATTCCTTAAATTAACTTATTTTGTATAAAATATAACTTCATATGTTACTTCAATATAAATCTTTTTTTATTTAAATTAATATAAATGTGCCAAAAACAGCAATTTTTTTATTTTATTTTTCTTGTTTCGTGTGTTCTTAATATTTGGGTTAATAACATATCGAACTTTTTAACTTAGACACTAAACGGGATCGTTTTACATGTAAAAATAAATAAAAATATTTTGACGATTTTTTAAAAAAAAACGGCATTAAATTTTTCGTCCAATCGCCAACCAAAAAATCATAAATAATTAGCACTAAGACCATCTCCAAGGATATTACGGTTAAACATGCCGTTTAGGAGATAATTCGATTTTTCATACTAGCTTCATACAAATTTTTCGTAAAAAAATTATATTTCCTTCGTTTTTGGGTAGAATTAACTCGGGTGTCATTTTTGTACATAGTAATGACTAATAGAAGCGATATCCGGCATAAAAACAAGCACTTGCAAATTGAAATCCCTAAGTCTATGAAAGCCGATTTTCAGCCCACCGTGCCTCGGGACACCCCACAGAATACAAGTCTTTGGGGATGGCAGATGAAATAAAACTCATTTGGCAGAATGAAAATTGAGATTGAAGGGTTGCTCCGCTATTCTAATTAGACGAAGGGTAATAATAATAAGTTTATAATAATAAGTTTATTTCAATTCATTTTTGGCTTACATTGCATGTCGAGGAGTCTCCATTTAGGCATAGAAAATACCTGTAGTTGAAGGCTCCCCTCTTACTTTACATTATAAACTTACGTGTGTGTGTGTGTTTGTGTATATGTGTGTGTGTGTGTGTGTGAAAGATTGAGAGACAGATTTTGAGTGATTGTAACTAAATAAGCGAGTAACATTACTCTATATCATCATTGTTAGATCACACGTTGCAAAAGTAACTCGGTATCATCATAATTTAAATTGTGTAGCCATGTTATTAAATTCTGGGTTAAATAAAATATCTTTCCGTTCCGTTTCCGTATTCCTTTTGCGTTGGATTACTATTTATGTGCGAATATGTTTCTGTTCATTTAAGCCGTACCTACAGTCCTACAATATTGTGAAACTCTATCATGTATTACATTATACAAATTTGCATAATATCTGCCTATGTCCTCTTACAAATCATGCATCTATTGCTTCATTTGAAACAGACCGTGTCCAATTAGTTTTTACAATACATTGTCCAAACTTCGAGCGTCTCACGAAGTACTTTCCGACGTTCTTGAGCAATCGCGCGAAGTTTACTAAAAGCTGCCAATGTGTGAACGTACATAGTGCAGAGTTACCTCTACATATAAACCTCAAAGCTATATTTTCCTTTCTGGTAGTCAATTTTAAATTAAAAAAATGTAATTTTAATTAATTTAATTTAATGTTTTCTGGACAGATGTATCTTTTTTGATTACTTCTCTTTTCTTGAGAAAATATTTTTTTGAAGTAAAACTTCTTTACGGGGAGTAAGCTGGTGAATGCCTTACGTTACGAGGCAAACGGAACTTTTGTTTTTGAATTTGACAGACGATTGTTCGGCATTTGTTTAAGTTTTACTTCAGTCGTGTGGTCTAGAGCACACTCGTTTTTTTACAAATATCATATCATAAATACAATATATTTTTGTTATTATAATCTATTTCTTTATTCTTATTTAATTTAATTCTTTTTAATCTTAATCATGTTTGCTTAGTTAAAATTCTTTTATTTACTAAAAAAAAAATCGTTAATGGTGTGCTGTTCATTTTTAACGCCACAATAGGATTAGGTACTGTATGCCTTGTCTAGCCTGGAGGCTGCCACCTGCCACCGTCGTATAATGCTCCTTCTGTTCTATCTAATAATTCAGCTTGACCTTCAAGTCGTCGGAGCATTTCTTTGATATAATGTTCTTTGCAGGGAAGGCAACCACCCGGAAGACTACAGCCGTATTACATACATGAAATTGATGGACTTGGTGTGCCAGTTCGCTAACGGCTTGCGTGAGCGTGGCATTGGCAAGGGCGATAGGGTCTCCATCTACATGCCCATGATCTTGGAGACGATTGTTGCCATGCTGGCCTGTGCTAGGATCGGGGCTGTTCATTCTGTGGTGGTAAGTTTTGTACACTACCGAAACAATATGATTTAGAACTCAAGTTTTTATTAAAGTTTAGTGACAAAAACCATGTATGTTGCTACAAATGTAAAATGTACCTTATTAAGTTATTATACTTAGGTATTTTTATTTTATTGACTTCAACTGAGACTGAGAAATATTTTCAGTTTGGGGGTTTTTCTGCTGACTCGCTGGCAGAACGCATGTCTGACTGCAAAGCTAAGGCTCTCGTGACGGCTGACGGTGCCTGGCGCGGAGAGAAGCTGCTCATCCTTAAGACCACATGCGATGACGCTTTGGACAAAGCTAGGACCAAATACAACCATTCTGTTGAAATGTGCATCGTGGTTCCGCACTTGGATAGAGTGACTCCTTGCGGACGGCTTCCTGATGACGTCAGAGCTCTCGTACGTATAAGTCGTTGTATTACTAGTGAGTTGCATAGTCTGTAGTATAGTCGTGTACCTATTTACGACGTTATCGTGAAGCCAAACTCCATTAAGTCTTACACCTTTCCGTTTCTTTTCAGTACAAGTTTAATGATGATGTTGATGTTTGGTGGCATGATATTCTGGAAGGCCAGTCGACCATCTGCCCACCGGAATGGATGACTCCTGATGATCCTCTTTTTATGCTGTACACCAGGTAAAGATTGATTCAGCGAGAGCATTTTAGGATCTTTTTTTAAATTATTACTAGTCATCTTACTTAAATAAATACAGCCATATCATATCATCCTTGTCTTGCCCCTCCCTCTTATAGCCATCCACATAAACTTTCCTCATAACGTTTTCTTGTTGGTAATCATAATTGTTTGGTGCAGTGGTTCCACTGGCAAGCCCAAGGGGGTGCTGCACACGACTGCCGGCTACATGCTGTACGCGGCGGCCACGTTCCGCTACGTGTTCGACTACCGCGACCGCGACACCTACTGGTGCACCGCCGACGTCGGCTGGATCACTGGACACACCTATGTGGTTTACGCACCCATGGCCAATGCTGCTACTTCGGTTATGGTAAGTTGCTATTTTGTCAACCCCATTTTAGCTCTGGACTTGGAATACGCCAATACATTGGCCCTAGGCCCTAGGGGGAATGTGCTGATGGCTAAAGCGGCAAAGCAAAGGCCTGATTGATAAGGATGAAGAGACGAAGTAGTCATGATTCCTATCGTGAATACTCTACCTACCCTGAACCTGACCATCGCAATACTCGTGACATTGTCATGTTGTAAAACTTAGTTTATCTACACACTATCATGCACATTTGCACAGTTACATGATGATAAAACTGAACTAGGATAGTCGGACCTACGAGTAGGGGCTGAGGTAATAAACTTGCGCTGTTCATCTTTAGTAGTTAAAATAATTATCACTTATTAATTAATGTTATTATTTCAGTGTTACTTACCTTATCCGCTATCGTATTTTCCGAATAGTACATTATGTACGGAACATACCGCATCAATTTTTATGTTTACAGATTATGTAATTTATAACTAATTAATTTATTATATAAGCACGACCTCTCATATCTAAACAATGTATTTTAACTTTAAGGTCACCTTCACTGGACTTACTTCATCATCTATTAAGTTTGAAATGTGGAATCGTGTGTGAATACGTGGAGGTATCCACGTAGTGTTGCCAGGCGTCCCGATTTGCGCGGGATGTCCCAGTAAATCAATACATTTATTAAAAACCACAATTATTATCAAAACATAATATGTAATTATATAATTATTACATCAGTTGCATTCGCATCACTATGTCGAGTGCAACAATGCATTAAAAATCGTACGCATCGCATCATATACTACGACTTTTTTATTCATGACTTTTCTCATAGCACGAGCGGTTTGCCAATATTTTGCTTCGGATGGAAGCAAAACTTAAAATTGTCAATTTTCGGGTGAAAAATTCCATCTTAGAAGGGTCATAACGCGGTCCGTATAAACTTTACTTTACCTTACTTTACGGTCGTAAATTTAGTTAAGTTTGTACAAATACTGAAAGTTATTTGTCAAAAATGCACATTTTTTGAGTTTTAGAGCAAAAAGTGAATAATGGTCCCAAAATTTCACAGTTTATCGCGTGGTTCGCAGCGAGCACAATTTTTTCGGAGTTGCAAATTTAGATTCACTTCACCCTAACTGATCTATAAAACATATTAAAAATGCAGAACTACATCATGCTTTGCGATTTGCGATCATCATTTAAATTCAATTTCAATATAATGGGAGACACAGTTTTAAAATAACTCGCAGCAAAATAATGATAAAGTACCGCGCGCGCGGTTAGTTAGTAATACATAACTACATTTTTCAGATTTACTGATAATTAATAGTAGAATAAGTAGTAGAAAAGCAATAAATTAAGGCTTTGTTTAAAAAAAAGTATTCTTAATGTTTGTCCAGATACGAGTATGAATGACATTATTATTAGCCAAGAACTTGACATTAACTACGAAAAGACAGTTTTGTAACCTTGCAACTTGATTGTCGAGGACATTACCGACGCGTAATTAATAGAGAAACAATGTAACTAGGAAGTAATAAACTTGATTTAAAAATGAAACGATTCAATGTATCGATCTATTCAACTTGTTTAATATTCAATATTTCAATGGATCTTATTGGTAGGACTTAGTATTATTTAAAATATTTGTGCGCATGACAAATGCTGTTAGATAGCACATAGTTAATAGGTAGGTTCTACAGTAGGATGCTACTACTCCCAGTGAGGAGTAACATTTTAGTAACGTTCTCGATTTTATATTTCAGTCGATCAGTGACAAAGGATATAATGCAATTAAAGTGTACAAAAACGATAGGGTTTTTCTAATAAAACTTTAACCACTGTTTATATCCGTAAAGTTCTACCAAAGAGACAAACTACATGATACATTCCTGTTTCAGTTCGAAGGGACCCCGTTTTTCCCCAACCACGACCGCTTCTGGTACGTCTGTGCCAAGTACAGGGTCACCCAGTTCTACACCGCTCCTACCGCCATCAGGGCACTCACCAAGTTTGGAGACGATATTGTCAAGAGGTAAGTTAAAGATGGCGTACCTCAACAGCGTTTAATGATATGTCTTTTATTTTTATTATTTCTGGTTGTACCCGGCTCTGCGTCACAGTTTTTATTTCAGTTTTTTTTTATTCTTCGAAATCGGTTCAGTAGTTTAGGAGTCTAAAGGGTACGAAAAGACAATGATTTTTATATATATTTAGCAGATTTAGCGGTTTATGTACACAAGGAACACAAATAAACGTATGAAGGTGATGCTATATAATATTATGTTTATCAAAGAAATCAAAATACCAGCGAAAGCAGAGCAGATAAAAACCATAACCCTGTCGTTAGTGTCGCGGTGTGGGTTAATCAGAGATTAGACACAGTGGTGCCGATTCCCTTGTTTACAAACTAAACCGAATTTAAGTTCAGTGCATTTTCTTCCTATTTCATTATAAAAGGACAGAAGATAAATTTTAGTTTAGTCCTGTCAAATTAACCAGCGCCTGACACAAGTTTAGACGTGATTAAAAAGTTGACTACTAAAATTACATCAAATTACATCTGGTGCTGACTAATTTGACAGGACTAATCTAATATTTATCTTCTGTCCTTTTCATAATGAAATAGAAAGAAAAAGATGTACTCAACTTAAATTAAGTTTAGTTTGTGAACAGGTTTGTTTGAAAGGCATGGACAATAATAATGAGTTAAAGGTACAGACGCCAGTAGGTCAACCTTCCCCGAAACTGTCAGATTTTCCAAACCTAATTCTTCAGAGATAAAGTTGAAAATCTATTAGAGAAATTTGACAGATATTAGTAGCTTGATGTGCTGGCGTCTGTACATCAAAAGTCATTATCATCACGGTATTATATCCAAGACTTAAGTGCTGACTGTGCTATTACCTACCTAACAAGACACGTCTTACTGCGAAAATTATGTTTTTCCTTACTCCTCCGATTTAAGATTATTTCTTTACGGGATCCAAAACAGTTTTGTTTTTTTATCGATATTTATAAATTACAGCCATGTGGGCCTTTCTCAACAGCCTCTCTTTAGGGTATAATTTTCCTTGTTTAGGAAAAAGACTCGTGTATACATACCTACTTCGGGTTCACGTGGTCCCCCGAACACGTGCGCTGTTGACTTGAGCAACCGATTTCCTATTGTGTTGTTTTTAGGCAAGGCACTTGTGGGTGCTCAATCAACGTAACTTTTATTACACGACTGCCTAAAAAAAGGAGTATTTTTTTATTTAACTATTTCCTAATACACCATTTTGTAAACATTTGCCTTGTTGGTCGCAAGCGCAAATAATGGCCTGGGTTCGATTGCCGGGCATTCAATTGTTATTGGGGTTTATCATCAGGAATATTAACGTAGCAGCCCGTAGTCTGGATTCGTGCCCATCATCATATACAGCCTATAATGTTCCCACTGCTGGGACACAGGCCTCCTCTCTATGAGAGAATTCGTGCCCGATTGATGATAATAGCCTAGTCCCTTTATGTTTATACAATAAACCATATAATATTCCTCATACCGTAAATATTTGTTATTATTTATTATTTATATTATCTATCGGAATGTTTTGATAAGTACCTAAATTTAACTGCAAAATCTATTAAAGAAAACCCGAAATATTTTTGGACCTTCGTTAAAAAACGCCACAACTCAAATGCCATTCCGAGCACCTTAAACTATAACAACGAAGCGTTGCGTACCGGTGAATAAATATGCGAGGCGTTTCCGGCTTACTTTCATTCTACATTCCTCGTTACTAGCCCTAGCCATTCAGATTCTTCACCCCCTATTTTTACTGAATCCTCTAGCCTATCTGATATTTGTAGTATTGCAGTTAACGTCGAAGAGGTTTCTAACTTGCTATACAAGTTAGATACGTCTAAAGCGGCTGGGCCGCATAATATTTCTTCAAAATTTCTTGTACGGTGTGCAAGTACCATTGCTCAACCTATCTCGATTCTGTTCAAAAAATCATTGGATACTTGTGTTGTACCAGAACTATGGAAATCGGCGTTTATAACACCTATACATAAAAAGGGAGTCAAATCAGAAATTGTTAATTACAGGCCGATATCTAAACTCTGTATCATAGCGAAGATTTTCGAAAGGATTATCTATAACCAGGTATATAGCGGTCTAAAAAATTCATTTAGCTCTTTCCAGCATGGTTTTTTGTGGGGCAGATCTACTGTTACCAACTTAATTCTGCTCAATGATTTTATAACTAACGCCATGGATAACGGGAAGCAGGTCAATGTCCTTTATACTGATTATAGTAAGGCCTTCGATCGGATAGACCATGACATCCTGCCATCGAAGTTGTGTGGTATGGGAATACGAGGTGACTTGCTCAGATGGTTCTCTTCTTATCTGGAGAACAGGTCTCAAGCAGTAGTATTAAGTAATTATATGTCTGGTTGGGTGCCTGTACCCAGCGGAGTCCGTCAGGGTTCACTGCTCGGCCCATTGCTTTTCATCATGTATATCAACAACATCGACTCGTACCTGATTTCATCCAAATATTTGTTTCGCTGATGATATGAAAATCTATGCCACAATATCATCACACGATGACGTGATTGCACTTCAGGATGATTTACATCGCCTGGAAGATTATTGTAGAAGAGGTAAGCTTGATCTGAACCCTACCAAATGCTCGGTCGTAACATATTCTCGAAAGCGCTCAACCATAGCTGCATCGTATATGCTGGGTGACCAAGTACTACCTAGGTTGAATTCTATCCGAGATCTGGGGGTATATCACGACTCCAAGCTTACATTTGAACTTCATGTCGATGCCATAGTAGCTAAAGCATCCAAATCATTAGGCTTCATAATGCGGCTATCCAAGTGCTTCACACAAGCCAAAACTTTAAAAATGTTATTCTGTACTTTTGTTAGAAGCCACTTGGAGTACGCGTCTGAAATTTGGAACCCTTGTTATCATAAATACATTGACCGTTTAGAGAGCATCCAAAAAAGATTTATCAAGTATTTGTGCTTTCACCAAAAAGTACCCTACCGTTCTGAAGATCACCTCAACCTCTGTAAGAAGTATCATATTTTACCGCTAACGAACCGCCGAGAAATCTCTGACTGTATTTTATTATTTAAGATTTTCAATAATAGCATTAATAGCTCCGATACTCTATCCAAATTTTACTTCAACGTCCCCGGAAGATCGAAGCGATGGTACACACCGCTACATGTTCCATTTACTTCCACTAACTACAGGCAGAATTCGTTTATTGTGCGTGCAAGCAATAACTTTAATAAAGTATGTAAACGGCACGATTTCGATCCTTTCTCGACAAGTGTGTCCACGGCCAGAAAGTGCCTGAGCCTTAGCTTTTTTAGTTTATATAGTTGATACATAGTTTGTAGGTATGTGTGATGCAAGTATTAGTGCTTAAACCATATAAGATTTAACTGTTTCTAGTTTAAGCATCTGATGTTGTCCTGTTTTTTCTGTGTGGGCAGTGCTGTGTTGTTCACACCATCATTTCCAGTCTGTTTTTTATAAGTGAAGACTTGTAATTGGCTGTCAGTTTCACTCACTATTTTTTATTCTGTTTTGTTTAGCTGTAAGTCTTCCATAGTCCATAAATAAATAAATATTAAATATTTGTCCGATGCTATCTCAAGCATATAAATGTGGAGTGCAGTGTGCAATTCCTCGCGGCATGCACTTAATGTCATTAACACATCCTGATTCACATGCTGTGCTCTGAGGGTTACAAGTATTGTTAGTACAGGTCGGCGCATGATGAGAGCTGCTGATTCGAAACATTTGTAAAGGTCAACCTGATCGCATAACCAGTATTACTATAATACAGTTTGCATATCTGAAAGAATCTCTTAAAAAGGGTCGGATCTCTTATATGTAAACAAATTTAAAAGATATGATCTCGTAAAATAATATTTTCTTTGTTAGACCCTGTATAGCTCTAAAAGAAGAAATATGGTGAAAATAAAACCCCTGAAATGTAGTTAGTGTCACTCAATTGGGCCGTGTGCAGATTTTGATCACGATTAGCCTCTCGCAAGTCGTGAGAGCGCTAGAGGTCTAATCGTAAAAGACCAACTGTTTTTTCGTCGTGAAAGCATTTACCAGGTGTTTCGATAACCATTGCTTTACAAAGGCAAACTGCCCCTGTCCTTGCAAAGAAATTGATAGATAACTACAGTAATCAATTCATTATTCATCGATGCATACTCGCTCTAGTGTAATTTAAAAGCACATAAAAGTCGTCGCGAAGGCACAGGCGAAGGTCTAGACATTAACTTAACCCAATTGAAGCTAGCTGCAGAAGGGCATTATTTATTTACGAATGAAAGCTTATTTACGTAACCCACCGCCACCACTAACTCGATCGATGCAGAGCGACAGGCTCACTTATGGGTCAGGCCGTAGATTTTGCCACATTTGATATAACTGTAACCCTACCTACATTTAAAAAAAAAGTATAAGACTTATAAGTTTGTCAATCACAGCATCGAATTTCCTATGAAATGGTGAGCCGCGGCCACTAAACATATTTGATTATGTTCATAAATTTAGAAAATTATATGACATTTTTTTACAAAAAATGACGAAATTTTCATAAAAAAACGCGAATCCGCTTTAGAAAGGGTGCACTTACGCCATCCGCAAAATAAAAATTTGAAGACTTTTTGGTAATCTGTTTGATTTGATGTTATAAAATAATAGTTAACTAACCGCGTTTTTAATATCGGGTGGTGTTTTCTAAGAAAGTACATTAATTTTCACACATTTTTTAAAAACTAAAGAAAGAATTGACTTTCAATTCTTTGCGCTACTTCTATTGCACACCTATTATCTGGCTATTTTGTGAAGTTAGACATTAAGAGGATTTGTGTCTGAGTAGTGGCAACAGTAAAGTAACTTTCTGTATGGTCAATACGGCGTTGGCGGCCATACTTTCTTCAGTTTGATGTCAACCTTCCAATTAAAAATGGATGGATATATACAAATCAATTTCTAAACGGTTCTACGCTTTCGTTTATACTAGATATCGATAACCCTCACTGACACTGTTTGAGAGATTACACATACGCCTATTTCTTTCATCCATTGGCGATGGTGAAATAAAACTACATAAATAGTGGTGCTAGTTAACCATGATTTATTTAATTTACGAAATATCGTATGTTGTAGACATAACCTGGATTCTCTGCGAGTGCTGGGCAGTGTGGGCGAGCCCATCAACCCTGAGGCTTGGCTCTGGTACTACAACGTTGTGGGCCAAAACCGTTGCTCCATCGTGGACACCTTTTGGCAAACAGAGACCGGTGGCCACGTGCTCACCAGCCTCCCGGCCGCGACTCCGATGAAGCCTGGCGCTGCCGTAAGTTCTTTATAAAAGAAAACACACTCCTTATGCTTACCTACTCCTAACAACAGAAATTGAATCTTATGTCTGTTTTCACAGGGTTTCCCATTCTTTGGCGTCGAACCCATCATTATCGACGAGGACGGCAAAGTGATTGAAGGCCCCGGCGATGGGTACTTGGTGTTCGCACGCCCGTGGCCCGGCATCATGACCAGCCTGTACGGAGACCACAGCCGCTATGAAGACGTGTACTTCAGGAAGTTCCCTGGATACTACTGCACCGGCGATGGTATGAATTGATATGATGCTTTTACTACAATTACATACGCGGCGAACGTAAAGTAAAATACTATCCAAACAATATCCTAACCCTTTGCAAAATATTTTAATTTTGTTTCCTTTCTTTCAAAATTCTTAATCATATAAAGTAATTGTTGATCATTTAAAGAACAGGCTTTTAACTTAGACTTTTGAGGCTTTTTCAGTGATAAAAATATGCTCATCTGTAAGAACTATGAAAATCGGTCTTGACTCACAATAACGACTGATTAATATTTTCACATCTTATTCTTATTTGTCTTTAAAGTCTTCAATTATTGTCTTATAGTGAACTAGCTTCTGCCTGGGGCTTCACCCGCGTGGTCAAAACGTGAAACAAATGACACACGGATGATCGAGTCAATCGACCCAGAGAATATAAAGTTTCACAGAAAATTCAACACCCCATTCCCTTAGGGGTTGAGTTCAAAAGACCCTTTCTTAGTGGATAACTTCTATTCACAAAGAATACGCCCTCCAAATTTCATGTCTGTAGGACCAGCGGTTTAGGCTGTGTGTTGATATATCAGTCAGTCAGTCAGGACTTTGAATTTTATATGTATAGATAAGTCAGAACACATGTGTATAATTTGCAGGCGCCAGGCGGGACGAGGATGGTTTCCTGTGGGTGACGGGCCGTATCGACGACATGCTGAACGTGTCGGGACACCTCATGTCCACGGCCGAGGTGGAGGGCGTGCTCACCGAGGACCCGAACGTGGCCGAAGCCGCCGTCGTGTCCAGGCCTCACCCCGTCAAGGGTGAATCCCTCTACTGTTTCATAAGTCTAAACGAAGGTGCCAAATACGATGCTGCTTTAGTCGACTCTTTAAAAAAACGCGTGAGGGCAAGGATTGGAGCTTTTGCGTCTCCTGATGTGATTCAGTACGCGCCTGGACTGCCCAAGACGCGCTCGGGCAAGATCATGCGGCGCGTGCTGCGCAAGATCGCCATCGGCGACAGGGACGTGGGAGACATCTCCACGCTGGCCGACCCCTCCATCGTCGAGATACTCTTCCACACCCGCCGTGTTTAATCATTCAGAGAATTGCGAACAGCTGATCTTTACGTTCCTATTCAAATGCATGGCCTTTGTTGTGTTTCATTGTGAACCCAATTATTTCCAGCTGTCCTCCAGTCTAGCTTGAATATCCGTCCGCAACTGTTTCGATAAGGCCCTGTGTTTCACGGTTATTCAAAATTTTTGCTTAAATGTCACCGGTATATTCATTGCTTACCTATATGTAGTCATAACTTGATTGTATGAGGTTTATACATGGGTTAAAGTAGGTATCACATGCCTCGAACACACACTATGTGCAGGTATTGTGTAATGTATTCATCATTGACTTATAGAATCACTCGATAGATCTAAATTAGCTAGAAATATAGCAATTTACACAGGGTGTGTTTACCAATATGGTTCAAAATCTCGAATTTGTCTACATATATTATCTTTGATCGTATATTATCGGTGCACTTTATATAGGTATCGAATTGTGATCGGATATCTATTTAGTGATACAAAGTCAATGATACCAATTTAAATACACTATAATAATTTAGTTACTAAACACTTTAAGGTGTTCTCATAATATTAACATTAAGTACAGAACTTATAATGTTTGGCATTTATATTTTGTCAAAAATCGATAGGATCGGTTTTCTTTGAATCAGTTTTAACTGATTGTGATATAAATTAAACGGGTTTGGCTTCAAAAATCAAATTCTTATTTATAGTTGGCTGGTAGTTTGAAACAAAGAAATTATATTTCTGATTTATGTTATTTTTGTATCATTCAATGATACTTTATAATCACCGCAGTAAGTATATGTAGATGTAATACTTGATTAATTTAAGAAGCATCCTTATTTATTCAGATATCATGATGACTAGTGTAACGTAAGTCTGTAAGCCTGCTGGTGATGTTTGAATATTGGTTAATGATATTCAGTCATTCCATAGCACGTAAAGTTTAACTATAGTACCTATATCTTTTGCATAATAATATTATTGTGTATAACGCAGTATCGAGTGTACAAGATGCGATCTCGCGTTTACTTGCTTAGAAATAGGAATCATATTTAACCGCGTAATCAATTTTAGTAGTCGACTGCTCACATTTCGTTACTTTGTGGATTACACGTAGATGTCGTATTCAAAATTATTTGAAGTATTTATGAGATATGTAGTACCTAATTTTTAATTTAAACTAGGTATTTAATGTTTCGTAATTACAATAGACTGACCATACTTCGTACATAATGTTACGTTGCCGTTACTTTAATTTGCCGCAGCCCTTTAGTTTTTAGTATTTATTGCTCTGTGATTAAGTTATTTTTCAGGTTTATGTGAATGAGATCCTAGATTTTAAGGACTGGAAGATTAATAGCTTTGCACAAACATGTATTCATCTAAGTTGCTAGTGTCACGGCCGAGCCCATCTTAAACTAGTTATAATCTGCCTATCTTTTTATTTTAATGGGTTGTGACATTATTTGTTTTTTTTTTTTTTTAAATAATAGGCTGTCTTTGTTTTGTTCTGCACAAATATTTTAAATTCGAAAAAAAACAAAAAAAAAATTAGAATTAACTTCTGATGGCACTTATTTGTGATGCACAATGTTGAAATAATGTAAGGAGTAGTTTAACATGTAAACCTACCTATAGGTATAAATAATTTAATATTTTTTTAACTATATACATTGATAATTAAAAACTATTAAACTAAAATAGATAAACTAACAACAAACTATAAAAGGGCATCGAAAAACTCCTCCTCAACGCTGTCAGATGGTAATGTGCCCAAGAGACTGGCGGCGTTGCCACGTTGTATGGCAACACTTAGCCTCTGGCCAAAGTAAAAGCCAGCCCTTGGGTCACGGGAAGCGTCAACTAGGCGTTTCGAAATTTCCTTAAATAGGCTATGAGCACTCGGACCCCACGGCCCTAGAGTTTCAACCCCAAACGGCTCGAAAATATAGTTACCACACAGGTTTCTATATTTACGCCGCTTGAGGTTCTCTGCAGCCGCAGCGGCAGCACCAGCACAGCACGATGAGCTTGGAAGATGGGATGGCGCAAGAGTATCGACGCATGTTGCGTCCCACACTAAAGGCCTACCCATCTTCCAAGGAAACAAAGACATGCCGTCCGGTCTCTTGCCATCGTCGCGTGCCAAGCCATTGGGTTCTAAAACAGCTGGGACGCCGACGGTGACAAGAGCTCGTCGGATAATGTCGTTTATATTTGCGTGCCGTGCAAAACGGCCCGCACTTCGGCTGCATGACAGGCCGTGGTGACCGAGGTTGTTGACAGCTTCACCGCAGTGACAGCGATGAGGAGAACAGCAAGCGGCACCAAGGCGTAAAGAAACAGCGAGGCGGAAGGTTGTGTCGTCGAACAATGTGCCTATGCTCGACGACGGTAGTGCGTGAAGCCAAAGACCCGACTCCCACTCACCCACAGCCCGCAGGCGCGCACGCTCAGCAGTAGTAGCAGATGTGTTCAGCAGATTGCTCTGAACTACTCTGCAGAGCGGCTCGTCCCACCGTCTCTGGGAAAATGGATGGTCGGGTTCTTCAGTATTCGGGCAAGCGAGTTTCCAAGCATCGATAGCCTCGGGCATGCACGGCACATCAAAATCAATCAGTGTGGAAGACAGGATATTCCTGATTAATTTCTTAGTGCCGTGGACCGAGGATATAAAAGCCGGTAAACTAATACTGGAAATTTTGCGGACGCCGAGTCCTCCCATGCGAATAGGAAGAGTAGCTTGTGCCCAAGCTCGGTCGTCCAAAGCCACATTTAAAATTGACGTTAGAGTATGTCTGATAATTTCATCCATTTTGTCCAAAAGGGGAGTGTGCTTCCATAAAGGGGAAGCACGAAGGAAATACGTCAATTTTGGACTGAAACAGCAGTAACGAATTATTGTGATGGCCGAATGTATGTTAATTTCGAGCAATCTTTCCGAAACATCATTGAAATTTTGAATTTTTTCCTCGATAAAATCGGGAAAAGAATTTTCAAAGATGGGAGACCCAAGGAGACGAAGAGAGCTTTTTTCAGTAATTTTGATGCCGGGGGCTATGGCGTTAAATTTTGATAGAGTCTGTTGTCTGTCGGTACTGTCCGCTACATAAATTTCACATTTTGAAAGGTTGAGGTCGAGGCCAATGGAATGAAGTTCATTTTTTAGGAAATTTAGATCTTTTAAAACAGAATCTACATCGCCCCCCAAGGTTCCATCATCTAGATACCAAACGTTAAATTTGGAATTTAGCTGTCGAACAATTGGGTGAATAGCTAAACTAAAAATCACTGGCCCGAGGGGGTCACCTTGTTGACAGCCAACAGCAGATTCCAAAAGGTTGTCCCGATACAGTAATTTAGATGGGTATCTGTAACATTGCCAAAGAAAACTATAAATTTGGGGTAATTCTTTTTTAGTTTCTGTTAACAAGGTGTCCCTATTCACTGAATTGAAGGCGTTCTTTATGTCAACCTTCAGGATGACCTCACCTTTGCCAGAATTTAGGTAGGTCGACAAAGCGTGTACGGCAGCCTCGCAGCCCCCTTTAGAGCCGTATCCAAGCTGCAGGGGCTGAAATTTTTTCGAAACAGCCTCACCATAAAATTTACAGCAAATCTTGGCTGCCATACGACGGTAGGTAGTTCCCACGGCAATGGGACGAATTCCGCCATCCTTTTTGCGCAGGGCACATAGATTGGCCCCGTACAGAACGTCGATGACGGACTCGTTTACCTTGCCGGAGAGCATAAGGTTAATAAGAGCCGTAAGCTCCTTCAAGAGCAACTCACCAGCCTCCCCGGCGCCTGAACATATTAAGTCCTTTAGATGCTGAGGACTTAGGCCGTCGAGGCCACCTGCGGAGCCACTCCGGAAGGAGCAAACGGCTATGACCAACTCTCGACCTGTAATGGTGAGGGAATGCAAGTCCGAATCAGGAGGGTCGGGAAAGGAAAGGCCATCCGCTGGGGCGGGGTGTTTGGACTCCAGAGCCGCGAGTGTTTCTGGAGAGCACGGTGCCACCACATCGCTGCTAAAGAGAATCCTGGCTGCACCGCTAATGTCACCTTCCCCTAACTTCGTTTCCACCAGGTGGGATATACCTCTTGAGGGCGTATATCTCTGTGCCGATAATTTTGTGTCTAAAACTTGAGCCGAAATATTACAATTTTCTTTAATTTGTGATGTTAAAGATTTTTTGGTTGCCAAATTCTTTTGCACGTGAAGAATTCGGTAAGGGAAGGTGAACAGTTGTTCCCAAGCACTTAGCGAGTTCTCCCGGACGGCACAGCGCACGCAACTTGCTAAGTTTTGTGCTACAAGCGGTCTAGCGCCTCGGGGAACTCGCTTTAATACAGGAACGGAGTTTTTGGATTTTGAAAGGGTTTTCCAAAGTGGGTCAATAGAGGAAATTGCCTGTGCTATAGGTGAGGGTGTTATAACAGGGTCTGAAGTCGGTGCGTTTTGTACTTTATGTACTTTTCCAATGAAAAGTGAAAAGTGGTGCTGGAGTCTAGCAATGGATTAGAGGAGGGCTCCACAGGTGCAGGGATCTTCAGTTTAAACGACCCGATGTTCCTGGCTCCAGCGAACGCTCAGCAACAATGGCTGTCACCGCATTCTGGTAGGTGTTCCTCTCAAATCGTTTTATCATGCTCACCTCCCCAGCCATGATCTTAACCTTCTCAGACAGGAATATGTTGGTCCCCTGAGCCTCCAAGATACCTGCCTTCACTAGGATTCTAACCCTTATCTGGTCTTCAATCATGTTCCCGGTGATGGCGGCATCCACGTACTGGGTGGATTGCTCCAGGAGCTCCTCAATCGTTCTCACTGCAGCCTTCCTTTTATCTTTAGGAGATGACAAGGTGAGAGACATTTCCAGGTTCAAGTACAGGGCTATAGAGCGCAGGTCTTCCTGATATGCGCCGGTCGAAGGGATCACTCCAGAAAATATGGTGTGCTGCATCAACAGTGGCAGCTCCACGCTGAAGAGCTTGCTTCTCAACTTGCCCTGCACTTTATCTTTTATGATGATCGTTGCCGTCTGGATTGAGAAGGCCTGAGCAAGTCTAGCAAGGGTCAGTTCCTTGGACCCTAGAATGTTCTTGTTCTGACCGGGCTCCATGATGATTCCATATGCTGCGGCCTTCCTCTTAAGCGCTGCCCCAGCTGAACCATCACACCTCATGACTGCTTTGTTGACATTATTTCCCCTTTCTAAAAAGACGTTGATGAAGAACATCAAGTCTGTTTTGGGGTCGCAGTTCTCAAATAACATCGCATCCCCAACCTTTAGGATGGGTTGGTCACCCGGCTTAATGGGGTTTTCGCCAGCCTTTTTGAAGAACTGAGCGATTATCTGCCTGGCATCAAACCCCATGTATTTCACAGCCTCACGGATTTGTGAGCACTGCTTCCACTCCAATTCTGTGAAGTTTAGCTTGAATGTGTCAGACTGATCTTCCGTGACACCCAAGCTTGCCATGAGGCCAGCAACATGTTCGTCGCGCAGTGATAAGGTTACAGCCACTTGAGATTCTGCCATGGTTGCTTTCTGAGATGATGTTCGAATGTATATTTGTATATATTTCAATTACACCGTCTTTGTGTAATTGAAATATATACAAATATATATTTATATACCTATAGGTTAGGTTCTAGGTTTAACAAGCGTAGAGTTCTCTATGGCCTTTTTGTGGATCAATTATGATTAGTTACCTACCGATTTATTTTAATTTCATGTTGCTTTTAGTGAGTATAAGTTTTAGTCAGTAGGTATTTTAAGTTTGGGTTTATTTATTTGCAAGTAATTAATGAAAAACCACTTGTATTGTGACCTAGTCTGTTGTCTGCAGGAAATGTATTAAACAACAAATAAACACATACAATAAAATTACACAATGTATGATTTGAAATTCCTGCCATTTTTGCCAACGAAACAATTTATTATTTTGTGTAAAAATAGAGATGAGCTGACATTCTATCCTACTTAACCAAATATTGATATCCTAAACTTTTATTATAATTTATTTGATTTTTACGAGGAGGTACGCTGTACGCCATTTTGTTGTTATTTTTATACGTTTTGACTTTGTTTAAAATATTCTTAGGGTACCTATAGTTTGAGTTAGACTCTCAAAGTCACTCTAATTAAAGTAGCAAGTAAGGGAATTTATGTGATTGCATGTCATATCATTAAAGTGATTAAATGATATTCGAAAATTGGTTTTCAATCATTAACCCCTAACATAATATGAAGTCAGAAATTGATCACACAAACAGAAACACATGCCAACTACTGTTTCATGAACTAGACGCCTCAACACAATAAAATGTATTATCTTAAAGGCACTAAAGGCTGCTGATCAAATCTAAAATGCCTCGCAGGCCAGTCCTGGGTGTTGGATAATCAGTAAGTTCTAAGTATCTATAAGAAATACCTGCAGACACCGTAGTGCCGAAATCAACCAAAATACCTATTCTTTACATATACTCGTCATGAAATCACCGAAAATATTATGTAGGTAGGTACAATATATTTTTTTCTACAAGAACAGGATACAAACATATTCTCCCGATGGGTTTACTATTACGATTTGCTTATAAATCGAAATCGACAGTGTTGGAATTGATCCAAGTAGATAGATACGTGGCACATTTGAAATATTTTTATAGTGAAAGTGTGGCAACATTCAGACATTGACCGTAACTTTTTTCTATAGGAGACATCACTCAAATAAGTAAATAGTTTTTAACCATCCAACGCCTACTTGAAATGCAAAATATTTCAAACTAACGAAAATGGTATGGAAACTGAAAACTTGAAAAGCGCGCCAAACGGCGAGTCTCTGTAGGTACCTACCTACCTTTGGTTCTGTCAATGGAGGAAGATTCATAACGCCTGGTTTCTCAAGATCTGATTCAGTAAATCAGCTAATAATAATTAACGTTATTTGTCAAATTTGCAAAATACTATCTGAAACAGAAAAACTATCTGGGTTTGCGCAATCCATGCCAAAAAAGCACGTTTAAAACATAGTGGGTACTAAATAATGAAAATATTGGTTGATTCAAAAACTCATTTAATGATTTTAAAATTTAATTTAAAAACATACATGTAAATAAAGAAACATTATCAAAATAATTTACTCTCACACACCTCAGAACCTTTATAGGGAATATAATTATAAGGTCCCATTAAAATAGATTGGCAAACATTTAGTAATCATTCAGACCACCAAAATAAGGACAATGGTAAAAAAATAATAAAAAAACCCATTAGATAACTTACAAGAAAAAAAATCAGCTAACGAAAATACACGAAAAATCCTGGCCATTTATTATTTTAGGTCAAAATATATATATCATTGTTAAAATTTGTCCATCTATTTTAATGGGACCTTATATAATTATGTTGATTTTATTTAAAAAAACATGGAACACACTCGCAAAGCATTTTCATTCTTTTAAGACTTCATTCAGTTTACCTATTTCTTCTTCAGCTTCTTAGAAGGGACCTCTGTACCTCCACCAGTCTTAAAGTAGAGACTGTAGAAGACTCCGGTAGCCACCACCAATATCGTGGACAGCACAGTAATGTACTCAGCGCGGTTTCTGTAAAAACGAGTTTCATGTACAGTTGCTTCTCGTTGTCCCGCCGAAAATGGGTTTAAATTTTTGAAGCATAGGTACCTAACCTGAATTCAGAATGAATGGAGAACACGACGGACCTGTGGCCATCGTTCTCATGATTAGGTACTTCTATTACATAAACATCACGCCTGTAATCCCCAAAGGGTTTGGCAGAGGTGTACCCTAAGTACATTTCGCCAGTCATCTCTAAGTACATGTAATAGGAGGCGATACTATTGCCAGCAACCGGGCACAAATCCAGACTCCGTGGCTGCTACTGCGAAATTTCTGATGAGATAAACCCTTTGCCTGACCTGGGAATCAAACCCGGGACCTCGTGTTCTGCAGTCGCGTTTGCAACCACAAGACCGACTACTTTACCGTTTACAGGTCAGCGTAAAGACGGCCTTAAACAAAGGATAGCAGGCATAAGGAATGGGGTAACAGAATGGATACTTTATAATAATAGGTAGGTACTTACTCGAAAGGAGTTCCGCACACAACATACCAGGTGGCACCGTTCCTTGGCAGCTCCTTCACGCAATGGAAGTCGAAATAGTCCTCGTTATAGTCGGTCGGGCAGAAGTATTTACGTTTCTCCAACACCTGGAATTTTATCAATAATCTTGTATTCTTCCAAGGGGCGGGCACAGTTGGATAGCCACATGACGACACTTATTATGTTAAGGTTCCACAAATGAGAGAGCCAGCTCTTGACCGGGCACAAATTTAAGGTCTAAGCTGCTACTGAGGTTTTCTTTGACTAGGCTGAATCAATTAAGTGCAATTGAGTGTTGCAAACAAGCTAGAATGATCAAACACTACCGCCGGCGCCATATATAGATAAAGCCTTTTTTACACACGGACATAATGGCTGGTCTGCGCAAACCTAATCAAATTAATGGTGCAGACATACAGATAGTTACTGGTTTAGTATTACGTGTTAATGATTCCTCACGATATCTCTTTATCGTGTAAGACGATAACAAATTATACTGATGACTTAAATACCTCACTCAATTATAAGTATTATTTGCTAGTATTCAAGATTTGTAGCTATAGCTTGAAACACAAGTAAGTGAGACGGTTAATAAGCAGCATTTGAGACTGCGTTCTAAATCTTCGAGACACGAATATTATTTCGATGTAGAGCAGGTACCTAGTTCCGGAAATACCATCCACCTGCTAAATTCCTCCACCTAACCATTATTAAATGTGTCGAGTTGAAATTGAACCTTTCTCTCTAAACTAGACCTTCTAACGGTGATTCTGAACTAAAAGAAGGTCTTTTAACCATCAAAGCTTTTTTGAAAGATATTATTTCCACCTGTCCAAATGGTGTGGTGAGTGTTGCGACTTCGTTGCAAGGTCCAACAGGCTCGTGCAGTCCCAGGGACCACTCCTGCTCAGGGTTGAAGAAGATTGCGAAACTTAGGTACAGCAAGTAATGTACCGCCAGCTGCAAGATCAACACGTAGTCGATCGTTGTCAACCTAGGGAAAACGAAAATACTTGGTCAGAATCAGAGGTCCGAGCTCGAACAATTTTAAAACTCAATAAATATTTTAAGTAGGCTAATTTATATAAAAAAGTAAATTAAACTTACTTTTTGCTGCTCTTCTCCCTGTTGCTCATAAGTCCAGTCAGTACGATGACGGAGAAGATAGCGAAGAGCAAGAAGAAGGTCACTTCCGAGTGGATCTTATGAACGTCGTGCAGCGGGTGGTAGATGGGGACGAACAAGAGCACGCCTCCGGGCATGCCCAGCAGCGACGCGATCAATAGCGACTTCCATTCTGACTTCTTGCTGTTGGTAAAGAAAATTTAGGCTGAAAGTTTTAGATCTGAATTTTTTTTATGACACTGGCACAATTTATTAAAGTTTGAAAGAAGCAACTTACTCGGCTGCATCCCACTGCGCAACTTTCGGTGCAAACCAAGACCTGCTGGCAGTAAACAAGTAGTAGAAACTGGCAGCGAAGGCAGCGTGGAAGTAGTAAGAGTTCCATGGTACCCAGTAGTGACGGTCGTAGATATTGGGGTCAGTGTCATGCCAGGTCCAGTGGACAAACTTCACGGCCGTGATGTCATACGGAATGTCTACCAGAACTGTTACTAAACCCACTGCGAAAGGTTCAGCGTATTTGGGGAGATTCAATCTGGACAACGCGTACACGGCGTGGTAGATAAATGCAGGATCTGAAATCAATTAGTTTTATAAGCATTTAAAAATATGGCTTTGTATAATGTAGGAAGCATCTCTCCCAAAAGATGACAAAGAATTGTCGGAAAGGAGCCTTTAAGAAACTGCTCCCCGAGTTTGTTTAAAAATTATGATTTGTTGACATCGGTGTCTTTAAACAGTCAATGGCGTAGGTAGAATATGAAAGAACTTAACACCAAAAATATAATAGTATCAATATAAGTCAACCTACGTGTTTTAAACCGCATCAATACTTACACAAAAGAATGATGTGAAGAGGCAATCTGGCTCCCAAGAAGATAATGGGGGTTTGAGAATGCCAGAAGTTGTCGTACTCTGGTAAAACGAAGTGCCAGAAATTGTCGGTCCAGAGTCCATGAAGGATCGTCGCCAACCAGAGGTACGGCCATCTACCACCTTTCCTGAAAGCTGAAATAAGTCATAAGAAAGAAATAAGTCATGAGTAGCTGGATCTACCGTATAACATTGATTTTATCATGATTCAAGCAAAAAACACCCAATGCTGGATATGAGCCTCCTCTAAGGATCCCTAAAACAGCCGAACTACTATTTTTGATTATTTGGGCACAACTAATTCATAGAAAATCAATAAAAAGGCGGCGGTGCTTAGACTTCTTCTTACTACCTTCTGGTATTCAGCTGCAACCGAATCGACTGGAAGCCGACATAAAATATTGCTCAAAAACATTGCATGGAATCGAGTAGTTTTAGTACAGTTGTGCTAGTTATGGGTCTTACGAACAGTACTAGGCGGGCATAAAAATTTTGAAAAAAAAAAATTTGTAGTTGGGAGCGACAAGCAAGTTTTAGCTATTTTTTTTAACTGTTATTCAAATTTTCGAGAGGTTGATATGATCAGTTAAAAAAAATAATGGGCAGTTATTTTTTCCTTTACTTATCTTTATAACGGGTGTCTCAGTAAGAGTGCACTTTTTAAAATTGGTTTTTTTTTTTCCATGGAATTGGCAACTCTGAAATTTAACAGCTGTCACCTCTGTTTAGACCGATTATTAAAAATGAAGCACTTTTCGAAAGAACAACGCGTTATAATGGTGAAAACTTATTACAAAAATGGGGAAAGTTACGCTGAAACCGCTCGCAAACTTCGCCAAATTTTCAGCCGAGAAAGTGCACCTAATTTGTCAACCATTCGAAGAGTGGTCAAAAAATTTGAAGAAACTGGGTCAATTAAGGATAATAAGAATCCTTTGCGTCAACGTACCGACGGTCTCTTGAAAACATTGCTGCTCTGTCTCTTGTAAACAAGATGATCAACGAAACAATCGACTTATTGCAGCAACGATTTCCAGAACACATCACGAAATTCAAGATCGTGCGATTTATCGCCGTGCGATTTTTTTTTTGGGATTTTGTGAAATCTCGAGTTTACTTATGCGAGTAAACCCGAAACAATTCCTGAACTCAAATTGGAAATCCAACGCGTCATCGGTGAGATACAGCCACATCTCTGTGCAAAAGTCATGGAAAATTTCATGAAAAGAGTAATGGCTGGTCATCGGAACCGTGGGGGTCATTTGCCGGATATTTTATTCCATACTTAATCGAAA
This sequence comes from Lycophotia porphyrea, assembly GCA_950005105.1. Classification (NCBI taxonomy): domain Eukaryota; kingdom Metazoa; phylum Arthropoda; class Insecta; order Lepidoptera; family Noctuidae; genus Lycophotia; species Lycophotia porphyrea. The sequence goes on along the minus strand of OX465383.1, from coordinate 22,636,546 downwards.
CACGGCATGCCCGACACACGTCAACCGTCCCGTCCTTCATAATATATTTCCGGTAGTTGTTCGTCAACATAACTTCCCCAAAGAAGTCGCCGAAACGTAGCCAGGACTCTACATAATCTATGGGCCCATGGATAGCCCGGTAGAAGAGCCCGTGAAGCTCTTGCCTTACCATACTATCTTACGGTCATCGGTAGTAAGTACTTCAGGTTTGCGCTAGTTCTCTTTAGCTATGGACAGCGGGGTGAGTCCCTTGTGCACTGCGACCACATCTCGGTGCATACCCACCTCGGCTTTTAAAAAATATTAACTGAGATTGCACACCTCGCGGTTGTGGAGGGTCTTCGCGTTTAAAAAGCCTCGAACCCCGCACATCGGGATGTACAGTCTCATCACCGATGATCGTGGGTGATGCATCCGGTTTGCGGTCAGCAGTGTACGGACTCTTCTTTCTAGGGTATCGAGTTCCATCTGAGTCCGTATTTGTATTATTATTAGCTATTTAAAACGGGAACCATGCTAGAGATACATAGCTAAATCATAATAAGTTAATTTATACTTAGGCCCAAGTTCACCGACAAGATAACGGTCTGATTATCTGAAAACAGCTGTTTACCATGAATTTTCGTGTTCACGAAAATCTGATGATTAAACATCAACTGTTATTGCTAATTCAATGTCGGTGAACATGGCCCTTAATCATCAGATTTGCTCTTTCGAACACGAAAATTCATGGTAAACAGCTGTTTTCAGATAATCAGATCGTTACGTTGTCGGTGACTTGGCCCTTAGTAGTATAGACAAATAGCTCAGTGTCAGTTTTATCATCGTAGTTAGTTCTTGATAATGGCACTGAGTCGCGAGTTCAATCCCCAGACGAATTCATATTGGAATACGGTATCGGCAACAGTGGATTTCGATATCAAAACTTTCGTACTACCGTACCATTCAAACAGTTTTTTGAATCAGCGTATTCGCGACAACGTCATTCGATATAGCGGTTTTTGACTTCCACTTATAGTAGGGGAGCCGTAGAAGGAATTGTGGGAGTTTCTCGAGCGCGTCAGATTAATATAAGGGAGGATACATTACATATTGACAAGTACTTCCAGCCAGTATGAGTCCTTAATACAGAGGGGTGCGCTCAGGAGGGACCCATCAGATTAGTAAAAAAACGATCATCGGATTTACACGATCGCGTCAGACTAAGATAAGGGGGTTAATTACTAACTAACAAGTGTCAATTTTGCTAATCTGACAATTTGAGCGTAACCTAAGGGCGTGGGAGCGTTGCAAAGTTGCAAAAAAAATCGATGTCTGGATTTAATCGAGCGCGGTCATTTTTATTTTTATTTTAGAGGTAATCATACCATTATTAAAAAATATATATAATCTGACGCTTTCCGCAAGCCGAAAGTTAAAAAAAACGTTAATTAAGATCAGTCAGATCAGATCACTATAAGTACACTTACCTTACGAAAATTCATCGAATTATAATTGTTTTGATATCAAATCCATAATAAATAATATTTTTAAATAACTATATTAATTAATATTATTAATACCTAACGACCCTGCATACCTATCTGTTTTGTTGACTGTACATACACACTCACACTTTTATTAGTCCTTCATTACAGATTAACGATACCCCTCAAAACAATCGTCAGATTTTTAGTCAGTGTGCCTGGGACATCATTATGAACCTTCAATATGCTAATCTGATGCGCTCGAGTAGTTCAAGACGACGATTTTTTTTTTACATTTTCAAAAATTCGCTGCGTTCTGACGTCAATTCCAAATCGTCAGATTAAGGAATTGGAGCATCTGTAGGGTTCACTGAATAACCCCTATGAAAATCAGACGCGCTCGAGCATTTTTTTTTCTGGCTTTTCACCCCTTTCGCATGGCCACCCCCACCACGCAAATCGTCAGATTATTATATATTTCATATCAGAGAAGATAGATATGCTGGGCGATGAAAAATATCAATATCTGACGCGTTTAAGTATTTCGGTGCCATTGTTTTTTTTTACAATTTTGAAAATCTGTAGACGCTTCCCCCACCGCTAAAATTGGAAACATTATAGGACTATTTTTTCTTCCTATCATCGAATCTACCAATTCTAATATGTTTCCGCGGCACTCGAGTAACTACACATTTAGCATCATCGGCTATTAATGAGTTTTCGAACTGGCCACTGGTACCACTCGTAAACTATTTCGAAATAGCGTGCGTTGCAATAACGTGACAGTTTTTAGATATTAAATCAAGTTTTTGTCACTAAGTAATATTACCACGATTCAGTGAACACTTTAAATATACTTATAAAATACTTTCAAATATTAATTATAACTTTAAAGTCACGGTTTTGAGCACAAGTGTGTCTGACAACAGTTGACAGCCGAAAAAACTATTTTATATAATTATATTAAATGAGACCTATTAAAACTTATGTTCACTTCACAAAAATAAATGTTTTATAATTCGGTAAAATAAAGGAGTTTTTAATACAACTAACGAAATTAGTCATAGATTACTTAATTGAATTCGCTTGTACCTACTTTTCACGCCAAGCATTGTTGCAGTCGCTATCGCATGATAAAACATATGAATTAATAAAGGCACATTTGGACACGGGAATCGCAGGACCAGTCGTCCGGCGGCCTTAAGTCCAGCAATAGACGTCTGTCGTGATGATGATGATCAAAGTCATATAGTAGTTTATATAGGTACCATGTATCAGCGTCACAAGCCCTGCTAGTGTGTAGACAGCTTGTGAGAGGATGTACGTGGGCTGAGCCGCCCACAGCTGTTTGATGTCATTGGTCTGGACCAGCCATTGCAGCCACTGAGGAGATACACACCGGTTTACAGATATTGCCAAGTCAGAACCTAAATAACTGTTATGTGCTAGATTCAATAACCACTATGTCGGTTCGCTCTATGAAAAAAATACCCTAAGTCCTTTAGAGTTATGGAAAATCGTTCAACTAAGTAGCTCTAATCGAAATTTTGGAACGATACCGGCAATTGACCAGTTGGTATTAAAAAATTGAATACATACCTACCTAGTATTTAAAATAACAAAATATACATTCGCATAAATTATGTCCTAAAGATCGATAAAATGCTTGCAACTAGAATTATTATTGTGTTACCGTATCGCCTTCGCCGGCTTTGGTTGCCATGTCGATATGCGCGCGCGTCGCTTCCGAACCTTGTCGACTCAATGATTAAACCTAAAATTCTGAGACCATCAATTTGAAGATAGTGTTGTATCGATATAATTCGAGTTTTTTGTCGACTTTTTTCAGTAATCCTCTTTTCTTTACCTACTCATACACACAGCTATAAAAATTTGAAAGGAGCCTCATTGGTATAATGATAGCAACGCAACCACTACATCCTACATTGAGAATAGCCTTGCTCTAGTCTTGGAGCATGCTTTAGAATAGTTCTAGATCTGTAGGAGCAAAAAGGACTATAATATCGTGGGTAAATGTTCGTCAACCTCTTATTGCCGTATTAAACGCCCTTAGTCTTCCATAAGGCTACCAGTGCCTGAAATATCTCAAGTGTGCTCTCAAAGAATTTCAGAGAGAGAGAACGGGTCACACCGTTAGCACCCCTTTGTATTTTAAAGAAGGTCCTGCAATGCTAAGTTGTATGTTGGCGGAGCTATTGTGGTATAATTATGTCTTTAGGTAGATAACTATGTAGACAAATGTCGGAAAAAAATAAGCTTCGATTTATAGACCTCCTCCTTTTTTCCGTCGGTTAAAAATGGCTCAAGATTTCGCGAAATTTGGGATAGATATCACTTTCCCTATTGAGAACACGCTCACAGGCAGAATCCAGACTGTCCCTTCTGGAAATAAAGGCGTAAAACGATTTGTTGAGATAAAGTCCTCTTTTAGAAAGATGAGCAAATCATCTTTGATTCTTCTGGCAAGTACCGTGTCCATAGGCAGCGGTAACCACCTACCATTATGGACCACCTGATCAACTACCTTGTGCCCATAAACAGATATAAAAAGAATTCTGTATAATAGTTGTCATTGTGTGTTTTGTTTGTCGAGTATTCCCCTATATCTATCTATTCTATATCCACTGATATCGACTTATTTAGTCGACAGTTCGACACTTGCCATCCCTCATATATTATCTACGTCGTGTATTATGTACGCTACGTGTCTACTAAGTGCCAACGCGGGTGCCACATAGATTTGTTTTTTTTTTCTTCGTAACACCTGCGTAAACTTAAAATAATTATGTAACCCCTGCCATGTGTAGACCTAGAATGTAGCGTACCTACTGATAATATTTGTTTTGCACTTCAAAATGTTATCTCCGTTATTTATTAACTTGTAATAATGATAAGATTTTTTACTAGCTTGAAATATTGTCTTCTATCGTTATGTTTAACACAATGATAGTTTTCAAATCATTACATCTTTTGTTCAGAATGAATAGTTACAGCCTTACGCACTGATGACAATATTTGTGTTGCATGTTTAATTTAGTATTTTTATAAGATTTTCTTACTTTTGTATAGATTATTTTTTACCGATTGTTTGTGAACATTGTAGGTTTTTTGTCTACATCACTATCACTACATATTATAAAACAAATTCCTCCCCCGCAACTGTCTATCTGTTCGCGATGAACTCAAAAACGACTGCACCGATTTTCATACTGTTTTCACCAATCGATAGAGTTTTTCTCGAGGAAGGTTTTAGTACCTATATAATTTGTCAAGTTTTTGTATACATTGGCTAAAATATAATGATAACGCGGGCGAAGCCGCAGGCATCAGCTAGTTTTAGATAATGTTGATAATCTATTAAATAAATTGTCAGATTGTAGAAGCTTGATGTGCTGGCGTCTGTACAAGTAATCTGTAAAATAACCTTTAGCAATATGTTTGGGAATCGCAATTCTCAGTGCAGTGCAGGTTATCTTACGAAACTATAAAGTAGGACGCAGTGACCTGCAGCGACTATCACAGTATGGGCGATGGCCGTGAATGCCCTTGACTCTGTGACAACAATAGAACAATTTTATAAAATAGGTGATTTTAAGTTTTAGTAAGATCTGTTTTTCCTTATTTGGAGCTAAAATAGGAATTTCTGCCATGGAACTTTAACCTACTAATTAAAGTAAATGAATACCACCGTGTAATTTTTAGTTTAAGTGATCTAACGAAACGTTTTGAACAGAACCTGTGGTAACAACTTTTCGTCCCACGCAGTATTCACAATGTCAAAATACCAGTACTAAGATGTCTGTGGTAACAAAATAGGTCCAATGCAAATGTCAAAATATAGGTCAATCTGTCAATATTTTAAAATCGATTTGATTCAAGTTCAATGGGAGTGTAGATAAAATAAAATAAAAATAATGTCGACACTTTTCCGAAACCTCTATAGAGGGACGAGTTATTTGGTGAACAATTATTATAATTTTTGCCCTCGCGTTACATTCAGGATAAGAACTACTATACGGTGCAATACGACTGTGGCCAATGCTTTTAGATCACAGAGAGCTAGACCTAAAAAGGAACCTGGAGAGATTTTCAAATGGATATTATTGGTTTGTACATTCTATTATACTTACAGTCTCTTATAATTTTAAAATAATAACCTTCAATTTGTACTTATCATATTTAACTGTGTAATAGTGTGATGAATATAAATGTTGATGGATGGAGAGAGAGAGGAAGACCAAAGAGATGATCGATGGATTGTATGAGGAATGATACGAGGTGTAAATGATTGCGTGACGGTTGACAGGGAAGAATGGAAAAAAAACGTGTTGCCAGGGTCATCTTTCCCACTGGGCACTCTGGGTACGTGCCCATGGCTCCACGATCTAACAGTTACCCCAAGTTACTGTAAATGTCAAAAGAAACATGATTTGTCCCAGGCAGGATTGCAAGCTCGCTCCACTAACTTTTGCATATATAGCTTTTTATCCTAAATCAATAGTTACATAAGTTACTCAAAAAGGATGTAAGAGGTGTAGAACTTTAAATTGAAACAAGTCACGCAGAAAAGTTTTTAATATGCTTCTAATTGGCTTTATTTAACTGATAACTTTATGCCCTTCATGTTTGTTTGCCATCAAGGAGCTTATAAAAGGAAACTTTCCTTTGGCACTTGAGTGAAAAATAATGGACATGTGCATTTTTCACATTTTGACCTATGAAACCACATGTCTGCAACAAGAAAGTTAGTATTCATATATCAGTACTGAAGAAAAAATATTTACTTTTCACCGTTGACTATAATTGGCCATCATCATTTTTTCGAAATTATTAACAATTCAGTACTTGGAAACCAACATTCAATGTATTATTGCCAAAATACAGATTGGATCTCCAGATTTTGGCATGTGTGCCAGCCGCGGTGGCCACATGACTGAAACCATATTCAGTCAATAATCACATAAAATTATGTGTAAAATAAAGCCAATTTTATGCGTTTGTTAACTATAGTACTACCAGTAGAGCCATGGTTAAAAAAATCCAATGAAAACACCATTTTTGTATGAACTGTCACAAGAAAAACTAACCTATCCTTGGCAGGGTGCAAAAAAAAATCGCTTCACTCGCTATTGCATTCTACAAGGGCCTAGGGCCCCCAATTGTTTAAAGACGGCCCTGGTTGCGCCGACCCCAAGTAACATGGGACAAGGGCAGGAAGATGATGAAGATATTTAACTGTGTAAGCTTTAAGTCTGGCTTTCTAAAGATACTCAATACTCAATTATTTATTGCATTCCACAATGTAGGCTTAGGTAGTAAACATTTTTCACAAAATTAAACAGTTGTGGACCCTGTCGAGCACAGCAACAGAAAGATAAGTGGAGATGAGGACTTATCATTAAGGATCTTATTACCTAACTTAATCTAAAAACATTTTTGTTTATTGTATAATACTTTCACAGGTTTATCATTTAAATATTCGTTGATATTGTAATAACATTTGCTTAATAATAGCTTATATAATTTGTTTGTGAATAAAAGGAGTTTCTTTTCTTTTCTTTCCTGATTGGTTTGGGCAACATATTGTATATTTTTATTGACATAACCAGAGGACTTGCTGAATGTATTTTTAAGCAGGATGTTGGTAAGTTAAGTCGTGTTTTGTATCGGAGTGTGTATCTTGTTTGTATGTCTTCTCGTTTAGTGTAAGTCTTGGTGTTTGTGAGCGAATTTGCAAATTTCAAGTGTATATATACAAGGCAGAGTTAATATATTATGTATTTAGTTTTATAAAATGGGGTTGCAGCTATCTGTCTGTTGTATATTTACTAGTATATGGATAAATTTCTTTTGAACTGTGAACAGTGTGAGTGCATCTGTGCTATATCCCCACATTATAATGCCGTAGCTAAGCCATAGATAAGCATAAGCGTAGTATGTAACCAAAGCAGTTTGTAAATTTTTAGTTTTATTAACTTCACGAAAAGCGTATAAAAATTTATAAAGTTTAGATTTTATTTTTTGTATGTGTGACTTCCAATTAACGATTGTGTCTATGGTTATGCCTAATAATGTGAATTCATTGACTGTTTCTATTTTATGATTATTAAAAGAAAAAGTACATTTATAGGATTTCTTTGGTGGGGATGGAAAGTTATGAGTTTAGTCTTTGTAAAGTTGATTTCAAGGTTGTGTTCGGTCATCCAGGTTATTATTTTGCTATAATAGCTAGCTAGATATAATGATCATACCGTCATTTCGTGGTTTAGGTCTAGTTTGACCTGAATAAAATATAGGCCTGATTGTGCGATAAGAAGATATTAACTTTCAGTTTTATCGTTTATTTTAGATGATCCCAGTCAGTTCTTTTGGATTGGGCTGTTGGCAGGCGTACCGCCTGCAGTGGAAATTGGGACTCATTGACATGATGCAATCTAAAACAAATGCTACACCTGTTGAAATGCCAAGCGAGTAAGTATTTCATGAAATATTGTTATGTCATCTGAAGAAATTTAATAGTAAAATATTGTGGATATAGAAAATTTTCGAAATTGTCCACTGAAACTGGCATGCCCTAGAATGATTAATTCAAAGGCGTGACATCTACCTATTGGCACAGGCAAGCATAGTAGATTACGGCTCACACCGTCACAGAGAAGACACCTGAGTCCCAGTGGGGATGTTATAGTGATTGTGCTACTTAATAGTAAACAATCATATCTGTTATACCAAGTCCATCTATAAATCATTACTAAATTGGTGAGCAACAACCATGTATCTGATTTCCTGCTCAGCAAAGTTTTTGGCAATGTTAACACTTGAACAGTCTGTGATCAACCATAAATAAGTATCCATCATGCATACATGCCTCGCCATACATACATGACTGCCTCGTTGGTCTAGTGGTCGCGAGCGCGACTGCTGAGCATGAGGTCTTGGGTTCGATTCGCAGGTCGGGCAGTGTTATTGGGTTTTTCCATCAGGAATTTCTTAGTAGCAGCCACGGAGTCTGGATTTTTGCCCGGTTGATGGCAATAGGCTGGCAATGTGGGTGTACTATTAGGTACACCTCTGCCCAAACCTTCAGGGATTACAGGCGTGATGTTATGTTATGCGTTATTAAGGAATGCAAAATCCGGATTTTTTTTAAATCCGGGTTTCTTTAGTCTCGTCCGATTCAAATCCAGATTATCCGAATTTTTCGAACTTTTGAGAGTTTCAAGTTGATTTTATAAAACTGAAATGTGATAGTATAAATTATTTAAAATCTGCATTCACTCAATCTGCATGCATTCAATCGCTCAATCCGCAGCACAACAGAATAAAATCAACAAAAAAACTCAAACTCAAAAGCATTTATTTCAATTAGACCATTATAGGCACTTTTGAATGTCAGAAAAACAAAGAAGGTTAAGCTACAGTCACAGACACAAGGCATGATAACTTGAGAAAGTACTGTAGGTGCCCATTCCAAAGCGTAGATCTCTATGGAGAAGAATAGGCAAGAAACTTCATGGACACTCTTTTCAATCAAAATATTGTTACAAAATTTTGGTTACATCATTCATGTTGAGATTATACATATATGTGAGAACGATGTAGAAATACGTGCACGTTAAGAGCGTCCAGAGTCAAAGATTATATCAACAATTAAGAACAAAGTAAGTAGTCAAAATAAACCGTGGCAGCCTAGTGATGACCAGTGTCAATGAAAGAAACTAAATGTAAATGGTAGCTTTACAGTACATAGTACTCACACATGTGCTATGCAATTATATAATGCTACCAGATATTGAAACTATACAATGCAAAGATATTATTACAATCTTCTGCAACTTAACCACAATAACTTCACATGGTAATCAATTTGTTTGCCCCTATGGTTGTGGAGCAGGGCCAGCATTGAGCCAAGCATTTTTATCATCAATGTAATTCCCCAACTTATAATATACTTGCCTATATAGTGTGCGTTTTACACAAGATTTAAATTTCGTCTCATTCAGTTGTAGAATGTGGGGATGTATTTTATTGTAACATTTTAAAAAGTACCCCATGAAAGATGAGTCTACTTTAGCTAGCCTAAAACCTGGCTGTACTAGGTGGTCCCTGTTTCTAGTATTATAGTGGTGCCTGTCACCTCTTTTACTAAATAAATGCTGATTTTTCCTAACGTACATGATGTCTTCATAGATGTATGGACAAGGTACTGTCATGATGTTCATTTCCTTAAATAGTTCTCTTAGAGAATCACGCCTACGTAGATCATATAAGGCTCTGAGAGCTCTTTTCTGCAGAATAAATATGGACTCGATGTCTGTAGCCCGTCCCCATAGTAAAATACCGTATGACATAATACTATGAAAATAACTAAAATAGACTAGCCTCGCGGTATCTACATCAGTAAATTGACGATTTTTTCTAACAACAAATGCTGCTAAACTCAGCCGTCCTGCAAGAGATGTTATATGCGGACCCCATTGTAGCCTTGAGTCGAGCGTGATCCCCAGGAAAACAGTCTCTTCGACAAATTCTAGTTTCTCTTGATTCAATACTATGTCACTATCACTACTTTTGACATTCGGTAGAGCAAATCTTATGCACTTTGGGCAGAGTTCACATTCGTCGACGTGGTTGTACAATCGTCAACATTCATGGATGCAGCTTGACATAACACAATATTAATTACTTCATAAGTGGTTTTTTAAAAACCTACTTATTTAGGGTTGTGAAAGTATTGTAAAACACCGACAACAGAATATAGTAAAGAGCCGTCTCTCTTTCATTCTCCTTTTTAACGAATTTTCCAGTTGCTTGGCAGATATCGTGTCTTGGCTGTCTAGTGATTTTTATCAAAAATTAAAAAGCTCTATCGGCCGTTAGAATGGTGTGATGTCTGTGGCAGGGTTCTTCCATCGTAGTTCTGATGTCCAAACAAGTGTACAGCTGTGCAGTGTATGATTGGTTTATTTATGGGCATAAGCTGAGTCAATCACGGATTTCGCGCCAAATTCGCGCAAACAATACTAATCCAATCCTACCAATTAAATTATTGTTTGGATTTGCGCATTAGAGTAGTTAATATCGATCTGCCGATTACTTACAATGAAAATTTAAGGATAAATACAAATATTATCCGTTTAAATAAGTTTGGACTGAAATCCGAAAAAACCGAATTTGTGTCTTAAAAACCGGATTTAAAAAAGGATTTTTCAGTTATTTTCGAATTTCGAAGAATCCAGATTGCAATTCCTATGTGTTATACATACATGCAAATCATGGGGGCATCAATGTTTTGTTTCTTCTGCCATGGTTGCTGGACTATTTTAACCCGACTTCACAAAAGTGGAGCGGTTCGCAATTCGTCGGAATCTTTTTTTTATGTATGTTCACCGATTACTCGAATACGCCTGAAATAATTTGGAAAATTCTTTTTTTGTTTGAAAGAGTATACTCCCAGGTTGGACCCGTAGAAATATTGCCATGATGTGATCATAGACTTCGGAGATATGGAACGGATCTCTTCAATAATAGACTGGATGTCTATAGTTTACACAACACCATAACATACCGCCTGTATGCTCTGAGGTACGCAGATGTGTACAGTACACCCACATTTCGACAGTTAGGTACGTTACGTTCCATTTTATTGGGGACTAGCGACCCGCCCCGGCTTCGCACGGGTGCAATATAGATATAAAACTTTCTCTTGAATCACTCTATCTATTAAATAATACCGCATCAAAATCTGTTGCGTAGTTTTAAAGATGTAAGCATACATAGGGACAGACAGACAGCGGGATGGGACTTTGTTTTATATTATGTAGTGATAAGCCTATTACCATGAAATGTTAACAATGTAAAAGAAATGCATAGCAAATATTTGTACAGTATATTACAACAAAAATAGAAAAGAAAAAAAACTCGATTTTATTTTTTTGAAAAAGTTTTTTTATTGAGGATTTGAGGCGGGTCAAATGATGAAAATGATCAAGCTTCCCACCCAGTCCATTCGACACTCGATAAAAAGAAACTATGATCCAATGATTAGCAAAATTGCAGAGACCAGCCAGATATAGATGTAGCTAGCAAGTGATGTTGTGTAGCCTGTGCATTACACTACCGTCCAATAATTTGGAAACAGTAAGGTAAAATCAAATGAAATGAAATAATGCCATCTTCATACATTTGTATTAATAAAAAATTAAACAAAAACTAATATAAACAAAAAAAAAATCAACATATAGTATTTAAATGGAATTAAATTTTAGTTTCATCGAAATGTCCACCTTTTCCTTTTATTATCTTCTCGCATATCTACGCAATATTAATTAATTTCTTAAAATTATCGTTATCTAACTTGTTTCATTCGCTCTCTAATAGTTACCACAAATGTTGTCAGCTTGTAGGACATCGATTTTTCACCCTTCTATCAAGTTCATCCCAAGCAAGTTCAATTGAAGGAAGGTCAGGTGATCGAGATGATCATTGCATGATTTTTTTAATATCTTTTTGTTTTTGAATTTTCAAAAAATCTGGCACAGTTTAACCAAGTGTTTGGGGTCAATAAACTGTTGAAAAATTAATTCAGGACCAATGAGATTCAGTCCACTGGGTGCGACGGAATCCTGAACAATTTTCAAAAAATGTTTCTTGATCAGTTTTTCGATTATGCTCACATAATTTCCAGGTTTACTGTTGTCAAAACACCCCCAAACCATGCCATTACCACCGCGTTTTCTTTACAAGTTTTACATTTCCAGCATAACGTGGCCTCGGTTTGTATACATTTTCTGTACAAAGAGAGATCCGCATAAACTGGTTTTGTATAGCTTGATCAGCCGTCGTGTGTACGCACTGTCAATGCTTCGGAAGCCCTTTCTTCTTTTAACCGGCGTACAAACACGTCTATGAGATCCGAAAAACTCAAACTCACTCCAAAGGACATTTTTTGTCTTTTAGCAGCAACACATCCTCTTAGTCCCGCAGAAAGAAGACGTCCTTTAGCAGTTGTTACTGAAATAGGTGTTTATCGCGTTTCCTTGGAAGCTACGGTAATTTGTGGTGCCGTTAAGCGTCGATTCCTTTTGGGAAGAATTCTGATGAAGTTATTCTCAAGATTTGTTGAGGATTTAATAAAGGCCTGCGAGATCTTTTTTTGTCAATTTTTCGCAGTTTCTAGTAAGGGTGTAGTGGGGCACCTGAACAAGAGAGTCGGGGCCTTTCTGCGATTTTACGTTATGTAACCTTCCTCACAAAGAGTGCAAATAGCACTTCGCTGTTCAAACGTGATTTGTTTGCGTTTTGCCATTTTCAGAATGAAAAATTCGGTTAAAGCAGTACGTAGTCGAAATCACTCGAATACAGATAGTGTTAATATCACAACCTCCCTGTGCCAATGTTCAAATGCGACTAAAAAGAATCAAAAACATATAAAACCACCATAGATTTTCAATTACTTAAACCACGTCGTCGCATAAAAGCAAGTATTTGACGGATGAAAAAGTGTATCTGAGATTTGAATGCCTAGTTCTGATTGCATCTTATATTTTTTTTAATTTATATTCATGTGAAAAAAAGAGTATTTCCTTTCTTTGTAAGTCAGCAAGTCTAGATGAGCACTTTGTTGTCCGTAATTCTCCAATGCACATTCCGCCATTTGGGAATGCCACCCCTCCTTTGAAATCATTTTGCATTTAGATTATGTTTGTACTGTATGGTAATACTCGTTGTTCTTGCTTTATAGTTTTACAGAACTGGAAAAGATGGAATACTTGCCGGTAAAAGTCAAAGGACAGTTCCTTCATGACAAAGAAATTCTCATTGGACCGAGAGCATTGATTGACATAGGCTCTCCAATTCCTAGGTCAGGCTCTCTGGTATCTGACCCTAAGAGGAATCAAGGGTGGCTTGTGATAACTCCATTCATGCTGGCTGAAACAGGGTAAGATATTTTATTTCATACATATACTTACTTGTAGTTTCTGCAAATTTTTTAGATGGTATGTTTTTTGGAGGATAGTTACCCAATGTTCGGACCAGACAAATACCTACCTCTCTAATCAAAGTAGAGAAGCTCAGGGAAGAACTTATGTCACATGTTGAAGGCTTACTTGAACAAGCTTTAGACTGAGATTCCCTAAACCCTATGCAGTTTAATTCCATAACACAATCGAGTTCACCGCTATTCAGTGTCTGTTTAATATAACTGCTATGTCACAGAGAATTCATTTTTCCTTGGGCAAAAGCATCAACATATTGGGCAATCTATGAGGTCCAGTTTGTCATCTGGAGAGGAAACCCATACTGCGTTCTAAAAGCTCGACATAAGTTATCATTGTGTTTCACAATCATTAAGTTTTATTAAAAATGTCTACTCGTTTCAGAGAAATTATTCTGATTAACCGCGGCTGGATCCACCAAAATATGCGGCCAAAAGAGAAACGGGAGCCTTCTATGGTGAAGGGGGAGGTCGAGCTAGTTGGCGTTGTGAGGCTAACAGAAAAACGAGCACCGTTCATGCCCAAGAACAATCCAGAAAAGGGGTCTTGGTTCTCACGGTAAGTTTTAAAATTCCATGAGTGAGTTCATCTAAATCCGGATCGAAGTGATACGTCAGAGAAATAAAGTTGTCGACATACATAGCTCATAGAACAATTGACCGAAGCCATGGAACAGATAGAGCAGACGTATTCTTGAGTGAAGACCGTGAATGGCCAAACGTAAGGTGTGTCGTCCTCAGGCTAGGTGGAGCAACAGTGTTCGCAGGGTGGCTGGTAACAGGCAGATGTTGTTGCCGAGAATAGAGTTGAGCGGCCTGCGACTGATGAGTTGAGTTAGAACAAATATTTGTAATAGGTAGGTTTCGGTAAACTGGCCTAGCATGTTCAACGTGCAACGTGCTTTAACGTGCACTCGCACCCTCGTAAGGATGTGCGAGTGCACTTTAAACAATCACCACAATGCGAAACATATCCAAAAGTGCACGCTATATTTTTTATTCTCTGACGAGCTCGCCCAGTATGTGCTTGTACGTGTCGTTTATTTATTTTTCTGCGACCACCATCAGAAACTTAAAATCAACTTAGTAGGTATCACTCGTATCACAGACGCCTAGACGTCATTAGTCAGAAAATACCAGAAATTGTCGGTCCTTCTCGTAGTCGTTGTTTGTGTTATGGAATCTGCACTTACAAGTAGGTACATATATTTTTTTTTTTTTCAGAGATCTAGACCAGATGAGTGCCTATCTGGGCTCCGCTCCTGTCTGGCTCGATGCTCGAGGCATACCAGACCCGCCAGAAGGATGGCCTATCCCTAACCAGACAAGAGTCACTTTGAGGAACGAACATCTTTCCTATATTGTCACTTGGTGGTCACTTTCACTAATAACGGCAATCATGTGGCGTCGTTTCTTTGTTAGGAAGTTACCATTACTGTAAATGGGCTGTATTATGTATGTTACGTTGTGTTACAGTTGATTGCATTTTTAAAATGGAAACTGTGCGCATTTAAATCTATGTAGGTAGATAAATCAAAAATAATAGTCTTTAAGACTCATTTTTTGTAGGGACTGTCCAAAGTTAATCATGATCAATCTGACAAACATTCACATTACTTTCAGATTGCAACATAATTTTCCCAAACAGCCAGCCTATTATGTAACTAAGTTTTGCGCTCCCCGAGACCACGGCGGCGTATCTTTTATTACAGTTACTAAAAATGTACCAAAACCAACGCATATGGTGTGGTACATCCAGCCTGCTAAGCTTATCACACTGCTTGAAGGTTACTTTCTAATAAACTTTGTTAGAATGCGCTTCGTGTCTTGATATCAACACTTGTAATCAGATACCATTGTTAATTTTACCGATTATTGAAATTCTTATGTTGTTATGTTATTTATACGTTTCAATAGATGGGAAATCAGGAAAATTTCGTACCATTCAATTTGCAACTGATGTTAAATTAGTTTCAACTAGTGTCGCAAGCAGCAGAAACAGTAAATGTGTTTCCTCGTAGCATGTCAAATAATTAGTATTTATTTGCAACCTCCACTTTAATCAGCGCATAAACGCACTGTACTGCTTGTTCTGATGGTGGCCTCTATCGACCTTGTTTAAATACTGTCCCATTGCTACAATTTCGCGGCGCTTTGTTACATTGACTTAGCCAATGAAGCGAATAATTATCATGTGTTGCTACCTACACACAAGAAATGTTCGCTCCAATGGGTTACTCCAACGTCTTTTGTACCGGCCCACATTATGTGCCACAAACTACTTTAAGAACTTGAGATATAATACTGTACTTACGATGTTATGGAAAATCTATCAAACTATTTTTAAACTACTGAAAGTCTGTCTATAAAATGTAGTGTATAGTCTATAGATACTTTTAAATAAATATATATCTGTGTAGTGATATTTATTTGTGTTATTTGTTGGGGTAATCAATTAAACACAGCTTTTGATTGAGATCTAATTGGACACATGAGTTTAATTAATAAAGATTGACGGTTAACATACATAACTCATTAGTCACAAATAATAAACTTAATAATAAAATAATGAATAATAAAATTGTCAAGCAATTTAGAGATCTAAAAAATCATTCGTGTCTTTATATTTAAAAAATGATTTCGAACCAGACAGTCTTTTACAACTTATAATCACTGTGGAATAATACAATTATTGAATATTATCATTGCTTAAAAGGAAATTTTATATTACGACCCCAAATAATATATGGGTGTACGTTAAAGGTGGGCGTTGAATCAATAAACAGTTTTTTTTATTCGTCAACGTGTTAACTGTTATTCATTAATGAAAAAACTGGTTGAAAATATTAGCTATTAATTTACGTCAACGCATTAGTTCGATATTTTATTCATTTCTGTTAACTTTATACAATCAAATGATCTTTTAGGTACGCCTAGATTCTAGTTTTACCCAGCCAGAACTAAACTGGAAAAAGTACGAAGGAAAGTTAATTCCAGTTCAATAAAAAAAAAAAAAAAAAAATTCAACTTAATCTGCTACAAAATTGTTATTGATTGAAAACGTTGACATATTAAATTGACGATTAACGCTAACGATTGAAGTTTTAAAACATGTTATTTATTTAACAGCTTTTTTTTAACTCGTTGACCATTAATGATTAACAGTGCCCAATAATGATTAACCCATGCCTAATCTACGGCAGGAAGATGTTGATAATTTACCTAAAGTACGTTAGTAAAGCTAGTATGGTAGCGTGTACCTAAAATACGATTTATTACCGGAATTTCAAAATATAGTACGCAAACGCATTATAAATATTTCTAATCTTTTTAAACCAGGCAAGAAATTTGTGGAGAACACGTGAAATGTAAATATAACGGCCTAATAATTTGAAGTGAAATGAAAAAATAACAATTTATTCAAATAAACCAGGAAATTTTCCTGTACTGACGACGCGCTCTCCATAACAGTCAACTCTCAAACTTTAGGTAAATATGCACCCGAATTTATGCGATCACTATTTATGGACAACGTAATTAACCAAATTAAAAGTATACATAGTAGCTATGTAAAATACTGGTATTTCAGCTGCATACAGTTAGATTGGAAGCCGACCCCAACATAGTTGGGAAAAGGCGATGCAGATGATGACATAGTAGCTATGATAAGATACGTTAACACTACAGTGTTACACACTACTAACATTTAAGATATATACCCAGCAGTGGGATATTCCGGGATGACATGATGAACATTTAAGATGTATATGACAGAATATGACATGATTTCAGAGTCTACCTACATGATACCTAATGAACTTAACTTATTTAAAATTAAAATCTTACAACTTATATACAACTCAAGAAACAAAACCTAAAATGAAAATGTTACTTAATATTATTTTCTAATAAAATTTGTATATTACGAATCTTAACATAAGATATCAAATAAACTATTCATAATTCATTAATTTCGCTAAATTAATATATCTAATATCTATAAATTAACCATCCTCATAATCGAAATTATTTAAATACCAAATTTAAAACGAATTATAACTTACAATTTTATAATACAAAAAATAAATTGTAACTACATGTACACACACAAATAAACATAAAGGTGTCCTTGCACACTATACACATTGTCAAAAGTATTTCGGTAAATCATAACACAGCACATTGTTTACTCGCTGCATTTTAAAGGCAAATGCCTTAGTCAATAGTAAATCAGCATGTGTGTGGGACACCTCTACATTCATAGGCAAGGACAACTTCAAAATATAATTTATATAACTTCATAAATATTTTGTCCTTGTGATAGCTTTAAAAAAATAAATTTTAGATTTCGGCCTTCTCCCGATAACAGGTTATTTATATGCGTTAAGTTTGGAATCGTTCTAAGAGTCAAGTAATTAATAACAAGTTATCGGAATTGGTGCGCGGGAGAATAGAAGGCTCAACAAATGTTGAAAATTTAGAGATTTAAAATCCAATTTTGTAGCTCCGCTTGATTCTTATTACCAATCGATGTTATAATTTCATTAGATGATTAATAAAAACTTAACTACTTACTAATATTTATGCCAACACGATAAACGTGAAGGCCTGACATATGAACACAGGCAATATGAACTTAAATTCAAGCGGGCAAGTCAAAATTTGAAACATGAATTTGTGGCACATGCACCGGATCAATTTTGGGCGTCGTTTTGTAGTCACAAATGCCACACTCCTTTAGTTTCCATTCCCATCCCATGATTTGGACAGCATGCAGAGTTTGTGCCTCCGTGTGTTGACGCCGAAGCATACCTTCCTGCAATTTAAATCCATTTTATATCACCTAACAAAATATACATTTTTATGCAAATGTGTGAAAAATGAGAAGACTTCATGAATACCTTGATTTTTTCCCATTTATCATCGACTTCTTGAAGCCATGAATTAATCTGTCTGCCGTTGCAGCGGGAGCGCTGCGCGTTGCGCTTCTCTTCCTGCTCCGGAGCCAATACATTGTAGACTTCCTTGTCTCGAAGTATCGTGCACACGGAGAACGGGAGTGACTATAGTTAAAAAAAACATTAAATGAACAAGGAAAATTATTTAGTATAGATAAAACACATCACATTAAAAGAAAAAGAAATGGCTTCTGAACAGTACTGTAATTGGGTAGTTGCACCATTAACCAATCATTCCAAGACAACTAAAGAACATTTTATTTTAAGCCTAAAATCCCGAATCATAACTGTCAAGTTACATTTTTATTTACCTTGAAATCAATGAGTCATTGAGTTGGTAAGTTAGTGACGTCACAGGATGCTGTTGCCCTACAAAATCTATGAGAATCGTGTTTTAGCAGCTCAACAAAAGTATGTCAATTAATTGGTGAAGCAACGATATTACAAAGTAATAGGCGACGTATTTCTATCGATGTTCGGTCGATTCATCAATTAAATGAAGGTTTAACTTTACCTGGTTTGCCACAGCGCGTTCGGCGCGCCCGTGAACGCGCAATATCTCTTGTTCAACAGCCAACACAAGCTTCTCTTTTTCTACTAGATGTTGTATGCGTAACCTGGTTCTACAGACAACAAAAAAAAAAATGATTAAAGCAAGTTATGGAAATGCAATAAAAGTCAGATACAAGAAATCAGTGAAAGGCAATATGTGATTTTAACGTACCTCTCTTTTTCTTGAGCAATAAACTCATTAATCATCTGGGATGGTAAATTAGGCGGTATTTCCACTTGAGGATCAGGGTTTACATTACCCTGGAGTGTGTATGTGCACCGATTCATCAGATATTTATTAAAATCTTTTGGAGGTTTTGGCTTCACCGGGAATAAGCTCCTCTGGCGACGATCAATCTGCAGAGTAATAGAATAAAACAAAAAAACAATAGTTCGTAAGTTTCATTCATCAGAATTAAGATTTACTCCTAAATATCTTTAGAACTAACCTGCTTCCGTATATGAATGTACATTTGATACGGATTGGAGTGAGTGATGTTATGGCTGGTGCTGGATTCATGAGACTGCTCATTTTTGGATTGATCACGTGAGTGTCCATCTTTTGACGCTTTAATTTTCCTCTTGCGTGGATGCAGCTCCACATGGCCTGAATTAGCTGTTAATGGTGGTTAAATATTACAATGCAAATATTCTCTATGGGAAAAAGGTATTTTTTAAACCAGATTCAAAAGGCTTAAAATCCGACGCGCGTTAAATTTCTGGCACTATTAGATACCTAGCGCATACCATTGCGCATTCCAAAAGTTAGAACATAACCTGAGTGGCTTGTTAGTAGTGTATATAGTTACGACTTACATTCTGCCCTTGAAGAACTTGATGATGAGACAGTGTGGTCGTGATCCTGGCCCTAAAATAAAGAGCATTTCAGTATTAATATTGCGTACTCACAACATCTTTGCATACAATTAAAAGGACTGTAAAATTTTCAAATGGATCGTGTGAGTTATATTAACTACTATTGTTAAAAAGTTGAACTACTCATGTACTTACAGAGCCCGAAGGTGTAGGACTTTTATTGGAATTCAAGTTAGCTTGAGCTTGTCCCGCCCCGGAGCGGCTGTCATTCCCTGTCTGAGGGGACGTCCTCTCCTTATCTTTATCCCCGTCAATCGTCCTATGAGAACGGAGGACTCTCTGTCCAGCCTTCGGACGAAAAGTAGGTTTATGAGCATATGTTAGTTCAGGTATTTAGAATAATAATTAAATTATAGTTAAAATAAAAAAAGGAGGCTTTGCATTCTGTAACACTAACACACGAATGTTTTGTAAAATTAGAAATGTCTAAGAAGATGGAGGTTTTAATTACCTTTCCGCCTTCGCCTCTCTTGTCGTCAGAGGTGCCGTCGGAGCTGTCTGAAGTTTGCCCAGTGTCAGTACTTGTGCACGGAATCACGTACGGCAGCGTTGATGCGTTACCGCGTCCCTTCCCGCTCCCTCTTTGACCTGTTCCACCTAGACAAATTAGTTAAAGGCAAGAAAAAGGGAATAGTATCGTAAAACGCGAAGTTACAAGTTTTTGGTTTCACAATTAGCAATATTATTAAGAAAATGGATGTGTATATTTTTAATATTATGCCTGCACATTTAAAATATTTGATGTATGAGTTAAGATTGGCGGTATCAAAAAATAGGATTGAGTCTTACCCTCGCCTTCTTGTTCGTTCCTATTACCGGAGCCACCCGCGCCACCTGGTATCACAATCTTGAGCGGAGGCACCTTGGGTGCCGCCTCGTGGGTCTTCGTCTCTTCGTCACCATCATTATTGTCTTTGTTTTGGTTCGGCTTCGGACTAGCAACTGGGCTTTTTCTGTCCTGTTTGCCTACTTGCAATGACCCACCCTTTCCTCCGCCTGACTTGCCCTAAAAACAATAATATTTTCGTAAAAAAAACTGCATTATAACTACGTCTGATTGTTCTCATAAATGCTTGTACATGAATTTAAGGTAATGGTTGATTTGTTCTCTTAATGTACAGGTACATTAAGTGAATAAAACACACCAAACAAAATCAACCATTTTTTTAGTCCAAGACATGGGGGATGCCTCGTAAACATTCGGTATACACAGAAAGAGCCGCGTATCCCATAATAAATAGCCAATAGCCTCTAACAACATCTGAAGAGACTCTCGCTTGGCAGCTGGATCAAGGGCTTGATCCAGAAATCTGAACAAGGCGCGTATTGTTAGGAGGCTCCTATCTCAAGAGCCCTGACCACCGGTAGCTCGGACCCTGTTCCCAATGCTGGTGGTCTACTATTTTTTATATTTTTAAATGTTTTTTTTAAATTGTTTTATATTTGAATATGTAAAAATGTAAATAATAGGTGTGAAAATAAATAAAGAAAATAACATGAACATTATTTTATACTACAACTGGGTTCCATACCTGATGTGAGCCTTGCGCGTTGGCCTTAGAGCCTCCACCGCCTCCTTTCCCCTGCGCTTGCATATTCCCCTTCCCGGAGGAACCCGCTCCTCCCTTGCTTACATTCTGTCCGCCGCTGTTCTTGCCCAGCGGTATGGCGCCTGTCTTACTTGCAGGCCCCGGTGGTTTACTGCCGGTAAGGATACTGTAAATACGCAAAATAAGATATGTAAGACAATTTTTAGATTACTATTTAATTTCAACCTAATTGACAGGTCGACTATCGTCGAAGGTCGTCGACGTACTGTGCAATGACTTCAGTGAGAAGTAAACTGTTTCTATGTAATAGGGAAGTACTGATAAGGATAAACTAAATTACTTTTACTTAATTACTTAACTTATTTTGTCTTACCGTCCAGGTCCCCCGCGCGCCACCGGAGCCGGTTTGCCCATTGGCTCCTTCTCCTCATTGTCCTTGCGTTTCTTCCGTTTGGAAACGTCATCTTCAGCCGTTTCATTGTCTGCGTCGTCATGCGGCCGTTTATTGCAGTCGTCTTGAGTCGATGAAACCACCCCGCTACTTAGCTGATTACCATCTGAAAGCAATATAAATTGTGTGCTGAAAACTTGGTTCTTAAGATAAGAATCTAAGCAGGGACAATACTAGGACAGACAGACCGACGTGTGTTACTAAAAACCCTAACATGTGTTCTTCACGGGTAAAACGATATTTTAAGTGACGACACCTTATATTTTAACAATACTCACGGTTTTTTTTTGTTTTACCTGTATTTTCCAAAACCGAAAGAGATAAAGTACATAGGTCTGGCCATTACCTGCACAACGTAAATATAGGCCATGCTCATTTAATACGCGAACAAACAAACATACATTCATACAGACTGACACAGATGGACAGAACTTGGTTCTAATCTTTTAATTTGAGCAATTTATATGCCAGAACGAAAATAAAACATTTTATATTAATAATAAAAAATCTGTAAATATTTAGCAGTTTTGACAATGTGAGCATGTAAGTCAGTAACACGACGTAGGCGTCTGGCGGCGTTTTGTGGCGCCAGTTTTCGATGCTTTCAAAATACGAAAGTTTGCTTTTTATGCCTCTAACCGTCACGGGTCTCGGCTGCGCCCCCTTTTTCCTGTGCGGTGACGTCCTTGCCATCGAAATGTTCCCCCTGGGCTAGGGTCTCCATGTTGTTCCGCTTACTGCAATCGCTGTTACCACTGGCATTGCAACCTTTTTTGGTGCTGTCATCCCTTGCCCGACTGACGTGTGTTGCTCTCGCGTTATTATCTGTTTACATAAACCAACATGTTCCACATAAATAGGAACTTTTTCCTGTGTATGTATTTACAGTTCTTTTCTTAAAAACGCTGAAATGAAAGTTAAAAATAGGTAGGCCTAAAATGGTAGGCACAAATTTTTGCATAGATATAAATGTATGTACTTGTGTTGAATGAGGCAAAATAAATTGTGATATATGCTTTTCATTAGTACAGTTAATCAGGGAGCTTAAGGCGAAACTAGAATTTTGTTTAGTTATTTGACAAATTTACAATTTTTCATGAGCATCTATGGAAAATGGGTCAGCTGCTTAGAATCTTGGAAAAAGACAACAAAAATATGTTAATTATTCTCATGTGGTATTAATTGGTGAACATAAATACCAGGCCCTTGAATTTAATTGAAATCTGAGCACAACCAAAAATGACATTTATCATTTATCATCACAAAAAATTACATTTCATATACCACAGATTTTAACTGCATAGTGTATTTTTGTGTGTATGAGGTGTATGAGTATAAATATTTTCTAAAAAGTAAAAGTTAATAAACTATATTTCATCTATATCTACTTAATCATAATCTAGACTATTCCAAATTACTATCTGAAAAACAAATCATATTTACTTGCCTTGTTATTCACATAAAATAACTTTCTTTCAACTGCTATTAGAAATAAATAACGAAAATTTTGTATGACATAATTTATCTCAGTAATATTATAAATATATAGATAACAAATGAGTTTCTTTGTTGTGGAGCCTATCTACTAATTCATTTTATAGTATTTAAAGTATTAGCAATGACAAACATGGCAGTTTTAATGTTTTGAAGGTTAAGTTTAATTAAAGGTTATTCCATTATCAGTAAAACTAATTTATGATAATTATATGACCAAAGTATCTACATTGAATTTTGTTGTAGAGTGTAACAATCACTAATATAATTATTGGTAAAGTTTTCATGTCAAAAATATCCCTAGGGCCTACATAATTCATCCTTAAAAGAAACTAATGAATTGCTGTACATATTTGACATTCTTTTAACCTGATCACATAAAATATACTGAATTATATTACTAAGGGATTAATATAATGTAGGCAAAATACTAAATCAGCATTTAGTATTGATAATGATGTCAAGTTTCAATTATTTTTCCTCATTGTCATTTTATTGAACTATGCTTGCTTCAATTTATATGATATTTTTTAGTTTTTTGTAAGAATTATTAGAATAAAACTAGGAGCACACTACCCCTTATTGCTGTTGTTATGACAATGGAACACTGCAAGGCAGAATGTTAAAAAAAAAATACTACTGGAATATTTAATTTATAATGACACATTGAATTACGAATACCTATCCCCCGAATCCCACGGAAACATATACTTACCTGTAAATACAAGGTACCTATTACTAATTTTTACTAAATGACACTTCGGAACGTAATTACCTCAGCACCTCTGCAGTTTATTTACAAAGGTTTTAAATAGAGCGTACTACGTCTGGTTATCACTGTAAGTTTGACAATCCATTAATCGAGTGTATCTAAAATAATCATATGTCAGATCATCAATATGAGTTTACGCAGGGGTCACAGCACGATCGCGACTGATGTGCGGCGTGCATCATGATTTTAGTAAACTCTCTTTGGCGAATAATGAGTAAACGTAAACTCCCCTTTGTTGTGCGAGAGCGTCCTCCTTTGCATTTCACGTAGTCCGACAGTTTGAAGAGTTTATACTCGTCCGTAAACTGAAATTTTTCCACAGTAAAACTTATGCTAAATCGGTCCGCAAGACCGCCACGAAGTTGGCGTTAAGGATCGGCCATCATTCGACAGCTCAAGTAACACACCCCAAATCGCTCCTTTCCACGAACTAATTTTAACTAAACAGTACAGTCTACAGATTAAATTATAAGTTACATACATAATTAGCTCACATTATAAAACAAAAGAATCGTTGCGTACATTTTTTAAAATACTGTCAATTATCTTTTAGAAATTAAATTATTAAATTACCATCATTCTATAAATGCAAAGAAAAGAAACAATGCCGTCATCGATTCCGGTTCTTCGAGCGGACGAAAACGTACGAACTTCACACGATTACGTTACTCGCTCGCTCAACGTCAGCGTCGTTCCTTTACGCGTTAATCGCGTTTACGTCGTCGTAACACATTAATTAATATCAATTTATTATCTAGTATGTACAAAATTTAAAAATGTTGTATGTATGCGCAGAATACCTACGCCAGGTTTTTTTTTGTTTTTATCTTGGCGACTAAAAACTAAACCAGTGACGTAACGGTGAAACAATCAATATGTATTTTTTTATCAAAACTTAATGATTTAAGTTCAAGTTTTCGCAAGTTTAAGTTCTATAATTCAAACAAAAAAAAAACTGGTAACAGTAGGTATGTTCTAAACAAAACAACTTTTTTTACTATTGAAAGGTCGGTGTAGCTCAGATTTTATTTTAGTAATTCACGCCTGACGGAGCACGTCTAAAACGGTCGGAGTGGATGAATCGTAGAGCACTACAACCTATAAACATCTATTGAGCCGATCGGATATCTTCAATTGACGCCGTTAGCTTTAGTGCATACCCGACCTAAACAACTTTGTCTGACTTCAACCGGCTGCAACATAACGCATAGGTACGCGTCCGACTTCCAAAGATCGATCAGAAACGAAACAGGGTCGAAACTACCTGCACCCTAATTGTGTACCACAGCCCCCGTTCGCTCGTCATCGCATTGACAACACTTATTTTGATAAAAATCAACAATCAACATGAGCAACAAATCTGTTTCTTTCTTTTGTATGGATAATCGTCTGCTCGCCTCTACACAAGCTCGACCACAAAAACGCAATGATTAGTCAAACTCAAACCCGCATCCATACAGCTTTTTCAGGCTTCGATTGGAAACGAACGTTGATGGACATTGGTGCCGATTCTCTTGTTTACAAACTAAATACCGCTCGCAGTCACAAAGCCTGTCTTTGGTTCAATGTGGATTGCGCTCGTGCTGAGGCTCAAATGCAGTCTGTATACCAAGACGGGGTGCATGCACGTTTCGACCACGTCAGTCGCATAGAGGCTAAACTTGCGTACTACCCCTTTTTGTTTTTCGGATTGGAAATCATCAAATGACATCTCCCGCTCTGGGCAGAGCGAAAGGGAGTGTCAGACTTGTACTGACTAAAACCCATCCATATTCCTTCATTGCCCTTTGTGTTCCAGGGCCGCGGTATCTCTTTTGAACAGTCCCGCAGCCCTGGCAGGTATCGGCATTTGCAGGCCCCTCCCTGTTTGCTTACATCTCTTTGAGGCGCGTGTGGAACACGAACGCGCCGTCAACACGGCCTGTCGTCAAAAGACAAACGGACGGCGAGCTAGCCCATTACTCACCGTCCACAGGTCCACGTTTACGGTGGCCGTAAGCCACCACGTGACCCCCGACGCCCGGGGCGTCTGAGACGAGAGGTTCTCTCCCTCTCACGCTCCACCACCTCCTTCGCTAGCATAACTGCTTCGCAGAAGGAGGTGACGGCGTCCCATTCCCTCTCGCTCTGGACCATGGATTGAACCAGGGCCGGATGCGATAGGTCGCCGCCGCCGATCGCCGCTACGAGGACACGGCGGTGCTCCGCCCAAGCGGGATAGATCTTCACCATGTCCTCTGGGCGATCCTCACAGTGATAACACCCGGGCGTTTCACCCCGCCCGATTCGGTGCAGGAACCTCCCGAAACATTGCGTACTACCCCTCAGGTAGTAAACAGTTTCGGTCCTTATCCAAGTCGATCGGAACCAACTTCTGCCGGGCCACATTACCCCCCCCTGCAAAAACCGGATGGGTCGCTAGATCACTCCTGTACCGAGAAGGCAAATCTGTTTGCATCTCTGTTTACTGACTCAAAACAGCAACCAACGATTCCTCACTGTGATTCTTCGTTGCCGGAAATTACAATACACATGAAAGAGGTTCGTAGAGTACCTACTCCATAGCCACTAGACGTGAACAAGGCTGGCGGTCCTGACGGCATACCAGCAAGAGTCACAAGGAACTGTGCGCCTGAGTTTTCTTCTGTCTTGACACGCTTACATTGCCTCTCTTAAAACCAGAACGGTACCGGAGTCATGGAAGCCATTGCCAATATACAACCAATACTCTAGATGGGTAGTCGTGCCGACCACAGTAACTATTGACCAAACGCCATCACCTCCATATTTTGTAAAGTTATGGAAAGGGTTCTCAATGGGAAGCTGCTGGCGTGACTAGAAGCAAACGACCTACTCAGTTACCGTTATGGCTTTCGCCGGGGACAATCAACCGGGGATCTTCTAGTGTATGCTACGCACTGCTGGGGTTAGGCCATCGGGAAACACGGCGAAGTTCTTGCCGTGTCGCTTGATATCTCGAAGGCTATCGACAGGGTATGGCACGCAAGTCTGCTAAGCAAACTTTCTGCATAAGCCATTCCCGTTGACTTTTGCTGCTAGATATCTGACTTCCTGTGTGAACGGTCGATCCGAGTCCTCTGACCTTATCGCTATTGATGCCGGAATTCTTTAGGGGTCTGTTCTCTCCGCGATACTTTTCCTGCTGTTCAAAATGTTCTCCAGACAGTGTGAATTAAATCAGAACTATTTTCGTTGTATTTTTCAAAAGAAAAATATGTAGGTAGTTAAAAAAAACAGATCGATTACAGAAGCTATAAAAATGGTACTACTTTATTTACTTTCAAATTTCGGTAGCAAATTTTAATAAAAAGGGTTTCTCAAGTAGTATATGAAAATTTTGAAAGAAAACTAATTAATTCGGCAAGAAATAAAAAAATACGTGTAATTTAGAGCGTCCATTTTGTGGTGGGACGTGACAAATCACGGAACTGGCAGTTATTTTTGCCTAACTAAATATGTAGCCTTTAAAACAAGAAGAAGACTGGTGTATACAATATAATGATGGCCCATGGGTCAACAACCGATGATATGATGCTACGTTCCAAAAGACTACCTTACCTGATGTTGCCTAGTAGTTTCAGCCAATAAAATGAAGTCAAACACACAGAATTGGAGAAAGAGCCTTTTTTTTATTTTTTCGGATGGGAAATCAGCAAATGACTTCTCCCGGGCAGAGCGGAAGGGAGTGTCAGACTTGTACTAACTTAAACCCATTCATGTTCCTTCCTTGCCCTTTGTGTTCCAGGGCCGCGCTATCTCTTTCGAACAGTCTTGCAGCCCTGGCAGGCATCGGCCCTTGCGGGCCCCTCCCTGTTTGCTGACATCTCTTTGAGGCGCGCGTGGAACAATCAACACGGCTGGAGAAAGAGCCTAAGATCCCATATCGAACGAGATGTGTGATTTCGAAGAATCTGAATTGAAGGTTGGCGAATAGGTAGGGAAACTTGAACGATAAAAATGATGTTTGTTTTCACTATAATTTTAAGGGTTTTGGGGAAAAGTACCAAGGTTTCTAGGATAAAAACAAGATAGTAGATTACTGTAGGTCCACTGATACACTGATACAAATCAGAATTAAAACCAGCGTAAAATTTGCAATTTGTAATACTTTCAATGTATGGTAATGTTAAAAAAAAAAAGATTTGTGCCCGGTTGATGGCAATAGGCTCGTCCCCTATTACATGGGACTTAAAAATAACTGGCGAAATGTGGGTGTACTATTAGGACACCTCTGCCTAACCCTACGGGGATTACAGGCGTGGTGTTATGTAAAAAAAAAAAAATAAAAAAAAAACAATATTCAGTGTTATATTTTACGAATTTTATTAAAATTGTTTGAGATAAAAATGTAATTTTGTCAAAAGCAAAAAAAATCGTATCAATAATACACATTCATATAAAATAATATTTTTTAGCTCCGCAAAAAATGATTATGAACGTTGATATACCATAAGCATAATTGCAAAATTTTGTCGAAAAACATAACATAACATCACGCCTGTAATCCCTAAAAGGTTTTTTGATAAGATTTTTCTAAGCAGTTAATCAGAAACCCATACTATGTGATGTGGGTAACACTTAAACAGCTTAATACAAGCCATGACCATACTGACCATTTTGGTTACCCTTTGAAAGGTTTTTCGATAGGATTTTTCTAAGCAGTTAATCAAAAACCCATACGATAGGGGGTAAACCTTTTGAAAGGCTTAATTTAAGCGGTTCATAAGGGTACACTTTCAACTATCTATCTTTCTGCGAAGTGGGTGGCTCCACCACCTGCTTCCCGCAAGTTTATTGAATAAACAGATGTACCTAACCCGAACATAACTCTTATATCAAAAAGGTTATCATAATGAGTGGGTAACCCTTTAAAACACATACATTGGGTTATCATAATGATGTTAGGTATAACCCTTTCACTGGGTTTCAAGTATAAAACCCATTCAATGAGTTATCATTATGATGGTGTAACTTTTTCACTGGGTTTCAAGTATAATCGGTTCACACAGTTCAAATAATTTTTAAAATTAACAGAGTATTTAAGGTACTTTCTTTCCATGTGGCACAGCCCTGGGACACCCTGTTTATCCTTAAATCAGAACCACCCAACATTTTAGACTGTGTTACTACCTGGCTAATGAGCATCTTAGATCTTCAATGTTTATATTTTAATGTAAAAAATCAAACACTATATTCATTGGTAGGGAAGGTAAACTTCAGGTTAAAATATATAAATGTCAAATTCAATCAATTTTAACACACACTTTGTAACTTACCATGGAGTGAAACAATAACAGTATGTTATTATTGTTTCAAATCTTAACGCGTTCTTAACAATCAACTTCCATATCACAAAATACTAATTAATCTACATATCACAATTAACATGCAATGACTATGGGGCTGAAATTATCAAAACATTGGCCGTTTGATATTTTCTTACCCTAAAACAACAAATCTATATCAGTCTATTAGGATATAACATGCCAAGTCTATAGACATACAACACTAAATGACATATATGAGAAGAACAGTCAGCAGCTGAGGGATGTAATCAAAAGCTTCTAATTATATGAAGCAAACATTTAGTGTGTTCGAGACAAGCATGACTAGTTCTTGATTTATTAAAATAAAAACAATGTCAAATTGTGTAATTACATAGTATGAGTCAACCGTTTTGTTACCCTTAGAATATTTTTTAGTCTGTTATATTTTGAGGAATTGTGTTAATAAGTCCCTATAAAGCAAATCCATATTATTTTTGGATTGTCTAGTACAAATTAAAATGCCATTTTACAAACAAGTAGATAAATAAATCAAAAAAATTAAATCTATCTTACTCCTAAACTGATGTCTGGTTTGCTTATCTCTGGGAGATGACAGTTTTTATAGTTATACACAAATCTTGCTAATATCTTATAAGTTCATTCAAAAAGACAGTAAATGCAACCTAGGTAGTGCTAAGAGCCCTTTGTATTATACGATACCGCTACACAAGTTAATCCATACTAGACAATCAAATTAAAAAAATAGTTGGAATCAGAAAAACATACCTTTCAAAGACTGCAGGTACTCAAAGATGTGCGGTGCAGCATAATCTGATGGCATTTTCCCCTTGGTATTCTTGACAAATGGATCGGCTCCATGCTCAATGAGAAATTTGACCATTTTGAGATTGCCAGAAGTTGTGGCATCATGTAAAGGAGTATCATCGTCTAACCCTTTAGCATTCACATTAGCCCCACCATTCACAAGTACCACTACGACTTGATACCACCCATAACTGCAAGCTTCATGAAGTGGTGTCCACCCTATGATTTAAAATTTTATTTAGTATTATAAAATTTGCTCAAACCAAATAAGCTAAATCCTTTTGATGGTGATCGCGCTACAATTTTTGCTACCTGTTGAGTTAGATGTTAATTCCTAAATCACTTAAAATATAATATTAAATGCATAAAATGCATTAATAAGTAATTTTAGCTACTAATCCTATTTGAAATTAACAGCACCTTTTCAAATAATAATAAAAAAACCATAAATTTGACCAAGTGAGGTCATTTTGTTTTTGTTTTTGGTACTACTACTTTGCAATTTAAATGTTTATTTATTTTTCAATGCTAGAAATGTATTATTAACATTACTAGTTTCTTTGTTAACCACCCCATACAAACTAATCATGCTTGTGCAAGGGGAGGATTCATCAAAACATAGTTAAATTCAAGCTTACAGTATAAACATTTTAAACATTAAATGTTTGATGTTTTTACATACCACACTTGTTTTCTGTTTAGCTTGAACTTAATTTAAGTTTACTGTTTATGTTACTATTTGTGTATGTGAACAAATATGAACTAAACATCAATACAATGTGAGTGAATATGACAACAAACATTGACTTTGAAAATTGAACATCAAACATGTATATTCCTTGAT
Source organism: Lycophotia porphyrea (assembly GCA_950005105.1). Lineage (NCBI taxonomy): Eukaryota > Metazoa > Arthropoda > Insecta > Lepidoptera > Noctuidae > Lycophotia > Lycophotia porphyrea. The sequence goes on along the minus strand of OX465383.1, from coordinate 22,605,451 downwards.
TTCACAGAAGTAAGCAAATAAATTTCATACTAGTAATTGGAAGCAAGAAAGTAGTAACATGGATAAAATGGAGGAAACTAATAGAACATTGATAATTATTTATAGAGGAAAATAATATGTTACCAGCAAAGTCAGGCACATCGGGATCTTGTCCTTGGACAATCAGCTTTTTTACTTGTTCATGATCTCCTCGGATCGCAGCCACATGCAGGGGAGTCTCACCGCGCTCGTTACGCTGCTGCCTAGTACGCTTTCTCTCTTCTGCTGGGGTCGGAGCGGCTGAATACGAAAATGGCGGGAAGTCAGATCAACCAGCTCGACATTCATTTGTAAACTTTACGATATTGTACAGCATCAAACCTGGAGGGGCGTCTTGTGATGAGATCTGCATCACTAGAGCCAGCTGCTGCCGCTCCGACATGGGCGCTATGACTTGGGCCCGGGGCGCGCCGTCCGGCCCGCGCCCGGAGCCCCTCGACCGCGACGTCGATGGCATGCTTCGGGCATAACCAGACCTCTAAAGATATGATGAAATTATTTCTCACTGCGCACTTGAACGCACTTCATCAATATTTCAGAATCACTAACGCGCCAATATCATACATAGATCAAGATGTGAAACGACAATTACCTTACTTATGGCGCGAGTAGTAAGTCTACCGCGTATAAAACATCATTAAAACTTGTAGCACATTTTCATTGAAGACAGAAAGGAAATAACAAAACAAATCATTTTAAAATTTCACAAAATTCTACAAAATCAGCTAAAAGGTAATCATAATCACTGGCTAGCTCGTACAACAGACATAGCAAGACATAGCGACAAACCGAGACGTGAAAATATTGTTGTGAATACAAGGTTGTCTATGATACTTTCTTTGAATCGATTTTATTCGATTTCTAATAAATCGATTAAATAAAAATCTCGTCACGGTGTTTGTGGTCGCACTCCTCCGAAACGGCTCGACAGATTTTTATGAAATGTTTTATGTTTTATGGTAGGTCTGAGAATAGGTTGTAAAGTAACGTTGTTCTGCAGAACAACGTTTACGGGGTCAGCTAGTTACTATTATATATAGTATCGAGGAGGAAAGATGGAGTTTATTTAAAAAAATTGCTGCATGTTATTAATTCCTGGAATTTGATCCCTGTTAGAGACATTATCGAATGGTGTAATATCATCACTATCACTACATATTATAAAACAAAGTCCTTCACCGCGTCTTTCTGTCCGTTCGCGATAAAATCAAAACTACTGCACCGATTTTCATGCTGTTTTCACCAATGGATAGAGTGGTTCTCGAGAAAGGTTTTAGTATATAATTTGTCAAGCTTTTGAACCGCCGGAATCAGCTAGTTTAAAAATAATAATACAGTATGTGTTTTTGAACTTCTTTAGGCGCGTTGGAAATTTTTGAGATGGGGAAAAATAATTGAACTCGCGTCACCGTTAAACGAAGTCTTTTTCGTTGCAGAGTTAGCCGTATTGCTACATAATTACAAGCCCAAAAAAATACAGTGTGTAGTCAAATGTATAAGTAAAAGTGTTATGCAAATATATTTTCTAAATATAATCCAGAATCATGAAAATAAAATAAGGTTTTCACTTTTGTCGGCACTCCCGGAGTTTGCTTTTTGGAGCTGGGGTTAAATTGTTTTCACAATCGACGCGTTCGATTCCTGGATAAGATGATTGGTTGTGTATAATATTTTTCGCTATTCTTCAAAGTTAAGGAACGCATACAGGAAAAGCATACATACATAAAACGTATATACATACGGGGTGAAAGGGACACCGACGCGAAAACTATTACTAACATTCTAAAAAAAAACAGCTTTTTCGAACAAAAGTGCAATACCTACGCGGTCAAAATGTATGGAACAGCAGATTTTTTTTTAATAGTCGATGAAAAATGTAATATTTTCTAGATTTCGTGTGGAGTACTATAAGTGCCATTATTGTTGCTACCTACGTTATACCCGACTGCGCGGCAATAAATAAAGATACTAACGGCTGGATGGATTTGAGTAAATGGGGTGTCTGTAGATTCAGATACAGATAGTCAGTACTGATAGACTCCCAGTGTGGGGAATCAAAAGCATGTTTTTATTGTATCTATATATCGTTTAAGTTCTTTTTATTTTCTGAATAGTACGTATGTACATTTTTTGAGGCTGTGCGAACTTTGGGGAGCTTTACGTCGGCCTCCTCCTGTATCTTCTTCCGTAGTCGATCTAAACTGCCCTTTGCCATGTTTCAGGTAGTCGTCGTTTCTCTTTTCTTTAATCACCTGAAAATATTGTACATACGATATATTTCCGTTTTCTACTCATTTTATGCACAAGCGATTCCATACTGTTTTCGGCCCTTGGGGTCACTTTCAGAATGCTTCTAACATACTCTCTTCGAAAGGGGCTGTCTAAACTCACTGACAAAACATTCACATAAAATATTGTTAAAATATCTATTTCTCTCTCTCTCTCCTCTTCGTTAAAGTACTTTATCTCTTTATAAAACCATGTTATTGTGTGATATAATTCCTCTTAGCGTTCTTATCCCAATTTCCATTTAGTATTTCGTTTTATGTTATTTTCAATTAAAACATTGATACTCGAATAATATTTCATTTTGAACGAATCGCATCTCTTTATTTTTTTATATCTGTGGCAGATAACCATGGAGAATAAATTGAGCGGATCATAGTGATGGACGTTGAAAATAAAATATCGATGTTTGGTGCATCGCTCAGTGGCATCGCTGTTTTATATATTTATTAAAAAAATCAGCGATGTTTTCTATAACTATATGTTGTTTTTTCAACAAATTAGATAATTATGAATGTTTGTTGAATGTTTGAATGTTTATAGGGAAAAAAAACAGGAATTTACTTGTCAAAAAAGCTTTATTACGTTCACAATTTTGAAACTAACAAAAATTTATGAAACGTACAATAGAATCAAACAAAATAAAATATTTTTAGGGTTAAAAATGAGTCCCTGCGTACCTTTACTACCGTTACAAACTTACACATTTTCTTTAAACCGACGCGAGCGGTTCGTACGTGCTTTGGACACTGCGAAAAAACTTTTATTACAAAGGCCCTTTTTTCTGCCTCTGGATTGGCACTCCTATTAGATTTTCGTATGGTCAACCGGTATAGATAGATGCTGAAATAAATTAGAAGCTCTTGCTTCGAGGCCTTAATAGGCAATTACAGCATACACACACAAGGTTCTAAATAATGGATATTTGGATCTCAAATTAAATAATTATCTGAATTTATTTGAGGCAAGAAATCAAAATTTATGAGTTCAGTCCCCCAGGTAACTCCAGTAGGTCGAAACTATTCTAAGCTCTCCAAGGTAGGTAAAATATGAATATTTTCGAAGAAAAAAACATCTATGTGAAGTATCGAAACAATTCTAACCCATACTAAACAATATGTCGTAAAAATTTCAACAAAACTTTTGTTCAACTTCCTCTCGAATGTTGAATTTGTCTGTAAGTAAATAAAGTAATTCCTGTCGAAATAATTCTAACCTGTCCAAGGTAGGGTGTTAAAATTTTCGAGCTCACTTTGCTCGCTCTTAGAGACGTAGTTCATTTTGTTCTTAGAATTGTCGCTCTAAGTTGATTAAGTAACATCGTTCTATTTCTGAATAAAAGGACTAAAGAAAAACTAACTTATCTGGAGCTTAAGTTTTCTTTTAGTTCTACTTCTCTAATAAGTATTCAAAATCTAAGCAAACCGAGGTACAGACGCCAGCACATCAAGCTACCCGAAACTGTCAAATTTTCTTAATCAACCTTGAACCTAATACTTCAACAATAAAGTTGAAAATCTATTAAAGTAATTTGACAGTTTTTATTAGCTTAATGTGCTGGCGTCTGTACATATTCATATTTTTGAAGTGGCTATTTCATTTTAGATTCTTAGAAGAACTTCAGCTTCATCCATAAATAGTAAACTTAAAACTGACAAAATTTGCTTTTACCCTTCGCCCTCTCCTCCAGACAAAAAGCTGATGACACCCCCCTTGCTCTTCGATATATCAAGTATCTAAATCTGTCTACTAAAAATGTTTTGTTTATTTTTATTCTTACATTTACCACTTCCTAATATTATTATTTTATATAGGAGTATGTAAGGATCGTAGCAGGTGGCGTTCTGTAGTTTCTGCCTACCCCCATGGGAAAAGGGCGTGAGTTTATGTATGTATGTATGTATTATTATTTTATTTTTAATTCAAATTTTGACTGTTTTTATGTAGTTCTACTTGATTTTTATGTTCAATCAATAACTCGCATGGACCATGGTGTGGTGTACACTGTAAAAGTTGATTACTAATTGACACATGCTAATGTCAAACTGTATAGGTCACATCTACAGTTTGACATTAGCATGTGTCAATTTAGTCTCTAGGATTAAAAATCGCACTTTAAATAGATAAAAAAATACTTCGATGTTTATCGATGTATGTATATCGTCCATCACTACAGGTCGTCGAAAATAAAATAATTTTGCGTTGAAGGTTGAACACACCGTAACGTAACCGTAGTATACTTAGTTTCCATGTGATCTTAAAACTATTTAGAATTAAAATGTGGAGGCCGACATTTACAATATTACAGAAAGTTGTGTTGCCTTCACTCAGAGAGAATGTCAATTTGTCGAAATTATTATTCTCTACTAAAAGCCGGCTGCCAAAATCGACATCAAAGCTAACCCTCGTCAGTGCTAGTATCGGTGTCCTCCTCGGCGCAGGCTATGGAGGTTACACGCATTACAAAGTGAATGTTAAAAAGACTTTCAAACCGGGCGAGACTGAGGAGTATGCTTTTCTGAAGGAGGCTCCCAAGTACGAAGCTCACTACCGAGTAAGCAAACTTTTAGCATTGCTATAGTTGTACAATAATCGTAAGCTTTTATATAACACTCGAGCCACCCCCTAAGTTAGCGTGCAGTATTCGAGTTTATTTTACTTGAAAGAACAATACACTAGTAGATAACATACAAAGCAAACAAGTGATGTAAAGAGAGCTGTCTTAAATTCTCATTATGTACATACATTAAAGATAGAATTATAGTTCTGTGACACCTACACTGCTTTCAGCCAGAATATTGTTGGCTGTGATTTAGGTAAGAGAATTTGAGTTATATTAAAGAATCTGAGTCTTTTATCTTCATTAAAGATATTAGGATGACAAAAGGATTAGACTCATAATCATTTTGGTTCTTGTTATTGCAGCTAAGCAACGTTCCTGACAAAAAATTGATAGGTAGGCTGCCTAGTTTAAAAATAATATTGATAATTTGTTGTTTATGTGTTGAAGTACTTACTTTAAAGAAAAATCATACATAAAGGTACATTTTACAACATAAAGCACTTAGGGAAACAATTTGGGAAAAATCTCACTGTTTATTGATGAACATGGTTAGCTTATCAAGTTAACATAAAATTCACAAAATGTTTAAAAGTCAACAACACTATTTTCATATTTTTCATGCAACAAGTGCCTAAAATAATGAATCCAACAGGCACATCCACAATAGGCGACACTAATTACGACCAGGGAAGGTTTAAACTTAATTTAGTTGTGATATTTGTTTGGAAAATATTATGCAAATCATCATCATTGTTCCAAAGACCAGGAACTTTTGAATGTAATTTTTTCCGGCTCTTGATAACCTATTATAGTTAAATACTGTACTAACTGTTGGGCCAGGCGCTGCTGTGATGTGATTTTAATAGATATTTTGATTTTCAATATCCTAGAGAATAAATATTAACAAATAAATTATTTACCGACCAACAGAAGTGTTTCATGTAAAGCGCGAAGTGACATAACCTTCTGTGATCTGTAATGCACATTATGTTATTGATTTATGAGCGATGAGTTTGTGGTCTAGTTTTAAGGGCCGGGTTCATGAAAGTGGGAGCAATAATAATGTATATAGTGTAGTATGGAAGAATAATGTTTGTTTTTGTCAATGCCAATCATTGTGACATTTCTTTTTGTACATGGATTAAAAGCCGCACGTTTAGAAGAGTGGAAGGCTATGGTGGTAGGCCTTTGCCCAACAGTGGTTTTAACAAAAAACATGGATTAATAATAAGTATGTACTATAGAATTACTGGGGTTGGGGGTAGTAGTTTAACTTTAACTACAATTAATGAGCCTAGTTAGTTCATACATTTAAATCAAAATCGAAATTACGATTCAATAACAGAGATCTATCTGAAGCAAGCGCGTCATTAAATCCTAAGCTATCGCCTACGATAACCGCTGCCATCGACAATGCGTAGGCGTATTGAGAAAATTGTAAGGTCGATTCGCTCCTAAATTCTTTTAATTCTTAAATTTTCTTTCTAAGCCGATAAAGTAACTCCTATCTTTAAACGAAGAGCCAAATGAAAAACTAACTCATCTGGCGCCATTCATTTATTACGTAAAACGATTTAGGGGGTCGACCATGTCTTATTTTTACAAGGGAGTCTTGGTCGTTCTTAGTTCTTACGTAAGATCACAAGAATGCGCAAAGTTAAAGATGATACTTTGAAAAAGCGCGGGTAAATAACTAGTATGTACCTTTGTAGATATAGCATCTACAAAGGTACATCTATCATCATTTTTTTTCCGGTATTTGTCTTCTTCTAAAGCTTCTGAGGCTTTAGAAGAAGACAAATACTACAGCTAAAATTAATATCTAGAATTAAATTTTGTTAAAAGGTGATAGCAATTGCTATTACTGTAAAATAGTCCATTTTTCGGGTTTCGCTTCTCAAAAGTAATAACAGGATCACATGGTTTTGCGTCTGTCTGTCCGGCTGTTTAGATAACACGACACGACGACGCCACGACAGCGCTCGAGACACTGAATACACACAAAGTTGCGCAACTGAATTTCTACCGCGTAAGTTCGGCTCTTATGGTGTGTCACATCAGCCGAGTCCGTTGGAACGTAAAATCAGCTGCAGAACTTCAGTCGCGTACCTATACTAAGCGAGCTTTTCATAGGTGGCGGGGACGTGCCCAGCGCAATTTGTCTTTTTTGGCGGAAAATATTTGACGATTATAAATAAACCTATACTAAGCGAGCTTTTCATAGATGGCGGGGGACGTGCCCAGCGCAATTTGTCTTTTTTGGCGGAAAATATTTGACGATTAGAAATAAAACTGCCGTCATAAAAGATTTTTTTGTAAAATCAAACGAATTTTAAGAGCATTTACGACTCCATAAAAAACGTTTAAATATTCATCGGATTTACTTAAGTACATTATCGTTTTCAAAATCCTCTTACTAGGCAACATTGCTTGAAAAGCATAGGTGTTAAAAAACGGAACATGGCTGTCCCTTCGTTCCATGTCGGTGACATCCCATAGTTATTTAGCTTATTTTCTCAAGTTTTATGCCTTGCTTACACTGACGCTCCCGTGCGATGCTTGCTGCGAATGCCGCGATGCGATGTATTATTACAGTTATTGTATGCACTTTGTCCTGCTACTGCAATATTATATTATGTCAAAGCAGTGATATGCCATTACAGCAAATGTTCCTCCTTTTCATATCTTAAGCTTTTTATGACTGTTTTAATGCTCAGATATTGACTTGAAAACTATTTATTTGTTGTAATTGTAAAATCCTGAAAAATGAAAGACAATTTTTATTAAGGTACAGTCAACCAAACAGATAGGTATGCAGGGTCGAAAGATATAGTTTTAGGTTTTTTAGAAACTGTTGCACATCTTCAAATGAAATTTGAATTAATTTAACCAATTGATTATTTTTCTTCATATAATTTTAATTTCATTCGAAAACATCGATCGGTTTTTAAGGAAAAAACAATTATATCTTTCGACCCTGCATACCTATCTGTTTTGTTGACTGTACGTTTTTTCTCACGTTTTTCTCAATTTTTCTCACGTTTTTTGCAATTTGTAGGTCAGGTTGTATGTTGCTCAAAAATATGATTTGCCGCCGTATTAGATATGGCTTTACAGAGTTATCTTTGAAATCATCAATACAACCGAGTTTTTCGTGAAATAGTCATTGAATTTGGTATTGAATATAGTTCTGTAACTACACATACCATACGTTATTGTAGCGAATCTTATTTTGTTCAACGTAGAGCTTGACACTGACCTGCAAATTGAAAAAAACCTCCAGAATTTCGCGGTCTTCCTTTTTTTAGCGCTTACCCTCTTAATATCCTGGAATCACTACAGATCCTGCTGTATCAGTGACGCTAGCGTTGGAACGGATGGGAATGTGTCAAAATGAATGAAATGTTTTTTTATCAAAACAGTTTTGTCTAGCGTCCCCTTTGTCGGAGGAGGCTAGGATGATGTGATGGATGTAGGCTGTTGTTTGCTATGTACAGACGCCAGCACATCAAGCTACAACAATCTGTCAGATTTCTTTAATAGATTTTCGACTTTATTGCTAAAGCATTAGGTTCAAGGTTGATTGGGAAAATCTGACAGTTTCGAGTAGCTTGACTGATCTGCGTCTGTACCAGAACGAATAAGCGACAGAAGAGGTCATAATAATAATATCACTACTTATGCAATGATTTCAAATATAAGTTATTTCGAAATAACCTTTGGCTTATATTGATAGTCTCAGCTAAATGCTTATCAAATCAAAATAAAAGATTTTGAAAAGGTTTGTTATGGTTATAGTTAGTCAACTTAGTAACGGATTTGTAATTAATCTTTTGTAAAAATAAAAGATTTAATTAGATTTCCTTGAAGGATTATAACATTAAAAATGAAACATTTGTAACGAGTAATCTTAACTTAGCAGCTTGAGTGTGGCGATGGCTTTCAGTAGATAGAGTAAGGCAGTTCCATAACATTTATGGGTGCGTTCGTACATAATATTATGACAGTCGGGACGGGTTGATAGTTGCTATCAACTACATGTCCCTAATAACACTAGTTTACAGCGTTTTTGTTCAAGAGATGAAAACCATGTGTTAATGCTTAATGAGATTCTGAAGTCAGAAAAAAAATTAGAACGTCAAGTTTTCAAAATACTTACATTTCATTTTTTTTTTAACATTACCATACTCAAAACAACACAACAATACAATGAACAATGGTCACTTTGGACCTGGAAAAAACAGAAATTAGTACCGAGATGAGACTGTCACCAGAATGTAGTGCATTGTTAATGTAATTATTGGATACCATCAGTTTATTTTCATAAGCAGGGAAAATAAAGATAATCGTTTTAAAAAATATACTACTTTAATTAATAGAACGCAGTTTAAAATATCTAACTTTGATCGCATTCGTAATTACTTACGTTATTAGAGAAGTCCATACTTTTTCTTAGCGCCCACGTGACGGTGTTTCGCCGGTTCTAAGCCCGGCGTCAAACCGGGTCTACTTTCGGTCGTCAGTAATGTATGGGACACTATGAAGCCATGCACCCGACGTCGGCGCTAGCGCGGCGCGACCGGGCACGGTGCTCGCCGCGTCTACGCCCGGTGCGCAGTAAACTATGGCAATGTTTGAGCGCATGTACACGAGACCGGACCTACGACCGGCGCCGCGCTAGCGCCGCCGACTACCTACGCGAAACGCAATATTATGGAGATCAACCACGAATTATTAATTAATTTGGTAGAAGAGAGGCCAGTGTTGTGGGACAAGACTGCGCAATTTTATAAAAACAAACGTCTCACATATGAAGGGTGGAAAGAGTTCAAGTTGTTTCTTTTTTCATTCGATAGAACTTCTCAAATTTCTCGTCATGTTTCATTAGTTGCTTCTGAATGACCGTATGAAATGCACCATAATCTTCTCTATCTGTTAACATGGGATGTACCCAATATCGTCTTTGTATTTTTTTGTCGTCTTTTTTTAGCTTTAACATGTACCACGCAATAATACATTTTCTCTTTTTAACACTCAACATTTTATACGTCCACAATTCATAGAATAAAAAGAGCGAATGAAGGCTGCACCTCCATGAAACCGGGTCGTGTACAAACCGTCTTATGTGCAGGCTCGGACGGTTACTACACGGCGCCGGCAAAAAACCGGACCGTGTTTAAACCGTCTCGTGTGCAGTAGCGCTTAAGCCAAGTCGATTTTATTTCTTAACCGAAATTAAATCCCAGGCAATTTGAACCGTATAAACTCACTTGGATTATTAAACTACTGTTAGCCACTAATAGAATCTGATGTTTCTTCGTGGTAAATAGTTGAATAAAGCCATTAATTAAATAAAACGTATAACCTAATAATTTAACATCTAAAATCGATACTGCCATAATTCGATTGATTACGTCCCTCCCTATTTTTGACAATTCTACTCCTTCTCCATCTATAGACATTAGACATTCATATCCATCGTTCTTAGATATTCGGACCAATATTGTCTTTCTCTATTTCTAGAGAGTATGGTCACTTTCATACAGGTAATGCTCCATTCGCAATAGACTTAACCTGAATGCCACAGATTATTAAAAATGAACATAACCTTAAAAAGCATAATTCATAATTACTTGATTCTCCGACCTTGTAAAAATATATTGAAGGCCGTACTAATATTTATACAGGCGACTGAAATGATATATGTTTCATCAAGTTACGTTTTGTTAGATTTTACTAGTCCAAGCATGTTAGCCGAGACACCGTTGTTCTTTTAGGATGTGTTTAATTTTATTAAAATTTGCTGCTGTTTGAAAGTAACTAAGTAGTACCATTTTTATATGTAGCTTCTGCATTCGATCTCTTTTTTTTACTGCATGTTTTTCTGTCAAAGACAACAAAATTTTTTACAATTTAATTTACACTGTCTGGAGAACATATTGAACGAAATAGAATTACATTAAATTTTTGCTTTTAGAGCTTTAGGACAATAATTAATCACTTCGTAACCAAATTAAGACAAAACTTTTGATGGCTGTTATAAAAAAAAACCTGACGCGATAAAAATATTTGAAATTTATTTTTACTGATTAGAAGGTAGTCACAAAACAAATCCAACGGTTTTATCTTGTGAACAAAAAAAAATAAAAAATTGTAAACTAGTGTAATTGTCTTGTAGGAACAAGTTGTGTTTAACTCTTATCATCTCACTTTGATGAGGCATCTTAGGTGTCAGCAAGTGTTTGTAGTGATTGTGTAAGTAATGACGTGAAATATGTTTGTTTTTAGATAATCAATGATGCGGATACAAGTGACTTGCAGCTTACGCTATTCCAATACCGTACCTGCCCGTTTTGCTGCAAGGTCCGGTCTTACCTGGACGCTCGCGGCATCAGCTACGAGATTGTGGAGGTAGATGCTGTCCTTCGCCAGGCTATCAAGTGGTCTGGATACAAGAAAGTGCCCATACTGCTTGCAAAAGTTGATGGCGGATATCAGGTAAATAAAATCAAATCACAGATTAATCGAATTCTACAGATAGAATACTCTTTATGTGTAATCATACTAATTATACGTATAAAAAGTAGAAATTAATCTAAGAATTTGCACTTTTTGAACGTCAAATGACATAAGTCAGCCCTTTATGTAGTGTCTTAGCTAGGATTATAGTGTCACAGCAGCTCATGAATAAGTATTGGAATATTTTTGTATGAAGCCAAGCCTGCGCTAATTCTACCATTTTAGTTTATTTTCAAAATACCAGCCACAACTGTAAAAACGACGTATATACATATAATAAAGTAGCCTAAGTTAGTTAGGTAAAGCCCCGTCAAAATCGGTCCAGCCGTTTCGGAAATTAGACGGACAGACGAGCTTAAAAAAAGAATGTTCGTTTTTTGTTATACCACATATACTTTCCATTCAGTAAAAAACAGTTGTTTTGTGTAATTACAACACTTCAAATTGATTTATTAGTGTAGATATGAATTAGTGTTTGCCCCTTATGTAAACTTCATAAAATGATTGCGGATGTTACATCCCTACAGTTCCTACCTATATTTTGATTTCCTTAAGAAGTTCGTGTAGTTACAATGTGTAATTGGTATTTCAGCAATTGTTGGACAGCACAGCCATCATATCCGTCCTTGAAACGTACTTAAAAGACAAGTCAGTTGGTCTGCGGGAGATTATCAAGTTCTATCCTAACACGAAGTTTGTCAACGACTCGGGGACTGAAACATCCGACATTGCTAACAAATACTTCATCATGCATCAAGATACTGTACCTGATGAAAAGTCGAAAGCTATTGAAATGTAAGTGTTGCATAGACGCTTTTATAACCATAAGTAGTAAATTGCTTTGGCCCACTTGCGCCAAAACTATGAGTTAAAGTTAAATAACTCGAGGTTTACTAACTCAGTGTTAACGTTTTAAATTTGTAACTGACAGTTTATATTGCACCAGTAAAAATTAACCCAGAGTCAACTAACCCGAGTCATGTCATGTTCATTCATTCTTTATACATCCGGCAAAATATGGTAGATCGAATGCTGAATGAAATAAGTGTACTGCTCTCTCTCGCTCCACAGTACTTTGAATAAGTCTTTCCCTTTATGTCAGATTAGAAATGACATGTAGTTCTTTGTCGCATTATATTGACTATTGTCCTTGTCTGTTGTGACATAAGCGTGTGGCATTTGCATTACCGATGCTGATAATTCTTCTGTTATAAAATTCTGAACTAATGTATTCGATGATCTCTTCATCATCATCCGACAACAACCATCATTATCATTCACTCGACTGCCTGGGGGAAAAACGACGGCGCACTTATTGTTTTGCATTCTTGCGAGAAAGTTTTGTCGTGCGAGCACGGCCAAGGTCAATCTCGTGCACGCTCCGCTTACAACATGTTATAAAATTTGTATACAATACAAAACTTTCTGGACTCGGGCCACGATATTTTTGCGCATTTTAAAAACATTTGTAATTATTGTAAAGCCGGGTATTCAATAGGCACCATTTTTTAATAAACTGTTTATGACGTGTTTATTAACAAGTTTACCGTAAACTCTGTTTCTGAAATTGGACACTTGTCAGTTGTTACAAGAATGTCGGCCGAGGAAGTATATTATTCTGTGGATAAAGCTCTATGAGCATCGAAGCCTGGTTGTTGGACCACACTACCTCCATGTTTATAAATTCGCGCAACACACGTCCACACCTGTTGATTTTTGCTTATAAACTAGATGTTTCCTCTTGCTCTCCGCTTGAAGTGGGAAACACGGCAACATGTTTAAGAAACAATGTTTCATCACCTTTTTATAAACTGTTTATTAACAAATGTTGATTAATGAATACCACCGGCTTAAAGCCACAAGTTTGAATGTAGAAGTAGCCTGACGTCACAAATTATAACTTTAACTTACAGTGAAGAACGTCAATGGCGTCAATGGGCAGACCGCGTCCTCGTCAACACTCTGTCTCCCAACGTGTACAGGACTGCGGGCGAAGCCCTAGAGACTTTCCAATGGTTCGAGCAGGCTGGTGGCTGGAGGCAATTCTTCCCGGCTTGGGAGTGCACACTCATGGTCTACATTGGAGCCGCCGCCATGTTTATGATTTCGAAAAGATTGAAGACCAGGTATTGTCTCATTTTATAGTTGCTGTTCTCGTGATTCCGCATGCAAGGCTTTTTAACACACATAAGTATGGTTTATGCTGGGCCCTGCCGGGTGCGAGGCGTACCACCTAGGAAGCACGGACGAGGCACGAATATTGTAATATGTTCATGATAAACCCTACGGCGTCCGTGTCCTTTGTCCCTACAAATCGAGCAGATACGGACCCGGATCGCGTCCGGAACGGTCAAGCATTAAAATTCCATACGCTTTTGAAATCGGATCTGCCGTTGCCGTCCCCAGTTTGTAGTTTGGTAAAAATATTAGCTAGCCAGCAGATAGTAGTGTTTTTTTATTTATTTATTTGTATCAGACACAACAATCCATAATTTAATTAGTAAGTACAATTATGACTAATGTTAGTAGGAAGTCAAATAATCATAAACATTAAAGGGTGTAAACAGACTCTTAACGAAGCCGAAAGGCACTTGTTCTCCCCGTCATTGCAATCATTTTTTTGTTCTAGACCATACCTGGGAACCTTCTAGTTACGGAGATATTGGGGGTCAAAATTCCAACTTTTTCACAAGATTTTTTTTAAATACATGCTTTTAATGTAAGATTTTTACTTTAAACACCTCCAGGACCCCCTTACTATTCAATCCATCCATCAGCACAATGTTTTGTGCTGATGGATGTGTAGTCCTACTGTAAAACGTGATTTTTCAGCCCAAAAAAAAGGTCGTTTCCCAGCACTAATTTTTGCGTAAAGTTACTTATTTTGATGTACATAATGCTTGGTTGACGGCTTCGTGAAGAGTCTGTTTACACCCTGTATACAAACACCACTAAATACTGAACACAAAATAAAATTTACATAAAATTAATACAATATTTTTTTTTGTTCAATATGATGAAAAATTTGGAAAGTCCGAAATCAAAAATTTATTTAAAAAAATGCAATACAATAATAATCAATCATTCAAAAAATAAAATAAAAAACCAATATTAAAACTTAATAAAATAAGTTCTGTGTTATTATTTCACATTTATTACCTGCCCCAATCCTAAAATACGGGTGTCTGTAAGGCCTGCCAGTGCCGCATGAAAGGTCCGTCCAACCTGTTGGCAACAACGGTAAGAATAAGCTGATGCCGCTGCTCAGCACTCTACTCGCTATCGAGGTCGCCCTCTTGCGCATACTGGCATAAAAACAGTCAATGCGGACGCTCGCGAACATTCCCGAAGCACTGCAGAAGTTTTGTTGGTTCCTGTGTAAATACACTCTCAGACAACGGGTCAGTACGAAAAACAAAAATTACTCTTCAAATAATAAAGCTAGCGGAATTAATGAAATTGGATGTTTTAGATAATTTACCACTTAATAAAACAACACCAAATGTAGGGAACATTATTAGTTTAATAGTCAAAATGCATTAAAGAAAAACAATATATTAATAAATTTTACATGACAAAATAATGGTCACATCATCATCTGCCTCGCCTTTTCCCAACTATGTTGGGGTCGGCTTCCAGTCTAACCGGATGCAGCTGAATACCAGTATATTACATGGAGCGACTGCCTATCTGACCTCCACAACCCAATTACTACTGGGAAATACGATACCCCTTGGTAAGACTGGTTGTCAGACTTTTTGGGCCACTGACTACTTTAACGACTGTCAAAGATCTTCAAATGACAGCCGGGACCAACGGCTTAACGTGCTTTCCGAGGCACGGAGGAAACTCGGTATGTAATGGGTGGTCACCCATCCACAGACCAACCTAGGCAAGCACGGCTTAACCTAAAGATCGACCCGAGCGGTTGCTACCTCACATACTGCCTCATAATACAAAAACGTACTTTAAAACAAAATCAATACTTTGTATTGCCTCCACGGGCTTTTGTCACAGCTACCAGGCAATTGGGCATTCTGTTGATTGAGTTTCTTAAGTTGCAGAATATTGGTCCATTCTTCCACTAACGCATGTTTTAGGTCTCGAAGTGTTGGTGGAGCTGGTTGGGATGGGTTTCGATTTCCTACACACCTCCCAAGCTCGTCCAAAGCGTGTTCAATTGGATTCAGGTGCAGGCCAGGCCATGCGATTGATGTCAATGTCCGTTCCTATCAAACCTCATCAGCATCTACTTAATAGTAGTTCGTTTATTAGTAGTTCACTGTTAACATTAAATACAAAAACTTTCAGGCACAAGATCAAGGATGATCCACGTGAGTCTCTCTATGATGCGGTCAACGACTGGATGACTGCCGTCGAAAAGAAAGGAACCCCATTCCTCGGCGGCGATAGACCCAACCTGGCTGATGTCACCGTCTTCGGAGTCCTCAGCAGCATCGAGGGGTGTGGAGCCTTCCAAGACTTGAAAACCAACACGGCTGTGGAGAAGTGGTACTACGATACAAAGAATGAAATACAGACACGAATGGGTAAAGTTATTGCCGTTCATGCTTAGACGTCTACGACTAAGGGCGGTTTCACACAGCGTCAGTTTGTCATGCTTCAGTCAGAGGTTTAGGCGCTAGCTATCTACCTCTACGCTGTTCGTTCCACCGCAATGTAATCGCACGTTAGTATCGTCGCCGTGTGTAACCGCTTTTACATTCGTGTTTTGGTGTTGATAAATTCAAAACCTTTGACATCTGTTGTCAGATTTTTTCTTTAAACCTTTAAGTCTGTGACTCAGTTCAGCAATATTAGTACTAGTTAGTTTAATGTTTGTTAGAGATTATTTGACCTACCTTACTACGTTTTTGCAAAGATATGGACAAGTTGTAGCGCACTGGTTGCTAGTGTTATGAATAAACTAGGATTGTTAAGAACTCATGGGAATTCCTAAGAAGTCGTAATACGTAGAAAAGCTTAGACAATATTGTTATACTTACTATAGATTGACTTAAAAATCTTGTCGAAATTTAGAATAATGTATCATAGTGACAAATAACGTGATTATCGATTACGGCCGCGACTTTAACTAATTAGAATACCTTTAGTTTTTACCTTAATGGACTCCGAAGTTGCTGTAACACTTTCTTGACTCTATTTTTAAAATAAAGAATTGTATTATTATATCATACACATGGTGTGATTTCCGATAACACTGCATTTATAACTATTTATTGATAGTAGAACTTGGAATGTGTGGTTCCTATACATGCCTATTTAATAGAACAGCATAAAAAATTAACATCATCTTATAGAGAAATGTGGTTCAGAAACAGTTAGGAGTACAATTAAAACCTATTATTCATATTTTTTTATTTAACTTTTTGACCGCCACAGACGTCTATGGGCGTCAAATCAAAAAGTTCTCACGACGCCACGGACGGCATGGCACGTCGAAAATACACCTTTTTTACAGATGCTTGGCGTAGAGGACACAGATTTTCGTTATTGACGTGGCGGTCAAAAGGTTAAACACAAAAAAATACTTCGATCCACAGATATGCAATGTGCCTATTTCTAAAGCGTTTTTATTTATTTCATGACTGTATTAATCTAAGACCCTTATCACGCCCTTTTAACATTTCAAGACATTAACAATTTGTTAAGATTCAGTTTCTACTTCAGATTACATATTATTTCAGATATCTAGCTAAATTGTTAGTAAGAAAAAGTACATGGTATTGATAGCTCAGCACTATTTTTGACCTTTTTTATTTTTCGGCATGGGAAATCAAATGACTTCCCGCTTTGGGCGGAGCGGAAGGGAGTGTCAGAATTGTACTGACTAAAACCCATCCATGTACCTTCCTTGCCCTTTGTGTTCCAAGGCCGCGGTATCTCTTTCGAACAGTCCCGTAGCCCACTATTTTTGCCCTCGCATAAACATTGTCTTGAACTCCCATTATTAACCAATGCAAAAAAACGGAAACGTTGATCTCAATCGACGAAAACAGAGTTGATGTACGCATGACAAGATCTATTCCCGACTGGGGTGAACAAGCATATTCTACTAACTCTAGATCGATTGAAGTTATTACATCCTTTCACTCTGAAAATGCGTTAAGTCTGAACAGATTGTTTCCCCATTTGAGAAACCAGTTCAGTAGAAGCATGCCAGGTTCGTTGTCAAGCAGAACACGCTCACCTTTAAGACTAGGAACATCAACTACCTTCGGGGATGCCGATGAGCAAGTGTCAGATAATTATGATGATTTATTAAAAAGCGACTTTGTTTTGTACTACTGTAAAGTTTAGAAAAGATTAAGTTGCCATTTCTCTCAGTAGGACAGTAACTGGGCGTTTTCCGTTTTTCGTTGATAATAACACAAACAACTATAAAGTTCCGCATGACCTTGCCTATTGCGTAAGCATGTACTGATGTAAAGCGTGCTGCATACTCGACACGTACATAATAGGTATGTACACGGTACCGGGTGTAACGTCATCACCCTCCACGATGCATGTGAACGTAATCGACACAATCCAGTACAAAGATCCGGTTTGATTGTGATAAGTAAACATTCATTCATACGTAGACTCACGCCTTTTCCCTCGGGTGTAGGTAGAAAGAACGGCTTGGTATCTGCGTTCAGTCATCTGGTCATACACGCACGGCGGTTGTGTGATCGGCAGAGATCGGAATAGGTGTAGTATATTTACCTAAACTTCAAGGAAATAAGTAACATGTGGATACCTCTAATATAATACCTGTCTCTAATTTAACAGATTTATTTCGGAACTGCGAGCAATTTCAAACAGTATGAAAGGGATTTCTTCGAAAGCATCTTTGACAATGTCATAGTTTGTCAGAAAACCGCCGAAAGTGACTGGTTTTTACCAAGGTTTATCGTGTTACCCTCTTGCTGGGTTATAGAGGTCAAATAAGCAGTCACTTTGTGTTAATCACTAGTATTGTTATTCAGCTGCACCCGGAAGACTCAAATATACATATAAATTACAATTTACTTGGGAAAACGCCTAGTCTGCTAATGATGATTTAGAGGCATTCAGTTGCCCCAATAAAATATTTTAGTGCAATTAGAAATTAATAAGTCCATCACTCCAGATCCAAAATCAGAAAACGTATTATGGTACTAAATATTTTATTCTCACAGATTTAGGTCAGATAGTTTACGTTATTACAAAGTATATTTACATTGATCGTAACATAATTTACCTGTTGTATAAATATTTGAAACGAAAACTGTTTGTTATAAAATTTACAGTATATTTGCCTGTTAAAAGATTCTGTGCCTTCCATGTAATATATTTCCCAGTTTTTATCTTACCATAGTCTTAACTTTTTATGGAAATATAAACTTTAAGTCATAGACAAGAAGCCTAATTATTACATAATATTAGCTATCAGCACCACTTCACGTAACTTAGAAAAAAGTATGTACTTTTGGCCCTGTTTCAAAAATATCTTTCTAAAGAGTAATATGTTAACATGTGATTTTATTGTTTAGTTAAAGTTGTTATTAAATACATGATTATTTATTTGTGTTTTAATTATATGTAGTTAGGACAATATTATTTAGGAATATTAAGAAACAATCATGTATATCTATAGAGTAATTAAACCTAATATTTACAACAAAAAACCCAACTCCCAAGCCAAGTGCAAGTCGGACTCGCGCATTAAGGGTTCTGTAGTAGGGGAGGCCCTATTAATTTATTTTTATTAGGTATTTGTTGTTAAAGCAGCAACAGAAATACCAATTCTGTGAAAATTCTTCAAGTCTGTTAAAACCTGCTATATTAATTATACTATAGTTTCTCCAAAGATTCAATTATTGTCTAAATAATTTCGTGACGAATATCCTGTCAGGTTAGGTTTTCACTTTCAATAAGACAATCAATAGTTCTGAGTTATTTTCAATATAATAATTATCATAAGATCAACATAATAATAACATGTCTGAAGGAAACAAGACCTTCAATTTATAATTTTTTTTTTTTTTTCATTTTTCTTACTAATTACATTTTTAAATATTTTTAATAAAAGGATTTTATATCCTTTTTTTATTAAAAAGAAGACATATAAAATGTAGTTGCACCAGCATTGGGAACATTTTATTGTCAGCCTCAGTCGTCCCAGTGCAAGAAAAGGCCCGCTTGTCCTTCCCACTTTACTTGATCGGCGAGTATAAAAATATAATTAAAACTTATTTGTTTCGAAAAGAGAACGATAACTTGAACTTATCGTCAGTTCATTTAGTTAATGTCATCTTTTCAAGTCAGCCTTTTACATTTTATCACAAAACCTCAACCAGTTATAATTAAACTTAAATAAATTTTAACTAATCTTCAATAGATTTCTATTGAAGATTGATTGATTTTTGATTTTTATTCTTATAATATTTATTAACATGTGTCTTTCTGGCCTTTTAGGAAAACAAGACATTGCCTTTAACATTGTCAGTAGTGTTTTATATGATATGTGATTACTGTTATTCATTTGTTTTAATTTCCTAAATAGGAAGAATTCATGTGGCTTGTCACTTTTAGAAATTGTAGGCCATTTTTCATGGAGAGAAATCTGAACAGGGCGCCAGGTCTGTCTAAACGAATCGCATCCAGTAGTCCGCTTGTTCGAGTCGGCTTGATTAGGCAAAGCAGGGTGGCAAATATGTATTATATCATACTGAATCTGGGCCCCCGAACATTTACGTGTGTATTTTGAACAGATGAGACGGATTTGAAGATAGAACTGTCCACAAATGGTAGCTTATATAGAAAAAAAATATGGTAAGGATGCCACGATAGCAGATCAGCAAGCAATTTGAGTATATTGGAGCGAGAATCCTCGGTTGGCGATGTCAGGTGGGCTGGCAGCCGTCGCTCCTTCGTCGGCGTTTGTCACAACGTATAGAACGAACGGCTTCGCTCCGCCTGTGAAGAAGAATACATAAACATATTGATATACCTACATAAACCGACGCCTTTTTTATGGGGGAGGCAGTAGGATTTTAGGCAGCAACTACAAAAATGCTGCTGCAATCCATGTATACTTCTTTTGCCACCTTGAGGAAAGCCAGAACGCTACCTGCTACGATCCTTGTATACTCCATTTATTTCACCTTGCGTATTTTGTTCTTAAGGGAACATTGCATAAATAATATAAATGTGACAACACCTTCGATACATAATAGGAATACTGAGAATATTTGGCATAATGCACTATAACTAACTTTCGGATGAAGTTTGTAAATCGGGGGGGATCCCTCCATTACATAACCATTATCGATAACTTTACAGTAATATAGCTTATTCATCAGAGTTAATCTGATGAATAAGCTAGGTATATTACTGTAAAGTTTTGGATTTATGAAGATATTGGGTAAAAATAGCATTTACTCGGGCGGAAGCTAGTAAAATAATGTATAATCGAAACAAGTGCCAATTAAGTGAATACTACTTTAATAAGACATTTAATTTGCCCGACGGTCAAGTAATGATATTAAACTTAAATAGACTCCTCCAAGATAATTACTCAGTAGTAGTATAATTACTTATAATTCAGTTTTTAACCCTTTAGGGTAGGGATTACCTAGGTACAGGAGTTAGGTTACAAAATAGGTAAAAATACTTACTTTGCACTGTAACGAATCCGAGACCACAGAAACGGTCTGTGCCTGCTGCCAAAGCAGTGGATACCACGATCGGGTTAGGTATCACCACGAAGTCTGTCAGACAGTTGGCACCGTTGACCGCTCCCACGGTTGTGCCGAGTACAGTGTTGTCAGCACCTTCCACGTCGCCCGTCACGGTAAAAGAGTATGTGTCACTGGCCTGGCATGGATAATAATAAAGTTATTAAATTAGACTTATTTCCGTATGATTGTGAGTTGTGAATCTGTGCGAGTTGTTTGTTGCGTTCTGCAATATTGTAGATTGAAACACATCTACCAATGTTTAGCGAGTCACGAGTGGCTGGCTACGAGTAAGAGGAGAGCCCTATCGAAATATCTGAAACATGGCTACAGCTAAACACTAGGCAAAAAACATAAACCTTAAGGTTGGGTTAGACGTGTATTCCCGTTATGTACCACCAAAGTACAAACACTATCTGCTATGGGTAGGTATAGTATCTCGGGCTGGAAGGGCTCCGTGTGCATGTGACTTGTGTGAATAAAATTGCAATGTCTCACCTGTGCATACTGTATGGCACAATAGCCCGCTTCCATTCTAATGCAAATGCCATAGTTCAGGTTGACAATCTGTCTGGTGCCGGTGACCAGGGACGCACTGAGATCTGTGTTAGCACCGGTCCCGTAGTTGAAGCTGCTGATAGTTCCCGATGTTCCGGTGTAATATTGAAGGCAGCCGTTCGGCGCTGCAAATAATAGTTAAGTCTGAAACTGAAGCCGCCAGCCGAGAGAGATGTTCTGGCCATGCGGGGAAAGTTATATGATGGTAAAGAGTAGCAGAACGCTTGTGTGGAAGATTAGACTAGAAAAGAGAGAGAATGGCTAATAGGATGTATGGCAAACGGCATGCCTCAAATAGGATTGAGTACTCAAGCTTCAAAACTTGTGAAAATGGCCACAAACCTGAATATTGCGGTTATTTTATTAAAACATAATTACTTACCAATTCCTGGACAGTCACATCCAAGCTGGATAAGCTTAATGTTCCATCTTCTTGAGAAGGTTGTGGCTAAGGTCGCCGTGACTATGATAGTGATGGCTGTGTTC
Organism: Lycophotia porphyrea; assembly: GCA_950005105.1. Classification (NCBI taxonomy): domain Eukaryota; kingdom Metazoa; phylum Arthropoda; class Insecta; order Lepidoptera; family Noctuidae; genus Lycophotia; species Lycophotia porphyrea. Next base: position 22,583,278 of record OX465383.1, on the reverse strand, counting down.
CCGTTGAAGTCCACGAAGATTGACTGCCCAGTGAGGTCACCGCAGAGCAAGGGGACGATGGTGTTCCCTCCTGACACTGATATCGAATCTGTGGCGCAGTTCCCGTCACCGTCGGGTTGTGCCAGCACCAGGTCCAAGAACTCCATGCGGAGCTAGAGGTATAGACAATATTGGGAAAATATTAATTTGGGTTTCGTTTAGTGCGACAATAAAGCGATGCGTGCGATGATATGTAGCGTATTGTTGCGAGCTGGGTATGTGATGAATTATCTACTACCGAAATAACTTTATCTATCTATACATCTATATCTATACATATCTGTACAGATAAATCAAATTGGATTGTCTATTTGTAATATTAAAATAACCGCTTTTTACTAAGTGCATATGGATGTATACAAGGTAAATAAACCAAAACAACATTTTTTACAATTTTTGTCTGTCTGTTTGTTCCGGCTAATCTCGGAAAAGGCTGGACCAATTTCGACGGGACTTTCACTGGCAGATAGCTGATATAACAAGGAGTAAGTAGGCTACTTTTATTTTAGATAAATAATTAGGGTCCCGTGCAAAAAAAATAAGACCCTTGAAATTGGCAACAAAATTCGATTCAAATAGGGAAGTGCTTATAATAATGGGGATTTTTTAATAATAATTTCACGCGAACGAAGGTCGCGGGCAACAGCTGGTTAATTATATAACACTTATAAAACTTAATCATAATCACAAATACACTACTGATCACTATACACTTAGATATCGAACTTTTAATTCACTTCGGTTCGCTTCGTTGTGTGTGCTACGAAGCGAATCGAAGTGATGACTCTCGGTCTATAGCGGAACGAGTGGGAAATAAAAAGTTCCAATCGTCACCACTGGGGCGGAACGAAACTTTTTTTTCCCATTCGAACCCAGTGGGGACGACGAGGTGAGGACGACCGGAAATAAATCCAATCTACTACTAGTGTTAGTTCAATAACGCCTTAAGTGATTACTAAGAAGAAACTAAAATTACAAATATAGACCGCGCTAAAGTTTTCGATTATTATTAATTTCCAATGTAAAAGAATATTTAAGCGGGTTGGCTCACCTGACAAACATTGGAATTACAGCGGTTCACGATCATGGAGCAGGCCGAGCCGCCGGCGTACGCGGCGGGATAGCCGGGGCTGGTGAAGTACGTGTTGTTCACGTTCGTTGTGGCACCACATGTCCGAGACACTGGAATGTAAGCAGTTACCGGTATTGAGAGGTTCATTCCAAATTGCTTTGGCAGACATTATAACAGTTATGACTATCCCCTTTCGGACCAGATAATTTATCAGCCTAGTTTTCTGCACCTATCTATTGGATACTTACGTAGTAAAGAGAAACGACAAGGATTCGTATCTATGTAAGTACCTACAACAAAATATCTTTTTGCTGAGAAGTATAGTAACTTCGGAAAATAGTTGGCTAAGGTTTTCTATAGCTTTCGGACCTTAAGTATAGTTTAATACATAGTGTGTGTATATAGAAGTAGTGTAGTGTATTGTCCAGGTTCCTCAGTAGCACGTACAGACACTACCACCCTTAAAGATCGTCAAATACCATAATAAACACAGGAGTTTACAGAAACTAGGAGAAACATGTGATGCATGATAATAAAATGATTTTTTCTTTATTTTCACCGGGTCAGATTCTCTTAGACTTTGGCACCTCAAAATCGCTTATATAGTGGACAGGTCACTCAAAGTGTAGGTTGAATTACTTACACGAGGAGCAGTATGAAAGGGATATGGTATCGTCTGCGATGTGGCTCAGCAATCACATTTTATTTCATCGGGGTACCCTTTCAGACTAAATTGCAACTTCAGCGGCCCACCTGGCTTTGTAGTTGGTTTAGAAGTTTCTTAGTGGGCCATGGCAGTCGGCGGCCCGCTGGGAGCTTGTCTGCAGAGTCTTCATAGTCGGCCACAGTTTTATTTGTGCCGCAATAAGGCTAATTTTATTTATTGAGATGGATGACTTGAGAAAACTGTTACGGTTCTTTAGCGTATAACAGGTACTTACCGACGCAGCACCGGCCTCTCCTCGTGGCGCAGACCCCCGTGATGGTGCCGTTAAGATTGTTGCACTCCCGCCGCGCCAGACACGTGCCGTTCATCGTGTTAGCGGTGGAACACTCCGTGTTCGCGAACCGGACGATGCTCACGAAGGGAAACACTGCAACGACAGAAGTTTATTTATTACTAGCCTATCGTCCCGGTTTCGCACGGGTGCAATTTACTAATGAAAAAAATTTGAAGAGAGGTTAGCAAAAAAAAACTGAAATTTTTCTTTTATTTTTTACAAACCTTGTCGTGATAAATTACGAACGCAACAAAAATAAAAATAGTCTAGTCGGTCGGGCCGTCCTCGAGTGATACAATCATATTGTGCTCCATGATGCATGTGGCAATGCAGTACCCATTAATACCTACAAAATTATGTTAATCCTATCACTCTAGTCTTCTCACAGAACCGCAAACATTCTATCATCGTCGCATCCATTCATCAGCAAATAAGTCCAACCCAGGGTTGGTCTCCAAGAGCGCGTTTCCAGCATCGTCAGCATACTCGTTATAGAATTGGTCTAACTTTGAAACCACATATTGTAAAGATTATGGTTGTCATGGAATCTGCAATCAACAAGTAAATATTTCTCCAAGATAGGCAAGGTGGATCAAGCGAGCTAGGTACAACAAAAACACCGGACCTATGTAATAAACGTGACAATCCAACAATTTTGACAAATAAGTCCAATTATTGCGACAAGTGATATTTTTTTAAGTTTATTTTAGATAAATAATTAGGGTTCCGTGCAAAAACAAATAAAACCCTTAAAATTGGTAACAAAATTCGATTCCAATAGGGAATTGCTTATAGTAATGGGGATTTTTTAATAATAATTTCACGCGAACGAAGGTCGCGGGCAACAGCTAGTTAATTATACGAATGATGAATTTTGCACGTAAACCTTAGGTAGGTACTCAGGTAGTTAAGATACCGTAGATTGCAGCTTGATCATTACTTGAAATACCCAGGTACTTAACATTCGCCAGCACATCAAGTCGAACAATCTGTCAAATTACTTTAATAGATTTTCAACTTTATCGCTGAAGCATTAGGTTCAAGGTTGATTGGGAAAATTTGACAGTTTCGGGTAGCTTGATGTGCTAGTCTGTTCTTTAGCGATGCACTGAATGGAGCGAATTTGGCTGCTAGACCACGTAGCTTCCTATTGGTTTGCCTAAGGAGGTCATAGTCTAGGGATAGCAACAAAATAGCTAATGTGACGAATCGTCATCATATCCTACGTTAGACGTGTAAGCGCATAGCATCCCAAGACACCTAAATGCCATAATGACTGTATGTCTATTTTTAAGGTTCCGTACCTCAAAAGGTAAAAAAGGAACCCTTATATGATCACTCTCTTGTCCGTCTGTCTGTCCGTGTGTCACCAGCGATTTTCTCAGGAACGGGTAGACATAGCAAGTTGAAATTTACACCAGATACTGAGGTCTATAGTCCCTATTAGGTGTATACAAATCATTGATTTTCGCGAAAATTTGTAAGTGCCAAAATTTACCTTAATTTTCATTTTTTTTATTTTTCGGAAATTCTCCTTTACTTGTGCTGTAATAACTTGCTTTTAAACAAAATTAACAATTCTAGGTCAACCGGAAGTACTCTATAGGTTTTGGGTCAAAAACCTATATGTTCCCGTTGACCACGAAATTTGGCAAGAAGCAATTTCTTAAAGCGTATGTAAAGGAAAATATCTGAAAACCGCAAATATGTAGTTTAATAACAAAATACCTACAAGTTTATACGGAACCCTCGGTGCGCGAGTCCAAGTCGCACTTAGCTGGTGTTTTTTTTTTAGTGGAACAAGCTCTCCACTCTATTACCAAACCCAGTGGCGTCTAGCCTTTTTGGGCCCTTATGCAAAAAAACGATGTGCCTTTGCCTATACATACAAAATAATAAGTATTGTGAGGACACGTTTTTCTTGAGGTTTTTTAATCTTCTAGTAGGGCCTACTTCAAAAAAAAAAAAAATCATTGTGGTCCACCGGGGCCCTTGAATCAGGGACCCGATGCGACCGCATTGGTTGAATTGGCATAGCCACGCCACTACCCAAACCACTGCAAGTCCTGAAAGCCAGAATTAACAGTAGTGACCACCAGAAAAGCGCCGAGACAACGAAGCTCCGGCAATGAAGTCCCAGAGAAACAATTTAAGTGTCTTACTTCCCGCAACGAAATTAATCAGTAAAGAATAGCGAAAAATAGAAAACTACAAAGGAAATAGTTGGATGTTGCTATACTTTAATTGTATTGTGCAGCTGTCATTGACATTGAATCGGTAAAGAAAATATTATAATGAAATATTGCCAGTGCATTATCATAACAAAATTCGCGTAGCGTTAAAATAATTAGATCAAGTAAATAAGACAGAAAAAAGAAAACCTGGGAATAAAATAAGATGCAAAGTGGACACTTACATATCTTGCCCTTCCTTCCTCCGAGTTCAGTCACGTTGTTGCTTTCTGGCTGGTCATTTTCGTCGAAGCCATCGTCTTCATCGAATCCATTGAACTCGTCTTGGTCGAATCTGTTGATGTTGATCGCTGACGCCGCTACCACTAACGCCGAAATAACTAAACACCACTTTCTGGACCCCATGTTTGCTAAATTTCTGCTCTTCGCGACAACCCCAGCAGAGTAACTGACTAAAACAACCTCTGGGTCATTTGTAACTACTGAAATGTGGGTATCCGTTTCACTGGACCTGATCCCAATAGAAATGGTCACGAAATACGAGTAGACATGTTAGTCATGTATAAATAAAGTAGGTGATAACGGTTGTCTGTTTGTGCAAAATGTTAGGGATGTTACCGTTATCCGTTTAGCGCCTGCCGACAGCCTATGTGCTAAAATGAAGCTGTGAGTGGAAGAATTAGAACGATTTAGGTAAAAGTTTACTTCGTAGATAGTACTCGTACCTATGTGTATCGAGACCTTTTTGTGCATACCTGTGACACATTTTAAGGTCAACTTACATTACGTACTTACGTGGGTACAGACGCCAGCACATCAAGCTACTACAATCTGTCAAATTTCTTTAATAGATTTTCAACTTTACCTCTGAAGCATTAGGTTCAAGGTTGGTTAGGAAAATTTGACAGATTCGGGTAGGTTAACCTGCTGGCGTCTGTCCATTATACAAACCAGCTGGTAATGGCCGGTATTGGCAGATTATAACTGCCAATAATAAAGTTGGTGAAAAAATGAACTGTGGGTGTGGGTAGGTAAACAATATTGCCATTTTGTATAAGTATTATACTCTTTGATATTGCCAAAATAATTAATCTGTCATGTAGGTAAACGGTAGTTTTGCTGCGGCGGCACTCACAAAAAATATGTAATTCAAATTCAATTTATAGGTAATTCATTTAAGTGCTAAAACTTGATTTTTTTTATGAATCTGCAAGACTGGCACTCGTTTTCTTGGAACCGAGATAATAAGTAGTCGATGTAATATTTTCTTAGACAATGCCGACAAACAGAGGCAGCTGCTTAGAATAATAGTGCATAGAAGCCGCGTCTATAACAAAACACGAGCGATATCGTGTATCTGTTACCGGCAATCTGTATAATCCGGTATTCTATACAATGCCTAGGCAATGTATAGAATACCTAAAACGATTAGGTAATGTATGAAATATTATTGACATAAAGTCAATAATATTTCATACATTACCTAATCGTTTAACTTTGCCTAGGTATTCTATACAATACCGAATGCGCAGTCGGTAATGTGTGTAAAAGACGAAGGCAGGGAAGAAGGTGACGTGCGGGCAGGTAGACAATAAATAAATAATAGTTCCTCATGTAAGAATATTTTTTTTTTTGGTGGATAAATTTAATGACCACCAAAAATCTATGACCTAAAATATCAATTGATCACCAAATTTAGTAAATGACCACCAAATTTATTAAATGAGTACCAAATTTAAATGAGGTGGTTGATGACAAACTAGTTTTGCCTAGGCCAACTTGGGGCACCCCGACCCGGATAAGTTAGGTTAGAAGGGTATGGCGTGCCCGCCATACCCTTCGTGGTTATTTTTTATAAACCATTCGGAAGTAGGACCGGATCTCGCCCGAGTCGGATGCAAGAGCATAACAGTAAAATTTCTGGTGGTCATTAACTATTTTTGGTTCCAATTTCACGCTAAAATGGGGATTAATTTTTGTGATCATTTACTAATTTTGGCAGTCAAAAGTGATTTTTTTGCCGTTACTTTTTACTAAATCTGGTGGTTCGTTAAACATAAGCCTTATTTTTACTTACTTAATTTTGCTTAGGCTACTGCCTAACTAGGTCTATTGACCTACTCATTATATTTACAGAATTGTTTTGTTTCTTAAGTTTTGTTATACTTATTACGTATCTGAGTAGGTACTTGTAAGCAAATAACATTATGTTACTTATAGCCAGAAGAATTTATAGTTTCACGTTAATTTAATTGTGATTTTACTATAGTAACAGAAAGGTACTACTTAAGTGCTTATATGAAGTTTATTTTAAAGAATAATTTATTGATTTATTATGACTAAAAAGTTTTCATGTGTTAAATGTTTAATATTTCCTTAAATAGGACCTAGTAACATAAGATTAAATAAATCTTTTTGAGTGCAGTGATTCTTAATTCTTCTGCAGAAAAATGCCCACCCTTTTCATAAAGATTATTTTTAAGGAGCATCCTAACTGTTCATTTTAAAAGTTGATTTAAAGTACTTCTGTCATGTTTCAACTACCCGTCATTTTATAGGTAAGCCGGTTAACATTGATAAACATAGACCAAAATCTATTTATTTTACACATTGCCGGTGGCCCAGCAGGTACTCTATACAATCCCTAGGAATTGTATACATTACCTAAGTAAAGTATTTAATGGACAATAATATTCATAATATTTCATACATTGCCTGGACGCCCCAGGTATTCTATACATTGCTTAGGTAATGTATAGAATACCTGAATTATACAGATAGCCGGTAACATGTCCATTTCATTTTCTTTGTGTGCGTGAGCCGAATGCGTCTACGTTCCTTAAACGCACACAAATATAGCTTTAAATGATACTATTACCAGCCCGTTACCCTATAAATATGGGAAAACGCACTCCAATGTTGCTGGATCAAATCAAGACAAGTATTTTATGTTATCAGGAACTGGATAAGATGAAGATGATTATTATGTAATGTAATATGACATATTTTTACGAAAGGTAAAATTCAATTTATTATAAAAATAAAAGAACCATTAATTGAATGCGCTTAGAATATTTATCGTTCAATGCCTTTAGAATATTTGATGTATGATGTGTTTTATTAATATAATATGCTGACATCTAAAAAAATTGGTTTTGATATCAATTAATAGTAAGTGTTGTGTGTCGCCACCGGTATCCTATTTACAAAGACTAATATAAAATACTTAATGCCAAGTTAGTTTCTCGAAACTGGCCAATAAATGTTATGTCGTATTCAATAACGTAGGTAGTAGGTAAATCGAAAACATCTTTTTTTTTGCTGAACAAAAATAAGAACAAAATTGAAAGCAATGTGGGTATTTTTTACTCACAAATAGCAACACTTTATTGTGATAAGTTAGGTTATTATAATTTTTGTTTAATGATCGATTTACGTAAAAATAATGCATAAAATGTAAGTACTTAGATGTGATATGTAATTTGATCACATTTTTGTGTTTTCCTGAAGTGCTATGACATCCTTACACGCTGCAAACTGTCATGTTCAACTATTTTAAATAATTTACTCGCGAGCTTTGTTCGCCGGAACGTGACCTTGAGTACTGACGGACGGCTCGCCGAGAGAAGTATTCCATGTATGGCATAGTTTTAGTTGCCTCACTTTTTGCACTCGTACTGGGTTTCTATGCGTTATTATTTTTAGGGGCAGCTGGCTCGTATTTCTGTATGCAAGTGCATCAGAACAGTAATTACTTGACGCAATTCCATGCACTTCGGTATTTCCATTTTGCCGCATTCCTGTGACTCACATTTCTCGACCGGCATTTATCTCATCTACATGCAGGGGCGGACCGTGAGTTTGTGGGACCCTGGGCTAATACTACTCAGGGGCCTGCCTAATTGTCATCTTGTCAATCAAAAAAATGTTTTCGATAATGATGTACTTACTAGGTATAGGAAAAAAAGAGGTCAATCGTTATTTTATTTATTTATTACTAGCGACTGGCTTGCCTTCGCACTGGTGCATCATCAAACGTGGTATCATTTGTGTTAATTGCAATAAGTATATAATTCTCAGATTTTTTATAAGTACCTAAAGTGCGTTTTTTAATCCTAGAGACTAAATTGACACATGCTAATGTCAAACTGTATATATGTGACCTATACAGCTTGACATTAGCATGTGTCAATTTAGTCTCTAGGATTAAAAAACGCACTTTACTCGTTAGCATAAAAGCAACATCTATCAAATCAACTCGACAGCACCTAGTTCTTTCAAAAGCACTGTGCAAGTGTCAAAACGCATATTACGCCAATCAATTAAGAATACAATACAATCATAAATCGTTTAAGTAAATAATACATTGCGTCATAGATAAATAATATTTGTATCTCATGATTAAGTTATGAATTACGATATATAACCAAAATATTGTACAGACGGAGACGCCAGCACATCAAACTACTACAATCTGTCGAATTTCTTTAATAGATTTTCAACATTATCTCTGCAGTATTAGGTTCAAGGTTGGTTGGGAAAATCTGACAGTTTCGGGTAAGTTGACCTGCTGGCGTCTGTACCTACGTAACAAAAAAAGCAATATTAAAAAGCACATGCTAAAATTCAACGTCAAAAACGTTGCAATTGCAAATAATTTAGGAAATCTCATAGATAACTACGACGAGTAAAGGCCACGGACGAACAGACGCCAGCACATCAAGCTACTTCAATCTGTCAATATCTTTAATAGATTTATTTTTTTGGAAAATCTGACAGTTTCGGGTAGCTTGACCTGCTGGCGTCTGTACTTAATGTAGATACTTATGATTTTTTTTGTAAAAAGTTGCGTGTGTTATTAAAATGAATGCATAATTTTAACTTAAAAAATTGTTTATAATGATGAGTACAATGACCACAAGGGTAAACAAAAACCAAGACCAGCTTTTTAAATCAGTCCTTATTTTCGTAAGCTCATTCATTGTGGTCCATCCATACATTATAGGTAGGTATTATGTTGATCAGTATTTATAATAAAAATCGTAGCAATTGGAAAATGTTTTCAATAGCATCATAAACCTACATGTGTACATAAAAAAAACAGTGATTTGCTGCTAAAGAACTTATTGCAGTTTAATTCTTCATAAAATCTAAAAATAAATCAGTTAAGTACTCAAAACAAAATGACTGTTGTTTGAACTATTCCCACAACCTTAATTATTGATACTAGCTTTTGCCCGCGGCTTCGCCCACGTGGAGTTCGGGAATTGCCCACAAGAACTTACTTCTGTAATAATCATCATCTGCCTAGCCTTTTCCCAACTATGTTGGGGCCGGCTTCCAGTCTAACCGGATGCAGCTAAATACCAGTATTTTACATGGAGCGACTGCCTATCTGACCTCCACAACCCAGTTAGTACTGGGTAATACGATACCTCTTGGTTAGATTGGTTGTAAGACTTTTGTTTTTGGGCCACTGACTACCTAACGACTGTCAAAGATCTTCAAATGACAGCCAGGACCAACGGCTTAACGTGCTTTCCGAGGCACGGAGGAAACTCGGTATGTAATGGGTGGTCACCCATCCACAGACCAACCTAGGAAAGCACGGTTTAACCTAAAGATAGACCCGGGCGGCTGTTATTATTTAGCCACGAGCTCCTCACTTACTTCTGTAATAATAAGTAATCTATGTGCTATACCATACTATAATCTGTCTCTGTGCCAAATTCTATCCCGATCTTTTGAGCCGTTCTGGCGTAAACAAACATACATCCATCCAAACTTCGCATTTATAATAGTTTATGTAAGATAACGGGGTGGAAAGGGCACCGACGCGAAAATGGTTACCACGTGTTCAGTATATCATTTGGAGCATAGAAATTTCAATTTATTTATTTTTCATCGGTAATTTAAAAAAATCACGCCCCGCACGCACTACTCAACATGCGCGCCAAAACTTTGACACGTGTGACGTGTCTCATAATTTTAATTGAACAGTGTGTACACCAATTTTTGAGTCCCACTACCAAGAGAATACTACATTTCACAGAAAATTCAACGCCCCCATTTTACCCTCTTAGGGGTCGAATTTCGAAAAACCCTTTCTTAGTGAATACCTACTCTTCACAAAAAATACACCCTTAAATGTCTTTAGGACCAACGGTTTGGGCTGTGTGCATAATTTTAACAGAAGTGTTTGTACCCTAATTTTCAAGTCAATAAACCCCAAGACTAAAATTTTTCACAGAAAATGTAATACCTCATTTCACCTTCTTAGGGGTGGAATTTTGTAAAACCCTTTCTTAATGGATACTTAAACTCTTCACAAAAAATACACCCTCCAAATTTCATATCTTTAGGACCAACGGTTTGGGCTGTGCGTTGATATAATCAGTCAGGGGATAATTTTGGAAAAACCGTCATACATGTTTTTCATAACTTTTACAGAAGACTTTGTACACTAATTTTCAATAAAATCAACCCCGAGACTAAAAAGTTTCGCAGAAAATTAACACCGGTCTTTAGCACCGGTAGTTTAGGCTGTGCGTTGATATATCAGTCAGTCAACCAGGACTTTGAATTTTATATTGGGGGATGATTTTAGAAAAACTGTGATACACGTATCTCGTAATTTTAACTGAAGAGTACATACACAAATTTTTAAGTCAATCGACCCCGAGAATAAAAAGTTTCTCAGATAGTTCAAAACCCCATTCCACCCTCTTAGGGGTTGAAATTCGAAAAATCCTTCCTTATTCCATGTTTACGTTATAAGGGAAACCTCTGCGCAAAATTTCCGCTTTCTAGGTCCAAGGGTTTGGGCTGGGCGTTGATGAGTCAGTCAGGCAGTCAGGACTGCTCTTTTTAACCGACTTTCTTCAAAAAGGAGGTTCTCAATTCGGTAGTATGTTTTTTTTTTTTGTATTTGTTACCTCATATCTCCGTCGTTTCTTAACCGATTTCAAAAATTCTTCTTTTATGTGAAAGGATATACTTCCCGATTGGTCCCATAGAAATTTCATCAAAATCGGTTCAGTAATTTGGTATGTTTTCACGTTAATTGCTATATCACGCGACGACGCCTGAAGTCTTGCATGTTTAATTTGACACACTTCCTGATTTCCGATTGAATTAAAAATTTGCACGCTTATGTATATCGCGTGATAGTACAATATATCGATGACATGGAGCTGATCTGATGATAGAACAGCTCTATCATCAGATCAGCTCCATGTCATCGATATATTATTATGTCGGCGGCCTTAGGAACTCCGTTATGAAACGACATAACCCCATCGAATTTGGGCTCGTATGATTCGTCTTGACGAGTACTTTGTCACTAGATGTTATCCAGGGTCTGATGATGAAGCTGGAAGGTGGCCATAGGATCTCTATGATAAAACGACGTAACTGCATCAACTTTGGGCTCGTTTGATTCGTCTAAATGAGTAGTTTGTCTATAGATGGTATCCAGGGTCTGATGATGGAGCTGTAAGGTGGCCATAGGATCTGCGTGATAAAACGACATGAACGCATCGAGTTAGGGCTCGTTTGATTCGTCTAAATAAGTTGTTTGTCTTTAGATAGTATCCAGGGTCTGATGATGGAGCTTGAAGGTGGCCATAGGATCTCCGTGATAAAACGACGTAACCGCATCGAGTTTGGGCTCGTTTGATTCGTCTTAATGAGTAGTTTGTCTTTAGATAGTATTCAGGGTCTGGTGATGGAGCTGTAAGGTCGCCTTAAGAACTCCGCTATAAAACGACAACCCCATCGAGTTTGGACTCGTTTGATTCGTCTTCACGATAACTTCCTTAAAGTTCTGGTTACAATATAAAAATTAATTCATGATTAGAATTTGTGTGGTATGCTAAAAAGTCTACAACTAAAAAGGGTAAAATAAAAAACTTTCCGCGAAAAAAAAACCGACTTCCAAAAAAACACAAAAAGAAAAACTTTTTTTTTAATTACTTTCGGAAGTCGGTGACTTTGTTTGTTTCATTGTAATTTTTTGTTATCTCTGAAGTATTAGGTTCAAGGTTGGTTGGGAAAATCTGACAGTTTCGGGTAGCTTGACCTGCTGGCGTCTGTAACTACACTATAATATTGATGGATATTATAATAAATGCGTCTCTTTTTGTGATTCCCAACTAATGGCCATTATTAAAAATTTCCAATGAATCATATGGACCGTAACATATTAATATACAGGGTGGAATTTCTGCCTCGTCTGCGCAGCCACGACCACTCTGACAAGAGTGTTTCGACTAAGAATAATGTAGTGTATTTGCGTATCAAAATAGTTGTTAGATAAGTACCTAGGAGCGCAAACGTGGTCATGAACGAAACGTCAAAAATCCGCACTCGGGGTCTGTCAGCGAGCAATGGATCGAAGTTTGCACGGAGTCAAAATTACTGACCGTTTGGGACAGTAGTATACTTCGTACTAAATACAAATTGCAGACGCAGGCAACACAGCCGCCAAACTAAAATGGAACTGGGCAGGCTATATACGCCGCATGTCGCAACAGAATTGGGCGAAAATAGCTTCAGATTGGGTTCCGAACAAAAAGAATCGGCGACGCGGCAGGCCCAGAAGGAGATTGCGCGATGAGCTGGACAGCTACCTAAAGGATTGGGCTGAAATAGCTCTAGACAAGGAAGACTGGAAAAAAGGAAAGGAGGCCTTTGCCCTGCAGTGGGACACAACAGGGTCATAATAATAATAAATAAAATAAGTACCTAAAATATCGCTAATCCAAGACCGGATACATTGTACTTATATTAAGTACTAACTTTGGCGTGCGGCTTCGCTCTCGTTATGTATGGAATGTACTCATGGAAACGTGAGTGGGTGGTGAAAGAATTTTCGGAATCGGATCAGTAGTTCCGAAGATTACCCCCTACATACAAACTTACAAACAAATTGTACCTCTTCATAATATTAGTATATAGTTATGTTCATATAATTAATAGAGAGCAAAAGAAGAGTGATGTCATAATCTTAAAAATTAGCCACCTATCCAATACGTATTACTAAAACTATACAAATGACAATTTTACCTCATCTTACTTACTCTAGGATGTCCCCACGGGATTACGTACATTCAGTGTTGGACACACAAGCCATGTAGTCGCAAATCAATCACGACAATCGACGACTTAAGTCATAAAAGACAGAATTGTTATAGTACCCGTAATCGGTATGTGAGCTAAAATGAGGCTACGAAATCTAAGAGTTTGGTTGGGACAGAAAATATCACTGTAGCCGTTCGATCTGAGAGAATATTACCATATCACTAAACACCTATTTTATTTATGTGGTGATCACTTTATCAATATTTCTAGATGATCAACTTGATCTATGTAACCAAAATGTTATAAAATCACATAAAAGCGCTTATCTGTGCTTCTTTACCCCTTTGAGGTGCATTTAGCAAGTTCTTGTCAAACAACACTACTAGGATCCCACGCATACTTCACTTTATCTTCTGAAAGGTTGCTAAGTATCTGCATATCTTCGGGAGAAATGTCGAAGTTGAGAGCAATATTTTGTTTCATATGCAAGGGGTTTGTTGATTTAGGTATGACAGCAATATCTTGTTGCACTGCCCATCTTAACAATACTTGAGCATTGGTCACCCTAAGACCTTTGGCTATTTTTGAAACTGATGGATGGCATAGTAACTCATCATTGTTGACAGATTTTCCTCCAAATGAACAATATGCCTGGAGTACAATATCAGTTGCTTTACAATAACCTAGCAACTCCTTTTGATAGTAAAACGGGTGCCACTCCACCTTTAAAAAATAAAAATCAATTACTTAGGAAATGATCAAAATTATGGTAAAATTTAGTTTTAGTGTTGATTTACATGACATATACCTGATTTACAGCTGGGACTACACCGTGATTCATTTTCATAAGAAGGTTTAGGTGGTAAACGTTGAAGTTAGATACACCAATGGCTTTGACAAGCCCATTTTCATAAAGTTTCACCATACCCTCCCAGGTTGCATGCCGAAGCTCTGTATTTTTTTTATCAGTAACCGCAATTCTCTGTGTTCCAGGGAAATGAATTAAATACAAGTCTGCATAATCTAACCCCAAATTGTTAATTGATGCTTTGTAGGCTTTCTTGACCATTTCTGGCCCTCCATGATCAGCAGGTGCTGTAAATAAATAAGGAAAAAATGTGTAAATTTTAATGAGAAACGTGTAATTTTTTTTTAGAAAAATCTGTTAACTTTAGAGCATGCACAACTAAAATTACTAACAAGTAGTTATTTATTTTAGAATTTTAGCATAGTATTGAAAACTGATTTACTCTCCCTCGCTCAGTATGTGTTATCCTGTTTCATGCAAATTGATATCTATCTAGAATCTATCTATCCAAAAATATACATCTTATCTTGCTATTGTTATTAATGCCAAAGTTTGTGAGGATGGATTTAATGGTTGTTACTCTTCTTCAAGCAAATACTTTTGAACGGATTTGAATGAAAGTTTTTGCACACAGAAGCTTATAAACTGGATTAACACATAGGATATTTTTTTATCCCAGGAATAGTATGATCCATGTGACATTAACTGAATGAACGAAGCCACAGGCATAAGCTACTTGCTACATATTATTTCAGCTACCATATTTTTTTAGAATATCATTTTTTAAATGTTGTGTAGTAGCAATTTTAGTTAAACACCCAATAACATTACAGTAACAGTACTTACAGAGTTTAGTTGTAATGAAAATATCATCACGTTCTAAGTCATGCCGTGGGAGTAATCTTCGGAAGGCTTCCTTTAAGTATGATTCATTGCGGTATACAGCAGCTGTATCTGTAATTATTAAAAAAATAAAAAATAATAATATCCGTATCATATTAACAATTTTTTTTTTCTACTCAGTATGGAAGATGCACTCATCAAATATATGAAACACCAAGAAACAATGTCCACCTTTTGTTACCAACCTTTTTTGAATGGAACTGCAGACAATGATTGATAGTTTACAAAGAGATTTTAGTCAACTATCTTGACTCTTGAGAGTAGTTTTTAGCCTAACGTTTGAAAGCTCAAGAGCTTCTGTGCTGGTGTTACCATTACTCTTCATTGATAACAGGTTGATGAGTTCCAAAAGGTTTCTTTAAATCCCATCCCATAGTCATTAGAAACAAAGTTTAGAAAAATTTTGCATAACAATGTTGCACAGCTTTTGTTTCCCAGTATACATGGTGTCCATGTTAGCCATAAGTAGTAAGACTTACCAAACATGCGGTATCCTGCTGACAGAGCCTGGTCCACTACTTCCATGACCTCGCCTGGATCACGAATACGGAAGGTTCCCACTAAATGTGAAATTATCACTATCATGTCAGATATGCATTGGTACTAATAAATATCAAATGTTAAAATATTTTTAAGGAAATATTATCTTCTCGAAGGAAGTCACTATCCTCGGACTCAGCAAAACACACTGGAGAAAGTCAGGATACTTTTCAACAGACCAGTTGTAAAGTCTACTTTTCAGGACCTGAAAATGGAAGCTCTAAGGGTGTTGCTTTCGTAGTACCACTTACCATGGACAAATATGTCAGCGGGTATAAGCCAATTAACGACCGAATAATTGCCATTAAAGTTAACACAACTCCCTGTAATCTGAACATCATTCAGGTATATGCGCCTACTGGCCAGTCTAGCGAAGACGAAATCGAGAACTTTTACAGTGCCTTGTCAAAATCTCTCCAAGAAATACCCAAAAGGGAGATAACAGTAGTGTTAGGTGATTTTAACGCCAAAATCGGTCAAACGGACGGCGACGAACATCTTCGGCGGGTAGTCGGGAAATATGGAATCGGCAACAGAAACGAGAGAGGCGAACGTATGCTTCAGTTCTGTAGTGAGGAAAATCTTACCGTGACGAACACCTGTTTTAAACAACATATACGGCGGTTATACACTTGGATTTCTCCTGGTGATCGTTATGAAACCAGATAGACTATATCCTCATCCAGAACCGATGGAAATCGTCTGTCATGAACACCACGACATACCCGGGGGCGGACTGTGGCTCTGATCACCAACTTATAGTTACCGCAATCCGACTTCGGCTGAGGAAACTCCACAAACAAAAACGCACACTAAATATGCACCATGTTGACCTGCAAGCCTTCAGAAAAGCAATTGAGCACAAAGTACCTGAATGTTCCGTAGATGGTCCCTCTGACCCGCACGTCGCTTGGAAAGTTTTGCAGAAAATTATTGTGCAAACTGCTAAAGAGAACATGTTGACAAAACCTACCATGAAACCATTTATATCTACGGAAACAGCTGACCTAATTCTTCGTAGACGTGAGTTCAAGGAAAAAGGTCTAACCATACAAGAGAACAGAAGGTTATACGACCAACTCAGCACAGAGGTCCAGAAAAATTGTCGCAAAGACTATGACCAACACATCAACAACGTCTGTGCTGATCTTAAACAGAACTCTGTGAAACATCAGACCAGAGATCTTTTCCGCAAGGTCAAAGAGCTGACTAAATCTCGGATAACGAAAACCTGCACAATCGCAGATGAAGCAGGTAACATACTCACGGAAAAAAATCAGGTTCTGGAACGCTGGAAACAGTACTGCACAATACTTTATGATACCGGTCAACCTACTACAAGCGGCGCGCAGACAGATTTATCACCGCAAGAACCCGAAATTCTGCAGTCAGAGGTCGAACATGCCCTTGGATGTCTTAAAGATAGAAAATCTGCAGGTAAAGATGGAATTCCTGCCGAGTTACTCAAAAACCTAGATTCCAAAGGTGTGAAGCAGATTCTAAGCATCTGCAATTGTATCTGGAAGACCAGGAAATGGCCTGAAGAGTGGACAGAGTCCGTGTTTGTTCCACTTCATAAGAAAGGCTCTACCAAAGACTGCAGCAACTACAGGACCTTGGCACTTATTCCACATATCAGCAAAATACTCCTGTATATCATAAACAATATGCTAAGACACTTTCTCGAGCCACAAATTCCAGAAGAACAAGCAGGTTTCGTTAAAGGCAAAGGCACGCGGGAATAAATCCTGAACGTTCGCCAAATTATTGAGAAGAGCCGGGAATTTAACAGCCCTGTTTTGTTGTGTTTCATTGATTACACCAAAGCCTTTGATTGTGTGGAGTGGGACAAGCTGTGGGAGGTTCTAAAGGACATGGGCACGCCACAACATCTTATTGACCTGGTCCGATGCCTCTACATCAACAACCGGTCTTTCGTCAAAATAGACACCGACTGTTCAAATGTGTTCTCCATCAAGAAAGGCGTTAGACAGGGATGCATCCTCTCACCTCTGCTCTTTAATGTGTATGGAGAGTATATCATTCGGAACTCTCGAGGGCTGGGAAAAGGGGTTTGCTGTTGGTGGAAAGCGCATTTCCAATCTGAGGTACACTGACGACACCGTTCTTCTTGCTACAACATTAGGCGACATGAAGGAGATACTACACAGATTGGAGGTGGAAAGTGGCAAATTAGGGCTTGCAATAAATAAGCAGAAAACCAAGCTTATGGTGATAGATCGTGCGGGAATGCTATCGGGCGCCTGTAACATCCAAGGCATCGATACTGTGGACAGTTTCGTTTATCTGGGCTCTGATATAAATAATGAAGGTAGTTGCGTCCCAGAAATAAAACAGCGGATAGCCATGGCTAAAGATGCTATGACACGCCTCCAGAACATCTGGAAAAATCGTGGCATAAGCTATAAAACGAAGGCCCGTTTGATCAGGGCACTAGTTTTCCCGATTTTCCTCTACGGAGTTGAGACGTGGACAATCCGAGCAAGAGAAAGACAGAGGATAGACGCATTCGAAATGTGGTTCTAGAGGCGGATGCTCCGAATTCCATGGACAGCCAAATGCACAAATGTGTATATCCTTTCCCAGCTCGATATCAAGACTAGATTGTCTACGGTTTGCCTACAGCGTATTCTGACCTATTTCGGCCACATAATGCGAAAAGGAGATAGCATCCTTGAAAAACTGGTCATTGTTGACAACACCGAACGCAAGAGAGCACGAGGCCGGTCGCCAACACGATGGTCCGACCAAGTAAAAGACGCTATATCCTCAAGCAAATTTCAGCAGGTGCTGATGGCAACTTTGGACCGGAGTCGATGGAGACAGATTGTCCATTTAAAGGGGTCCAGTGACCACGATCCTCAGTAATGAGGGACCGACTGAAAAAGAAGAAGGAAATATTCTACTAAACTTTACAACATTAATTGCTGTTCTTTGATACTAGTTTTTAAAAGTTTCCTTGGTCAAAATGGGGGTAAGTCCAACAGAATTGAAATAGAGCTCAAATCAGAGCTCATGATAAGTGCTCTAATTTATACTATCGTGACAAATAACAAACTCAATGGAGACCAGTGCTACGGCAATTTAAAATATAATAATTATCTATATTTCATTCAAAATTTCACTACAACAGTCAAAGTAGTAAATGTTGAAAACATTGAATTAAAGTTAAGTACACAGTAACTAATCTGAACTGGGCCAGCAAGGTCCTAGAATCAACAAAGGAATGTAGAGCCTGTGTTATGGAAACCCTTGGTCAATCTAAGTTTATTATTAGTTCGAATAATAGGTCAAATCTTTGGCAAAATACAGAAAAAGAAACATATTTCAAGTTGTAATTCATTCAGTTAAAGGTCAGAGCTATGTGAATAGTGTTTCTAGACGAAGTTAAGTAGGCCAAACTATTCAAAGCCTTTGTAAATAAACTTTAAAAACTGGAAACATCTGCGCTGTTAGTGGCATGGGGGACGCTGGGTGTAGGCGCATGAATCACTATTGTAAAATGGTTCAAAATATAGATAAGATTATGCCATTCTAAGAAATTGCAATAAAATGTACTACTTACAACCCACGGAAGGCATAACATTTCCATTGTTCAACGTAAACTTCTTAATCGCCGAAACTGAATCAACTGCTGCAGCCATTTTTTCTTATACCTTTAATCCAGGTAAAGTTAGTTGTTTCAGTAAGCTTTATCTCAATTTTTTTGTTCCAATATATTTATGTAAAACGAACTTGGTTGGTAAACACGGTAACCACAATGCCCAGATCAGCAGATGGAACATGACAGCTGGATGACGTAACACCAAAGAGTAGAATTCTTTTTTTTATTCTCCGATCCAGATTAGCAAAACATAGCAAGTCTTTTCTTACAATTAAACAGTATATTCTTTTAAACCGAAGCCGATTGCCAAACTTAAGTGGCAGTGGGCAGGGCACATTGCTCGCAGAATGGATGGTCGATGGGGCCGTAAAGTTCTGGAGTGGCGACCGCGAACCGGAAGACGTTGCGTTGGAAGGCCTCCCACTAGGTGGAACGATGACCTGGTGAAGGTTGCGAGCATCCGCTGGAAGCGAGTCGCACGGTACTGGTCAATGTGGCGACACTTGCTGGCCAGTTGTTTGCTTGCTTGCTAGCAGTGG